>JAFBJZ010000781.1:2647500-5295000 GCA_016785225.1 Psettodes erumei
TTCTACAGAAAGTAGCTACGGTTTGTCTAAAAAGTCATTAGATATGTCGCTGGATGCTTTTTTGAAAAAAAGTTGCTAAAGGGAGTGAAAAGCATCAATGCACAAAGCTGGCAATCCAAAAATGGGGTGCAGCTAACAGCAACAATTTTTAGGAGAGTGGGAGCGGACAGCATTAGAAGAAGATGTGACTAACAGAAAGTCTGAACAAGGTCACAGATGTTGGTTACCACAGACTGCTGATCAACACTGTTTACAAGCCACTTTTACTGCTTGTGTAACCATGATGCTTCAACTGGGACAGAAAAGCCTCTGGCTTACCAAATAGTTTGGACCAAGTTTAACAAGATGAAGGTGCTTTTGCGACCACATGTGCTCCAATGTTACGAGTTTGGTTCTGTCTAAGTTTAAGATTAGAGGCTAGCCAAATTGGAAAAAAAGACCCATATTCTCTATGGTGATTAAAAATGCCTGAAAACAGGGGTTAAGTTAGCAGCTGTTAACATATTTATTGAGTGGAAGTGTTCTGAGTTCAGCACCAAGCTTAATTCCTTTACTCAATTCAACAGTGACTGAAGCTCTTGGCAAGAGACCATCACCACCACCCACTCCCACATTCAGCTGCGGAGAAAACGTACATATAGTACTTTTAAAGCTGTTGAAGGTGGCAGTATTGATCCGATGGCAC
Source organism: Psettodes erumei (assembly GCA_016785225.1). Lineage (NCBI taxonomy): Eukaryota > Metazoa > Chordata > Actinopteri > Pleuronectiformes > Psettodidae > Psettodes > Psettodes erumei. The sequence continues at coordinate 2,648,186 of JAFBJZ010000781.1, forward strand.
AGTTGCCATTGTAAACACGGCTGCGATAATCAATCACACATACAATGAGGAGCCATCTACATGCTCAATACACGCTACACTTCCCAAAGCTATTCGATGACTGAAATCTACCTGTCCTTTATTTGCCTCCTTTTGAATTGGAGCAGAAAAAGCAGCACCCTGTTAGAAGTTGCTACAATCTGTTCTTTTAGTATCTTAGGAGGACTTTTCTCTTCCATCACAGAGAAAATATAGTCAATCCAAAGAGCTTTTGGCATTGACACTGTTTTGTAGCACTTTTCGTAGTCCAACATGATGGATGACATTTATATAAGATGCTGGTGTTGTGAATGTGAATAAAGAGAGATGGTCTAATATGCAGGTCTTGAATGCAGGTGGAGTGCAGTGACTCAGCTGATCAGCAAATCCATGAAGTTATTTAAGACGGTAAAGGAAAAGGTATACAGCAGTTTAGGACTGTCCTTTTACATAACTGGCACACTCACAAAATGGGATGTTCTGACAAGCTGAATCTGTAAAATTCTGTAATATGAGCATAAGTGACACCTGTAACACTACACAATGCTCCCCCACTAGGAGCACTTACATTAATGTATTCAGCCCATGAGAATGCCCTCCCATTTATTAGTTCATTAAGGCTGAACCCCAGTGAGATGCACACAGAAGGCCTGTTCTCCTGCAGACTGCCTGCTGGGACCCAGCGATGCAGAATCTGTTGCAGTTCTGGTGTCTTCTTACCTTGCAGACAGTGAATTTTTGTCATGATTTAAGAAATGTGAATTGTATTTTAGAAGTAAATGAGATTAGATCCATCTGAGAATCCTTGCTGAAACACTTGCTGGGGTTTTATTCAATAATAATCCCCACTCTTCAAATTCTCTAAAAGCTATTTAACTCCTTGTGGGATTCATGAACGGCAGCATCATTCACTCAGTAACTCCCCTGGGACCTGCCAATCTCGAAGGCAAACACATCCCTGAGGCTCTGTATTCACAGACATGGTATTTAGTATTCCACACTGTGAAGGAGTTGGAAAGCATGTCACTCACTAAGGTGAAAACCCATGTACGATGTCTGCAAGGAGGGACTAAATAGTGTAATACAGATAATTTTATTTATTATTATTTAGTTATGTTCTGGTTGCACTAGGAAGAATTGTACTAATCTCGCTCTCTCTCTGCGGGGCTTTCGTGAAGTGCACATATGTTTGCAGACATTTAACACCAGCAATTGCCACTTAGTTCATTAGGTTTAACCAAGTGGCCAAGGCAAAGAGAGAGGGTAGTAGGCAGAGGGTTATTTTTGTTCTTTGTTTGGTATCTCTTTAATTCATCATGTATTTAATTCAATCTGCATTAGGCAACAGTCATTTTTACTTTGTAAAAGGAAGTATGGGTAAAAGTCGATTGCAAATTGGTTTTAAATGTAAGCGTGCCACTGTGCCCTTATTTGTTGGTAGGCACCCTAGTAATATCAGCCAGTGCTGTGCTTAAAAGTATGAGTGTCTAGGGGAGGGGGTTAACGCCACCTCTCTTTCACTTATCCTTCTTCTCACTCTCTGGGTAGGTTACCTTAATTAAACACTTGCTTTGTGTATCTTAATCTACAAAAGTGCAAATCTCATCTACACACACTCCAAAACATGACCTCGAACAAATCAACATTGTCTGCTCTTCTAATCCAATAAAACCCATTTTGATCACTTTTCCTGTTGAAAAACATTTTGCATTGGCATGTGTCACTAAACTGGCACAACTAACACGTCTGTGTGCATGCATTCACAACCGCACTGTGTTGTGTGGCCTAGTGTGTAGTGCAGTCCTCCCAGGGGGTGATGACACATGTGCTGCCTGCCAGTCAGGCTCCCTGTGGGAAACTGGAAACCAGTGCCATAGGTCTGTTGGAATAAATGGGGCCAAAGACACTGAGGCTTAACTAGAGAAGTGCAATAAATATCTGTGGGTATTTAGACCACAGTAGCAAGGACAGTCACCTCTGCCAATGCAACTGTTGCCTCCGTGTGTGAGTGCATATTAAGCTCTGCCAGTTTGAAATATGCATCTATATGAAACCCAATCTGGATATTGGCTTCTGTGGGGTATCGAGTGGGTGGATTAAGCCAGCATGGATGCTCCTGCATCAAACGCCTACTGGGAGTGCTCGCTCAGTTGCTGGGCTGAGATGAAGGGAGGGAAAGCAATGTCTACAGAAGTTTGGCTTGCCCTGTGTCACATTCCTAGCCACACTTATTCTAAGCCCCGAGCACTGTGGCCTGCATGTGTGGCCACTGTCAAGATCTTTAAGAGTTATGACTCAAAGAGGCGACCGGCGGAGTCGTTCAGTCTGTTTTAGCAGCCTGTTTTCAGGTCGTTGCTCAACGTTAGTGTTGTACAGTAAATGCAGAGGCTCACAGGGTGCTGAACTCAGGAAACTGTTGTATCTTTAAATTTTAATTTAAGATTATTTGTAATGTTGATAATCAGAGTTATTCAATCTTACTGGAAGAACTGCAGTAAAGGCCCAGTCACCCAAAGTGACACAAGTGTGATTCTAAAAACCTAGTAGGGTAGGTAGTGTTTTGTTTTTGAAATGCTGTCGTGCCCGGGCTTTAAAGTTATGTTTGGGTAATGGTATTCACAAAAATACATAAATTAAATATATGCTTTTTAAGGGAGGTAAGGAGGGATGGGAAGACCTTAATCACAAACATGACATGTCACCTCAAAAAACATCTTTCAAAATGAAACGACTCTGAGTTAATGAACAGCAGTGCACCAATTCCATGACATTTGAGAAAATTCTATTTGCTGATCAAGACTATGAAATGCAGTTGAAAGCTCTAGAAAAAGCTAGTAAGGGGGCTTGAGTTAAGATTATTTTGACAGTCTACTGTTCCCAAGGACAAGATTTTCACAAGCTTTTCTGACTGCAGAATCTAACAAAATTCAATTACAACAAACAAGCAAATATAATAAGAGGATGTCTGAATTCATGTTTTACGTCCCTGTTCCTTATCCAGCACATCTTGCTGACAGAAGCTAATTCAGTGCACTTTGGCAAATGTAGATTAATTCCCAGCCAAAGCAAAGGGCGATGAAGCCAAATCCCCTTTACCAGCACCTGGCTAGTCAAGACTCAGCAGTTCCAGGAAGATGAGGAGAGGAGGAGATAAGAAGAGCTGATCTGAAACCGGAGGAGGTACTCCAGAAATACGGCATATGTCAGAGAGAGACACAGCCAGACACAGAGACACCAACACACACTGTGACAGAATGTAAAAGTCAGATAAATACAAAACCCCCGATAATTTTAAAAAGCGAGATGATTGGATACCTCTCCAAAGAACAGAGCCATCCACTGCAGAGTGGCTTTTTAAATATTATAGTTATGTTTTGTTGTGACCTCTTGTTGTGTTGTGTGACCTTTGTGGTGACCTAGCGGTCACCTAGCGGTCGCAGTAATTATAATGGGAGCAAAGGTTAAAACTAGGTGCAAAGTCTCCATTGATTGGAGGTCAAGCGGATTGATGGGTCTATAGAATACCTGGACTTTTTCCACACAGGAGACTGATGTTGTTTTCCTTTTAAAACCAATGTGTGCATTATTATTGTTGTAACTATGGCAATGATGGTCCTCTATCCTTATAGTCCTCATTTTAACCTAAAACCACAATCTTTTCCTTAACCTAACCAATTCTTTTTTGGGTTTAAATCTAAACAAATCATAAGATAAGATAAGATAAGATAAGAATACTTTATTAATCCCCAAGGGGGAAATTGTTTTTTGTTGCAGCAACAACATCCCGCTCAAGTGTACAGAAAAGTGTACATTCCCAGAGTTAAAAAGAATTATAAATCGAAAAAGAAATAAAAATATATATATAAAAAATATAAAATATAGCATAAAATATAGCAATATGTAGGAGATATATACAACTGCAAGCCCAACAGGATATATTGCACTATAAAAAAAAACAACAAAAAACAAAAAAAAAAACAAAACATTAACATTAACATTAACATTAACCACATGTTTTTTTATTGTTAGTATGATGACAAAGGTCTGGTAGGCCCCTTATGGGTCATATCATAGTGTGGGAACAAACAACCTACATAATCATTTATGCTGGAGCACTTGTTGGCAGTTTTAACTGAGACAAACAGAAGCAGCAGCATGGTGTGTAGAGGAACTGCGTTGTGATCAGTCATGTTGCTTCACTGCAGGCAGTGTTGGCAGCTACTGGTGGATCAGCTGCTCGCCTGCCTTCTGGTCCTGGTGATATTTACAGTACAACACTCACCCACCTTTCCAAAAACCAACTGATTAAATAGGATGGGTGAACACCATAATTTTCACAACTCACGTATATCCATCCTGCTTACTTACTTAATCACAAAACCAAGACACACACCTCACAAAAAGTGGAACGCAATGGCAGTCACTATGCAAACCAACCTCAGATACTTAAACGATTAACAATAATGCATTTTCCCATTCAGAAAATAGTTTTTTGAGCGTAAAATCTATTACAAGGGCTGCAGAGTCAAGCTAAACTGCTGACACAGCTGGTGTCAAGCCAAAGCAAATTCAAGTTGTATTTGAAATTCAGTTGTTGCTGGATGCGTGTCCCTGGTGCACCCCTGCAGAGCCCATCAGCCTAATGAACTGTTCATCAATCAGTTTAATGTACACACACACACAGGCCCTGGCTGGTACAGAGGTTGGCAGTGATGAATGGCACAAGACTGGGCTGGTAATAAAACAATAGGAGATGTCCACACATGTTCCTCCACCTTTACAGCCAAAGCTTCAGCTAAATACCAGGTGATAGTTAAGTTTTCATGGAATCAACTTGTTGAGGCCACTGTAGATACTATTAGAAAGGAAACAACTGCCAGAAGTGTGACAAAAAGCTCCCTGGCATTTTAGCATCATCACACAATATGCTAAACAGCACAGTTTTGTATTCTTGTAAATCCACAGCACAACCTCCTGCCAGTCTGTTATGAAGATGAAGAGTACATGTTTCAGCTAGCTGGCTCCGACTATTTCATTACTTGGAGCACTTGGTAACTTCAATTATAAATGAATAGAGTGGGAGCGGTTAAACATCCATCAAGTCCAGCCTTGCAGTAACTAAGATTATATCATTAACTTGCTCTTTCAGTGTACCTACAACATTAAGTTAAATACACATGGATACACTTTGACTTAATAGCAAACTGAGAGCATTTCTCACACTCACAACCTTGTACAGACTAGAACTGAAAAATCCTCCAATTTCAGCCCCAACGTGTGCTCAGTCAAACCCTGTCTCCAGGCTGAACACCTCAGACTATTTCATTTGGAGTGATCTGGCCTTCTGCTCACCTCAGCTTTGACATCATGGTAAAAGTCAGCATTGGACTTTCCCTAAAGACAATATTATGGGATATTCAGAGCCAGAGTGAGAATATGAAATTCTTAATCCTAAGTGATTGTCCATATGCAGCTCATAATGCTGTACTTTCCAATTCAATACAGCCGCTGACAATTTTGGAAAGAGATTGAATCCACAGTTAGACTGAATATATATTTAGTACAAAATAGCATGGTGCACTGTGAGAGAGGCTGGGGCAGTCCTGCTGCACAGTACTGACAAACAATTTTGCAGAATAATTGAAAAAAAATATGATGGACAAAGGGACATCTCATATTTTTAGCTCTGGTTAAAATGCTCTGACATGTCTTAGTGTACAAGGTGGTGCTTAAAATACCAAATTTTGTTTTGAATTAAATAAGAGGGTCGCCTTTATACAAAGACTTGCTGTAAAGCACAAGACGCCTTTGTTCAGGAGGCTGAGTGAAACACTGCTGTCTCACAGGATTTTCAAAGTGTAGCTGATGATTTTTTTTGTTTTTTTTTTCATTTACAGTATGGTGTATGTGTCCCATATGTAGCGCATGGCCTTGAACTCTGAAAGGAAGGTTTCTGTGGTATGGTGCTGTGCTCCACAGCAGCCCGCATGCCCGTGTGTATTATGACAGACCAGGCCTGAGACCAGATCCTACTCTCCCACCACTGCTGTCCAGATGTGTTTTACCGTAGCTCTTGATCTGATGCCTACCATTAGAAGTGGAAAATAGCTATGGTTAGCGTAGGAGTGCATGTGTGTATTTTAAGGTGCTAGCTGTACCCTTTATAAACCCCTTTTATTAATTACCTGTGAACTGTTGGTCTGTCCTAATGTCAAGATGCTGGTATCTTCTGTCTCTGCATTTCTCTTCAAAATTTAAAGTTATGTTTTCACTGCCATTTACTGTATCTTTTTGTCTGTCTGTCTGCCTGATAGCAGGATAATGCGAAAACTATCAAGCTAATTTTCTTGAAACACAGTGGAGGGGTGGGGCATGGGTTAAGGAAGAACCCATTAACTTTTTGTGCGGGTAAATTGTATGACAAGGTGTGATTTTATGGACTTTTATGTGTTGGACTATTTCTTGGTCTGTAAACTTTATTCTCACCCTTTCAACAGAGCCAGGGTAGCTGTTTAACCCAGTGACCATCTCCTGGCTGTTGGTTTTTTATGATGCAGAGAAATTATGAGTGACTAAGATAGAGAGGTGTAACACTTTGCATGAGCTCATTTCCCAAAATGTCAACTCACTCCACTAAGACTGTGGTTACCAACGAACATTAATTCTGTTCTGTACACATTATGAACATTTACTCTATGAAACATATTTTCCAAGAAACACAGCCAGCTGGCATACAATGTAACATCCAGTTAGAATTCAGCAGAAGCTGCCAATCTGCTTTTTTCTTTCTGGTGAATTATATGTCAAAATTAATGCAGTAATGATTTATTGATGTGGAAATACAAGCAGCAACTTTAAAGTCTCTCCACTGAAAATGTAAATTGAGTCATAACAGAGCTTCAGAGGTTTAAACAGGAGAGCAGAATTAAATTAGAGCTTTGGATTTGTGAGGCTTTTCAGGGCCAACAAAAATCCATCTTGGGACTTTTCAAAAGAACCTCCTTTCTGAATTGCATGGGTTTAACATGAATTAACCCTGTCCCCAGTGTATTTGTGTCTGCACTGCACTGAAGTGTGTACTGAACTGGCTGAAGTGAAAAAGAATTTGCAGGAGGACAAAATGTCCTTCACTTCAAGCTCAAACCCGCCCCCCCTTCCCTTTCCCAGTTGTTCCTCTTCATCCATCATGAGCCCCAGAGCTGAGGCAGGTGCTTTCACTAAACCTCCCTGAAGAGCTATCCCCTACCACCGCCTCCTTTCCTTCTCCCTCCAGCCTTCTCTTACTCTTCCTTCCCATCTTTCTCCACACCTCCCACACCTCTCTGCTCCCTCCCACTGAGGGAACTCATCTGTGCCCCCTTCACATCTGCAGGAATCTTAATCATGTATTGTCAAATGAGGATTTTTTAAAAAATCCAGCAAGGGAGGTGATCTAGATCAGCTGGAAGACTGTAGGGAGACTAAACATGCACTCAAAGTGAGCATCCACACACACTTTCATACATGCATATGCATGCATAACACAGATGCACATGCAAACACACACACACACACACACACACACACACACACACACACACACACCACTACCTCTGGATGGAAAGTCCATTCGCAGAGGCTGAGTGAGAGAAAAAACAGGAGAGGACAGACAGACTATGGCAGCTCTGTAATATCATAGCTCTCTGTTCCTTCTCTCTCTGTTAAGCTCTCTGTTTCAATAGCTGCAGGGACTGGAAAGAAATGTGACTGTCTGCTGGTCCTTTCATAACCCTTCTAAAGGCACAGAAGAAACACAAATATGATCTGTTGAATCTATGCTCAGCAGGCCGCAATCATGACACGTCAGTATGGGCCAGAACTCCACATCCTACATACTTGAGTGGGAACAAAGAGCCTCATTGATTAACCATGCTGTAACAAGACACGACAATGATTCCCTTTAGCAACAGAGGCTGGCAGCACTGGACAGAATCCCACCAGTGTTCTCTGGGAACTTGGAAACAAAGAGGGGGACAGACAGAGGGTGGGAGGGGTCAGTAAACTGGGTTGACCTATCTTCAACAGCAATTCACATCACAGAACAGCATGATGGCACATACATGACTGGGCACATTCACACTAACAGTGGCATAACTTATATTACAGCAGTGTTAGCATTTAACGGCGACCATCAATTTATTCTTTCTTATCAAGTTCAAATTCCAATGCCACTGTCCAGTGAGCCTTGCTTAGTTTGCAAACTTGTTGCCAGTGGACAGATGTGTATATAGGACGTTGACATTAAACCCTCCCTGGGACAGTTACACTGTCCAGGCACCACCATCCAAAAAAGACCTCCTCCTATAAGGAAGACTCCATTGAGCATCCTTTTTTTCCAATGGAGCATTTATAAACCTGCTGACTGAAATATAAGAAGGATGAATAGCAGTTAGGAGAGCTCAGGCTAAAAACGTGCCCTGTAGCAGTGTAAATCGTGGCACAGAGGTGGCATGCAACTGCACTGGGAAAGCAGGAATTGTATAACAATGGATTATTCTGATAGTTTTTTCCCTGGAACACACTACTTTAGTCTATAAGTACAGTATCATTTTTAACGCTTTTTAACCCAAAAGGCTCTCATTTTAGAAACCAGACAGCTGAAATATTAAAATTGAGGCCAGTGAGTTTTTCACCACCTCAGGAAGCTACTTGCTTGATTACCTAGTTAGCTACAGCTGATAAAATCTAAAGCCATAGTCTCGTTTCAGACTGCAAAATCAATAGTAAAAGGCCAGGGAGGAGAAGATAATAAGAGAGAAGAGAGAAGAAATTTGTCTACCTCTGTCTGAACTTAGGAGCCACTGGTTCCAAAATTACTAAGAATTTTCAGTGGTACATCTATCACCGGTATTTGAGCAAACTGCAGATGCGCCAGGCTAGAATAGAAAGGTTCATGGGCATACCAAGAGTAACTGTTTGAGGCTCAGTGAACAGCCAGTGTGAAGTATGATAATTACTGTACGAACAACCTCAGTACTTTGAAACATATCTATGTAGATTCTCAGTCATCCAGGTCATTGTCACGGTTGAAAGAGTTCTGTAAGACAACTGGAGTTGAGATTTTTCAAGAAAACGTTTCGCCTCTCATCCTCCTCTGCTTCTTCAGTTCTGAAACTGATGTGGAAAGTTGTTTGGGAAAAACAACAACAGTGCCACAGTTCACTCCCATTAAGGTCAAGGTCAGTACTTGCTCAGGTGATCCTAACAGCCCACTCAATAGGAGTGACCTGTGGCATTTTTCTTGAAAAATCTCAAGTCCAGTTGCCTGACAGAACTCTTTCAACCTCAGTACTGTTTAGTCACAGCAGGAACATTACATTAGGACTTATATTTTACAGTCAACATTTTAGGATGTCCAAAAATAATTTTGACTGTGCAACATAATCAAAAAAATGATTAGATTCAACATACAAATCCTGGGATTTCAGCTCAGTAATTTCTGTTAGAAACAGCTTTACTCAGAAAAATGAAAAGTGTTGCCCTCTGGTTCTTCGAAAAGCCAAACCAAGATTGAAAGTTTCATCTGTCTCTGTTCACACACCAAAGGATCTTGTGAATATTATATGAAAGAGGCAGGAGTTATCTTCTAATGTGCCTGCTGCTGGCCCACTTCCTTTATTAAGGGAATTCCTCTGGATGCCTCTCCCTTGACACTCGGGTTGCACCATCTGCTTTGCCTGCACTGGGGAGTTTATTATGGCACTGACAGCCCTGCGAATTGTAACCCTTAATGAAATTGTAGAGCAATATGTAAGGTCTGATCCGCTTAGGGGGTTGTTGAGGTCTTTCTCCCTGCAGCCGCAGCAGGAAAGAGCTGGAGAATCAGAGCAGCAGGAGCCTAGCCGGAGCCATATGCAGGGATAAACACTGATGTCAGGTCAGCGCTGATTCAATACAGGGGACTCCAGGGCTGCTCTGCCAGGCTTTCACAATAACAACATATTCACATTAATGCTGTGGGATTTCATTACTGATTTGTTAAGTGATTCCTGGGCATATCTTTTGCTGAAAAGCTCAATGCAGTGAGTCAGGAGTTGGCAACATGAAGGAATGAAAGCTGATGGCTTTTATTAGGATAAATGTATTTTGCCCTTTCACTGTATCAGCTGTTGTTACTGTGAGGGTACAGTCCTGGAGAAGATGGAAGGGATACTTATTTAATTGCTAGGCTACTGCTATGCAGAGTAACACAGAAACCAATGGCAACTGTTATCTTCTTTTGTTCCTTTCCTCCAGTTTCATTACAGCTCAGACACAAGCTCCAGCAGCTCAATGTTTTATTCTGGTTGATGCACTAACTGGTCGTTTCACAGGACGCTAATGAGAGAAACTGATAATAGCTGGTGTTTACTTAATTCGAGCCATTTAGTGCGACGAGCTCTGTTTTGTGTTTAATGTGTTTTGAAAGACGGATTCTGTCTATAAATACACATGCTAACCCAATTATAGGCGGAGTAGAGTCATCTATCATTTAGTCTGTTTGAAGCCAGCCAAAAAAAATCCCCTTTAGTTGGCTGGGTGGAGTTAGCCGGTACTCTGAAAACAATGAGAGCTGGATTTGGTCAAAAAGAAACACTAAAGAGAAACATGTTCTGGAAGATTCTGATTCATAAATGCTTTTAAAATTGTGTTATTCTAAAATCCAAATGAATGACTCTTTTCCAGCGTGAAGCAATACCTGCTACATGCGGCTAAAGTCAAACTATATGATAAGTTAAAATAACTTGTGATTCAGTCAGAAGTGGGCAGCTCTAAGTGTGAGTACAGCCAAAATGCACTGAGGACACACTCACTCAAGCCATACTTTGTGGTGGTCCTATGTATCCACACACTGAAATGTGGTGTGAATCTAAATGCTTCCCAGAACACCCAGAACTACAGCCAAGCTGTATGGCTGAGTGCACATGAGATGCATCCTTTTACCTCTGATGGGGGTTTTCTGAAGCCTGGATGTACTTTTTCCTCCTACTTGCTGTCATGTTGTCCAAATAAAACTGAAACGTCCCTTATTTGGCTGAATGAAGTCTTTGATTGTGGCGGTGAATTAAGTAAGCCACTGTGGCTGAAGCTCAAAATCATCATCAAGGCAAACATAAGCAGAACGTCCTCATTGGCTTAAAGAAGTTGTTTGACATTTTTGGAAACATGCTTCTTTCCTTTTTTCCTTAGAGTTAGATGATATAACCATAGCATTCTCCTGGCTTTATGGTAAATATGTGAAATGAGTGTGCTGGTAAAATGAAAACTAGCCATTTTCAGATTTCAGTTTTACATTGATCTGCACTTGAACATGACAACACCATTGTGACTTGAAGCACAGTAATGCTCATGCAAGTGTTTAAACAGAATTTGACCTTACTGTCCCCTGTTGTGATTTGTGATCTGCACTAGCCAACACCTTCCCAGTCGATCCACCTGCCTCATTGTCTCAACACCTTGCCTGAGACCAGTCACATCCCTTAATTTAACCTGCATTCATCCAATTATACATGCTTTTTCAGCACTTCAGCACTAATTAACATGCTTATGTAAGACTTTGCATCTGGGAGCTGACCTGTAGATCCACTGTTAGCCAGTGACCAGCAAGTGTTTTACTGGAAGAGCTTCCCCCATTTGTTTCAGGCATCTGCACCAGCGATGACCTGTTTGCAAGCCAGACAGGAAGTTCTCACATGCCCAAAACGAAAGCACCAAGACTCTGGTTTACACCCAGGCAGCCATTAGGACCCAGAGCGTGATGGGCAAACATCCCCACTCAACCAAAATAGAGCTCTGCTTCCTACTAATCCCAGATAAACAGATGCTTCTATTTAAAAGGACCAAATCCTCTCCAATCCACCCCGTGGAATCCCTGCCTTCTTTCTACTCTCCTGCTCTCTAGTGTATAGTGTACCTCCACCCCCCACCCCCTTTTCTGCCTTTACTGGATTATGGGCAGCAAAACAAAAGCATGGAGTCTTGAAAGAGCTGTGGAAATCTGGATGAGGAAGCCATTTAAAAAAGCTTTCCCCACCCTTCCCCCAGAGACAGTGCCATAGTACTGGACTGCACATGCTTTTTTCAAATACAATGGCGAACTGGCATGTGTCATACAATTTACTATAAAAATGTTATGTTGTAAGCCACTAAAACCTAAAGATGAGGACTTATATTTATTAGTCCCATAAATGCTGTAAGGCCTTGAATCAACACAAATTATTATTATTATGCTTACTTTACTATGTGTAACAGCTGAAGAGCAATGGTGATTTAAAGCTGCACTTTTCTGTCAGGAAGGTGGGTAAGACCAAAACAGAGCTAATAGGGGAGTGAGTATTGAGCTACATTCAGGCAACCGGAAACCAAAATGAATGCTAATGTTGCTCTGTGTCTTGTATATACATACTTCAGCAACTGTTTGCTAACATGTAAGCCAAGAGTTGTTGTTTTTGTAAATTTATTAAGGCAGATTTAACATTTTTGAAAACAGTTAATTCAATACTTCAGTCATTTTAAGTACTGAATTAAGCAGTAGTTAAATAATTGAGAAATTCAGTTCCTCCAAAAATAGAATCTAGAATGCAAGTTAGGAAAGTTAATTTAAAAATGAAAATAGGTACAGTATAAAAGAATGCATTTGGATCAGGATTTTCAACTTTCCAAATCTTAAAACCAAGAATCACCCCATTAACAAGTATCTAGAAATGAATTTTAATTCTTATTGGAAGCTGGGCCTTGTTAATAAGCAGCCTGTTGTCAGAGTGTCCCTGTCTGTATGCCAGAAATAGAAAAATGTGTTTTTTCCACAGCCAAGCAGTTAATGAAGAAGTTTAGAGTAAGCATAAGTATAGAGCATTAGAGTTTTTATCAGCTGTGTCTGCACTTCCACTCCTATGATGTGAAGTTAGGTCATTAACAATCTGGACAGCAAAGAGTGTGGATTTCTTTGATTCCAGACTGAGGAAACACCTAAGAAATGTTGACACAGAGAGCTGAGGCAACATGGATGACAGAGAGGGGTTGGGTTAGGAAGAAAGGAGGTGGAAGGAGAGAAGATGGATACAGGGTTTACTTTAGAATCTCTTCTGTTTTCTTTGACCTCAAGACCTTTTGAGAGACTGAGGCCCATCAGGCGCAGAACACCTGGCGGACACTGACTGACAGGACAATATGGTGCAAGTCTGGCCTCGACAGCAGCCACAGGACAGATTGATTGCTCTTTTTGAGTGCTGGATCGTAACAAAAGCACAGTATGGCAAAGCAAAGCTCTCATGAAAGCAGCCCAAATTTCAGCTGTGCTAATTATAATTTTCCCCCTGGGCCAGAAACCAATTTGTCTCATTTTCAATACCACCAAGTTTCCTCTATCATGCTGACAGAACTGCTCAGGGCACTGTTTGAAAAGCTGTAATGAAAACAATTTCTTCTAAGAACCAGTGGGGTCTGGCCTTGAAAAATGCAAAAAGAGTAATCCTTCCACTCCTACTGCTGAAATTGCGTGGGGCAGCCAGGGAGCATGCAGACATAAATTCTGTTGTAGAAGTCCAAACATGTTATGTTGTTAAAGGGGGAATAAGTTTGACAGGCCCCTGGGCCTGGTCTGGAGAGCCAGCTATTCACATGAGCACAATCACGACCTTTCTAAATATGAAATTCGTATGGCCTGAGTAGCCTCAGCTTTTGTTGCAGACACAATGTGTCATGCACGGGCTGCGTCGTTTCAGCAACATACAAAAAGAAGGAAAAGACTGGGGGGTATCTGAGTGTGGGACAGTGTTCCTGGCTTTCTAAAAACCCCGGTTTGCTTTCTGTGGCCTGACCTGATGAGATCACCGAAAACAGAACACTACACAGTGAAGACGGACAATTCTGCTTTGTGTTGAAACTGCTGATGGCTGATATTCTGTGCTAATTTTTCGATAACATTTTTTTTCCTCATCCTTTCCAACAAATTTAATCGGACTGGCATTCAGTTTTCAGTCTGAAAGCCTTCTTGAAACAAAGCAATGGGCTGCTTGGTATGGGCATGTTGCTTCGGGTACCGAAGAGACATTAAATATGATCCAAGAAATCCAGTTTAAGTAATAGATCTGTGAATTTGAAGGCTTACCAGATGCCAAAACACTACATAATGCTTTACAAACAGAAATATTTTATAACTCTCAGCCACACTCATTTGATCATTTGATTGCAATCGTCTCAAGGTTAAGAAAAGAAATGCTGCATTCACTTCACAGTCTCAAACAGAATGTGCACTTGGCCACTATAGTGTTGTGCAGAATGAAGTTGTGCTAAGCCACGTTCAACTTAATAATGACTGAAAAATGATGATGACAGCCCCCTTATTGTACTGTACTTCAGCAGAGGCCAAACAGCAGGTTAAGAGCAAATGCCCCGGCCTCCAAGATAACAAAGTGTTTTTTTTCCAAACCACATCTTTCAGAGTTTCAGATCAGCACGACAACACAATTTTGCTTCAAATCATGTAGTCAGTCAGAAATACAAAATAATGTTTGCAGAGATTTGAATTTTTGAGAATTTCTTTTCAGCCTATTAAAACATTTTGCAAGCCTTCAAAACTTACTTTCAACCTTGCAAAACCCCTTTTGTTAGAGTTCAAGCTTTCAAACACTGAGTGACTGAAAAATCTGCTTCAGAATATGGCATGATATGATGAATGTTATATATAAAAAGCAAAACATACAAAAATGTGGTCATTCATGATACATAGCTAATGTGCAACACTGTCAGATAAGCTGTGGCTGTATGGACTCATGATTCTAGGAAGTGCAGGTAATAAAATCTAGCTCCAAACTGTGTGTCAAACAGTTGAGAGGACCATCTGGGAGGGAAAAATTGGGACCTATTAAAACCAAACCCAACCCAACCTCCCTGAGATCCAAAAAACTGGATCTCATCAGTGGTGAAGAGTATGACACCGTCCACTTCGTGACTTGGATGAGAATCAGTCCCCACTTTGTGCCCACTCTCTCTCCCGGTGCTGAGTCTCAGTGATACAGTAGCCCTGCAAACGTCCACTGAGGGACAGATTACCAGGTGGACAGGAAACAGACTGAGCAGGGACCTTGGTGGTGTGCTGCTCCAGGTGGGTCATGTTAGCATGGACAGGCAGTTATTGGCTATTGGCATGTATGAGTTCTTCCACCTGAGGGTGGCTTCACTGAGTGACCCTGTGATATACAGAATCTCACAGACAGATACACATGGCTCATACTGATGCCTCTGAGGCAACTACCTCCTTCATTTTGATTAACAGTCTCCATTTCACTGGCCCAGAAGTATTTAAAATGCTGACATTTTGCAGTGGAATCAGTCAATCATGCAAATAATTTGCGTCAAGTTCAACTTTGGTGTTCTCACCCGCCAATTTTTCCATGACAGTGCTGACCTTAGAAGGAACCAACAACAAACTGGAGGAAGCTTTATCACAGATTGATTCACCCTCCACTTTTATTTAACCTCCTCCGCCAAAGTTTGAACTGCATCACAGTGACAGTCATGAAATATGAGAAAATAGTTTTTCTCTTGAATTACTGTTTCTTGGTAAAATAATAAATCTTACTCTTTTCTTCAAATTATTGTCTCATGACAGTGTTATCTGTGATTAGCATTAGTTTTCTGAGTCAACATTCTTTGAGAATCTAAACAGTGGACCAAAGCAAGAAAAGACTAAATAAGCTGCCGCTAATGTGGGATACATTAGCCATATTTACGAAAACTGTGTCCATGAATTCTTAACATCCCAGACTCAGATGACAAGCCCTGCATTCACAACACTTAACTCTGCTTCCATTTGTATCACAGTGAAACCTGAGCGCTGCCCTTTGGCAGTCAATGATGAGTCAGATTCATGCAAATTTGCCCATCAGGCCTCGGGCTGAACAGCACACTCAGGGGACAACTTCATCAGTTTCCCATGAAACTCCATCATGAGGTTGAATCTCTGATGTGAAGAAAACACCTGAGGAATAACCAATGTTTTTATAGCAGGAACGCAAAGCAGTGTATAAAGAATTGAAGAAAGCTTTCCCACAATCTACAACAAGCAGAACAAGTATGAGTGAAGTCAGTTTCTCCTCTCTGTGAACTCAGCGCAGCCTAAACACAGGGAGCTTTTTCACACGACCCTGTTGGATACGATCTGGATGCAGAGGGCATTTTCTGATCCAACTTCCAAAGAAATCATTATCTAGGCCTAAATTTTCACTGACACCGTTGGTCTTAGCAGGCAGAAGTTCAGGCACAAGGGGAGGGAAGTTTTCATTTCGATTTTCTTCTGTGAATGAAACGTTCTCTCTCAGTATCTGCACAATGCTCCAGGATGTTACTAGCTCTCTCTTCCCTACAGTAACCCAGCAATGACTCCACCTTGCTTGCCCCCCCCCCACCATTGATTTTGAAACTCTTGTGAAGCAAACACTTTATGACACCATCTATCACTTAAAATTCCATCCCTCCTCTCCTTCCTTCCTCTGATATTTCTACCTGTTAATGTCTTGCATGCTTGACATACAGTAATAGGTTCTCAACACTCACTTTCTTCTTCGTAAGAGCATCAGCTCACCACCTTAAATTTTTTTTTTGAGTGAAAGCCAGTTTATCTGACTCGCACCACCTCTCTGCTGGCACAACATGCATCAATTCAAGTCATTTTCCAGCAGCAGATTTGAGGAGTCTGAATCATCAATGGGATTCCTTCGAATGAAATATTGCTTTGCTGGGGAAGGCTTAGCTTTTGGATTCATATCAGATGTTGATGGCTTACAGCAAGCACTGAAAACACTCAGGGAAACGGGAATGTTAAAATCCATCTTTAGCATTGGAATAAATAAATAAATATGTAAAAAAATTACATCTGTTAATGTGATGCAGCTTTTCAGTTGGTTTAAAAATAACTGGGCGATTCAATTCTCATTTAATTTGTGATGTGGCAGACAGCCAAGTGGAGTAGAGACTTCACAGTGTGTCTCTTATGGCTGGTTACGAGAGCTTGTGCTGTGCTGTGTGTGTGTGTGTGTGTGTGTGTGTGTGTGTGTGTGTGTGTGTGTTTGGGGGTGTTACCGGCTCCTCACAAGTCACTCTCTGTGAAGGAGAGAGAAATGTCACATGACTGCAAGCCTTTCAAACAGATATATTCTTGATCTCTTTATGCTACCTGGCTGGACTATAAATAAGACGATGTCTTGAAGTAACTTCAGATTCCACTTTCCAGCCAAAAAAGATTTAATTAGAGGATTATTTCTCTTGTTTACTGGCCCTGGATTGTTGCGTTCAGCAGTTTTCTGACAGTCATGGAGGGGTGGGGTGGTGGTGGTGGTTTTTGGGCGGGGGGGCTCAGTCTCATTCTGTCTGCAGAGACAAGTAGCAGAGTGGGGTATTAATTGTTCCACTGTCAGCCGCAAGCACCCATCTCATCCCCAAACCATTAATCATGAAGTGAGAGGTGGAGGTTGCAGGGCCAAAATCACATATGCATGAAGGCAATTTGCAATGCCAGGAATCTGATCAGAAAAAACACATTTCATTTCCCATGGTGTGCGTGCTGGAGGATTGGTGTAAGATTATGTTGGAGGATTTTTGGTTCTTGCAGCTCCTCAGGGAGGCCAACACCTTGCTCATCAGTCCATTTCAGACAAGCTAGCAGGAAGGGTTTACAGTAAACACACACATGTGAACAAAGGCTCTCATTAAAAACGACCACAGACAGAGAAAGGTCTGTCTCTCTCCACGTAACAATGCAGCCTCTCTTTTTCACTCCACATAACCTCCCTGGAGTCTGGATTATAACCAGCGCCGGTCTCTCCTGAGCCGTGAATAAAACCAACAGTTCATGAGTCAGAGCCTTTTACATCCACACCTATTCACGGGGAGAAGAGAAAAGCAGCCGTTACTGGGTGCAGTCTCCGCCTCCCTCCCTCAGTTCAATGAATGAATGGAGGCTCTATTGAGCCTGGATGGTCTGTTGCTTCAACCCACGGTGGAAAATATGATGACCCAGCAGCAGGTAGGAGAGCGAGGCTTCTGGGACGGAATGGGTGAGAAGTCCCACCACCAGTACCACCAATTTACACACGGACGTTTGAATGTGTTTGTAGATGTTTAAGTCACAGTTAGAACCATGGCTCACTTCAATGCTCAAGGTTAAAGGTACAGCTTTGTCTCAAAGTTGAGTGACTGCTATTTGAGCTCAGGCAATGGAGCACACGTGCAAATTAAACCCTAACATGGGAGTGTTTTCATGAAATCAGAAACATCACCAACATTTACACCAGGGAACCACTGGTTCTGGTAATCTCTCTTTCATCATAGATCAGGAAACCCAGGGTCAGTAAAAAATGTGAAACAAGTAATTAAATGATCATACACGGTGCCAAGAAACACCCAGCATCAAAGCACGTTGATGATAATCAATTATATCATATTTAGTACTGAAATAACCACATCAATACTACAGAGTACTATCTGTATGGCTGGAGTTTCCCTTTACTTCCTACTGGCTTTCTATTACACCATAACAGTGAGGTCAAGGGATGACAAGAGAAGCTTTCAGAACTCCGCTGTCAAAAGGTTGGCCCACCCTCCTCCTCCTCCCACACGTTGACCTCGTGACGGACGTGCCGATCATTATCAAAGTTGATATTTCTGTTGATGGTGAGCAGCGTCAGCAGTTGAATGAGCCACACTGTTACTGTGAGCAGATGCCCTTTACTGTGCAGTGAAAAAAGAGTGCCTGGCCTGAGGAGAGAGCTGGGGTTCAGACCCACTCAAAATACAGGATCAGACCACAAGTTCCCTTGTTTCAAAGACAAAGACGGAACATTGAACTCAGCCTCTCATGGGTCCTTCAAATTGGGCCCTTTGACCCAACAACTAGCTACTAGTGGTTAATGTGAGGCATGCAAGCCAGGACAACAGCAGGTAGCCAGTTCCCCACTCATTTTTAATTTCAGCTCCTTCAGCACCGCAGCTCTTCTCCTTGGCTGCCAAAGCTGCAGCCAAGGCCCTTTCCCTTTTCAAACCTGTCACAAGGGCAATAAAAGCTCCCCTCTTTAGCCCTGCTTGCAGCAGACTGCATCAAAGAACTCGTCCCTCAACGGCAGCTGCCTAAGGATTAACCAAGGAACAAGGTCAATTTAATGCCACCAGCTACTACACAAATTCATGCCAGCGTTTTATTTGTGTTGTCCACCTCCCTGCCTGAGGGTGGTGCCGTTCACCTGTTTCTGTCTTGCTTCAGGTTTGCTGTGTTGTAGGTGGCGGCTGATGATTGGTTAAAGACTGATGGTGCCTACTATAAAATGGCAGTTGCAGATGCCTGCCTGGTCCCTCCTTTTTTTTTGTGGCCCCCAACCAGACTATGCTGTGCCATGCCACTGTCTAAATTCATTCATACCATTTTTCCCCTATTTGGAAGGCAGGTAATATGCCTCCCTTCTGTTGTTTTCTTTATTGAGTCAGTTAGTGGACACTATGGAATTGTTTTGTTATTTTGGGCCATGTTCAACATGAAGCCAATAACTACCTAAGTGAATAAATAAATAATTAATATTTGGATTGTATTTTGCTGTGGTACACGTCATTGGGAGTTGTTCTCTTTATGTTATGCTCAGGTTCCCCTGGGCCAGACATAACACCCATTCATTAGATTAGATTTAGTTTTACTTTCCTTCAGTGATAAACTTG
Organism: Psettodes erumei; assembly: GCA_016785225.1. Taxonomy (NCBI): domain Eukaryota; kingdom Metazoa; phylum Chordata; class Actinopteri; order Pleuronectiformes; family Psettodidae; genus Psettodes; species Psettodes erumei. Next base: position 2,667,926 of record JAFBJZ010000781.1, read on the forward strand.
CTGGTCTATTTAATGTTGCACAAACAAACAGATACTACATTAATTGTCAGTATATTTTTTGACTGAATCAGTAGAGTGGCTCTTGTCTCTGCTCCAGGGTGGTGCGCCAAGGTACTTTAATATAATTTTATTGTCATTTTTGTCAATATCTGACAGCCACTAACTGATAACCTAGCCAAATGCTACAGCAAGAGCAAATGTTATGTCAAGAGCACACAGACATTTTGTAGTACAAATATCCCCTAAAATATCCCATTGACATAAAAATATTACGTGGTGAGGAAACAAGGAGGGAGAGGGAGTTTTTTTTCTCACTGTAATAAGAATGCAGCGTTACAACCCAGACAATCAATACAAGACAACAATTGCAGGTAAGGAACGGCTACAGTGCAGTGCTCTCCTTGAAGCACTTGTCTGACTTTTAAACAAAAAAGTGGGACTTCGCTTCAAATGTCTCACTCCTCTACAGTGAAATAGCTCTTTGGTCAGAGTGCATGGTGACATTTTGACACCCCCCCACCCACCCACCCAAAAAAAGAAGAAAAAAAAGAACAAGGGACAAACATTTGCCTGTTTAACAAAGATGGCTAGAGTTTTGTTTGTAATGTAACTGGCTCATCCTACTATCCATTGTCTTAATTAAAACAGTCAAGTAACATAAACTCAGTATTAGCTATCTGCAGGTTCAATTCAAGTGTGCTGTTTTTAACCTTTAACGCACACTAATTGAACATTAATAGTATCATTTCAGCATGTACAATGATTCACTGCAACACACTACATTTATGTTGCTCACTACATCAGCACCAGCTAGGATCCTCTCCAAGTCCCTCTAACAGCTACACCATCCCTCCAAGTTACTTTTCAAAGACATTGAAGGAAACAATGTGACTGGCTTTGGATGCCGTCTCCTACTACCAATCTAACATTAAACAAACATGACAACTTGTGACTATAAGCTGGCATCGTCTGAAATGCCCATACAAAATTCACAGGCTGTGATCACAGCCAGTGCTCCTTCTAATGGAGTGCCTGGTCATGTTGTAACTGTGCAGTGCAAAGACAAATGTAAGCACATTATAAGTCAAGTTTCAACAGTTGCTGCAACTGGCTCCAGTTGGTCTTGACTATAAGCTAAACTTAAGATAAGCACAGACACACATACACGCTCAATGGAATCAGGTGGTACTCAATTAAAGGTTGGTGAGCTGTATGCCATCAATAGACCCTGACTGCCTGTTATCAAGGTAAAACTGGACTCCTGCAAACTAATTTTGGAGGAGTTTATCTTGCACTGTTTTTATGCTGCCAGAAATAGTTCCAATTATTCCTGAACCCACCCACACTAAATGTTTATTGGATTTATTGGATAAAAGCAGCACATTACAGCACTGGGAGAGTACCTACATATGTAGCACGAGTGGCCCCAGGAATATGCTTTGGATAAAAGCATCCATTTAATAGTATGTAATATAATATAAAGCAGCAGAATGCCCTGATATAGTGGGCAGCAAGAGGAACGTAATCAGTGTGCTGTGATTATGTGGAGACAGGCATCCTATCCTGCTGGGATTAGTCAGGGAGAACTAGGCCTTGTGCGTACTGTCACCTTGCTAAAACTTCACACCTTTCTATAGCTGTGACAGGTCACAGTTCACAAATCACACACACAGACACACACAGCTGCATAGCCAAAACCCATAACAAGCTGAAGCCTTAGTTGAGCACCTTGCCCTCGGCTTGCCCCTGCATTGTGTTTGCCAACAGCTTGTTCTGTAAACCCCTGTGTGTGTTTGTTCTGTCTGCTAGGTGAGGTCTCACATTGGGAGAAACGTCAGGGCATCTTTGTGATAAAATGCCTATATTTGGAGTTTAGCACAAAGGGAACCATATGTTGTGTGTCTTCTTAAAGCTGACTCTGCATCTCTGCCAGCCTCGCAGTTCACCTCTGCCCTCTGGGGTCAATCTGCTAAAACACCCAAAACCCCACGTTAACATCGCAATGGGGGGGGTGTTTAACTGAAACTGCATCTTTCATTTCAATGTAACAGTAGGCTTCACTAAAGTCCAAATAAAATGATTTGAAGCCCAGCTACATTATTATAAAATGGGTTGATCATAGAGCTTTTGAAACATTTTGAAATTTTTTTTTATATAGCAACAAGTTTCAAATCAAAACAAATCCTTCCAGTTGAACACCTGCTGCAAGCTTTTATTTTTGTACATGGGGAAACAGGAATTGCAATGGAAGTGGCAATCTGCTTGTGTTTGCTTATGTGTTTATGTGTATATGTGTTTTGTTTCTTTTAAACTCCCCATCAGCAAACCTAATTTTTTCTGTGTCACATCAAAAAATTGAAAAGCTGTTTGGGGCTTCCCAGGGGGAATTAAGTGGCTTTGGATTGTCATCCAATTCATGGAGAGAAATATGGGACACAATGTTACAGCAACCTGCTGCATTTTACTGTTCAAACTTCTCAGTTTGTGCCACTGCCACTGTTTCCCCAGCAGACTTAATTTATACATGATAACCAGCTGCTGTGGCCTGTGTACATGTGCATAAATGTATAAGCATGACTTGCGCCAGGTGTGTGGGGGTGTAAGCATCCAAAGACTGTTATCCTGTATGTTTTTTTTGTTGGACATAAGCCTTCCACAGCTCTATTGGCTGATATTCACACTGCTACACTTTGCACCTACCATTGCAACCTGACAGCAGATGTATTCGGAAACACTTAAGAAATAATAAGTGGGCTTAATACAAGGTTATTGCGACAGACTCAACTGTAGTTGTGAGCATTTTTGAAGCCAGCAATTTAACACTTAAGCATGTGTTTGGCTGACGTTGTTACATTTTAAAGTATCAAAAACCTATTTGCATCCTCTCTACACAAAACCTGTGCAGTCCTTAGGAGGAACCATTATATTAAGTAAGAGTAACATTTAAATACTCCATTTTATTCATGGAAATTACACAGCCAGTTTTTTTCTTGATTTGATGGATAGCAGCTACTAGAAGAAACAATTTAGTAAATACAAATCTTTCTATTTTTTCTTAACTTTACAAATCATGCACTTAACTACATAATTATATAAAAAACATTCAGTCAAAGCTCTTTTTCATTTTTGATTCAGAAACAGTTGGCTACTTAAGATATTTTGGTAGGCTGATGTTTCCTTGCAATGGATATGTGATGATGATACCAATATATCCCAGTATCAAGCTCTGAAACAGTGAAATCATACAGTAGCCCATAGCTACAGCTTAAATTAATTTACCAAATGCAAAGGGACAGGCATGTGTATGTTTGTGTTGGCAAAATAACAAGTCCAGTCCAGATTGTTTGTCTCTGGTACGAGCCATAGAGGTGTGTCCTGAAACACCTGACTACCTCCTTTTCTTCTTTCATAGTTACTATGGCCACGAGATGTCAACTAACAATAAAACGTAGCTATGGTTCATAATAAGCTGTTGCACAGATGACCTATGAGGCGTGTGGGGTCTTTCTTACAAGAGGACAGTCTCTGTTATACAAAGTGCATTGGCCTGGACAGTGGTCTCTGGAAGGAAGACAAGCTCCAGCGGAGCCCTCATCCTCATCTCCTGAGTCAGTATCCGGTGTTGGGACTGGGCATCTGCCAGCTGTGGCATAATGCAGGCCTCATTAGGCCATGGCATCAAAGAGATTGGCAGCACCCAAGCAACAGAGTGTCGCTAAGACACTCCATTTCCTCTGAAACGCAACAGGTGTAAGAGGAGAACCCAGGGCTAATCTCCATTACAGGCTAATGGGGAAGTTTCCAATATGCAGACTGATTCAAACTGTCAATAAAACACTGTTGGCTCTAGTCCATTTCACCATGACTCAAGATGTTTCAGAAATGCTCTGAGTGCACAGAGTTGACTCAGAAGTCAACTTTTGAAGTCACTGTTGAATGTTGCGTTGAGCTTTTTATGTCCTTTCATATTAAAATAGTTCCTAGATATGTATTTACTATGTGTCCATAGCAACCCTATAGTTCAGTCAGTCTGAAGGATGGTGTTATATATTTTTTCATTGTTGTCAACAATGAATTGATCCTACTAACACTACAAACAGCCTGTGTAGTTAAAGACTGATACAACTTGCTCCTCCATCGTTATCCAAAAACAATTAAAAACCCATAATTGAGCCACAAGTTTGTGGCTGACAACATGTTCCTTCATTATGATTGCTAATGCATTGTCCACCCTTCTTACAAGAACAACAAATGTGTATTAATCCACAGTTTACAATAGTCCCCCCTTCACTAATGATGTCAGCCTTATCTTTTTGCATTTAAAAGAGAAAGCAAATTGCTATGCTAATATTCTGCAACTGACCTTGCAGAGAATAGAAAACCAAGTGGATAAATATGCACAGAAATATCACCTACATTCTGTGACTTATGTTTGGAGCAAAACACTTTCAGTCTCATATAGTCACATCAACTAATTGTGCCCATCTGGTCGAGACAGATCTGACCTCAGCCCGCATTATGAGATCAGGGCGTGTATCTCCAGGAGCACGAGGCGCACTCGTGGTGCACAGGTGTCATCAGCAGAGTCACTTCCCCACTTAAACCACAGGCCCATCTGTTCCATTCATACCCAGAGGAGAGAGGTCACCGCCACAGCCAGGCATTACGAGTCGACCAATGATAACCAGGTGCTCAGACCTTCTGCGAGGAAGAACTCTGAGTATCAAATGTAACTGCTCATCATATCGCCAAGAAGTAAACGTCTCCATCAGGATGCTGAAAAGTCCCAAGATTTATTCATTTTGTACTTTCCTACCATCAGCCATTTACCCGATGATGTGTTTGGCTGAAATGTTCAAGTGGAGCAAGATAAAAAAGTTCATTACAGCTGTTTTCTGTCTGTGCAGGCCGTGATGGCTCTTGAGTTTGTACACATGAAAGGGTGATAAAAATGTCCTCTGGATACGGTTTGAAGATAAACGCTGGCGGGCGGCCAGCTCAGTAAGCTCAAAACACGACTGAGATTCCTCACATACAAGTTAAACTCTTAATTGCTCCCAACAGCAACATTTGTAGTGAAGCGCAGATCCCAGAACTGCCATGCTGTTGCTCCAAATAAAAAAGGTATTTTTGATCCACTTGACTTTACAAAAAAATAATAGGAAAAAGGAGGTGGGAGATGAACCTAATCTACAACTACCCATCCATATTATGCTGATAGACAACTACGTGCCTTTTCGCCTTGTTGTCCATTTAAAAGAATAAGTGCTGTGCTCCAGTTACACGGGGAGAGTTAAAAATAGGCCTCACTCAGTCACCACTTAGCTTGGCAACGTGGAGACCAGATTGTAAACGAGCACAGTGAAGTGCTTGAATGGCAGCTCTTGACGCTGGCTCTCTGGGGTCTGACACACACACTAAATGTAAAGCAGTAGCACACACTGCTAACGATTGAGCAGTAAACACACTTGTCACGTGTAAAGGGTCTGTATGCAAGGCAGATAAGGACAGCTCTGTTGCTCTGTAAGTGTGTGAGAAAAGATTTTGCTGAATGGTTAGTGCGTGGATATGACAGCCTGTAACTAAAAATCTTTGTTGCACGTCCCAACTGAAAATGTACCGCACTGTTGCAGACACAGGAAGAAGCTGAGGATGTCATTCTCTGTGTTTGACTGTTGATGAGCACCCCAAAGTGACCACAAACTGGCTACAGATTGACGAGCTGGTGGCAGAAAGCCTTGTGGGTGAGGTGACGGCTGACACTAACTTCTCAGTGGTTTCTCTTGGTTAAAATGGTTAAACAACTTTAATGCAGTTATGTGAAGCTCATCTTATCCCTTAATAAGCTACAAAATAAAAGAAATAACAATGATTTACAGAATACGCTGCAACACTCACACATTCCAGTGCAGTATATATTATGTTTGCAAAATAAATCACAATTGTATATTTAATGTTTAAATGTATTATTCGTGTTTTGTTCATCTTTAAACCTGCATGAACAGATTTATTGTGGTCACTTCAGTGCAGGGCAATATGCAGGAAACACAACACTGACGTACTGTGTCTAATCAAGTTGATATGGCTAAGGTGTTGGCACACAGATGTTTATTTGCACATCCAGCCGACACAGCACAATATTAATCTTAATTTGGTTTCATGTTTCTGGCCACCTGACGACAATAAGTCCAATATCTACTATTATTTTAGCTCTGTTTTTGTCCAGGTACCAGCTACTTGCTAACCGTGTTTGGTGCGGTGGGTTTATTAGAGTTTTGTTTTTTGTTTTATTTACTGTAAACAGCTGCCCACTGCAGCTGACAACAAGGTAGTTGAGAGCTGTGAGACTGAACCAAAAGAGTGACATAATGGGCCCCAAAGCTCAAACAATGAGCTGAGAGATAATAAAATGCTCTGTGGGGAATTATGGAGTTGGATGATAATTCTCTGTGGATTCACATGTAGTCAAATCCATTAACACGAAAATTGATTAGTGCAGCTTGGCTTGGCTTGGTTTTATTTCTGTGGCCTGTTGTCTGACATAAATTTATATTGCCAGAGAATCTTGATTAATGTCTCTCATCATCTTACCATGTTACACAGTCATGCCATTCTGCCTTCGTGAACAGTTGTATAGTCTCTATATCAGAAAATAATTAGCTCCTGCTTTATGCATCAGCCATTAGAGGGAAGATCAATACCCCCGCTCATTCAGCCTGTGCTTCATTAAGCGCACCACAAGGCATCACCCGCGACAGGGCTTGAAAAATGTGTTGGCAGTACCAGGCGCTATCGGGGCAGAGCCACATGTCTGCAAACCCTCTGTTTTGCACATGTCTTACTGACTTACCAGCCCTCCAGCTCAGTCACACTGAATTTTGACCCCACAAGCTTTGGAGACATGATTATACACTGATTATACTAATGAAACAGTCTAAAGTTGTCCTTAAAAACAGTTTCCACAGTCCACAGGCTGTGTGAAATTATGTCTAAAAGAATCAAAGTCCTTGTGTTTTTTTTGCCTTTGTAAATGTGTGTATGCAAAGGTGCAATATCATGTCTTTCTAGAGAAGCTGATGGGAGTATGTGAGCAGGAGTGTGACCCAGAAAGTCTGTTAGTGGCACCGACCTGCTTCTCTGCTGCCATTTAGCCTGTTGTCGCCTGATTTACATGGTTAACTGCAGGCCGAGCTGCTGTTCCTCTTCTGTCTGCATACAGTGCTGATATCAGTGTTTGATTGCAGCAATCACTGAAAACCACGTCTGATGAGACTGATGTGATACATGAGCTCATATACTGCCCAGTCTATCAGTTCCAGACGAGTAGCCTCTGCGAAGCTATCTGTCTGAACTGACTAAAATGTGCTGTTTTGCTAAGGTACAGTACAAATATGTGGAACTATGCTGCCATCATTGTCCTTTAACTCAACACAACATGGGTGACGTGTGCTGTAAATGTCATTTCAGAAGCTTTTTCCTGGACTGGAAACTGTCAAATTTAAACATTGTCCACATGTACATCTTCATATTCAAATACATTTATTGCATTGCTATATGTTTTGCAAACTTTGTTTCTTCCAGGTTTGGTTGATATATTTTTCATAGAGCTTGGTTTTGGTTATTTCTCAGTGGTTCTTCCACGATATATGCAGTATACTTTACATACTTTACATTGTTATTTTCATACATATCTTAAATGACATTTTTGCTGTCTTTTCCCATGGGAAAGCCTTTTTCTGCCTGTTACCATCACAAATTATGCATTTCCAAGATTGTACACACTGCAGACATTGGCCAAAGGCAAATTTGTTAAGTCAATATGACTAACATCATGTGGGGCCCCTGAAATTGCCAGACAGATGCTCTGATTTATATTAGTGATGGTCTAAAAATATGTTGTGGGAATCTATAGTACAGGAGGCTGATGCACATATGCATGTTGTTCTTTTCCTCTTCTTTAGCTCTGCATAGTAGTGCTCTCCTGTCCCACCTGCCACCACACCTCAACCCATGCCACATGAAAGCAGGCTTCACGGGCAGCTGTTGTCACATTCCCTGTCACCCCTTACCAAGAGGCAGCCCTTTTTTCGGCCACTCCAGACACAACAACGTCAACTCCTCGCTCTTCGCTATGAGAGCTGAGCTGACGTTTTTCTAGAGTCCAGGCTGAAATCTGACATCTGAGCTACGCTTTCCGAACGGGTTCCTTTGAGTCTTTACTTAGCTCAGGGAGTGAGACAGCTGCACTGCTGCTACTTTACATTATCCTGAACAATTGTTTGTGTTGTTGGTGCTTCCCAGAGCCAGGTGTAGTTTCTGACTGCTCAGCAGTTTCTTCTACGATTGCTGCTCCTCCTCCTTCAGGAAACTGTTCATTTGGGCTTTCAATCAAATCAGTTTCCCAACATTGTTGATGTTAGTTGTGGCTCCCTGGTTGGTCATCAGTTGTTTCTTGCAGCAAGGACTGTTGCCTACACACCATGACTATTGCACACTTTGCGAACATTACAGTTAGGGTAAGGGTTGGGTTCAAAATGAGAAAATACTTTTGACATTTTACACTTTTACTGTTTATAAGTACATTAATATACAAGAGAAAGTTTAAAAAAAAAAAAGTAACGAAATGGAATGTTGGAATGATTAAAAAACTGCAAAACTAGTTGCAATAAATCTTGTGCTTCAGCAAACCAGAAACAACCCAAATTCTTCTCAAATCAGGAAAGAAAACTTTGCTCTGAAAGTAATATATGAATTAGGTCTCCAGGGAAGACCTCAACCTCACTAATAACATTCTGTGCACATTCTCAGGGAGAGTTTCTCAATCTGCAGCACCCAATGCATCAGTCCAGGCAGAAATATGTTCATAGGAATCAGGAATGCTGGAGTCCATCACAGATAAGCGCTGCAACCCTGAATGATTTTATTAATACAGATCAAGACAAACTGTGTAAGGCAGGCTAATCCCACAGACACGTATCTGAAGGGCTTTAACCTGAGCACAGTGAGACGATGAAAACATGCACATACATCTCCTCAGACATCTTCTCTAGTCACAAACTGAACCACTCAATCACATGATCCTGGTTGGAGTTTGACAGACATGAATATTATTATGACAGTATTTTGCGCAGCACTAGCCAACTTAACTGCAGCATCCTGTTCTTCGTTTTGACAAAGACCTGGGCAGATTAAAACTTCCAGAGAGCTAATTCTAACTCGGAGAAAAACGTAAACTGACACAAGCCGACATCTTCACAAAGTGCATGGCAGAGGAGGAGGTGCTGGATCATAATGTAAAATGGATTAAGGAGGGCTGCAAGTACAGAACAGGGGATGGCCTGGGATGCATGAAGATCAATAAAACAAACTGTTATTCATGGGTCATCCTGCCCAACAATTGGTGATGTAAAAAGCCAGTGTGCCCACGGGAATAATGCAAAACGGCACATTATAAATACTGCATTATTAAACTTCTGTCTGTACAATTGAACTGAAGTAGAGTTTCAGAGAGCAGGAGTAGTAAATGTCCTGAGACACTGAGCTGAGTAAATATTCAACTGGAACTACAACATGGTCCACTTGGTGCTGTCTGGCAAATTTAGCTGTTGCTGCACATCCACAGACATTGTTCAGCACACAACATGCAGCTAGAGACCCCACTGGGAAGGATGGCAACCTGAGAAGTGCAGATTGTAGCATGCTGCATCACCCAAACATGGATCTAATAATACTATACTAATAAAACAATTTGAGGGATCAGCTGGATTTGGCCGAGTGTCTAATAGTTCCACAGCAGTTTAAGCAGGACTTTGGCAATTATTCACACTGCTGAGAATGCACATGCTGGCAGCAGTTTCACTGCTACGGTGACAGACTCTGAGAGCAACAAAGTCGGCTGTTCGTGTCAGTCCTGATCAAATGCTGTTAGGCTGCTGAACTAACTAGGCACAACCAGGTCACTGAATTAGATCAGGGCCGTGGACATGTTCAGATTAAGAAGCAACTAACTAAGAACCAGCTAAGATCCTTATATGGAGTAAAGTTGCACTGCTGAGTGGCAGTGGTTCTCCCAGCAGGAAGTCAACCAAATGTTCCAGTGTTTTTCACCATCCACCATGGCTTCAGACCTGTTTTTTTTACAGATTAGGGAAAGTGGGAAATCATTTTGCCAATGTAGTTTGTCAGTGTATCAGGTCTCAACTTGGATTAACTGTTTCAGATGAGTTTCAGTTCCAGGCCTTCTCTCACTGACGGATAGGGACAATTCCCCCCAGAGAAGCTGCAAAACAAACAGAAAACATCCTCACCCTGGAAAAGATAAGGCAGGATAAAGCTCCATCCCCGGGCCTTCAAGTTACAGAAGACCCAAAGTACTTAAGCTCCTCCTGCTTAGTTACTGTTGCTGCCCTTGTCAAGCTTTGAATTCTGGCAAAACTAACATTCTTAGGTATCATTCTTAGTTAATTTTGACTGTAGTCAATTTGAGCTGAAATGACTGACTGAAAGCTGAAACTGTGCTGCAATAACAGTAAAAACATAAAAAAATAAGGTGTCCTTTAAATGTTAATGCAATTGCTTTATATTACATTAACTTTCTTCCTTAAGTAATCTGGCAAGTTAGTGCTGCTACTTTGCTGATATTTAGTTGAATCCTGTCTTTCCTCTAACCATGCAATGTTTCCTGTGTACCGGCACATGAAACCCCCAAAGCAGAAGATTTCCAGGGTTATGCTTAAAAGTTGCTGAGGCTGAGGCACCAAATGCTGCTCCCTTTTCCCTCCAAACAGACTTTTGGTGACTGTAGCCAAATAGTTTATTTTTAACTTAATCTGTCCACATCACTCACTTCCAAAACCACTCTGGTTTATCCAGATGTTGCTTTGCAGACTGCAGAAGTTGACTCTTGTGTTGAGGCTGCAGGTAAAGTTTCCTTCTTATATCTTTTCCATGTAGACCCTGTTTTTTCGTTGATGCCTCTCAGTGATCGGTGCACCAGCACTTCTGTGTCAATCTCATCTTCCTGCTGTTCATTTACAGTCATATTGAGGTTTTGCTTTGCCTTTCTGCCCAGCAGACATGCAGATTTATCTGAAGGTTTTCTTGGTCTTCCCGAACCAGTCTTGACTTCCACAGTTCCCCATAACTGCCATTTCTTAGGGACATTTCAAACAGTGGAATTTATGATACTTTTTTATAGCCTCCCCTGTTTTATAGCCATCAGTTAGTTCACTTTCATTTTCTGTCAGCTGCATACAGGAGCCTATGGTTGTTGTTTGTTACAGCTAGATTTTAAGAGTCAATTCATTTATCAGCTGTTGAGTCATAATCAGCTGACATCCCTACTGTGTTAGCCTGCTTTACAAATCAGTTAAAGCCTTAGGAGCTAGTGAAATCCTGAGCGTTTCACAATTAAATGGTGCCCAGACTTTTGGACATGCCACAGTTATTGTTTTGTTTTGTTTTTTGAAATTCATGAAATAAACCATTAATTTAACATTTCAAAAAAGGAACTTTTTTTTATTCTCCACTGCTGTGGAGGTTGTCTTTTTACTTCAAAAAATCAAAACAGATCATTAATGACAACCTTACATTTAACCAGACAAACACCTTGTTGAACTCATTCCTTGCACTCTTGCGCTTGTATTTTTGCGAGATCTGTAAATGTGAGTATTGCCCTTATTATGGCACCATGAAAACAGCTTCATCTTATGGAAAAATTTAAAGCTTAACAGACCTGCTGTGTTTACACAATGATTTTGCTCTCGTGGTTCCGGAGGGGGATTTAGCAAACCTGAGACAAGAGGCAAAGTAAAAGCAAAAACATCCTCACCCTACAAGAGATAAGCTAGCATGAAGTCAAAGCACACTGAAGGGTCCAAAGCATATAGAGAATTGCCGAATCACATTGCACACTCCCCAACGAAAACATTCAGGCCACCCAATAAAAGTGCTTGACTGTGCCTCTTTGTGAAACGTGCTTTATAACTAGTACGATTAGAACCTGGTAATCATTGCAATTACATAAACTACTGTAGGTTTAGTATGAATCACTGATGAACATGTATGAGTGAGAAGCAAAGACTTCGGCACAGATTGAAGTTCCTGTCTTTGTTTTTCAGACAAAGATAAAGCAACTATGACTTCATCAGCTGAATGTGGATGACACTCAAAAAAATGCAGGCTTTTCTGCAAATTTTTGCACACTGTTGTGCCAAAGAAAACAATTTAGCAGAGGAAATCCACAGCCCAGGACTGGCTGGCTACTCTCCAGTCCTGTCTCTGTCACAGAAGTGGTCAACAACTTCCTTCCCCAAAATGAAGAGTATTGATGCACTACACATATTTTATTGTCTGTCAAATTGTGTCATAAAAATAGCGCAGCTGTGTAAGTGGGTCTCTTTTACTGGTTTGAAAAAGCAAGAATGGCTAAATAGAACAATCCTTGGGAATTAAAGTCTATTCACATAATTTTAGTCCACATTCATAAAACTATGCTCTGACCTTTCAAAATCTAACTTCAAGAGTCAAACTCAGGGATTGATTTGTGTTCATATAACACTCAGAAACCATAGGAGGAAGTGGACTTGGGATCCACAGAGAACAGTGAAGGCCTGAGGGCTGAATACATTTGTCCATTGTGAATGAAACCTCATTTAAAAATACCCCCACTTTCAGACATGGTGCTATTCTTTTAAATAGACATCTGAAACAGAGGTAACTCAGTGACTGAGCACTGTGACCTACCTACTTACTGGTTTATGGTGAAGCTGCTCTGGGCTTCTCAGAAGTTAAAGGCGTAAATAAAATGAATTCCCTGGATGTCACAGCAGAATCCCTGACTGTACTGTAATAGTGGCTGGTGCTGAGGCCCACAAAAATGACATTCCTGTCTATAAGTGCATGGCTTTCGGCAGGTCAAACTGTGATGAATATTAATATAAATCTGAACCTATTCATAAACTGTCTGAAGAAGTGTGAAATAATAGCATATGATCAACGTGACAGGATGAGGTCACCTCTGCAGTGAAGTACAAAGGGAATGGATAAATGTCTAACAGAAACTAGGCTGGCTGGAGCCCCCTGGATCCATGGCTTCAAAGACAAATGTGAGTGACCGCTTATATTTATACACACACACACACACAAATATTAGACTGATATTTAGAACAATATTAACTTATAACTTAAGCTAAATGTCCCAAGTTAATATGTGCTCAGATTTAACATACAATTCTACTCACTAATCTTTTGGCCACTTCTGGTCAGCAGGAACAAGCTAAAAACACAGTATTTATAACACATTATTTTGTTACCTTTTAAGTTGATATAGTTAGATACATGTTGGCAAAAGGTTGCTGATTTATGCACCCAGGAAATAACATCCAGGTTTTGGCACCTTGCTGTGCCTAGTAATGACCCTGATGAGGACATTGAGGATGAACTTGTGGGGCAAAAACAAAAACTCAATACAATGAAAATGAAAAATACTAAAATGAGGTTGATGGAGCTCCTTTTACATAATTTTTCACCAGGATTATCTATTGTTTAATTATTAAAAAAAATATATTCTTTTTTGTAACTTTCCAACCCAAACTATTCTAATTATAATTTGAAAAATGCTTCACTCATGATGCAAATGTTCACATAGCATCGTAAAGCTCTGTTCTGGTTTACAGTAGCTCTGTGGTTGAACTGTACTTCACAGACGAATGAGTTGTGACTTTGTTTGACATGTCCCCTTATCTCCATAGACTTCTAAATTACTTTTTTTTTAAGTGGCAAAGATGTGGAAGGCCTGCCCTTAGAATCAGAGAGCCTATCTGCCTGTCTTACTCTGTGCCCCAGAGATGGACACAGCTACAGTGGCAGCATCGGCTTGCTACAGACTCCTTGATCTCTCAGAAAGCCACTCTAACCGAGAGTGTTCAGACGAGGAGCTCTGTTTCTACTCATTACCAGTCACGGCCTCCCTCTGGCAAAACAACATGAGGGGAAAGAGGGTGGAGACACCCATGGAGGGAGAGGCTGGAGGTCTAAATTAATCCCACATGTTCCCCAAGAGGAGACTCTCCAGGCAGCCTCAGCTAATTCGGTTGGCGGGAGGGTGGTGAAGTACGGCAAACTCTGAGAGCACTTCGCTGCACTTTCCCGCACTTTTCGCCCACACACTGCTGTGCACTGAATCCACATGGATCCATTTAGTTCAACTATGGCATCACAAGGCACAATTTACTTTTCTGGCAAGCATCGGCGCTCCAGAAAGTCACTACTTCAGAGAAACCAAAAAGATTTTAAATAGACATAGAGAAAGAAGCACAGTCACGAGTTGGGAACGGGAAATGAAGAATCTTTCTCCAGTTCTATTGATCTGGAATAGAAATGACACATTTGGACACATTCAAGACATTTCCTCCCTGATCTTCAAAGCATATTAAATTTGTCCAATTCATGCATATTAGAAAAGAGTGCGCAAACAGAAAACACAAGTTTGGAGTTTGGCAGAAAGAGGACAAGCTACTTTTAGAAAGCAGTGATTTCAGTTTAAGGTCAACATGTGCTGGAAAGTATTATTATTTAGATTCAATCACCTGCTGTTTCAGATTAGGATGTTCGTGGTTTCATCATGCAAATCTGCAAACAATAGTCTCACCCTTTGATTTTGGTCATTCCACAACACAGGGAACACATTGATTTATTTTGAGGAATCATGTAATACCTGTGTTTCACTAACAGTACTCATTACACACTTGTAAAAATGTACACTAACATTAACTTGACCACAGTGGAAACTGTTGCTCAGTCAGATAGGCTTAATAACTATCAAATATGAGCATTAGATTTACAGAGGAACCAGGAATCAGAAAATCATGCCTCTACCTGAAGCCTAATGTAATTTGAATTTGGCACCAGCTTGTGTTTGTGTGGAGCGTAGCCCTGCTCACCAATGCATGGTAAGAGTGCCAGGGAAGATCGCCTGTCAGCAAAGATGGGGAGGCAGGGGAGGAATGAGAATAGATGACCTGGTCTTTTATTCTCTGCACCTCTTTTACTCATCGATACTAATAGACGCACTGACTGCATAAAAGCACTGCCGGCAGCCAGCTGCCCAGGCCTACCTGAACCCAGATGGAGGGAAGACACACTAAGGATAATTTTCTCTTCATTATAAGTTTGCCTTTGTACGCTGGACACTAACAGGCTAGGGCTGACTTTGTCTGCAAGCAGAAGAGTTGATACTCCACCCAAGCGACCACAGAAGAAGCTGTATTAGTGAGATAATAATGACAGACAAATAAAATGAACTACTTCATTTTCAGTGGTTCCCTAAGGAGTGTTTAAAACACCTTTGTTTAACTCCTGTTCCCCAGTGAGAACCACTGCTCTACAGGTTTACTGCAAGAAGACGAAACAGCTGGACACACCATGCCTCAACAGACAAGCCGATATGGTTGTTCCCTTCTATGGGACAGGACTAGTTTGTGTGTGTAATGGTATTTTGGATGTATTAGAAGTCCCCTGAAGAACCACACTCTGGTGGATCATTATTAGATCAAGACATTTGTCAGAGCCTGACATTTGATCCCATTACTGTCAAACAGTCGCCAGCTAAAAATATATGAGCAATGGAGAGTCCAGATTCAGACGTTGAATTCCCGCTGGAGTAACACCGCGAGTTTTCCTCCTTTCACCGTTTCAAGGTGACCCCTGGTAGCTCCCTGGTACAAAGTCTCTATAATGAGCCAATGTGAATAGAGAAGGTCATTGTCCGGAGAATTCAATGCAATTGAGTGGCCGTGTTGATGACGTCTCTATCCTGCCTCCTACACCCTCTACCCAGAGAACACCCCTGACACGGATAATCGTGTGTTAGGTGTGTGAAAGGGCTCCTGATTCTCTGGACATTGTCCCGAGTTCATAGGAGAAAACAGCTTAAGAGTTTACACCTAAGCTATTCACTTAATGAGGCCGTGCTTAAGCGCAACAGTGCTCCGCTAAATAGTGACGAAATGGTAATGCCAGCATGCTCACAATGCAAACATGCTCCCATTTAGCAACTGAAACATTTACTGTGTTCCTCGCCTTTGTTTAGCATGTTAGATTAAAAATTTGGACCTGACTCTGTATTTCACACACACACACACACACACACACACTGACACTCCATATACCTCTCAGACACAGGTAAAACAGGTAACTTTTTTATTGTTATTGGCTGATTGGCGTAAACTAAAAAACAAAACTTTGCTGATGGATTCAAATTGAAAGTAGCTGAGATTGGAGCTTTGTGACAGAATCAAACAAACAAAAAATTTAAAGGGGTTTTGCATCTGTATTGATGCAATCAGGACACATAACACAGGCAAAAACCACTTCTGTTAGTACAAATGCCTCGGGTAGAGGGGTTCATCCACTTTTTGGGAAGTAGGTGGTTTGATTCCCGGCTCCTCCAGTCCATGTGTTGAAGTGTCCCTGGGCAAGAAACTTAACCATGATATATCATTAGTGTGTGAATGCGTGTGACAGAAAAAGCGCTCCAAGTGTAGAAGCTCTGTGTGAATGCAGCTTGTACTGTAAAGCCCTTTGAGTTGTCAACAGGGCTAGAAATGTGCATATAAATGCAGTCAATTTACCATGATATTTTAGCAAATGGAAACAAGGGTTTTTTTTAACTACTACACCATGCAGCTACTTTCCCAGCTTTGATGCTCTGTAGCTGCAGGGGCAGCGGATTGGTCAACCTGTAATAATATTACAGGTTGGAACCATGCCTTGTGGTAAACCATAAACCACAATAAATTAACCATAAACCACCACATGGACTAAAAAGTATGCTGTTGAGGGCAATGACACTGTAGAGCAAAATAAAATGCATTACTTTGGCCTGATCTCATTAGCTCAAAGTGAAATAATGTCCCTTCTCCCTTCATTATTACCTGTGCCCTTAGAGTACCTTCTGAGAGCAGAAGTGATGCAACCCTGCACTGTGACTGTCAGTCTCCAGACCTTCAGTATGAGATGCTGATGGATGAGGACATTAGATCTTTATCTAATCTGACAAAGCTAGACATGCTGTACTTACTTTCTAGTGGTTTATTCTCAGTGAAATAAAAGGCCGCAATGGATTTATGAATAGGCCAAGGGGATATGTTGGCCCTGGTGTGCTTGTACATCTATCAGCTATTTATGGCCTCATCAAGATTATCAAAGTTTTATCCTCGGTGTGACATGAGGACAGGATAGCTTCTTATCCACTTCTTCTGACGGGCTGAAACCTGATGCTGCGACAGTGTGTGAGTACAGAGTAGAAATATTTCAACAAATAGTTCTGGCAAGATGGGTTGCACATGTTAAAGGCAAATCGATGATGAGCATGTCTTAAGAGCAGACATTTTCTACTCTCTTAGCAAGTGATGGAATATTACTGCAAAGCTATTTGGAGGTTAAAGTTGTGCCAGCTTATCAGAAAGACTTACAGTGTATACCTCTCAGTATGCTGTATGTGCTGTGCTTCAGCATCACATCAGGGAGGCTGAGATTCTCTGGTTTTCTAGATTTCATAGATGCTTGTTTATCAGCACAGACAATGAAAGAGCTATTTGTGTATATCAATAACATGCCAGTTAGTAATTTACTCCTTCTCAGAAATGTTCTGCCCTCGCAGCATCTCGAATTTGGCCATCATGTCCCACTTTGATCGCACATTTAAATAAACAAACTAAATCCAATTAAGTTCTAGTATCATATGAGCAATATTTAAAACAGGCAACCAAGACGTTCTTGCTCCCACGCCAATAATTAATTTAACGACATTCAAACACAGAGCGCCTCAAAGCTACTAATGTCACACAGGAGGAAGGCAAACTGGCTCTAATGGACACTAACATATACCAGTTAATGATTACAAGCTTGTTAACCAAACTCCATGACAGAGAGACAACAGCTCAGCATACATAATCGGATTAAGTTTACTGAACAAACATTCAATTATATTTATTAACCTTCAATTAATAAGATAGAGCAAGCTATGATGGTTCATACAGCATTAAGAGGAACCATATGTACCAGGATACAGGACCCAAGAAGGTTACATATAGGAGCACTTGTTTTAACAGTGTATAAACGGCCAACTGTCCACCCCCTCTTTCCCATCTTTTGGCAACTCTGCACTTTCTGGACTAACACATTGGAAATACCTTTAGAAAATTACAAGAAATTCAGCATGGAGCGCAAACTCAAAACAATGCATGCATTTGATTGTGAATGATTCAATGGATCTGCAGTGAAAAGGAGGAAACAGATGTGGAAGCTGAAGATTAGATTCCTGTCGAGCCTGTTCTCATGCACCACTCTGCCCTCAGCCTGGTAACATGCTTACTTCAAATGCCACCACTGGACTACCTCTCTCATAATTAACCCCCACACAGAAGAAAACGCTGAACATGGATCTTGTCCAGATGATCAATTGATTGGTCCACACATCTATCCACGTGTATTCTCAAGTGTGGACTATTAGTCTTGGCAACAGCTGAGAATGGCCAGTGTAGCTGTTCTGCTTTCAGAGCAGGTTATTCATTTGGCATATGGACAAGAGCAGTGATTAAGCCATTCTGAGGACTGCCTTGCTAAAAGGCAGAAAAAGAGCTTGTTCATTGCAGCCACACGGAACTAGGACAAATTTAAACGTAGGTAGAGATCTATGTTACTGTTTACTAGAATCTCATAGGTCCACATAAGGCTGGGATAATAGTGTGACGGCTAAACCATGACTCCAAGCTTAATTTATCTTCAGTATTTTTTATGTTGAGTCGTGGTCATGCTGTGAGGATATAAATAATTCTGCTCTAACGTGTTCTAATTCAATCTCTGTGGGAAACACAAACTGTCAGGCATCAGTAAGCCAAGCACAGTAACACACCGTGGACATAGTGTGTGTGTGTGTGTGTGTGTGTGTGTGTGTGTGTGCATGCGTGCGGGTGAGTGACGGAGTCTGATCCTCCGTTACCCATATGACACCAAGTGGCCTGCTGGCAACAGTGAGACCTTCAGCACACTGTGGTTTAGGAATAAAAAAAGATGTGTCCCTGGCACTCCGCTGTACATGAATGCCTATCAGGGATTGGTGGAGCTCTTTAGTTTTAACCCCTGCTTACTTCGAGGCTGTCAAACAAAGTTGGCAACATGAAAATTTACAGTATTCCTACTGTTGCCACTGTTCTGTGGCTTGTACTGTAAAATGTGTAGCTTAGCGCTCCAGCCACAGACAAGGCCAGGCTGGTTCCAGCATAATGGATAGAATGGATGTGTGTTTGAAAATGAAGAGGCTTGGCCTAGTTTGGATGTGCGCTGCTCCCCAGGGGGTTCCATTATACATGGCTCAATCCCCTGTTCCTTTTCTTGGGAAATGAAGGAGAGACAGAGGAAAGTCTTAATCATCACCCTTGGAACCCTCTGCTGTGGAAGAACCTTAGAGTGTAGCATGACATCAACCTTAGCAAAAAGACTACTGATAATTTAAAAGAATATGGGCAGCAATAATTCTAATATCTGCTGTTTGCAAACAATATGATGGACTTGTTCTCAAAATAGATAATACATGTAAGTACTTAAGGAGAGCTAGGCTTTTTAAAGATACAACCTACCAGTGCATCTCACAAACACCATATGTTTCTCAGTCACTGACCTAAGACTGACTGTGCAAAACCAATCAGGGTGCAGCTAAAGCATTTCTTATGTCTTCGTGCATTTGTCCAGGCAAGTCAGATCTGGCACTTCTGGTTCATCTTACACAACATTAGATCCACAAAATATAATAACTTGAGACATATTAAATAAAAATATGTGTATAAGCTGATAGAAATCCCCTTTGTATCTAACATGTTTGCCATTGCTGTGACATATTGTGAAATCTATAAAACTCACTGTCAAACATCCCACCATCAGAGGGTGAGGAATCACATTCAGCAGTTTTACTCTTCAGCTGACACAGTGTGACTGCAGAGGTTTAAGATTGGGTGATCTATCCCTACAGTTGTTAGTCTAGATCAGAGGTTCCTATAATGATTTACAAGTCTCCTTGCAGACATGCGATTGAGCATGACGATTTCTCAGATAATCCACATTCACCTTGAGGTAGTAGTACTGTGTGTGCATTGTGTGTGTGTGTGTGTGTGTGTGTGTGTGTGTGTGTGTGTGGGGGGGCATGATGATTCAGACCAGAGATACCACAGCATCAGCTCTACATTTAAGTCAAATCATTAACTTCCTTATTAGTCAGCTGGAGGGGCACGGGGTGAAAGTCTGCCCACTTTGAGGGTCCTTGGCATTATTGTGATGCTGGCTGATAGGCTGTGTAATCATCCTGATTGCAGCTGCTATGAATGGGCCACTGTAACAAGCTGGTCATAACACTTGAACTGAATTAAAAATTAAAATCTGCTTTAGAGAGAGTAAGGACCTGTTGGCCTTATTCAGGATGGACTCCAAACCACAGCAGATTGCATTTTCTCCAAAGGAAAACCTAAAGGATCACCCTGGGTGGGGCATGGTAGTAGTAGTTGGACTGAATCCTACCTGGGTACCCCTGCAGGACTCCACTATGTGAACCCCTTCCCTGGAAGAATTATAATGCCTCTTGATAACTGTGTATGACACTGTAACTATCCCAACTGAGTGTGCATGAATGAAACACAACTGCCTACACACAGCCGCCTGCTGGACCGATGCAACCATTTTAATTGTGTCCACCGCTGCCTGCGGCATTTCTTCAATGGGAAGTGAGTATATGCACCCTGAACTGTGCTCTCCTGCACGGCCATAGCATTTTTAAACTTGCACGGTTTATTGGAAGTTTCCCTTTTGCATGTATCATGGCTGAACGGTCCGTTCCGTGGCTGCAGAGGAAAGCAGCACCTAAAGGTTGTTCTTTGCAAAAACCATTTCAGAACCCCTGCGAGATTTTCCTTTTGGGATAGATGTACACTCCTCTCCAACCACTTATTCCAGCTAAGCGGGTGAATCCACCCATGCAAACTCCGAGCTGTAATCCACTCTTGGATGTGTAATCTGAAGGCACACGGTGTAATGAAAACCCCGGCATGCACTGAATCGAGAACAAGAAGCGGCGCAAACTTACGTGAAAACGAAAAATAAAGTGGTCGAACCCACAAGGAGTGTGGCAGCAGTGGACACTGGGATGTATTTGGTGGGTTTAAATCTCTTTCCAGCGCTGTTGGGCATTCTGTAATTTCCACATTCCTCAATTAATTATTCCGATTGGAGTCGCATGTAGAAAAAAGATCCAGTGTCCAATATAATGGCTTTTCGGTGGCTATGAAAGGTACAAGCAGCCCGTCTCTGCTATCGTTGAAGCCGCATAGATCCTAAGATAGAAAGACAGGCATACATAGGGCTCTGTGAAAGCCTGGAAATCCCACCCTTACAATCCAGCCCATTAGTGAGGTCACTGAACCGCTTGAAAGGGTGGAGCCTCGATCTCTGCAAACCCTGCAAGTGCCTCGTTAAGAAAATTGTTGGAGCTACGATGTTGATTATTTTGCATTTTATCGGGAAGCTTTAATCACCCTGCAATCATTTGTACCAGGGGAAATCTCACAAATACATACATGCACATATATACATACACACGCTGCTTTCCCATAAATGGCCAACGATCCGAACCATTGTGATGTTAATTAAATCGATGTAAAGCTCAGAATGTGTACCAAAGTTAACGATAACTCGATGTTTGCATGTTTCCGAAGCTGCACTGCAGGTAGCTACCGGGTATGCCGCGTTTATTGACTGAGGGAGCGACGCCAAACTCCATTTACAATCTGGGAGATTCGTGTTTCTTCGTTTACGTATGAGCGCAGACACACGGTCAGTCCAGGCATGAAATATTTTCCGGACTGTCTACTTTAACTCTTAATTTCGGTACGGTCGTTACATAGCAGGCAGTAAGTATTTTAAGGGAAATCCGGTTGTTAAAACGACTTAACCGTCTCCAACCACTAGAATAGCCTATGGAAAATCGCAACGGCAGCGTAAAGTTCGAGTAAACGTTGAAATTAAGTACAAATTATGCGTTGATTGGTGTGGCTTTAAATTGTAAAACGGTGTTTTTTGGAAGCTCAAACGTGTGTTCGCGCTGAAATGTGGCATGATGAAGGGAGTTCACAGTGTTCCTTCTACAGAGAGCGGAAAATTATCAAGACAAGAGCCTACCACAGTACCACAGGGCCATACAACACAGTCATTATGGCAGATTTAAGACTTAGAGCGCCCTCGTGTGGTAATGTCGGGATTAGGTAAAAAGCGATTGCCGTCTTTTTGGCTCTAGCGGGTTACGGTAATGGTTGGAGGAAAAAGAATAGATTAGCTTGCTGTCTGTTGTGTCGACTGTATTTTTAGTTTCTAGCCAAGAGCCGCCGCCCAGGAGGTATCTGTGGCACAGAAAGCGCGTTTTGTTGTCATTTGCCGGTGTTGGAATTAACAGCCAAACGCCATTTAGCCAAACAAAGCCATACAACTGCGAAGAGACATAGCGTTAAGCGTCACAGTCAATTGTTTCACGTCGTTAACGGAAGACCAATTAAACTGAGCTAATTAGCTAGCACTAGTTCGCTTGCTCAGTAGCTCACAGGATGTCGTACAGGAAAACTTTAAAACTTATTTGTGGCTTCGCCGGAGGCTCTGCCGTGCTGGTGGTCGCGGCTGCCGCCGCAGACTCGCGCGGGTACTTCGGAGAGCCGCGCGGAGAGTCGGCCGGTCGGTGGTCGAGATTCCCCGTTCTCCGAGCTGCGCAGCCGGCGTGGACAACTGCCAACCACACGCCAGCCCCCACTGGACATGCCTGGGACGTCAACTGGGACAAGTATGTTCCTCGATACGCTTTGACTGATTATTAGAACGTAGCTACTACCGTTACGTTGCCTCCATTTTACCACCTTTCGCTTTTGTATGGATGTATGAAACGCCACACAAAATCTCGCTCAAATATCAATCAGTTCAGTGGTCTGTTGACCACAATGCAGGTCGGTTTCTTTTGGTGAAACAACAATTCAGTACATTGTTAGTTTGAATAGTTGTTTTGGAATTATGCCCAGTGTAAGGATGGATCAGGAGGATTTGTGAGATGTCCTGTTCCTTATTCCTCAAGCTCCACTGCTGCTGACAAGACAGTCAGCTATAAATAGTTAATTATTTAAACAGTCTGGCGTCGGGATTCTTCGAAAATAGATGTATGGAAGATGCTCGAAGGTTCTCATCTTAAATCTGTAACTCAGATTTTCATGTCTAAAGTTAACTGTGCGAGACTAAGCCACGTCTAATCTCTAGAACACTTCGTCTTAACTCTGTCCAGGAGAGACCCATCTGCGCTGTCCAATGGGAAGAAGAAAGAGAGCGCAACTGAGGACCCCAGCTCCGAGCAGGACAACAGCAAACCCAAAGCTACACGCAACATTCTCCTGATCAGACACTCGCAGTACAACCTGAGTGGGAACTGTGACAAGGAGAAGATCCTCACTCCATTAGGTCTTGTTATTCAATTGCTAGTTAATTTCCCTCCTTTATGCCAGTTGGAAGATATACCATGCATCAGTCTGGGACTTCTCTAACCCGTCGGGTGACACATCAGACAGAGCAGTCATTTGTAACAGTGACTGTGTGCAATTGCAGGTCGTGAGCAGGCTGACTTGACGGGCCAGAGGCTGGCAGCTCTGGGACTGAAGTACGATGTTCTGATTCACTCCAGCATGGCCAGGGCCACAGAGACTGCACATATCATCAGCAAACACCTTTCAGGTAAATAGACTCCACACTGCCGTTAACTGCTGCACTGTCAGACATCCAGCAAATATAATGATTTGTAAGGTTTTGAACAGTCTTACTACTATTACTCACACATTGGTTGTATATGAACCGGAAAAAAACATTTGTTACTTAATGCTGTTGCTGAAATGCTGATCATTACAAACGTATATTAACATCTTTTTCCTTGCCTCGAACGTCGTACGGGTCCAGGAGTGGAGCTGGTGAGCTGTGATCTGCTGAGAGAAGGCGCACCGATTGAGCCCGTTCCACCCGTGTCTCACTGGAAGCCCGATGCTGTGGTGAGAGAAGCTACACTCCCTCTACCTCTAGAGCGGGCTGTAGGCCAGTTTTTGTGTGTTTGCCGATCCTTGCTGAGGTAACTGTGTGCTACCCGCACGTCTGTGCAGGTGTTCTGTCAAGTGCTTGTTAAGGCTTATGTCATAGTATGCAAAAAGGCAAGAAAAAATCTGCCAATACATCAGTGCACTACCACAGGAATGGCCCAAAGGAACAGTCGACTTCCAAAATGCCAACATTACACGGCGTGTGGCAGCTGGTGATCAGTCTTTTTTGAATTTGACGTTTTTCATGATGTGATCTGTAGAGTCAGAACGGTTTCTGTGCGGTTGGCCTTATTTTGGAATGAAACTCTTCCCACATTCCCGACAGTGCACAGCAGCATTACGTATGCATTGACTCTGTACTGAGCGAGGGATTCAAATAGAACCCCGTTCATGTGACAAAGGTGGCTTTCAACCTCTGTACCGTCCTCCAGCAGTACCACGAAGATGGAGCTCGCATTGAGGCAGCCTTCCGCCGCTACATCCACCGGGCTGACCCAAAACAGAAGGAGGACAGCTATGAGATCATCGTGTGTCATGCCAATGTCATCCGTTATTTTGTCTGCAGGTTTGTGTCGCTGGTGGTTTTGGCTTAGCCGCGGCCAGCGTGTGGCCTCTTGCTTTGCTGACCGTTGTGTTTTAAACAGTTACATCTCATATGATTTTAAGACTGAATTTGTGTTTCAATTGTGTCACTTTTAATGGGATCCTTTAAAGGAGGATTCCTGTTTAACGTGTATAGCGTAGCTGTTGCATACAGCAACTCTCTCTCCCCCCTCATGAGTCTTTTGTTCTCTCAGGGCACTGCAGTTTCCTCCAGAAGGCTGGTTACGCATGGGCCTGAACAACGGCAGCATCACGTGGCTTACCATCAGACCCAGTGGCAGGGTGGCCCTCAGAACTCTGGGAGACACAGGATTCATGCCCCCAGACAAACTTACACGGACCTGATATCCCACATACATTGCAACTTTCTGGGTCTCAGTCAGCCACAGGGTCAAAGCTCAGTTTTCTCCTTAAGTGTCTTGAAACTTCCTTTTCATGTTATTAATATATTGTAATGAGAGGCTCTTTGGTGGTGTGATCATTTTTGTGCCATAGAATGCCTGCAGAAGTGATTAACAGATGCATAGCAACATTTCTCGAATGTAACTGAGGATTTTTACACAAGTGACTGATTTTTAAACCAAAAAAAATTGTGTTTGTATGGCTGTTTTTAATGCAACTTGTGCAGTTTGCCGTACATGTCGCTATAGTATGCTTAAGTGAGGATCATGTGTTGTATGGTGCAGCTATAGTAAATAAATTAAGATTCCGGTCAAGTGTTTTAGAACACCTTTTTTTTCAAGCAGTTCAAGTCCAATTAATAGCTTGAAATGGTGCAAAGGTAAGTGCTCAACTGTGAAAGGTTAAAAAAAGCAAGGTTACCCCAAACTGAAAAATAACGTACATTTCAGAATTATTCAAATAGGCCTTCCTTCACTGTCAAAAAGCACACAGAAACTGACAGCAAGAGGTCTAGCAGACCCAAAGGCACAACAGAATCAGAACACAAGTTTCCAGCAAGAGCCAGCAACTTGCGTGATAGGCAGCTCACAAGACAACAGCTTCAAGCACAGCTTAATAGTGGTCGTAGGGAGCAAGTCTCAGTTTCAACTGTGAAGAAGACAGTTTGAGCTTTGACAGGTCCAGTTGCAGCAAGAAAGCCATTGCTAAGATGTCACATTAAGATAAGGAGGCTTGCCTGGGCCATGAAACACCACCAATGGAATACTGAAGACTGGAAGAAGGTGTTATCGATTGATGAATCAAAACTTGAAATCTTCATCATGCAGGGTTTTTGTACACCATAGAGTAGGCAAAAGGATGGCTCCTCAGTGTCTGACATCAACTGTCAAACAGGGAGGAGGAAGCGTGATGGTCCTGGGCTGTTTTGCTGGCTCAAGGGTCAGTGACTTGTACAGAGTGAGAGACACCCTGAACCAAAACATCTACCACAGCATTCTGCAGCATCATGCACTACTCTCTGGTATGTGCCGAGCTGGTCAGGGGTTAATCCTACATTAAGATAATGACCCAAAACATAAGTCCAAGCTATGTCAGAAGAACATGGTAACCCTGAAAACATGGAGCGGCCAGCACGGTCTCCAGACTTAAACTCCATTGAGCTGGTTTAGGATGAACTGGACAGAGGAGTGAAAGCAAGGCGCCCTTTAAGTGCCACACATTTATGGGGAAGAATGCCACCAGTGTGTTCAGCTGTTAAACCTGCCAAAGATGGCAACTTTGTCAAAGTCAAAAGTTTAGAATACATTTTGGTTTAGAAATTGATTCCATGATTTTTTTTAATTTTTTTTTTAAACTTTTGACTGGTGGTGTATAATAATGAATACTCCAGTTTCTGAGACATTTTCATGTTGGTATTACTGCCACAGAAATAACTGAAGACAAGCACATGGAAACATTGGCAGTAAAGTAGGAAGTAGTTATGTTTTATTGATTGAAAGCAAATGAGATCTAGACATACAGAAAGAGAATTCACCAGTAAAGTTGATTTTTTAATAAAGCACAGAATGATAAAAGCACACAAAGCATGTTTTTAAGTTGTTTAGGTGCATTTTTGCAAGGTTCCACATTCATAAACATTCAGCGACCAGAAGTAGATCTGTTGTCACTTGAGAGCACAAGGATGACAATACAATCTTCTCAGTGAAGTAGTTTGTTCTCTCAGATAAAGGTTTAGTTCACAAAAAAAATACATTCTGAACATTAGTTTCTGTCACCCTAAGTGGAGAGGTGATCTGAATACTTAAAATGATTGGCTTTTTTTGTCCCACACGAAGCTGATCAGCCCTCATACAGCAGTGTCCTAAGTTAAAAAGCATATGCATACAGCAGGTTTGTACACACTCACATCCCATCATTAGACTTAAGATGTAGAAAAACTGCAGGAACCTGCCATGTGTACATGAGTTTACCGTGAGCCAATTTCACAAAAAAGTTTGGGCATTAAAGCTCTATCAGTGACTTATTTTGAAATTAACACTGAATCTTTTGTGTGTGTGAAATGGGTGATGAGTACTGCCAATCCCACTGGGAATCAAATTCCAGCTCTCAGCTAATCAGGTGTGTTCTCTGTAAGCTGAAGGCAGTTCTTTGTTAACAAGATGGCCACAGTAAGGTATGAAATATAGAATATAGTATATGATTTTGTTGCAGAGTTTTAGCTTTTCTGCCCATTAGTGGTTGAGAAATCGCATCATACAAGGTGGACTCAGACTGAGCAACTGAAAGGCGTAGTCCTGACAAGACAAATTTGAAAACATACTTTAGAGATGAGTGTTACACTATGGGAGATAATTGCGACTGAAAGGTGTTTCAGAGAAAAAAAAAAAGAAAATAACAATTGCACTGTCTCAGGCCGCCATTAGTGGCTGAAAGGAAAAGTCAAGACATGTCCAGGAACAACTGAGAAATGATAGAAAATGTATGCATTTATTTAAGGATAAAATAAAAACATGGAAGATTTCAGTCCTAATCTGTTTTTCCCATGTTCCCATCTGTGGCCGACACAAACTGACAGAGAACTGGTCCATCACTTCAGAAAATTAAGGCAATTCCTGAACTGAGGAAAAACATAGGAATTGGCAGTCGGTTCTAACACCATTAATAATAAAAACATTTAAATTTTGTGCTACTGACCAACATACAAAAAATAAATTTTAAAATATTGACATTTATGTTTTTTTAAGAACATCTTCAGTGACAGAATCCTGTTGGGGATTCCACACTACGGTTTAGTGACCAACTAACTTTGGGGCGTGCGGTTTGAATTCACAATATTCAAAAAGTTGACTACAGGTGCTTCACACTTGCCACAAATAACATTACCATCAATTCAACATTGTCCACACCCATACAGTACATACATTATCTTTTTTTTTTTTTTAACTTTTGAAAGTCTTGAGTGTACATCACAACCCAACGTGATGAGAATTCCTGTATAACATGAGTAGTAACATACATCATTGATACAAATCTTCCAGACACTTGTGCATATTTCTGTTGGGTATGTGGTTTCTGAGCTCTGGTGTAGCCACCTTGGTGCAGCTGGGTTTGTAGTGGGGAGTATGGTCGGGTTAAAGTTTGGAGAGGGTACGGCTGCAGTAGTTAGAGGCAAAGGGAGGAGTGGGGCAGTTAGACTGGTGGCTTGTTCAAGTGCTTGAGGCGGATGCGCTGGATGTAGCTAGCATTGGCAGGGCTGTAACGGCTGGGGCTGAAGTCTGGTGAGGCAGCGTGTCGGGCAGGACTGAAGCGACCAGAGGGAGACATCATGTCGCTGCCCGGGGAGCCGGGAGTCTGATGTGGCATCCTGAGGAGTGGCTTTACCAATGCAGGGCTGGGCCAGCTGGACGACACACAAACACCAAACGTTACACTTATAATATTGTTCTCCTGACATTTTTATGCCTCATTATATACTACGACTACAAAAAGGACACATTCCTGTCTCTCGTTTATATTGAAGATCTGGCTGCAGCATCATCCTCCATGTTTCCCATTCTTTCTGCCGATGACACCAACTTGTCTCACATACAAGTTTACAATTACTTATGATCATTTTTGCCTTACTATACTATGGTAATTTTTCATGGCATTTTACTACACTACCTACACCATGATCTTTTTCATTGCACTTAAAGCCTTACTTGACCATGACATCTCTTGTGGCATTTTTCATGATTTTTGACTTAATATACATTGATGTTTTACCTTATTGTGCTATGACATTTTATGATTTCTTTATGCCTTACTATACTATGATGTTTCCCAAGGCATTTTGATGCCTTACCATACTATCATGCTTTTCATGGTATTTTAATGTCTTACTATACTATGACGTTTTTCATGATATTTTCATGCTTTGATGAGTATGATGTTTTTAATGACATTTATATTCCTCCCTATACTATAATGTTTTTCCTGACATTTTAATGCCTTACTTTACTAATGACATTTCAATTGCATTTAAATGACTTTCTATATTATGATGTTTTTCATTGCCGTTTAATAACTAACTATGACATATTTCCATGGCATTTTAATGCCTCCCTATATTATGATGTTTCTCATTTACATTTTAATGAGTGAATAGGTAACACATTTTTCATGTTAAGTTTATAAAAATGCTTCCATACTGGCATCGATCCTCTTTCTCTGCCATGTTCTAAAAGTTTGCTTGTTTTGGATGGGTCAAATAGCATCCAAAACCAAAACAAGATTTTTAAAAAATGAATGGCAAAGCAGAACTTTATTCAGTAAGTTCAACTACTAATAACTTTTGCCTACTTTCAGTTTTGTATTTCACACATTCCATTCCACCCATTCCATTCATACATTCCACCTGTCTACAGCCGACTTGGTTCAACGTTTGCACCTTCATCAGAACACTGTATTTTGCGTGATTTCCTACAAATTTTGCACAACTCTATGCCAAATATCACGACTCAAAGCCATGTCAATCATGTTTTGATATAGGCTGCACACACTGTGCACGAGGGAGAGAAGGAGCCATTTACAGAGGAAGCAGTTGTACGTCTGTGTGTGTTAGAGAGAGAGAGAGAGAGAGAGAGAGAGAGAGAGAGAGAGAGAGAGAGAGAGAGAGAGAGAGAGAGAGAGAGGTTTGGGCAGGGAGATGAATGACCTGAATGATATGCTGTGTTTTAAGAAGGCGTTAAAAAGATAATATATACCTTAACACGTGGTGGTCACACATAAGTCAATGTATTAGAAACACTCTGTCATACTAATCATCCTAACTCCTATTACTGACAAATCCAACATTGGGCAGTAACTCTACCCTTACGTTGCCTAGTTTCTGAAGCCTGTGAATATCACAGTATTTCAGCTTTTAATTAACTTACCTCTGCATGTCTGATGCAGAGTATGATGTCATTGTGCTCTTCCACTTATGAATGCTGGGATACTTCTGGGGATCGATGTCTATGCCCTCTATTGCTGACAAGACCTCTCTGTCCAACTTGGATGGTGACTCCCTGTAAAAAGTGAAAAATTAAATCACATAAATTGGTATCTGCTCAATGTCACTGCAACTTCGAAGTTGGGGATGATAAAATCTTTTGGAAGTGGCTGCCTGTGATTTCCCTAATAATCCATGGTTGTTAGAGTTAACTGGTCTCTCAGTGTACATGGCTAGACTAGAATTAGACACATTAAAATAACAGTCAAAACAGACAAAGTAAGCTCATTATCAAATTTCTTTAGAAATCTGGTCTGCATAAAACTTACACCTTTATCTATGAACCCATGATGCCCTCTGAAGAGAAACCAGTTTGACTCACCCATCGATGAAAAGTCCTCTTCTAATGTGCGGTGGAGTTCTGGGTAGGAACTCGTGGGAGTTATCTAAGGACTTATAGGAAGACCCAGAAGATCCTGAGCTGCTAAGATCTCTACCGCCATGGTCCCATGACTTGGACCGAGCACAGAAGTTGCGCCCCCCTGCTACTGAACCCCTAGTCCTGCCCAGCACCTCGAGACTCTCCTCTGCTTCAAAGTACTCCTCTGAGCTGCCACTGCTGTGCCTCTCCTCTGTCCCCCCTCCCTCTGTTCTCCAGCTCGGATCTTGTAAGGCCTCGCTATCCTGACCGCTGTTACCGAGAGACAGGCGGTTCAGCCCGGAGCTCAGGTCTGTGGCCGAGGAGCTGTAGGATTCCCGGTCATCCCTGTGCCGGCTCCCGCCACTGCTCCTCCTCTCCCTGCAGCTGCTGGGGCTGTCCAGTGGTTCTTGCAGTGACATGCGCTCAAATTCCACCATTAGGTTGGAGATGGGCGACAGCAGGCAGGAGGAGGACGGGGAGGTGCGAGGGGACACCTTGTCTCCATTGTGAGTCCTGTCTCTCGAGGAGGAGCACATTCCGTTTTTGCAGACGACCCCAGGTGACAGGAAGCCGTCGTCGCAGCAGCACAGCAGGTCCTGCTCAGCTGCCGTCTCGATCAGGTCGGCCCCACGGTGGTGTAGCGGAATCGGCAGGATGTGGAATTCGCGGCCACCCACTGCTCCCTTCAGGCCATCCTTGGACGCAGCACAGGAGGTGATGCTGGTGAGTGCTGCGTTCTGCCGGTTCTTCATTTCCTCATAGCTGATGTCATCACCCTCATCCAGGAAGGCACCAACAGAGATAGAGTTGCAGACCTTTTTGGGCTTGCCTGCAAGCAAGGATGATGAATGACCCAAACAGATTGGTAACTATTCATTATAAGGTTATTTTACAATGTAACTCTTATGTAGCATTTCAAAAAATTTAGTCTACTTTCATATATAACAAGAGGCTATAGCAGAGAACATACACAATGTCTATTAGCACATTCAGTCAGGGAGGATGATCTGAAACATGGAAAGACTGTT
This sequence comes from Psettodes erumei, assembly GCA_016785225.1. NCBI lineage: Eukaryota > Metazoa > Chordata > Actinopteri > Pleuronectiformes > Psettodidae > Psettodes > Psettodes erumei. The sequence continues at coordinate 2,699,510 of JAFBJZ010000781.1, forward strand.
TCTCATCTCAGCAGTTTACACTCATTTCAGGGCTTGCAGTTTCCCTGATGCAGAGCTGGTGAGCGTACCTGGAGGGGGGCTTTTAAACCTATTGCTGGTCTCATTCTCCCCAGCCTCGTCCCGGACCCGTGGGCTGAAATCCTTCTTGCGCAAGTACTCTTCCAGCTTTCGAAGCCCCTCAGTTGATGACAAATCCACGAAACTGTCCAGAAAGTCCCAATATTCAGCCCATGGGTGGCCCATCTCATGAGCCAGGTTTCTGTGGATAGAGGACCACTTACAAATAAGCCACCTGACTCTACTTATTAGTCAAAACTACTGGTGTATTACCCTTTTGAGTCATTTCCAATACTAATTTGATGCTTGAATGGACTTCACACATTTAATGCAAACTTTATTCCTTGAGATGAATTTTGATGTTCAGTTGCATACAGTGAAGACTGAAAGGAAGTATAAAAAACTGATTGGAGATGACATGGAACAAAGGATGACTTGAATTTGAAACCAGGGTGTGTTACACACGACCTGACTTGTTCATATTTCCCTGAAGCCACGTCTATCGTGAGAGTACAAAAAGTATATCCTCCAGTGTATTTTCTTCATGTGATACAAACAGCAAAGAGCCCAGTCGTATGACACTTCAGGCATATCATAGCTTTGCAATCTAAGATGGTGTTTAATTTACCTCCAGAACAACTGGCAGCAACCTAAAAATCTCATAGAAGTAGTGAGGTCACTCTGCTGGACTAACCTGCCTACTCTCTCTGCCCCACGGTCAGGATCAGACTTGAGGATGTGGTGGAAAAGGTCAGCTCGGCCTCTGGGTGGCGTCTTCCAGGACCGGCGAAAGTCATCCGCCTACAGGAAAGGGTTAGAATGAAACCTGTTCAGACCTCCTTAACGTCACTTTGTGACGTCATCTGCTGAAATACACAGAGACAGACAGGTGCAATCAACTTGCTTTAGAAGGGCTCAGTGGGCCAGCAAATGCTGTGACGGTCATCAGGGGATCCATGGGGCTTCTCGTGTGCTGCTGGATCAGCGAGACACTTTCTGAGGACTCAGGTGACCACAGAGCGCCGATGATGGGCTGAGAGGTGTTGTCGGTTGCCCTCAACAAAGGGATATAGCAGCGGTCTGCCAGACAACAGAGAGTTAAAATTTTACATATCACTGTTTGATGAACATGGCTTGTATTTACAGCACTTGCAACACTGTGCAACAATGACAATACCGATGGGAATAAAAGTTCAAGCTGGCAGTCCACATCATGACAAAATCTTACACTGCAGCTGCCATTTTTATCAATTTTTTTATTTTTCACACCTCAGGCTCGGGGGGACTTGAAAAAATGATACAACTCCATCTGTGATGTGATTTGTGATACAATCTGAAATCAGTAGTACATTCTGTTATATGTGGAGCCGGCCACTCCAACCCTGTGACCCCTCACTCTGCTAACGATGACCAACATAACCACCACAGCAAACAGAAGTCATTTAAACAATAACAATAAAAAATAAAAACTTAAAATTGATGCCCACAGCCAAATTTAAACTATAAGATGAAACAGGCTACTTTTCATTTAACCATGATGCTTGAAGTGTATGTGCACTAAATGGCACATGACTGTGTCCTTCAGGAAACAGGAGAGAGTAGGATCAAAAAGAGATGTGTGTGTCCTTACCCTCCAAATAGTCACTTATCTTCTGCTTCACTTCTTGGGTTTTATTTTTTCTGCTACAAATGAGCTGTGGAAAAGAAAACTAGTTAATGACATGGGCACAGACATACAGCTGCTGCTGAATCAACTGAGGAAAGAATTTGCTCGTCTAAGTTTAGCTTACAATGTGCCCTGACTGTTGTGCCAAAAGATTTGAAGCAAGCGAAAAGGTCACAGCTTCAAAACCCGGGCAAGCATAACTGCATCTTACAGCTTTTCTGTGTACAGTATGTTCTCACATTCATGAATATTTTCTGTGTATTAACTCCCAGCAACAACAATCCAGGCTATGCTGAATGTTTTCTTACTTTTAATGTGAATGTCATATTAAGTTAAAAAGTAAACCTCCTTACATCACATGGCTTTTGGCCATCCTTGTTCTTACAGTTCTTATCGATGTCAGGATGTGAGCACAGAACGTTGACGACATCTGGGCACCCAAACTTACACGCAAAGTGAAGTGGTGTTTCAAACCCCTGGAGCATGCAGAGAAACAGAGCACAATGCAACGTGAACGCAGCCCATGAAGTCATTTAAAAAAAAAAAATCTACTCTGGTTTGGCTGATGTGGTAAAAAGAACTCACAGCCTTATCTGGAGTGTTGAGGTAAAGGTCTACAATGTAGCGAACACGTTTCTGCAGCATGACATCCTGGTCGTCCGGGTACATGAGACGCATGAACTCTGGGTTCTCCAAGGTGTCCAGAAGCAGCTGGGCGATTCCCGCCTGGTTCTCCTTGGCTGCCACGTGCATGACGTTGTACCGACAGCCCTCCTAAACCAGACAAAACAGAGGAACACCTGCATGAATCAGGACATAATACCTTTTAATCTCCTGTCAACAGGACTATTTTTTCCCCAAAAGCAGCCTCCGACCTTAACTTCAACTGCAAAACAGGGATTTATCACCCACCATTATTATTTTTTTGGTTGGTATTTCTACAACAGCATCAAATCTGCAGATTTGAAATAGTAAAGAGAGATTCAATAGATGATATAAAATTATTTACATTTGGATGTAGCTAAAGATGTAGGACAAGTAGTTTGCATTGTACAATCCTGAGAATTTTAAGCACTGACACTTACAACTTTACACTACAACTTTTTAAAGGAAATCACTGCATATACACGTGCCAGGTCACATTTCTGTTGTCATCCTAGCCAAATGTACAATTTACAAATGTATTAGATGAAAGGCTGGTGCTGATGTGGGCAAGACATTTGTGTTTCAACAAATGACAACATTCAAGCCAGGACATGCAACTCTATTAACAGCAAAGGGTTCCCACAGAGCTCAAGAATCTACTATGGTACTGCTACAGCTTTTCTTCTTCTTTTTCAGGAAAACTGGCAGTACACAGGGAAATAAACTTAATGTCCTTACTTGAACAATAGTGGGATTATCCCCTGAGCCAATGAGATAGCGCGGGTTGCTCCACACGAGCTCGTTGAATGCCACTTCGTCGCCCTTCTCCACAGCTTTCCGCAGTTTGGCGGTCAGGTCCTGGGTGCGCGGGCTCTTGAAACTGTTGGCCCGCTCACGGTTGATGGTATCAACCTCCATGTTGTCTAGCATGGAGAGGGAGAAGATGTGCCCATGGTCAGACTGTGGCAGGATTTGTTATAGATTTGTCCGCATGTCTTTGTGTCACATGATATCTCAGCTCCCACTACAGGTGGGAAAACGGAGAAATTAAATTTTGATGAAAATTACAAGGGTAAGATTAAAGATGGCACTTCATCTTTCAGATACAAAGGAGGAAAAAAATGACTGCATCACCTAGAAGTTGAGTATATCATATCCTGGTCAATCTAGGCTAAAGAATATGCAATAGCAGATGTTGATTATGGCCCTTTCTACAGAGAAGTCTTGCACGTTGTATCTTCTTACCTTTACTAATGACCAGGCCTGTTCTGACAGGAGAAACGCAGGGTGTAGATTTGCTGGGAGAGGGGAAATAGTCGCAGATCCCTTTGGCAAACTTCTCAGCATCCTCACGGTTTGGAAAGGCTTTAAAGCGGGCGCCTTTTATCAATTTTACAGCTTGAAGGGCATCTTTCTTATCTGTGTATACATGTGCTCTCTCTAAAAACAAAAAAACAAAAAACCCTCAGAATTAGCAACTTTCTTCTTTCATTATAGGTTGGTAATGTGTTTTTTCTAAAGTGGTTGAAGGCTATTCTTTGCATTATTTCCCTTTCTATTTAGCCAGCCTGTAAACATTTTGATGAGGATCTACGTAGTGCAGTTGCAATAAAAGCATGCCATGACATATTAACACAATCGAATTTTGTTGTAGCTCCAGATTAATATAGATCAATATTCTACTCCAGCAAGGTCCAGCAGTCTAACTGCGCTGCTGCTTACCACCACAGAAACAGCAGCAAATGCTTTCATCTAATCGACAGACAAATATGGAAGTCAGACCACTCCTAAACACATACTGAAACTGGACACACACAGAAGATGTCATAAAGACACAAACAAGCAACAGGATGACTAAGATTAAGGGGTACTCTGGTCTCAGTTCAGTATAGGGCCAAACATTAAATTATCAAAGACACTTTGCTCAAAAGAGTGTTAGTTTGTTTCATCCTAAGAGACTATTAGAAATTTTAGGAGCCAATATTTTAGACAACACTGTTTAGAATTCTATTTATAATTTTCTCATTATCAGTATTTATCTTTTCAGCATGTTTGTTACCCATGCTTGCTGAAAATACACTGTTGTAGTTGGGCTGTAGTTTGTGTTTACAGTACAGGAAAACATTGCAGCATTTAGCACCATCAGTAAACATTTGTGAAAGTAGAAAAAACAAGTGATGAAAACAAACTTGAACTTTGAACTGCTGTGGATTTATTTAATTTGTTAAGGACTGGAAGAAAATTCTTTCAGTTACAGCTGTTGGTCTTTTAGAGACTCAACGCCTTAATCTCCTTACAATATCATTGTGAGGACAGAGCATTTATATATAAATGAAAAAATAACTGTCTTACCAACCTTACTATGTAACTGATAACTGATCAATTTGATTTCCCTAGTGTTTTTCATTTATTCTGCTTTGGATGATTTTATGGAACATAAAATAACAATCTGAGTCTCTTACCATTTCTAGCCAAAACATCCTCCCACGGTGGGCATACTCCATAATAAAAGCTTGGGGACACTTGTGCAGGCTTTGAAGGGGTTTCTGTTTTGGACTGAGAGTTACTGCCTTCAACAGAGCTGTCTGAGGTTCTCTTTACAGAGATCCCCTCTTCCTCTGGAGGGTTGAGACCCAGACTGTAGCCAAAGTCCAAGTCTTCGCTGGGCGCCTCTGAGGGGCTACTGCTTGTTGCAGCGATGGTGCGTGCAGCTGCTGAGGTGGCACGTGGCACAGGATTGGCATGATCGGAAACAGAGGCCACGTTGCCCGAAACACCTGCTGAAGAACTGCTGTCCAATTCAGTGGTGCTGCTCTCGGGCCCGGCCAGGACTCGGGCTAACTTCCTCTCAAAGGTGGCTCGGGTGGTAGCTGTGATGGGGCCACACTTGAGGTCCGCTCGGGCAAACTCCTCACGCAGTTCATCAGCACTTAGCGCCCTCAGCCTACTCAGAACTGCCTCCATGCTTCAGCTCCCTGCAAAGCACCATACAATACACTTCAGTATTCATGACCTACCACTGTAAACATGAACAACCACCACATACGGAAATATGACACTTAACATTAGGGTTTTTTAAACTAAATATCAAGGATGATAAGATACTATTTTGTTATACGAATTAACACAATAACAAAGTTAAAGATTTCAAATTGGTCAGACTGTGAATGTGTTAGATACATGTAAACATAACTTTTAGGTATAATAAGTAGCAGACATTCATATTTGATTTTAAGAGCTGAATTGGTAGCGTTTATACTTGAAATTAAGAAGTCCTCTAGTTTTGCTGTTTTTCCTCCTTCTATAAAGTTCTATTACCAGTACAAACAAATAACCATACAGTGAGAAACGCATTTATTTACACTGTCAGACGTTAGATAGTCTGAACACAAAGTTGATTTACTTTGGTATTATTTAGTGTACACTATAGCTTGGTAATTAATCCTAAAACCAATAAAATCGCATTAACCAAGAAGATGGTGAAACTCTAAATTAAATGCATATTGAGTTTAGAAGTAGACTTCAACCTTACTCATAACGAGCAATCCGACATCCTGCGACTGTTCTGTGTCCCCAATATTATTATACCCCAACAAGTCCTCACACGTTGGAAAATATAATACTGACCGATTTTAATGACAAGTGCCCCACAATTCCAAGCACATCCGTGTAGGCTACACGTATCTTTTACTTGGCTAATGTGTGCTCAAAAGCTACACGGTCGTTTGCAAATATAAATATATGTCATGTAATAAGCAGATACCACTGAAGTACTACGTACCCACGTTATTAAACCATCTTATTGTATCTTATCGCTACCAACCACACTAATGCGGAGCTAGCATCTGATAGCTAGCATGCTAACCAACAAGTAAGCTTTAGCGGACGGTTAATGTGCCTGGAAGAACTGGCATGGGGGAAACTGCTCAGATGAAAATCGAGACTGACAGACGACCGTAGGTAGTTTGGATTTGACCACTATTGTTTACAAATATATAGAAAACCGGATCAATTATAACAATATTAGTCGGTAAATTCGCACGCTGTCACGCCCAAGTATTTCATTCGAGATTGGTTTTCGGGCAGTAACGTAACAAATTTGATACGTCTTCGTGGTGATGATGCTGATAAAAAAAAATCAAATTGCACGAGATGATATCTAGTAACAAGTGTGTCCCTATACTTACCGAGGAACATTTTTATTTAATGTACGCAGAGCTATGGGAACCCGCTGTTAGTTTTACACAGATAAGCTGTTGGATAGACACAAAGCTGAAGACAGTCTGGAACATTGTTTACAACATGCTCTACGCATGCTCAGTTGCAAGGGAGGGCGCACGCTGCATTCCGGACCTGTGGGAAAACTCAAAACTGGACGACATGAAGGTGACAGGCGCCAAACATTGACTCAATTGCCACATTTCTCTCTAAAACAGTAAACGGCGATTAACTCCATCCAAGCATGTGGCACTATAGCGAAGAACGTCATCGCCAAACTCCCTCTATACTACGCCATTTTTTGTTAATATCATGGCAATTTATTTTTGCCATTTACAGCATTGCTATAAATATAATTTAAGATAAGAAGGATAGTTACTGGCACATGATCAAAATCATAAAGCTACTTAATATTTTATTTTGAGTGCATTTTTACGTTATTTTTCCCAAGGTGTGAATGTCGCCTCATGCCCTCTCTTTGCATGCATACTTATTCCAAGGTAACAGTAATCCAGCATTGCCGTGTCTATTTTTTCTAGTTAACACACATTTAACTGCTTCAGATACAAAGGAAATAAAGTGGCAATGTCATGTTGGTATAAACACAAAGCTCTACAATATTCGCGTTGGCAGAATCCCGTGTGTTCAAGCCAACTTGGTAAGCGTGTATCGGGAAAGCCACCACCAAGAAATCACTATTTTCACTGTAATTATAAAAGTCCAAGGGCGAACAACAGCTACCTTGACAGGTCATTTTCCGTTAAAAGTGTATACAAAGTAAATTGGAGAGACGTTAGCTACGAGATCCATTCTGGGAAGCTGAGTTTGACAGGCAAGCTAACAGTCATTAGCCACTTAGCAAAGCAGGAAGCTAATCACTCCAAGTCACCGGTTAGCACCAGCATGCGTTAATATGTACGATAAGAACACTGTTCTTGTATTCTTACCGTACATATAATCGTGAAAATACACCACAGTAAAGCGTAATAGTTGAAAATATTCTCGTTTTTGTAGAACCATGCCCACCTCCTCCGCTCACCCCTGCTACTGTTGCTAGGTGTCTTCTCACCGCGACGGTTTTAAAATGCAGAGCAAGGACCCAGTTCCGTCTAACATTGTGCCTGAACAAAAATAATATTAAAACTTGGGTACAGTAAATATGATGAACATTAGAAGTAAAGAAATTCAACATACACTGAATTAACACAAACTGCACTGACGGATGAATAGTGCAATTTTATGATGAATACAACCAAATCTCCCAACACAATTGTTAAAACAGGAATGAAACCACTGTCTGAAAAAACCCCAAACACTCATACAACACAGGTAACCCAGCAAATGTTATTACGTACTGGCATACGTTACAGTGAAAGGTGGTTTGGAAGATACAGTCCCAAGGTACTTTTTTCAGATCAGAGTATATTTGTTGTTATTAGCCTCAATGAACATTCTCAAATATTTAATGTCCCTTTGGAAATTCTTAAGCGTACAATGGTGTTTCAGAAACAGCTATTTTAGTGTGGGAATGAGTACCGTCACCGCAGCTGCAGCAGTTGCACATGCAGAAAGCAATACCATCCAATGAACCCTCAATACTGACATTTTAGTGCAGCGGTACCGAAAGTACTACCAGGTTTGACTTATGGTCTGCATTTGATATCTTGTATTTTATCTTCTTTACGCTATTAAACAATGATGAATTTACAATCATACAAAAAAGGAAGCGTATTTATATATTAACCTCTGAAACAATTAACTTATCCTCTTACCCATGAAATAGGTATTACATCTGATTCAGGGTTAGTCATTTTTTGTAAATACAGTCTGTACCAAATATAACAACAAAAAAGGAACACATCTAATTGCACCTGCTGTTAGGATTAGCATTTCTGTTTTATCATACAACTTTCTCAGTCAGTTTAGTTTTGAGCTTCTAATGTGCAATGTCAGTTGATGTGACCCACTAATTTTACAACAAACCTTCTTCAGTAAGGATTTACACACAAACAACATAACATATTACATCTTTCACACACCCTCAGCAGAAATATTTTCATCCAAGCCGACTTAGACCTTTACAGCATATTAAAGATTGCTTAAGGCTTTTTTGCGTGCGAATTACTGCAGTCCATGCTAGACAAAACACCTCCATACATAACTGAGATTAATATTTTTAGAGTTTAAGAACCCAAGGTAATGTGGTAACAACAAATGTAAGTAACACTGTATTTTACCAAGAGGCCATACAAAAAAAACTGACCGCCGCTGTATATGACTTAACTTCATGAAAAGGAATAAAGCTGCTTAGAAACCATGTGGAAGATTACACATGTCAGTTAAATCATAGATGAGCGACTTCACTCATACACAGGCACAAAGAAATGGAAGAACAATGCATTGCCAGTCTGGCAGCAGACTCAGCTTCTGTCACCAAAACCCTTTTTAAAATAATGTCAGCAAACATTAAGCAGCATTGAACCCACTGATTTAATATTATTAGCAGAACAATAACTAAATACCTTTTAGTGAATCAAAATGATGATTTGACAGGGGAAATTTGGCCTAACGGACCATATCTGTATTTATGTTAACCAAACTGAAGATGAGGGATCCTCTCAGAGGCTGTCAAATGACATTTGTAATTCCTTAAGTCTAAATAAATAAATGTTACAACAGCATAACAAAAATATAAACAACCATCAAATAACGAGGAAAGAATAATGTCATGGTATAGAAAGTATTACTCTGCGAAAGCACTTCTGTGCCAATGGGAGAACGCCAAATGTTGGCAGCAATTGTTGAGAAAAGAGAAAGGGATCGTGGGGCTAAAAAGTGCCTTTGTGGATAAAACTCCACTCTCCCTCTATTGGCCTGAGAAAAGTTCTTCTGTTATGACTGCTGCTGCTCTGCCTCATTGTTATTTTCTACCATCATGTTGTTTAGTGGCGTTGATGGTTTGGAGATGTTGTTTTGAACCCCCAGTTGAGTCAGTCCCTCCTCTGTGTTTGCCCATGAGCTCACTGACTCATGTACTGTTACTGTGTGTTCCTCCATCTGCCTTTGGAGGCTGTCCATCTCCTCCCTGAGGAAAAAAAAAAAAACCCACAACATTACACGTATTCTGACATTCACATTACAGCTCAACGTTTCACAGTAAAAACATGTAGATAAGTTGTCAATGTTTAACCCAGTCATTCAGTCACAACAACGGGCTTACTTGAGCTGTCTTAGACAGTTGTGCAGGTTGTTTAGGGGCTCTTTGTTGACGGATGTCGATGGTTTCAGCAACTCATCCAGTAGGGATGCAGGCACTGGGCAGTCTGGGATCTTAACTGGCGTCACTGGGTTGGATGGGTTCCCCTCACTCTTCAACTCCATGCGCTGCTGCTCCAACAATGTCATTACAGGGGTATACTTAGACATTTCTTACTTGGTATTACACTTCATACAACACTAGCCTTAAAATCTCTCTAAAGCGAAGGTGCTGGCATTTTTAGCATTACTCATACTGCAGAAATTAAGGGGTACACCCAGTTAGATAACAGCATGGTTGCAAATGGTTACTGCTGTCTGTGTGAAATGGTAAAAATACTAACATTTATTTCAGTTTTACTTGAACTATGTCTGAAATTAATTTTGTTTCAAAAGTATTTGAAAGCCATGATGACAATTAAAGAACAACTTAACACTAGAGATTTTGAAATGATGTGAAGTTAAAAAAAAGGTGCAATAGCTTGTTAAAAAGCAAGTAAACTATGACAGTACAACAGCTTGTCACACAGAGAAATCCGGTGCGTTACCTTCCTCAGGCGGCTCTGTTTGAGGTCCTGTTTGAGCTGCTGGTTCTGCAGCAGGACCGTTTTCATGCTGTTCCTCAGCTCACCCACTTTGGCCTGCAACATAAACTTGTCCTTCCTGGTGCTGCTCAGCTCCTCCTGCACAGACTCCAGCTCCACCTTGATGTTCTGAGCCCAACAAAAAAAATGTTATTTATGAACCATTTTAAATATAGAGCAGATGGTGGTAATTACATAAATACTGTACAGAAGTAACTCCACTGCTCACTTCGTCCTCTCTTTCCCTCCAGACACTGCTCATTTACTGGGCTACCATTTACTTTAGTAAATGTAATTCTGTGTATTCATAAATGCAGCAATATTTCATTTCTTTTTAACAACTAGCAAAGTAGCAAGCTACACTCGGTAGCTTTGTATCCATATTTTACAATGAAATGAATACTTGCCTGCAGAGCAGTCTGTAGGTTGTCCAGCTCCCTGTGATGGCACTGCTCCATCATCTCCACCTGCTGCTTTTGAGCTTCAATCTCCCTCTGCCTCTGCTCCACTTCCCACTTCAGATCCTCCACCTGAACGAACAGCCAGTGATAGTCAGTTACTCAGTTTTTCTCGAATGATAACAAACTGCATTATGTCAGTCATATTCGAGGTGAATGACCATGGCTTCTCATACTCATATTTAAATAAAGGTTGTTGCCAGTTATTTCAGTCTGATCCTGGTTCAGAATCCCTACCTCTTGGTGAGTGAGGGGCTGCTTGGCCAGTTCTTCCTGCAGTTGTTTCTGGAGGACCTGGAGACGTGAATGAGCTTCAGCCAGCTCCTCTTGAAACCTGGACACATCCTGAGCATGCTGCTCATCCTGAGCCCTGCACAGTCAGACATATTCACTGATAAATGCCTGGAAAGATGTACAACTACTACACATTTTGCAAGTAAATATTAGATTGTTTTAAAAAGTTATTTTCCAATAGTCGGTGTGTGTGTGTTTTTTTTTAAAACCAGACAAAAGGAATATACTGTAGTTTTTGTGCTTCACTCTGCAGAGCTTTGACCAGGTCCTCTTTGGCCTGCAGATCCTTCTTGATCTCTGACAGCTCCAGCATGGCCGCCCTGTAGTGCCGCCTGTTGTGGGCTGCTTCAGCCTTTGCAGCTGCCACCTAAAGGACATTTCATATTATTACAACCCAAAAGACCCAAGGAAAGCCAACGGTTTCAGACCTAAGACAGCTGACATGTAGACTAAAGCTAACTAATTAATAGATGCATGTAACAATTCAGCATTCCAACATGTATATGTTTATATTCAAGAAGATTTTTACTTGTTGATGTTGCAATGTGCAAAACAAATCATTTCACAAATATTAAAATACATTAAAATTATGGACTCCTTTGAAACATGTGAAATGCAAAATGGTGCAGTGTTGGCAGTACAACTCAAAGAGAAAAAGAAAACACTAAATGCTGATGAACCAGTAGAGCTCCTACCTGTTCCTTCAGGTCCTCGACTTTGGTTTTCTCTTTTTCCAAGGCAAGCTGTAGATTATGTACAACCTGCTTCATTTGTTGGTCCTCTTCCTCTTTACGCTTCAGAACAGCTTGTACCTGAAAAAACAAGGATTAATGTTCCACTACAAAAGTCAAAAGTGTGTAAATTCATAAAAGGCTAGCGGTTGCAAACAATTATTTTTCACCTGTAAATTGAGTTGGACAAGATCGGCTTCTCTCTTAGCCAGGGCAGACTCCAAAATGTTGGCATGCTCCCGCAGTGCATTGTGGGACTGTGCCAATCCAGCCAATTTCCCTTTTTCATGTTCCAGCTCGAGCACTAGCTTCTTGTTGGCATCTTCTAACTTTCTGATCCGCTTCTTGAAACATCGTGACTCTTGAAGCTGTGTAATCAATGTGTTATTCACACAAAATATGACACGTGAATTGAGTGAAATGCAGAAATGTCAAGAAACGGCTAACATAGGGCTAAGATCAGGATGACAAGATACATTTTTGAAGTAAAACTTTCCCTATTAGACACAAAGAGCAGATTTGTGTTCCGAAAGCCTGAACAAATGGACACAAACTGATAAAATGATCACAGTTCACCTCATCCTCGAGCTCCAGGACCTTCTCCTGGTACTCCTCCAGCTCTGTGGAGGTGAGGGTGATCACTTCCTGCAGCTCCTTCTCTAGCATCGTCTTGCTGTTGGTCACAACCTGAAGCTCAGCTTGCAGAGCTTCTATCTTCTTCTGCAGGACAAATAAAACCGCACTGTATTTTAGTTTCTCAGATTCTAATCAGGTGCAGTTATTGAATGACGGACGTCTTTATTATAAAGGAACACAAGTTGAGGACATGAGCTGACTGAGGGCTATCTTCTAAATCAAATTTCAACATACTTATCTAGCATCTAAGAAGATTACAATAAAACAAGTGGCTATTCTACACTCTGGGGAGCTATGAATTTATACAGTACCTGCAAGGCCTGGCTGTTTCCCCCATCCGACACCTGAGCCTTGAGTTTGGCCAGTTCTGCCTCAGCCGCCTCCTTGTCAGTCAGGGTCTCTTGGAGCCTCCTGCTCAGGATTCCCACAGCGTTCTCGTAGGCCTTGTGTTTGGCCTTCATCTCCTTCTGAGCACTGGTCAGATCTGTCCCCAGCCTCTTCATGCGCACCTTTTGCTCCGAGATGGCCCTGTTTGACGGGTATGAGACATAATGTAAAACATGTCCATGGAGAAATCAGGTTCACAGCAGACCATACATACATATGAAAGATGCAGATATAAAGACTTTACGGGTTACAAAATACAATATAGATCTCACACACACACACACACACACACACACACACACACACAGTGAAATGGTGCCGATGGATGTAGTTATGTAATTTTCGAACCACATTTATTGACTCACGTGTTTATACATAGATCAAGAATTGTATGATCAATGGCCCATATTTTTATTTAGAAATAGCACTTGACAACAGAGATATGCATCATGGTCCAAGTTGTGACTGTGGGAGTCATTCAAGCTCCAAAATTCTGTATGAACATGTGACTCACTTTTTGGCTTCAGCCTCCATTTGCTCCACCTGTTTCCTCAGGCCTTCATTCTCTTGTGTCACTGCTGCGAGCTGGCTCTTATCAAACTGTAGAGACTGAGTTGGGAGGAAAACCGTTACAGCAACACCATACAGTACATTTTAAAACACTGCTTAGTAAATTCAGTGAGGAATATCCAATTGCATTACCTGGATCTGAGTTTCGAGCTGATCCCTTTCTGTCTGAATGGCTTGCAGATGAGCCTCCATGTTGCTCATCTGCTCCTGGACTCTCACCACCTCCTTCTGAAGCCGGCCCTGCTCCAGCTCTGCCTTCTGCTTCTCCCCCTGGATATCCAGCAGCTCCTGCTTCAAGTCCTTCACTTCCGCCAGCAGACGCTTTTTGGTGGACTTGAGCTCGCTGATCAACTGGTCCTTGGAGCTCGCGTCCCGGCGGTATGCTTCCACCATGACCTGTGAAGTCCATGACATCGTGTGTGTGATGAACGGTTCACATTAAAACAAATACGAGTGAAGTGAGTACATTCAGCTTCCAGTGAGTGTGAGTAGGCTCGCTTAGATTTGTCATTTCACAGCATACTGGACATACGCTGCACGAGAGAGTGCTGCGGCAGGATTTGAATGCCTCATTGCATCATCTCTCGGCTTAAGTGAGATATTCACAGAAGAAACACAGAAACAAGCACAAGGCTATTTGAGCTGAAAAAACATGCTGTATAGGCGAACAGGAACACAGAAATATAGAGTTTTCAAATATAATTAAACTGATCCACAATTTAATGACTGTAGGTGCAACTTCACCAGTGTGCCATAAAAAATGATTATAACAACAGACCCTGGCCCTTCAGAATGACCTCAGAATGACAAGATGCATTGAAGAGACATGTAATAATGTTAATTAAACCACCATCAAATTGTCTGTGGCGATGATGCAGAGTTTTTTTAAGCACCAGAGGTACAGCAATTTGCTTTTCATGGATTCCTGACAGCAGCCTGGATTCAATCAGAGCTGAATGTTAATGCGTGAGTTTGAAGATGGTCTACAAAAAAAAATTCCAATTCACGTTACTGTCATTCTGTCAATTAACTTCACCCTCTTTATGACAGCCTGTCAATGCGAAATGAGCAGCATCCTCTATTGCTCAATCTACCGAGGCATGTCAGCCAGCACTTTGGGCATTCTTCGGCGATGACAGCCATCTGGTTCTCACAATACATCCTCCCACAGCAACATCAGCCTTAGCTAACTGGTGTTTCGTAAGTGTTTCAGAAATGTTTGTAAAGTCTACACAGTCCACACTTCTTTCTGGCTTCTACTCACACTCCACATGTAGTAGAGTAGTAGAGAAGTCTTACCTTCTGCTGTTGGAACTGCTCCTTAAACTTCTGAGCTTGTTTCTTCAGGTTACTGTTTTCTTGTTGTAGAGTTTCTATCTGTAACAAGAGGTGGAGAGGTAATCTCAAAGGGGGAAAAAAAAATCACAAGCAAAATAAATCTTATATTAGAGATACTAAATTACTGAGAAGTTGATCTCTGACCTCAGTGAACCGTAACATATCTAACTTAAAGTCAACACAGAAATAGATGAGAATGTAATGATGATGTCAGTAATTAGTGAAGAGTTACTAGTTATGGTTTTGCCGAGCATGTGATTTATTTCTTATGAATGAATTGAATTCTCTTGTGCTTTCATTTTTCACCTCCCACCTGTATCGTACCTGAGTGGCTTTGACCTGGATTTCCTGTCTCAGCTGATCTAAGACATCTGAGGCCACCAGAACATCCTCTCCGAGCCGCTCAGCGCCCTCGTCAAGTTGACTCTTGTCAGCCCGAGCTGCTTGCAGGGCCACCTCAAGGACAATCTTCTCGTTCTGGAGGTACTGGATGTTGTCGTCCTTGGCGTTGCTCTCGGTCTGCAGCTCGGCCAGCTGGGCCTCCAGCTCCAGATACCGGGCCTCGAGCTGGTTGATGGACTGCTCTTTGGTGTGCAGGTTCTCCTGAGTGATGGTCAGCTGGCGCATCAGTTCCAGATGTTCGTTCTGGAGTGACTGCAGCTGCACATCCTTCTGGGAAAGAGTCAACTTCACCTAAAAGACAGAGCGTGTGCCAGGTGTTGTAGAGAATTCAGTTAGATTTCTACTAACCATACAGGATGAAAAACAAGTTACTGTTACATTTGACATGACTACCTGCTCTAGCTCCCTTTCTAGAGTGCCAGCTGTGTGGGCCAGTTTCATGAGGCGCTCACGCTCTTCCTCAAACTCCTCCAGTTTGTGCTGCAGGTCGTCTTCCACCATGAACTTTGCATCCTGGATCTGCTTGTAAGCAGCTTCCTGGGTCAGCATGTCAGCCTAAAACACAAACAGTAAAAGGTCACAAAAAATATTCTCAATTCATTTCAAAAAATAATATGCGACAGCTGGAAAACACATATCAATTTTATGCGCACAGGGTTAAACCCACTCCTGTCAATTTAGAAAAAGTCCAATCATTCAAAAAAGGTTCCTGACTAATTAAAGACCTTCATTTACGCAGATCTTCACTGATCAGCCATAACTTTAAAACCATCTGCCTAACGCTGTGTAGATCCCCTTTGTGTCAACTAACACCACCAGGATTTTGGCATCAGATTCTTTAAGTCCTGTAAGTTGTGAGTCAAGTGAGTAAGTTCCTCCCGCATCCCAAAGATGCTTGATCGCACTGAGATCTGGGGATTTTGGAGTATCTTGAACTCCCACTCCCCTCAGGTAAACGATGTGTACAGATGCACATATGATGTAAAAGAAAACATGATTTATCAGAAACATGATTTGCCAGGTCTAGCTCTGACTCTCTTTGGCGCTGAACAGACCTGTTGTTTTGAAGATGCTCTTACCCAGTTGTCTAGCCACTACAATTGAGCCCTTGGCTAAAGTCGCTCAGATCTATACACTTGACCATTTTTCCTATTTCCAAAACTTCAACATCAATAATTGACAGGTACCATTGTAAAGAGATAATAAATGTTATTCATCTCACCTCTCTTTGGTTTTACTGTTGTGGCTGATCGGTGTGTAGTCTTTACAAACCTGATAACTGAGGTCAGAAACGGACGTTGGGAGACTATACCTCAATGCTCTGCAGTTGCACAGCAATACGCTCTTTTTCTTTGATGGAGCGGTGTTGGGTTTCAGTGAGCTGATGAGACAGTGTCACATTCTCCAGCTTGAGATGTTCCAGGACACCAAACTGAGTCATCTGTCCGGCCTGGGAAAGAAAAAAAAACCCAAGAGGAATCACAGAGAATGTCTTATCTTTTCCATGTCAATTTCTGTCTGCCTGTCAGCGTCAGCTTTACCTGCATGTTGGCCATTTCACCTTGCAGTCGTACTCTTGCCTCCTGGGCCAGTGCTAGCTGCTGCTGATACCACTGTCTGACCTGCTGGAGTGAGTCAATCTCAGCCTGGGAGGTCTTCAGGCGGCTCTGCAGGGTGCTGTGCTCCAGCTGAACCTGCTGAAGCTGGCCCCGAAGACCACCCATCTGCTGACGCAACTCCTGAACTGCAAAAGCGTCACAGCAGAAACACCTTCTTTAACAATAGGGCTGAAGGTGACAGTATCTTCTTACACTGAGCTCTCTGGGTCTCCATCACTCACCTGTATTGTCTCTCGAGGTCACAGTGTTTTGAATATCCTCCATCTTCCCCATCAGCCTGTTGTATTGATCTTCAGCCACCTTCAGATCATTGGTTAGAGAAGCTAGGCTGGCATTCTTGTTTTCCAGAGTTCCCTGAAGCTCCACCATGGCCTTTTCTAGCTGGCTGCAACTCTGTCGCAGCGTCCCGACCTCTGTGGTGAGGGCACTCTGTTTCTCCTGACTGACCTGAGCTTCGTCATGTTTAGCCTGGAGCTGAGCATTCGCTGAAGCCAGCTGGGCCTGAAGCTCCGTCTTCTCCTTCAGAGCCTGGAAGACAGGAGCGTGTGGTCAGCACTTACACCAATTATGCCAACGCAACCAAACTTGCCATCTTCTGCACTAGCATGGTTCCAAACTGGTAAGATTATTATAGTTTATGTGGATGCGGTTTATAATTTACTCAGTACAGGTTGTCATTTTTAGATAAGTCAGGAGAAGGTCTAGTTTTCCACAGGGGAGGGTGCAGGTTGTTAGGGATGGGAGATGGAAGAAATATCAAGGTGTCTATATCATTTTGTTTAACACTGTTCAAAATGTGTGTGGATGGATGCTTTGCTGAGAGGACAGAGAAAATACCATTACAGAAATCAATATGTTATATAACCTGATTGGCCTCGGATGACAAGGCCTCCAGCTGGCCTTCAAGTCTCATTTTCTCTTTCAGCACTTGGAGCATTTCATCGTGACCCATCACCGAACTCTCCAAAGAAACACTGAAATAAACGTAAATGTAAATTAACATCAACGATGACATTATTATTTACTGATCCTTTAGTTGATTGAGAGAAAATTCATCAACCTAATATTGCCAGGAATTGGGAAAATTATTATAAATATCCCTGTTTGATGTTGATAAATACCTGCTGGAGAAACTGTCCCTGCGACTCCGAGGCTCCGCTGTCCTCTCTCTCTCCTGCTCCAGCTCAAGCAGGTGCTGCTCTTCGCTGGCTGCCTGAAGGACCTCCTGCAGGGAGGGAAACTGACCCATGGCCTCAGGGGCGATCTCCCTCCCCTCCACTGTGTAAGGTCCCCGCTGCCTTTCCACTGCTGCAGACAGCATACCATATGTCCCCCTTGTAGACACACTGCTGTAAGATGAGCTGTCGCTATCGTTGCCATCGTTCCCCGGTCTCGTTCCTGATTCGCTGCCATCGATCTCTGAGACATTGTCCCCAATTTGGAACGGAGCACCAGGCCGTGCCTCTGTCTCACAGGTGGCGCCCTCTGACATCACACTGACCTCAGAAAGGGTGGACACTGAGCTAATGGTAGACTGGAGGGAGCTCATCGTGTTATCTGCTGTCCTCACTCCTCCTCCTCCTCCTCCACCATCGTTCTCAGGAGACTTGTAGTCAGCCAAGGAGTGGATCTTGCTGGGGCGGGGTGACCTGGACTTCTTCTCCTTGGAAGGGGGAATTCCCAAGCTACCCAGTTTGGGACCACGTGGGACACTAGTCCTCAGGAAGGAATACTCCTTGGTCATGGCGACGGTGTTGGCTCGGGGTAGAGCCTCGGGATGTAGCATGAGCTCTGGATCCAGGGTGCTGAATGGCCTGCTCTTAGTGGAGGTGCGATGAGACTAGAAAACAGAAAGAAAGAATGAGAGGAAGGGCCACGAGGACAAAATCTGAATCAAGGCTGCCCAGCTTGACAGCTACAGTATAACAGTGCATTAAGCAATGACAGAAATACAGTAGAACAAACACAGAAGTATAGTGCTCTTATTGAAGTCAAACCTGCATCAATGTAGAATATGTCTGCAAACAAGAAAGCTGTGGTTTCTTTAACCACTAAGTTGTCAATCTCCTGGGTTGCATTTTCCGAGAAAATAGTTTAACTTCACTTGAGTGCCATCGGGAATAAAAATATTTCCTAATGGCAGTAAACTCCTGAAAAACGAATAAACTAAGCCACAACTGTATGTATGTATGTAAACTTTTGCACTCAACTGTATCTCTAACAAACAGACAGATGGGTGACTAAACAGGAGGCAACAATGGCTGAAAGGCCGACAAATGCTTGAGGAAACACGAGTACTTCTAAAGCAAATTGAAGGCTAGACAGTTTACACTTGTGTTTGTTTTTCCTTCAACCTGACAGCGACTCCACTCACTCACCCTCTCCTTATGTCTTTGCACTCGATACTGTTTGATTTGCTCCTCCAGGCGCCGACGAGCCTCCAGGCGAATTTTCTCCTCATTCTCCATCTCCAGTGATGGCTTCTGGTTGGCTAAAAGTGAGGCACGTCAGACCAAAAAAAAAAAAAAAAAAAAGGAATATTCAACACATACTGCACAAGAACACAACAGCACTATATCTGCACAAGACATGTATTTTTTAGGCAGCTAATATTTCCCACATATGTGTGAGTCATTATGTGAAGCCAAAGAAAATCACTGCATGCCTCAAAATATAACATTTCACACTGTGAACATAGAAAAATGCCACCAAAAGGAGAACACAACAGAGGGATTAGTTCCAAAATGCAGCCATTAGTCTGAACAGCGTTCCAAGTTCCCACACCAAATTCGAATCAAGCAATTAAATGCCTGTGAGAGCTGCAGAGAGGGGGGCGACTCAAACAACTTAAAGTAATTCCCACCGAATCCATCTGTTCAGGTAATACACAGACAAGGGAGTTAAAAAAAAAACAACAACGTGTACACAAGCCAAAAAATCACAACAAAACCCACAGCAAGAGTTCTAAATACAGGGGGGTACAGAGGGGGCATTCACACGTCATTAAGTTTATGCTTACACAATTCAGTCTCCTGCATAGGCATACTGAGTTTGAGTGACTGCAATGCATCACCCTTGTGAACCGTGACCTCAGCACTAGCTCCCTCAGACTTCTCTAGCGTCATGGTTGGATAAGCAGCCACACCTGGGGAGGGCCCTTGGGTCTGGGAGTTGACAGGGGTGCTGGTGCTCTGTGGAGGGGCTGTCGGAGGCAGGGACCCGTTCATTTGAGTGTCCCCTGCAGCCCTGAAGTCCTCTGTCAGTTCGTCCCCATTTGGCATTGCATCAGAACCGAGAGGACCTGAAAGAGACGGGGGAGGAGAAGCCCCGAGAAATGTGACAGCTAGTCATGGTAAGATCTCACAAACTGGACGGAGTGGATGTGACGCTCTTGACAAACTGGTTGGACAACTTTGTCAACAGATGCATGTATGTAAAAGGTAGCTGGAAACATTTGTGTGGCAAGCAGGTGCTGATGCATCTCTTTAGCTGCACACACTCTCGTATCAAGGAGCACAATTACCCGGCTTATCTTGCAATGCAACTACATTTCGAGGCCCTGAAAACCTTTGATTGCTGCTGATTTAGTTATCAATATTTAATGTTATGGAGACACAGTTAACTGAAAGCAGCCTTGAATACAAATTCAACATTCACTGCACAACTGGAATTAACAGACTTGACAATGAAGCCCATGTGCAACTTAAAGAGAAATATTTATTAACACTTAGGTTTGTGTTGAAAAACCTTTGTGATTTCACTTGTCAGGATACAATATGTGCCTCTCTGATTATGACCACTCTGTTTTCAACCTGTCTCTTGTGCTTCACTCTACTTTACTGAAGTGTTTAAATCTCATAAATATATTTTGCAGTTTATTTTTTTCCTCCTGAAGCTCAAATGCTGTAGACTCCAGGCACAGCTGCCCTCTGATGATGACTAATTAGAATTCAGTTCAGGCATTTAACACAGTGTTTTGAACAGCAGATCAGAGAGCAGAGTTGGAAATATATCACAGCATGAAGATGGTCATTCTAGTTGTAGTAATATATTTTTAAAAAATGAGCTCAAAACAAAATGATTTCCGGGCCATGCACATGAAGTCTGCCTATGTGGATGCCAAATCATTCACTTTCCTGGTTTATATCAACATAGAAGGAACTGTGTAGGGGAAAGGGCCTTTTGACACACAGTGTTGACTGAGAGTTGAGAGCTGCAATTTGGATTGAGGTGGAGTTGATACTGATGTCAATATGAGGAGGAGTGAAGAGGTAACCATGCAAATAAAGAAGACAATACTGACAGCAGTTGGGTACAGTTGAAAACCACAGGTGCCACGGTCATGTAGATGATCAAAAAATAATTTGCATGAAGAGAAGAGCTCATGACTGAAACCGCAGAGGACTCACCACAAGATGCAGACCTCAAAAAAACAGAAAGGCTGAAGCTCACAAAACCGACAAAAAGAAACGAGTTCTGCAACAAATCTATTGACTGATAACACCGAAAATCAGTCTCTATCAATAGAGGAGAGGCAATTGTGGAGGAAAAAGAAGGAACAAATCCTGACCCAAAGCCACCGCTTCATCTGGCAAAAAATACACTGCCTCCGTTAAGGCTTGGACGTTTATGGCTGCCAATAGAATGGTTGCACTGGTTATTCATAATGATTGCTGCTGACGGAAGCAACAGGATGAATGTAAACGTAGGCAGGAGCATTCTGGCAACCCAAATTTAGTCAAATGCATCAAAATGCTTAAGATGACGTTTCATCATTCAGCAGGAGAACGATCCTAAATATACAGCAGAAACAGCCAAAGAGCTTTACAAAGCGAGGAGGTGTAATATCATCGACTGCCTGGGTCCATAACTTGATCTCAGTCCGACTGAGCAGCAGTCCACTTGGTGGAGACCAGGCTAAAGGCAGAGAGTCTCCACAACAAGCAAGAGCTTTACTTTACTTGACTTTGTGTGTATCTGTCCAATTACCTTTGAACACCTAATCTTTGGGAATTGTGTGTTGAAAGGGTTATGTCCCTCACACGGTTCTTTCTATACTGATGCAAACCTACTCAAATTGAAGCTGAGACGGTACTGATACAGTATAAATGATAAAACATAATTGTATCAAGCATCAAGACTCACCATTACAAATATTCCCTTTTGCGTTTTGGGGGTCCTGCTGTCCTTGTTGTTTCAGCTGTGTGTCCCCTTCCATAGCATGGGCTTCAGCCTCTTTGGATTTAATAACTTGGTCTTCTTGAAATGCACTGGCTGACATTTGAGCTGTTTCTGACTGGTCAGTTTCCATTTCCATTAAGAAACTTAACAGTCACAGTACTGCTGTTGCCACAATGGAAAAAAAAAAAAAAACTTTTCACAAAACCATCTTCTTAGGTGGGCCAGCTGGGAGCATGTCAATGTGCAGGAACACAACAGCACTACAGAGAGAAAACACTGAGTTTAACAACTGGCATATAATGGGATTTTGTTGGGAAAATATGACACATAATAAAGATCAATATACCTCACAAAAGAAAGAATGGCTCCTCGCAAGCGGCTTGTTTTAGGCAGTAATAATGTGATGTAATTCTAATGTAAACGTAAGCTTGAATCAAGGGCTAAGAGGCTGGCTTGGTGGTTAAGTGGATTGTGTCGCGTTAAATATAGATTAACCAGCCGCTAACAGTGAATGCCTTTACGTTTACACAGAGAAGCGCATAGACCAAACTCCGAAAATGTTTAGACTGACAGTTTTTGATTTAATCTTTGCAGGAATCTGAAGAATGTGCTGATAAGTCAGACACACGGTTTGACAACAGGAAACAAGCGCGTAAATACAAACCTTACAACTGCCATTCTTTACTCTCGACTGTGGGTATTGTCAATTTGAGAGGAGCAAAAACTGCTTTTGATGCTAACACGTCATATTTGTAGAATGTGCACAGAAAACCCTGTAAAACACGATACGATTTTCACTTCTGGATTTTAAGCCTATCGTTGAGCGGTAGGCATCCAGCTGGTATGTTTACCTACAGTGCGGTGACTGCGGTGTTAGTGAAAATCCCTGCATGTTGCAAGTAATGTTGTACGTTACCTGTCAATTAGCTGTTTAGCAGGGTACATCATATCCACCCAGTCATCGACAAACGTAAACGTTGAGGGTGTTATATTGCCCGTGTGTGTGGACTGTGTGTAATTAAATTCTACCATCTTACGAAAACGGCGGTACACTGGATAGTCGCTGAATCGATTAGGATCACGGTGCGACCGAGACAGCTAGCTTGATGTGTTTACGACGGGACCTGTCAAGCTAAATTTGCTAACTCGCTAGCTCGAATCGCCAGCGTCGGCGCAAGAGTGATTTCTAACACATTCTGAATACTTCATCGTTTACCCCTTTTTCGCATAAGTATGTTTCACCCCCCGTGTGTAAATTATAAAGTGACAGCTTCGGTAAATATCACAAAAGACATTAAATGCTCACCTGTTTGCGAGCTTCGCCTTTTACTACGTGGCTGTTTGGTTTCCGTTTCTTAACCTGTCCGGCTGGAAACAGAGGGCGCAAAAAATTTACTATCTGAGAGGGAAAAATGCAGCTTTCAAGACGACCGAGTGTCTGTTGTATATATTCACAAGTTTTGGATTTAAAATAAAAAAAATCTACTGTTTTAATCCCATGCAATATAGATATTGGAATGATTAGTTGATTGCAGGAACCATAATATGGAACGGACATCACTTCTGTTGGATCTGTCGGATGTGGTACAGCGCTTCACTTCTGTGGTCAAAGAGCTGCGCCCTTTTTTTTTTTTTTTTTTTTTTACCTGTTAGTCTGTCTTTATGAGCCTTACGCGACACTGTACTCTAGATGCATGGATTGCATCAATATGCACATCATAATATCATGCCGCGACTTTATGTAATGAGATTAAACTGCATTCCACATAACGGATAACAGTTAAGCTATATTCCTATTAGTCTTCTATTTTTAACTCTGTGTCGTTCAAATGTATATATATGTATTTTTAGTATACCTATAGTTACTCTGGGTTTAATGATCACCGTTAAATTTTGATTCCATGTGTTCAGGAATAGTTCTAAGATGCTCCCACCTACAATGATAATGTCTTAAAATTATTCTTAAAATACTGTATATAAATAAGTAAAATTAATGATACATCAACAAACAGGATCAACTGCAAAATGGTGATTAGCTCTCAGTATATAAGGCCAGGGCTTTAAACAACTTTTCTTTTTTTCAAAGGCAAAGGGTATGGATTCCAAACTCTTACTTTGGCGCCATTTAGTGGTAATGTTAAGCATTACACCATGAAGGACGGGAGACAAAATTAATGGACTGACAAATGTACCTGCCATCAGCAATTTTTTTTTATTTTTCTTTCTCTTAAGCAATGGGTATGAAAGATACTAAACGTTTTACAATTAGCTTAAATCCTTTAGGAGAACATCTTCTGTGCTGCCAGCAGCCTTTACCTGTATGCCTGTATCTTTTGTCCATACCTGAGATTCTGGTAGGGGATTAAGGAGTTGCATTTTAAAGCAAAGTCAATCTTTGTGATTTACCACAAATTTACCTTGTTTAATGTTGTTAATATGTACTAAAATCAGATTTAGCAATTATATTTAGTTCTCTCTTAAAGACATAGCCTGAAACATAGCATTTGAAAGAATTTTTATCATAGATCAGAGAAAACTATAGGCCTGTAATATAAAATATTCTAAAGTAGAGCTTCAAAGGAAAGTTGTGGGGTCAACAATGAAATGACTCAGCAGATTTTGATTCTTAAGTCTCAACACATTGTGTCTGTGACATTGTGCAGAACACAGAACCTAGAGCAATATATGTATATTTTATTTTTTTGTATCTTTATCTGTATTGGCCTGCACAATAAACACCTCATACAAGTCTCTGGCTTGGTCAATGCTGCTAATTCCTCTAATCTTTGTACCACTACTAAATAAAATGCAAACACTTGCTCTATGAAGACATACAATGAAATAGCCCAGACAATAAAGTTGATATTTTTGGAATCAACCACAAAAGGTGTATTTATATTTAGTTATTAAAAAACAGAAAGATAATAAATCAAATAGGGGATGGTTCCCACAGACATGACATGCATTTTTAAGGCATACTTCTTTTGAGGCTCCAAACAAGATACAAATGAAAAAAAAACCAAAACGTTTACTCAAGTAGGATTCTGAAAACAAACTAATGCAGTGATGCATGTATTGATTTAGATTGCACTACATTGCATTGTTAAATTTAAGCATGTAAACTAATACTACAGTTATTGTAATGCACGTTGCAGAATGCATGGACCTTAGATATAAAACTACGGCAGAAAACAAACAAACATTTCTGTAACTTTTCTGTATATGCAAGAAGGAAGAAATATATAAATATTATAACTAAACATATTTTTGAACTGGTTAGAGACACCACAGTCTTATCTAAAATCACATTTTCGAATTTTCTTTTCATATGAGAGTTTAAAATACATTTCATATGAAAAGGCTATTGGTTAAGTTGAGAAACGTGGGGGTTGAGCTCGGGGTCTGCTCCTGTGTCCGAGTTCGCCCATGAACGATGGAAGCGCGCTCCCGATACTTCAGGTGAATGAGAGGGACGCGGAGGAGCGGGATACGGTTCACTGTGCGTCGCACTGAAAAGGAACAATTAGTGGAAAATGAGTTGTGTTACGTCGCTTGGGGCGCATATTTTCACGACAGCATATCTACTCTTCGTGATGGGATGCGTTGCACAAAAAGTAAGTTGACATTTGTTTGCTGCAAAAATATTTGACGCGCTTTTACCTCAAGCCCGACTGAGCACCGTGCTCACTGTGGTGCGGAGAATGAAGCCGCGAACTCCATTCGTAAATGTTGTAATTCAAACAATGCAAACATATTGGCCCCTAAAGGGACTTAAAGCAGGTTGCTGAAAGAAAATATAGGTACCACCCTTCACTTCGGCATATATCTGATACACAAAATTACACTTCTGTCAACTACATTTGAAATTTATATCTCGTTCGTCTGTTCTATCCACAATTATGTAGCCTACTATCAAATAGAGTACAAAGCAGTGGCGAGAAGCGGTACGCACTTTGAATCAACATCTAAAAGTTGAGATTCTGTAAAAGCTTTTTGTTGGATAACGTACGCTGACTAGATTAGAATATCACCCTGTCTCGAAAAAAAGCTCGTGTATTAAGGTGCAGAGAAGCGTGGAAGTTCGCGATCGTCTTTAAGATTCTCAATTTTTACAGTTGAGTTTTGAGTAAATTCAGTTTGACAGCAGAATAGGAGGTAACATAATCCAGGCTACTGCTGCTTCTGAAATTGCGAAAGTCGTGCAGGAAACAAACAACGCTGAATTAAAGGTTGTCAAAAATGTTCTTGTGCTCTGTGGCTATTAACTTGAACCAGCACACGCGCCTCATGTAGTCTGTAAACTGCTGCAAACTAACAGAAAAAGTAAAGCGATATTTGTATTTCAAAAGGGAGGGGGGCAAGTTCAGTGTCATTATTTATTAGTAGTAAGATGATAAACGTGGTCATTTAAAAAAGGAAAAACGATGAACTCAAGAAAAATCCCCTGTAACATTAGCCACAGCCAGACTTTTTTAATCACCTTATGTCATGCTGACAGACTCTCCGGCATCTTTGCCATTCACAACAAAATAATGAAAGTTTAAAGCTCAAAGCATTATTTCAAAATGCCCCAAAGTTGGAATGTGGCACATTATATCCTCTAGGGCTTTCAAATGGATTTTTTGATGGCACAGACATGTTTTGATGTTATGCACTTCACATAGTTGGAGAATGGCATGCAGAGTCCAAATTGCTGAAACGAGAACCACATTGAGAGCATGTTAACCTTATGTTGCACATCTCATACCAACTCAAGCAAATTCCCAAGCATTGACTCTTTGACTTGCAAGGTGTTCACGGTGATCAGAAGTTTGTCTCCGATCAACAGGAAAGCAGACAGTCGGGGATTGCTGCTCTGGGATTTGTTTTCCCTTCGGTAGACTGTCATTCATGTTCAGCATGTTTTAGCTGTTCCTGTGGTGGAGACAAAGCCCCTGCCAGGTCTACGGGTGCTTTCGGGTTAATTGTGCTAAGGTCTTTTAAATTGTTTTGTACCATAACCTGAAGTGTCACTCTATAATTTCGGTTTATGTGGATACCTGCACCAGAAAAATAACCACACGTGACTAAGGATGACAGAGTTTGCTGATAGACATTGTCAGTAGCCTGGAACAGTCCTGTTTACATAGACAGGAGCAAGGGCGGGCCTCGGTACTTACGCTTGAAAAAAGGAAATGTAATCTCTCAGCAGCAGCATTCTTAAAATGACAGGGACATACACGTCATATTTTACATGCTTTCCTGCCAAAGTTCGTAGTAGAGTCATTGTAGCCAAGTAGCCAGACTGTAAACTGCATCACCCACGCAGTCTTCTGATCCCATCTTGCTCATAATATCTCTGTGTGTGACAATGGCCGGTGTCACAACATAAAAGGATTACCCTTGGCAAAGATCTGCTCCAGGACATTGAGACAACATTGTCAGCCAGGAGAAGCTCTGTGGCTTCCACCTGTCAAGAGCTGTCCTCTTCTACTGATGGACAATGACAGCTCAGCAGCACAATGCTTAGAACTAGACAAATAAAGCCTGTGGTATATTGAATTGTTAGCATCTCTAGCTTTAGTTCCTGTGTGCATAGGGTGCTCACTATCTTTGCAATTATCTGCCTGAGGGGGCACGGTAAATGATGGCTTTGTCCTCTGCTCCCCTTTTGTATTAAGTTGATTTTTGGAACAGCATAAACAAGCTTGGAATTTATTCTATCTCGCTCAGAAAAAAATGGGAGGCATCCAAGTCTGTTGGTCCACAATTCAGTGCTGTGGACAAATGCATTTGATGCTTGTTTTGTTGCTCTGCTCTGTCTTTTGGAAGGTTTCATTCAATATGGAAAGAGGGGACATTCATATCTAATTGAACTGAGTTGTAGGACACCACTGAACTGTGAATTCACTTATTCCTCCCATGAGCTGACAACAGAGACACAGTTTGTCAACAGATAAACATATCACCTTGTGTCAGTGAGCCACAGTGGGAAGAGATGGAAGGAGTAAGTGAAAAATATCCCATTTGTGTTGCAGATACAGCAGGTTGTAGAAAACAAACTTCATGTAGTTTAAAACTTAATGTTTTAAACTGTCTGTTAGCATCAACGTATAAGATGTTGCTACTACAGTTAATGGCTAATAAAAACATTTTAGCTTTCAAAATAAAAGCTCTAATATCTGCATTTGTTTCACTTTTTTTAGAAGGTCAAAAGAACATCAAAACAATAGAAAATAAAATATATGAAGCACCATCTGTTTACAGGAATGAATTGCTTGTGACACCAAGTTGTCACAGTTTGTCAGGTAGGATCTAAGGTGTATTCACACTGGGCCTGCTTGTCTTGTAGCGTGCTCGAGCACGATGGTCCCCTTCCCCACTCCCCTGCTGGCCTGAGTTCAGACTGCACTGGGCCTGGGCCCGCTTACGTCATCACAAGGCTGCATTTTGTGTTGAAATAAATCACTCTCACACAGCACAATGGAGTTCATAATTTATGTACTTATTTAGGGCCTTGTTTGGAGTCGTTTTGGGTGAGAGGTCCATGCTTGAGCACGGTTAGCGATCACACTAGATGCGTGATGTGCCCGAGATGAACTGAACCGTGCTCCCGTCTACCTCTGCAAGCGGTTAATGGTACCATGCAGTAGAGGCAGATCCTTTTTTCTGTCAAGGTCATAGTGCTCAGCACACAACACCTGATGTCTGAAGAATAGAGCAAAGTCACTACATTTTTCAGCAGAGAGCAGTTTAAGGTCTGCTATATAGTGCATTCAGAAATAATTCAGACCCCTTTTACTTTTTTCAGATTTTTATTATGTTGCAGCCTTATGCTAAAATCATATAAATTAATTTTGCCTCATCAGTTTATCCTCAGGAAACAAAGTTGCAATCTTAAAAAAAGAAAAATTGAATTGGTCGATAGAACTGCCTGCAGACCTCAAACACAGGATTGTGTTCAAGCATAGATCTGAGGAACACCACGAAAAAGTTGTGCTGCACTGAAGGTTCTCGAGAGCACAGTGGCCTCCATAAGTTGGAAATAAAGCAGTTTGAAACAACCAGGACCTGAGCTGGCCTCCCTGCCAAACTGAGCAGGGGAGAAGGGCCTTCGTGAGAGAGGTGACTAAGAACCTGATGGTCAAGTTTGCTGAGTTCCAGAGATCCTGTGTGGAGACAGAGGTAACTTTCAGATGGGCAACAGTCACTGCGGCAGTCCACTGATCTGAGCTTAATGGCAGAGTGGCTAGACAAGCTACTCTTCAGTGAAAACACACAAAAGCCCGCTTGGACTTTGTAAAAATACAGTTAAAGGCCTGTGAGAAACAAGATTCTCTGGTCTGGTGAAATCATGATTGAACTATTTGCCAAGCCCAGTCACTCCAATGGTGAAGCATGGTGGGACCGGAAAATGGCTGTCCACCGGAGGTCCTGATTCCAACCTGAGGGAGCTTGAGAGGATCTGCACAGAAGAATGGCAGAAAATCCCCAAATACAGGTGTGCAAAGCTTGTCGCGTCACACCCAAGAAGACTCAAGGCTGTAATTGCTGCCAAAGGTGCTTCAACTAAGCCCAGAGTAAAAGGTCTGTATACTTACCTCAGTGATCTGTTTTTCCTGTTTAATTAATTTGCAGGGATTTCTAAAATTACTTTTTGCTTTGCAAATTGAGTATTGATTGAAGATTCAGGTGGGAAAATAACAAATTAAAAGGATTTTAGCATGAGGCTGCAACATAACAATGTGAAAAAACGCAGGGTCTGAATTCTTTCTGAATGCACTGTAGCCAAGGGGTTTAATGACTTTGACAATGATTGTCAAAACACATTAAGGTGTTCTGACAATTATTCAAGTGTAAGCAGCATTGCTGGAAATTATATTTTGAAAAAAAACTTATCTGGCACTTTGGATGCTGTGGTTGCAATTGGAAATGTTATTGTATCCATTTTGACTGTGATTGATTGCAGTTTAACTGTGTCAGCACAGTGCAGCCTAGTCTACACGATTGGGCTTCTGACTGAGGTGCTGCCCAAACACCAATTATCATGGATGCATTCACAGGATCTGATCACATTCCAAAATGTGGAAATGATTTCCCCACACTGGTTGAAAACCACTGTGAAGATAAGGTCATGATGCACCACAGGTTTCCGCAGGCCTGCTTTAACAGCAGCCCACAGCAACAGCAGCTCTTCTTGGAGGAAATATGTTAATGGTTTAGGGTTTAACACCACAAGCATGGAGGCGAGAGCCTGCATCTACTGTCCTTTTGCCCACCCAGTAACATATTTGCGTGAGTTTGAGGACCACAGCAGTAAAATTATTCTGGTGTTCCATGCTTCCATGTAGGCAGTGCTGAATGTTTCATAAATGAAATGTTGATCAAACATACTTGGGCTCCAAAAGGCCTTTCATAAGTCACTCATGATGCACACGGTGGTGAAAATGTGCTGAGCCAGCGCTACAGTGGCCAACAAGGGCAACCCTAGAAATGCCTGGGCTTAATCAGGCTGCCACACCAGTTGTTTGTAAACTCACCCTGGCTTGAACGTGCAGCAACTGACACGAGCCCACCGGGAGCGGCATTGACATCACAGGGGAGATATGTGATAAGTCCTGGGCTCGAGTATCAGCGCCTTTTCACAGCTGTGGAGAATGACGTCAAGGAGCTTCTATTCTGCTTTGCATTTGGAGAGAGCTGCAGAGAATATAAAAAAAACAAAAACACAAATGAGACATCTTGCAGAGATTGAGTTCCAGCTGCGTTTTGTCAATCCACACATGGCTAGTCTGCTTCCTTTTACCTCATATCCCTCTCTGTAATTTATATAATATGGGTAATCAGTGTTTTTAACCAGATCTGATTTATCAGCATTTCTCATGAAAAGGCCAATAGTTCCTATTATTTTCTGTATTTTGTGTACACTGCCGGTGTCAGCGTATACTGCTTTACTTTGCAACACATCTGTATCTTTCTGCACCAGGGAAACTGATTTTAAAACATAGATTCTTACTTTATCTATTTTAGTACACACTTTTTACATCTAAAATGAAGCTGAGTGTTAAGCCACATTATTTTCTGGACTTTTGTCTTTCTGAATTATGTTTTGTGTTCAGGTCTGCATCACTGAAATATCAAATCCAGTCAAACTACTTGATTTAAACTTAGAATAAGTTTGAGTGAAATCAACCTCAGGCTACACAGTACTTGTCCACAAAGCTTTACAATGTTGATACTGGCCGTGACCTGAGAAATTGAGTGTAATTGTAATGCATCCTGAGTGGACTGCTGCTGCCCAAGCGCTAGCCTGTGAAGCAGTGTCACTTTTCTCCTCCAGTAAACAGGGCTGGTGAGGATTCCTGCCCCCTTTTGAGGGGCCCGCCTGCCTGTTTATGAGCAAGTCCGGAGCTGTTTGTGCATGAGAGGCAGAGAGAGAGTGTGTGTGTGTGTGTATGTGTTTGTGCTAACAGTAATTCAGCTGAAGCCAGCTTGTGTTGCAGAGTTTTCACATTGGTGTTGTCAGCCTGGGTTGTGTTTTAACCTTCTGTTTATTTCTCGTGTTTTTTCTGACTACATCGTTACATTTACATTGAATGTAAAATCTCATAAAATTGTTTGGTTGAAATAGTTTCTATTAGTTTTGCATCATATTTTTGACGATAAACATATCTTAAATTAAATTAAAAACAATATTCTTTCATATATGATATAATGGCACTATACAAACAGATCAGTTCTACATCAGTCAGTGGATTTAAAGTTGCCTCTGTGCTAATTAGAAAGACATGAACCCCATCATGGAATGTGATTGAAACACCTGAAATACAAAAAGATGTACTGATGCAAAGTGAAAATAGAACAATGCCATTTCTTAGGGGCCTCTTAGTAATGACAGGAGCTGGTCTGA
The DNA here is from genome assembly GCA_016785225.1 of Psettodes erumei. NCBI lineage: Eukaryota > Metazoa > Chordata > Actinopteri > Pleuronectiformes > Psettodidae > Psettodes > Psettodes erumei. Next base: position 2,731,440 of record JAFBJZ010000781.1, read on the forward strand.
TGTTTCACTGAACAAGTCATTTCAGACAATTATGTGCACAGTTGATTTACTTCTGTCCAGGGAAGCCCCTGTCACTCACACAACTGGGGCACAATGACCAGCCGGCTCTTATGTAAACTTTCAACTTGCCTTGTACTTATTAGCATCACTTCGTTAAAATATTATCCGCCCTCCCAATTTGCGAAGTGGCTTACCAAAACGGCATTGCGGCTCATTGTTTCGCCATGAGAAAAGGCATCCTTGAATAATTAGCGGCCTGCCATTGGAGGGGCCTGTGATGTAACAGAACTGAGATGTTTGGCATTATAAGAATGTCCTATTTCCATTCGACACTGTGGCACTTTGTGGCCCTTTAATGTGTAGTCTAGCATGCACATCCCAGGGGGCTGGGGACCTCACAGTCGCCTCGTCCTGCTAGGAGAGATGACACAGTCTGTCCCTGACACAGTTCTCTTTAATCGGGTGCAGGATTTCACATCATACGAGACTCTACTATTAATTTATAAATGAGCATTTTTTGCAGCATATATATTTTTTTAACCTTTCACAATTTATTTTATTTAATTTGGGGTAAAAAAAAATAGGATGAAACAAATCTGTTTCAGGAAAGACCAGCTAAACAACTATATGGCAGTGGAGCAAACACATGTTCTCTCATCACTGGTTGTTTTTGCCCTAAAGAGGGGAAACGCTGTCCTCCTCTTGCTCTTCCCCCTGCTATGCCCCCATATTGTGAAGTGGTTCCCCTCATTTCGCAACCTCGCTGTGAACACTGCGAACCCCAAATCAGCTTACTCTCTCTCTAACCTCAGCAGGAATGCCATTTGGCCCGTTCAAATGTCATCCGTGTCATTCTTTGCTGTAGCAAATTGATTTCTAGTAAGTGCATGGGCAGTGCAAGCGTAGCATGTCATGCACCAATATAATTACTTCCAAATGTCAACTAGGGAGAAAAACAGCAAAATACATACTATCATAAAGGACTTAAATGATCATAATTTTACATTAGAATTGTAGTGTGTGTAAAAACATCCTTCAACATATTATTTCATTATTTAATATTAAGAAGAGCGAACAAACATTTGTTACATTTGATGCTCATATGCGGATGTTTAATGTCTGACAGCTGTACTGTTTGTAGTTGTAATTAGGATAATATGGCTTGTACTGTAGTAAACTTAATTAATTTGTTTCACATACAAATATTTTTGGTCAGCTATACACTGACAATTTGCATTTCTTAGGTAATGTCAGTGGAGGGCTTTCAACTGTAGGCTAGATGAGGTGCTCTACTGCAAATAAATTGATTAACAAGTGCTTTGTGACAAACATATAACTGAATGCTACTCATATAAGGAGTACAGTTCCATTGCTTCACATTGTATGAATTAAACAACAACCCTCACCAAGTCGAGCGGGTCAGTGAGAGTTGACTACACATTGAGATTGGCCCTTGAGCCCAGTCCTGGCACATGCACAGTCTCATGTGCACCCAGGATAACAGTCAGGGATGGTAAAAACCTGACTATGGCTGACATTTGTAGGGGAGAGTGAGAGCGTGACATCCAGGGGCTGACCGAATCAATGCACTACACACAGCTGTAGAATGAATTAAGAGTGGCGCTCTGTACATTTTTAAGCAGCTTGTTGTACTTTCAAAGGTCTTTTCACAATACAACAGATTGCACTCTGCACAGACACATTAAATGTTTGCCTTTCATGTAACAGACATTTAAATGCAGTATTTCCCAGCCACTTGCATGGCTTGAGTAGCAGATTATATGTTCCAGTGTGCAGAAAAGACATATGTAATTGGCTATAGTCTATAGAAATATTGAATGTAAATGCTGGTTTTTGCCTAAGGATTAATATTTTATCATTCTGAGCAAGAGTGACATCATGAAAATAATTATTGAGATGCAACCTGTTGCTGAATAACTCAACAAAAACAACATTTGACTTTCTTACTAAGATTTGCGTATAGGGAAGGCTATGTAACCAAATCACAGAATAACATGCGGACTGCTGAGGTCACAGATAAGGTTAAGTAACTCGGCAAAGCATTCACTTGAACTGGCTGAACATGAACAAAATCACGAAGAATAATGTTGAAAGATAAGAATTATAGCACCTTCAGAACACATGTACATACACATTTTCTTAGGTTACTTAGGTCATGCGGCCATCCCATGTGTCTGTAATATGCTGCTGCCTGACTGTGAGATTGTCAGGTGAGTGAACCATGGAGACGGCTTATGATTTTGATGACCAGAGGGCAGAGCGAGTACCCCAGTCATTGTAAATTGTAAATTACGTGTAGAGGTTGATACTTAAAATATACTGACTGAGTAATGCCTTTGATAAATGCATTCAGATGGGGGTAGATGGTTCATGGAGCAATCAGACTGCCTGTCTGGCTCCATAGACTTCAGTTTCCTTGTGTCCCTGTTGCCCCTTTCCCCCTCCCATTAAAACTGCATTTTGAATGTGATCTCTTATGCTTTTAGCCCTGTCCAGAGCACAAGTGTTGCCTGCGGGTGTTTCTTTTTACCTGTTTGGCATGAGGTTCTGCCAGTCTGGGTCATTCCCACAGTCCAGAACTGAGGCCAACAGGAAAGCCCATAAACATGCAGGCCCCCTACAAAGGTCTGGGTCGTAGCTCCCTGGTCCAGCCACACATCTGCCGCTGCTTACGGCCTAAGTACCCCTTATATCCCAACACACCTGGGAAGAATTACAGCCAGCATGTTTGAAGAAATACCTTCCCTAGGGTTACACAAGCAGGCAGAACACAGGCTTTGATATAAAGGCAGAACAGCAGGATTGTATAGTTCAGTTGCAAGCTGGTTTATGTCAATGAGCAATCAGACCACAGGTCGAGTATATTATTTGGTACAGTGGTTATACATACTTTTGTCATAGAGAACTTAATCACTTAGTGGCCATTATCTGAATACATGACTCATCTCAGAATTTATGCAGACTGTAACATAATACTAGCCAACACTTTTAAACATAATGCCAAAGAATAACATGAATGCTAGCATGGGTGGCACTGGTGTAAATGAAAAGCCCTCACCTCGGCAGGGCTTCTATTGTGCTCAGCCTATTGAGCTGTGTGAGTAATGTTAATTGTCACTCTGAGAAAGGGTGTCATTAAATGACTGAAATGAAAATGCAAGATTCTTAGATCAAGTGGGAATTACCTGCCTTAAAATCAGATTTGTGACACAATTGACTTAATGTAATTCATATTGCAGGTGTACTATGACTGTGGTGCCAAGGTGGATGTGGTGGACGTCCAAGGCCTCATTCTGTCCCCTGGCTTCCCCTACAACTATTCCTCTGGGACACACTGTGTCTGGCTGTTCATTGTGCCTGTTGATTACCAGCTTATTCTGGAGATATTTGACTTTGATGTCTTTGAAAGCCATGACTCTACAGCACAATACTCAGCTATGTCTAATTCCGAAGAGGAGGAGGCTGATGAAGAGGTCACTTTCACCCCTGGCAGCTTAGCAGGAGATGAAACTTCATCAGCAGTTAAAGATCCTATGCTTCAGAGAGGGGATGTCACAAAGACTCAACAGTCCTCCAAAGATGGTGAGGTCAAGCAAGTAGTGGTCCAGGAACAGTCCACAAAGATGGAAATTACCAAAGTCTCAAATTCTGCCAAAAGATCTGCAGATGCCTCCTCTGACCTATCCTTGCCACCCTCTTCCTCAATCCTCCTCTTACCTGGGACTGTACCTTCAAGAGACAAGGCTGCAAACTCAGCCTCCTTGTCTCACCTCAGGGGAGATTTCAACCCAAGTCCTTCTAACCCAAGCACAGTTGTGGAGGAGACCACCAATGCCTCACCACACACTACCAACACTCCAGCTGTGAGCCCCGAAACCCAGCAGTCAGTGCTTGACGCCTGCCCCCACGATGTCCTCTACATCTCAGACCTTATCACCTTCTCCTCCAGGTTTTGTGGGTCCAACCGGCCTACCAGCAGCCAGCTGGTTTTCGGCTCTAGCCAGGAGATGGTGGAAGTCATCATGGAGCTCATCACCACTACACACTGGGGCCGTGGCTTTGCTCTCCTCTTCCACTACCATAACCTGACCGAGCCAGGCGGGGACCGCCATACCTCCGCTCCAGCAGCCAGCAAGGTAGACTCTCTGCTGGCTGCTGTGAGTGGAGCTGCATTCTTCGCTATGATACTTACGAGTGCCCTCTGCATCATTTTCAGGTAATGACAGTAGAGTAACTTTACTTAGAAATGGAAAAAATAAAAAAATAAGACCAGCAAACTAGATCAGGGACGATAAATGCACCCACCCGATAGTCATCTTAATCCAAAACAGTTATTAACAATGGTTATTGACATTAGCTACTGATATTTGCCCATGATTTGCAACAACACTGTGAAGATTCTGGATTAAATCATGGTTGTGATCTAGTTTTCAGTTTTTCTTCCTGAATGCCAGGTTGAAGTTAGTTTTTAGTGTCAAGCGTCAGGGACAATTGTTAGATTGCAATGAAGATCGTTACAGATATTCATCCATGCATCTGCCATGCATCTGCTACACATTTTGTTTCGGCATTCGTGTCCCCAAGACGATGTATACTAATAACTTTGGTAATCTCTGGATTTATCGTCTACTGCCAAACGCTGGTTAGGGTTAGAATTTTAGGTTAGAAAGGTTAGAAATTTGACTGACTTTGACTTGAACTTTGGTATAGACATTCATTTTTCCTTTTTATGTATTCCTATCATCATGTTTAAATTTTAGTGTGTACCATTCTTGGGACATCCCCATCAAAAGTAATGTCATTCCCATCAGCCTCAGATACAGTTTGTCTTAACTGCTTATGAGCAAATGTTACAGTAGCATGCTAACATGAAAACCTTTGCTTTGTTTTCAAACATAAGCCTTCAGTAAGTCCTCAGTCCTCAGTAAATATTCTCCTAAAAATAAATCACAGGTCCTATCTTTGATTTCTCATGAATGAAAAGGGGCTGATCTGACAGTAAATGCACACACGCACACACATTTGCACATACAGTACACACTCACCCCGTTATGTTGACTCAGCTGGAAGCCTTAGTCCCTGATGTGGTGACCCCTGGTGATTAGTTGGGTTTGGCTGCAACTGTGCCGCTTCCTTGATGTGGAGCATTCTCACCCTATACAGCAGGGCATTCAAGGTACAGCACCTGGCATCAATTCCAGCACACAAAAACAAAGAAGCTGCATGAAAGTAAATGGGTGTGGAAATAGGGAAAAGGGGATAACAAGGAGAAGTAAATCTCAATGTGAGTTTGGTACAGATGGCATTGTCAGACAATCAAAAGGTGTAATTTACAAGCTGTTCCCTCTTCCCTCCCAGGGGACAATGAACACAAACTGAGGGGTTAAGTTTAGAGGATTGTAACACTATCTGTTCCGACTAGCTTTACCCGACAGGTCCATATGTCCAGGATCCAGGAAGGTTTAGATTTGCATCGGCCTCAGCTTTCTGTGAGAAACACCCCTGTTTAAAATGCATTGTGTTACTTTCAAATGCACCTCAGTGTCTCCAACTCATCCGTCAGGCACAATAACTCCACAGGGTCTCACTATTAATGACAGGGAAACTGGAAACACATGTTCAATAAAATGAAAGTGTAATTAGCAAGAACAACAACACGAGTCATTCAGAAGCCAAGGAAATGCATTACCATGAAATGTCAAGCTCATGAGCAGCCTTGGTAGCTTTTTTTCTCATTGAGTTGTTCCCTATTAATTTAAATTGGTTCACAAAGATCATTGGAAAACAACTAGCCTGGCAAGCTAGGTAAGGTCCTGCAAGTATAAAGCAGCAGTGAGATTAACTCCCAAGGTCCCCGCTGGTCAGAAAACAGCCAAAGGTGGATGAAAAGTCACAGCAGGAGTTGCCCTCAGTTGACTGGTGGCGGGTAATGAACTCATTCAGCTGTAAAAGTAATTTTTTAATAAGTGGGTACTTACTCAAGTGTTTCTGCATGCTTCATTGGTTTAGATGGACTTGAGAACAGGACAGAAAGTATGAATGAACAGATATTTAAGAAAATATATACCATGATGAAACAGGTAAGTGGGATTCAATCTCCTCAATTGAAAAATAATCCAATATCAATACCCTCCTGTGTCCCTGTGGGGGAAAAAACTATCTGGCTAAAGAAAAGTGAATGTGCATCACTATTCCTTCCTTTAGCAGCTATAGTATGTGAGCTACGTTTTGGATATGGTCAGAATTTGCTGTCATGTGTTTGAAAAGGAGTATCAGCAGCGAGTAAGTGACAGTGGTGCATCCCTACAGGAAAAACAATGCATAGCAATGACATCTCAGCAGCAGCTACTATGTGAAATGCTGGAATTGTGGCCTATGTGAATGCAAGATTGCGGTGCATCTTGCTCCATCATCCAACACCACAACAGAGCAACTATTGAGAGGGAAATAGCCACGGGTATGTTGGCGCTATTATATGCTGAGTGAGGTGGTTACTATGTGAAGAAGATCCCATTTCATTATAGTTGTATGGGACAGTGTTCATTTTTTTTTGATCAACAGAGGGATTTTTATTCTTGAGAAAACACTGCCAAAAGTGGGAAAAAAATTAAGGACATTCATAAAAGTTGGTTTGCAGATATGTCTGTAATTATAAACTGGATTACTGTGGTGCTTCATGTTTTCCAGACCCAAACTCTGTCCAAAAAGAGCCGGCTCCTACGCATCCAGCAACTCTGAGGTACACATGCTACTGTTCTACCCATCTCTCTCTCCCTGTGTCATCTCTTGCGTGTCAGTCTCTCTCCTCCCTTACCTGTCTTTGTCTATATATTGCCTTATATGTCAGTCAGACATTCCTCTGAAAACAGAGCTTTATCTGAGATCACTGGACATTTCTTTTTTATTATTCTTTGCTGCTCAAGCCAACATTGTCTGCTGCCGTAGCACTGCCCCTCCACTCCCCACAGAGCCATACCAGCTCAGGTTCACACCAGGTCACACAAGTGTAACACAAATGTAGATCAACATGAGGATGATGAAGGTGGATCTGTGAAATATTTGTTAAATCACTTTGCATCATGAAATAATTTCTAACACTCCTGATATTGGTCGTCCCCGTTATTAATGCTTGTCACACATGATAGTAAACTGAATATTATTGGCTTTTGGACTGTTAGTCAGACAAAACAAGACCTTTTGAAGATATCACCTTGGCTTGTGGGAAATTATAACAAATTGTAACAGCATTTTCTAAACTATTTTGTGACATTTTATAAACACAACAATTAATCAAGAAAATCATCTACTGGTATTGAGTCATAGAGACTGTTTAGGTTTGATGTGCCATGTTTATGAGCTATCTAACCTCTGAAAACTGCGCCACATATTTTAATGTGGAGACTATGTATCATACAATAGAGATGGAGCTTCACATTCCTAATAAGTTGCCTGACTGAGTGTACTTGAAATAAGATATCCCACTGGTGTGATTTCAACTTGTAGAAAAATGTCATGAACTGACCTTGATGTCAGGATAAGGTGAATTGCATGCTGCTGTGTTGCAGGTGCCAGAGGGAGTCCAAAACACTGGGGCTGAGGTCAGCGAGCTGCAACTGATGGCTGAGAATCAGACCAACCTGGAGGCAACCACAGAGCAGGACAACAGCAACAACAGCCCACCACACACAGGTGTGGAAGACACACATGCACACACACAATGGGTAGAATGATTTACTGATTGCTGACATTCACCCTCATTTAATTTGTTTTAATTCAAGTTCTTAAGGCTCTTTTTCCATACAGTGTGAGAGTATTTGTTAAATCTATATTTCAGTTATCCCTTGAAAAATTGTAAGATGCAGTGCCTGACCAAAATGTACAACTAGGCAGTGCAGCAAGCCCAAAGCCCATGAATTGCACATTACTGTGGACGCCACTCATTTTGATTTATACTTACACGTGTTTAGACTTTTCACTAGAATCATTTCAGGAATGATAATAATACCTTCTGGAATATAAATCTGCTATTAATCCCTTTCAAAGCAATGGTCTGATAAAGCTTTACTGCAGTCATTTAAAAATTTGACGGGCTGGGATTTGAGGAATGTGCCTGAATTGTTGTCATGTTTTTCAGGAGATGACTTGTCAACCAAACAGCAGAGTATCTCTAGGTGGTGCTCTTTCTTTGTGTGTTCCTCTATCACGGTTATCTCTGCTTGTGTTAACCACCCAGTTCTTCTATTTATTCCAAGCAAATTACTACTCCTGTTTCTGGGTTGAATCACTTATTTTGTTTTAAATGTGTTGTAAGCTGTTACTTTAAATCAAAAACAAGATGTGTATATGAGTCCTCTGTAGACTTGAGGTGGGTCAGTGGGGTTTTCAATGGAAATGAAATCTGCATTAGTTTTAGAGCAGCACACAGGCTTGATCCTGGAACAATCCAAAGGCCTCTCTCTCTCTCTCTTCCTCTCCCTCTCTCTGCCTCTCTCTCTCTCCCAGTGGGACTGAACCCAGGCTGAGAGATTTGTGGGTTGTGGCATTTAACCCACAAAGCAGCCTGGGAGTAGTTTGAACAACAGGGGAGTACAGTCCCCCTCTGTGTGTGCCCAAGTCACGGTGTTAAGAGTTTACACCAAAACATACAGCTTATAAAAAGTGAAGGGGTTGAGATTAGCGAAATCTGCATGTTGTGAACCATGTAAGTTATAGTAAAACATCATAAGATCAACTGCTCTTTCTGAGTAGCAAGAAGTCCTTACTTAAATAAATAGGCCACATGACACTAACGTGAAGCTTCTGATTAAATTCAATTTCAATGGTGAAAGCTATTATAATGTACAAAGTTTGAATTTACACATAATTAAAGTTACTAGAGCAAGACCACACAAATGCTACTGTGCTGATTTTGTACTAATTTATTTGTACAAGCATGATGACAGTTGAGTAAACCTATTAAAAACAGCCTCCAATGCTCTCAATATATCATCTGTATAAATTTTCCTCTCTGTGTTTCTATAGTCAGTGCTTCCATCGACATTTCCCAGAATGAAGAGGTGGACCTTTCCTGCAGTGGCTTGACTGAACTCGACCTTGGTGCGGATGAGGTTTTCATTGTATCTTCAGACCCTAGTCCAAGCAGGCTATCCTTCTCCCCTCACACAGTAAGAACCAGTTTCAAAACTAAACTAAAATATTTCAAGAGGTTTTGGATGCAGTGCCATAGTATTAAGCACTAGCATTCAAAATCACTAGTAGGTCAACATTTTCATTTATCCTGTGAAATCTATTTCATGGATTGGCAAAAATGTTGATATAGTTGATCATTCGTTTTTGATGTGTCCTATTCATTTTGGCAATCCCTGAACTTTCATCTAGTGCCACCTTCTGGTCCAAATTCCCATTTGTTCAGTACTTTGGTTTATGATGAAACTACTGCAGAACTAATGAAATTCCCAAACATGAGATTGACATTCTCAAACTTAGCCGTAAGTGCTAATTAGCAAATTTTAGCATGTTGAAATGCCAAACTAAGATGGTGGACATGCTAAACAGTATAGCTGCTTAGCTTTAGCATGTCAGCATGCAAATGCTGGCATTCATCTCAAAGAACTGTGCACACAGCTGCTGGTTTGGCTGTTCCCTTTCCAGTCAAATGGGGGCAAGTTGTATCTGAAAGTAGCCTTGATGCTATACAGTGGACAGTGAAATTTTCTATTTAACCTCAAGGCCAGACTCTCCATGGGTGATCTCCTCACTGTGAGGAAATGATCCCTGAACCAATGAACATCAGAGGTGACAGGGCATTCATTGCTTTAAATTGACCCAGTGTTCCTAATAAGACTGACACCATTTTATTGGTGTGCGCGTGGTACTGTCTAAAGCTATGAAAATGAGGACATAAATGGGAAATGAGGATAATTAAGATGGGAGCAATGTTGAGGAAGAAGCAACAGTTCAACCAAGCATTTTTTTCCTCTGTTCTCTTTTGTATTCTCTTGGAATAAGAGTTGGCATAAAACAGCTCTGGCAGCTTTTTGAAGGACTGGCAAGCTTTTCTGCAGCCTAGGCTAATGGAGTATTATCTACAGAGCCAGATTCCCAGCTCCAATTGTGTGTGTGTGTGTGTTTGTGTGTCGGTGTGTGTCATGCACGCTTTGGCACACAGTGTGTGGTCTGCCTGTGTGTGTCCTCACTGCATACACTGCATGGGCTAACAGTGGCAAAGGTCATAGAAAATTGACAAATTCATATTCTCATTGTCATGGCCAGGTGAGCTTCCAGGTTAGCTTGGCATTTGCAGGCCAAACACCTCTAAAAAATATCGATGTGTTTTAAGTGATGAACTCCCATTTGATGCAAAGGACACTTTCGAAAAAAGGTTTCAATTTAGTTACAATAAAGCACTGAGAAAACCAAGGTATGGATGTTTGGTACAAGCTGGACTTGTACATTCCTTGATATCTGAAATTCAAGACACGTAATTCAGACATTTTTATTACTTTCTGGGGTGTGTGTCGACTTTCTCCAAGCACCCCTATTGGGTTACATACCCAACCTCTGAAACCATGGTTTGTAAGTGAACGTGTATTGCGGCAGATTTTTTTCACCTCATTTGTCAAACCTAAAAGTTGCCATTGTGTTTGTGGGGCTTTATTAACCAAAAGAACTTTTTATTTAAACCCCAAGCTAATTCTTGTCTAGACAAAGCTAGCCACTAGTGACTCTATGGAAAGGATTATCTGGACTTGTTCTCTCTTTGATGGGTGCAACCCCTAAAACCTTCCTCTTCCCTTGATCAGCAGCAGCTGACTGATCAGGGAAGATAAAGTGACCTTTGCACTTCTAACCTGCCATTCGCAACTAGCCTCTCCTGGTCGCGCAAACAAATATGACCTATACAAGTCTCAATACATGTATCTGGTCAAATTGTTATTTCTTTGTACCTGTAATGTACTCCTCAGTTGGTGAGAGCTGTGCATACACAATATCACACATGAGACTGAGCCCCTTTTATTCTCCTGGCAGCCTTATACTTAATAAATAATGACAGAGATTGGTACATAAGCCACACGCTTGGCTGGCTGGCTGCATGACTGACCGGGCCAAGCTAATCAGCACAGTTCCTTCTTTTTAATCCACTGATGTAGTACACAACACAACGTGTACGGAGGAATTGAGGTGTGAGGGGGAAATATAGCAGGTGCAGCCAAAAGACTAGGAGCCTGCCAGTTCCTAATGTCCTGATGTAAAGACTGTGCTGGTACATGCAATCTAATTTAAATGTTAATTTAATAAATTCTTTTCTCAGGGCTTTTTCCATCTATGCTCAAAACCACAGATGCAGCCCTGATTGACCATTCCCTGTACTGCAGGCCATTGTCATTAACAGTCAAGTGCTTGAGCATAATGTTTAAGTAACCCACTCAAGGCACATTACATTACAACATTCATGCATTCACACACACATTCAACCAGTGCTTATACTACAGCACTTCCCTATCACACACTCTTAAACACTAACGATGCATTCCGTATCTACAGTATAATACTCAAGTGTCTTGGTCAAGGGTATTTCGTGCAAAATAAGTGGATGCAATAGCTTTTTGAGGACTAAATGTTGTAAAACGTGGTCTCGATATATATTTTCTCTCTCTATGACCGATCCATGGCTCTGTGATTAAAGCTTTGGTGTCTTCATTACTACTTCCCACTCATGGTGGTGGCCATGGTGCCCATTTCATATTGGGTCCGATACTCATTTTAGCTTTCACGTTTTCTCTGTCTGTTAGCAGCGAGAGAGGTTTCTGCGGCACAGCGACACTGGTCCCAGCTCCGCGGCTGACTGGCCCTCGCCTAACTCTGCCACCTCAACTGCTGGTGCCAGGTCTGCCAAGGACAGCAGCAGCGGCTGTGCCAGACCAAGAGCGTGGAGCGTACGCACCTTCCAGGACTTCCTCCCTCCACTGCCGCAGCTGCACAAGAAGTGGTGCAGCTGGAACTCCACCAGTCCCTTCACCAAGCTAGTGGACAGCGTCAGTTCTCGAACATTTGCTGTGGTTTTTTTTGCTTAATCAACAAATCAATCCTGGTATTGTGCATGTTGGCTTACTGAGACACTTAAAAGCAATGGAGCTGTCATTGCTGGTATTATGCCTGTGCTTTTCATACCGTTCCAATCAAAATATCCATTTTGAAAAATGGCAACTGTCTTAAACTGTCTTATGTCATTCATTGCAGGCTCCATCCAGTTTGGCAGCTGAATGCAGGGGAGGCGAGAGCAGGAAGGTCTTTTCTGAGGTACACTTGGAGGCCAAGGCAGACGACAGCACCATCTCTGACTCATCCATCAGTAATGCTTCCTACCCGCTTACGCAGCCTGCCCAGAGACAGCGGCGTCTCAACTCTACCAGCAACCTGCGGCGTTCACGCTTCACAGGGCCTTGTTTTGGCCTGCTCTCTGGGACAGCAGACCCAGTGAAGGCCCTTGGGGTTCCCGCGTCCCAAGGATCCCCCTCAGAGCCCACCACTGGCTCTTCTTCCTCAACCCAGTGTCAGATCGAGTGTGGCCAGGCAGGAAAGAGGCAGGATTTCCCATGCGAGGCTGATCACGTCAGTGTCCCAGTGTTTGCCATCTCCGAGGAAGAGGACCGGCAGCCTTTGGTCTCAGCCGAGCACCTGGATCAGACCTCTGCCTCTGCTGTGCTGAATGGACTGGTGAGGGGGACATATGAGGGGAAGAGGCCTGCAGTAGGGAGCATCAGCCACAGCCCCCAGAACCAGAGGGCCAGGCCAGAGTGGAGGTCATGGGGGAGCCAAGTGTCAGGAGGGGTTGGCCCACTCCCTTCCACCACCAGCATGGCAGAGTCAAGCAAAGTCATTGACAGCCAGCTGTGTCTTGGTCAGGCAACAGCTCAGCTCAGTACAGTGTGACCAACCAGATGTGACCAGATGGTGAAAAGAGGAGGGACTCTGGTGGGCCAGTTATGCATTTCTGACCTCTGTCAGTGCCACTTTGTGAAATATATAACCTACTTCTTTCATTTCTGAAATTATCTTGTACAAAATTGCCACTAGTGTTCTCACTCTAGTTTTTTTGTTTCTATAATGCTGTACTTGGACAAAGATGGAATAATATGCTGCTTACTATGCCAAGGCACTGACTGCTGTGGTAATATGTGTTTTAAAAAAAGAAGACTGATAGCAAATGTGACCACAAAAAGTATTTTCTGAGTGAGTACTCCATAACCCCTCCTAATATTAGGAGCACTTTTTTTAACCAGTTTGATGCTATTCAGTGAGTTAAAGTACTCCAACCATTGCACTTAGCTTTCAATAGCTCATTTATTGTGGATTTTGTGCTGCCCTGTGCCAGCTTCCTGCGTTTTCCTTACTGTGGTTCATCATGGGATTATGTTTTAGCAAAGGCTAATGAAATGTTTATTCAGTTATTATCCAAAAGGGTTCTGCAGAGTGTAGCTCATACATCAATATCAATGTTGCAACAGTGTATGCATACAGTATGTACACCTAGGCTGATACTGGATAATAAAAGGGAAGTCAAACTAATGTAAAAGCATATACAGCACTAACATACAAATTTATGTAGAATAAAATAACTAGCAATCACAATAGTATTTAAAATGAGTTGTGAATTAATGTAAAGTTTGAATAAAGATTGTTATTCACACATTTTGTCCTTGATCTGACAGAAAATGTTTAACTATCAGAACTGCAAACATCCTTGGGACAAAACTGGAATTGTAAGTCAGGATTTTTCGCTGATCTTTTGTCTGATTCGTGCATTTTTCTGACGCAGGACCTTTTTTTATTTGGACGTCCATGCCCCACACTGAAGTTGTCTGCAGTAAAACTGGCAATTCAAATAAATAAATGGAGGATCTAGGGAAACAGGAATTTATTGCATTTACGTGAACACTACTTGCAGTAGGTGACAATACAATAATTTGTTTAACTGAAGTCAGCTCAGAAGTTGCACCGTCTTGGGAATTTAAGATCCCCAGATGCAAAACATATTCTAACGATTATAAAACTTGACTCAAACACTGAAAAGGTGAAAAGGAGGAATCACACTTCTCAGATGATGTGGAAGCTGGAGGGTTGAATTTTCTAAGACACACACCTAAGTTGTATACTGGTCCACAGTTGGCTCTTTATGTAGTTGTGATGTCTGGAAATCCTGCTTGCACCTACTGTACATGTTTGAAACTCAGATTTAATGTGAGCACAGATGAATGTCAAAACTGCATTTCTTGAGTCAAACTGCACACACGGTGAAACTCAAACATAAGCCAAATACATTTTTAAATGGAGGCGACCCAATGAAAGCAAGTCAGTTTCTATAGACTTTTAATTTGCTACATTAAACAAGCAAAGTAAATTTTAGCATTGCTAATACAACATACAGGTAAAGAAGCATTTATCAAACTCTCAAACATATTTCCCCAACAATTTTTGCATGTGCCAGGTGCTACATACTGACTTAACTAAAAGTGGATTATACTCTCGACTAATTGTTCAAATAGTGCATTGCATACAAAGTTTCCAGGCATCAGCGTAGACTTCCATCCCTCATACTGTGAGACACATGCCCAGCTTTGAACTGATGTGACTCAGATGCCCATTCAGGCTCCCATATTCCGAGAAGCTACTGATGAGGTAGAGTAACCTGCCTCTTCCATACTGCTGAGCAGCTTGGTCAAGACTTTTGCACACAAAGTGAGTAAATATACCCCAGGGAGAATGCAAAGCATTCCTCCAAAGCCTCTTTAATTCCAATTCCTGATTGGAGCGGCTTCGGACTGTTGTTGGCTTAGGGTGCCCAGATCTCCTGTAGGGAATAATTAAAACTCAGCCACTCCGTCGGGGGGATCGACCAGGCTTGTGCTGAGGGCCTGAGCCGCTAAGGAATGCCAATGTGGACCCACCGAGACGGAGGGGGCCACAAAAACACCAAAACAAAAAAACAACCAAACCAGCTTGCTAACACAACGAATTAACTAAGCGGCTCGGAAAGTGCCCATTCACAAACTCATTTTGTCACCAGGACTCCCAATGAAAATATGAAAAGCTACAATCCTAAAACAACACATACTGTATCCATATTCACTACGGCGAACCTTAATAATAGTTTTTAATCAGAAAATGCACATAATTTTCTAAAAATTTAGCACTTCATCTATCTATCAAGGATATTCTTAGAAAAGCACATTTGCATTTTTGTGACTGAACATTTCTGTCTCATTTTGGAATAAAACTCTTCATACGATTACAAATCAGATACTGTGAGTCAGGGTATTGACATTCTGTACACCGGATACAGGCAGCTCCTCCACGGTGTTGTGTTCACACCCTAACCCCATAGACTAAAAAAAAAAAAAAAGAAGCCTTTAAAAGTTTGTGAGACACATACTGTCCGTGCAAATACCCTTACAGTCGTACAATGCACATCTAGCAAGAAAACTAAATAAAACACCAATGTTAACGCATGAACACTTTCTTCACACCCACCAGCGTTTTCTACACACACAACAGTGAGCCTACAAAAATAAAATACAGGGGACCATCAGGACTATTGTTGGATTTCAATATATAAGGACTTTCGGAACTCTCATCTGGATTTCCTTATTTCACTTAGCTAGATAAGTACAAAAAAAACAAAAAAGAAAACAACAAACAGCAGCTTTGTGTACCTGAGGAAGCAGAGGAAATCTATTTAACTTGAATCTAAATCTAACCAACTCTCACAAACTCATCAGCTACTTCAGATCCCGAATAAACTTCTATCAAGATGTTTGCAAGGTAAGCTTTAACATATACATCTAGAATGGCACTCAGTAGAGCGCATACCTCTAGTAAGGCCCAAGAAATGACACATCTTGCAATGTTAAAAAGGGGGATTAAAAAAAAATCCTTGATCTACCCCTTTATCCAGATCCACACCAAATTTTAATGGGTTCATCCTTGGATAAATCCCCACCAACTGTCAGGAAAATCCATTCAGTAGTTTCTGCGTAATCCTGGTGACAAACAAACCAACAAACAAATAAACAAAACCCAACCACAAACGGGCAACGGGTGAAAACATAACCTCTTTGGCGGAGGCGATTACAACCCTCACTGTTGTGTTTGCATTGGCACGGTTCTCCAAACTGTTTGTTCTGCAAGTGTATCCTGCAGAAACGTTGCATATGAAAACTCAAGCACCACCAGCTTCGGCACATGTTACTGGAGCGCCGGCTCTTTTTCTCCCCCTCTCGAGTCTGCATGGAGTAACTGTGCATGTCCTCACGGCTTAGCCCTTTCTACAAGGCTCTGAGAAGGCATCCCTTCCACGCTAATCACCTTGGAGATGATTATCCAGAGCAAAGCATACAACAGAGGCCCCCGTGCCCTCTGACAGCATTACACCACATTGATCCCCTTCCCACAGACATGAAATCCTATGCAAATATCAGATGGGATTATGAATCTACCCGGGTTCCTGTGTGGGGCTTTGACGTGGCTTTTTGCCATTGCCTGGGAACACAGTAATGCTCCAGTTAAACAGGAGTAGACCCTCTGAGGTGAGAGTCTCATGTGCTACTATAGTTTGGATGTCTGAAGCAGCATATCTGCACAACATGCTACTGCTATTACTATTACTGTAATATTATTTATCACTTTATTTTTACTCTAATGGTATTAAACAGATGTATCACTGATGTTATGTTGTTTGAAGCCCTGGAGTCAAGACCTAGTATTTAACTGTTGTTGTTAAAATACATAACAAGCAAAAAAAAAAAAGCATCAGGTCCTATAAACCTCAATAACCAAGGCTGGAGAAGGACATTAGATAACACGTGTGCACCAACATCTGTAAGTGTAAATACAGAACATGGCCTAAATCCATACAGATTGCCTCAACCGCTGTTGAACTGAGAGGAAAACTCACAGAAACTGGAGGACAGACATATCAGGAAGCACCTTTAAATATTTCATCACCCAAACAAATAAATTACTATCAAAAGGTGGTTGATTACCTGGTAAATCAGACAAATGCATGAGCCACAGGTTAAATTTAAACTATTTTAGTGGCGGCTGGTGTTAAATGCCCAGTCAGATCTCGATTTAAGAGCTTGAAACTTAGCTAAACTCTGAATTTCAATTTGAATGTGCATAGCATTATTTCACCCTGCGTCAGGTAAAAGACAGGACACTACTGTAAATGTACGCTGATTGTAATTTCTGCATTCAGTTATTGCATAATATGTGGAAGGCAGTTAGCGACAATAGACACAAAACAAACAAAACTTAACAACACTGTGTCACTCTCAAGGCATGAGATGCTCACTTATCCACAAATGACAAGTAAGGAAACAAACGACTCTGCCCCTTCAGTTCTTGAACCGCGTCTGCTCACATATGTGGTTGAATTTCCTGGAGTGAAGACAAAGAGAAGAGAACACATAAATGAAAGTGTTGCATGTCAGAAGCCAATGAGCTGAGAGGACATGAACCACCTTGCACAGGTCTTGGAACGGCAGAACGAGGAACCACGTTTATACGAGGACTCCTTCTAGTGGTGAAATTCATAAAGTACATGCAAGGGGCTGGCTTTCAGTGCCTCTCATCTCATGCTACGTGTGGGGTCCTGGGGTCAGAAATACTCTCAGCAGGTTATGAAGACATTATTGGTCCATAACAACCAAGCACCTGCGACAACGGGACTTGCAGTTGCAGAGAACAGTCACACGGCTGTCTGCACATTTGGTAAAACTTTTCTTCTCTCTCTCTCAAACAAAGCACAACAATTACATCTTCTCAGATTTCTTCACTGCAGGTGCACCAATCCCTTTGTACAAATCACAAACAAAAGGAGCTCAGACTCTCACGTTTTTACGGCAGCTGTTGCAGTGAATATGGCGCGAGACAGATTTCTGATGGAACCAAACAAATTCGCAGATGTGCAAATCAGTGTGAAAGTTCAGGCAATGGGAGTTGCACACCTGGACAATATTTTCTTCCCAGAGCTACTGTATCTCTGGATGATCTCTTTAATCAAATTTCACACATTTATGCGATTCAACTTGACCTCCTTTGGACAAATAATGTAATAATTGTTTCACTTCCATTCACTGTGGGAGGCCCACATCCCACATTGAAAACCTCTGGCTTAGGCCAAGAGATATCATGCACCACCTGCAATATATTTTCAATACAAGATAGGCGGGTTTGTTTTATTTGTAAACATGCTGTCTCACACATTTTTCATTTTCCAAATGCATCTATTTACATGGAACCCCCACTTCTTGCAAAATGAACCCGGCATGAAAAACACAGAGTCAGCAGCAGAACTGCAAGTCCAGTCACAGTGCAGCAGCAGATGCAGAGGTAAGTGACTGTTCATAAAATTAGAGTAGGTAATGTCGCATTATCCTAAACAGACTTTTATGATGGCACTCTCATCAAGTCACCATCGTGCGACCCTGCAGAGGGCTTTTAATTTGAAATGTCCAATACAGGATGTGGAGAAGAGATGGGAGGAAGAAGAGAAAAAGAAAAATGAGAGACAGAAAGGGAGATTTGAGGAGCTCATATTAAGTTTGCTTTTAAGTGTATTCTGTGTTGATGTTCGTGGCAAAGGAATTTTATTTACCATAATGGGAAATGATGGTCAAACTGCTTTGTATCTAATTAGACTTACATTGCATGATGTGCCTTCACCTGCGTGCGGCAGTTGCGTCCCCAGTAACAGTCAGGACGAGATGTTACAGCAGCTGAGGAAAGAATATCAAGTGAAGTTATTACATATAGTATATATATATAGTAACAGATAAGTGAAAATCTTATGACAACTACTCTCTGAATTCCTCCAAAATATTTCCATTAAAAATAGTCGTGGTGTGTCTGACCTGGCAGCTCAGAGAGAGGGATGTTCTGTCTGTACTTGTAGGCCAGCTCCTTGAATGATCGCAGGCCGCAGCAGAAGCACAGGATGGTGTTTGCAGAGATGTGGCGATCTGACGGAGTCAGAAAACACCAGATTTTACTTTTGTTCGTTTTCTTAGTTTAGCCACATCATAGGCGATACATCCGTGTCACAGTTTCAAATCTGTATGAAAATCCACTCCTCCGTGATGAAAGTGCCTTGGGTTTTGTGCTGAGGGTTCACCTGTCTGACGGCAGTTTTCTTGCTGTAAGCCCTGCAGAGCCTCCTGAAGAAGATCTCTCCACGTCTTCCCTCTGGAGGACAAGTAGTTCTGATGGAAGGATGGAAACACAGAAACAAAGGCATTTTAACATCACACATGACAGTACGTGCTTAAAGTCGGCTGATCAGCTTAGGACCTTTATGGAACGCACCGATCAAGTGTAAAGTATAATTTGACCCACCCATGATGTATAACATGGTTCACAAAAAAGACACAAAAAGTAATTCAACTTCAAAAAAAGTGAATACCAGTAAAAGTCCAACTTACCCATAGGATTTGTGATTCATAGTTATTGTTGTTTAGCACCCCATCCAAGCATTTGTCTGTCAGTCTGAGCTCTGAATAAAAGAAAGCAAATATTTAACAGACTACATACATATGTTTCAGTAGCTTTCCAACCTAATGTTAAACATCTGTGGGAACCATTATACTTTTAATGAAAGAATGACAATCATCAAAATGACTTGTAGTTAAACACTATGTGACAGTCCACACCTCAATTAAAGGTATATTATTAAGAGCCCAAAATAACCCCCATACTGAAAGCCTGCTACCCAGCAGTAAGGTTAACGGTTGAGATCCCCCTGGGGCTGTTTTGCTGAAACAGATGCATACCACTGAATGGAGCCAGACAACCCTGACAGTCAATCCTCTGGCAGCCCCAGTACATATGGCAGAAGGGTCGCTGGCACAGCACACCTGCCAACACACAAGACATCATGCTCACAGGGTGTATAATGGAGTCTGTGCAACAATCTATCCACATGTGTGAATGGCTGGCAAAGTTGGACTTTTCACTATCGGGTAATATTACATGCAATGCATGCCTCAAAGTATATTAAATGTGACTTTATGCTAAAGTGCCTTGCATACTTTAATCTGTACCCGCACCAACTGGCTTTCATTATCTTTAAACCTTTCCTACGTTAACTTCTATTTCAGTGTAGCTTTGTGTAGTTCTCTGACTGACAGAATATTTCTCCATTAGTTCTCTGCAGTGGGACTAACAAGTCGCGGGACCACTCACACTGCTGGCTGTTGAGCTCGGCCCGTCTGTCTGGCATGGGCTGGTGGCAGCAGGTGCAGATGAGATGGCAGCCCTGAGGAGGGCAGCGGTACTCCTGAGATGCTGCAGACAGGATTGGGGGCAGAGAAAGGTTTTAGACAGGTGCGTTTAGGCGTTTGCATTTTCCAGTGACGGAGCTTGCCTCCTCTTTTTGTTATCAGGATTACAACAGCATGCTCTGCTGTGCCATTTACTGCTGATTAAACATTTATCTGCGCACAATACTACTATCTAATCTGCATTCCTAATCACCTGAGGGGATGTCAGAGGACGTTGAGGGCTGCTCCCCTGTGGGCTTTGCAGACCCGTCCTCAGTTGGTGGTTTGGGTGGAGTGGGTATAGGCGGTGGACCTGGCAGACCAGGGAACCAGTAGTTTGAACCTGTAGCAAACAGAACCTGACTGACCTCCCTCCTGTAGCCAGGGCACTGCCTGCAAATCACTAGAGGCTGACTGGAGACAAAGAAACAACAGGGAATTCATCAGACTGAGAAGTTGTTCATTGAAACAAGAAATAAAAACAGGCCTCCAGCATTGATGGCTTTACCCAAGTCATGTTCCAATGTTACTGCACATTTATGACCTCTGCTGTTTTATCAAGAATCATGGCCGACGCAACACATTGTTAGAAATATTCCACAGTGTGTTTCCTAAAGATGCAAACAGCTAGGCCTTGTACCTGAAGTCTGAGGAGTCACTGTCATTGTCAGAGAGCTCAAAGAGGTAATCTGAACTGCCCTCCTCATCAGAGAAAGAGCGCTCCACTTTTGGCTGCAACATGTCCTGAGTTATCTTGTTCCGGCTCTCCATGCTCTTCAGATCCTCCTCAGAGCGGCATTTTTCTGGGGGACAGAAAGAGACACACAAACGTACAGAAAGTCAATATGTAATCAGATTTGTGGGGAATATATATCACTTTGAAATGGATGCAAGGTAAGTGGGTCTTGCTTACATACTATAATTGTCTCTTGTTCTGTACGTATGCTTTGGCAGAAAAACCTGGTCTTTTAAAATAAAAATGAAAATAATCTTGATAATCTTCCAACCTGGGTGCTGGATGAGGTAGGCCTCCACCAGGTTGTTGAGGATGTGGTTCTTACGGATCCTCTCCACAGGGCAGCGGCAGGTGGGGCAAAGCGTGGAACGCTCCATCCAGCCTGAGTAGCAGGCGGCACAGAACACGTGCATGCAAGGCTGCAAGCTGAAGCAAAAAGACAACACTATTCATATTTGGTACACGTGCAGTGCCTTACAAGAACACGAAGCAGAGGTCAAGCCCTCGACCTCGGGTGTCACAGCCCTTGAGATCTTACCTGACGCAGTCGTGCAATAGGTCCTGGCAAATAACACATGTCAGGGTCTCCTCCATCTTGTCTGTCTTGGTCTCTTCCGCTGGAGGTCCAGACAAAACGTTCCCAAGACTTTCCTTGGCTGCACCGGTGACTTGTGCGCTGGAGGTGTGTGGCAAGCCCGAATCATAGTCTTTATCTGTAAACACATGAATATCACATGATACACTGAGTCACTAAATCTCAAAGATTTAAAACTACAGTGAACACTCAAGGTAATCCAGGGGAATTTCCAAGTTAAAAAAAAAACTAACCGTTGTCTTTTTTCCTCCGCTTGCTTTCTGGCTCCATATTGCCCATTTCTTCTTTATCGTTTCCTGACCAAATAGAGGAACAACAGCCCTGAGTCAAACGATGTTTTTAATACTTAATGAATTCACTTTGGACGCGGGATGGGTCAGATAAAATAATTCATGACAGTGGTGCGCTGTCCGACGAAGAAGGCAAGCAGTGTTTGACCAAAGCTGAAATTAGACATCAGTTAGAATAACACTGAAGTGGAAGCAACATCTCTCCTTGCTTCTCAGAACAGCGTACGGTGCCATATAGGATGCGATGTTAACTATTTGCTTTCATCTTGTAGTGTACTGCCCTCTTGTGGCTGCAGTAGGCCAATGTCTCCAGAAGCTACAGAAGGTTGACAACCAGCCATCGCAGCCGTTGTTTCTGTCATTTTTGTGGCTGTGGCTGTGTCCTGTTAACAAAGGCTGAGGTTGATCAAGCAAAGGGGGAGGACCTTTTTTTTTTTTTTAGGACATTTGTGCATTTGCAATGTGGCTAAATGTGGGATCTTCAACAACTAGCTGCTCTAGTGAGCAAGATCTACCGTAGCTTTGAGAAGTTTGAGACGGCATGCTGGGGCAGGAAAATACAGGATGCTGCACACTCATTGTTATTTCAGGATAAATATTTTGACGATTACCACAGAGGGGATTTTTTTTTTTTTTTTTTTAGATATTTTGCTATGCTGCACATTTTACACATTTATTGTCAGTTCAAAGGGATGTGTAGGCAGAGTGCAACAAGACATGATGAGAGGCTCTCTGCACAGGAACGATAGGTGGCGCAAAATGATGAGACAGGACAGGCCCTGAACTTAGAGATTTGCCACTACTAGTACTACTGTCATGACAAGGTACGTCTTAGTCTGCAGAAGATGGTGGTGGTTTGTGTGGGTAGCAGCTGGTTCTTTGGCTCTGCTCGCCCATCTGTTAAAATCACCGCCACAGGAGCATGGGAGCAGTTCGATAACAATAACCTTCGGCAAAAAAAGAGCAGAGGTGCTAAAAAAAACACAACAAAGGCCATTCACTCATCCAGTAACTGCACCGACTGTGAGGCAAGTCGTGCCAGGATCTGATTCAGCTAAGCTCGCTCTCATTGTATGTTCACTTTGTTGTCAATTTGTCAGAGCACCATGTCCCTAAAACAGAAATTATTTCTTTTTTTTAAAAAGTTTTTTTAAAGCTGTGAGTCACAGTGGGGTTGGGAGTTGGGAGACAATCGTGCCGGTTAAACACCAGGCTGTCAACAGTGTGATAATCACCAGCTAGACACATTTTCAGTAATGTAGCAGTGAGTTAAAGTTTAAGTTCAGTATTAATCAGCTGCAACCAACAAACTCACTATCTGCATTAGTGACTATAACCAGACAGAAGAGGCACTGCTCTGCCTCTCTGTCTGCTCCTTTGACATCCTGAATATCAACCTATCACAGAGACACAATGCCACCACACCATGTAACGTCTGACTGAGAACCTACCAGAGCCAGGAGAGGCTGGGATCACCATCGGACCACAAGTGAGAGGGCTCTCGATGCAAAAGTGGGACGTGGAGGTGGAGGGCTGAGGCTCCTCCTGGGTGGGATCACGCGGAGCCTTTGTGAGCATTACAGGCTCGACAGAGAGCGACATCTCTGAGGCCGGAGCTGGAGAGCGGGCCGCTCTCTCCACCTCTGCGGTTCAGATACAGGGTGGGGGGTTACGAGTGAGGCACAATGTCGCTGTGGAATAAAAGTGGCTGAAGTGGACAAAAGAGTTGGGGGGGTGGGGCTGACTAGCACACTACTTACCATAACTATGTTGTGAAATAGCTTGCTCCGTTTTGATTGAGTGGTAAACATAGGCGATGTCTAAAGGCGACAAGAGAGGAGGTCGTCTGTCTGTCTTTCATATAAATTCATAAGAGTGCATGATTCTCATGGATAACAAATAGGAACAACTCACTTTGTTCTGGTTCACTTTTCCTGT
This sequence comes from Psettodes erumei, assembly GCA_016785225.1. Classification (NCBI taxonomy): domain Eukaryota; kingdom Metazoa; phylum Chordata; class Actinopteri; order Pleuronectiformes; family Psettodidae; genus Psettodes; species Psettodes erumei. Next base: position 2,755,338 of record JAFBJZ010000781.1, read on the forward strand.
ACACAAAGTAGATGACGTCGCCGTTCTGCAGCATGTGAGTTTGCTTCTTGACCAGCTTGGCCATGTTGATCACTGTGCCATTAGTGCTGCAGACACACAATTAAAGCTTATGTTAAGGTTTTTGTATGAAAGGACCGTACAACAGCACACCCCTGAACAGCTCTACAAATACAAACACTGTCTCCCTTTCAAACATTTTCATTGTTTCAACGCAGTGTTCGATGTAACTTAAACTCAACAATTCCCTGCACAACTTATATGGATTTATTGGGAAACTAAGACATGATACACCCGTCAATTCTGTGCTGCACTTTGGATTCACTGACGGGTAAACATTCGGCTTACAGGCGTACCTCATGTCTTCAAGCCACACCAACCCTGAGCATTCATCTTGCACAATCTTGCAGTGCTCCCCTGAGACCAGTTTGCTGGCTGGAAATGACAGATAACATCCTGGCAACAAAATGACAAAACACCACCATGAAGACACAGAATGGACAGGAATGGTCAGCAAAAAGACAGACCCCGGGCAAGCTTTTAGTGCCCTCTTTCAGTTAGTATAATAACGTGTCTGTTTATGACCATGACAATATGTTCATTTCTCTCCCCTAACCATTCCAAAATAAAGTCTCAGCAGTTCCGGCTGATAAGTCAACACAGTTCTACAGCTTTTCCTCGCACTACTGAGTTCACCTGAAACCGTGTCGCCACGACATCTTTAGACCCATTAATGCCCAGACATACTGTAAGCTAACCAATTAAAGCTAGTTGCTTTGCATTGCAAAAAAAGTGGAGCAAAGAAGCTCTCAACAAAGCAGACACTGGGGGTTGGGGGGGGGCATAAAGGCCTAACCTTTTCTTAAGCAAAAGCCACACAAAAAAAAATCTACTTAATATTCCACACACATGTTCTCAATGGACGCCTTTTGTCATCATCACAAGGGGCTGTCTAAGTTTGGTGCACTAAAGAAGGCTTTGTGTTTTCAAGGGGGAGGTTTTAAAGGCTCCACAGCAATGTCTACGCCACAGACAGGGTTGTCTTTTGTTAACAGGCGCACCGTGTTTTAAGCGTTTTAAAGCAGGATGAAAACGCTTTAAGTTTCTGAATCGAGATACAAGGTGAAGACAAATCTGTTGCTCATGCTGCAACATACACAAAACACTGGGCTGACCTTTTTTTCTGCCAACTGTGCACTCCCTGTTGAAGAGCAGCACAGTTTCATCGGAGTCCACTTTAACTAGCTTCCCCCACGGGCGTCCTCTCCTGCAGGTGTCCATCTCCCGGTGTCTTTTTTTTCTGCGAGGAATGATGAGAAAACAAGTTTGGAAAGGGTTCAGACATAAACGCCACACAATGCTGCGTTGCTGCCGTTGTTTCATATACTGTGAGCCGCATGGCATTGTCAACAAAAAGAAAGTGAATTTAGCCACCGGAGTGACGTCTTTATGGTGGTGAAATCAAATCGTTTCATTCGGTCACCATCGTTGTTGCCAGGGAGATTGGTTCCGATGACAGACGCCATATTAGCTACAAAAATCTGACAATCAAGTTTCTGGGTAAACTTATATACAGTCTGATTCTCTTATGCAAAACAGCCACAAAGTCGGTGGTTCTGGCGGCCAGTTGTGGCTTTCAGTTTTGATTTTTAATCCTGTGCTGTTGGATATATCTCGCGTTATGTCTGCCGAATTCACGAGTGTACTCTATAGAGTCGGAAAGTGACATGAGAAACGCTGGGGTAGTTATGCAGCCAGTCAAATATACAAAACCACTTTAATCTGAAAGAGTTTCTCACAAAGTTTGGTAGGGAAGACAACGGAGCGAATCTGCTAACGATACCTAGCTAAGCTTGGGCTTCGCTGGGCTTATTAGCTACCCAGCGCCGTTAGCTAACGTTGTCGCGTGACAAACCGGGCAAACGTTGAGTTGTTTCAGTCGTCAGCTTTCACCGAGGGGACGTTTTCCGTTGGCGTCGATACCGCAGCGATTCACGTGAACACACACAACTTCCAACAACAAAACACCGAGCTAACGCAGCTGCTAATATTAGCGACAGCCGTGTAAGCAGGAGAAAAACGGGACTACATCACTAACACCGCGACTGCCCGTAACGCCATGCTTATGTTATGACTGAAGCGGTTACTTTACCGTCAAAAGGTTGGTTTGTTGTCCCAGCAGCCCTGCGTTAAACGGCTCCTTCTCCTCATGTTCCAGCTAAGGATGCACTTCCTGCCAAACTCAGTGTTGACGGATGATTGACTAAGTGATGGAGGAGGGGCAGCTTGCGGTTAAAGGCAAAGTTCACGTACGTATATCCTGGCATTGTAAACCGGATGAACTCATACAAGTAACACATGCTAAACTTCATGAAAAACTAAAGAGAATGGAGCCTGAAAAGCAGTATATGGTCCGTTCTTTCATTACTCCGTTTCAAACCCAAATCAGAAAAACAAACAAACAATGACTTTCTGGGGTATTTTTTCTGATTTGGTTTAAAAACTGAATAGTGGAAGAAAGAACCACGCACGGATTAAAAAAGCCAGTGCAAATAATAATAATAAAAACACCACTACTGTATTGGACACGGCAACAAAATATGCAAAAAACATTGTTTTCAGAGAAAATATAAATAAATATAATAAAGATATGTATAAATATGTTTATACTTAATTCAGTAAATAAATTGTGAGTTTTCCTCCAGAAAATATTCTCAACGCAACTGAGGTGATTATTATTGAAGCAGTAAAGGAGCGTGTACATTGTGTATAACTTCTGCCACCTGTGACCGCTCTGCGTCACAAGTGCATCATACAGCCAACAGAGAAGAAAAGGAAAGAGAAAATGTCACTTACAGTACATTACTTACCCGTCATCCTCCTTGTTGATAAAGAAGTTGAGAAATTCTAATTCTAATTATTATATCCGACGGACGGTTGTTTGAAGTTTTTAATTTTTGTTGTTTGAAATTACTAAACCAACTACATGTAGGCCTATATAGAGTAGTTAAAGTTTAAGTATTCAAGATAATGTCAAGATAATGTCAAATATTGTAATATATTCCTCAAGGCATTTTTTTCTGTGGAATGAGTATTATTACTTTTGACACTTAAAGTATACTTGCAGGAAATACCTTTATTCTTTTATTTAAGTGAGATTTTAAATGCAAAAACCTTTGGAACTCTCACACTGCTCTAATAATTTCTGAATCCTCTTTTTGCCATTTAAGCCAATTTTTGTTAGATTTTTCAAACGTTAATGTCATTCATTTGTGGACAAAAAATGATTCAAATGTTTGTCTCGGTGTGATCTCAGTTATTGAAAATGATACCCTTATTATCATATTAACTGCATTCAGTAGTGTCCACATTGAAAACCCCAGTAGAGGTTCAGTCACTGCTCACATTTCTCACTGGATAGAAAAGGAATTACACGCCTGGCTTTGCTGGACCACTGATGGTTTTGATATAGGATTTTACATTCCAATTACAAGTAGGCTGATCTTTCTTGTTTAAGAAAGACCAACATGTCTCTCTAATAGAAAAGGCAAACGAGTCCTTAATGCAGGACTAATCTTAGCACCAACCCGATCTCTTCCCTGGCAGCACATTATTAATGGGCGGTGTGGAGGCTGGTGAGTACAGGGGCCTCTCCTCACTAATGCGTTCATTCCTCATTGTTAGACGTCTGGTGAGGAAAATGCGCACACACACACACACACACACACACTCTGCCTTCTCACAGAGTCAAACCTGCAGGTGCACATGCAGGCACACTCACATGCCCACACACAAAGGTGTGCCCTCCGTGCAGGAAATGTTCTTAGGGGAAATTATTATATCTGGAGCTGGCATTCGGTGTGAACTGTGAATCTTCCACAGATCCTCTGATAAGGTCACAATGGCAAATTGAATGCAGCTTATTAAATCCCTCACCCACACCGTCAATCAGCATTCTCTAATTGGATCAAAGATTACTCGTGGCAGCTGTATAAAACATCAAACGAGTAGTTAAATGAAGTAATGAGAAAATAAACCTCAGTGTTGCCAAGTGGGAATGGAGGCGAACTGAGGAACGTGATTCCGCCGCGCTCTCTGAAATTATCTCTCCCCGGCTCAGGCTAATTGCTGGAGGATGTCCTCTTAACTGAGTGTGAAAAGCTGTGTCAAATTACTGCAACATTAATCAGGCATTAGCATGTTATCACAAGGTTAACTTATCAGGAGGGGCCCATGAGCAGCTGGAAGTGCCATTTAACTGTGCTGCACTGGGCCAACTGAGCCACAAGGGGTAGTGCTTGTTCTTCCTATGAATCATTACTTATTGAAGCCAGGAGCTTAAATCAAAGGCGACCATGTGGAATTGGACTGAGCAAGCGCTGTGGTTTTCAGATTCCTCAGTGTCGAATGAAAACGGCCAGAATCAATATCAGCTATTTCCTGCTCATCGTGGAACTAAAATGGGTACATTTATCCTTAGGGGGTTCGAATTTTTAGGTTGTAATTTGTTAACATCTTATTTTGCACGGGCACACCAATAAACGGGGGATCTTTACTATACACTGTATAAGGAATTACATGCACTGAGAGAATCAACAAAATCTGTGTCAAGCAATTGTGTGCTTGGTAGAGCAGTTGAGTCCGATGTAATAAAGACTGAGTGGATGGTGATTGCATCCTAAATTAGTCAGACATGATTACAGATCAAACATCAGCTGTCATTGATTTTTGAGAAATGTAAAATGTTAACTATTTGCCACTGCTGTAGCAGCATAGATGATTGAATTTGTGGTTGTTGTTTTTTTGAAAAAGCCTTTTAAAAATGTGGCAGTGTATTGCAGTAAGGAATTAATTTGTGTGCTTTGGCCTAATTTTATAAATAGCATAAAGGTGCATGTGCAATTTTGAGTCAGTGTATGCCAAATGACCTGCATGTGTGTAGATTAAAGGTCATTTCTGGCAGCAGTTTGGTCCCGTGGCCTGACTTCATTACCAGCAGCTTCAGAGTAGTCTCATCAGGATTCCAGCGGGGCAGAGAAGCCATACCTCCAGCAGCCCTCCCAAAGGCGCTCATTTGTCAGAGAGGCATGGAGATCACAGGCTGACAAATCTCCCACGTCTCCCAGACTAAGTTCTTTGCCTGCATATCAAAGACAAAAGAACAAGAGCTGGAGAGCAAGAGAGCAGAGCAGCCATTCTATTTAAAGATGGTCGGCCGTTTAAACCCCTGAGCGTGCCCTTTGAAAATGCCTATTAGCCTGGGTGAGAGAGATTCCAACAAATAAAATTACGTTCATTGTTATATTTGATTCCATAATACCCCCAGAATTATAATTACAACACACTCACACTTTTCATTTAAAAACCATTCCGCGACAACAAAGAATCAGAGATGGGAATGAGCAGGTTGTGCATGTACTGTGTGAGTGCACATTATCAGGCTTGTTTCACTAGAAGTAACAATAAAGGGAGAAGAATGGAGGCACTAATAAGAATGTAATCAGCTGAGAGAGCAGGATTTAATGATATGGAAGACGGGGCTTTATTTTCATCTGTCAGTCTTTTGGTGCGACAACAGGAAAGCATGTTGGGAAGAAAATGCCTTTTTTTCTGGCATTACATTCCTCCCAGATGCTGCAATATGGAAGATTTTTTAAAAGGCCCTCTCCTTGCTAACCTACACAAAGGTTAAACCCCCCAGTCATATCTCAGCTGCAACCGGTTGGTCTGTCAGGATTGTACCAGAAGCACAACGGTGTATTACAGGGGGGAATGTGAGCATATGATGCCTGGCTTAAACCAACAAGCAGAATGGGGGAGATAAGAGACATTCTTGGGCGGCACAGAAACGAGGCATGAGAAGGGCCAGCTTGATAGCAGTACTTGTTGTTCTGATGTGTTAAATAGCTGGCCTTCAACACCCCAATCAATTGCTGAGTGAGCCACTGTGTAGCCAAGGGTTGTGTGAGATAGCCAGATGGCTGAAGTCAGTGGAGCTTTGCCTGGTCTCATGTGTCACAAAGGGATGATCAGGAATCCTGCCACACATACTGGACAAATTACATGAAATATTGTAGCCTGAATCTTTCCCTGGGTTCATAAACTGATTGAGGACCTGTGCTAATCAGCAACAGAATAATAACAAGTTACCCCCAAAACATTCAACAACATAGTTAGCCTTGGGTGGCTATCATGCACGTTTTTGTTTTGGCTTGCACAGTGAGCCTGATGTGGTAAGCATTGCTAGATCACAATGGCTGTAATGATGCCTCCCAACCATTGCATGGTACTCCAGCCATTTGACATAGGAAAGCAGGAGGCAGCCAACACCACTAGTGTGCACACATAAAAACGTCTGTGGGACAAGACAGGCATTTTGAATACGCTCCAAGACCTCCAGGGGCCTGTGTTGACTAATCTGCAAACAATCCGCTCTGCAAGCCCCATTGCAAGAGGAAGAACAAGCCCCTTAAGCTGTGACATTAACGAACAAGGCAAGATAAGATAAGGTTTGTTATCTTGGTGCATGGAACTCCTGCCCAGATAGGAGATAAGAGCTATTCAAAGCATGTTTGCTGCCAGACAAATTTCCGAAGAAGCATGGGAGGGAGGAAAACCCAGGCCTGGAATGCTGAGAAGCCACACTGAAGCAAGCCTCATGAAGAATATGATCCCTCGGCTCTTTTCCGCCTTATTATAACACTCCTTTGTATTCTTTTTTGTGAGTGAGGGTTATAACTCGTTGGTGACATAAATACTCTGAGACGGTGCTGAGAGAAGCAATAGGAATCCAATATGCAACAAGAGAGTGACCTCACACGAAGATGTTGAGTGCCTGAATACAGTATCGAGCCAGAAATAAAAAGATCTCATAAAAGTGTAACTGCAGATGTAGTGTAGAGCATTTTTTCATATGCACATAAATAAGCAGTGTACTGTCTTTAACACTGCCTCTGAGTAATCTCCCCTATGATAGTGATGCCACACTGACTGACAGAAATAGTGCGTTCCAGATACTTGGATATAGCGTGAACATATCGTCAGCCTAATAGCAAATCTGCCTAACTCATTTTTTGGCCGAATTGAGATATTGGCCTAACTACCCTCCTAACACTGTTGCACCACCCTAAATAATTGCCTTTGTCCTCACCTAAAAAAATGAGTTAGGCAGATATGCTATTAAGCTGACGATATATGATGTGTTGCCACGGTATCCTGGATGTTGATATAACTTGGCTGGCTATGTGCCACTTCAAAGGTATATTTGACCTGTATTTCAATCCCCCCCCATCACTCAATAAAACTGTTCTGTTGCTGGTTTAGACTACTGGTGGTCTCATTCTAACTCAAACCCCAGCTCTAATGGAAGCCAGACAGTTAAATATAAGCTGTGTTTTATTTTTAAATGTGTTATTAATTCATAGGCTGTGTTTTTGTCAATTTCATAATTTCATATTGGAAAGGAAATCCTCACACATGGACGCCAAGAACTAGGTGTTGCATCTCTGCCAGCGTCAAACTGAATAAATGCTTATGAATATACCCGCACCACCAGAGGGGATGGACTAAATCGTAATTCTCATTCTGCGGCTTGGAAAAACTTCCGCCTTCCCTGGTGCCAAGCCGCTCTGAGGCGATCCCAGTGATGAGCCAGGGAACGCTCTGCTAACTGAGCTCTGGAGAAATACGGTCACGGCAAGATCCATATTCAAATAAACTTCACTCTTGGCCCATGCACACAAGCCATGTTGTCACCAGCTGGCAGTGCCTCTCACCACCCCTTCAAATACTGAGCCACTTTTGATTAACGTCTCTGTGGCTAATCATGTGCATTAGCTGTGCCAAAATTGGACGAGCCACGTATGGTCTCTCATTTTTTTAAACTCATCTGAAGCATTTGAGAGCCTCCCTTTACACCACCCACCCCTCCCTGAAGTCTTCTCTTGTCTAGTGCCCATACATAGAACAGAGAAGGTGATGTGGCGGCACAGTGCCATCCTGTGGGTCCCTGAACGAGAGGACTATTGCTGCCAATGCACCCAGCTGCATAAATGTTATTCATTTTTTATGGCTTGTGTACATAATATGGCCAGTGTGGGAGATTGTGAGGTTCCACTAAAGGCTGGAAAAATCCTCAAAATTGAATCAAAGTGGAAAACTTATTTTGGCTGGTGGCCGTTCTGGACCTCCTCCTTTTCCATCTCCCTTAATTCTCTTCTACTCCTCCCTGTCTCACGTCGCGCTCTCTGAGGGTCCTCTGTGAGTGATTTACAGTATATCCTTTCTCTGAGGCTGCACTGGCTGGCCTCCTCGTACAGCCATAGTGGCGGTGGTGTGACACTGCAGCCAGAATATTTGTCATAGATCCAGAGGTGCAAAGACATTAGACAGCACTTTGTCACCAGGGTCTGGAATTCACACCATTTGGCTGTTTCCAAGTCAGCTCCTTAACCGCTGACTGGCCTGGTTTCTGTCAGCTGCCGCTCTGTTGACATTGAAGGCTAAAAAAAGATGGCAACATGGAAGGATGTATGCTGTTAGCCTTTTTAGGTGGTCAAAACAACATGCAGTCTACAAAGAGCTCTGTGACAGGGATCCAGTGCCAAAGCCCTTGACTTGGTGCTCTCTCCCTCAATTCACAGTTCAGATATAGTTTAGACATTTAGAATGGCTGTTGTCAGGGTTAGCTACTCCCCGCAGAGAGATGGGCTGGAACTCCGAGCAGAGCCACGGTCTCCCAAATCACCAGGCCCAGCGGAGGCCCCAGCAATCCAAATGTGATAGTGGTGGGGGCCTCCCCTCTCATTACCAATCTCCATTTCAAAACAGCCTTCAAATGGGAACTAATGCATTAGCTCTCGCTGGGGGAAAAGTCCAGGGAGCCACTACATAGCGGCTCAAAAACGCTTTCATACATGTTTTATCAGTGGGGGGAAGAGCGAGCAAGAGAGAAAAGAGCTTGGCTGAACCATTCATTTGTTGTCCATCTTATTAGCTTGGCACTGTGCTATTAGTGGCCATTGTGCTCTATAAAAGCCCCTTAGGCCTGTTCTACTGTTTGCTGAATCTGGGGTGAGCTCTATGCCAAGCGCCTTTTCGAGGTATTTCAGAGAGCATGAAAATTCATCCCAAACCTTCAGCATTGAATTTTCTCACAGATAAATGAAAGGGATTAGTGGAACAATAACACAACGTATTACCTCAGATACTATCGTATCCTATTAATTGGGATTATAGTGGAGAAATGTGTTGCAAAAAGCACAATCTTGTATCACAGTTACTTTTTTGTGACAAGCTGTTACACGAAGCTCTGTCGTAGTAACAATGTTTCATGAGAGGGGAAATGTGTTCCATATTATGAACAATATATAGAAATACAGACAGTCATAATAAAAACCAGCAAAACCCCCCCAGAAGATATGAGGAATTGCTCTGGAAAAGAGCTGACAATCACAAACGCTGTAATAACCCACCTTGGGTTGGATATGCTAGGCAATGTGTCAATTGATTCCCTTCTGATGATGGACTGTGTGTTGAAATAATTTGACCTTGCCAGACGATGAGTGAAATTGATGGAGCTTTTCATCTCCGGAGGGCCGATCTACACTTGGCCGTAAAATGGATAGAGCACAGGACAGAGTGATTGAGGCGGAGGGAAATGTAGGGTGTGTGTATTTCTTCTGCCAAAGCTTGCTGGGTAAATAATAGTTACAGGAAAAATCACTATGCCATAACTACAGGGGTTAAGTACCTTTTGTTGACTAGATGATTAGGACTAAAAGCACACGGCACTAAAGTGAACCTGGCCGCTGACAGATGCTACCCGTTGGAGGAATATGTGGCTCAATTACTGGGGTTCTAAATTGAAAGTGATAGTGATTTAAGTCTTCCCAATACGCCAGCCCCATCCTGGCAAACAGTCTTTTCAAGGAGCCCTTTTAAAAAAAACCTGCTGGAGTGTGTGAGACACAGGAGCACCATTGATTTTCAGTAACATCCCCTAATGACCTAGCCACGGTTTGATCCACGCTGTTATTATGGGCTGATACCATGGGACGGGATTGGTGGGTCTCACAGCACACAGCGGCGAGATGAGTGGTCGGGGCATTATCAGGATGAATTGGCCGTCTCTGGACAGGCGGCAAGCACAGCCGAGGTCTTGTCAATAGGAGGATGGGGCGCCTCAGGGCTCCCTCCGCAGCCCACACCAGAGCGCCTTCCGGCTTCATTAGTAAAGCAGATGAGTGGTGTTCGTGAGGAGAGGAGGCGTATGAGAAGGGAGAGGAGCCTTTCCTCCAGCATCCGATAGTCTGCCTCCCAGGCATTGCTCCTCTTAATGAGTCCAGACCACGGGTCAATATGCTACTGGGCTGCCAGTCAATACCAGTTACCTGCAACACAAACACTCAAAACCTGCTTTCATACAAAATCAATGTCCTATTAGTCCCTCCCTGTATTGCCTCGGCCCAGTCTCATTGATCCCCTCTGAAGAGCTCCGCAGCGCATGTATGACAGATTATGGTCAAATGATCGGATGGCTTAGGCTACACTGCCAGCCAAGTCTGTTGCCTTTATGATTTCAAAGTAATAGCTTGATATCAGATGAGCAAATACCTTAAATGCTGAAAAGTGAGGCACAAGCATTATTGGCAAACCCATCAACCTAACATAAACATTTGACTCAGTTGGTGTGGGTCACAGGCAAATTCAGCACAGAATACCAGGATTTAAGACAGGCAGCAAATGTATGACATTAGGTCCAAACTTTATTCCGTACATTTTAAACTATGAATGTTCATTTTAATTTTTTGCAGGCCTAAAACTCTACGTGTTTTGTATACAAGAGTCTAAGAAAAACCACTGCACAACACCACAAGGTTGACAGAGAAAGTCCTTTCGCCGCCCACTAAAAAGTGTCCTTCTTTTCTGTCTGGGGCTGGTCCAGTTTGTGACTTGGAAGTCTTTTAATAATTCATCATTATTTTATTGGTAAATATAAACATGTGTTAATCCAAGTTTCTCTCGATGTCACCAGTACCATCTGCTCCCTCCGGGTGATCTCTTCATTAGGGTTCTGTGTGCTGCTTTGCATAGATTGCAGATGATCCTCGTAGCCCCCCCTACAACACCCTACTGTCAAACTTCCCATCCATTGGCCAGGCTTGTCTGTTACCACAATATTCAACGGGGAAGTGATCCGCCATTTTTCATTTAATTTTGTTTTTCTAGAAATGGTTAAAAAGCCTAATAAATTTACATGGTAATTTTGCAGCAAAGGAATATTAACAAGTTGTCAGTTTTCTTTACAGAGACTGAACAAAGACCTCATAATATATATTTATCTGCATATCTCAAAGGCAAAACAAATGAACAAAACAAATCGGTAATATAACTTGTACATTGTCATCATTGAGGATATCCTGGTACCATGAGGTTAAATTACTGAAGGTTGAAACCAAAATCCAGTCTTTACAGTGGGTCATAATGGATATGTCTCACAATCAACTGATAAATATTGTAAAAGGCGTGACTTAATGCACAAAATACATTAAAATTCATAGAAATGATATCTGTACACGGAACAAGGATAGGAAATGTACAAACTCATTTCAGGACCTCTCTTTTCGCACAAAGCTGAAAAAAGGTATTGGATTAATATATTAATAATTATCAAATATTTAAGTCAGATATAAACATACACACATTTGTGTTCTCTTTACTGACATTATTCAACCTCCAGTCCACTAAATTAAAGTCATGGCATGTGCTTTATCAGCCTTACTCACCTTTCCTTTGTACAATCATACCCTTTCCCTTAGGGAGTTTTGCTCTTTTCCGGTGAAGAGCAGTGCATTTTGTTCACAAGTGGATTTCAGATTGGGGGTGTGGGGCTTGTGAGTGCATCGAGTAAGAGTTTGTGCACTTTTGTAAGAAGCTACCGAGCTTCTACCTCTTTGGGGTTGCGTGACGGGGAGTAATCTCGTGGGTCCTGTGTGGTGGTGAGGGGGGTAGTCCTCCTGGGTGAGGCTGGTCTGGCACTGCCAGCTGGCACAAGGGGTGGGGGTGCACTGAGTGCAGCAGTAGGGGGTGTTCTGTTCAGAGGTCCATTGTGTCCTGTGGAAGGGCTCAGTCTAGGGTAGGGCATGCCACCGAGGTGGGGCATAAAGGGGGGCATGTGGGGTAGATGGCCCTCCATGGGGGACTGGTGCAGCTGATGAAGGCGTGCTCTGTCCAGCTCCTCCCGCAGGTGTAGACGCTCGCGCTCCTCCGCCTGCTGTCTCATCCTCTCATGCTCCCTGCGCACCTCCAACAGGTGCTCGTGGTGAGAGTAGTCGTGAGCTTCCCTCTCGCGGTAGGCTCGCTCCTGTTCGTACACACTGGGAAAGCGATGTCCTTGCTCAGCCCTGAGCTGGAAGTCCATGCGCCGCTGCAGGTCCAGGCTGCGGTAGGCCTCTCTAAGTGGGTCCCAAGGGAAGGCAGGGTGGGGCAAGCGCTCTCTTCCCGCCAGAGGGCTCACTCCCATGAAGGAAGCCATACGTGCGCGGTCTAGCACATTAAGGCTGCCCATCTGGGGCATGGCACTCATGGAGAGGGGCAGAGAGTGTGCCATGGGGACACCATGCAGGCCAGGTCCTGGGATGTCATTGCCACGCGGTGAGGGGAGAGGGTGCTGCTGAGACAAAGGTGGGTGGTGGTGGTGCAGGTTTCCATGTTGGCCAATGGGAGTAGGAAGAGCTGTAGGAAGAGGTGGCTGCGGGGCGGGCTCAGAACTCACCACCATGACCTCCTGCTCCTCCTTCCTCTCCTCCTTAATCTTCATGTCATTTTTCACCTTGTGGAGGAGGTCTGCAGGTGGGAGCTCTTTCCTCTCGTTGTCCTTGAGCGTCGGTGGGGGCCCACCTGCCATCTTCATGCCCTGCTCATTGATCACTGCCTTGGAGTACGGAGAAGGAGAACGCTGAGCAGGTTTGATGGAGTCTTCTGAGGGTCTCCTCTCGAGCATCTCCTTGCCAGGCGAGCGGCTCTCCTTCACCTTCACTTCGGCCAGCGTGGAAGACTCTCTGTGGCGCTCCAACAGCTCCTTCTCTGCCTCACGAACCCGGTCTACACTGCCACTGTGATGCCGACCCGAATCACTAGAGTTCTGGCTGTTTGAGCGAATCAAGCTACTGATCTGGTAGCTGACCGGGGCAGAGGCTGGAGATGAACGATTGGCGTGTCGGTTGCGATCCACAGAATCCCTGTGATGACATAATAAAACAGTAACAGTTACAAAAAACATTATGTAGGTCGGTGACATTTAACTGAAAGCTAATACCACTGTGAAAGTAGATGAAAAGACCACAAACTCACCTGTCTTTATCCTTCTCCTCCTTTCCGATGGACGAGTCTCTTTTCTCTCTCTCCCTCTCCTTTTCTCTCTCTCTTTCCCGCTCCCGCTCTCGCTCTCTCTCATGGCTGTTGGCGGAGCTGCTTCTCTCAGCGTCTGCGGTTTTGGGCCACTGTGGTGGGGTGGGAAAAGATGGCGGGGTGCGTCGAAGTCTGTTCCAGGTGTCTTGGTGGGGGCTTCCAAATGTGGGCAGTCCTCCTGGCCCCTCCTTGGTGCCAAACACACTGTTGGACCCTGGAGGGAAATGGGGAGACAGACATGGAATCCACTGTAAGTTAATTGGGCACAAAAAAATTCTCGAGGACACATAAGATAAGAAAGACTCAACAACAAAAGCTGCTTTTGTCTTTGTCTCTGGAGGTTCTCTCACTGAAGCTGTTTTGAAAGAGTTAGAGGTTAATGGCTCCCCCCACCAGTGAAAAAAAATACTCATTTGCTTTTGGACTAAAGGGCTTCTCCCCCTCCCTTTTTTGCACGGGATGAACAGGGGAGACTCACTTTCCCTCTGGAGTTGAGGGCTTTGAAAAGCCAAGGGAGACCTCAGCATTCCACAGCATGTCTATTCCAATCACATCACAACAGGATTTGGCACACAAAAATAGGAGGGATGAAGAGAAAGAGAGAAAGGCATAGAGAGAAGGATGCAGTGGGGGGAAAGAGAAGCCCTCCATGGAGGTGCAGAAGGTGCTTGTCAAATAATTAATAGATGAATTGCCATGAAACAGCAGACCTGAGAGTGCCTGTTGGCAGCAGCGCAGCCAGATTAAAGCCAGGCTGTTGGGGACATGGTTCGAGGATGAAGTGGAGGCAGAAGGAGGTTTGCTGTGGTGTGCTGTACGGCCTTGTTGGGCCTTGCTGGGCTTGGGCTGCTTTGCCACAGAAACTAGAGCTAAGTGTCTTAATTTTTTCCCCTCCCCTCCTGGCTCTCCCTGTGGTCTAACTCTATCCTGCTCTGTTCTGTCACTGGCCATAGGGGCCAGACTGAAGGGGGGAGCGGCGGTGGAGGAGAGGGGGGCCAGCGCTTACCAAGCGAGGGGTTGCCTAATCCTCCGAAGGCACTGCTTGAAAGGTTGCTGAGGCCGCCAAAGGAACTGGAGCGACTGAAAGGATCTGCAAAATGCCAAACAGGGATTAGCAAAAGGGGGGAGGGGGGCTGGCTAGCTATGCTCACCCCGACACCAACCCATTCCACTCGGCTTTTCTCTTACAAGCGAGCTGTGGTGTTTTTTTTTTTAGTTTTAGCGCTGCCACCCTAGCTCTCTGCCTGGTAATCCAACAGTAGCCAGATCGCCTGGATGCTGGATTCACTACCACTAACTGGAGTGGAGTGTCTCTGACCCTGCTGGGGCTCCAGCAACAACATTGCTTGATGGGGAAATTAGTTTCGAGTTGTTGGAGCTGAGCTGAAAATGGACTGTGGTAGGGCAGGGGAATTAGAAGCTGTAAAAAAAATTAGGCTAGACAGACCATAATGATTTAACAGGAGGAACAGTGTCTGACGGGCTCCACTGACGCAAACCCTAGCCTCCAAATTTATAGTAACGACACAAATATTTACCCTGAGAAGTCGGTGAACAACACTCATGAACTGATAATTTGCCATCCCACTTTAATTCAGCAAAATCCATCCGGACACACAGAAGTTATCAGAAGATTAGTGTTTAAGGATTTTCAGCTCTGGGGCTTGTTAATATATCAGAAAAGACAACAACTGAAAAATCTCCTCTGCCTCACAGATGAATTGCCCAGAGAGGAAAATTTGGTCCTCCTCCGTGCAACATGTGTTCATAAGCACAAAAAGGATTGACTCGAGCGCTTATTCCATGAAATCAGCTTGCCATTCGGAATCCAAACAGTGTCTCAGATAGAGTGGTGGAAAATACGTGAATGACTAAAAATAATTACAAACACAAATAAATCCAGCGACATTAACTATGAATTACAAAATCAACTTTGCAAGCTTTAATAGCATCATAGATGCTGCTGCACTGCGTTTAGTTTCGCCAAGCAAATGAGGGATGACAAATATGGCTGAAGAGTGAACACTGCTTGCTATGTCTCTTTAATAACCCCAGACAGAGTTATTTAAGGCTATGTTATGAATCATACTGTCCAATTTTATGATTGGCTACACTCTCCTACGAGTTTGCTGAAGAAGTGCTGCAGGCGACCGGCTACACTTGCCAACTGGATTCCACATTAACCTTCAAATGAAGCTGAGATCAAAACTAGAAATATCTAGGTTTCCAGTTACACCCCTGTGGCTTGTCATGTGGTTAAAACGTGAGTGCAAAAGAGAGAGTGTGAGGGAGAGAGAGAGAGACAGAGGAGATAAATGTATAAAAAATTTGAACATGGGGTTACTTACACTTACCTGCCAAATGGCTCGGAGGCAGGAAGCCACTGGGGTGTGGGGCGGGGCCATAGGGAGAGGGAGCTGGGTGGCCGGAGCCTATCAGAACAGGGGGGGATAGAAGAGTGCAGTTATTATCTAATCAGACACTCATAAACTCTAACGAGCCATGCAGAGAGAACATGAAATTATATTCAACCCACAACTATCAAAGCTCTGACCTCCATGATTAGCCAGCACAAAAGATGGAAATGTGCATATATGCTGAATGAACAAGTATTTTTTTTTCTGCAACAGCACCGCAAACTTGTTGGAAAAACTGTACATGTATGATAGGCAAGGTTAGAGACGGCAGAGTAACGCTGCTGAGCAAATTAGCGGTTGATATTTTGGTTTCATTGCAGCTGTTGCGTGTTTTTGTGTGAGTCTGTAGCTGCCTACTGAGGTCAGCTCCAGACTGTGCAACAGCCCAGCCCTTTTTCACAAAACACAGTCGCCATCACCCATATTCCATGAATGGTTAATGAAAGAACCAATTTCATTCGTGCCTCTGACACACCACGGCATAATTACCAGTCAAAAGGCCTTTTCGCCTCTCTGTTGCCCTCCAACGCAGGGCAAATCAGCCAATTACCTAACCGAGAGTCATCCATATTCATAGACATATCTGACTTCATCTACTGGCAAAACATTTGCTTCCAAAGCACAATTATTTAGTGAACATGACATGAAAGGGGAGGAAAAAAAATGCTGCCATGTCTTGCAGCTGGATATGTTTTTTTTGTTGCATAAATACAGAGCTGTCTGTAACGGTGCCGTTCATCACCCTGCGCTGTGTAACGAGAGACCCCACTGACCTGTGGAAGAGAAAAGGGGTCGTGCCAGGTCATGAGGGTACGGGATCCCCGGGAAGACTCCTGGAGCTGGGGGTCGACTGAACAGGTCCAGCTTCCCATTCATGTCTAGTTTGTGAGGATCCAGCTGCATTTGCTATACGCAAGAGACAAGGAGAGGGAGACAAAGAAAAATTAGGCTGGTCAGCGACAGTAGCCAACACATCCAACAACAGAGTGAGAGGGATTTATCCGTGGTTACACGGGGTGAGAGTGACAGCTACATCAACAATGGCTCCATGTCTCCAATTCTGGCCAACTGTGTTACATCAAATATATGTAAGCTGATTAGAGACACTAAATCTTGGTGACGGGGGTTCGGAGCACAAGAGGCACCAACACCACCGAGCCAGAGGCATTAGCGGAGGATCTCGATGGCGAGGCCACACCATCCTCTGTCAGTGAGAGGACTATTTCCACACGAGCATTTTTAAAAAAAATTTGTGCTCACATGTTGCATTTTGCTGTGACGGTTTATGACCTGCCCCTTTCTCTTTAGGTTGAGTAAACCATGCACAGAGCCTTTATTTAGCTTGAGGGAACACTTAACAAGATGAGATTTTGTTGGATTTCGTACCGTTATTAACCTTAACAACATTCTGTTCCTTTTCTTTGTCAACTGTCTTTTCCCACCCACATGGTCTTTCTGAATCCAGCGACAATTATGTTTTATCGGCAAAGATTCAACTATGACATGATCAGACCTACTGTGTATTCAGTTAAGTATGTTTTCGTGGGTCTTTATTCGATTACCAATACACTGTATCTGCTCTTACACGACAGCAAGACTCCTGCAAGACATCATTATCCGTCTCACGCACCTTCATTTTCTGCTGGTGGTGGTAGATCTGCCATGCGATCTGGACATGCACTGCACACCACTTGCCAGGTTTCTAAAAATTTAGAGAGAAACTGAGGTTAGCCTGCTGGCTTTGATATGGGGAGCTAAAAATGGATTCTGGCATCGAGATTTTCTGGCCAAACTACAAAGTGGGAACTCATCAGACTTTTCAACCAGGCAAAGGATTAAGGAAATCTAACCCTGACTTTAACCCAATAGAGACCTCAGATCTAACCGTAAATGCAGCCAAAAGCCTGCAGGAACTGTTGGAGGAATTTTCAGTTTTAGACTTTGTGGCCTGGCCAGAGAGATGACACATTTAACAAAAGATGGACAAGGCATCCACTTACCCTAACAGATGTCCTGAATGGATCTGTTATCTGTATGGACAAAAAGACGATCATTATCATCATCAACAAAGACAAGTGACCAAAATATGCAGTTCTGTCGAGAGCTCTGGATAAACCCGTACAAAGACAGGCATGAGGACATGTCAGTGAGACACATACTGTATGTGCACGTGTGGCTTTCACCAGGAGGGACAGAGCAAGAGCAGGCTGGCTTGGATGCTATCAGCAGAATGCTTACCCGTGGATCCTTCTGTAGGAGTGTGTGAGGTACCGCTCCAGGACGTGCTGCTACGTCCATGGGATTAGAAGCCTGACAGAGAGAGAGAAACAAAGGGCAAGCGATATATGGTGATCAAACAGATGTACAGTAGTTAAAACATTTAGAGAATGTCTATATAGGGAAAGACATAAACCAAAGCTGTTACAAAACTACTCTCTGAGAACTTAGTAAGTAGGCCTCATATTATGATTCTCAAACGGGGTCTGGGGCATCTTAAAGGGCGTCCTCAGTATAGGACTTTTAATTAGATTTTTTCCCCGTATGAATAAGAATGAGTAAAACAAGTACCATGTGACTGAATCTTGTGTCCGTGTAGGTGGATGCTCGTGACATGAAAACACGTCAGAAGCTCTATTTTCAAACCACTAGAAGATCCTCAAGCGAGAGGTGCCTCCGTCACGATGACCTTGTGTCCTCCTTCTGTGGCACTGCAGCTCGCTAATCCTCAACAACAGCTACTAAGTCGCTGATGTCACAGATGCAGCCGCAATGATGCTGCAGGCTCTCAGCCATGCCAGAGTAACGTATCTCCTTAAGTCGCTCAAGCACAACTGCCTCGATCAGCCTTATTAAGCCATCTCTATATCAGGGACAGGAAGATCCTGCAGGGTCACCGGCCCCCACAAACAGACGACCCCCCCCCTCTCCCCGCACACACAAACCCCCAGCCCCAAGCTCCCCTCCAAGAATACTTAGCAGGGTCTTTAGACGCATAGGACTGTTCCTTGAGCCATCTGGAGGGGGCCTTCGACAAAAGGGCCCCTCCATGACAGAGTCCGCTGGGAGTAGGGCCAAGCGGATTTAGGGCAGCTTTGATTAGTGGCTTACACCGGGTCACAGCCGCTGGGCGTCTGCCAGACAGACTCACACCCTCACAACCCTTCCCATCACTCTTACCCCCACCGCCCCTGCAACTTCACTCCTTTGCTCTCCGAAAAAAAAAGACAGATTTTTGCTTTCTTATCCCTGGGAGGGTTTTGTCACGGCTCAGGGCAGCGCACAACTCTGACCCCGGTTCAGTTCCAGTCACGTCTGATGGAGTAATATAATGGGTTTAAATGGAGCGGGACAAGGTTTATTAGTTACACATCTTCAGCGTACAGACCTCTGCTGCTTTTCTCATTCGAGACAGAATATCTAATATCAAAATATCGAATGTACTCGAGGTGTACGGTGTAACCTTGCTTATTAACTTATAACCCTCAAAGATATTTCTTTCTTGACACACATATGGCACATACTTGCATATGCAGGTTTGTAATCCCAGCCAAAAACTACAGCACTCTGTTTGTGGTTACAGGTGTGCTTATCAGTAAAATTAGTTGCTTTGATAAGAATGAAAACCCACAGAAACTTGGTTCATAGTTACTGACATACAGCATATTGTTGCAATATCCTTCAGTGAGTGTGTGTGGCCATTCTGACTCATGCAACGTCTCGGACCTCTTTATAAACATCAGGACAGTTGAATTGTTTTGAGTACTTGAGAACCAAAAAAAGTCAACTTGCATCTTTAAAATGTAGTTTTGCCTTTTGTGGGCTACTAGTGAGTTTTTGTTTCAACTGTGTGCAAGCTTGTGTGATTTCTTTTGTGTATCCATGCTTCTTTAAATTGTCTATCTGTTTCAGGTCATGGGTGGAGGGTCGGGGTTGTGGGGCTGACCTTGGGCTGGAAGGCTCCTTGCAGTGAGCTGAAGGGTCCTGAGTGCGGGAGCAGCGGGGGCATGCCTGGCATGGTGGGGGGATAGGAGGGGAAGAACTGGGGAGAAAAGAAGACGATGGGAGACATAAAACAAAATTATAGAGATACGCACAGGACTCAAGCATATGCACACAAAGCCATTGCCGCACCAAATGCTGTCACGGCAACATTCAAATATGTGAAATATTTGATTTGCCAAATGCCCACTCACGTTTGAATGTCTGATGAATGGATTGTCCAGTTTGGGGGTGTATTTGTCGAACTGAAAGAGATAAGAGAGAAGAGAATTAGGAAACACGAGGTCCACAAAATGATCTGCTTTACCAAAATCATTCATGCAAAAGCCTTTTAAATGATAGCATCACATCATTTTTACATCAGAAAAAAAACAGAAAAGCATATCATGTGATCAACATCTGTACCCGGTAATAAGCAGGATTGTGACTCAGAATAATAAGCCCTGGAGTAAAGCAGCTGGCTTGCACTGGTCATGGGTTTACTTAAACTGCACGGTCAGATAGGCAGTTAAATTACTAACAATACAGCCGCTTTAGCAGACTGCCAACATGAAGGCAGCCTGCATGATTTTCCAATTGAGCATACAGAGGTTGGGCGTGGAGGCTCAGCTTTGGGAATTAGACCATTTTAAAACCAGACCAGTTGTTTCTATTCACTGGAAAATTTGTAGAAATGTGAATCTAATTGCTTTAGACTGCTATGATTTTTTTTTTTTTTTACAACAATCCCTCATGGTAATGGGAGGGGAGTACGGGGAGACATATAGCTTGTTTTGGGTGTTAGAAAACCAGACTTCAAAAGAGATTTGGTCAAGAAAACAGGCCAATTCTCTGTGCATAAAATCATGGAAAGAATATATAGAGAGCAGGCTGCCTTTTATGACTGAAACTGAACCGAGCAGATGACATTTGCAATGGTTGGGGGCTAATTCAGGACAGATCAGCATGAAACTGATATAACCTTGAAACGCTGAATGAAATGCCGATGCGAGGAAACCATTTCTGTGACGGATCTCATGCCTACCAGAATAATCTCAATTATAATTTAGTCATATAAAAACAGCGTTGTTTGATGAAAAAAAAAGGTTTCTGATCATACCCTGAACACATGGCAATCTAGTCAGTAAGCTGAGAAGGAGAGGAGGGAGAGGGGGAACGGAGAATGTTGCCCCACGTATGAATGGGAGCTTTATATGTCTGTTTGCTGGCTCTCTATTTTGAATCAGGCTAATTACAAGTGACAGTAACTTATTCCTATTCCGCAAATACACAAACCATTTGCAGGTACTTTTTGCGAGTGTTTTCACAAAGGTCCCTTGGCAGGCGCAGACGTTTTGGGTTTACATAAAACAAGAAAATGAGTGGGTATGAATCAGAGTTTGTGTGTGTGTGTGTGTGTGTGTCTGTGTGCTGCAACACGGGTGGCTGTGGGGGGAACGGGGCGTAGGGTTGGCTAATCTGCTGGTGGAGGGACAGGGTTTGGGTCAGAGGCCCTTTGGTGAAGCAGGGCCATTTACAGCTGCGCGCAGAATGGCAGCAGTGGCAGCGCTCGTGTTGACGGCCCTGCTTGTGGGCGATAATGGGCCCAAATCAAAGACAGACAACCTATTGAGAGGAAAAAGCCGAGCGAGCTTCTGAGCTCATTAAAGAGCTCCTCTGCATTTCTGAAGGCGCGGCCTGTTTTATGTCTGACACTGGGGGGGGGACCAAAATTTCTTCCCATTGTAATTTATGGTGCCTGTCACAGTTTTATAGTAAACAGCTTTGGTTAGTTAAAGCATAATTTTTCATTTTATACCAATTAAGCATATTCCTTGTCCAAAGACAAGGCAGGGGCAAGGGGGCGGGGCAGCAAAGACACTCACTGCTGCCATTTGGCAAGCCAGCTGCTCGAGGGCGTCGAACAATAAACAAATATAGAGGCTTCATAATTTCATTAATTACAGCCATTAGCCAAGGGCTGTTATATGGTTGAAATGACATGGGGCAACTGGAGAGCAGGAGAGAGAGAGAGAGAGAGAGAGAGAGAGAGAGAGAGAGAGAGACAGAACATCTGGGCCAAACATGGTTTGCCTTTTCATGAGAAAACAGCAGGACAACCACAACATCATCATTACTCCTGCTTCTCTAAGCAAGCACCAAAGAGAAGAAAAACAGCATTGTTACTGAGGCTATGAAGGGAGGGGAAGAGGCATGAGTTAAGTCACAACACAGTTTCAATTAAAAGTGAAAAAAAAACAGCAGAAGACATTTATGGCAGTCTCAAATCCCATTGCAACAACAAAACAAGAGATTGGGGGGGTATGTATGTACATTGTGGGCTATATAATGCCAGCATTAGTGAGATGGGGAAAATCACCTCTTTCATCTTCAAAGAGCGGACTGAGTGCTGTATATAATTCCTACCATGTCAGGAATGAACAGCGGACCGAATAACAGCATGTGCGTCCTTTAAACAGTCTGTACTAATCTGAGACTTTGCTGTAAATACCAGCGCTTTGATTTCTAATGTACAGGATGGGGATAATCTTGGAGCGGGGCCCTAATGGTACCACAGGCTCTCAATCAGGGGTCATGACATGATGGATTAGATCTATTAGACTAATGCCAAAACGCTATGAACGGGCTCCCTGTCAGAATGGACTGTCGGGGATTGCTGTGCATTTGAAATGATGGATGAATGGTTACAACCTCTTTTCTCTGAACTGTGGGTTTGTGTCCCCCCCCCCGAAAAAAAGGCTTAATGGCAGTCAAAGCACGGAAGCAATTACAAATATTATCAAAACAGTTTTGCGGTGATGTCATCCCCCCGATGAAGTTACTTGACCAATGGTGAATTTGTCATTGGCAAGTATGGTTGCTGTTAAGCTGGGCGCGCACACACACACAAACACGATGCAAGGAACTTGCACACAAATATACAAGTCTGCAGAAACACACACTCACACAGATCTGTTTGATGGCGCCTTTGTTGCGCTTTGGTAACAGGCAAATGAAAACATTCGAAACCATTTAAAACACACTGAAGAGCCTGTCTTCAGGCAATTCCCCTTTTTGATCTTCAGCAAACTCTGAACAGAAAAAAAAAAATCTATAAATGAAATTTGGGAACATTTGCTGGTTTGGCAGACATGCCATGAGTCAGACAAGGGCCTCTGTGTAAAGTGATGCATGTTGTGGATGTACATTTGTACGGCGCCAATTCACAACATACATTACATACAAGGCAATTATTCCACTGCAGATGGAGACGTAGCGGAGGATGAAAATTATGTGCTTGGTCAAGTTTGACCAACTTGAGCAGCAAGTAGCATGTATCTGGATGAACTCATGTGTGTGTTTTTGTGCGTGTGTGTGTGTGTGCGTGTGTGTAATGGGAGGTGGCAGCCAGCGGCCAAATCTGCCCAGCGTTTGTCCTTGTTACAGCGGAGCAGATGTGATGCTCCCAGCTTGTCGGGAGTTCTCAGACATTAGCAGCAGGACCGTATGCAGTGATCAAAGAGCAAATTTCAAACCGAATCAGTGCCATATTTTTTGAAGGGAGGGGTTCCTACAGCTACGGGACATATTAAGTGAATTTTGAGGTAAAGGAAAAAAAGGGAGGACTCGCTTTAAGAGATCGGGAGGGGTGACAGGTGGGTGGTAAGTTATGGGAGGTTTTTTTTCTTTACTTATCCTCACATTTCTGGCTTGGGTACGCACCATGGGGGGTGCGGTGGGCGGGGTGAGCATGGCGGCCGGGGGCAGACTGGCAGGGAAGGGCGTGAAGGTGTGCTGGTGGGTGTGTTGGTGCTGGTGCATGTGCTGGTGTTGGTGAAACTCGGCCCTCAGGAGCGACACGGGGGCCAGCGGCGAGGCGGACGGCCCCCGGCCCCGCTCTGAACTCTGAACCAGGAAGCGGTTGTTCAGCTCCTGCCTCAGTAGGTCATGCTCTGCAAGAAAGGAGAGCGAAGAAAACCAAAAAAAACCAAAACCAAAAAAAAAAAAAAACAGAAAAAAAAGGGGTGGGGGAGGGAAGTGGGGGACACAAGAAAAAAAAGGCACGGGCGCCCAGTCAGTCTTCACAACAAGGGTAGAAGAGAAGAAAGAAAATAGTCACCTGGCATTCTCTGTTTCTCCAGCTCATGCTGTGAGGGTTTTCTACGTGGGGACTCATTGGTGGTGGTAAGAGAGTTGCCTGTGACAATGTGCCAATCAGAATCCCCGAATGAGGCTGGCAATACATGATTGGTTGGTTGAATGATATCAACAGGCTGGTATCTAAAGACAAGAGAGAACCAAGAGTCATCCCAGCAGAAAACACACACACTCTTGCCCTCTATTAGAAAGTCAGTGCATAACTGGCATATTTATCAGACGGATATTTTGGAGACACCCATCATCGCTGGAGACATTTGTTTCCTTCTACTGCAGTACGAAATTGCTTGTTTTGATGAAACCGCTGAGCATATTATCAAATTGTTACAATTCACATATTGTTGGCAAGAGAGAACATAATTCCGGTTGTTGAGGCTGCGTCAGATTGCTGACTGAGTGCACAATTTTTCAGCGGGCGAAAATGCTGCTTTCAGTGCACTCAAGATGTCTCCAGCTGTGATGACTGTCCAGTTGTTAGCTGACATTTTCCAGTGAGGCATCCAAGCCCTCATACAGTGACCTCATCACCCTGATAAATCTTCCAAGCTACGATAAATTCACTCTGTCTTAGAAACTGATGCACGATATTCTCCACCGTTGAAAAGTAAGACCCAATATTAAAGCGTTCGACTTGTGCTTTTTTACATTTACATTTCACATCAGACTTATTTCCATTCTGTGCTGCAGTAGGGTGGTTGTGAGGTAACTGGTTATTTGAGGTACCGTGCCTGTAGCTGCTGCACTAAGTGGACCGCATTCCTAATATTAATTGCCAGAACACTGATGGAATATGCTGACTTTTTAGGAAAGTGCTCTTTAAAATAAATGTGTTATTACTAGCTGGTATCTCATGTGATCCATACACTGCTTTTGAGAGAGATGCAAAATTATAATTTGCTATTCACAATACATGGGCACTGGCTGGCTATTCAAAAGCGATTTTAAAAAAATGGGATCTGGGAAGAAGACTAGAACAGATATTTTCATCGCAAGCCAAAGCCCTTATTTACCTTCTCTTTACAAAATAAAGCGTATCGGTTTATCAGCCTTTTGTGTTCCATGTCTCAAATCAGTAAAGGAGGAAATAAACATGCATACATTCACCACTTACTGCAAATGATTGCATGCATCATTGGAAAATTATACGCTTGTGTATACTGCACTGTGCAGTATCAAAGGGTAAATAAGTAAAAAATGTAATAAATGAGCACTTACCAGATCAGCAAATCATATATGAACATGACTAATTTCAACACCATATAACACATATTGGACTAAACTAACTAAATAAATAATTGTTCCAGGATGAAGACTTGGTCTGGAGTTAGTGAACCTTTGTACTGTAGCACACAGATGTAATTTTTACATTACATTGTGTAAGATACATGTCACTATACAAACTGCAAAGCATGTATGCAGAGTATATATGATTACTATTACACATTAGTATTAAATATGGTGCTGAATGTGTTACGTAAAAGCACCCTGATACAGAAATGTGTATCACTAACACTACTACTGTTGGTGTTATTAAAAATAATGGCGCAGTATAATAGGACCGAAGGTGAAGGACTGTGTCGGTCTTTTTACTGCTACCATGTACCACAGGAGTTTGTGTCTGCATTGGTAAGCTGCCATCCAGCATGTGAGGTGCGCGGCTTTACCTGGGTAGGGGGTGCCGGCGGGGTGCCCGGGCACCACTAAACTGTTGGTCGGTAAGGTCGGTGGTGGAGGCAGTGTGGCTGGGGTTGCAAACATGGCCGGATGGCGATGGGCCGGGCTCCGTAGGGAGGAATAATGCGAGGTAGAGAGATTGGCTATGGACAGAGGCAAGGCGGGGGCCGAAGATGGGAGCCCGCTGAGGTGGTGGTGAGGGGAGGGGGGCAGGTGTTGTTTGGGAAGACCCACTGGACTGCCGCTGTGGCTGAAGTTTTAGTTGGAGACAAAACAAAACAAGAAAACAGATGCAATTATCGCTTACTGTATTTTATTCATTTAGTCAGTGCTCAGTAAGAACGCAGTGGTACAATACAGATGGCCAAAGTACCACTAGCTTTTGCAGCCTCCATTTGTTGTATGGATTCAGCAGTTCTGTATTAAGTCAGCTTTACTGATATGGTTGACACTTTGCTTTGACAACATAAGAATGATTTTCCAATAAAGCTTCTTACACTGAAGTCAGAGAGAAGGTGAGGGCAGATTCTGAGAAAATGAGATGAAACGGGAACGGCTGAATGTGCTGTACGTACTGTGCTGCTCAATGAAATGCAGTAAATCTGACAGCTGGTTATTGCAAGTTTGTGTTGCGGAAAATCAATATCTGCTTGAAAACAGTCAATATTGTGTAGAATATAAATTGTACAGTATCTTGTCGCATGGGACCACATTATATTAATTTGGAAATTGCAGCAGTTTATTTTATTGCTGTCTCCACCCGACTGGCAAGGACACATTAAAGGAAAGCAGTGGTGGCTCCAATCTAATTCCCTGATCTGGTACGTAAGGGGAAACAGAGACAGTGAAGACAGCTCCCCGGAGGCTGGGTTTCTGTTCCCTTCCCACTGAAATCTCTCGTGGTCGTACGCAAACATATGTACCTCAGCTGGTCAGCTGAGGTCGAAACACTGCTGAATCTACGACTAATCTAACATCAGCGTGGCACAGTTCCAGCATGGTTACAGTAAGTAGTGTGTGTGTTTTCGTTGGCCGTTGTCCACTCCTAATTCAGCCATTTCTAATTTGTTTAGAAAACAAACGCCTCCCGTCTTGTGCTTGTTTGCCCCAGCACCTGAATACGTGCATGTAACAACCTACCTGATGTCGTGGAGGCTGTTGTACTGCAGCGGGTGATGCACCTGGTGGCTGATTATTGGCCGCGCGTGGTGCTGTGGCGGCGAAAAATGCGGGGCTCCTGGTGCGGGTGCGGGTGAGGAGGGTGGGGCTGGGGGTGGGGTGGTGCCTTCAGCAGGGGAGGGGTAGGGGCAGGGGGCGGAGGCTGCTGCTCCTTCTTGACACTGAGAGGAGGCGGGCTGGGGAGGTGCGACCTGGGAGGCTCTGAAGGGGCCGCGGCTGCGGCGGGGGCAGGGGAGCCCGTGGGCGCCGACGCCGGGGTGGGGCTGGGCACGGGAGGCGCGAAGGGCACCTCGGTGTTGCTCTGCTCCTGGCTGCGCTGGAGCCCCGATACTTTGGCTGAGCTACAGGTCTTGGACTCGGGACTCTCATTCGTTGGCACACCTGAGGAGCAAAGAAAACGGCAAAATGTAGATAAAAGAAGAAAATTTGTGAAGCCCCGACGGAAAAAGTTCCTCTGCATTGGCCGTCTCAGATGTCATTTCTTGGTTTGACTCCAAAACACCTGATGGCCTGAGCCACAACATTAAAACAAGTAAAACTGTGGTTGACTGTTGTCCATGATCGATCCTCAGTAAGACTTGGCTCCCTGTCCTCTTTTATAACGTTATCCACATGTCGCCTGCCCAAGGTTCCTCTTGTTTCCCTCTCCCTAGGTTCCATTAAGTGTTTAATCAGGTCATTTTCATGCTTGACTATAATCAGATGATCCAATTTCTACTCGCGATCCAGTCAGTATGAATAAATCACAGCTAATTAAAGTTAAATGTCGGCCCCTATTCAGGGCTTTGCTGAGCACACAATCTGGCATGAAATAATTATGTTTCAATTGTGCTGTGAAGAGAGATCATGGCCCCTTATCTCGGCCACTGTGCTTTTCTATCCTCCCTTCCCGATCTTTCAGGGGATTTGGGAAACCGCAGCAGAGCACTCTGAACTCGGCCACTTTGTCTTTCCTTTCATCAGGGCTCCTTTCAACCAACAAGAAGCTTTTATGATCAGCATTCCACCGAACAACGACTTCTCATACTTAGACTGTTGCAATTTAATGACCGTAATTATATGCTGTTGTAGCAGCCGGGCGAAAGTGGCAGAAAATGCAGCATCTCGACACCTTTCACATGCAAAGAACCTACAAGCACTTGTGAAACTTAATGAAGAAGAAAGATACTGTTCTTCTACTTCTCTCAGAGTTGAAAGAAAAGCAAAATGGGCGACAGAGATATAGTTTGAGGACACGGGAGCGCCACAACCGCAGTAGAGGGAAACGCCACTATAGCGCCTGAACTTATCAAAGCCGCCAGTGGTGGAGCTCGTTTAAAGCACAGAAACATAAAATGCGTAGAGAAATCTGATTAACCCCCCCGCCAAAACGTTCACACATGGATAAAGACAGAGGAAGAGAGAAGACAGCTTGGTGCAGATGGGGCTCTTAGGCGGCTTTAATCTGCAGCTAAGATGCAGCATTATTCAGTCAGAAGGCTTACTAGCGCCGCAATTAAAAAAGCTCCACGGGCACTCTCAACGGTAACAAAAAAATGAGCGGAGCCGGGAGCCGCTGTCAAGCCAGTGAGAACTCGATATGCAGCCTACTAATGGAATATCCAGTCCCTATTAACAGCCTGCTTAATCTTTCAAGGATCCTAACACACATAAAAAGAGCAAACAAATACCGAAACCAATAAAAAGGCAGGGCAGAGCTTTTATTTTTTTTATGTCTTATTTGTTGAGGTCCCCCTCCCTTGCACCTCGCATTTTATGGGGCTACTGGGGCTGGCTAAGGTGTCACGATTTTCAAATCAATTCGGGGGCCTGGGTGTACACAGACCTGCACATTTAAAGAGGTCTGGGATTTGGATAAAACCGTCAGCCTCCCTTCCTGCGAGCGAAAGAGAAAGAAGAGGGACTGAAGGCTCCGACAGACAAACGGAGGCGAAGAAGCAAATATCCACAGTCGAAATGTCGCCGTTGGGTGATGTTGCCGTGGTAACCTGTTCTCCTCGACACAATGCGAGCCGAGTGATATGGAATTAAGTCTCACTACGACCACAAGGAGATAGAGTGGGGCTTACTAATACTAATGCTGGGAAGCCAGGGCCACAGCGAGCGCCGGGTTATCTTAATGATGATTCTAATGGGCTCTAATGGAAGCAGGGAGGTATCAGCTCAGACCAACCCTCATTAAAATCACTCTGCCAGCTAAACACACACACACACACACACACTGATGCACACAACTGAAGTTGGACACAAAAAATAAAGTTTTCATTCTGAGCACATTGCACACACAAATATAGCCTAGTCACAGCATCTTCATTTCAGTGAAGGGCAGCACAAAGCGAGATAAATCGGACCAAATTTGCCAGAGAAATCTGAAGGGTATATACTGATACTGCAATTTTGCATACACCTTCGCTTGAAAACTGATGGCAACATGTTAGGATATACATCCAGAGTTATTGTGTGATATCTCGTCAAACTGTTAAGTAGACAACAAACGACGGCAGAAATTATTTTTCTCCGTTACCGTTCTCTTCGCTGTTTTTCTGCGGAACAGCAGCAGCAGCCGTTCTGAGTGTGAACTAACATGCAGTGATAACAAGATGACAGGAATACCTCTCTGACACACGTCACCTAAGGGCTGTGCATGTTGCAAAATCATCGCTGTTTTTCAAAAGACATCCTCCCCTTGCTGCAAAGACACACACAACTGTCAACTGGAGTTTCAAGCGTTTCAGTAAAGTGACAAAATCGGCACTGTTTTGTTCTCCTTTTCCTCGGGACACAGAACACGCTTTTCCCGCCAATCGCACACTGAGGAAAACAGCAGGCAAGCCACAGGCAGTCATGTGAAACAAATACCATACGAGTGTCTGCACAAAAAAAACACGCTGTCCTGAAGCCCTGCCCCACCAACCTGAGCAGATGGCGTGAATGAGTCAGGAAGGTTGGAGGGCAGCTCGGCGGTGGGGGGTGGCATCCCCAGTCCCACCTCTACCGTTAGCTGGGTTAGTGCACTGGGGGGACAGGGACATTCCCTAGGGAGGTGTTGGCAGGTCTGCTCACCAGATGACATCTCGTCCCATATTGATCTTTTTATAGTTACTCCTGTGGCCCTGCTTACTCAGGGGAATTGGGCCCTGCCCTGCGTGCACGTGTCGTGGGTTTGCGGTGATATAGGGCTGGGGGTTGGACGTGTGAAGAAAGGAGGGACACGGGGACGGAGACGGCAGACGGACAACAGGCCGCCGGGGTTCGCTGGTGGTGACTGATGTGTCCAGCGGGGAATCTGGGGTGAACGCAGAGTCGCTACACAGCTGTTCCTGCCTCCGATATCCTTCACTTGTGACCCCGTTTTGTCCCTGTGGAACATCTGGAGAGCTGGCACACACCTGGACCTCTGTGGCCTTTATGAAGCCAGATGGCCCAGCTTGGAATGGCTCGGTAC
Source organism: Psettodes erumei (assembly GCA_016785225.1). Taxonomy (NCBI): domain Eukaryota; kingdom Metazoa; phylum Chordata; class Actinopteri; order Pleuronectiformes; family Psettodidae; genus Psettodes; species Psettodes erumei. Next base: position 2,785,596 of record JAFBJZ010000781.1, read on the forward strand.
AGTCTGGAATGGCTTGGCCCTGAGCTGGACTAGTATTGTCATCATCCAGGAGACCTCAGTAAAGGATAAATTGGCTTCTTGCTATGACCAGCATGTCCCTCTAAAGCATGGTCTGTTGACACATGACACATGCACACAATGCAGACAGGGACAATGCTGCACACATTTGCTTGCAATTCGTTAGGGTTCGCAAAATTATAGCTTCTGAAAAAGCATTCACTTTGAAGCTTTTTTGAACTACTTTATTTTAAACACCTGGCAAAAAAGGCTGCAGCGACGTCATGCATGAGATAAGGAGAATACTGGAGAATACACTCATCCGGCCTCCAACTAAAACCCTATGCAAACGAATGCTGTGCATGCAAACCAGTGTGTTACATAAATTACCTGCTCAACGTTAACAACGATGCCGGTATATACAACTGCCAGGAAAATACAACCTGTATGCAAAAACTCTTTTCATATTAAAAACGTGGGTATGCAAATTCTCCCCGTGAAAGGGAGGGTCGGAGGCTAAGAGAAGCTTAAGGCCACCGGGCCTTCTCATTTACTAGGCAAACACTGCGGTTCACTACCTTCATGGCTTTGCCAAAGCAAAAACAGTCAGGGCACTGATAACAAAAAAAGGACAAACAGATAGATATATAAATAAAGTGGCATATCCGCCGAAAGACGCTGGAGGATACGCGAGATATGTGAGAACGCACGCTGCCTTGATCCGTCTCCTGCTGGCTCTGGTTGACAGAATATGCTGCTGCTCTTGACGGTTGAGCTCACAATGATTTGGTTCTTGTACCTTCTCTAGACAAGCAATCTGCACGGAGCCAAGTCTTAGCCCGTGAGTGAGCGACTGTGGAAGATGGCTGTAACAGATACAAGCAGGAGGCAGACAACCGCAGTCTTGCCAATCAACACTCCATTGCCATGAGGTATTCGGTTTTATATATAAAAAGGAAAAAAGGCGGGGGGTGTTTACAACAAAATTATTTTGTAGGCGAGGAACAGACGGAGTGAGCGGCGTTGAATCGTTGTGCTAATAATAAAATCATAGGAGAAATTTGCAACGGCTTGCTTTCGCTCACACTGTTTAATCTGCCTCGAGCATCTCCATCCTGGTAACAAGGCGAGCCAAGGCGACGTTTCTGTAAATCACTCAGAGATGTTAAAGTGGGAGTGGACGAGGAAGGAGCCGGCCAAGATAGCTAAAGAGTGGGGACAGCTGGCACGTTTCAATTATTTCTCTGTCTCTTTGCTGCAGCTGACAAAAGGAGTGGATGGCAACAGAATGGGGACGGGTGTTAAGCTGTAACACGTTTACAGTCAAAGCCCCGGCATAAATTGAGAACCCAATGTTCATTTCAGAGAGCTGGCAGCTCAAGCTGCGGGATGAATCCGTTTTTTCCTCTGCATATCAGATCACGGTTCAAACTCCAGCCATATGGTGCAGGACACATATGCTGTTCACTTCTAATGGCACAGATCATTTTGGAAGCAAACGGTGGTGGTGGTGGTGGGGGTATGTATTCAAGTTAGAAGAGAAAGGGAAAGACAGAAGTGTAGATGTTGATTGTCCAAATCTGTTGATGTCATCTATGGTCCAGCGGTGTTCCAATTAGCAGTATTGAGCTTTCATTAACCCCTGGCTACATCTCCACACTCGCACTTCCCTGTTCCTCCCCACATCCCCATCGGGGCCCATCCCCCCTGCAGAGCTGATGAGCTCGTGGACAGCCATCAGTCGCAGCTTCTTATGAACACAGCCGCCTTGTCAAAGGTCAGTGCCACTGGGCTGTCCGAAATAAAAGGGCAGACATCTTTGAACTTTCCACAGAAAAGCTCAAGTCTAATGGTTCCTCTGGCATGGCCCACCCTGCCAGCCTGGAATGTGACCCCTTTCACTGTCACTGACCCCGGCGACCCTTCTTACCCTGAGGCCGCTGTGGACAGACAGCCAACAGGCAGGGGACGGGAGGGGGCCGAATGAATCATAAGGATACACTTTTGCTGAAAAGCAGGGGAGCCTTCAGGAGCTATTTGCGCAAGGCTGCGAGCACTAGCCTTATCATTTCATTAATTAGCATGACACGCCTGCCTTATGGACTTGAACGCCGCAGTGGCAGCTGTCTCAATTGATTACGGCGCTGGACGTGTTGCTGCAATTATCGAGACGACTGGAGACAACGCCTGCCACTTCTAATAAAGGACTTAGCTCCTGCTTCCCACGTCACAGCGCAGTGGCGAGCGGACGGCGGCAGCCTCCCTGCGTCCCCATACCTTTAAGACCTTTTCAGAGTCTCTCCACGGGCTGCCGCGGAGCTGAATGTGGGCTGTAATTCTTGAGCGGCGTGTCAGCTTTACTTAAGCTCGCATAACGCCTGAACAGTATCACTTCGGTGCCGCACAGGAAACCATCCTCTTTCAGCCCACCAGCTGGCCGACAATCCACGGAGGATGGAAAGGAGAGGAGGTAGGAAAGAAAGAGAGATTGAGACAGAATGAGATGGTGAAACACACAAAGACAGAGGGCTTTTGCCAGGGAGCTTCAAGTCCAAGCAGAAATGGAGAGGGTGAGCGCTCAGCAATGTAAACAGAAGCACTGTTTTCCAGCCTCATTTCATGTATGAACATGCATGAAGCCCACATGCCTCTAAGTGGATATAATATTATCTTTCAGTGCCTTACTGATTACTTCTCAATGGAAGAGAAATGGTTGGGTGATAATCCTTCAACAAATCCTAAGTGGCATGACAGTGGGCTGAAAGAGCCTGCATGTTTTTCTTTACCTCCTCCTCCTCCTCCTCCATCATCTCCATTTTCACTCCCCACTCTGAAAGCAAAGCAACAATTGGAAGCTGACAGCTCCTAACCGTTCACCATACCTCATTCACTGTTTTGACGTGTGCAGCTGTTGCAGTTTAGCGCCACGAAACGGGTAGTGCAAACATCTTTACAGACATCCTTCGCATTTCCCCGAGTGTCGTGCAGACGCAGGGGTTCGCCGGGGCCAGCGGTTTAGTAGCTGCTGCTTGAGCTACTCGCCTGCTCCGTGCAATTACGGCAGCCATATTCGCAATGTGCTATAATAACCTCTGATCGCCGAAAAAATGCTGAGGCAGCTCACTTTTTCAAGTAACTACGGCCTAAAACAAATACCTCTATCAACAGCTGCCAGAGCTCGAGGTCATCAATCAACCGCCGCCACCACCTTTCTTTTTCTTGTCATGTTTACATGTTGAAGCATCCTGTTATTACAGGCCAGGGCTGCTGATCTTCAGTACGCTCATCAAAGCTCAGGGCTACTTCTCTTGTCATTCAGGAGCTTGTCAGTGCGCCATCTCTTGCACTGTACATTACAGCACGCCAGAGGAATTTCGCTGCGTAGGACAAATACAAACAGTCAGTGTTGCCGTCCAATTTGTAACCACAGCATCGATGGCCCAACAGCAAAAACACCGCAGCCGGTTTAGCTTTCCAAACTCCAGCCGAAAATAAAAAAAAAGGCATTTTGTTTCATGTAGATGATTCAGTTCATGAAAAATGACATTCATGGGGCCGAGGGTGGCATCCTTCAAACTGCAATTTCAACTGAAATAAAGGTATTCGATTCACAAGGATATAAAAGAGGAAATTCTTACATCTGAGAGGCTGTAACCAGCAGATGTTTGGCATTTTTGCTTGGTAAATGATTGACAAAATAAATTATATTTTTACTCAATTCAACAAATGGATTTAGGATTTTATCAATATTTACTATAAACTCATGCTTCTCAGAAATATTGTTTCACCACTCTCAATCTGTTTGGAATTTGTTATTTTCCATTCGATACACTAGCAAACTGCAGAGCACCTTGACATGATCCAGGCTAGATGTCAAATTTCCTGGGTAAATGTGATAGGGTATGAACTTAGTGGCCTATTTGTCTAAAGAAAGAACCCCCAGTGTGCTTTAAAGTGCTTGGGGTTAAGTCTCACATGTCTGTTTCATATGCTCCTCCCCCCGGGATAACGCACTGTCCGCTATATACCCACTGATGTAATCAATGCCTCTTCTATAGGAGGATCCTGCTGCTGAGCTGCTCCTGGGGTGCTGCTGGGTAATTAGGCTTACAGATGGAGACCCAGCAGCTGTTGAAGACTAGACTAAAGCTGCCATCTTCCCCCTTCTAATGGCTACATGCCAAAAGAGCTGCGTTCTTAGGAGCTACAAGCCTTTTTTCTGCAGCAGCCAGAGCTTGTGTTATCTGAAAGTCGACTAAATCTTGTACTAGTCTGATTTTCTCTTTTGGTGGGGGGGTGGGTGGGGGGTTGAATTACATGCCAAGGCTGATGACACACTTAAAGGGCCGAGGTGCGGATGTTTGAAATAGCTCTCACACAGAGCTTAGTTAGACAAACACACAAAGGCCTCCTCAAAAATCACTGCCCTCCCTCCCCACAACCACCGTGTTCTCGCCCACGCAGGAAAAGGGTGACAATTGTCGGGCGTATCAGGTTCGCAAACATTCAGTGTCCTTCCTTGCACCCCATTCATCACTCTTGATTAGAGAGAGAGAGAGAGCTTGAGAGACAAAGAAGGATAAAGTGACCCGGGCTGGGGGAGAATGAGGGAGAGCGAGGTTAGTTAATAAGGCAGAGGAGAGAGGAGAGAGAGAGAGAGAGAGAGCAGAGGGCAGGGAGTTGTGTCAGGTAAACTAATGGAGACAAGGCCCGGATCCTGACCTGTGCGTGTGTGTGTGTGGGGGGGGGGTTGCTGCTAACCCAAACCCACCACCCACCGGTCTGATCCCATCTCCTCTAAGCCCCGGCCGTACGTACAGGCAGGAATCAGCACGCACTCACAGATGTAGGAGAATCTGGCCTTTGTGGTCAAGGAACATTAAAAAAAAAGAGAAAAGCTTGCGCATTTACAGGGCTGCTGTGAGCTGCCGCATTTCGCCGTGGCGTCCCGAGTGTGTCGAGTGCAGAATTGATTTGTTGTGAGCGTGAAGGCGGCGTGTCAGTTTGGGGGAAGTGTGTGTGAATGGGAGTATGTCTGTGAGGTGGGGGTGGGGGGGCGCATGGTGAAATGGGAGCAAAATTGGACTCAGAAACGAGCCAAATCGTTTGTGAGATGAAAGAGACTACACTAGGAAAAAACAAACGCAAAAAAACAACAACCAAAAACAACACAAGGCCCCATAAATGTGTTGAGCAAGGCGGGCTGGCAGAAAGCAAAAAAACAAAAAAACTAACACTCTTTTCTTTCTGCTTGACATATTTCAGAATGCAGATGACAAAAACAACAGGGACGGGGTTAGAGGAATCAAAATCAAACTGCCAAGTGTGTCGAGCTGTGTTGCGAGTCCGTGTCAAAGCGGAGGCTCCACACCACATCAGACCCTGTAAATTCTCCTGAAAGCCTGCTCTCTCCCTTTGGCAGCCAGTGCTTAGATTATTGTGTGCCGCTAAAAGGTAAGTGCTGGGAGTGTCACACTTGAGAGTGTGTTTTAAGCACCATAAAGCATCAAGACCCAGATGGCTCATCCTCCCTGGAAAACATGTCCACTCTGCCTCGGCTACGGCAGCACCTGCTACCAGGATTAGGTCAGTGCTACGCCAACCCGGCACACTAATACAGTGTGCTGCAGCTGATAAGGAGCCCAGGGCACTTCAGCACTTGCCCCGCACTTCACAGCCCACGAGTCAATACCTGTATCATTAGTGATAGCAATAGCTGTATATTGATCTTTTCCAAAAACCCGGGGAGCCGTGATTTCGATGCAATCTGTCACTATTAGGCTACAACAGATGTGGTCTTCGGACAGCTGACGTCATTGCTGATCATTTTGGACTGAGCCTGAAGATAAGTAGTATTTACTTATGCTCCTAAATGTGTTTAAATGTTCCAATGTTGTGCCAATAAAGTATTTCACAGACAAGCTTAGACATACTTTGGAACAATAAAACTGACTGCATTCTACTCCAAATATTTGAATTTAGGTCATGAGCTTTTAAAAGACTGCAGCAACTGATTAGTGCAACATATGTTATCAATGAAACTCTATTATACAGAGGTGGAAAAAAAACAGAACGTTAACGAAAGGCAAATATCAGCAAGACCCATATATCAGTCTAACCCCCCGTCGGTCCTGCTGCTGCAGCTCTCTGCACACTTCTCCATGGGTCATGTGGCTTTGGAGCGGTCTCTCTCGCTCCTACCCAAAGCAAACAGCAGTGAAATCCCAGTCCTGCTGCTCACCCCTCAGCACAGCAGCAATAACCCAACAGCCGGGGAGGTTGTAGCCCATGCTCTGCTGAATGGGGTATTGCCGTCAGAGGCCATTAGGGGCCTCGCCACCGGGGCCCAGTGCAGGAAATTCACCGGTAGCCAAAAACAACAGCCAAACAGATGACCGCTTGAGTATTGGAGAAGACAACACTGTGCATTTTCTTTCTTTTTTTTTTTCTCCGACAACCCCAGAAAGCGTCCAAAATGCAGGCCCGTGTGTCTCAGTGAATTACCGCCGGTCTGTTAACAAACACTGGGACAATCAGTGGTGCTCACGCCCAGTGAAATCCAGGACAAAACACAAGCCCTTTCTCAGCAGTGCGTGTCGGGTTACCGCTTTCACCATGTGTTGAATTCAGGGCTAATAGCTAGGCTCTACTGCAGACCTCTCCAAACCCAGCCTTCTGTCAAACATACTACACTTGTCCAAGCCTGCGGTTAAGTTTCTAGACAGAGCGTCTCTGATAAGCCACTGACAGAAACCTGGATGCTAATACGCCACCATTGGAAACACAGAGGTCTCAGACGTACTGAAGACACGAAGCTCAGTGTAAGTTCGGTCCGGAAGACTCATTTTAGGTGCCGCCTCCCGTTAATATGACGACATCGCAATGGGGTCTCGTCGCCAAAGACTATCACATCGCTCACATTTCTCCTCTAGTTTGTGCACATGGCAACACAAGATCATATTTGTTCCCTCAGAGTGAATGGAACAGTAGAAGAGGACCACCGGTGTAGAAATACTTGGAAAATACTTTTTTTTTTTAAATTTCTGTTTGACCGGTGATCTGTGTTTCCTGGGTTTCATCTTTCTCCCCAGAATCCTCTCTGGCACATTCTTCTTATGCATGGATGTCCTTGTCCATCATGGAATCTGAAGCATTTTACATCCGCTCTGTTCCTGGCAATGGATTTCCCATCTTTATAAGCCTGTGTGAACTGCTTTCCAAAATGTCCAATCCATTACAAGCATGTTTGTAATATCCATCTAGGCTGACGACTGTCCCCTTGCCAGAGATTGTACATTATCCAAGCATCGTGTTTGGCCACAATCGCCTACCATCTGGCTTTGTCAATGAGCGTTACAGCCTCATCTGCAAACAACATTGGCTCTGAACCGCTCCACACAGATGAGCTTAAAATGCACCGAGCCGGGAACCGGATCTTCAAACAGCTGGGAATAAAGGATTAAAAACAAGAAAACCTGTGAGTGATCACAGGCGACACGCTTTACATTTCAGGCCTGACAGCAGCGATAAGACGCCGGTCATGTATTCGCACAAGTAAACAATGAAAATGCCTTCCACACTGCAGCTGGCTCTGCCTTCATTGGAGGAGGAGGAGGAGGATTAAGATTAGACAGAAGATGTGATGAGAGCTGCTGCTCTCCAGAGTTATTCGCTTTATCCCCTCTGAAAAACAAACAAACCCAAGGAAAAAAAAAAGAGTGAGAGAAAAGCCAACATCTTTTCTCGCCAGTGGTGCTTGTAGCGCCTTGGAGGTGGTCAGCTAACTGCAGGGGCTGCAGCTCATCTGCCAAAAAGTCCTCCTCTTGTAAGGGATCCTTATAGTGAAAGAGTCAGTAAACTAGACCACAGAAAGACTCGAGGGGTTGTGTTCAGTATGCAGCTTTGTTCTCTGGGATTCCTGTGCTTCAAATAGCAATTTATTGAATTATCTTTTCTCTGCAATGCTTTGCAGCGCAGCCAAAAAAGAAAGTATCATATCAACTAATATCTCAGCCGTTGGTTTTGATTACAGGTAATCCTGTTTCCTGGTTTCAACGCAGAGAAATGTCAGTCCCCGCTATGCGCTTGCACTTGATAGCTGCACAAATAGAAATGTCAGCTGCGGTGTGTCTCCTCTGAGTTACAGCCACAGCAAAAATGCACATGCGTCTTTTTTTTAGCGTGGTGTGCATTGCTGCCGACAGTGCGGTAGGTGAGGCGTAACACGTGAGCTGATACCCCACGGATAGCTGGGATTTTATCATTTGACCTGATCTGAAGACGAGGCACCTGATGGGGGAGGCGTACTGGCCTCGTGTCGTGCACAGGAGATGGTTCCAGGCTACACAGCAAGAGTACTGAAGTGAGTCAATACGTTCACAATGGCTCTATCAGATGAACTGTGAAGCCCTGTGCGTGCGCCAACCTGTTCTTGACAGCGAGACGGGAAGCACGGCTCGGGGGATGACACGCTCGCGCCAGGATGGACTGAAGATGTACGGTGAAGGTTCAGCAGATGAAGTGTTGTCCCGAAACTCCCTCATGGCCTTTAGCGATTTGCGCAATTGCTCCCTCTCCGCGGCTGAAGCCGAATCCATACTCAAGTCAATGAATACAGAGCCACACAACGGAGCCTAATCAGGCAGCCTTCAATGTGCGCCCCATCTTCTGTCACAATGGCTGATCGCCACCCACAGGCAGGCTGACACAGATGACAGGCGCTGATAGGACTGAGTGACAGGTGTCAAGTGTGCTGACGTGGAACGGCTAAAACAGACAAAAGGGCCAAACACACTGACTAACACCGTCTCTGCAAGAATGAACCAGCTCCGCTGTTTCAGGCAAGCTGGGCAGTCTGCACTGAGCAGAGCACACATGAGATAACATGACATATCGGCACCGACTTTACCAGCCAGCTAATTGCTGCGCACAGAAAACCAGGGCTGTCTTTGAAAACAGGCAGCTTTTAAGACCTGGTGCCGTTTGAAATATCTTCCTCAATCATACGAAACCAAACAATTCCCTCCCGTCAGCCTTGAAGGTGGTAGGCTGTAGAGGGCTTGTGGGTAATGTGGCTTGGTCCCTTTGACTGCCTGCCACTCTACATAAATAGCACATGACGCTGTAATCGTAATTTAAAATGCTTTAAATATTGAAGGAGAATTAAAATAATTTATGAAACACCGCGGCGTAACAGGATGTGCGTGAGCATATGTGTGTGCGCGGAGTGTTTTGTCTCCTTTCACTCCTCTCTCGCCGCGGATAGTGAAACGATGGGCAGCAGCGGTGCAAGCTGGGAATTCTGTAATTGCTTTTTCTGTCCCTGAAGCAGGCCTTCCTGCTTTAAATCAAAAAAGGCAATCTCTGTCAGTAATGGCTCAATTAATAATTAAACACATGTCTTATCTCCGCCGAGCTCCCCCTATTTATTTTCATCTCTCCGACAGGGATGGCTGCACAAACAGCATTAGCACTATCAATAAAAGGAGCATTAATATCAGCCCCTTTCTCCAAAAACAAATCACCCAGCTCATAAGCTGTCCCATGTCTGTGAACAGTAATAACCCAAAGATTAATAAAGAAACAAGACGGGCTTTCTCCAATTCCTCATCAGTATTTCCTCTCCCTGAACTAAGAATGTTAACAAACCTGTCTGCCTTCTGTATTCTGCTCAGTGTGTGTACCTTTCTCATATCTGAATGAAATCAGGAAAACAGATGAGCTGCTGTTCACGCTCAGTAACAAGTGGGGTGTTGTCAGAAGCAAGAAGCGTACTTTCTGTGATGCATCCAAAACTACCAACCTCCAGCACGTACTGTGGCTGTAGCATACGAATGACCAAACATCAAAACGCCACAAGTCGACTGTAAGCGCTGTGTCGATACAGCATACATTGGCCGTCTTGATCAAGAAAGCATTTCCTGCGAGCTGCCTGGACTTTGTCAAGCAAATCAAAGCAGGTACTGGAGGCGAGATACGCCGGCTGCTTTCAGTACCAGCGCCTGCTAATCTGGCTGTGTGCAGAATCCTCTGCAGCGCTTTTGTTTTCCCGGCAACATGTCTGCCCTCCAGTCGTATAGCCCACTTACTAGCCAGCCAGCCGGCCGCACTCTCCATCTACCTCCACTCTATCCTGATTCAGCGGCGGTGAAAAGCTGATTAGTTGGTCAGAGGGTCAACCTCCATTCATTATTTAATGGGTGAGAGGCTGCAAACAGTCAGGCCGGCCGCCGAGGTTAGCGATACATCACACCGACCTGGCCAGAAGAGAGCTGCTTGGCAGAATACAAACACGCTCTCTCATCTACTTCACTATGCCTGAGCTGCCCTCAATCCCCTCTGCCCCTGACCTTGCCGCACCCTCTCCAATCACCATCCGTCCTCCCTTCTCTGGCAGCCGGGATCCGGCAGGTGAGACTGCGTTTCATTTTCCTGTAAGCTTGCACTGCAGGGGCAGCCCTGGAGCTCTTGCTGCCCCAGGTAACGGAAGAGGAGGAGGCAGAGGCGAACTCAGTTCTTTTATTGACGCGCAGCAAACAGCGGAGCCGGAACAAAGGCCACTCAGCGACTACTGAGAGAGCGGGGCTGCAGACGGGGTGGTTGATTAGCGATTCGACATGGGGACGGCGGACTGTGTAGCACATAATGAGAGCTTAGGGAGCAAGACATGAGCCGATTGGGGGGAGGAGGCACAGCGGAGGCGTGATAGAAGAGGGGAGAGGTGGGGTTCAACCGTAAGGAATTGATTTCTCACAATAGCAGAGACGCATATGAGTGAAAAAAAGCTCCATAAAAGAAAAAAAAGGGCATGGTCAGATCCTAAATCCTTAAGCTACAGCATTGGTAATGTGTTTATATGTAAACAGTTAAAGGATAAGCTCTAAATCCACTGCCAAGCTAAATGGTTTATGCATCTTTTTTGTTTGTTTACTTCTGTGTCAATTAAGCAAATTGGTCGACCGTCCCTGACGAGCAAGAGATCTAAAGTGAGTGGGTTTTGCATTCGTGCCCGAAAGCTCCGATTTCCCCGAGCACCACAGTAACCCTGTCTTCACCTTTCACGAGGCCTCAGAGAGACGTCCGCAGCGTTAGAGGTGTGTGTGTGTGTGTGTGTGTGTGTGCGTGTTCTTTTGGTTTTGTTTTGTTTTTTTTTCTTCGTCTGCACGCTCTCTCCTTCCTTTGTTCCACTGGTCTAATCCAGTATGTGTGGGCCGGTAAGTTTAATGGAAACAATTTATTAAGTCCGGCTTAAAATGCCATCTGCAGCTAAGCCTCCCAAAGCCGCTAAGCTCCTGGTTTCACCCCGGAGCTTGCTGTGTTCACGCTTACTGTAATGCTCTGTTTAAAATGAGCACAACGGGTCAAAATTAATCAGGATTACAAGGGCACAAATCCACTTCAGAAATGGGTTTTCTACCAATCTTCCTCCTGGTATCCTAAGATGCCCCAGGTTTATTGGTTGGCACACCGCACGGCTTTACCCTCACCCCACGGCAGGTAGCAACGAGCCGGACCAAAAGGACCTCAGAGGGTATAAGGGGGGAGACTAGATACTGTACCCGCTGCTCTAAAACCCACAGATACAACATTCAACACAGTCGCTGCAGATTCCAGCGCTCCTCTGAAATATTTCGAGCTGCCGACAGCTAGGTGATGACTCCCCCGCCACTTCCATAGGCGCGGCATTGTGAAATGTCATCGGAGGGCCGATCAGCGAAGTGTTTATCTGGGCTCTGCGGAGGTGCCCTGCACATGCTCAGCTGCTGCATTTAGCTTCTCTCCCGCGCCTTCAAGCGAACGACAGCGGTAAACTCTGACCTGCAATTCAATAAGAGCAGCGCTGAGCGGAGCGGCGCTTTTACTTAAACACGCCTTCTCCAGGAAATCGATAATTTGCAGGAGGTTTAAGACAGGAAATAAACAAAAACCAATAACTGTTAGATAACGCTTGCCCTTTGCTGTACCTTCCTGCCTCGTAACCACCAACACAGGCAGACATTCAGCAGAAGTTGCTCCGGCTCTTGGGTAACGGCATCCGAAGAGAACTGCACAGTGCGCGCTGTGTTATTACAGATACTATTAGCTTGTGCTACTATGAGTACTTGCAGCTATAACAGGTTGTCAACAGCCTGGCAATGCAGAGATGATGAAAAGTAAATATGAGAGAAAGAATGCAAGGGTGTCTAGGTTTTACCCCAAACCACACTGTGTGCGTAATTACAGCGTTCTGCCTTCACTGATTACATTGTTGGTCTTTCTTCTACTCTATTAACCCTGCACCGTTTAATTAACATGACAGACTGTGGGTCTGTGTGCAATCTGGACTTAACCTCAAGTGTTTGTACCCGTAACTGCTCACCAAAATAAAGTTCAGAGCATCACGCTGCAAAGAAAGGAAGACAGCACTCACGATGCGGACGACTGCGTCACAGCATTATATATTTATGTGTGCCATAATGTGTGTGCGCTAGCGTGTCCCGGCCAACAGCTCCACAGGCCCGGTGATCAGAGGAAAGCGGGCTTTTCATTGATCCCACAGGACCGCGAGCAAGACCGGTAATGGGACACATACGCTGCATTCTAAACCACAGGAAAACAGCCTGTGGGCTGATCTGTATTACACACACATTATACACACACACACACACACACACAAAAAAAAACAGGCTCGGCCAAAAACAAACAGTGTCCCAGAATCCATTACAGCTTCAAACAACAACATTGGAATGGCAGATGAGAGCTCGCTGGCGGCATCTCTGCAGCCGTAGCGTGACATCTTTCTCGACGTCAGCAAATCACATTATCAAACTGCTGATTTCTTTACTGCTTCACCCTCTCTAACCCCTTGTTCTAATCTGGTACCATTCCTCTACATTACCCAAACAGGATCTGGTTGATCTGTGTGATAATCACCAGAGACGCTGATTGGATTGTCTGGATGTAATTCCAGGGCCCTAATCCTCAGCCCTGTGTGAACATTAGCGAGATCCGCAGAGGTCTCACATGGAAGTATGTGCAAGAGACAGCGGCGGCGTATGTGCCTGCGCTATCAGTTCTCCGTGGCGGCGTGTGTTTATACCCAGCCATGTTCTGCACAGGCACGCAGGGGAAAATAAGTCAACACCGTGACAGTTAAAAGTAGCCCAGCGGCCCGGTGGACGATAAATGGAGTCGGACGTGGTCTGCTTGTTTTCTAAACCATGCAAGTCTGGAAGTCATTGTCACCATGAGTGCCGGTTTCATGAGGCCGGCGCTGGTCACAGGTCATCTGCATCACACAGCCGGACAAGCCTGGTTTCTCTCTCGCTGTCTGCGCTGCTTTACCACTCAGCAGTCACAGCGGTTAATGAAGCTACCGCGCTAAACCCAGCAACACCCACAGATGTTGTTGTAGTTTCACAGCGCCCGTTCTGATGAGGAGGTGAATAGAACGGAGGTTGAAAAAAGCTCTTTTTTTTCGGGAGAAAGGCGGGAGGAAGATTTACCCTGGGCTCCAAAAACCCAACCCTCCTCGTATGGCCGTATTTCACACTGTTCCCTCTCCCTCTGCTCATGTTAATAACCCTCCTTCCAGGTTCCTGCCCTGGGGGGACGTGGTCTGCATGCTGCTGTCTGTCACTCGTGGGATGATCGCACCTCTCCTCCCTCCCTCCCTGCCTTCTTGCATCCACAGCTTGACACCTTTCTCCCTGCTCTGGCCTAGCAAGCATATTGCATTTAGTAAACATACAGGTGCAGCAGAATGACTATGCCCACACGGTATCTGTGAAATGCCAAATGCACTAACACATGTATGTGGATGCACATTAGCAAAAAATTTTTTAAAAATCACATGAAATCATACATCAACATACAAAAGCAAAGGCCTTATAATCCACATTTGTGCATATGTGAATGCACACAGAGTTTGTGTTGTCTGGGGGGCTGACAAAGCTCTTTCTCTCTCTTTCCTTTGGCATCCATTATGTTCCAGGCCTGCTGTCAGAGCGCTTGTATTGCCTGAGGGGAAGTTCCCATTTGTGGGAGCATGTGGCAGGGAGGCTCTAAATCCCCTCTAATGAACCAATATGTAAAAGGGCTAAGCCTTTGGCGGGGTCGTCCAAGAAACGCCACTCGGCACCCATGCAAAAATGTATGCATATGTAGTTACCAGACCTTGTTTATGTCTGCTGACATTTAAATCTGAATGGGGGCTGGAGGATTAGAGCCGGGCACATTTGGACTCATTCGCGAAACCCCAGTTGTTGTCATGAGTATGAAAGCGGCAGAGGAGTTTCGACTGAAGCGAGGAGTGGAGGGAACAGAGCGGGTTCTTACCGTTGGGTGTGGTAGGGGAAAAGAGCTTCTCCGATCCTACATCAGACACCTGGAAAAACAAGAGGGAAGGCATTTAGTGGATTTGTCTGATGAGCTGAATCAGTTGCAAGCTTTGGCTAATCCTATTTAAAAAAAAAAAAGAAAAAAGCAGACATACGATTTAAGATTATTCATCAAAACTAATGCAGGCGCCGACATAATTTATCTGCCTAGCAGGAGGTTTAGTCAGTGGCCCCAAGTACAATCCAGCTCCCATACGCAGCATTAAACAGTCAATCAACAGCTTCCAGTCGGCCATCGAGAGGAGCTCCCTCTGCACCTGATGGTCCCTGTCTGGCTTTTTCCTGGCGAGGTAACATTAGGTGGCACTGTTGTGCCACCTGAAAACCATCACAAGAAACGCTGTCAGTCAGAGGAAGTCGGTAACATTTGAGCACAAAGGCTCCTGCATACGTGCTGCCGCTCAGGAATCATTATTTGTTCTGCAGTATTTCTGAATGGAAAGACATATCTCATGAACAGAACGTGGTTCTAAACCACTTCATCGAGGACGGACAGTATCGGCCTGTGCTGGAGGTAAACAGATGATCTGTCCACAGTGGAAACCTGGCGGATGACATTCAAAACGGGGTTGAGACAAATAGCCGAGCGAGAGAAAGTCATCCGACTATGAAGTGATAGAGGAGACTCCTAGACTAAACACTGCAAGGTATTTCCTCTCTCCTTTAGATGGATGTGGATTCTGGCAAGCGCCACCAAAATCAAAACACACCATACGTTTTTACAAAAATACACGTTCCCTGGCCAGACAGGAAATTTTTAAACACATGCGAACGAAAAGCAGTAAATCCCCACCGAAAAAAACTGGCAATGTGCAAGATACCGTAGCAAAATGGCTGCGTGCTCGGACGATAATATTAACAATGGAAATCCTCCTCTGCCTGTAATGTCAAAGCCATGATTTCCCTCTATTTTAGCTCCTCTCGTCCGGGTTCCGCAGACTTGTAAAAAGCTGCGAGAGCTGCAACCCCCCCACCCAAAGGACCCGAGCGTCCTTTACTGCGCCGCCTGTATTTCACACAGTACAAAGGGAGCAGATTTAAAGAATGACCGGTGAATCACAGTGAGCGCAGGAGAGACAGAGGCAGAAAGTGAAAGCGAACGATTTTATAAACACAGATGGCTGTCCTTGGCATCCCCGTTAGCTCTTCACAAGTGTTTTGAGGACGTCCTCTTCTTTTCCAAGACCTCCCAATTTCTCCTTCACCGCCGCTGTCTTACAGTTCTCCGCAGTGTTTGTCTGTCTGGGCTTGATGTCTCTTTTCAGCTCTAATCACAACACTGCCCAGGGAAAGCAACCTCTCAACAACTAGGGTTATTCTCTGCAGCCGTATAACGTGTAGGTAGGAAACCTTACAAAGGGGATGTTAACAGTTTAGTCTGCTAAAAACATTAATAACAACACTGATACTTATATATTAGCCTAAAGCAAACTCTAAAGCAAGACTGCAGATGGCAACGCAGGGGAAGTCAATAATGAAGAATTAACAAGTCAGCTCCTTAAAAGTCCTGATGAAATATTTGTTGCATTCTTGATATCATTAGATGCTTAACTCCAGTTTTCAGCAGTGACCTCAGTAGCAACCATGTGATTTATGAGAAGGTGAAATTAGGGTAATCACGGAAGGCCTGGTTAACCAGTGTGTTTAAGGTAGTTCAATAGCCTGAAACAAACGCGAGAAGGGGTCAATAACACCTCTTCACTTGCATCGCCATAAGAGGAACGTTTAAAGAAGGGCAAACACTCAGCTGAATAGAGACGTTTCCTGTTTCCTCTTACAGTAGACGGGGTGAAAAACTACAGAGGAAAGACAGAGTGTTGTGCATTGCCCTCTTTCAGTCTCCCAGAACCAGGGCGCCAAGCTACAACACAGGCTCTTTGTTAGCTTTGGACGACATTAAACGCTCCACTACCAAGCCACGGCACTGCAGCAGCACGACCTCAGCCTTGAATCATGGCCTTGGAGGCCCTGGAAGAAAAATATGGGCTCAGAATGAAATGAAGCTTGTCAAATGGACACGGGAGCTGGCTCGGGGACTCGCTTAGTGTGGCATGGGGTCAGCAAAAAAGACAGGGTAGGTCATGCCGTAACTCACTATAACAGTTAAAACAATTGTTAAGACCAGAGTGGTTATCCAGAGCACGAGGCAGACATAACATGTCCCTGAGAAAGAGAACAGAAAATGCTGAGTTTACCATGTGTCGACCCAGATCTCCCCGGTCCTTTTTTGGCCATTTTCAGTGCGCAGTGAACCGTTTCATATTCCGAGCGTAGCCCGACGAGCATCAACAACCAATATTTAGGTTTTAATGCTGTGTTTTGCACCTGCCAAGTCGGCATGAGTCAGTCGCATAATCCACAATTACAAGGCCGGCTTACAAAAGCACTTCTTAAAAAGGCATGTCAAAACAGAGCCCTGATTTGGCTTGCCGTTGTTTTTGTAGAACTTTCAGGGTTTTGCTGGTCAAGTTGACATTTTTTCACGGGGTTGTGCTGCTGGCAGTCTGGGCTGCCTGTGGTTTTGGTGTGCAGAGGTCATGTATAACAAATTCTTCACACTCTCTTTGTTGAGGCAACCCTGGGTGCCATTAAAAACAGACAGGGAAAGACGAGACAGAGGGGAAATATATATTGGGAGTAAGAAAAAAAAAGAAGAGGAGCAAAGGCCAGGTTTTCCAAAGGAAACAGGGAAATTTAACCATTAAAAAAATATTGGGGGAAATTCAAGCCACATTGCCTAGGAGCCAAAAGCCCTTGGAGCGGGCCGCAGGAAGCCTGACCTTTGTGGGGGCCGCTTGCTATTTGAGCCTGGGGCTTCAGGAGCCTGGCCTGCTCTCTGGAGGGCCGTCAGCAGGCCTCAGCTTTCCTTCCCTATTCTATTCATTAGCCATGCTTTATGATTCAGCTTCCTCTGAGCCACACAAGAGCTCCCTTAGGAAAGAGACTGCTGGAGGGAGGGAGAAAAAAGGGAGTGAGACTAAGGGAAGGGGGGGAAAAAAGCAAGAAGGAGGTCATAGGGCCCAGCCATGGCCCAGCTCTCAGCAGCTGTGAAGTCCTCCCGTTTCCTTGGCAGTCGTAAAAGGAACAAGGGGGAGAAAGAAAAAGAAGGCAGCCAGGGAGGGAGCTGGGCCAGTAAACCCACCATCTGAGTGCTAACTTCCTAAAGAGCCACATGCACAACCATAATTCCCAGATTTAGGGAATGCCAAATTACAAATTACACCGCTGTTTGTTTTAAAAAGTCCCCAACTTCCCTGAACACCAATGACTTATTGGCCGCATAAATCTCCAGATAACAGCAGAGCCGCAAAGGGAGAGCAGAGAGGCAGAAAACCTCGCTAGTAATAAATGAGACATTTACTGCAAGGAAAAATGCATTTGCTGTCACAGCAGAGAAACAAGAGGGGGGGGGTCTTTGCAAATTTTCCATGTCCACATCTCTTTAACTTAACAACACAGCAAGCTAATTAATTTAGAAAATCTGAGACAAGCTTAATTGCGTTTTTTCTTAGTGTTAAAAAGCTTCCACGCTTAATTTTCGCACAATGGGCCGACTGAGCGTAGCGATGCAGGCGGCGAGGGAGGGCAGCGTAATAAACTGAGTGACCTTCAGGCATAAATTTATGAAAGGCGTTGATCAGTTAAGGCTGATTTCAATGAGACAGGAAAGTCAGCAATTACTCTGATTCGGTTAACCTCATTTGGTAAAGACTGCTGAGAGACCAGTTTCTTTCCTCGCAATCCCCCACCCACCGAACCCCCCCTTTATATCAAACGATCCTGCCGCAGTCAATCTCTGTTTGATTTGAGCGCGCCTATTGCACGGTCTGCATTCCTTGGAGCTGGTCAAATGATATCCAAACAGGAGGAAATCTTAGATAAATCCAGAATAACTCAAACCAAATTCCTAATACATTCTCCTCTCCCATCCCAGCGGGGCAGGTAAAGCCCTCCCCCTCCCTCGTACAACTACAGTATATATTTCCTTTCACATGGCTGGCAGTGCGATCACAACAGCTGCAGTGCAAAAACAAAGAAACCTGTTTGTAGGCTTTATTGTGGGCACCTGCCTGCAAAGACTATAATTACAATTTAGTTCTGAGTCACTGGCCACATGTTATGTTCCTGACTGACTGTTGCAGGACAAGTGGAAAGGTGGCTAATTTTAACAGTTACATACCGCAAACCAAATGTCAGACAACAAAAGGAAACTGACTGACAGCTCAATATCAAAACCAATCTGAGGGGCAGAGCAAAAAATGTCCAGTCGGACAGAACGGTACACGCAGGCAGGTGTAAACTAACTGAACAAACCTTACTGCGGGTACAAGGATGTCGTGCGACTGTGCGATCGCCGGTAATGGAGGAGAGAAAACAAACGCTGCACTTTACCGTGCACCCGACGGCTAAAATGAGCGGGTTAAATGTCTCGGTGTAGGCGAAGACACTCGATGGTCCTGCCTAAAAATCCGTGGCTCCTCTGCGCCGTATTAATGTGACAAGACGCAGCAGGGAAGACGGAGATCGCAGACAAAAAAAACGAGAGCGAGAAAGAGAAGGAAGAGGGCACACATCCTGGCGTGGACACACACGCACAGTGTTAATCTGCTTCCCTACCTGGTGTTTCATCACTGTCAGCATCCTCCTTCACTGCCCTCTCTGCCCATTTTTGATTTACGATTCACCTGAAGTTAACCTGAAGTTAACCTGAAGTTAACCTCTCTTTTTTGCGATATATTTTTTTCGAAAACCTCCAATCAGATGAGGACAATGCAGTTTGTTTACTCTACTCTATCAAATGACTATAACGTTCTGATTTCGTTATATTGAGTCTGTTATAATATTAGGTTGCGCAATAATGTAGAACGCCTCTTATCGGTACTGATATGGTAAAAACACTTGTCAGTCAAACCCTAGCAGGGGGCTGATTTTGTCTGTTCCCGTGAGAGTAGCTTGGTGCTTTGATAAACACTTCTATCAGCACCCACTCAGGGCCCTCAACCACCGTCACCCTTTCACCCCAGACGTCCGCTAACGCTGCATTAGCAACAAATGCCGCATTAGCCATGCACAGTGGGCCTGCAGCTCCCAGGCTGCAACGGGAGACACCAAATTAATTATCTCCCCTGCATTTGTCCTCAAGTCGTTCCAGAAACTTAATGACCTCCTGAGCTGTCGTTTATTATAAGCCGCAGCAGCGCCGCGCATTCCCGAGGTGGGGAACGGCCGGCGTCTACCTCACCTCCGATTCCCACCCACCGCTGCCACCGCCTGCTTGTCAGAACAGGTGTGGGCCAGCAAGACTGCGAAACCCCCAGCGAGCGCGATGGCATATACAGCAAGAATGGAAAAGAGAGAAGAAACCTCCCACGCACCTGTCAACCGACAGATACTCGCCTCAACTGGAGCATCATTAAGATGATAATGAATTCCATAGTGACCGCGTAGAATAGAGTGGTCTCCCAATGCGCGCGCGCACACACGACGCCCTGTGAAAAACCCTGTCAGAAAAGCCCCGAGTGCCATTTTCATAGCCACAAATAATGCGTGCGTGTGTGTGTGACAGTGGGCCGGGGCTGACAACTCCTGCTCCCTCTCCCCCTAGCAACAGACGCAGGGAAATGAATGCCAAGAGAGGAGCAGGGGGGGGGCTTGAGCTTTGTGTAAAATATTACCCTGCGTCTCGCTTACCGCGCCCCATGCCGCCGCCCCTCCCTCTCCTCCCTCCCCGGACTGCGCAGCAGTTGCTAGCCCTTATCACGGCTGTCTGTCAGTTTAGTATACAAATTAGCAGTCTATCAGGGGAATGCAGGGGCCTGTTTCATCAGCGGGGAGAAGGGCAGAGGCACACATTGCATTAAAGCCTCTTGCCGATGCAGACAGAGAGGGTCACAAATCAACGCCGCAGCGGGCCCACAGCCAGCACTAACCAGATAAGGAGAAATGAAGGAAAAAGGCAGAGGCATATTTCACCGGAGAGGATCCAGACCCACTCAAACTCCCTGCAAGGACAGGGGATGAAGGATGGAGGTGGGCTGGTGGGGGTGGAGGTATAGGCACGGAGGAGGTCACAAATCATAACCCCGCAGATTATGGAGTAACAAAAAGAACATGAAAAAGGGGTATGGAATGAAAAAAAAAACACAACGCAGTTCCATTCCTTAAAATATCAGCGACTGAGTTGATTATAAACTCAAAACTGTGGGAAATTAGGGCTAGCACGTTCCCCCCTTCTCCTGTGAAGTGAACCTGCGCATGTTAATATCACCAGAGACAAAACGGCTGCAAAGGGCTCTCATTAAGTGGCATAATGCAATGAGGCACAGTCTAAATTGCGGCAATAAAAGCCGACAGACAAATCATCTCGACCATCGTAATCCATTTAACTCAATTAATGCAACACCGGATCTGCACGCAGTGGTTTAAAAGCATGTGCGGCTCTCCTCCCTTGTCAGGCTGATGGGAGTTTGGGGGTTACGGGGGGGTGGGTGGGTGGGTGGGGGGTGCACCTGAGAGGATAGTAGTATCTCTTTTAGGGTGAGATAAGGGTCAGTGTGGTGCAGCCATTGCACTTTGATTAAGTCCTGCTTACGACCATGGAAATAGAGAATGAGAAAGACAGAGAGATAAATGCAATGGGCGTCAGGAAAACAAATGCGGGAGATAGCGGGGCAGCTCGGCTCAGCACAGCACAGCTGACGATGGAAAGGGTGTGGCCTCCTTTCCTTTTTAATCTCAAAATGTGTGCCAGCAGCGATAAGAACCGCAGGTAATCTCCCCGTGGAATCGGGGGGCTTTTCGTCATTACTCTCTGGCCCTGATACAGATCACAGCGCTAGTGGCTTCTGCCGGCTCTCCGGGCTTCTCGGCAGACGGCCCTTTAAGACACGGCTCGCTGCTCCCTGATTGGCTGGTCAACAGTCACAACCAAATCCCGGCTCCCTCGGGGCCGCCATCAGGAGGTATGATAGGACGGGTCACGGAAAACTCACCGTCCCCGTATCCACATCATCCCTTTTGTTGTGGAGCCTTTGCCCCGGCGTCAGTGTGGGTGGTGGAAAGTAAAGAAGCCTTTCTGGATGTTATTGTCTGAGAGGCAGGATAACAGACAGGCAGATTATTTCAAAAACAGCTTTCTCCAGAGCTCTCACAATGCGGCACTGCTGTTGCTGTGGAGCGGATCCTGGAGGAGATAATAATAATATTCCTAGCCAGAGCCTTTGCTGCAGGAGAGCTGCCTTCTAACAGATAGATACACATAATTCTGACTGGCCCGCCATGACATAATCGCCCTGTGGAGAGCTGCAGGCAAGCTTGGTAGGCAAACCACCTCTCACTGCAGCTTGTTAAGAGAAAGGTGGCTTTAAGCACCGCTCAATAGAAACTCCTATTGAACTTGTGTTTTTTTTTTATTCTCACTCCATCTGAACAACGTCTAGGTGAGTCATAGCTGACCTCAGGCTACACAAGTTACAGTCTTCTTTTCTTCCTCTTAAGATCGTACTGCGCTTTTGACTTGGATGAATTTGCTAAAGAGAGGGGGGAAAAAAACCCAACAACAACAAAAAAAAAAAACTCGGCAGGATCTTAAATAATGCAACGATAAAAAAGCTGTGACCCCTTCCCTTGCCTCAACCCACACACAGCGCATTTCTTATGCGGTGAAAGACAGCACACAAAGAGAAGAAAAGAGCAGAGCTGGCACTACATGGAAATGTGTGGTAGGCATTGTTTTTTTTCCTCTGGGCACGGACACCTCTAATGAGAGGAAAATATGCGCCGCAAAAGGCAGATCTCACCCATACTATGCCAGTGATTTTGAGTAATATGAATCACCTCCCCTCTAAGACAAATAAATATTGTTCTAACACCAGTGGGATTTTAAGGCTGACTCCGGGTTAGGAACACTACGGAGGATCCAGGCTCCACACAACAGCCTCCACACCAGTCATCCTGCATCCCACGGCCTCCCAAACCCTACACCTTCTCACTCGAGGCCTTGCGACCCCTGACCTTTCGAGCTTGGCTCTCTTGCTGAGCTCACAGTTTGTCAGCGTGATAGAGGGGGTGTAAACTTGTTGATGCTGGTTTAGTAACATCATCTCTCCCGAACAACAACAGGAGCCGAAATGAGGCAAAGGGAATTGAGGAATTCATCTCTGCATCCTGCTCATATGTCAGCTGCAGCCGTGAAAGCCGGCCAGGCTCTCAGGGTCAATGCAGCCACTTGTCCTGCAGAGGAATGAAGGGTGGGGGTGGGGGTGTGGGAGGGGGTTACAAGCGGAGGAGTGGAAAACTGGAAATGGGGCAGGGAAGACTGGCACTTGTTGCCGAATGTCACCTTGATCTCACTCTACTATGCCCTTGCCACTTTAAGACACACTATCCACCCCGCTAGCACAAACAAACACGGTGCACTATATAAAGGAGTCTCAGACCTCCAAAGCCCCCAGGTCATGTCGGAGAGGGATGTGGCACGTTAAGTGGAATTTACTTTTGCTGCAGACATCGGGCCTCAAGTTTCTGGCAGCTGTAACTCAAGCTTTTCCCCAGGGCCTCACTGCAGGGTTGGACAGGACACCCAACGCCCAGACAGTCACCAGGCTCAGCTGCCCTTATAAAGGAGGGAGACGGGAGGTAGTTGGTAGCTGTGTAGTTACTGGGGCCCCGCAATATTACTTATTACTATTTCCACTGTAAGGTTGTGTTTACAATGGAAAGACTTTAATTTCAGCACCAAACAGTGAGGGGTGAGGTGGCTATTACAAAAAAAAAAGAATGTTTTTCCTCTAGTTTTTGCTCCTTGCTACATATAAGGTTAACGGTTTGAGCGCGTTGTGTTCTGAGGTTACAGAAATAATTTGACGGAGAACCTGAACCCTTGCAGCCCGGTGTACGCCCACCGCATCATCACAGCAACGCATCTCTCAGATCGATGTTGTCCCTTCACTGACGCCTCGGTTTCTCTCCATGGATACGTGAGAGGCTTTTGACTCAGGCATGTCATGACTTTTTATTATGGGAAAGCGTGCACCTAAACTGAGATATGACACCCACCCCCCACCTTACATCTCTTTCGTGACATGGCGTAGCGCTTGAGCTCTTCTGTCAGTGACAGTCCAGATGTGTGACTTAATGTGAGGTGGGTGGGAGTGTATAAATAACCATGATGACATATCAGAGGGACATGCCAGGAGCTTTGCCCAGTAAGGCGGGAGGTGATGGAGGGGGTGCTGAGCTAACTGTGCACCTCTCGGGAATCCAGCTCAAGCGAGTTTAACGCCAGCACGACAACTGCAGAGACCTTGGGAAAGAGCTTATGGCTTTAGACTTCACACTTACTGTGTAACATCATTCTAGCAAATCACAGTGTGACCTGACCTTGACAATGGCCATGTTCCTAGTTGTTTTTCAATTATAGTTATCAGTGCTTACTGCAACTGTATGGGAAATATTTAGGAACTGCACAGACCTGAGATAACTGTGACTCATATTGGCATGCACAAAGTGACGACAACCTGCCAATGCATGAACTGAAGTCATTTTTAACATAAGATCATATCATTATTCAGCGCTCACAGCGACCTACATTTCCAGTAATTAGTAACATCCTTTTTTGTTGTAATTGTGTATTTTGTGTGCTTTCCTTCTGTTATGGGCCCCCGGTGAACTCACTGTAAACCCACAGGCTGTTATCTCCAATAATAACAGAGCACCTGTGGAGGAATTTGATCTGGCATCCATCTGAACACAAATCCCTGGACCGAGGAGAAGGGCAGGGTGAGGCGGATATATTTGATGTGTTTGCATTGCTAGAGCAGATTTATGAGCAATCACTGCAGGGAGCGCTATTAAAAGTTGTTGGCCGTGCCAAGTGTATGCAGAGCATCATTTGCTCTGGATTAAAATATAATGAAGCAAGTGAATGCAACTTTGTCTTACATGCAACTCCTTAAATTATTCAGGTGGAAAGAAAAAACAACAGGCAAGGAATGTTCCCTGATGCACTAATACCTTTTTCTGGGCTTGTTCGCGATGAAAAACAATGAATGGCTTGCTAAAAGCTTTGTTTTTCATTGAGAGTCTCAGCATTTGAGCGGATTAAATGAGCAAAAAGGACGCCAAGTCACATGCAGAGGCCACTCACTTTCATCCTGTAGTACTCTGGCTTCAGCGACATTATTGGAGCGTGTGTGCAAAATGCACTGGATGGATTTTTTTGCAGATATGGGAAGGGGCGAGGTTAAACAGCTCATTACCGCAGCGCCAGATCACCTCAACAAGCCAGTTTCCTGTCAATAAAACAAAGCTGACAATTACACTCTTAAACTACCTCTTAAATGTCGTCTGCATTTTCAAAAGGATGCCTGCTCGAGCCACTGACCGTCTATGCGCGCTGATAACTGGTTTAATTACCTGTGTCATTTAAAAGCATGTGCTTGTTTTTCCAAGGTAATTCTACGGCAACCTCTATTTCCTTGAACTTCATTTCAACATCCGCACGTCCAGAAACACTCAGCCTGGCTCAGGTGGCTCCTGTCTGTATTTGAATAAGAGATATGCAAACAGATGAAGTCAAAGCAGAAGCTTGTGTGCTCGAGCAGCCTTTTCTCACATTTGAGAGAGTCCTTGGATTAGTTAGTGGAGGCTCCAGGGCCTTTATACTGCATGCTATTCATTCAGCAGAGAAGGGGGGGGGGGAAGTGTGTTTGCATTTCATGTCTGTCAGTGGGAAAGATGTGTGTGGTTGGACTGCAGAGGCCAACGTAAACAGAGTCCCAAATGAAAATGGCGACCATTATAGCCAGCAGAAACCAGATGACCCATCATGCGGGATCCACAGGAGAAACCCTTCGAGCATCTTTCCCTTCAGCTTTTTATTTTTTCTGACAGCACAATTAAGGATTTAATGGCGGAGAAGGGGGTTTAATCAAGTTTTAAAAGCTGTGAGGCTGGGCACAGAAGGAGGATGGGTGTAGCTGAAGTTATGTCTTATCCATGCAAATGGCTGGAGCACATTCAGTGAAGCAGTGAAGGAGCCATAGCTTTTGCCTTAGGTGGAGCAACATGTGCTGGTGCAGGCCTGGGCGTAACCCATTTACTGTTCGTGCTTTTAATGTTTTTTGAAAGTTTTCCGAGGCTGCCACCTGTGTAGCGCCCCAAACCTTGCTGCGCAACAGCAGGGAACTGGAGACCTAGTACACGTTGCTGCACCCATGTAACTTCTCTCTGAATACTGAAATCCCTGTCCCGGCCATCACCCACATCCATGATTGACAGGACCCGAGCGGGACGCCAGTCCGGGGATGCAAAATCTTCTGGTACAGTGCCCTTACACCCACCACAGATCAATAACTCCATATGCAATTAGAGTGGCTGTAACAGATGTGCTCACAGGCTTTCAGCGCTCCACGTTCACTTTCAACCACCGGGATGCCCTTTGCTTCACATCACAGAAACACATGCAAATGTGAAAAAAACACAAAAAACAGGCGAGCTGGGTACTGGCCACCCAGACACACTCTACACTCTACATTCAGCAGTTTATGCTAGCATAGCAACACTTTCAGAGTACGGGGTCACGGCAGGAGAAGGCAGGGCCAATGTTGCGGCGACGGGCCGGTGGAAACAGGTCTTGTCTCGCTCTTCTTCCCACTGGGAGCGACTTCAGCCGGCGTCAGTGTCGGTTACACTGGTTCTGTCAGCTCAGCCCCTACCCTGTCACTAACAGGTGGCCTTTCCCTCACAGCGAAGCCATTTGCCTTGCACAGCGGTAGTCACGGACAGCCCCAGCCAAGCCGCATTCAGGTTTCCAGCGTTACAGCTCAGGCCGAGGAGAAAGGCAGTGGCAGAATGCAGAGGGATAGGCCGGGGGGGGAGGGAAGGAAGAAAAACCTCCTCCGATCAAATAAATGCCACCGTAAGCACAAGTGACAAGTCTTGTTTGGGGTTGTCCCTGCTCAGGGCCTGAAAGGCCAGCAGTGCCTCATCTCCTCAGCTATGTCTGCAAGCAACGTGGGTGGGTGAGGGAGGGAAAATGTCTGATTGGTGCCATAGCCAAGAATGAGAGCAGCCCAATTATATTTCCTATCCCTCAAGAGCCGGCCAGCCCCCTCTGGTAGAGCGAAGCCTCTGCCATCTCTTCTCTCCTCACCTCTCAAGACACTGCAGATAGATAAATAAATGACAGCCCCGCTGGGGCTTGTCCCAGCCTCCCAGAATACATTGCAGAGGCTGGCTGGCTGTCTGGCTGTCCGTTTGCCTTCACCTGGCTTTACTGCAGATAGACATTTTTCACATTATTATCGTTGCAGTGCCTCCATCGCCCTGTTCACTCACTGAGTTGTGGTTGATGATGGTGGCAGAGGACCTGAGGAGACTGGAAGGAAATGTCTCTTGTCAAAGTCAGCATAGCCTAGCTTAGCAGAAATTTAACAAGTTCCCTGGGCTCTCTCCATTCACTCTCTGACGGAGCACGGAGCCAGGACATGGCCGGCTGACAGCCCTGGGCATGTCACTGTCACTGGCCCTTGATACGCCAGAGAGAAAAGAGAGGGGAGGCAACAAGGCTCAACCCTACAACACTTGTACTTAACTCTACAGCTCCATGTTGCTACGTTGCCGCCAGCCGTAAAAAAGCCTCACCATTTGGAAATTGAACTTTATCTAACACAAATGTGAACTAGCCTTAATCACATGCGGACCAGTTGCAGTCCTTAGTTCAATGAGCGTCTCTGTGCCGTCACGGTAAAGTGCTTACAACTTGACAGAAAGCCAAATATCCCAGGATGTTTGTGTTTTTTCAGTAATAATCAGGTAGAAGCCGACAGTGAAATACTCGAGCTTAAACTGCATGTGTAAGAGCATTTTTCCCCCCGCACTCTCGCCACTCCCCGATGGTTAAACCCAAAACCAGATGTTGTGGATCAGTGGGGATAAAAAACAAGGCGAATAAAAGTGGAGAACGGAATGGTACGCATTAACTATAATCAAAAAGAAACAAAAAGGAGACCAGGATGCTTTAATTACTTCTCACATATAATTTTGTTTTGTGGGGGCAAGCCGTGCGCTGCCAAGAAAAGAAAGATGAAAAGTGACTTAAATTACATGGAGAGAAAGTGCAGAGGCTTTTTTACACACGGTCCATCTATTCTCCACAGCTGTAGACAAGGCTGATGACTAGCCCCAAAGCCTTGTTGTAAATTGCCCATGGATACAAAACTCAGAGGCAGCCATCCTGCCTCTAAGTTGTTCAGCATGGCCGTGTCTTAAAGAGAGGTAATGAAATATACTGATTGCAGATGGACAATAAAGGCTGAACTCTTCTCGAAAAACTCCTCTTACAAAAAGCTTTTCGGCGTACAGGACGGTTTTCTGTGGTTTCACTGTATCCGTCATCTGAAATTCCCTTCCATAATGTCATTTTAATCATCCGTCATGCCATTCTGCCAAGTAGCTGAGGATGTGCACTATGTTTGGCCACAGGAGAGAGCTTGGATGAGGCCTGAGTTGAGGTGCTCTGTGAATCTACTTCATAGCCATCCCCTGTTTGCAGAGTCTCTCTTGACTCGCTGGTTTTGCCACAGTGCTAAATTGCACAGCTGTTCCACAATCTGTGGTAGTGTTAATTACCCAAATGTGAGCGGCAGCTCGTCAGTTCCTCACTAACGAAGGGGCCTGCTTTCCAGCGAGGGTGCCGTATGTTTGGTATGTAGGCCCATTTCCAGTCAGCGCTCCCCAGGCTGCGCACGGACCACCCGACACATCCGCATCCCGGAGAAGACGCATCTAATTAAAGCTCACGACGCAAATCTGCTTACTAAGGGGGAAAAACACGCGGGCTGGATTAAAAGACAGCGAGAGGGGTGGAGTGGGATGGGGGGGGCTTTAATACACTGCAAGTGAAAGGGCTTAGGAGGAAATATGAGAACTCTCAATAGTAAGATCCCAGGCAAGGCTGGAAGGAAATGCTGTGTGAATGTGAGCCGATCAGTCAGCGTTTGTCAGTCTGATCCCTTAGCACTTCCAAAGCCCCCAGGCAGAGACAGACAGGCAGGTTGTGTTCTAGAAAAGTGGCTTCTTAACTCTCCTGGTTGGGCCCCTCTTCCAAGGACACACACATCAATTCACAGCTACGAGAACGCAGACTGACAGAACTCAACAGCCTCTGCTGAAAGCCAGGAACACTTAGGAGATCCAACAGAAACGGAACACAAATAATGATGTACAACTTAGGTGATGTTTTACAGCAGCTGCATGTGAAACGTACCTTTTATCCCTCTCACATTCTCACACGATGACGCTACATGACAATGAAACCCTCTCCAGGCAGACGCTGTAAACTTTTAATGCATTGCATTACACAGTACATCACCCCACTCCTTGCATGCAATGTTAAAAACAAAGGTGTTAAGAACTCCCCTCATGAATCATACTCGCTGGCTAAAAGCCTAGCTGCAGTGTACCACCCACCTCTGGTTGTACATGAACAGCACAGCCTGAAGTAGCAATGGGAGACTACATAATGAACGTATGAAGCTAGGTGTCACGGGGGCTCGTATGGTGCACAAAACGATGGGGCAATTAGGCCCACACGACACGTCGGGATGGCGTGATGAAGGACTCCTGGGCTCGTCTCCTCCGCCTCTGTTCCTCTATCATTAAGGATTGAGCAGCCACATCTGGCTAATGGCACGCCTGGGGTTCCTGCTCAAACACTGTGCCACGCCGCGCACATTTAATTACGCCTCATAAAGGTAACAAAAGACACGGCCCGCTCTCGGGGAAGCAATGTTTGGAAATCGGGAAGGGAGACGGAAAGAGAGACAGACGAGGGAACTGGCCGGCTGCCAGAATTACAGGTTGACCCAGGTCGTCAGCTTCAAAAGAGGGGGAATTCGCTCGAGTGCCTCCACCTCTCGTCGAGATGGGTCCCAATGAGCAGGCTGAGAGGAGGAGACGCTCGGCGGCTGAGAATCAAAGGACCTCTGGTTTGTCTCCTCTTCTTCTATTAGATCATGAGCTGCACTCGGAGCTGCTGTCACTGGCTAATTGCAGAAAGACTGGGGGGGATTAAAGGGAGAGCTCTCTGGAAACCTGCATGGGTTTCAGCAGCTGTTTGAACTGGAGGGACTTGTTTGTAAGGCTGGACGGGGGGAAAACAACAACAATAACAGCATCACAGCGCCGTGCGTGTAACAGCGCCTTGGCGGAGCGTTGTGACCCGCACCGCTTCCAGCCGGCCTCTCAGGCACCGCGTTGCTCAGCAGCCCCTGCAAAGAGCTCACCGCATTCAGCCGAGAGCATGAAACACACATTACCCACTGACTGACTTCAGTAGTACCTGGAGCTATTCAATGGCCGTCTGCCTTGCGTGGCACACAGCTGACATTTCGAGCTGAGAGGGAGAAAAAAAAATTTTAAGGGGAAGAAAAAACATGAGCGCAGACACAATCCCCTGGTGTCTCAGTGAGCAGATGCCCACATTTAGGAAATAACATCGGCTAGGAAGAGATCCGGGACAAAAAAGCTGTGGCTCATTGTCAAATCAGTCCAATGTCTGGCACTTTGAGAACTGGCAAACACCACAGGAAAGGTCACTGGTCACTTCCATTTGGACCTGCACATAAATCCCCCGCTGTCCTGAGCAGTAAATAACAGCCAGGTCTGAAAGAGCTGCCACGCAATAAAAAAAAAGGGGGAGAAAAAATTTATTTTGTTTTGCGAACACCTCCCTCTCCCTTTACAGCCACTGGCCTTGTGTGGCCCTTTGCGTTATTTATAGCTTAAACGTTAAAAACAGAGCCATCTCTGCAGTGTGCATTAAAAGACAAGCCTGCCAAGCGCTTCGCTCCACGGCAGCTTCCCCTTCTGTAAAGTCTCCCTCTGCTTTTGGTGTAGAGAGAGTGTTTTATGGCAAGTCCCTTGTCAGGATTAAGATGTAGATCCAAGTGCCACAGGGACGAGCATAAATTCTCCATCTCCCACTGTGGACCCACAAGTGGTGGAGCTCGGGGAGCGTCCTTGAAGAATGAGTAACATCTCATGCTATGTGTCATCTGTTATACAGTAATGACACGTCCTCGGAACAATCCGCATCTCCTGTGGCCCATAAGTCTGTGAATGAGAGAACTACTTGATTCCGTGACTGAATTTTGTGAAAGGCTGTATACATTACAACAAATGCAGTTCACGCAGCTTTCCCCAACGTTAATTTGAATGCTCTGTTTGCACCAACGGCAATGAATACTAAATGTAACATGCCCGTGGATCCACAGGAATCTGATTCAGAACCAGGGAAACATGAATCAGTTTTAATGCAGTGGAGAGGACCGGCGATGAAGCTGCTCGGCGTACAGTAAATCAGAAGGAAACACCAGCCAAAGGTAGGAGAACACTGTCTAGGTAATGTTTGAGCGCCGCTGGCTTCAGCTGGCCCGCAGAATGACTGGTACGTTGTTTTTCAATTCTACAGCACAACACACTTCCATATTTCTTGGAGCTCCTCTCGTGGGGCATCTTAAATCTCAGAGTATAAGCCAGTTTGGATTAGCTCCACATTTTAGACAGGTTCCAGTTGGGATTTACAATAGTTTTACAATAAGTTCCTCCCTCAGCGCAGCTCCAACTGCAAATGCATCAACAACATACAGTATTTAACTGACATGTAGTTAACGCCACACGTTATTTCACAGACTGTTACATATTTAAAGCCAGACAACACTAAAATAACTCTAAAATAAGAGGCGAGACTGAAGCATCAATTCCCACCACTTGATAGCATTCTGAGGTTTTGGCCACAATCGTCACTACCGAGAACATGGGGTTACATCCAGATGCTTGGGCTATTTTCTTGAATGTCGTCTTTGCTCATGCACGGGTTCCAGAATAAATCTCCATTTCTTTTCCTATCTCGTATGCAGGCTTCAGGGGGCACAAGGCATTAGTCTCATGATGCTGGGTTTGTCATGTCTACCCCAGCTGTGATCTGCCTCAACTCTTACATTACAAATAGCTGGAGGATTTTTCACCCTCTTATCACATTTGGCAAGCAGGCCTGTCCCTTATCAGCTTTCCGCTAGAGATAAATGGGCTTTTGAAGATAGGAGTAAGAGAGGTTTTTGCAAGCTAATTCCAGAGTCCCATCTGCACTAGATTACAGATAGGTGCTAGGGAGAGGAGAAAGATACATATTTTAATATGTAGGTGGTAGACATATCAGGTTGAAGAGTGACTGGTATTACAATGTCATATACAGTACTCTCCAACCCAAAGACACGCAGAACTAACAGGCAATAACAAGAGATAATGGAAGGAGAATATTTTATGGACACTTCATTATTGACCACATCAGTTACACTACTGTGTGTGCACCGGCCCTGATGAGAACAAAATAACATTTCCAACATTGCCTATCTGGGGTCCACAGTACAGTAAACGACAGCGATTGGCAGGCGTAACAATGACTACAAAGACACGTGTGTTTTATCAGGGGAAAAGTAACAGGAAACAGGAATAATTCAATTCAATTATTTAGTTATATTTCCCATCTACATGGAAGTCAATATTGGACCAAAAACTACCACAGTCTGCCAGTGATAATTAATATTTCAACTCGACAATTTATAACTTCATTATAATATATTCAACAAATGTTTGACTGAGGTCATGGAGGTGACATGCCCTGAAAAAACACATTTTTGCAGTGGGGCGGATGATGGTATAAACAATATTTCAGTCTCTGCTATTTCACTGTGGATAGATTTTCTGACTGTACTAGCACCTCCGGCCAGCAAGTGTGCTCTAAATTCACTACACATGCTAGAGGAAGAAATGCCAGCGAGAGTAATATAAGAAGAGACATTAAACGTCACAGTGATGGATATTTATGATATTCACATACATTACCACCGTAGGAATAATAACAAGTAATACTAAGAGACACATGGTATAACCCAGATTAAAGAAGGGTTTGGTTTCACCAGTGGACACAACACTTGTAGTTCCCTGTGGAAATATTATAGCAATACATAGGGCAATAAATAGGGCATATCACTATAATCTCACAATAGAGACGCGCCTCTGAGCCCCTACAGGATTAACACGGGGGTGTTGTAGTGGACCAGTTCCCAATAACACTCTTTGGTTTGCTTTCTGGGCGCAACGAGAAAGTGGCGGACTTGTGCTGGACTAATATTAACAGGCGACATGTGATCCGGCCTGACCTTGATGGTTGAGATTCTTGGGCGCGATGAGGGGGAAGAAAACCCAATTAAACGGCTCCTCCCGGGGCTGTGGAAGTCAGACGCGGGACAGACTCTCGTCGCGTGTCTGCCCTGCGCGGCGCGTTCGACAGGGGCTCATAAAAGCCCACAGCACGGCGCGCGAACGAGACGGCGACCTGCAAAACACCTCGTTGGAGTTGTTTTTTTTTTTTTTAAACCAATGTACACACGCGGCGATGCTGTGGCAGCCGATATAATGCAAATGTAAAGTCACATATAATTTCATATAATTGCCCACATGTTCATCGGACACTAAAACCCACGGTGCAGGCGAATGCCGCTTATAATTTCAACCCGTATATTATCTATTTATTCTCTTCGCCAGACACCCGCCGGACTAACTTCCCTCGGTTTCTAATAGTCTGTGCGCGATGAAGTTCACGCGGAATTACTGCGAGCATTGTAAACGCGAGTCGAGCCCATTTTGAGATAGAAAAACGGGTAAAGTGCGTCTGGACGTTTTTCAAGCCACCGCTACATCTTTGCTTACAATACGTGCGGGGCGTCGCGTCGGAAAGGAAAATGCGCCTGCCACCGGCGGAGACGGGCTACAGGAGAAAAATCCCAACAATGAGCATTTTATTCCAATATCACAATTATTCACCAGCTGTGCATACGATTGCTATTTTTATTATTATTATTTATTTATTTTTAAAATTCTTCTTTGGTTAATATTTCCCCTGAAAGAAATAATAAATAAAAGCAACAAAAGCATCGATGGAATTTCGTTCAACCTTACCGAGTCCAAATGCGCTGCGATCGGTCGCGGAGGATATCCAAATCACCCAGACTGGAGCAAATAAGAGCACGCATTCATAGAGGTGTTTCAGCGAGCCTTAATGGGATTAAATCCAATCTGGATTAAAAAAAGAAAACAGATTGTTCGACGGTCGGACGAGGAGAAAACTCTCAACATAGAAACCTGCCGGAACAATAAATCTTCACCGAGGTTTTTTTTTCCCTCCCTCCGTCTCTCGAAAGAAAAAGCGGCGAGAGCTTCAGGAAACACTATGAAAATTCAGTTTCTTCTACTTCGCTAAAGTTATGGAGGCAATTATTCGGGCTCCTCGGGGGAACACAGCGGATCTTTGTCAAGCCAGAGCACCGCACGTAGGATTCCAACTCGGATAGTGAAAGCGCCGATGACGGATCGTCCTCAATAGATTCCCCAAAGTATTTTTCGATCTCACGCAGAAAACGCGACGAAATACATATCCAAGAGCCGCGTGGGTGCTCGGCCGTGCGTTGGGGGATATTCGTTTGACGGTTATCCACAAGATCCCCGCGCGTTTAGCAGGCTCAGACGACAAGTCCCGAAAAACGCAGTGCGCTCCGCTCCTCTCCGACCTGCTCTCCGTGCGCAAGAGAGAGAGAGAGAGAGAGAGAGAGAGAGAGGCACTGGGCTGCTCTACGCGTCAGCGTGTGTGTGTGTGTGTGTCGGTGTGTGTGCGTGTGGCAGCAGCTGTTGAAAATGAGGACAGAACGAGACCAGAGCAATCAATGTACGAGGGCTTGATCTGATTTGTTAACAGTATTCCCAATAATGGTCACAGGATTTAAAAAAAAAAATCTATTTCTGCTCCTTTGTGTAAAATAATCATTATTTTGGCGAGATTGAATAGAAATGCCGAAGCATAAACAATACTGCATGTTTCAGGACAGTATTGTATGCATATATATCTGTACAGAAATGTATGTTCAATGGTGACTGTTTCCTAATCTGAAATGTATGGGGCAATGTAAGCCAGTTCATAACACATCATACAGCAGTACTGAATCTCGTGCTAAACTCACTGCATCGGGGCAGGATCATTCAAGGGACATGCTTTTTGAAATAGCAGTACACCATGCAGCTATGCATACAGAGATGTAAAGTGGAAAAAACAACAAAAAACCAACTAAAATTGACCCCTCCAGTCTGCAATGATTCCCTGAAACTGTGAGTAGCCTGAGGAGTACGGATTGGCATCAGTCCTGACCGAGCATTGCTCGCCATCTGCTCCTTTTCCACAGTGAAGATGTTATTCTTAAAATCTGCTTCAGAGGAGAACTCTCTGAGGCTAAAGAGGAGGAGGCTCTGGCTCTGACGTCTCCAACAAAGTTAGCCCTGTGGTTATCCTGTTCACTCTTATGACCTGCATAACTTAGCCATGATTGAAGTCAGGTTGAAAGAGGCTTGCGCTTACAAAATGCCAAGGCAGAGTAAGGGGGTCCTTTACAGCTCCACCTCCCCGTGGAGTTTTCCTGGAGACAAGTCGAAGATTGGTGTTTACTTTCTGCCATAATGTGTTACACTCCACAGATACCCCTGAGAGAATGGCAGCTCTGTTATGCGAAACAAATGCTTTTTTATAAGGAATGATAAATACAGTATTGTGGACGGATGAATAATACACTGAGATATCAACCCCAAACTGGGCATCCACACATTTTGCCTGTAGGTTAGGCACTGTCTTGCACACAACAGCAATAAGAGTTATGGCCAGCTCTGTGGGTTTCTGACAGGAATGCAAGACTTGTAATTATTTCCCAGCTGACTGTGATTAAGGGTCATCCCCAAGCCTGCAGATATCCCTTAAAAATGTCGGGCATTACCCACGCAGACACAAAAACCCACCAACTCACTAACCCACACACACAGGTCAGAGTAAAAGGTGCAGCATCAGTTGGAACTCGACGGGGAAAAGTTAGACGCCACTAAATTGGACCTCGGTCAATCGAGCAATTGGCTGTGATCTTGTTTATCCTAGAAAATAACAGCTTACCAAAAGCAGCTGAGAAGAGCCAGCGACTGAAAAGAGCGGACGCTCTACAGTATATATGACGCAAAACCTGGGAAACGTTCCAGGACGACGCATGGAACAGAAAAGCAGATGGTGGACTGGCAAGGCATCTTGGGAAACTGGCCTCTTAGATGCTAGAGAAGGTAACAGTAGATGTTTAAGCCATAAAGGCATCATCACTCCTAAGGGTCACGTTATAACTGCTTCCCTCTCCATCACTCTTCTATCCCAATAAAGAAAAGCTGAAGCAGTCACTGGGATTCGGGCGCACTGTTGTTGTTTTGTAAGGACGGTATGCGGTTATTTCCCCTGAAGGAACGACTCTGAAAGTGCGTTATTTAAAGGGTGTTTCCTGCTAACTACCAAACACTTACCGACATTTGCAACCTTGTGAAAAGCTGGAGACACCATGATGTGCACAGGACTTCTGAGCAGCAGTGTGTGGTAACTCTGCCCAGCTGTTGTTGGTCAATGAATAGTTCCAATGCATAAGCTAATTGCTCATCAGACCTCAATGTTGTGATCTCCATTACTATACTTACACATAATGACAGTTGTGAAGATGTTAAAAATATTTCTGACCACAGCCACACTAAAAAGTGTAAGGGATTGTGTATACCTTATTTTATTTTATTTTATTTTTTTGAAAGCTGAGATGGAGACATGAGAGAAGCTTCAGGAGGATTCCGTCTTAAGCTAGCGAGGACACATATAGTTCCCAAGGCACGGGGTCTTACCACTACATCACCTCTGGGAGAAAGGTTGGGTGTATTTTCTGTCCTTCAGCACTTTAACAGCCTGCTCTGGGCTTCACGTCCATTCAGCGGTGGGCTGCTAATGCTGCCAGCCT
Organism: Psettodes erumei; assembly: GCA_016785225.1. Classification (NCBI taxonomy): domain Eukaryota; kingdom Metazoa; phylum Chordata; class Actinopteri; order Pleuronectiformes; family Psettodidae; genus Psettodes; species Psettodes erumei. Next base: position 2,821,888 of record JAFBJZ010000781.1, read on the forward strand.
TAGCCAGGAGAACAGTTAATCTCAGGTAAGCCTGCGCTGACTGAGTGGATCTAAAGGCTTGGTCCAAATATCTGCCTTGTGGAAATAGCATCTGGCATACACCCCCCCCAACCCTCCCTCGACCCCCCCACCATACTCAACAGCTTCCAAAAATAGGTGCATGTACAGTAAAAGCTGTTATGTAAAGAGAGAAGCCAGGAGCACGGACAGAAAAATGTTGATTCCAGATCGGATGTTGACAGGACACGTTCGTATCGACCACAAAGAGAAAATTGAATCTGAAGTTATCAGGCAGATGTTTCTTGGAGGATGGCAGTTTGTTGCCAACAGCTCGTCCCCCTGCTTTTGAAATTGAGACTATCAAGAGGAAATACCCGTCTTTAAGGTGAATGATATCACAGCCTGGAGGCACTGGCAGACAAGACACAAATAAGCTTAGCAGCTGATTTCAGAATTAGTGTCGGAGGGATTTAGCATATGCGCTTCATAAAGCTACAAGTATTGACATTTTATTCACGGTTTTTATGTTCGTTAGGGGTTGGACACACGAGCGTGGAACACAAGCCCTGTCGTGGATCACGTAGCATTTATGGGCTCAGCTAATTCGGTACATGAAATAACTTCTGCCTTTTATTGTTCCATTAAAGAGCAGCGAGTTACCAAACTACACGACAAGTTTGAACCTCCACAATCTCTACTTTGAATCTTTGCTATTACTGGTAATGATGGTGGAGAGGCAAACACGCTGTGGAGTGTCACCACCAAAAAAAAAAAAAACTAATATGGAACACAGTCATGTTTTATTCCATTTTATTTCTGCGGCTGTACATCGTAATTTCTATCTGGAGAGTGTCTTGCAGAATCCATGATTTATTCATTACGGGGGGCTCGAGTAGCATAGACCAACGATGTGAGAATGAGCACCTTATTCAATGACTCCCATCTTTCAATACGGACAACATTTCTAGGTCATCCATTTGGAGCACCCGCCTACTCCAGAGTACAAGTAGTGCTACTGAGAACAGAGGCCAGAGGATGTCAGACACTTTGAATGACTCTCGGGAGACCCGGCTGAAAGTAAAGGACTTCACAGTAATAGAGGGCCTCTAGAAAGGCACGAGCGATTGAATAAGATAGAGAAACAAAGTACTCCATAGGTTTATATGCAGTAATAAATCCTGGTGCTGGTAATGGATTTACACTAATGTGCAGTCTGCATCTCTTTGCAGCCATATTTCTGTATCTCCTGCGTGCACAGGGCTTGTCAGGCTGCTCGTTTCTAAACGCCTTGAAAGTTGTGCTCATCAAAGCCCTTGTGGCAAATGTTTCTGGAGGTTCCTGTTCGACATGAAAAGTTGTCCTGATTGATCGAGGCAATGTAGAACAAAAAGCGCACTCCGCCAGGCACATTAAAAATGAATTTTCTCTGGGATTCAAAGGGCTGCGCTGCCAGGGCAGAGGGAGATGAGAGCCGGTAACTCTGCTAGTTTGCCTCAGGAGCCCCTCCAGCAGCTAGTCCCAGCTGATCCATCCATCAGCCTTCAAGCCCACAGAGGTGAGTGACTGTTTGAAGGCTCTGCCGTCTACCTTATCCTCAGGCTTAACAATCCAATATTGGTTGTTGCCGAAGATAATTACTCTCCATTGATGGTAGAATACCCAGGGCTAGCTGCAGCCATTTGCATTGCCCAATACCACAGATCGATTGGGGAGGAAAAGCAGTTGGGAGCTGATAACAGTGTTGCGTTAGACTGGCGTTTCCAGGAGGGATGTTACGCTCTCTCTCTGGCTTTTATTCTCCAACACCCCCCCATGGCCTTCCTCCCCCACTCCCTCCTCTTTCAGTGAACAAGGTAAAGAATGGCACCCACTGATAGAATCAGCAAGGACATTGCTGTCTTTATTCTCTCTCCAAATGCATGCACATGTCACCTTGACATTCTTTATCTTCTTCACAGCGCCGGAAGAAGAAAATGTGCAAACTAGATCCTGCATTTGATACACAATTGTTTATAGACCCACAGCATTCATTTTCACTCCTCCTGAGCAGTTTGGAAGATTGACGGAAGCAAAAACTGCACTTTGCTGCTCTTGTCTAGAAAACATGAAAACAGAAGGCGCAGCCTTGTGTGGTCTTGTTGCTGATTTGTCTCCACCAGGGTATAATTTACTCTGAGAAAAAAAAAATATGGAAATTGGAGAAGTGAGATTAGCAAGTAATTTATGGGCACTTAGCAGGGTGCCTGCAATAACAACCTCTGATATGCTTCACTGCAGTGTTGCACTCTGAGAGGACAGCCATGCCACTTGCTCCTGAGTTATAGAGTCTACATACAGGACGACCAAACCCCACCAAATTATGCGTGAACGCAGTAATCAGAACTATCTCACGTCTAATCCCCTGCATGGGATGTCAAACGGAAAATGAAAAACAAGTGGTGTTATTTTCCCTTGTAATAAAATTTCCATTCCTTTAACAAGATAAAAGTGAATTGTGCTGCGACTCAGAAAGTGTGAAAGACGTTTGGAGATGAATTTTTCATGCACATTGATAATTTAATACAGACTGGCACCAGTTTATTAACATTCTATGACTTCTCTTGCGCTCTGAGAATAATAACCATATAATCTGTGGCACTTCAGAGGGAAGCGCCGTGACCACCTGATCAGGTGGTCAAAGGTTGTTGCTTTCAAGAAAAATGCAAAAAAGGCAACACCGGGGGCTCGGAGTAAATATGATTTCCTAATGACTATTTAAACGCTATTAATTCTAATTACACTAAATTCTCATAAAAAGAAAAAAAAACTGATGGCACTGTCTGACCTATTATCATGGATTATTAAGAAGCTCTTGAAAGCGCGGCAATGTGCAGGAAATAACTAATAAGCAGCCACTGAGCGGTCGGGACAAATGGATGATGTCTGGGCCAGCAGAGGATGATAAGGCAGAGCGGAGAGCGATGGTGTCCAGGTGCTGGCTAAGAACTAACAACAACAGACGGGCTGCTTCTAAATGCACGTCTGACATTCATAGCCGAGTCGCACAGATAACAGACACCGCCGCAGATAAGAGTTTTACCCTCCATGCCTTTTGTATCAGGAAACAACAGATATTCCAGAGCAAACAAAGACTCGGCGACGGCTCAGGTGCGACAGTGGTTAAAGACATAAGGAGGAGAAAATGACAGAATATTTGTTACCGTGAGAGAAATACAGAATTGCCTTTAGAGACTGGAGTGAGATTAAATATAGGGTTACCACAGCAAAGACCTAATCCATTCAGAGACAAATGCAGGGTCTCTGAAGCACATTTGTTGTGCGGCCTGGGGTTTAACAACTGGCATTATAACTCCATTCCTCATCATTACCTCCCTGTGCTGTAGCACTGCGGATGTGGGGTCAGTCAGGGAAAAGAGCAGAGAGAGCGGGAGCAAGAAGAAACGTGATGGTGCAAACCACACGGGACATGCATTACACAGTATAACGCCTTATGTATATATATATATTTCCTGCAAATTCCAATTTCCGATTTTAATTGTACGAGTACTGAGAGTGTCCTCGTGCAAAAAGAAAATGGAGTGAGTGCGTGTGCATAATCGTTCGCGGGCGGCCGCGCATGATTGTGCATGCCGGGGCGCAGTTGCGCGCATGCGACGTCTCCGCGGTCACCATATGCCGCCACATTTCTCAGCGGAGGATTGAATGTGGACACGAGCGCTCCCAGCAGTAAGCCGGTGCCGAGTCAGGAATGGAAATCCACCAGCACTCATGAATGATACAAGGCCTGCTCTTTAGCCCCACACGGCAAAGGATTTGCCGGGGTGGATGAAGCAGATGCTTTAACAGATTTAAGGGAGTTGGGGGAGGGTCGTTTGGCTTCCCACTGCGTCGCACACCAACTCTCCAGCGTTACAGACGTGTATAATAAGACCCCTTGAGGAAAACTGTTGGGGGAGAAAAAAAAAAGAAGCACACGGGCTTAAAAAAAGGACAAACAACAAAATCTGATTGCATTCACGGCCTTTTCACCATATCCTTTCACCAGCAGAGGATGCCACTGGTTTTAATTCAGTGCGACACAGCTGCCGGGGTCCCGCAATTTCTATTATGACTCTATGATTCAATCAATTATGGCTCTAAAACGATGGCTTAATGAACTCCATGCGCAGGCGGCTGCATTTCGCAGGAGGCATTCAGAGAAACATGAAAACAAAATGGCTGCCGGCTTCCCTCATGCTCAAAATAGAGGCTAAGATGGTGGTGGGTAGATTAACTATGCCCTGTGCAGTTTTATTGATTCACACTTTTGTCTCGTAGGGGATGTGGAACGGGAACATTGTACTCTTCGTTCTGTGTTTAAAGCCTCTTCCTACTTCTTCTCCTTCAAAAAAAAAGAGAGGATATGCTGCAGCTTTCTCTTGATAGCTGTGACCTTGGCCCCGTTTTCAGACTTCTAGTGTTTCTAATAAAGGCGCTCAAATATAACGGCGGTTAATGAAGTTAGCGGGCCTGATGAGGTGATTACAAAATGATGTTTTGGACTTACTATGGCTTACGCAGACTGTTGCACAATAATACCGTTTTGATGACTTTCTCATGACAGAACCAGTGAAGTGGTCTGGTTTCTGAGTGTGGCATGGACAACAAGAAGAGTAATCTAATATTAACTCAAGTCAGAGCATGAAACAATCCTCCATCAAACAGGAAAATGGTCAAAAAAGTCCCTTTTGCAAAATACAAATCAACAGCAAGCAAATTAGTTTAAATTGAGTTAGGAATATCACATTATCATGCAAAATAAAGTTTCCAACAGTAGATTTCAAATTGAATTAGGGACTAAGACGCCAGCTGTTTACACTGATCCCTTCACTGAACCGGTGGCAAACTTCATAGGTGCTCGTAACTTCTTCTCGGAATAGTCAAGGTAAACAAACCGCAAGGCGGCTAATTGCAGTCAGGTGAACTGAGGATCCCAGCACTGCCAAACCCTGAGCCAGCGATGGAATCGATGTAAAAACTTCAAAGAGGCGCGGCTGGAATATTGCGGCCGTTTCCCGAGCAGTGAGGGTCGGACACCGCGCACATCATCTATTTTTACTTCAGTCGACCGACAAATCAAGCCTGTGAATCCCTCTTTCAGTGCTCCACTCTTCATACACTACCCTCGTTGTGCTCTTGTTTGGCGTGGCAACGAAGACTACCCCCTTTACGCTGGAGGCATGACAAGTCCTCTGGAATATCATCTATCTAACGACAAATTATTGATGAAGAGACCAAGAAAATTACTGAAATAAGATTTCGACCGCTTCCAGCACATCAACAGAAAATTCTCCTGATTCGATCACTTCTCGTTATTAGATAAAGTACAGTCCAACTGAGGCCATGCCTAAGACCATGCTGTTATTCAATAATGACTTTGTTAGTGAGGACATTGGGAAGTAACGGAGAGACAAGAAACACATTTTGCTGCTTGCCTAGTTATCCGCCCGGAGCCAATGTGAAAAAGAGCCGCCGCAAATGGGTTAAGACATTAACACCAGTCAGATGGTTTCCATTTTAGCCCATAATTGTGTGTGTCAGTACCCTAAATCCCATATTTTCAGCCAGGGGACCCTTGGCCTCCAAACTAATGGCTTCCACATCAGAGGTTAAGGTTCTCAACCTGAATATCTTAACCTATAAAGAGCCTTAGAAGGAAATGTCTTCTCAGCACTTCTTGGTAAAAGCCAATTTTCTCCCCAGATCCTAATGCCCCCCTAAATTGAGAAGTTTTAATTCATTTTGATGAAGATGTCTGCTAATCTGCGGGGCCTTTGTGCATGTAATATGGATTAGGCACTTTGGCTCAGGGGGCTCTGTCATGATGCCAGAAGAGCCTTTTTGCATCACAGCCCCCTTGTTCATCTGGCCACAGGGCTGCCATGACTTCTGACCCTTTTCCCCCCTTGGGACACACCCCGCACCACCACTCTTTCCATTTCCCCCCAAGTGAGCTGCCCCGGCCCTCCTCACGCCATACCCCAGCGGGGATGGGGGGTTGATAGAAGACTGGTGCAAGGGCAAGGGCCTTCCTTGCTAATTACACCAATACTGCTCCAGAGACAGAAGCAGAGAGCCTTTGACATCAGCTTCATATTGGTCTTTTGTTCCTTTGTTCCACTGGGCCTTTGTAGACTGGCTGCAGGGATGTCGATCATAACTTCCTGCTTGCCAGAGCTTCATTCAGTGGAGTAACCGGGCACGTATGGCCCACCATTTTTAAACTCAGCCAATTCTACTGTGTTTGGTGTTCAAACATGAAAGGGATGCAATTTACGTGAGCTCATTATTTCCCTTCCCTCACACCTAGGCAGAACATGATAATGCAGCTCTGTCCAGTAAGACTTTCCGCTTTACAGGTTATCTAAATTCAATAACACAGAAATCCCTAAACTGAGTGCATGCATGCTGCGCTGCATTAGACTGAAGTGATGAACAAAGAAGAGAAGAAAAATACAAAAGTGGAAATGTTACTGTGCACCGAATGAAAAAAAGAAAAGTAGTCCAATGAAGGTAACTAAAATTACTATGAAACAAAATCTAACCGCTGTGGCATTTGAAATACAAAATCCTTGTTTGGATTAGTGTGCTAGTACTTAAGATTGCCAGCAGTGATCTACTTTTTCCTCCAAATTTTTTTCAGGTTACTTTTTTCCACTTAATGCCTGTTTAATCTGAGAAAGGCTTTTAAATTCCTGGGATTCCTGAAATGGCTCGATTCATTCAACAAACCGTTCGAACATCGGGATGTCTCATGGTTCATCATGAGACCCCTATCAAGGAAGCCTTTTAGTTTGCAAATGTATTCTGATTGGCAAAATCACTTAAACAGCACAGACAGTTAACTTATTATGGCCTGCAGATGTTCACAGAGGTAAGCTGTTTACTGCCACAAAAGTCTACAAAATCTGGACTTCCTCCCCTCTAACAGTATGTATTTCAGCAATAAAAAAGGTTGTTTATATAGCAATCAAGCCACGAGCTGGAAAGCAGGGGAAAGACTGCAGAAGGAGGAGGAAACCCCCCCCCAACACAAAACCACTCGATCCCAGTTTAATAGAAAGCAGAGTGATGGCAGCTGACTGGGGTTCCATCGTAAAGACAAACAAGCATTAACTGGGATGTTTTAAAGGCAACAACAGAGGGTTTTTATTTAATGTCTTAAAGCTTTAATTGGCGCCTCTGTTATTTCCTCTTCAAGGGACTAGAGGTAACAGTAAACCCAGTGTCGAGGAGGAGGGCCTCACTGGCTGCGGTGACTCCAGCAACCCGGCTCCCCTCACCGGGCCTCCGCATCTGTGATCTTTACCAATTGAGCTCAAGAGGCCATGCTTCCCTGGCCCCCAGCTGCCAACAAGGCAAGCCTCTCAGCGAGGGCCTGGGAGCCTAATCGGCCTGGAAGGGCCCTGTCAACCGCTCAACCCTCAGGGTCACATATGGAAGTGACTAGAGCTGTTCTAAGTCACCTGCGGATATTCATAAATCTCCAGACCGTTTCCTTAAGCTAATAATTGAGGAGAGCCACCTCTCCCCGTGAGTTGTGTCTGGCTACATTATGGCACCAATTTTGCACTTTCCACTTGCTGTCTCTCTCTCCCCGTCAAACAGGAAGTGGATATCTATGGTAATAGCATTAACTAAATTGCTCTCTAAACAGCCCCAGGTTTAGCTCCCCTGGAGATTTCATTTGAGAGCTGTGGGGGAAACCCACTGAGTCTCAGAAAATGAAGACCAGCACCTCATGCGGAGGTTCAGAGATGGCTGTCAGAGTAAAAGCTACCTCTCCCAGGCCCCTTTTCTGATGCATCACAAAAACACTCCAGTCAATGAACTTTATGTACACTAACCGTGTCTCTCTTGCATATCTTTCCCGTGTTAATATGCCGAGGGTGGGATCCAGTAGACAGACTGTCGAGCCAGTAAATTTGATACTCTCCTCGAGGAAAACAAGCGCTCCTTTATGCGAACGGTTTACAGCTCCATATGTATTTTCGATTCTGATTTATTTAGTGAGGGGCTCGGTAAGACCCCTGAGGGATCAATAAGCCTTAGTGCTCCATCTCCACCTCTCTTGTTAGATTTACATCCTACAACAACACAAACAAAACTCTTGTTTCTCCCCCAGGAGCCCAGTTGTGAATCAGTGCAGCTTCTATCTGAGCTCAACACACAAAATGGGAGGGGGGGAGAGAAAGAGAAAAATTCGCTTCACACTGGCTGGGCTAAAAAAAAAAAAAGGTACATGAGTTGGTGGATGGGGGTGGGAATCATTGCCCTGCAAAACGCATACTGTAGTTTTATGGTGGTGACACATGCAAGCCAGTCCATAATCATTTTGAGAGGAGACACAATTGGGGAGGTTTGGCCAAGTGAGGCTAAGTGGGATTGATGAAGCAAAGCTTCAGCACTTGCCCAGACTGAAGACACACTGAGGTCTACTATGAATACTGAGCTCCAGCCCAGGCTCACATACAACATGATCTGGACTTTACACAGTCAAAGCCCTCCATCCTGCCTCGCATTGTCTTGTCTGACACATTGAAGGATGTGAGGGAGTCGGGTGCAGACAAAGGCCTCTCCCGGCTGGCCCATTAGCGGGAGAGAGCGATGTCCAGAGCGCTGGAGCATGTCCCCTGCTCTCAGGTTGGGGCCTTTTTTTTATTAATGAGCCAATCGAATGGGTGCAGGCTGGGAGCTGCTCACCGCTGACTGTAGGACGCACCTTGGGCGGCCTGCCCGGTGAACGAGTGTGGCTGGTAGTCAGAGGCCCAATCTCTGCAGGGGCCCCGGCCAGTAATGTCCTCCCTGGCGGCCCTCTGTGGAGGCACATTTGACAAATGGACTCCTTTAGCAGAGCTGTGCCGGGGGGACCTTGGCTGTGGGTGTTGGCTCACGGCTGGTTTACCTGCCCACCGCCGTGCACGCTTCTTCATCTGCACCGCCTCCCCTGACCTGACACAGCTATTGACTGATAATGAGGCCATGCAGACAGGAAGGGATGGGCCAGGCTACCAAAGACACATGCAACGAGCAAGCACACATACACACATACTGTACATACACACAGACACTGAGCCTCACGGTACAGAGAGGGGCAGTACTGACGGGCTGTTAGCAGCAGGGGTTTGTGTAGTTGGAACCACTGCTATGATGTCTGTGATGGATTACAGTGGAAAACTGGCAAGGAAAACCTTAAGCTATCTTTAGACAAATAGGGTAACAACAGACATATAATATGATGCAGCAATTAGCATCGGTCATTAGTCAATATTTTGATGAATATTTGATTCAGGAAAATAATGAAAATAACAGCAATTTATAAAAATTTGATTTGGCTTTTGGACAGAAAACTTAATTGACGTGAATTGAACTCCACATGTTTGATACTGTATGTCTACATCAGACAGAGAGAGGAAGCTGGTGCTTTGGCAGTTGCGGCACGCTTCCCTTCCACAGATTAAAACTTTTGTTGATATTTGTCTAGCTCAAAGAAAAATCACATCTTTATCGGACCTGCTTTTTTTTTGGAGGGCAACCAATCTCTTGTTTTCCAGTGTGGCGGCAGATGCTGAGGTGGGAGACAAGCAGTGTGACGGATCGGGATGTGTGCATTTGTGTTTTCTTCATGTGGTGCCGGATTGTGACAAATTCCAGAGTGAGTCTCTAGCGAGTGCCGCCGCTTTGGTGTCAGCGCAGAGCGGCTGTCTGCGCGTGATGGAGCCGAGAAGCGCAGAGCACCACGGCCTCCCTTGGGATGCGTGCGGAACAAGATGTCGCCTGTCAAGCGGGGAGCATTTGAAAATAAATAACATCAATGATGATTTCAGTTTACTTGTCACAAGCGTGTGCACTTTGAGAAGTGATGCCATCACTCTGCTGGGAATGCAATTGCCCCCCCAAAAAATCCTTCTGGGATGGGCCTTGGCAGATAGACGCACTCCATTTCCTATTCAGATTCAACATCAATCTGTTGGAGGCTCCAGATATCAGTCTTAAGAAGTTGCTGGGTGGAACGTGTGTAGTGATCATTCATTAGAGCCGCCATAACAACAATGGTACATAACTCAGTGGCTCAGCTCTAAATCTTTGAACATATCTGCTTCCAAATGGCAAAGAAGGATATTTGCATGACCTCGGGTAACCTGGATAAACATGATAAAATTATGATTATATAAGGCTTATATTACAAAATTAGAAGAAAAAAACTTTTTCAGTTACTTGCAGCAATACACATAACTTCAAGCATTTTGGGCATTTGTATCCCTCTAATCTGTGTAATATTGAATTGTTGAGGGAAATTCATAGCCCCAATGCAGCCATCCAAAATGTCAAATGACAAGACCAATAATTACAGTCTGATTCCAGAACAATTCCAAGGACCATTTATTAGCCTTGACTGGAACTCAGTTTGTTCAATAACTCAAAAGTGAAAAGACAGGTGAGACCGTTCATCACATACCCAAGTGTGTGTGTGCATGTGCATGCATGCCTATGCACTCATTTGGCCTCAGCACATTGGAACGCAGCCCAGCAGGGGAGCCTGAACCGACTGGAGTCTCAAAAAAGACCAAAGAGCACTTGTAACACAAAGAGTTTCATCTCAGCTCCTTAAGGAGAACCATCTGTTGTAAGGCAGCCTTTCTTTTGCTCTCTTTCCGCAGCTCTACAGTCGATCTTAGGTCAAGAGCAGGAAAACAAATGTGCACTGTGCACATGTGTCTGTCTGTCTGCCATTCCTCCAGCCAGAGATTACATATCAGAATGTTCTTTTGGCAGCCCTGCAAAAGAGAGAGAGGGGGAGAAAAAAGGTCCCCAAGGTATGGAAGCCAGATCTGACTTCCTTAGAAAGGCATCATAAATTGTTTGCAGTGTTTAAATCTCTTGAAGACTGGGGCTCATCTCCAGTGGATGGAAACTGTGAGGAGGGGAGGTGTTGGAGAATATACAGAGGGACTGGATGAGGTGAAGGAAAATGTGGGGAACTGAAGGACGTCGGGTTTAAGCATCTGGGTTTGGCTGTAGTGGGATGTAGCATCTGAACATGCCCGCTCCAGCCTCTTTCCTGTTGTTTAGTGGCACCGCACCATGCCAGCCATCCCACCTGTCCACGCCACCGGGGCACACACCATGCACCACAGACAGGTGGAGACAAGGGGGGTCAGGCTTACATGTATCTGTAACTTAGTATGAGCGGTCAGGGAGTAAAGACATGCATTTCTGTCCATCAGCATGTAAGTGTGTGCCATGGTCTTTCATCACCCCATGACCCCCTCTCTGTCGTCTTTTCCTGTAGCTGGCCTGCACAAAGTAAATCAACCTCTTGCTGTGCAGCTCAGAGCCACAGGCTTCTAATGCCTCCATGTGTTTCCCTCTCACTCAGCGCATACAGCGTCTGCCTTTGATTTGAGGCTGGTCTGAGGACTGATCGATCACAGTTTAAAGGCCCCTAATCAGGAACAGGAAGGAGGAATGAGTAAAATCATACATCATGGCATTCTGGCTGGCGGCCAGCCTCCTGCTATTCTCTCTGTCGCGCTTTTTCTCTCTTTCCCCTGTCTCTCTCATGACTGTGTTTGATGTCTAGAAACAACCCGAATCGCTGAGAGCTCTTTGCATAGAGCGAGAAGAGATGGGGGGGCGGGGAGCGGTCAAAAACAAAGCACCAAGGGCCCAACAAAACCCCAAACACAAGATAACAAGCAAGACAGAAAAATGCACAAATGCTTCTCATGCAAATGATGTGGCCGTATTCTGCAACGAATATGTCACCTTTTTTTTTTACCTTTCGTAATGGCATCTTTGGACGAACCATGGTACTAGGAGACCTGAACGAAGCATGTTGTATAACCGTCTATGTATTATTAGATAAATGGTGTCTGAGGTACTGCATGCACCAAACTGGTAAATAAAAGGCCAGTCTTTCTCCCATAATGAATCCATCATCAAAAGAAAGAAGCTACCATTTTTAACCCAAGTTGTGCAGTGGATCCTGCTTCCCCAAGGTAGCGCACCTCGGAGGGACGGAGCATAATCCAACAACAAGCAGAATGGCTTGTTGTTGAATGTTGTTGACCAAAAAAAAGACTGGGATAAACTGAGGGACAGAGAGAACGAGGGGAGTGAAAGGAAGCAGCAGTAGTGAGTATACGGAGCATAAACCCAGAAAACCTCCCATCCTTTGTGGCCCGGGCGAGCCTTTTATGTATGTCCTCTTAGATGCAGTCGTGTCACGAGCAGAAGGTGGGGGGTGGGGTGGGGTTAACGAGCGCCGCTGACTGCTATCAGCCTCAACAGTGCCCAGGCCCTTGGCCTTTATAAAAGAATCATCCTTTCACCCTAATTAAAAGGCATTGCTTTTTACTAGAGGGTGATCCCTCTAAACCTGCTTCTTCTCTCTCGTTAAACCCCCCCAACCCCCATCACTTTCAATCTGTCCTGATTCAACAGGAATGGTCTTGCAAAAAAAAAAAAAAGTTTAATAGTCGCAGGGAGGTGGACTACATAGATCTTTTGGATAAGTCTATCTTATCCACTTCCTTGTCCTGTCATCAGTCCCTCCACCTTGTTTGATCATTCTCGCCAGTTGTGGGATTAACTGACTCTATGCGGTGGTCACTGCCGTCCTGTTGGAAGGCTGTCCTATCAGATTACTAGTGAGAGTTGGGAAGTGAGGGCCTCCATCCCTGAATTCCCCTTCATTGTGCATCCATCTGTCTGTCTCTCTTTCCTTCAAAGTGCAGTGCAACAAAATAACCGCAGCAGGCATTATTAATGAACTACAATGGGCGAGGAGGGAGGAGCTCATTTCTTATTTATGAGACGCCAACCAACTGGCAACCTCCCTTACAGTCCTATTAATGATCTTCTGTGGCCCTCAGGCCACTCCATCTCCATCTCTCTGGTTCCCAGTACCTGTCTCCCTCCCTTGCTCGAATCCTCCCAATTGCTTCCCTCTTGTTGAGCGCCCCCCCCATTCTGGCCTTCGTCTCTTAACATGGCAGAATTGAAGCGGGGGGTGGGGAGTGGGATGGGAGGTGCAGGCCTATAATTTGTGCAGGAGATTTAGACATTACAGGGGGGAAAAGGGCTCTCTTGGGAACAGGCAGTTGATCAGCCGTGGCCCCGGTGGAGCAAGCCAGACAAATAACAAATGACAGCTCTGTGATTAAATCAAACCTTCTTCTTTAAGTGTTGAAGTATCTGCCTGTCACTAACAATCGAGAGCTTGTTAAAGCCCCCCCTTCAGAGCTCTGCCTTCCTCCTGCTGCAGAGTCCCATCAAGCTCCTCATTCTCAAATCTCCCCCTCTCTACCTTCCTCTACCCCCAAAACACATCAATCAAACAGTTCCCTCTGGACACCCTCCCATCTCCTTCATACTCCTGGCTAGCCAGCTACTCTCAAGAGAATGTATGAAGTGACACGCACACACAAAAAAACCCCACATACTGATAAAAAGGTGGTTTAGCATTTAGAAATTCATGCAAAATAGATACAAATGCTATTGCAGGAGAATAAAGAAAGAAATTATTGCTCAAAGTTTGAATTCACAGCCGAGCTTTATTGCACCATTGAGAGCCATACCATGTGAACCAGGCAGTACAGTAAAGCAGTTCAAGAGCAGCATCTTATACTGGTTCATACTTTGTCTTCACAAACCAATGCGAATATTCATCAGTCTAAGTGTTCATTAGGGAAGACCACTAAAATGATCCTTGATTCAAAACATTCTCTTAGAATTATTGCAGGCATAATTGAGTAATTTTTAATGATGCTTTACTAATGAGTGGCTGTACCTTCAGTTGCCTGGCTTTGAAGTGAGCTGCACCAATGATGTTTCGGTTTTTAGTGTGCATTGCCTCTAACAGCAAAAATGTTTTATACTGTATATGCACTTACAGAATGCTCCAACTGCTTCACAATCTTTGAAATTTCCAGAAATACATGTAGAAGTATGAATGTTGGAAATGACACCAGTACACAATTTTACTGTAAATACTGGAAAGTAGCAACATGAACAAAATGCATATTAAAAATAATCTGCATTAATTGTATAACAATAAAAAACTGTAACGCAATCGCTTGTTGATGAAAAAGAGTAGATTAAGTTACATGGAGTTTTTTTTTTTCAACAATTCCCTAATCCAAATGTATATGGCTGTGCTCCACTTTTCTCTCTTTCCATCGACCACTCATGATTGCAGTGCAAACAGTGCCAGCTTTGACCTAGCTGTGCACACTAACTCTATGCTGCAGGAGCAGAAAAGTGAAGATAATAGCAATGATTGACTCTTATTGCAGGAGTTGGATTGCATTGGATTTGCTAATGCATCTTTCCGGAAGTCTGTATTATCCTCTTTCATGTGTGGATGTATTGCTTAAATTAATAACATCAGACCAGACCCTCTTCTTCAAAGCTGCATTCTTAATCATACAACCTGTCATTTTGTGGCCTATTTTCATTTCAATTTTCAGTTTGAGGAAATTTTCCTCTGAAAGCATTTTATTGAAGTTTGACTAAAATCGCGATTCTTGATCTTAAATAAACCAATAATAAATGTTTGCAACAAATATTTTGTATAACGCATATTCACAACATACACAACATACACTCACCTGTCACAACATATAGTACATACTCACAACATTTTCTATATAGTTCAGTGTCCAAGGAAATCTTGAATCCTTCCCAAAATATAAATTCAAATTCTCACATTCCTAAATTTGAATGTATTTTGTCAAAATATTAAACTACACAACAACCAAAATATTAATATCTGGACCTTCATATGCCCATATCATTACATAGTATTTTCAGGTTTTTGTTTTATTGTTTAAGGCAGACTAAATGCTTTTAAGTGACTACCATGTTTGAGTAAATGCTTTGAAAATCAGTGGTACTGTCCTTGATTCCATTATTTTGGATCCACATTTTCCATGTTGTTTTACTGCACAATCTGTTGGGGTGAGTCACAACATTCTCTAATAGCATTAAAACACTGGTCGGCTCTCCTACCTACCTATGTAACCTTTTCACACTACATTAACATCATTAGACTTTGCAGACAAAAAAGCTGCCTACACCAGCGACCAACACACTGGGAGTCAAACTGGGGCCACTGGGGGGAGGGTTTGGGGCACCACAACATTTATGATTTTCATCAAACCCAGCGTTGCCATCGCTGCTGTTCTGACTCCATCAGCAGATTTTATTATCTGCTGGGATAAATACAGATGGCATTAACCCCTGTGGTGAGCCCATATACCCTTAACAGTGAAAGCAACAGTCCCTAGAATAGCAAACATTTACAAGTGCCATAACCGCTTAGAAGGAATGAGGAACAGGAAGAGCTTCCCTAAAGAAGTCACCTGACCTTATAAAATGTCTGGGTACTCAGCTGCTCTGCTGCCTGTTGGGCAGGCTGTCTGAACGGTGACATGATTTAAGGCTAAATTAGTATTCATCACACCAGTCACAAGCCATTAATCTAATATCCCTACCCAACATGAAATGATATGCAAATTGCTGCCCATTGTAATGCTGCACCATGCGTCAGTGCTTCAAAATGGCCACTGCTGCATCTACATCACAAGTTCTGTACAGTGGAAAATTATAGGTGCCCTACCTTACCTCCATATAAAAATGCAGGGGTGGCTATGTTCAACATAAAGAAAAATACTGTAAAATAAAGTCATTTACAACAGTGTGGGCTGGAAAATATTGTTTACATGCTGAATATGAGTGCCATGTTAATATACAGAAGGTGATACCCTGCTCAAATTGTACTGTGACACTAGTGAAATTGTGGATGTAATATCCCCTTAACCTGTCCTTGGTTGCCATACTTTAAGTATTCCCCATGATTTTTCAATTTATGGAGTTGAAACATTGGTACTTTACAACCCCTTTTCCCAGTGAAGCTAAAGGGCTTGTGTTACATTAGAAAATGATGTAGCCAATAGCCTGTCTATAATCATGCGAAAAATTCTTTATGTTGATGTTTAACTGCCACTCACAGAAAAAAGAATCATGGAAGTCATGGGAGATTGCCCATCCAGTCAACATGTGTTTTGTGAACTTGAGGTAGGCCTACGACTATACCTGTCCCTTGTCACTGCTTGTGTTCATGATATTCATAGATAGGATCTCAAAGCACCAAGGAAGAGAGGAGTGAGTCCATTAGAATTGCATCTCTGCTCTTTGCAGATGATGTGGTTCTATTGGCTTTATCACACCATAACCTCCAGCAAGCACTGGGGTGGTTTGCAGTCAAGTGTGAAGCAGTGGGGATGAGTCAGCACCTCCAAGTCTGTGACCATAGTTCTTCATAGAGCTGGAAAATGGTTGAATACTCCTTGAGCACTGGGGGTGAGTTCCTCCCTCAAAATTAGGGCTTTGAGTGTCTTCAGGCCTTGTTCATGTGTGAGGGTAAAATGGAGCATGAGAGACTGACTGGCAAGGACAAGTTGGAAGGCAAAGCTTTCGATGTACCAGTTGGTCTAATTTCCAACGCTCACCAGTCGTTACAAATTTTGGGTGGTGACTGAAGGAATGAGCTTCTGGACACAAGCGTTCAAATGAATAGGTGGGCTGGGCTCCGCTTTAGAGACAGGGTGTGGAGCACAGACATCTTGAGGGAAGTCAGGGTGGAGGTGGCTTTATTCTCTGATAGCACATGGCAGTGGCCCCTTTCAAGTAAGATAATGTGCCCTACCAGACTAAAAAATTATGTTTGGTTCTGATACGTTCTGGTTTAAGGAACATGACAAAGAGTTCAAGGTGCTGACTTGGCCTTTAAATTCCCCAGATCTCAATATGAACCTGGATTTGTGGGATGTGCTAGAAAAAGAAGTCCAACCCATGGAGGCCCCATCTCACAATTTACAGGATTTAAAAGGATTTGATGCCGAAATCTTGGTGTCATATACCACAGGAGACCTTCAGAAGTCTTGTGGAATCCACTCCTACATGGGTTTAGAGCTGTTTTGGTGGGGAGGTGGTATGAATGTTATGGCTGGTTGGTGTATATATTGAACTTAACTATTTTTGAGACTCCTGTTTGTTCTTGAGAGTTATATTGATTTGGCTGTACATAGAGCATGTAGAGCATTTAAGAGAGAGTTCAAAATATTGCAAGGTTTCAATACTATCAATCAATCAAGTCAATATGCCTTCAATAATAAGGCATAGACACTGTAATACTATTACTGAGTTTTATGTAGACTATCAAGGTATGAGCTCTTCATCCAAACACGGACTTATCCAATGTTACCAAGATGTAAATCTAGCAAAACAAACAATATACATAGGTAAGTCTTTTCACACCTCACTGTTGTAAAAGGACACCGGAGGACAATTGCTTCTGGCAGGGTGCCCGGCTCGGAGGATGAAGCCAGGGTCTGAGCTGTGTCAGGGAATATGCCTGGTGACAGATGCTCGGGAGGCATGGGCTACAATGAAGGTCCAGGGAGAGCAATTAGCACAAACGAAGCAGCTATGTCGTTAGCTGGTCTTTATTAGCCTCAGTGATCAGTTCAGAGGCCATTAGTCTCCTGTGATCAGAGGTCCCTGGTTGGCTCAGCCCATTACTGGCATTTGTGATCGTGCGTGTACAGTCTTTCAAGGTGGTCAGACCTGTGACTTTTGTTAAAATCAGAGATCATTTCTGATGCAATGGATGTGATGCAGTTTTCGCAATTACATGCTGATGAACAACGCAATATTGGGAGATGTTCAAGAACTAACAACAAAGTATTAAAAATAGGGAAAAAGGTCATCATTAGACTTATTTGAGTCATAATGATAAAAATTCTGCAAAATATCTATTGTGAGTAAGCATGCTGCATGTTTAGAAAAATGACCTTGTAAATGACAAAAGTAATGACAGTTGCTGCCTTCGATTCATTTTTCCGCTTGTGCTTTGTGTTATTTATTTTCACATCTATCTGAAGTACCTTGTCTACTCAAACATGCCTATCCAGGTGGGAATCATAGTACAGAACATCTTGCTCTGTACCTCCTGTGATATCACTGGATGGTGGGGACTCCATGACATCGTCTTGTGCACCGCTATTCTCCGTCCTGTGTTGCATGCTGGGAAAGTCGCCCTGTGTGCTGTTCCTCTCCTTTGCCTGGGCCCTGAGAGACTTTCCTGCTAATGTTCCCCTCCTTTTTTTTTTTACAGCGGTACTTCCTGGAACAGCCCCCCTACTAGTCATCAGATGCTACATTAAGGGAGCACTCTGAAGTCTTCCTCCACCACTAAGGGCCCCTGATAAATAACTTATGGGGGAGAGGATTCAAAACATCTCTTCTATTACTAGACACGATTCATTTTTTATAGTCCCCCGAGCCCCCCATCTGTCCTGCACTTCAAACACATCTGAATGCTCTGAGATACTTTCCCTATTCTATCCTATGGGATGCCTGTGAAGGTAGAGAAGGAGGGGAGGGAGGGATGTGTGAGGGGGTTGTGTGGAAAGGAAAGAAAAAGAATATGACAGAGCCAGGAGCTTTGAGCACCAGAATGTGCCGAAAGCATCTCTCCCATCACCTTCCTCTCTGAGTTTTCTCCACAGAGGGAAAGAAAGAAAGCATTTCAAGGAGAGGGAGAGAAAGGAGGTGGGAGCGAGAGATTTGTGGTAGAAGCGTCACGGTCCAGCTCAGAGCTGCCACTCCATCGAATTATAACATGTCCAACAACTCAGCCTTTTCTCATTCCCAATTACAAATGAGTCCATTAGGCTGTCGGCTGCCTGTCCCTTCTCTTCTGTGTGTGCGCGTATGCTCATAAGGGTGGGCAAAGGGAGGAGAGCAGATGGGAGGGGACCTTCCCTAGGTTGGAGATGGCAGTTTTCAAGTCACATAATGAGACAAACAAGCAAACCAACTGTTGTAATTTGATGTGATGTAGACAGTAATTGTCTTTGATGCTGCGGGTAGGCATGAGGGTGGAATGGGGGCGTGGCAGGTTGGCCTTGAAGTGGTAGCTATGGAAAATAAATTGGGGCTGCCTGTTTTCTGAAGGTGTGCGTGTGTCTGCGTGTGCGTGTGTGTGGGGGCAATACAGGCACCGTTTTCGTGAGGTCATCACGACAGCATCTTAGTCAACCGGCCAATCAGCTTAAATGGATCTTGAATTAGCAGTGAGATCTAACAACGCGTCTCAGCAGAAAGAAACCCACTGTGGAGAGAAGAGCATACGGGCATCATGTATGAATTTTGATTGAGTCAAGATGGTTTTCGCTGATTCCTTTTACCGACACCATGATTTTTTTTTCCCAGCTTGGGAGCGTTCACATTTCAAGCAAATTCAATTTGAGCTCCAAATCAAAGATGTGCATGAGACCAATTTAGTGTAAAGTAATATTAACTGGGAGACCCTTTTTCCAAAGAAGACCATCTGATTTAACCAACATGGCCGTAAATCACATAAAAATTGAATTATTGCGCACTTTCTCTTAATGAATCATTCTATTCAAGGTCTGCATTTCTAACATCTCAAGTTGGCACCTCTGAAAGAAAAGTCATGAGTGAACAGACCCTTGTTTTGCCATGTCTTCTCTGGTGGCCCTACAATGACCTCTGTTATTACAGTATATTCTGTAATGAGAGATTGCTATTCATGCAATCTGGGACTTAACTTGGTAGTGGAGTCATAGTAAGTCTGACTGTTTCTCCATTCTGGCCACTATTGCTGCCAGTTAGTAAAAAAGAGAAAAAAGGTACAAGCACTCTTTCAAAGGACAAATACAGCATGGGGGCGGGGGTTCGGGGGAGCAAGGGTGAACTTAACAAGCAGGGGATCTCACAGATTTAAAGGTACAGCTAAAAATTTATAGAGGCATGTTTGGACTGAGACCATGGTGAACAGCTTGGCCAGCTGAGCAACATCACAGTGGGGCGCCTAATAAGCCCTACGCAATTTTTCACCCCATATTTTATCAATAAAAAAGCAGTTTAAACAGCCTCCTCCGAACCGCAGCCGCTGCACTGCCTGCCATCTGGAGCCCTCTTTCATTTTATAATCCAACTGTCATTAAAGTGCTTCTTGGCAGTTTACAGCTCGTTCCCCCTGTGCAGATGTGGAAGCGATCTTCAGACGGGGGCCCTCTGATCAAAGTGTTTGCTGCTGTCAGACAGAACACTTACCACCCTCAGGCTACCTTCAAGTCCTATCTGGACTTAATGCCTCCCATTATTTATTTATTTCCACACTCCTGAATTTATCAGGTGCACCGCTCCCAGCAGGGCTGGGGTCAGCTCCGGGAGCTGGCAGCGGTTGCCTGGAGGTTACGGAAGCAGGCTTGTGACGGGGAGGCTGTAGGTTGGGAATGCTGTTCAGCGACACAAGTAACCTGGCTAAATTAAGCGGTGGAGTTTGGCTGACAGTAGATGGCTGAGAGGAAGCCAAGCCACTCAGGCTGACCCTCAGTATTACTTTTGGTGGCGGGACCCAACTGGGTTTGAAAAAGGTTTTAAGATCCAGAAACAATAACTCATGATCAAATTTCAACTCAAAAGCAGTCGTTTACTTTCACTGCTTACACTGCGATGATGAAATGGCACTACTTATGCCCATTAGGAGCATTTTACCTATAAATTAGCTCACTGCAGTCAGCGCAACGCAATATTGCTCTGTCTGCAGGATTTCACTTCAGCCTACAATTGTAACTGATTTGAACACCAGCAGACTTCAAACACAACAACACTGTCATACTGCACATGAGTAAAGTATGGAACAATCACTACCAAAACTAATTTTCTTAAAAAATATATATTGTGACATACAATATATCATTGCTCATAAAAAAGTAAATATGAGCTTTGCAACCTAATAAACATGAGTGGACCTGGCAGCAGGCACTGAGCTGATGGCAGCGGGTCGACCTATTGGCACTGCCTCTGTATCATATCACGCTGCCGCATTCACTGTGTGCACACGCATGACTTGCAGACTGCCCAGCGACCCGCAGCCTCCTCACTGATGTGGCGCGGCGCACATGGCGTTAATGCTCCGACCGGGTGTTGATTGAGCTCCCCTAAAGCCAGTGACGCATGTTGCCTTTGTTTGGCAGCCGTCCCGGTGTAAGAACTGGGGCCATATTCCGCCTGTCAGTGCCATGTGTACGCTCTCCTCAGAGCACAGCGGCTGGTGCCACTCAACCACCAGCCCCCTTCTTCCCACCCCCCTGGCATCTCTGTGGGTGCCCCAGGCCTAGCAGGTCTGCACTAATGAAGTCAAATTAATTTAATGGATGCCCGTGCCGCCTGCGTCTGTAGTAGTGCTTGGCAGGGGGACAGTTTTAATGCCGGTCTCTGTCTGTGGTTTGAAACCTCATACATACCCAAGAGCTGTTAAACCTTTTCTGTGTGTAAAGCCAAAACTGACAAGCATATCAGCCTCAGTTGTGCCAGTGTGCCCTGCATGACTCAGAATTGATCTTCGGCGCCCATAAAAACCAAAGTGGCAGGGAGCGCTCCACAGTTAACTATCTGAGAGAGGCCAGGTGTGTCCACTAATTAAAGCTCACAGAAAAGACGAAGGGAACATAACTGGCAAATGAACATGAGCGACAGCCATCGTTAATACCTGCTTTCCGCTGCCCCCTGAGCTTCAAAAATCCCCCCGTTAACTTTTATGGAGGACCTTTTGATACAATCTTTTTTCTTGTAATCTTTCAGGCTCTGTACCTTTTCTCCTGGCTGGTGCAGATCAAAGCAGGCTGGTTTTGTGCATAAGAGACTTCAGAGGCTGGGGTTTCTGGCCTAATTGAAGGCAGCTGGCCCCTGTGTGTGTTTGGGCCTGATGTCAGCGTGCTCTCCAGGGTTCTCAGCTTTCCACATCACATACACATTTGCCCACGGAAAGTTCCCTCCAGAGCCTGAGTGATGCGAGGGCCCGCGAGGCTTGAGGGTTGGCAGTCGCCAGCCTATACGCAGGCATCCGAGTGTTTAGGTTGTTGGAGATGATCAAGTGGTTAGCAAAAGAAAGATGGAATATTTTTCTCTCAGTGGGTGGGAGAGGCTCAGACTCAGAGCTCACTTCCTTTATTGTCCATCATCACTATTATGAGGACTGCAGATGATCCTTCCCATAAAGACGCAAGGTTGTGAAACTTGGCTTCAGGAGGATTTTTTTTTTAGTAAATGGAAAAAATGGAAAAAATTACAAAGCCTCAAAAACTAACAATGGGCTATAACTCTGTGATTTATGTGTGTTGATTTTCCTTATAAAATTTCAATTAAAAATACGAGAAGTGTTCTACTTTGCTGACTGGCCTCTTTGTCTGAGATGGGAATTGAGGCTCTCCAAACATTCAGTCACAGTGGACCTATGCTGCATCTAGTGACGTATTCCTGGCCAAAGAGGAGGCAAAGCTTCTTCAGGGAAACATGATCTACAATGGCACTGATTCCTAATAACAACAGGGAATTCTATATTTATCCCTGATTGCATATGCCATTTGTTGTGGAGGAAAAGCAAGTCTTCATGCATTAGGAAGTCTTGTGCAGACAAGCCAAGGTTGGGACAGACACGGATTTTGGTGCGCCAGCTTTAAACGCACACAAAGTCTGTCTTGCATTTCCAGCCAGAAGAAATGTGCAAGTAATTACAGTCCAACCATGTTTATTGAATAAAAACCCACTTAGGTATTATGTTTATGCACAATCAGAAACACTCAAATCTTACATCTTACACGTACACAAAAACATTTGTGTCTTTTTGAAAAAAAAAAAACCTTTCCACAGAACATCTGCACCCAATATGGACTGAATTTTACTTTTATTACTCATGTGGAAAAATGTATATAGTGCTTGAATTGTTATTCAAACACAGGCCTGTTGAAAAACAATGAATGCTGTGCCATGCCGCTTTGGAGCGCAGTGGAGACACACTGAGCGCGGGGTTAGCCGGTTTAGCTGCCTGTTTAACTTTGTGTCACACAACAGAGATTTTTCCTTGGGCTACGTGTTATTCTTTACTCGCTGTTAAGTAGATGTGCATTAGCTGCTGTGGCAGTGCATTGTTCAGAACTTATTACACGTAAAGTGACTCCAGGTTAATTCTGTTACGCAGGTTTTGTATTGTTTTGTAATTTAATTATTTTGAAAGGTAGATGAAGTCACGCAGCTAATAGAAGCTGCAACTCTCGTTATATTACCCGGTCGGTTTATCCATTGTTCCTACTAAAAATATCGATAAATGTCATTTAAAGAGAGCAGATACAAACTTTTATTCGGGGGACTAAAAATCTTCTGCTACCTGCAGTGACATAAAAAATATGGTGTCTGAAAATAATAAAATGTACTACAGTACAATACAGCATTGTACAGACACATACAGTGCCAGCGAGATGAAGTGTGGCACCGCAGCTGACCTAATACTTCACAACTTGTCTGGCTGGATATGGGCAGGCCACACTTTCTCTATCACTGTATCACTGAAGCAACCGGATCCCCAGCAGAAAATTGCGCAGTCGAGCATTTCTCCTGGCTGCTGCCGAAAACTCTCCTATTCAAGAGCCCGGGGCTCTCAGGTGAGAAAAGGGTGTTTGAGGAAAACCACCTCTAAAAATGGATCGAGCCAAGGTGGAGGAAAAACACCCACTGAAACCCGGTGCTCACCGAGGCAACAACAACTCCCTCAATAACAATAATCGCGAGCTGTTAAACATGGCCGAGTGGTGACAGGATTTTCTCAAAGCGTTAGCAGCGCACTCGTCCGTCAGAGACAGGAGGGTAGGGTGTGTGTTATGATTTTACCAGAACAAAGGGATGACTATTTGTTCTATTAACAGTTGCTGCCAAAAGCAACAACAGCTTCACTGAGAGGAGGCAGTAAGTGAAAGAAGATTACAGTCTTGATGCCATGCTATGTTTTCACACCTCCTCTGCTCTGAGTGGCTGGTGTGGCTTTGTTTGCCACAAACCTTCTATTTTCATCTGCCACGCCGACATCAGCGCAAACCTTGAGGAAAGAATTTTCGACCAGGCTATTCAGTGCCACATCAATGACGCTGCGGCGCTGTTGACTGTCCCTGCATTGCTGAATGACATGTAATTGCTAGTGACAAGCCATCTTTGCTGATGTCACTCTGCTGCCCAGCCCCCGCGGAAGTCCTGCCCTGTCATCATGCCTCCTCTTCCCAACATGCACCGTGGCTGGGTTTCACTTGCACACGACGCAAACGCATACATTACATCCAGCTAAGGTTAAGTGCGTCCTTCTTCACATCAGAGATGCACTGCGGACTTGTGTGCTAAATGTACAACAAATTAATTCGCTTCACAACCACGATTTGATACATGGTCTGGAGCTGACTGGAAATGAGATTGTATTGCAAACCGCTCAATATACTGTAAGTTAAAGAGATACATGTTTCCAGGTTCGCTTTAATAGGTAGAAGTGAGGAACATCATGAGCCCACCTCTTGGAAACATGTTTATTTCAGCCGAATTAAGAAAGCTCAACATTAATTTCTTCTCAAAGTGGTTTACAACACAACTGTAAACTAAATGTTTAATCACTTAAATTTGCTGGAGACCTCACATTCAAACATTCAACCAAAATTAGGTGGGAGTGGTTAATATTTCAAGTCATATGATGTCTCTTCTTATTTACCCCCACATTCTGCTTAGCCAGAGAGCAAAAAGCTTCATGGACAGAGGAAATAACTGAGTAAGGGTGGGTGGGGGTGCAGAAGGAGGGAAGGAGGGAGGGAGAGAGGAAGACAAAAGCAAGAGGAGAGAAAAATGACATCTCCATATTAAGGCCTGTGTTGCCAGTGTCAGTTCTAATTTCACAGTGCCTGTGGGGAGCTGAATGCAACCAGTCAGCTCTGGTCTCATCTCGTTCCTCCTCCATTTTGACTCAGGGCTGGCGAGTCCCAAGCTGGGGGGAAAGGAATATTACTGGCAAATTGGTTTTAGATTAAAGGAGGTGGCGAGGCATTCTGCTTTCTCAGCTCTTTCCCAGGTGCACTTAATCTAATTTCATTAAAGAGATGAGGACGGATGATCACTTGTGTCCAAACATTAAGCCGGTCCTTTTTTCCCGTACATAAAAAAAACGTTAAGGTTGTCAGTGGCCTGGTGGGTGGCCTGTTTGTTATTGAATACGATGACTCCCGGAGACCAATCTGGAGCTTGCAAAGCAGCGGGGGCTGGGGATGGGTATGTAAGAGGGGGGACGTACCTGCATGAACATAGTATATGACTAAATGCGTTTTCCTTTTCCAAGATGGCGACAGAGGAGAAGACGTAAAAACGGACAACACAGAGAGCAGGGAATTAATAAAAAACGCGGGTGAGATTTAAAAGACGAGGTGAAGGTGGTGGTGGTGTGAACGGATGCATTCCAATCTCCACGTCGTGCTTGGTTTTTTTCCTTGTTGTCTGCTAGCATCACAGGTCGTACGCGCCGACACATCAGCTGGGAGGATACCACTAGCTGACGAGCCATTACTGATAAGCCGCCGGAGACGGTCCGACGCAGTAATATGGCATTCATTCTGCACACAGCAGGAAGATAAGGGGGTAGAGGAGGAATTAATGTGTCAATCAGAGTCTGTGCGCTGCCCTGGCAGACGAGTACACCAGAGCTATAAAAGAGCTCATAGACAGGATGTGGTAATGGTCCTCGGAGACTCCCCTGGAGACAGATACACTTTCTGCTGAGTGACTGCTTGGCAAATAGGACCCAATAGAATTAGCCGACCTGGGTGTCCTCCGCTGTGGCTACGGTGATGCAGCGGCGGCGGTGGTAATGCACCTTACACGAGGTCACTGCATTAAGGGCTGCAGAGAATATAAGCGGCTCATGCTAACGTTTCGCACACAGGAAGACAATGACTGTATTATTTGCACAGGAGAAAGAAAACAGAGGAAATTGGAGGAGCCCGCGAGGATGGCAAAGGGGGGCTAATGGAGATAGGATGACTCTTCAGGAGAGTGCATGAACAAACTGAGAGGGGATAAATCCCGCTCTATGTCATTCTCTGCCTTGCCAATAAAAAAAATGACTGCCTTGACTTGGAATATATCAGCCGTGTCAGAGGTTGACAGGACTGGCTGGCTGATAGATGACAGGTGGAGCAGAGAGGGGTGGAGGCTGATTTTCAACATCTATAGTAGTTTATAAGAGGCTATACCCGTCGTACAGCTTACAATGACACAAATGAGCATGATCATAGGACAGATAAAACTCATCTAACTCATCTGTACGTTCAATATTACAAATATATGAATGAATGTGATGCCTTGTTTTCACAGATATCGCCATTACACAGCAACTATTGATATTTGTGAAGCACTAAACAGCTAACATGGGTTTTGGGCCTTTTAAGTTCATCAACTGACAGTCACGCAGGGCCCTTAAGTGCTTCAAATTATTTGAATCGAGACTAAATGAATTAGAAGAATTAATGGCATTCACAGTTTCTTAGCATGGCCTCAAACAGACTTCAACACACATAGCCCTTGTATTGCCAACAACTACCCAATGTGTGGTTAGCTCCTTCATGAGCATCTAATTTAGCATGGCTATGTGCAAGCACACCATGCAGGATTCTAAGAGGACCATTCAAAGTGCTTTACACGACAGATGCAGACATACCTCCTGAGCATGTCGCCCCTGCCGCGTGTTGCTTTAATAGCAGTGAAGACAATGAAAACATTATCTTCCATAAGAAATCCTCCATTTCATCAGTTTCCCCCAGGGTGGAGACATGAGCAAGGCTATGCAGGGACAAACCTGTTATTTTTGAACCAGCCATAGTCCAGAGGTTGAGTTTGGGATCAATTTAAACCAATCATCAGCTAAATGCCGTGTGACTGACTGAAGTTTCACCATTGGTCAGCTGTCAGAGTGTTAAGCCATCGGCCGTTGCATCAAATTGAACTGACGCAAACAGTTCCAATTATGGCACTGGGGAGGTGGGAGGTGTGTGTGTGTGTGTGTGTGTGTGTGTTGGGGGGGGCATCAGCGACAGTTGTCAATTTACCATATTCGTCATTGCATTTGTCGACTTTTCAAACCCCTACAGTGACTCTCTTTTCAAAAGAAGCACCTAGCGATTAATCAAGCAACCTTGGACAAACCTTAG
Source organism: Psettodes erumei (assembly GCA_016785225.1). Classification (NCBI taxonomy): domain Eukaryota; kingdom Metazoa; phylum Chordata; class Actinopteri; order Pleuronectiformes; family Psettodidae; genus Psettodes; species Psettodes erumei. The sequence continues at coordinate 2,849,034 of JAFBJZ010000781.1, forward strand.
CTACTTTCCATAGAAGGGAGGTAGTACTCAGTGCTGCCCTTTGAGTGTGAGGCATTACCCAGTGTGTCTTCTTTGTATGGAGATTTTAGCAGTGCAGGGCAGCAGGCTGGAAGGGACTGCTGGTTAATATGTAATCTCAATGGGCCACGTCTCAGTCATTATTTCATACTTGTTCCACCTTCTGAAGAACAGCTTCACTGGGAATTCGACTGTATTAAATAATCTACACACAAAGAGTTGAAACTGGCTGACATGTGGCGAAATGCAAATACGATGCAGCGAGGTCATGAATATACTAATTTGTGTATTGCTGTTGCACGACAGTTTTAAACTACGTCCTCAGTCTCTGCACATTGACCATACGTGGTCGGGCCATATACTAGGTTTTGTCCTAGTCCTGTTGAAAAAAACATGCTGCACACATGTCAAAAGTCATGTAGTGTTAGACATCAGATGGAAGGCCCCCCAACAAGTAACACCAAAGACAAGAGCACACTACCCAGACTGTGATTGCTTGTTTGTAAAGATTCCCATAAGAGCAGCCCCTGGCTGAACTGGAGGTGACCTGGCAATCTCCAAAGAATTCAAGCCTGACATGTTCTGGAAGCACATCACTGCATGTCATCTCAAGCGTGGCTTTGACAAACGGTAGCGTCACACGGCGCACCAGTCCAAACTGACTTTGCAGCGGCGGCGGCTCGTCACTTTTATTCAAATGCAGTGCAAACGACTGCAACCCGGGGGCACACCTGGAAGCAATATTCTAATTAAGTTAATCTGTGAAATCCCCACAATGTGGGTGTTCAGGTGACTGGTAATCTGATGTGAAAGGCGCCTTTGTTTTCATTGGAAAGATTTCGGGAGGAGCTGGCACCTGTTTCAGCAGAACGTTGCAGAAAATTATCGCTGTCGAGTTTTCCTGAGTGCGGGCAATTACAAATGACAGTGTTTGTCTTCCTCCTCGTGGAACCCAATTTTTATACCATCTTTTTTTTCTACTTACAGTGATGGCCTGTCAGAGTATTTTTTCTCCAGTGTTCTTTCCTTAGTAATTTGATATGGATGATTCGAAACTCTCATAATTTTGATTATGATAATACATGTTTATGAGGAAATGAAAAGGTCAGCGCTGCTTTCGCCTTCCTGCAGATGTTCATTTCTTCCTTGCGCTCTTGGCATGCATGTGCATCAAGAGTGTATCTTCAAAGATTCCAGGACAGTGAGACTTGTCGGAATTATACCGCTGTTCATTCCCATTTCCTGTTGGCCACAAATGAAAGCTTTTCTTTGTTCAATATCTCTGCTCTTAGGAATGGAGCATTACCATCATTATAACAATGGAAAATATTATTACTTACTTTTGGGCCTCTGCTCTTACTTTGATAATTATAATAAACTGCCAAACAGGGCGTTCACATTATCTGACTGTTGATGGGTTGTTGTGTGAGGTGCGGCACAGTTTTTTTTGTAATGTTTTCCATAACGATGTTGTTTTGAAACAGATACCACACATATTTGCTGATTTGGTATGGCCTTTCATAATATTTCATAATGACAATTCAAAGGAGTTAGCTTGCAGATTGTCTGCTCTGATTGTACAATCACTGTTCACGTATACATTGTTGTTCCTGTGTTCTGGTTTTGTCATGTGCTGCTTGCTGATTCAAGGATAGCAGCGGTTAAGGAGGAATATTTGGGGATATATTTCCTCCGTTAGTGGTATAACAAACAGAAACAGGTCATGTTGACAGCAGTCTGAGATTTGTTACAGACATGTATTGTTAAAGGACTAGTCGGGATAATATGTCGTGCAGTTGTATGAGTTACTTATTTGTAGTTGGTTTATTAGCTGTGGTACATTTGAGTTGGTGGAAAAAGCAGGCAGGACAACTGGCCCAGAAGCTGAGTCATGCACTGCTGTGCACAGGGTCAGCAGCAAAAACAGTGTACACCTATAAAGATAGTATCAGGTGAAGCTATATTCTGAATACATTCACCAATTTTTAACACCCCAGGTAATAAACTGACTATAGATAATAACTCATACACTGAACTATCTCTTTAAGTGGCCTTTAAGCACCAAGCTGCACATCAAAGGAAGGTCCAGGAACAAGCTTTATAAGCTTAGAACTGAGAATGGAAACTAAGAACTGAGAGTAAAGCTTGACAAAGTAAGTAGGGGATCTGAGAGTGAAAACCTTTTTTTTTTCTTTCTACAAAACTTGGTTAAGGAAACTACATTGCTGCAGCCTTGGTTACAACTTCCTTGTTAGTGTTTCTCATTTGCAATATTATTTTGCTGCCTATGGATTGGGAATCACATCAGTGGCTTGGCCCTCATGTTTACAGAATAATAAATAGTTGACTTCAGTTACTCAGTGACTATGTTTCTCATAGTGACAATGCATGGTTGAACAGCAACTCTTATGACACAGCAGTACATTTACAAACTGTGTTTCACAAGCTTAATTACCACTTCATGATATGTAGATGTCGTGTGTGAAGAGAAGGGTCTTAACAGACGTCTGATTTTTGACAGTGGACTGTGAAATAATTGGTACAAAATTCAACAAATAGCTGAATACTTGGCAGTGATGTCTGAGCGTCCACCACGTCTTGAGCTGTATCCCAGTCCACCTAAACTGCCTAATATAACTGCTGCCGAACGCCAAATATGGAGCTGTTTCACTGATCAGACAGAGGCTGACACCAACAACATAGCAACACCGCTGAGTTTCTGCAAAACTGCCAAAGCACTGCTTGTTTTGTTTCTCCTGTGTTTTTTTTTTTTTAAATTCAGCTATTTAGTGTTGCGGTATCAAACTTTGGGATATTCAATGTCAAAATTTTTGACACAATATATAGAAGTGTTACAACTCTCGAGTAAGTGATAGAGCAGGAAGGAAAACAAAGCCCTGAAAAGGAAACACTGGGAGAGCTTCCCTCCCGCGTTCCTTCCCTCTCTGCCCCCCACAGTGATGCCAGGCAGCCGCATGGAGACTGACAGGCCTGCTACGTCTCTGTGTCATGTCAACCAGCTAGCGCCCTGGGTTCCTCCTCGCTTCAATAAAGAGATAAAAGCTTATTGACTTGCCAGGCTACAGTTAATGCAAATTGGGCCTGCTATCAATGTATAATTTATAGGGAGAGCTGCAGACGTTTCCACAGAACTGGGAGCTAAACTTACAGGAGATTAGGCGCGCTATCTCATTCATTTACCAGGGAGTAATTGCTAAACTGGGGAGGAATTAGGATGCGCGAGGTTCCCGAAAGGCGTTTCATCTCGTAAACCAGGTGGCTGCCGTCAGCCAACCGCCTCCGAGTCTGTGATAAACAAACACACACGCAAGTGAAAGCCATAGACTGCATCTGTCAAACTGTCAAATGGTTACCACTTGATGACATCACTGCTGAGACATGAAACACTGCCACGCTTTTTAGGGCGCGCCGCGTTGTTAGTGCAACCTCCACTTTTCTCGTTCCTTCTCCGATGACAACTTTTGAAACTAAGGTGTGAAGCACATGCTAATTGACTTTGTTAAGCAGCCCGCTCCTCTTTCAAACATTTCACCTGCATTTCTGTGGGAAACAAGAATGTGACTGAAACATAAGTACAAGTGCAAGCAGCACTCAGCTGTTAAACTGAAATGATTACATTCGACGGACAAACTGGAGCTACGATATTGCTATCTTGTACATGTGAGAAACACGATAAGTGCCATGCGATAAGATTAAATACACACACACTGAAGCTTAATGTAGCTTACTGCGAGAAGGCATAGCTCCGACACATACACGTATAAAGTGCCCCAAAAAAATAATAGTTGTCATATCGCCATATCTTTTTACACTGCACAGTGGAAACAGCTTCTCCCTGTGCTACATCTTCCTTGTCACTTTCTCCCTCTGTAAGATGCAAATGATCAACAGCAGAGCGACTGGGAAAGTGTCTTTTACCCCTTGTCTGTTTTTTGTTTGCCATCAACACACTACGCCACCCTCCTTTCGTCGAGAGTTCAAATTTGTTATTCACAACTCCCAGCCACTTCATGCGGTGCGTGAATAAACACAAGGAAAAGCCGTCTTACCTTGTCGTCAATGTCACTCTCGCTGTCACACTGCAACAGAAAAGAGACAGACACAGGAAATATAAGGAATTATTCATTTGCTCCCCCCACCCCAGTAGCTCATAATCAGTGCAGATGTTATTTTTGTGTGCAACCTCTCATTCACTGACAGCTTTCAGTGCGAACAGCAGAGGATGAAGAGGGAGAGGAGAGTGTGGTCGCTGAAGAGAGTTTTTCAAGTTTCAAAAGCAGCACAGCCGCACAGAATGCCACTCTGGTCTTTCTGTTGCAAATTCAATGCTGTAAATTGACAAAAGATGAAAAAACGAATACTATACACTGGGCTCTATTATAAAGAGCCTGTTCAATGACTTTGTATGCAGCTGCGGCTTGTCATTTAGCCTTTTAAGTGTGCTTTAAAATTGGGCGATAGTATCTCAAGGACACAGAGAGCTTAGGCTCTTTTTATGAAACACAGTGCCTATTAAGTGAGGTATTTCAAATCTGCCTTGTTACAAACCAGTCTTTAATTTGTATGTCAGACGTCTACGGGGATAAAGGAACAAAATAACAAGAGAGGTTGTACTCTGAAATATGCCTTGTCTTGCACGGTCAAAGGCCAAATCACCTTCCTTTCACTCAACAAGTGAAATGTTTTTTTCTTCAACACTTCAGATTTCACAAAGTAATTTCACCATTATGATACACAGTGATCAGGCTCACATATCTTGAGAAGAGATGCAACTTTAAAAAAAACAACCTTGTAACTGACAGACGATGAGAACACTGCAGACACCGAGGGCCACAGCCTTTCATTCCTGGCATGTTCATAGGCAGAAATCTCTTTTTTGCAAATAATAATAAAAAAAATATGAAAAGACTCAAACACATACTGGGAACTATATTCACTTTTAGTTTAAAAGTATGTGAGAAGTTAAAGTAAAGTCAGTAACCCTGGCCTACAGTGTTTGATTGAGTTTTTCATCCTTATTTTTTCATTTGAACTTCCCATCTTGTCACAATAAAAGACTGTAACTTGAATATTTATGACAAAAATCACCACATTCCTTGACTTAAATCCAACCCTGTGAGGTCTTTGCTTCTCTTTCTCACATTCATTTGTCGCTAAACGCTCTTGGCTGGTACCCCCCGCCCCGACAGTGAAGTTGTGGAAACAGGAGTGGTCGAGCTGCAGGCCAGTCCCACTGGACCTCCCAGCAGGATGCATGAGGAGCCGAACAATTCAAGCGAAAGAGCCACATGGAGCGGGAGAGGGCCCCCAGTGAAAAACTGCCTTCAATCTGTCAATTAAGTCCCTGTGGCAACATATTTAAGTAGACCCTCTTTATTTTGTTTGACTCCCTTTCAGAGCAGGGCACAATGAGGAGGGAGTTGGGTCAATGGAGGCACAGCGGCCCATTGTTGCAAGTGTGGTGGGTCCAAATGTATAATTAAGTAACGAGAGTAATCAGTGCAAGGGCTCAGTGGCCAAGATCTCTCAGGACAGGAGAGTGTGTGTGTGTGTGTGTGTGTGTGGGGGGATCCTATGCCCCATGATTCATTCTACTCTGCAAAGACAAGGGATACAGCAGGAGTCCCTCATGGCAAAACTTGGAGTGAGAAACATTGTGACTCAACCCAACAGGGGAGCCTAGTGTTTTTTTTCATCTCTATTTGCAGAACAATAACTCTAAGAAATGTCAGAGCTCCCACCGCTCAAACTCAACTCTGAACAGGAAATACACCTGTCTCAAGACAAATATAACAAAATGATCTGCTCAGTATGAGGCTTTCTATTGGCTGAAGAAATTAGTGGTCAAGAAACGCCAAAAAAATGAAATGAAATGCCAAAATAATTGCTTATCGAGAGTTATCTTGCTTATTTAGAAAATATCAGAAATGCCATAGAAAATATGTTAATGTGTTTCCTTTTTTCCACATTTATAAAAAAAACAAACTTTAGATATTAAAAAATAAACAGCCCATAATGGGTAATGACAGATAATAATAACATAAGAAAATTCTCCAAGATTTGAACTAAAGTACATACCCTCGTGTTGTTGGAATGGGAAATTAGAAATATTGGCCACATTTCTATGCAAAGTGTCTCTTTTCTCCTGGGGAATGTTTGCAAACCCAAATTTCTGGGCTCTCGCTTGTCAAAAGACCTTCATTACAGAGTGCAGGGCATTAAGAGGAGAAAGTGGCTTAGGCTTCTTGTCAATCAATTCCCCATTCAGGCTGAGGATTCTGGACAAATTAATTGTGAGCCATTTCTATAGTGCTTGTTAGGAGCACATCACAGCCTGTAATCACCACCCATTTGTTCCCTTACCACTGCAGCATTTTATCTGAATGGAATCACATTCAAAATAATGTGTCTGTCCATCTGGACCCATCTACAAGTTCCGAAAAAAGGGCAAATTGATCCAATCTCCATCTTTGCCCCGGCCCCCGGAAACTGGCGTAAATGTATTCTTAGCATGCAGCTGAACAGATGACAGCGGTGCACAGCGGTTGGGAGCTCCTCTCTATTACCGGGGCCGAGTCTAAACCCTGGGTGATGGACATGAACAACTGGCTCGCTCTGTTCTCTGGGCGCAGGCTTGGCCTTGTTGTTGTAGCAGTAGCCGTGACACAAGAGATGAGGCCTCACAAGGCTGGAGCTGGCGCGGAGGAAAAATAATATCAAAAGATCACAGCATGGTGCTTATCCTTTACAAGAAGCATGCACTGCAGCAGAGCATAAAAGAGGATACTAGCTACGGCTCAGAGACAGAGAAAGACACGGCACAGCAGGGGGGAGAGAGGCAGGTGGAAAGGGGGAACAAAACAACAGTAAGAGCAGGCAGGGGGGACACTAAAGAGATGAAGGGATGGACGGATGGAGGTAGCGTTAGAGCAGGTTTTGTCGGTACTGTCTGTGATTGCCCTATTGGGTTATTATACTTGGTTGAGTCAAGGAAATAAATACAGCGAACGTGTGAAAGTACAAGATCGGCTCATATTTGCGAGCGCGCGGCTGTGAGGGGAGGATCCCATCATTAAGCGGCCGATGCTTCTTCGAAATATCTGCGCCAGGGAGAAGATTTTCAGCGAGCCCATACAGCGAGACTAAATAGTGAAAATGCTAAACCACAGCCCAAACAGAAACCTCCCAACACAGCACGTCTGGTGGTCAGGGGGGACATTGTTAAAATCAGAGATATGCCGCTCACTAAGCTGCCTGACAGCAGCCAAGCCCCGAGTGGTTTGAGTCTCTCGTAGATGTTCACAACCACCACCCCCCCAAAAAAAAAAAACTGAAAAAAAAGAAAACTGCCTGGCTCTTCAGAGGCAGGGAGCAAGCGGCAACATCTGCACCTGGCAACCGCCAGCTATGAAGGGTAACAGGGGACCAGCTTCAGCGCATGGCTCCACACCCCTCCCTCCCAGCTCCCCACCTTCTCTCCAACCCCTCCTCCCCTCAGCCGGCACACGAGACGGATGCATTTGACATTTACATAGCTTTCAACACTTCAGAGACGGGGGATTTATTCCAGCAGTGGCCCTGGAAGGATCCAGGCCTTGACCTGAGCTGGCCCCCATGACGGCGTGGTAGCTCAGCTCTAAAATGAAGCAAGGCGGAGGAGAGAGGCAAGTAACAGTGAAAGGGAGGGATGGATGTCTAGATTCTCCTGGACATTTTCTCTGGCAGATTCCGGTAGACGTGCAGGGGGAAGACAATAAGCGTTGCGCATCCCGGAGCACATTAAAACGACCGGCCAAATTAATCACACAGTTCCACTTGTCACACTCGGAGGACATTCTGCCATGAATTCTGCCTTAGAGATAGAGAGAGGAACAGAGGAGGAACTTGCCCGGCTATGCAAATGCTGGCATGGCATCAACGGCTGTCTGTCTGAATACTGATCGCAGCCCTGTATTTGCTGCAAGAAATTTAGAAAAAAAACAGGCAAAAGAAGAGCTGCCAGAGCTGCTGGCATATGTGTCACTGTCAGTTCAGTTCCTTCTCAAAAACAAAGAAAAGCAACAAATCAAAAAAAAGAAACATTTCTGACATGACACAATTTGTGGCGAAACCTTGACCGAACTAGGTGATCAAAATCAGTGTATGGAGATTTGCAACCATATTGTCAAGACTGTGAAAAAAAAAAAAAAATTAAAAACCATGGAAATATTGAATACTGAACCGTGAGACAGCAGCTGCTTCACTTCATCTTCTGTCCAAGTGAATAAGGTGACAAACCTATAAGACGGAAACTTCATACTGAGGGGGAAGAAATGGCTTCACTTTAGAAGACATCTCTCTATGGACATAGACTGAGATAGCCCTGATCGTAAGAGAGAAAGCACTGACGAACCCAGATCTCCTAAAATGAGAGCACACAGAGGGGGTAATGGTCCATTTAGATTGTTGGGGACCTAAGCAGTGTCGGATACTAGTGGAACAACACCAATTTCCTCCCGCAATTTCCCTCCTGCGGAGGCCGGGATGAGGTGTGGGGATGTAGCACGACCTGAGGGTGAAGCCGAGGGAGAGCAAGGGCTCGTGCTGTTCCGCCGGAGGCCAAACTCCGACAGGGCAAGCGATGTGTGCGCGGGGAATGAAGAAAATCACTGGGTTCAAGGTGAGAGACGGACGACCAGTGGGCAGCCTAGGAAGGGCAAATGAGCGAAACGCTTTCTTTAACAGGTTTAATTCGCAGGCCTCAGCTGTCTCCTCCACCACGCTACACCCCGCTGCTTTTGCCCGTCCCTCCTCAAACCCCCTCGGTGAGCTCCGTGGACCCTCTCCCGCCCGACTGTGACGACAGGCCGGTTTAGGTGACAGCTGGAGAGACCCCACCAAGGCAAGGCTGCAGGCCCTGACGGCATCAGCCGCTGGGCTTTGAGGACCTGTGCCAGCTAGCTGTCTGCAGCCCTGAGTCACCTCATCTGGAAGAGAGCGATGCCATCTTCTACATGCTGCAGAGAGTCCATTAGCATCTGGATGGACGCAGTAATCTTTGATTTCTATAGCTCATTCAACCATCATCCAATACAAAATTGTATTGATCAAGGAGGCTTGGCTGCAAACCAGGCACTTTTGAATTTCTGATCTGTCTCGCCATCTATCCATCCATCCATCCATCTCCATGGCTACCCTAATGGGATGTGGAAGCTGAGCCTCAGCTCCTTAGGGCTGGAGGTGGGGGTGGGTGGTATGCCTGAAAAATCAGCATGGTATCTGAAGGTCCCTGCATTCATAACTTTTCAACAGGGTGTTTTGTTGCATGCTCTTATGTACTCACCCTCTCTGAAATAAACATAGAAAATCATGACTCACTGCAACGTTGGGGAGGCGGTGTGTGCACACAATCAGACTAGTCATAAAGACAATCTCTGTAGATGTAATGTACTGTACACCTAAATAGGGTCAAATCAAAACAAATAGGCTACAGAAATGGTAGTAGTTGTGCTGTACAAATGTACATGACCTATATAGCACCGCCGCATATGACTCGCAACTACAGAGAGAAAAAAGTGATTGCTCTTGACCCCACTTGCTGTATCTGAAAGCCCCACCTCGCAAAGTGATTTGATCACAGGATCAAATCTATACAGCCATTTGACCCTTGACCTCCCCGGCAAGCTGCATGGGAAGTCAGCTGATTACCCCGGGTCGGCCCAGGAGCTCTGGATTAGGAAAGTATTGATCTGAGTGAAGATGTAGGATCCAGGGGGAATGAGATTGAGAGAAAAAGCTCTGCTGGGTAGAAATTATATCGACCGGTAGAAGAGGCCCAGACAGGCTCGCACGTAAAAACCATATTTGAGCTCGGGACCTAGGAGGCTGTGCAAACAGAGAGACGGCCTCAGCACAAGCTCCTTTCACAGAGGCCCACTGAACGAGGACAGAGAGAGAATGAGAGCGCAGGAGGATTGAAGAAGACAAGCTCCGAGAAATGCTCTTTGCATTAGCCAGACACAGAGGGCTCTGGTTCAGGGCTGACACACACTTAAGGGAAGAGTCAGCGGGGGCCATGTAAATCAAGCCGGGGTGAGGAAAGATATAGTCCTGACCTGGGGCCAAGCTAAGCAGACTTTAACATTACCCAGAGTCCATGTAAACAGCACTGAGACCTGGCAGTGCTCCGTTTCGCTTCCATGCAAAGTATGTGGTGAGGCAGAAGAGGAAGAAGGGAGGGGATCCACGGACAGATTGATGGTGATAGTGGTGGGGGTAAACTTGAAGAGCTGTCCCCCTCCTTCACTAAATCAAAGGGCCGCCTTGTCCTTTCCAACAAGAAATCCCTCAGCCTTTGCTTTCAGCACTCGCTGGGGGAGTGACAGAGCCGGCTGGGCTGCTGGTGTGATCCTTGGAGTAGTTTGGCGAGAGAAAAACAGACAGTAATGGCAGATGTACGAGGGATGAGGGAGCATTTATTCAGCTCGGAGAGAAAGAGGAAAACTGACAGAAACCTAGAGGGACAGGGAATACACAACTGCCTTATGAATAAAGTCATGGAACTAGAATGGGGACATAGGTAAGAGAGAGACTGAGAGACAACCCCTGCACTGATTTATGCTTTTTTTCCGCACCTCATCTTTCATCAGGTTCCCTTCAGCTTTGACTTGTCTCCGCCGACCGTGTGACTGGAGCTCGCTCGCCGCCTCGCCTTCAGAGATGAACGCAGACGCGTACACGCACACACAACCCTCGGCACCTCCCAGTGTTTTGACATGGCCCCGGGCCCGCGAGGCTGAGCTGCAGCAGCGGCAGACGCCGGGCATTGGAAATTTAAGTCGGGGCGTAGGAGAAATTAGGCGAGGAGGCAAGGAAATGGGATGTTGACTTGAAGTGGCCCCGGGGGCAGCTGAGTCTCCCTGTGCAGCTCCGCTGGCTGCCTGACAGTTTGATGGAGCGAGCGGAGGCTTCCCCGCGGCCCGAGCCGGCGTTTCTAACACTGATGTAGCTCAGTGAGGAACAGATTGAGCCTCCAGGCATCGCTCTGTACTGCTGCTCCCCTCCTCTCCCCGCTCTTTTTTCTCACTCTGTACCGCTGCTACTAGCTCTGTCTCACTCTAATCCTGTCGAGCCAACGCGCAGACACGTGCGCGCAGCGCGTATGCGCGCATATACATAGTGTAAGTTGCGTACCGTGCGCACGCGGTGCACACAAAGACACTTAGGTACACAGACATAACAGCAACACCCACGGAGAGCTTGGCTCCCGCCTTCGTTCTCTCCCCTACGACAGTAATGTGATGAGCACTACAGATGCTGTTTACTGAGGTCTGGCCGATGCGAGGAGGGAAGGAGGAGGAGGAGAGGGAGGGTGGGATGGGAGACGAGGCAGAAGGAGGTAGAGTCAGGGGGCTGGCAGGCCACAGCCATAATGAAAAGAATCTGGCAGCGGCCCACTGTGTGCTGGTCATGAGAAGCATGTGCTGCCGGGGGGCTCTACAGCTAATTTCAGGGGGCAGCCAAGCGTTTCACGCTAGACTTGTCATCGGGCCAGAGGGGGCATTCATACTGGGTGACAGCAATTGCAAAATGGCGGGTGGGGGGGATTTTGGGAGCAGAGCGAGCTCCCTTCCCCCTCCCTGTACCTCCTGTCCCCCCTCCGCCATGATCAAACGTTATTGTAGGCAGGGTACAGAATTACAAATGAGTGTCCTGTGGCAACGGCGGGAACTTGATTCAAGCGCTCCCTCCGCCCTGCTCTCTCCTCAGGTGGCCATGAGGGGCACGCCTCATCCTCCAGCCCCTGCTGTCCACACAGGATTTCAGTCTTGCATCTTCCTTGTTAACAAGACTATAATAATCTGTTACAAAAGCAGGTTTTTTATAAGCCCTCACGCTCAGATACGGAGATGGTGATTGTGTATTTGGCCGCACATCTTAAACTCTTAATCGCTTTCTATCATTGTGTAGTTTATTTTTCATCACAATATGAATTTTTGTTGTGATAGAGGAAACATTTTGGAAATCTCTGATAGCTGAATAACTCATCTTATACAGGTATCATCATAACGCCTAACCCAAGCCCCGTCATGTCCTTTGTTTCCAGCATCTTCCTCCATCATCACAGGACGGGCCCATCTTTAACCAGTGCCTTCCACTGGCCCGAGGTTTCGGCGCGCGCTCAGGGTTTATCTCTCATCTCAACTGGATAAACTGTGCACAAAGTCACGGGAAATCATTAAAGAGAAAAACACCCTGTCAGCCTGACTAGTGGATCGTGGACCCAGTGAAATGAAAGAGAGCGAGGGAGGTGGAGAGATGCAGGGGGAGAGCAGGGGCTGCAGAGGAGTTCATGCTGACAGCTGGCTGCCTCCCGCTTAAAAACAGACACGACGAGCTCCAGTCTGGCAACCAGGAGAGGGAAGCGAGGGATGAGCAGGGATAAAAGGAGGAGTGTGAGATATGAAGCCAGTGATGAAAGGTGGGTGGTTGAATGAAGATGAGGGGATGTGGGACGGGGAGGGGAGTGGAGGGGGGGGGATTAACCAGCTTGCAAGGAAAAACTTCTGTTCAGCGCCTCTGAAACAAGCCGTCACACAAGAGAGAAAGTGAAGGGAAGGGAAACAGAGAAACAGAGACAGGGAGGAGAGGAAGGAAAGGAGGAGGCAAGCCACACTGCACATCTTCAGGCCGTGAATAATTTAGAGGAGCACCGGGGAGACGAGACGAAGACGAACACAAAACACTGCCAGCGTTTGACCTAGAGCTGCAGCTACATCAGTGCACATCACAGAGCGGAGAGCACCCCCCCCCCCTTCCCTTCCTCTCTTTTGCTCTTCATCTGCCTCCCTCTGTGTCAGGGAGGAAACAGCTGTACGCTATTCTTGTTTCGCCTCACATTCTATGAAACTCAACAGAATGGCTGACAACTCCGTTTCATGAGGATCTCTCTTTTGGCGCCGCCCGCTCGGGGCACATCGGAGGAGGCGGGAGAGCCCGGATTCCCAGCCATCCGCTCCGCGCGGGGCGGCGCAGGCAGACACGCGCGGGTCCCCCGGCGCAAACGGGCCCTCGCAGTGACATCACAGCGACATACGAGAGGGAACGGCTCCGCGTATTTCACAGGATGGGACCTTCCGCTTCCAAGACATCAAATTGCAGCCACCTCGCCGTCTCGGCCGCCGCGCTCCCAGACTTCTGCGACATTCAGTGTCAGCTTTAACGCTCCACTGGTTTTGAAACAATTAGTTTTAACTGTTAATAAATCAGCCATAAATGCCTTATTAATTAGGAAGAAACAATAGTCAACATATTCAGTGATGAAAACATTCAGTAGTCGCATGTACTTGGCAATTTGTAAATGCGAGTACACAAAAAATTGCACCCATTCGGTTTTAAAAGCTCAAAATGACTTCCCAGATAAATGATTCACTTCATTCATCCGACTTTGAATGAATTTAATCAATGTAATATTTACCACCCGTGAGCTGAAATTTTCAGCCAATAATTCCCGCGTCAACAAAGCCGGGTGTCAGAGGATGTGATGCTGTGGGTGGGCAGGAGTAAATAACAGCTGCCCTGTGATCAGGCACGGCCGTTTTGTCAAGGTGCCATGAATCACCTGACCCGCCGAAGTGTGCGTCCGTGCCCGTGTGCGTGCGTGAGTGATGAAAGGGCCGCTGGGCAGCTGTGGGTGGGAGTGACAGTTGAGAGGACAGAGGGCGGTCTCATCAATCCAGAAGGGAGGGGTCATTTATTACTGTAATTAAGCAACTGTGGGAGCGGAGGAGGCTGGAACGTAAACACGCTTTGCCTGCAGAAGTTGCAGTGCAACGAGAAGGGATAAAACAGTAAATAAACCGGGACTAAAGACGGCTACCAAACAAATCACGAGGGAACCGGGTTTCCTCTCTCCCCCCTCCTCTCACTCACTCCCTCCCTCCCTGTCTCCTCCTTGGTCTGCGTGGCTGATATTAATGGGACGTCCCTTGTTTGTAAATGTGCCAAATTGCGTGCACCACTGCGGGCTGTCTATTATAGCAGGCCTCTGGGGCAGCCTTTCCATATGGCGTCACATATGGCACTCAGCGGCATCAATTAATGTTGTTATAATACTGATTTTTATGAGCTCAGGTTTCACTCCTTTCCTCTCTTCTCTGCCCCCGCAACTCCGCCGTTTCTCCGCCCCACCGCCGCTGGTTCTTTGATTCTTCTAACTGCCTCCCTTCGATTCCTCAAACCTTCGACAACCTGGCTTCTGAACAGCTCGGGGGATCTGAAAAGTTGCCGGTGCCAAATTCTGAAAGCTCCTACCATCTCTCCTGAACCCCCGCTCAAAAACCTTGAAGATGACTTTGTTCCCGCTTCGCTGCAGAAGAAGGGTAACGCTACTGCCACTGCGGCAGAATCTTTGCATCGTCTGTGGAGCTGAGAGACTTCGATCATTCGAAAAAAAAAAAACAAAGAAAAAAAAAAACATGAGACAAAGGCAGCTGTTGCACAGACCAAAGACTGTGGTAGATAATATCACATATCTGCAACCAAACACTGCATTTACAGCACCTATTGTAGTTTTGCTCACATCAGGTCGGCATCAGGACCTATTAAGGTGTTAAATTAGGCCTGCATTTATGCACAAAACAACAGGCGGATGGATGTAAGAGCAGAATCTGAGGAGCCTTCTTCTTCCCTGGCGCATCCGGTGGTGGATCTGACAGTAAGGGAACGAGAGCGCGGCAAAGAGCCCCGCTTAAAAAGCTCCCAGCCAAGCCAGCCTTGTCAGCGTTGCCACAATTAGAGACTAGATCACTGGCGCTTCCCAGCGAGAAACATCTCACCACCGCTCCTCCATGGAACTCTTCCGTTTGAGGAACGCACTCAAAGAAGGGTTTTTAAAACGTTTCGAATGGCTAATCACTCTCAGGATGAAAGGCCCCGGCGTCTTCGTTTGTCTCAGCATGGGGAGCTTCCCTTGCCGTTTCTCTGTCTCTGATTCTGATTGTTTTTGCTCGTTTCTTTTGCAGCAGGCAGGCGAGCTGGCAGGCCGTTTGAAGGTGCAGTCAGACCTGAGTGCAGGCCTGATGCTTTGTAGTGATATTTCCAGCAGCACAATCTCATTACTTTTTGACGTGGGAGATGCGCGCAGGGGCGGATTGTCATTTCACACTGTCAAAAGTTCTGCGAGGGAATGGAGACGGGAATGGAACTTGAATGACCTGCATGCCTCTGGCTCATCAAGAATGAATATATTAAGCCAAATAACGCTGATGAAATCCAATGAACCAGATCCTTGAAGATGCTTGTAAACTTAATGTCCAGTCCCCAAGGGTGTTGAAGGAATTTTGTGTCCTTATCTAGGATCTCTAATCGGATCTGTTTCAGAGCCTCCAGAACCAGACGCTGCGCATCCCCTGAACATAATTAACCCACGCACGGCGCTGCATGTACAGCACGCATGCAGTGCAAAAAACAAGTCTTTGTGTCCTGAGAGGAGAAGCCCTGGGGGCAGCATCCCACACCTCTCAAAGATGGTGAGAGCTCCTGGACGTTTTCGTGTGGGGGACAATCACTGGCAGCCTCCAAGTTGATTTCACACGGAGCTCTTTCAATACAGAGAAAAACTTTGCTCTGTTAAGAAGCTGCCAGGCACTGATTGAAGCGCCTGGTTGCCATGCGAACCCCAGCCTGTTGCTGGGGCGACTGTCGCAAAGTGCTTCCTGGGTAATTTTCGAGGTCACTGGTTTGTGCACGCCTATGTGGTGCAGATGCGCCCACCCTCACTCAGGGCCCAGCAGGAGCTCTTTCATTAGGCCCAATGAATGGCCTCATTCATCCCCTTCACCACAATTGGTCACGCTGCGTCTCCGCAGAGGGCCCAGGACAAACTTTTCTCTCTTTCCACCCCCTGATCTTGCACGCACCACCCACCTTAGTCATGCTTCACTTTGTTGTCCGGGAGCAGACTACCTTAACCCCACTAATAGGTGGAATGTTAGAGACAACCGCCATCGCTGTCTTTGTTTATCTTGAAGAATGCTATGAAAAAAAAGGCTTTACATGACACATTAGTCTAGTAGACAATCAAGACATTAATTAGTTTACATATTTGTTGAAAGGTGATCTTAACAGCAGCGCATACAGTAGCCACATCAATGTAACGAATGATCGTTCATATTTAGGAATATTTTCAAGGTACAGTATTTGGTGTAGATCTCTATGATGTATCAGTGCATTAATATCCTTTTTCTCGTTGTACGAGAGGCCCGGAGGACCTGTTCCTGCACAAGGCAGAGCCATTTCATCCCTCAGCTGCTCCTCTCTCCCCTGAGTCCGTCCTGGAGCTGCAGTGCTCCTCTGCTCCCTCTGCTCCCTGCCTCTCTTTGGCCTGCAAGTGAGTTTCGGGTCTGGCCTAGTGAGAAGTGACTAATTGTCTCGAGTTGTTAGTGTGCCTGGAATGAGAGCCGCTTCAGTCGGTGACAGGGTGCACAATAATTTTGTTACTCCCTTCCTCCCTCCCCCCTCTCCCTCCCTCTCTTTATCCTTTTTGCAGCAGATCCCCCACCCCCTCTGCTTCTCGACCTACTGAGCTGTAAAACTGAGTGGACGGCAGGCAGTACACAGAATGAGACCTGGCATCGTGGACGCACTAACCTTGAGGAGGGCCACTGCTGCTGGCTGCACCTAAAGAGATGGAGACAGAGCGTCAACCTTATTGGAATGAGGAAGGTTAAAATGAGGAGGGAGGAAAGACCGAAGGTAAAGGGAAAGGTGGAGACCCTTTCTGAAAAATAATTTTAAAAAAACCAGAAACAATATGACAGCATAACAAAGCAGGTCTAAATCAGTGAGAGGATGGGCAAACACATGACAAATAGATGAAAGGATGGCAATAACAGAGACAGAAAAGGCAAAAAGCATTAGGCATCATTTGAACCGACCTTTTTCTCCCCTTAAATTCCTTGTTCTTCCATACCTCCATCTTTATTTCATAATAGACTGTGTAATGTCTAGCCCAGTGAATCCCTCAGCAGCTGAAGCGCACAGCGAGCGTACCTACCGCCCAATGCAATTAGACATATCATCCTGAAAACTTACAACAGCTGACAACATGGACATATTTTGTGCAAACAGTGATAGAAGATGAAAACAACCCTGGAACCTTTTTTTTTATTCTATCCTTCACTATCCTTCATAATGAAATCAACTTGTACAGCTACTCTTGGAGCAAATGCGAGCAATCAATTACTATGAATCACAAATATACTAGCTGCGGTTTAGATGTGAACAAATGGAGCCTCAGTCCCTTACAGATGATATTAGTGCTCTGAGCTGCTCTCTCTCCACGAGAGATTAAGCAGGTTTGTACTCTCCCAGGCGGGCAGTGCCCCCCCCGCACCCCCACCCCCAGGGTGCTGCACTATCATTTGCAGGAAAATTACTTCAGTAATGAAGAATCCAGGCCCATAAATCCTCATGGCCTCACCTTCCTCTGCTGCCCAAGTCTCACGGAACAGCTAGTAAAAATTCCCCTTAAAAAATTCATAGTGCAATTTTGCTCAAATCCCTCCCAGCAAGCACAATTATGGAACTTTCATCTCAATTGATTTATGTCCTGAGCTAAAAGGGGGTGGGGGTGACTTAGGGGAGGGTGGGGTTGTGAAGGGGGGGGTTGGGGGAGAAAAAAAACAAGTGGTAAATCATTGTTTTTAAAAGGGAAGGCATACGGCCTCTCGTCACTTGCGCTGCATGCATTTTGTAGTGCAGGCGATAGAGAGGTGCGTGGATGAGGGGAGGGGGAGGAGGGGAGGGAACGTCTGAAGGGTTTGAAAGCAGAAATGGCAAAAAGGAGGAGGAGGAGGAGGAGGAGGAGGAGGGGAGAGAGATGGGGGCGAACGGAGCGGTATTCCACTTGATTAATAACACTAATCAAATTATACAGTGTTCCACTGTGCCCTGAAATCTGGGGCCATAATGTCCTCTAATGGCGAGGTTCATGGAGCTAAACTTCAGAGGGAAAACACGGCGCTGACTGCGGCATGCCTTAATGAAGGCAGTAAAACATCCATTTCCAGAAGCCATGAAATGAAAGGCAAGATTGTAGATGTGCACCCAGTGGCTCCCCCACTGCAAAAAAAAAAGGGAAGGCTGTTAACACAAAAGACAGTGTCGGAAAGAGAGAGAGAGAGAGATGAGAGAGAGACAGAGAGATGCAAGGCTTTGAGAAGAGAAATGAGGAGAGAATAATACAAGTGAAGAGATTTAAAGGGCAAGAACACCAAGAGGATGGGGATATAAAAAGAAAAGGGGTGATGGAGTGAGGATAGAGAGACAGAAGTTCTCTGCTGGCGTGAAGACCATCTCTGTCTGCTGATTATGGATGAGCTGGGCTGCTTTACTATGTCTGTTATACTTAGTGCTGCTGACAGCAGCCACAATTCATCACTATTTAGTTGCTGATGCACCTAACCACAGCATCCTCCCCCTCATCTATCTCAATACCACTCCATTAGAGTATTCCCTCTGTCCACCCAGGCATGCATTCTGTTGATCTATCTATCCATCTGTATTTCCAATTGTCCATCCATCCTTGTGTATGTTTGTCCGTCCATCCATCCATCCATCCATATGTCCATCAATTCATCTGTCTGATCATTCATATATCCATCTATCAATCATCCAATCCCGTGCCCTGAACGATATGCCACAGACAGCAGTATTGCTCTGGCAGTGGCACACGACATGACCGAGGCACAAGGGGCAGCTCTGCAGAAAAAGTCTGCTGCGTTCTAACGAACTGAGACTCCAGACGCTTCCATTTAAACAAAAGCATTATGGTTTGCATTAAATCGGCTAAATTGCACATGCCACAAACAATCAAATCAGCCTTTGAATCTTGAGCAAGGCAAATGTTGTTCGTCGTCCTCAGGGCAAAATTTCATCTGGAGAGTGAGGGGGGGAAAAAAACAACAAAGCTGAGAAAACACAGATTGGTATTGTTATTATTATTATAATTACACTTGTTCCTTATCATGCAAGCAGCCTCAATCAGTTTGAAATACAGTTTCATTTGATGAAGCTTCCTGTTTTGACTGGCTGGAGTTTGGAAACCACACACTTGGCTGGCGTGCCAAAAACTCAATCAGGCGCAATTACATTGCCATCAGATAGAAATGTAATTGATTTGAAAGCTGACATGAGATATAACTACATTACAGTGGAGGCACAGTGGGGAGGCTCCTCGGGGACCGGGCCTACAGGGAGCTCATTACCGCCAGGCTTTGAATTATTGAGTGCTATGGCAGTGACATTGAGGAACAGAGGCGGGCGATTGGCTGTAACAACTCAGCAAGTGTTTATCTCAACTTACAGCAACCTAAGACGTCTGAAGGGGTGATCTGCCCGTGCATGAATATTTGCAAGGGGAGAACTCGTAATGGTTCATAACTGAGCGGGTTCAGGCCGAGGTAGAGTTCACGGGTGCACATCATGCCTGTGGGCTGTCTCCATACCAATAACGCCACCTAGCCCACGCATTTAGTGCTTTGATTAGCATTTACTTTGTGGAGGCATCACATGTCACCCTGCACAATGAGAGCTGTGTTGCCTAAGCATGGTTGCTTTCCAAAATTGACTTAAGTAAAATCTGCTTCGTGGGTTTTCGCATTGTCTGGTTGGGTTCTTGCTGAGCTTGCAGGCTACTTTCATAGCTGACAGTAAAAGAAAAATAGCACCGCACATCTTCCTGACCCTATAAAGATATAAGCCACTGCAAAGAGGCCCCGGCGTCCCCCAGGACCCTGGTGACTGCCTGGCACTGAGAACGCTGTGACCCCAGGCTCCTGCCACTGATCTCCCTCTGCCTCGCTCTTCCCTCTCTCCTCGCACAGGCCCCCTGTGAGCTTTCTCACAAAAATGAGAACTCAATTAATTCAGGCGAAATGAGGACAAGAGAGGAGGAAGTCTGGGGAGCCCAGAGAATGAGCGAGAGAGGGAAGCTTCACAGAGTGCCTCGTCAATCCGTTTCAATCCGCGGCCTGGAAACGGCAAACAGAGGACAGGGTGACCGTGCATGTGCGTCGAGTCTTCAGCTAAGCTAATCCTGTCTGCAGTTTAAAGGTGGCTGATGAACGAATGCCGTCCCATTACAGAGGGAGATGCCGGGTAAACACAGAAGTCGGAGGGCGGCAGACAAAGAGCAAAGAGCAAAAAGTAGCAGGGTCTCACCCTGTGGCCCTTTATTAGAGTTCAGTGCTGACTTTAAGTGACATTTTTGCTTTTATGACACAGCGGTGACAGAGACGGCAGCTGTCAAACTAGATTTACCGCCTCCTGGTTGTATACCTCAGCCAACCAGTCACGTTTACATCCATGTCTGTCCAGACTCATATAATATTTGTAGTGACGACTGAAGGAGTTTAATAAAAGGTGTGAAGTGCATTCTTGATTTGTGAGATGGGGCTCTACACATAAAAATTGATTTGACTTGACTTTGTTAAGCTCTGTTGCTCTTGTGCTGCTGCACGTCTGCTGTATTGGTGTGCGAGTTCACTGAGAAATCATAAACTGAGTGCAATTTAAGTGTTCTACGTCTTCCACATGCTTGGCAAATAGGAAATAGAAAAAAAAAAGTTGTTGCCATGACAGAAGACAAAGTTCCAAATATGAATTTTGCTGCGAGGACGCTACAAATGGTCCCAATTTCCTCCTCTGCTCCCCATTTACAGCGCTGAATAATGGCCAGAAAATAGTTTTGATGTGATGTCACAGCGAAGTTGACCTTGGACATTTTGGACATAAAATATCCTCACTTCATTATTATACCTCCTGAGATATTTGTGTTAAATGCTGTCGAGTTACGGCCAAAAAACGTGTTTTGAGTGGCCTCGCTGACCTTTGACCACCAAGTTCTTATCCATTCATCCTTGAGTCCAAGCAGATGTTTGTCCACCAGGTGTTCCTGATGCATTGCGTTCGCAAGAACGGGATGGACTGACGTATGGACAACGCAAAAAAGTACGCCGTGGATATTGTCGGTGCGGAGGCATAATCACTCAAGTGGGCGCAAGAGATCTTCTCACAATAAACTACATCGCATTATTATTATAAATACCTTAACCCCCGTTGAACCTACGGCAATGACTTAACTGTGGTGTGAAAAGACCGCATGCACTCGTATGTCACTTTGTGAATGTGACCTGTGACCTTGAGAACAAGGGCCTCGGGCTAAAGATGCAAAGTGCGGTCGGAGAGACAACAGTCATCGATCTTGCGTGAGACCGGTCACCCTGCTTAATGCTATATTAAGGTGCTACAAGCCACCGCACAGCTCAGCTAATTTTCTCACAGCCTCGCAGAAAAAAAAAAAAAAACTGGCAGAAAACCAGCTGTTAGCAGGCGATGTCGGCAGGTTTGAGGTCGCTAGTGCACACGCGCACACACGCGCACACACTGGCCTACTGAGTTGTGGTATTTCCAGCAGCTACACATGCTAAGTAGGCTAAAAAATAACTGATGCTGTAGCCACTATTTTTTTTTTTTCGTGGCTTGGTGTTTAAAGTACACAACTGCTTTTCTGTGTGTGTCACTGTGAACTGAAGAAACCCCCAAAACAAATAAAAACCAATGACCCACTTTTACCGTTCAACTACTCGTAAGCTGTGAGATGTTATCCTCGATCCTGCTACGGCGTTATAAAAGTAACCGCTTCCCTCTGACAGAGTGTAAATCTCACAGCATTCCGGCATAGTTTTACATTCAATTTTGACTGCCGTGCATATATTACAATGTTTTACCAGTCCCCGATCTAGGACAAGGCTAGTAAAACCGACGAGTCAGACACTTCCAAATTTTCATATGATAAATACCTTGCATGTAAGGAGCCACGGGGACTGTGGCAAATGTATTTCCAAGAAAATCAGTCTGCCACTAGTACTTAGAGTGATTGAATAGCCTGTAAACAGAAGCAGCAGACTTGCTTGACGCTCTCTGGGAGATACTAATATAGTTGTGCTTCCAGAAGCTGAAGGGAAGAAGGAGGTGGGGCGCCGAAGTTCATGAACTGAACAGCGGGTGCAGGGGCTTTTAAAATTACCCTGTCTCCAGACTTGGCCGGGCCTCTGAACTGAAACTGCAGAGTAAAAGCACAAGACTGTTGAGCGAAGTACGTCAAGTCAGTCATAAGACACCCTCGGTCAATGGCTGATAGTGTTCCTCGCATTAGCCCAAATTAAAATTAGATCTATCTTTAACAAGCTAATAAAAAAAGCCATATGATGACACTTTCCCTCATTTATGCTTTCCATCTTCTCCCTTGCAAACCCCAGAGGGGAATAAATTCTCCTTTGTTCATGGTGCTTGTAAAAAGATCTTTTTGCTAATGTGCCAGCATCTTTCCTATCTATCAAATTTATCACAGTCAGACAGCATTTTTTCCAGATCTTTGTCCAATCAAGAAAGTATGGAAACTGTAGACGGTCTTGTTGATGTTGCAGGTCGAATTAGAAGCAATATGAGCGTGGAAATTCATTAAACACACAATTTAGCACTCTAGTTGAAGGCATGTCTTTCACCACACATCAGCTGACATTAATATTGTATTAAGCCTAAGGATATTACACCAATAAACAACCTCAAAAGAAGGCAGTGTTCTTCCATGGCCTGAATTTGAGGGCTGCTTGTAATGAACGGAGGTGTGAAGCTCTTTTACTGCTGGGGAAACAACAAAAGTTTGTTATTCGATCAAAAATATGCGCAGTTATTCAGTGTCTTCCAAAGTACTGAAAGCAAAAAAAGACTCCCAAGTACACACTTTAAAAGTTGTTTCACTTTCTCGATGTCAGCTATCCGGTGAATAATTGATATTTTCTGAAACAGCGTCAATTTCCACAAAAGGAGGGAAGAGAGGCAGTGGGAGTTCAAACTCTGCAGTTACAGCAGTTTCGTTGGTGGTAAGCTGCTGTAAAAAAAAGAAACGTGTGAAGAACGTGTGAATGCGAACAACCACAAGCTATTCGCCTTTTGCGCAAACATGTAAAACCCCAAAGGGTGCAGCGAGTTTCTAAAAGAGCAGGTTATCTTCACAAACCGACACTTAGTCCTGTGAAACAAACTCACAGGTTTGGTTTTCTCGCTACTTCCTGACAGTGGCCTGTGCTGTACATGAAGAGAAGAAATGGAGAATCATAATGAATACACGTGTGTAACAAAAACACAAAATGAGTAGTTACTCATTTACAGTATAACCGTTGCATACAAACAACACGGGGCCAGAAAGATTTGCATGCCACCTCCCACGCAAAGGTTGGCATCGATAAAAACAAACTTGACGGGAACTCGACATAATGCACACCCTGTGCGGAAACTTTCATTTCTTGGTCTCAGTCTCGGTTGCTGCCGTGATTCATCACAGAGAACTGTTGATCAGCAGGTTCACTTCTGTGGATCACCTTTTTTGGTTGAATGTGAGTGTGTCGGGGGCCCGACACGAAGCTGATCCACCCACGGACATTTCCAGGTGGACTGTGATTTATAAAGCCAACACTGCCCGCAGGTGTGAGCGGTTTTAGAAGTCTGATCAGCTTTTGGCGTGCACAGATTTTTTGGCTTGTCTGCGCATGTACACTTTGTTTGGACGTGTGTCAGTCTTGTGCCTGACGACGAAGCTCTTAGCTCATTCTGGAGACGCACACACCTGCGCCACATCTCTTTTGTCCTGAACATGACGCCAGGACAAGAAATACTACACAACCATTTGGTTTTGTTTGTCCTCCCAGGGCTGTCTTGGCTCCCGGAAACCTTACCCTGGCATGAGCGCTAATCCCCAGAGAATGAAACGCGGGGCCAGCAGCATCGAGATAAAGCATCGAGTGATTGCATATCTTTGACAGAACCCCGTAGAAGTCAAGTGCGGCCTCTGTGACACCGCTAATTTGACGTCCCTTCTCCCGTTCTGCACTTGGCCTCAGGGGCTGCCCCCGTATCAACTTACATCTAGCCGCTCACCTTCAGATAACAGGAGCTGCATCAACTTAAACTGATTCAATCGAGCAGAATTGCACACAGTTCACTGGCTATTGGCTGGCGCTGGCGGAGCGGAGGACTTTGGTGCGTGGAGCCGGGGAGTATCAGTTGACCCAGACTAATTATTCATAAGGCCTTGTTGTGATGGCTGCTGCTCCAGTGAGGTCAGGCAGGTGCAGCAACAGGGGAAACAAAAACACTGGGCTGACGCTGCCGGGAAACTGCAGGAAACTATGAAAGAAAATGCCGTGCCTCAAAAAAAAGGGAGAAAAAACCCCCAATATCCCTTTGAGTAGCGAGCTCAGTGTGTTGAAGAGCAGTGCGACAGCTACACGTTGACCTAACAGAGGTTGTATTTGTTGCAATAGAAGACATGATTTAAGAGGGGTGCTCATACATGGCTGATCGGAGAACAGTGCGGCTCCTTAAATAATAGCACACGCTGCGTCCTCACAGCCACAGGCAGCCAGCGCCTTGAAATTTGTAATTACAGTGATTGGGATTTCGACAAATGGGCCTCCAATGCACCCTTCAACAGCAAAAACACAGGTTGTGTTACCCACGAAGAGTCGAGCAGAGGCATCGCTCGACAAAGCCTTCGCTTCTTGGATAGAAGCGGCGTCTGCAGAAATGTTACCCAAAAATACTATTTAGATGACTGAGGAAAACAAAGAGCACGCGCTTCACCTTTAATTTCAGACGGACTTCCTTCTCGCCTCCATTTCCAATCACAGCGAGTCACGCAAAAAGGTGCATCCACAAATACGCACACCTTACACCAAAGGCCCACTCTTGAAAAAGCACAATAGTGGGGCAATTAGCAGCTGGAGAGGAGGAATGCTGGATCGGTAACAGTTGTTGAATGTTAATTACAGCGTTTTACGGTGCTGAGGAGATAACAAGTTAGCACCTGGTGACAGCAGCAACATGTCCTTTAACGAGAGCCGTGGAAATTTATGAAACTTGAGATCAGGGACAATGAGGCGTTACTGACTTGTCAGACGCTCTCCCCGCTCGCCCTGCTTTTGCTCTAATGAAGGCAGACGCTCGTCTCTCCCTCTTCTCGGCTCCTTCCAGCGCCGTTAGGCTGGAGTGATTATTGTTCATCGAGGAAAAGGTAAGAAATCAGCCGCTCAGGATTCCGCCCATGTTCGCTCTAAATGCCTTACCGTCTCACATCGCCGCCGCCATTGTCTAATCAGCTTCCGTCGCAGGTTTTGGGCAGGAAAAAATAATGGGAAAACATGTGGACACATAAAGGCCAAAGATAAACATGGGGTCATATTACAGCTAATTCCCTGTCTGGGGCAGGAAACCTAGCTGGTCGCCAGACAAATGTGAGTGACCATTCATTCTCGTCTGAATAGCGAGGGATCAAGAGCTTGCTGAAATCCGAGGAGTTAATATCGCCGTGTTTTGAGGCCTGGTATGGAATTTAGGTTGATGCAATGGAATGATTAATGGATGTGCACCAATATATCCTCCAACGTAGTAATTCTCCAAAAAGAGTTGCAATAAGAATGCTTAGGAGAATGCACATTCGCTGATTTAACCACTAATATCCTCAGCGGGGCCTGTGACCAATACTTGTGGTGGCAAAAGCAGTAATTTATGCAGCTGCGGGAGGAGGGGCTACTGCAGTGAGCAAGAGAAGATCTCTTAAAACCGCAGAAGATGAGGTGCCTGGGATGGTGTTCAGATGTCAATAAAAACAGGTGTTAACCAGCTTAGCTAAGATGTTAAGAGCTTAGATAATCCTAGCCCAGATCCGGGAGGAATCCGGCTCTGGAATACTAATGCTTAGGATGCACAGTTCAAATCACACGGAGTTGATTAGGGGGCTGGGTTTTGAGTGGTGCGCCTGCTACAGGCTGTCAAAGCTCAACTTGCATCTGCTTGCAATTACCAGGGATTGAAGAATAAGGGATGTGCACATATCAAGGGTATTTGGTTGTGGGAGGGGTCATCGAGGCCCACGAGCATTTTTATCTCTTTAAAAACCAACATCATTACATCACACATCATATCTGACATTCACCTGCAGAGAAGAAAAGAGACCTTTGACTTTAGCCTTTGGATGTGAGTCATTTTCTCCTGTAATATCAGGTGTACAACAGCAGATAAACACTCAGCGAGCACTTTATTAGGGACACCATACTAATACTGGGTGGGGCCTCCCTTTGCTTTAAAAACAGCCTCAGCTCTTCATGGCATGCGTTCTGCAAAGTGTTGGAAACATTACTTTAAGATTGTTGCTCTGTGATGACGTGATGCAGACTTGTCACAGTAATTAGATGATGGTAAATTGTGGCCCTAAAGGGATGCACATGGTCAGCACCAATACTCAGACAGACTGCCGCATTCAACAGAGACTGATTGGTATTAAGGGGCCCAAAGCATGCCAGGAAACCACCCCCCTCACACCATTACACCACCACAACCACCAGCCTGGGCTTATGACACAAGGCAGGTTGGGACCACAGATTCACACTGCTGATGTTAAGTTCTGACCCTAGCATCTGTGAGTGCAAATTCATCTGACCTGGCCTGGATTTTATTTGTCATGCACACGCCTCGGTGCGCAGGTGAGAAATAACTGAATAACCCTCACTTGCGGAGAATCTTCAACCTGCCAAACATGAACGAGTGGGACTGTGAGCAACAGGCCTTTTCCATGCGAGGCTTATGGTAGAGTTAACGTGTTTCTGATGAAAGCAGCAGAGCTGACTGCAAACCGAAACCGACGTAAAAGCGGTGCGTCATTTCAAAGAACTTTCAGATGAGTTGTAAACACTAAACACACTAAAACACCACGCTTTAACGATGACATGCTGTCAGCATTCAACAAGGTTTCTTTGTTATGATCTAACGCAAAGAGGGGCATAAAAATACATCAAAGCGCTGAACTAATGAAGGTGCTAATATTCTGCAGAGCTTTATCTGAACACAAACAGACAGCACCCAAAGCAAACGTGCAACCGCGCTGAAAAACAGGGCACCTGCTCGGGAAGAAGTTAGCCTGAAGAAGGCACGGCGGCAAGCACCGTCTCCTCTCGCATCTCCAACTCCCCCGGCTCTCCCTCACGCCACGCCCGTGGCTGGGAGAAGCCTCGTCAAGCCTCAGAGCCGACGCCTTCATTTGGATAAATAAACGCGACACTGTTTCACTTAATCGACATTGAAAGTGCCACCTCGCCCGCTCCGCGCAGTCGCGCGCTCTTACACGCCACCCCGTAATCAAATCAGCATCTGGTGTCAGGGTGGCTTGTGGTTTGGGGTGTTCTCGTTTCTAAACACCACCTGTCAGCTCTCGCTCCTCTCCTCTCGCTGGGCGACATTAGCGCGAGCGTGAAATGCGATTTAGCGTTGAGCAAACCCCTGCGCTGAGCGCATCTGAGTCTGCCCACCTGGAAAGCGAGCGTGAGTAATCTGTGGTCACCTAAGTCAGAGGGAGATTTCATGCATAAGACACTAGGCAGACAGCGGCGGCGGCGGTGGCGGCAGCAACGCGGTCCAGCAGGATAAACTGTGTTAAGCCCGGCAGGATTTCATCCTCGCCGAGGGGAGGGAGATGAATTTGTTTTGTTAGGTCTGTGTTATCTCCTAACCCTGCAATTCGCCGCACTTCCCGTGAATCTCGAGCACCCAAGTGATTCATTAAGTGTCGTTGATTAACACAAAATCTGCGCCTGAACGTGTCCCGATGTCACCCTTAAAAAGAAAAAAAGCTGACGGATCAGCATTCCTGCGTTTCCCCCTGCTGACCGCTTTAATCGCACCGCAACGACGAGGCCCTCCTTAATCACAAGCATTCAGCCGTCCACGCAGAGCCTCAAAGCGCCGCGCAATCTGAGATCAATCACAAGACAATTTATGCTCACGGCCAGGTCCGCTTAATACAATGCCGCTTCATGCCTTCTGCATGATCACACATAATGCAATCAGATTTCCGAAGATATGATTAGATTTCCCCCGTGGGGTAAAGGGAGCCGTGCACATATTCACTGCCCGGTCCTCTACGCCTGCTCCACAACCGGGGACCTGGCGGAGTGCAAGCGCGCTTAAACAGAGAGGCCCAGACGTACCACCTTTAAGTTGTCAGCGTCTTGCCTTTTGATGAATGTCAACAAAGTACTTAGCAGGGAGGAAATGAGAAAAAGAGTGAGAGAGAGAGAGAGGAGAGGGGAGGAGGGGAGGGGAAAGAACACACAATTATAAAAGCTTCATTTCTTCAGAGAACCATAAAGTCTCGTCCCAGAAGGGCAGCTGAGCACAAATCAATTTCTTTCAGTCGATTACAAGCACTGAGGTTCTAACCTTCATTTGTGAGTCTAATACTCCAACAGTTATGTAGAACACATAGCAATTAAGCAATTCTGCTGGAATAAGAGGGCTGTGAACCGACGCGATTATGGAGGCCGGGCCCCCGGGGAGGTCAGGTTATCGGCTCAGGAGCAGGGGGGAAGAGGGGAGCGGGGCAGGAGAGAATCGGGGAAGAGAGACGGCAAAAGGGGGAAGAGAAATAGAAGCCAAGGAAAAAGACATTTATTAAGTCTAATACTCGGCGAAACGTTCCCATGGTAATAAGGCGGGGAGATTGCGTTAATATCAGGGAGCCATGCAGAAAAGGTCACTCGCTATCTGCACCGCCCACCGGGGTCGCACTGATGGGAGCTGCTCAAACACATCTGATAATGCTCTCAGCGTCGCCGCTCGGCGCCAGAGGTCGAGAGGATGGCAGCTTGGGAAAAGATGCCATTTGTGGAAATTGCACTGATGTGCCGCTGCGCTCTGACACAATTCTCACTGCTGGCTTTTTATGCGCAGACAGCTGTACGACAAGCGGGCAGAATAAGCATGATGACACCCGGTCGAAGATTATCAGGCATAAATGTACGGCTCTGCGGCGTGTTATGCTTTCTCCGCTAAGTTTTGATCCGCAATGATTCATCTCCACGGCGACACGGAGAGGCAGTCGGTATCCTCTTTCTGATTTTTCAATCTCTGTTTGCACACAGGCTCGTGAACGGAGACGCATTAGAGGCACTCTCCGTCTTTATATTGTCACAAGCTAAATCTGATGCCATTTTCCTCTTGATTTAAAGAGACTGGATGCATCTCTCCAGATGTGTGGAGATCAACACATTGTCATTCACTGCCGAGGCGCACCTTAACCACCGCCTTCCCTGCCACAAGATTTATGGTAATTCTGGACAGCGTGTGATAGGATGCAGCCCATAAACTCATGTGAGGTATGTGTTTCTATGGTAACCCTTCCCTCCATCCGCCAGCCCTGTGCGCCTTGGTGTTTTACTTTTTCCCCCTGCATTGTAGGCGCTGTCTATTTGGATGCCGGCGGTAGGAATCAGATGCAGATTTGTGGCAAAGCGGAGACACAGATGTTTCCTCATTGCCTTTTAATCTCCTATTCCCACAGCGCCTGGCGAGAAACACTCCCCCTTTAGAATGGTAATTGGACGAGATGAATAATAAACAAAATGAAAACAGGCCGATGTTTATAAGGAGCATTTTAACACTTTGGAATGATCATACTTTATGGCTATTATTAGCGCAGAGACAAAAGACAAGCACTGCTCCCTCTGGGAATAATAAAGGACGGCGCTTTAAGTCGTCTAATCAGTAAGAGACCTATCAGGGCCCGGCAGCGGACGACGGCGCTTCGCTTATTAAAGCAGAGCAGCTCACAGACCATCAGTACATTTCCGTTTGCACAGAATTTCTCCCGTTTTTCGGCACCTGAACAACACACCAGCCGCCTGAAAGCGCGCATCAGTGTTCACCTCCTTTACATTCAAAAACAAACGCACCATTTTATGCAGCTTCATCGACACCTTCTCCAACTGTCTGGCCTCCGTACGCACAGCGAAACCACACTGAACCATGGTGGCAGATCAGTAGATTCGCTGCTTGTAAATATGAGACGCCGTTTTCATTAAGCGCTGCCCGGCCCGGTGTCACGCTGCGCGGCGAACGCTTTTCCTTTCGTCTCACACGCAGCCAAACGTCAGCTTCCGTATCTGGAGGTGCTCCGTGCGGTTGTTGACAGCACAGAGATAAATGGGGATATTTCAGCGCCGTGTGATAACAGAAAACCAGCTATTTGCATGAAAAGCCTGTCCCTCTGTCTCCCCGGAGAGCTTTATTACGGGAGGATATTTCAAACGCTATCAAATGTGCCAAACATTTACTTTGATAACTCCATCAGTTGGCTCCCTGGGTTTAATGGTAGCAATCTGAGAGTGCTGAGGCACCCACCTAAAGCACAGACAATAACGGCGGGGAGAAACACGAGGAAGGGATGAATAAAATGTCTTTAAAAAAAAAGTTCATAAATAATGCACCTTGCGCCTGAGAGAGTTGTTGCCTATTTAACTATACATGCCTCTCCCTGGTTCCTGCGCTGGCTGAGACACAAACACAGCATGTACCGCGGGTCAACATGACAGCGCAGGAGGAGCACAGCCGTGGGCTCCGTCAATCCCCTCGGCCTTCCGGCCCGCGTGGGGCGACCCCTCCCGATGACAACTCTCCAGCCGCAGTGGGACTGCACCACCTACTGTACTTCCTCGCTGCGCTGAAAGCCATGACGGCACGAGGGTAAGAGCGAATGGCCGACCGCTTGCCAACATGAGGGAGAGGACTTAAGGAAATGGGAGAAAAACAAAGTGCAGGACTAATTATCCAATTAATGTGCAATTAAGCCCATGCGGCCTAATGGTGTGTTTTGGATTTGGAAATAGCTCTACAAGACTGAGGAGATTATTAACTCAATGTAGGCTGCTGTACAGAGCAATGAAGGCGGCTGAGAGTAGGATATTACATTACATTACTACAGCAGATGACTACATCATAAATGGAAATGTACATACACTGTATTTAAGGCTGAGGCATGCCGACAAATTTGCAAAGGGTAAAAAAAAAAAAAAAAAAAATCGAACCCACTTGACACAAAATTCAACAAAGCATTTCATTAAGATTTTCCATTATCTGCCATTGCAGAGTTTTGCTAATAAATGCTAATTATATTCAAGCTAATATTTAATCACACACAATTTCTCCAGTCAACTCAGTTTGAGGAAATAGTAATACTAATGAACGCGTTCACAGCGCAGCTTATGAACTTCAGCACTGGCAAAATGAGAGTGGAACCGTGGATGATGTTTGAAAATGCTTTTTCAACAGAGTGTTATTAGCTTTGACTAATTTCCTACCCTAATGAGATCCTCTTGGAGGCATATTTTGGTGCAATTAATAATGCACATAGAATAATTAGAAGCATAAATATTTATCATGCTGTATTTCTGGCGAGTGCAGGGTGTGGTTGGTGGAGACGAACCTCCTGACTGAGCGGCGCAGGAGAGCTACATTGTATGCTTGGCATTATTATAGAGCAATACGTGTGCAACATTAAAATCGGGTGCACATTTGCATTTCCGAGGGGCTCTTCTCAGTACTTTGTGACGATTCGCTCTGTTGAAATGGACCGTGCACTTTAACCAGTCGTAATCTTGAAGTGAAGCTACGGTTGAGTCCTATTTGTCATTTGGTTCAAATGATTTAATAGGAATTAATTTAGAGGAATTTGCACATAAGATTTAATTCTGTTTGTCAACAACGTCACACGACTCACAGGTTTAGCTCGAAACTCATTACATGACTTAAAGACTGAATACAACCCCTCCCATTTGGTCATGGAGGACCACGGCGAGTCATATTTGGTCTCTATGGCACCTTATCTTGTGCATAGGAATTGAATCTCTCTACTCTAAATTGAACCTGAAAAGAATGAGTCGTCACAGTTGCAGTATTCTAGATATGTTCAGCAGTACGACTCGTTAGAATTACATCATGTTTGTCCACCAGGGGCAGCACAGAGCACATACCGCATGTGCTGCGCGGCGAGGGAGAGATCCCGTGCCATCGTCGATGGCGGCACGGTTCGTGTTCCCTGTCGCTTACTTTACATCCACCTACCGAAGATTTGAAGCAGCTGCGTTACAAGTCACTAAGAAGATTACCTCCACCCTGGGGAGCTAACATTGTCAACGTTCTTCCTGCAACTAATTTCATGAAAGCCTGAGTGACTGAAATGTTTGCGCTCCACGGACTTATCCAAAGCTGGTTCATGTGAGATGACCACTGGTAAAAAGGAATGTCATATTTCCTGATGAGTAATTAACTGGCCTTTCTGTTTGAGCTGCCAGAGTGTGAAAATGACTCAGACAGTTCTTCCACAAACAAGAGAGAATTAATCTCTGAGATGGTTGTTATTCTGCATAACATCCTGTCCCAGGTGGTCCCTTTGCTACACCGGCCAACCACATGTGCAACAGTTCGGTTGCTTCACTGTCACTCTATAATCAGAAACATGAATTCACTTCAGATTTTCACATACTGGCTTTCTGTATATACAGCTCCAACGCTGGCCATCGCTCAAGTGAGCCAGGTACCAGCAGGATAGAGTACAAGGTCCGAACGAGACGGGGGTGAACTCTCTTTGCCCTTGAACAACCAACACAAAAGGTAAATATTGCTAGAACACACACTCCAATGTGAAAATACAAACACACCAGGGTATAATGTGTAGCCAAACCCAAATAAGACACTCATATAAGCAAAGCATTACTCAACATCCCTGGGCCTTCACAATGTGCAAATACACCCGCAGCTGCCAGAGATCTCTCAGGGTTTATCGCAATCGTCTGCCCCTTAGCTCACTTTTGACTCACTCGGGCTAATCCACCAGGACCCAGCGGCCCGGGTCGGGCCGGGCCGTGCCTCAGCGCAAGCCGTCAGGTAGGCCAATGTCAACAGGACGGAGGAGAGGTGGAAAGACAATCAGAGCCGCGATGGGGTTTAATCCAGGTTCAGAGCCGAGCGTAATGGAGAGGCTCTGTCTGGGTGAGCGATGGATTGTGAGGCAGTGGCGTCCCCTGAGCTCCAAGCCCTCTGACTCCAACCATCTGGAGTTGATCTCCGTCTTGTTCACCTCAAACCCAGACATAAAATGGCAGTCACCCCCCCACCCCCCTTTCCTTCCCAGTCCCAGGTATGCAAACAATCAGACACACTTTGTCTGGCCATGTTTCTTTGATGTCTTGTCTCGCTGCATCTAATCAGCCCACCGCTGGTTTAATTATCTATAACTTGTGGTATTTCGCCTTCTTGGATTACACTCCCAAAGGTCATGTCAGAATCCTGCAGGGCCTTCTTTTTCTTTAAGTTGCATTTAACCAAACATCAAACCTGGAAAGGGAACTTGACCAAAATGTACTGCGAATACTTGGCGCTGTCAAGCTGGAGTGAGTTAATGGTGCACTTAAGAGCCGCGAAAACGAGGAACTCGTGGTGGAAGAGGAGGCGACGGACCTCTGAACCCTTTCTGACTGACAGATTCCTCGTAATGGCGTTCCCCAAGGTTAAAAGGGAGCAGCTTGACACAACTGCGCCCTGCCGGAGCAGGGCTAGACCAATAATGGCGACTGGGTCACAAAATGCCCCGCGAAGGCCGGCAGCTTGTGTTAGATATCAGACTGTTTTAAATACCTCTTTCAATGTGAATCCAATTACCGGCAGCCTTTGTTTGTTCAGACAAAAGGAGCTATGTTCAAGGCCTCTCTCTATGATTTTAATCAATCCTCTGGGGAAGCGTGTGTGGGAGATACAGATCAGGACTTGCCATACGTCAGTGAAAGATATGTGTGTGTGTGTTGGACCGTTGTGCGCAGGCTCGTTTGTGAGATGGAACAACTGAGCGATAGTAGCGGCTGTCAGAGAGGGAGAAAGCGTCAAAATGTTTCAGAAGGGAGAAATGTGAGGAAGAAATTGGAGGAAAACTTGGGAGTTGTACTCGGGAGTCAAACGCAGAGGCAAAGTGTGCGGCAGGCAACGTTTATATTAGATAATTATGATAGATCAAGCCGTCGTCGTAATTCCAGCGTCTGTTTCTCATATGTAGATGGGGTTCGCGTGTTAGGCCACGTGGCAGATGTGCTCACACGCTACAGTGTTAGCGCGGGGCACAATCCACCTGCTCCACGTGGGAACGCTGCGGCCGGAAAAGCCTGTTGATGAGGGCTGTTTTCACACCAGCGCTCACGAGACAAATTAGAAGAAGACGACCGTGCAGTAGAAATGAACAAAGTCAGAAGGTCGCACTCATTTCTCTCCATTCCCTTTCAGGAAAAGAGCCCCCCACCCCCAACCCTGCCACAATGCTCATTCCTTCCTCTTTTTTTTTGCTGTTTCCAAGGGCTGTGTCAACCCTAATGAATTCCAAAATGGTAAGATTTGCATTTCAATTTGGTAACCTCCCTCTCCAAGGCGATAAAGTCCCCCGCCCCAACCTCGGCTCTAAATCACATTAAGCATACAGCTATCTTTTGTAGGGCCGTGCAACAATGTCGCCGTGGTTCCCCCTCTCCATCATTATGCCTGCCGCCTTTTGTCGGCCTGTTTACAAGCCAAATAAATAGCTACGCAAAACATCTGGAGCCACAAAAGAGACCTTAAGTGGGGCCCTTAAAAAGAACCGCCAGGCCAGGCTCGGGCGCTTGTCAAACCACCACCACTTTGGGGGAGAAAAAAAAACCCCTCTGGTTTTGTTTACAATTAATGGATGTTAAAAGAAATGAAGGCGAAAGGAACTAACGTCTTCTGTTTGTTATATGCATATATGATGCTTTATAAAAAAAATCCACAGTCAATTGTGTATACTTTTACTTTACACTTTTTCAAAGAGGATGCATAAGATCAACAACCTTTGTTATTTTCACTGAGGAAATAAGAACAAATTTTGAGCCATAAGATGTCTTTTGTTGACATGTCCACTTCTCTCGGACTTCTTTTTTTCAATAATTAAAACTATATCAACAACAACAAAAAAAAACTCAACTCGAGTGCTGAATCCACATGTCTTTGGTCGGCAGTGCGGCATGGCATGGCCAGTGCTCCTGACGACTTACGCTGAAACCTAATCTGGGCGCCGTGTGTGAACTTAATGGTGCGCGGTCCGTTCGGCCCCCTCATCCCAGAGGTCAGGCGTGCTTTATGAGGTCACCGTCCACAGATTTACGACCCCAAATTTCCCGCAGCCGCTGCAACTTTGTGCATCCAAACGGGGAGGGCTCGGAGAAACGCGGTCCTACGGTGTGGTGGCACTGTGACCTGGACATCTCTCTTAGGGGAGCGAGACGAGGAGGCAATATGGCTTCTGTAAACGTACCGTCAACTCCAAGGGCACCCAGCGCAATAACTTATGGGATGTCTCGCATCTCAATCTGCGCAGGGTGATAAGTAACGCTGAGAGGAGGTCGTTGGTGTAATTTGTTACGGCTGCTAGCGTTAGCCGTGCTCCACATGGAAGATTCAGCCCCGCAGCCGGGCAGCAAACCGGCAGAGACGGAGTACGGAAAACGGGACATCCCTGCCGGATGTCGTGTTTTTGATAAGCGTTGTTGGCCGGGAGTCGCTGCGCTCTCTGGAGACATGATTTGAAGCTGTGAATTCAGACGGCAAAAGGTAATCTTCTGAGGATTATTCTCCAGCACCGCTGTTCACGTTGGTCCCGTTTTTTTCTCCCTCAAGAACATTAAAAGCGTGGGAAGTGGGAAAAAAAATAACAACCAAACACAACATGCAGCAGAGAAAAGTAAAATCCCCTTACAAAAGCTTGCCTCTAATAAGCTGTTTGCGTGGGAGTGTGAGATGTTTTCAACCTTGACCCTCTGATGCGTATTTTTTCATCAGCTGGAAGTGAATTCAACTTCCAGTCATTTTTACTCAGCCTTTGTGCTGGATGCCCCCATGGAACAAATTCTTAAAAGAAGAGAAGCAGAAAATGGCCAAAGTTCCTAAAATATATTTATATATAAATATTTGCACAAAATTTGTCTGGATGCAATTGATAACATCATCTTCAGGAAGAGCGGCCGACGTTCTCCTGATTTGCCACATTTCTTATTAAGCAAACACACAAATATGATGGAGAAAGACATAATTAAGTACAGACCAGCCTGCAGAGAGGAAATCTCTCTGCATGAGGCATCGACATCATCTTTCATGTCCAAAACAAAAGGTCAGAGTCTCAGGCAAACCCACATTTCGACCCAACAGCTAATCGCCTCACTTCCCCAACCCATCTGAGAGAATTACAGTGGCTGTTAAGTGTGCATAATGAATGCCATAAAGCTGGCCTATAAAGCAGGCTTTTGGCCAGCCCCTGGCAGTGAGTGGGAGCAGGTCTGAGCACAGATCTGACTCTGCGCACCCTCGTGTGCGGAATGATTGCTGATGGGTTTTTGGGAGGAGCGGGGGGACGAGCCAGCTTCCACATCATTAATGAGCGCTAATATTTCAAAGAAGGACGCGGGGGCCTGAGCACTGACCGTTATATTAAAAATCAAACGGTGTGACCTTGTTAAGATGGATGCCTTGTTGCTCTGTCCCCTCGGTGCAGCTGCGCTGCAGACGGCGCAGCACATTAAAGGTGGCTCTTTGCTTTTTAAAGCATCAGTTATGGCTGCAGATATACGGGGTGCACCGGGAGCATTACGAGTGGCATTTAATTAAAGAAAAGTAAGCTGTGGGATTTTATAGACTGGCCGGGGATTGCTTGATCTGGTAAGTAAGTGGAAATGAAGGATGCTTGAAAGGTGGCATAAATCTAACACAGTGCTAACTTAACCTTCCTATCATTGTAAAAGTCAGGGCGAGGACACTTTAAGCCCTGTCTGCTGCAGAGAACGTTATCTCAGTTAGTTTTAAACGAGTTTGGTGCAGAGGGAAATGGAACAAGTCGGGATCAAACAATGCACGCAGTAAATGTGATTATTAGTTCATTGGCAAACCTGGAACAAAATCATGGAATTGAAAAAAAAATAATAATGGTTGATGAGATACAGCAAAGGTTTATATATTAACAACAGGAAGAGGTTGAAAAAACATGAAACAAGAGAAACAGGCCAGGACCAGTTCTGATCTACCTTAACAAAGCCAGCTCCTTTCCTCTGTGGCTGGTCCAGGTTGGATTAGTGATTTATAGGCTGGTAATTAGCCCCAGATGACAATGATGAATGCGCTACACTAACACCTTTGTAGGCAGCCTTGTTAGGTAACATCTGAGAAGCCTGACAAAGCTATCATCTTACAGAAACGCTCTTAATTACCCCGGCACAATTATGAACGGACCACAAACAGACATCCAGCTGTTTTGATGCATTGCACGGGGAGGAGATGTGGCGTGAAGGGAAGGAGGGAGGAGTGGAATGAAAGCTTTGGCTGACGGCGCTTGGTGCAGATGTGTTGCGAGACAAGAGCAGCAAGACAAATTGCTCAAGGACATTTTTTGTTCCTACACTCCCCGGGAGTCAAAGAAGCCATTTTTCTCTGGGCTAATCAAAGATGGGGTAGGTTAAAAGGCGGGAGACGGGGGAAGAGAGGGAGGGATGGTGGAACAACTGGGGACAAAATAAATGTTCCTTTGTTGTAAAGATAGAAAGCAGGATATACGGTAACTGGTCCCACAGCTACACGTCTACCTGTACTCGAGGCCACGGCTTAAAGTCTTTGAGAATTTAGCTGTTCGGAGGATTACACACATACACACACAAGTGAGATTTTTAGACATATCTTAAATCCATTTTCAGCCAAAGAAAGGTTGCCTATCCAGCGGTTTCCAATCTTAAGGTTTATAATCCTAGCTGGAAAATATTTCAATGGTGCGTCTCTTATAGATTTTGTTCCACAGACTAGTCGTTAGTCAGATCCAAAACCTAAAGATGACGGCCCTGATCCAGAGCAAAAGCGGAACAAGAAATGACGTGCGTTGGCTTGTTTCCCTGTCCATCACAGGCCATCTGGCAAATACTACATTGGTGGTTAGACTGCAGAGTGCCATAAAGGAGACACTTCCTCCTCTTTGAGGCCCCAGGTCCTTGTTTGACACATGGCATCCTGCGCAGAGAGCCAGACCCACTCTGAAAAAAAAAAAACAAAAAAAAACACACTTCCATAATCGCCCGTCATGTCACCCAGGTGAACGACGGGGCCGTCTCCCCGCTGCCACACATTTATTTTCCTTTTCCAGCTTTGTTTAATCCAAAATTAGAGTTTCCGTGGAGGAAGCCAGTGGGGAGGAGGAGGAGGTCTCAGTTCAACCCATTCCCTAAATATTTGGATGACTGGTAATTTGCTTTTTGTGATATGAAATGATTTCCTTTCGAGTTAAGAATCAAATAATGGTTTCCATCTGTCTGGGCGCTGTGAAGCGATGCTGCTGAGTGTGTCTGAGTATGTATGCCTGTGTGCGCATATGTGCGTCTGGCGGCGTGTGAATAAGAGGATGGTGTCAGCGGGAGGGCGACGTGACCTGTAACTCTGCGAACTCTCCTGAGGTGACTCCCACGCTGCCGTTGTCTTCCAGCCGCAACTTTGAAGGTTTGAGGATTTTCATTTTTAATTAAATGGATGATTTATTGATGCCAAGCGCGACGGCTCTTGACACAATAAAATCAATGTGTAACGTTTGATGAAGTGATGAGGAAACGCATCCCAGTCCATCTGAAAATAAGATGGTGACACTGTGAGCGATGACAGATAAACTTCCACGGTCACATCTGGCCACAGAATGTCCAGTGCGTCACCTCTTATCTTACTCTGTGACTGAATCCAGGAACTCACATCAGTAATGGCTGAGCTCCACAATTACGATGGTGTCAGCGGCTGCACAAAAACCCAGCGGCCGTTCTGTCTCCAGGGGAATTCTCCCAACATACGCAAATAGTCAAAAGAAAAACGTGGTAATCAAATTATGTCTGACAAGCATTTCAAGCCATATGTTAGACACAGAAATGTAAATATATGGTAATATGGCTATTCATGGCTGGCCATACATGCTGGAGCCGGTGACTGTTGTGTTATGGCTGTGTAGTGATGATATGTTTCTGCAGTATTAGACAGTTCCAAACATATGTGAGAATATCGCCAACAGAGGACCGGAGGCCCGTGACGGAGGTTAGGAACAAACACGTGGTGTTGGGTCACAAATCCACACCGTCCGTCCGTCCCCCGAACTGCCGGTGTCGTCAGGCGCTTTCAAATTCAACCCAACGTGCCGCCTGCAGACGGCACGGACGCATTTCTCGAGAGCGCGCTCCGTTTGAGAGCCGTTTTCCTTCCTTACTGCGTGCGGTCTGTTTACAAAGATATGGCCGACAATAGCTTCTATATGCTGTCATTGCCAATTTCATCTCTTTGTGCTGTGGGACAAACTATCGATGAGCTGTTGCAGGCTGTTAAATTAAACTGAACCCCATCGGCAGGAGAGGGATTGCTCCTCCAACACGAAACGACACATCCCAGGACTAGTTCAATGAGTCACATCTTTGAATTAAACCGCCGCAGGGCACAATTTCAAAACAACAATCTCAAACTTCTGTGTGAAAGTTCAGGGCTGGCAATTGGTCATACGCAGGGTTTATATTGTGATAACAGAGCAGATAGTTGTTCTCTATTGATTTAAGGAGGTTCCCATGGTAGGAAATTCGTAGTAGCTGTGCACACAAGAAATAACATTAGAAACAACTGGAATTAGAATATTATTCTATTATTATTATTATCTATTATTCTAATGGTGGAATAAAGTCGGTCACCCTGCGTGTGGGCTCGCTCCGCGCACAATCGAGGCGTGGGAACAAACCGCGTGGCGTCGGCGCACGCTGTATCGTGCGACGTGGCCTTGATGCGCGGTACACAATTCGCCTCTCCATGACGACGCCGGGGCTCTTTGACGTGCACATATAATATCATACGTGCTCTTCTGCACACGCGTACACTAACAGCTCAACGCCGAACACGCAGGGAGAAGTATGCACAATGCAGGCGCGTTGCAGGAAAACCACATGAAATAAACAGCG
Source organism: Psettodes erumei (assembly GCA_016785225.1). Lineage (NCBI taxonomy): Eukaryota > Metazoa > Chordata > Actinopteri > Pleuronectiformes > Psettodidae > Psettodes > Psettodes erumei. The sequence goes on from JAFBJZ010000781.1 coordinate 2,889,005, forward strand.
AGAAACCTGCGAGTCCTGTCACAAGCAGTCTCAACATCGAGTGTGTGTGTGTGTGTGTGTGTGTGTGTGTGGGGGGGCGGCTTGTTAGATGAAGGGAGGCTCCCGTCTAACCTGCCCGGTGGCAGTCGCTGAACTGTCAGCGCCTGGCCCCATCATTTGGAAACTTCGCTGTTTAGAGGTGACAGCCACCCACGGACACACACTCCGCAGCTCTACGCATGCACACACACACAGACACACACACACCTCCAGCATATACTGAAAAGAGCTTTGGGGTGGTGAGTGCGCACTGTTTGACACTTCCTTGTTTGACACCTCCACATCTCTGTGCATGTTGTGGCCTCTACATGCTTTCCTCGCTGCGCTGACGTGTCCCTGTTAGAGGACCACGGCTCCATATGAGTGTATGTGTGTGTGTGTGTGTGTGTCTCTGTGTGTGTGTTTGTTGGTGCAAGGAAGGGATGACAGGGCTGCTGGTGTGTGTTGGTCACAAAACCTGTGCGCCTTGCAATTCAGCAACTTCACTTATCGATTATTTATGTTTCAATGTTGGACACTGAAGTCGCCGTTAAAGGAGTGTTTGTGCGACACTTAACTGCCTAATTACAGGTGTCGTGGTGTTTGTGTGTGTGTGTGTGTGTGTGTGTCTGCGTATTTGGGGTGTGCTGAAGGAGACAGATGAGGAGGAAGAGGTGATGAGGAGAACGGCGGGGTTTCTCATCAGCAAGCTAAATGTTCCCACCACCAACAACCCTCCCAGCCCCCACCCAACCAACACACCCACCCCAACACACACACACACACACACACACACACGCACACACGCATGCTCACACACCCACATTTATTCACACTGCGGTAATTGCCGCGCCGGCTCATTTGAGCCTGTCATTTCTCCCGATAAGACTGCAGTATTAAAGATGACAAAAGATTGATACACACTCTCTTCTCCCTACACACACACACACACCACACAACACATCTCCCAGCGTCCGCGGAGGCAGACGAGGGCGGGGCTGTTATTGCAGATTCTACAGGCGAGATAGAAAGGGAAACATGATTTCACACTTTTTGTTTTGCAGCGCTGGAACAACGGGACGCTACGTTAAACAAAAGGAAAGCTGTGGGTGAGAGATGTTTGGGTGCAAACAATGCTGCCAAACTGAAAGAATCATTAATTATCTTATCTGGCAGGCGACAAGTGTAAAAGAAAGACAAGCCTAACATACTGTAATATCTATCTACCCACCGATGGCACATTCAATCTTAATGGTATATGATGACGCTTCACAAAAAGCCCCGTTGGCAAAAATCCACAACAAAATCAGACAAACACTTTGGGAACAACAGCAGCGGGCGTCGTAATGTCACAGCTCATCCAGAACCCGGGCCTATCATCATCACCGATGTGCCGAGAAAACGGAGCAAATAGCCGTTCTGACATTAGATATCAACAAAGGGGATGAGAGAGATGCCAGCGCTAATTGGAGGCGGCGTACGGACGGAATAGTAATACGGCGTTTGGCGGCGCGAGCGGAGGAATGAGCCGACGCCTGGTCTCCAAATGGAGGGAAGCAGAGCGTTCACAGTTCATTACCACTTCCCTTCTCTCACTAATCAAAACGCAAAGCGCTACAGCGTGTCAACAAGGAAGCGTTTTCAGTTTTACTGAGAACATATAGATGCGAGTGTGTGTGTGTGAAAGAAGGTGTGGGTTTGGTTAGCATGTGTAGGTGTGCAGCCGTGTGTGAGGCCATAGACAGTATGTAGTTAGCAGTACGTGTCTGTATTTGTGTCTGTGCATCTGCACATATACCTGCAATTTGTCCTATCGAGTCATTCACGCGACTGAGTGACACTCAGACAGCCAGCTGAAAATTGGCCTGTCAAGCACGTTGCTTTTAAAACCCGGCTACTTAACTCTGCAAAACAAAAGATTTCCAGTCAAAATACGGCAAATACTTGAAAAGATGGATATTTTCCGCAGCTGAACCATGAGCTTTTCTTGTGCGGCATCATCCTCCAGGAGGACATGCGTACCCGGGACCTCGTGACCCAATCAGCTCCCATCCACAGAGCTGACTGGCTGAGAGCCTCCGGTCGTCTCACACTTCAGACAGGCAGCGCGAGGAGCCCAGGGAGGCCACAACTCATTTATGCCTTTCTCTGGGCGAACCGCGGTTATTAGCTGGAATCAAATGATCCGACATGTCTTGTGCCACAGGCGGGCCCAGCACAGAGAAGCCCAGTGTGTGTGTGTGTGTGTGTGTGTGTGTGTGTGTGTGTGTGACATGAGAGAGAAGAAAGGGACAGCAAAAGAGAAACAGAGCTGCAAAACTCCATTAGAGGAATCTAAAGGCATCACGCAGAATGGATGGGCAACAATCCATGGCAGAGAAAACTGTGACGCTCAAAATTAAAAGTATTTTTCAACTCAGATTGTGCCCTCGGAGGATCTTCATATGATCCCTGTGAGATGTTGAGCCTTTTCCTGTTTCCTGTGACTGAAGAGCACCTGTGCGTCTCTGAAGGCCCGTTAATACGTAAGTAAGACGCTGCACTATATGCTGTACATAAATGTAATTTTCTTTTTGAAGGCGTTTTCACTGCGTTGTCTCTTCGCACGAAGTGCGACGCTTAGCCACCCACACAGACCGACAAAAGAGAGGAAAGCTGCATAACGGTTTGGTTTCAGTTTGGAAAAGAGTCCTGAAGAGAAACAACACTCACAGTCTGGAGCCGCGCTACAGCTCTGCAGGACCCGACGTGGTCACAGCAGTGCTCTGAGCTAAATGCTAATGTCAGAATGCTAATTCCCTGATGACGGCGACGCGCGTTCAGCACGTTCACCATCTCTGTTTCGTGCGCCGGCATGCCACCGATACTAAGTGCACTAAACATAAAGCAGGATGACAGGGATTTGGTCATGATAAACAGGACTGGACAAATCGAGAAGCTCGATGAAAATCAGAGGATCACAAATGTGATTCAGTTTCATCCTGAGGACGTGTGTGCCAAGTTTCAGTGTAGCTATGTATGTATTTGAGAGAAAAGTCAGCGTGTAAGTGAGCCTATCTGACATTTTATGGCTTTCAGTTGTGACAACTGTATTTTCAGCATTTTACAACCCATAATTTGTTGACATTAGCGTTGACATCTCCTCTACCGTCACTGTGTTTACCATTCACTGTGGCGTGCCACGTTATAACAAAGCAAAGATGCCATGTAATCATTTTTGACATAGATACGAAGCGGCGTATAAAAGATATACAAGGTATTTTATTACAAACGGTGTAAAGTTCATGCATTCCAGTCTGGTAAATAGTAATTGTGCCTGTTCCAACAGATTCCAGATGCACCTAGAATCAAAGCCACCTTCAGACTCGCTATTTGTCATATGTGCCTTTTGTTTCCACGTTCGACTATGTGAGCTACTGCAGCGAGGCAGCTAATTTGCCCTCGAAGGTTGTTCCCCCACCTCTCCGGCTCTCGTTTGCCCGCTCTCTGTGGCAGATTTGGCAGTATCCTCGGTGAGAGCTGGCTCTCATTACTCTCTGCTGAGTCTTTCGGCCTCAAGGCTGCAGCGTCTCGTCCTCCATTCCCCCAGTCCCGCTCTCCCCGTCATGCTGTGGGCTCCGGCCTTATCTCTCCGGTCCACAAAGCTCCCGTGGATGTGTGCTGTTATCCACTGGCAGCACGTTGTCCCCAATCATCGCTTCCCTGCGTCGGTGAAGGCGGAACATTGTGCCAACTTGCCCCCACAATTAGGACAGATAGACAGTGTGTGGTACAAAGCTGCTGAGCCTGAGAGAGGTTAGGGCAAAACTGCAGTTTTCATACAGCAGCTAATGCTGTTATTTTTTATTTTACTTAGCTTTGATTAGTCCTATTTATCTGTTTGAGGTGCTAAATATGAATTAAATGAAATGATGAAATGACATAATCATAACTGTATATTACATCCACCAGCTCACTCCTCCATTAAATTATAATTAATACAAATAGCCCTTTATCTAGAACCATAGAGTGAATGTGGGGAATTCGGCTGTGACATATTCAATGCAGCAGCTGAAAGTGATGTCTTTTCAGATCGTGACAAATGTTATGAAGATACACGAGTGCAAAGACATGCCGTGGTGCTTGAGGTTGTATGCAAATAAATGGAAATCGGAGAAAATAAATTTTTTGCTGTATAGGAAGACTCATTGTGCCAGTGCAAAACCAGCAGCGAGGCCGTATTTGTGAGAAGCTGCGTCACAAATGTAATATGGACACATACAGTAAATGGACAAATATATTCTCTCACAAGTTAATCTGCATTTTGCTCGGTCATTTCCGATTTGGCATTCAGCCCTCTCAATCCAATTTAAAGAGAATGTCTAGTGTCAGAGTGGAGCGGAATTTATTCCAAGCCAATAAAAAACAGGCGCTTGGCGAAAATCACCATCGGCAAGTCATTAAAAGTGGGAGAGGAGCTGGGTGTGTGGAAATGGCTCATCGGCTCCCCGGGTGCTTCTCACAACAAGAGACCTGGACACGTAGTCCAAGGCCCTGATGAATTGAACCATAAAGGTGATTGGCTCAAATGAAAGTCTGTGCCTCTGAGGCAAAAACACATCCGTTTGATTTGAATACATCACTGCGCTGAAAGGACGGCATGTTCATCCGGGAAGGAAATGATACATGGGCATAAACAAGAGATTTGCGCCGCTGCTCAGCGTGAGTTCTGACATCAAACCTGGCTGGCGAGTGAGACAAACCAAGCCTGTGGGATACATAAGCCTTCATTACAGCGCTGCCACTGGTTGTCAGGTTACGAATGCAAGGCCTCGGGTGCAATGTGTGATTGTGGAGCAGCGGCTGCCTGCTAATTACCAACCTAGGCAACACGGAGCCATTAAAAACGCAACCCTGAGTGTCTGGTGAGTTAATTTGTCTAATTACATCTTTGTAACTTATGAAAAGACCTAACATTACCCCGCGGGCTTGCTTTCGGAGAGGGAGCCGTGTAGATAGTAAATAAAAACTTTGCTGTCTTACTCGAGCCAAACAAGTGCCTCGATAGCTTCAAGGCACTGGGAGTGCAGGAAAGATTGTGAGGGGGAGGTGGTGGAACCCCTGTTGGGTGATGCTGTAACTATTTCTATATCCCCGAGATTCCTTTCCCATGGGACAGCCACCCACACCCTGTCGACAAGCCTCCCGTTTATTCTTCTCAGCGCTAATATGGCGGGTGTTTTTTTTTATCAGCAAAACCAATATTTGGTGCCTGTTATGAGATGCGCGGGCTCCCAGTCAGCGTAATAGATTGTGACCGAGCCGTCACAGCGATGAGGGCCTATGGCAGCTCTCCTAACAAGCATCACTAATAGGAGGAGGGAGAAGGGGGAGCTGGGTGGACCCACCGTGACATGTGTCAATTTGCTGAAATTTGAAAGGTTGAAACTAAAAACAATCCTCCAATTATAGTAGTTGCGTGTGCGAGTGCTGTCTTTGGGAATAACTTCAAATCAGACTTCAAATCCACTCTTTCACATCTCGCCTATAACGCTGAGCCAGTCAAACCGCTGTTAAACACTCCATCGTAGCACCTTAGCTTGAATGACAGCGACGCAGTGGAGCGCGATAAATGAGCGATGATCAGAGAACAAGATAATAATCATGGCAGACTTGAGTCAGAAAAGAATGAAAACAGGATGGTGCCATCTAACGCCTTCCTTCCTTCCTTCTTCCTCCTCTCAACAACAAGAACGGCTGCTCGCCTGCGATAGCATCTCTGAGTTTCAGCGTAGCGTCTCCCAGGAGCCAGGCAACGCGGCTATTTTGGGTCCCGATCTCCTGCCTACGTGGGGTCGGGCTCATCTTTTCGCCACCGATGTTCCCCTTCCTCCCCGCAGTCCCACAGGTCTGACCTGAGTGGGGCTGGGAGCCAGTGATCCACCACCAGGCTGCACAACTAGGCGCTTTCAATTATTAAGCATCGAAGGAAAAAAATGCACATGGTGTATATGTGTGTAAGCCTCAAAAAGGTTAAAGATAAGACTTTAAAAAGTGTTGATCTTGTTTGCTATGAATAAATCAAGGAGGGGGGAAAGAAAACCTGTTATCATACTTGAAGAATCTCTGTCTCCAATTTGCAATCACAGGATGAAGCAATGCCAGTGCGGTTTGTAATTCGTCAGTCTCGACTCAACCCACTCATTTGTGGAGAGCGTGGTGCGCTCGGAGCCAGCCAGAGATGTGTGAACTGAAACCTGGAACACAACCTCAGAGACCCGTCGAGGCCCGCTATCTCGGCTCGTTTCTGCTCGCCTCGCCTCAACTCCTTGTCACTTCCCCTCTCTCTCTCTCGCCTTTTTTTTCTAATCAGGTGAGATTTTATCAGACCCCCCCCTTCTGTAGGTAACCGCTATTGCTTGTGAAATTTCAGAAGGCAGAGTGTGTGGGAACCACAGTATCGGTTGTGCTCATCTCGCCCAGCACCTTTACAGACACACGGGCGGTTTCTGAAAAGGCGAGAAAAGCTTCACAAAGAGCCTATCGGAGGCCGGTTTAACACAAACCGACAGTGGAAACACTTTCATACCCTGTTGAACCTCTTCTCTCCGCTTCCTCCCTTTCATGTGCTTGTTTGCTTTGTGTATCAGCGTTGCCAGACTGCACTGGCTCGCCGCGAGATTGATTTACAGCATCGAGTGACGTCGGAGGAGAGGCCTCTATTCGCATGAACCTGCGGATATGGAGAAGAGATGCCAGATGTGATCCATTCTCGTGAACCAACATACGAAAACGTGAAGGAAAAAAACCCCAAAAGGAGCAGAATGACGGCTCTCCCTGATGGCCCTCATTACGTGCACTACGATACCATTCAGTGCAAGTATATTCCTTCACGGGCTGAACTGATGCTCTACATTCAATATCAGGATCCAGGTTAATTCTTTGCACTTACAAGCGCGCCGCCTAATTGAATTTCAGGATCCCGATAAACACGGCACGTCATTAGAGCTCCCAGCATGGATGCACCGTGGCACAAAGTAATCCCCTGGGTGCCACTGAGACGCACTCTGTCAGCGAGCAGAAAGGTAATCCAGCCGAGAAGCGGGGCTGTGATGAAAAACTCCGAATCTCAGCATGAGTTGGTGAAATGTGGGTGGGGAAAGGAACAAGCGCAACTTAGTCACTTGTTCGAGTACTCTCAGTTTCTCAAGTGCAAAACATTTTTTTTGTTGTTGTTCTGTGCAGTTGGAAAATATTCTCAGCCAACCAAGTAAATGTGTCAAGTAGCAGTGTTGGGTGACGGAAACATCTTTCCAATTACTGACTTCTATAAAAAAAAAATCAAAATAAAAACAACTGTTTCACATTTTAATGGCCCAACAAAAACTAACTGAAAGGCTTTTTTTCCCATCTGACTGATGTTAAATTGGAGCTCAGTTTTTTGTTAAGTCTTTAATTGCTCATAAACTGAATTGTCTCTTGGACAGTTTAGGCCTTGATTCGAGCGGGACTGCAGAGAGACGACAGAGGACAATGCCAGACTTGAACAAGGAACACTGCGGTTCATGGCTGAGGTGCACTCCAAGCACAACAAGCGTACTTCCTTGTGGAGAAACAGCTGTGGCAAATCTGAGGCGACTGATCGAGGCGAAGCCTTGGATCAATAAAAATGTTTGGGCTCCTCATTCGCAGGATTTCATTTGGAGGTAAGGAAGGACATTTGGCAAGTGCACCAGGCGAGATTTCAACCACTGATTTCTAATAGGTGATCCGCTCTTGGGCACATGAGCCACGGAGGTGCTGCCGCCTCTTTTCTCTCCTCCTTCCAAATGCATTAGCATAGCGAGCTGCGCGGGGGCGTCGGTGGCTCCATCGGTAATGTCATAGGCACTTTAACATGATGAAGCACGCCGCGGCCCCGCTGGCATGAATAATTCACATTACCACGCATCCAGAGAGAGCGAGGGAGCGAGAGAGTTTGACTTTGCGACAATGAATTGTGGGAACAGATGTGTGATTTTTAAAGCGCACGGGTTCTCTGTTTTGGGTGAGCGGGCAATTTTAATTCAATTTGATATTTCTCTTTTAAAGCGAGTTCAGACCTTGAGCTGGGCTGGGGAAAATAAATAAGGTGAGATCAGAAGAGGGAGCTGCGGCTACGGGGTGGGAGGGGAGAGGGGCGGAGGTCCTCCTCGCCATCCATCACAGTGGCACTTCAATGATTGTCAAATAAGTAGCCCTGTCCAAACCCATCTTTTATCATTATGTATGAAAGAATCTATCTGGGGATGGCATCATCCAGCACATGGGAGGGCTCCAGCTCATATACATGATAGGGAGACGCTATGGAAATAGGATACATGATAGTAGAATGGCTTGGATGGGGCGATGGATTCACATCAACGGCTGGGAGAATGGACCACTATTTGATCTCTGTCTACTTTGTCAGTCTTGGCAATAGAAAATGTACAAGCTACGCTCACGCTCTGGACTTGATGCAGGACGTTATTTTTTTATCTGCTAATATTGAAGGAATAGCTGCTCAAGTGGCACTGACGAACTTCTCTCTTCGCAAAACATGTTCCATTAAAAGTCTTGGAAATACTTCACATACTTCTCATGCTTCCAGTGCTTTGAGGTGTCGGCAGTTTAACGCATCATACCTCCGGGCCCTTGGCTCCGAAGCTGATGTGAGAACTTTATTGTAAATAATTCCGCAAAAGGTGGGTGAGAACTCTTGGCATGGGATTAAGGAGGCTGTGCCTGCAAAAGCTGCTCTCAATCCATTTCTAAACTGTCACGGGGCCTTCTAAGAGGCAAAACAAACCCACCTTAATCTCTGCTAATCATGAATGTTTCATGTGGAAATGCCTGGTTACAATTTAGAGGCTTTTCCTCATTCCTGGGGTAACCCTGCTACAATCCAGAAATCCTATTGGCCACAACAAAGGCAAAATGTGATGTTAAAGCATCTGATGTTGTGCGGTGCACATGGCACGTAAGTAGGAGGAGGCAGAGTCCCACATTATAGACACCCTGTTAGTTGACGACATGAAACTCTGCAGATAATAAATCCAGGCTGCCAAATTTCAAGATGTGCCAAAAGGTAAAGCAGTTGTAAACAGATTTTTTTTTTTTTTTTTTTGGGGGGGGGCAACAAGGACAACGATAACACCAGTGATTGGTTGTTGTGATTAACATCAGCCTTCTTACTTCTGTCTCAGAAATTCAAATTACAAGCCTGATGTAGGCAATGCAAGGGACCAACCTATTATTATTATTATTCCAGACAGAGCATAACCCAACGGCGGGATGATTACATTTGACTTGCAATGATTTTCCCCTGCATGAGAAAACAACAGCTTGGAAAAACTAATAGACATATTCCCCAAAGTGGCTTTGTTGCTCCTGCCTTGCTTTAAACGAATCTCATTGCCCCGGTGAAAAATGTTGTGATATCTCCTGCATTTAGAACGCGGAGATAAAAGTCCAACCCATCTGTCCCCCAACTTTGCGGGGTGCAGCGCGGCGACGGGGAGGATTTATCGCACACAGCGTGGTAAAGTGCATGTGCATCCGCCACACTGCTCCCACTCACATCATTATCCTCACTGCCTATCACTTCCCCAGCTGAGCCCCGTTTTGGAAACAGGGGCTGACACGCTGACGGCAGGTAAAAATGCGACGCTCCGAATGGAAGAGAAAAAAAAAAAACGTTTCTGTATTGTTCGGGACCCCTGGCGCTGTGCTGGGCTTATGGGGGAGTGAGCCAATGTCTGGTGTCACCTAATTGGATCAAGTTTGTGTGGTGAACAGATGCGTGCGGCTGGCTGAGGTAAACACTGGACCGGGAGATGCCAGGGCTGAAATGACTTTGAAAATCGTTACTGCCTCCAAAGAACAAGAGAGAAAAGCGGAGAGAGATGCTGTGTAAAAGAACATTTGCGGCCGGGTCTAAAAAGTAATAAACACTTTCCCTTTGGTGTGGATTCAAAAAGGTCCGTATTTTCTTTTGTTCATCCACGGGCCCGGCCACACATCTGGGTTGAAGGGAATGTGCGGGCGCGCAGAGATTCAGAACCAGGCAGTGAGCGTGGCAGGGCTCGTAGCACGAGGGATGATCCCCGGCACAGGACAAATTGTACTTTGGAAACCGAGTGCAGTGGATCTAATTAAGAGCTGGCAAAAGGTGTCATCAGGGTCTAACAGATTTCAGCCCCGAGTCTTTTTTGCCTGCAGTGAGATGCTGCAAAAGCGAGAAACATTGGCATGAACAAAGAGAGATGAAGAGAGACAAGGAGGCACTATTTCCAATCAAGCATCTGCCTCCCCTCTGACACAGCTCGATTTAACCTTGAAGAGTAATGAGATCTGACTTGCTTAAATGTTAGCATTCTTAAATCATCAGGAAGTGCCTCCAAGGAGCCGATAATCACTGTGCCAAATTGATGCGCTCGCTAATTTCATTTCTCCCTTGCATTTGCTTGCAGTTAGTGTTGATTATTCAAGAACAGGCATTTAATGCTGCCAGGTCCCAGGGGTGTTACATTAAAATGTAATAACTTGCAACATAAATGAAAACAAAAACCATTACTTTCTCCCCCCACAACTTTCTTCCCTCCTCCCTTTTCCTCTGCCACCCCTCTCCCTTCCTCTCTCCTCAATCTCTCTCCCCTCCCTCACTCCCTCCCTCCTTCCCTCCATGGTGGGAGTTCAAATCTAATTCTCAGCCCATCTGGCAGGCGTAATGAAGGCGGGCTTGTGGTGCCCCGCTGCCATGGCTCGGCAGAGCAGGAGGCTAGCTGGCAGATTGGGCTGGGATGAGTGGAGGGGAGTCGGGGAACCTGCTGAGTGCGTAAGCCAGCCCAGTTAATCTCCCATGTGCCCCGATGTGATCGGAGGCCAAGGCCGACCGCGCGGTAAGGTCGGCGTGGACGGGGTCTGTGGCGGGGACGGTTGCGGGCAGAAAAGTGGAGGGAGGGTCTGGCGTTCGTTTACGTTTCCTGGCAGTCAGCTGACTCTTCTATCCAAAGTGACTTTCAATGGGTGAAACAGTAAAGCAGCATTTGCTTTAAAGAAGGCCAGAAACATCCAGCAGTCAGTGAGAGGGTCACGGCTAAGACAAGTGGGCCCGTGGTGGCTTCAAGGCACGTTGAGTATCGTAAACTGACTCCACAGCAGCATCGAGCAGTGAATCAGTTGAAGCAATACTGAAAATACTGAATTTATGAATCGCCATTAACACTCCAATCCACAGCTTGTGTCGCACCAGCAGCGGCACAGAGAGCAGAAATGACAATGTCGCAAACAAGGCGCAGGCCCGTCTTAGGCAACATGTCAGAGGATACGGGCAGTCAGGCAGGTAGATTCAGCCCCAACAGGTGCAGCCTCAGAGGAAGCAAAAGACAAACAGTGTCTTAGCACCATCTGGCACACACAGGAGTGCATACGGATTTACATATGGACAAACACGCAAAAAACAACCGCGTGGTCGGGCTGCACAACACGTTTAGAGGGGATTAATAAAGATGTGTATCTGTGATATTGAGGTGTGTTTTTGAATTCAACGCACTTGACATTACAAAGTGCTCTCTTTATTTCCTGTTTAACTTTACAGGAAGATATGCTGTGATATTGTGTATTTCCGCAGTATCACCCAGCACTGCTGAGTGCCACTGGAAACCCCATGCAATTATAATTAAGATTCTCTATCTAAACACAAACTCCTCTCCAATCACTGCGATCTGCCTGTCGTGTGTGAAAGCACGTAGGGGGGAAGTGGCGGGGCAGCCAAGCCCCGGCGAGGGACCTGCAGATGCAAACACTGTGCATCGGTGTGTGTGTGTGTGTGTGTGTGTAAATATACAGTATATACACATGTTTACCAATATGCCATTATGACTTGCAAGCCAGTCAGCGCACGCTAGTTGTGCACATTACAGGAAACCCGTGCCTCCGTTTGCCCAAGCAGCAAAACCACAGCACAGGCAGGGCAGCTCGGAGCGAAGGCTCTCGGCGTGCTAGGCGTAGGAGAACGAAAGAGAAAGAGCGAAAAAAAAAAAAAAAAAACATCAGACAGGCGGACAGAAGAGTCTCGTAGCAGGAAGCGGGGCTGACAAAACAGCAGGCTCCCCAAAGCTGTGCTCCGGCCTCTGGAGAGACCGCAACACTGTCATTAACAGTTACTCTCCTCATAAACACACCGGCATCAGCTGGAGGTATAATTGCCCCTGCTTCTGCTGTAATCTTATACCTTACCTGCTGTTACTGTCAGACACCTTCTCCACCGAGAGAGACGGAGAGACGTGGAGGGAGGAGGCGGGGTGGTGGTTCCTGTGTGTGTGTGTGTGTGTGTGTGGTGGAGTAGGAGGTGGGGTAGGTGCTGCTTGTGTACTGTCAGATACAAGGTAAGGAAAGTAAAAAGAGGGCTGTGCGGAGAGAAAGGAAAAGGAGAAGACATATGCCAGAAAAATCAAATGAGAGCGAGCTGCCGACTGAAATCCCAGGAGCGGGGCTCACTGGCTCCGATGGTGGGAAACCGTGTTCTTTTCATTGAGTGATTACAAGACGAGTGGCAGAACATGACCTACTTAGTACAACTTTCTTGTACGGGGTTTCGGAAAAAGGTGCTCACGCAGGTAGCGTTCGAGAGGTGGGTGGGGGCTTTAACGCTAATAGGTTCATAGAAACACTAAAGACGGCAGGGATAATGTGTTTGTGAATATGTAACGAAGTCTCTTCATCTCATGACCTTTCAAATTTTAACAAGGGCTTGCAGTCATCCTCTGCCCTCCAGCTCTGTGCCCCCCCCCCAAAAAAAAGATGGGTGTGTTTGATCCTCCAGATATGCAGATGGTTAAAATGCAAAACCAAATGTGAAAGTCACCAGACGCCCTCTCAAAGCTATAAGAGGAGGTTTCAGTACCTTCAAAATTAGCCCGCCAAGGGTGGGCGGGAGGTGCGAATGCTGAGACAGGGCCGGAAAAGAGAAGAGAAATCTTAAAATCGGCGTCTGAAAATTCCAAAGCGCTGTTTTGTTTCCCCGTCCCATTACACTCCCATGCTGGAAATCCAGCAAAGCCGTGAAAAAGGAACACTTTAGCTGTGCTGTAGAAACGGGCCTGCCTCTGGCTCTTCTTAATTTCAGGCTTTGTTTGCGCGGCATCAGGGAGCTCTTGTGGGTTTGCGGGAGACCCACAGGCCTTTTGTCTCATCAGTAGAGGTGCTTTCTGCTTGGCGCCTGCAGCAATCTGTTGGCGTACGCCTTTTATTCTCGCTCTCCGTGCGAGATTTGGCCACAGGTCACGGATTACAGGCAACACAGCCGTCACAGGAGCGCCGCTGTTTCTTTCTCTTTTTTTTCTTTCTTTCTTTTTCTTTTTTTTTTTACACCTTACAACAACTGAGGCAGCTCTGGATCGACAAATAAGTCTGAGAAAGAGAGGAGGGGAGTGTTATGGGATATGTACTTGTGTTGGGGAAATAAAAAGTCTTGCAAAATGTGCTGACTTTTTTCATTAGGTTCGAAAATGGCTTCCTCTGGACTCCTCGGGGGACGCTGGCAATGCTGCGACTCCAGCTTCTTTAAATGACACAGACTAATATTACACTTGTGGCGGTGAATTAATAAGCTGCAGCATGATAAATCTCTATGATTTATTATGTTCCCTCCAGTGTATAATCAAGTTGAATAAGAGAGGGAGAGGGAGCCAAACAGAGGGAGATTGGAAGAGACAGAGACATAGCGGGGTCTGAATTGAGACGCGCAACAGACAAGGCCCTTCCCCTGCGCAGCCGAGTGGACGGCACAGTCAGCCGTCGGAGGCAGTGGGCGTTGTGTTCAGCAGAAGGGAGAAGATTAAAATACCAAAAAGTTCAGCGTGCGACGCGCCATGAAATATGACATTTGGAACTGCCGAAACCCATCGAGCAGTTTCTTTTCCCCTCAGCGCGGTCTGTTTCTTGGGGAAGCGGGAGTTCCTCGTACGGACGGTTTATGAGAATATCACACCTTTACGGGCGTCTCATCCCGCCATCCACAGGAGGCTTTCTCTCCCTCCTCTGCTTCTGGTGGGCTGCCATCGTATTCATTCCCCGTTCCCAGATAGATGTTTGTAATTGGAGCTCTAATTTATGATCGGGCCTTGGTGCGGGATAATGATATGGAGCATTGTAATTTGCTGATGCAAATTGTACGTTATAATGGGGAGCCATAAAAGCCCCAGCAACATCTCGGAGACTTGCCAAACACCCTGAGCGTTCATTACAGCCCTCATTAAAACATCCACGTCGGCACTTGGAGCTCTTACAAATGGAAGGAGCATGTAATTGCTGCTTGATTGTGGTATATGTAACATATGATAAAGTGGAATTACTGCTTTATTTGTCTACAGTGTCCGTGAAACTTAATGGGGAGAAAGCTCGCAGTAAACAAATCCTCAGAGCACTGTTTGATTGTTACATTAGGGTTATTTGTTTAAAGTGGGACAAATGTGAGTTAGGGGACAGTGCATCCAGGACAAACTATGAGTGATGATAATCAAGGCCGGGCTTAGGGGGATAAAACTAATGCTTTTACCCACGAGGGCCTGTGTTTCATTTGGACTAACTCCAGCGTGGGTGACAGACAGAGCTTCATCTGGGAATACATTAACTGGATTTAATATTAGAAAATATCAGTATTGTTCTCTTTCATTACCCGACACCAAAGTCATCATCATGCATTTGCTTCAAAGGTGGTGGAACAAGATTAAAAAAAGGTTAGCATGAAACACTGAAGCCACCTCTGGTGGAAAAATATTTTGTGCTAATGCCAATTTGGGCCTTTGGGGTATGGCTTGAAGCTATTTCCAGTCGTTGATCTCAATTCAGCCCTAATGAACGGAGTATGTGGAATGCGGCGAAGCTGAACGTCCCAGCTTTTAAGCAGCCTTAAGAGCAAAGCCAAGTGGCAAAAGCAATTAAGAGTTCATTTAGAACAACTGAACTATGCTGGGGCTGGTTTTTCTGAGGCCCGGTCAACACTAATTCAGAGTGTCGCCTTTTTATTCAAATGGCCTCTCCCAGAGTCCCCTTTGTGTCGGTGCTGTTCTAATGCATCTCCATTAGAACAAAACCTAAGCTGCGCTGCTGAAAATGAAGTTTGCCTCCTCGACTCTGAATGGTAGCAGGCCTCTACTGCCGGAGCTGTGTGTGCTCAGCCACTGGAAAAGGATTTTCAACTGTGCCATTCAGCCGGGGCCCCCGAAGCCCGCAGCCTTTATCTGCAGACGCGTTGATTGATGTGTTGTGGGCCTTGCTGTGGTTAACAGCAATTTTTATCTGTTGCTAGCGGCAACGGCCCAGGTCCCTGGTGTGCATAGAGCAGCGGGGCCCAGGATCTGAAGCCGGACCGCACACGGGGATAAACAAATAGGTTTTTTCGAGGCGGACAGCCCTCATGCAGAGGCCCCTGACAGGCAGCGCCCCACCCAAAGACCATAACAATGTCACGGCCCCGGCCCACTCCTACTGGGCTTGTGGTTTCCTTCACTAATTTTCACCATGTGCACAGCTGGTGAGATGGAGACACCTGCACACCCCGCCGAAAAGTAAGCAGAGCGAGAGAGGCAGAGTGATATACAGAGAGAGAGAGAGCATCACAGAGGCGCTCACGAAGATGCAGTTAAGAGATTTCATGTGTTGTAGGGGAACAAGCCATGGTTTTCTGCTTAAGTATAAGATATAATTTACACTCAATTTCTTTCAATTGCTGCGTTTAGCATTTAATCCAGTGAATCTGTGTCGTTTTGTTAAATAAAGCATGAAGCTTTTAATGGCTTCTATTGTAATTAAGTGACATAATCCTTGTATTCGATAAAGATCTTGTAAAAAGCCTCATCACTCAGACAGGGAAGTCTGTTTGCCACAATGTGGAGGTCGTGAATGCCAAATCAATTAAAACAAGGCTGTTTAAGAATGCACAAATGACTCTGAGACTGCTCTGTACAGAGTGTAGACTCATTTAGCGTTAAATATGATTATGACAAGCCGAGCGGGGGAAATGAAGGAGCGGGTGTGTCTGAGCGCTCTGAGCACTCTCGCTCAGCCCAAACGCTCGGGATAAAGGTTTTACTCCCTGACACCGCAGACATAAACCCTCCCAAAACAGACTAGTCAGATTAGACTGTCACACACAAAGCTCTGTGCTTTTATCGTGCGTGAAAACATCAGCCCCAGCTTGGCCTTGGGTGGTTTCAAAAGACGGGGAGCGGGAGACTGAGGCTCAATCACTTCATCTGAAAGGGAGAGGGAGGTGCGTTGTGTTTGCCGCTCCGCTAAAACGTCTCCTCCTCTCGACAGTAGATCCAGCCCAGGGGTAGCGACAGAACAGGCAGAGAGCAGCAGTGAGATTTTTGACATTTTCCGCATCTCTTGCAGCCCATATCTCCCGGGCGCAGAGGGGGATGCTGGGTTCTTTATCAAGGAGCCCCTGAGAGGATGATAAATCGCCTGAGCCCGGGCCCATCTCCGCTGGAACAACAAGCAGGTAACGGCGCAGGAAACAAGGCACAGATATTGTCTCCCAAACAGAGCCGCTGCTATAATGAAGCCTGCACAAAGCAGACAGGAGAAAGTCTGCCTGATATACAATTCCAGGCTTCCGCAGAGATAGCGAGTCTCAGTCCTGCTGCTCCGGGTCGCTGCTCGCCACTGTCCAGAGATTAGCCCCCACCCCTGAACGGGGGATGAAGGGTCGGTGGGATCGGGTGGTTGGAGGAGATTTCAATGTCATGAACTGAGTAAACGCACCACATTTGGACAGAGATGTAGCTTGATGTAGTTGGCCTGCCGAGTCAAATCAGTTTTTTTTCTTGGAGTCAGGGATATTTTATTGGATGTCGAATGCTGTGCTGTCTCCCCTGCACTGCAGGACCACCAAAGCAGGTTCAACAGCGGTCGTAGCGGTAATAGATTTAATTCGTTACTTCCAACCTCTGGTGTGATGTGGTTCATTTGTATTTACTGTGGAATACATCAGCATCACGCCAGCTGTCAAACGAAATACTATGAACTGGATTCGTCAGTTGTGTGTGCTGTATGGACTATGAAGGCTCGACGTCTGTGTTCACCTCAGCAAGAACAAACATGAAAAGACATGAAAAGTTATTTTTAGCGCATTTGCAAAACGCCTGTCAGATAAATTCAGAAGGAAAAGTACTGCTTCTTTCTGCAATAGTTTGCCACTTAGAAATCCTCCAAGGTGAAAGTATTCTTTGTCAGCGAAAAATATCGCTCGTGAGCAGCAGAATTTTAACAAATACGTGGACCAGCCTGCAGGAACACGTTACGCCTACACCGCAGGGTTTGGAACCCACCAGATGCAAATTGGGAGCGCTACCCATCCTTCAAAGTATCGATTCAATTAGCATTCAGTTAGAAGCTTTGTGCACTGTCACTCAGACAGGAAATATTAGCTTTTGCGGTTTTTCTTTTTCAGTTTTCTGTTAGTTTGTATGCTAACAGACAGATGAAAATCTGACGTGACATACACAGCAGCGTTTTCTGCATGCGACCGCATCACACCGGCCCACGGCGCTCTCTGGATGCAGCAGCACATTTAACACAGCATAAAGGTATTTGCCGTGTCCAAACCACTCTGGGGGGCTCCGATTTCCCTTCTTCGTGAAGTCTGGCACTAAAGCCCAGAAACTTCCCCACATTCTTGTGTAAAGCATTCAAATGAGGCCATTCGAGCCTGGCAGGCAGCATGAGAGGGGAGACATATGGAAGCATAAACACGGAAAGGCGTTATCTCCCATAGAAGTGGAAAGCATACCGTCGGGAGAGACTGCCTGTTTTTATTTGTTGGTGGTGTTTTTTTTTTTACCTCTTCGTGCCTTGTGACAGATAACCAGCCCCTATTCACCAGCTTGATGTTTGGGTTGTTTGTGGAGAGGCGATCGGCACCAGGGGCCAAACCAGCGCATAGCTGTCTGCGCTAGTGGTGGCCGCCGGCGCTGACAACGCCTCCTTGCCTGCCACACACAGACTCACACGCACATATATTTTATGTGGGTGCCCACACAACCTCTTCCTCCAGCCATAACTCTCTCTATGCCCCTATTCCTCCTCCCATACCCACTCTACCTCTGCCAGGCCGTCTCCCTGGAGCCCCCCGAACACTACTCGCCCCCCCCGCCCCGCCCCGAAACAATCATACTGTAAAGCCTGAAGCACTTACAGATAAGGAGACCCCAGAAATCAAGTGGGCCTGGCAGCAGAGCAGATTGCGAGCCAGAGCTCAGCACCCGAGAGGTGCCCGGAGGCTACGAAAAAGCTGCAGCGAGCACCGTCGGACAGCCAGAGAGGGAAACTTCCTGCCCTTGTTACCGGACAATCCTCTGCCTGCACAATGCCCCCTCCGTCTCCGTCCCTGCCCTCTCTCTCTCCCTACATCTTCAGATGAAGAGAGGGCCTTGTTCCCTGCCGACTAAAACTGACAGCTCGAGCCAAAGGGCTCCACGAGCTTTTTTGGAAGGTCTTGTTTGTTTTCATCCATCTGTGAGTATGCGGCCGCCAGGGGAATAGGAATGTGACATGTTCTATTAAAACAAAAATGTTAAAAAAAAGAAAAGATCTCACACAGATCAATGCCTTTTTGAAGTTTAGCTTTTCTCAGTGATTTAACTGCAGTCCTTTGAGGCAGATTAACGATGACAAACCATTTATAGTTGTTTTGTTTGTCGGGATGATTGCTTCCAAGCTGCAATAAGAACTGCCATATGCCACTCATCAGCTAAAAGTAGCACCCTTTAAGGAACGTTCCTCTTATGAGTTCTCCTTTAAGCAAAGGACATGAAGGACGACTCCTGTCTCTATTACCCAGAGACAAATCATTGAAACAATGGCAAAGGAAGAGCACAAATTTACAGTTTGAGAATGCACTGGGGCACGGCAGCAGATGCTTTCATGGGATAAAAATAGTCCTGTCCTGACGATTCGCGTGTCACGATCTGTCCCCGAGAGACCCTCTGACTTTTCTTGACTTTGGTATTTCCTGTTTTATTTTGTAGTTTTCCTAGTGTGGCTCCTGCTGGTTGATTTACTTCCTGTCTTTGGGATTTTTTTTCCCCCGCCTCTGTTCCACCTGTGCCTAATTGTCCTCACCTCCCTTGTGTATTTCATGACGTCTCTGTCTTTGCTTCAGTCCTTGTCAGTTTGTCATGTTGAGCTCCCTGTGTACTCCTGCTCTCTTTAGTTCTGGTTTACCCAGTTATGAACTGTCCCCCT
Source organism: Psettodes erumei (assembly GCA_016785225.1). NCBI lineage: Eukaryota > Metazoa > Chordata > Actinopteri > Pleuronectiformes > Psettodidae > Psettodes > Psettodes erumei. The sequence continues at coordinate 2,908,274 of JAFBJZ010000781.1, forward strand.
CCTCTTTTCACTTCATTTGTATTTTCTTTCGTCGCACTGGCCTGGCGCTCTACCTGCTGGGACTGTGGCATTTTTGTTTATTGAATATCTCACCTTCAACTACCTGCATGATATGCGTCTTCATTTGCGTCCGGCCACTCCGCTCACCCTGACATTGTGAGCGATGTGTTTGCGAGGATTACGCGCATGTTTTCAAAGGCACCACTAAATATTCCTCTCGGGCACATTTCCGCTCTGCATGTTCTATCATAAAGATCATCTCGCTGACTCCTATCGGCGCACAGTCAGTTGCAGCAAATCACGAGACATGTTTAACTGCTATGGATGGTCCTGAGGGTGTAAATGTACAGGCAATTCTCCGGTGGTGAGAAATTGTATTTATTGCAGAGATGCGGGGGCCTTTAAAAGGCTTTTAGGCATATTGTCTGATATGTGAGCAAAAGGATCCTCCACTGACAGTCGCTGGAGGAAGACATAAAACTCCCGCCAGCCAAATTGCAGCGCCGTCGAATGTCAGTGATCGATGCCAATAAAACGAGGCTCTTTTCGCCAAGGTAGCGCAGGACACCTTCCCGCAATTTAATCAGTCAGTCAGCCAGAATTAATGTTCCTAATATCATGATTTCTCCATTACTCTATTTAACATAATTAAAATGTCGAGCGCCGGGGCCATAAAGCGGGTCGTTGGAGATTGTAATTCTGCCGTAAAGCCATGAAGCATGAAAATGTCACTTACCGAGTAGCCGCGGCCTGACAGCGAGTGAGTGGAACTCTGTAGGGATAGAGAAGAGAACAGGGATGACCTTTAAGGAGCGTTTCACTCGCTGACATAGACATGATGAAGCAGTGCCGCTTTAATATCAATATTCACGTTAACCTTTTACCCGCCCTGTCGTGTAACTCGCGCCCTCCACACATCACTCCCATGCATTTTGCCCCCCCCCCCACTGGGGGTGGCGGAGCAACACTTGCTTTTAAAAACGATGAAAACAGTCACTCGGGTCCTGCCGACAGACTTAATTTGAGCTATCGTACAAATGCACTGTGGCAAACCTTCATCATTTAGTCAAATTAGAGTGGCAGGAAGTTCGCAATGGCCACTCCGAGGCTAATTTTAAGCAGTGTGATCAGTACTCGGTTTGCTTAAAAATGATTCTGAAATTCCGGGATACCTAACAAAGATAGCATTAGCCCAGGGTTTCCAGCAACCAGCCTAAGCCCCCATTATCCAAGCTGCCAAAGGATCGGAAATCTCAGCCTCAGCTCGCCCAGTGCCACAACTGATCCTCCAGCCTGTTCCTGCATTTCTAGGTCCTGGGCATGGTCCTGTTTGTTCTTGTTTTGGTGGGTTCCGGCCATGGTCCCGACTGCTCCTGATCTCCTGTCGGCGTCCCGGCTGGCCTCCAGGTCATCCTCCTGACATCTCCTGCTCCGCCACTGCCCTGCCCTCCTGTTTTCCCCTTGAGAGCCCTTGTGCCACTTTCCTGCTTCCAGTCTGTTGTCCTCTGGACCGGGTCTCCCTGTCACCCTCAGTGTTTGTCAGTTTGTCTCTTTTGTTCAGTTCAGGTTTGTGCTGTTCAGTCCTGTTCAGCGCTCCAGCATTTCTGCTCAGTTCCTGTGTTTTTTGTGTTTTTGGATCGTCTGTGTTTGTATCTGTCTGTAGCAGTTCCACTCACTAACATCCTATCAACTTCTACCTGCCTTGGTTGTGGTTTGGCCTGTGCGTAGGTTGAGTAATATTTTACATGTACAGTATAATCTGAAAATGCAGTGCACATCAAAAGCAGGCATAATTTCCAAAATACTATATATCATGTCCTCTTCTCCATTCTACACTTACCATAAAAGACAATGTCAAACTGTACAGTATTTTGATCCAGACTTCATTAAATGTTTTGTCATTATTCTGTGCGACCTGGCATTTTTCGTTACGTCATATCAGCCCTGTTTGTAGCCAGGGTAAATATGTCTTCATGCATTGAGGGTGGTGCTTTGGACCATCAGACTCCTCCTGGTTTTTCTAATGTAGTCCTCTAAATGCCAAACAAGAGCAGGATGGAGACAGAAAAGGCCTGGTTTTGTTCTGTTCTTTAGCTGTGTCAGAGCTCAGCACGAATACCAATCTCCAAATCCCTCCCTCCAATTCCACTTTTCACTGCTTTTATTCCTCTGTCTAGATTGGCAATCTCTCCCCCCTTGATCTCTGGAGGGGACTTTTCTGCTAGACCAATTTCATCCATAGCTCCACCTTCAATCCAAACGACATCCCCCACACCTTCGCCGCCACTGGCTCGCTTGTTTTGCACCCTCAGTGCCCCTCATCCATTCTTCCACACCTGCTCGAGGCCTCAGCCCTCATCAACGCCTCTGTGGCCCTCTGATTCGCAGGACGGCTCCCGTGGTGACGATTAGGGAGGAGCCCTGCCGCGAACCGGAAAGCGGGCTCTGCGGGAATCAAAAGGCTATTCCCACTCTGCTCAACTCCTCTGCTGCCTTCACCACCACAGCCAGGGAGGAAGAAGTGCACAGAAGGCAAAATCTCCGGATACAAAAGGGCCCAAAGTGGGTTCCTGAGCGAATGTGTCCTGTTGACTGTGTGCGTGCATGTTGTGAGTGCACTTAAATGCGTGTGGATATACATGTGTTTCCGTGTGCGTGTGCATATGTGCATAGGTGGTGGGAGGCCAAGGCCATTTGGAATTAGCCTTACTATGTAGAGTTCATTCAACTTGGAGCATTCTGAGCAGAAAGAGAAGCTTATTTAAATGATAATGAGGGACAATCCATTGGATTTAGTGCCGGTGAAGGGAGGAAAAGAGGGGAGGGAAAGGGGGGGATCCATTAAAATCCCAGCGGTTCATAAGCCATAGGGTCGGCATACAGCTAAACACTCTCTCTTAAAAGCCATTATACATGGCTCTCAATGGATTTCTGCAGCGCTTAGGACTTCAAAAGGATTTAAGAACCCGCCCCAGAGAGGGAGTGTGGGGGAGGGAGAAGGACGAGTGTGTGTGTGTGTGTGTATGTGTGTGGTGTTTCTGGTGGTTGATGGTGAGAGGGATGGGGCGGATGCTGGCGGCATTTAAGGGTTAACTAAACAGCCCCCGAGAAGAGCAATGTTGCTAAATCCACCCCCTAATCCTCTCCCCATTTCAATGCCCCCTCCTCCACTATCCTTACAAAAAAAGAAAGAAGGGGAAAAAAAGAGAAGAAAAACATGGCGACAAGAGGGGAGGGTCTAGTCCATCTTCTCTCAACTCAGACTATTGGTTTTTGTCGTCGCACGGAGGCCAAGAGGCAGGCCAAACAGAGCTCAGTGGAGCGCGGTGGGGAAGGGGACGTGAATGCGAATGCCCTCTGTGGCAGGGGGATCAGGTAGGTGGGTGGGTTTGGGTGCATGTGGGTGGGTGTGGGTGGATACAGGAGGGCTTTAGAGACCCTGACAGCGCCACAACCGCCGCCCCCTCTTCCGTAGGACACAGATGCATTGGAACCCACCCCCTCCTCCACCTCGCATTTCCCTAATCCCTGCGTGGCTTAGTGCCGGGGCCCTGCTGCACCGCAGGCACAATTACCTACTCAAAATAAACAGATAAAGACCCAACCATGGCAATGAACAAATAGCATCCCCTGCATTTTTTTTTTTTTTTTTTTTTTACCCCTTGCTTCCAAATTGATGCATGACTGTTTTTACAGGCGGGCACGTCGGCACGTCACATTCATCTCTATTTCCTTTCGCGGTAAGACAAGAGGAATCCATTTTCCTCGTTGCCGACGCGGCATCATTAGTTAAGAGCTCTTAAAGCTGGGGAGCCACTTTGATGTGGTGGAGTGTATTTTACGAAAATTAGCAGTGCTCTCAGTGCGGTGGCGGGGATTTCATGGAGTGAAAAAAAAAAAAAGAAATGCAGGGGAGACGCCGACACGTTGCCCTGCGCGTCGCGTCCAGGCCTTCGCTGGGTGGATTACTGCAGCCAGCAGAGGGGAAGGACGGGAGGACGGGAGGACGGGAGGACAGACAGACAGAGAAAGGCAGAGAGTGATACATAGATAGGGACGGTGTGCCTACCACGATCAGCTTCTTTACACCGTTTATTTGGCAGTAGATTAGAGAGACATGCCACATCTAACACTGTCGGCGATTATGGCGTACTGTTTTCATCAGCGCCCCCACCCCTCCACACAGACACACACACACCGTTACTGCAAAAACCACCGCCTCCACCTCTTCCACCCTCATCCCCCCCCCCCTTTTCAGTGCTTGTCGTATATCCCTGTCAGAGCTGTCAACTGGCGTCGGTCTTTTATCTGACAAGCCCGCCTTTTCCTCCTGACTTTTTCATTAAAAGACAGCCTTTTACACAAATTCAAGAGAAACAGTGCAAGGGGAAAAGGGGGTGGGGTGGGGGGATGGGTGGGGGGCAGTGCACGAGAGAAACAGATCAGCAAGGCTTAGCAAAAAAGAGGATGAAGATGGAAAAAAATTGGGCCGGGTGATTTATCTTTTTTTTTTCATTAGGCTGGATTTTCAATTGGAATGCTGAATGGCTTAAAACAATGTATTTAATAAGTTCATTAAAATCTTTTTCTTTCCATCCCTTCACCGCTGCTGGAAAAAGAAGCTGCATATTTTCCTTCCTCTTCTCCTTGTGATGCAGCCACTCACAACCAGAACTATCCATTTTATATCAGAACTTCAGACACTGCAATAAATCACGCTGCAAAACAAAACCAGCCATGTAACCAGGGGGCACAAATTAAAGTTCCATCTTACTTCCTATCACTCACTGGGATCTATAACTGCCTCCGCAAGTTAAGCAGCTACGCATGACAACACAACAAAACTACAGTGGCTTCAACTGACTTCCAATGGGCCAAGGCCCTTCTCCTCTCAACCCGAGGGAAACACAAAGTCGACGTGGTGCCTCACGGCTCAGCGTCAGTCTGTGCTTTGGGTAAATGCAAAGCAGAACCGGCTGCAGCGAAAACATTAAAAATCTTTTTCTTTCCAGAAGCTGCATATTTTCCTTCCTCCTCTCTTTCTCTCTCCCTCCCCCCCTGCTTTCGTCAGCTAAATGAACAGTCTGATTGAATTTAGTTTAGTTTGGGAGGCCTGCTTGACAGGCATTAGTTAAGAAGCATATTTCTACATTCATTTAAAATGAGCCGCTTGGGATTTTGCATAAATTCTCATTACTTCCTGTGTAAATTGCATTATTTCATTCCTTATGCTGAACCAGTGCCTGGCCTCCGTTTTCCTTTGCCACCTACTCATCCTCTAAATGAGCGGGCATATGGATGCTGGCACAGCGATAATTGGAGCAGTTTCTTTAACTCATTCCATTTTGAGGTCAGTGAGGTCAGCCCACACCTGGCTGAACCGTGTTAGGTCATGTCTACATTTAACCGCGCCATGCTTTAAATAATGCCGGGCCAACTAGGTGATGCTCATTTCCTGTCTATGTGCTGCCAGCCAACCGGGTTTCTCCCCTGCACACTGGGCTGATTGATTTATGAGGCGAGAGCTGGAAACAGTAGGAGCTACTGCCCCAGCTGCCCTCTGATCTCCGCCTCAACGCTGCTGTCCACGCGCTTTCTGTATCCCACTGCAGCGGTCCCCTGCCTTCGTCTGTGAAAGTGGATAGCCTGGGTCTGTGTAGGGGGTCTGTTAAAAGGGGGAAAGGTCTCGTCCGAGGTCTCACCTCGCTCAGCTGCTCCTTGGAGTTGCTCCTGTGCGGTCGGCTGAGCTCCTGCACCGCCTCGTCCTCGATGACTTTGACCGGACGTAGCGCCAAAGGTTTGATCTACAGGGGACACACGAAAAGAGGATGGCATTTTCAAATCGTGTACTTTCCTCATGAACCCGACCGCCATGTTCACAACTAAGCAGCACAACGTGAGAGGCAGTGGTTTGCGGTTATTTTTGAGGCATTTGCGAGGGATAAATTCTGATACTAAAAGCTGCTGTGACTTAACTGTAAATCACTGCAGAACAGCTTATTACTTTTCTGAAATAGCAAGGGGAAAGATCTAATTTATTATATACCTAATTGTGTATTATATACTGTGCCAGTGTCGCATTGCCACTTTACTACAAATGACATGGACTTTAGATTCCTTTGAAGCTATTCCAATGCACATCATAGTCCTATGTGATTTTTTTGTATTTTTTCAGTCTTCCATTTGCACTCATTCTTGATACCATCTTGCTTAGAGTTAATTTGCTTCATGACAGCAGCGAGCATAATGGTAACTATCGTTTTTCTACAAAAATGACATCATCACTTCATGCTAATGTGGACGACAGAAGAGAGTATAAAAATAAATGATGCATTCAGGTGCTACTGCATTAATCTGCTCAGAAGTCACTTATCTTCTTATTTTAGAAGTTATTTATCTTCCCTTTATTACGCAGTACAACAAACTGAGGACTTTTTCGATTATGCATGTCATCTGACAATGTATGTGACATCCATAAGCCATACACAGTGAGAAATATTAATTATCTGTACTGTATAATTGAATGGCATGTTTATTCCAATGACCAACATGGCACATTAAAAGCAGTTAATTACCTGGGCTGTTGTTAAAACAAACACAGCATTTGAGGCGGGGCTACTTGGCCTTCATTGATCTTTGAATGACCTAGTTTTTGTCTATCAAGAGCCTCAACGCTGACACAGAACAATCCATTTTTATATATCACAATTCAGACACTGCAATAAAATCGCGCGGCAAAACAAAACCAGCCATGTAACCAGGGGGCACAGAGCTAGTCGTGTTAGCTAGCAACAGGAATGCAGCAGCGACAACCCATTAAACCCAGCAGTGACTGTGTACTGTATGGAGAGAAAAGATGGTTAACTTGTCCAATGCACAACCAAATACCAAACAATTGTATGATTATACAGTGTATATTGTAATATTTTAAAAATACAGTTGTTATTTTGCGTTTATTTACAGATTTTTAAATGTGTGTGCACAGACCACCTGATGTGTGGATCGGGCTACAGGAAATCACTGCAAAAACAGCTGCATGTTTTGTGAACTTTTTTGAATTTGACTGATAATAAACAATGTATTTTTGAGGTCAGTAAAAATTTCAAATATAAAGATAAAAAATGAAAGAAAAAAACAAAGGTCAAATTAATGAAAACATCGAGCCATGGAATACACCATCATCTTTTAGCAGCTTAAATGTACAAATGCCAGGATGTGTGTTTAGCCACACACATCATGGCAACCCTAATGCCAACATGGATGGCTTGTTTTATTGCAGGCCACCAAGATCAGCAGTTGGAGTGCTTCCAAACTCCCAGCCAGATGGGAGGTTGGCGAGCTCTGCAAAGAAGCCTCTGTGCTGGTGCAGCACCGGCCAATCAGGGTGTCCTGTGCTGCTTCTCCACCTTGGAGTACAGTGGCGACGGCCGCGGGGTGTAATCCATTTGACTAGCAGTTTGCGTGTAGCAGCTCCCCTGGTGGCTGGCCCTGGTCTCCTGATCTCCACTGTAATTTAAGCAGATCACTGCTACAATTAACCTTTCCCGGTAAATATCAATTATGGCCCCCGGCTGGGCTAGAATTAAAAGGGTCATCAGCTAATCTGACAGGTCCTGTACGCTACCACCTGGCTGGGAGAGAGGGAGGGAGGCGAGGCAGGAGAGAGAGAGAGTGTTTGCCTACCCTTGTGCCCAACAGCTCACATGCCAAGTAGACACAATTCCCTTTTAATTACCCTACCACCGCCAGGGCAAGCATGCTGATTGGCCATGGGGCATTAGCAGTGCGCTGAGGTCAACAGTGACAGAATGAGGGTGGATCGGGGTGGTGGGGAAGTGGAGGGAGCTGCCGCCAAGCAATCACGGCGTAGAGATGGAAGGAAGAGAAACCTGGCAGGTGGGCCTAATCAGGTTTGACTTCCACCCCTACCCGTCTCCCCCTTTGCCTTGCTGTCTCTCGACTAGCTGTCAGCCTAATCACTCCTTGAATCTCAAAATAGACGGCAGTCTTTTTGATTTCCTTCTCTCGAGGAGAGCACAAAGAGAAAATTCCTCCCCGGCTGGCAGGCAGGCACGGAGGCGGCGGCAGCGCGTCGAGGTACAGTCTGTGACACATCGCCGTCAAGTGCAGCTGTTGATTACTTTGTTTACCCAGCATCAGCGTTGCTGACAAATTCCTGTAGGCACGCAAAGCGTTTCCACCTCCTCTGGGGCTGCAACTACATCACCCAGCCAGCAATCAACTTGGCTATTGATCAGAGCACAGCGTCTAATTAGGCACCTAGGTTAATGATGCAGCATGCGAGGACCGTTCCCAGCGCTGCTGTTCAGTGGGACAGGAGAGCAATTGATCTAAGCTGGAATTCACCAACTCTGACAAAAGATTGACAACCTCGACTGCCTGTGATTAAAGCAGGGACTAATTTCCTCTCTGGGCAGGTGTTTAATTGGCCCTAAGCTCCCAACTGTACAGCTTTGTGTTGTTGTTGTTTTTTTGTGTGTGTACTCATTAATGTTAAAGGACACGTTGGTGAGCTTGAGGGTGAGGCTAATGGTCTCTGCTGAGATGTGATTGGTTACGAGTGCTGACATAGTTCAAGGTCGTAGCGACTTTCCACTACCCTTGAGGTAATCCTTTTGAAATGCACTCTGGGAGGCCCGCAGTGAGCAGGTCTTGTCCACCTGGTCATGTTGCTGTGCTTTTTTTTTTTTTTTCGTGCAGATTAAATTTGTTTACATTGGAGGCTTAACCCATACAGTATTGGGGTAAGGTTAATCAGGCTGAAACAGCAAGTGAATGAGATTAATGTGTGTGTGTGTGTGTGTGTGTGTGTGTATATATATATGGGGGGGGGCAGTTCAAGTTGAGATGACAGAAGAGACATAGAAAAAACATAGCTAAGTCAGGGCCTGTGTTTTACATGAATAATGTACTGGAAATTAGCTCCATTAGTCTCGGTATTGAACATGTCTGCAGTACCTCTCTGGAGGCTGCCGCTCTGTGCTCTTTAATTATCTTCAAAGGGCCCTACAGCATCTTAATTTCCCCCTAAGTTGAGTAGAGTCGACTTGGGTTTGCTCATTTTTACTACTCTAACCACGGGTGAAGTCACTGCCCCCCTCCTGCTAACAGAGGACTAGTCAGGGCGTCGGTGTAGACAGTAGCGGTTCACTTCAGTTCATGCTCGGCTCGGCTAACTTTCCTTTTCCTTTCACTTTGCCTCACTCTCCTCGCAGCGTCCCTCCATCAATCTGCAGTCTGTCAGCAGGGAGCTGGCTGGAGGCTGTCGGGTGATGCTTTGTTGTCTTGCTCCTTTGATCCCCCCTCCTCCTCCACCTTGCAGGAGGTTTTGGGGGGGGGGTGGTATCGGATGGCTGTGTGGTCTCTAACCTATTTCCTCCTTGAATAAAAGAAGCTGTTAGCCCTGACCTCACTTTTCCTCTCCATGCTCCAGCTCCTCTCACTCTGCCTGGTCTCTCCCTGCCATCACCTGTCAACAGCACTCAGGGAGGCTGTGCCTCAGCCTTGTCCCTGTGTCAGTCCTCATTACCCCAGGATCTTGGACCTTGTCCCCCGCGTCCTCCTGCCTTTCTAGCTGTGGTGACGCTCCTCTGCCCCACGCCACCACACTCAAATCTCTTCTGTGGGCTTCCCGTGCACGGGGCGAGGAAGACAGGAAAGGGAGAGCTGAAGAGGACGGATACAGATCCTTCCTCTAATTTGTTCTGAAAAGTGTCCTGCGCAAAGGACCCTCACCCCCATTAACCCAGCGACAGGCTGCTACTGCTGCTCGGGGAGGCCTCAGCATTGAGTATACGTGTGTGTGTGTGTGTGTGTGTGTGTGTGTGTGTGTGTGAGAGAGGGGGGCCCGATGGTGCGGCGGGCAGAGGCACCGTGGCGCTCGGTGCCGGAGCCCGCCACTGAGCGCTCAATCTATCGGCTCATTACCCCCCCATCCCCCCACCCCCACCCAGGCTAGGGTGCAGACAAGTGCACTTTAGGGCCACAGGCCAAATTGATTCATCTGCCTTCATTTTCTTCAGGCTCAGAAGTGGCAGCTGCTCAGAGGCAGAGGGAAGGAGCTATAAGATGGTGAGAGACAGGAGAGGAGGAAGGAGAGAGAGTCTGGGATAGACGGAGATGAAGGAGGGAGACATCAAGAGAAAGAGATGTTCCTGCCTTTGTTCCCCGTCCTTGTCTCATTTTACTTTTCCTCCTCCCTCTCTCACCTTACAGCACAACTAACACCTCCCTCCCTTGAAATCGCTATCAAGACATGCGCTCCCTCCCCCACCAAGTCCCAAGTTGGAAATTAGCCCAAGGACAAGCTAGTGGATTTACTACAGGGAGAGCAAATGGATTTTTGCTTTTATTTTGACGAGTCCCAGTGTATCCATTACGCCTTTTAATCATACATTATTCATAGAGTTTGCCTTATAATAAATGACCACATAAAAAGGGGTACACATATTATACAAGGTCTAAAATGCCTCCATAACTGTCTCTCCCCGTGCACTCAGAACTACATCACATTTGTATGCTGGTTCACAAATATGAGCCTGTGAAATCACAGTAAGATGGCATTTCTATTCCAAGCAATGACAAAGGGACACGACAAGGGTCCGCAGATTAAAAGCAACACTTGCGTACAAATGAGGTATGGAGCAAACAAACAAGAGGGTGTGACCTATTAGCTGTTCAGCATGGGCTCCGTGCACAAAACTGCAGTGTAGAAAGCCGCGCAGTGTAAAGCCAACCGGGGGTGGCCGCAGCGACCGCCCAGTGCTGTAACAAAGCAGGCGACATGAAAGCAAAACTGCCTCCACGGCCTGATTCCCAGCCAACGGGGACCTCGGGAGAGCCCGAGCGGCCCGCAGGGCTCCGTCTGGAACAGATGAACTGGGGAGGGGAGTTCTCCCACTGGGCCCCAGGTATCTCCAATCACTCTCACCATATGCCTCCTGGGGGAGTGAGGGAACAAGGCAAGAGAAGAGCAAAGGGGGGGAGGTGCACCTGCTCCCAAATACGAAACCATCCCTCAGCACCCGTCCCTGGGGTTCACTGACAACCGCAACCGACACACATACACACACACACACACACACCTCACCTGTCAGCCTGAACTGTAGGAAAGGTATCTGCCCTGCACTGATAAGCACAAGGCCTTACAGCAGAAACACCCCAGCACCCTCCACTCCCTCCCAACTCCCACTCCAAGGCAAGTATTTCTCAGAGCTACCAACAACAACAATTAGGCCAATGATGTCAAAATGCTAATGATGTTATTGGAAGGAAAGCAAGGGAGCAAATTCTCCATCTGCATTTTGCTCCTGATTGCTGGAGTCAACATTATGCAGATCTTCCTCCTCTTTTGTTGCCCCGCGAAAGAAGGCACATCTCTGATTTCTCCACACACTGTTAGCATGGAGAGGCGGCGAGCGAATTTCTTGCCCAAGATTTATGCATGCTAACAAGGGAAATTCAAATGGCGTTCACTCCAGAGGTGGTGCTAAGCGTATTTTTGAACGCGACACGATTATTTGCAAATCAAAGTTCACTTTGGCTCTCAAAAAGGAGGGCACATTCAAAGTCGCAGTAAAACAACTTCAGGTTGTGGTACACGCCACTTGAAATGCCGCATTTGCACTTAGTGGTTGGCGAAACCTTTTGGAGAGTAAGAGAGAGACTGATTTATTCATTCAGTTTCAAGTGTGTGCTGCTGTACCTCTCCGTGCTGTAATTATCTCAGCAGACCTTCCAATCACCCCGAGCATTTTTAAGGTAACGGGGAGCCATGGGGAGAAAAAAAAAGACTTGTATACAATGTAGTATTTATATTCTCAATCTCTAAATGGCTACTGCAGAAAACAAGTGTTAACCTTGAGGTAAGAAAGGCAGTTTCATAATCTTAACATATTGCACACATGTTCATTTCAAAATGTCATACACACAACTTCGAGTAAAATCAGGGGCAATCATTACTCATTGTTATAATGCTGCAGAATAGAATAATTGAATGCGATCAGTTCACCGGTCCAAATGACCTACAGAAGTATGGTGCTCTCTATTATTACTAATGGTAATGGGCCACTGAAAAATACCTCCTCCAAAAAAATTACAAGGGAGTATTTTAAAAAAGAAGGATTCAAGACGGAACATCACAAATGACTTTTTTCTTTTTGTCCTCTCGGTTTCTCGGTGACCGCAGCAATACTTCATCCAAAGTATTGATCGTATCTTCCAGATGTCTGAAAGTGCGAGATAAAATTTGCCTCCTGCTCACAGGTCAACATGTTTTGCACTGCTCAACACTGTGACCGTAATAATTGCAGGTACGCGGCATCAATCACAGAGTTTCATGTGGAAAGGATTTATCAGTTATGACTCTCAACTCCTTAACCTTTAAATGGACAGAGATAAGGCGGGTGTAAACACTTTTATCAGCTGATAAGAGCCCGTTGGTGGGACAGATCAGCGGCGCAGGCAGATGTCGAAATGACAGAATGTCTGACTGCACGTACAGAGATTTTCACAATTTGAACTCACAAGTCAGTCAAATGTCAAAGATTAGACAAAGACTACTTCTCTCTGTTAATACTGGGCCAATCCAGCTGTAGGTCATGTGATACAAAAATACTGACAAGTAGTGGAATCCTAAATTGGTCCAACTATTTCAACTGGAAGTTTGTGGGGCTGGATTCCATCCTCTGGGATCAGCCAAACCTCAATCACTATCATCGAACATCAAGTTTTCCACATATGATAAGAAATTTCCTTCTTGCATTGACTTTGGCTTTGATAATTTACACTTCTCACCACCAGTTACTTTCGTCATTGACCACTGTGTACCCGTGCTCCATGTACTAGAGACGGCGTTACTGCTCAAATGCTGTGACACCATTAATTATTTTTTAACACTTGAAAATGATCTTATTAGCAGTTGAAAAAATTATATTTTTCAAAGTGCAACATTCACACCTTCTCCTGTGACTACACTTGATAACTTTGTCACCCTCACACGTATTTTAAGAAATGTTTAATTTCCTCTAATGTAATCTGAAAAAATTATCAGCTGGAGCAGACGCACGCACTGCAAAAAGGCTCTTTTTAACAAGTCCACCACACACACACACACACACACACACACACACCTTAGAACTAGCTATCATACACCACGACATAATTAAAACACTGAAGATGAGATTGTGGGGTAAAGGAAATGAGCAAGTGATTAAAAAAATGCTCGATGAAGAACAGCCTGAAAGTTCCAATCGGTCTAACTTTAGACTCTTCTTCAATCAGGTGAGGAAATGGCTCTTTAATGGGATGTCTGAGTAAAATCGTGCCATGTTTCTTAATCAATTTGCTATTGCTTTAGTGCTGACCAATATGCAACTGACCAAAATGAGCGACTGCAATGGGAATACGTGATTAGAAAGTGAGTGGGGTAATTTATTCACTTTACTCATAGCACTGGCCAAGCCAATCCATCATACTAGTTCGTATGTGCAACATAGCCAGAACAGCTCATAAGAAACCTGCCATCCAAAGCTACCTGCAAAAACTTCAAACCTGATCAGAAAAAGGAGGTCGCTGTATGCACAAGTCCACAGCCCAGTGGTGCCAGGTCGAAATGTTAGACTCCAAAGCAAATGCAATGAATCCATGTTACATTTTAGACTTGAAAAAAAATCCATATGAGCACATGAACGGACGGCTTTGATCCTGAAAGATCTGCAGAGGCCCCAGAGATGCTCATAATAATTTGATTTACACACTGTGGTGCTGTTTGCCGGAGCTAATCTGTAAGACATAGTGGGGAGCTGAGGTATGTCATCAGAGGAGAGGGAGAGCTCAGAGGACAGAGACAGAAAGACAGAGTTTTTGAGAAAGAGATGAGGTGGAGGCGAGGAGTCGGGAGATAGTTTGCAGTCAGAGAGCGAAGGAGAGAGACCGGGAGAGACAGCGAGTGAGCTCTGGGCTTTTTAATAGGACGCAGATGCAACACATGTAATGAATCAGCTTCGCCTTGACGCCGCTTCCCTCTGATGTCTGAGCACTCATCCTGCCCTTGGAAAACTTCTGGGACGTTATCTCATGCCTGCACAGCACACAGTGCCAGTGAATTTTGGAGGAAGTGTTATTTGTTGGACGAAGGAGGGGAGGGAGAGGTAGGGAAGTTGGAAGTGTGTGCACATGTACTCGCAAACGTGTGCAGTGTTTCCCGTACATTCACTTGCATTTGGCGGCCGGCACAATATCAACACCGACCGTCACGTATTGAGACAAACACACACACACCGACAACTGCTTTGTCTGTAAAAAGCCTGTGCTAAATATGTAAATAAGACGATGTCGCAATACAAAGTGAATATAAAACCAGATGGGGAGCAGAGGCATCCACAAATGCATACGTAACATGGTGCTGAAATCATGATACCATACTTGCTATGTACGGGCGTACCGGCCTTAACTTCAAGTAATTTGCATGATAGAAACTCTGTACAACACACGCAAATGCCCACAACTCCACATGGGGCTTACAGCACAGCTAGCAATTCATCTCTCCACAGGTCTAACATTGACAACAATATTTAACAGGAACCACACAGGCATCTCTAAAATTCTATTATTATGAAAAGCTTGGCATGGTAGCCCACAAAAAACAATTTAAACAGTAGTCTATCAACAGACAAATGGTAGCTTACCTTATCTAGTTGTCCAAAACACAACATCCTACTATCATGTCCTGAGTTTCCTCCTCCTCCCTGTTTCACTTTTTACTCTTTTTACTTCAGCTCCTCAATGAATTCGTTATATCCAGTTTTATCAGGTAACTGCTCCCTTAAGCTAACATATACCCCTCCATGCTTTTCACATCACATTTAGTAAAAAAAAAAAAAAACACGTGTGGCCAAGTTTTTTGTCGTTATCTAGGTAGGCTGCTGTGTTAGAAATCCGCTCCTTTTTGTGAACCTGGCTAGATGCTAGCTGCTAGCTGCTGACGTGGTCCTCTTCAGTTGCTCCTGCTAGCTAGGGGTACTGCTCGCTAGCATTAGCGCAATTTGTTGCCTTCTCCTTCCAATGGATTTTTTTTTGTGAAAAAGGACAACTGTCTTTTTGACATTTTACTTTGCCATTTAACACTTATAATCCTCTTTTATAAAATGTTCTGGCTACCCTGTAAGTTTGAACCTTTTCTCTTGTTCTCTTTTTGTGCCGGTAACAGCCTAATTACCCAGCATGCCTTTCGCATAGTGCACGCACTTGCACTAACAGTTAAAGGATCTGACAACTTTTTTTTAAGGGAAGCCTATGTCTAAACTGATGAAGAAGATGAAATTGCTTGAAACTTGGTCGGCTTGGAAATCAAGCCCAGGAAATACAAAACCAAAATTATATAGGCTAAAGTTATTAGATAAAAGTTCTGTTTTGCAAGTTATTTTCCTTGTTTTGCTTTTTGATGCTATGTGACCCATCCCTGCTATTTGACACCACCCCCAACCCCCCCTTCCATAGATGGCTGCCGTCACAAATTGTTCTCTGGTCTGTGGGAAACACTGTTTGAACATGCTGTATGTGCTAGAATACTTAAATGTATACTATACTACATAAGAATATACTGGCAGATTTAGGCCTTTTTCATCACATTTTCTTATGTTACTTCAGGACAAGCACAATTCTAACTACTAACACTGCCCCCCGGCAAGTCTGTTTTAACCATTTCAGACAACAGGTGTTTTCCACATCTCTAATATTGACACATAGTAGCAGAATAAGCACAGGTATAATTTATGACAATGATAAAGATTGCATTCCATTAATTTGTTTCAGGCCTTGAAGCTGAGCATGCTGGTTCACCAGAATGGATTACTGGGGCACTTAATGGAACCATCATTAACCATCATTAATGTTGAGTTCAAACTGTGCTTTTCCTGCTATGAAAAGTCAAAATATCTGCTGAGCAAAACATCTATGAAATTGGGTGTTATTGACAAACTTCCTGTAAACAACATAATCTTGCAGCATGGTTTGCTGGCAAAATGATTCCACCTGGTTCTAAATAACATTGCGTATCCTCACTGTATACAAGCTACTGCTCAATACAACCAGCCTTACCTTTTGAACAACCATTTGCCATCTTTCTGAACAATTTTGTCATATCTAAATTTGTAATTTTCCTCTTTCCTCCACTGTTTGTCAGTCTGTAACACAAATGTCAACATAAACTAATTTGTCTATAAATACTGTAAGCTTGTCAACAATATCTGAACCAATAATACATAAATATTTTCTATCCAATACATTATCCATCCATATAACGTCCAATTTTGGTTTTGTGTCATGTTATGAAATTGCATTCCCTGCAAAATTTTTACATGCGTCCCTCCGCTGTTGAATGTTATCTGAAAAAAGCAGATGGGAGTACCAAATACAAAAGGAAAATCTGGAGTTTTACATATGCAAGTACAATATAACAATCACCCAATCATAGTAATGAGTCTTGGCACCCTCCCCACAAGCCCCTCCAACCAAGATGTTCTCTTCTCAAGCAAGGAATCATTGCTCTTTTGACTTGGAGCAAATTGGTAGATTGGTAGCGCGTCACACTGCCGTCACACTGGCTTTTATCTTGCTCCATATGCAGGCCTGCATAAGGAATGTTTTAAATCCCGATAAGCCCAGATGTAGAAAGCATGCAGCCTGAGCACCTGACATGGAAAAATATGAAGGCTGTTGAAAATAATGGGAGGTCAAGAGAGACAGTGAGAAGACAGAGCGTAAATGCAGAAGAAGAAAAGGGGAGAGTCGTGGAAGTGACTGAAGGTAGAGGGAGGAGATGGAAGGGTTGACGCATTCACCAACTCCTAAATATGCCACTCTCTGGTATGCCAGATTTGGAAGAATGTAGGCAAGGATCGATGAAAATGTCAGAAAAGGAGAGGAGATGGGAGGAGAGGAGGAACTACGCAGGAGGCCTCTTCCCTGTCATTTGGTTGTTTTACTGTGACATCTGCCTCTTTGTTGTCAGTTCCATCACTCCTGCTTGGACCAGAAGAGATAGGCTGCTGGAGGAGATCGAACAGGAGGAAGAGGAAGAGGAGGAGGAGATGGAGGAGGAAGGAGCGGAGCAGATTAGATGAGAGGATTCTGAAGCTTTGGGTTGGTATGGAAATGGGGTCTTGCAAAGCGGGAAAAAAAAAACGGAACGATGAAAAGCAGATGGAATCAGCCGTTGACATGACAGCATCCAGCCTTGAGTGTGCAGATCTTCTGCTTGTGCAATTACATGGGAGCATTTGCATCTATATGATCCCTCAAAACACTGACACGCGCTGGGATTTGAGCCTCGCTATCTCCCTGCGCACAATCATGTGTGTTTGTATGTGAGCTTATTCATAACCTTAGATGATCTGACAGGCACTGCTTGTCGCATTGTGCACTACATAAAATGGGGACGCATTTGGTAGAAGAGGATCATGTCCATTGTGTTAATAGGGATAATAGTGATTTAATAAGCTTACAGGAGGATTTCACTCTGCATTCTAATTGGCAAGGCCCCTCAAATGAAGCTGTCCCCTGGACCATTCCATGTGTTCCCGCTCATGAGATAAACCAAGTCTGAATGTAAATCTGTGCCACTTCAAACTGGAGGAAGTTAACATGACTTAATTAGGTGGTGGTTTAATCTAAGATGAGAAGGATGAGTCTTGATAATGGGCCGAGTAATGTCAATACTTGTTTGGTTAAATCACACGTTGTGCAGCCCAACCAAAATGATGAAACGAAACGAAACGAAATTATGTGTCCAGTAATAACTGATGCTATAATTGCATGGGCTCTTTGAAATGTAACAAAGAGAACTTTTATTTAAGGTATTTCATCTGTTTTCATATGTTACAGTAGATACGTCTTGTGTCTAGCAGTTGGATTTGGTTTTTTGTTGTTGTTCAAAAATAACGTCAACACGGAAAGACATTTTAAAAGACAACCATTTTCCTTTTCTCAAAACTCCAAGACAAGCGGTTACGCTGCCTTCCATGTGTTCTTCAACACAACACAGGCTACCTGATGAAGAAAACCAAAGATGACCCATATTCACAACTAGCTGTCTCACTGTTATGTTTTCCTCTGTTTGTGCTTGCCATGCCCCCCACCCCCACCCCCGCTTTCTGCATCAGACACTCATACATTCCAGTATGCAAACTGACACTCTGCCACTTCAAGCGCCCCAAAAACTCAGTGTGCCACTTCGGCTTCCTGCATGCATAAGGGCTTTGTTTGGGCTTACGTGTGTGCGTTGGTGAGAGTAGGTACATCTGCAAATTCACAGCACCACTTGATGGCAGTACTACATTGTTACAATAGAGGATATGCAGAAACACACACACATGCATAGAAAATACAGTGTCTGTGGCGTGGAAAATACTGCTACAGGCTCTCGGCATATGAAGTAGCTGGCAGAGCAGGAGAAGTAGGAGAAGGAAGAGGGAGGTGAGCGGTGAATGTGGAAATGACAGGAGGATATTGGGAGGCTAATTGTCTGGAGGAGTGGCCCAGGCGACCTTGGCAGGGTGAGAAGTCAGGGGCTTTGGCCTCCCAGGGCACAACGCTGCCAGGGTAATTGTGCCACGATCTTGACCTTGCATTGCTTAAACCCACCCTCCCCTCTTGCTCTCTCTATCCCTCTCTCTTTCTTTATCGCTCTCTTTCTCTTGCTGGAGCTGGAGAGGAGCAAGGATCTGCTCTTCACTCTAATGATGTCAGCTCCCCAGAGAAGGCGTCTGTCTGCTGAATCTCAACAGCTAGCCTTCAAAGTCTCGGGCCTGACCCGGGAGTTGGAGGGAGGCCTGGAGGATGGTGGAGGAGGATCTGTCCGGTACGTTGCAACCACAGCCCAAACAACCAGCAGGGCCAGCACTCCTGAGCGGGGTCACAGAGGTCCTGATCTTCCTGCACGGCTCCCGTTAATGGAGCTCTCAAACAGTCAAGACGCAAACATAGGGAGGTAGCGGGAGGTACATTCACCATGTAAATGAAAGAGGGGACTGAAAACAAGAAAACAAACAAACAAGAACACAAGCTTAGCGACTTGCATCACTCCACAGAAGCAAAGCTGCTACCTCAATCAAACGTTCAGTTTGAGGGGTCTGAAATACCCACAACACTAATAAGAATAAAACAAAGTAGTAGGAGAGTATGAAGCTACAGATTTCAAAGTGTTGGTTCTAACATCTTGTTGACACTGACCTACAGCGAAACATGTTTTACTTGATACACTTTGTGATTCAAATTACGTGCTATTTGATATGGATGCATCGTTTAATACAGTTGATCACATGACACTGAAAATGACAGGAGATATTCAAAGATGAAAGTTTTTCATGGTTTTCGTCATGGTCTGCCTTCATGGTGCCTGATGACCTTGCCACGAACTTCAGTGTGCCCTTACTATGCACTATCTACCTTTGCGCATCTAGTATTTGCTTTCATTTTTGATATTCGGTTTGTTTTTAGGCTTGCTGTTCTGTGTGTGATTTGACTGTGCTCTTTAGGGTAGACCCACCTTGGTTTCTGTTGGATTATTGAGCTTTGTTTTGATTTGATTTTTTTTATGTGTGCATGGTGACATCTCAATGTGTTTGTTTTCATTGATATTTGATGACACACTGATACATACCTGTTAAACTGTATGAATGTTCCACACTCCTCTTTCTTTTTAGCAACGTATTAAAGGTTCTTGTATTAAAATCAGTTCCACTATCTGGTTTGACTTACACAAGACAAGAATAAGACTAATAGCAAGATAGAACAAAGAAGATTGTGGAATGTAAATCAGAATGTTTTCGACCACAACAGATGCCTCTGGAAACATAGTCTCTGATGTAGGAATTACAATATATCAGCAGGCACGTACATTTGGCTACTGCAATATGTTTGGACCTTTCTGTCTCCAGTGCAGGAGTGTGATTGATCTGCCCCAGGGCTTTTCAGTTGCTGTTTGAACTAGGACTGTCTTTTATTCAAATCACAGCTAACCTCACCTGCAAGCCAGCCAGGCCTCTATCTACAGAGACCACATCTGGCCTTAAATCAATACCACAGCAGTGGTGAAAGGAGCAAGGGAGAGAGCAGCGGAAGAGGAAGTCTGATTCTGCTTAACATTTACCTGGGCTGTGCTCTGTCAACAATCAAGAAAAACCTGAGGCAGATACCCCAACCCTGGATTGTTGCTCAACACCCTGCTGCCACATGGTCAAATCAACCGCCCAATACCGGTGCGAGACATGTCTCATTGATAACTGTGGGCTTTGAAGTCCACCATCAATGCGTTACATACTGAAAATGCATTGGGATACTCACAAGAAAATTTCATGATGCACATACATTTCCTCAGCACTACAATGGTACTGACACTTCACCCCAGATATGACACAGATGCATGCACTGTGGCCCAGCAGTTTTGTCCAGATACTTATCCCCTTTTGAAGACAGGAGCACTCCTCTTAAAGCTTAGAAGCACCTTGCCATACGTCTGCCTGTTGAATTTCATTAAAGGGAAGGAGACAGTAGGGCCAAATCACATAAATCTGTAGGCCAGCAGTAGTGTGAGGAAAACGACTCCCACAAGACCCCACACTCCTCCTCTACCGCCACCATTACCTCTCCTGTGATTTCTTTCACACTGCTGTTCAGTGAATTTCTGCTGGAACCATTGTCACCGAGATAGCAGATATAGTAAAATTGCCTGTCTACTTGACCTTCCAGGGATGGAAAGGCTTTTTTATCCTCCACTTTCTTCCATTCTCTCTCCATCCTTTTATAGTGCAGCAGCTGCAAGGCCAGAGACCACGTCTGCCTTGCATTTCGCACAGTGAACTTACTTTGATTGCAACATCTTACGTCAATCAGAACGCCGCAAGACTGTTTTCCATGGCATATAAATACACACAGTTCTGTTCTGTTCAGAAATAGTGATACCAGATTTTCTGCTGTAAATACATCTATATTATTACCATAATAGTACGTTCCTGTTGAGTACCTGTTGAGATTAGGGCATTGCAACCCATTGTTGCAGCCTTTCAGCAGTAGATGTTTTCTCCAAAAGGCAGAAGATTTGACCAAAACAAAATGAGGAAACTAACGTACATTTGCAAAACAAAATGTCACACATCAGGGCTATATCTTTAAGAGAAACACTACTTTACCAAGTATTGAAATCCACATGGTAAAATTTTCCATGAAGTAAAAATTAATAGGCATTGAATGACAAAAGCAAAAATTCAAAATGAGGTCCGGTTGTATATGTGAGTGCTGATGCAATGCAAACATGGAAAACAGGGGTCATTTACTGATCTAAGTTTTGTATACATTCTTCTTTTAAGTGATTCAGATTTAAACCTACCAACTGTTTGCAATGTTGTTAAATGTTTTTTAATACCCGACCTATGACAGAGCACTGGAGCTATGAGAATTCAATGTCACATGGAAGCATTGTACTACACAATATTAATGAATGTAGGTGGCTGGTGGAAAAACTGCATCCAAGACTGCAGGCAGAATGTATTAATAGTCAAAAATTAGACTTTCAGTAGAATGTTTCTTTAACTGTGAAGGAACAATGTAAATTTACATTATGGTTTAATCTCTGTCCAGTTAGGAAGCTGTATGTGAGTCCATGTGACTTTCACTCAGAAGCATTTTCTCGTTTGTAACCTACACAAACAAATGGAATGTTGCTGCAAAAATAAAACTTCCATTACAGTTTGAACCAACAAAAACAAACTGCTGATCTCCTCCCAACCCTTTGCCACTGTTCCATCTCCAAAGCCCTCAGCGAATATTACAAATTACCCCCTTGTGCAAACACTCCAGATAAATGGAGCCATGAGGCCAGGCCTCAGGGAGCTAACAAAGCTCCAACACAACATGGTGCATTGCCATGCACCTCCATCCCCAGTGTGTTTTTACAGGGATGTGAACGCCTGGTCGTCTCAGTCAGATCGATGGCAACATTGAGGCCCGCTGAGCCGCATTAACACTGCTCTGAGAGGTGAGGCGTTGAGACGTCTTCCTCTCTGGCTTTTCACATTACTCCACCAACATCAGAGTGTCCATGCAGTCTATATTTTAACATAATCAAAATCAAACATGATTTATATAAAAGATTTAGGGAATTTCAGTGTTACAATGTTAAAATGTGTTTAAGAAGGGCTCCATCCCAAGTGCAATCAATATTCTTAATTCTACAAAGTGACTGACTAAGCCACAGGTATTGACAAGAACAGTTTCTTTTTTAAGTGTAATGGGATCTTGTCTATGTGCCTGTTTTACTAACTACTCGTCTCTGTTGTTTATGTTGTTGCTCCTTGTCCAAGACAATTTTCCACTCTGGCGAACAATAAAGACAGATTAGGAAAAAAAATGGGACGTGGTCTCAGACTTTTGGACCCCACTGAACATTCATATTCTTGAGAATTAAACAAAAATATATTCTGGCTCTATTTACATTTAAATTATTTTAATACATAAAATTATTAATTTTTAATTACTAATTTGATGTTAGTAATATTTACATACATTTCACTAAAAATAGACCAAACACAAAAATCACAAAATCTCAAATCACTGCATTCATAAACTATGCACAGTGGACAAACAACATCTTGTGCAAGACATGCGGGTATGTTGTTTGAACAGTGGTATAAAAGATGCACGACTGAGGAAGAGGCATCCATTAATCTGAATCTGCAAAGCACTCAGCAGTACCAGAGGTGTGCAGCAAACTTTACAGCAGGCTGCTATCTGTAATAAAAAAAGAGGGCACACGTCCTTCTGCTCCACCACATCAACAGGCAACTAAAATATTTGCACTTGCTTGCAGCTGTTTCATGAAGAAAAATTAGAACCGCGTGCAGCATACTGGCAGTGCTTATTGCCATAGCACTTGATCAGCAGCAACAGTTTGGACTCTTAGTATGTCCTAAAAAGGAATGTTTCAAACCTTAAGATTTGACATGAGCACAAATGTTATATCATAAGATGCCACAAAATCTCAGACGCTTTGTCATAACTTCTCCACTCCATGGCTTGATGTTAAATTAAACTATATGAGTACTTCATTAAATAGTTGAGTCAGTGAGATAACTGTTTGTGAAATGTATGTTTCATTAGATAATGGTTCTCTCTGTATTAATTTGTCTGTGAACTCGTCTGCAATACAGACAACCAGGTAACTACAGTCTGCGAGCTGTATGTGATCAAGCTGGAAAACAATTTTGCATGATAGAATACGTATAAATAATAAAATTGGGTACCAATTAGATATACAGGCCATATATGATTATAACTTGTTACTTGTCAAGCGGCTGGTCAAAGTCACCCCTGTCTTCTGACAGGTAAAATCTGAAGTTTAGTTGAAAGTCCTGGAGGAACAGTGTTGGAGGCAGTAAAAAGCAGCAGAAATGAGCAAGACAGTGAGAGAGCTCACACCATACACTTGCTGATGTCTGTATGTTCTGCTGACATGTCACATGTTGGCTCCTCAGAGATGAGCTTTGTTTGGGTCAAACTGGGACACTTGATTTACTCTTGTGAGCGTGCAAGACTGAATGGAGATATGATGGTTATCATTTCTGTGTAAGATTACGGCCTATTGACTGCAACAATGGTTACCTTTATCTCGATCTATTTGACAGGCATCTACTGGTCCGACCAGCATGCCCAGCTGGCACCAGAAAGACAATAGGCCAAATAAATAAAGTCTGGCCTGTTATAATCTAGCTTGATCTTGTCTGGTCTGGAATGAACCAAACCCTGTACACTACAGAATCCTGCAAGGCTTGATCTGATGAAGCAACACAAGTATTCGGTATGGTGCTTGGTATTTGTGTCCGTTTAGTCCCAGATGTGAGGGATTCTGACTGATCAATACAGAGGTCAACAGGGTTTACAAAGCTGGTGCAGGGCATCACAAAAACAGCCATGTACGCATGTATGACATGGCTACTGCATATGTGCTCATATTTCATCCGGTGTCTCTTTTTCGTAAATCCAGGCCAAGCGTTCCCTCAACTGGCCTGTTGACTTCCTGATGTGGCATGTGATGAGTGACAGTGTGAGACCAGCCTATGTCAGCTCTGTGAGATAACACTAACAGCAGTACAACAGTGGTTTGAGTGTGACGAAAGATACAGCATACCTGTAAGCTGAGGAGAAAGAGGCTTTTCCAAGCTTAGAGAGGCTCGGAGGCTTACGGCTGCCAGGCCAAAGATTTCTTTCATAGTTCCATCACTAGCAAGTTCACAGAAAAACAAACAAGGTGGGGTACACCTTTCTCAAGGCATGAATAAACACACACTCATCTGCCAGTGATAATCTAAATATATACACCAATAACTGGTTTTAATGTGGTCAAAAATACACCCATCTGCAACATTCAATCCATTTGACAGACCAGTGTAAACCCACAACTGTGGTTAAGGTTTTATCAATAGTCCAGTAGTTCCTGTCAGATATGGCAGCAGCCACTCAGGGGATTTCTGCACTTACTGACCGGCTATTTGTGGTATGCGGAATGCTTTGTAAATTCATGCCATGCTTGCTTTGTCTGACCCAAAACAGTTGCTGGGTATTACTTCTATCAGATGCTATCGCTTCATCACCTGCTCTGCTTTTTTGGTGTTGGAGAGGCTCTGTGTTATCTCGACTGCTGTTCTATTTGCATTATGACCATAATTATCTGCATGTATCTGATAAGCACAGTAATCAGCGTTATCTGACAGGCGTTTTGTCCCCTCTCTTGTAATTTAACACGTTACACCAGAAAAACGACTCCAACCCAGAACGAAAACACAAGCTTGGATTGTCATGCACATTATGAAATGAACAGCACTAAAGAGTATGAACAGTTTTACTTGGACAAGTGATAAATGTGAGGGGATGGAAGATAAGCAAGATTTCAGTCCCCTTCATAACACATCACACTTTTGCTTTAGTTGACAGAGCAGACAAGGGCACATGTAATTCCTAAGAGCACAGCCTGTCAGCACTTTATTGTTATTTTGATGATTCCTTTTGATGATCGTGCAACACCATTGCTAATAAAATGAGAAAGGGCTGGTGATGATGTGGCAAACTCACTTTTCAACGCAAGTGGCCTCACACATAATGTACGTATGCTTATTTATTTTCATTTTATTTGCATGGTACACACTAAACATGCATGCACAAGCCTTTGCACGTGCATACTGCTTACAAATCACGTACATCAAAAAGCACACATGTAGTCAATATCCCGAGTCAGACATCTGGAAAATGTCTAAGCTTGTGAAATGCTGGTATAAGGGCAGCTACAGTCCAACTGTGTAGGCATGTCAGGGAGACTGAAGAACAGCAGGGAACCAGAAGGATGAGGTGAGAGGTGTTGTGAGCATAGAGCCATGTTGACAGAAATCAGTACAACCTGGGGAGAGATCTAGTACATTATGTCCTACCACTTAGTTTTCACGCTGTTATTTTTTGTACTATTTATTGCCTCTGGCACTGAAGGCGCTGCGTTAACTGAGCTACTAGATGCTTAACACTGAAGTTAACTTAGAGATGATGCTAAACATTAATCACCCCTTTTTTAAAAAAACAAAACAAAAAAGAGCAAATAAGCAGGGAGATAAATTAATTTACCTGTTATGAACAAACTAATACTAGGGCGTTATAGAATATGTTTTGGTTTTTTTTGTTTGTTTTTAATGCACTGTGCTGCAAACGTATTCCATAGAGCATCAGCTGTGAAATGCATTAGGAAGCTACAGGCCTGCAAACTGTATTCGGGAGAATAAACAAGCTCCAGACATATATAGTGTAGTGCAGCTTTGAAGAGAATCAAAAAGGGCCAGCACATAGTGCATCATGAATCATAATTTACACCATTTAGAGAGCAAAGACAGCTGCTTTGAAAGGGCTGTTATGGAGGTCATGCAAATCAACCTTAAGAATCCATCAGTGAAAAGGGCGGAGAATCACAATGTCACTTTTACGAGGCTTCCAATGCTATCACTATATCATGGCAGTTTCAGTTGCCATTCTAAACCTGGAGAAGGGGTGGCACCTGAAGGAATCACGGTGCTCATCTGCTGAGCAGATGTCCTCGAGCGTGTCCTCATTCCGCACGCAGAAGTGTTGCTTTCTCAACAGGCATAAATGGCATAACTTCCAGAACTGAAGATGTCAAATACAGTAAATTAATAGTGAAATGTAACATAACAGATCAATTTTATCCATCTTTCATGCCTTGTTTGAACTCTTACTATAATAAATAGATGACTGAGATGAATCTGCACTGACATTTTCACAGTCAGAGGTTTATTTCTCACTGGACCATCCATTGAAAAAAGGTATTATAGACTTGCAGCATAGATAGACTCTCCAGATGAAAACAATTTCAGTACGCATTTTTATTTAAACTTTAAACATATTCCTCAATTCAGATACTGTAGTAGAGACATCCAATCAAAATGGTAAAAAGGGCTTGCTCTAGCTCAGATACCAGACCTTCTACTGTATTAAATGATTGCCCAAGAGAGGGTGTGGGATACAGGAGGGGGCTATCTGGGAAATGACTGATGTCTGGGAGACGCAAGGTGTCAAGGGGGCCTTTGGTAAATGGCAGCATGTGGCAAGGTCGCCTCTCCATTTGTCTGACAGTGGAATGGCTAAGGGCCACTGCGTAGCAGGGCTATAGCTCTATGACTTCCTGACAACCTCCTGCGGCCCCGCAAGCAATGGGGGCCCTCCATCTTGTGTCACTGTGGGGATGTCTAGGCCTGGCATGGTGCAGAGTAAAGTGCCCTCCCCTCCTTTTCAGTGCCTCTCTCCACCTCCCGGAAGCATCCATCACAGCGTTTCCCAGTGGGGCGTGGGTAACGGATCGACTTTCCTCCGGAGCGCTAATCAATCCGACTCTCACTGCCTCTCCCTGGGAACATTTATGGCTCGCCATAAAGCAGGCCTTTGGGGCATTACGGCACCCAGTAATCCTGCTAAGTGAGCAATATTTCCCATCTCTGGGGCTGCGGTTAGACGGGCTTGGGCCATAAATAGCAGAGTTAATCTGTGGCCATGACTTCTCGGCCAACCCTCGGCAGTCACAACCCCAGAGGGGCCAGGTGGGAGCCACCCGGCGGCCAAGGTAAAACACTCCTCTCGCTTTTTTCCCCCTCTCTGTCGTCTGCTCTGGTGAAGAGAGTCACTAAGGGAGCAAGCATCTATCATGGACGATGCAGGGTCCAGTTGGAACTGATGCACCGCTGTAGTTCTCTCTATTAGCCAGCTAGTTCATAAAGTTCATCTATGAAAAAATAATAGTTTTGTCACTCTGCACCCTAAATCACATGTATTAAAGAGGCTTGAGTTCACAAGTAACCATCAACAGCAGGATGGATACAAATACAGCAGAAAAGAGAAACGCTGGAACAGAAAACCATGAGAGTTAATGGCTTAAGCATGCCTCACCGTAGCCTATTTCTAGAATTGTCTTTGGATGTACAATTACCATGATTTTATGATATGTAACGTGAAAGCCAATGACCAAAAACCCAACATTT
Organism: Psettodes erumei; assembly: GCA_016785225.1. NCBI lineage: Eukaryota > Metazoa > Chordata > Actinopteri > Pleuronectiformes > Psettodidae > Psettodes > Psettodes erumei. The sequence continues at coordinate 2,935,876 of JAFBJZ010000781.1, forward strand.
ATATTAAAAATAAGCCACAACAGCAAAACACTAAAGCAATCGCTGTATTTTTTTTTTTTTGCCAGACTTCCTGCAAGGGTCAGTGAGTTCTCCTCAAAGGGGAGCCACTTCCCCATTTTATGCCCAGCTGAGTTAAAACGGATATGTCGATGTACTAGTATTTCTTCAGAACATCTTAAAACAGGCCGTTTTCTCTCAGGGCACCAGTGGGAGTTCCGTATAGTAAAACACAGCAGATAGAACGCAGAGCTAGCCTTAGGTTGAGTGTTGCCAAAGGGCTACAGCAACCACCTCCCCTTCACCAATAACTGCTGCTGCTGGGGTTGATCCCATTTTATTTTATTTTATTCCACCCATCGTGCATCAAAACGTCTCCCTGAGGTCTCTCGGCTTTGAGCGGAGGCCTCCGTCTATTTTTTTGCTGGAAGGCCGAGTCTCTCCATCACACCACGGGTGCAGGAGTCAAGGTCTTCAACCCTCGGCCCTCAGCAGCCCTGCTCCGCTCAGTCAACCCCCCAGGCAGCCTGCTTGTCAGTCAGGAAAGCTTGCTGACTTTTTTAGTCTTTGGTTTAGGTCAGAAATCCAACATTGTTTTCTCATTCAGAGCTAGGCAGAAACATGACAGGTGTCCATGGAAACAACATTTGTGCAGATGTTTCCAGCTCTTTGAAGATTTCAGAGGATGTTTATAACAAGTCGGGTCAGTTTTCACCGTGCTGCCATGCCTCTTGGGCAAAAAAAGGAAGCATGATTTAATGGAACAGAGGACAAATGATGGATACTGCTATGAAAATATTTATCAGATTTAACATTAAGCTCAAGCAGTGCTATAATGTATTAGCCACAAAGAAAGATGGATTAAGCATTGGTGAATTAGTCAGTGCTGAATTAGACAGGACAGACAGTTCAGCAAAAAAAGGCAAGAATGAAATATTTAATATGCATGTAATGCAATGTATTACATATAGCCACAGCTCAAATCAATACATGTAAAATACTAAGTCAAAGAACCTGAGGCAACTTCACCTTTGTGAGAAGAACGATATGGGAATAATTATCCCACACATTTTTTTGACTTGGGTTTTGTTGTACATATTTCACTTCAAACAGCAAGCATAAGTTTTGAATGCCAGCCAATTAATCAACCCTTCAAGGAATTTAAGGCTGTCTTTAACTTTCAAGATTATCTCTCATCACCTGTTTTTTTTCCAGGAAACTCAACTCCTTCCTTGTCAAACTGTGATCCTGCACAATGCAAGGCACAGACTCTGAAAGTCTTTGACGTGTTCTTTGATTCCTCCATTTGCTGCACTCCATCTTATCTTCTCATGTCATATTTATAGTAGCAGCTAGCATGTCGCTGTTTGTGGTTAACCTCTGCTGATGAATGTTGTCAAGAGCATTGTTCTCCTCTCTCCACCCTCCTCTTTGAAGAAGCCTTCGGAGACCTCCTCTCGGTTTGAGACCTGGGCACCATCCAAGAGGGCTCTGTCAGAGCACTGTGTAGCCCAGCTCAAACTAAGTGAGTTTCTGAGGTGGTGACGGAGCCCTGATTGATCCTGGAGTTCCACAAGTCACTGCTGTTGTTGCTGCCGAATGTCCCAGCCAAGCCTGAGTAATGCTCTGGGGCTCCCAAATCATTTCCACTTGCAGCAGGAATGAACCCCAGCTACAATTGGATTCGTATGGTCTGGACGGCTGACAAAAATCCCTCTCATCTTCTACATGTATGGCAGCTCCCCCATCAGGCAGAGGGCTCTCTTGCGCTTTGTATTTATGACCAATAAAAGCTCAATAACTGATGTAATCAAAGACCACGGATACAGGTTCTGCACTGTGGCTGGAACAGAAGATTGGACTGTTCCCCTGAAGAGATGTTATCACTGTAAGGCTCAGTAACCATGAACCTGTGATCCACTCCTACCCTGTGTGCGGGTATTTCAACTCCCTCGCAGCTAAAAGAGGAATAAGGAGCATTAACTTTGTACTGGGGACTAGGCCACAGAGGGGGAATTGGAGAGGAGGAGGAGGAGGAAGAGGGATGATATTCTTAGCACCGACAGCACTGCTGCACTCATAAAACCTTTACTTTATCTCTCCCAGCAATCAGTCTAATTATGTTCATTGGAGGAGTCCAATTAATCCTCCATTGTCAGCCGGTGGCTAAGTGTTTCTCTACCCCTCACACTGCCACACACAGACACAGTTGAATCTACAATTAACACTACCCAAATTTATTTAGCGCCACTTGCCACAGCTTCTGACTCCCTCCAATTATGCCTAATCAATTCCACCAGGAGGTGACGGGGGAGAGGGGCGCTGGAGAGGCCACTGTCATTTGCTGCGACAAACCCCTCTGCGCCACCCAAAGGCCAGACGTGTCAGCGAGGTTGTCATGTGGCAAGACATGCCAGCGTTCCTCGCTGAATAGCTAATAACCCAGCTGCCCCTGCCTTTGGTGCCTCCTCTAACTCCATTGTTGGTGTTAATTAAAATCGTGCAATACAGTCTAAAGGTGGAAGCACTTGGCGCTCAATGGTCTCTGGACAAACATGCCAGGATCCGGTCTGGCCTTGCCACTCTCCTCATCTACTGGCTGGTAATTAAATGCCCACAGGAAAAACTACAAAGACCACAACTGGTCACTTGTGCATGACTGATAAAATTAGCCCTGTCTCTTTTAGCAAATGAGCTGTGAGTGGAGTTAGTTAGTGTAGTGCAGCAGATGAGTAAAGGTTCCACATAAACAAGGGGGCAGGCTATGTAAGTGTTTTGCAGAAAAACAAGTGTATGAAAGTGCTGCAATGAGAAAATTTACCAATTATGACCAATCAACATGTTAATAGCTGTGTATTTCTGTAGAGAATCGAAATACATCTTTTGTTCTTCTTGGTGACTGTGTATTTATGTCTCTTTACATTTTTCTTTACGACACCAGTTACATGAACAGTTCTCATTGTTTCAAGTCTCAGCCTAAATGTGCTCATGCTGTAGGAAATATATACACCACAGTCCTCCAGCACGACAAAAAGATAAAGTAAAAGTGCAGTATTACACTGATCCATGGCCCGTTGTTATTTTACTATCTTCTTCATGTTTACAGCTGCATGGAAAAATTAACAGTTTATCATATAATACAGCCCCAAACTGACCCAAAGTGAAAATATTAAAAATATATAAATATTATGAAAACGTGAAATTATTGTTGTCAAGCTGCTGCACTGGGCTGCTTATGATGTGATAATGTGATGATCTTGTTATTGTGCTCACCTCATGAACTTCTGAACTGCATGTTTGCAGCGTGTGGGTTAAAATATGCAGTGGCTGAACGCTCAATTCCCGTGTGTCACTCGAATGCATTCAGGAATGTGCACATGCAGAGGCGCATTTCTGCAGCATGGCAATGTATGAAATTTCATGTGCCCACTCATGCTAACATTTCCTCAATGTGTCTGCATGCGTGAGTGCATGTATGCACTGTCCAAGGCTTGCAGACAGGTTAGCCTCCCTCAAGCTAGCATTTTGTCCCGGCGCTGTCAAAGCAAAGCCCCGCAGTGGGCACAGACACCGGGAAGGCAAGCCCATTGACTGGAATAACCATGTTACAAACCCGCCGTAAAACGCCACTAATATTTAATGCCTTGTTGTCAGGTCTGAAGGGCACAGGCACATGGGGGAACTGTGCAGCCAAGTGTGTGTTCCTCTCCAAGGCTCACTGCATCTGACTGTGAGCGGAAAGAAAATCTGAACATGTGTGTGCGTGTGTGTGTCTGTATTTTTGTGTGTGTCTACCTGACAAATAAAAAAAAAACTATTTTGATTTGCCTGAGATGCAAACCTCAGTACCTGAATTTTTTGTTCACAGCATTCATATTTTCACTGAGCCATGTTAGCAAGGAACAGTGCAATACTTTCTCATCGCAGAAAAGCCGGTGGCAAGTCCCTTACTAATCCACGGGGCATATCAGGTGATGGAGGCATCACGGGGCCTGATAACATCGCTATGTCTCTAGCAGGATCGGGTTGAAGAGGCACCTAGTTGGTGAGGTCAGGCTAATGGCAGTGGATATCAGATCATGGCCTGTCACTGTATAAATCCGGGGCTTTTGTAATCCCGTGACAATAGAAACATTTAGAGCCAAGGATGCTGGTGAAACTGTCAAGATGCCAGCCATTGTGAATGTAATGAAAATCAATGTCGAAGGTGACATGCAGCGTGCGTGTGTGTGTGCAGTGTCTGTCTTGTATGTTTGTAGTTTCTGCTTACAGTTGTATGTGCATTTGTGAGAGCATGTCGACCTGTGTTTATGTGCCTCACATGTACAGTATGTGAGTCAGAGTAAGATTTTTGAGCATGTGTTGTCTGTGCAGGCTGGGGGTGGGGGACTGCCACTAAGAATAGCACTCTCCTCTTGACCCGAGTGCCTGGCTGCGGTAACTCTCCAGTGCAGTGTATTACTTTCACGCCAACAGCAGTTTAAGCACCGAGCCCCCTGTCCCGGCGCAGTCCAAACACAGCACCCTGGGATGCCTTCCACTTAAAACAAGCAGTGGGAGCGCATTAACATTTCAAGGTATTATTTCAAATGTTGGGGAAATTGCTGCTGAATATTTCATGCACGCCAGTACAAGTCGAATGCATCCCTCTGCGGCTGCAGCAGTGGTGGAGGTTGGCGGCTTTTGGGGGGGGAGGGGAGCCGACCTGGGCCTTTGAGACAAGAGTACAGTGCTGCTCTACATTAGCGTCAGAGGGGACCCCACTTTGAAGAGCAATAATACTACCACCGCCAGCTCATTAATTAAACTGAGAGCGACCAGGCTAATTCGGCTTTGTGACCCTGCAGAACATGCTCTCAGCTCACTGCGCCTCTCACATATTATCCAGTGAGTACAGCGACGACGCGCCGCTAATTGGCAATGTTGTTCAGCTGTGTCACAGCTCGAGTCCGCCCTTTGACTTCAATCATATGTCACACCTTCCAATTAAACCCTGACGTTACCCGCTGTGTGCTGTAAGACTGATTCTGAGTCATTTGGTCCTGAAAGCAGGTCTATCAAACAAAATTTTCATTTCTGAATCAATAAGGAAGCCTGACGCCTGCCCCTGCACATATCACGAGATAACAAAAATCATTAACTATCTGAAACAGTACTAGTATTTTCTCAATACTGTTGAAATACTAAATGTTGAAGCTGCTAATAATAAGTTGCACAATAATGGTTGTGCACGCCTGCTATGTGAACCTGTGACTTCAGACTCAACATGCTAAGCGCTTCACACCCACGTTTTTTTTCTGATAGCTCTAGCCTCTGGGCCGTCTCCTCCCCTCAGGGCCGGTGGGACGAACCCTGACCTTCCTCCCTCCAAGGGGTCAGCCACAAGAACCACACCCCATCTGGATCCAGCTCCCCCTCGACGCCACCGCCCTCAGGGTGTACATGCTCTACTGTGCAAAAGCAATCATTCTTACACCCCCCCACCCTCCAACCTCCACTCTTTTTGTTTTGCAAATGGCCTCTCCCACATCATTTTACATACACACTCCAACCACTGAGCTCTGGGGACCATCCAGGAAGTAATTGTGGCTTTTGTGCGTGTGGTCCCCCCCTCTCAAAAGGAGCCGCGCCCCCTTGTCAGCTGTCATCATATAACTGCCTGCAGACCCAGGGGCCTAATGACAGGATCTATAGTACATGAAAACACAATTATAGCCCTTGGTTCAATTGCTACTGTGTGAATGGCCTTTAAAAGAGGAAGAAAGGAACCCAACACATGCTGCCCGCTTGAAGGCTTATAAGTCTGAACGATATCCCCTAAATCACAACCCATTAAAATGCACGGAGCCTCATTCTGTATCTGAACGATTAAAATACACCCTGTTTAACAGGCACGCCTTACATTGGTGTCAGGCTAATTGTAGCACATGCTTGATGCAAGAAGATTTCTGACTGATACGGATACATTTGACCTTGTATAGCAGCACTGATTTCTGTTTTAATGAGCTAATGTGAGCAGCGGCACCGGCACATACAACCCACACATGAGCCTCGGCGTTCCAGCAGCATTTCATTATCTCTGGCGATGCTGTTTTCATGGCAATATTTTGAAGCAACATTAAGCATCCATTACAAGACGCTGCAGGAAACATGTTGATGGAACCTGCAAAAGATCCACCGTCTGGGCTCAATATTGCAAAGCCCGACATGCCCTGCTTTAGACAGTCAAAATGGCAGAAAAGGAGAGGCGAGGCCTCCCACCATCTCTTTCAAATGGGAACAGTGACCCCCAATGGACGATGCGATGTAGTCTTGCAAAGGGTTAACGCAGCATCGTCCACCACCTGATCGTGTGCGCGGGTGCAATGTCTCTCTCATTCAGCAGGGGTCAGTGTTGCACTACAGCAAAATTCAGCACATTGAGAGAGGAAAGGAAAGCTGTGGCTGCAAAGATCACATCTGTCTCAGTGACATCACTAATCCTATTTAATCCGTCTGAGTTAATGTCCATTTTTGCTCGTTGGCACCCCCCCCAAGGCACAGGACTATGAAAACAGGGGCAGAGGCCTCAGCAGATCCCATAAATGTTGAGACCCTAATGGGCCAAAGTGGCAAAGATGACAGTTAAATGTTCAGACGCCGCCAAGTGGACATGCGCAATTTCACAGCTACACAGGGAAGTACACAGTCACACAGACACACATATGAGCCCACTGCCCTAAATACACATACAGTATCCGTTTGCACCATGTACGCACACGAGAACACAGCACATAGGGATACAACAGAAGCATGTGAATGAGATGCACCGCACATTGGAACACATGTGGAAACACATTCTGCCAGACAAGCAATGATTAAATGGAATCTAATTTAATAGGTGCTAATTGAAGTGGTAATTAACTAAAACAAATTGATGCAAGTGTGACAGGAAGAGAATGAGGCACTTGTAAATGACGGCAGAGAACAATGCGTGTGGAGCGCAGCAGCCTGCTGCAGGAGCGGATCAGGATACGGCCTGGCCTCTGTTGTCGTAGCCCCTCTCAGGCCTGTCAAAACACACAGGCCTGCAAACAAAAGGCCTCTCACAAACTCCAGGAGGTTTCTCTTTTCAGTGAAGGCGCAGGGCTGCCACCCACTTCCATTCTCCCTGACAAACACAAGATCCCCACGTCCTTAAAGCCTCCCTTGTAACACAGCACCGCGCAGCAGACGGCTGCCATCCTCCGGACACAGTGGTAACGGGGAAACCTGACCCCTGACAGAGCTGAGTTGCAGCCCTGCTTCTATGGTTTAACTAATGCATGGTTTTTGAAGACCAATACTATCATTTTGCACTGAGGCTGCTTTTTTTTTTGCTTTGATATTCAATATATTTAGCATTCCTCACACTTTATTTCATTTCTGTGCAAGTTTTAATAATCGTTGAAACAGCAGAGACACTAATGACCCATTAAACTGATATGAAAATAAAATTTGTGACCCACTATGTCTATTTAGTGCTTGGAAGAAACACAGTGACAGACTGTTATTTCAATGTGAATAAATGCCCCATGGAAATGTTTCTAGCTGAAATTCCTCCGGTATTGAGATTCAAGGGTAAAGAGCACCATCTACAGAGGGTTTATCAAAAAAATAGACAGCACCAGAGATCAGTAAAACAGGAAAGAAACTCAAATCAGATATATTTAAATTTAAAATGAAAATAAAACTACTGCTGCAATCTAATGCAAAGTCAAATCAACTCCTTTTTGATGGAAATAAACCTTCATCTCAACAGTTGTGTGTCACCTGAACTCTGGTATGACGGTTTTGTCTACATTGACTAAAAAGGCCCATATCAACCAACTTCTACACATTGGTCTGGAGCGTCACGAAAAGCAGCCCAATCTGCGAATCTGGGCCGAGCGAACTCACTCCTAACACCTTGTTCTCTGTGTCCCTGAACTGTGGAGTTCAGTGTCTGTCAGAAGCTGCTCAGGTTCAAAGTGGCAGTGAGATTCCTGTGAGGGGGGTTTTCTGTTACAAGTAATTTCGTTGCAGGTGCACAAGCTGCACACATCTTCACACACATCGCTGCCCTCCTATCGTACGGTTTGCAGTCTTATTTTTTTGTGAGAAGCCTGTTCGATAAAACAATTCACAGTAAATCACATCTGATATGACTTGCAGCTCAAACCATGAGCTACTTTGTATAAAAGCATCTGGGGGCGGAATATGACCCCAGACGGCCGAGATTTCGTGGCGTGCAGGTTTCTGAACTGCTCCTTTAACATTACTGTAATATAAACCACAAGGATACTGTAAATCATAAAGCACGAGGTGTAATAAAGTGGCTTTCCCTGCTGCCTGCTTCAGTTAAACATCTACCAGGGGCAATATATCTGTTGCTATAGCTACAGATTTTCCGGTAGATGCAAAATTGGAATACGATGTAGACTGGGAGGTCCCACTTTAATAAATTACCGTAAAAAAGAAAAAGTAATCACAACTAGCCAGCTAGCACAGTGCCGAGAAATAATGTCCTGACAAATTTATTATGCTAACACCTGCCTCCTGAGTCCAAAAGTTAAAGACTACAATGAAAAATTTCTGCACCACAATGCAGCTGCAAAGCAGTGCTCCTATGCTTCGCAGCAATATCAGAAAGCACACAGTATATCCATGAGGAGTTTCTTTTTCTCTGTGACCTAGTCCAATCCCAGCATGCAATAGCCCCAGCTCCACCAGAGCATGACTTAAGATCCCTGCTAATTTAATGTTCTCCGACCTAATTGCCCCCAGAGTGGTTGCTCTAAAGTAGCCCTGCTGTATCTCAATGACTAGGGCTTGTTAAAAGTGATGGTGTGTTTGTGATTGTGTGTGCGTGTGCGTGTATGTGCGTGGACCTACAATAGAGCAACTGGGCCAAACACCCTACATGGCTTGACATTAATCACTGTGCACTGTCCCATGCAATATTCACCTGGCTGAGCACAGTGGGCACAGAGGTTGTCTGGGTTCGGTCGGTCTGTGTCACTCTCTTTCCTTTATTTACAGTTCTTTTTCCGCCTCTCTCTGTCTTTCGACCGAGCTCTCTCTCTCCGCGTCTGAAGGAGCCGGGGGGAATATTTAGATATTCTCCACGGAAACACTTTAACTTAATGACAATATCCTTTTACTGGGTCACATTTATCACAGCCCCATTTGTAATTTTGCCCTCTTATCAAAATAATAATAATATAACATGGGGTTGGGGACTGTGGCTCAGGTAGAGTGGGTCATCCACTAACCTGCAGGCCACAGTCTGCATGTGGAAGTATGTTTGGCCAAGATGCAGAACCCCGTGCCCTCAGTGACGTAACGCTGGTGAGTGTGTGTAGTGATACAGATATAGTGATATAGTGATATAGTGTGTATAGCACACGTGCTGAATGTGGAAGTGATTGGGTGAATGTGACCTGAAGTTTGGAGCCCTTCTGAGTGCTTGAACTAGTGGGACTACAGCAGCGGTCACAAAATCCTTCCATGCCCCCACCCTCCTCCATCCCCCCATTTCAACATCAGCGGGACTGTTCACTCATCCTTTCCCAGCCTTCCCCTGGCATCCTGGGCAAAGTCAACAGCACCAGCCCCAGTGGAAACCCATGGGGACGACTTTGGCTCCTCACACTAAATCCACTGTGGTCAGGCCGTCTGCTGAGCAAAAATAGATGGCATTTGGAAAGTTGAAAACGCACACCGAGAAAGGTAAACGCTCCCAGACACTTATTCATATAGGAAAATCATTTCAGGGAAGGGAGAAGAAAAGTCGAGTGACCTTTTTATGAAAAATCTAACATGTGCCAGTGCTACTCAAAGAATTTCATTTGCAGGGATCCATTCACCATGGGAACTCTTTACCTTTGATCTGCTCTACTGTATTATTCAATCAGTGCCAAGACTCAAAGATCCTTCATTCAGTTTTCATCATTAGTTCCACTGTTACTTGTTTGCCTGAGCAGCTATTTGCACCTTGAAGCATTCAACAATCTGAGCACATGACTGGTTTTACAGCACATTTCATCCAAAAAAAGCAACCCTCCTTTTTCAAGCCAAAAACCAAGTCAATAGGGAAGTGTAATTACTGTAACATTTATTATGGTGATATATTACCTCTTCATTTAACATACTCTGTCTGATCCCTGTTCTAATAAACTAGCTGCGGTATTCTCTGTTGGGAAAATGTGATTTTCTTATTTATGTCATTTCAATGCTACTGTGGGGTGTACGCTGTGCTGGAGGCTCGTCAAATATTCTTCTACTTCTGCTATTGAGGTTAATGAAGTCATAAACACGGCTAATTTGTAAAACATTAAATCCCAAATGAGATGGTCTTCATTCTAGAGTGGTTATTCACGCTGGCATGCTTCAGCTATGTTAGAAAAACGACAATTTGGTGAATAAATCCCGAATAAGGTCACTGATTCAAATCCCAGGTACGGCTGGGAAGTAGTTCTGCAGGAAAAGAAATACTCCTCTTTTTATTGGCCACTGCTACTGAGGCTCCCTGTAGGAAGGCGTTAAAGTGGTTTAAGATCTATGTAATTGTATGCTCAAAAGAGGCTACATAATCTACAACAAAAGATTAAAATGTTGTAATTACGAAGGAGCGCAGCGCAATTAACAATTTCAGCAATTTATATTTTTCTATAAAAATATATAGTGCATCAGTAGCTCAATGCTTATGTCATCCACTTTGCTTTTATAGCGCCTAATATAATTGTCTGCACAATATCACCTCTGTTATAAAACACTGGAAATGGGTTTCTGTTTAAGAAATAAAGTCAATGTGCAAAAGAGTTTGGGTTGGTAAGCGTTTGTGTTATTTTGTGCATTTATTTTATTTTCTCAATAATCTGATACCGATTTTTTTTTTTTAAACTTTTCATACTGTCGTGTATCTTTCTCTTTTAAAGGCATGTGTGTATGTGTGGCTGACTTAGATGTGGTGAAGACAATTATCTGCCATATGATCATACATCGTGAGCACGTTCGTGTTACAAGCAGCTAACTAATTGATCTGTCAAGGTCTGTTACAAGTCACGCCGCTCCACTCATCTCCGGCTTTCTGCTCCGCGCACACTCCTGCGTAAGATGCGCCTGCAGCCACCGCGTCTGCGGTGCGCCTCATTATCCACTCATCTAATAACGCTCTTTGTTGAATTGCAGCGTTAACCTGAGTAAAAGGAGGACAGGCCTTTTCTCTCACGTTACCACTTACAAGCTTTCCAACCCCATAATTACATGAAGTGTCTACCATTTTAGGCCCGATCTCATTACGAGTGCAACAGTAGATGGTGTTTCAGTTCCTCAATCAACCGCGACATTATAAGCAGATAATAGCAAATTGAGCTAAAGGTGTAAGCCTTGGGTGAACAAAGGGAAGAAATACATATTTATTTATGAGGTGGAGAGACAAAGCACATTTCAGATACAGTGAGTGAAAAGTCAGCAAAGTATGACTTCTCCTGTCATAAAGGTTTTCTGTCCAAACCACAATACAGTGGACATTTTTGGCTTGAAATGAGTCAACGATACTAAATCACAGCTCAGTGACTTGCCCAGGTGGAGAGGCTTCACCTTTATCTCCAGTTAAAATGGGCTGGAAGCAGGGTTAGCCAGGAGAGATATTGTTTGCTGGACATCTCCTGAGCAGAGCTGCTCCCGCTCAGGGTCGCTGCACCCCAGATAACACCCAGCCTAGCGTTATCAGTCATCTTGATCGGCCGGGCCGTAACCGCCTCCCCGCTGCCAATGGGCAGCGGTGCTCTTGCGTCTGTCGTAGCTCTCAGGCTGCCCCTGAACTATGCTCCAGTGCACTGTTAATGCCCCAGCTAATCTGATCTGTCTCCGACTGGCTTACTGCTTATAAACACACCTAGATATGAAGCCGAGGAAGTAATCCCGAGGCAGCCGCAGTATGACAGAGGCATGCAGGAGGCTGGCTTCGTGTCCACAGGCTGGTGTGATAGTGAGGGATTTGCTGGAGAGGGGTGGGGGCGGGGGGATGGAATAATAGAGTGGAGTGTCTCAGTGTTTTCCGATGTGACATTGTTAGAGGGGTGTGTGAAGCACAGGGTAAAACACTGCACTAATGGACAGGGAAGGTGATGTGACGTGTATATGTGGCTACCAGGGGGTTGCTTGAACAAGTCAGCATTATGTGTCGTTCATGACCCCTATCTAAAGCAGACTGAAGGTCAACGCCATGTTGCTGGCTGTGCTGCAAGCATGTTTTTATATATCTCACAGCAGAGAATCCAAGCATCCATCTATCAGCTATACCACTTATCCTTCTGAGGGTCATGAGGAGGCTGGAGCCAATCCCAGTTGACATTAGTGGAGAGGCAGGGTACAACCTGGACGGGTCGCCAGTCCATCACAGGGCTGACACAAAGCCATTCATGCTCACATTCACACCCACGGGCAATTCAGAGCCGTCTACTTAACCTGAGCTGCATGGCTTTGGAGTGTGGGAGGAACATGTGAGCAGAGTGGTTGGGGTTCTTAGGTTAGAATGGTGTTTTGTCTTCAATCCACCTTAACAGAAACAGAATTTCTTAAGAGAAATTAATGACAGAGGTATGATATTTACCTACTTTTCTTGTTATCATCAAGCACATGCACTTTTGCACATGTAAATTATTTCTACAGATGGTTGGTGGCCATATAAAAATGCTGTCCTTGAAAACAATCTCCAAACCCAGAGGTGCCTTGAGGAGAACAACACATCACCTCGCCTGCAGATCATAGTGGGTGACATACAGCAGGGACAGCAGAGAGAGACAGCTAGAAATGGTAGAAGAGAAATATGGATGGGGAAAACTTGGCTGGACAGTGGATAGAGGGGCAGCCTGAAGGAAAAAGTAGAAAATGCTCCAAGTGCACTTGTGCCGTGGAGCATCCTGAAAAGCCCCATCAGTGTATTCTATGAATCTGATCTGTCGTAATGTGAAAATAATTGTTTATCACACTTCACGCGATTCCCTGAGACAGGTTTAAAAGCTGTAAATAACTCTCTCGCATCTATTTTACATCAGATTGGGGAGAAAATCAGCGTCTTAGAAAAACACCTGTTTTAAAGCCCAGATGGCTGCTCTGTGCAGCTCTTTTCCCACAGCAGACAAAAGTCTGTCTGTGTGCACGTACATCTGCTCATGTCTGTTTTGTTGCATGAAAGGATCTACAGTAAGCTTCCACCGATGTACGTAGCAGCACGTTTACAACACAGCCTGTAAGCTCACTTGCCAGCAAAGTGAACTGAGAATACTAAACGACCGCATGACTATGATAGAGTCTGTTGGTGCTGCTGCCAAGGGCATTTTCTATGGCAGATACAATCCACAAAGGGCTCCTCACTGAAGCCCAGTCCATCCTGTTTTTATATGCATGGGACTGCATCTATTAGGGACACTCAGAGTGCATGAAAACATCACGTGGATATGGGTAAAGTCAGAACAGATCTATGGATATTTCCTTAGCTCTTGCATAGTCTTAGACTTCCGAGTGACTATAAAATAAAATGAAGCTTTGAAGATTTCCTTTTACAGCTGCTGCGATCACTTAAGCTGCCCCAGAAAGCAGGATAACGATTCTCTGAAATGTGTGTGATGGAGAGACAGAGTCTCATAAACTCACCAAAAAGGAACAGTTTGTAAACCGCTGCGAGAGAGCAAACACTTCCAGAGAAAATGGGCTCGCCAACAATGACTGTATGAACAACTCCCTCATCCATAATACAAGAGCCCGAGGAAAAAATGTCTGTATTTGTAAGGATAAATGGAGATGAAAACAGCCAGACTGTGCCCACAAAAGCTTTGCATGAGGCAGGATGGCATACGGGTTCTATAAGACCGTCAGCAGATGTCGGTTTGGTCATGTGGTCATGTGCCTTGAACAAATTTATAAATCATATAAGGGCAGCAGGTGGTGGGCTGAAAGCAGCGGTAGTCGCGGGCGAGGTCCGAAGAAACTGGTCTGTTCAAACACAACTTTCAACTTGGAACGTCAGCACACACCATCCATTCCGCTCTCTGAATGTTTGTTTAAAGGGTGCAGATCAACTGATTCATAATTCATGGTGTTATCTATAATTAATTGCTCGTGCAACATGATCGTGTCACGAGCCTCATTCATCAGCACTGTGATTATGACTGGAATTGGGTGGTGCTGTTTCACACCATAATTGTTAGTTCTCAAAACAATAATAATGTAGCTGGGAACCAGCAGTTGTAGCTGATGTTATACCGAAGGCTTGCTTTAGATCCAGAGAACTAAAGACAGGGCGCATTGAAAGATATTTTGGCTGCTTGATCTCGGACAGAGGGAATCAAACAATGCTTCGGCCAAACCCTGAGATTAAAGCAAGCAGCTGATAAAAGAGAAAAGGAACTGAAGTTAAGTAAGAGCGACGGGGAACCACCAGGTCATACAAAGCCCGCAGTACTTCATCGATCCGTCCAGCTGGGAAGGGAAACGTCTCCACTTATCTACGGATCACAAGACGGAGGTGGGGGATTTTTTGAAGGAGACTTAACAATGCACGGGGTCAACGTGCCTTAACCAGTCTAAAAATGTTCCTCTAAGATGCTGCGAGATGCTGAAGAGACATTCATTACGATGGTTCACTGACACAGAGAGCTTCTGCCTCTGACCATATAGCTGAGCTGACAGCACAGAGCTTTTTTGGGTGCAACGTGCAGTGCACTGTGGCCACATTTGCAGCCGTGACAGCATCTGTGCTCTTCTAAAAATACATGCACATTTGGGACAAAAGAGGAATTTTGTTTTGTATTCCTCAAACACACTCTGCTACAATCTCCGGGCAAGTGCATTTGTGGCTGTACCTCTTAAACATTATTTCAAACTGTACTAAGGGCATAAACAAGGACAAATACATAGATGTAAGATGTAGCCACTTATTCAGCATGCAGTATTTCAAAGCAAAGAAAAGTGCAGCTTATATAAAGACGCAGGATCGAGACTGAGATTCTTTACTTTCGCAGGAGACATTCCAGGGACAATATACTACTACTGAGACGTAGAAAAAAAATGATATACATTTTTTTTAAAATGTTTTAGTTGTACTTTTCCATCGGGTTCTGAGCTGCTTCCACCATCTCTCTGCTATCTTAATCTCCTCGGGAGCATGTGCAGTAAATCTACAGAGGACGTTTCTGTACAATATGAAATTCACTTCAGCTGAATTTCACATGACGGCGGCAGTTTGCTGATATCATGGACCTATTACCGTGACTGGGATGTAGATCTGGTTGAATTAATTGCAGCCTATTGCACTTACACATATAAGAGCCTCAGCTAAATACATCCTTTCCAACTGTCTCTCAGCAAACTAAATATCACAGCCAAACTCATTTTCAACCATGTTAACTTCCTGAGGAAATCTTATCTAAGAGAGATATTTCTGTCTGTGGAGGAGGCCTCCGGGCTACACAGCCTCATTATTTAGTTTGGCTTCCTGACTACATTTCCCCTCTTATCCTCAACAGCACTGTGGTGGATCTTGGCCCCAGACAGCAGCATAAAAACATCCTTTCATTTTAACAAACTGTTAACACATAGATTGGCTATCTCGCTGGGACAGACTCGGAGTCTGTGGGCTCAGCAGTGTGCTTGAAGCCGGAGATACTGGCACTCCTCTATCTACATAAACAAACAGACAACCACTTCTGCAGCCATGGAGGAAAACAAAGATAGGATGGCAGAGTAAAGGCACCTGAAGGCAGCATACCAACACCCTGTTTATGAAAGACAAACACTGCGGGGGAAGCACCGGGGGGAAGCACCGGGGCTCAGCGGCGTACCCAAGTAACATGTCACCCTTCACTGAAGTCCTAATGCTGTCTGAATGATTCTTGCCTATGACGGCGTGGTTCTCTTTTGCAGTACACAAAACAGCACAGTTCCAAGAAGCACACAACTCCCATAGTGCGCCTGCAATACAGTTTAGGTAGGAGTCACTCTGTGCACACTTATACTTCTGCTGAGTATTATTCAAACTCTACTTTAGAAATGGAACAAAATGCTTTTACCACTGAGCAAACACATTTGTAAAGAGACGAGTAAAAGCCAGTCATATCAGCAAGTGGCTGCTTTGATCACAGTTGGCTGGTAGACTATGGTGGCAGTCAGGAGAGTCATGGGCAAAACACTGGAGCCTTCGCATGAAACACCTAGTAAGGACACGTCTTGCTGAGAATGAATGAATAAATAAATAAATCGATGAATAAAAAAAATCAACACAGCGAAGCAAAAGGTAAGTGCCACAGCTTATAGCAACAACTGAAATACAGTGAGTTGAAACTATCGAAAAAGCCAGCACAATGTGAGAAACATGGTCCTGTTGACCAAACCTCAGACAAATGAATATCCAGTATAATCCCACTATGCTATGTGTCCGTACTTTGACCTGGACAAAAGCTTCTACTGTAAAAACAAAGAAAACCATGTGAATGTTAAAAGACACGACTGACACGGCATTTTCAAAATGAGTGGGCAAAAGAAATCAATTTTCAACAGCTCTAAATGGGCAAAAACTCCACATGACAGCCTTTAGTAGATGGATCTGAAGAAAATGATTTTCTCCAGTGCTGAGCACTGAGATGTGGTTCGATGGTGAACAGATAAAAGGAACTCAAGTGTCTCATGTGGGATGAATGTACTTGTACTCGTTGACAACTTCAGCACTTCAGCAACTTCACAGGACTAATTAAATTCACACCTGACAAGGATGTACCGCTTTTCTGGTTCACTTGTTTCTGAAAATTCTCCATAGATCCATTTATTTCTACTTTACAGTGAATGTGGAGCAGAGGTCAGATGGATGGAAAGTATAGATTTGGAAATAACACTTTGCTGTGCTTCTTTTCAGTCAAAGAAGAGATGTGTAAACAATTATTGTGACCAAACACAACAAAGAATGTGGATTCAGATGTGACCCAAGCACCTGACTGGCTCCTTTGCCTTCATGACCAATGTCAGCATCTCATACAACATATAGCACATGTGTAACTTTTGTTGCACTGGTGCACCAATGAGTTTTGCTTTTTTTAAAAAAGGAACAGAAGTGGGCACTCACCATTTTGTTCTTCTTGGAGTACGTCTTCTTCAGCAGCCTCTCATTCATCCTCTCCTGCTCCCGCTGGGCGTGATGAAGGAAGCCGTTCTCCAGGGGGTCCACCACGGGCTGGACGTTCTCCTCCTCTTCCTCCACCTCCTCATCTTCCTTCTTCTGCTGCTTGGCCACCTTTTTCTCCTTCCACCGCTCCTTCTTCTCCTGGGTCTTCACAACTCTGGTCTTCTTCTGCAGGAAGAAGTAGAGCGCTCATTAGGAATCTGGAGGTCAACAAATTAGGAAGCTCGTGTGCGTGGATAGATACATCGAGATGATATATAGAGGAACGCAGCACATACATGCATTAACAGTGCTACTCTAGTTCTCGGGAATAAGCATCTTCAAAACAGTCAATAACAAATAAAATAGTTAGAATTCAGCTTGGCTGTGTGAGTGGATGCCATATAACCTGTGGTACACATCTTATTTGCCATTTTCTAAAATCTGCATGTTACTTTCCATTGAAATTCTGCACACGCAGCGCAGTGCTACAGCTGGTACTCAACGCCGCACTGACAAGAGAGACTGATTGCTTTTTGCGACTCCAGGATTTCCTCACAAACAGTGAAACAATTGTACAACAGGTGGTGACAAGTCCACGAAAATAAAATGACACTAATTGCTGCCTTCACACAAGAACACAGCAGACCGATATCTCGATGGACACGCACGCAGACTGGCAGGAGATAAAAGTTGTGCCACACATCCCCTTTCGCTGCCGGTCCCGCAAAGCAAACAAACAGTGGAAGCACGGAGCGGCGGCGCTCACTCTCACTCTCTCTATCTCTCGCTAAAAAACTTTAATCCTGTCAACACCAGAACAATACCTTACTGGAGCCCATAATCACTTTATGGCTCAGATATAATGAGCTTATGATATGAAGTGCTGCCTTAACACACATTGGAGTAAATACAGTCACTCTACACTTACACTATGACCGAGCAATTTCCCCCCAACTAATCATTTCTTTCACGCTTCAGTTATGGCCTGTACAGAATTGATGTTTCTTTTTTTCTGTTGGAATTTAAACTCCATTTACAACTGCCTGGTATGTTACTCAGTGGTTTCCTCCACCCCCCTCCCAGTGATAATAATAATCCCAAACCTGTCCAAACCAAATATTCCTCATGACACTAACGAATCAAAAGTGTTATATAAATACACTCTATATAACATCTCACAGTGCTATTCTGCCCATATGTTGATTTTTAAACCCTCACGCAAACTCATGAAAACAATTTGTCTTCTAGAGAGTTTTAGGTTAGAATTACTTTGACTGATGATGCTGAATGTAGTGAATGAGCTCCATTTTCAGTGTCCAAACAATGACATGCAACACAGTCTGACTTTTCAAGAACACTACTCCATTATTTAACACGTCACTACCCAGTGAGGTTGTGGGATGGCTGAATGTCAGTCAGTCATTTTGATAAACTTACGGTGAAACTGTGTGGTTCTCGCTGTTTCTGTAGTCTGTGATGTGTTAGTAGATTTGACTGGCAGCCACCACACTGACGTCTCCCCTGACGGCACAGCTTGACAGTCATAAACACGGGATTTTTTCTTATTGCTACATTTCATCCATCCTCCCACAGATGAACATGGCATTAGTCACAGAGCTGAGGTCAAATTGAGCTCTACGTGCACTGGCAGTGTGGGTAAAGCCAACACGATATGGTGAAAAAGCACACACACACCCACACTAGCACGCAGGCATATCTGCCAGCATGTTGAAAACACTCCTGCCGGCCTGCTTGTGTGTCAGATGATTGAATTGTATTCTCCTCCTGGGCTTCTGTTGCCTCTTATTTCCAGATCTCCTCAGGCCTGAGTTGAACCAGCGACACACAGCTGCCACCTGGTAAAGCCCATTGGTGAGTATCACTTTGTGTCTGAATGACAGAGGATGAGGCGCCGCTGCTTGAAGCTGCTTGGAGTTCAAGGCTGAAGGCTGTTTTAACATCTGTTCACAGCCGGCAGCGCTCGGCCTGACCACAGTCAGCTCACCGCTCCGTATGAATAGTCAAATGATTGGCTCTAAGGGCGGGAGGTTAGCAGATGGCTCACGCATTAGCCCCATAACGGCTAATGAACGACACCTTCCATGACAAGAGGTGCTCACCGCAAGAAGCAGGCCATAAAATGGAAGAAGGCTTCCCTGACAAAAAGCAATTTAAGTGCAGGCCACATTTAACTAACATTTAATTGGAAAGGCCAAAGACCCTGCAAACACCCACACAGACACCTTAATTATCATGTTTTAGTTCACGAGTCTTGGGATAAATTATTCTGAGCTCCACTGAACATGTTTGTGGCTGAACTGTTTTCTATTTTTTCCCTTTTTCTTACTTTCTTGTACAATTCCCAACCTCCCAAGAGAAACGATTTGGAAACAAGTGAAATGTTTCTGTGTATGAGGTTTCTTCTAACTACTTTTCAAGGAAAAAAATCACCTTAACGCTTTGTAAGACTGGTTACAACACTCACTGACTGCAGAAAGATTGATTTTTCCCATTGTGGGAGTTAAAACAGTTACGCCCATGCTGTGCCACAGTTTACTTAACACAAGAGACTCAGTCGGAATATAGATCTACTCATGTTTCTAACAGGAAGTGGCCTTGCTTTTAACAAGAAAACATTAAGACCTCGAAAGGTTGAATCTGAGCCCATTTATGGTCATTGCATTACCCCTTATCTCAACTGAAATGCCTAAATGTGTTGGTTAATTACACAGGCTAATTACACCATACACACAGTGCCCTATATATATATAGCTTACAGGGAAAACACACAGTATTATATTTAAAGATACTGTATATCTGTCTGAGTAGCTCCTCCTCAACAATGCAATTTCTGCCTGACTGACATTTTTCTTCTGGCTGTCTTTATTTCTGCTGTAACAATAAATGGACCAACTCAGAACAATCCAGTATTGCTCCCATTAAACAAACAATGCACAGCCCCTCCTGCCTCAGACACTGCTATTGGCTGTGGCAGCATCCACTGGAGCCAATGGGAATATCTGATTCAGAAACAGGACTGTCTACATCACGAGCAGCAAAGACTGCGGTTGAAAACTGATTTAGCACTGCGCTAGGTGAAAGGAAAGACTATCCAAATCATCTCGAAATTTAAAGCGCTAGTTCTGTAATTTGTTGGGGAAAAAATGGCATTTCTCTGGCTTGAGGTTAGTGATGCTCTCAATATGATGTGATTTTTGGAAGTGTATTTGGCCCCCGTGGGTCTCAGAGTTCTCAGTTAACAGGCCACTTGTCATGCACTTCATTACCTGGAAAGTGATCTTTAAGACTACCACAGGCTACAGTCTGACATCAGAGAATACTGAGAACATAGTCGGGTGTTTTCCTCCTAATAAACAATACTGAAGCTCCAGTGAGTCTGTCCATCAATAATTATCACGTCAGGTGTGCGGATTACAATTTGCAATTTCCCGTCTCCTTACTTTTCATTATAAAGATGCCGTTATGAACAAACCTGATGGGAGCGGGGGGAGCAATTAAGTACCAACTTGCAAAAATGTGGAGTCTTATTAGCATTCGAGAGGGTGTCCCTGTGGTTATCAGCTGTCTCATTCAGCCAAGGTACGAAAAAAAAACACACACACAGCCATGCAAGCACGATACAGATTATTACACACTTATTTTTCATTGCACTTAATATCTGAAAAGAGAGCCAGCATCAGTTTTGTGTGTTTAACAGATGCAGTTGCGAGCTAATGCCTTCGCATACAGCAATTTTGGGAGATAGCACAATCTACAGTAAAGATGACATTTACAATAATCCAAAATTGGAATCCGGAAGTAGGCTTCGTCTGCCACTGTCACACAATTCAGTGAGCTACACTAACAATCTCTGGGTTCTTTTTTGGCTGTATATTATCAAACGCAGTCTGGTTATTAACAAGAGAAGGTAAGGTCTTGGCAACTAAAGGTCAGAGCCTTCCACTTAACACTCAAGAGTTAATTCTGACGACAAACCTCTAATTACAAAATGAGTGATGCCACCAACGTGGTGTCATCCTCCTTCACCCTTCAAATCAACGCCAGACTCTTAAAGGGTAAACATTTGTTAAAGGGGCAGTTTTGGACAGCCATGGTGGTGCAGTATCTTGCTTACCAAACCGGCTTGAAACCTGCTTTGCTCATGAAATGTGGCATCTCTGGGTCATCTCTGTTTCTCAGCTGGCCAAGTGCAACATCCAGTCACGTATAAGAAGCTCACTTTCAACCAGTACAACAAGCTCAAATCCATTTGATACATGTGAACTTTTCACTCATATCACCTCACTGTACAATGACGCACAACAGTTAGGACATGTCATCAGAGAGATATGAGGGTACACGTATAAATCAGCTGTTCAAAACCCACATCCCTGACTTGTGACAGTGTGTGCAGTGTCAGGATGTGATGCAGGGGAGCCATGGGGAGGAGCTGCCACTCAAGAGGCGTTATGTCAGCATTTTTTGGAGACATTGTCCTAAAATAACCAGGAGCCTCTGACACTCGACACCTGTCCCTCTGTGCCACACATGACTCACTCCAGCTCCATTCAACATGCACAATGTTTCTTTCCAGCTTCAGCATTACACCCTTTCAAATTCAAATTGAAATGCCTATGTTGGCTAAGGCACTTACATGACTTTGTTAAAAAAAACCTTTTACTATATTTCGGTACCTCTCTCTTTGCTATCCTTCTGTGGGTTTAATTCTCAGGACTGATCGCATGTACGGTTCGTACCACTGGGGAGAGAGAACAGTGTGGGTCTAGGTGTAAAAAATGTGTGGCATGGTACGTGCCAGGCAACGATTTATTGTCTCATCTGACCTCGAGCAATTAGACTTTGTTTCGAATGTTTGCACCTGCTCTCATTGCTGCCTGATGTCGACCGTGTTCTATCAGTAATAAACAGATTTTAATTGTCTGTCTGTGTCATTGCCATTTATTCACAGTCCAAGACTCCGACGATTGATATATATAATAGCTCCAGGAGAAGAGGGGTAATCCATCACTGTGTGTCTGCCAGCAATGGCTTAGTTGTAATATAATTTCCATATGCCAAAGGCCTGAAGTGGGTTTTTGCTTTTATACAACTAAATTATTTCTACACATAATGGAGCAGCCTTACCACTCTCTGTATCATTAAAAACCCATTTACAAATGAAGCAATACTGGTAGAACCAATTGCAAAGTATATGCTTAACTGCTGGTAAAACTGTAAAACTGCTGTTTTGTGGATCCAGTCTGACATTTACAGTGGTCATGGATTAGGCTTTTTAAATGGGAAGTGTGTAATCCTCAGCGGCACCGCAACCTTCATGGTCAAAAGACATAACTTTCAACCTTTCTTTATGATTTCCCAGGCATCTCTTTTAATTTTGTGTTCCAGTATTAAGAGAGCTGCCATTCACTTGTACATACTTTAATTAGATATAGAGAACAGAGCAGTGAATTTCCCTCATTTACCCTGTTCATCCCAGATCAGAAATGTGCCAGTCAAAAGAAATCAGAGAAGAAATGGCTCATGATATGATGAGATGAAGGCTGGAGGTGATGGCAGGCGACAAAGGACTCGGAAAAAGGAACGGTTGAGGAGGATGGACAGAGAGAAAGAAACAGACATGGTGAAAGTGAGTGGGGGCGGTGGCGGGGGGTCTCAGGCTGGAACAGGAGGGACTGCTCAACTGATTTGACCCAACCACGTTACCCTGGCAACAGTGGGGGAGAGCTTTGTTGCTGTTCCAGGCTGCATGGGGACAAGTGTGTGCGTGTGTGTGCGTGTGTGTGTGTGTGTGTGTGCGTGTGTGTGCGCATGTGTGCGTGTGTGTAAGGTTATGATTGCATAAAATCCAACACAGGTTTCCATGCTGGCAACAATAAAGTGCATGGCTTTATGTGGTGATGCTCGGGCCTTGAGATCCAGCGTGGAAGCACATTCAGCTCCCAAAGGAAGGTTTATGCATTCTGCACAGTGGAATGTCAGCAACCCTGAAGATGCTTGCAAAGGGTAAGGAGGGTCTTCATGAAGCATGCATAAACCAGAGAGCAAAGGAGTCTCACAAATGGGGCCTGGGGTACAGAAAAATGAACAGGGTGTGGACAGAGAGGGAGATAAGGATCATCACACTCTCTTCTTTCTCAGGCCAGTGATTATTTAGAAGATACAAAGTACAGGGCACACCTCCCCTGACATTAAGCAGTGCTACAAAGAGATTACAGGGCCCCTTTGAAAATTAGCCTGTTGTGTAGTGTGTATTTGTGGACCAAAACGCATAATAACACAAGTTGGGGAAAGAAAAATTAGAGGATTCAACTGACAGACCGGAAGGAAGCAAGCAACCAAGAGGGAAACCAAAAACCTCTGGAGTGCGGCAAAAACCAAAGACCCACTCGGGGGATTCTTAGCACGAACACCAGGCCACG
This sequence comes from Psettodes erumei, assembly GCA_016785225.1. NCBI lineage: Eukaryota > Metazoa > Chordata > Actinopteri > Pleuronectiformes > Psettodidae > Psettodes > Psettodes erumei. The sequence continues at coordinate 2,959,471 of JAFBJZ010000781.1, forward strand.
CACAGGAATGAGCTGACAAAGGAACAGAGAACAGAGACATGAATACATGAGGGAGGCAGGGACAACTGGGCACAGGTGGAACACATCAGGGCGGGGGCAGAGAATCACAAAGGAGGGAAAACAACAAAGACAGGAAGTGACACGCAACCACACGGCACATGAGGTGGAAACTACAAAATAAAAACACCACAGTTCAGCAAGAGTCACTCTTTGTCTCTGACCATGACATCGCCACTGTAGAACCAGTCACTGTTTAGGGCCGGTGCTGTCACAAACCTGTCCATTAACTAAACTAAATAATAATCTGGTGATTGCCAATCAGTTAAACTTTATTTTGTGAAGACTGGACAATGAAGCAAATCTTAGTTCCTAATTCACTTCCTTGGAATATTTGTCTAAATAAAAGCAAGCATATTTGAGGTTTAAACGGCATGTAAACACAAGAGCTTCTGCTTTAATACTGGTTTAATTTCAGGGGTGATGAGCATTTTATGCTGTGTTGATGCTTTGAATGTCTGTCCGAGTATTTTCTGGTAACAATGTTTTGAAAGGCGTTTGAGGAGGGTAGTCCTGGAAAAGCAAATTCCCCTCTTTCATCTTTCCATCTGAAGTGAAAGCAGCAGAGCCATTTGTTGTACTCCAGCTGTGTTTAGCTCCTTTTAAGATGGCTGAGGCGTGGTTGTGCAGATTTATTGCTCAGTTGTTGGACTGATTCTGTACGCATTACTGCAGCTCCTGGCATGTCAGATAAATCACTCTGACTTGTCATGATTTAGACGGGATTGATTTAATCATGCCGCGCGCGTGCTCGCTTTCATAGCGCTGCACATGTGACGCTCCGCAGAGACGGCAGAGCAAACACCTTGCGTGTAATGCTGCTGTGAGCTACATCAAACACACCTTTGATTAACTTAGAGCATACAATCATTTACCGAAGCTCCGTGTTTCTCTCAAAGCATATAATCAGAGGGTTATTGCCTTGAAGAGAGAAAAAGAGAGTGCATTGTGTGCCAAGAAGCTTATCAGGCTGTGAACAAGAGAAAGCAGACATTTCTACAGTGATCAATGTTGCATAATTGGCTAGCACACAGATTAAATGAACCACATCCTTTTCACCTTTTGTTAATCAATGTGGTGTATTTTTCCTGTTCATTTGACTTCACGGTTTTAGGGCTAATCCTTTGTGAATGTGAGCTAGTTTTTTTGGCGGCGTTGCTGTATGCAATGGGTTTCAGGAGTGCAGGGGAATGAACAGGGAAATGTTAGGCGTTAATCCCTGGCAGGTCGGTTTACTGCTACCTTCTCCCAGCTAATAGAAGCCAACCTGTGAGCAGGCCACCTCTCTAACTGGGCCTTTCTGCTCCACACGCTCTTGTTCACTTAGTCACCGTGCTTAGTTTCCCTGTTTTGCAGCAGCGCACATAATGCTGAATTGGCATCCTGTGGGGAGTATCTGTCAGGATGATTTGTGGGTAAAACATTTCAACAAGAAAAACTGTGACACGAGTCTGAGGCCTACAACAAGATGTTTTCTGTTGACTTTGGTTTGTCTTAATAATTATTCTACAAACATTGCTGGCAGTAAAAGGCCACTGATCTGATGCCATTCAAGATGTGAAACAATGTTTTCTATGATAATAAAAGAGGCCATTGTAATTTTTAGGTAGCTCAACATAAAGTGAAATCAGCTGCACTCACAGTTGGAAAAGGGAAGGCGAGCAAGAACAAGAGAGATCTCCAGACCTCAGATGGTTTTGATCGTTCTGGAGCCTGGTGGTTTTCCAGTGACTCTTGGCCTGAAGATTTTCTCCTGACCTGCCAACACTGCTGCAGTGTGTGGGTGCACATGGTGATAGCCCTCCCCCTTCCTTTCTCTCTCTGTCTCTTTTCTCCCATGCCCCCCCCCCCAATTGCTCTCTGCACCCATGTGATTACATTTTTGTGTGCAGAATGAAACTGCAGGTTTTATGTCCATTTAAGTGGCCTTAAGGCTGTATATCCTGCTGCCTGTTTTTGTACATTTGTTAAAATATACCTTAAGTGTATGCAAATGGGAATTAATGAATAAATGGAACGTGTGTATTTAGCTCAAGTAAGGAGTAATAATGCTGCTGTGTCTGTGCATGCAAAATATTCCTGTTGTTGTGTATGTGTTTGTGTCATTATGTGAGTGCATATGCAGGTAGCTATTTTAAGTATAGCAAAGCATAGCGCATGCAGAGTGTGTGCAAGTGTGCATGTGAGTAGCTAAGTAAATCCTGAATTGTGTGTTTTTCCTATGAGTGTGTTTGTGTGGCACACATGCGAGGGCTAAATTAGCTCCTGGAGTGACACCATCTGGCCAGCGGGGGCTGAGGGAAGAAGAATGGGGGGAATGCAGCGATAACAGGGCGGTGCAGCAGAACAATAAACACTGGGGTGAAATCTGTTTGCAAGAAAACACGAGTACAGACGGACACAAATTACAAGAGTAAAAGACGCCGAGAGGTGAGACGGAGGAAGGCAAGCTCCAGATATCCACCGACGGGTTGCGTTCATACAGGAAGTGACTTCTGCGTTGTTGGGATGTGTGTTGCAAATGTTGTCTCAGTTATTTTTAGCTATCACTACATGCTTACAGTGTGTAGTGGAGATATGCATCTTTGACTACATGGGAGTTATAAAAAATTAACCATTCACTGACTACTAATACATACACAGTACTTTGCACTGATTTGATGTATTATTTTTTATTCAATGTTTTGGATTCATCTTCTAATGTGCTTGTTCACTTGCAAATGCATGTTATGTAGAGTTACAGTGCTGATGCAGATGTACACTCAGGTGTTTTTTATTAGGTACACAGGTAAAACTACTGCTGCCTAATGCAGCTGTTTTACTGTACCACCTCTTATCCAGGTGGTATAATGAACTGTGTAGGACTATTGTATGATACTGCATTAGGTAAGAGTACCCATTAATCTGTGTGTACAGTAAGTACACTGCGCGATCATTTTCTGTTACAAGCTGTTAACAGCTTTTATTATGAAATTTGATACTTGTGATTTCACATGAAAAAATAAAATTCGGGTGAATAATGCACTCCTTGTGTTGTGTGGTGTTTTGTGTGTGCGTGCGTGCGTGTGTGGGGGCATCAGCTGACGTATCGCCTGAGTAGGCCGCCACCAATTGAGCAGTTTATTTCAGCTGTCAAATTCACTTGCTCACTCTGCTGCTGCTGATCACTTTGCTGCTGCTGCAGCTGATGCATCTCTCATCCTACCACCACCCCAGCATGCACCTGTGGGCTCTGTCTTTACGGTTGGTGTATTCATCTCTGCTAGCTCCTGCTCAGGCTTCTGTTCTCATTGTGTCAGGCCAAAAGTTTTTTTTTTTCAGTTTGTGATTCGTCTGAATGAATTAGCCCTTTGCAACTCGTAGAGACCATTAAGTCGAGTGTGTGACAGGGGAGAGGCTTTCTGTGGAGGCCAACATGTCCTGTGAACCTCCCACCCATTGTCACAGGAAGCTCCTCGCTTTCTGCCGCTCAGCCCACACACCGCAGCCCAAAATACTGCCGGGTGTCATTCGTCTGGTTTCTCGTTTCCTCGCGCTCTCCAGAGAGAGGCATTGTTGCCTCGGCAACAACTATTCCCACTGGCGGTGGAGAATGACAAATAAACTCCTATAAATGTGTAATGTTGGTCTCACACTGTCAACAAATCAGCCCGACATATCTTCCGCACCAGCTGCTAATTATGTTTTTCATGGCTGAAACTGCTAAAAACACACCAGGGACGTGAGCAACCAGCCTCCTCAAGAACAATAAACCAAAAGCTTTTAAGCACTAACATACGTTTTTGCTGTCGGCGTTACTGAATGCACACAGTTTGACAGTCATTCTCCGTCTCCTTTCGCTTCAAAGCCAAATCAAAACACTAAGTACAAAACCAGTTTCCTTCCTACCGCTGACTAACTCGAGAAGATGGCAGGAGTGTTTTGACGTCAGCTGAATTTTCTGAGTGTACCCTGCTGCGAGCTGAACCGGTGTGAGAAGTCAGCTTTGTTGACACGGTGGGAGGCTGACAGAGCAGAAGAATCCCAACTTGAGACGACTGACAGGGAGGAGAAACCTCATCTCTGCCTGTACTGTATCACTGCAGTCGCAGCAACGCCCATCTCCAAAAAGTATTACCCCTTTTACTTCAACAGAAGAGCCAGACAGCCACAAACACAGTGGAACATCATTGCATTCCTTAACTTCTGACGACCTAGACCTATGCACACCTATGCAGACCTGATGACTTAAGTAAAAACTTATTTGTTCTAATTCGAGTTACAAGGTTTTTCCATTGCAACCTTCGGGTAAACCCCTGCTGACTGTGTTTGCCCTGAAGAAACATTGTGAAGACCTGAGAAGATGTGTGATGGGTGTAAATAATACAGTGAACACCATGCATCTCCAAAGCGACCCATCATGAAACCTTTAAATATTTCAGAGTTCATGGTTGTAGGTTGCAGAGGAAGCATTGTGACCTGGGGACTGATGAGTTCTACGCTGAGAAACTCTTCGTGCTGGAAAGCGAATGAGCTTATGGTTCTGCCACAGAATGCTGGCCTGTCAGCATGTATATCCATAGGTTTAAGCTCTGAAAACAGTGTCATACACTTCCCGTAATGCAAGTTGATAGCCAAGATAACGCCGATGACAACTGCTTGTCTTTGCTGTGTTTTTTTTTCAGATCTCCAGAGCCACAGAAGACATTATTCTGTCATGAGCTGTGTAAAGTTAATACACTTCAAATCTTTACGGTATATTATCAGTGACAGCAATTGCTACATCCAAGTTAAGCTCTTCTCTTCTGCAGGTTTCTCATGCATGAGTCTCCACAATTTGATCAACTACAACAAACGTCCAATCTTAACACCAGCCAAATGAAAAGCACAGGTGACACCAATAATAATAATTTAGTCTCCATTTCACTCAAGTGTCTGAGTGGGTCATGGCAGTGTCACAAACTGAGGCAGGTAATTCACTCATCATTAATTTGATTATTTGCACTGCTATTGTCTGATAACCTGTCTGTGTCTGTTCCTCTGTTAGCAGGAATACGCAAAACGACTTGACAGGTCTTCATAAAAAATAGCTTAAAAAATGGGGCATGGACCAAAGATGAACCAATTTCATTTTGGTGCAGATACCTCCAATTAATACATTAATAAAAAAAAGTAATACTTGCACCTGCCCTGCTTTGTTGGTTTTTGTGGTTGGCTATTACAGATCCAGTGAGAGTAAATTCTGGTTAAACATTTACATGTGGTTTAAAAATTACAATATGAGAGGGCTATGACACACATCTTAGATAAGGCTTCATTGAAAAGAAGGGGAATGTTGCTCTACTCTTTTTACTGTGATGAGAAGACCTCCAACAACAAGAAAGCCCAGAGAAGCAGCTCAAACTAGAGATGATCTATTAATGTGACACTTGTATCAATTTGCTGTTATATAAGTGGACTTTTGGTAGTTTATCAGGACTGTGATGGATTTAAAGACCCTTAAAAGATTGCTGTTAAACTATCAGTGCTTTACTGGCTAGCATCATCAATGAGGTATGACAAGAATGATGGGAGCTAAGGTTGATAAGCATCACCTTTGATTCTCCTGTCACATTGGCCCTTTAAAAATGAGCCAGCTAAATTCTTTATTGGAAGTCGCCGAAGCTGAAACTACACACAACGATAAATCTAATCAATCTCAATGGTCAGGGCAGTAAAAGCATGTATTACTGCCCCTGTAGCTCTCTGAGCTACAAGGAATGTTGAGTTGTTGAGTGATTTATCACTCCCTGATGTGTCCTTAAAGCTAATCGGTCATTGTTTACCTCAGCAACTCCCTGAAACATAAACTGCCATCTGAGTGGACTCTATTATTTCTGTCACCAAAACAGAAATAATGGTGATTTTAGTTGACAGGGAGGAAAACAAGCTGCCACAGAGAGAACGAGGCACAGCGTCGAAGTCAACGAAAAACAAGCGCTCCTGTTGGTGCTAAAAGCCGCCCCGGAGCACTCCACAACCACTGAGTCAGCCGCGTACTGATGCCGTCAGACTGTTTGTTAAATGAATAAGCCTGACGCACTGTTTGCATATGCACTCACTCACTCACTCACTCACACACATGTAGCAATTAGAGAGCCTCTTTCTGTGTGTGTGTCCTTTCATCTGGATCAGGCTCAACCAGCTCCATGATTACTAATGCTGTGCAGTTATTTCACATCTCTTGCTTTGGTTACAGTGTTTCTCTGGTATCTCAGCTGTTTACTTTCTTGCTTTCCTTTTCTCTTTTAATGAACTCTTCTTTTTCTTTGAAATGCACTTCATGCTCAAACCAAGTGCATCATTCTCTTTCTTTCCCTCACAATAGACTGCAAGATGCCAAAAAACACACCCATACGCACACACACACACACACACAGCAAAGCTCTCTCTTTATATCTTGTTACGCACACATGCCCACATATTTACTTAACACACTCTCTCATACCTCTTTCCCTCTCTTGTTCAGCTGTCAGCCTGACATTTCACATCTCTTGCTGCTGTTGACTGCTTCAGGTGGTCAGCATTGCCACCTGAGTATGTGTGTGTGTGTGTGTGTGTGTGTGTGTGTGTGTGTGTGTACGTGCGTGTCATGATCTTAGATGAAAGGAGACATGAAGTAGGGCTTAATAACCCAAACAACTGATTACTGTCTATAAATGAATCCCTCAGCCTGCATTTTGTGGTTCACATTGTATGAAGCAATATAAGTTTGCATCATATCATCGTATCTTGTTGTACATAATATATTCATACATATATAACTGTTGCCGTATCATGAGATTGAGATACACAATTGTTCATTTACGTCAGTAGGACTCATGACCTCAAATAATAACTTGAAACACTTTTGCTTTGGCTTTAGCTTTTCTTCACTGCGCTGAACCACACAGGTCTCAAAATTAGATTTTTAAAGTTGCATTAGTCAACATGTTGACATGAACAATATGTTTGTAACTGTACGTAATGGCATGATGAATAAACCAGACTTTGCCATGGCTCTCAGCTCCATAGAGCGTGTTAGCGTCGCTCAGGTCAGAATTTCAGTTTTATGGCTCAGAACGTCACTGCTTTGGTTGGCTCCTACGGCTCACATGACTCTTGCTTTCAACAAAAAGACAAAGTTGGTTAATACTGCAGCTAGCATAACAGAGTATTTAGCCGCTAGCCGCTAGCCGCTAGAGTTACATTCACCGGGTGGTTGAAACAAGACGCCGAAAGAATGCTGTTTGAAATTGGCTGTTCACACATGTTCACCACAAGTTAAGTGTCAAAAAAATAATCAGTGTGCGGTGTTAAGGTGCTAAACTCAAAACCTATGTGCTCAACAACTGGGAGATGGTGACCACTGGTCAGTGGACACCGGGCGTTTGCATTTAGCTAACGATCAGTGACAAGCTAACAGCTAGCTGCCTGTGTGGAATGACTCAGCACTGAACATCAAAACCAACACTGAATTAATGCAAAATGCTTTTTTTGACAAAACCATCTTTGCCCATTTGTGAGTAGTATTACTTGTCGGTGGAGAACATATTAAACCATTCATTCTATAAATTAATCAATTTATATGATTAATTGATTAATTAATTAATTATTTGTGTTATAGTTTAAATATACTGTTATACTTTGGTTGATAAATCACAAGCTAAGGATTCCCTATATTGTTTATAGTGGCAGACGAGGCACATGAAAATACCAAGTTAAGAATAACATGCCAAGAGATAAATATAGTCTAATGTGTGTAGCGTCTGGTGCTCTGGCTGCGCTGCTTGTCATGTCCTGTTGTCCTTGAACCATGTGGATCAGTGTGTGCTGCTATCACTGTGGTTCTGTGCCAGTGTCAGCAAGACAAATCCCCCTGTGTTTACCCAACAGTTCCATCCACTCAGACGCTGATTTCAAAATGAGGCAGAGAGCTGCACTTTAAGAGAGTTAAAGAATGAGGGAGGACACAGGGGCACCGCGGAGCATTACAGGAATAACATATTTATCCTGCCTCCACTAACATCTCTCTCACACACACACACAAGCAAAAACAAATGCATTCACCAGCCGCCCTCTCATCCCTCATTTGCCCGGTGCAGATCCTTGACCAGGGCGCTTGTTTGAAAAACCAGAGGTCAAACCATAAAGCAATTACGCTGGCAACTCATCAACCAAGGGTTGACAGCAATACAATTACCTCCAGGCTGCAGCAGACAAGTGAGCACACAGAGAGAGGGCTGTGTTTAACTCTGGCTGCAACATTGCCGGCTGTATAATTGCACCCTGCCGAGTGCACTTTAATTCTGTGTTTAACAGGTACTGCTGAGAGGAAGAGAAAAGAGAGAGTCAGGGAGGGAGAAGGGTCTATTAGGCGCTACCCAAGGCCTGGGTATCAAGCCATTGTACCGGCAGGAAGATAGAGAGGTGATACGGAAATGGTGTCAGGAGGAAAAGAGAACGCAGAGCGATTTCCCTGCAGTCAAGGTTGGTAATAACAGGTGCCTGACAACTCAGTCCTGAGGGATGTAAATAATTACTGAAGATGAGAGAAAGTGAGGAAGGGTTACTGCAGCCCGGGCTACTAGCATGACTCGTACACCCTAACATTGCTGCTGTATGCTGAACGTGAAATATTTATCCTGTAATGTGGATAGGAAACTTATCACCCCTTTATTTTTCACGCAGTATGGACTCCTGTGTAAACCCCCATATAGGCCTGATGTTGGTCCTGAGGGAAGAAGTGCTGTAACAGTAAACGAGGTCACCTCAGGGTGAGGACAGCTTTGAGTACGGGTTTGCTGATGAAGGTCAACAGAAGAAGAGGCAGCAAACATAAAAGTGGTGCTCCTTCCTTTGATAATATGATTGAGTATCATAATGGGATTTTCAACAAGATTTTAGCAGTATTTATTTTTTTCTTCTTTTACATTCTGTTTTCACCTGTGGCACTCAAAATGAAACGCAGAGAAAGTGAAGTGGGGCATTCAGATATAAAAGAATGAATAGGCTGAGTTATAATTCCCTGACAAATAAAGGGACTGTATTTCTGCTGGATAGTATTACTCTAAAAGCTAGTAATCTACACAGGCATATCTGCAGACCGTCATACATCCAGATCTAAGTAGATGTAAATAAAGTGATAAATCCAAGAGCTTTAACAGCACATGAAGTATGAGTTTCTCAGTTCTGCCCCCACGCAGACCTAATTCCCATCTGGGCGCATCTTGAATGGAGACCATGTAATATTAATAGAGATGTTCCACTATATGGGCTAAATGTTGTTATTCATACATTTATTTCTCATTCTTTACTTCTAAGTGTCCTTGTGTGGTAAATCACAGTTGCGTTATGTTTAATCCTCCTCATTCGCTTCCATTCATATTCATTCTTTATTCTCTATCTGAGTGATTTATCATTTTGCTGCTCCAAGTTTCCAATTTCCCCACATGGACTGTTTAACTTTTATCTTTATCGGTGTGAAAGACTCTACCTTCACTGTGAAAAAAAAGAGTGCAGCTAGTATCTCTAAAAACTAAAGAGGTCAAAGAAATTACAAAGAAATCTTGCAGTTGCAAGTTAAAAAAACCTTTCTTTTCATGTGATTTCAGGGGGTAGTGTTTGTACTTCTGGGTACTTCTGTCATTAATGGGTGGCATTTTACACAAGAGTATTTGTCTTCAAGTTGAAACCTTTTATGTAGTAAAAAAAACTAAATGGCATGTTGTGGTCCACGGGGTGCGACTTGAATGAACCCAAGCAGTTTTGAGAGGAAGCTTGATCCAAATGCCAAACCTCGAGTTGGCTCTCAGCATGTCACAGAGATATGAACAGCACTGCGGAAAGGTAACTTGACAAGTGCTATCGATGAGAAGCTGGATGGGTGGGGGCTGCATGGTGGAGGACGTAACCAGCACAAGTCAAGCATAGGGAGGAATTGATGAACAAACCAGAGCCAGTCGGTGTGAAACAGCTAATGAGCGTCTGAAGTGGCGCCCTTCAACCTGCCCGGTCCGAACCCTGCTCCTCCACACGCTGCCTCCCTGCAGGACCCAGCCTGTCAGTCACGCACTGGGGCGTGTAAAAGTACAGCAGTGGCCCAGTCTGGAGGAGTCCAGTGGGTCTGAATGATGTCTCATCAGCTACTCTACTGTCAGAGCAGCGGCGCGAGGCAGAGTTGTCGGACGGGTTACCATGGCGCCTGCTAGGGCACTGCCGCGTCTCAGGTGTGGCGAGATGGAACCGAGACTGTAACACATCTCCGGCTGAAGCGAAAATGTGCACGGGAGATAGGTCTGTGAAATGAATTTGTCTGAGGTAGATGAAGAGGATCTGGATGTTTGGGCGAGGTGTGTGAGATGCTTGGCTGACAGCAGTTTGGGGCACGTGGGTGAAGAGGAAACCAATCCCGGCCGCTCGACTTTCTTAACTTCCTGATTCAGTTGTTATCCACCTTCCTTCAGATGCGGGACCATCTGCCCGGTTATTCTATTGCGTGCCCGTGTTTGCGTGCACGCGCGTGCGGCACATGCGTGTTTCTGTCAGCCCTGCTTCCACTCAGCGCGATCAAACAGCAGCAGTGGCTGCGCGCCGCTCGTCTCCCTGCCTCGCCTGTAATCAGGAGTGATCCATTCGCCTCCCGCGGAGGAAAGACATGTTTATACAGCTCCTGCTCACAGGCAGCGAGGAGAGAAAAACAGATTACAGAAGCACTCCGGTCAAATGTCAACACAACGGCGCACAAGTAGCAAAGAGACACACATCAAAGGCTGCAGCAAGAGTGTGAACAGACGGCCGGCGCTTAGCGAATCAGCTAAAAACAAACAAACCTTTGAGTTTACAAATAGAGGAATTTCCTTTGGGCTGACCCTTGCTCAGTCCCGCTGGAGGATCTGGTTTCCCTGCCCTGTGGCACTTTGAAACGGGGAGCTGAATCAAGCCAGTGCTCTCGCATCAGTTCTGACACATATTGCAGAGCCGTGCGGCACCTTTCGCTGAAATCTGCCCCCCCGAACTTGTAGAAATTAAGCAGCTGCCGTCTCATCGGGCGGCCCCCATGAAGAATTGAGCGATAGAGGAGTGGGCTTGTCGCAGGGGAGCGATACATTTCGGGAGCACCTCCCCTCCCTCTGCGAAAATTAAGAGCTGAGGTCTAACAGCAATTCATCTTGCTGGCTTTTTCGATTGCAGCTCAGTTGCTGGCGTGATGAAATGGCAGTGAACGGGCACCGCTGCACGGCGGGACGTGAAGGAGCAGTAATTGGCAAACACAAGCACAAAGGTCCATCCGCTGCATAACTTGGGTCAGAGTGACCCTCTCTGCCTGGCTGTCAGTAAGTACACATGAAATTCACAGCGTGGCTAATGAATGCCCGCTAATGCTAGCTGCCACCAGTCAGCGCTGGCCACACGGTCCCCAGTTCGTCCCGCACAGCACGTGAAGACGATGCAGAGGTGCGCTGGAGACGGCCCGGCCAAAGGTGGAGCGTCGGGGCAGTTGCCAGATCCCAGACAAACCAGGCGCAGTGACAGCTCTACCCCCCCAGCCAGCTGTCACAAACACGACGGGCTCCGCACTCTCAAACGACAGCACGCTGTAATCTGACGGCTGACTCTGCCCCACAACTCCTGGGGAGCCAAAGGAAATGAATTAGAGCTCGCACACCTGCAGGATTCTCAGCTCAGGTGCAGGGTGGAAAAAAGAAAAGAATTAAAATCTAAACTGGGAAGAAGTGAGAATAACTGGAGCCACTTTTAAATGCTTGTGATGTTGAGCTTACAGGGAACAAGTGCAAGCATGCAGGTATTCTCAAAAGCAAACATTCAAAGATCACATCCCTCCTCGGCAGCTCATTAATTCGTCTCCACATGTACGCTCCTATCCAGCTCCTCAGTATGAAGTGGCCTCCAGCCCCCCCAATGAAAAAAAAAAAAGCCTTCACCACTGGGTTGTGACACTCATCCGGTGACACATTCTCTCCATCAGCTCCGGCTGCCAGGTGTTTGATGATGTGCATGAAAACGCTGCCCGCGCAATCACTTTATGTGGAGGAAAATGCGTCCTTAGCCTCCGAAATCGCTCGCGCTGCCAGTTTTTCGCTTCAGTCTTTCCACGGGGCATTATGCACGGCGCGGCGGATCAGCCCGCTGTGCGCTCGTTGTGACTGTCTGTTTACGTTTTCGCAGGGAAAGCTGGCAGCCGCAGTGTGCCTGGGCCTGCCAGTACAAGCGCAGGCCTCGGCTGACCCGGATTTGCGTCTCTTTACACAACAAAACTTTTTACAGCCTCAATAAAAAGTAATATCGTGCACACACTTAAGATCAAAGACAATCAAATGAAGTGAAACATATATCTTCACTCGCTCTCTGAGGAGCCGCTCTTACCCACATCCATTCAGTCTTTCCCTTGGCCTAGTTAATGACACCAGGGCACTGACTTTTAAGAGGTCTATTCCCTTTATGTCTGTAGACTTAATATCCAAACTGTCTTATAAAACCACCGCTGCCAATCCTGGCCCCATTTGTCAGCCGGCTGGCACCTCATTGTGTCCCGCTCACATTGTTCTGGAGTGATGTAACCCCTTCCTCCGGTCCCTCTCAAAGCCGAGGAAGTCGTCCATTCACAGCACTCGGCTGCTCCTCATCATAAATACCTGCATCATTGACCCCCGCCAGACCTACTGCTGCAGATTCATCCCACATATCGGCTCTGTCCACTTCGATCTCGATTAGACCAAAGCTCCCATGCACCACTACTGAAACCAGAGAAGTTATTTTTACAAATGTCGATGCTTTCTTTTAAAAACCAAATCCTGCTAAGAATAAAAAATGAGTGGGTGTAACAGTAAACCAGATGTGATCATCTGCCTGATGTGGTGAAAACAACCAGCTGACTATGTTGACAGGTGGTTAAGGCCAAATTTCAAATGCCATATTTGAAAAAGACTATTAGAATGATGGGAAACACTTGATCAGTCATGTTGGGAAACCTTCCCTGAGACACCGGCTGTCCAAACATCTTTGACGTATTGTCTCATGTAAGAACAAACCATGAAATGTTTTCTTGAAAGCAGGATGTGCACTCGAAGGGTGTGGCTCGCCCAAGTACACCTTTTTTTGTCAGACTGGTGGACGGTAGCCTGTTTGATGGCTGGAGGATACGTTCTGCTCAATCTCACATGCCTAGCAGCATCAAGGCTACAAACAACCCATAATGCAACAGTGCCCTTTATGGAAGGTGACATCCTCACTTCTCATTGATCTGATTGAATACGTAAGTATCCAGAAAATATCCAGTCTTGCACTCTGACAAATACAGTACAGTCTGCAGCCTGTGCCTCTGACATTCATTCGATTGCTATTTAAGTGCATCCACTCTTGCTGAAATTTAAATGTCAATATCCAGTTGAAGATTTTATTTCTTCATGATTTATTTGGCTGTGTTTAAACCCTAGCCTTGTACTGTAAGCAGATAAAAGCAAACACTGACTATATTAAGGCGCGATCGGAGCCAGTGCCATTCTTACAAGCGGTGGGTGTAGCACTGCAAAAAAAAATGGAAAAAAATGCACTAGAGAAGCTTTGTACTAAATATATACAGTAAAAAGACACTGATCCACACCTGAGGATGTCAGGAAAAAAACACCCTGCAAGAAAAGACTGCATCTCTCCAGTGGAGAGAGCAGACATGGAATACTGAGTGCACACTGCCAACTCGAGATGACTCAAAGACCTTTTCTAAAAGTTAATGGGAAAAACACAGATTCTCTCTTCACCACAACTAAATCCTGCTGATGATCCACAGCTCGTGAGAATCCCCATCTCAACAAGTCATTTCCCTTTGTTCGCAAAGAATAATGATGATGAGAGTCACATTCTTCCCGACCGCACACTCCCATTCACCAACCCCCCAAACAAAAACAACTTAACCTTCCTGTCCTCCTTCCATGGATCGGAAGCAGCTGACATTACTGTGACATTTACCTCAAGTCCAAACACCGCAGCTTTCTGACCGTCCTCGAAAGCAAACTCTCCTCTCTCCTCCAGACTCGCTGCCTTTAAATGTTACCTTCCTTTTCTGGGGGGGAGGTTATACACGCAGCAGCTTTTCATTTCCTCTGAGTGGTGATGTGTGGAGAAACTGCATCACTTAGAGCGAGGAGTCTCTGTGAGCCTTGTTAAATCTGACTTTAACGGACATCCTGCATCACTGGATTGCATTTGGACTCTGCAAAGAAAACCATTAAAAAAGCACAGAAAATGCAGTTGTAGATTGGAGCGGTAAATCGCCTTGACGAAAAGGTCAGAGACACCCTTGGCCGCCTAAATATCAAAATACACATTTGTCAGTGTGATAACAATATTGCCACTGGTGCCCGATATGGAGCTGCTTGCTTCAAGTGTTTCGAGTTCTATTTTTCAGGCTCATTCTGTCTTATTTCAAGATTGTTTCTAGAATCTTCCTAAAAGTTACTTTGATTGAAAAGTGGTGGAAATATTCTTGTTGTATTGTCACTTCATTAACAAAAGTAGGTGTTTTTTAAGTGTCAACTCCAATAGAAAGTGGCATGATCACATTTTTGCAGTGTACCATTCATATTTCTCCAGTACAAAATCCAAGCAAACGTGTGCTGCACTTACAAAAATCAATCAACAGATTGATTGATCTGATAAGATTTGATCTGAATCCTAGTGCTGCATGCTCATCTAAGGTGTAAATGTAATCCAACTGAGTTAACACACAGGAGCAGGCGTAGGCCTCGGCTGGCTGCTTGACACGTAATGAGGTCCGATCTAGGAAGCGAATCAATGTTGATGTGACAGCCTGGGTTAAAGGTCAACATGACCTCCGACTGCCTCACGAGCCGTGCGTGCATGTTTGTGTTTGAGCGTACGGCTGTGTGTGTGTCTGCCTGTCTGCCGGTGCGCTACTATTGTCGTCATTTGTCAACTGGTCGAAAAAGGTAATTACTGTTTCGAAACATTGACTCATTACAATATGGAGACAAATGGCTTGTCTGTTCTGCCTGAATCATTGACAGCATAATAACAGACCATCTGGCCCCCTGAAGCACTAAGTGGTATACATTCATCATACAGTACAGAGTAAGGCTATGTAATTAAATGACACCAGCTCTGTGTTATTTTGCTAACAAATGAAATAGACGGTGATGTCCCTATTAGTGAAGGTAACAACAGTGGGAGGGTATGTCACATGACCTCTGACACATTGACAGGCAGGCAAAACCATGTTGACCTAAGGCCTCCTCAAATAACATTTAAATCTCCAAGCACTGTTCAAAAAGCACGGTCCTAACACTAAATACAACTGTGTAAGATATGACAGAGAAAAAAATCATCCCTGGTCACGAGTGTAAGTGAGACAACTTTTGGACTTCCTTTACTGCGCATGAATGCGCTGCTTGTCTGAAACACTTTTTGCCCGGGTGGCACAACAGGCGAGTGAAAATGACTGGCAGTCCGGACAGGTGAGGACGCCATTTGGAACTGGCGCCGAATTCAATAACTAGGTGAATAAAAAGCCATGTGTGAACCCTGCCGTGCTTGGGCTCCAAGGAAAATACGGCAGGGACGCAGGCGCACGGTGTTGTTGTGCGGTGGTGCAGAATGCATGCATGCGTCTGTGTGTGTGTGTGTGTGTGTGCGCGCATTTACATTTGCATAAACAGAGCTTTATGTGATTTACATGCATATGTCAGCTTTCCGTCTCCTTTCATCTCCATCGTGTCTGCCAATCTGTCAATCACTGCATGTGCAGCAGAGGCCCAACACTTCTGCGTGTGGGTTGCAGGCATCTGTCTGTCAATAGTTCTTGCTCCGTATTTTCATGTTTGTCTGTCTGCCAAGCTGCCATTCGTGTTTACAGAAAGAGAGGAGCCATCTTCCTCAGCTTTCTCCCTACAGAGATTAAAAAAAAAAAAACCTGAGGAGCCTGTGTATCTCAGTGGGCATTCGTGATTGCCAGCGGAGTGATAAGTTGCCCCCGGGGCAGCGCTCTGTGCTCCGGCAGGCAGGGATCTTACGCCGCGCTGATGAGTGCTGTCTCGAAGCTTTATCTGGGACAAAAGCCGCCTTGTTAAAGCTCAACACCAGCGCTTAAACTAGCCGTGAAGAAACAGAGAGAGAGGAATTATGGGGGAGCACAGGAGAAATGTCTCCGGCTGAATATAATTACCCAGTTCAAACGACGCTGAATATGGTAAGTAGTACTTATCTCTGAGACCTTCCCAGCCCGCGCATTCCACTGTCATGGAAACTTAATAGAGAGAGAGCTGGGTAATCGCCCTGGTCTACGCAGCTCGTGCTTCATCTGCAGTAGGTGCGACGTGAAGCGCAGTCCGTGCGCAGTCAAAAATCGGCGGTACAGTCATGTCAACTTAACGCCGCTTAAACAACAACGCGACAACAACAAACAAACGTAACAGAGAATGCAGCGTGGAAAGTCATTAAAGGAGCGAGATACGTGCTGCTGCCTGGCAGCTCAGTCGCTCTCATCAAATGAGAGGTTTGGTTCGGCTTCAAACGCCGATTAGCTGACAGGAATTGAGCGCGGCGCAACTGCGTTTCTGGCGCCGAAAAGCAAGGAAGCCGCTTGAGCCGAAAATGGGAATTGCCATATTATCTACTCAGCCTCGCAGCAGTCAAAATTGTGTGTATTTGCGAATGTTACACACAGCGGGTCGGCAGACGTGTCAGCATTCACTGCAGTAACTCAGGAGAGAGGAAGTACTTAGTTCTATACAGTATGTACAGTAAAGTGCTGTCTTGTTGCACATTAAATAACTTCCTCTGCAGTTTTGAATGAAATTCACACATTCCTGTGGCACTAAATCACGTCAAACACTATTTCGCTGAGATGATGTGTCATACTGATGCTGCAGTACTGCAGACGGCCTGAATGCAAGCCAAGAACGGAAACGATACAAACACTTGAAAGACTATGCGCGCCTTGAACTGACGAGGATTCGCGCAACCGATCATTAGCAACAGGATTCTGCAGGGCGCGCGACCCTCTCGTCTGATCGCGGCTCTTGTTTACGTTTACGGACTTTCAAACTTGGACGGGCAAGTTCGCATCTCGACGACTGGAGTGTCACACGCGCACTCAACCTGTCTGAAGGAAGCGTAGGCCGGGTTACAGCAGCGTGTTGCAGTACAGTGCGGAGACACTGCAGAGCACGATAAAGTGAATGTCAGTGCTGTCATTAGGGGTTAGAAAATGTTTGCTGCTTGAGCTGTTTGGTGTTTACACAGGGATTTTTTAAGTGTAGTCACTCAGCATTTTTTTCACCCTGATTGAAACCATGAACAACCAACACCTTTCAGTGTGCTGTTTGTCTGGTGGTGGTCTTGACTGCTCCTGCTGTCTAAGCTCTCACAAAAAAGGCAACACAATCACTTCCTGTATTCCAGAAGACCGAGTGTTACTGAGAACAGTTAATGCAGAAGTGTCCCTGAACTTCCTCTTCTTACAGAGGAGGAAAAATACACATTAGTTCATATGGAAATACCACAGACACCTTAAATTCATGAGATGCTTTTCGCAGATCACTGCAAACCCATCTTGAACAGATGCATTCAATAAAAAAGGAGGCAGTAAAAGGGATCCCAGTGAAGCTGTGTCGGAGACTAACATGTCACGTTTTACATGACAAAAAAAGCCCTTGCTCTGATGACCGTGTAAAAACACACACACACACAATCCTGTAACTGTAATGTCTGCAGATTTACGGCAACATACAGTATGTTATATGCGCATATGTGTGCCGAGCGGCTTGGATGGGGGAGCGCCGTGCTGGATGAGTTACAGTTGCCGCACAGTGTGTATTTGCCTACGAGTGTGCGTAGGTGCTCAGGGGCAGCCTGGAGGTTAATGAGCTCAGTAATAGGCCTGCAGAATGGCGTTCACCCCTTATTAATCAGAGGCTCGGCTGTTTGTCCACACAGCTCAGCGGGCGCCCTGAACGCAGAATCACAGGTCGTCTTAACGCCGACATGCAACCGAGAAAAAAAAAAAGGATGCTTTTGCAAACAACGTGACAGTGACGGATCGGGGCTTCGAGGATATACTGTAGCCGTAACAATTTATCTGAGCCTTAGTGGCGAACACGACGACTTCCCCTCACGCTGACAGCAGACAGAGCGCGCCACGCCGAACCCCCGAAAACGCTGTCGTCCAGACAAGCCTTTGTTGCATCAGCGCCACGGCCCGGCCCGTTCAGAACAGACTAGCATCAATTTTTACCGCTGATTACATCATTGAAGTTGGGGAGATTACACTGTTGTTTATGCTCCCATCTCGGCGCTACAAATGAGAGGCTTGCGAGCTTCCAGCTGTGTACCTAATAATGCAGTCTGTTTAGGATGCTCATCTCCTCCATCAGCCAGCCTCTTACATGTTTCAACAGCGAACAGCACACGGCTGGCAGTTTACATCAAGCACATAATAGGGGAAGTGGAGCCAATATGTTAACTGATGGGTCCAGACATTGCTGGGGTGTAAAGAGCTTGGCACAGCAAAAAAAAAAAAACAAGGCTTAAGAGTTTTCTCTTTCATGTTGAGGTGCATTGTGCTTCTTTTCTTTGTGTTGATATCCAGCAGAGTGGTTTGCCGTGACACCGGATCATACAATATGATCTGTGCGTGTGCGGAAGCAGTATAGTCGGCGCAAAAAGGCTGTGTAACTAAAA
Source organism: Psettodes erumei (assembly GCA_016785225.1). Classification (NCBI taxonomy): domain Eukaryota; kingdom Metazoa; phylum Chordata; class Actinopteri; order Pleuronectiformes; family Psettodidae; genus Psettodes; species Psettodes erumei. The sequence continues at coordinate 2,978,239 of JAFBJZ010000781.1, forward strand.
AGATTTGTCTACAGGAAACACAATAGGCCTCCGGCACCCGAGAGTACATTAGCTGAAAATGGGCCACCGGCGCTTTAGTCCATAAAAGAAGACGAGGAATGAAAACCCTCCTTCAGCCAGGCAATAACGCAGCTCTTAATGACAACAAAAGGAATCAACAAAGCATGCAGATCAGAGTGGGCTCCAATCAGCATCACATTGACGTTGTTCGGATCGCACCACACCACTGTGCTGCTTTATTTGACACAACTTAGAAAGCGCAGTATTTTGGCTCTAATATAATTTAATTACAGCGCTGCCAGTGCACAGCTGGCATAACAGCTCCCCGTCTTGGCAAAAAACAGACAGAAGCTTGATGTGATTAATTGCTGCCTTTCCTTTTTCTATATGGGAACTGTCACTCAGCAATCATGATGGGAAATGGAGTAAATGGTAGCGTGGCATCTCTCAAATAGCTTTGTTAATGACCTCGTCTACATGGCTTCAGAGACGAGATTAGAGACTGGATTAACCTTTAACAACTGAATGAGGCAATTTCTGAATCAAAAATCAGTCAGATGTTAAAAGTCCATCACAGATATACAAAAAATAAATGAATCCACTTACAAAATATTGATAAAAAATACTGTCAGCTCAGATAATGATCACATTTGGTTGTTTTTGCTTCAGTCTCTCGACTGTACATCTGGCGGTACCAGTGCAAACAGAGCTGCTAATAGCTAATCCGTGTGACTTGTCATGTCGTAATTTCATTACAATTTAAACAAACACCGGCTAAAAAACGAGGCTCTGTGTGCAGCCCACAGCCTCGCTGACTCCATGGCAACGTTATCCTTCCTATTTGCATCCCCCAGCTGTAGCTGTGGGTGATGCAAATTACGGTTCTAAAACTTAGAAGGTGATTCTAATAACAGGAGTGATAAAATCCATTCAAATTGGCTTTTTGTTGCACTGAGGCTCAGTGTGTCACACTGACATCATAAGGCTGTTCTGCATTTGTGTCCCTCCCGAACCAGTGTTTATTACTAAGAACAAGAAATAACAAGGACTAGCCCCACTGATTAAGCAGAGGCGCACAATAGTTCTACATTTCACAACTTCAGCCCTGTCACCACACCTCTGCTCCTCTGCCTCTCCCCTAACAGCTCTTTAATAATTTTGCTTGTAGTTGAGCTTGTTTCAACCTCTTTGTGAACATTGGTTCATATGAAATTGATCGATAAATGATCTTGTGTGTGGAAAACTCACACATCAAAACTGACTTTCCCAGCGGAACAGACACGTATACCTTAAATAAATGTTGTTACAGTCAACTCTCCAAACTCAGACTGAAAGGAACAGGTTGCCACGTCAGCTTAGCTGTTGTCATACGAGCAGAGCCAACTAAGGAAACTGGCTCCTGGCTCCAGCGTCTACAGACAGACATGAAAGTTTGATCAATTTACTTGACCAACTCCAAGTTTAGGAGTGAATAAGTGTATTTCCAAAGACTGTTCCTTACATATTCACATATACCAAAATAAGAAACTCGAAACTGAATAACTTAACACTGGCAGCTTTCTCCTTTAGGCTCATGCTGTCTTTACAATGAGCTGTTTAAAGCTTGTGATGGAGAGGAACACTATAAACCGGATTAGTGTAACTCAGAGCGAGATACTATAATCTTTTGACAATTACTCCCCCCCCCTCTTTCTTTTTTCTTACAATTACCATTCAATTGTAAATACAACTGTGCTCTGAAAATCATAGCTGGAAGGCAGAGTGATTCATGAAGCCGTGAAGAACAGATCAACTGGCCTACAAAACAGCTGCGGCTCACTTGACATGTAGTCTGCCTTCTGTCGGCCCAGTTTCCTGAACAGACCTTTCAATTCCCCTTTCCCTCGGCAGGCTGGGTAATGAAAGGCCGTGGTGGGCTAAAGGTAGTTGTGGGGTTCATACATTCCTCTTCCTCTCTTCCCACACGCTGAAAAGCATGGCAAACTTGATCCTCATGGGGGCTTTTTTTTTTCTTTTTTCTCAAAAGCCCCATGCTCTCAGCAGCGGCCACATTCATCAACAGGAATGCTTGGTTCAAACTGAAAGGCCCCCCGCTACAATGGAAAGCAATGCCGTTTCCCTCGTGGTGAAATTAGGTTTATTTATATTCAGTGCTGTTGATACACAGTAAGCTGCTGCTGGGTTCGTAACCCACTGACTCACAGTGGATGGGTGTAAGAGGAGACGACAGGCAGGATTCTGCTTGAGATACAGTAGGTTTGATGTATTTCAGTGCATTATCAAAGCCAGGCCTGAATTACATGAAACACAACAGAGCTTTGCAGGGAGGCGAGAGGATCGCAGATCAATCACCTCCTCGATATTAAGGAAAACACATTGTGTTCGTGCCGTGTATCCTCACGCTGTTTGGTGGGGGGGGGTTAATGTGAAATCATTTCCTACAAGCCTGAAAGCTCCGTACGCTTGTGTGTAGGTGTGATTATTGGAAACAATGAAAAAAAAGCAATCAGCGTGTTCTCTTCTGCGGCCGTCTCGCTGTTTGATGCCGGTCACGAGGCTTTCATGAGGCTCCGGGAGCAGCGAGAACTGTCAGGTTGCCTCTGACAGGAGAGAGCCAGGAAATTGGGCTGCATCACCTTTGAAGGTCTGAGATGTAAACCCAACCCAACAAGGTGTGTGTGTGTGTGTGTGTGTGTGTGTGTGCATGATGTAACGGCTGTGCGCAGGATAGACGCCGACAAAGACGGTTCAAAGGATAATCCCTGTTAAAGCACACACTCTCCTCTGATTAACAACAGAATGCTGTCAAAAGATTTTAAGCGAAGCATCTGAGGGTAATGCCATCTTGTCCAATTTTAATAATGAAAGTCAGAATGAAGAAAGCGCGTCAGCGATGTCTTTTAAGAGTATCGCTATAGAGAGTGCTTCTCCCCCGACGCCTGGAGCTCTTGGTGCTCCCAGTGCAATGTGGAGCCTCAGCTGTAGGATATTTCAACAAGGGCTGCCTGCCTCTCTCAAAAAGGCCTCAATCAGCAGGCAACAATGGCAGCTGAAAGTCATCCCCACCCCTACAGCACTCCTCTTTCAAAAGGAGGCTGCCATTAATTGGCGCGCGGCACATTCCAACCTGGCAATTACTCTCTTGTCTCTTGTCTCCTGCGCCGCCTGGTTCAAAGAGCCGGGAAGTGGGAGTCCTTCTGGTGCTAAAAGCGCAGCAATATACCGACGACGTCTGGCCTTGACTGGCAAAAGCCTGCAATATTTATAACAGGAGGGAGAGAGGGTCGTTGAGACAGTAACTTCCCAGTAGGACGCGCTGGAGGAGGGAGCCGGGACAACACGAGGCTGAGGTTTGGAGAAATTCATTCCAGCTGCCAGACCATTTCGCACAGGGTCAACATCTGGGCTGTTTGGATAGAGCGAGGCGAAAAAAAACCACACACATACACAAAAAAGTGTGTCCAAGAAAAAGATGAGCAAAAAATAAATAAAGAAATACACACAACAATCATTTCGCTCTGCAAGGCTGAAAACCGGCCGGTTCTCAGCAGCTCATATTAAGTTTTCTCCCTCACATTCAGGCCGCTCTGCTGCTTGCTCGGAGGGCATCTGGCTTTCCCTCCCACTGAAATTCCCCGGCAAACTAAATAAAAAGAAATACCAGAGAATTTGTTCACAGTGGTCGCCCTTCGCCTCGGGCTACAACATCCTCTGCAACTGCAGGTCAGCGCGGGGTCAGCGCCACTGAATGACAGGCAGCTGACATGAGCACCGGTAGCGGAGACGTCTCTTCATCCGCAAACCGCTTTTCGATATCAACCATGGACTTAAGCAAAATAGGCTAAATAACAACTCGCTCTCAAACGAGAAGGTTAATGTGTCATTTTCGTGACTTCTGCCTGGCCTTTATTCCTTTATCTGCCACAGTATAACACTGCACACAACCATCTGCAGACGCTCAGGCTGGGAATCAAACCTCGGCCAAAAGTATCCAAAAGTAGATGCTACGACTGATATTTGGATATTACAGATGAAATTACTGAGTGTAATGTGAAGGGGGTCGCTCACAGTGGCGAACTCACAAATAATTATAATCCGCCTCTGCAGTTCCCCTCAGCTCCGCGGCGCATTTGAACTTCTTCCAGCATTATGTTAACAAACAGAAACATAATTCCTAACAAATGCCCAAGTTGCCCTGATGCATGATGTGTTAATAACTAATTGTTGGCTGACAAAAATCACAATAATAAGTTAAAAGGTGAAAATATGCCAGTGCTGTAGTTATGGTTCATACCCCCACCTCCCCTTTCATAGCTTTTTCATGCTATGCTTTTCATTTTGTTATTTGACGAATATCTTTAATTGCATCATATGTTAGAACATTAAACCTGATGTGTATTTTGTTTTAAATGATCAAAGAAAAGTTTACATAGTTCATAGTCATGGTATAAAAATATTTTGGTATAATGGTCAAAATTCACATTTGTATTTAAACTAGTGTTTGTATATCCCTGTACTCTGGCTGGACACTGCGGTCTTTGCTGCTGTCCAGTTAACTTCCCAACATGTAAATGTGGCGGGGGTGTACAATGAAAGGTTTTGGATGGGGGTTACTCTCTGCAGTTGTAAAATACCAGACATCTTCTGATGTTTCCTGCCTTTGTTACAGACAGGACAAAGAAGTGATCATGGAAAAAATGTGCTTTGCAAACCACTCGGGGCTTTTCAACCCACTGTAAACGCTGCTCTGTTTCCTCAATCCTCTAAGCCTTACCATATGTACGCTCGTAGCATACAAACCACTACAGGCTTCTCTCATAACCCGTTCAGCCACCGCTAATTCAATCTGGTCCTAATCTGTGCAGGGTGTAGCTCCTATGCCCTCACAGCTTGCCATCTACCATTAAATGGAGGAACAAGCATCTTGTTTATCTGCCTGATGTCAGCGTCCAGTGGTTCATTGCTAATTTCTGTCATTAGTGCATATTGATGGTGTCCAAAACCAGCAGCCAAGGAACAGAGCGGAGGAAATGAGGAGGGATTGATGGTCACTTCCTGCATCGTTCACTCTGCTCCAGAGGCAGCTGACAGCGGCTTCCTGTAGTTTTCTGTCAGCCGCTGGGAGAGAGGGACAAACAGACAGAGGATGAGGGGGAGAGAAGGGGCTGTTGCTGGGTTTCTCCCAGTATGAAGCCCAGATCCACTTCAGGTTGAGCCAAACAAGGCACAGGAAATTCATCAACTGTGCTTAGCGTGAACACATTTGTACTGTCTACTTATCTTGCTTTGATGAATAAGATTAAAGCTGTGACGTCCACTTTTTTCAGATTAAATAATTAATAGATAGCCTATGATATTGCATTCAGGTTGGATTCCAATAAAATTCATTACTGGTGGGTAAAATACACACATTCAGTCTCTTATTGTTTTGAATCAATTTTTATTAACTGAGTCATGTACAAGCGATTCAGGTACCATGAGCAGTCTTTTCATTTTGCCACTGACCATAACCTCCACTGAAATGATACACCATCAACTAACTTGAGCTTGAGAAAAAAACAAAAAAACAACTGGTGTGCACAGTCATGGCCACGCCTGATATTCAAATCTGTCATCTCATAAAGGTGTTAACTATTCTGCTGTTCATCTAATTTTCAGGTTGCAGCTACAGCTTCAGAACATTAATTAAATGTTTCAAAACCAGCACTTTTACAGTGTCGAAAGCTCCGCGTTAAGGATTTGAAAAGAAAATAAATTCTGTTAAACCCTCCATGCAGAATATTCTCAGTGCTCTGAGTTTCATTCGGTGATAAGAGTGAATCAGTTATTTAAGATGCGATATGGGGAACAGAGTTTACGCCCTCAAAACTCACGGTCACGTTCAAATAACAGTGAAACACATGAAATTATTCCTGACCTCTTGAATTGTCAGTTTACCACAGGATATTTTCCCGTGTCACCTCATGATCTCAGCTCTGAACCTTAACAACTCCGCTGCTGCCCACATCCTCTTTTCCTACATGGTATCAGTTTCGACAATCTGATGCAATATCATATCTGATTCACACCCAGGAACACGACATCCAGGGCAATGCGTCTTCTTTAAAGGAGATGAGGTAAGCATTCAAGGGCTGTCGTGAAAATTTAATGCGCTGCTCTTAAACAGAGTAAAGGGAGGAAGCCATCTGAAAGAGCATGTTAAGTAGACGCGAACCCACGGCTATTTTCTCAGCACATCACAGAGAGAGTCAGGTGCTGGAGTTATTTCGAGGTTATTGTGGGCTTTTTGCAGAAACCTGATATCTTAGCCGTCATGTGAATGAGAACCCTGATCTCCCTGAAGCTGGTTTCCCCAGTGCAAAATCTGTGCCTTGTTCCCTTCTGAATCTGAACACTGTTCCCAGAATTCCCGCCGTCCGTGGCTAACACCGGGGGTGACGCGTCTCTCCTCGAGGAGCACACGCTTACTTTTGGGCCCTCTGAAATCTTCCAACACTCATCGCCTGGATTGTTAGCACAGCTGCACACTGACAGAAGTCTAACTGGCAGATCTGATGATTATATGCTGAAATGAGAGCGATAAGTAATTGCTCCAGATAAGATCTTATCATAACATACTGTACGTGCATTTCTTAAGGCAACATGTCAGAGAGGGCAAAGTCATATCTTATTAGTCTCAGTGTCAAAACCACTTGCAGCACCGAGACACTGTAAAAACAGTGTTTGACTGCTGAGCGTTGTTTAAACAAATCTATCAGTCCTGATTTCAGTGCTGTTACGCAAACAAATACAACATTAACAAGCGACTGATTGCCATAACGGCATGAAAAATGACTGTTTTCACCTTGTTAGGCAATAATCTGAGTCTCATAAACATGTTTCAAAATACATTTCCCCAAACAGAGGTGATTTCGTTTCGCAACACCGGTGCTGCCACCAGCTAATCTTTGAGGTATGTCGTACACATGCAGCGCATACCTAATGTCAAACAATGTTATCTGCGGCATAAGCGCAGTTGAGATAAAATGAGGTAGCTGACGTACAGTAAGTGCTCTGCATGTCGTTCCTCCAGCTCTGCTACCTGCACACCTGATGTGATGATGGTTTCATTTAACTGTAGATGAGATCCTGTGTGTAAAACACTGGAGAGAGAAAAAAAAACAGCTACAAGAACCAGGTTGACACAACTTACACTTGACATTTGACTGGCTAACCGTGACATCTAACAGCACAGAGGGTGTGTTCGCACTGTCCCGAGTTTGAATTAGCACTTGCACCTCAGCACATTCGCAAACCCCAGCTCGGTTGCGCTTGAGACGAACCAGCCGCAGCCACAAATTCCGACTCGCGGAACAGTTCTCCACATCACAGCCACCATAGCGGCACGAATGGCAACAATGTACCAACTCCCAAAACAACCTTTTGTTTTCATATAACAACACCACGGGCCGCATCCGAGGAAACGGGAATGGATGAGTCACTGTCCTGGAGGTGGTGAAGCAGAAAGAGCGGTCGTCGCCGTGATGTTTTTTTTATAGTATGAGGAACTGTTTCTATGTGCAACAGCTTTGTGAAATGCTCAGATATTTCCTTTCAATACCACACTCGGCCCGCAGCTTCTTCTTTTGCTCAGAAATATGTCAAACCCTGAAACCAAAAAGAAATACCAGCGTCAAGAAGCATGTATAAAACTCATATCTTATGGATTTGCATGCTCAGATTTCAAACTTCAGCAGTTCTCATTCATGACTTGACGTTATCTGAAATTCCCATTTCTTTCCAGCGCATGAAGTCTGTGGCAGCTTAAGCCTGTAACTGAGCCAGCGGTGCCACGAAGCCCTGCAGCCCTTTACAGCTTTCAAAGTGGTAAAGCCGACAATCTGGCAAATACAGCAATCCAGCACAGGCGAGGTCGAGAGGTCGCAATCATTTCTGTGAGTGACAGCTGTAGGAGCTCAGCAGGCCTACGTGCAGCAGCGCAACCAGCCGCAGCCCGGTCCGGCTTTTTGTATCTGCAGAGCCCCAAACAAGCCAGGCATTAGGGCTAGCCCACTGTGACTCACTCAGTTAATGGCTGTTAAGGTTTTTGCTTTTTTTTTTTAATCCCAACATAGCTTTCTCAGAGACAAGATCGGAGCCGCCACAGGAGGAATCCCAGGGGACGACTCCCTCCCACCACTCTACCTTCTCCTCTGCCTCCCACAACCATGATAAACGACTCCACACTTTCCACCCAACAGCTGTCGTCTTTTTCCTCCTTCTTCTCTATTAGGCTCTCTGGAGCCCATGTTTCCCGAGCCAGGATATGTGGCATTAAACCTAAGTTTAAAGATCACTTTGAAATATACAAGGGGAGGTAAAGAACTCCCTCCTTGCTGGAAGAATGATGTTAACTAAGTGTTTACACCAGACAGGTTTTTAGCCAACTTTTTCTTACCATTATTTTCATAAGCAATTAAAGCCCTGATTACTTCTGTGCTGAAATTAGTCTCCTTATTGACTTACTTTGCCCCAAGGGGAAACTCTCAAACCCCTCAAAAATTCAGCTTTGCCTAAAAAAAAAAAAAAAAGCTGCAAACCCTCACGATGGAGAAACGTCGACCAGAGAATGATTGGCAGTCTTTCACTTCATTTTAGCTTGATGAATGACGGCTACAGTAAATCAATTATCAGGTCTAATGACTGACGGACTACTCCACTAATCTTTTATGCTCTAAGGAATAATGGCAAGTTAGAAAATTGTATGTGTACGCATGACCATGATTTACTAATGTGACAAGGTGACTGTTACATAAGCTCAGCTGCATATTAGACTGCAGTGTGGCCGCTGGAAACAGCTTCGGCTTACAGCAGACTGAACAAATCTTGCATCTGCTCCCTGCTAAATGTTGAAGGTAAGCGTGAGTCACCACATATGATTACACTCCTCAAGCTGAATCACGCTTTGTCCTGCTCCAGCACTCACACAGGACTAATTCAGTCCTGGTGAACTGATACCACAATACAGGCGATGACAACGTGCATGAGGGACAAACCCTCTAATAGATGAGAGGGGAACGTGGAAATGGTTCCGCGGGACACTTTCTGCCCCTCCATCTGACAGAACACAGCATTTCCTGCTGCCAGCTCACCCAGTGCTGACTCATTCAGTAGAAAGGCAGAGTCCCACAATTCCTCTTAATGCTCACCTATACTGCCTCTGGAGAGAGGCGGTAATAGCCGGTGCTTACCGCTCCTGGCTACAAAATTATGTTTCCGACAGCCCGGCGAGCGTGCTGCTTTGTGCCGTTATTTTGTGCATGAGCGGTTTATCGGTTATCTTTGAATAGTTAACATTTTTTTTTATGGAGAGAGAAAATGCATCACCGGTGAGCCTGCAAATAACTGAGACGTTCCAGAAAACGGCAAATGGGCTAATCACTCGACACCACCGAGCTGATTCAGTTATTCATGCATATAAAAACACTAACAATTGAGACAATCTGGTCTCTCAGTGAGTGTGTCAAACATGGAGATTTGCTACACTCTAACACAACAGCCTCAGTTGGGGAGCAGACTGCATATTTGCGCTGAATTATAAACACTGAAGCACGCACATCTTTACAGATTTCCTCAGCCTGAATGAGCAAAAGCACTCTGGATACCCGGAGCATAACATTTCATGTATACTCATTTAAATAGCACATTTAGCATCGTGGAAGGGAGTTTTGAAACGAGGCCGCGTGCAAAGTCACTCAACTTGAAATTTGTTCATCCACAGGTAGTCGAGGTGAAAGAGATGCCGGCAGAAATAAAGGCAAAACAAAGACATCAGACACAAAGACACTGCCTTGTGTTGCAATTCAACACAGCAAATGCTTCTTTTGTAGAGCTGATAGCATTTAGCTTTAGTTGAGACTGCCAGAGGAGCAATGACTGAGCACTGGTTAGTTCTCTTTCTCTGTCTGTCTGTACTGGGTTGTATTAGCGCTGCCTGTTCATCAGCGAATATTTGTTGCACGCTTTATTAATAGCAATAAAAATGTATATATCATGAGGAGACAACCAGCTGTTGCCGTGCTTTCACACACGCCTCATCTTCTCTGCAGACCATAACAATGTTTTTCAAAGAAATGTTTAAAGGCTTGAATTATGAGTGTGAACAGTCATTTACAGACATACATAGAAAAAAAACCCAAAATCACAATAACATTTATTTTTACTGCTGGATAAAACCAAAGAGGGGATTCCGAGCGATTTGAAGAATGTCTCTTTAAAGAAGTAAAAGTCTGAGTTGCCCTGAGCAACTTCAAATATTTCTCCAAATATGGACATAAGTGGTTATTTTTCCTTTGAACTACTTCTACTTTATAACAACAAATTTGCTGCAGTCTGTTTATAGGCAACAGGCAGGCATGTAGCAATGAAAGGAGCAGGGTACAAAAGATTGTTTAGATCCAGAGTAGAGAGTCGAGCTGCCGTTGGTTTACAGAAAGGTCAACTCAGCAGGTAAGGGATTAGCAAAATCACTGAGCAGAACCAGCTGAGCCTCCGAACCTAACTCATTCAACATTAAATATGCATTTCACTAAATCAGCAGTCAAGAGGCGCAAGGAATGGGCCACGCATTTGCAGATTTAGAGACTTGCTTTTGAAAATCCACAGGCAGTGAAGGAGTTCACTGGGTTTGGGAGAGCAGACATCCTCGGCTGCGTGAGCCTAAATATGTTTAAGCGAGTGGAAATAAAACCCCGGTGGAAGTGAACGTGATTCAATGGAAACACGTCCACCTACATGTTAAATGAGACTCTGCCATTCTCCAGAGCGGTCTGCTCACTGAAAAAAAGAAAGCCTGCCAATAACGGGAAGCAAAGAGGAAGAGAAGGTAAGGGTGAAAAGAGTCAAAAGCTTTCATTAAATTGCTTTTGAAAATACCTTACTCTCATGGAGAAGCTGAAAACAAGTCTGCGAGGCAGCATTTGTTCTCGGCCAACAGATCCATTTTTCAAAAGGAGCTATGAACTGCAGGAAAAAAAAAAAAAAAAAAAACCACACACTTCGCAATCTCAACATTTTCCACTACAACCCCCATCTCAATTACTGCATTCCAAAGAAGCTTCCTCAGAGCCCATCATATCGAGCAGAGCCAAGGTTTATTGTACATGGCGCGTCCTGGAATGGAGCCATTGTGGCCAGCTGAGTGTATTCCCATCCCATCCCACTAAAAGGAAATATTCAGGTCCGAGGTAGCTCAGCACAATGCCAGCTCTCTCCTGAGGGAGTGCGGCGGGGTGAGGAGGTCGGGCCGTATGTTAATTGAATCTGTTGCAAGTGTTATTGAGGAAGGAAGGGTGAAGGCTTGAAATGAGGGGAGGGTGTACAAGACACGGCAGAGGAGGGCGGTGTTTGAGGTGGTGGTGGTGGTGGTGGTGGTGTCTGTTTGGGTCTTCCACGGCTTCACAGGACCCAGCTGGCCGGGGGACACGTTTATGGCTGGAGGAGGTAACCTTAACTGAGACGCTGACCTACGTGATCCCGCTCACGCTCCTCGGGGAACACTGTGTCAGCAAGCCGGAGACACAATGCATGTGTGGTCACAGTAATTATATTATATTAAATAGAAGCAATTGGTCACAAATCACCAGACACTTCACAGCCAACATATGACACTCATCAACCCACCCCCATACATAAATAAAGAATTCAATAGCAATTTTTATGTCATTGAGTCAATTTCCAAGCATTTAGTTCTTCCTGGTTACACAGTGAAAATGAATAAATACACAAAAATTACAGTAATTTAATCATATGACTTTTGTTCTGGAAACTCTGAATATTTCTGACATTTACAGACGAAGCAATAGATTGGTGAATAAAAAAATGAACCAGTGGATTAATTAAGATTGAAACTGCCACTGCACAAATGCAAACTTGGACCTTTTGTTTGGAACCATTTTCTCTTCCACTTCCCCGATGCTAGCGTTAGATAATTAACAGGGTGTTAACAGTGCTGGAGCTGGCGACTGCCATGGTGACAACTGTTGCTGGTAGATTTATTCAGCTGCAGCTAATTATTGTCAAAACTGTGAGCTGTGGTTCACACAATCTCTGCATGTGAGTGTCTGAACTATTTCGACTCACAGACTCTGACAGTGACTTTATCTTTGAAAAAGTCAGATGCCCGCTGTGTCTTTTCGCTGTTCAGACATGCAGCTGGCTGGGAGCCTGGCGGTGGTCGAGAGCAAAAGACAGACAGCTCGACGACAGATTTATCACAATATCCCTGTTAAACTTTTAAGCACATCATTGCTTGTTAGAATTTTAAGCATGCAGAGCAGCTTGCCTGCACATGAGTAATGTTAAGGGCACCACTGATGTAAAATGCACGCAAAATGCAAAAAGCAACAACCCTCATCTGATTCTTTTCATGTCAAAATGACATTGGTTTGCGTTAATGCCTGGCACGATCGTATAACCTTACAGTATATTAAAATCTAATGATAAAAAAGCATGTTGACATCAAGCAGACTTTGGATAAATTGAGAATATACAGTTATTTTTCATCTGCTGTGCTGGACACGGAGTCCGTAGCTAAGTGATCCGGCTCTGGAAAAGACATCAGCGGTGCCTGAGTGGGAACCTCTCTTCAGAGCACTTTACCTAAAGACAGCCTACCAGACGGATACGGAGGAGGTTCAGTAAGCAAATGCCTCCTTTTGGTTTGTATCAGCCTCACACAGCACAAGACAGTCCCTGTACGCTCTCTGACAGTATCCTCAGCCCATAAACAATGTCCCGGGGAAATAGAAAAGCTGTGTTCCACCCCGGCTTACTCACCGCAGCCAGTAGCAGCGGTGCTTGAGTGATGCTCTCCTGGCTCTGACAAAAGACTTTAAAGCCAGTGTGCAAATCACTCCGACTCCCCCCGTGTTTGCCAACAAAAGCCAATTGTGGCAGCCATAAATACTTACAGATACCAGCTTAACAGAAGAGCTTTGGTTCTCTCTGATGCCCCACTGAAAATCTATGCTGCATGAGACTGTCAAAGTGCATTCAGTGCTTCTTCACTGTCTTAACCTGGAAGACTGCGTGGTAAACAACCCACTTCTTTGACAAGCCCAAAAAAGAAGAAAAAAAAAAGCTGAAGACATAATGTGACTGCAAATTCAGAGTTCCCGAATGTGCTGTGATTATACAGAGACACAAAAAAATTGACTTTTATGCGCGACGTCGTGGGGCTCTGGACAATAGAACGCAGTGTATTTCATTAAAACGACAAACGCCACTGCCGGCCTCCCAACCCTAAATCGTCAGGCCCAGAGAACAAAACAAGCCTTTCACAGGCTAAATCTGCAAAATTGATTATTGCTTTCTCTTTCAAGTGGCACTGCTGCTTTGTGACTTGCACATGACTTGGCAGGAAAAGGACAGCTGGCTCTCCATTCTGGGTCTTATTCACATGACTGGTGTGCCACAAAGGAGGCAGGCTGCAGGGCTGCAGGCTGGGCTAGACTTCGCTCACAGAGCTGAGCCGCGGGTTGTAGCACAGCGGGACGATCTTAAGGTTGAGGAGAGAACAGCTAACGACGCTCTGGTGACCATCAGCGCAACGAGCAGTAACAAAACCAGAAACAATATCCCCCCAGACTGACAAAGCGTGTGAATGTACATGGCAACGACTGCAGGAAATGGCTGAAATCCAATAAATGGTTTCGGCTTTCAAATGTTGCAGGAAGTGATATCTTTATCACCTCCCTTCTAAAAATGAAATCAGAGTTTCATGCCTCATCTTACTATCACTGTTTGCTCAGAAGAAAAAAGCAGAGCCTCGAGCCTTTGGTGAACCAGACTATATTAACATCGAAGTGCAAGCCAGCACCTCATACTCACACCCACTCATTATTGTCATCCAGGCACCTGAATGCTCATTACAGGTTATGTGATATTTCACTTCTCCCCCATCTCGCAGCATGTGCTAACAACCCCTTTAACTGAAGGAAAGCTTTATCGAGTATCTCCTTGAAAAGACCTCGTGAGGGGTGGAGAATGCGCAGCTTTAATGCCTGTCGTGAGCTTCAGCGGGCTTCGCGGGACGCAGTGGGCCCGGCCTCGCAAATCAAGCCCGAGCCAACGGCGTGGTGGGGAGAGAGCTGAACAAGAAAGCAGCTTTCCTGCTGTCATAGAACACAGCGCTCACAATGACCTCTGTAGGCTGGTGAATAATCAGACCCACCAGCAAGAAAAGAAGAGGGGAAAAACAAAACAAAATCAAACCTCTGTTATTACTGGAACAAGAAAAACAAAGACATCCGCTTGTTGCGCACATTTGATATTTGCTTTCTCCTCTTAATTCCCAAAATAATTGCAGTTCTCATTGTTGAGCAGCATGTTGCTGCTTAGCCATGGCAGGCTGGAAATGAGTTGGAAGCCGGTCCTTTTAATTATCCCTCAAATGCTTCCTGCGCTCAGCAGATGTTGGGCTGCGGGGCAGGCAGCCGAGCAGCAGGGATCCCTAACGCTGCACAACACAGATCAGAACTTGGCTGCTGACTCCCCTGCTCATCAGGCTGGGTGGTATACTGTAATTTAAACTATAATGCTATGCATCTCTATAATGTAGTTCCGCATTGCCATCATCAACACTGATTTACGCTTCATTGCATTTTTTTTCCTCATCCTGTAAATTACAAGTTGCAGCAAAAAGGCTCTGAAGCAAACCATTAAATATGAAGATGCGGTAAAAAATACAATTTTGCAGTTTTGTAGCCCTCCAAACTGGCTTAGTATGTGCACAATGTGCTATTTCAGATTGCAGAAAAGAACAAATCCCTGTCCTCATAATGACATTGTCCTCCTCTCTTGGCCCCTTTTGTGTTCACATTACTCATCTCCTCCTACATGCAGCTCTCACCTCTCTTTGTTTGGCTCTGAGTCACCCTTGGCCTTCAGGACAAATCTACCTCATCGCCACTAATAAGCTCCTTGTGTCTTGACCGTGACAGTGGCATCCAATGTGTCGAGTGGAGGGAAGGGTGATTGAGAACACACAGCAGATGACTTCTAATACAATAAACTGTTAGAAATGTGTAAGAGAAAGTGGTTAAACTCCAGCTATAGACAGATGGGCATGAATCTCCAAAGAAAATATATGTCAAATACCCACCCTTGATTAGGGGCAATTCCTCTGACTGTCTGTATATGTCACTGGTTCCAAGAGACTGACTTTTTTTCCACAAGTCCCACTGCATCTTTTTCCTTTTAAGGAGGTAATAAAATCCAATATGGCAAATGCACTAACATGCAGTATGTGAACCAGTGGGCTCCTCGATGCAGCCTCTCAAATTTGATGAGCCATTGTGACCTCAGCTCTAGCAAGAGAATCCAAACCCCATTGTAATGATCTCCCAGTGCGGCCAAGTTCTAATACCCCTGCTAAAAGCTGAGTTCGATTTCAATCCAAGCTGTAGAAAATGAGACTGGTGTTGGCTTAAATGGAGCACCGATCTCCCGTGGGGCCACCTCCAAACATTAACAAATCACCAGCGCCTGCTACGTGCACCCATATTATCTGTACCAGGTCAGCTGCCAAGTAGGCTACTCATACCGGAGCTGGCAAACCAAGCTGTGCTTACATCCTGACTTCAGCTCGTGTGCTCTGTGTGCTTTGGCAAAACAGAAAGCCTTTTTTTTTTTTTTTCTCGGCTGGAGGAAAAATATCTCTTGAGGTTTGAGAAAGCTGAAATGCAGCCAGTTTCGGAGTTCATAGGTGACGCGGCTGTCATTCAAAAGATAAGCTTCAGAAAAGCTGAATAAATACCGCAGGCCGCACCTAGCCCTCTGCTCAGTAACTGCTAATGCATTCTGACTGGGCTGGTTTTACTTGTTGACCTGTTGACAGCGAGATGATTTTGTCTGTTGACATATCCCGAGCGGTGTCAAAGGTGATGCCGCCTGTCCTCTGTTTTATAACTGCCACATAAAATTGATCTATTTAAACGGCTGGAGCGCCGCACTTCTTTCTGTGCCGTTTTATAATTAGAAAGAGGATTGAACAGAATTTGGGTTAACGTTCCCCTCAGCCAATCTACTGGGTGATAAACTTATACTGGAACAAGAGGAGTTCAACATACTGCGATGCATACAGTGCGTATTAGGCAGAAGGTTTTAAGTAGTGATGGATCAATTTAATCTAGCTTGAAAACCATTGCAGTTCCTTCTTACTTTCGGAGTGAGGGTACATCGGATAAGACGAACTGATTGATTCACAGACTTTGAAAGGCTGCTTTGATGGAGCTGCTGCAGGCTCCCGATGACAAATTGAGACACATGTTTTATCCACCCTGCTGTGAATACATGACACAGTCGTCGCTAACGATCTGAAGGCATCTCAAAAGCTGGCGGGCTTAGATTAATCTGAGAACAAACATCACCCAGAGTGCAGGAACTTCAGATGTAGCAAAGCAGCTCTGCCGGAGAGGCGGACGGGAGAAGCCCACTTTGAACACATAGCGTATCTTTATTGCGAGGCAAAAGCCAGCAGGTTAGCATTTGGTGGAGGTGCTGCAACTGCTCCATAAACAGGTGGTACTGTAAAATAATTTATCCTAATCATGCCACTTTTTTTTTTTTTTTAAACTAATTTGCAATTTGACACCACCTCCGCTGCTCTGAATATGCTAAGTGCTTGCCTTGTGTCAGACTGTTCCCAGAGAGTGACAAGACTGACTGAGGCGCCACTTGTATTTGACACCTGCTTTGTTAAGCAGTGCGTGTCAGCGTGTGTGCGTGTGTGCGCGCACGCGTGCATCCACAGAGCCTGTCAGCCAAGCAGCGGTAGCTCCCCCGGAGCAGCAGGAAAGTTAGACGTCGCTATGTAGGTAAATCAGTCTATTACTAACACTCGGCTCGCCTGGAGGAAGCCTCCTGGGACGCCGCTGACAATGCGCACGCGGCCTTGCCTGCTGGAGCATTCATCCAGAGCTGGGTAAACATACATACACACAAAACACATTCACAGAGTCACCCAGCTTCTTCTAGCCAGCGCATCTGCTCATAAATACACAGAAGGGAGGCGGTTTATAAAGACAAATACAACCCCAACACGGGTCATTCTCACATTTGACAGAATGAAACCGTAAAATGATTTTCTTAGTCCTTTATGATACTTAGCATGCACAAACGCCCAATTTTCTTTGCTTATAACATCGCAAACGTGAAGGTTTGCTGCTGTGATGACAAGGCGTTAGCAGCAGTACAGTTTCTAATTGTTCGTGTCCTCTGACATGACTGCTGACACTGCAAAATGTAAAAGATCATCTGTTGATTTGACAGCAGGCTCTTCTTTTCCCAACAATTTTGTGAATGAAATGAAATATGAAACATGAAAAAATGAAACAAGAAGCGTTATCAAGCAACTAGGGGCTTAGATTATGCAAATTAGGAAATCTAATGAATGTGCCCTTCCTCATAAACAGATGCATTCATCAGGGTGAAACAAGCAACTTCTGATTACTTACATAGGGCTTGGCAAAGCTGATCAGGATCATGTGAACGAGCAAAGCTCACAGGAAAAAGTAAGTGTCTTCAAGAGAGGAAGGACATTAAAAGGACATTAAAAGAGTATGCAGAGTGCACTACAGGCACTGTTTCAGCCACGCAGTCAAGCAAACTAAGTGGGCATTCGAATACGTTACTTTATCGGAAATCCATTCGATCACCTCCTATGGAAATATGCTTGTCTCCCTGCCAGCCTAGCAGGGAGAAATCAAACATAAAGAGGGAAATGCTAAACCAGCAGCCGTGGTAGCTGCTGCCAGTGCGACGTCCCAAGCAAAGTGCACACAAAGTTGTAATTACACTGAGTGGGGAGCAATTAGATGGATCAGGGCTAGCCCATTTAAATCACACTTTGGACCATTCATTATGCTGGGAGCCATAAACAGAGACTCTGTCGGATGTCCTGGAATCCACCGTAGAGCCTCCCAAACTGCACGGTCATCAGATCTGCCTCTGACCCCCTTTCCCTGGCGCCTGTAATCAAATGAGGCACTGTGTGAATCATGCAACGCGATACACACTGTGCAACCAGAGCAGCGGCAGTTCCAAGCACGAAATGCATTACCAGAATCATAATGGGAATCCATACTGTTGCAATGATTGGGATTCAAGGGTGGTCCTGCACGCTCATTAGGCCCACTGACGCTGCGGCTACTACTGTATGTTATTTAAAGAGAGAGCCGTTCATTAGGTAGCATGCAAACAGATAGATGCACATAATGTGCGCCGACGAAGCAACTTCCATTTCGCAGGGTGCAGGCAGTGAGCGCGGCTTCCGAATTTCTCCCCTCAGCCTAATGCTGAATGACAGATAGGGAAAGCGGAGGAACTCTGAAGAGTCAATTTGGAGCTGGAGTGGCATTTCAAACCCAGCCGCTCAAATCTTACAGAGCGGGGGGGGGGAAAAAGAGCCATTGTTGAATGAGACTCTTACTGATGGCTTTTTCAGTGTTCTTGTGTGTGGGCACGTTTACATGCATTCACGTTAGCTGAGCTTTCATCTTTGAACATATTTATGCACTGATACTGCACATTCAGTATGCATGTACGCATGCCTTCTTAAAACAGCAGTTTATTAACACATTAACTGATTAACAGCATATTTGACATTTTCGCATTTTTCTTTTTATTACTCCAAACACTGGCTGGTTTCAAGCTGCCAAGTGCTTTATATCATTGTAAACTTCTTTGGATTCTGGGCTGTTTGTCTGAGTCCTTTAATACCGAGTGTCTGCTCATAACAAGTCTAAGCCCATGCTTCTATTTACTGAAAGCTCGCCTGCTGAGTAAATATGCATCTGACACACTGAGATAAGGCAGCTTTGGACAACTAAGTTTGGCACATCTTAGATTTCATGAGCTGCCGGATCCAAATGCTGAAGATCCGGTTCCACAAACATTAAGCTGATAAACCTTCATTATGAGTGCGATTTGGATGAAAGTTAAAGCGGGAGTATGCGAAAACCTTGCACCTTGCAAGACGCGATGCATTCAGGTGGAGAAACACTGTTGGAGTGGAGCTTCTTCCCTCACAAATGATCTTTGGCAGTGGACAGACATTCTCAGAGAGCACACAAACCTGATAACAACCAAGTTTAATTCTAGCCCGTCATCAAGTTACTCACGGAATTGATGTTAATTTGCTATACCTGATCTGATATGCCCCAGGGGACGTTTGTCATTTTAACTGGTGAAAGCGACAGACAGCGCTGGCTAAAAGGAGAACCGGGCTACAAGCCTGTCTGGATGAAGTTAAAAATGTCTGTGTATTTTCATGAGCTTGGTGTCATTCACTGGCACACACACACACAACAGTTTTGTCTCTGATATGCATCCTTATGATCAGCTTGAAACGTGGGACAAAAATATCTATTCATTCATAATTTAGTTGCAGTCCGGCATAAAAGAGGTGTGCACAGTTGCACCGACGACGACATGTTTAACATTTTATGCCTGGCTGCTTAAGTGTAGGTTTTCAAGAAGAAGGTGAGGGCAGAACCAGCGCTGCATTCACAACCACCGTGCTGAGCTGGAACCCAACGACTGACACTGGTATTCACCCTGAGCGTGCATGAGCAACACAGGAAATCTCCAACCCCCCATCCTCCATCACTCCCCTCCCCTGAGCTGCTCACTTACAGCACAAATCTCCTGGGCCCTGGCAGTGGACCGCTCCCTGTGGAGCGTGTGCACCCAATGGCAGACATGTTCATGCGCGTATGCGCCGTTTAACAACAGGTAAGCATGAGTCCAAACGCACTCGACATACCCGCCCTAACTGCTTCAGAACACATGGAAAATTAAAATGCTTCACTTTGTCTTTGTGTGTGTGTAACCCCACACAACACATGCACACACCATCTGTGACTTTCTAAACCGAAACACATGTGGAGGGTAATGCGATTACATGGCTCTTTGACAAGAAAACACTTCCTTGCTGGCATCCTTTCTTCCTTCCTTCCTTGCATCAGCTGACTCAGGGGTGGGGGATGGGGGGGGTGACTTATAAGAGGAGGAAGAGGGCGAAAAGTGGCAAAGGAGAGAGAGGAAGAACAACCATCTTGTTTTGGTTTTAACCAGAGTAGCTGGCTGCAACTAGGAGGCTCCTTTCAGCAGATTGGAGATTAATATGAAAACATTTGTTGGCGTAGACTAACAAGCGAGGGTTACTTTGGGTGGAACACGCAGGAAGCATTTCTTCCTGCATGTGGAACACATTCTCTGGGGATAAATAAGGATTTCTTATAATTTCAGGGAGGACTGGACTCGTCATCTGGTAACGGATGAACGCAAATTTGAGGCAGCAGTTTGATCCTGTTGGGATCTCTAATGTCCACCTAAATAATTTCAGAGTGCTCAGTATGGCCATACTTTCCCGTCCACAGGAGGAAACCACTAAACCTTTGTAAAGTTCTTTATCTATTTTAAGCAGCTTAATTCCCTAAATATTATTCTCAAAAACCAAGCTGGGTATCACCATTTTATTATAAGAGGTAGTGTGGATATAATACCAAAGATTCAGTATGATATTAAAATGATAGTCCATACTTTACTGGGAATCTCATCAGGAATTCAATCCCAAATATCAGCACTTGACAGCTTGCTCAGCTCTGCAGACACATTTCAGTCAGCATCAACAAACATCAAAAGTCTCGCGGTTCTGAGTGCTGCATAACAAAATAAACAGATGTTTACATGAAAAGAAGTCGATCGTGGTGGAAGCCGAGAGTCCAACTCCACGTATCCAGCCTTCCCTCTTTACATTGATATATATCCTGCGAAATATTAAGCGAGAATGGGACTGGAAAAAGTGGGTCAGGCCGACACAGCAGTGATCCATTAGTAGACCACGTGCTACTTATCAAGCACAAGCACTGCTAAAAGATGTGAAGAATCTTATGGAAAGTGTGGCGTAAAAGATGGACTCAGTCATCAGAACCTATCAGCTCGATTTGTTACTTTTTATTAGCGTTTCGAATATGCTGAGGCAGCAAAGAATCTGTACATGTCAGATTTGGAAATCAATGCTAAAGAGAGGGCACTTAGTCAAATTTTGTGACATTTGGCCAAAAAGACCAAACCCCAGTAGCCATCATCTTGGTTGAAAACACACCTGAAAAAAGACAAAAACTAATTTCTTATGAGTATACTTGGCTGCAGTCTAAAGTGCAGAAACTACATAGTGTGGAATGATTCAAAACAATCCCTGATTGATATTTCCTGTTATTTTAGGGATTTTATCCTGAGGAAAAGGCATCAGTGTAACAGATCATACTGTGTACTGTATTTTTTTTTTTTTTTTTTCATCCCAGATCATTTTAAACCTTCATCAACCACCACAAGAAACTGTGGAGTTGTTCCGAGGAGTCAGTGTCTGCAGAGCGAACACACATAAAATGAGCTGCTCTCTATCCAGTCCAAATCATACGATTTTAAAGACACAACTCGACCCAGTGCAACCTTTTAAACTCCACCCTACCGGTGGATGGTCAGTAAACACAAACTCACACACTGTGCAGCTCAGTACTGCATTAAACCCACAACTACTATTTTAAAATCCAGTGGAGAGTCCAACATTCGCAAATGTTCCAGAAATGTCGGACAAATATGTCTGGGGGCGTGTGGGTAAAATAAAAAGCACAAGGTATCTCGAATATTTTTCATTGCATGGAATTTTGCAGCCATAAAAAACACGATGAGTTGGAACAAGCTGACATTGAAAATATATCATATTTTACATATACTGTTTAATATATTTTTGGAATCTTCACTACTTACTAACAGGAATTAAGTCTGATTGTTATTAAGTGTATTTAGCAGAAACTATTATCATGGTGGCCTTCATATGAATGTTGCAATGTTCCGCTTCAAGGAAAGCAAAATTTTGCACTTAGTTTGGATAATAAAACCACCATCAGATACTGACGGGGACTGTTCTACGCTTATCTAATGCAGCACATACTGGCTGCTGGGTTTATTTGTTGAGGTGTAGCGTACCTGTTATGTCTCTGCTCTGTGTTAATGACACTCTGCTGTAAACCAAACAGCCCTTCAGGGATAATAAAGATTTACGCCCGGCTGTTCTGTGCTACTCCTTATCTCGCACATATCTGAGGAGGCAATCACAGCGCCGGCATAAAGCAATATGACCCTTTTACCACATCACATCAACCAGCTACCAGACCACAGAAAGCCTTAAATAACAACAAGGGCTGGTTTTTACTACACTCAGGTCTCGTCTGTTAAAGGCAGGCTCGTATTCATTGCTTTTACTGCAGGCTTGCACTTTGTTGTCTGACGAGAATTTCATCGCGGACAGTGTTCTCTGTAGACTTCTTTTTTTTTTTTTAGGTGGTTTTAATCTTTAAATGGATGATCTGTTTTAATTTTAATTTATCTGTTCAATTGTTACTCATATCCTTGGTGCTCCATTTTTTCTTGTTCTTATCTTTATCCTGTGCTCTGCTTTGAAAAGCGCTGCGCAATTTGTTGCTATTGTGATTATTGAAGCTTAACGGAAATTGAAATTTGCATGTTGATTCATGTATTCACTGTTGTCCACAGAAAGACTCCTGTCTACTCAAAACAGCTTTTAGATCACAGGAAAATGAATCAGCTAAGCTCCCCAAGTGTATTGTGAAATTATCCTGTATACTGGAAATCAATGTCGATTAAATTTAGATTCAGGGTTTCCCACTGGAAAAAAGGTGGTAGCCACCTAAAGAGTAAATATGCAGTAAAATGCAATGGACCAAATCAGTCAAGGATAAATGACACTGATGGTGTCATGTCTCTGCGGGGACATTAATGTTCCGGCCCTGGAACTCCCTGTCGGCATCTCTGCACACCCAGGGACTGTCAAGCGTTCTCACTGTGTCGCTTTCCTCCTCGCTCATTTGCTTTCTCTCTCATGACATGTGCTTTGGGTGCGGCTGTCTCCCCGGCTGGCTGGTGATCTCCACACCTGGGTCCAATTGCCATCATCATCCCCTGCGTGAGAACCCCGGTATTCTTCCTACTCACTTATTTCTGCCTACACCTTTTGCACCAGTGTTGCTGCGTCTGCTCTCAGCTCCTATACATTAAAGCTGGACTCCACTCCAGTGCTTCCCTACAGCCATACAACAGTCCCTGATGCTTGGGATGACTCTCAACAAAAGACTCATTCTGAAGGAATGGAAATTACCCTCTCCCCCATTTCCTTCCGGAGATGTATGGTTGGCATGATCTCAGTCACACAGATGGAAAGACTGAGGTTCTTGAGAACCAATTCAATTAAAAAAGTCTCAGCTATCTGGGACCCATTTCTTGCCTGACTACACGAGGCCAAGGGAGGATGAGCAACACTGCCAGCTAATCTCTCATGGCCCTGGTTTGAGATTTAATGCACGGCACTTTAAAGCATTCTGTATGACTGGCAGCCCTTTAAGGCTTTCTTTTTTTAATTGCTCATTTTATTCTCACACATGTCTGAACTTAGCTACTATTTGATTACTCTTGCTGATCTACCCTAATGCCCTTTGAAAACCCACAAAATAACATTGAGAAATGTGCAATTAGAATTCTCAGAATCCAAACCTCTGTGCTCTTGTGAAATGCATAATTTCAGGGTGTTTGTGGAGCTGAGAGCAAGCTTTAAATTAATGCACGAGGTCTTAGGGTTATAAAAGCAGACTAACCCGGAGAAGGCCTAGTTTGCAGCAGAGCCTGTCCTTGTTGAACTGAAATTTTTACCATTACACAGTTCATTGTCCTCTTAGATCGGTCATCTGATAAACAGCAGGGAATTCCCATTGTTCACATACCTAGATGATAAATAATAAACACACTATGATTATTTAGCCTTTAACAATGCTTCTCATTATTGTTTGGATTATAGCTGCCTCTACATCTGCATAGTACATTGTTTCACCATATCTCCTGCTGGTGTTTCAGTATGAGTGTAATCCACGACTATGTTCCTGTGAGCGTGGGATAATGCCAGTGTTCTCCTGCCTGCATACCAATTAGGGGCTGACAAACAGCAACGCGAGGAGACGTTTCAGAAGAGCTGGGGTGGGGGATGGTTGTTTCTCTGGAGCTGAGGGTGACCCGGCGGAGAGCGACCATCACAAACACACGCAGATACACATATACAAACACGGCAGACCTCAGGTCAGAGCTATTTACTGTTCGCATCCCTCAGCCGTTTCATGGTGACATGTGTAAAAGCCGGAGAAGTCTCCGTGGACCCACAACTCCAGTGTTGAGTCTCCAGCTGATGGGGACAATTATGTTGCTGCCCCGCTTTGAGGCCACGGCTGATTTGAAAGGACTAAAAAGTGCGCCGCTTTGCCAGTTCCAGGTGAATGTGTGATTAATGATGGACATGACTGCCGCCGCGCTGTGCGACTACACACCTCGCCTCACTCTCCCCTCTCATTTTACACCTCAGACGTCGCAGTACGTGCTGGTATCCTGAGCCACGCAAGTAGCTCCTTGAGGCTGTACAGAGCAAGATGCTAACAGTAGCGTGGCATGACACTCACAATGCTATGTGTGTATGCTACCTAAAGTCAGGGGATCACCAGAATCCTCAATAATAATCCTCTGGGGACCACGAATCTCCATTCAATAGTTATCGAGATATTTCATATTCAAATGGTGGACTGTGCAACACACTGCTCACTAGCATGGTTTAAAAAAAGACTGTGGCAGCACAATGAGCTTAATTCACTTGTTCAGTGGTGCTACAATACAGAATGTCAATCTCATGTCCGTGGTATTGTTAGTAAAAGTGGATCACATTTCCCACAAACCCCACTGCTCGACTTTGCTGGAGGAGATAAATTAGTTTGAAATGATTTATCCATTGGCAGGTGCTGCCTTTCCACTTCACGAGAAAGCTTTAGTCCAGTTTGCATTGGAATTAAACACAGTGCATCCTGGTATGTGATGGAAGTAATAAGAGCCAGAAAGAGAGAAAAAAAAGAGTTTTCCATCCCCCCTCAGTTTGCTTAATAACCTGCAAACAAATGTAAAATGTCCCTTACTGGGTAAAGGTCTTTTTATACTAATAATGTAGCAACACTGCACTACAAAGGAGCACTGGGGAGAAGCAGGGAGGGGGGTAACAGTTCATCTTGTTTGAATAAATGTCTTCAGGCATCCAATCCCATTGAAGCGATAGCTCAAGGACTGCAGCACAGCGTTGTATCTTTGCAGGTTCAGTCAGAGTCACCATTAAGCAAGCCTCCATTAATGACTTGCCAGCGGAAGAAAAATGTGTTCACAACAACCCCCCCCCTTTTATACATGCAGTACATGAGCATCAACATGTGCATGAGAGGCTGCATGTTTGTCTGCCCGCCTTTGTGTATGTGTGTGAACCGCTGTGCAGTTAGGATGTCTGCTTTTGGCCAGTCGTCGCGGGCTGATTAACTTTGACAGGCTGCCTCTCAGACCCACCACAAACACAAGCAGTGAAGAAACCAGGCAAGGTCTGCACACACAGCCTTGAATTCTTCCTCCCCAGATTTCAAGAACACTCACAATTAATCCACTACAACTAAAACAAAATCATTATACTGACAAACAGAGCCCCAGTGATGCAGTGTGAAAAAAATTGTAGTATTGATAAATTTGCCATTGTTAGTTTGTGTTGGGGATGATGGGTTTTGGTCTTCACTGTTTCTGTTCACCTGTCTTTGGGCAGGGAAATACAAATGGAAAGCAGCTACTCGCTACATTTTGTAAAAAAAAACAAAACATCTTTTGTCTTTGTCTGAGGTCACTCTATTGATGTATTATCACTTCATTCCAAATTACTCCCAGCAGTTTTGTCTGTGACTGTGAATTTAGGCCACGCATATACAAAAATGAGCCTTCAATCAGCAGTTACAACAAACTCACCCTCTTGTTGTATTTTGCAGACAAACCATTGCAAAACGTTGGTCTTGTTTCACTTATTTCACCATTTTATCATACTACAAGAGAGCAGAAATAATACTCACTTTAGCCATTCTATTTATACTGTAGCTGACTGTGTCATTTGGGCAACAATGACTCACATGGACAAGACCGATTGAATTCAACAAATGCTTTCTATGCAACTTCAAGATTTAACGTCTTGTTTTGAAATGTAAGGTCTGAGAAAGACATTACGTGGATCTGTCAGTGTTGAGCAGTCTGTCTCAAATCAATAGCCCCAGCAGAATATAATGAGCTGACACTTCATAATTTGAATTTGAACTTCATTTCTGTTTCATATTTGACCTTTTGCACTAAACCCTTCACCACGGTCTGTTAAGTGTTGAATATACCGTACATACTGCTGCATAATAAGCAGATGAATGATAGCCTCCAGTCATAACAACATTGTTACCGTGGCTGGTGCCTGAGGCTGAACAAGACAAATGGAGGTACGTAGGTGAGCTACGAGTTGCAGTGACAAGAGTAGGCGTGCCCTGTGCTCTTTCCCAACGACTCCGAGAGTTGTATGTGTGCAGTGAACCGCAGTCGTTATTTTTAGATATAACCAGGTTGATTTGTTGATACACGACAAGATTGAGGAGTAATAGAGCTGGGCTGAAGTTTGCACTACACGGCAGCACTAGGAAGCAGTGGATGAAACTCGAAGCAACTGCCTACCTTTGCCTGACAAGTTTTCTAAAAAACCAACATGTTATATGGGCTGTGACAGGCTCCAGCCGTAAGAAAAACAGATGAAAAGGGCCAACAGTAACAGCGCACCTTCAGTGCTTGGCCCTCTAAATGCGAGAGGCATGCTTAATGCAGAGTTAAGTAGAATCTGTTGAAGTGCCAAATTAGGATACAACTGGATTGAGAGCTTCGCACAGACAGCCAGTGCATTGAGTAGTGTAGCAGCTACAATTTTTTAGTCAGAGGTCAACACAAGTCCAACAGTCTTATTAGCACAAAGTACAAACTGTATGTCAGTGTTTGGGTTTTTTTTCTACTAAGAACCATGGAGACAGATTTAAAGAGCAAGAAAAGATGACAAATGAGAAAAAAAGGAAACGAAAAACCAAGGAGACAGACGGAGAAATGTTGCGGTGAAAACTGCCCAGCCTCCACTGTGTGGATCTGACAGCAGCTCCTGGCCGGTTAAATAACCAGAGCGGGCGCTCTAACAGGTTGCTTTTGTGAGCACGTGCTTTTCTCTCCCCCTCGGTCTTTCCGCCCTCACTTTCCTCAGCTCTGACAAGCTTTCACTTGTGCTGCTTTTTGAACAGTGCCTTCTACTGCAAACAATGCCTGCTGTTTCGCTGAAGGGCCCGAAAAACACACATTAGCTCACTCTGCCTCTCTTTTGTCTGCTGTGCTAGATTCCTGCCACGGATCCAGTTGCAAGGCCAATAAGTGCTGGACCGGACTGTGACAGCTCCGGGTATGTCACCGTGTCAAGTGGGTAGTGCGTTGCTGAAGGGCTCTTGGGTAAGACCCTGAATCCCTTCCAGCTCTGGAAGCGTTCGCCTGTACTTTAATCTGCCTGTTGGCGATCTGAGGCAGAGGAGAATGATAAACCTCCTCCGCGAAAGGTCAACAGATTAACACAGTCTCGCTACCCTTTAAATCATAACACAATATGAAGGTACATCAATATACTCGAGTGTACTATATGGATGCCTTTTATTGCAAATAAAGCACTGCAGGGAGACGCTTTAATTCTGCGGGCTTCATTGTGAGAACTCACACAAATCGAAACCCGCAGCCCCCAATGTTTTTCTTTTCAGTTGCAATTATATGTAAAATGTTCTTGATTTTTTTTGAGGAAAACTTTCAAAACCAGCAATCACGTCTCACTGCGGAGAGCATGTGATGAAGCTGAACGTGACGGCATCTCCGTGACTGACTGGATGACTGACACTTTCGCTCGGTGACAGACTGACAGATTTACTAACTAGCTGGCAGACTGGCTGAGTGGTGACCGATTTCAGTGTTTGACAAATTAACCGGTTGCTCAATTCTGGGACCATCCAGCAACAACACATAAAAATGTGCACGCACACACACACACACACTGACACCCACTACCCCCTCAGTGTAGCCTGTCAGTGTTTGTAACCGTTTTCCACCTCCTGCATTATTGTGCAAATTGAAACGCCAAGGAGAGCCATTCATGCACCCACCCAGAGAGCTACTGGTGTGTGTGTGGTGGGGGGGGGGCGTGCCTCCATCTCCCTCTCAGCGTCTTGGCAGGCGGGAAGGGGAAATATGATTATCCAGCGGGGGAATTGTTTCATCAACACCTGGAGCAGATAAATGAAAATAGGAGGATTTATGTACTGAGAACAAGCTTACCTCTGCTGCCAGGAAGCAATTAAGCAGGAAGCTGGAATACTACCCCCCATACTCTCTCTTTCTTCCTGTTACACCATCGCTTTCCAACCCTTTACCTTCCTTACTGCGTCTCTCTGTATTTGTCTGGGCGCTCAGAGCTGGCCTCACACCGGCGGCACATTCGGAGAACGGATGGCGACCCTTTGGGAAGGCGAGAGGGAAGGCGTTCATCGCCGCCAAGCGTCTCGTTAATGGCTCACGACGAAACGTCTGTGAAGTGTAGTGATCTCATTTAACTCAATGACGGGCGGGGGGGCGGGTGGCGATGTACGCTCGCCTCCCGCACAGCCACAGATAGGCGGCGCGGTGGCTTGTCTCGCCCACCTGCTGTGAGCGATGAGAGGAGGAAATTTCAAATGCAACCGTCACAGTTATGTGCGGCTCGCGCTTGAAAGTGGCATCATACTTATTTTTGCTTCAGTGCACGCTGCTGAGTTAAAAGGGTTTTTTTGCCACATATTCCATACATAATATTTGCTTTAACACTTGCCGAAAATAGTTCACTTGCATCTGGATTTTCAAACTAGCATGTGCCTGTAGTAATAACTGTGGGTGTATCCTTTCTGATAACGACTTGACTTGACTGACACGTTGATGAATAATCACAGCGCAGCCATCAAAACATTTTATCAACCTGTGCTTCAGTGTTTGATTTAAGGAACAGCATCAGGTGTTGAGGAACTTCTGTTGAGAGCAATGAGCAGCAGTCGCACAAAAGGGCAAAAGTTCCCCACTCAATTTGCTCTCTGGATCATCGCCGCTAAATAATGTTAAAGATTCTTGCACGATGATAACAGTTCGCAGGAGTTACATCTGCTGCACGGCGAGGGGGAGGATGGCGCCTCAGCTGGGATTAACTGAGCTGAGACTGAAATTGTGGTAATTAATATTGAAACACTCACTTCAAAGCAATTGATGAAGTGTCCTCTCACCAAGCCAACAGCTGTAAATTTGCTGCAAAAACCCATCCGAGTGTTAGTCCAAAAAATTTGCCCTTTTAATGTCAGTGGTTTTTCCCAATGGATCTGCTGTTTTTTTGTACAGAACATCTTCAAATTAAATCAAAAGGATCTGTCTTGTGTCATACGGGATGCATTATTACTGCGGACAATGAAAACATGAAGCTATATGATGATGAGTACCATGCACAGGCCACAAAATTTCTTCAGACCAAAGCTGATTTTCATACCAGGCACTGGGCGAGCTGATGAATGTGCCATACGTCCCAGAATAATATGTGGGCCTTTAATGAGGATTAGGTATCCGGGTCACCCACCGACCAGCCCTCTCTCTGTGAACCTGGCTGACCAGACCTGGCTCCACGCTCAGTGCTGGCAAACACCTTTCCTGCTGGTATGTACTGAGCCACATCCTTTCAGATGTATAATTTCACTGTGGAAATGAAGTCAAGTGTGGTCTGTCTTTGTTCACAAAACCAGAAAATAAGTTTCATATAACACTGAAATCTGCTTTAACTCAATGCAGACCCCAACCCAGAAACAGCAATCACTGACTTGCCTCCATCAATAAAAATCACAAGCCGTATCAGTTTTGAAAAAGGATGGCTCCTAGCCATTGTTTACATGATTCCATTTGCAGCGTGCGTCGTCTGCACGCCCAGATGACAACATAACACACTGCGAAGATAATGTGATTAATGCATTTTGCTTTCACCTGCAAATATTCTCATTTGAGAATCTAAAACACATCCAGCATACCAATGCTATTATGCCATTGTTATTAGAATGAATTCTGTTGAAGTGCTTCCCCGGTGTAAGTTGAGCTGACAGCACAATATGGAATCAAGCAACCTGCATCGCGACAGTGGCCGGGTTGCATTCACTCCTTAATTAAAGGCCCTGCCTACAAATCATAAAGTCAGCGTGGCTATGAATAGCGTGGTATTTGAACTACACAGGGCCGGAGCAGCTGCTGCGCTACGAAGCCGAGAGATGTGGAATGCAAACAGTAGCTTGGCAGAGTTCTGTTTATGTTCCCTCACTCTCACATGCTGCCTGTTTTCTTTATTGACTCAACAACTGGCCTTGTGCGCAGGCTCTGGTGTGTGTGTGTGTGTGTGTGTGTAATTCTGATCTCATTCCATGTCTTGGGTAAAGCTCTGCTGGCTCTAAGGTGTGTCCTCATTTCAGACGCGCTGACAAAGTGGCCTCTGAAATGAACCGTGTGGCCTGTTTGCTAGAGGGGAGCAGATGCATTTTACTGCCGCTGATCTATGGGTAAACAACGGCTGGATTAAGAAGAAAAAAGAGGTGGGGGTGCGTGCTCGCTATCTGTACAGTACACGAGGAGAGAGGGAAGCAGTCAGAGCGAGGAGACAGACGGGGACAGGGAGCAGAGGAGACAAACTGACGGTTTCCTTTGGCAGATCTGTCAGCCAGATATGATTCCGGGTGACACGGCTCGTCTCTTGCCCTTGCAGGATTTAACTGCAGCGGCTGTGCTACACATGCCTTATTATATATCCCATTTTATTTCAATCACCGCCTCCCTCTTCGCTCAAGCTGAGCACGGAGCCGCAGCACCGAGTTTCAGACGCGTTTTGAGGATTCATGAAGTGAGGGGAGTCAGAGATGGCAGCAGGTCGAGCCTGTTGAGAACTGATGATATCTCGCACACAACAGCACAAACTGCAGCTGAGTCCATGATTACAATCTGCTTCCTGAAAAAAAGGTTGGACCAACAGGAGGCCTTGAATTCCACTACCCGTGTTTATGGAGGTTCTTATTGCGCATGCCATATTTCGACTGTAAATATTAAATTTAACATTTTTCAGGCCAAGTAAATAAAGAAACCAGAAGGGTTTCATGTTTAACCTATAACCTTATCTTGGCAGGAGTCAAAAACCCTGTAAAACCTGTTTGACTATTACAAAAGTAACAGTAACAGTGATAAGACTCAACACTTATCTTGACACAGTACTCACATGCAGGATATATTAGCTATGAAATGTGTAGAGCGACTGCACCAGAAGGGATGGGGAACTAAATCCACAGTGCCTTTCAAAGACCAGCCCCAGATAATGTGCCAAACTGAGCAGTTATCGTCAACCTGGCAGTCGAATGTGCGTCTGCAGCGTTGCAACGTAGGAGGAGCCCTTTGTTTCCCCGGCTCTCCATTTACATATCAAATGTTTTTTTTTAATGATATCCTCGACGTATCAAGACACAAACACAGGACTCTCCCAGATGATGTCTCGGCCATGCAGGTTTATGTTATGCTCACAGGTTTTCATTATTTCCTCTTTGTTTCGGGTGCCAGTCAGAGGTGTGAATCAGAGCTGTAGCAAAAACAAACAGAGAAAAACCCCAAACACTTCACTGTTGTTTCTGTTGTTGGCAGAGTACATAACGGGATTTTCAGCTCAGTGATGAGGTATTCCTTACTGAAATGCACACTGGGAACATCTGTCCTTATATGCGCGTGGACAAAAAGCATGTACCTTCCATGTACGAATGATTACAGCCACCCATTACTTTTTAATGTACAGATGGCATGAGAGCACTGCACTTAGACAGACTTGATTTTGAAGCCGTCATTCGCTAAGGATGACACTCGAAGGAAGCGAGAGATTGTTTCCGGGACATAACAGCGGCAGACCGGCTGCACAGCAGAGCAGGGTAACAGCGAGCAGCACGGCTCCAAGTTTGAGAGAGAGAGGGTAATGACCAGCCTGATGCACTGACAGACCTACAGTATGTCAGCAATGACAAACTCCACCTGCCAAACCGTGACTCAAGCTCTGCGAGCAAAGTGTGGATGGTCGACAAGGTGTTTAATTTCACCAGGAAAACTGAGCGCGGCAGCTGAGCCCTGAGTTGTCAGGTAAATATCAGCCAGACAGTGAGGGGAGCAGAAGTGGCAATGGAAAAGAGAGAAATTCCACATTGCCTGACCACCCTCTTATCTGAGATCCATTATCTTGGCCGTGGCTTGTTATATGGCTGCCAGAGCTATCAGACTGAACACTGAAGCAGCGGACCTTATTTGGCTTTGCTTGCACCCACACATGAACACACAGAAAAGGCTAAA
The DNA here is from genome assembly GCA_016785225.1 of Psettodes erumei. Taxonomy (NCBI): domain Eukaryota; kingdom Metazoa; phylum Chordata; class Actinopteri; order Pleuronectiformes; family Psettodidae; genus Psettodes; species Psettodes erumei. Next base: position 3,010,666 of record JAFBJZ010000781.1, read on the forward strand.
CGCTGCAAATGCAATCAACATACCAACAAACAAAGAGCTGTTATCAAGCTACAGACTCGCATATCACCGGATCTTATTTCACACAGGGAGCTGAGCACTGAGCAATTATTGTCGGCATCACTTGGCCTATAAAGACTATTCCCCTCTGAGTTGGTGTTTGTAGCGAGTGTCGGTAGCAGAAGAGCATGTCGACAACTGTTAACACTAATTGCTTTCACACCAAGAGCGATCTATTAAGAAAACATGCAGCGAGATTCAGCGCGACGTGAAGCCGAGGCCCTCATTAAAAAACATGACCACGTGGACTGGAAGCTGATCCGTGATCTGCAGCGTTTTGATGACTTTTGATTTCCCTGCGCGACTTCAAGCGTTTCGACCTGCGGGTTCGTCCGGTGTTGGAGCCGCTGCTTCATTCACGCACTTCAATGTTACTTTCAGACCCCATGAGGGCTACAAAATAATATCATAATATTGTCTATTGGACATATGACATTTGTTTTTAAAATACACAAAATAAAGGAAATTAGAAAATCCTCCAGATGAAAATCTGAAAGTATTCCCCCTTTTTGTTAGGGCTTAACTGAACCACTGACATATCTTAATCTGTTTCACTTGAGTTTGAATTGAAAGCGCTATATTTACAGATGACTGCTAAGCAGTTTTCCACTTACGGTAATGCGACAGACATCTGCTGAGTTAAATCCAAATGTAACAGAATTCATCCAGTCCTCAGCTCTCTGTCTCTCATTCAGCTGCCGCTTCGGTTCTGAATGTCATAAGATACTGATTAAGGTCATTAACATATTAATGTGATGGAATTCCAACCATTAACCATCCGCATTAGCTGTTGCTTAGCGCTTGACTGCGATCAAGCCGTAGCGAACCAAAATACTGTGTGCGTGAGCAGCTAACAGAGGACTGTTTGTTTGCCAGCAGACTCTGACACTCTGCTGGTCATTGAAAACAGCAGAAACGTGCAATCACTAGCTTTAAAATATCAACCAAGTGGCTCTTCACTTCCTCAGTCATACCTGTATGTTAAATACAGTGATTGCTGGTGACACACTGCAGGCATCCACAAAGGTTTGGGGTTTTTTTTTCCTTTAGTAACATGGCCGAGCAGGCCTCTTCAGTGTAAAGTGTTCACCTTTGTTTGCAGCCGAGCATTGTTGAAATGACTATTAATACTTTTCCCCTCGCACATGCACACCATTCAGCGAGACCAGTCAACAGGCCTTTGTGCCGAGTGAGTTTGCGAGGCTGGAAAAAATTACCTACCCTCGCATGCAAACAAAAATGTTGAAAAGGGATTCGAGTGATGTGAGGGCTGAAGTAAGCCAGGCTTTCTCTGTTTCTCTTTGCTCTCTGTCAGCGAAGGACGTGGCTGAAAAGAAAAACAGCCATTACTTAATGAGCCACTTAAAAGAGTGCCCTCTCTATTTAGGTTTCATTATTTTTATTGTAAATCCTTCACAGCCTTCGCCTTCGAGCCGTTCATTCGGAGCCTCTGCAGCCAAGCACGCCATTGTACAATAACCAAAATCACAGGGCTGGAAAATACCTCAGCTGGATGACGAATATGATCACGATGGAGTTATCTCCAAATGATCTCAAACTGCTCAAATGAAATGTACTTAATGCTCTTTAGTAACACACGTTACTAAATCACAGTGGAGGAACCTGAAAGAGGGTTAGGAAAGGCATGGGGGGGGTCAGCTCTGGATAATTACCCAGGAACCTTGTAACAGTGCAGCTTCGAATGCACGGCAGGCGCGGAGACAGCATCTTAATCACACCATAATTACATCCTGTCATTTACCACAATGAAAACACAGAGACAGGAAGATGGAAGACGGCTCAGGATGACAAGCAGGAAATGGATAGATATATATATATATATATGTGCCAACAACAAGCTTCCCACGCGCTGTTATGTGCTGCTTCATATGTGTCATCTATGTTGTACAGGACCCATTTCAGCAGCTCCTCGTACCTGAAAACACAGAGGCTCTTATTCAGAGGTTTTGTAGAGCGGCTGCATTCAGTCTGTAGAGTGATACCTAAAAACCAAACAACTGACAGCACTTCAAAAAGGACTGCCTTCCAAAGAAACATCCCAGTGCTGCTGGCTCAGAGCCTCAGAAATTAAGTATCTCTCTCTCTGTATCTCTCTTCTGCCTGGTGTCTACCAAGACTGGGTATGGACCTTCAGTATTCACTTTAGTACTGACTGACATGTGTTCAATGACTTTAACAACTGCCGAGCACCCAAGGCATCAAATGTGTGCTGCAGATTGAAACTCTTCTGAGGAACTTGTCTGAGTATCTGATTTAAATCACAATTTGACAAACTTAAGGCAGTAATGGTTATAGGTTATATAGTGTCATTTTGAAGCAGGTTATGTCTCAGAGTTTGGGAAACTGTAATGGCCATCACTGCCATTTTATAGACTATACGATCATTCGATTAGACTAGATGAGTAACTGACCTAACTGAAGCCATAAGCCCAGAATTTCCCAACTTGGGATCAATAAAGTACCTATATATACACTGTGTTACATCTGTTGCCTCAGCTGACCTCCATCTCTCTTTTAGTGTTTGACTTGTTGGAAAACTGAAGTCTTTTCTGCCATTCTCTTTTATTTTGTGAAACATAACCTGAAACCTCCATACCTGAAAACAAGTGTGGTTTTACGGCAACACACGAAGGCTGAGCCAGTGATTGTCACGCTTCCACTTCCACAACACCCCAGAACCTTCCCGAGATGGATATATTTAGGTCACTGGTCGACATGGCTTGGACAGATGCACGGTGGAGTTTCAACACTCTGTGTGTGTGTGTAAGAGAGAGAGAAGGCTTGTGAATGTGACCACACATTTATCAGCCATGCTGTCACCTACATTGTGTGACAGTGAGACAGAGCCGAGACTGGGGGGACGTCCCACTGGCATCAAGAAAGCCGTCTCCGTGGGATGCGTCTGCCAATGAGCAGCGGCGTCTCGTGTGTGTGTGTTTGGGGGGGTCGGGGGGCTGCCTTGTTAATTAAAGCCGGAGTTGCTTGTCAGTACCGACATATGATGCGCGGCACTATCCTCGTCGGGGGAGAAGAGAAAACATGGAGCGCGATTGCTGCAGCCCGTGCAGCAAATCTGCTGCCTCAACATGGAAGCAAGACGTCTTACTAGGGCAACGACGGCTGCGGCTTCCAGTGTCAGCATCGGTTTGCGCCGTGTTAGTCAGCAGGCGATCAGATAGCGTACTTGCAGAGCAGAAGCGCACAGCTAACCGCAAGGAAAAGATGGGATTTGCAGACTACCTTCGATTCTGTCGAACCCGTTCGCGTCAAGGAAGCCCCGGCTTCCACGCGAGCTCAAAGGCTTTTTTTAATACGTCTCTGCATAGATGTTACCGGGGCGTACTCGTGTTCACTGGCAAGCAAAGCGCCATCATTTGAAAGTGCCCAGTAGCGAATGCGATGGCACCTGAACTGGCGCTCCGTTTGAGGCCTTGATCAGAGCGCTTGATGAAAGCACAGAGACACGTGCTTGTACGGGGGAACGCTGCTGGCGCACATCCACGCGCCAGCTGGAAAAATGCGGGCGGAGAAGCAGCAACTCACAGCTTCCCTAACAGCTACTGTCAAGCCCCCCTAAGGAGAGGGACCTCATTTCCTCATGTTGCTTTGACAGAGCTGCTCAGTGGCCAACAGCACATGATAAACATAATGATTAGTGTGTAAAACTGGAAGAACCCCCCCCCCCAGCATACTCAACATATTGAGCAAAACAACCCTGGATAATAAATACAAAGACTCTTCTACATGTGAAACCCATTTTTTGCCTGACTGGCTGACCTTTCAGCTCCCCGACCTAAACACTGTTGTAATATCACGAAAGCAACTAAACCCAAATCCCCATTAGAGTGAATTTTTAGAAACTCATGCTGCGGAACGAAAAACCCAAACAAATCCAAATTCACGTCAAAGCAGATGAACAGAAGGATTGCGGATTAACGAGAGGGGATTTGCCACTCCCGACATCACTCACAGAGCAAATGGAGCAAATCAAACATCTTATTAATACTGTGACAGATGGATAATTGTGTCATTTTATTATCTGCTCCCTTGTTCGATACCCACGGGGAGACTTCTGGAGGGTTTAAGTCACAGCGGGTAATTGTTTTCTTGTGCCGCGGCTGTCAGGTGAAAACCCTGCGTCTCTGTGAAATCGACCTTCCAGCAACTCAGAGAGTTGGAATAATGTTTGGAATATTTTGCCTGAATGTTCCACAGTAGAACTGATGATTTAATCATCGCACTCCAAGAGAAGAAAAAAAAATATGATAACCACCCAAACTGGACAGACTGGATTTTTCTTTTTCTCTTTCAAAACAGCCCACAATAACAAACCGATCATGCCGGAATCATCACGGAATCACCTGCAACATTTTCCTAAACGCCATAAGGTGCCCGTCACAAAGTAGGATGCCTTGTGTTTGTACAGTCAATTTGCACAGGTAAGTAAGCGGCTTTCCTGTGAGAAACGAGGGGATTCAAAGCAAATAAACACGCCGTAATCAAACGCGGCCGGGGCTGCAAATTGCTTTCGGCTGTAATGAAACAGGTTATGGGAGCGGGCGAGACCACCTAAGCCTTCATCGGGGGAGCTTGATCCTATCAGCGCGGAGCTGGAATATCAACAACGCTAACCAACCGAGTGTGTTTAGAGTCAAAGTGCTGTGGGAGAAACCCATAACCTTGGGCTCTTACGAGCAGGCGGTAGCAGCTGTGCACAAGCTCCAGACTAAAATAGGACAATCAAATGACAGTAACCCAAAGGTGGCTTGGGTTTTATGAAACATAATCATCCTGAAGTGCTTTAGAGAGCAGCAAAAGGCTCAAGCAGGGAATACAAGAAACCAGATAGAAACAAATATTAGTACGTTGGCCGTGTGGGTTCACTGAACCCAAGGGAGGACGGGACACTGCAATGATGTTGGCAGAATGCTAATGGAGACCGGAGCCGGACTGCACGACCCGACATAAACACGGCCGCGCTGGCCATCAGTCACTTCAGAGAGGCTGAGAGGACCACACACGCTCCCTCCGACGAGCGTGTGTGACCTTATCGGAGCATGATGCAATAGGTCAGAGCCAGTCCCCGGCAAAATGCTGCTGTGTCCTCCTCATAATTAATGAGCAATTAGCACAGGTCCAGCGGGTCACGGGTTCCGCTCCAGTGTACAGTAAAAGTAGGGGAACGCATGAGTCGCGGCCGATCGTGAGACGTTCAAAGACGGCGTGTCTTTCAGCTGATCAACTGAAAACAAATGCGCAGCAACCGGCTTAAGACATGAGCAAAGAGTCAACATGCTCACTTTATTCAGAACATACGGGGAAATCAAGGGGGGGAAAGCGCACACACACACAAAAAAACTTATCTGTGCACAACCCCTCATGTAATTGTACCAGATCCACCAACATCATTTAATAAGCGCAGTCCATTTGCATGCAAATCAGACCAATTACCAAGTAGCTGGCATGTGAGTATCATTTCACACAGTAGTTGTATCATGCCTCATTTGCTTAGCCTTGAAGCATAAGCTTCTATGTGGAGCACACTGTGTTCATTCATGTTGGATTTAGCACTCTAGAAAGAAAACTATTACTGCTCGGCAAAGTGTGAAACCAAAATTAGACAATTATTTGACTTAATTTCCCTCTCAAAACACAAAGAGGCGGCCTTTTTATTATGATAAAGCAGCCGAAGAGAAACCTCTTCAGAGCAACTGCATGGCACAACAGCAGACAAAGGGGACCATGACAGGGACAGATGTGAAACCTCCGGACTAAAATGACCTCGAACTGCATCGGCCACGCAGAAGGTTATACTCCTTTAAGTCGGTAGAGCAGGGCATTGTGTTGACAGCAGCGGAGGCACCAGCACGCTGAAAGAAGACCCCAGTAAGAAGCACTTTGCTGCTGTGACATCTTCGACGTCTCTCACAGTCAGCAGCTGTCAGAAGTGGCAGCCAAGCAGCACAAAGGGCAGAAATACTCATGCACACACGCGCACACACAACGTCTCAGCGCGCTACAGTTGCGCAAATCAACAAGAAAGGGCAGACACACACCTTGGCTAACGTGTAACAGGTTCATCTAAGGGAAGCAGCGTTGTAGCTTTACTACTAAATACTAAATGGGGAATTTATGCCACAATCTGAACCTCCTATGAGATTCATTTCTATTACCGGGTTTTATGAGGTGCAATATTTTAAATCCATAGCAGCTACATAGATGTTTCCAACTGTGTTAAGTCTCTGTTCTTGTGTTCATTATAGGATGACAATAGTTCTTTGTGGTTAGGGTTCATGCACACTTGACACCGACACATCTCCCCTGACCCACCCCCCATCTGCTTTCACACCCACTCTCAGCAGCACAAGAGGGCCAAGCTAAGTGGAAGAGCAATATAATTACAGATGACCCACACAGGTTAAACCTGTTAACCGATGGGTGGTGGCCAATTGATGATCTTTAACTCGGTGTTAGAGGATGGACATTAGAGACACATTTCAAGTGAATGGGAGAGTGGTCTCAGACTTTTGGACCCCGGTGTATCACATGCTGCAAATCTGCATTCAAGTCAGCATTACCGACTGAGCACTATGTAGGAGGTGAGACTCAATCACAGCTGATTAATACCATTGCTCAGCCGACATGGGAGGTTGTCATTGAAATGAGGTGGCCTGTGGTATGATCCACGGGCTTTCAAATGAGGTCATCATCTTAAAATATACAGATCGCAGTTTATTAAAGCTACCGATTCATATTTCAACTACAGCAGTGCTGTCATTCCCAGAACGAGCGGTGGAAAAAAAAGACACAGGCCTGGCTGGCCTGTCATAAAGCCGAACATCCCACAGGGAACCATGTTTTATTTGTCATTTGGAATGTAATTAGATAAAAGAGATAAGAGGATGTCACTGGAGAACCGCCTTTCTCCCTGAGATCATTCCTCTGACATCAGACGTACCAAACAGAAACGACGGAGACAAAAGTTATCGGCACATGTCCTATCAGCCTGACACGACAGATGAATGGTGCAGCAGGCTGTTTATCAAAGAGCAAAATGTTAGGAGCGCACTGACAACTCACAGTGAATCAGACTATAGAAGCCAGAGCTATTCCAGACACCGTATTACCTGTTTATTTTCCATAAAAAAACATGCACTGCCAAGGATGATTAACGTTTCCTTCACAAATCCTTCAACTGTGCTATTCAGCGGGCTGAGTTGTGTGCTGCGATGGTTGTCAAACACTTTCATGTCAAGGACTTCAAACAGACCTGATGTCCCAATGAGGGAACAACTGTACAGCTGTCAACTGCCTCGTGTGATGACATTCAGAGCAGGAATGATGTGAGACACCTGGGGGGGGGTCCTGAACCTCTGAGAACCTCCAGTCTACACCATCAGGTGATCAGTTCATCTTATCCAGACTCCAACTGGCATCATCTCAAGTCCTCACGTTGCTGCTGAGTGTGTGAGTGAGTGTGTGGGGGTTTGCTCAAGGACCCCCCCCCATCTGACAACCACTCCACTGATGAAGAATGCAGCGCGCGCGCGCGCGCGCACGCACGCACACACACACAAGTAATGATCCTCCTTACCTCCAGACGGTCCAGGCTGATGAAACTGGCTATAGCAAATCCATCAATGATATCCTCCTCCTGCGAGCTGGACTCCCGTCTCTTTCGCCGGAGGGGACGCGGCGCTCTGGCGGCGGCTGCGGGGTGCGGCGCCTTTTTACCGGGCAGGGAGGCGGCGTCCCTCCCCGGACTGTGTCCCTCCCTGTCAGAGCAGGAGGAGTTGGGGTCGGGGCTGCGGGCGTCTCTGCTCCCTGCCTCCCGCAACCTCCGCACCCTCTCCCGCTTGGACCGACATCTCCGACCCAGCTTCAGTTTCCCATCCATGTTGTTGGAGGAAAGCGTGCGGTGTCAGGAAAAGAAATATAAATAGCCTCCAACTCCACAGTAGGTGCTCGCTCTAAACGCTCGCTGCACCGCGTAGCTAATAACAAATAACACACACTTGACTGACAATTGTGGGCTGCGCTGTAATGTGAAAGATAGCGCTGCGTGTGCGTCTAAATAACGCAAATACAGCCTCACAGCACTCGATGACCTTGAGTATAAACCTCCCCAATCTCCATTACAATAAGCAAATGTTCAAGTATCCCCACGCAGGCGAAAGAGAGCGCAAAGCGACGCGGGTCCACACGTTAGGTTTGTGACGAATCCGCACCGTGTCGACGCGGTATCCGTGAAAGCAGGTGCAAAACGGCGAAACAGTTAAAATCCACGCATTCCGCTCGCTTTGTAACTTTTTGTTGCATCGGAATAATAACAAGCGACGTTCGAGCCTAACCTCGCTGCATACCGCAGACAGCGCAGAGGAATCATGTCGCTGCCCGCTGTTGTTTTCCACCACCCCGATCCATGATCCAAGGCTGTCAAATAAAGAGCTCGGGATATCCGTCCGGAAAAAAATAACACACGCCTGGCGAACAAGTAGCCTGCGTATCGATCGTGGCTGTCGGATGAGTGAATGATCCCGCATACATGTGGAGTTTTAAGCCATATTCCTCTCTGCGCTTCAGGGGCAAAGGATCCCAAGTCTGAGAGCTACTTATGCGCAATATTTCCTAAACGATCCCGAACCGTCCGAATGAGACAGCCATCCGGTGTGTAATCAAACTCCACGGGGCGATGAAGCGGTCTATTCCGGCTCGCATAATGTTGGGTTTCCTATGAATCCACTCCAGTCCGTCCCCTGGCTGCTCAGTTGCTCAGCGGCTCGTGGTATTTTCTATTCGCATAATAAGGCTTTGATAAGTGTCCTTAAAGCGACAGGAGTGATTAAAATCTCCTCTCCCCCCCTCTTCTCCTTCCCTCCATCCGAAATTAAGAGACACAGGCAAACTTCAGAGAGCCCACATAGCTGACGTATTTCCTCCACCTCTGGCCTACAATTTACCATAGGAAGGAAGCTGGCTTTACAAAAAGAGAGAGAGAGAGAGAGAGCGCGAGAGGGGGTGGGTGGCACACATCATTCCCTCTCACTGTTGGGCACACTTTGTCACATCAGGCACTATTTCAGTCTGTCTGTCAGAGCTGATGCCACATCATGCCTTTCTCACTGACTGCTTGTGCCTGTCACCGGTATCATGCAGGACGTGCAAACACACACACACACACACACACACACACACACACACACACACACACACACACACACACACTTCTGCGCAGCTATCCTTGTTAGGACATGGCAACTCTAACGATCAGCCTCAAACAGCCTTTCCAAGGGGTGTCAGAAAGTGAGCGCCGACCGAAAATGTCCACACTTCCCCCAATACTCCAATGGTCTAAAAACTCAGGCTGGTCCTCACAATGTATAGCTGTACCATCACACACACACACACACACACACACACACCAGGTCTTGCCAAGATCTAGATTCTGACCAAGCTGGTTATGACTCCCAACTGTATGAGTTGGCCTGAACACTCCTCAAAGTGTAAAGTTACATTTCTGTCAGTTTCACCTCAAAACTCCTTGATTCTACAGTAAATATTTGAAATATGGATTGCAACACTTACCCTGCCCCCTGCCCCAGCTTTTTAGACCCTGGAGCAGTGGAGCTGTTGTTGGCCAATCTGCGGTTTGGGCTCTTCCCTGGGTCCCTACGGGAGTTCCACGGTGTCCTCTGCAATGTCGAGCCTGGTTCAATTGATCTCATTTTTAATAAGCAGAAATTAAATCAATGACATTATATAATCTCTGTTTTGCGTGTAAATTATTTGCATTATAGGTTTCCTTGCTCCTACAGTCACTTTCACATTTCACCTGTACTGATAGGGACGCTTTACATAAGTACGCCGCCTGTATGAATGCATAAAAAATGTTCTCAGTGGGGCCATTAACGTTGTGTGGTGTAAACTCTAATTGATCCTGTACACAACAGTGCAGGGGCAGCTACACTAGCTCAAATATAACATCTGGTCGAAAGTATTTCCTCTGTGGCAGAAAAAGAGCAGTTCATCAAATAATTGATGAAAAATAATATGTTGAAATGATAAAACTTTGACTGCTTCTGTCCAGTATAGTACAACAATATGTCCTATGTATATATTCACTTTGACATCATCCCACAGGAAACCACAGAAACCAACTGATAATTATCTAAATAAACTGCTACATACACTGCAGATCATCATGACTTTTAGACTATGTACAAAGTGACAAAACTATAAAATCAAATGACAGAAGTCCGGGACTGTGTCTCCTGTGTTACTATTTGCATAACGCTTTGCTTAACCGGATATTTACTCTCTTGCTCCGAGCTTGAATGAAGGAAGCTTACTGGGGGCTGTGAACCTGCCATCCTTCACTATGTGCCAGCTTTCATTCCTGCTAAGATTACTTCAACTTTATCAGGGGATATGCAGCGCGCTGCCGAGCTGCGTTCAGCTTAAAGGGCAGAACAGACTGGTGGCAGCACCTCGGGGGCCGCTCGTGTTAAGCAACCGACACACTCAGATTGCATTTTATTTTAAAAGAGGTGACTCCGCGCCCTGTATGATGCAAATACAGCCCCGCTGAGTCAGCAGCTTATCACATTGGTTATCTAATAAGAAGAGCTGGCTATGAACACAATCGTCACATTTGCATTTCTCATCAGTCGGAGTCAGCTGGGGACAAGCGGATAAGAAACACTGCTGATGAGCGGCCTGTTAATGATATATGAGGCTGCGTGAGCTGTGGAAAATACTCAGTATTCAGCCAGTGTGAAATACTGCATATAAGAATTCTCTGGCTCATTATTTGATCTTCCAGACTGGAATATTTAGATAGTCAGTCAGCGCGGGTGGCTCAGGTGTGGGAATCTTCTTTTATGGCGAGAATCTTCCCTGAGACTGCAAAGCAACACATCAAAATGCAAAATGAAAGTACTTTTATGCAAATGTAGCGTGCTGCAGGGTAAATTATCCAGAGCACTGTAGGTGATTAAACTGGAAACTGTACGGCGTGAGCGAGTGTGATGAAGTTGCTGCGTCAGGTTATTACACTGTGTAGTCTATACGCAGATATCAAAATGTTACACTTAGACCATACATTCATGAACGGCTGCAGTTAAATGGCTCATAGCTAAGGCTGTCCAGTGCTCAATCAAAGGAGCAAGTTTAAAGACGGCAGCAGCAAGCGTGTTCTGTCTGTACGTGGCTTTGGAGAACAATAACCAGGTGAGCAGCACATCCATCTTTGAGTGAATGGACCTTTCAGGAGCCTGAGACATTATCATTTTCTGTGTTGCTTTAACCTCTGTAACCACTGTGAATAAACCCCTCTCTGTTTGAACAGCTTTGCAAGAACTAATTCAGTAAGGAGATTAAAAAGGGGGGGGGGCAGGTATGGTGAGAGGGCCGTGGAGGAGAGGGAAGAGATTACCTCTGTTTCTTCATGCTACTATTTGATGTGAGCTTAATCCATAGCTACAGACTCTGAGCTCCCACATCGCAGTCATTCAAACGCGAGTCTTTTAGAAACGCCGAGCCCCGGCTGCGCTGCGTAGCAGAGGGGAGGGAGCCTGTCATGCCTTTATGATGTTTAAGCAGCACAATTGTTTTTCTTTGCCTCTGCCACTGCGATAAGGAATCATTTGATGCCGCTTGGGGTCAAGGTGCTCCTAGCTTAAAAGGGCTACTTTCTGTCGAGATAGTTCTATGAGTGTACTGTGTGGCATAGAAGAAAACAATACAAAGAAAAAATCATTTTAAAAAAATCCATCCTCAAGTTCACAGCATATCCCTTGTAAAGAATATAGCCCACAGACATCAGGAGAGCTAGATTTCACAGTGGAACACGAGACAGCTGTTCCACACAAATCCCTACGCTGCTGTAAAGAACATAAATTCTGCTGGGCTCACAACGTAGTGTGATGTGTGCACAGTCTGTGTGATAGGACTGCATTCATCAAGCCATCTCTCAGCTTTCTGAAGGTATGGTAATGGTTAAACTGGCAGATGTGTTCAAATTCTGTTGTTTTTTTGATTTTAAACATATCTGCATGGCATGGATGCTGTAGTTCAGGTAAGGTAAATATACTGCTTATGGCAAATATATTGTACTATGGAGGACCAGACACTGGACATAAATCAAAGGTACAGAATTGTTCGATAGTAGTTTCTACATCACTGGGCTGGAGCTTCCTGAGTTCACTGTGAATCAACTTTTACTGCTGGTAGAGTTTGTTTGATTTATGGGAGTAAGGGTCTCCCCTCAAAGAAGACGATTATAGTTTCAACTTGGTCTTGACTTGGATAAACGGTCTAACAGCTAACTGGGAGCAAACCGATCCCACGGTGACTTTCGTCTGAAAGGGGCAAGGAGCAGGAAAATGAATGAGTCGTTTGATTAAACGACAGGATACGTGCAGCTTTACAAATGTCCCTCTGAATGAGACGCACATGATTTGTGTTGTGTTTTCTGCTCTGATGTCTCTATCAGCAGGACGTCATCTGTCAGTGTGTCCCACACTTCAAATCGCTGCTGCAAAAAGGGAAACCACCTTTGTGGTTGTGGTTTGGTTGGGGAAACAAAATGGTCTGGATTAAAAGAACAGCTTCATTAAGGCTGTTATTTTAACCTACATTGGCACATGTAACCCCACCAAAAAACCCAACTAAAATAAAATAAAAAATAACTTAACTTACCTGTCTTAGGGTATGTGTGTCAGCTCAGATGATGAGGTAACAAGGTTTTCCAATTTTTAAAAGTGGGTGCAGATAATCACGTTTCGAGGGCAGTAACGTACTGATTTCTTGATTATCTGCAGGATCGGTGCATCACAAAAGCAACGCGAGCACTTCGTGGACCGGCCTCATACGCGCATACGTACGTCAGCCCCTCAGTCTCCTTGTGAGAGCCGTCTCGAATTTGCAATTTCCCAGACAAATTATGCCAAAATTTTCCCTAAAATGATCTGCCTTTGCTTGTTAAACCAGAAGCAGCGAGCTCATTTATTTAATCCATCAGAAACTCTGGCGGTAATGGCAACCAGCTGTTTTGAATAGGGAGCTGCTGGATTCGAACAGAGACATCTCAATCTGCTGCCCGAGCTGACACCGAGGAACTGCTGTGAGCGAAAACATAAGTCTGTGGCTTAATGCCTATAGGGCTTTCAGCTGCCTCTGTGACACATCATGGAGTAATTCACTAGTTTGGTGGCAATTTACAGGCAGACTCAACAAGAAACCCGCCCCGGGGGCCTCGAGCAACAAGCCGTCTCTCGGGGAAACCGTGGCCAGCTATAGGATCGCCGGGGCCGGGCCTCGAAAAACCGCCGCATGAAAAATTAACCTGCTCACTCCACAGACAGAGCTGACACCTTTCCTTCCCTCCCCATCTCTGGTTGTCCCCACCCCCACGCAGCCCACGTTATTCAGATCTGTCGCCGAGCCAGCGCGCCGTATCTCTGCTTCAAAGACAGCAGCTGTTTGTTTTATGTTGAACACAGACAATTATTTATAGACCGGCAGACTTAGCATGAGCCCATCGGATATTTGTGCGCGTGATGTAAACGTGTCCACAGCCGCCGCCCGTGGAGGAGTCATGAATCACTGAAAGTCAAATGGAAGTCACCAACTTAAATAAGTGCGGTAACTACAGGGGATCAGTCAAGAAACTGATAGGGAAGGCTGTGAGGTGTCAATAATTTAACCGAGCGGGTTGTAAATCTAAGTGCCTTTGGATATTTCATACCACTGGGGAGCAAAGTTTAATCAAACAGCAAGATTGGCCCCAGAGCTGTGTGGGTGAGAGCGCTGAATTTATTGGCAGCCCTTGAACAGGCAGTGGGGTTTTTATTACAGGCATCATTCAGGGCGAAATTAGCGATGTGACCTGCTATTTTAGTGAAATAAATTGAGTTAAGAGATTGATGTGGATAAATGTCACGTTAAATGTCATCGTAAAAAACTCTTTCTTGGAATTATTGTATGCCACGAGGGGATATGTTTCTGTTCCCATTCTCTCTCCACCCCCTCTCCCCCTTCTATCCTTTTATTTCACTCAAAGGATCCTTCAGTCAAGAATTCCCACATTCCTTGTTTCTGGTTCCAGGCGTTGCACAACATTTTGAGCGAAATGCTGTAATGGTTTTTTATTGATCCTTGATGTCTGCTGCACTTGCTGATGCTAAAGCGACAATGCTTTTCTGCCTCCTCCAAATTGCGTCAACAGATGTTGTGACAGCAGAGCTTTTCATAAAAGACCCTGAAGGTGGTCGATATTTCCGCAGAGCCGTGCTTTCGATTTCCATTGGTCGGGGGTAGGACAAAGTGAGGATGTCATTTGAGTTTATCACTGCGACGACTGTACTTACTGCACACCTATTAACACGGCAACCTACGGTTCAGCAGCATCATCCTTTCACGTGTTGTCTGTGACTGCCATCTGAGAGATCTGGCTGCAGTTAAAGGAACAGTTCAACATTTTGGGTGGATATTTCTTACCCTTGCTAGCTGTTTACCCTATTTCCACTCTTTATGCTAAGCAAGCTATCGCGGGGCTCCGGCAACAGGCAGACAGGAGAGTGGCATCAATCTCTTCATCTACCTGTCAGCAAGAAAGTGAAGAGCATTTCCCAAAAAGTCCCAAACTTCTTTCTCTAACCGTACAGTTCTGTGGTTTTGCTTCATCCTGAAACCACTCGAACGCCGGAAACTGCAAATGTTTTCATCAAACACAGTTTAGTTAATTAAAAGGCACGTTTGCTGAAAAGGTCAGTGCATCGCTCGAAGCAAAACCTAAGTGGATAAAGAAAAATATTAATTTTTGAAGTACTTTGTAATACATTTCGCTCGACTTGCATGACGGGGTGTGCCGGTGATTAGACTGCTGCGAGACCTGTGACTCAGCAGAGCAGGAGAGGAAAGAAAGGCTGAAAAGTGCCTGCTCAGAGATCATTATCAAGGCCTCACAAAAAAGGAGGCAGTTGGGGATCGTCAGTGCAACAGCTTTTCCTTTGACGTCTGACCCCGGTCGGCGCGCACAGAACTTGGTGAATAACTTGACAATGAGCAAAGGCTGACGGGGTGTGAGCGGTTCTCTTTCTTACGTACGCAGGGGCTCTTTTCTCTGGTGCTTTGTGAGACACAGAAAAGCATTCCCACCGGTCACGCTGTAATTAGCGCCCTAGCCACCAAACCCCAGAAGCTCCGGCGATCGCTTGTGCCAAGTCCCCAAACTCCACACACACACACACACACAAGCACAAAGCCCGTTCTCCCTCCCTTCGCCTTCGCCTGGGTCTCGCTCAGTGTTTTTTCCACGTCCAGCGGCGTGGTAACCTACCCACTGACTGCTAGCCAGCGGCGCGCGTTTCCAACCTTGAAGGCCGCATCACACAGCGGCACATTAGCAAGAGGTGATGTTTTCTCAGCGGCGCTCAACGGGCTGACACAATGTGACAAACCGTCACAGGGGAGGGCCTCCCCACCCCGGACCTCGCTCGTTAGGACGGCTGAATAAGTGAGCGAGTGACACAGACAGAGAGAGAGAGAGAGAGAGAGAGAGAGACTTGTTTTCCGAGCGTATCAGCAGCTCCGCAGCATAATGAGCACAATGTTAACAGAGAGGGTAAACAGAGAAGGCAGGCGGCGAGGAGGCTGTCTGTGCTGTTCAGCGTGTCCAGGGAGCCGCACACACGTATGGATGGAAAAACCTACAAAACTTCTTCAGTAAGCATGAAGTGTGTCTCTCATTTATCTCATTTTACTGACCCACAGGACCTTTACTGACCATTTTTACTAAGCAGCAGTTAGGGGTTTAATACCTGCTGAAGGGAAAGGAATGATACACTCAATGTACTTTTACTTTTATGAGTACTTTACTGTACTTTAAATGGAGAATTCAATGCAATTTCAAATATTCTTCCTGGATGATATTCAATTTTAAGTCTATGTTCACACTGAGTATATACACACACTTACATTATTAATGCAGTATATAGGTGGGAGCTACTGGGGTATAAAACTCTACAACTAACTAGTCCAGACTGAAGTCACAGGCATTGATTTAATTCAAGTATCTCAGGAAGGAAACCGCTCATTGCTTCTTCTTTGCCGTATCTTCTCCCTGATGCCGGCAAGGACCTTGTGAAGCGGTGGGTGAATTTTCACTTAAGATATAAATCTTGTCATCATTATTCTTTGATGCCAATCACTCGTGCTGCGCAGCGTACAGCAAGCTACGAATGCTCTGCGTCTTTTTACAAAAAAAACCCCCAACAACGCACAATCCAGCAAAAAGGCGAGGCCAAAAGGCACTGCTGATAGGCATTATCTCAAGTGTTGATGCGGTGCGTGCGCTCCCCGAATAACAAATGAACGGGAAGAACAGGAAATCAACGGCGGGCAGATTGAAAGTTAAAAGGCTGTAAAATGAGTGCGTGTTCAAATAGAGAGCGGGAGAGAGGCTGCGAGCAGACGTATTATCCTCGGCTCCGCGCGACGCTTCCCTGGCTTTCACAAGGCTCTTGATTAGCAAACAGCAACCCCCGAGATAAAACACACTCTGAGAACGTGGACTGGATTTGCATGTGAAGAGACTTTTCATGCATGCCTCCACTGCAGGCGAGCGAGCGAGCATGACGCCTTAGATGCTGCTCCCTCTTGCAGGAAGTCTTCTGATTCCTCCTTTTGTTTTGTGTCCTTTCGGCTCAAATCTCAAACACGTCGTGGCAGCGGTGACAGTGCGAGTGGAAGCCACTATCTTTATTTTGTGACCTTGCAGGATCTCGCGTCGTACTCAGCTGTGAAAAAGTTTATGCATGCAAGCAGCATATTTGTACTCACGATAGCCCGGTCGCATTTGACGACGCACAAGTGACGCACATATGTCACGACGTTATCGTACGAGGGTCAGATCCAGGATGTCATGTGCACGGCAGACAGACGCTGCAAGATGTTTCCAACAAAACGGGAAAGATGATTAAAAAGCACCTGCAGAAAATGAGCGCAGACTGTGAGTCACTTGTGAGTGAATACATGGATAATTTGCTTTATAAATGAAGACGTGCTGAGGCAACCCAGCTCATTACTTTCATGTGAGAAAGTTTCTTGACTTCAACCCACGAGTAATGACTCGGTTAAATATAATTTATGGCTTGTAACGCAAGATATTCACCACCCCGGCTGATTCATTTTGTAAGCGCTGAAATGTAATATTTCTGATTATTTGTGACGGTAGATCTCCGTCGGTACAGATGGAGGGAGTTTCTACCAGCGGGCTCATGCTAAGCAGCTTTCTTTTGTAAGTTGATACAGTCGCATTTGGGTAAATGTGGGAAAAAAAGCGTGTTTATCCTCTTGCTTGATGGTAAAACACTGAAGGATTTTCTTCTGCAGTGCGATGTATGCGTCCATTAAAAACCACGACTTTAAGGCCATCATGTAATCCCTCTAAAATATAGAGGATCCACGCTGGAGAGGCTAAGCTGATTTTGTCCTACCCTGAATGATTGAATCTCATTTTTAAATAGAAGTGAATTTACAGCCCCGGAGCGGAGTAAAGTCGTTCTCTAATGACACTATATACGGGGAAGGATACGGCCAATCCATCCGTTCTTCACGCTTGTTTAACTTTTCCTCCGTGCCACGCTAAACCCACTCCCCGCGCGAATTTCGAGGAGGCTCGGCGCAAGATTTGTGCAGACGGCTTGTTAAATATGCATCGGCTGAGCTGTGCGCGACCGGCTGAAGTGGCAGCGTACAGCGCCTCACCTCCAGCTGAACAGACCGCGGGAATGAGTGATGAATCCCAGCGTGAAGCGGGAACTTCAGAAAGGGCTGCTCGGGTGTTTCCGGATTTCAGAGGAGAAAATATGTAATTGCACGGTGTCGCAACCCCTGCGATCCAGGCAGGCCAGCCCGAGGCCGCACGGCCGCAATGGCTTCATGAGTCGAGTAATTTGCCAGAAGAACCCTTACCTTCTTCTCTGTGGTCCATTTCTGTGATCAGGGGCCTTCAACTGAAACTGTAAGAGGTCCAGCACATCCACCCACCTCCCCTGCAGCCTCCATGCTCACTTCTGCCATGTGCCCGTCTGTAAAGCCTAAAATCCAGGGCGTTCTCGGGGGAACACTTGTGTGTTCGCTGCTGTGCTGGAAGTGGACGAGGGAGGACACGTGCTCGACGTTCACGCTCGGCCCCGAGCTCCTTGATCTTCTGTGTCCTCACCTCGAATTGCAGCGGGTAAGTTTCTCTCAAAGTGTCCGCGCTTGGCTTCAAAGTGATGTTTAACATTCCCGCTTTTCACCACCGCCACCAGACTCAGAACACGTGAGACGCCCCGCGGAGCTTCTTTTTTCAGTGTGGCTCAGGTCACCTTTCTAGCTTCTTTGCTTCCAAACACAGCGTACCTTAGCCATTGCAACCATAAGACCCAGATGGCACAGTCAAGCTGGCCTCATTGTGCCTGTTAAAAAAAGGCTATAATTCTCCATTGTGTCATAAGGCTTCGCGGTCCGGATGGAGGTCGAGGATTTCTCGCATTGTTGGGATTTCTATGTAACTGTGTTCTCAGAATTAAAATAGGTGTGATGTGTGTGTTCCCGAAAACCAACTGGGAAAACAAGCAATTCCTAAATTCCGCATGGCGGCCACGGATGTTCCCTACATTTAACTAAAATCATGTTTGTGCTCCTTGAGTCCGGCAGACATCCTTTGTGTTCCCTCAGTCATATTGCCATAGTGAGCCTTCTTCCCAAGATGCAACAGGCACTCAGCAAGTCCCGCAGGACAACACGTGTGTAAAATTCCTTAAAAGTGTTTGCTAAACCCCTTCCCTGCGTCACGTGGTACCTGCTGTGTGTCGCACGTCAGCCGGCGTCGCTGTTTCGTGAGTCACTGTCTCCGCGGCGCCGCCTCCCAGCTGATCTGTAGTTAATGTCTGTGGTGTCTGGTGGGAGGCAAAGAAAGACAAAGAAATAGAGTTACTCTCCACTGCAGCCTGATGGGCTTCCCCTGGCTCGGGGCTGAGAGCGGCGAGGCTCGTACGTTAAAAAAAAAACCCTGCTAGACTTCACCGACTCAAGCCATTATGGTTACACTGTGAGTTTATGTGTGTGGGCTCGTGTTCAGTGTTTACCTCCGGACGAAAATACACTCCGAGCTTTTTTGACATTTCAGTCTCAATATCTATCCGCCTGCCCACAGAGCTGCAGGGAGCCAAAGGCTTTCATTAAATCTGACTGATTTTAAAGCACGGGTAATAAAAATCTGCAGGACTGAAGGAGCTGCCGCCTGTTGCTGAATCCACGCTTCGGCCCCCTGGAGCCTTTCAAGTCCAGTGCCTCTTGTTCTTCACGTCCTGTACGTCATGTCTTTGTGATTAAAGTTGACTGCAACAGAAAAATCTGTGAGGGTTCAGCTTTTAGTGAGAGTGTTTCCTGGAACGGTGGTTGTTCATCTGTTCATACACGCACGCACACACACACACACACACACACACACACACAGCCTCTCTGGTGATGAGGCTGTCAAGCTGAGAAACCCTCAAAGTCAGTCAACAAGCAGAGTCCAACAGATTGAGGGCACAGCTCCGTTTCTGGTGATGCTTCCAGGTGGCGGACGGCACCGGGCTGCAGGCTCCGCCCACCGTTCCCCCTGGGAGAAGGTGGAGAAGTTGCCCGCTCCGCTCTCTTCCCTACTTTTGGGACAAAGCAGAGCAAAGGCGAAGAGCGAACTTCCCTCCCAGCGTCAGCGAGGATGGGGAGACACGCATTCGTCGACGGAGCTTGGAGGCGCGCCGTCCCAGCAGCGCCCGCCTCCTCGATCCACTGCACCTCGAGGAGCTCTCACAATTTGTTCTCACCATTTCAGAGGGAAATTGGATGCATTCTCCACCTCGCTTCCCCGGCACCCAGAGGCTTCTTCAAAGCTTTTAGTAAAAAGAAAAAAAGAGAAAACAGAAATGAGAACTACAAAATAAAAACGCCTGCTGTCTGATGGATCAGACAGCAGCAGCAGCCACTTCCCAGCCTACCCAGCAGACGACTGCCTTTGATATTTCAGTCACTATCAGGCTCTGTGTTGTGTCTGCTTTGTACACTGCTGGTTAAAGTAATCTCTTCCTTTGGTTCTGATTAAGGGCCTTGCCAGTCAAGGCCACACAGATTTGCTTTCCAGCACGTCCTTTGACTAAATCCAAATTCTTGACGTCCTCTCGTGCTTTAAGATCAACACAGCCGACTGAGTTCGAGTTTTCACTGGATTGAGGGGTGGCACAGCGTTGGCATTTAATGTGGAAGACAGCGTGCAACCTGTTTCTTGGTCATACTGTAGTACATGCTGTACGACATACTGTACTACTCTTGTGTCTGGTGTAATGTAAACATCTTATCATACGCCGGAGCTGCACCTCAGCTTTAAACTGGGCAGAAATCTTTTAGCTTGAGATCAACGTCTCATTAAACACATACAAGGCTGTAATTTTGTTCCAATCAGTTCTATGATCAGCCTGATGATTTTCATAAATGATGATTTACACCTGAATTACGGCTGTTTGTACTGTTGTTGTTGTGCTGTTGTTGTTCTTTAGTTTGATACACCTCGATAGTGCAAGTGTTTGGGGATCGAAGGCTGGAGTTTTCCTTCAAGGTTGATAAGATCCATGCTTAACATGTGGTTATACAGCGTGGGAGTGTGTGCAAACATTTGCAAGCGTTCAAGCCGTTTATTTTATTTTATTAAGACTTCATTAAACGGGGATTTCAGGCATGCCGAGCAGCCGGGTCTATATCGTGCACATGCACCTTTATTAGCAATTCCCCGCTTCATACTCAGCGACTTTAACGCCTGGAAGCTGTCCAGTGCAAACACACTCACCTCAGGCGAGGCAGCACCGACTGCACTGCCAGGACTTTGGGGGGGGGGATTTCAATAGTGACAAGTCACAGAATGTGGATCCATGCACCATCCAGTAACACATGTAATCATTGTTTAATTCTTTCAGTCCCATGGGTTTTCTTTAATAAGCATCTTTTTAAAGAGCAGTAGATTGACTTGTTCCTGCATGCGGCACTGGTTCCACACAAATGGGCCTATGAATAGATGCTCAACTGTGCGGTGATACTGAAAGAAGGTAATCAGAGCCACGACGATCCCGACAAGTGGTGTCAGTGTCACGGGGTCTGGAAAATCACGATGTGAATCATGCGCCACATGTGGCGTGCTGTAAAGGCAATGATGCAGGGCCAGTTATACCCCGAATTACACCAGCCGCCGGCAATCGGACGCACAGCAGCGACAAGGTAGCCGCTGGAGAATAATGACCCACACAAATTTGCCTTGTATTGTCTGCGGCTTTTGCTCTCTTTTCCGTCAGGAGGCTCGTTTGCACTCGAAGGTCAGCATTTCCACAGAGGTAAGCGAGACACTGCTGTTGCCACCGCCATCGATCCCGCTTTCCAGTGGATTTTCAGGCACTAAATTTGGCTTGGTGAAAAAGAGGCCCACGTTAACGAAAGATCCATTAACAGGGGCCATCGATGACTAATTTCAAACGCCAGGTTCGTTCACGTGATTCAAATCTCAGCCCCGGTCTGAGTCAGCTGTTAAATTCTGCCCCCCTGCAGTGTGGGGGCGCACGCTCCACACCACGCGCTGTGTACAGTATGCGTCAGCGGTGCCATCATCCATCAGTATCTTCATCTCCAAGTCCCGGCCTAGGCTACCGCATGCTGAAAATTTAGTAAATAAGATCAGGGATGAACGCAAATGCAGCAAAGTAAGATGAATAGCGAGCAAAGGCCTGTGAAATGCCGCGCGATGAGCAGCAGGGGTTGCGTAATGATGCTTGCAAACACGCCATGTTTGAGTTTACAATTTGCTAACAGATGGGACGCAGCTTCAGTCGTTAAACGAGCATGTTTCCCTCCTCCAGCAATGGTCCTAACAAACCTGTTGACCATCAGTCACACACTGGCGAGTCTCACTGCACAAGAGGAAAGGAATGAAAAGCTGAAATGCGCAGGCATTGTGAAAGCGAGCTGAAGGCATTTTAAGATGTCACCTGGGACTTTTGCCTGAAATCATACAGAAATGAAATCCATCTAAATCATATTGTGCGCGTGGAAAAGATAAGGGTGGTGCAGCATTGTTGCCTCACAGCGTCTGCGTGGAGTTTGCGCCTTCTCCCCTGGGGTATTCCAGCTTCCTCTCGGGCTGACTGGCGACTCTAAATGTGGGGACGGTTGTTTGTCTGCGTGCGTCAGCGGATCTGTGGCAGATCGTTGAAAAGGCCGGGAGCGAGATTAGGGGCTGCCATTCAGAAACAGTGTGAAAATGATCAATTACATATTATGCTGAACTTCAAAAGTGCACAGCTCTGTTGGCTGATGTAATATTTCTAATAGGAGAGCGTTACGTGGCTGACACACAGTATACGGTTTGATGGCTAGTTTAATACCCGTTTACATACTACAGATATTAACCAAATCCTGCAGCCTGATAAGTGGGTTTAGGTGGGGCAGCGGGTTGTCGGAGGGGATGGTATTTAGATTGGATCTGGCTGCCTTGCCACAGGGTGCAGCTATAATGACAGGCCTTTCAGCAGCCGCACCACCACACCGAGCACGGCTCATCACAGACAGCAGCCCTACAGGGGGATTATGTGAAGCGACCTGGCACCGCAGCACTAGATTTTCCAGCAGGCTGCCTCTTGGGTTGTGTTGACAGTGAGTAAGCCTTGAATTAACTCTGCCAATCAATATCCCCCCTATACACACACACACACCGCTATCACCAAACCGATTGGGAACTGATGGATCTTTCTTCCTGCGTGTTGCGTTTGTTTTGTGTGAAGCTGTGCAGCTGTGTGTTAGTGTGTCTTCAATTCTATGCAAATAAACTAACTTCTGTAAACTCTACACAAAAAACAGGTACAGTGATGCACTTAACCCTCAGGTTACAGTACACACGCACACACACACAGATGATGTTTATGCAAGCATTCAGAAAGTATTCATACCCCTTCACTTTTCCACCCTTCACGTTGCGGCCTTATGCTAAAAATCTTATTTCTCTTTTTAGAGAATTTTAGAGAAAAAATGTATTCAGACCCTTTGTTATGACCCTTGAAATCTCCCCCATTTCTCTTGATCCTCTTTGAGATGTTTCTACACCTGGGGCGGACCGTTGTCCAGCTGTGGTAAATTCAATTTATCGGACAGGATTTGGAAAGACACCCACCTGTGATGATCCATATCAGAACAAAAACCAAGCCGTGAGGTCGATGGAACTGCCTGCAGACCTCAAACACAGGATTGTGTTGAAGCACAGATCTGAGGAACATCACAAAAAGTTGTGCTGCACTGAAGGATTGAAGCAACTGAAGTTTGAAGCAGCCAGGACCTGAGCTGGCCTCCCTGCCAAACTGAACAATCAGGGGAGAAGGGCCTTTGTGAGAGAGGTGACTAAGGACCTGATGGTCACATTGGCTCACCAGAGCCTCCAGCCTGTCTTCAATGAAAGACATGAAAACCTGCTTGGAATTTCCAAAAAGCGCCTAAAGGCCTCAGACCTTGAGAAACAAGATCCTCCGGCCTGATGTAACCAAGACTGAACTGTTTGACCTTACTTCTGAGCATCGGGTCTGGTGCTGCTCATTACCTGCCCGGTCACTCCAGCGGTGAGGTGCGGTGGCGGCAGCATTGTGATGTGTGTGTATGTGTGTGTGTGTGTGTGTGTGTGTGTGTGTGGGGGGGGGTTCAGCAGCAGGGAACAGGCAGTCCGGTGGAGGTGGAGGGAAGGATGAATGGAGCAGACGGGGCTTCACCTCCCAACAGGACAATGAGCAGAAACACACAACCGAGACAACGCAGGAGTGGACAACTAAGGACAACACTGTGAATGTCCTTGTGTGGCCCAGTGAGATCTCAGACTGGAACCTAATCAAACAATGGTTGCCAAGGTGCCTAAACTAAGAAGCGAGAAAAGGCTCTACATAATTATACCAATAATTTATTTTTGTTTTTCCCCCCCTTGAATAAATTTCCAAAGATTTTTGGGGGGGGCTATAAAGTGTAGACTGATGAACGAGAAATGATTTCAAGACTGCAACAGGCCAAAATGTGAAAGAAATGAAGAGGTGCGAAAACTTTCTGAAGCCTTGTTGACACCGATAGATGGAGATGGTGTGGATATGGCAAAGTTTCCTCACATCTGCGGTTGGAAATTCAAATGAAGCACCGCTTTCATTCCCCGTGAAAACCTCCAGCGTGGAAAAGGCTTCCGCGGCGACACGTATGCGAGACAAACGAGGCGATGGAGACAGATCCCGGATCGCGGTGTCAAGCCCGTCCCCGGTGCGGCGCAGCGGGAGGCGAGAGGTGTTTGCAGGGCTCCCTCTCATGTTCCCCCTGCCTCCGGAGATAACGTGACACGGGCGGCCGTGCCGGTTTAATTCACGATAATGGGCCGACTTGTCAGGATTATTAATCAAAGGAACTCCCGGAAAGCAGAGGCTTCGACTCGCTTTGTGGGGAGCGGCGCGTCGGAGCTCCACGTATCTGATTAAAATACTGCAGGCAGACACTTGAGCCGCCACGTCTGTGTGAACACTCTCTGAGCGTGACGGGCACCGTCGCAGATGTTGACCTTGCACATTTGAAACATATACTACATTTACACTGTGGAATAATGCCAAAGAAAACACTGTAGTGCACTTTTTGGAGTCTACATTATGGCTATTGAGAAAACCTACTGCTGTTTATGTATTCATTGTATGTTTGGTGCAGAAAGATGCACAGCACTGACTGATACATGCACATCGCAAAAGTTTGACCAACCACAGGGCTGCAGCCTGTTTGAGCTGAAAGCCTAAATTTGAGCCTGTGTTTTGCAAAGCAGCGCCCCTTTGTGCAAGAAAACAAAAGTTTGTCATCTAAGCGTAACGAGATGATTAGTATGTGGTCACAAGGAAAGAGCTTGTTAGCCAGAGATAACAAGATAATTGTGATTGTCAGATAACGGGCTTGAGAAAATGCGTGCGACCGCGACAGCTCTCGGCGTCTGCTGCTTTCAGAGGTTCCTCGTCATTTGTATTGTTGGTTAAAAAAAAAAAGAAAAGTAAAGAAAAGAGGAGGGCTGGATGACAGCTGAGCCGATTGGAAGATCAGATTCAGTTGACAACATCGTACGCTGTGTGTTTACCGTGCTCGGCTCTCACACAGCAGAGCACTGCAGCGGGAGCGTCTGCGAGGAACGCCTGCAGCGCTCGGGTTAGTAAGTCATCTCTGCCTGCTTGTTGTCTCTGAAGAGGTCAGGGCAGATTCCTTTTGCCTCTACTCTTTTGCTTTCTTCTCTGTTTTGAGGCGTTTTCTGTCCTGTTTTCTGTTATTTCTCAGAGAATAAGCGGCTCAGGTGCCTGCAGACACGCTTACATTGAGGGGCACGTGGGTCTGGATGGAGGGCAGGTGGTGGGTCGCTGTTCTCCTCTGAACTTCCTCTGCGATCTCTTCTGATGGGTGGAGATGTATTGGTTCAAACGTTCTTCTTCTAAACCCATGGTTCAGACCAGACGCAAGACACTGAAACACAGTTAAAGGAAAACAACTTTAATTGCTCATCATAAGTTACACCCACCCAGCCAATGCCCTGTTCAGTTGCTGGATTACAGCAGTAACAACTGCACCTTCTTAATCGTTTCATCTTTCTTTTTTGGGTTTGATGGAGAAGAGTCACCAAGAGTAACAGGCGTGCCGAACTCATCGCTGCTGTGCCCTGATTCACGATCTCAGTCATTATCATTATTGCTCCGACTCGGCTCAGGCCGGGCCGAGGGAGACTCCTCGCAGTTCGCTCTTTCATTGGCTGGCTCCGCAGGCTGGAGCCCTCCAGCTGATTACTGGGCAGATGACTCTGTAACTATCTGCAGCAGTGCGCTGAATTAGAGGCCTTCGCTCCTTCCAACGCTGGAACTCGCTGACAGGGGCAGTAGATCTTCCCGTGCTGTGCCCTCTCTTTGAGCAGAAAAAGCAGCCGGGCAAGCGTGCCCTCGCGTGACCCCGTGCGAGGGGCAACGGCGGCAATCACATCAGAGGGGTCCGAGGGCTCGCAGAACTTCCACACACGGCTCGGCCAAGTCTTTTTTTTTTCTGATGGACAATCGTGGCACTGAGGTCGGCGGGCTGATAAGAAATAGGAAGGGGAGCTGTCCGGGAGGAAACTGGCAGGGAACAAAGAAGTCTCCTCAGTTTTTTTTTTCCTCTCCTCTCTGTCTCAAAGTGACCCATTTCTCTCTGCAGTCTCAGCTCGTCCCTGCTGAAGAGCAGCGATTATACAGCAGCGCATGAATAAAAGAGTGAAAGATAAGGATGAGGTCTTTCTCAGACGCTATGAGGAGCTTATGAAACTGCACTCACGCACTCCCTTTTCCTTCCCCACTGCCATTAAAACACTTCATTCGCTTTAGGGCTAATAGTTCATAAATTTTGGGCACGTGATGACGGCTTTATTGTATCTAAAGCCTCACGTAGTATTCAGGAATGATTTCCACGTCACGGTTTAATGTGAAACTTTTATCTGCTGCCTCCTTTGGAGGGCTTAGTCACATCCAAATACGCTTGTTTGTCACATAAAAGCTGCATAGCGCTCTTGTGTTGCATCTGTGTGAGCGTGTCTATGGGTGTGTGTGTGTGTGTGGGGGATCAGGTCATGTGTTTTTGTATCTCACTTACAGAGAACACGCACGCCACATGAGCGTGACGGACGTGACACGGGGGCACGCAGCGACACACCTGCTGCACAGAACCAGGCATCGAACGCGCGTCCCGTCATTTAAAATACTCCTCCATAAATAATAAAAAAAGTTTGCACGTAAAAGCTGATTTTACGGTCCATGTTCTTAAGCATTTGCCAGGAAACGCGCACGGTGCATCACACATCCCGTGTGCGCTCAGCCGTTCGCTTGCGAAACGGAGATGCATCAAATTCGCAAGCAGCCCACTAATCATTCATGGGGACATTAAGGAGATACGCTGCCCCCCCTCCCCCTCCCCCTCCCCCTCCCTCACTTAACCAGAGCTGTCATCGTGAGATCACGTGACCACAACGCCGTGTTTCCCGCCTGGGAGCCGCGTGCCTTGGCGCGGCATGTTTACGCACGCGTTCCCCCCTGGCAGTGAATTAAGAGCAGGTCGGTCGGCCGGCCGGGCGGCGCTTTAACAGCTCTGGAGCTGACGTTTCACACGGCTCACGCACAATGGGCCCAGTGTGGCTGTAACACGCCCACAGGGTGCTATTTTTCAGCGCCGGCAGCGCTCGGTGCTGTGTACATTGGGACACTGCGAGTTACAAGATGAAAATGAGGGTATTTTGGTCTGCGGTCATTCCTGCCGTATTTGTACAGCGCACATTATGCTATGTTCCCGTCACGGCATTAAAAAAAATAAAAGCCCACATTGGGATGTTACTGAACCGCAGCAGCAAACTGCAAGATGTGAAGGAGCTGGACGACGTACAAGAAAAACTCCTCCAGGATGATATCACTGAGAGGACGGAGTCACCATGAAGTGTATTTCACACAGCAAGTGAATTCCAGGTCAAGCGTGTCTCCATACATTTGAGCTTCTGCTCATCCATTGCTCGGTCCTGTATAAGTGAGAGCATAGAGGTAAGGGCAGATGAAGTAAAATGCCACATTGTGTAGCAGGCGTCAGCGTGTTATCATCACTGTTGCCATGGCGATGCCAGCGCTTTCGCTCAGAGCGCCGCTGCGCTTCAGCAGCTCCACGTCACGTCTTAGTCCCGTTCTCTCCTGGAAGGCGTTCTGCACCTTGATGAACTGCGAGCGGGGAACGTTGACGCTCCGCGAGTGGATTTATCCGGCCAGTAAAAGCTGACGTCCACAGCGATTATGCAGGGCTGCTCTTTGAAAGGCAGCTTGGAGAGTTTGGTGCGTGATTTAATGACTTTACAACACTCTGACAAATCCATTCACTTCCTTTTTATTTTATGAGAAGCTACGATATATTATCAGCGCGTTGACTCAGTTGAACAGTGTCTACTGCAGAAGTCCCCTCTTATATTCCGGCTGCTGTGGCACTGCCCAGGTGTCTCTGCACATTATGTCAACGTGTGGAGGGAGGGGATAAAAACGATAGCAGAGGAGCAGAGTGATAAAAAATGAATGATGAGCATAGGGAAGCTCTGATTACCGAAATCTGCTCTGGACCAAAACACCCAATTTCTTACTTTCTCTGACACCTTTACCCTTCCTGTTGTCTTTTAGCAGATTTGATTGTAACGGGGCACTTACACCGTGAGTGCACCTGCTACCTCTTGCTTTCCTCGTCGCTCCTGTTGCTTACAGCTAAGTTTCGTACGTAAAGCGTTTGATGGTGACGCTCCTCCAAAGTCACCCAGGGCGGGATTTTGCTTGGAATGCTGCAGAGCGGGCGGGCGTAGTGATCTGTGCCATGAGAAAGGCTCGGGGTTTCATACTTATTCCTGGTACCAGGGACCGCAGCGCTGCTGCCAAGTGCTCTGCGTTGGCCTCATTGTAAATATTAAGAGTTAATTCCCTCAGTAAAAGGCAGCTGTAAACCATCTGCACCGCTGTTAATCACAGAGAAATCGCCCCGCCAAGAATCTCCACTTGCCTTGTTCAAATTGCAGCGCACAAGCCGCAAATATTCACGGGTTGCGAACGCATATGGACACACACACAAAATTTAGATTGACTGCTTAATGTCTTTGGCAGGCAACAGTAGGCATGGCTCCAACTCTGCAGGGTTTGTTTTAAAGACACACACACACACACACACACACACAGAAGCACAAAAGTCAGGAGTGGCGTATTTATGATGTGTGATTTAATTAGCTGGCTCTTAAAGCAAGCTGATAATACACAGGGTTGGACTTTGGAGAGGGAGCGAGAGAGAGAGAAAGAGGAAGGTGGGGAGAGAGAGAGAGAGATAGTCGGAGGGGGTGGGGTGGGGTGGAAGTCCATTGTGTCAGCATTTTATCACAGCTGAGTAGCTGGAGGTTCAAAGGTCAATCCCATTCTGCTTTCAGCCACAGTCACCTTGCCAAACTGACAGACCTATCTAAATCAACATTGACTGAATCAGCCATCAGCCAACACTGCAGAAGCTCTTAAATGGCTAATGGAGCCGCCAGACCAGCTGGGAACACAAACCCATGGATTTATTGGACATTCAGCACACAGCACTGCCAGCCACACAATTCAACTGTCTTGACAATTTTGGATCTTTTTAAAAAAACATTTTTTTACATGCATTTTGCTGGGACAGAGTTGGGTGGATCTCTTGTAAACGTTAATTTGAGCACTTCCACCACTTAAACCTGATTCTGAAAAACACGAGGTGTGTTTTTTTAACGTTTTGTGCACTTCTTTCCCCCCAACATGTTGATGATGTCGAGCTGCACGGCCAGTCACAACACTATATCTCAGAATAATTCTCTCACCCTTCTGGTTAGCTACGGCTAATATGATGTGATCAACGTGGGAAAAAAACAAAAAACTGAGCACTTGTGCATTGAGCTATAATTTTAATTCCCATTGAAATAAATCAGTATCGCTAAGAGGACCCATAAGTACGGATACTTTTTCAACATAAAATTTTTGAGCAGCAATTACAATGAACCAGGCCAGTGGGACTAGGATAATACATAGTACATAGGAGCTGTGCATAATGTGGTAACACCACATTTTGCACAGCGCTCACACAGGACAGAAAACGTCGCACATAAAACCACTCAGCACTGCAGACGACGGCGTACGGATCCACCCCGTCGGTGCACTGAGCCTTCAACTCTTCCAGCACCGCATAAAAAATCAGCACGTAGCGCGCCGCACATTTGGCCCGGCGCGGCGTGGAAAGCTGTCACCGTACCTGCTCCAATAATTGCCTCTGCGCCTGACGCGTGGACGGCCCTTTCCCTCGGCAGAGGTGTCCGCGGCGTCTTTCACGACGCTGGACGTACTCTGTGAAGTCCCTGCAGTCCCCACAATCCTGCGCGAGCAGAATGAGCCCAGGGAGCTGTCATGGCAGCTGAGTGCACGAACTCAGGAATGCACATTATCATATGAGAAGGAGAGAGAAACGTGGTCGCAGGATATCGTTTGGCTGCGACCAGAGCGGCTCAGTTTTTATTGGCGTGATTTTACATCACATTAATGAGCAAACTGAGACTTTGAGGGCTGTGATAGCGGGCACTGAGTTAACTTGTTAATATCATCGTTGGTTTGGGTTCAGCTGGCTGCTGCCTGTGACACTGCCCTGCCTGTTGATGTATTGCTAAGCTTCTATACAACTATGCAGCACATTTAGCGAGAACTGAATTGAGTGGAAAAGAGCGGGAAGGGCAGAGCAGCAGACAGATGGTGCGAGTGCACGACGAGGGCTCAGAATGCAACAGAACCACGTGCAGGGATTAGAGGGGAGGTGGCGCCATTGAAAAGCAAGTTGATCCGGGCGCCGGCGCTGACACTTGAAGGCAGCCAGCTGACAAGAACAGCCAACCCTGCCGCAGCCCTCCGTGCATTTGTTCATGAGTCGTCAATGCAGAGACACGTGCAAAGAAACGGGATCAACAACAGCGTATGATTTATCGGGGAAAGGTTAGGATGCAGAATCCAAATTCTGAGGCATCACTCAGGATATCTTCCATTTCCACAGCATGGGCTGAGACTGCTGCTAATTGGTCAGTGGACTCCAAAGGTACCTTCAAATAGGAAAATCCATATCCATTATCCATAAATACTAGAATGTAGTATAGACAATCTAAAGAACAGCTGAAATGTGAAAACTAAAACTTCGGATCTGAAATCTAAAGGAAAAACAATTCATTCCAACTCCTGTTGCAAGCTCCAAAGCCTCCACGCTCACACCTCCCATCCCCTGTGTTTGCAGACACAAAGACACACTGTGTAGCATGCACATCCAGTCGCACTGAATCATCTCTGATTGAGAGGTAGAGCTGAGGCAGTTAAACGGCGAGCAGATGCTACTTTGTTCTGTCTGAGGCAGCCGACGTCTGCCGAGAGATGACGTCCAGAATGACAAACGGCAGGACGTTGCTGAACATCGTCATTAAAGCGGAGGTCCGTCCTCCACTTCCATGCAGCGGGTATTAACAGTACAATCATGACATGACAGCAGCTCTTTTGTGAATAGTGCGTATGATGATATAATTGTTGTTGTTGTTGTTGTTGTTGTTGCTTTCATTTTTCATGCTGCTTTTTAATTTTTTTATTTTTTCTTATTCTGCACCTGACACCAAAGCAAATTCCTAGTGCTGTAACCTGACCGTTACTGCACCTGGCAATAAAAATCTTTCTGATTCTGATTCTGATTCTGATTCTGATGAGCGAAACAATATGACATTGGGAGTTGAAAAAAGTTTAACATAGTTCCCACGCGGATCTGCTGTTCATCAAGGTAGCTGCTCGCTTGATGTCGTGTCACCAGCACGGCCCACTCCTCTGATGGGCCCCTTATTGCAAAGTATCGTGTAACCGTGGAGAGTGCGTGTGTGCGTTTTGACGTGTACGTTTGCCTCCCAAATATGTGTTTGCGTGTGTCGCAGCGGCTGCGTTCCCGTTTGTGCGCGTTGGCTCAGCTGACCTCTCCACTCCCCCAGCCCTCTTCTCCTCCTATAGAAAAGGCCTAAGTGATCACTTACAGCTGCCTCGCTGCTGCGCAGGAACCTGATTAATGGTGTTTAGATAAACCGCCGTCGTGGGTTCACTCCACTAAATCATAAGGCAGAGCAGGGTTTATTAAGCGAACAAGAGAAAAACACAAGTCTAATAGTCCCACTCGCGGGTTCGTGAACACAAAAACGTCCTTTCAGGTTAATCCTTAAAGCTGCCCCGGGGGCAAAAGCTAAAAATGCTCATTTAATGTGCATCTGTAAGAATGCACCTCAAAGAAGGCCATTTCCATTGCAGTTTTTCAGAATTATATGCGGATGTCTTCAGCAACTTTTCTGCAGAAAAGCCTTCCCAACCTGAGCAGGATTTCCTGCCGGCTCCCGGAGTCTCTGCTGTGAAATAGTGCCGAGTACAGGTGTACAGATTTGGGACTTGGAGTTCTTCTACTCTTCTACTGCAGGTAAAGTGCAGTTCACAAGGAGAGTTCATAAGGGGACGCATTAGCAGCGCTGTGCAGCGAGCTATGTTTCCTGAGTGGCACGAACGCCGATAGAGCTGGGAGTTGGAGTTTCTCTGGGACACCCGATCTTAGCAGCATGTCTCCCTGAAAGGTTTGTACACATAAAGCATGCTGAATGCCAATCACCCGCATCTCTGAAGAGCATTCAGAGGGCCCTCGTTGTCTTGAATCAACGTAAAAGCAACGGTGTAAGTGCACCACCTCAGAAATGCGGAACAAGTGAGGAAACACAAGATTATGCGGAGGAGAGCGCAGAGCGAGAGTGAGCGCAGTTGCATCGGGATCACTGAGGATGTGCTGGGTGGTCATCCCAGAAGCATGCTCAGCGCTGCAGGTACTCACCGAGCTCAAGGGGCGGGACCTCGTCACACCGCGCGGTTCCCGTGGGGGGAAAATCTGAGCGGTCGGGTTTCGAGAGTGGAGCAGACCCCATCTGCTAAAACGTGGACGAGCGAGAGCGTGCTAATTTCCATTTGCTCAGAGTTTACACGCGTTTGGTTTATGAAAGACACTTTAGATGAAATCCGTATTAAAAAATGGCGTTTGTATGAATCCATTTCAAAGCTGCTACGGGGCATTCTGCAGGTGAAACAGCTGATCCGTTTTTCAAAAATAATTAATCATTACATCAAGTAATTGGATTTAATTCACATCAAATCAACCTCGGGGCACCACGCCTGATGTGACATGGTAATTATCAATCTGTAACTCAGAGGAATGCAGAGAAACCAGAGTGACAAAGAGGTTTTGTTCAGCTGGTGACACCGTGGGTCCACAGGTAATATTCAGGTACAGGTGTGAGTCACTGTAAATGACACGTAACAGTACAAACAAGAAATGAAGCCAATGTTACTTGAAACATGAATCAAAATACTGTGATGATGTTTTAATGGGGTCCCAACTCAACTACCAGAAATTGCATTTCATGCTGGTTATTATGTTTATTCCCGATTTTATGATTATCATATTTCTTTGGAGTCATTTGCAGTTCTCTTTTCCTCTGAGGAGGGTGTTAATTTCCACATGCAATTTTTGAGATTTGACAATTGTTTGGAAGTTGACTGAGTGCTTTTTGTTAGTGTAACATTAACCTGGGTACAGTAAATACACATCAGCTTTTACAATTTAGTGCTCGCAGTTCCCTTGTGCTGCATGTGAAGTCAAGTTGTCTTCACAGTGCAGTAGCGGCGGTATAGTGTAACTGAAAATTAAAATGAGCCGACTGTAATGGATGATACTGTCTGTGACGGGTCATGAATTGACAAAAAAGTGAGTTATTTCATCAGCGGCCGCGGTGTGAAGTGGTGCACAATGCCAGCGGGGACAGAGGTGGAGACGCGGAGTTATTCCAGGACACTGAGAATGTGTCGGCCACGGCATCGCGTGCAGCGGGAGGCCGACCGCTGCCCACATCTCCTCTGGCTTCCATTCTTTCCCGCTGATAAATGGCTGCTGCAGCCGCCCCTGATAAGAGCCTCCGCTGCCTATTCATCAGCTCTCAAGTCAAGGCTTTACACTCGCACAGCAGAAAGAGTTAGTCGCTCACGCCTCGCTATCAAGGAGCGAGCGCTGAGACACACCAGGTGCACACGCACAGATATACCTACGTTCATTCTTAACTGTATACGCAGTCCGTGCCTCAGCTGAAATAGAGTCAGTGCTTTATTATTGTTCTTTTCAGATTGGATGATATTCTCTGCCCTCAAAGTGACAGGTATTTGTGGCACGTAATGTTGCATGAACTGAATGTCGCAGTATTAAAGTACATTTTGCTTGACTGATGTCTCAACAGCTGGACTGCCATTACATTCAGTGCAGACATTGGTAGTCCACAGAGGATGAAGTCATGTGAGCCTTCCTTTAGCGCTACCAGCAGGTCAACATTTGTCCTTCTGGATTAAACATCTTGACAATTCTGAGGGTGACTTTTGGTACAATCGTGGTCCCCAGAGGATACTTCTGCTTGTATTACATCACCTTTGGTGATCCACTGAGTTTATTCACGAAACAGCTTTACATCTGTGGGCTGGATTGACACAAAATATGTTTAAGACCTTCACGGTCCCTGTGGGGTTACATCCTAACGAACTGAGCGTTCCTCTCTGTTCCTCTGGTGTCGGTCGACATCCCTGGCTTTGAGTGTCTTAACAACTATCGGATGGTCGGGTGTTGAATTCAGAACAGAAATTCAAACTTTATATAAATTCTAATAACTACTTCAATTCAACATTTCATCTATGAGGTAAAAAAAAAAATCAATTGTCTTGTGCTTTAGTTTTATGACCAAATACCTGAAGGCTGATGACCTGGTTCTTAAAAGTTACATAATGCTACATTAAAATGGTGAACTGTCTGATCTGAATTTGAATATGTCCAGGTTACATGGACTAGGCCATCTCGTGACAGTGTATTTCCCCTCCAGAAGAAATGGAGGATTACAAACATCTCAAAGAGGTGGATGTGTAGCATCCATGTAACGGAGCAGCTCTGGTTCTGACTCCCACGCTCTCCAACACAGTTGGATGCATAAAAACCTGAACCACGAGGGGAGTGGAGCCTTCTCCAACTCCTGACTCCCATTGTAAATAAACATATAGTGAAGTACAGTACATTGCAGGGGCGGTGAGTGTGTGTGTGTTTGGGGGGGGCAAGTTATTTTGGGTTGGCTTGCATCCAGAGGTGCAGACAAGTAGCTAACTCCTCGCAGCCTGACTCACGGGTAATCCAGGATGGAAGGCATGTCAGCGACAGTCTGTATCTGCGCTGTCACATCCCATCGCTCAGACAATGCATCAGCCCATTCATAGCACAGCCGGGCTTTGATGTGCCTGGATACACCCAGCAACGCTGTCCTCTTTTAAGCCGGTAAGTGGGTGGATGTTGCTGACTCGTAATCTGTATATCTACATGGCTCCTTCAAATATTCGCCGCGGGACACGTAACACTGTTTGGCAAGGGAAGGGCACGGATTTATGAAGTATAATTACCGTTAATAACCTTAGGGCTTGCAAGGTTTCTTTTCAACACTGCTTATGTAAATATTATCTTAAGGCCCTCGGTAAATTAAACAGTTCCATTTGCTGGCATGGCCGAGTGCAGATGTGTGAAGCACCAGAGAGTAAAGCTTGCAGGTTATTCTGCACCGGAAAGACGTGCTCAACGTGAAAAGCCGTTGTTGTAGCTGGGTGTGACAATTCTAATGCACGTACAGACTGTATGACCTATATATCATGTGAACTATATCTTAAGGCTACAAAAAAATAATGAACTTCACGTAGCAATCTTCTCCCAAAGCAAATAAGCCTGATTTTGAAAATGAAGTGCGAGAGGCATGCGTGCCTCCCTGGTTTGGCGCGGCGCTTGAGAAGTCATCTGGATGCTATTTTGAGAGCCCAAACAATCTCAATTATGGCCTTTCTAGATTTCAAAAGCCATTGTACAGTAACGTGAATGCTTCTTTTCCCCTGAGTGATGCAAATAATTTCAGCGTTTCTCGTCTGTAGTCAGTATTTGGAGCTAACCAGGCCTGCAGAAAATCTGAAAAAAAGTATTTTCCTGTTCAGGTGGAACATTTTGAAAAGTGGTAACTTCTTTTTTATTTTTCTCTTTTCATTACTCAACATGCATATTGGGTTTGCTGTCCAGCCAAACGCCAAGCGAAGATCAATAGCCTCGGCGCTCCTCTTCATTCTGACTGAAGCATCTGGGATGTATGAAGGTTGAATTAATGAGCACAACATGCAACGCTCTGCCCCTCGCCTGCCATTGATTTGAGCTCATCAAAACCTCATTGTGAGAGAGTGCGGTTAGCCTCAAATGATCAACTGGCCTCAACTGGCTTTAGTCAATTAAGCCTGCAAATAAGCCTTCCTGTGGCTGACACTTCTCCTTGTTAAGATGACGGTGACGACAGGGCGCATCAGATTAATCATATTGACGAAGACCACGTGGATTAATATGATGAAAGCAGGCTGCCGAATTACATATATGTCTCGGTGTTTCGTGTTCCTGTTCCTGTTCCTGTGGGAAAATGCGCTGATAATAAAACCCAGATTTCATTTTCACTTCCCATCACTGCATCTATTCTCATCCTGTCCAGGAGATGTTGCCATCTTTTTCAAAATAAAGCTCTTTGGGCAGGATTACAACACATCGACGTGTAATGCAAGAAAATGAAAAAAGTAGCCCAAAAGTAAAGACCATAAAGTTGTATATACTCCACACAATGACATTTTCGACAAAAACTGAACACTACAAGCCTTCTGAAGATAGGAATTATGAGAAGAGACATGAGACTTGAATGCTCATGAAAGATTTGCTTTGTTTCCAATGTGTGCACATCTGCAGACTGAAACACAGCTGGGCGCTCTTCAGTAACCGGCCAGATTAGCCACAACAGCCTGTGAGCTGTTACTGCCGCAATACAAATATAAATAAAAGAACACAATGAGGAGAACTCCACCCGGTCGACCCCATTAACATGGAGCCACGCCGCGTTCTCAAACCAACATGTCGATCGCACACCCGATGGCTGGTCAAAACGTACGACCCGTCTCTATCGTAAAGGTCCCGGTCACGTGTGAGGTATTTGAAACACAAATGAAACGAGCACTGTGCGTCAGCAGCATGGAGGGCGAGGAGGTGGAGCCGAAGCATCTTTAAAAGACGCAGGAAGGTGATCAGTTGCTATTGGCTGATACTGCAGTCAAAACAATAAGATACAAGCAGCGAGCGCTGGAAAGAGGTGACTGAAGCCTTCTGTCTGGGATTTAAGAAACTGGGGACAATCTCCCAGTTTCCGAAAAAATTTCGAAACCGGGAGAAAGATTGTGCTATAAACACCCGGCGTGATTACTTATAATGGTTTAAAATGGCTCTGTGTGTGTGTGTGTGTGTGTGTGTGTGTGTGTGCGTGCACGAGTAGCCAAATAAATTTTAAATTGCACCTTTTAAAGTTGGGAGGCAGGGAGGTCTGACCTCGGGTTTGTACCGAGAGCAACATCAGCAATTAGAGAGAGCGAAATTAAGCTGAACAGGGGAAGAAACGGGCATTAAAAAAAAACACAGAGCCATTCAGCGAGGGTAGAGACGCATTTGTCTCCAGACAAAACAATAAAAGCAGCCAGCCAGCGGTTGTTAATTTCCTCTCCGCTTCGATTGACTCAATGAGCTTCGCGCGCTCCCTCGGAGACGGCAGCAGCTACTCTACAGGTGACAGCAGCGAGGAGCGAGAGGAGAGAGAGAGAGAGATAGAGTGCCAGCAACAGAAAAGCAATTGAGGACTTGACATCCACGGAACCCTGGAAGAAGTTAATCTAGACTGCTGTGGGAGTTTTTCATTAGCTTGGCAATCTGTTCCTGCGGTGAAGATGTAAGCGAAGTTATATTTCACGACCGCGAGCGCCGAGAACTCGCGAGCCGAGGGGAGAATAAATATGGGAACGTTTCACTGGACCAACAGCTAAGCTGAAGCTCAACATCCTGCTGATTTAAAGAAATATGCTGCAGGACTTCAGGGAAACGCTCTGCTGTATATACTGCGTAACCTGTCTCGGCTTACACTGTATATACACGGTACATGCTGTATATCCAATCTCGTACGTATTTATGTCATCTGTCCAACTGTTTGTGAGGTAGGGTTAACAAACATAAAGACGTGGGCCCTGCAGTTTGTCAGTCTCGTCAGAACCCGACACTTCGCCTCCTCACCCACTTCTCCATCAGTCATTCAGGAAGTGACAGCGTCGTGCGGACGCAATCAAAGGTTGCAGGAGAGGACGCCGACTGCTCTGACTTCTCACGTAGAACCTCAGCTACAATTAAAAAGGCCCAAAAAATGTACAGGACTTATCAAAGTCACAAAGCTCATACGAAATCTTGCAGAAGCGGTCGCCTAGGTAACGCACGCCGCTTACAGAGCTTGGACATCGCAGTCAGCGATAACCGGCCGGCTACCTACGCTGCTTCGGCTCCGGCCCATCTCTCTTGCAGGGCAGAATGAAGCAGGCAGCTTCCAGCTCGGCTTTCCTGCTCCGTTTGGGTCGATAAATAAACATCAATATTTTACATGCCATCAGAAACGAGCCCTCAACTCTTAGAAGTGAGTTTGCCAAGTACAGCCCCTCCAAGTCAAAGTTTGCACGGCGCCCCCTTCAACGAGTCGAGATTCTGAATTACACGTAGCTACATCTTCTAAGAGTCGGCCTTGTTTACCACTCCTCCCTTTCAGCTGGCGTCAGCGTGAGCCAGGAATTCCTCCTAAATCTACCGCCGGGTTTACTGTGGCAGCACGAGAGCGTTTGCTAAATGCCTCGCGTTAAATCGCGAGCTCGCGCGTCGCTAAATGCCACGCTGCAAGCATCCGCCGCCAAACGAGGGAATCGCCCAGCCAGGCTCCCAACTGGAAATCCTTCCACACCAGCGTTACGAGCCTGCTGTCCCCGTTGTCCGACGTCGCGGCCCAGTTAGAGTCATCGTCAGCTGTGTCTCACGGAAAAAAAGTCGTCCCGCTCAGCGGCACGCTCCCGATCCTCGGCAACTTTTAATTAGTGTTTGTCCTTCAAGCCCGCGTTCCTCACAGCTATTAAAACCCTTTGCAAATTAATTATGAAGGACCAGGCGATCACAGTAATTCAATTTGTCCCCGGGCATCAGGCCTGGTCTTTGACCTCAGTCCAGCGCACCATTCAGAAGGGAGGGCCGGGGACTCGCATGTTTGAAAGTGAAAAATCTGTCCCCCTATGTCCTGATGAACTCTGGCTACTTTTACTCATACATTTAACCGGCACTGTAGTAGTTTGTTTTTTGTTTACTTATATGACATATTGTAGATTAGTTTTATTGCGATGAAGTGATATCGCTGGATGAACAATCAAAGTGTCTCTGCAATTCTGATCAACCCATTTTCCCTGCATCAGCCACTGTCATCATGCGGCGAACATATCAGCTGCTTTCTTTATTTACTGTAAAGACACACATCAACGCAATTATCACAGCATGTCAAGTCGGCACACCTGTTGTGAGTAACCTCTTGATGATGAGGAGGTGACGCGGGATTTCACAGGCTGATGTCGGAGCTGCGGAACACTCTCAAGATCTGCTTTACGATGTCGAGAGGCGCAAATCAAGCGGCGCCCGACCAATTACTGCGATCTGGTGGATCTTGAGCAGCGGAGCACATCACACCGCCTCTTTTTCTGAGTCTCTTCTACAGCCACGGTTCCTTCATAAACACAGTTTACCTACCTACCTTACGTCCCTTTACTTACCTACGCGTCGATGTAGGCCAGTGGGACGTGGGGATCGGCCGGTCGGGGGCCGGAGCTGCGGAAAGGAGGCCAGGGTGCGGGACGACGAGCGGCCGCCCCCCCTCCGCTCTGCTCGGTGAGGCCCGCCCGGCAACATCTGGAACGTCGGAACCACGGACCTGGAAGCGACACCGCCCCACAGAGCCCTGTTCCAGTTATGTCACTTAGCAACACGCCGCGCCTGAGGGGTCCCCTGAAGGAGAACGGCTGGTCTCTCCTTCTTCCATGAAGCAAAGTGATTGTGCCTGAAATGCAGACAATGCCAGTTTGCATTGATGCACGTAATCTGCTCATGTCCATCGATCAGCCGCAACATTAACACCGCCGACAGGGGACGCGACTGACATCGATTATGCTCTGACAATTCTGTCTGTGAAGAGGTGAGACCCGTGACCCATGATGACGGCAGTCGTAACGTGTCCTGCCACACTGCAAAAAATCTTCATGGCTGATTTAGGTCAGTTGACCCGGCCTCTGGATTCCCCAGGTCACCATTTTAATCCAGGATCCTAATCTGTGCCTCATCCTAAACATTATTATTTTTATTATTGTCTTCTGT
This sequence comes from Psettodes erumei, assembly GCA_016785225.1. Classification (NCBI taxonomy): domain Eukaryota; kingdom Metazoa; phylum Chordata; class Actinopteri; order Pleuronectiformes; family Psettodidae; genus Psettodes; species Psettodes erumei. Next base: position 3,050,800 of record JAFBJZ010000781.1, read on the forward strand.
TGAAGCTGCTCATGTTAGATCTTTGGAGTGAAATAGTTTTTTCAAACATTTTTTTTCATTCATTCATTTGCAGTCCATCTAAAACATCGCTCTTTTGCTTCACGTCCACGTCTAGCCCCAAATTTCCCTTTCTCTCGTGTGACATAGTGTGGAGGAAGGCGGTAAGGACACCAGACAAAGTTGTGCTGCGTGTGTGTGTGTGTGTGTGTGTGTGTGTGTGTTTCAGCCCCGCGAGAAGAGGCAGTTGTTTGATTGCAAAGCACAGATATGTGTATACAGCGGGGCCCGGAGGTCAGCGCGGTAAACAATAGTCCCCGTGATAAATCCTCCTGCCGCTTCTCTCTGTGCCTCCCTCTTTTGATTTATTCCATCGGAGAGCGCGAGGAGGAGGCGAAGAGAACACACAGATAAATAATTCACGGGGACATTAACATCAAAGAGGGCCGCGGGGAAACAAAAACACAGCGATTTGGGTCGATGTGCGGTTCGGATTAAACCGTAGCGCGGGCGCGCGCTCCACACGGCCGCGCCAACAGACAGCCTTGTTGCGAGGCAGGTGGACACACACACACACACAAACTGAATCACCTGCTCTGTTTCTCTGTTTCACTGCTGGAGACGAGGTTACTGATGGCCCCGTGTTTTTACACGACTTCGGTTGCGACCGCTGATCCCCGGAGGGTGACGAGGCGCTCTGAGACCCTGATAAATAAGGAAAACTAGCCTCCGGTCGATGGTCTCTGTGGCGTGCCCACGGGGACGCGTGTCTCGCTGGTGAACAGCTCTGTGCGGCGGCAGCGTCTCATCGGGCGCCGACGTAATATTCCCATCCAGAGCAGCAGAAGGGGCCTCGCCGACTGCCAGGGGCCGGGACACCTCTCTCCTTGATGCTTTCTGTTCCCAAGTGTCTGCTGCAGCCCTGGCTGGGTGTGAGGAGGGCCTCTGGCTCGCATGGAAATGAGGGCTAATTATGGACACGAGGCCTATGAGGCTAATTCGCTAAGAGAGAACGATAAAGGTTAACTGAGCCAAAAATTGATGCTGCTTTTGATTTTTTGGGGGGATGCTTAGAAATTCAGTATATGAGGTTTGTGGGGGGAAAAAAACAGAAATGACAGATCAGCTTGTCACCTCCTGACCGACCTGGACCTTACTTCCTGGAAACAAATTCAATGGATTTGATGACGCTACCAGAAACACACACACACACACACACACACCTACACGGACAAAGGGCAATGCTGACTCAGTATCCACAGCCCCCCAAACATGACGTGTAAAATGCAGGTTCTGTGTTTAATTCTAATAATATGGTAGAGTTGTTGGTAAGTATCCCCTGGATTTGTCCCCACAGCAGCGCTCTGTTTAAACGACACACGCAGCGCACGTTATAAGAAAATGTGTTCCCAATGAGCCGCTGAGATAATAGCTGCTGACCCATGGAGACCGGTAGGATTGGAGGTAATGAGTCTGGGAACTGACTCTACACATTTGTTTATTTAGCCGCGGCGTAAGAAAGAAGCGGCGCGCACACACCGGGCGCCTGGTCGGCCAGATAAAGCCGGCGCGGCGGCAGCAGCTGGTCTCGGTTTAACTGTGACCTTGAGAAGTCTTTGGGGATGTTCACTTCCTCGCCCCTCCGGCCCGGCGGCTGCCAGCACGTGTGCCTGCTCGCTGGACTGTGGGATTATCAAGTAAACCAAAACTCCAGAGTTTAGTTTGCAAATTCTGATTTGGGTACAGCCGTGTTTTCACACAACAGTGTCGTCTATGCCCCAAAGATGGCAGACTTGTGGTTCTAGTACATGTTTCCTAAAGAGTCAATCTAGGTTCAGGACTTCCCAGAAAACCAGAGCAGAATGGGGTCATATACGGAACCACAGGCACTGTGTCATTATCCATTATGAAGAACGTGGATGTCTCCGCTTCGCCAACAGAACATTCATACTCAAAACATGTTGGACGCTGCTGCTCGCCGGCGAGTTTGCGTTTGTGTCTCTCTTTCGGTCTGCAGAGAGCTGGAGGCAGGTGTGATTGACTTCGCCGCTGTTGCGTAACGCTGGCCCGTCTGTGAAGCGTCTGTGACGGCCGTGACCTCAGCGCGCTCCCGGGCCACACTGCCGTGTCTGCCGGAGATGTTTTATTTTACACGTTATCAACACGTTAAATTAGACCCAGTGTCGTGACTGAAGCTGAACATACTGTAGCGTACTTAGGGACTATATATATAATTTGTGAATAAAGGGTGAAAGAGGTGAGAAATAGAATATAGAGGCCCAGTATAATGTTCCAGCGACACTGCCTCATGTTGGTATCTTTAGTTTAATGATTACAGATCGATGCAGACACAAGGCTGAACATCCAGACTTTTGTGGTGCTGAGGTTAACCAGGGTTTGGAGTATCCAGAGCTGCAGCTGTTTTGTTCGACCCCCCCCCCGCGGTCACGCTGGTGTCCTTTGTGATATCTCTCCACTTCCTCGTCCCACACCATTTGTACTGGCCTCTCGGTCGGTTGCGATTCTGTTTGTCTTGGTCTCACTGCGTCATGCTCACTTTTAACTGCATTTTCCTTTTTCCCACTGGGATAAAACCAATGTGGCGAGCTTAAAAGGAAATTCTATCCTGAGACAACATCGAAATTGTTCTACTCGAATGTTTTTGGAGAGTGAGGTTATTATCTATAACAACGGACAATCCCCCCCGAAGGCCAGTTTGAGTTTGATGACTCGTGACTGAGTCGGTGAGCCTGTAAAAGTTGCGTTTGAAGTATTACAGTCAAATGGGTTTTATTTGAATGTCAGGCATTCAGAAAACGGTCCCCACAATCCAGTAAAATCACCACGGCCCTCCTAGTTTTTCCATCATGACCGTCTCTCCAGCCGTTCCCAGATCTCTCTGACTCCTTGCAGCCATCTCTGCTTTTCAGCTCAGCGCAGACTCCTTCCATTAATCGATCAATTGATTGATTATTGCCGGGATTAAAACCAAGTCGTCCCGACAAAACGATTCCACGCTTAGTTGTGGAGTCAGCATGTCAGCATGTGGGATATATTTCCATTAAGCCTCCAGTATGCAGTATGTTCTCGACACACTGACATGCCTGCGCTCTGTATCCTGCTGTAAAGACATGATGATCAATTTCAGCACGCCATCATTTCTCAGTGAACGCTGTGATGATGAGGATTAACGGACTCTTCCTCTGTGTTTTAGGATTACTTGTGTTTGCTATTGTGGTGTGGTTGGAGAACGAGCCTGGGATACTGCCGGCATTAGGGGTGACAGATTTACATGCAAGGATAATCTCCTCTAAGGGTTTAACAACAATTTTTTAGAATGGCTTATCTCTTTATCCCGCTGCATTAGAAGGGATGGTCGGGGTTATCTGAAGTGGGGTCGCGCAAGTTGCCGACGTGCAGTCGGTTTATTAGCTGCGGTAGAGCCGGGCGGATGCGCTCCCGCTTCGGGGGAAGCAGAGAGGAGCGGCTGCACGCGATGCCAGCCTAAAACATCCACTGCGAGTCAAAGTCCGGGCTATGTTTAAAATAACAAGCAGCCCTCTCCGCTGGCCTTTCATTTTTACAGTTTCGGGTCTAAACATCTGATCTCTGGTGTAACACAGAGCGCGTCCCATGGTTGAGAGCACGTAAGGCCGAAGGGACGGGCTGTGTGACAGTGTGGCGGCGGCTTCGGGTTATTTTGAGATCAGAGGCGCAGCTGAAAACAAGAAGGATTACATTATCGTTGTGGGAGGCCTGGTTTTAATCACGACTTAACAACTTACTTTCCCTTCCTTTTCCAGTGGAGAGGCTGCTCCGTCAGGCGCAGCGTGGCTCCGCTTACAGCAGAGCAGTCGCTGAAGCTGGGAAAAGGTCCGGTAACCTTTCACCTGGACAACAAGGAGCCAGTTCCTGACACCATACAATCAGCTCAATGAAAGCTGTGCATGCAACAGGCCTGACATCATGTTTGTGTATCCGTGGCAGCATCTTGACTTGAAGTTTGTTTGTTTTGTTTTAGTGTAAGCTCATTTCGCATTTCATCTTAATTGTTGCTCTTTCTGCAACTAAATGTGCTGCTGTTGGCCAAGTCAAGGCAATCCCTTGACAGCAATGCTAATTAGTCCTCCAAGTGCTCCACCAGGAAATTTAGACAAGACGTGAAATGTTTGGAATTATCAGAGGAGAAAAAGGAAAACTCATTTCTTTTTTAGCTGAAAGTCAGAGACTTCATCTGAGGACTGAGCTGAGGACCAGAATCCTCTCATCCCTCTCCGTCTCACTTACTGGCAACAGAATTACCATCTGACATCATCCTAGTCTGGAGCACTTGGCCGGCTGAGATGCTCCAAATAAGTAAAAGCAGTTGAGAAAATAAATAACAATTCTTTCGAAGAACACATGTCTGGTCACAACAGGGAGAACAAATGTTTCAGTCTTCCATGACTGCAAATGCAGCTCGATAGCTCTGGGTATCAGTTTTAATTTCCAGTTTAATACCTGTTTTCTAATTGCTATTATTACTATTTCCTCTGTGGCCTCTCTCTCTCTCACTCTCTCACACATACACATAAAAAACACAAATACACATTCGCTGCAGCACACGCTGCGATTGCCCACTCATAAAGCGCACAATGTGTGTCATAAACGGTAATGACGGCAGAAAATGCCCGTGCATACGTGGCTTAGCCTCGCTCAACTCTGCGTGCTGATGTGTCTCAGTATTCCACCAAGCCCTGGAGATGTTTTTCTGGCCAGAGACAGCCTATCCTAAAATGCCCTGCCGCCGCCGTTACCATGACGAACTGGGCCCGGCATGTACTACCTCCCCTGCCCAGCGAGCCTCATCGTCGGCTCGATGAGAGCCCTATCCACCGCTCTCTCCGCCGGAGAATGTTTTGTCGGAATGTACCGGCGACCCTCCCGCTGGACGGCGGATGAGCCGCAGTTCTGTATCTTATCGGGAGACGCGGTTGTTCTTCCATAAATCCACCGGCAGCATTTACCGCGCGACGTTTAAACGGAGGAGGCATCTGACGGAAAACCCCGCTCACGCCCCCCCCGCCACCGCGACCCTGGCTGCACGCAAACATTTACAGCATCTGTTATGTCTTCACGCTGCATTGCACACTGATGTTTTCTACAAACACCAATATGGAGTCGGGGTAGCTGTGTAATATCTATTCCGCCGCAACTCTGCTGAGGAGCCACTGGAGAACAACAAATGTGTGCTGTGAATTGTTCCCTGACTTTGGCCTCAAAGGCAGCGTCTCCTCACAGGCGAAGAGTCCACCACCCTTGCTGTTTCTCTGTGCCCTGTGGGCGTCATGGGGGGGGGTTGCATGAGTACAGATATAAGGTATAACTACATATATGAAGCGAACACACTAAGCATTATTCAACTTGCTCTCCAGAAAGAGACAATGCGACGGACACAGCGTTGCGCGACATCCCGGGCGGCAGGAGCGCTCTCAGTTTAAAGCAGCAGGCTGACAAATAATTAATCCGTCTTCTCTGGCCCGTGTCTGAACTTTCCTTTGCAGCTCCAGAACGAGCTGTTTCATCACGTCGCCGGCTGCCGCAGAGCCGCTACAAGGCTCTTACACGTACTGGAGCGTGTTCAAATTAGGCGTGAGTCCGCGGCGGCGTGTCATTGCGCGCTCTTTGTCTGGCTCCTCGCAAAGATCCCACAGTTGGTCTGGAGACTGATCTCGTTGTCGTTGCCGCGAGGATGGACGTAATTAAACAGAAAAACAAAACCGCTGTGATTCGTTTCTCAGGTGCTTCCTCTGCGCGCAGGGAATTCAGCCGCGAACTGCACTGTTTTCATTTGTTCAACCTTTTCCAAGTGAAAAACAGCCAACGTCACCTGAACACAAAATCATTAGCATGTACCATAAATTGTATGCATCGATACTACCAAAATAATCTCAGCTCTATTGTACGTTAGCTTGAACGGCTTCTCTTCCTCGCTTCCCGCCTGAGCCAGCAGTCCGTGCCATCTTTGCTGGGATTGTTGCCCCTGGGCCCGGCGTCCACGTGAAATCCTTTAGTCTGCTCTGAATACGTTATGACCTTTCCTGCCGCCCCTTGTAGCATACCGCCGACGTGGCAGGCAGCTGCGAGGCTTTGGCTGCGATCAATACTAATCAATTTGTCAGTCTGTTAGCTAATAATGAGCTAAGAACCCGCTGCTCGGAAAAATATGGCTTCCAGACCTCTTTAATTTGTCATAATAGGAGGGCAGAGGAAGCAAACCTGATTATCTGGCTCTTGGTCTCTGATTCCTCATGTGTGGCAGATACGATTTGAAGCCAGGCAGGGTTATTTAAGGAGGCCCGCTGCCTTTTAGGCTGTCAGGTGGATTCGATTTGGAAATTGGACCAGTGCTAATCACATTTTTGCGCCAGTCAAGCAATGATGTCTGTGTCCCCGAACACCCAGGGAAAAAAAAGAAGAAAAAAAAAACACCACCATAAACAACAGATTTTAAATGGAGGGCAAGCTAAAAATGTGATGTAAAAATGATGCGTGTCCATCAAAACGCTTGAACCGAGGTGGTGCCAGTGCGGTCCGCCGCTCAAATAAATCAGAAACTTGTAATAGATTACAAGTGGAGATAGGTGTAAAATATAAAAACACTACCAAAGCCTTGTTGGCTGGCTTGATTAATTCTGAAGGCAGAGGCGATCCTTCACATCGGGTCGGTGAGGCCTTGACTAGGTCTGGCCCCTTTCACTTGGAGATGAATAAGCGGAGGGAGGAGGCGCGGGTTTGCGCCGGGTTTTTTCAGCGCGTCACTTCCAGCCCGCGGCGCCCAGCAGCTCCCCCGGACCTCTGCTGGATCCGCAGAACAAAGTGGCCATTAATCAAAGCCCAAAGGTCAGGAGCTAAACCCAATTTACCCGCGCGCTCTCCTTGTCGCTCACAAGAGTAATGAATATGTTGGTGGCTAACCAGGAGGAGCCCGGCTGAGAGACCGTTCACAGGGATTTAGTCTTTCTGTAAAACGGAACATCTGCTGCCGACTCTTTCCCAGGTGGGACAAAGAGGCAGCGCTTTTTCTTTTCTCTTTGCTTTTCTGTAGTTGGCTTTCCGTGGCCTTTTCTTTTCGCCTTTGTTCCCCTCATAAAGCGGAGGAGATGAAAGTGCATGAAGAGTAAATAGAACCCCCCTCTGATTTGGTTACAGACACGTAAAACCGCTCTGTGAAATTTGGAGGCTTAAATATTCATCAGACGCAGACAGAATGAAACAAACCGCACGCTTTGTTGTTACGCGATATCAGGAAAAGAAATCGGCGTGGGTAATATCAGTGTCCGTTACTGTATATGCGAGCCTGCGGCACGTACGTATTCACGTGTGACACCCTGTGGCCCGTCACGCTACGCTGGGCCGACGGCCTTTAATCTTGCAGGACACTTTTATCTACAGTTACAGCTGGGCTGCAGTCTTGTCGGGGAAATCGCTGCAGACCACTTTAGAAAGTGTAAAAGAGTATAATAGTCTCAGGGCTCGAGCTGGAGTGCACCACCGCCACAATGGCCCCTTTAAAACATAAAATGTCTTGTCGCTGCAACCTCCCCGCACCCAATTGTCCCCCATTAAATCAAGGGCAGGATCAATGCCGTCAGCGGGCAGCTCGGTTTAGGATTTTATCAAGTGCGTCACCGTTTATGCGAGTTAAAACTGCCAAATGAAACTTATCTGATAAATGGGAACCGCAGGCCTGGGTCCGTCCGCTCTCCCAACTGCATTTTATTTATCTGTGTCGTTTTGATATTTAAAAAGCTCAGGAGGGATCGTGCGCCGTCGCCGTCCGCGAGGGGCACCGACCGAGACCCCGGTGTCATCTCATGCCGGGAGAAAGAGCCGGTGGGCTTGTGCACGTGCAATCAAATAAAAGACGCATTTATCTGATCCCCGATCAGGTTAACCGCTGAACGGTCCCTGCGGGTGAGGGAGGGGCGAGCGTGACAGCCCACCACAGCTTCTGTCCTGCACGTGCTCCCTCCGTGTGATTCATTCATGCGTTGGCTGAGCATCCAAAACTGAAATCTGTCGGCAGGATCAGTTCAGAGCTGTTAGTCTGTCAGAGAACTAAATAAAGCAGCTTTTTAACGCAGCTGTTTGAATAATGAAGAGGTTACTATATCGCAGGTATCCCTATAGCCACAGTGGCATCATCGCAGAAGCTGGCAGATGAGTCTTTCCCGTCCTTCAGCCGCCTTCCTGTTTGTTGAACGTCCTGTCACCCCTGTCAGCTTACTCCCAGCGCCGAGAAGCCAATGACTTTCCCCTAATCCATAATTGAGAGGCCACGCTAGGTGCCTGGGGAGCTGAAACGAATTAGCCGGAGGTATTAATAGCCGTCTAAAAATACAGCTGCGTGTCTATTTCCAGGGGCCCTAAGAGGCAAGGTGTTCCTGCCGTGAGCTGCGTTTGAAATCTGCTGGAAAGTGCAACCCTTACTGGAGACGTGGCGCCAAGTGACAATTTCTGTGAAGGCTTGAATGTCTGGCCACGTGTATCCCAAGGTCCCCGGAGAAAAAGAGTAATTGGTGATAAATGCTTTTTTTTTTTTAAAGCTGGAACAAAAAGAAACTGAGTGAAGTTGTGTCACCGGGCCTCCTAGTTTTATTCTCTGAACTCTCTTCTGTTCGGCGTGGTTCCACTCCAGACTCCCTGTAATGAAATCAACTCACCTTTCTCCGCTCGTAATTCCACAATCTACTGCGAAATCAAATGCCACCCACTCAGTCTGGCAGAAACAAAGGAAGAGCAGCGGGATAATGTGGGTGACTTGCGGCGTAATGAGGCAGACGCATTTCAGCTCTAATGATCGAAATGAACTCGTCGCCGTCTCTCTCCTCTCTGACCTGCTGTAATTACACCTTTCATTAGCCATTAGCGGGGATCGCCTCCCGGCCCCGGCGGATTGATCGGACGTTCACAGGGGTGCTGTTAGCGACGCGGCGTCCGGCCGGCCGATAAGGGCAGGTACTTCGGGGGAAGGGGACTGATGGAGAAGATAATGGCCGCTGAACTGCATTGCGCGTCTCTGCGGCGAACGTTCCGACTATCCCGGGTGGCACCTCACGTGAAGATTACATCTATAATATAAATCTATGCCCTCACTTTGCAGACATTAATAAAGGCTCCTTTTATAATTTGGCCTTCATCTAGTCAGGAAAAGATTTGGCGGGAAGCAGTGCCCTCCTTTGAATAGCTACAACACTCGGGAGCTTGCGAATTCCAATTAGCTTTGGACTCAGATAGCTGCAGTGTTAACTGGAACGACTGCGTGCACTCTTGAGCAATAAACCAAGCAGCCACACAGCACAATGTTCTCTTTACAAGGAATGACCACGCTGTCGTGTCAGCAAACATTAGCCAAATGCTAGTGGTTTAAGTCCGTGTCCATAAAAGAGAAAGGAAGGGGCATTAGTTCATTTTAGCTCTCATACTGTATATACTTGACACAAAAAATTGAAATAAACATTGGGCCGTCTTCTGACCATCCTCCAGGTGAATGACGCTGCTCCACAGGTCATGTGCTGCCACCGCCACAGCTGGACCCATGAAGGCCAGACAGCTGATGAACAGCTAAATACGCCTCCTTTGTCCGATGTGGGGCGAACACAGCGCAAAGTGAGCAGGGCTGATAACTCACAAAAAAACAGGGGAAAAACTAGCGTCTCGTAGGAAACGAACGAGCTTTCGTTTTCCCAGTGGAGGTACGTTAACTTAACCCGCCGGCCCACGCTTCAAAAGTAAAGCTGAAGCATCACCTGCTAAACAATCAGAGGATTTTATCAGCCTTCACAGGCCCCAGATCTGTGGCCCGACCCAGTTGACAGCACAGATCCTCACCATGTCAGCTAATCAGTGCTGGGGGAAACGGTCTCCCGCAGGCTCTACACTCTATTTGTTTCCTCACTTTACCCTGGCTTCTTCTGGGAAATACATAGAATAGCTGTCACTGTGCTTTAGTTTGTATTTCCCTACAGAGAAGAATCAGCTGGACTTAAACTGATGCATGCAGCAAAGAGCCAAACTGAGAGGGCTTTTGTTTTTTTTTTTGTGGGGGGAATGAAAGAAACTGTCTAAAAGGCCAAAGGAAATGTGATTATATCTGACTGTGGTGCTGTGACACCAGAACTGACTCCAGCCACACACCACACTGTCTGTCTTTACACGGAACCAGTGAGATGATACACCGTCCTTTCTGCACTGTATTAATATCCTGTAAACCACTGTAAACGTTCAAACACAGTATAAACATGGTTTTCATTGGGAATTTTCTGACCTCAACAGAGGGGGTGGGGGGGGGGGGTTACTGCCAACAGAAAGTTTGGGAACCCGTATATTGAGAGGTCACAACTGTGACAGACGTGGGAGAAAACGTCCCACAACTACCATGAACAACATTTTTCCATTCTCCACTGAGTCTCCGCTGAGTTTGAGGCTCAAATGTGATTTCACAAAGCTGCGCACACACACACAATTAATTCCCTGGCTGCCGTGGCGTAGCCTTCTGCAGTGCAGCTAGTATGACTCTGAAGGGCGCTGTGAGACGTGGTCCAAGAAAAGCAGAAAAATATCTGTCGAGCTATCAGATGGCCGCGGCAGTCAGAGCGTCCACGGCGCGGCGTGAGTCACGAGCGTCTCCCGAGCGTTGTAACGCAACGTGAGACGCTCGCGCTGCGTTACAACCGGTAAGTGGAGAGGAGGGAGGACGTCAGAAGGTAAACATCCACCATTAAGGACAAATGAAGTTGTGGCGGTCTGAGTGTGGCGTTCATTTTGGCACCTGATCTGGACCTCGTTACTTTTTTCCTTCCTTCCAGGAACTTGTTGGCTCACGCCGCTGGCAGAGGCAGTGAAACGCAAGATGCTGCTCACCGGAGCAACAGGTACATTCACTTGTCGTACTTTTGGCTGAACGTGTTTTGATCCTAATCACTGTCACCATATTTAATACAGAGAGGTACCCAATCCTGCTGGGTTTTTATTAAAGACCTGATCATAAAAATGCTCGGCACCCCTCCCCTCGCACGACAGCCCGGCCCGTACGTAAACGCTCGCAGGAGAAAATCAGAAATAGCCGCCAGGGGATCAGCAGCTCTCTCTGTGCTGAGCAATTCTTTATCCTGCCAAAATTCATCCGCCATGCCTTCCTTCTCCCTTAACTAAATCCGTCAGCTCGCTTACAATGTACTGACAGGCCCCCTCATTCAGCATCATTTGATTATCAATCCCCATTCGGCGAGCCGTGGCTAAGCTCATTTCAGATTTAGATCCCAGACTTCAAGCAGCCATAGATCACCTGTCACTTGTCAGAGCTCGGTGGCAGAAAAGGACAGAAAGCCGTCAGCGGCTGCAGGGCAGTCTGCCAGCGATGGCAGAGGAACGACTTCATTTTGTGCGCTGGAACTGGGTCTTGTAAAGGAGGCGACACAAACTCAGTGACTTCTCCACATTCCCGCCATGCTTGCCTCTGAATGTTAGCGCGTGGGTGATACATCGCACGGTGCTCGTGCAAAGTGTCAGCACGCGGAAGTGTCCGAAAAACCCCATCGACCGCTGCCCCTTTCTTCATTGACGCGTGACAGCGGCAGGTGCGCAGTCGCGTAAGCGGCGAAACCTACAGGTGCTAGCACCGCGGAAACCGTGGGATCATCGTCACGAAGCGCTCATGGACAAAGTAAAACACAACGTGCCCCACCCCTGGCTTCCTCCGATGGCGCAGAGAGGGCAGAAAGCCTTCCCCATTGCTCTCTCTCCGGTAATGGTGCCACTGAGGAAATGCGAATTCATTTCCGCGGCGGCCTGCGAGCGGATTGAAGTGGCTCTCTCATCCCCTGTAACTCATTCACCCTGACGGACGCGTCCACGACCCCCCCGGCTGTAATTTCACGTTGGCCGACAGGAAAAAGACCCATTTACAAATTTAACACTCGATCTTGACACCTAAGCTGCGGCTGTCAGGCGCGACAAACCCGCCGACTTGACGGATGGCAGGGGAACCGTTCCATTGATTTTCAAGAGCCTTAATTGAAACGTTTATACAAATGGGAGCCGGCTTACACTTCGCTGGATAAATATTGCTCGTTTTCTGCCCTGTGAACAAATGCGTTGGCCGCAAGCATAAATTTGCAGCGGGTGTCCTGCTGAGAGACGGAGAGCATTCCTAAACAGCAGTGTCTGCTCAGCTGTGCGTACCATCGTGCCCGGCTTTATTTATCCATCTCGTTATGCCCCGGCGTTTTCGTTTAGCGGCACTGGGGGCCGACTCCTCTCTGAGGGGGCCCGCCCACGTGAAGGCCTCCCTCCAATCCCGGGCCCTCGGGTCTCCAGGGTGGGCCCTCTCCACGTCCGTCACTGGACTTTTATGCGGGCCGAGAACTCCGCACAAAAAAAAAAAACAATCGTTAATCCAGCAGTGTAATCTCAACCTCAATATGGCAGGGCATTAGGAAGAAAAAAAAAAAAAAGAGCCACTTTCGTGAAAGGCGCTGTGAGTGTTTGTCAGGTTCAGAGGCAGAGGCAAGTGGGAGGCAAAGCCAGAGGAAAAACATGTCAACCCCTCATCCATTGCTTCCATTGATATATGTACAGCAGGCTTAACAGAGATTTAAATAATTCAAAGTGCTTTGATTGCCAAAGCTCTATAATCATCTTGCAAGCTCAAGGAAGCGGCACGATAAAGTGTACAGTACCAAACAGGGAGAATGATTGCTCAGCCCACATGCATAATTAAGCAGAGGTGGGGATTGGGCTTTGCAGGGAGAGCCCTGTTTAATGACAGATTTGAGGTCAGCTGGGCGTGCAGCAGCTCTACACGAACGAGCCTGTTTACACGGCTGCATAATGATCTCAGAAGTGCGGATGTGGAGGCGCTGTACGCTGTGTAAGTGTCTTGTCAGTGCTGGGGAATGTTGTCAGCAAATATGCAGCTCCAAAACAAGGCCGCGCGCCTCAGCCAGGATTTATGGCTCCATATGGTTTGCATTAGCCGCAACTTAGATTATCACAGATGGAGTTGTTTAAAGCCTTATTAGTCAATAGGAAGGAGCTTACTATACGGCCTACTGCTCTCATTCTGCAGCGGTCTGCCAACCCAGACCTGAGGCGTCCATCACGTCCAGTAAGTGTTAGGACAGGTGGAACTGTGAATGTGCAGAACTGCCGGGCTGGCAGTTCATCAAGAAAACATCCACATCCAGGGTGATGCTTTTGAGCAGCTGTTGTGAATTTAGGGATGCCCACCTTTCAACTGCGAGGGTCGCCGCGGGTGTTGGTGCAGGACAGGTGAATGGGCAGGCGGTGCGGGAGTGCTGCGACTCGCGGCTCGCCGGATCGGGCCGAGCGAGGCGGCTGCGAGGACTCGAAGAGCAAGGAGGCAAGGGTAAGCTGTCGGACCGAGCACGGGACCGAACCGAACCGAGACCGCGTGGTCTGTTACCACAGCAACTGAGTGACTGTACCAGCCCTTTGAGCTGTGCGGGACGGGGATCTTGATTGGAAGATGAGAAGGGTGCGCAGCCGCCGCCCACACACCAACGCACAGCGGATAAAAGAGAAGACTAAGCCTAATCCAAACAGTACGCTCCATTTCTGATGCACGACTAGTTCACGGTTGAGGATGAGGAAGAGGAAAACCTGTTGAACCATTTTTGAAATTCATTCTTTAGTCAGGCTTATCCAAACATACCCGTCCATCTTAGTCTGGACAGAAAACAAAGGGCTGTCTCGTGGATCATTTTTCATGTGTCTCACACACCACACATCTGATTTTACATTCACCGCTGCATCTTGGCTTTAAAAACAAACACCGAGACCTGAAAGAACTTGTCTAATCCCGTCCGGAGGCGGAAAACCAAGACGCCCAGTTAATCAGTTAAACTGTAAGACAGTCAGCGGGCCAGCGCGTATGACGCAACCTCGTGTCCTCCCACCGGCCTGTCCCTGTCCTCACCTATCGGCGCAGGGGCCGAGAGAGCGGGACGGAGGCCTGTCCGTCTGCCAGACTGACAGCAGCTCAGCGCCAGGGGCTTAGCGACAAGCGCAGCTGATCACACCAAGGAAAACGCAGAACACAAACCCATCTGTACCCGCTCCGCTCCTCTGTCGAGTCAGGCAGTTTGTTGCTGCGAGCGGCACGACTGAACGCGATCCAGCCTGAGCGCGTGCGAGCGCGAACACGCCGAGGCGTAACGGGGATTCACCAGAGCGCATTCATCAAGAGCCGCGGCGGGGGAGCTGACGATCGTGCGCGAGGAGCAAACGATGCGAGCGCGAACCGACGCACGCGCACGCCTGCGAAAAAACAACAACAAAACCCGGCTTTCGACTGTTGTTACTGAGCGAGCCCGCCGCAGCTGCTCCGTCGTCTCGCTTGGCGCCGACGCACACGGGCGGATCACGCACGTGAAGACGCTGTGAGGCTTGATGTTCAGATAAGACACTTTTTTTTTTTTTTTTTACGTCATGCCAGTTCTCTCCGCTCACCTCCTCTCTCAGCAAAATATCAATCAGTATCATCCCCAACTATCAATATCAGTTGGGGGATGATGATTATTATTTTGATTAAAGCGCTCAGCTGGAGGTCTTTTTTTTTTCACAGTGGGACAAAGACAAACCATTCGTCACGCAGAGAGAAATGAAGAGCGATAGGTGCCTCATGCCGCGATTGCAGTCGATTTGGTTCGGTTTGGACTTTAACGCCGCATAAAACAAACGCGTAGGAGCCCTTCCAGCGGCGGAGACGTCCGGCCAAGTTTCCGAGAGGATGACGGGACGTCTGATACTGTAAAACGCGAGACAGATGGTGTGCGGTGCAAACAGAAACACACTTGTCTGCGCTCCAGTCGACGGCGCGAAAAGCTCAAAAATAATTCCACGTCGCAGGAAGGTTTTTCGGGGCTGAGCTGTGGTTCTTGCAGAAGCTTCTCCGAGACTAATTTGGGAGCCGTGAATAACGGCACTGGTTAAATTCAGCTATAATTGCCGAAGAAGAAGAATGGCACATGTGTTTTATTTGGGTCTGACATTATGGACTTCCCCCCTCATTAAACTGGCCACTGTAGTTTATTTTAAGTCAGTCCCGTGCTCGTCCGCTGTCACCAACACGAGGGATCAGTAGTAAAACCACACAGAAGCTAAATGTGCGGTTCAAGTGTTTCTGATTCTTACAGCCACAGAAACTATATTTGTGACCCATTTTTACAGATTTACAGTACTCCATGATAAACAAGTGGCTTTGTGGCACAGATGCCCTTCTGATGGGATTAGTTGACGATAACAAAAATGTAGAATAATGCAAGCCCCATCCATAAACCCCTCTGAAACACCATCATCTCATCATCTCCACCAATGAAACAACTCCCGTCCCGAGACGCGCTTGCAGAACTCCTCCGTGCGTCCCTGCGTCATGCCGCATGACGCGAGCCCAGTGTTTGTCCACCGCGCGCAGATCGCGGCGTGAGTCACGGGCCGATCCTGGCAAGTCCGCGGCTCCTCTGCGCCTGCCGTGATGTCGGCTCGCGAGCGGCCAATCAGCCGGGCCCCCTCTCTGAAATGGCTCCAGCGCAAATTAGAGCCCAGCAGCATTCCTGCAATACAGTATTCACACTCGCACAAACACACACACACACACACAGAGTCCATCCAGTACATGTGGCTGTGCACAGACTAACACTCCTTCACTCACGCCATTAACCATGACGGTGACTGCAGTTGTGTTTTGATGACGGCAACGCTTTTAATCAGCGAATCAAAAACTAAACGCGGCGCTGCGAGAGAGAACAGCTTCCCGTGCATCCTCAACCAAACACTGACTCACACCGCCATTCCATCACGTGCACCAACATGATTTAATCGCAGCAGTGGGCTCAGTCGCTCGGTCGCAACGTGCTGGAGCGCACATGTGAATAGAGCTGCTGAAGCAGGCCGCGCAGATCTGCAGACGTGACGCCAACTTTAAATTGAATTCCTCTGTCAAACTTCACGCAGTCTCTCAGCCAAGTTTTCTTCTCACATCCGATGCTACATTAACCTGATGGCTTTTTAACACCAGGGTCTCGCGTCTGAGTGAGCGCTCCGTAACGGAAATCTCAAGTTGCGTCTGCCTGGAGGTCGATCTTTTCAAGGTCACCGCCTTACTTTTAATTCGGCAAAAAGCAGTCAAACATTTACACTCGTACTGAAGAAC
The DNA here is from genome assembly GCA_016785225.1 of Psettodes erumei. Taxonomy (NCBI): domain Eukaryota; kingdom Metazoa; phylum Chordata; class Actinopteri; order Pleuronectiformes; family Psettodidae; genus Psettodes; species Psettodes erumei. The sequence goes on from JAFBJZ010000781.1 coordinate 3,067,013, forward strand.
TGATCTCATGCAAAAGTAATTTCTTCATTATTTATTAACTGCTGTATATCTATAAAGCAATGGTTCATTATGAGATTATCACTATTACTGCAAAAATACCCCATTCTGACTGCCATATGATATATTACTGTGCACTTGTCTGCCATTGTCAGCAGACAGTGTGGTTGGTAAACTGTTAGCCAGCCCTGCATCGTGATTGTGCTACATAAAGCTATAATACTCAAGCAGTTCTCCTGCTCACTGTACACATCACAAAAGAGAACAAGCCATTCCTACACTGTGCATGTGCGCAACAATATTGTCGTTTCCATACTTCACCTACTCGTCTGCATATGTCGCCACTGACCAGCAGATTTGGAGACCAAACTATTAGCCTGCTCCTGCTCCAGCCACCTCAAAACCTTTTCTCATACTTCCTGTCAATCCTCCAGTGACTTTTTTTTTCTTTCTGTGTGTTTTACACCGTCTTTTATGATTCTGACTATAACACACAGGTGATTATGAAATGTTAGCGTTTTGCAGTGATAAATAAGAGAGATGGTAGCACAAAAACCATTAACAACAGTAACCCAGGAAAATATTGTAAAATTCAGTGCTGGCTTGTTTTTTTATTTTATGGCTGTGTTTTATCTGGCCCGAGCGGGCCACTGGAACTCGCAGTCAACTGGCCAGCAGTCGTGGGGGCCAGTGGGCCAATTATCACATCGAGGCCTGAACTAGTAACGTTCCCATATCGCTTTCCACGCAGCACAAGTCTGAACTGAACGCTGACAGATTAGAGTAAAGGCAGCGCAAGATTAAATATGCAGAGAGAGAGAGATGCGTGTCCTGTAACGCCACTGCCTTCTAAGATCACTGGAAAAGATGAAAGTAATCAAGCAAGAGACCCAGCTTCGCGTCCCATCATTCAGTGTGGCATACTGTACGAGGCGACGTCAACGTGCGAGTGTAATTAATCAGCCGCTTTGGGTTTCTATGTAGTGTGAATGAGCTCCCCCTCTGTTCCGAGGTTTTATTTCTCAAAACCTGAACTACACTTCTGCCACGTGAGCAGGGGCGGTCTCTGTTTTGGGCGCTGCCTCGCCGCAGGACACCCCGATGAACGGGAAGTGTGACGGCGATGACATCGAGGAGCCTGGTTCACAGGGGAAGATTTTGACACGGCGTGACGAGCTCAGGTGCGAATGATGAAATCGACGGCAGCTGAACTTCAACTGCTTTTTTTCTTTTTATAGCTTGGTTGATGTGGCAACGTTGGTGCATCACAAAGTCACACAAAGTACAACAGGAACAGACCTGGTGAATAAATCCTAATGCACAACATCTGATGTGTATGGACCCATGAGTAACCTGTAACCCTCCTCTAACGAACACGTGAAAAGACACGTTTGAGAGGTGAGTGGCTTGGTTTGATTGCACCCCACTGAAAGATAATGCTACCTGCTGTTAATCTTGATGAAGCACCTCCTAACACTCACATAAAACAGTTGTGGTTCTCTTTTTTTTTGGTGATTTCTTGGCACTTCAGCTGAACTTTGCTTGGTAACCCGGCTCCTGTCCAACTGAGGCACTTGATTAGAACAGAAGCATCATTATTGTTATTAGTAATTCCTGTACCTGCTGGGAAAGGCCCATTGGCAGATGAAGTGCAACTTTACTTGAAGCTGTGCGATTGTAGGTAGGGTGGCAACGACAGCACCCCTGGCAGGTCGGGCAGAATTTATCAGCATTGTGGAAAATGAGAGGAGTACGGGGCCGAGGTTGAAATTTCCGCTTGCAGATGGAACCTTTCTTGCATCAGCGATTCACCTCCTCCCTGCATTCGTTATGGATGAGGAACTCTTGATCCCCGTAGAGACCGGGGAACTTTGAACTCCCCTCTCCCTGCAGCTTTAACAGCACTAAGAGAAACAAAAGCGTCTTTGGACTGCACATGAACTGCTGGCGGAGCTCTCCTGGCAGTTTACAGAACCCGCTACCACGTGTGCGTAAATGCGTGTTCAGCGGGTCTTAATTAGCAGGAGCCCTGAGGATCCATCTTGCGCTGTGTTGTGCAGGATAGCAGAATAGGCCGATGAATACATCATCCTGTACGTGAAGCTTGGCGTGGTGGCTGGGAACGCCGGGGGCGCGGGTGAGCGCATGCGCACACAACAGCTCCTTCATGAGGAAATTTCGAGATGACAGCGCTCGGTCTGCTCTTGAAAAACAGGCAAGTGGAGTTAAGTGTGGCTTTCCAGGGAGCGATTCCTTGAGTCCGTGCTCCTCATGTGGATGGTTGTTAATGGCTCCCTCTATTGCAAAGTCAACACGCAGCTTCAGCCTGTGAGTGAAATACCTCCCGCTGTCGGAGGAGGCCTGAAATATGGTTCTCCTCGGACCACCTAGGAGCTGAACCCGGAACGAGCGCTGATGTTTGCGCCGCAGCTTTCCGCTCAGTCACGGCGCCGCTCTCTTTGCTCCTCCTCCTCTGCACTCTGCTGCTTTTTGTCTTGGTCCACGCCGTGGTCACCAGAACAACAGGAGAGCTGTCTCTGCGGCAACAGCTGATGAATCCATAAAGAGATTACTACCCTACAAAAACCCACCAACATATAAAAGCTGCAGTATTGATTGCACCCTGGTCGGATTCCTCCTTGTTTTCCACCCACTGGAGCATGCCTGGAACATGAAGTCATGAAAAGCTCTTTGTGCTCATGTTGGAATGATCACTAATACATGTGTAAGGTTTTACTTTTCTTTTTTGTGTGTGTCTCTCTCTCTTTCCTGAAAGAGTTTCACTCGAGTTAACAAAGCTTTTCCACCCGCCCTCCCGCTCTGATGTCGTACCTGCATGAACTCTTCTCGCTAGCGGGGGGGGGATCATAAAAGATGGAAAAAAGTAGCAAGAGTTTAAGAGTCCTGGTTTAACACGGCAGCGGTGGCCTACAAGTTAGAGGAGGGAGGTTCCATCCCCGTGACTGGCAGGATTAAGTCTGGGCGCGGGAAGCGAAAATGAAGACTCTCACCCATCCCGCAGCAACGCCGCGGCGGTGCCTTTGAGCAAGGCTCAGCGGGCAGGAGGTCAGACTGGTTCAGCTGTCAGTGAAACCTCACTGAATAAATAAAAAGAACAGGAGCTGAGGCCTGTTAGATCTACAGTCCTCCAGTCCTTTACTGTTGAACCTACACTGCTTCTAAAGACAGATACAGTGTATGTTTGATACTAAAGCTACTGATCGCTGGTAATTTGTGCCAGTATTCAAAATCATTTACTGTACATTTTATAAAAATATCAGACCAAAGATGTATTTTGCATCCCTGCAGATGAAATATGTCTTAGGTCTGATGTCTTTTCTTAGCTACAAGGAATAAATAACGGGTGATAATGAATCAACTGCGATGCCCTGTGTGTATCATATTAAAATACGAACATTTATCTGCATTCTTGGTCGAGGTGTGAAATCAGATGATCAAGAATCCAACTTCTCTACCTTTTACTCAGATGGGATGATTCACTTTTTAAAAGTGACTAAATCCTGCAGTGAGTGGAGACAAGCAGCGCTGTATATCTGTTTATGTGAAGCCGTGTGCTGCTTTTAAAGAATTTTCCAATTGAATGAGAAAATGAGAAAACACATTTGAAATATGCTTTTGTCCCTGTGTTGACTTTGTCCGTGACAGGCCAATAAAACCAACACGCCAGTGGACAGTCAGAGAAATGGAAGGCACTTGACACATGCCATTAGTGTGTTCCTTTGTTATTGTTGTGTCAGCTGCCATCACATCACCGGTTATCTGTGTCACACGCCAGTAAACACTGCGACCCCGTGACCCTTGGCGGACGGCCACCCGCCGGCTGCGACATTCTTCACCTGCTGCACCCGCCTGTCCCCGACGGTGCACGCACACGCGTGTGACTGTTTATGCCCGGGTGAACGCTCATGTAGCGCTGCGGGCTATTTACCAATGTTCGTTTGTTTGGATGGCGTCCGACATTCAAGCTCATTTATTTATATTCAAGCTCAAACTCATTTAACAAACATGCGCACGCATCCCATGGATAGCATTTGTAGCTTTTGAAAGGAGTGAGCTCCCCAATGAATCCATAACACTAAAATTTAACATTGATTTATGCCTTCCCAACATAAAAGTGAAGCATTTTAGATTTACCACTTCGATTGTGTGATTCAAGCTGAAGTAGCGGAAAGAATTCACATTAGAGGAGCAGCGATCCTGTTAATTATCTTCACCCTGTCAACGTGTCAGACGGAGAATATCTCATTCGCAGCTCAGAATAACCTTGAGAAGCGCCCTCTCTTTTTGTCGGCGGAACATCAGCTCGACAAACTTTATCCGTCCGCGCCGGTCGCAGCTGCCTGCACGTGCGGTGGACGCAGGGAGGGATTAGCGTGTATTCCCCGTTACTGCCCTCCACAGGGGTCAGCGGGCTAATTAGCGTCACGGGGGCCTCCATTTAGCCGCAGAGAATCAGCTGATGAGGCGCCCTGCTCGACTCTCATCCATACGGTGTGTGCTTACGCTACACTTACGTCTGTGCATGTGAGTGAGGAGCACAGGTGTCGCAGGAGGCTTTACATTTATATGCAGCATCGACACGTCTAAACTCACGCTGCAAAACCACTGTGCATTATTTCAGCGGTTGAGAAAAACCACCAACCCGTAACGACTTTGGAAAACCAACATGACGTATGTTTAAATGTTTCAAGAGTTTCAACACATTTTACTGCAACTACGCAGACATAAGCAGCAGAAGAGACACTGTGAAAACACTGAAACAAATCTATGAGAGAGAAGCTTGAGTTGACTGAGATGACTGCTGTGTGTGTGTGTGTGTGTGTGTGTGTGTGTGTGTGTGTGTGTGTGTGTGTGAGTGTGTGTGTGTGCTGCATTAAACGGCTGAAATCTGTGCGTTAGCATATAACGAATGTCTCGACCTAGCGGCCCATTTTAGCGCCGCGTAGCTCAGCGCTGCGGTTTCCTGCCACGCATGCTACGACCTTATATTATTCAACATATCACAACGCAGAAACAGCAGGTGGAGCCCTCTCACACAGTGAAAACACAAAGCACACACGGACAAACCAAAACACCCGCACTGGATACAGCCGTTTTAAGCTCCGTCGTAGCAAGACCAAGTCAAGTCCCGAGTCAGGAACAAGTCTTCTGGGTCTGAGCAAAATAGAAACATCACAGCTTTTCATCAAATGCTTTACAAAGTGTTGATCATAACTCTCCTGTTAAAGTTTCATCTTAATAGTTCTGAGAGTAGGTGTAGTAGGTAAGTAAGCACAGGGGACAGAGTCTGTACTTCTTCCTCCTCCACTTCCTGCGTACACCTCTGCTACGACAGCGGGGGAGAACTGGAGGCCGGCGTCCACGTCCTCTGAGTCACTCAGCGCCTTTGTTTTGGTCCAGCCCGCCTCCTGAAGAACGAAGCCTCCTCGCGTCTCTTTTTAGCTGCAAGTCGGCACGGAGGGACGCCACTCCGTTTCATTCCGACCTCGTGACAGGGAGAGCAGCTCGCGACCTCTTTGAAAACCCCACACCCAGCGGAGAGAGCGGCATCTTCTCGGCAACGATCCGCCTTCACAACGATTCCTACTCCCCCTTCACCCATCCTCCCTCTGCGGTATGTTTAATGAGCTCACTCTGAGCCATGTTTAAGCTCATTAACCTTTGCGGGTGGTGAGTCCCACTGAGAGGGAAAGCCACTGATACTCAGATATGGAGAGGGAGATTTCTTTTTTTACACTTTAAATACATAGCCATCTAAACTTAACACTCTACAAATGAGTTGGAAATACTTTGGAGCTTAAAAATATGAGGACTTGGATCCTTCCCAGCTCTAAAACGCAAGAATTTAAAAGGCCTTATCATTTATTCGCTATAAAACATTTTTCCTGTTTGCAGCAACAGTTGGATTTCAAAGACATATTTTTCTTGTTGTAATTTTAGGGTTCAATGCTAAAATGTGATAATTGAATGCACATGTAATCATCTTCTAATGGGAACTTGTTAATAACACAATTGGGCATTTGTTAAGCCCCACCCGCCCCAGCTACTGTTGCTATGCGTGCCAAGCTTGCTGTTCTCATGCACATGCAGTTTACAGTAACAACGGTGGCAGATTAATCGTGGCACTTCTTCACGTTTGAATTAATTGTTCCTTAACTGCAGACGGGGGAGACAAAGGCTTTGCATTCCTAGCCGGCGACCACTGATTTTCCTGGCTCAAGTGACAACTGTCATTGGCTGATTTCATTTCAGCTAGCTACTTAAGCTGACCTTGGCTCTGTGAGTTGATTTGATTAAAAAGAAAAACTAAAAACCCTCTCCTGCTGATTTTTTAAAGGTTTCCTGCTGACTCGTTTCAAAGAAGAACCTTGTAAAAAGGGGTCATAAATATGAACGTGGTGGCTACTCACAGGAGTCAGCCTCAGCAGTTGATTCACGAAGAAGAAATCAGGAGCAGCGCGGCTGTTGCGCCGGAGTGTCGGGCTTTTATGATCTCGTATGACCAGGACAAACGCAAAAGCAGGCCGCTGTGTTGTTTACATACTGGTCAGGGTTTTCAAACAGCACATTTTCACTGGTCCAAGAGAACAGGCTCTTAGGATAAGGACTAACTGCGTCTGGCTAATGTAACACCATCTTGGATAAAGAGCTTGGCTGGGGCTGCTGCAGTGTAAACTTCCCAAATCCAATGAAGTGCAGGGCAGAGGCGCTAACATTAGCCCAAACTTTGACTGCACTCAGGGCTGGTGTATATGCAAGTAATGAATGAGGCCTTTCTTTTAAATGTAACCTGCAACCCCATGATGTCATGAGGTTTGTCAGTGGTGCGCTCGCCGGCTTTAGAAGTCAGTAAGTTAGTTAGCTCAACATGCTAACAACTGGGCTTTACATTACAGCGGATAAACACGCTGTGAAATCCACTCATGACACTTTGTGCAGTCGATGTTTCCAACACAGGGTTCAGCCCAAGACTGATCAAATAGGTAATGATCAGCATCAGGCACACTAATATTAAATAACACTTTGTTTCATGTACACCTAACAAACGCACAGGCTGAGGAGACAACAGCGCTGGGCTGTTTCCAGTCCAATCTCCTACAAGCAGGAAGTAAGTGGGATAATGTGTCCGTCTCTGGGTTAGAAGAGCCTCGGGACCGGGTCACATAAAAAGTGGAAGTGTGACAATAAGTCTCGAGACAGACTTCCTCTGTTAGTGGAGACAGAGTGAAGAGGAGCGAAAACCAAAAGACACATCCTGAGAAGAAAAAGCAGCACTTCCAGCTAACACACAGTGTGAAGTGCATTAGCTGTGGCTCTGACGTCACATGCTCCATCCATCCTGCCAGCACGCCGGGCCAACTGGAAACACAAGGCACTTCTGACCTTTCACCTCTAATGCAGCAGAACACAACTTTTCATGTCAGACAAGATTAAAGTTTGTACAGTTTGCAGTACCTGTGCGTTTTCCTACCTTGATCTTGGTAAGACTGGCACAGGTGAGGTTGCTGAACGTGGAATTTTAAGTACTTTGACTTACTTTTGTTTTCCCCTCGGCTACGCTTTGTTACCATTCTCGTCTTTTTCCGATTAAATTAGCATGGGAGCTGCGCTGCTGCGTGGCGTGGGTATTGTGAGGTAAATAAATGTCATACATATTAAATGAATACACAGCCTGACGACCCCGTGGAAGAGAAGAACATCTCCCCTCGCTCCCCTCGCTCTCCCGCGGGACTCGTGGTTACGATGCTTACACCTTTCTTCAAGGAAGCCTCCATGTCTCCATCCCTCCGTGTCTGTCTCCTGATTATCTTTTACAGTCACTGCTCCCTGGGGAGGGAGCCGTCATATTGTTTCTCCCTACAGCAGATGCTCTCCTACTGCCATAATCTGTCTGCCACTGAGCCAATATTATTAAGTGCTGATTTTTATGGGGGGTGGGGGTGGTGTGTGTGTGTGTATGTGGGTGGGGGGGTGGGAGGGGGGGTGCTGGTGGTTGCATATTCACATCTTCACAGCTCAGTTCACAGGAAAGGTTAAGAGCTAGTGAGACCGGAGGAGGGGATTAGTGCTGCGAGAACTGTTTTTTATTACTGTTAAGGTCACAGCCATATTCAAAATCTAGGAGACAGCCACGTCGGTGGATATGTGGCCAGCTGGGAGAGCTCATCTCAGCGCCGCTGCAGAAGCAGATCTGACTTTGATTTCATTTAAGAGACGCTGGGAGACTTCTTATGAATACGAGATAAACCACACAGGAGCAGCAGACAGCGGCAACAATGGCATCAGCAAACAGTGGAAATCAAAGTGTATCCACATGGAGGGGAGCTGTTTTTTGTGCCATGTGATATAATGGTTTGAAAAGGATTACATCATCGTTTGGGATGTAGGTAGGGGTGGGGGGGTGAGGGTGGTGGGGGACTGGAGAGAGAAGACTTGGACTGCCACCTGGTGTCCGTCACACCAACTACACCCCCCCTCTGATCTGAAAGCGCCAGTGTTGAAACAAAGCTCCCCGGGGATGCTGCGGAATGAGAACATTTGTTCTCCCAGACGTGCAGCGGGAATTACCAGCAGCGCCGCTCCTCTCTGCTACGTGAACCAGGAAAGCGCCCGCACACAGGGAAGAGTGGCAGCCGCAGATTTCCATATGAGAGCGCGGTAAATGGTGCTCGCCAACGGCGACCGTTCATCCTCGCTGTGGCTCAAGCCCTACGGTTGCCAAGATGCCACCAGCCAGCTGTGCGCCATTCGGAAAGCTGTAGCGGGATGACGCACGGGGCCGCGCTCGGCGTTTGTCTTTACTGAGGGATTAGGACTCGTCTTTCGAGTCGACGCGTCTCGGAGGAGCCTGCGACGTGCCGCCGCGAGGGAGCCGCCAGGCCTCGTCTGGTGATGAGACAGCAACGTGTTCTGACATATTTCCAGCACAGCGAGCGTGTTTGTGTTTGTTTGCAGCCAAATCTCAGAAGAACCTCTTAATGGCACTCACACGCTAATAGCAAAATGGTTTGAAAGCCTCAGCTGCGACCTCGGAGGCTCGCGAGAGGCACTCTGCCATAGCACCGTGATGGCTGTTTCTCCACTACCTGCTAATCATTTGGTGCCTGTGGATAATGGATGAATTACACGTCATTATTCAGCCGCTTCTCCACTAGTGATGTGAAAACCACAGTAATGTCTCGTTGGGTGACAACCAATGAGGAGCCATCGCAGGCCTTCTGTTCGGTCTGTTGGGGCGCAGCCATGCACTAACATTTACACCTCGCAGCCGTAAAGTCTCCTGGAAGACTCCACAGTTGAGCCCATTATTTTTGTTTGATACTAGGTGTAATGTTCTTTTAAAAGGTCAGCTCCCCCATATTAAAGGAAACCCCTCATTTATATCAACTCATCCGTACAGTTTTACTTTGATCCGTCCACATCATGTCTCATACCCATAAGTAACATGGAGCCAGATGGAGCGTGGATGCAGCTAACGGCAGCAACCTGCACTATACCGCCCGCCTGAAACGTAAAAGCCAAATGCTCTCTTGAATACTTGAGTGGCTTTGAAGTGATTTTCATCACTTGTGTATTTTTTCGAAGCGCTCGCTGGCTGAGAGAACCCAGCGGCAGCGCAAACTGTGTCATCCCGGACCTACCGCACCACTCATTCTCAAAGAAAATGTAGCAGAACTAATAACTCCAAATATTAGCTCAATCGCTCACAGCGGCTAACTGCCAGCTCGGAGCGCTCCACAGGCACAGATTTTTCATCCTTGCTTTGCCACTTCACAACCACCTTTCAAACGCTGCTTATGATCTCATTTCGGTTGCTAATGTATTCCCATTTTTGTTTTTTTGGTTTTTTTCTTCCCCGACCAGCTTTGTTCTCAGGCTGGAAATTGTTTAGCGCGCCAAAGTGGTGATTTCTGAAGGAGCGGTGTTTACAGGCATGAATGGGAGCACCGACAGCAGAGCGAGGGAGGCTTTGAAGCTTTATGTAAATTTAATTAGGTTCGCAATCTCGGCTGGTGATTCCTGCCTGGACATCCTAATAAAGATGAGTGCCGCGCAGTTTATGTTTTACAGCAGACAATGCCGCAAATTAACAAAACCATTTGTACCCTGTTCGGCTGAGTGCGCTGTACGCCGCGACTGGCGCTATACGTCCCTTCACGGCCTCTTCTATGGAATCCTTATATACAATGCAATGCATTTCGTGGATGAGAAAGCTCGCAGACTGAATATTTTTCACATGAAAGAACACTGAAAAGTGTTTGTTGTTCAATAAAGCAGAGGGGACTTTTTTATTTCCTCAAAGGCACTGGTCATTTGCATAGATAAACTGTATTTAAATAACCGATGCAACATCTCAGTATGAGTCAGTTTTGTGTTCTCGTAATACTGTACTGGAGCAAACAAACTCGACAAAGAGGCACGCTCAGAGGAGTACACTCAGTCACAGCACGGAGTCAGGCAATGCTAAAATTGTTATTCAGGTCAAGTAGTGCACTATGGAACTGAATGAGCACATTTTAATAGCGCAGGATCCCCGAGGCAACGAGCTCCATTCACATTCCATACACGCCGCTTTCATTTACTGACCTTGAAGAGTCTTGTTTATACAAATTGAAATAAAATGGCAAAGAGGAAGAAAATCATTCCCTGGTTTAATTTACCTTCATGAAGTAAACAGATCACACATGGAGAATATTACTTTGCCCACAGCTGAGATAATGAGCATTATTCCGCTGACGGGACCGCTTACATATTCACTGCATGGTCACGCCAAAGGGCCCCGACCCGTGAAACAAACAAGAAAAACAACATCTCCCATCTGCAAACTAGTGGAAAACGTGCACTGGGGTGTTATGATTTGCAGTATTTGAGCTGTAATGGAAGTGGCCGGGGCGGTGGGCACGGTGAGCGAGGGGGGAGGAGGGGCTGGGGTTGCTTCTCCAGAGCTGGCTGTAAAAGCTCGGGTCCCCTGGGTCCTCTATATGTCACCCAGCTCTGCATCTTGGAGCCGCCCGCCGCACACACAGGCCAACCTTTTGAAATGTCAACGTGATAAAACCTGATGGATTCAATGTTCTGGACCTGGTGGTGTCAAACGCCATTAGTTTTAATCCTATTTGCGGTGAAATTGCTCTTGAAAGGTAAAGGGATCTATAACTGTCTGGGGCTCTTTGCTAGGCCATTGTAAATCTCTCTGTGTTCTGATGACTCCTCTCCGCAGGTTTATAGGATTGGAATGAGACTGTCTACTTGCTGTGTGGAGACATCGTGTCCCAGCAAACTCTTGGCTAAGTAATGGAGCTGTAGTGGATTGTGGGAGGCCATGCATCTCACTGCGCGGCGGCGTATTCCAGGCGCTGAGGGGGAAAAAAAGAAGCTGTCCTTTCCACTCTGCCGCTCCCCTTCGATGAGGGCCAGTGGAGCGCAGAGATTCATTGGCGCTGTGATGACTCTATACGCTCGGCTTTGCTGTGGCCCCTTTAAACTCAAATTGCTGCTGTTCACTCCTCTTTGCTCAGTGACAGAGATGTCAGGAGGAGAAAAGAGCAACGCTGGGGCAAATGGCAAATTTTCACTGTGGGAGAACAGAATTAAATGGATGTAATACAAGGGGAAAGATACGGTGGGGTAATATAGAAAAATGCAAGAGACTACAGTCCAAACAAGGTCCTGTGTTGATTTCCAGGTTCAAGTTTGGTTCTACGTTTTCCGCAACAGGCACAGCCCTGAAGGCACAAATCTTTTAAACACGAGTTCTGTTTTACTACACTATGTTCCAATAAATAATAAAAGGGTTTAAACTTTTAAACAATTCTGCTTTGCTGTATTGACTGAAAATGCAGTCTGGTTTTACAGAATAATCCAAGTAGTTAGGGAGCCTGTCAATAATTGCTGATTTAAAAAAATGTCCTGAAAACGCTCTCTGGCAAGACTCTATTCTGCCCTTTAAAGTGCAGAGTCACACAGTCGTTTCTTATAGGAGAAGCAAGTGGAAGCAAACTGGCCTGTGCACTACAAAAAACATATAATGTCTGAACCACTTCCTCCTGAAATAGATGGATGCTGGGAGCTCCTCTCTCCACTTCCTGGTTCTATGACGAATGCGGGCACTCTCTCTCTTGTCTGCTCGTGATCGGGTTATTTGAGGACGTTTAAGGTAAGTTTCTCTGGATGAAAAACAGTTTGGGGTTTCACGCTCCGCCTCCCCTTTCAGCACACCCTCATTCCTTTGGCTGCCCCCACTGTCGCCCCCGCTGCTGAACATTAACCACACAGCACGCTGCGCGACACAAGTTGGGCCGCATCTGCAGGCCGCACTGCACGGCCCACCTCGTCCTGCAGGTCAGTCGTGAGCGAGCGCTTGTTTGCTTGGCATCCCCCCACGGTTGGGACCGCGTTTGGGCAGCACAAGCAGCTTCAGGAGGAACAAGCGGAGTGTGTCTCTCTCCCCGATGTCCCATGAAGTCCTGTTCCGCTGCGCAGATGCTGCACGGCCGCTTAGCCTTCCAGGAAATCATCACCGACTGGGATGGACAACATCCTGTGGCTGTGGGTGAGCCCCTCTGCGCGTGTGCGGTTGCCAGCGCTACGTATGTGTCTCTGTGTGTTGGCACAGGCCAACTTGACTCAAACGCGAAGCTCGGATGTGAGGACACACACCGCAGTCGCAGGCCGCAAGAGTGCTTTGTGGAATCATGGTCATGCAACTAAACCCCTCTAATTTGAAATATCAAGGGGAAGCTTCTGAACACCAGATGGTCCCTCTTCAGCTCCTTATCACTGCAGAGAATTTCCACTATTGGGACTCTGATTTGTGTCTGCACAAGTGGGCTTTTCTGGCAGGCGTGCATGTGAAGCCAAGAGCGGAAAATGCACAAGAGGGAATTTCCCCCCCCCCATCCCAAAATGTAGATCTGGGCTTGCGTCGGCACATGCAAAGCACAGCGAAAGCTTGACAAAAGCGCATGAAGTCAGCAGCTCCATCCCAGGATGAGCCCAGCTGTATTTGCATTGCGAGCGAGCCAGAACTGGCCCTCTCCGAAGGCAAAATGAAAACACACCGGTATGCAAATAATTTGGGAAGTAACACCACAACCCCCCCACTGAGATAAACAAACAGCTACTAAATGTAACAGAGAGAAATGGACGCCATCAATGAACTAATCTCATTTAGACCTAAACCATTCAGACTGCAGAGTCAAATGTATTCAAATTCTAAATCAGACAGGTGGGCAGAGATTTCCACCTTAGCACACGACACTGAATAAAACATTGTTGCTGCAGCATGCTTATTTTTTGTGCAAGGAACGAGGGGGGGGGGGTGCTGGAGTGTGCTGGAGGGGGGCAGCAGATACTTCCAGGGCAATTTAATGAGGCTGGGAATGAAAACAATTCACCCACAGCCTTGCTGTCCGTCATCTGCGAGATCCGTATGCAGACAAACAAACCCGACAGGAGAGATCATTTACTCACCTCCTCCGTATTGTTTGGTATCTTCAAGAGACGAGTGACTCTGAGCGACTCCTTGAAAACTCAGCTCCATCTATTAGAATTTGAAATGTGAATTCTCGCTGAGTGCAGCAGAGTTAAGGCTGCTTTACTTTGTCTAGGGCCACTCATATTGGAAAGGCAATCTACTGTGCATGCTCAATGGGTTATGTCATATGAGTGGAACATTCCCCTTAGACCTTTAAATATCCAAGTAAAACCTATCAAATTGAATGTGCAGATCAGTGCATCAATGCATATCTAAGTAAAGTTTCATTCATTTTTTCTTTCGTTATTTTTAGAAGTAACATCTTGCATATCTACAGTGAGAAATACTGGATTATAAAACAGAGAAGCAAATCCTTAAATTTGAGAAGCTACAACCAAAGACTGGAGTTTTTGCTTGAAAAAGGACTCATAGATTCACTGTATTATTCAAACAGATGGCAAAAAATAGTCATTCCAGCTCTAATAAAATCTGCATTAGCTGTCGGAGCACGCGTCAGCCTCCGAAGTCAACACAAGATCAGTGCCTTGCTGGAGAGAACTCTGTCAGGTGTGATGGATCTAAACAAACACCCAAAACCCCCTCAGCTGCCCGGCCTCCATTAGTTCTAAATCCATTACACTGTCCATGGAACATACTGTAAAATATGACGAGGAGCGATCCATTAAATCGTCGCGCTTGTTGACAGTTTTTAAGGAAACGCTGACCTCAGGTGGTGGTTCGGTCACACAACACCGCTCCACTCACCATCAGGTGAGTACAAGTACAGCTGAGTTCCAATCACACTTATTCTACTTCTACCAAAGACAACAGAGTTCAAGTGAGCACAGACTGATACCACTGTTCAGACAGTGTTATGAGGCACAGCCGCTATGTGACAAGTGCAAACAACATTTGCATACGTACTGTAGCATTTTAAAATGCCACAATAAGCAGCTGTGTTTTCTTTCTACAGCCAATACTGGTGTAAATGTCATCCAATTACTGCTGAGAATCTGCGCTTTGTGATCGTCCATCACCATTACCTTTGAGAAGACCAAAGCAATAAATAATATATTGCTATTTAAATGTATAAAGTGTGCAATATATATTTCCAGTGATTTGTTTTCTTGATCCCAGCTCTCTATTAAAAATAGAAAAAAAAATGCCTGTCATATATGGTACATGAACTCAATCTGGTTACGTCTCAAATATGCTCAGGTGACAGTAAGAAGAGGAGAGGGAAGAAGACTAAATGTGACAGTATGTCGTAATTTTAATTATACTACAGTATATCTCATGCCATCTCTCGGTCACTTCACCTCTCTTATTACACATCTCCGCCCCCAGGAATGTCACGTGCATGCAAGCTTTTAAGACACGCGTCAATTGTTAAGACACGTGGGAGGGCGAAACAGATGAGCTTTAATATAATACATAACCCGTCTTCCAGGGGCAGCAGGGGGCAGCATCTTTCCATCCTGTGCATCACTCATCCCAGCATTCGCCACCTTAACGGTGTCCGCTGCTGTGTGAACATCATCATGCAACAATGGGCGGACTGCTGTTGAGCACGGCTGCCTTCAGGTGCCGTCTGAAGCGTTGCATAATACTTTGACCTCCGCATGAATAACCGAACCAAGCGTGGCTGGGAAAATGTAGATTTCCTGCGATGGCTGACTAGCTGAGGCTTTACATGTAGGCAGAGATCATGGGGGCCAGGCCAGCGCCGGGTAATAATTTGAAAGGAGCATTCTTTTATGTGATGTGTTTAGTTCTGATCTCCCAGCGAAACATTAGCTGTACATCTGCCTGGTGGACCTGCCGGTCGGAGCTGAAGAGGAGCACTTGAAAGCAGCATATGACGGCTAACAGGCTTCCCACATCTGCCTGTCTGCACGTGGTTGTCCTCTCCCCCCTCTCCACCACACTCCTGCCTTTCCCTATAAAATCCCTGATCTAATTATGAGCACAATTGATCAGTGGAGCCATTTCTGCTCTGTCTTCATTAATGGCTAATTGAAAACACCTATAAAACCAGAGACTTCTCTGTGGCCCCTAAAGACGGGAGCCCTTTACTGTCTGCGGAGGGGAGGGTGGGGGTTAGGCTATTATGAGGTGGAGATATGCACGGGTACACAGGACTTAAAGCAAGGAGACACCTGAAATGTGTTGTGCAATAACAAATTTGCAATACCTTGCAAAGTGAACAACAAGTTGAATGGACTGAGATATGAGATGATCTGTGTACGAGATGTTAAAAACAAAACCCAGCAAGCTGGAGGCTACAAGCCAGATGGATGAGGGCTGTGGTGCACGTCACACGCCATTTCAGAAAACCAGAGCTTATCGTCTCTTAATGAGAAGCCTCACATTATGTGAGAAACCATGGTATGGTAATTATATTCAACAGGGGTGGGATGGTGATAAAAAAAAATTGGCTCAATAGGACTTTTGGCAACTACTACAACAACAAAGTTTTAAAAATGACCGCACAGCAGTAAATTCAGCAGTAGACACATTAGAATTTTTTTTAAATTTTTTTTATTTTCCTTTCTCCACTGGATGTTTCCGTCATAACCTTCTGGAGTTTATCACACAGACAGATTTAGCATATTTAAAGCAGAAAGCAAAACTATATATCAATATATGTTGCAATGCTCCAAAACTTGACTGGTGTTTGTCCTGTGGTCTGCACGCTTACTGCTGCCAACACACGACTTTCTCATGCTGTAGGGATTGTTCTGGATTTTAACCTTCATTTTTTTTTTAAAGTTGCCATTTATCCACAGTGAAATAAGTCAGCAACAGTCCTCGTCGTTAGCTGGAAGAGAGACGGATGCGAGGGAGCCGACGGCCCCGCAGCCTGCCCAGCCAGGCCGATCATTACAACACAGCTGCATCTGTTTCTCACTCTCTCCATCTTTGTCTGTCGTCAGACTATTTCGCCCACTGAGCCGACAGCCCAATTTGTGCGGCGGCCGACCGGGAAAAGTCCCGGGTTCTCCCAGTGGCCTCTCTGTCACTGTTATCCAAATCCAAGCGCAACTTTCAGAGCCATAAAAATAGCTTTGCGACTTTTCAGTGCCGATTCCTCGGCTGACCTCTGACCGGCGAAGCGGCACGGGCCTTGTTGGACCGCTGTTTTTAAAGGCTTGACAAATTGGTCAAAAAATGATGACAAGAAAATAAATCCAACGTCCTACTTTGTCGTGCAGTCTCATTATTGAGCCGTCACTTCACTGAGCCACAGTGTATATATTTTTTTATTAATACGGTACTTCTATGTTAGTAATGTAAAAAACATATGGTTCCTTATGGCTGGAAACACTTTCTACATAGCAGTTAAAAAATATGCAAGAATAGAGGTACAGTTATCACTGCCAAATGGTGCATATGAAAATGATTACTTTTACAATGCAGATATGTTATTTAAATTTATTAACTACTTTGGTTAAATAATACTGGTCATGCTGAGACTAAACATTGAACTTAACTGAAGTTTATTTTCTTGAACAGTTTTTTATGAACGTGCTGGGGCGTACTAGTCTTCCATTTCCGGTGGGAATCAAAAGCGAGAGAAAAGTGAAAAACAACTCATTGCTCATCTGCCAGAGTCTTGCTGCAACAAAAACAAACAAAAGAGTGAAATAAGAGAGAGTTTTAGACCAACTGCCGGAAGGTTAAGTGAAGTTTGTTTTTAAAGCTGCTTCATTTAAACAGCTATATTTGCTCGTCCTTCAGGAGGCGCGTACTGGCCACGGGGCTGCGTGTTCCCGTGCGGAGGGCTGCGGCGCTCTGGGCTATGGGCCGTGGAGATGCAGCGGTTCACGCTGAGCCTGCAGGTCAGATCAGACCCGCAGGAGGAGAGGTGAATTCATCAGCCCCCACAGAGCCCTCAAGGCACTCCAGCCTTATCCATCAGCATGCAGCCCTGCTGCCTTTCCTGGCAGATGAGGGAGGCGGAGGAGGACGTGGAGGACACAGTCACGGCTTCACTCCTACAGTATCCAGCCCAAGGTTTGTGTTTTGGACTGTTGTGGCTGCCCTTAGCCAAGATTTACTCATTAAACCCAAAATTCAAATGGCTGCTTACGTATTTCATTCTCGTCAGGACAGAGAGGTTTCACATGTCGACTGTTAAGAATGACAGTTAGGATTCGCTATGGAGAGATGTATGTGTGTTCCCCTGAGCCAGGTTTTATTCCAGGTTTTACGGACTGAACCTGAACCTGAAGCTCACGAGTAAAATGCACCTACACTACATTCAGACACTCACTACGATGTCAAATATAACATTTCCCATATAACACTATAGCCTCTTTCCAAGCAGTGATGCAGGAAATATTTTCTTATTGCAGAATTGTTCAGCTGTCAAACATACGCAGCTTCAGCATGAGGCTGACTCTGTGCTGTGCACCGTGCGGCTGACACAAATTCTGTATGAGCCTACATTTTGAAAATATGAAGGAATAAGCTAGTTAATAATAGCAGGGGTGGGACAGGAACATATAGTACTGAGATGACATTTCACAGCACAAAAACAGTGGGAAATATTAATGCTCTGCCTTTAGATTTCTTGGCTTGATAACATGTGGCTAAATTTTGCTGACTCACTCAAAGCACTGTCCACTGTATTCTTATAGTATTGTGTTTGAGTCATTCTGTGCCATGGAGGTACAATTAAACTGATTTCCCCTATTTTTATCCATACAGGTGTGCCTCTCCACAGTCCATGTGTCTTTTTTCACCGCGGGGGGGGACCGACAGCCGACACCCGACCAGCCCCACCTCCCCCGGTCACACAGGAAGTGGACCACATGTCACAGCAGGGCCCACCATCATATTAGTTGTCATTCACAGCGGGGTTGGCAACGGGAACAGGCCAGAGAGCTTTGGGGTTATTAAGGGACTCAGCTTGGCATCGCTGGACTCTTTGGCTCCTTGCTGGAGAAGGGCTTACGCTGAGCTGATGGGTTTTGAGAGAGGGGAGGAAAAGGGGGCAGGTAGGAAAAGAGAAACAGAATGCGTGGCGGATTTGGTGTTTGCTTTAGCCATCGTGAGGGCTGATCCTCGACAAACCACGATGTCGGTTGTGAGGGCAATTTTTTTACCACGGATTGGAGCGAGGAACATAAAATCAAGCACTCAAATGCAGACACTCGTGCGGGCGGGTGCAGTGAAGTGACATAGAAAAGCCAAAAATTGCATACATCAAACAATGATCTGATTCGTGAAACCATGCACGCACACCTGCACGCGGCGTTCTTTTTATAAATCATGGATCAGCATCATTCCCCGCCCTCTACACACCCTCATTCCAACATAAATGGTCAGTGCAAAGCACCTCATGAATGCTGATGCATAGAAATGAGTCTTTGTGGTGAACTGCATGTAAACACACAGCAGCATAGGGAAGACACAGTTAAGACAACGCAATGAGTGAGTGGGTCAGAGTGACATTCAGCCTCTCCTGTAGCAGCACTGTCTGATGCAGGTCTTCGCTCCAATTAGTCTGTGCCAGCAGCATGAAAATACAAGCAGCAACAACAACTATTATGGGACAAACAGCAATTTACCAGTGCTGTCACTACTGTAATCTGTGATGGTGCAGTGTGTGTATACGCATGGGGTGTGTGGTGCGGTGGTGAGGAGCTACCTGGCTGACAATTATTTGGCCACGAGTGTTCAAGAGGGTGACGGCTCTGGGGATGTTCCCGCAACAGCCTGACAGCATTCCGGAGGCAGGGAGTGCTGTAAATATCCTCTAAGGCTGGAAGATGTGATCTAGCAATTTGCGGCGTGGTTCTGATAACACTGAGGAGCGTTCTATCTGCAGTTGTACATCATAAAGAGCCATACTGTTATGCAGCACGTCAGCGCAGATTTGATGGGACATTGGTAAAAGTTCTCACGGAGCTTTTGCACCTCAGTCTCCTCAGGACGTTAAGTCTCCCTGTGAAACCTTTGTTGTGCGTTTTCAGTTACAGAACTACAGAGGATGTGTTCAGAGACCATGATAACACACCACCCTCTCCACCCTGTGGATTATTAGATGATATAGATGGAGGGCTCCATTCACAATGTCAAGGAAATGTCTTGAGATGCTTTAAACCTGAATGAACGTTAACTGTTAAATATTTATATTCATAAGCATGACAAGGTTGCAATACATTAGACTGAAGATACCTGCTTTTCTGTTTTGATACAAGCACGGCCCACAGAACTTGACCATGTGTGCAAGCCAATCACAGCTCCATATCTGATCACCTGACATCACCACTGACCAGAATACCTGTGATTACTACTGTACACGTAGGCTACATCAGATATAACTTCTTCAAGAATGCAATTCTCCATAAAAAGCCTCAACACATTATGGTGACAGGGTGGTGGGGTTGCTGCCACGGCTGAAAAAAAAATCTTGAAACGTGGTTTTGATTTTAATGCAATTAATGAAAAGGTCTGAGGCACTTACTGCACTGAAGTATATGATTTATTCAGCAGATACAGTAAGCAGTGACGAGATAATAACACTCGCTGAGATTGAAGATGAATGCCCATGAATGAGAGCAGGAAGAAGCCATGGCAAAGGCTAGTTCTTCATATTATTGATCTGTTGTGACATGACATAATCTAATGTGCCACGACTGCGATTTAAATTAATACCAATAAGACTTTAAATCTGCATTCGTCTTCTCAACACTGTGATGAGCAGCATTTTTTAAAATACAGATAGAAAAGTGGAGTGTGCTGAAAGTTGAGGTTTGAGCACACTCCAGCTGATGCTCCATTTACTGAGCATGAAAAATCATCCAAGAGGATATTTTGACAGCAGAGGAGTAGAATGGCATCAGCAAATTGAAAAACCCTGCTGTCATTTGCTCTTCAGGTGAGAGAGAAAGTGCTTAGCAGCAACAAAAACCTTTTTTTTTTTTTTTTTAAAAGGATGGATTTTTGTGGCGGAGCAAACCGACACGGGAGTGAAAACAGTTGGTAATTCATTGTGACTCGGTGCATATTCAAACGCTCCTCAAGGCCACATGTCAAACTTCAGATGTTCAAAGATAATTTTTAATAAACATCAAATGACGTTCAACACTGCACAAATGCTTTGCCACCATGACCCTGGAGAGACTTAAAGTCAAGGCACAGTGATAACCTAACTTTAAAAGATGTCGGGGGCATAACATGTCGTCTTTTCGTGTATAAAGTCATTTATTATATTTGATTTTCAATTTATTTTGGTATTAATGGAGTTTTATGCTCTTGGGGGGTGTGGTAATTTCAAAGGAAGAGAACGATTTGCAATGCAATTAAGATTTCGCTTGGAAAAAGTGGCACATTCTTAATAAAAGAAACAGTGAGTAAACTGAGATTGGCGGACTCGGTGTCACGCACATCCCTGCAGCTGTAGACCTCCACTTCCTTTCATGTAACTATCTGTTCTCGCCTTGCTTTGATGCTTCGCTTTTATGTTTCTCTCCTTGGTTTTATATCTCTTACCTTGGCTTTACTGCTCTCACTGTGGATTTTTTATTTTACTTGGTTGCAAAGCGCCTCGTATTGTAACTGTGTTTGCAGAAAACTCCTCTTTTTATTATTATAATTCTTACCATCATTTAGTAGTGCTGAATTTCTTAGATGATCTAAAAAAAAATTCCTCATCGTCTACACGAGCTCTGGGAATCGCGTTTGCTACAAAGAGCACTGATGCAACCGAGAGACATTCTTCCAACAGCACGCAGCCTGAGATAAGATCGTAAGACGTCCGGACCTGCTGACTGAGAGCTGAGCTGGAAACTATCTCACTTCATGCTCCTCAGTGCCACCAAAATCAAGTCATTTTGTAATCTATTACCAAATTTGAAGAAGAGGTATACAGTCAAACAATACACGCAATGTGTGTTTTTTGTGCTCTGAAATGTTTTGGCCTGCTTTTTCTGGCATGCATGTGTGTGTCTGTGTGTATTCAGTGTGTGTGTGTCAGGTTTGGTGCTACCTGGGACATATGGCAACCAGGCAGTGGTAAAGGTTAGCCTTGTTTTTCACCCTGTTGAATAAATGTTCCAATAATACACAGGGTAACATGTCCATATTGAAGTCCAACTGACTGTTCACAAAATCCCGCCCCTGAACAGCGACTGTCCAATCATAGCTTGACAACGAACTGCAGGGGGGAAAAAATGATAAATAGGCTGTATTTCATATAGTGCTTTCCGGGTGTTTTTGACCACTAAAAGCGCTGTGCGCAACCAACCACACTCTTTCACACACTTTGGGCAATTTAAGGGTCAGTGCCTCTCCCAAGGACACTTTGAAATGCAGGCTGGAGGAGCCAGGGATCAAAACTCTGACCTTGCAATTAGTGGAGGACTCGCTCTACCTCCAAAGCCAAAGCTGCTCCAAGGTCTGTCAAACTTTGCCAAAATAATGCTCACAGGGCTCTGATAAGAAATAAAAAGCTGCTTTTGTTTGTTCCTGCAGGGGTGATAACTTCAACATTATACTTTGTTTGTGAGGTCTCATTAAAACAGTGACTGTTACTTATAGTTTTCAGGTGGTTTGCCAAACTCATGGATTTGTGACAGTGGCTTCCTTTTGCACATCTTGCTGGCACTTCTCTCACCTTCACAAATGTGGAAGTTACTCTCTGACACCTTGCTGGCATTGCTGTAATGTGTTAGCCTGCCACATGGTCACATGTCACTGTCTCAGTGTCAGCTGGTAAAGCAATATGAAAGTTGTGATGCACAAAATTAGTAATAAGTAATTAATAATTCATGTTGACGCATGACAAGTAATCTTGTATTGCTGTTTCTTACATTAGGGGCAATTTGGGATATTTGCGGTACTGCATGTGTATGTGTGTACTGCGTGTATGTATGTACACATGTATGTCTAAATGTGGCCTGCCTCCTCTTTCTGCTGACACCTGGGAAACAGAGGTGATACCGCTCTCCTTGAAAACTCGGATACCTGAGCCTGCCGCAGCACTGGCCCTCCCATGGTGCACTGCTCAGCCACGCGTGAGGCTGTGAAAGACACAGGGTGTCGGGTGGGTTCGAGGTAGGGGCAGGTGAAGCAGTCAGGTGTAGCAGGATTTTTTTTTCTGCACTCTCCCCGATCCTCCCTCATCCCGCGCCTTCACCTCTGCCCCGGATTACCCACCCCACAACCCACGTACCTCCCACCCAGCTCCCTCGCTGTCCCCCTGCTCTGACCACACAGCCCGCCCTGACCCCGAACGCCACTCACATCTGGACACCTGAGGCCAAGAGGAAAACCAGCTGCTTTATTTTAATGGCCCGGTGAGATGGAGATGGAAAGGTATTCTCTGTTCTCTATCCCTCTCTCTGCTCCTCTACGCACTCAGCGTTTCATGGTGATTGAATTCCAATGCGAATGGATTTACAATTGCAAACCTGGCACCATTACTGAAGCTTATTGTATTGTATTGTAGACCCTGCAATCCCTCTCCCATCTCCGTTTCCCCCGCTTTCATTTTCTTCCCTTTTTCTCTTTTCCTGTCCTTGGGCAGCATAATGACACAGTGATGCACTCTGGGTAATGTTCAGAGGAGATGGAACAAGCCCAGTAGTGTGCCCTTGAGAATCAAACAGCATCTTAACCCTTACACAAATTGATTCCTTAACCCCTCAGCCAGCAAAGAACCTGAATCCTGAACCTTGAATTATGCCATTGGTAGGCAGGATATCACAAAAGAACACCTCATTTTCATCTTGAAAAAGAATCCGATGCAATGCTCCTTCCCCCAGACACACAAGATAGATAGATTGTTTTTCTTAGCTTGAATTATTCCTGATAGTCAGCCCCCGAACAGTGCGGGAAATCAGATTTCATTTCTCACTCACAAAACCCTCTGCCACCTCTAATCCAGTGGCGGCTTCCACATTCAGCCCCCCAGTAGGCCTCAAAAAACACGATTTCCCCACCACATCAATAAGCGGGATTTTTATTCAGCTGCCTGGTGGTCCGTGCGGACTGGCTGCCTGCCCTGCCTATGACAGAGTTTTATTAGTGGGAAGGGATGGTGAGGTGTGCTGAGACAAGAAGATGGATGCTGCCATGCAGTTGAAAAGTGACAATAGATTATCGCTGTTGCTGCAAAAAAGAAAAACCACCGCAAATATATTACATTCCCATCAAAATCAAACAGTTAAGTCCAAATGTTTGGATCTCCAGACGAACAGCGTCCCATCATCCAGGGGACGAGATAATTGTGTTTATTTATAAACTATCGATAAGCAAATGACAAACTGAACTGAGCACTGACTAGTAAGTGTAATGGAGTATGTCTTCTAACACTGTTACTATAGTTACCATCGCTCAGCATGAGATCTGAAATACTCCAGTGTAAAACTCGGCACCAGTCCATCTATCCACACAGTCACAGCTTGTTGGCGGGACCTCACAAATTGCACTGGTTAAAGCACTGCGTCACTGCATCAGCTTCACCTGACAAACCCGGAGTCCGAGGTAAGCTAAGGACAAATATAAATGGATGCCTTTCTTATTAGTCTTAGTCATGAATATGGTTAGTTGAGGTCTTACACTATTCTGTTATGTTAATAATACACTGATGTGTCAGTCTCCTGGTCCCTTGTTACCAGTAAAATTTAGACAGAATGTTCAGCACCACATAAACCATGGCACCAGAAAACACTTTTTATGACTTTCTGAGGGAGCAGATGAAGTGCTCAGTGGAAGAAATGGAACAAAAGACCCCATCCAGGATGTAATTGCACACAATAAAACAGAAAACTCTGCACGAGAAAGCTACAAAGGTGACTATTAATATTACCTGGTGACAGTACGGGATCGGTACTCTGGTTTTTTATGGCATACTTAATCACTATTGCACTTGGCCAAGCAGACTGCTTTGTAAAAGTCAGCACTCTACAACCTTTGATTTTACCACCTCAAGCTACACTGTTTCAGGGTGAACCCAATGATAGTCCAGTAAATTAGTTTTTTTTTCCAATGTGGATTTTAAGTGTTCACCTAACAATATTCACAAATTAATTTTCTTTATTTTTTCCCCCCAATTTCCTTAGATGAGCAAAGACCAAGAGGGAAGGATGCAAACAAAGGACAATCAGAGGAGAAACAATGCCTCTTCTGTTGAACTGGAAGTGATGATTCATTTTTTTTGTGTCCAAATTCAGTCGTTATTCACAATTCAGAAAGAAGAAAGACAGGATGAAAAGCAAGCCTTTCAAAATACAAAAGATGCACATATCCTGCTTATATTTGGACACTGCACACAGTCAACTAATGATTTACATTATGTGATGAGTAACAGTAGTATGGTACAGACTTTTTCACAATATAATAATACCCACTTGCTTCCTTCTGGGAATGTATTCGTTTGACAGTTAGAGTTCACCTTGTTAATGATACAACAACGGAGACCACAAACATGACATGGATGTCCCAACACAGTCAGCAACTGGGGAGGCACTAGCTGTACTGGAGGCCAGATTTACTCATGAAGAACCATTACCAACATGCAATAATTATTCTGTCACAGAATTCTACCAATAAATTAGAGTCATGTGTTAAATAAGATCAGGTGATCAGGGACATGCTGACAACCAGCAAATGCAAAAACCACAAACCCACTCCACAAAAACACAAATCACTTGAGCACACGATTGTTTTCAACTGACATGAAATTAAAAGAGAACACCTCTTGCCTTCTCTTTCACAATGCACAACTTCTAAAGAACTCTTGGTCATTTTTTGGTTTTCTAAAATCTATCATTTAATGTTACAATCCCCTTGGACCAGTTTAGAGACTGGTAATATTATAATATATGTTATTTGCTGTGAAACAGTTGTAGCCAGTACTTTAATTTAGGTTCATTGTACAGCCATGGGTTGAAATACAAACACTGAAGGTTGACTGTACCTCATTGGGCTGCACCTAATAAGCTACACCTGTGTAATACAGCATACAGCACCTGGATTTCCTACATTTTGCATTGAGGGGCAATTAGCCTCAATTAGTACACTGAGTGTAGAGAGAATGTTAACGTGAGCGCTGTGTGAGAGAAGCCTGCTTAGTTTTTCAGAACACCAATATTACTCTCATGTGAGTGACTGTAGCAATTTTGCACGACTATATATCCAAATTTGCTAGGCGTCGACTGAGAACAACCCAACTACCTGGACAAACTCATACAACAGCCAAAGAAAAGATCCTTAGGCACAACAAGAAATAGATTCTCAAATTAAAAACCAAATACATGTCCAAAGCAGAAAACTAAGAGCCAAAAAATGCAAAGTCATGTCACACAACAGAGCAACAACAAAGCTACCACAGCGGCATAGCTAGCATACTACTAGCATGTTAGCATGACACAGCAGACTCTTACCGTGTGTGGTGACGCGGCGAGCCTTGCTAACGCTATCTGGCTAACCCCTGGGATTGGCTAAAACACCATTCGGTCCAAAGCAGCCACAGCAAGAAGGGAAACTTCAGGTTTTGTTGCCAGGTTTGTCCAAAAAACACACAGTCCCATTCCCTTTCGGGCCAGTTAAAATACTACCATAAAATCTAAATTAACTAAAAAAAAACTTTTAAAAACTTTTTAAAAAAATGTATTTCCCTGTGTGATATTGTTTTTTAGTGACTTTTGTGCGACCATCTCCATTATTTACCACTACGAAATCGACACTTAAACTGTAAAGCTCCTGCGCATTACAGTTGAAAGGCAGCCTCCAAGAGCGCGAGCGCAGATGTGAGGACGTTAATTGCTCTCTGCTTCGTCAGATTCTGCCGCCAATTTTCTTCTTTTCTATCGTGGCTGTAGAAACGTTTTAACAGCCTCCGGTTTCAGGACAAAAGTCGGTATAAAACACACAGAAAGAAAAAAAGTCACTGGAGGATTGACAGGAAGTATGAGAAAAGGTTTTGAGGTGGCTGGAGCAGGAGCAGGCTAATAGTTTGGTCTCCAAATCTGCTGGTCAGTGGCGACATATGCAGACGAGTAGGTGAAGTATGGAAACGACAATGTTGTTGCGCACACGCACAGTGTAGGAATGGCTTGTTCTCTTTTGTGATGTGTACAGTGAGCAGGAGAACTGCTTGAGTATTATAGCTTTATGTAGCACAATCACGATGCAGGGCTGGCTAACAGTTTACCAACCACACTGTCTGCTGACAATGGCAGGCAAGTGCACAGTAATATACCATGATAGTTATTATTTTTTGCTGCATTAAAAGCAATGTTCCTGATGCCAAGGGCAGATATAACTTATCGTCATCCCCTGTCAAACACCTTACATAAGTAGTTTAGGAAGGAGAGAAATTTTATAAAAAATTTCAAAATATGTATTTATTTAACAACATGATTACTTTAGCTATTCATTTTGATTTTGCATGCATTACCTACATAGGAACATTTAACACTCACACGGACATTTTCAGTTGCTGCAGCTGATTACACCTGAAATTTACAGGAAGTCACGAAATTCATGTGGTGGTCAGGACAAGTTCCAGTCTGCGCGTGCCCACACAGTGCTGAGAGGGGCTCTAATCAGGCAAAATTAATGAATAGTATTTTATAAATGCTACAGTTAGAATTAATGTGACATTTTAAAAAATCCCAATCCAGTTTTGCATAATAATCTGCATGCATATAGCGAAGGCGCCAATCAGCATAGGATTGAAGTTCACCTTAGTTCACTTAAATTCCATATTTCTGCAATTTTGAATTCCACAGCTGAGTGTGACATCTGTGAGTGTACCAGATAAATTGACATACAGATGAAAAGGTGCAGTGAGGTTGTCACACATCCATCCATCCATCCATCTATCCATCCATGTGCTATATTGCTTATCCTCTGAGGGATTGGGTGAGGGAAGGGTACACCATGGTTAAGTCTAAACACAAAAGCCTTTCTTCATTTAATTTTTAGTTGGGAACCCCAAATAACACAAGTGCTAAATCATATTGTGACATTTACTTTTGCAATTCTTTGAAAAAGCAGATGAATTAAGGAGTTCTTGAGAGTTTCTGTGGCTGAAATGTCAACTTCAGTTCCTGTTTCTTTGCAGAGCAGTGGCCCGCTGGCCAAGCATCCTGTCTCACACTGCCAGGCTGCTGTGAAGGGTCCATTG
This sequence comes from Psettodes erumei, assembly GCA_016785225.1. NCBI lineage: Eukaryota > Metazoa > Chordata > Actinopteri > Pleuronectiformes > Psettodidae > Psettodes > Psettodes erumei. The sequence goes on from JAFBJZ010000781.1 coordinate 3,094,654, forward strand.
TGTTTGTCACCATCTGTCTACACTTGTCAGGCATGTTGTCTTTCATTTGGAGGCCTCAGCATCAGGTCTGTATGTGCATGTGCACCAATGTGCGTCTGTGTCTGCCCATGCACCTTTATGTTATTGATTTTCCATATAAGTGCTTGCACATGCACATATGTGTGTTCCCTGGAGCAGTGACCTGTCAATCCCAGATGCTGCCTCAGAGAATTGTGTGCTGCTTTTATACTCCCCCTGTCTCTCTGACACCGCTGCCTGCGAGATGGCCATTCACATCCCACCCCACTCTTAGTCTGTAGCTGCTGATACCAGAGAGTGTGAAATAAATGTCATTTTCCAAAATGGGAATTTCAATCAAAACAAGAAAACAGTGCAGGGGTATGAAAAATAGCAGAGAGGAGCTAAAGGTACTCATTGATATTCAAATTTTATTAAAAAGGTGCCATTGTAGAGTTGTACCATTACTGCATTTTGAAAAGCTGCATTTTTCTCCCCACATAGGAGAAGAATTGTTTCAAAAAGTTCAGCATCCATTCGTCAGATGATACAAGGTGAGTTTTGATTTTCAAAATTGCGACTCAGTTCTGCTTTATGTACTTGGTGAAGAAGAGGATGCATAGCCTGCACTTATCCACTTATATAAGGATCATGCAGTGTGTGCGGATCATACTGCACAGCAAAAATATAAAGCTTTGACTGTTTTATAGGATTTTCAATAATTGCTAACGGGCTAAACTGTCTATGCAGCCAACTTCGTAGTTTTGGGCCTTTGGCGTGCGTTCACTTATCCTGTATATATGCACACGCTGAACTGTGCACAGCCATTAATAATACGCCCACAGAGGCCTGTTGGGGTAAATAATATATATTTATCATGTCACACACATAATAGATTCCATAAACCAGAATGATATGTTTCCCCCTCAAAGCAAAGGCAAGAAAATCATGCTTTGGAGCTGGTATTGATTAGATGTGCCTGGATTTCTCCATTTCATCACTTTCTATCAGAAGCCCGGTGATTTATAGTGCGTTAGCATGTCAGTATATTTTACTAGAGTGACTGGAACACCTTGCAAAAGGAATGAAAAACTGGTCAGAGAAGGAGCAAGACGTGAGAAGGTGAATTCATAGATTTAACAGGCAAAACATTTAATGCAGTCAAGGGGGTGCCAACCCTTTATACTCGATGCTAAATACATGTCATTGTACGTTCTTTTTAGGTAAAGACATTATTATACTGTACATCTGAAGTCTGCAGCGTTTTCATTTCTACAGCCTGGCTACTGTTCACCACCTCACCATCTATATTGGCAATTCCCCCTGTTTTCAAAATGTTCATAGGCATGGGTCATCAAGTTTGTTCCTTTAGATCCCAACTTTTGTGTGGGAAGTGGTGTACAACACATGTGCAACTGTAGTCTTACCCAGCATCATATGAAGATTACAAATTTACCAAAAGTGACAGGATTACATGAAGCACTGCCAGCTATATGAGACAGTTTAGGCTGTTTTTTTCAGAATTCACAGTTTGCAAAATTCAATAAAATATGTGCAAAAGATGAATCACCAAGCTGATATCGACCAGCGGTTGGCTGAGTTCATGTAATACAAACAATATGTGTTGTCCTCACCTGCAAATCTTCTGTCTCGTGGTCAAAGCTCAGTGTGTCATCAATAAACATGTCCAGGTATTTGTATTTGTCAAGCTGCTCCACGGCTTGGCCCTTGACAACATTGGCATCTGAAATCGATCAACATGTCCTGATGCTAAGCTGCAAAGATGAATTCTCACACCACTGAACAAAGTCCACCAGCAGGTCCAAGGCTGCCCATTTATCCTGTGCGAGTACATTTGTAGAGGGATATGGATAGTGTGCTGTCTATCATCTGGAGAGGTGTAGTGGAGGAATGCAAAGCTTTTAGGTTCTCATAAATCTTAAGGTGTATATATATGCACGGTACACATCACTGTTGACACTTAGAATCTGAGTAAGCAACAAACTTTTTAATCCTTTAATCTAGATCAGACGGCATTTTCCTCAACTTTTGACCCACTGACATCACTGATCTTATTGCTAATTTTTTTTTCTTTAAAGTACATATGGTCCTATACTCTGTGGGTGTGTGTGTTGGTTTGGATCAAGATCACCAAGACAAAAAAGCTGTTTCCCCATGCTTCCAGTATTTCTGTTAATCTATGCTAATCACAGTCTGGCTCGACAGCTTCACATTTAGTGCACGGACACGAGAGAGGCATCCTTCTTTTCATCTGCTGTAACCTCTGGCAACGAAAAGTGAATGACTGTGTTTGCAAAAACTCTCAGTAGGTTTTGTCAGGTGTTTCAGTGAAACCATCCTGTCACATATGGGTGTTTTACCTGTCTAATATTTACAGTCTAATAAAAACCTAATAGTGGGTTGAGTTTGACACATTATATGAACGCATCACTGTAACTTTCCTTCAGTTTCTCCCTCCCCCACCCTGAATGCGAAAGCGGCTGAACTCTGGGAGACAGGGTGAACTCTTAACTTGTCTTTAAGAGCAAAGCGCCGCACTCAGCCACCGCTGGCAGCTGTGAACTGGCTGTGATAGCAGCACCGTGATAAGTTGAATAAATTATGGCGCTCGTCTCATTGTAGTGAGAGTTGGATGCCCTGCACTGCAGCTCCATTCCCCAGTCACTTGGTGAAGGTAAAATACCACATACAGTATTACTGTGAGGGCTTGTCAGGACATGTCTGTGGAGGAGACATTATATCAGAGAGGATTATGCCTGGCTTTCCCCATTGCCAGCAGTTAATATATTACACATCATACTTAAGAGAATGTCTATCCAGCGACAACCACGTCTCTTCAGATTTGGTGGCTCAGATTTTTCAGAAAAGTCAAGGATTAGGTGTTCTTTTACGGGCTGAAAAGTTTCTCCTATTCTAGAAGCAGTTTGGTAGCTCATGTTTTGGACATAATACACATTGTTTTCACAGGACATTGACTTTAGATATAAGGTCTGAGGTCAAAGTTATTGACTTTAAGGTAGAGATAGCTAATATGTAGCTTTTTAATTTATAATTAGAATGCATAATATATAGTTAACTTATGCCACATGTATTTGTAGATCCAGATGGATCAAATAAAGTCACAAATAGCTATTACAGGATAATGGAAATGGAAATAAATGTACGATAATGTAGAGCTACCAGCAAGTAAATAACACTGGTGCTTTTGTCTCCTACATCATATATGAGGGAAAGAGAAAGAGAAGGAACACACACACAACTCATGAAAGAAATAGGTCAATACAAGCACCAAGATCATGAACAGCACTCCTCTCCTCACATCTTTACAGCAAATGGATTCATTTCTAATGACTGCAGTCATTATCTCCTGCATGTCATTTGAAGGACACAACCTCAGCAAGGGTGGTGGTGTCTTTATGCCTAAGGTGACATTGTGAGGGCTCGCGTGTGTTGTAAAACATTTCTTGGCAATCAATTGCACCCGTTTCCATGGATATAATCTCCTCTGGGTTGTTGCTGATGGCGTCCATTTCTCCCACCCGTGAGTGGTACTGTTAACCCCCCTTGGCGTGCTGAGTGGACACCTTCTATTCACAGCTGACTCCGCAGCTTAAAGTCTTTATCTCTGCCTTCCTCTCTAATATTTAGAAGCTTGGAGCTATTAGTTTACAACCCCACATCCAGCTCTACCCATAAAACAAACCAATCAAAAACCCAGCACAACACTGAGGCTTAGAGAAATCCATAGGCTTTCCTGGGCTATTGATCATGGCCTGCAGAGCCAAGGCCTTTCTATGGCTCAGAGGCTTTACAAGATAGCTAGAGACACATCTATGCTGGTAAAAATGGCATTGATTTGAATAGAGCTGCTTAACTCTTTAAGAGACATAATTTACCTGCTGATTATTAGCCCATGAAGGGTCATGCAGCTCTGTGGCCTGTAGGAATCTGATTTCGGCCAGTTTGAGATCCTCTTATGTCTAAACTCAGGTTGTGGCCTTGGCAGAATTTAGTCAGCAGTCAACCTGTGAAGAGCAAGTGGATGTCCATGTATAACTCATGCATCCTGGTTATATGCCAAAGGACATATGGAAAGCCAGTACACACTCTCTGGATGTGACAACAGCAAAACCAGAATAGGAGGCATGTTGTCTTCTTAATCACATGGACCCCATTGGTGAATACCCATTAGCATGATATTAATATGTGGATGGGGAAAGAAAATAGCTGTGCGCGCAAGTTAAACTCATTAGTAAGCGCAGCAGGGGCATTTGTTCCACAGCTATCAGGGAATCTTCGGCTGATTTTCATTATGCATTCTCTCCTTAGGCCTCCAGTCTGTATTTGGTTGGATAAAGAGCATTTAACTACGAAAGATGGAGAGAAAGAAATTATTCTGCCTTCAAGTAACATGCTTTAAGTGTTTAGTGCATTTCCAAAAACTCTGCTTTGTTTTCTGGACGACAGAAATTGATTGGGGACCGAGACTGGCAAATTGTAAGTAATTATAATGATGATTATATTTGCACAGCTATTCTGTGTTGCCATTTTGGTTATATAGATATTTGTAATAAGTCCTTTTTGGTTATCAAATTATGTCCCAGGCGTAAGATCTGTAATTGCTCAGCTATAATGAGAGTATAGAGGATTTGAGCGATTTTAGAGTACAAGAGTTTATTTATTCTGCTTCCATTCTTGAACTAAAAGTAAATCTAAAGTTTTGTGCTTTGACAGACCAATTACTTATCATATACTATTATAAAAAATTACCTCAGCGACATCCATCAGTCTGCCTTTTTTCAGCTCCCATGCCAGGTAGATGGTTGCCATTTAACATAAATAGTGTATGACATAAAGTCTAAGTGCTGTTATTTTTCTTCCTGTTTGTAATGATGATACATGGATTTTTTGGGGACCCAAGCTGCTTCTCTGCGTCACTCTGAGCACTGCAGTGCTATGTCTGTATCAAAGTGTAAATGGATTTGGGATTCACGAGACAAATGTCCTGGCAGGCAGCACCCACATGTTCCCACCGCACTTCTGCAAGGGCAATGTCACTGTGTGAAAAGGCAAAGTGATACCGGCATAGACAGCCACCTCGTTGCAGACTGCGATACTCAAGGGATCGATCAAGGGCAAACGCTGTCCATATCTGGTTTTGGCGGCACTGTTGTCCACAGGTCAATATTTATCTGTTTATGATGCTATGAAAAGAGCATTTGAACTTCGTGGTCCCTGTGGCCAAGGACACAATTCATCCTTTTAAAGAGTTATATTCACCAATACAAATCAAATTATATATGTGCTGCCTCCTGAATGTTCACTCGCTGTAGTTCATGATACGTCACTGGAACTAGAGCAAGGCAGAGTGCTCTTAACAGATCCAAGCCCCCAAATTTGAACTGTACTCTAACTGGTGAGTAAAAAAAGCAAGGATTTGTTATAGTACCTGCATCTGTATCTGATACCTGTGAAGGCTGCACTTCAAAGAAGGTTGAAGGCCCAGTCACACGATCATTAAAAATTAACTTTAACCTCAGATGAGTCCATTTTATCTGCACGTCTGATCTGCAGACAGCGAGAATTCATTGTTCCATCAGTGACTGAGCCAACAGGACAGTAAGTTATTGACCCGAGCAGTGACAACACATTGATAAACTTACATGCCCTTATTCAGGACAGCAGGTGTGGATTTAAACTGTGGCTGCCATGGTAACAAAGGGACTGAGTTTAGCTCTTAATCAGACCAGGAGCGTACAGTATCTTCATTGGCTACAAAATCATGCTGAGGATTTGTTTTTCATGAACAAGATTTCAGCTGAAGCGGGTCAAGTTCACCTCCATCACCTCCATCACGCCCCGTGGTTCTGGCTTCCTTACCATTTTACTTAACACACACTTGAGTTGTTTGCTACCAAATGTAAAGCAGCGGGTGAGAGGGTCAGCACTTTAATTATAAGGCCACAACAACAATTGTGTTGAGAGCAAATAACTTCCCTCATTGTTCCTACTTTCTACTTTGTTGGGGAATGAGAGTAATGGAGAGCGAGACAGTCATTGCCGTGTGGGGTCACGGTGACCATATTGTGGTGGTGACACAGGTGCTGGAACCTGAAGTGAATCAGTATTATGCAGACCTGGTTGGATGGATGGATTGATGATGGATGGATGTCACTTACGGGGTAAAAGGACAATGTAAGTCTGTCTTGTCAATATGAGCATGTAAAAATGAATGAATGCAGCTTCTCTCCATGACACAAGCGTAAGATGAAGCTTAGGTCTCATAGCAATCGACTAGTGTGTCCTCTGTTTTATTTATGCCTTGATTATTGTCAATTGTTCCCTCAAAGGTCATATTCCTTGGCTTGTTGGTGTTATTTACTCTACATAGTCACTTTATCAGCACTGGCCACAGCAGAGGTGACATAACCGGTTTCATGAGAATGTTAAGTTAATCTGCTTAAAAGAGACTGTGGCAGCATCAAGGTTGTCAGCAATAAAAAGGGCCTGGGTGAAATTCAATTGGATGAGATGAGTTGCGACAGTTGATACAGAGAGCTGTTGCGCTGATGAAATGGATTCATTGTGACGGCTGGAGATAATGAGCTTTACTCAATCAGCTTGAGAGGGCATCCAACCGCCGCTTGAATCGCCACCTTGGTGGTGTTCGCGGGTCTGCTGGGGACAGACGGACCGGGCGCTGCTGTCCAGCTGAGACTTCAGTACACGGAACCACTTCTCACAGCTCACACTGCTCCGCTCCCCATAGGGACGTTCTGATCTGCAGTTGTGCGATCGCGCTTTCAAGGGGTGCTTTTGTGGGTCTGTCAAGTAAACTCTAAAGATGCACGAGTCAATTTTTTTTTATTATTAACAATGCATGCAGTGACTGTGTAGTGTGAAAGTGGTTGCTTTACTGACTGTCACCGGATAATCACCCGACCCTGTGATTCTGCTCAGCTGTACGGAGCCTTTTAGTTTTGGTTTTGTAGACCACAGCTTTACTGTTTTGGTTCACTCATCAGTCATGTTTCCAGCAGCAGCAGACTGTTTTCAGCTCAGCCACTCAAAAAACCCCAAAGTAGACCTTCTCCCGCACCAAACGGCGGAAAGACACTATCAGGATATAAGCAATTTCAAATAAATCACATGTAACTTCACTTATAGCACACATCACCTCTGCTTGATTGAATTGTCAGTCCTTATATCAAATTATCATTTTTTTAATTAACCAGAGAAAACTGAAGATAGCAGCATCCCTTCTAAGGCATGACAGTAATATAATCTTGCCCAACCGGCTTATTCGTACTTGTTGAGAGCATCATTAGAAACCGTCGGTCAAAAGCTCTGCATTGCGAGTGGGATTCATTCTCAAATTCATATGTGATAGTGCCCATTACCTCAGTGTCAGTACCCATTCTGTCTTTCTTTCTATGATACAGGGGACTAGCTACAAAATACTCCCAGTCGTGTGACTGAAGCAGCGTTAAATTTTGCTCTCAGCTGTATATTTACTTGTAGGTGATATAATTCTTACTAGAGGTACTTTGATTTCTGTCAAGTCAAATCTCAGCAATCCAGCACTTCTGCTGCTGTTTCATTTCATTCTGCGGTCACAGGATCATCTGCAGCAGCCACTGCCAGCATGGCGGTTCGACCTTTGCATTTCGGGGTTTCTTGTATGGTTTGTGCCGTAAATTATGCATAATCTGCTTTTGCACTGTCAAACACATTAGCAGCAATGTCGATGAAATATAAATGCTAACGTTGTCTCACCCGGGAAATCCACAAAAAAATGAGCATTTACAAGGGATTTAAAAGCAGCCGCCTCAGCCGTAGTCACAGAGTGGTGCTTCAGGGTAATTTGTTTTAAATCTGCATCCACCACTATTTTTGTCCCAAGTGCGTTGTAGCAGTTTGCAGTGTTAAATACATTAGTAAAAATGCATTTCAAAAATAAGGATTAAACCTCTCCCTGTTCTATATACAAAGACGTGTTAAATTATTATGAATGCAGAAGACACTGTGCATTTGTGCTCCTGTGGTGAAGCTTAATGTCACAGTCCTATTCCATTAAAACACCATGCAGTAATATCAAAATGTAGTAAGCTCACTTTGATGCAGGGTGTAAAACTCAGTCAGCAGTGCATAGTGTGGGTGCACGGGATTAGCAATACAGTACCTGTCAAGATTTTTCCACACCACAGAATTCTGACAAGTCCTTTTTAGAGAAGACAGTGCAGAGCAGCTCTGTCACAAAAGCTTCTCCAAAAAGGAAGCCGATGTCCTTGTGTGGGAGGTACAGCACCACCGCGGGCTAACGCGCCATACAGCACCTTAAATCAGCTTGGGAGGAGACAACGCATTGTGTTACTTTGGACCACAGACACAGTTTTGCACGATGAAGGAAACGCTCATGTCTCATGTTTGACACTGTTAGCTGTCTTAGCTGTGTTAGCATGATGCAAAAATGTTATTGGCCTGAAATTTTTTCTTCTGCTTGAGGTTTATATACCAAATTCACATGTGTAGCACGGTAAGAAAAATATGGAAGACTTTGAATGCCTAAATGAAAATAATTCAAACATTACATATTGTTATATTGCATGTTTGACCTGGTCCAAGCATGAGGCGGTGAAAAGCACAAATCCTGGTCATTCTTGACAACTTAAGTTTGCACAACTGTTTGCCACTTAAAGGGATAATTCGGGTTATTAGAAGTGGGGTTGTGGGAGTACTGTGTAGTCAGTTTATGAGCTGCAGCAGAGTCAGGTCTGTGTGCTCCCACTTGGGAAAACGTATTTCAGCCAACTGAAACAATGTTTTGAAAAGTTGCATTGCTTTATCTTACCATCAATCAGCCCTTGTCTTTGGCACAGCATTTTCTCCACCACTGAACCACCTTATTCCAATGCATAACCCACGCCACGCATCGTAGGATCTGTGGCGTAATCCAGTGTGCAGAAGGAAACTGCTTGACTGCCGTCGTTCTGCATCTCTTTTTATTGAATCTGCATCACTTTGGGGCCTTGCAACCTTTGGCCGCCTCTCTGGTCCTGCCTCTGCTTATCCAAAATGTTCTTTTTTTCATCTGATCTATCATTCTGAGAACAGATTTAATTATTTTCAAATGGTGGTTACGTCCCTATGATACATGAAGCTCTTACCCAGAGTGCTACACTGCAAAAGTAATCAAGCCTGAATTCTAGGGAAACATTTTAAGTTAATCCAATTCAAAGCAAGCTATTTATGTTGAGATAAATCGCCGATTAAGAGGCATTTCTTTTGGGTTTGAAAGGCAACATTATTTACCGCTGCTGCTTTTGTGCTCGCTCACAGTGTCGTGGCAAACAATTACCCGCTCAACTTCCTGCGCTCTGCCACAGAAACAGGCTGAGAAAATGGAAACAGGAAACAGGCTGCATGTTCATAAAATATAGGCCACACGGTTAATGAATCCACTTGACGTCATGTTCTCGGCGCGCATCACAATGATCCTCATGGAACAGTAAGCTTATTATCAACACTGAGCACCAGCATTTAAAAAGGTAACAACGCAAAGAAATTGAATCAGTGAAAAGCTGTAAATATCTTGTAAATATGTTGATAGCACTGTATGATTTTAGCCAAATGGCTAATGAATTCCCATAATGTCCATAACAAAATGCTAACCTTATTTTATCGGGTTTATTAAATCTTTTATATCACTGTTAAAGCCTGCTTCTGATGTTTGGTGAGTGAAGCCACAGTATGACCTCATCCTCCCCTCAGGGGACGGTTAGAACTTCAAAGGGACTTATTTATCTCCACTCCATTTTGGACCACTTAGTATGGAATTTTTTTTACAACGAGCAGTCAATGTGTTTTATTATCATTTTTAATCACATTTGCAAACCAAATTTGGAGAAATTATGGATCAAATCAAACAGAATTCAGGTCACTTGCTCCTGTGGCAAACAAGCCGGGACTGGAGACACACAGAGCTACAGTGTTGGCCAGCGCTCTGTTGTTTGTAGCAGAGTGGAGTGGGTTGGAAACAAGGGCAGGGATGCAGACAGGATTAGCAAACTGGTGAAAAAAGGCATGGCTGCTGTGGAGAGCGGAGCCAGGACACCCTCAAGGATGCGAACTAAACTTAACTCCATCCCAGATAACATAAGTGTGACACCCTCTGATTCTGCCTCCTCCCCTGAAGCAGGAGATCTCTCTGTCCCTCTCTGTGTCTCTCGCTCTCTCTCTCGCTCTCTGCATCTTCGATTGCAGGAGTGGGATCTGGTGTGCAGGTGTCAGGCTGCCAGCTGTTTGTCATCTCCAATCTGCTGCGCTTCAATAGCAGGCTGCAGTTCCACCACTCTGCCACATCATAATAGACTCTGTTACACAGTGAGTCTCATTCCATCTTTATCTATAGTTCCTGTGTGTTAAAGCCTGCAGCCGCTGTGGTCTGACACCCGCCCCTTTACCCCGCTCCTGATGTCATCCTGAAACCTCCATCCAACCCTCACAACTCTGGCCAAGTTTGAACTCTCCTGTTCAGGTATCTCCCTCGCTGCAGCACAGCTGAAAATCAGATTTGCTTCTTCAGTTTCAACATGCCCCTCGTTTCCTGTACACTTCATGTGTGTATCTTATTCCCTTTATTATTTTCTTTCTTCCACATTCCAACTACCAAAGGCATTTAACCTGGTTGATTCAGTGTCTCTTGTCTTACCTCATGCATGGGGTGGGCACATCCCATTCAGTGCTGAAGAATTCAAATTAATTGATTTATCACAACCTCCTTCGAAATTCCAGTCTCACCATTTGTAGATGAAACAGGCCTCCAGCAACTGTTGCACTATGCGCTGACAGCTAAAATACATTTTAATCTGTCAGTGCCATGTTTTGCTTTAATTTTCTAATAATGATTGAGTAAAAAAGCGGCAGACCACCAGGAAATAACTTAGCCTCCATCCTCTGGATGCCTGAAAACAAGACTGCTGCTGTCAGTGGAGGTGAAGGTGCAACAAATACATTTACTCCAGGAGAAAGCAGGAAATAATTACCTGTGTGCGGCTTGAAATGGAATAGCTGAACAGTGCACAGATTAGAGTGCATCCTCCAGTGCCCATTAATCAAGCACATTGGAATTAACTTTCAATTGACTTTCTTACCTTTCTGCATAAAATAGATGCCACGGCTGAAAAATGGAGTAAGCAAGCAATCTGTAGTTCAAACATGGTTTGTCACGCCGGTGGAAAAAAGAGGAACAGAGGAGCTTCAATTTTCATTTGGGTTTCAAAGTAACAGCGGCTATCTGAAGCCCCAGCAGTGCTTTCATTTCTTGAGGATTCTCCATAACAATGGACAGCAGATAAAATGATCCAATACACAAGAAGATAATTTGTGATTTTTGTAAGTTCTGAAGATCCATTATCCTCTGTTATTCTTTGTCTTTTCCTTTTATTCTGGCCCCGTTTTTAGTGGTGTTATTGAGAAGAAAAACTCTTTTTCAAGGCAGTAAATAAGCCTTAATGCCTATAAATGCTTTAATGGATTGTCGTGACCAAAAACAACTTGTAACAAGTATTTATGCGATGATTCAGTCATTGATTGTATTATTCTCGGACAGCCGGGAAGGCACTTAAAGCAATAATTTGAAGCTTTGTGAAGTGTGACCATGTGCTGTCTCACCGAGTGATATATAAAAGGATCATCTTTGTCTAGTATCTGAACCAGCTGACCTGGCTCTTTCCAAAAGTAACAAGCTTTTAACATTTGGCACATTGTTACAGGTTAAACCAGTGATTTCTAATCTTTTGGCCTTCTGACATCATACCAAAAGTTGAGTGTGTAGTCACGGTCACATTTAAGATGTGATTTTTCCCCTCTCAATTTCTCACATGGATTCATTTCAGTGAATGTTCAGATGATCCAGTGTCTCAACAAAAATCAAAGTTTGTAGGGAAAGTCCAAAACTGATAAACAGATTCGTGTGTTAGGACTTTGTCTGTTCTGCTTTCTTCTCTCATTAATCATCTCATGACCCCTCAGATTTATCAAATGCCCCTGACTACAACAGGAAAAGGCAGTTGGCCTTTGGAAATTGCGGGAACGTCAAAAACAGGAAAGGCAGCTGTCTCTGCCCAGGCAATAAATGTAAGTGTGGAACTGTGTTGGACTTATTCATGAATAACCCCATTGAATCGACAATTTGTATCGCCTCATCTGTACTCCGGGGACATGGCAAGTTCAAACTAACTCCACCTCCAGCAGCTCAGTATGCTGCTGATGCTTCTGTATCAGTCATCTAATGATGTCACATATGATAATATATCAGTCAGAAGGACCAAACCACTACTTTTGCTTGAATACTTTCACTTCATTTTCCTGCTATAACTCTTATTTTACATTTTACCATCGCAGGAGTTTTTCCTGTAATGGAGTATTTTTACTAAATACTTCTTCTGCAGCTGATGACTTGCCATTCAGATTCATAACCTTGAATCTGTGTCTCAGTCTAGCAGCTATCAGCTAGCATGTCTTGCTTATTGGCCAGCAACCTGCTACAAATGAAGTGTCGACTCACAAAACTGTATTTTTAAGGTGAACGTAAGACTACACACTTCCATGATGGGCTTTGTCGTCCGCCTCCCCTTTTCTCAGTTTTCATCCTGGTGCACCTGAAGGCTCGGACCTTTTCATGATCAAATAATTTGAATTATCTAATAACTGTAGCGTTCCTGCAATCCAGTCCAGCACACGCAATGTTACGTCCCCAGACCTGCGCTGAATGATGCACAACTGCTCATCCTGCACCGTCGGTGTCCAGTGTAAGTGTAGTGCCATTATGAGGAGCTGCTGCGTTTATTCCTTAATATTGTCAACTTCTGACTGACAGTTCAGTAGTTCTGTAGTTATTGTTGGAATTAAAAGGCTATTCTGGTGTATGACATTCATGTTGTTACTATAACCATGATTAACCCCCTTAACGCCTCTTGTCGCGATTTAGCAACAAACCACTTCCGCTCCAAAACAGCCATAATAGCGTCTGTATTAGTATTGCTTTGTTACATTAATAAAAGAATCTTCATACCTGAGATGGGAACAGGTATTTTTTTTTTTTACCTTTATTGCCTGTTGTCACTAATTTGCATCATAGATAATAGATAATAATAGATTTATGTCTATTTTATATCTATTTTATGTGCTATACTGAAATTAACACTCTCAACTTAATTTAGCATCTACTTGAAAGCAAAAACACACACCAAATTTTTTTTGGTAATTGGAAATAAATTCAGGCGTTAAGGGGTTAACATAAATAAGGTATATCATTCCTACTACACTATATAGTGTACAATAGTGGTGCTCCCCTGACATTCTGTCGCCTATGCCACGAGCTGGCCCCGTGCACAGCCTCTATTCTCCCCCGATCCTGGCCGGATGATGTCTGCTTGATGGATCGCCATCCTGCTCTCCTGGCTCACTGGTTGCCATCATCACTGTCTGGCTGCATTCTCATTACGGGCGCTGTCATGGACCACTATCTTGTTATTCTGCGAAAACATCAATGACAAATCAAAGCTCCCAGCACATGCAAACAGCTTCAGCCAGTGTTGCGATTCCACAGTATTGGGGCGGCTCTGGTGCAGCGCCAACAAGACAAATGCTTGCTCACTGATTATGTTTTGAAAATGCAATACGCGGAATATGGATTCACAGCTGCATTATCTGCTGGTAAATACAGCTCCGGTCTGTGAACCATAATTTCATCCTGCCTCTCCATCAAACATTACAATCTGACTGGCCTCAGGGAGGAGAAAGGTTTAAAAAGGCACCCCTGCACACACACACACACACACACACAAAACCTCGCTTTCTATCTTTTTCCATTTTTCTGCCCTCTAATCAGCCATCAGGGAGTTGTGTGTGTGTGTGTGTGTGTCTTGACGGATTTTGAATGGAGGACAGTGAGAAGAGGACCGGCGGTGCTCTGCACCCACTTCGACCTCAGCCGCTGCAGTCCCCTGTGGATTGGCTTCCCCTCCCCCCGCTCAGTTTCACCAGCACCCCGCTCACCTCCAGTCTACACCCACCCACACGCCCTCTTCACTGGCAGAGCCACATAATTATTTTCTCTGTGAGACATACTGCCTGCGTGAGCCTCTATCTTTAATTACAATCAAGTAAAAGGCCTCAACAGGCCTCACACATGCTGCTTTGATGTCATCTGCTCCTGGCCCTCCACTTCTCCCACCTCACTCTCCTGGCAAATGGCAGAAGGCGTACATGCTTACATTACCCTGCTCTGACCGCACAGCTTCACATTCTCTCTGGCAGTGATGGCATGTAAAGCATGGCATCTTTGTCCAAAAACAGATTGGAAAAGCTTGGATTGGGGGCTGGTTTCCAGGTTGGTAACATTAGTTAAACAATGGCCAGCGCATTGCTCCCAAAGTAAATTCCGGTCTGGCCATCTGCACGCTTCTGATCCCCACTGCCAACAACGACTTTGTTCTTTTGGAGGAAACACTGGTAGCAAGGATTAGTATGTGTGGGAGGAGACTGTGGGCATCAGTGTGCTTGTACTGAAGTTTTCAGGAGTCTCTTCACTTAATGCGTGCTAAATAAATGACTAAAATTATATTTAGCATCTTTAGTTTGATGCAAAATAATCACAAATGCTCAATTTTTCCTTTTGAATGTATTTGTGCTTGCATATTTTTTTTTAAAGAAAGAGCCAACATTCATTTCATGCTTGAGCATCTGCACAGACACTGGTCTGTATGCGGATGCATGTAGGTTTGTTTGCGTGTGATTGCTGCTGTGGGTCTGTGATTAGCGCGTTGGCTCAGATGTTTGCTGCTGGTTCTTTTTGGCCACAAATGGACTAGAAACTGGACTGAATCAGTCTGCCACCGCTCAGTGAACGAGACGGCACGCTTTCTGTCCCTGATACACTGAAATCCTCCCAGCAAACACTTTGTTGTGTAAATAAAACTTCGAAAATGAAAGCTGAAGCAATTTTTGTTGTCTTCTACAGCTACTGTGTGAGTCATTAGGGGAAAATGGGGCTGTAATATTCTCCTGGTATCACTAGAAAACAGATCAGACCGTTCCAGAGTTTGGTGAGATGTTAACTCTTCACAGTATTATTTTTTAGGCTGTTGTCTTATTCTCTCATTCTCGTTGTCTCATTCTGTGGTCGTAATTTCCGTACATGATGAGTGTGGTATGGACACGTATCTGTGTTACTGGACAAAAACGAGTAACTTTGATTATCTTGTTACAATGTCACCTGTTATTTGGCAGCAAGTTAACAGCCATTTCTTGAAATTGATGCGTTGAAAGCAGGAAAAATGGTCAAGTGGGTGACAGCATTCTTCAAAACAGCAGGTCTGGTGCTGTGTATCTGGTATGCCGCACTCAGTACCTAGTGAAAGAGATCCAAGGAAGGACAACCGGCGAACCACTGTGAAGGTCGCAGTGCAATCAACGCACGTGGGTAGCGGAGGCTGACCTTTGTAGTTCAGTCCCACAAAAGAGCTGAGCAGGACACACTGCTCAGAGCCTTAATGCTGGCTACAGAAAGCTGACAGAACATGCAGTGCATCCCAGCTTGCTGTGCATGAGGCTGTGTGGCCACTGACTAGTCACAGTGTCCACGCTGACCCCTGTCCCCCAACGAAAGCAGCAAAAGTGGGCCTGTGAGCGTCAGAACTGGGCCGCAGAGCAACCCGTTCAGAGGTCATGTGGAGTCCATGGCTTGACAGGTCAGAGCTGTTTGATGGCAGAAGGGGGGCATGTACGATATTATTATACAATTGTATGTACTATATATATATAGAGAGAGTGAGTGAGTGAGAGAGAGAGAGGTAGCAATATGGTATGCTGACTACTACTGCAGAGTGGAGGACCGAGCAGAGGATTTGTTTGTAATTACAACTGACTCTGCTTTAAAGGGATTAACATCGACAGTATAGAAATCCTTACAAAAGTTCCTTCAGCACACTCTTGTGCATCAACTGAATTAACCAGCTCACCGTGCTTCATCTATTTGTCTGCAGAATGTGTGTGTGTGTGTGTGTGTGTGTGTGTGAGCTCTGTCTGAGCTCAAATGTAGGCTTTTGGGTGCATTTTAATAACATTTCTGTATTCTTTTGTAAATCCATCAATAGCTGTTTTTTTCCTCAGTATGAAATACCCCCATCCATTATCTCACCCAGAAATTGAAAACATAAACTGGAGGAATGCTCACAAACCATGGAATATCAATCAGTCTGCAAACAAGTCGGAGGTGTCAGCAGAGTAATGGCTTTTGTTTGAGAAAGAGTCCATAGCTGGTGCACACAGGGACTTAAAACAATAATCTTTCCGGCATAATGACTAGGTAATATGGATAGTCCATTTATCTTTGATTAGATTTTTTTGATGCAGGGATTCATTCCCTCGGCTCCCTGTTTCATTATTCTTTCTAATTACCTGCACCGATTCGCCCATCAAGCATCGGTACACTGGCAAGATGTAATTGCTTCTGCCATAAATCAAGAAACATTTGGGGGCGTCTGGAGAGTTCCTGCTCCATTAATACAAACACATTGAGAAGCCAGGCTTATGTTCACATTGATAAATCCAATCATTCATTTTGACGTTTTGATATTTGATGTGCTCGGTCTCCAGCTGAATGTTTCAGGAGTTCTTACACACATAACTCCTGTCACAGCTTTGTTTGACAACACGTGTGCGATGGCGGCGTCTCCCTCTGTCTTCTTCTCATTAGCGGGGTCAAGATTTGCCCTGTCCCCACTTGAGAAAAAAAAAGGCACTTTGCATTTTTGATTGCGATGCCACTGCGTGATGCATTACAGGTACAGCCGCACTTTAGTCTTAATGAGACCCCGGTTCCGACAAACATTCAGCCGCTGGCCCCCGTGTTACCTCATCTACGTTGTACAAAGACTGAAAAAACATGTAAAAACGTGCCCGGGGCCTAACATCACATATTCCGGCCTTATTATTCACCATTATTCTAATTTAGTTAAGGCATTAGGCAAATCAGCGGCTCCCGCAGCAGCTCTGTGGGGAGAAGTGGCTGGAGGTGGAATGTCAATGAGCTAAGTTAAGGCAGACATAACTGGGGCTTGGCTGTCAGCCGTCGGGTCAAAGTGATAATATATGAACTTAGCTCTCACAGGTGTGCGGACAGCGCTACATTAGTGACCGTCGAGGGTCTCTGAGTGGCCGCTTTATTGTGAATGCGACACAGCGTGTCTGCGTGTCAGCTGATCAGGGACAAACATGGATTATATCCTCGGCTACATCAGCGCCCCTGTTCCCGGTGCATCGGATTTGTCTGTTGCTCTTTTTTCCCCCCCTGTCCTCAATGGCCACACTGACCTTGATGTAGCTGGTGGCGAATTAGATGATTTGTGCTTTTGCCAAAATGTTATGCATATTAGGCACTGTGAATACAAATTGAGGACACACGTTTGTTTTTTTTTCTCCTCGGAGACAAACAGGCTTTTATATTTTTGATGAAAGTTGCAGTAACCAGAGGTCAGATCCTCTTCATTCATTTACAGTGCTTTGTAAATATCGCGTATTTTAATTTGTGCCCAGCGCTCGCTAATTCTAACTCGCTATTCTTAGTTCACATTATGCTGAAAACAACCAACTTCCTCGCAATCCACAAGGTCTTTCTCTCATTAAATTCTACCAACACGAGTCCATTTTTTGTATTCTATTAGAATGGGAAGGACAGCGAGTCCGCATGTGGCTCGTTGAAACCTGGATGAAATGTTATACACGCTACTACCAGTGACAAAGAAAAGCTGACAAAAAAGTGAGTTTGATCTCTCACTCTGCTGGCGAATTGAGTCCTGCTGTGCAGGGTGTGTGTGTGTGTGCGTGTGCGTGTGTGTGCGTGTGTGTGTGTGTGTGTATGGCCTGTTGACTTCTGGCTGCCCTTCCTTATATCTTGTCTGAACACATCCGTTCTGTGCGGCCACGTCGATCGGTCAGCGAAGAGCAGCTTCAGATACCGAGAATGGCCGGAGCACTAAAATCGCTGGAGTGCAGCAAACTCAATGGCGCTCAGCAAAGTATTTACTGCCTTGTGTTTTACAGTGGTTTCTATCTTCTTTGGAGCCAATACTTCTCTGGGCCTCTGCCTACCTGTATTTACTGCAAGGTCTGTGTGCAGCACGTGCTCGCTTTTTAAAGCTCAAATGGATAAAACGTGACAGTAGTAACATGAACTGCGCTGCTCGTAGTAATGACCCCACTGAGAACTATCACCTGATGTGCTTTTCCTCAGTGTTTCAGCACCTCTCTGTTCGCTGTTTTGGTGGCCCTCACCCTTTACCACTTTGGTTCAGTCCCACCTTTCGCATCCACCTAATTTCCAGAAGGACTGAGTAACCGTTTTCAGTGAAAACGCTCTACTAAATCAACTGAGGCAATTTTCTCTTATTTGCATTGAAAAGGCCACTGCTAATAATTTGTTTTTCGGTCAAGGTAGCAGATACGGTAAGCTGGTCAGCTCTCACGTTGAGGGGCAGATCTACATACCTCAGGGTGGCGAGAAGAGTGACCTAGCGAGTCTGCTGGAAGCGCTCTCTGTGCATCCGTTTTTTTCAAATGAAACACCTTTAAACCTTGTGATGATTTTCATTTTTCACGTTTCCTCAGTATCTAAAGCTTAAACTGTAAATTGCATGTATTTTGTAGCTTTTATTTTACCCCTTTACATGATATGTTTATGTGATGATGTGTGACTTCATAAGGCATCTGCAGGCTTACGAAATCTTCTCGTACTTGTACAGTGACAAGCTCTCAAAGATAAAAACGTGACAGAAGTCATGTTTTGACTGCAAAGAAGGATGGCTTTATTTCATTTGTACTTTCATATATTATTATGAGGAACAGAACTGCTGTAAGATTCGTACGCAACGTGTTACGGGGTAGTGACTGCGGAAGCATCTACTTTATGTTTCTTTTGAACACAGATCTGATGAACACATGGCTGCAGACATTTCTGGCTGCCTTGCAGCAGCGCTAGATGCACGGAGTCTTATCGAGCCTGCGCCCTCCCACTGAATATGTTCAAGTGGCTCCTGTAGAAACACTGAGTGGGTTGACTAAGATACAGCTGGCAGTGACCCAAGTTAATATGGTTAAAACACTGGAGTGCCAGTGTCTGCAGTCACAGAGGGACGCGTGGTGCTGAATGCATAAAACAGCCCAGAAGGCCTCGGAGAATCTTATGGAGGAGCACAGGGGCAGTGATACTGTAGCTGCTGTACAGGCAGCTGTTCTGAGGCCTGCGTGGTGGCTGAGGTAACAGTGATTTCCCCACAGTCTGCCTGTTTCTGCAGACCTTGAGTCAAATCAGCACCTTTTGTAATGGGGCTCATGTGCCGCAGGAATCCTAATTAAAAAGCGCGTACAAAGCCAGTTATTTGAAATGTACTTGTAATGCAGAGCTGAGAAACACACGGGCTGCAGGGCTGGAGAGAAAGCATGCGGCTTACCGTCACTGAAACCACAACGGGGTGATGACAGGAAATGCAGTGTATCATCACAACAGTGTTGTATGGTCACTGGGGTTGTTTGTGATTCTGTATCAATTACCAGCAGTGACAGTGTTTGTGTGTGTGTCATCATGGCAAAATGTGGTGCTGAAGACACCCGCTGTCACCTCCATAGAATCTCCACTAAAGATACAGTCATGAACCTCTACAGGTGTGTAGTTGAGATCAAATTGAAGGCCGAGTTTGCTGTGCCTTTTTTCAGGAAGTCAACATGTTGACACACGTGTCACCCTCTAGTCTTGACATTTAAACACAGTTTGGATCTGACTTTGTGGACCTTATGGACCATTGTTTGTGTCTCGATGCAAAGGTAGCCTGCGCCGTGTGTGCAACTGCATAATCAAGTCTACCTGATTTATTGAGTCATAACTGAAATGCAGTCGGAGATAAGGAGCAGGAGGGAGGTCATGGTATTTTGGGTTGTGAGGAGGATGCGATTTCAACTGGTTGTAGTTTTTACTCCTGTCCTATGGTCTTTGTCCTTAAAGATCTTCTTCTCTTGGCTGTTGTGTTGCATTTTACACAGATCAGTGAACTGTGGCTGCAACATGCAGTGGATTATTTTCTTGACAAAAGTTTATCCTCTGCACTGAAGGTTGCTGTAATTGAAATATAAATGAATGTCTCCTCTTTCCCAGTAGGTTTGATTAAAACAGCTTATATATCTGGAGCAAGGATTAGGGATTGTTTTTTCGCTCACATTTGCTGGAGTTGAAACTCTGGCCAAGCATGTGATTCGTGAAACGATGGATTTTCACCTCAGGTTGGCCATGCACGTATGCAGGGGTTAGTTACATAACATGCCAACCAAAGTCCAGGCGACAATATCTACGCAACGTGGACGCAAAGGCGCCGGACCTTTAAATTGCCAGAGGTGAGGTGGAAGCTGTTAACCAGATCGCGCAAATCTGTTTACACATCTTCGCCCTCGGTTTTTACAGTTGGCCAGCTGACGCGCGGAGACGGGCTGCTCCGCCGAGTGGAAGTAGCCCGTTCGCCGCTGTTTATTTTATCCCGCGAGCCCGATACGGCTCCTGCATATTCATGATTATGCCTCCGCACGTCAGGACGCAGCGGCGGCTCTTCCTCCCTCACACGGAGAGCCGAGAGGCTGGGAGGAGAGACAGCATGCCAGAGCCCGGCCGCGTCTCCCGCACCGCCACCGAGCCTCGGCGTCGTTTGACAGCATCCGGGGGCGAAGCTGCTCTCAAGTCGTCCTGCTCCGCGCCGCCGAGGAGGCGAGCGACAATGGACTGACTTGGGGGAGAAAAAAAAACAACACAGAGCGAGAGACACGGAGGAAGAGAGGAAGAGAGAGAGAGAGAGAGAGAGAGAGCAAGAGAGAGAGAGAGAGAGAGAGAGAGAGAGGGGGGAAGACGCCGCCTTGTTTTTGAAGCATGCACATATTTTGTGGACATAAGATCCTCGGGTTCACATTTGCCTTCGGGAGAGGAGATGCCACAGCGGAGCGGCAGTAGCGTGAGGATGCCTCGACGCCAGCGGCTATTGCAGCGCATCTCCTGGAAGATGGACGAGACGTATCGGGGCTAAAGGAACCGGCGACTTATCACGTTGCGGAGGAGAGATGTTTTGCAACTGGCCGTTCAAGAGGAGGAATGCCTTCGTTGTCGTTTCTCGCTCGTAACATGTAGCTCGGAGGACGGCCGGAGCGTGCGCAGCTGTTCCGTCGGTTCCCTCCGCGGCTGGTGAAGCCCACTGAAGCCTCGGGCACAAGCCGGAGCCGCCGGCAACCTCTCCCACCTTGAACTTTCGCGTGACGGCGGCGATGCCCCGCGACGGAGCGAGCGCAGCCTCCTGAGCTGTCCGTGGTGCTGAACGGACCGGTTTGGGGTCTCCAGGAGTTGACCTTCTCTACGTTGAGCAGGAGTTAAAAAAACAACAAAAAAACAGCCTTCCGCAACGCACAGCAAGGTGACAGAGCAGGCCACCGCACATGGACAGCTGCTGGGCTTGACTGAGTCAGCCAGACAATATTCTCTTTCATGGCTGTGGCACGGAAAATCAAAACTTTGCTGACTGTCAACATTTTGGTGTTTGTGGGGATTATCCTGTTCTCGGTGTACTGCAGGATCCAGGACCGATCCGAGGAGCTCATCCAGATAGGGCGTATATCTGACCAGAGGCTGCGAGCCAGGAATGGCAAAGTTTCCAACTTGGTGGACAGGCAGTCTATTCTTCAGAGGCTGGAGAGGCTGGAGGATGTGGTCTACAATCAATTAAACGGTACGGTTTGAAACTCTTTATAGCGTGAACACTGGGAAGATGTCTGTTATTTGGCGTTAAAGAAGTCGTCATCACCGTGAAGCAAAAGTGACTACAACAAAAAAACACCTCAGAGATAATTTTTTTTTTAAAAAGGCAGCCCTCTCTTAATGAAAAATAGTCTACTTTGTGATGGGATGCAAAAGTCAATAAGGTGCATAAGATTCAGTCAGACCTGAGACCTGAAGCATGACTCATGCATATTTTGTTTTCTTTCAACCTGTGTTTGTTTGTTTGTCTGTCTGAAAAACGTTTTTTGAGCACTAACCCTGCTTGTTAAGGAGTTAATGAAGCAGGGTGTCATGTTGCAGTGCAGTACTGGGTATACAGTATGTGGTAGCATTTCTTTGACAGACTTTACTGTTACTTTAACAGCCCATCAGACTGTGGCACCCTTAACCTATAATTGACTTGTTGTAAACTTCCCATAAACTTATGCTTTGAGTATTGATCGAGGGTTGCTCTGTATAAAGCCACAGTGGGAACAAGTCTCTATCTCAGCTCCCGTCATTTCACTGAAGGCACCACTGGTGAAACATATCAGACTTAACAAGCCGTCTGAGTTCTGAAGGAGAGTCTAATGTAATGGCTCCATAACAGAATGACAGACTTGTATTTCATTACAGGGCCATTAGTCTGTGGGGCAGTTTTTTTTTTTTTACATTCTCCTCAGCCGAGCAGCAATCTTTAAAATCAAGTTACATTCAGTACGACTCTCTTACTCAAAGCACAACTGCTGTTAAAGATGCAGTCTGATATTTCTTATGTTATTTCTATTCATTTATTCACAGGGAGGTTTGAAAACACCAAAGCGGTTGCAGCACATGAGATATTCCATGTTTATCATTAGGAATATGAAGACATTCATTCCAACAGCATTTTGCAACTTCAGTGATGTAAACAAACCTTTTACAAAATCACATCTGCTCCCATGCATTAAATTATATTCCCTGTTTACATATAGATATATAAAGTTAGTTTGATGAGGTCAGTGGGTTTGAAGGAGGCGGGGAATCAGGGTTGCACGTACAATGGGATATTGAGGCTGAGCAACATTTTCTCATATGATCGTGGCAGCTTTGGTCCTTAAAGGCAGCGTCAGCCATCCCGTATGACTACACCACAGAAATGCTTCACCACACTACAGCACACACAGATTGCAACACACCTCACCACTTGCATTTCAAATCTAAAAACCCACGCCCTCGCACCCATCGACAAACGCTAAAACATCTTGTTCTCAAGCCAGATAATGAGAAATCAGCATTGTTGTTCCATTATATATCATTGTGAGATGTTGCTGCTTAGCCAAGTGTTGCTGATTGATTTCTAATCCATCAGTAAAGTTTGTTTCTATTTACTGACTTAACTCTTCTCTCTCAGACATTGTGATTTTATCATGTGCTTGGCCACTGTAGCTCAGGATGAAGGGGGACTGGGGTGGATGGGCAGCCGTGTTGCTGTATTGTATGCAAGGTCACAGATAACTTAATACTCCTTTGACTACAGTTCACTCCCCCTGGGAAGCTGTTGAAGTTTGGAGTACAACAACACGCAAGCTGAAGATACAAAATCTCCTTCTAAGTTCCTGAACTGTTAGAAAGACTCAGGAAAAAGTGGCTCGACAGTCCAATTGACTTTTTCCCCAACAGTCGATAGTTAAGGACGTTTCACAGCTTCCTGGCCCCCAAAACTGTGCGACTGTGGATTTTGTTTCCTGCATGATCCTTTCATTATGCCCGAGCTTCAGCAGCTATTTGAGGGTCAGTCTGTCACTTTGAGTTATGCTTGGCATCTGGCATCCAGCCAGCAGGCATTTCCTCTCAAAAAGTACAATGCATCCTTTCAGTCGCTTAGCTTTATGTGGAGACAATGCAGCTGAGTCAGTCAAACCCAGACAGTGTTGCTGCTGTGGGGCCGAACGCACCGTGTCTGCAACAACCTCAAGGGAGCGAAATATATCATTGTTACTTACTTAACAATTATTCGTGAGATTAAAAAGTGAGGTCGTCCCAGCTGAAAATGTGTGACTTGCATCAGTTTTCATGCAAATTCTGAACCATGAAGTTTTTTCCCCCTCAGTATGGTCTGGGAGGCACACACCTCTTTTGAGGTTAGACTACCTTATCAAAAAAAGTCAGAGCTTGTCGTGTCATTTGTTGTTTGTTCGCAAACAAAATATTAGCTTCATAAATTATTGTCAACACTGATGCAGCACGATTGAGGGCCAAGTAGCTGGGAAGCAATTTGCCGGTCTGTCTCAAGTGGAGAGAGAAACAGCTGATTAGGGGCTGAAGAGAGGCACAAGCTAAACGCAAAGCTGGCACAGTGTCATGCCTTCCAGTTAACATGGGGGTGCAGGACAATAGAAGCCTATGAAGCTGTTCAGGAAGTTATTATCATGAAGATGTTACATTCAGAGTTCAGTGCTTATGACAGGGAATTTGAATTTACAATTCACAAACAATAACCACAGGCACAAATGCTTTCCTGTGCAATTTAAGTTGGAAACATAAAAAGGAATCAAATGCCGTTACGTAATTTTTCTTTGACAGAGGCAATTAGTATCCAGGAGAGCACAGAGGCTGGGAACGTTCGCTGGCTGTCACAGTCCCTCCATGATTTGTCTTGAGCTCTTTAATGGCATACTTAATCATATCCTCATATCCGAGGTCGTTGCCCCCTTTTCTAAATAGCGAACAGGCCACAAATTGTATTCTGTGGCCACTGGGAATAACTGTGGTGAGATGAGGACTCAGTGCGCCAATAACTATTACCATGTCCGGCAGTGATATGGAGTAATTGCACATTCCCTCTGTTGTTTATTGCTTACCAATGGCATGCCATGGGAGTTAAAGCAACGTCCAATTAGATCTGAAGGACATAAACAAGTGGGAGAATTCCTTTTTTACGGTCGTCTGATGGATGGTCACTGGGCTGCCAATAAGAAAGCCACGCTCAGGCTTTATCAGCGGCCTATTCTGCTCAGAAATGAGCGTCGTGAGACTTATCAGCAGCACTGCCGTGCTGCGGATGCCACCGTCTTTGGGTAATCAGATGAGGGGTTTTTAAGCTTGTTAACAAGCTTATGAAGCAGCGTTTTGACCTTAAGTACTGCATTAGAGCTGGCAAATACCTCCTCGCCTGCACTTACCTGCTCAAGCCTTGGGAGTCTGATGGGCCTAAATGAACAGCATACGCAAACAAGATTAGCTGCCTTTATTTAGGGGGGAAAGAAATGCATACCTTTTTAAGATGGGAGTTTTGACTGATAAGGATTCTGTTTGGCGACACTGATAGGTTAATTTTGAACTGAGCTTTAGATATCCAAAATAATGCATTCATATTCAATTAGTGCTGAGAAAACACGATTATAGAATTAATTCGCTGTTTGCTAAATCCTGACACCCTCTGTTACTGTTACTGTGAGTCTTTCAGGCTTTCTCTTTATGCACGGTACAGTAATAACAGTGGCAGATTTACCGCTCAGAAATTATGAGTCATTATTGAAACAGTGGTTCCCTGATTTCAGACAGGTAGACAAGAGCTGGCTTATTACTTGTGGCTGATATCCCTCGATTTTTGCCAGCGGAAATGACAACTGTCCCAGCAGCAGATTTTATCAGCAGAAATGCTCAGAAAAAAAACAAAACAACAGATGTTGCCATTAGTGAGCAAATGCGCTGCCATCTCGTTCACCCTGACCACCGCTAGATGTGTCATTGTTTCGAGATCGGCACCGCTCACGGCCACGCCGAGGCTCTCGTCATCAGCCATGCGTGTCACTCCCGGCCTTCTCCTTGCGTGTAGATGCTGATGGGACGGCAGCCTCACGGGCCCAGCTGCAGCACCAGATATGCTTCTTATCTGTAATGCCCAATTATGGCAAAGAAACCAACTCTGTTTATACGCTAAGCCTGTTGGGGCACAGACTTGATGAGAAATGTCACACCCTCTCTCTCTCTTCCACACTGACACACACGGCTGATGCTTCGACTGTATCTTAATGATACACATCGCGGCGAGCTTATATGTTGTTGTGCTGTGTGTGATTGTGGCAGCGGCTGCAGGGGCACCACATCACAGCATCATAACATGAAATATATTTCAATAATGATATGTAGATTGGGTTCTGGTTGACGACACGGTTTCAGAAAACAGATAAATATCAATTCCGCTCAGCCTCTAGGAATGATGATGATGAATTCAGCGGCTCACCTGACAATCAGCAGTCAGCCACAGACAATAATGGCAGTTTTTAGATGGAGCGCACCGTTGGCCTAGAGTCATGCAGTGATTACATTACCATCATTTAATCATGACATCTGATAAGTGAGGGCATATAGGCCAGTTTACCAGGCGGGACAATTAATGATGTAAATGGTTTTCATTGTCTGTCTGCAGTTTGGTTGTTTATCTGTATTGTTGCTAAATACACTAAATGTGTAATGTTTACAGCCACTGCTAAGGATATGCACAGATTCAAATACATGATTTAGATATGAACAGGTCATGCACCCCCTACAGATCTAAATGACGTTTTAATTTGTGAATTAATACATGTTTTTCCTCTGTGAAATTGACCTGTCACCAGATTGACATAACTCATCTTATACTTCATACAAGAAGATACCACAGAGTCAGCAGATTCAGACTTTTCTGCCATAAAAAGTGATCCAAGTGATGTGCGTCCATGCTTACAGTGCCGACAGGAACTTCTAGGAGCCTCATACAAACGCATCCATTTTCCGAAATGGAAGGGGATGCAAGCAAATAAATTTGCGTGACTTAGCCTCGCACAGCCGAACCTATCTCCCCAGCGCTGTGTCAGCACTGGGGAATGATGCGTGATTGACACAGCAGAAAAAGAAACAAGCTGCAGGAAGGGACTCTGCCTTCAGAGAGAAAAAGTGCAAATGGCCAAATATCTCAGATGTTGTTGGTAGTTTCCGTGGTAGGAATGAAAATAATTTTTCTTCACAGTCACGTCAATCCAGCCTTTGTCCTGCAGGTCTCCTTCAACTCTTTGCACAACCTACATTTCTTTTAAATTAAGCAACATGGCAATGAGCAAAAATTTGAAAATGGAATGAAAGGAACTATGGCATGTTATTTGTGAATAGCATATCTTTGTTTTATGTGCTTAATTTAAGTGTGTGCTTTGAATTTGATGTTACGTGTGATGTTTTGCATATATAGCTGAACCCATACACGTATGGAGAGTTTAAATAACAATAAAAAACAACTGGATGCAGAAAAGACAGGCAGTAGATAATTCCTGACAATCACAGAAATCGAATGCAGATTTTTTGAAAATTTAAGCATGAAATACATTACGTTGCTTTGCTTTGTACCCATAAGAATTGCACAAATATTAGAATTAAGATGCTGTTTATTCACTGTTAACAATGTCGACAAATATGGCCTTTGTATGAAAAATTAATGAAGCAAACTCTTAAAAGATGAATGTGCTGCCTCTGCACTTTGTGCAGTTTGAGTTCACGCTGCCTCATATTTGCTGTGCTCTCGCATGACTTAAATTTTTCAAAAGGAAAACATCCCATTGTTTGGAGATAAGGGGACCAGGGCACTTTCCAAATCAGAGTTGTTATCCTCCGAACCTGCCTGCTGCTGGTGTGAGCCGTCTCACAGCTCTCAGTATCACACTGACTTTGTTAAGCTTTTGAAGGCTAAATGGAGAACCTGAGTCATTCACTACAAAGGGGTCATCTTTGAATTTGACACTCTTTTAAAAGCTAAATCAGACACATTTTGACGGTTGATGTGTAATTTATGTGTGTTATGGGTCATGTCAGAGGATTTTGACAAATGAGTCGTGAGGAACGAGCGACAGACGTGTACTTGGACATGGTGCGATTCAAACTGACGCCTGACTTTTGCAAGGATCCGCATCCAGCGGAGGCTCTGTACACGAACAAAGCCTGAGTGGCAGAAGCAGATGTTGAGGTGTAATTGCCGTGTCGCGAGATGACGAACACGTTACAGTGTTGTTTGGAATAGTGTTTGACTACTTCACAGGAAACACGTGGAGGTTTGGAATCTGTGTGGACAAATAGATTTGTTTCTGTTCAGAAACCAACAGTCACTGTGCCTTTGCATTTCTCTTGTTCACGGCACCGCACTGAGCGGGGGGGGGGTTGAGATATATCGTCATCTCTTTTTGACCAGAACAGAACAGCCCACTTGCTGGATGCTTTTATACAAAGTGTCCCACAGGATGGTGAACATACATTTTTAACTCATGCAGTCAACACAGGAATAGAGCTTTTTTGTTTTTTATCCTTACAGCGTTAGTGCAGCACTCACACGCGTACGTGATCCTATTCTACCTTTCAAGAAATGTATTAAAAGCTTCTATTTTTGTTTGTGGGCAGTCCAGTTTTAGTTTAAAAAATGTAGCTGCGGGAAGAGGGACCATTGATAAACTGATAAATTTATGCATTTGAAATTACATTTTTTTTGTATGACTCTTTTCAAACTGAAATGGAGAGAAAAAGGTGAGTCAGAGCCAGACAGGGCAATTTAACTACCACAAATTACCTACCAGCATTATCAAAACATAGTTTTTTTTAATCAACAGCTACATCATTACAGAACCCTACAATAGATCCCTTTTGCTGCAGTGTTAGAAATGCAAACTTTTCATAAAATTGCTCTTCTACAATCTTTACACAGCATTGGATCCGATTTTCAGGCGGTTTTCTGGGAGTGTCCATTGCTGCTAATCCCATAATGAAATTTCCGTCGACCAGACGGGGAAAGACAGACAGAGTCAGAGGAAGAGGAAGGGCAGAGGGAAGCGAAATGACAGGGTGACCAGAAAACAAAGCTGGCAGGCATTGTCCTGCTTCCGAGCCTCATGCAGCGGGAGGCCCTCCAGACTCGAGTCTCCGGCTCTGGAGGGTATCTGTGTTATTGTGTGACACGAGCCGCTTTGCCAGATGGCTGGTCCCTGACGTGAACCCCACCCATGCTCGTCAAAATGCCACCGCGCTGGCTGGTGCGGGGCGCTGCTAAATCCCTCTCGCGGGAGGAGCTTGTTTGCAACCATTCAGCTCCAATTACAAATCTTCAGTAGCGCCGGAAGATTTGAGGCCATCCAAATGTGGTGATTACACCGCCGCTCCTGGAGGGGCGAAGCTGAGAGCTGAGCTCTTC
The DNA here is from genome assembly GCA_016785225.1 of Psettodes erumei. Taxonomy (NCBI): domain Eukaryota; kingdom Metazoa; phylum Chordata; class Actinopteri; order Pleuronectiformes; family Psettodidae; genus Psettodes; species Psettodes erumei. Next base: position 3,123,708 of record JAFBJZ010000781.1, read on the forward strand.
ATTGGTATGCGCTGTTTACTTACTGTCTGTGTGTCCATCTGTTGATATGGCGAACAGACGCAGCTCAATTCTGCTGCGGAGGCCACACTGGAAGCTTGGCTCGAATAACAATTATCTGATATTATCCTGCAGTTTCATGGAAGTTTAAATAGTCAAACAGCAGTCAAAGCTGGAAGAGACAGATAGGCAGGCTGCTGACAACACTCTCTTTTTCAAGCAAATTATTGGAGACTGTACAAATGTTATTGGGGCAGGGGTGGTCAGAAAAGCAGGAGGTTATTTTTGCAAGATTTATTGCAAACTGAAAAAAAAAACTGATTAGTTGGTCAGAACAGTTTTGTCAGAAACCATCATGGATCATAAACGTTTATTTTACCATCTGTGGAAGGACAACACATTATGTAGATTTGGATCTTTGTAGGAACTGCTTGAATTATTTCTGCCTTTTCTGTACTCTGCATCAGCACAGCACAATGACAGTAAAATTAAAAGTGCAGTTTTCATATAGAGTGAGAGTTAGTTATTCTCAGCACATCCCTTTTTGTTCTCCGGGGGCTGACGACCTGTGCCGCATTCCTCCGTTCATCAGCAATAGTTTTGAACTAACTATTCGTCCAGCAGCTCTCTGTTCAAAAATGAACTGAGCTGAAATGCTCAATAAACAAACCGCGCCACTTACAGTATGTGTGGCAGTATATTGGCAATCGCCACTCTTAATGTGTGAGTTACATGATTTAACGTGGGTTGACTGACATGAGAAATTAGGAAGGATGGCACTTGATAGATTTTTTTAAGTCAAGGGAAGGTTGTAAACAAAATATTAGTAACCCCAGGGATTGCTTCTCTTCTTTTTAACAGTCAAACATTAGGTCCACCCCCCACCTCAGTCATTTTTGCACAGTCCCTCGGAGGTCTGAGTCAGTGAATGCGCTTTTTTTCCCTCTCCGACCCTTTTGAAAGTTGTCGCTGTCACAGCACCCAAGTGACGCTTTGTTAAAGCCCAGTCGTGAGTCATTTTAATGAGAGCAGAGGGTTTTTTTCATCCTTTTTTTTTTTTAGGTCTGACACATTAAATCCTGTGCTGAATTTAGTTATGCGAGACCCAAAAAAAAGCCTAACACGATGGGGCTGACCAAGGACCGGCTCTCATTCAGCAGCGAGCAGGCAGACGGGCCTTCTGGCCGCTCTTCATGGACTCATTGTGGGATAAAAGGACTTGCAGGGGAACAAGCAGTGTTTGAATAACCTCTTCACGGTCGCGGTGGTGCTCCACACTGCTTCTATAAGGCTTCCGTAATTAGACATAGCCACTGAGCCATTAGGGACTCATTGTAACATCTGGCGGCTCCCCGTTGAACAGAGGGTTTCTGGAAACTCCAGTGAGGCTTAAATCCACTAAACCAAACTTAAACTACACATTAATGATGCTTTATGAGCCTTTTTTGTCAGAACTGGTTAAATTGAAATCATGTTTTAAAGTAACTGGATGTGTGTTTATCATTATTTCATCTCTGAATAATGCCGTCCCATCAAAACTTTACCCTTATTAACACAAGTGCACAGGCGTTCCTCGTTAAACTTGGTTTTCTCTATTCTAAATTATAGGTGCACCTCTTTTGTGGTTTGAGAAATTCAGTTTTTCTATTATTTCCCCAATTTCCAATACTAGATTGAGAGTTTCCTGTGGAAAATCATTGGGATCAAGTTGGGCCACATTTCAACTGTCATTGCCAGGCTACATGATGCAAGATTTTATATTTTAGCTGCTTAAATGTGATTTATGATTTACCTCAGACGACAGCTGTTTTACATCACATTTACACTGTAAGTACGAGTAGCTGCTCTTATAAAAGTGGCTGCACTTTGTAAGAGACATCTTCCAGCACCATATGACAAATTTCAAGCAAAACACTGTGACTGTGCACTGATTAGCGCTGGCTGCAGTCGCTCTTTATTGGCTGAAAACTATTTGAGGGTTAGTGTTTTGAGCGGGTGAGAGAAAACACCAGAGCTGAGTGAGTAATGAGTCTCAAGAAGACGGTGATGGGGGTCCGGCGTTTCTCCTGCTGGAATATAAAAATGAACAAAATATGTTGATGACTAAGTGTCTGCAGACCCACCATGCATTCATACAGCAGCGCGTCAGCATGCGGTGTTTTCACAGGAGTAGATTAACAATACTGTAAACTTTACATTACAGCAGCGATAAGCTGTAAGCGAGTTAGACAATGTGCGCCTGTGTCCAGGAGACTCTTGCTAACTCTGGGGGATGCTGGACAATATTTGCTGCGAGAGTTGCAAAGCGCTGTAATCAAACACAGTTTATTTATTAAAACTTGAAACAGAAATGCACACCGCTGGGAATTTGTCTGCGGTTTACCATATGAAACTAGTATCCATTTCATTCCTCCCTCACAGTATTATGCATTATTAAATCGACAGTCCACAAAAACCCCAGTATAATCATAACCATAATCCCACTCTTGTATTACTCACCGACTGTTTCAGGCCTGCTGCTCTGGACGTGACTTACAGTTGTGCATGAGGAATTCTCTCTGGTCTCTGCTGTTGGCTGTTGTACCACGGAGCCTCCCGGCTTCGGCTCTGCTCTGCTTATCTGTATGACGTCTGTGCCCATGCGGGTCTTTTGCAGCTTTTTCATTAACAGACAGTGTAATGATGCTCTATGGAGGAGCCCCTCTTGGTCACAGAGCCGCCGTACACCCCTCTCCACACTGTGCCACAGAATGTCAATCAGCTGCCCCTCTGTGCGGCCTCTTGTCTCACCTGCCCCTCCATGAGTGGTGTCTCGCATCTGTATGACTGTCTTTCTGTCCCGTCATTTTCTTGGCAGGTTTGGCGAAGCCCATGGGGCTGGTGGAGGGACCCGGAGGCCTCGGCCAGGGAGGAGCTGCTGCAACGCTGGGAGAGGACAGCCGCGATGCTGAGGGGAAGTTCGAGGAGTACGGGTACAACGCCCAGCTCAGCGACCGCATCTCCCTGGACAGGAGCATCCCTGACTACAGACCTAAAAAGTATGTCCCATTTCTGCTTATTTTCTGCCATGTCTACTTTCAGCTGCAGCTCTATACCTGTTTGTTCCCCCTCACAGGGTTATACATTGTTAGGGAGACTCGTAACTGGAAGGTTTGCCAGTTTAATCCCTGCAGCAGTTGATGTGTTCCATTTTTGTGAAGGAACAGGAAAAATGCCAGAAAACTGGCATTTTCATCATGTTTTTTCCTCATCTTCTTCTTTTAGTTTCTGTTGGTATTTTGCCGAAGCTCCGGGACATTTTCTGTGCAAAAACCAGAATCACAGCTGCAGTAGGAGGTGTGTTAGAAATGATAAGATGTGCGGTGAAATTGCAGTGCTGTGGATTACTGGAATCTACGAGAACCTCTTGCGAGCTCAGATGAAGTCAAAAGTGCCTGGCACAGTCACAGTCAGCTTTTTAAATGCTTTTGCTAAGTAATGAAAAAAATCACAGATTCACAGATGCAAAGATTCGTTCCCAGTGCTCACCAACTCATGGTGGGTTTAATTCCCTTAAGGAGGAATATTCATTTTTAAAATGAAGCAGTGGTGTGAATGGCTGTGACCAAGAAACAAGTATCAGTGTGTAAGCTAATAAGTGAGACTTTCTCTACAGATGTCAGGCACAGGTAAGTGGATGGACCTCTCAAGACCGATGGTAACCAGATGCACTTTCCACTTTAATTTGAATTTTTGAGTTGCTCCTCATTTTCCTGATGTCTTCATCTTTATTCAAGACCTTTTAGGCGAGCCATTGATCCCAGTGCCTTCTGCAGGGAAGGTGATGGGACGTATGGAATGTCACAATGATGGAAAACTGCCTGAGACCGGTTTCCATATTGAACATGAAAATGCAAATGTCACTCTTGTAAATTTAATGGCTGCCAGCGGGGGGGGGGGGCATTCTTGTACCCCTGGTGCCTTATGACATTAATTGTGCGCTGGCCACCCTCCGTTTCCAAGTGACACATGGCACATAGTAAAACTGCTCAATCCCCAACTGACATGAGTCAGAGGGCCGTGCAGCTGAACTGTAGCACCGCGAGTACATTTATTTTGTGCTTAAGACACAATTTAAATAAGTACATTTCTGCAATGTTTGGCATTTATTTGACATTGGTCAGCATAATGCTGTTAGCATCAGCATTTATCACCGGCTGATGGCTGGGGAGAAACAGTTTGTGACCCCATTGGTGTTAAATAGCATTTTGTGCATATACCTGTGTCTATGCAAAGGACCTGCATCATGTAAAGCTAATAAAGATGAAAGAAGAAAGAATCACGACAGGTTTATTAAGGTCTGAGAAGCTGCACAGCATTTTTTCCCTTCGCTGTGGAGAGTGTCACTAAATTTGAAAGCACAGCTGTGCTCCTCTACTGACAACTTTCTTCAAGGACAAGTAGACAAGCTACCAAAAAGTAGCATACTGACGCCTCGCTGTGTCCATCTGTCGCATGACTCTCGGCTTGCAGGTTGTGACGGCCCATCGAGACTGTCCCTCTCCACCAACCTGTCCTTACTTCCTGCTGGATACTTTTCATGTTCTTCATCTTCGTCTTATTGCCAAACTCCCCTCAATCTTGCCTCCGCTCCTTTGTCAACAGCCAAGAGAGGTATCTGAGGGCTTTGACAATTCATTTCATCCAGCCTGCTTTGTTTCGAACGCTTTTTTGCCAAGGGGAGGGGTGGGGGTGGGGCATCTAAAAAAGAGCTTTAGAATTAATAAAGCCTCTGTAATAGGATAGTTTTCGGAAATACCTTTTTTTTAATCAACAAATTTGACAAAAACGGGTTGCAAGACAAAGGGAAAGTGAGTGTTGGGGTTTGCTGGAGTGGCTGTTTCTGGTTTTTAATGGTGCTGACTGTGTTATGTGTGAGTGTGGATTTGGTGCTAGTACATCAGGTTGCGACTCGATGCCGCAGAATATATGTTAAACAGAAGGATTCTTTCTCCTTCTTGATCTGCGTCTCTGTGTTTGGGCATTTATCCTGACAATCGCAATATTTTTTGTGCAAAATGTAAACAGGCAAATAGTCTCCAAATGCAAAGGGTCTAACAAACAAGGTTAAGTCGGAATCCATGACAGATATCCAATAAATACACCGTATGATAAAGACTTAGTTCATTTGTTGTGAAGCTCAGAGGAAATCAATACCATGCAAAGTGCAAACATAGTTCTTTGCTCTTTTTTTTCCTTTCCTGTTTACACCGCTGAAGCAGCACTTTTACGAACAGGAGAAACATCAAAGCACGGCTCTTAGCAAGTGAAAGAGTTGTTCAGAGACAGAAAATGGATATGTTTACAACCAGAGCTGCTGTGGCACTAGTCAGGACTATTAGGCTGCTTTCAAAGTTCACCTTATGCAAACTCTGCTGGGTTCCATCACTGGGCTCCTGTGAAAGTTGTCAGTCGGACCGAGACCACCCGAAAAAGGTGGGTCAGCTCCCAAGCCAACTCCGGTGCAGTACTTCTGTGGTGTGAAATCAAAACAAACCGCATGATTCTTATGATCGCAGACATTTGACTTCAAAAGCTAGATGTTTATTAAATCTGTCTGATGTTTGTCAAATGGGAAGGAAGGGCTCACATGAGCAGTCTGCACAAATTGAGTGAATATGAAGGGAAAAAAGTCACTTGGTAACCATGGTAACGCATATGCGAGTCAGCGTGAGAGTGCAGTGATATTTCCTGTTCAATGAGAAAATGAAAAAGAGTGTTATGCTACTGTCCCACTTTTTGTGTGTCAGCAGCTCCTCATTGAACTGAACCAAAGTAGAATGATATCCCCTCATAACATGAATAAGAAATAAGACTGTTGTCCCATTTCTCCCTGGTCATTGTTATTCATAAAATAAGGTTTGACTCACGGTATCATGATGCTCGCAGTTGTTTATTCCAGGAGCTCCTTGTGAGAGAGCATAAATCCGCACGTTCTGATGGAAGCAGTGAAGTTCGGCATCACTTTCTTTCAGCTATCAGCTCCTCAGACCCCTGCTGTGTTCACTGTTCCATGTAGACGGTAGTTCTTGTGTTTCCGTAGCTGTTTGTCTTGTTAGCTGCGGTGAGACAACAGATGTTGGATGCTTCTTGCAGTAATAGTGTAATTGTGACTGTCAGTGCTCAGATTCATCCCTTCACTGTCCTGCAGCTGCTGACACTTACGAGCGAACGCTTATTTGAGACTGCATTTACAGCTTGGTTATGGGTCCCTCATACCAGAGTGAGGGCCCCCAATTGTTAAGTTATTTTAACAGGTGCATTAGTCAGGCTGAAACAGACAACTCTGAAAGGACAATCATATGAGCAAACCTTGCAGAATGAAGTTAGAGAGGTTGAGGACACAGAAATGTGTCTGCCTGCTGTCGTCACCTGCAGTTCCCAGCCTCCTGCATTATGAAAGACGGTTGCATATTTCTGATTTCTAATTTTGATTCCGTAATTATGTCCTGCGGGTAAAAGGTGACTGCAGCACTGCCAAAGTGAGATTAAGCGCAGGAACCGGGCGCCTCCTGTCCAATGGGCTTTTAATTGAACAGGAGTCATTGAGCACAGAGGACTTTGATGACTACAGGCAAAGTCCCTTGCCATGACTGAGCGGTCGGCACATTCTCAGGTGGCTCACTTTTCAAACCTGCCTGTCTGCAGCAAAACCAGTTCATTATATTACAGCCGCAATTGTCTCCCACACAAAAACCTGTAATCCCCATCCACCGCTCGCTAGTCTGTATTTTTTTCCCTTCTCGCCCTTCACTTCTCCAAAGTGACATTCTTAACTGAGATGCAAAGAGAGTTAAGCAGGCCCTGCATTATAGCGACTCTGAGCCTGCCATAACAGTTCATTGGGCTGTGGAGAGAAAAACAATAAAGGCAGACGAGAGGGTAAGATTTCCGATGCCCTTAAAACAAACAAACAGTCTGTAACGCGTGTCACTCATGAATAGAAAAATGAAATTCGAGGCATCAAACCCGCTTTTCACCCTCCAATTCCTCTCCTCTGCGAGAGGACTCTTATTCAATTACTCCTAATCTCACCTCCATCTTCACTGTCACTTTGCAGAAGATTTGATTTATATTTTGTCAAAATAGTTGTTAAACCCAAAACTATATCGAACGCTGCACTTCCCCGAGGACCCTCCGTCTTGTGTTTGTCTGCCTGTGGCAGGGTGATAACCAGAGGGCCCGGTTGAAGGAACAGGCTTACCTCATCTCCTGACCGTCTGATACCGCTGAATGGGATCGTGAGGTCTCCGCAGTGCAGGAGCTCCTACCGCAAATTGTTGCTCTTTCCAGGGCTGGAGCTTATCTCCCGGCTTGTCTGAGAAATGACAAGGCAAACAATTATCTTTCTGAGAGGAGTCCTTGCGGATTGGAAAGTTGCTTTGGTGTTGCCTGCACTGCGTGGGTTACGGGAGGTTAATGTGAAATTTCACAGCGAATAAGAGTGGCCAGCGGGGAAAGAGTCGAAGGGAGCGGCAGGGACTGCGGACCGGTGGAAGAGAGGAAAGGGGGAGGTGCGGTAGAAATACATCTTAATCTGGCGCTCTGTTTCTGTCAAAGCTTGTTCCGGGTCAAATTATGAGCGCTGGCCAGTGAGCCCAGTCCCATTACAAACAGATGAGCCGATTTCTCATCCTGTTACAGCGTTACATGGGTTCCCCGCTACTGCGGACAGGTACAAATTTAAGGTTGAGCGATGCCCCAAATTGGATCCCGTAACTAGGGCAGTGGAACTACAATTTCATTTTACGATCTCAATGCTGAAATCCAACCTCATACCACATCTCAACTAGAAGCGATGAGGCTGCCTTGGCCCCTCTGACATTTTCAAGATATTACTCAGGTAATATTTATGAAACACAGCCGCCCCGCTTGTCGTACAACTGAGAGTGAAAGAGTGTTTTGCGCAGTTGCCATGTCATGCCTGTGTTTCTGCAAAAGAAAAAAAAAATCCCTCCTCAAACCCACTGCCAGATTTGTCATAGTATTTATAGAGCTGGCAAGGTTGATTGAGAGAGGCAATGGAGAAAGCTGTGAGAGGGAACAAAGGAGTTGCTGAGGGAGGGCATAAATGTAGCAGGAAAGACTGAAATGATACAGAGGGATTATCAATCAAAAGAGATGTGCATTTACCCCTAACAATCGAGTGCAAGAGCGGGGCTTAAGGTATACTGTAGGCAGACGTATGCAGCATAAAGTCTGTGGTTTAGCTTTACTTTGGTTACCTCTGCTGTCAAATGCGTTGATTGATAACAGCGCATGAATTGAATCTTTCCCAGCCAGCAACTGCAAGCGCAAAGCCTCCATCGCCAGTGAGACTACAGAGGGCATGAATAGTTACCATGTAAGAAGTAACATAAATGAAGAGGAGCGCTCCTCAGCATGTTACCTGTTTAGCATCTTAACAAGCTGAGGTGAAAGTTTAATGTGGCCATAATCAATATTTTTATATTAACAGTGAATCACATGATGTGTGAAATGGGCCGCTGTGGTTATTAACCTGGAGAGACTCAGCTCCTCGGCTTTGCTTTACTTTTCGTTTTCCCTCGCCCCTCAACGCTTTACAGCTCCTCATCAGCACATCGTTTTGGTCTTCTGGACTGCGGCTTTACTGTTTGGGTTGAATGAAAAAGCTCTAAAAACCCACTTTACACCAGCTATGCCGCACCAAATAGAAGACTGGCGCACGTAGGCAAAGGCTGGCAAACACAGTGGAACATTTGTACTCAAATGTTAGCGCCCATTCAATTTCAGCGCACACCTAAAAACAAGGCCTGGTATGCACTAACATACTGCGTATGAGTAAAACCACATTATGCCTGCCACAATTGTTACCTGAGAAGTTACATTCATGGCAGGTTAGAGGGAAAATTTCATGCAAAGACATGGGAGAGAGACTGATTGTGTTTTACAAACAATGTGGGAAACTGCCCTTGTTTTCTATAGAAAACAAGGTAATTGGCTTGCTAACATATGTAGAGACAGTACATTGACTTCTTCGTACAATCATATTTTGATTATAACTATATAGACAACAAATACAGGCTAGTTCTTGCATTTGTACAAAATAATCAGATCTAACTCACAGAGTTTAATATACTGTAGGTCAGAGAAATCACTGCTAGATATTTTCCTCCAATCATTCATCCACTGGCTTTGTAAGCATAACATGTCAGCTTTTCTCAATAGTTCTAGTATTTCTTTACATTTTATCATCCCTACAGGGCAGGAACAACTCTGTATGAGATTGTAACTGTCTCTCTGAAACTGAACCAATAAACGATCTGTCCATTACTTTTCAGTTATGTTTGAAGAGAGGCTCGGGTGAACGCACGCACCCTATTTGCATTTAAAGTTCCGACATTTAACTGACAGTTTGGAGTGTAACAGTATACCGTCCATTGGTACAATACGTTTAAATTCTGAGAGGATTAATTAAAAGCAACCAGCTCAAATGGCAAGGGATTAATTTACAGTGACAGTTGATGTGACAAGTGTTACTTTCCTTCTGGTGAAGCATGAGATGAATGTGTAAAGTGGGCTAAATGTGTGATAACGCCTGAAGAGGAAAGTTGAAATAGTCATTTTAGAAATCCCTTGTACTCACATTGTTATTGGTATACGCAACGCAGTTATTATGTAATTTTCCAAGTAAATAGGATGACATCTATTGTGTCATCCTGCATAATTGCTGGTCCCTCTCCTGCCAATTCTAATTGTTGTAAGGCGAGAACCTGATAACACGTGCCCTCACACACACACACACACACACACACACACACACACACACACACAAACCAGTGGCTGCCTAGTAGTATGAGGAGTGTTCTAATGGGCGAATAGAGGAGGATGTAACTTTAGCACCATGCTGGGATCCATCTGCTGTGCGGCAATACCCCTGCGGCCTGACCCCACGGATGCTGCTGACTCAAGCCGACATCCCAGTTCACAGGGGTATCAGAGCGCCGTGCACCAGTAGAGTTCAGATGGCTCACAGCAAGGGTGGGAGAGCAGCTAATGTGCTGTCCTTGAACAAAACATGTTCAAGGTGGCGTCGTCCAAGCCGTGTATAACCACTGTTAGGTTTATGTAAAGCTAAGGTTTTAACTTTCTGTGCTTTAGTATACAGCACAGAATAACATCAGATTGTGTGTTTGGTTGCAGCTTCCTGTGGACTGTGGATGTCTGCAGCACCACAATTTCATTTGGACATTTAGGAGAGGGTTGCTGTGTTTTATTAGTTTAGATTAAGGATGCTCTTTTCTGTAGCAGCCCTAATTTTTGATTCAGGATGACAAGACTGCTCATTTTTAGAACACGTCCTTGCCAAGCGCAGATTTCTAAGGCAGCTTCAATCGCTGCCTCCATCATTTCTAATAATCTGAGAGCGATATATTCTGACAAATCGATCCATTTTCTCATTAATAGCTGTAGCGTTAATGGTATTTCTCCTGGCAAATGCAATGTGTCACTTCACTGTCTTGATCTTTGCTCTGCCTGGATGCTTAGCACAAGACTTCAAAAGCTCAACATGATTTACTGAAGCTAGATGGAACGCATAGATTTGTTTACACTAAAGTTGATTGATGTTGATGAATACATAATGATATTACAAGTGTTTCATCACCGCCAAAATCTCTTGTAAATAATTTAACCACAACGGTTATACTAGCCACCTCATTATACCACATAATGATTCAGCAGTGCTGAATAAGATATGTGAAAACGTGGGGAAACAAAGGCAGAATGGAGTGAAATGTGCATGTCAGCTGTTGGGTTCAGCTCCTAATTGGAGAAACGCTGAAAGATTCACAAGATGTTGTGTGTGTGTGTGTGTGTGTGTGTGTGTGTATGAGTGTACTCACAGTTACCATAGGAATGGGCTAAGTGCTTCTGTCCAGTCAACACCGTTGTGTCTGACTTCAAAGCCGCTGTATGTCTGTGGAAAAATAGAGAAAATGAGAAGAATGACACTGAGTGTGTGACACTTTGACAGAGTCAGTGAATGTAGATTTGCATGGTGGAGTGCAAGGTTCATTGTTGCTGGATGTGGCAACATGAAAAAGTCACAGACATAAGAGGGGTTACCATGGAGGCCATGTATGAAAGCAAGAGAGCGCACAGGTTATGAAGAAAGAGATGGAGGCTGATTACAAGAAGAAGGTTGCTGCATCCTGCTTTTTTGGGCTCATGTTTGCATTGAACACAGAGAAACCTTATTATTAATATCCCTGTATATGATTTTAACATTATACAGGCATGTGTTTCGACCTCTCCTTATCTAGCCGCACAGTCATTTCTGAAATGAATGAGGACCCAGAGTATATATATATAGTATAGGACAGTAGGCTACAGTTTATTCTCTGCACCACTGAAGTCAGCTAGTACTTTGATTGCTATGTAACTGTTGATGATGCAGCTGCACACATAGCAGAAGGAGTTCAAAGACTTTGTTAAAGTGGGTTACATGCCACAGAATTCAGGTTTCTGTAACAGTACTCCAGCTGGCATATCACCCCTCCTCCCCAACCTTCAAAGGATGAGCTGTATAGCAAATGGAAGGATTGACCTTCATTTTATATAATGTTAACAAAATCAGGGATTTTAATAAGAACATAATAAAAATTACTACTACTTAATTATAAACCTGTCAAACCCCAGTGAAAACATATAAATTCTTCGTCCGACTGTGAGGAAATGTGCTTTTTGCTCAGCATATGGTTTCAGTACTGCAGCTATACAGCAACAGAAGTCACAGTGCGGTACAGAACATCCAGGTCTGGGAGCTGCTGCATCGCCATCAAATAGAATTGGGCCTTCAAATGAAATCTTAGAAGAGTGCTATTTTCTGCCTCCCTGGCTTGGTGTAATGAGGAAAAAGTGATTTAGGATACATATCTTTGTTTTCAGAGGGAATTGAAAGGCTGTGTGCACCATGGGACTATACTGGGAATGTGACACTGAATGTTTTACTCAGGTTTTAGCAGGAAAGAAGCATCTTAAATTCCAGGCAGTGAAAGGAAACAATGAGGCTGATTTCTCAACGCATTCTTATAAAGAAGATAAACATTTCACACAGATTTTGACTTTTCAAATATAACTAATGACATTAATTCTTTCTGCATCCAACTTACTACAGGTGTGCCAGTTCCAGGGCCCAGTACTGCACATGCTCAGAGTCACAACTACATGGACACAGAGCCATTACTATTATACTTGGTTGCAACTGCGTGTGAATATCTTATTTTCAACTGTCTTTCTCAGTTGTACATGTACTTTAGCTGTCAAACAAGGTTCTACCCCCCACACACACCCACTAGTGTGTGTAGAATAACATAGGGAGAATTGCAGTGGGTGCAACGTACAAACCTCCTCGCAAGCATATAACCACACTGACTGTGGGTCTGGAGTTCCACCTTTAATGGCCTATGCATGTTATTCTTCTACTGGAGCTTAAGCCTGTAATTGTATGAGAGCAGTTAATGAGGTAACAGGATCATTAATAGGATCAGGGGGTACGTCAGTTACATCAGCCCCCAGTACATAATAGGACGTGCAGCTTCCTTAGCCGCTTTATCAGCAGCGTTACTGCCAGCTGCGCCATGTGCAGGGCACTTAATGACAGCGAGAGAGGCTGGCAATATCATAGCATTTGGCAAATCAGAAATTGGAGGACCAAGTGAGCCTGGCCATCGTTTAGCATGCACAAAGCCCCTCCGTCGAGATACGGCACCATTAAGGTGGCAAGACAGAGTGTGCATAACTGGGGTTAGTATTAATTTTGCAAGATTTTCCTGTCCCTAAGTGACATGCAGCTGCCAAAGCCTTTACTTCTGCAGCTGGTGCTGACAGTGGTGACAACAGGGGGATTGAAACTAGCACTTCAAATGAGTCATTTGACGGCAGCGGGAGCCCTCCACAAACATATTGCACTGAGCATGAGGTGGATGTTCTGCACTTCTCACTGCTGTTCAGATGCGGCAACACAGTCACGAAGATCACTTTCATGTGGCAGTATCAGCCATTCAGCTGGTTCAACAGTTCGACAACATACATTGACAAGTTCGGGAGCAGCTGATGTGTAACGTCATAACCTCTGCAGTGAGCTTCAGCGATGACAAAACTAGGCGAGGTGTGACTGGTTGGTCCATTTTCATAGCCAAATGCAGCAGCTGTAAGTCCCCTGTGAAAGGCCGGTGTCCCTCGTATTGAAGTTGTGTGCTAAAGTAGGCTACAGGCTGCATACTGGGCCCATTCTGCTGAGTCAGCACAGCACTGACAAACCCTTGTTTTTTAGCTGCAAACACATGAAATAGCTCCTGTTTAGCGACAGGTCCGCAAAAGATATTTCAGCAACTTCAGTGCACGTACGCACCGAGTCACTGTGATTTTTTTCGTAGTTTCCTTTGCGTGTCTCATAGTTTTCAGTTTTCCATGTGTGATCGTTTGCCCCGCCCTAACGTGTTCCACCTGGGCCTCATTGTCTCTGCCTCCCTTTTGCGTATAAGTCTTGGTCTGTCCCTTTGTCTTTGACAGTTCGTCTTTTTTCTTTTGTGGTCTTGTTCAGCCCCCTATCTTCTTCAGCTTTGTTTCCCTGCCTTGCTTGCTAGCTCTGGATTTTTCTTTGTTTTTCATTTTTACCTTTTGCACCAGGTTTTTAGTTTTTTATTTGGATGCTGTTGCTTTTTGATTGAATCCTTCACTCCTCCTCCCTGGCTGTCTGCCATCTAACAGGTATAACAATATCATGATATGTACCTTCCATCACCTCCCAAAGTTAATTATCCTCATTAGCTTTGCTATTTTTGTTGTACAGTAGTGTACAGTGCATGGCATCATCCTATAGTCATGTTGTAGGGTTTGTATGAATGGCTTCCAGGCAATAAACTGCATTCACAATGCAGTGTCAGCCTGTAATTCCAGTCACTTTCACTGTAGTCATCATCCTATGCTAATTTGCAGCCTGTACAGTAACCTTTTTTGGCTTTATATCTTCTTGTCAAACCCACACAGAGGAAGCTACTGGATATTTGTTTTTCTCCTTAAATGATATGCTAATGATAAATTATCACTGACTAATAATCCTTAATGTATCTCGAACAGGTGCAAGCAGTTGACATACCCGGAGGACCTTCCTCAGATCTCTGTAGTCTTCATTTTCGTGAACGAAGCACTGTCGGTGATCCTGCGATCCGTCCACAGCGTGGTCAACCACACACCAGCACACCTGCTCAAGGAGATCATCCTGGTGGACGACAACAGTGACAGCGGTAAGACCTCCTACAACCTTATTAACAGCTTTGATCCAGTATCTCTCTCTGTCTGCCATGTTTCTCTTCTCTACATGTATCCTCTCAGTCCTCTAAGAATTCACAAAACCTGTAGAACCTGCAGTTTATGTCTAAAGATATAGGTTTGCCTATTCAGATGAGACAGTCACGCTTATTATCATGTTTTTTATGTCCTGGTGGTGCATATTATACACATGGGTTAGCCTGATCCTGTTGGCCTCCTGTAAGGGTAGTCAGTTTTTTATGTTATAGTTCTTGTGCATATTATGGAGCGTGAATGTGTGTTGGTGTGTGTGAGAGGCAATTTTCTGTGTGTGTGTTTGGTTTGTGAGTAACTCCTGAAGGACAGAACCCCTTAGGGTGGACTCCACAACACCAGGTTCTAAAATAGCTTGACGAAGGAGGGAAGACAAGGATGGGATTTATCTCATCCTTTCCTAAACTGCAGTGTACTGCTGTCTCCATGGTGATATGGGCACGTGCTTCAGTTACCTCCACACTGTGACGTCCACAGCAGCTGACGATGCCCGGCTCCACATCCCAGAAGCGTTCCTGTTTGGAGAGGGAGGGACAGTGAACTAGATTCTAGATGACACTTGGCCCTCCTTCACTTGGCACAGAGTAACGGGCTTGCCTCCCCTCAGGCTGGCTGAGGAAAAGGGTGCATAAATAACATACTGAACGAAGGCCGAGAAGGAGTTGCTACTGGCACACACTCCCTGCTGAGGCTCTAACTGCCTACCATTAAACTGGGAGCTGTTAAAATCCAGTGAACAGACGAAAATGAAAGACAACTCCTCCTCTCATTATGCTGTTGCGTCTGTCCCACACATTTTGCCTCTAGTAAGAGTTGTCCCAAAATACATTTCTGAAAGAAAACTCTACTTTCACTGTATTTTTCACATTTCCTTCTCGAGCCCATAAAACTTTATTGTTGTGAGGGCGCACAGGACTGAAACAGCACTTGGAGTCTGATGGTACACAGAACTGACTGAAATCCATAATGAAATTGTTTCAGTACTTGGAGCAACTCTGAATACGTTAAAGCTGCAATAATCAATATTTTGATATAAAAAATAACCTTGCATACTGTGAACGGTGTTACTCGTAGTGACAAAACCCATCTGACTGTGCACCGCAGCTCTGTGGAACCTCTTAGTGTCTTTCAGCTCACTGTTTTGGATTTCGGGCAAAATAAATAAGCAGTTAGCAGCTAGCTGGGGAAAACAGCGGAGCACATTTCCCTCAGTGGTTAGTGGAGACTAAAGTAGAGCTATCAGTGAAAAATGACTGAGTTGTCTGAAACAACCAAATAAATGTTAATGTTGTAAAGTCTGGTTAGTCTAGTTAACATTTCATGGTATCAGCCTTATAATGTGATCATAAGTCAGTGTTGTGTTCACAGATTTATTTTGGCTCCCTCCAAGTTGCAAAAACAAAGAAAAATCAATGATTGCAGGTTTAAGAAACGATACTGATCAAAGAATAAGTAAACTGCACAGGATTTTTTTGTTTTTTGTGTGTAGGTTTTGACGCTGAGGAAACACCTTCATCAACAAATGACTGGACATGTCAATTAAATAACATGTCTGATATTCTGATATTTAAATCACACATTTTAAAACCCATTCCCCTTCCCACCAGATTAACATTCAGGAGATTCCCGCTATCTGTAATAATCACAGGTCACGCACAGAAACTCATCCAAATTGTTAATGTGAATAAAGTTCTCTCCACCCACAAAGTGTGACAAATTGAAACTGAATTATAAGCTGTGTCCAAAACAGCCGAGAGCAAAACAAAGAGCTGAACTCATGTCATAGCTGCTGCTTCTGTCACTTCTTTACTTACCTTTTGTTGTAAAGCATCACAGACGGGCAATTAACATTAGTGTGCTGTGTGCAGTTCACTGACATCATGCTACAGGATGAGAAGGTGTCCATGTTTTTGCTGTCCACTTGTGCATCTTCAATGAAAGTTCAAGTTTAGGTCACTATCCACGAAGCGGCATATCTGTCAGCTGCTCTTCCCCCGTGTTTACCAACAGTGATGATAATTTGCACAGATGTGGGTGCTGATTCTTGGGAGCTGATCTGCTCTGGCGTTAGATAATTAACATGCAGCCTGGGCTGCTTGACCTTTTCTGGATGGCGCTGTCTGTCCCCTCTCATTTAAACAAGGCTCAGCGAGATGCATGCAGGTACAGCCACACTCCCTCCCGGCATGATGAGTCACTCACAGGAAGCATGTTTGCCTTGTCACCGCTCTGCATTACCTTTGCTGGGACAGCAGGTGACATTTATTGGTGGCTGAGAGGTTTATTCACAGCGCCGACTCAAGCAGTCTGAACTTCATTCAGATTCTCTTTGATGAGCTTTAGATGACTCCAGCTCATTAATGTTCGCCACGTTAGCAGCAAGGAAAGACTTAAAGAGCCCTACAGGATTCAGTTCCAGCTAATACCACCACCAAATTGATAAGTTAATGATTGAAAGAAAACAGGATATAATCTGAGAACCAGCTGAGTACAGTTTGTAATATTCATTACAAGCGAAGCTGAATTACTCTAAACATTTCAGAAATGAAATCTGATTGAAGCCTCTGAAAAGAGGATGTTCGCAGCAGAATAGTGCTGGAAATTTGTCTGACACACTGTGGCACTGACTGTTCAGTTGCACCAAATGATTAACAAGTAAGAGCTTGTCTTTGTTCCACTCAAGCTGAGACGCCCGCATATCTACCTGTAAAACCTCACATTAAGCATTCAGTCCCTATACCGCAGGCAGGAAGTATAGTGTACAGTATCTTTCCATCTGTAGAACAGGCATTACAGTCAGCTAACATTCAAATTAATAGTTGTATTCAAGCAGGGCAGGAATAGACAGAGAGCAGAGAAAAGGAATTTAATTCAGGTTGGAGTGTATCTGTGACGGTTGTTTTCATAATTGATCTGTCGGTGATATAGAGCTAATCAAGCACAGCAGAATTTTAAATGCAACAGCTGTAATAGTGTTAAGAGTGGGTTAAGGGTGAAGGAGCCAGAAAACATTAACCAATTTACCATTGTGCTGTTTCCAATAAACGTGTGAGAGGTGGATAACCTCCATATTGCTGACATGCTGCTGCCCAGATTATTTCTGCAAAGCACAGGTCCGCTGCCAAACCGTTTCCCACTTAACAGTGAGGGGCTACAGCGTACTGGAGCATGTGGATGATATAAGCTGTTTTGTGGGGATAAGGATATCATTTTACTTTCGGGGACAGTGTTTTTCAATACTTAATGAACATCACATTAATGGTGGTGAGCACTCTACTCATCACGTAATTTCTCAAGTCTGCTTGTGACTGATCAAAGTGATGAGTTTCAGGCCGCTTGTGTTAAAGACAAGTCTGTAACCCCCTGTTTGAAGAATACAGCCTGTGGTTTTTGTAGCAGGAGTAAATCTTTTTCTCTGACGATGATCATTTCACTTTACAACACCTTTTGTGAAGACACAACAAAACACAAACTGAGGCCGATCTTACCGAACATCCTGCAGGTTATTTTGGATACAGGTATACTGCCAGTTAATGAGCACCCAGGAGGCAGAATGTGGGAAGACATAATTCAAGCCTTGCAGCATGTCAGTGAATTCTGAGGCTTTACCACAGTTTAAATAATTAAAAGCATGTTTGATACATCTCCACCAGCTAACCTTAACACAGCAGTACCCATAATCGTCCATGTCACCAGAGGAATTCATGGTGCTCCTATGTGAAGTCAACTATGTATTAATTTTGAATTCATAGTGTGGTGGATAGTTGTTTGTCCTCCACTACTGTATGTTGCACTGCCAGTCATTTAAAATGTATTCCCTGCTCCATAACTCTGGTTCTCATGGATGCTGTCCAGCGTTTTATTTGCTGGGATCACAGGGAGGCCCATAACTTTTCTCCTTCCTAGAAGGAGCCCAGTAATTATTACACTCTAATAGCTTTTATCATATTGTCGCTTCAGGGTAGGCTGATGATTAAAGATCCTTTTGCTCAGGTTTGAATCTTTCAACAGTGCAAATAGAACCAAACTGCAAAGGTCTTTGGTCCCTTGCTGCGGTACAATGCAGCTTTTAACAGTGACTTTTTCAAACAGGAATTCAGTAAAGAAGAACTTTAATTATGCATGCATTATTTTACGTGACATCGGTACTGAATGCTAACAGCATGCTCATTTATACCCACCATTCTCAGATGGTTTAAACAAAAGATAACAAAGAGATGAAAGAGGAAAGGTCTAACTTTGATGAGTCCGGCTCTCTGGATGGAGAGCGAACTGCCATTTATCAAACTTTTTATTTAAGGTGTATTAATATTTTCCTTTTGATTTGTAACTTCTTGTGGGTGGAGGAGATCACCCAGCACTGAAGGTTCCTTTTAATCCCAGTTTTTGTTGTGAAAGTGTTCTAAAATGATCATCAGATCTCATCTTCATATGAGACACTCTTGGAAGAAGTGTTCAAACCCTTTACTTAAGTACATTTAACTAAACTTAAATAAAAGTACCAATAAATCAATGAGAAAAACACTACATTCAAAGTAAAAGTCCTGCATCCAAAATCCAACCAAATTAAAAGTACAGAATTATTATCATGATAATAATCCTGAAGCATCAAAAGTAAGAAATTTATGTTGTATTATGTTGCAAGCAGAAAATTTACTTGTCATATATAGATAAGTAATTACTAATCAATTAATGAATCCAATCATTCTTACCCTGGGGGTACGGCTCCTAGATAGACATTTGGAATGTGACGGGCTCCAACTAAATAAAGCTTTTTTCTGTGAAGAGACAAACAAAACGTTATGAAGCAGTCATTAGTAATGCATTGTGCTTCATAAACTTACGTGTTTTTTAAGGTTGATTAATAACTAGATTCCCTTTAATGTAGTGGGGTAGAAGTTTACAGTAGTATAAACAGAAATACTCAGTTAAAGTGCAAGTACCTGAAATAAACTGGGCATAAAAGTAGCACTGAAATAACACATCCACAGACAGAAACAGAGAGAAACCAAGTTCCCATGACTCAGTAGTTGCTTTTATATGGTGTCAAAGGCTAACGCCCGTTTGCGTCGAGGGTCACTGCTTCCAAATTCATCCACTTTCTCTGTAGCAGTCGCTGCTCAACGTTAAGACCTTCAGCAAGAAAAACCTGAACAAATCCTTGCAATCCCTCCACTCACTGCATCTCCTCAGTCTTACAGACAGGGTACAAGACATTTTTTTTTAAACTTTCACTGGCTGATTTATGTTGCGAGCCAAAGTCAGAAGCTAGGTGTGGATGGTGTACAGTGTGCCACAAGCATCCTTATTAATCTCTCCCTGAGAAAGTGGAATGCTCAGCAGTTACCCGCGGGGAGAAGCTCATCCAGCCATCTATCCTAACAAAACACAGACAGCAATTTTTGTGCAACTGGCTTTTTATCCAGCAAACTTTGTTTCCGGTGGTGACAGCCTGCGTCATCTGTGGGAGCAGAGGAGGAGAGATGTTCCAATCCGGCTGCAACACAGACCTCAGCAGAGGGATGCATATGATAGTGACACCGTACAGCAACATGCATTGTAACTTGGAACCTGTTACATTCAGACTCATTAAATAAATGCCACCGTACTTCAAGTATAGTTATATAGATTTAATGGCAGTTTCACCCTCTTTTCTCTCAAACAATAATGGGCTGCTGAACAAAACAGCTTCCTCTCATTATTCTCCACCACTCATTGTTCTCCCACCATGTATGTAGCTGAAAGCTACCAGTAGTGTAACACCCCTTTGCTTCACAATTTGGGGGTGGGCACAAGTTCAACATTGCCCAGGGTGAGGCCGTTATTTATTATGGAGAGCAGCAATAAAGGCTGCAATGATTTTTTTGCCAGTTTTTTGCGGTTTCGGTCTCAAACCCAAACTATGCTAAGCTTCAGAAAATGCTGCCAATGAGAGTCTTGCACTGATTGAAGGTGACTTATGGTGCCTACAATTTTAATGCACAAAGAATGGTATAAAAATTAATTTTTACCCTTAATCTCCTAATTCTGTGAGTCCAGAATAGACAATTGATATTTTGGATAATTACATTCAGATGTTGTCCATGTCACTGTTGTTTTGTGCTGCTCTTGCACAAGCTGTTGTTGCTGTTGTGCATTTGGTCTGAGACTATGTTGGCTCGCCTCTACTAAAAGAGGAGACATGGAACTTCTGGTAATTACATGTTGTGTCTACATAGCAGACTTGCTAACATTAGCCACTTTGATGGATGCAAGTCAGGTTTTGGCTTTGTCAGTGCTGGAGGGTGCGTAAACCCCACAGCTTCTCTGGGAGACTAGTGGGGCTAATGTTAATGCAGGCTTTAGAGGTGTTCAAAGTCACCTGTTCTGACTAACAAAAGCAATATACAAAAACTGTTTATAAGTGACGTGCCTAACACTGGTTACCATGAAGTGTATGCTTCTTAAGCTAAAACTGTAAAAAAAAAAAAAAAAAAAAAAAAAAACATCAAAATGAACACATATTTTCAGTCCTGACACAAAGACTGAAAGGGAAAACCCATTCGACATGAGAGCTGGGTTACCTTGGAAACACGTTATCATTTACTTCAGCTGCCTGGTCAATGAACTCCCAATTTCATTTGGATGTTGTTTAAAAGAGGACTCTCTCTTATCTGCTCTCTTTCAGTGGAGCTGAAATTCAACTTGGACCAGTATGTCAACAAGCGCTACCCAGGCTTAGTGAAGATCGTGAGGAACAGCAAGCGTGAGGGCCTGATCCGTGCCAGAATACACGGCTGGAACGCAGCCACGGCTCCCGTCGTCGGCTTCTTTGATGCCCACGTCGAGTTCAACACTGGCTGGTAAGAAAAAGGTCATGTTTAACATGAGGAGGTCTAGGATGTTTTCTCTGTCCTTTCCCATCTTAGCCTTTGTGGTTTGCTTTTCATGTTTTCAGTACAGAGGGATGTCATGTAGGATAATTATCATTGAGATATGCAGTTTAGTCTGCCCTAAGCTTTTTAACATACCGCCAGGCCAGTCTGAAGCGAGACAGCACTTTCTAGCAACAAGATCCTTATTATCACTAAGGGTCTATCGTTAATAAGCTTTTTTTCTCTTGCATCTCGTTTTAAATTGTGAGTAATGCTTTGGTTAATGCTGAATAAAAATACATCCCAATTTTAATGGCAGTACCTGTCCTTCACTTTCACACACGTATGATAATAGAGAGAGAGTCAAACAGTGTGAAAGGCAAGAGTGGGTGTAATTAAGGAGGGAGCTCAAACGTTGAGCATTTTAACATTTTTTTTTTGCAGGTTCTGGACTTTTTTTGCAATATGACATTACTTCTGTGAGTTTCAGTCCAATGTCTGCCGGCTGCTCAAATTTACCAGCAAATAAGTCATTCAAATAGATGTAATCGGCACCTAATTTGAGCCTGTCATGCTGTCAGTGTTTGAAGATGAAGTGTGGCTTTTGTTCCCTGGGAAACTGCCTGGAAAGCAAGAGGAAGGCAAGGAGAGGAAAAGAGTGAGGGATGGCGGAGGAGAGCAGAAGAAAGTCATTTTAGTTGTAAATTGTGTACGGTGTCCTTTTGATGCAGTTCAGCATTTTTACCGAACAAGATACTAGGGATGTAAACAAATATAAATGCATCTTTTGGATCACCTGACTGACACAATTTGTCCCATTTGTTGCACCACTTCCTCAGTCAAATCAGAACATACAGACATGGTATACACACTGCTACAATCAGGCAGAGCTCGTTTTACAGCGGCGGCAAGTGTTTTCCAATGTCCTTTAAGGATAAATATCCCTGCATATCTACTGCAGTGTGTTATTATCTGGTCAATGTGAACAGGAACTACTAGTGGCCAAATAAGGATGGCAAATTGCCATCAAACAGACTACTGGCTAAACACCTTATTCAGTATTCTGGCATGTATTGGTTCTTAGTTTTTTCATCTACACATTAAAACAACATCAACATTGTGCATACAGTTAAACTATTATGTTACTATGTGAGCAGATTACGTTACACCTGTACCTCTGAGGAGTATAAACAACAGAAAACGATACAAAGGTGATACAAATATTTTTTTATGACATAAACAGGTACACACACAGATGGTAGCTCTGCATTATATCCTGATTAAATACTGCCATGATCATACATCAGGCCTGACAACTTAGGGTATTTTTATGTTTATGTATTGACTGGTATAGTAAAAACTGTTTCAGGATGTGCAGACAATGCTTAGGATGAAGAAAGCATAAACATATTACCATGTATTTGTCAGCCACCACACACTGTGACCTTGCGACCCTTACAAAGGGATGATTTGATGCCCTTGATTGTTTCCTCTTGGCAGACTCTTTAATAGTGTGAATGGGAACCGGAGACCCTGAGGCTGTGCAAGGCGGGCACTCAGGGAGAAAGCTGCATCATTGCCGAGGTGCATTACTGATGATAACTGATCCCCCTGGTAGTTCCCGTATTTGTTTCCACATCTGATTTTGCTCAGAAATAGACGTACCTTTCTTGCCCCCACATAACCCATTCACCTCTGTATAGGCTCCTCATCATTACTGGTGAATGCCTCTCAGAGTTAGTACATCTGCTGCCTTCGTGTGAATTTCACACACCCCGTCCTTCTGTCAGCCCCTCACCCACATCCCTGCCTCCATCTTCCTTTGATAACCCACCGCCTGGGTTTTTTTCTTTTTTGGTGCATCAGATATGCTTTTGCATAAGGTTCTACTTAGTGTATCAATGAAAAGTAGAGCAGATTCCCTGTGATTTTTCGAGTAGATGCTGGGGAATGAGATATAGTGATGGAGGAGATGATGACAGACATCGTTGAGAAGCTTATTCGTATTGCTTGGATTTCTGTGTGTGTGTGTGTGTGTGTGTGTGCATTTATTATCTGCTGTATGTCTGCAAACATTCTGTGCTGCTCCTTTATTCAGATAGATTCACTCGTGGTATCTACACTATCTATTTGTTGGAATGGAAGAAGCTCCCTATCTATCATAATATAATTATTCACAATGCCACATACAGTGATAAGTGAGATGGATGGTTCCTGTAGATGTTGCGGTGAGTCTCCCTCGATGACCTTGTACACACTGCCTGTGCATACTGAGCCAGAGACAATGCTGCCAGCTCTCAGCTGCAGCGCTGTGATTCATTGGCATGGCGTTTTCCCTGGGGTGCTGTGCGTTTGCAGCTGAAATGTATTGCTGGTTTGCATCACTGTTAAAGCAAACATAATTGTATCATACTGTATACTGCACTTGACAGCTGTTTCCCATTCCCTCACACCACGTTGGTTTAGGAGGAGTTAAGAAGCGAGCAGTTTCCTCCGGAGGAGTGGCGGAATCTGATTTCCACGGCTTTGCTCTGCTTTAATACGAGGATATGAAATCATTAATGCGATATTGCAACAGCTAAATGTTCACAATCCATCTCCTCTAATGTTTCATATCCATCCATCCCTGAGACAGGGTACGTCCATTTTGCTTCAGACATGATCTGTTTCCCTCTACATGCACTGTAAATAAACATAATTAATGGCAGGAAATGGGAGCGTGTTGTAATTAGGACCCAGTGTATGCTACACTTCAGCCGACCGGCTGCAGTAGGGAGGCGCAGGCAAATTGATATTTATTTGGTTTTTGAAGCCCCTACACAGTTGCAAGCTCAGGTTATTAACGATTAATGATTAGCAATGTAGCAGCCGCTCCCTGCTGAGTGTGTGCAGGAGATAAGATTGTCATTGCAGGGAGGCTGTAATGAAATACATGCTTCAGAAAGCAACACTTTGATGAATGTTGAATGCTCCGCTGCAATGTGACCTGGTTAGTTTGTCTAAGAATAAGACAAACTGGTGGAATATATAAAAGTAAGAAACTCCTAAAAACCAACCTCTGCCTCCTGCAATTATGAAATATGTAATATTTGCCGCATTCATATTTTATATGAGTTCCTTTGTTAATATTTGGGAGCCCTCTCTGCTCATTATGCATCCAGGTGCAGTGGTATTATATTAAATTCAATGATGTATAAATTATAGCGTTCTTGAAGATTGAGGAGATATTTTTTCAGCAAAAATGAATCATGTCTTGTCATGTCGCTTACTGTGTCTGGCAGTGGCTTTGGCAGCAGCCATACTGAGTGCTTCACAGAGAGCAGGCCAAGCAGTCCTCTGAAACCACAGGAAAGGCACGAGATTTGTGCAGCTTTTACATTTGTATCATATCAACCGCATCCTCGGCAAATGCATTGGGAAGTATTGAGGAATCTAACATTGCGCCATAAGAACCTTTTCCAGTTCACGCTTCTGCATCCAACTGTCTACTTTAAAAAAGCCACGATGCCATAATGAATTTCAATTCTGCTTGGATATGTTAACTTTCTTTGGGATCTGCAATTGTTTTATGGGAAGAAGTAGACAGGCCTATTTTAATGTGTTCGACATACGTATATCCGTGTCTGAGCTGCTCTGTGTAACATCCAGGGAGGAGCACTGTTGACGGCCTCACATTTAGTGATTTAATCGTCTTAAAAATGGCTAGAAGCAACACATGCTTGGATTCTACATCATACACATATACCTCCAAAAAGCTATGAAGTACACTATAATACAGGAAAAAATGTATTATAAAATTATAGCAAGCAATGTATAGAGGAATATCTGTATGATGTTATATATCTTTTTCACTTAAGAATCACTTATAATCTGGAATTACAGGGG
This sequence comes from Psettodes erumei, assembly GCA_016785225.1. Classification (NCBI taxonomy): domain Eukaryota; kingdom Metazoa; phylum Chordata; class Actinopteri; order Pleuronectiformes; family Psettodidae; genus Psettodes; species Psettodes erumei. The sequence continues at coordinate 3,148,811 of JAFBJZ010000781.1, forward strand.
AACTCCACAAATTTTACACACCAAATCTGTTTACAGGTCTTGGGAAATAGAATTACATGTCTGTAAAAAAAAAAAAAAAATTGAAAGCCAATTGTGGCTCCAGAGGGAGCTGTGTGAGGTCTGGTAAGCTTCATCTGCTGTCCGTGGGGTCTGAAAAGTCTGGGTTTGTGGCAATAGGGAGATGTGAGCTTACCAGACCTCTGTTGCCCGACCCTTCAGCTCAGCTCAAGGCTAGCCGTTCAATGTATCCTTGAGCTCCTCAAGGCTAGCAGCTCAAGGATAGATTGCGACTACCGTAACGCCCAAATCTCTGATTGAAATCTGGTTCTGCTGCATCATTTGTGCAGGTTTTCTCTTGAGTCACTCATCAGTGAAAGCTATAGTGCGCCAAAATTACATTTTCTTCCTGCATGGGTAATTCACATGTTCTGCTGCATTAAGTCCAATGCAGAATTAAAAGAGATCTTATTTTAGTCTCTCAGGGCCCTGCTGCCCTTGGGGCATAACTCTGAGCACAGTTAGCGCCCATTATCTGATAATGCCCTGCCTCAGAATCATTCCTAATTTGAGATCCATTAATCTGGAAATTTTAAATAAAAAATGTAATCTTGAAGGGGAGAGCTACAAGGTTCTTGTCAAGGTTAGCGAATACAGAGAGAGATTCAGAAACAGCACAACCTCAGCCAACCATGTCAAACTAACCAAGGCAGGAACACTGTTACATCCACAATCCTGTGTAAAGGGTTAAAGTAAAATCTTTACTCCAGCACACAGTTGCATAATGTGCATCACCCAGCTAGTTTATGAGCTGTTTGAAACATCAAATGGTTTCAAAAAGAATTAACTCAATTAAAGAACACATACTACTCAGAGAACCTAGAAAACGGATTTAAAAATGCATTATGTTATTTGGGTATAAAAAAACACTTATGCAGTTGGTGCACAAGGCTGAAGCAAACCAGGAAGTGGACTCTTTTGCACTATGGGCTTCATTTTAGGGTCTGTTATCAGGATCCATACATCAATGGGTGTGACCCTATGGACATCATTACTTGCTAATGTAGCTTATGCTTATAAATGAACAAGTTTGTATCTAAAATTTAAAATGAAAAACTGCAAAAGTACAATTTTACATACAAAACATATGCAGTAGGTACAAGTCCAGCAAGCTTGTTTGAGTATGTTGATGAAAGCAGAAATATTTAACCTTATCCCTCATGTATGTAGTTATGGTACCAGAGGTCACAGTAGATACTGTTTTGTTTATTCCCACTTTTTTTTTAATCCGCAGTTTTGGTCAAAGCCATAATGAGCCATAATGAGCCATAATGAAAGGGGAAACAACCCTTCAAACATGTTTCTGTAACAGTGACTGTGGCCTTGGTGTGAAGCACCATGTGTCCGCCCTTTTAGAATTGCAGCTGGAGCACTTTTACCCCGCACTCTCACATCACTTTTTCTAATACTGCCTCATATTTTACAGACATCATCCTATATAGTTTAATTTAGATCAGTTTCCTCTGTACTTTCTGTCCCCTACCTTCATGTGATAAGTAGTAATTTTTCTTTCGGAAGATAAATGGGTTTCACTTTTTGAAAAGTAGTAGATGGGGGAGAGAGGGAGATAGGGAGCAAGTTGAAGTGTGGGAGTATTCTTGTTAGATACATTTATCATTTTATAATTGCAGGCTCTTTTTAAAATTATTTTTTTTATCTTTTTTATTTAGAAGTATATCATGTGAAGAATTGAACATATGAAAGGTTGCTTTGAAGATATGGTGGAAATCATCTCTCAGCATGAGGAAGATTATAAAAATGTGGCCAGTGCCGGCAGCACTTCAGCTCCGTTCTCTGCCATATGGATCTCAACTCCATGTTTCCAAGGCTTCAAATAGCAGAGGGACCTTACTGTATGTGGTATCATCAGTGACCAAGAGACACTAGTATCAACAAGCAAGGATATTTTCAGTGTTGATTGTTGAAAGGAGACTAGAAATAAATTCCCTGTGGTTAATGTAATGATTGTCCTGTGCTGGCCACAGCTTCGTGGTATCAATGTACTCTGCTATGTAGCTATACTTTTCAAAAGGTTAATGTCTTTAAATCTTTCAACATTGGCCACTTTTGGACTGTCTGTGGTTTGTTCTACGCATAACTTTCACATTCAGCAGCTGGTGCTAAAAGGCTCTCTGAACTAAGACTAAGACACTTTTATCAAAGTATTACCACAGGGACTGACAAACCTATAATTCTGAGAAGTTACTCCAAAACTGGCCCCTTAAGAGCCACTCTTAGCCTAAAGATGTTTTATGAATATGGCTCCTGTTCTCCATTTGATGTGTTCTGAGCAAAAGTAATGAGATAAAGACTGTGCGGAGGATGGCTGTTTCAGAAAGTAACATGCAAACCTTAGCATAGAGGAAAACAAGGAAAAGAATTGATAGCTTCCCAGGAGCAGACTAAGCCTCTGCTTTCACCTGCTGTGTTTTGCTTTATCAGGTTTTCCCTGTTATCAAGTGTCTCGAACAGAAAAAGTTTAAAATTTTGAATCTTTTTGTTTCATGAGCAGGAGACATAAAAAATGATGACATAATATTATTTGTCGCGTTGCGGAAAATTCATTTTGCAGAAACTTTGCATTACAGACAGAGGGAAGTGGATCCTGGCTGTCATTTTGACTGTTGATTGAATGCTCATTTGACAGACTGAGTCATTGCTGAAAAGCCACATAAATGTTGTGCAGGAGTGAAAGTTGAGACGATGTGTGCATTCATCCGTAGCTGCTCCTGGCATCAGTCTGTGCAATCAGGATCTATGCTAAACACCCTTCTCTTCAGTATGTTTTTTAAAAAACTATTTGGGTTGATTTCTTGTGCAGAGCTTGAAATGAAATATCTGAAATTTCAAATGGAGCCCTAACCCTAACCCTAACCCTAAACTGTGCTGTGAAGCTTGGGTGTAGTTAAATCAGAGTCCACTCTTAACTTCTTGTCTCTTTTCTAATCCAAAGGGCTGAACCTATTCTGACCCGGATGAAGGAGGATCACACCCGCATCATACTGCCTGCCATAGACAACATCAAGTACAACACGTTTGAGGTGCAGCAGTACGCCAACGCTGCCCATGGCTACAACTGGGGGCTGTGGTGTATGTATATCATCCCCCCACAGGAGTGGCTGGACAAGGGCGATGAGACAGCCCCTATCAGGTGAGGGCCTCGGTTGGTGAACAGCGTTCATTATAGATGAGGATGTTTGATGAAATATGGATAGCCCCGGGAAATGACTTATTCATGTGTGGAGCCATCAAACCAAGGTGCTCTGTGGTTCAGCGTGCCATCCAAACACACAAATAAAGCTTCCCTGTACAAAGCTGTCTAATTACCATGATGAATATCTTCATTTTGATGCAGGATCACGAGGCCACAGCCATGCTGTGTCATTAGTGTAATTGTGTGTTGAATATGAGCAGAGCATTCCATTATACCACCGCTGTTTGGAGGAAAACATGGGCTTGTATCATGTTTCTGTATAATCCTAGAATTGGTTTTGTAAAATCATATTGGATTTTAATAGGGTGTAAAAGAGCACAGGAGTAATTGTGTTGCATGGAAATGGCCTTATATTCCAATCAATCTGTCTGGCCAAGGCAAGATCCAGTAACACTACCTACACAATCAATGCAGTTAAATTTAATGTATTATCTGTGGACATGAGTTACTAAAGCATTTCACTCCACTTCAGTCACTGAGACCAATAAATCAACACAGGTAGTTTGGATAGACCTTCCAGATGCATTATAGCTGCTGTAAAATATCTATCTGAAAGACAGCACTAATTTCATGAATACATGGGTTTTCCCATGATCTTTTGTTCTTCAGCAGAAACAGTTAGACATCATGCTTCTGTTGACGCCAGCATCTTCTCTTTGAATGCTCAAATCAAAATTGGTCAGCGCTGCCATAGCAATAGTAAAATCATTTGACAGCGGAGGTTACTGTGATTTCGTTGCCACGGCAGCATGGCTGAGCCTCTCGAACATGAAGGCACAAAGACAGAGCGACAAGGAGACAGGAGTAAATGAGCAATTTTTTAAACAAGGAAGAGAGGTGTAGCTGCAAAAGTGGGTGTGACATGCTTTTTTTTATATATATGTTCTTCATCATTCAATAACTTGACTGGACTCCAGTCTAAAATAAATATGAGTAAAGAGCTTTATATGAGTTTTATATCAGTTAGACTCATCAAAAATGCAACATCACATTGAGATTATTTAAGACATGTTCAGAACACATACCACAAAATCAAGGACAAGCATTAGAGAGCATACGCAGTTGTATCAAAAATAAAAAGCTACAGCAGTCACATAAGTAAAGTAACTGCTGTAGCTTCTCTTGAAGGGTTTTCTGGAGCCAAGAACCTGATCAGATTTAGTGTTAGGATCAGATACTGGAAAGGCATCAGTCTGCCTGAGGATCTGAGTCTGCACGTTGGCTGATGGCTGTTCAAAGGTCTGCAGTGTTTCAGGGTTCACTCTTTGAGAGAGAAAGTAACACTCTCAGTTGATTCTAACCCCATTGGCAAATCAAAAGGCTGCTGCAATCAGAATAAGGTTGATTTGTATCCCCAAAAGCCGAGGCTGCTTCGAGCGTGAAACACACTGATGCTTCCTGCCAAAATGTCCTTTAATATCCCAAATTGCTATAAGCCAAAGCCTTCTCACATGCTGCGTTTTGACCAAGGGCAACAAAATCTGGGTTTCTACCCAGTTTCATTACCTCACTCAGTCCAGCATAGGCAAAGCAATAACAGTTTCATTTGATACAGGGTACCTCATACAAAAAAATAATGTGCTGACAGTTTATACCGTGGGCCTTAATATTGGATGTCTTATCAAAGCTCCAGGAAAATCATGTATTATTGATCATCAACTGCTAGATTTGAGATAGGAGAAAGATAAGAGAAGAGCCTCAGATGCTGCTGAGCTGAGCTTGTGTTTCCCTGCTGACACTTTGCAGCAAATGGACAGATCGCCTCAAGGGCCGGCTGAAGTGTGTCGGATTTCTATTGGAAATCATTCTCCTGCTTATTTCCTCAAGGTCTCTGCCCATCAACAACAGAGGCTCTGTGGCCATTCTGAGCTCAGTCTTTAAAGCCTTTTCTAGCTGTTTGGACATATTCAAGAAACAAACAGAGTAAAAGTGTAAAAGAATGCACAAAACTCCCATATTCTGAGAGGACAGAGGATTGCACTTTTAGAGATTTGATCAAAAGATGGGATTTTTTTTTATGCCAAATGCAGCGATTACATAAGGGACAGAATTGAAAGTTAGTGGAAATGGCCACCACAAAAATCATGTTTCTTATATTGAAATGGTCAATAAGGCTATATGATTTCTTGAGCTTGTCATCTGTTGTGGCCTAAAGGACACAGTTTAAATCATCTTTACTCAAGGAAAATCTGAGCATCAACCATGAACAGCATTCTCCTCTATCTCTGCACTACATTCCATTATTGTTGGGGTGTGCTTGAGGATGATACTTCAGTCTAAGTATCTTGCTTAAGCAGACACTTGAGGACGATCGCACAGGTGTGAATGCTTTTGAGCAAAGTACATTATAAGGATTCCCTTGCTAGAAAGAGGTTTTGCATAAACTGCCATACCAGAGGCTATACAGGAAAACAGAGTACTACTTGATGCATAGTAATCACATGTCACAAATGAACAAAGCTGCTGAAGACATGCAGTTTCCTACTTTTAGGTGATAGAAGTTGAGTGAAATAGATTCATTATACTGTCTCTTAAAAACAGTTATCAGGATAATCCACCCATAGTTTTCACGACCATGCAGCACAAATCAAATATCTTAAAGAAAAGATACTTTTTCATTGTTTAAAAGTTTAAAAATAGCTGAAGATTTCATTAATGTATCAAATGCAATAATGTGCATTTTCCTCCCATACCTTACTCAAAACGTCTGGGCTGTCATACAATTTTAAATGAGACATTGCAAAAAATCCAGATGTCTGGATTTAGAAAGCACTTTCAACAGCAGTGTCTTCATCTGGGAGAAAAATAAGCAAACTTAAATGAAACTTGCCAAATTGCATATATGCATCAGATGTTCATACTGCATGCTGCAAGCTAATGATCTGGGGCACAAAGTTTAAAGGGTGTGAGGGGCGGAGGAGCCTGCAGGCTGACCATCTGTACACCAAAAATAACTAAACCTCCTGACATCAAATGAGAAATCCACTGGAAGATTCTAGCATCAATCTGTGATAACTAATGGAGCCCAGACGTTATTTGGCGACAAGCTGTTATAATCTCTTCTTGTCCTTTTGTGTTGTTTGCACACTTTCTCCCAAGTTGCTGTTTGACAAAAAGGAGTCCGTGTGCTGCCTGCTTGTAAGCACAAAAAGCCACCACAACAGTGCGAGTGAGAAAAAGTGACGGCGACGGGACAATGGCTCAGTGTGTCATTCCTGCTTACAAAATATACAAAAAAACCACAGGAGATTGTATAGTATTTAACACACAAAATTGATGGCAGAGTCGCACAAAGTAGAAACTGGCTGTATTACATCATAATTGTTTGTGTCGTTGGAAAAGTTTATATCTCTGTCTCTTCTATGACTGATTTCTCTTTGTATAATTGTTGACTATTGTTTAAAATCGCAGGTCAGGAATTAAACCATCGCTGTTTGATTTTTGAAACCAATTTTGTGCATTTTTAGAGGAGCAGCTGGCTGCAATTATTCATTTAATTGGCTTCAGTTAATCAGCTCTAGTAGGACGATTACTTTTTCATGCCTTAATATTGCATATTTGATCACATGGGACAGCAGACCAAATGAGGGTGCACCAAACTTTGCATTCTTTTAACTCTTCCTTTTCCCAGAAAACAAAACAACCCACTAAAAATCACAACTATTACTCCCAAAGTCGGGATGTTATTTTTACAATACACCTTATACCTTGTGTTGAAAAAGCATTGCCATATAATTAATGCAGTTGACCAGGGGTCTTAGCTTCATCATCAGACCTATCTGACTCGAGGTGCTAAGTCTGTACCTGAACACAGAAACGGTGTTTACATTGCCAGGAAGCTTTTTTTCTGGAGGGAGCACTCAAAGAGAGCTGCGCAAAGTTTGCAGACAAGGCAAGGTAGGTCACTTGTCAAGAGAGGAGAAAGGATTAGGTGAATGGGGCTGAGTGTGTGCTGTGTCTGTCTTTTTATCTGCACAGCCAGTACAAATAATGGCACTTGAAAGTCTGCCTGACACCAGCTTGTAATTTAGACAAGACTGTATGAGGCTACTTCAGGCAAGGAGAGTATATAGGTCAGCAAACATAAGCAAATTAAGCTACTTTTCATTGTGGAACTAAGGTATTTAGGTTGAATAGCTATTGATAGCAAAGACTATTTACCATGAAGCAAATATGTAACACAATTTAAGAAGTAGAAATCATTATGTGTGTTGGTCACACCAGCCCATCAACATGTTGAGATTCCAATCCATGAGCACTCAGCTGTACATTATCACAGTGGTACTCACCCTTCATTTTGATCTCAACTACACACTGATGGCACAGTTGTGACTCCGTTGCGGTGACAAAATTTGTCCACAGTCAGACAGACACCTGCCAAAGTAGACAAAAGTGTAGGTGTCTCCAGAGCCACATTTGGCTATGATGACACAAACACTCAAAAAGCGAAAACAAATACCAGCCACTCAGTTGCAGCCAGTAATAATCATTCATACTTTCACACTGTTTCTTTAAAATGTCTTCATCATTCAGACAGTCTTCATATGACATGTACTATACAGTAAATGTCAAACCATAAAGCTTTGCATCAGCATAAATTGTGGGAAAGCTTTCCTTGGAAATATAATGGTACAAGTGGGTATACATCCTTCTCTGCTGCAGTTTTATTTTGCTCCTGTATCAAAGTAAAACTCCATTGTGATTGACCAGATGGTGTTTTATACAGGTTCTAAACCTAAAAGCACCTTTCTACAGAGTCAGTGAATCGTAATGCAGCTCCCACTTAATGGTACTTCCTACTGCCATGTCTCTCAAACTGAAGTGGCAGACACGCATTAGCCTTGTGTGTGTGCTTGCATGCATGCGTGCCTGCGAGTGTGTGTGTGTGAAGTTGCCATAGAAAGAAGAATAAAGCCACTCATTGGTCACTTTAGAGAAAAAAATAGCAGAGCTCAGTACTCTGTATGAATGTAATGCTTTTTGTGGGACGTTGTCCCAGAGCACTTAGGACCTGACAGATAATAGTACTGAAAAACAGCCTTAGGGGGGACGGCAGCTAAAGTGGGACATTTCTTTTAGCAAAGGTGGAACATAAGTATCTGGCTTTTGTGGGAAAAAACATTGTCCAACTCTTGTTCTATCAGCTGTTTTGGGTAGTTTTTAATTTGTTAGTTTTAAAAGTATTTTTTGGTGCTGCCACTATAATATCCTCAAATAGACTGGCCTACCTGATACATAGAAATCCAGGAGACACAAGTCTCTCTTTGTTGCATATATGCATTAACCATATATATATATATATATCAGCAAACTCAAAATCACATTATGATCTCCATTTAATGAGCATTTTATTCCTGATGAGTGTTTAAAAAATGCTTGATTTTATCATGTTAAAGTTCAACTTCTCATATTTAGACATCTACATAAAGTTGAAACACTGCAACTAATGTGGCTCATTTTTTAGTGTTTTTTTTCCAAGCTGATTTGGAAAGCCAACAGAAGTTGAGATGCATTGATTGCATTGAATATTTTAACATTCTCTGTGGGTGTATAAATGTTTAGTGGCTGAATAATAATTCAATATTCTTTCACTGCTTATCCAGAACTCCAGCTATGATTGGCTGCTCCTTCGTGGTAGATCGGGAATACTTTGGAGAGATTGGTCTGCTGGATCCTGGCATGGAGGTCTACGGAGGGGAGAACATTGAGCTGGGCATGCGGGTAAGGACCAGAAATTATTACTCATGCAGCTGTTAGAATTAATTCAAATTAGAAGAGGACTGTGGAGGATACCTTGAGAATGCAAACTTTTCTACTTTTTTAAACTGAAATAAAACTCACTGAGTTAAACAGAAGACGAACGATGGAGAATCACTGTAAGAAGAGTTGTTTTAATGAGGCATTCCTTCAGAGCTGGAGGGTTCTGTGTGCAGTTGTACACCAGGAAGGCCACAGGAAAAATCATAATTACAAATCCCACATTTGAGGGGCTAATATTTTGATGAACAGTCTTGGTCAGAATGATTTGTGAAATCTGTCTCAGACTTTGGAACAGCTTATGATGAAATTGTCTTATGTTTCCCAGCCAGAGGGATACAGCTTAAAATATAAAACCCAGGGGCGTCAACAGAAGCCACGATTTAACTTTGCAAAGTTTTTTTAGATGCGAGCGAGGAAGAAGAAAATCCCCTTAATGCTAAAGCTTCAGCCAACCCAAAGGCTCTAAAGCCTGTATACGGAAATGTAAATCTCTTTTTCTGCTGCTTTAAGTTGAATTTAACGCTTCATGTGAGCGAAGGGCTTGCTGAAGAATGGGTTAGCGTTTAAATTCAGAAAATGTTTCTCTCCAGCCAAGTGGAACCATTCTGAATCTAACCGCACTCCTTGGGCTTATTGGAATGAGAAATGCTTGAAAGAACCCACTCCTTCATTTAATGTCGTCCCCACATCCATTTCAAAATCTCTAGATGGCATCAACGACACCTCTGAAGTGTCGGCCGCCTTTGAAAAGGCACTTGAGCGAAGGCTGGAGAATGGAGCTTGGTTTACAGATTGCTGCATCGCTTTATTGAAGCCAAAGACGTTTATAGTTGTTGATGACCATTTCAGAGCCTCTCATTATTCCACATAGAGAGGCTTTTCCCCTCCATCAATTGCATGTTTTTTTTCTTTCTTTTTGCAATTGACAATAATGGCACAATCATTTAGCTTCCTGTGTCTTTATCTGATGGTTGTTTTGCCATTATCACAGAGGGATAACTCGGCACTATGTATTATGTGCCAAATGCCAGTGACCTCCTCCAAGGTTACGCAGTGTTTTCTCATTCAGCAGAGCTGCTTATATGTGCCTAACAAACCGTGCAACTGGGATAAAGTTAGAACAACTCTGTTGAACTGTGTGACATAGCGAAACGGCGAACTTTTGGCTCTCACTCACACATGCTCCTCACTGACTCTCTCTGTCGTGAATATTTACTGTATTATTATTTTATTTTTGATTCGTGCAGTTAAGCAAATACGCTTCCCTGTCTGCAAACACCAAGCCGTCACAAATGCAATTACCTGTCCTCCTCTATGACCTGTCTGAGTGAAAATGAAACACACGCCACAGAAAAGGGTCCCATTCAGCACATGTACCAGCCTGAATAGGCCTGCAGTCAACAACCAGCTTCACCCATTCATATTGCACAGCCTCTAATGGAATGGAGATGGGCTTCTGTCGAGTGGACAACAATTACTCCTCTAAGGCTGCTACGGCTCAGGCAGCTCATTGTAGTGCCGGCTGAGGAGTTGCCATTTGGGATCGGCTTGATTGACAAGAACACGTTTAACAATTAGCCAGGGCAGCTCACAATAGCTGAGCCTGCCCTGTACCATCGGACCAAAGGGGACTGATGAAAGGCAAGCTTCACACAGAAAGGTTATGGTGTATTTATAATTTACAGAGATTTGTGGCTTCTATAGCTTTCTCTGAGTAAAAAGGCTGCCGGGATCCAACGAGCTGGCCTATTTTTATAAGCAGAGAGGAGGCTGGGATGTGCAGCGCTGATTATACGGTACATAGGACTACGTGTGGTGTTGTTTCCGAGAGGAAGAACACAGAATAAAACCAAGGGAAGGGAACATAAATCATAGATCTCACAGTAGTTTCTGTTTGTTCAGGTGTGAAATAATTTACAGGGTTGGATCTGAAAATGAAAAGAAATGAACAGAGAGGGGATGAAACTGCACAGACAAAGACAGTGGATATGTAAAAGATGCTCCCAGCATGATGTAGTGAGGGGTAGATACATCATCTACAGGCATATTATGACACATGGATTCTTAGTTCGATGTCTGAATAGAGTTCAAGTCTCAGAATTGGTACAAAATAAAGTATAACCAACTGGTTGTACCCTTACTGTTATCATATCTCCTTTTACCACATCTGCTGGCAATATAGTAATTTGATTTCTGCACCTCTTTAAATGACTGTAAATGGTATATCTGAACGAGAACATTGCACTTAACTTAAAGGCTCCGTTTGCAAACAGAAAATGGTTGGGGACAGAAATGATGAATTCTGCCAGGAGTGTCAATATGAGTTTATCTTGTAATGCGTCTCCCAACCCTCCTGTTTTGTTGAGTCTTTGCTGATATAGCATCTCAGGAGGCCGGGACATTGCCTTTCATTTCAGAGTTCCTGTGGGCATGGGTTATTACCTTGTGATGACTCTGTCCACAAATATAATACTACATCAAATCTATCAGGGGGTTCATCCCTTCAGCTGTTGCTTCTGCTAGTTCCACTTAAACCTGATATGGAGTGCGGCCTTACTTTAAATATGCACAGCGCACTGTATTTTAAGTACTCTTAAAACTTAAGTTAACAGCTCTTATAGTTTGAGATAAGTGAAGGGAGTCTCAAATTTAAATCTGTGCATTACTGAGTAAATATTATGTGTTGGCTTTGGACACAGTGATCTCAGATATCCAAATTTACATTTGGATAAAAGTCTCTTTGTGCAATTTTTATACTATATTTAATATACTCTAATTTTTGTGTTATAAACTAAACATTTGGCCGTGATTCTCAAGCTAGGGGGCAGGCCCCCTTAGGGGGACCTAAAACAACTGCGACTTCTGAGGGGGGGCTTATCCAAAAAAGCTTCAGATCCACTGATTTAGATGATTATAAAACTCTCTCTGAAACAGGAATACAAACCATGTTAAAATATAATGTAGACAAAAATATTGTCCGATATTTAAAATAAAGTCAGAATATGCTTTAAAGAAATGCATTTGAACATCAGTCTTTTAAATTACTAAGTTGTGCGCCCCATGAAGCTTATTAGGTAATTAAATAATAATAACTTAATAAATATTGGAATGTTTAACTTTACTCTGTCATAATTGTGTTGATTCTACACATGCGCTTTTTTTCCAGTAAATTTTCCAGAAATCTGCCAACTCATTTGTATGCTACATCATGGCAGTCAGGAAATTAATTGGACAAGATTAAAGTATTCAAATCAGTATGCAAAACAGTTATTCATTCTGACGTGCTCTGTAATAGGCTAACTATCAACCAAACTGCAGCAGCTAAACCCCGCAGGTAGGTTTGTAGTACTTGTATCAGTCAGGCACCACCCGCACTGCTTAGAGCCAGCTAAGCTTTGTCTGTAACAGTGTTTACACAGCGTGGGAGGCTACAGCTACTGCAAACCCTGTACATACTCTGGTCAGAAAGGTAGCAAACGACTGCAGCAACTGATTTTTAAGTCATTTATTGTGATTTAAAGGCCTCAATACATCTAACCCTGTGCAGCTAGAAAAAGCGAAAATCACTACATTCATTCTTGCTTGTTACCTTTATTCCTAATTGAAGGTGCTTCAGTTTGGCAATTTCTGTGATGTTCACTGACTTGGTTAATGAACATTTCCCAGCTAATCTGAGTCTACAGGGGTTACCCCCACAATATAGCAAGTCACATAGCGAGCAACAGCAAGCCAGAGTCAAATTGCTTGTACCTACACACATAATTGGCCAATAAAAACTGATTCTGATTCTGATACATGTGCTCACATCAGGTAACCATCCAAAATGCTTTAGTTAATCTGACTCGTTGCCATAACAGTCCAATTGATCAGTCCAAGAAACTCAAGTGTGTTCACATGGGGTAGCCAGCTTGTCTCAGTTACATTTATTAAACTCTCGAGGAACTCCTTTCAGAGGTAATGAACCAAAAAATGATTCTATGTTTTCCTGCTTTGAAGTCCCATCTCAGTAACCACCTGGGCTGGGCCTCAAGGCATCTGGTCATAATCTCTCTGTAGTGAGGAGAATGGAGCTAATTAAACTCTAGCAGTAACAGCAGATAGACAGGAGAGGGACATAATTACACTTCACTTGGTACCCTTTGCATCCCAAGCAGAGTTATTACAGTGTGATAGCAGTTTACAGTACAACAGTTCAGTATTTTTATTATTTGGGGATTTAGATCTGAATTTTCATCAGTTTTTTGTATCGAATAACAGAAGTTTTTCCAATATACATGATTCACAGATGAATTGTAGGAGTACAGGATAGCAGAGGTTTTCAAGCTGTCAGGGTGCCTCCCCCGCGGGCCATGTGACATTTCTGCCATCAGTTGCTGCTGGGACTACATGGCTTTTGTGTTTCTTTGTTAAGGCTACTCCTTGTAGGATGAAGGTGCCACATTAAAAGAGAGGTTAGTTACATGCAAAACACTAATAGCCTCAGCCATCACCTCAACTAATAGCCTTACTACGAACAGGCACTGTAACAATAGCTTCAATGAATACATTGTAGTGGGTGAGTGAGGGCCCAAAAGCAAGACAGGCATGAGGAGTATGAGGAGCAAAGATCAATCTGGCAAAGTGTGAAAGAGATGGCTGGGGTATACGTCGTTCTGTGAGTGCGGGTGGGGCAGAAGGTGATCTGAGCAGATGAGGAGGGAGCGGTCAGCTGATAGAGGAAGGCGGGAGTGGGGCAATGGAAAATTACAGACAGGTGAGCTGTGCCATATGGACTGTGACATACATTAAATCAGCTCAACACAATGCACTGACAAAGTTAAAACTGTTATGCGGGTGTGCTGTGCTACCTAGGCCCAGTTACAATACCAAGTCCATGGAACAAAAGAGTCCTCTCTGGTATGGTGTGTGCCCAGTGAGCTGCGGTTGTGCTACTTCCTGATGGGGTGTAAGCTGCTCTGGCTGTGAGGACTCTGAATTGATCACTGGTGGTTCATTTGTTTTCCTTACACAGTTAGCAGCTTCATACTAACTCTGCCTTGTGGCTCCATAATCAACTGGCAAACTTTGCGTCGTAGCCGCTGGAAATTAATTAGACTTGTTCACCTTGGTTAATCCTCAGACAGGCTCTCGAGTCACCGCTGCTCTGTGTGGCAGTCTGCAGCAATCCAGCCAACAGAGAACATTTGTTCATGGCCAGATCTTGCAGATTATTATTTAATTGTAAAAACCTAAAAGATGAATTATTTCACCGGGATGCAGATCCAGAAGACAATAAACCCAGGAGCATTACAGTATGCTGCATTCCATGCCACCCACTGCTCTTATATCACAGTTCATCCATTTTTTTCAGATGGTAACATTGTTTCATGAAGAAGGAAAGAAAAATCTGAGCTCATGATGAGTCAGTAAGCTTTATTTCAGGCACCACAATAACAGATGCTGTTTCAAATCAGTTAATGGAAAAAGTCAGATGTTGCTTTTAATTTATTCGAGAAACATCTGCCCCACTGAGACAAATATGAAACCTGGACACTTTAACACAGTTGATTAACTGCACATGCCACCCAGCTTTGTACATACAAATGGATTCAAAGAGCACTGCCACAGGCCAGATGTGTTTTATGACAAATAATGGACATATGACATCAAAAATTCTCTGCTGGGTAATGGAAGTGTGTTTGTGTGTCTGTCTCTATTTTGGGGGGAAGTGTTATTCAGTGCATTCAACTCACAGCAAACATTCAGATCAAACCTTAGATAATACCTCAAGTTTTTTCAGACACAGAACCAACGTCCAACCAAACCCCTATAGTTCTTGCAACGGACACCTCCTCCCGGACACCTCCTCCCTCTACAGTGAAAGCAGTCACCTTGAAAAGGGCAGTGATGTGGTTATGAGCCGGCATTAAGCCTCAGCCATCTGTGGACACCAGCCATTCTGGCAGCTTCAGAATCACCAGCATGCCCATGTCCATCAAGTAGCAAATGACAGTGGGCGCCTACCATATGTGAGTCCTTTCCAACAAACAGTCATTCCAAAGATTAGAACAAGAACAAACCTTAGGGCCTCTGAGGAACTATATTACTCTTTAGCAAATGGAAAGAGATAAATGTGGAGAATTATTAGATTATAAATGCCATAATAAGGAATGCTGTATGGAACAGATATCATATATAGCACCAAACAATACTACAATATTGTATCGTTTATTGCATTCTGCATAGAGTACATTTTTTTATCATCTGAAAATAAGGAGACGCATTTTAAAACCTGTTGGGTAAATACGTGTTTCCGGTCGATCTTGGGTGAGAACTTTTTGGCTTTCTTGACCTGCAGCTTGTTTGGTCTCCATCTAAACCGTAGTCTTAACTACAACTCTACGCTGTTTGCTAAACCCATCCTTGGTGCATGACTTATTCATTCTCTCACGACACTGTCAAGCAACAACATGGAAGGGGCCATCTGTTCTCCATCAATAAAGCCTGTGTAAAGGTAACAATAGGATTGGATATTGATTGGGCATTTGTCTTTTTCAATGCCTGCATTATTTAGTGGCTGGCTCAATCCGTTAGGGCTTAATGGACTCAGGTTTAGTTACTCCATGGTTCATTACTGTATATTCCAGCCTGCATCCATCTCAGGGAGGAGAGACAAGTGAAAAAATGCAGCTATATGTTCTGTGTACAAAACACACATCAGGAATCTTTTCAGGATTTACTGCAGTAGGAATTGCTGCAACTATTGAAGTACTTACTGCTGACATATGTGTCAAGTGAAGCATAGGCTTTGTGTTGCTGTGGTATTTATTATAGGTCTGCATTCATTCACCAGACATTATTCATGGTTTGCGTGTATGGATTGGTGCATTCTATGCATATATAATTCAAGACTGTCTGGTTGTCACTTCATGTCCTGCTGATTCAGGCTATATCTGTAATTGACACCTCAACAGATGCTGTGTTTTGGAAAGCACTCTTTCTATATACTTTTTAATAATGACATGTGGCATACTTCTCAGCCTGGAATGGCTTTGGAAAGATGACATGGCTTCCCGAGCCTGCGTATATCTGAGAGTTGTTGCTTTGGTGTTCAGGGCCAGAGGGATAAGTAATTAGACAGACCTTGTCAGCTTGCCTATTATCCATGTGAATCATAAACTTCATTAAAAACCTCTTTCAAGAGTGACTGCAGATACTCCCACCTTAATTTGAGCACAGTTTGACAAGGTAATTAAGAGCATTTCAGATGAATTGTGCATTTCACGTCCTTCTGCTATTCAACACAACTGAATTATATGGAGAAGCATCAAAAGGTCTCTCTGTAGACATACCATCACAGGAAAATATAGTAACACTTAACAAGCACAGATTGGCTCATCACATCCATTATCTGAGCATTACTTAATCTGCTCACATAATTGCCTCTGCTCAATGTCTCAAACTTGAACTAAAAAGTTGAGTTGTCTTCAGTCACTTGAGGAGTGATACCGTGCACGGATTCGGCCGCACCACCAAATCAGCTGCGTCAGCATCTCAGAGATGAAGGGCAGTGACTGGATTAAATTTGCTTTTGACAGGCACACTTAAAAGGGCCTCTGCATCTATCTATCTCTCCATCAATGTCCTCCATTTTATGGATGTATGAGGAGGAGAGCCAGGAAAAGAAGGCATGAAATGAAGTGATGGGCCATGAGAGTGGCTCATATCCAGCTTCTCCGTGGAAGAGGGTGCCTTCACTTCCCAATGCTTTGAATCATCATTCATCACCACACAAGACTTTAGAGGAATGGAGGGGAGGAGGGGAGGAGGCGAGCATGGCGATGCTTCCGTCCAGTGCGAGATATCGTTCCATTGGGAAAAATGTTTTTTTAAATGTCGACGCTGACAGGAAGTCATCAATGGGGAAATGTTCACAGCAAGATTGGATGGAAGCCCCCACATCTTGAAGAAGTAGTGACATCTACTTATTCACTTTGTTGCTTCGAGTTGGAAAAGAAGAGTGATACTACTTTCATTGCCTGTGCTGTAAATATGAAGCTACTGGCAGCAGCCGGCTAGCTTGTCTTAGCATAAAGACTTGAAACGGGGGTTGTTGTTTTTTTTAATCCTTTGAAGGTCATTAATTAACACTATTAACTTCCTGGACCCAGTTAAAAATTAATGCGGATGATGGATGCAAGCTCATTCAAGCTGCAGCACATCAGTCAAAAGTCAGGTGCATTAAATAAGAGTTCAGGATCGGGCTCTGACTGAATGTCTCATTCAGTGAGGTATGCTATGCTAGGAGGTTAGATGTCTGCCTCTCTGAAGTCTTTTTCCACTGTTCCTCCAACACGCACTGTTCAAAGAAAAGCGCTCATTATGTACACTCATATTTGGAATACAAGTCAAAAAGATGTTTTGTTAATGATGCTTTGTCCTAATTAGCTTGCATGGTTTTGTTTTTGTAATATGAATTTTTTATTTATGGAAAATAAAGGCCACTGTCTGCTTTGATGATGCGTTTCCACCTTTGCTGATGGTGCCTGTCAAGTGATAATTCACTTAATGCACAATTGACTGTTCACTGTCAAATGAAAGCATCTTGCTTTATCACAGGAGAATGCCTGAGAGTTATAGTTCATGAGATGAAAAAAACAAAACAAATGGCACTTAAATTACTGTTAGAATTGCCAAAAAGAAAAGAATCGTAGTCACAAGTGTAAATGTGAGTAATGTGTGAGTGTTTTTCCCTCATGTTATAATATTGCCTAGGTATTTCTGTGGACATTCTTCTCACCCACCAGCTTTGAAAAATGACTTACTACCATGTGATATTCACAGCTTTCAAATCTGGAAATAAGCGTTGGTGTGAATAAACATTGCATGGATAGTGACACCAGAGCTGCCTCTAAATGAGGAAAAAGATATGCTTGTTCTAATAGATGCTGCATTCTTTCGGTTTAATAACAGTTTTGTTAGTACGGGTTAGTTCAACACATCATCTGACTTTGTCTACTGTGCACAATGAAATCATTTGATATTCACTGTAATGCCAAGGTGTTTTTGTCTCCATAACCTAAGCTATGAATATGCGCTCCGGTAAGCCTGAACCTTTAATCAGCCTATGTTTGAAGCAGGTGAGACTTTTTGGGATATTATCCTGCAAAAAGACATCCCTTGTGTATAGAGATTGCAGAGTGGAGAGCATTTCAGTCAAAAACACCAATGTGCACAATTCCCTCGATGCAAGCAAGCTCCCACAACTAATTATCGCAAGTGGATACAGTGAGTACATGGATGGCTTTCGTCCAAGGTAATTGTGAACATTTCAGTTCTGTGACACAGGTCTGCATGTGAATCAGCTTAACTTGACTCAGAATACATATAATGTTTTTGTTTAGAGTCTACTGGCACTAAAGGCTGGTGCCAACACTGCATGGATTAAGTACTCATAAATGTTGTGACTGACTTTTTTTTTTTAAAAGAAATATATAATTAATATTTTTCATTGTGTTCAGCTGCAGCAGGATGTTCTTTTAGCCGTGATAAACCCACTGTACACTGCACACAATGTATCTGCCCAGCAGCAAACCTAGAGAAGAAGTTAGCAAGAAGATGGTGAAAATATACTGTACAGTTTAGAATTTAGCAGCTAAAGAAACACATATATCTCCTTGGAGTTGATTGAGAGCAATCCAGAGATGAAAGAAGGGTGAGTTGTCATGGCTCCAGAACAGCCCCTTCCTTTTTCTGTGTATCCCTGCTGCTCTCCTGTGCTTCCTTCTGCATGCCCCTGGTTTCCTTGTCCCTGCCTCCAGTGTTCCTGCTCTCCGTGTGTTTGTGTGGGATGTGGGCGTGGCTGTGATCACCTGAAGCGCTGTGGTTCCTGCACACCTGCCACCAATCACCTCATTAACAGCGCTAAAAAAACTGGCTCTCCTCTCACTCAAGTTGCTCAGTACGCAACATAGTTGTGAACCATGGCCAGCTTATGATGGTGTTTCCAGTAATTACTTGGACTAAGTCTTTTACTCTTAGGTCCAGTGTCTCCACAAAACCCTCAAGCCCTTACAGTCCAGCTATTGGACTGGCCTTCCACCAAACCCACATCCTTCTGTATCCTCAGTGCAAGGTCATCCTTTTGTGTATTAAGCTAATATCTCTTTTTTTGTTTAGTTTTTGCTGATAGATATAAGACAAGAAACCAAGCACTGACATGAACACACAGACAAGTATGTCACATACAACAACACTGTACAACAATATGAAGAATACTGAAACCAACAAATCAAAATGCAAAACAGAAAAATAAAAAAGCGGGGGGTGCAGATAATGGTACAGTTCAATCATATAATCAATTTTCGGATATGTTAGACTGCTATCAATACTAAAGCATTTTGGTTTGTGTGTTTTGCAATTCATCATGATTATATGTTTAACTGACAAGAAAGCTAATGCAATGATGTAGTGCATGAGAGATGCTTAGTTTCAACCTTTGTACCTGCAAGGCAGCTTAATGGGCATTAGGGTATTTTCACCTCCAAAATAGAAGACATTAAACATCCTTGAACTTTTACCTGTGTCTATATTTGCTTAGGGGCCCGAAACCAAACCCTTTCAAATGTTATTGGACTTACATTCATATCATGGACAGAAACATTCATGAATGGCGAATGCTAATGTAGCAACTATTTGCTTACATCTTCCCCATATTAACTTAGTAAGATGATAATATGTGGGTGTTGTGTTTATAGCTTGTTGCACTGCCCCAAATAGCCAAATAGTTGATAAATGCAGATTCCTGTTTTTTCACTGATAGAGAAGGCATGTAATCTCATGTATGTAATGGAGGTACAATGGCTGCCTAGCAACATTGGTTTTCTTTCAGTTCCAATACACATTCAGCATATAGACATTATCATTCTTTCAATACCTAACCCTTTTTCACAGTTTTACCAAAAAATACCTATCACAGCCCTTCAGGTTTTCTTCCCATGTAGCAGGGTCTGATCAACGTCTAGCTTCATGCTGAATACTAATTAGTAGCTTGTAGGACTGTGCTGTGGTACGTAAGTACCAGGACTGAGAACTGCTGGATTAATGCATGACCACTTTCAGCTTTGAATGCAGCAGTCACACTGTGGAATGGTGATCTGTTGCTGTTGAATACGAACAAAATAAAATAGAATAGATACTTATGCTCATATAACCATAGTGAAATATCTATTTAAAAACTAAAAATATTTCTAACGTTTTAAGAGAGAAAAGGCTAAATACTTTTACCAAAGTTTCCATAATCACAAGCTGAAAGGAAAAGCAGCAGTTTGAAAGTAAAGAGCCGATTTCCGTATATAAAGTTAATTCCCAGTATTCCACTAACTGTGCAGTAGTCATACAGTTGTAATTATCTTACGCTCCATATGGACAGGAACAAATCACAGGAGAAATTTAATGCATTTTTATGATGTTTTATGAAAAAGTTTCTGGCGAGCAGGTTGATTGGCAAGTCAATTAATTCAACCCAGTGAACTGGAGAGGCTATAAGATTTCACATAGTGATATGACACCTCAATTAAGTGCCTTGTTATTTTGTTAAATTGTGAATAGCTTTCAAAGTTTTTGGCCAGAATTAGTTCAAAAAGAAAGTTCAGCTGAATTGCTTGAACATTTCTGAAACATTTTTTTGAATAGCAAGCATTATGTTCCTAAGTAACTTGAATGCACATGATGGGAACACAGTCATAAGTGTAAATAGAAAAAGAAATAAATTTTTATTTATTTTATTTGTCATTGCAGTTATACAATGAAATTTAGTTTGTTACTCACAGAGAGACCAGCAGCAGCAAGTATAAAATAAAGTTTAAAAAAAAATGTTTACAACATTCAAAAAACTACAAGATAGAATAGAATATAAAAGACAAAATAGAATAAAATTATAGAACACAGATGTGAAATGACTTAGTGCAAAACGGTATTGTATAAATAGAATATATTCTATAAACAGAATATTGTGATTATATGAAATTTCCACAGAGGGATTATCATAAACAGTATGGTATTTTAAAAGTGTTCAGTGCATTAGCAGCATTTTGGGGAAGGGGTCTATTGTGTGATTGTGTGTGAGTGTGTGTGTGTGTGTGTGTGTGTGTGTGTATGCAGGGGGGCTACAGCTCTGGGGAAGGAGCTGTTTCTTAGTGTGTTTGTGTGTGCTTTGATTCTCCTGTATCTCCTGCCTGATGGGAGGGGGGACAAACAGTCTGTGTGCTGGGTGGGTCGAATCCTTTACAATGTTGCTAGCCCTCCTGTGTAGGCAGCTAGCATAGACTCAGTCCGGGTCTGGTAGCTAGGTCCCCTCTATCCTCTGCGTGCTCCTCCTAACCACTCGAGCTAAGTTCCTGCGGTGCAGCTGGTGTACTACACTGTAACACAGTGCCCTGTTAAAAGTTCACTTGGAGCTTAGTGGGGAGTTTGGATTTCTTGGGTTTCCTCAGAAAGAAGAGCCATTGCTGGGGGTTTTTCACCAGGTGGGAGGTGTTGAGAGTCCAAGGACAGATGCCCAGGAACTTGTTGTGGACCCTCTCGACCTCCTCGCTGTTTTTGTGGAGCGGAGGGGGTGTTATTTTCCTGGTTCTTCTAAAGTCCACAATGATCTTCTTTGTTTTGGTGGTGTTCAGAACCAGGTTGTTGTCTGAGCAGCACCTGAACAAATGCTGAACATCCTCTCTGTAGTGAGTCTCATCATTCCCTGATATGAGGCCCACGATAGTGGTGTCATCCACAAACTTCACCAGAGTGTTGGAGGAGTGGTTGGCTATGCAGTCCTGGGTGAAGAGGATGAAAAGGGCAGGACTGAGGACACAGCCCTAGAGTACTCTTGTGTTCAGGGAGGACCACTGTATTAAAAGCAGAGCTGAAATCCACAAACGGCATCCTGACGTATGTGTTTGGGAGCTCCAGATGGGACAGTGTATCATGAAGTGAAATGGAGAAGTTATCCTCTGTCAATCTGTCCACTCTGTGGCTGTCCAGATCAGCAGGGATGTTGGCCTTGATGTAGGAAAGGACAAGTCTCTCAAAGCATTTCATTATGATGGGTGTCAGAGCCACTGGTCAGTAGTCTTTGACACACTTGACTGTTTGCTTTTTAGTTACCGGGACTATAGTGATGGATTTAAGGCATGTGGGAACTACAGCCTGCTGCAGGGACAGATTAGTGTTGTCGGTGAGCACATCTGTTAATTGGTCTGCACATGACTTCAGTGTGTGGCCTTGTACTCTGTCTGGTCCTGTTGCTTTGTTGACATCAATCCTCCTCAGAGTGGATCTCACGTGCTGGCACTGTAGGATGTGAGCAGGTTCCTCCCTGGATGGTGCTGTGAGCGCTCTTGTTCTGATGGAGTGTTTGTCGAACCATGCAAAGAACTGGTTCAGGGCATCAGGAGTATGGTGATGGTGATGCAGAAATGTTCTCCTATTGGTATAACTACAGCAAAGACACCAGCTTGATGTCTGGTGTGTCTTCTCCACTGTGATTCCAAAATGTCAAGAATCTCATGCGTGTGTGATTGTCCATATAGAGGGCAGCATCTGACAGTTTCACTTACTTTCCAAAACTAATAATCTGACATTCACGTCACGCACTGATTGGTCAGCTGTTCGGAGGAGAGTGCCCAGGGTTTGAGCCTCTCTGTCAAGCTCTTTGCAGGCATTTACTTTTTGTGTGTTCTTTGAAGCACTAAGGACCAAGTGTTATGTCTGGATACAGGTCCAGAATTCTTAGCAGCATCATTATTTTCAAAAGGCAACAGTTTCATTGAAAGTGGTGAAGCATTATTATCAACACATGACCTCCATTTCCTTCTCTAGGTGCAGAGCAATGCTGGAGTGCTCAGCGTATGATATGTTAGTCAGCAACAGTGAATTGTTATCAGTAAGGAGGAGCACCAGATACTACTTTAAACTGAGTGGTAGGTTAGCAGTTCTGGCTGATTAAATATTGGTCCAGCCAAGTAAAAAGTAATTCTTATTGAGGTGATCATGCTAGATTATGATTGTTTTAGATATTATGATATATATATATTATTAGATAAATACCTGAAAATCAAAGCCTGTCATAAGCCCCTGCGCACTGCGTTTTCCCAGTTTATTGATTGTGTTGTGTAATGGCATTGGTGGGAAACCTGTTCACTGCTGTTAATAGCATTTATGCTTTTTATGGCTAATGTTTTCTGTAGCCCTGTGGAGCTTATCACGCAAATGGTCCAGCTACAATTAACCAACTGCGTGTACAGAGACAATTAAATTAAATTAGCAGTTACATTACCACTACATCAAAGTGCTCTGTGTTAAGTGCTTCCTCTTAATGATGCAGGCTGCAATTCTATAAAGGGTCAGTGCCAAATGGACTTGGAAAAATGGAAGAATGCAGTTCTGAGTACCTGTGTGGGATGTCACAAGAAGCAGAACATGACACAATCTCATTTAGTATTTAGATTTTATAATATTTCCATAATACTCACATTTAAAGGCACAACATGTACTATAAATGCAGCATGACAGCGCCTGTCGAAGCTCTGTAGTCTATGAACTTGCTTTGTTTACAATCATATTTTGTTGAATTTTTTTGCATTATTTGAAACATTTTTTCAAAGATCTAATTTTCTATTCAGCCACTTGAACCAGCAGTTTGCTGAGCAGCTTCCATTTCTCTTCCAAATCATCAGCTCTGTCATTCTTTTTTGTTGAAAAAGTCACAGCAGCATTGACGATCCTCAATGACAGAGCTGACTTCCTGTAGCTATTTTGAGCTGAGCCAACTTATGGAGGAAACTCATTTTTGCCGCTTGTATCCAGGATCTCATTCTTTTGGACACTACCCAAAGTTCCAGGCTGTGAGGGAGAACCATGGCCTCAGACTTTATGATGTTGACTCTCATCCCTATCGATTCACGCTTGGCTGTAAATTGCACCAGTTTGTGCTGGAGGTCAATGTCTGATGAAGCAAATAGAACCATATCATCTGCAAAGAGCAGATATGCTGTTCTGAGGTCCCCAAACTGGACACACTTCTCTTCTCGGCTGCACCTCAAGATCCCGGTCCATGAATATTATAAACAGTACCGGTGACAGGGCAAACCTTGGGTGAGTCCACACCCCACAGAGAACATGCTTAACTTTGTGGCAAGAATATAGAAACAGCCCCCACTGGTTTTATATTAGTTCCTGTAGTAATTGCATAATTGTAGGCCTACTCTAAGTCCACAAAATATATGTAGACTGGATGCTCTGCTGTGTACAGTGTGAAACAAACCTTGGTTTCTCTTCCTGAGTCACTGGATGGTTTGCCAGAACTTGCTTGAGGCCAACTCAAAGTCTACTGCCTCCCTTAACATCCCCCAATGCTCAGGTTTTTGCTTTCGTCACAACTGAATGGTCAGTCCTTCTGGTCCACATTTCAACACGAGTAGACACTGTGGTGTTCTGATGTTGTTTTTAGTGTCTTTCAAAGAAGAATCACAATCTAGATGGGATATAAAATACTGTCAACACATGCAACTTCCCATAACAGCTGCCATTTGGGAATGAGGTTGGGGCCTGAGGTTGTATTTTAACAATACGTGGATATACAAAAGATCCAAACTAGAACTGATTAGTGTATAGTGTATATGTATTTCATCCCTCCTGTATTACTAACTAAAAGCTTGAGTTTCTTCAATTTAGCACCACTACCATGTCTTGTGTGACACAAAGAAACTACAGCCTGTTTCACAAGCTTACTTAGCTATTAGGTTTCTGACCTTCTGGAAAATATTGATTTTCAATTTGCTTTAAGTGCCGGGCAAACTGCAAACTGCAATTACATACGTACACATTTTCAATTATACATGAGGGTTCAATGCACATATCCACAAGCACTGAGATACTGACACAGATAGACACACACACACACACACATTATTGATTTTAAGTAGGAAACCTGGATAAAGAAACCAAAGAAAGACCGCATTACACAGAGCTTACTATGTTACAAAAGGTGATGGGTGGAATCTGCAAGGACTAAAGACTTCCCATTAAATTGGTATTGCACTTTCACCCACATAAATGCACCAACCATGAAAGCTGTTGTGGAAAAGCAGCACTTGCCATGGGCAGCAGCAAAGCACGTAAAGCCTGCTACAAAGCACTAATGGATTTTTTAGGCCAGGGTCAGTGTGAATCATCAGCAGTGAAAATGAGGGGTCAGGCAGTCAGTGGAGGTGTTGGAGTTCAGGTCAGACCTCGGTGAACTACTCCACTACTGGCACAACTTAGACATCAAAGGTTTCAGGATAAGAGAGAATGACCAAGGATGGATTCTTCAAATGCCTTTTAACATACAGTCAAACTTAAGATTTCATATACCCTTCAAACATGTCAATTATGATAAATGTGGGACGTATCTCATTTCCATGAACACTGCACACTCGGCCTTATGGCTCAAGGCTTACTAATTCAGACATCTTGCCTGCTCACAGGATCCAGCTTCTTGCTGTCTTAGCAAAGGTCAACTTCAATGAACACTGCAGGCAAATCATCTTTCTAATATTATTTTTTATCCATTTTGGCCTACTAATTAGATTACATTTCATAAGGAGGTACACAAAACTGCAATTACTAGATAATTGATTAATTATTGAGTAGTTCCTGAATAGTGCGTCTAAATAACACACTGTATAGAAAATACTGAAAAGTTTTTTGAAAACAGACTTTGAAATATTGTTAATGATAAATTATGTAATGCTTTGTTACTAGATATTTGTGAATTGACGTACTTAGCAACAAAACCACTACTTCTGAGTCTCCGAAGAAGTATTTTGTGTTTACACATAACTTGTGCCTTCTTTCTCTGTGCTATAGAGGAAAAACAAGCCAGAACACATCAGTGAGTAACTCTTTGTCCCTGGGTGACATGTTCCTCTACAATCAGCAGGGACACTATGTTATTTTTAGGCAATCCCACATACACCGCCCTGCAAACCAGTTACTGGCTTTAATGTTGTAGCTGATCAGTGCATATTCTTGACTACACTGGACCTGAAACTCTAATTGGTTAATAAATATTAGTAACTATTTTGTGCCCATCTTAGCCCCCTTAATTAAGGCATCAACCTAAATAACTAAAAAGCTGGGGAGTCTTGGGAATTTTTATTAGCCAGTATTCTTGCACATCTTCAAAACATTTTTATTGCATAGGTTTAACATACTTACTCAGCATACAAGGAGAATGAGAGGGCACATAACTGAGGTCAGTGTTCAAGGACTCTGCTGTAGCCTGGCCAAGAGATGAAAACTATAACTCTGTTTCAGTAAACCACTCCATACATGCTTCTTGTGAACATGCCCTAAACTAGTAGACATGGTCGGCTCAACACAGGTCCCTGCTCTGGACTTCATACAGATAATAGTTTTGCAGCAGATTTTGAAATCCGTGCAGGGGGTAGCATTTTGGGTTCAGAGAGAAGTTAATGGATCAGAACATCTGTTATGCACCGTGGCGCTCATCATTAAAAAACTGTGGCTGTGGTTTGTACATCTGGAAGGACATTACCATATGCTGTGGCATTCTAATGTCATTGCATGAGTACCTGACTGCTGAGCCACTTTCGTGCAGCTTGGCATAGATTTGCAGACTGCATGTCACTGTAGGATGTTATATCACAGTTATAAAATTCAAAATGTCACACACCAATTAATGACTGTTTAACTAGCATGTCACTGTTTGCCACTTTTTACTTATTTTCAGTATGTTGGTTGAGTGTCACAAGATCCTTGTTCTGATAATCAATCAGTACTTTCTGCTTTGATTGATTTTTTCAAATGACATATATTTCCTGTCTGGGTTTATGTACCATTACTTATGCTATACAGACAGCTGTCATGGTATCAGAGTTTTCTGGCTGTTCCAGGCTACTCTCCGATGACTTTTGTATTTACTGGTCGTAGGCTCACAAAGCAATTCATCACTCTTTCACTTGCTTCAGCAAAAAAACAATGGACAGTGTCTTGTAAAGGTCAGACTATCTAGCTAAAAGGAGAAGTTAGTAAAGTAATGTTGAGCAAAAGTGAATTATCTTCTTCTGTTTTTCCCATGGAGTGGGCATTATGCATGTTCCACTCTGCTACTAATCTTTTGTATTGGATGGACTGTATTTTTTGTGTATTTGGCCTTTCTGCTTTGTGAGCTAGAATTTCTGAGTCCATGTAAATATCTTTTATTTCAAGTAGGAAATGGCATCATACAGGATATATGTGTTACAGCACTTCCAGTTGCGAACATGATGCAACTGTAATGATGACACGTTTGACCTTTGTATATGGCAGTATTTACATTTACTCCCACTTGTGGAAAGAAATTAATATGTGTGTATTTCCCTCCTTGAGTTCTTGACATCTGCATCGAGTCACAGTAACAAGTGGTTAAAATGTTTATTAAGTATTAAAAAGAGTGTACTATTTCTTTTGATAGGAATAACGGGAAAATTTATTGAAATAAGAATCAGAAGGTAATAAACCAGAATTATCTTGCTTCCTGATATTCAAGTAGCCTGTGTTTCTCCTTAAGTGATTTGAGACTGGTTGACTTCATTTCAGATGCAGTCCAACCATAACAAGTTTTCATTAAGGGAGAAAAAGTCCCAATATGTCCAGAGATCCTTATTAAACAACGCCTGCAGCATGAAAGCATTTCTAAATCCCAATGATTAGTGTGTTCTAAAGCTTCATATCTTAGCCAAATTATGATGAAGATGTTGTTTTTGCTTTTCGCTAACGATCCCATGAAGGCGAGTCCTTCATGAGTGAGAAAAATACTTTCCAGTGTCATAATTTTTCATATTTTGATCTGGTGAGGGTTGATTTTCAGTCAAAAAAATTTGTCCAACTGAAGAGAAATTGGAAACTAACTGGTGTCCACACTTCAAGTAAACAACAGCTGTGAATCAGTTTAATTTCCACCGCACCCAGACAGTGGAAATCAAGACTCCAGCCTTCCCGTTATATTTGTTTGCATTTAAAAAGATCTCCATGAAGAAATTCTTGTGAAACACCATGTTTGACTTTACCCTTTCTTGCTGCTCTCTAGGTGTGGCAGTGCGGAGGGAGTATGGAAGTCCTGCCATGTGCCAGAGTGGCCCACATCGAGCGCACGAAGAAGCCCTACAACAATGACATAGATTATTACGCTAAGCGCAATGCCCTGCGGGCTGCCGAGGTGTGGATGGATGAATACAAATCCCACGTCTACATGGCCTGGAACATTCCCATGAATGTAAGTTTTTCTCCATCGTAGGTCACGCCCTCCCATACTCCCTCGGCTCCCTTTGCCCCCTCTCTTCCCTTCTCACTTTCACATTCAGACATGCAGCCTGGCTCTCTGGAGGCACTAATCAATAGAAATACAAAATTCAGATTTCATCCCACTTGACCTTCACACTGGCAGCAGAGCAGAGACAGCATGAGGAAGCAGTGAAGTCTCACTCCAGACAGATGAGAGGTGCACCAAGTGAAGGAGAGACGCCTCATGTCTAATCAGTCTATTTTCATACTCATCAGTTTAGCCTAATTGCTTTCAAGGGTCTTTTGAGATGGGCTGCAAAATAATAAACAGTTACTTTCATTAATGCTTTACTTTTGAATCCTAATTGCCTCTTCAGCCATGCAGAATGAGGTGATTGTCAGTGAAGACCTCAGAACGCTGTCAAAAACAACGCACTGCTGTTCATCATTAAATAATTCGTGACTGTGTAGCACTCATGCACAGGACTGATGTGCTGCTGATGCCTTCATACCAGCTAAACAATTTGGCACAATATATGAGAATCCACTAAGTGAAGGTAGGAGGTGTCAACTGGGGAGAAGTTGTAAGCATTTTGTTTGCGAGTGTGTAGAAATATTGGGGGTGGGGGGCCAACTATGACAATCTAGCCAATCGGACCACATCTCATCTCCCGGTTTAATTACAAACACAGTGGCATGGCACGTTATTACCCCAGCTGTCCTGCGGTGCCATGTTATTTTGTGTACAGTACAAAGACTTAGCGCTACAATTATTCCATCTACCCACCTCCCTTCCAAACCGCTCAGACTCACAATCACAGATTCTTGTTATTGTGTAAGTTACCCACTGAGAGCACAATTACTTATGTGGGAGACAGCTCTATGATACACCACGGTGGCTGGCCCCAAGTCCGAAACCCAAAAAACATCTCACTTAAATTGAATACATTTGTTAGTGTATTCTCTTTTACTTTATGATACCCCCAAAGAAAAACAGTATATTTCCAACTCGACTCATTATTAACAGATGTTGAGGGCAAGTTCAGCAGCTGGCTGTAGATTCCAGCAGAGAGGGAAAATTTATGAGAAAGCTTTGCCAGGGAACACCATCACTGAATGAAAATCAGACACTTTGTGTCTGTGTGTGTTTGTGCACATGTTTCTATGGTAAGGCAATTGTCCTTTCACATCCATATGTGGTGCCACGTGTAGGCGCAATATTTAAACAATTAACTGGTTTTAATGTTATGGCTGATTGGTTTATATTTGCGTTGGCAATACAGAACGTGTTTTTATTTGCATATTCATACACATTTAAGCAGTGGACTGTATATGTGTGTGTGTGTGTGTGTGTGTGTGTGTGTATCCGGATCAGGCCTTTGTGCCAGGCTGTGCAGCTATTAGGCATTCCCCCAATCAATCCGGAAAGCCACTTTCATAATGCAGGCAGGGCCGTGAGGATTCATAATTAAGCAGCTGATTAGAATTTGCTCAACACAGATCATGTCTAATGACAGAACATCGAAGGCCCCACATGACAGGCACATCTATCCATTTCTTAACTAAATGCTTGCTGCATCCTCTCAGCACCTTCAACACACTTGGTGTTTTATTTACCCAGCAGCTAGTGCTCTCTCTTAAGTAAAGTGCCCGCTGGCTAAGGAGTTTTGTTTCCACCTTTGTTTTCGATCCCATGCTGACAGAACCCGGGGGTTGATTTCGGGGATGTCTCGGAGCGCTTGGCCTTAAGGAAGAGGCTGCAGTGCCGGAGTTTCCGCTGGTACCTTGAACACGTCTACCCAGAGATGCGGATCTACAACAATACCATCACATACGGCGAGGTGAGGAAGATACTTGCTAACAGGATAAATACTCAGCATGTTAATATTTTTATATCACTATCTGTAATTCTGTTTTGGAGCTGGGGTTTAAAAGAGGATGCGAGAGATAATTTAATTCCATAGATGAAAATGGAAATTAGCTGGTGAGAATTTTTGAATGTGGGAGATGTGCGGTTCTCATTACCTTTGACTTTATTGGGAAACTGTGTCTGTGACACAGATGTCAGCAGATCCTTAATATGTATTTCATTCTGTAGGAAACTCTTTCATTCACCCTTATATGAGCAGGTAAAGAGATCAACACTGTGACCAACTCATATCTTTCACATTTTTACAGAAAATAAATATAAATTGTGTGTAAGCGGTCTAAGGTACAGGTATCTCGTTGTCATAGCAATGCAGTCTCACCACAAAGGATTAGATGCAATTTCCTCCTAATGAGTTTTAAACACTTATTAGTTTTCCTTTTCGACTTGATTGTTTTGGGCTTGGCTGTGCACCCAGCACAGTGGGGAAAAGAAAACAGGATTATGACAGGATGAGGAATTGAACACACTCCAGAGTCAGACACAGTTTTCAGGTTTGCTGAAATGCACAGTTTTTGTCATATCAATTTCAGCAACGGAAAAGAGATGAAAATCAATATGCTCTACAAGTGCAATGTCAGAATACATCAAAATTAACCTCTAGATTCATTCCAGCTATGTGAATTTATTCCCTCCTTTGTTTCCCCTGCCACCTGTTTTGGCTCTTGCACCCAGTTAATGGATTCCTTGGAGCGGCAGCCACTTAAGTGGCACTATTTCAGATCTGTCGACAAGCTGGGAAACACTTACCTTGTGTTGCCACACACCTGCCCCAGCCGAAGTGAGTCTCATCTGTCACTGAACATCAGTGCCACCCTCGGCTATGCTGACCAGACCGGCCGAGTGGAACCTTCCCTGACAACAGCACATGATAAATATGTCACAACCTGAAAATGAAGCTGTATGCATTCAAATCACACAGAGCTGAGGCTCATTCTCAATGCACACCACCATCTGGAGGCCTGGAGGAGAGGGACAGACAGAAGTGGGACTGGTCACTGCATAATGATATCCTATCTGCTTCGTGCCCAGGCCACAATTGATCTGATAGACAGGAGGTGGTGTAAAATGCGCACAGGAATTACATAGGTTGGTCAGACTCTAGGGAAATGCTAAATAAACAACTGACCAGGGATGCTTTTCTTTTCATGTGGCCAGTGTGACCACAACAGCCTGTAACAAGGAAGTATTTTTTGACTAGTGGAGGAAAACTGCTTCAACAAGGGTCTGACTGATGGGGGCTTTTGATATTTATATTTCTGAGTTGATGAAAAATTTGCCTGTTGTGTGAACTAAAATACACCTTGTTTTGATTTTGATTTTATTTGAATAAAATCCAGAGGTTTCCCCAGAGTTTTCTATTTGAAGCAAGCAATCATCACAGGGCTGTTTTTTTCTTTTAAAAGCTGTGCCAGTAAATCAGGTTTTGGGTTTGGTTTTTTTCTGTCACTCTTTTATTGAACTGACACCACTGACGTTGATGAGGGAATGGCAGTCTTCACCTCATATTAACTCATAAGCTTTACTAAAGGTTGCTTCCACAAAAGCAACCTTCAGTAATGTCCTCATGGGTGCAAAGACCTGCCGCAACCTTCTGCTTGGTCTCAACCTCATGTCAAGTAAATGCGTCTCCTGTGTTGGCTTTCAGGTGAGAAACAGCAAAGCCAGTGGATACTGCCTGGACCAGGGCTCTGAGGACGATGACAAAGCTATCCTCTACCCCTGCCACGGCATGTCCTCCCAGGTCAGACTGCATTTATTAATGTGTGTTAATGTGTTCATACCAATCACTCAATAATGAAATTAGTTAAAGATGTCACTCAGTCAGTGTGGAGATTTTATTACAACCGTTCTCAGATTCATGAATCAACATATTCTGCATTAACCTGAGGACTCTTCAGGATGATGTGACAATTACATTTCAATGGGCAAAACCAGGATTTATGGAATGTCTTTAAATATACTGTGATATGCTCAGTGGATCATATAAATAAATGTGTGTAGCACCAACAGGTATATAAATTAATGTTTTACTCCCCAACACCCAGCTTGATATGTTTGAAATTATTGTGTGCTGGTTGTACTGTAGATGGATGTGAGCGACGGATAGATTGATGCAAGCAATTAGGAATCATTGGAACTTGAGTTGAAGACATTGCATTGTTACAGCATTGCACCACTAATGAGCTAACTAAGACATATTTGACCTCTAAAGTGGCAACAAAACCTTTGAACGCAACGAAGCATCTAATGTTGCTGCAGGAGGCACAGGTTAATTGGCTTGGCAGAATCATTCCCTTGCCTTAATTATTTGCCATGGTCCCATTTTGAATGTATTAGCCTATAAAAAGCTGCCTGACTTAACTGTACAGAGGTATTAGTGGGGATTATATGGGGTTTCCTTGCCTAGTCATACTTTACACCATTGGATAAATCTGTTTACAGTGATATTGTCCCAAAAGATGTGTATAAAATCAGATACTTGCAGCGCACTGATAATCCAAGAGGGAATAGAAGGCATGCCACAGAAGACCTTCAAACGAGAAATCCAAAATGACCTCCACAATTCAGTGACCCAGATCTGGTTTTACATGGGTATTTCAGCCAGTACTGAAAAACATCTTGGAACAGGAATATTTACTGGGTTTTTTCAACATACAATATACATCAATCATTTAGATATTCATAGCCTGTATTGTATTCTGTTTGCAACCGTTAAATCACACATTAAGATGGTACATCATTTTTTGGATGGCTAGAACCTAAAGTCAATAACATTGATGCATAAAGATGTAAATGTAGGCTGTATGAAATGAAGGCTGGCTAAATGAAGCAATTTAAATGGTCAATAAAGCTGAACGGGCACATTTTGTTGATACAGCATGTTCTCCTGGCACACTGTGAACATTATTTAAAGGCAGGAGTGCCATACGTGCATTTTCTATGCATTATCCTATGGATACTGTAAGTTACCTTTTCGTGTAAAGTAACCACCTTAAAATGTTTCAAATGAAACCTACACAAGCTTTCTTCCTCTCATGCAGTTTTTCGCTCTCTGCTTCTGTAGTTACTACTCTCTCTCTCTCTGTAGGGCAGACCAGCTGAACAGCATCATTGTACAATACATAAAAAACACTAAAAGCCGAGTGTTTGTTTTTCCAAAGCAGTGTAAAAACGATTACACCTGTGATTGCAGCTCACCCGCTACTCCACCGAGGGGCTTCTCCAACTAGGACCCCTGGGGTCAACCACCTTCCTGCCTGACACGAAATGCCTCGTCGACGATGGCAGAGGACGCACCCCCAGTCTGAAAAAATGCGATGCAGTTTCAAGGATTTCCCAGAGGCTCTGGGACTTTACACAGGTAAAAAAGAAAACCCAGGATCTACCCTTTTCACGGTGCTCTTTAACACTAAATGCCTCAGACAAACAAAATGTAATGAAAGCTGAAATAAGACAGTGACACCTGTGTTACTGAATGTCTAATAATTGTAATTGATCCCATAACGATAGGCAGAATATTGGTGTTATTCTGTGAAAAGTCTTAATGTTGCTTGTCTCTGCTCAGGTTATCATGCAACTTTGTTCATATTTCTTGTGTTGTTGTAGAATGGTCCTATCATCAGCAGGGATACTGGTCGATGCCTGGAGGTAGAAATGTCCAAAGATGCTAACTTTGGCCTTCGCCTGGTGGTCCAGAGATGTTCTGGTCAGAAGTGGATGATACGAAACTGGATCAAGAATCCCAGGCACTGAAACCATAGAACAACCTCAGACAGTTGTGTGCTGTTTCAAGTCGAATTTGGATCTCCAGCTGTGGACAGTTCAGCGGGGAGCAGGGAGTGGTGTTGCTAGAGTGTGGTATTTCACGCTGCACACTCCGCTGCACCCTCAGGCCACAGAACTTCTGAAACTGAGCAATAGAGGAGAATATGATCAATTCATGTGTTCAACTGAGCTGTGCGTTCACAGAGACCTTACTGCAAGCTGCACGGTTTGAAGTGGGCCCACATATCTGACATTCAGCAACATGTATAGAACAGAGTAACAAGACACCTGAGTGCCGCCGCTGAAGGTGGTTCAAAATCCAAGTGATGCTTTTGTTTTTTTTGTGTAAAACTAGTGATGAGAACGCAGGCGTGTGCGAGCGTGTGTCTTTTGTTTTGTTTCTTTCTGAGTGCATCTGAGCAAATCAGAAGATATAATTGCCGTCAGTTTCCACATCAAAGTGATTATTTTGGGCTGTGATTTGGAAAATTGCTTTGGACATATTGTGCTGCCTTGGCAAGTCACGTAATAGGCTTCAAAGGGGCTGCCCATCATCTGATCGTGGAGGCATTTCACCTGCACTCACACAAACCACTTCAGTTCTTTGTTTCTTTGTACTGTATTGCTCACTGAGGACAGGAGCAATCATGTGCCTTTTTTTCCTCATTTTTCTGCTTCATCTGACCGGGGAATGTCAGTCCCATGTACAAAAAGCATGTACAAAATTATTTTAAAGTTATTAATATATAAAACCATGTATAAAACAGTCTAATGATAGTAATATATTGTGAAAAATTGATATCCGTCCTCTGATAACAATTAGGATAATAAAAACATTTTTATGACAGGTGCCTTTCTTTCTTTCTCTTTCAGAGATTATATCACTTCTGTTGTCCATTCAAAAAAAAAAAATTCAGTGTTGGATTTTGCTCCCTGAATGTGTAGCCTGTACCATAAAAAAAATCTATGCATGTTTTTTTGTACTGTTGTAAAGCCAGTTGCTAACAGCACTAGTACAATTGCCCGTCTTGTTGCGCCTGCACTTAACAACCACCTCAAGCCTCCATCTGGTTTCTGGCCCTGTGTACTGTAATTGTTCCACCGCCCACTGGATGACAGGTCTTCAAAAAGCATGAAAGCTTTTCAATGATTATACTTGAAACTTTTTTACTTACTAAGTTTTTCTCCAGCTAAAAATGTGACAGATTTGAAATAAGAATTTGAGTGACA
Source organism: Psettodes erumei (assembly GCA_016785225.1). NCBI lineage: Eukaryota > Metazoa > Chordata > Actinopteri > Pleuronectiformes > Psettodidae > Psettodes > Psettodes erumei. The sequence goes on from JAFBJZ010000781.1 coordinate 3,184,063, forward strand.
TGCGTTTGACTGGAATATCAAAACATGTTCAAGAGCCACCCACAAATTTGTTTATAGTTATAGTTATGATGTCAACTAAGCAGCATAAAAAAAGTCTCATCGTACACCATTCCCATACATAGCACTCAATAGCTCCTCACTGCAGTACAAGGACAATGCTGTTTTTGTTTCAGTGTCCTCTGCTGACACATCTACATACAATAGATATTCAGGTCCTGTTTAACAGGATTTTCAGTTTGAAATGAGTCAGATGGAAAAATTTAAAATTCAGCCAGAGACAGTGTTTATATGACATTGTTAGTGATGGCTCAGTTACATCAAGTGCCCCGTTATGTGGACAGTAAACCTGAATGCACAATACTAGGATCCTGGAACTAGCTCCCCTACTGTAAATAAATTTATAAATCATTTTAATGTTATCACCTTTTTCCTGCTCTGACTTGACAGTATGTCTGCTTTGAAAAGTGTGTTTTGTCAAAGTAGGCTGGCTAAGGTACTAATAACCATGCTGATTTTCTTATTTGTAGTGAGAACAAAATGGGAAAATTTGGGAATGGGAAATTTTCCTATTAGCATAAACATCATTCTATAACAGGATGTAAGTGCTGTCTATTTTGAAAGCACCTATTTTTTTCTCTTCTATTTTTTCCTATCCTGTAGTCCAGCTGTGCTGTGCATTTTAGGACACAGTGGAAAGTAAAAAATCCTTTTTACTGGGGTTAGCCATAGCATCAAACCTGAAATGTTCAAGGGCCCACTTTGATTTGGTTGCCAGCCGTTTACTCTGAAAGACTGCCTGCACTTTTGCCACTCCGTCATGCTTCTTTGCCTTTAATCATTTCATAGAAGCAATGCATCATCTTAGTGTCCTTTAGACAAAGACTGCTCCAGCCCTCCCAAGGTAATATATTAGTTTGATCTCCGATGAGGTTTACAAACAAAGCCAATGTAATGTTTTACAGCCCTGTGTCAGGAAATATGCTGAAATGGGAAATTATCATTCTAGCAATATGGCAGGATTGTGGTTGCCATTTGGGGGGGGGGGGTTGGCAGACAAACAGAGTCTGTCTATGTTACAACCCTCGCTAACTGAGTAGTGACCAAAATGAGATCCCAGACACAAGTTGTCGAAATGAGTGTCCTCCATAGGGCGGCTGGGCACAGCTTTAGAGACAGGGTGCAGTTTTCGAACATCCGGATGGAGCTCAGAGTAGAACTGCTGCTCCTTCATGGTGAAAAGAGACAGGCATCTGATTAGAATACCTCCTGGGCTGCTCTCTTTGGAGGTGTACCAGGCATTGCCAACTTGGAAAAAGCCTCAGGATAGACCCAGAACTCAAAGGAGGGATTATATGTCTCATCTGGCCTGGGAACACCTCGGGTTCCCCCATGAGGTGCTGGAAAAGGAGGAACATCTGGAATACTCTGCTCTGCCCACACAACCCAGATCCAGAGAGGAAGATTTTGGGAGGAGTATCACCAGGGTAGGACTATAATTTAACATAAGGGATGAAGTTAAGAGTTTCTTACATACACACAAAGTATCACATGCCCGTCCATGTTTTATTGGCACTGCACTCTTGATCCTCAGACAGTAGTGGCTGAGCTTGTTGCAGGGGGTGAAAGGGAAGGTTCCCCTGAATTAAAGGTTTCACTTCCCCTCACAGTGGATGACAGAGTGACAGTGAGTGATGGACTGGTGGAGGGTGGAGGTAAGGTGTGTGTCACAGGGGACAGGAGACAGACAATTGGATGGACAAGGGCACCACATCTGATTCACAAGCAGGGACCCTCTTTCTTTCTCATTGTGATGCTGACAATAATCTTTTTACGCCTGGGCTGCAGCCAAGAGGGATAGGTGACTTCATTATTGAGACAGCTGCAAGCAGGGGGTGGGATGGGAGGATGGGTGGTGGAGGCGGAGTGTGCACAGGGTGCAGGTGTTGGTGGGCACGCAGCATCTGATGTAAGTGGTGCAAAAAGGCAGCATTTCCATTTCGAGACTAACCCAATGCTAATACCCTGGACTGTCTCAAATGGATACTGTCAGCACACATAATCTGTGACGGAGCCAGGAGAGCAGTTGAAGATTTATTTGTGTGCAGAGAAACTGACAGCAATTACTGCCCAGTTTGGAGAGATCTGGACATACATGTCAATAAGCTAAGTGTGAAAGTGTTAATGTGCAAAGTCTGAGACAAATGCACACAAACCTGCATAGATATGTTGTAGAATCTTTATCGGGTATGATATGGAGTTGTATGCATAAGTGCAATGCAGATATCTTTGGAGGTTTGGATATGACCACCTTTCATCAAAATGTGTAAGATAGATTAGATCTACCAATAAGGAGTATAACAAAGAACTGTATATGTTTTTTTATTTGTTTGGTTTTTTGTTTTTTTAACCATGGTCTGGATAGCTAGACTCAAAATAATTTTTTCTACAAAATATTTCACCTCTTTATTAGTTCCCATCCAAGTCAGCAGTTTAAAACAAAACACAACAGTGTGCCAAAGACACACAGTGGGAATATGAAAGGATAGAAAGGATATTCAAATATCTCAAATGAAAAATACATAAGATATCAAAGTATGGTAGAAAAGTAAAGTATACAATTAAAAGATGGAATTGTTTGGTATTATAGTCCTGTGACACAGGTCTCAATTTTGAAGTATCACTGCAGAAATAGTCTTGGGCAAGATGTTTCCTCTTCTCTACCAATGCATCTGCTGAAATCAAATGTGTTGTAGTAAGATATAACCAAGAAGTGCTGGAAATTGTAGTTTTGAACTTTGGAGAGGGGTATGCTTGCAATGCCTCCAGGCTCCAGGTGCATACTTGAGAGTATTACGTTTTCATCTGGCTTGGAAAGAGAGCAAATACATGTATTTCTTGAAAGTACCCCTTTAACAGCTTGGTCTACATAAACATCTCTACAAGTACCGTCGCTGTTTCCGGCATCTTCCTGTGGAATCAGCAGCTCCAGTTCAAAACAGCAGTTTCCAGCCATCTTGTTTTTTTTCTTTTTAACCTGCATAACTGTAATTTTGTGAAAAGTGTACATGCTCAGGTTGATACTGATAAATAATGACATGATTGAAAATCCTGAACTTGTGGAAAAGAAAATAGAGAGGAAAAGGTGAAAACTTTCTGAAGACTTTGAAACATGCCCTCCGCTCATCAGAGATACTAAGTAGACACCCACTATTGATAGCTAACAGCAAGATCAAATACTGGGCTGAAAAGTTTATCTCTTTGTCGCTTTGCATCTGTCTTCATGTGCACAGTGCAATTTTCTAATCAACAATAATTGCTTTATTCTGTCAATACTGCAAAGGGGCAATGGAGATTTCAGACAGTTATGCTGTACAAGCTGATGGGATAAGAGAGTGAAGAGAACGGGTACGTGCCTGAACAGCTTGTGGATCTTATAATGAGATCTCCAGAGATGAGCAGCACAGTAGCTCCGAGACACAATTAGGGCCAGCGTTGCTCTGCCTCCAAGATAGAAGCGGCATGGTATGTGTGCATGTGGGGGTATGTGTGTGCGCATGTGTGCACATACATACCGGTATCTTTGCAATTTAAGCAATGCGATAAATAGTTCGGGGCTCCGCACACAATGACCTTTCCTCTGAACCTGTAAACAATATGCAAGGTGGAATTTAGAATTGGTTTGTAATGATTTTTTTTTTTCATAATTCAAATTTTTATTGATTTTTGAACGAGTTGGTTCATGACATATCAGGTGAAACATTGTATTGGCAAAAACAGTATTAACTGGCTGTAAAGTAAAGGAGGTCCATGTAAAAGAGGGCGCAACACAAATCATAATCCCCCTCAAAAAAGCATTATAACTAGAAACAAAAATACATATATAGACAAATAAAGAAATCCCAACCACTAACCTTAACTGAATTTATATACTGATGAGCAGCGGATGGAGCAGTCCCTAATGCTCACACAAGTCCAACTGAAGAAGAAACTGCTCCAGGGCTCCAAATAACTACTGTAAACCAATAATATTTGAAGATTTCCTTTGGCCTTGATTTAGCAAATGAATTAAGACATGGGCCTGACCTGTTTATTGGGCTTTCATTCATTATGAAAGACAATGAAAAGTTGTCTGTAGGGACACTCATGCAAAGCAGAGGAATGTTTGGCTGTCATATACTGTATATTACTGTTATTATATGTTCACGCCTTTAATAGGAGCGTACAGAGAGCATATTTGATTCACTGGCAACACTACACTACTATGGTCCATAGTATATAAGACTGGGAGAAGTTACATCATTAGATATTTTAATTCAACACAAGTTAACCTTGAAAGTCAAAAGCGCCTGGGCAAATAAATAATAAGTCTCTGGCACTGTAACGATAAGTAAATCTTCTTTGATTCTAACATCAGCACAAACATGCTCACAGCTTCACACATTTACAACCAAAATGTTCTTCAAATCATTATTGCTTCTTGGTAGTATAAAGCAGCAACATGAATCATGAGAAAAGACTTCACTAGAAAGTTAATTGCCTTTCAGATCATTGTTTTTGCTTCCTAGCCTGGACTTCTACTTCTATTAGCTTTGTTTTCCAACTACAACAGGCGTTTTTTTTCATTTTCTTAATTAAGCTAAACAGCAGGCAAACAAACTTAGCAAAAAGCCAGTGAACATACTAAAGCCTTGTAACAGTCTAATATTTTTTCTCTGGAATTGGAGGAGAATGAAAATAGAACTAAAGGGGAAGAAAATCAGCTAATGCAGCTTTAAATACCAAAATCAACGAGTTTCAACTCTTTAAACAGTGTTTCAAGAGTAATTTCTAATTTTTTTTAAGTAGAAGTAATTATATTTCATTAATCGATTACATTACATTTACTTGATTTAATTATACTTTTGTTGATACATTACACAGATACAGTAAGTAACGACAAAGACGGCAGTAAATACAAAATCTATTCTTTGGGTTTGTTTTGTACAAGGTTAAGAGAAACAGCTGGCAGAGCTGACTCCATTTACATATAAGGCACAACTACCTAGTATGTGGAGCCCAAAGGGCTGCTTTCTGTTAATAAGCTCCATCAAGGTCAGCCAGTCTTTTCACTACATCTCTGAGTTCTTTCCACACTGTAGACAGTGATGTCTATAATGGCACTATTTCCCAAAACAGCACAATGACTTGAGGGGAAACACATTACCCATAGTCCTGTTTGAGTTTATTTGCAACAGCAAGGTTCCCTTAGCCCCATGAACTCTTTCTGCAGCCTCATCTACCCAAATTTCTCTCGCAGTGTGCTTCCTGCTCTGGTTAACACACTAGCATAGCAATATGCTCCAAATTATATTGTAAGATGTTCTTTTGTAAGACGAAAGTTTCTGAAATTTCTGCTAAAGGAAGTGACTGGCTCTGTTTGTTCAGAAAGCCAAATATTCTTTACTGCTGTCAATTTGTCTGTCTTGTATTTGTAAAAGAATGCACACTTCCAAGTTTGTGTTTTGCAATTGTAAAGTTCTGTAACAAGCACATTTAACCATTACAAGGCTTAAACTTATTTCACTTAAATGTGGTAAGTGGCAGTGTAAGTGCAGGTTACTGTACTGAATGTGCATTGATGAGTGAAGGTCAGTCAGCCAATCTGAAAACCATTAAGCTGGTTTATATGCAGCAGAAATAATGTACTTGCTGGTCTTGTAACACAGATTCACTGCTCATGACTGAAGTAGTGCAGGCGAACTAGTCACACTCAAGAGCTGTAGTTTGACTGTGTTTTGGTGTAATCTGAAATGGAGCAATCGCTGATTTTTTGCAGCTATTGGGCTGAAACCAATTTCTGAGCCCCCTCCCCATGTCATTAACCTGAAGTCCTTTCACCCAATCAGCATGCTGCTTGCATTCACAGCACAAGCCAAGGATGCCATCACTTTGCATAGGTTGATCGTCAGCAAAAGCTACTGATGCAGGTCATGTGAAGGTGAAGCAAAGATGGAGGGAGCTAATAGAGTTGTCATTATTGCTCTGCAGTGCCATACTGTACTACCTCTTCATTGGCTGCCCTCCCGGCCTCTAATAACACAGATGAATGGAATGAGTCTTACTGTACAATGTAGTGGTACTGGGACATTCAGACATTCATGCATCTGGGTGAGCAGTAGGTGAGAGGAGGTAAAAGCTCGCCAACTGAGTGAATACAACTGATCACATGATTATATTCTGCCTCCTGAATGGAAAATTTTTCTTTTGTTCTCTTCGTTTTTACTCTATATTGTTGCCCTGAACTTGCTTGGTTTTTCTAAAGCACCTATAGTGAAGCGCTCCCTGAACCCACCTCAAGTTAGCGCACAAAGACAAAGATGAGGCCATTATATACTGCCACAGGGATTCCTTCCATCAGGAGAGGCTTGAAAGCATCATGTTTTCTTATTTCTTCAGGTGCGTGGCCATAAAATAAAGCCCCATCTCCGTGGAGACTCAAAGCAATGCTCACTACCTGATTCAGCTCTGGGTTATACAACCTCCAGATGCTCTCTGATGATTCGCCTATTGTGGGATGCACCGGTGAGTCAGAGTGAGAAGTTTGATGTTAATCTTTGCGAGTGTAGCCCTGAAATATACATATACATACAAATATACGCTTTCAGGATGGCATTTTTTCATATTCATGAGCACATGTTTGAGTGAACTTACTTGGTACTGCAATACTAAGCAAGTTCCACTAAACTAAAAGACAAGAACAATAGGAAATGTCTGATCAGGTCAGTCTGACTGACAGGGAACTGTAAAAGATATTGCCCAGACTTTTTCCTTCACTGTTGAAATTTGGGTCCCACCTGCTGTGAAGTTGAACTAGTCAGCTATTTTTCCCTCCCTTGACAGAGATTTGGACATGGCTGGCTTGAAGTTCATCCATGCCCATGAAATGAGTCGGTCAAGCCCCTGAAGGAGTCATCTGCACCTGGGGACCAATGTTGCTGTTACTGTTGAATTGTTAACAAAGGCTGTAATGGGGCCTTTGTACAAGAACAGGTCTTAGGACCTGTTCATTCCATCTCTACTGCTTTGCAGATCATGTTCATGTTGAAGTGAGAAGAGTGATACCAAGATTGTGGAACCAGTGATTATGCCTTTTTCAAGGCAATAACAGGCTGATGATGAGCCAGTGGAAACTCTCAATCAGAGGTTGCTGTAGTAATCCAGTACAAGGTTTTGGATCTTCTTAGCAATGTGGTGCTTTGACAATGCTGTTTCCACAAGCTTTTGAGGGTTGGCTCGATTGGTGTAAATTAGGTCAAGCCAGAGTGCTGAGAGATATGTTTTACCTTACCTCATGGATTATCTGGGTCACCCCACCTGTGTACCCTTTGTCCCTTTGTTGGATTTGCTGCTAACAGGTCAGTCTGTCTGGGTTGCCCCCCCCCCCCCCCCCCGGGGCACCCCTGGGGGTATGTTTCAGAAGACTTCTTGATACCTTGCTTGGGTGCCAACCCTTGCTGCCCCCATTGCCATCCTTTTTTGCTGTCCATTATGTCCATATGAAAAAAGACAAATTGAAATGAGATTATCGGGGGATGGCTTATCATTTCAAATATGCAGAATATGCAACGCAAATGTCAAATCTCTCCAGAATACTTGAAGCTTTGTTTAAATGCCAATCAGAGCATGTTTTTGGAGGAGGAAATGGAAATGAAAGCTTAGACAACAATTCTCGAAAGATGTGACTCAGAACGTTATTTTAAATATTTATTCAAATATTCATTTTTGCAGTTCCCTTTTGAATTGTTTTTTCCCTTTTGAACTCAAAGCATAGGATAGATGAATGGCAGGATGGTGTGTATGTATGTGTTTGAGTGTGTGTGTTCTGCAACTTATGGACTGTGGTCACTCACTGCATTATTGACGTGGTACGTGTTGGTATCATGGCTTGGTATGCCACTCTACAGTATTGTTGCAGATAGGTATTTGATCTGACTTGTGTGTTGCCTTCATTTGCAAGTATTGGTCCTGCCCAGACGTGACTCCATTTCTCCCTCTTTACACATCCCTGAATACAAATGAGCCTCCCTCTATCTATATAAATAATCAGCTGTGTCTGTTCAAAAGTAGGCAGCCACCGATGCCCTTGCTGTAGTTCTTAAAGGGGACATTTGCACAACAAACAGAAGTGACAACGCTAGACCTTACCTATGCCAAGAAGGACATTAGGTCTACAGCCCTTATGGAAACTTGCACAATTTGAGACTTTCCAGAAAATTTTCAAAGAGCAGTCTTGCCAATCGAGGGGGTGATCTGTCCAAGGTTATTCTCAGAAGAAAGGAGAGCTTTTATCTTGCTTATTGATAACCTTTGCAATCAGTCGGTGAATAGTGGTATCTGGGACAGTGCAGTAAAATCCATCACTTGCTACCTCTGTAAAGGAAAACCAACAATTAATTACCATTGCTGTGTTCTGGAACAGAGGAGTATCATCAGTGGGAAGAATTGTTAGCACCATCTAAACAGAGTCATTTCATTTAAGCATACCAAATTATCCCCTGTGTTCTGGGGAAAATATGCCAAGGAAATACCACAAAAGCAGACCTTTCAGGAAAGACACACTGTCACACCAAAGAGAGCAAAACAAAATTAGAATCCAAAAAGTACACCAAAATCAACTCAATTTAGCACAGGGCAGTAAAATACACATAAGATTAGCCCATTATTACATATCCATGTCACTTAACACTTCTTTGTTTTGACTTTTAACTTACAAGAGAAAGAGACTGAGGACTACCTGATTAGTGTGTCAGATGTAACGCTGTTTTGGGTGATAGCAACTGGGGTTGCTGGAGTGTAAACCTCCCTAAATGCAACAGCAGGAGCCTGAGAATTCACTCATTAAATGTGAGCTGAGATTCTATTTGTGTTTTTATTCATTTATTTTATTTAATTCTTTTATCTGCCATATCATCATGTAATAGTTGAATATAAAGAAACAGCCAAACAGTTGGCATTTGCATTCCAAAGCTTTATTTACTTTCATATTTACCTCCCTAATGGGAATATCGGTTTTCTTGTACCAGCTGGTGAAGCAGAGTACTGGCCACACTGTCCAATCAGTAGTGATTTATGGTTTGTTTGTTTCATGAGACAGAAAAGGGTGGCCTTTGATACCCACAAACAATTGTGGTGCCGGGTGCTCTTGCTTCAAATTGATTCTCTCCTATATCTGCTTTGGAAAATGCACTTGCTCAACCCCAAAGATCAATTGCTTTTCAGCCATATGGTTCCTCAGACAAAAATGAAAAGAAAAAAGTATGTGGATAAAATGTGGAAAAAAAGACAACGGAGTGTGTACTGAATCATATTTCAGTGTATTAGTCTTTTCTTTCTTATGTGTGGGCAGCTTTTAGGATAAAAACAGAACAACAGGACAGGGACATTTTAAGACTGAGGTCCAAAACCAAAGAACAGATTATTATTTGGGTGTATGCAGTCAAATAAGCAGTAGCTGACCAAAATAATGACATTTAGTCATCATGTTTTCATCAACCATGACCTGACTGGAACAGATTTTTTTCATTTTTTTCTCAGAAGATAATCAAGTCTATTTCTTCAAACATTTCCTGTGGTTCATAGAGAACTGACTTGCATTTTCTGTTTATGGTGTTTACCTGAAAAACTGCTTTAAAATTACACACATTTACCCATGCATACCCTCAAACACACAGCAAGGCATCAGTGCAGTAGCACTGCCTGACTCTTGTTACAAAGAAGATGGAATGCTGCATCTTTTCAAAGTGGACACATTTGTTTCAGCAAATCTGAAACATTTGTCACAAGTCATGGATCACTGGGAGGGTGAGATGCACACTGAACTGGATTTTTGCTGATTTAAACAAAACAGAACTAAACCATCTATGAAAAAATCACTTTTTCTCATGTGGCAGCACTGACATTTGGAAATTACTTGTGTCGAGGGTGAATGGACAATATCACATTATCCGATAAAGCACAAAAGACAAAGATGTGAACAGCAGTAATATGGTGAAAAACATTTAATCTTGTACACAACCAAAGGATAATATACAATGGTTTTGGCCGTTATTTAACATGGGGATGGATTGCTGATGGAAGCTATGCAGAGCATGTTAGATCATCACATGATCATTCATGCTTACCCTTTTTCAAGTTGACACACACCACAATACACACTGCTGTATAATGTCAATGCTGGTTTCATAAATCCAGGATGATCAAACTAGTTCCACAGCCTCCCCAGTTGCCAGATCCAAATGTCGCACCAAATGTCAAATGCAAGATTTCCTCCTTGAGTTGTTTAAAGAACTCAACGCAATCTAACCTGAAGAAAAGGCCACTATTCAACACATAATGTTTACTCCAATAATTATGTTTTTAACAAAGGAGATAAGCATTAAAGTTTAAAAGCTGAAATTCTTTCACCACCATTTCTAGCTGAAAGTTTTAATTAGTAATTATTGTTTCAAAGCCAGCATCACCACTGTGGGTATTTCAATGAGGGCAGATGTGCTTTATTTTTGCACCTGCAACCACAACCAGCTGTGATGTCATGATGTACTGAGTCAGTATGATTCTAGATCACTGCATCGGGTTCAGATGTTAAGACACTAAAGGTCAGCAAAAACAAGATTTGTCGGAAGATGTCTGAGGGGAAATGGTAGACTTTTCACCTCAGTAGCTATGTAGTATAATATTGGCATTGACATTTTCTCAATGTTGTCTGTGATCTGTTTGATTTTAGACAACTGTGTGATAAAACTGTGTAATAAACTGTGAAATAAAAATAAGTGATCCACATCTGGTTCAGGTCAGAAATAAAAGGAAAGAGAACATTCCAGACACTCTGCTGAAATGAGATGGCAACAGATTTTCAGCACCATGTCTCAGCACCCTCTCAAGCACTGACTACTCACAAGATAAAATGTGGCACTGTTGCAATGCTCAACAAGACAAATTCATAAACTGGTATGATGTCACTTAAGGACATGTTTGTCTTATTATTCAAGACTTCAAACAGTTAAAGCTACTTGTCAGCTATTACTTGTTTGACAGTTGGGATGTAAATCTTTGGGTGTGGTGTCAAGTTCAGAGGCTTTCTAGAAAGCTGTGAAACATTGCTCCGATTTTCTATGGCAGAGAAAATACTTTAACATAATTACAGATCTTTGTAATGTGTTTGAAAAGATGACAGTTGTTGATGTTTTTCTGAAGATGAGGGTTTGGCTGTTTAGTTGTTTATTTTGTTCTAAAGTTTTAATTCAATTTCCTGCCTCTGTGGGCAGATAGCCGGCCAAACTATAATGATATTTTGGCAAATACAGAACACACAGAGACAGGACAATCTTTTCCGCTAGCAGCCCTACTTTCTCCTCCTGGATGGTATAGCTGTATTTTTTACAAGAAATCCTGCCAAGAAGTGAAGCAATATTTAGTATCAAGTGCATGAAATCTAACCTCTGCCTTGGTCTCAAGCTACATTTTGGCGATGTGTTTACGCACACCTTCCCCTCCCATCTTCCAAAGACCTCTGGATGTTTTTCGCCATCCTGTATGACAGCCTTTAGATTGCTTTTCATGCTTGATTGATGAGGAGGTGAAACAAGCACAATCTATCCACTTTCTTAGCCAGCTCTATCTCTTGCGAGACACTCCATAATTTATTCAGGTTGCTCTAAAGATACTGTGCTGTTCCATAAGTCCCCATGACTTAAATAGCTGCGGTTGCACTTGTTGCGTTCTGGAGTGTATTTTCTCCCTCTAGGTGCTGTTCTCCCTCTTACAAATGGGACTAGGAGTCCTATTTTCCATGTTCCAGTTTGAAGGGCAAGTAACTGAACCCAGCAGTTCAGAGGGTGCCAAGTTATGCTCTTTTTACCTGCTCCTGCTGACGCCCCTCCAGTGAAGACATCGATTAGAAAAGTAGAGAATTTCGTTAATGGAAGCTGTGATTTTTCTTGTACATCACAATTTTTTTCAAAACAATTTCATGTGGGCTGGTAATTAATCTCCTGTCAAGATGATATGTAAAGCGATGCTATTTTAATATGGGGTCTTAGGGAACGCTCATTAATCTTTCGGAGATACTGCTCAGTGCTCTAGGTTTTGTTGTTTTCTGTTTGTCTTTCCTGTATAACATGCATTGCTTTTATACTTTTTCTCCATATTTCCATGCTTTTTGCTTTGATTTCAAAAACTAAATATGCAGGAAACACTCTTCTAACCACTGTATGTATGTATGTAGGGACATGAAATCTGTAACAGGCCTCCTAAAGCTGTCAAATGCTCTTCCCCATTTGGTAGGACACATTCATAAACATGCAAGTAAGAAAAAGAAATGCTGAGTCAACACATTGGTCCTCAAAGTCAAAGTGAGAATCCTTTTTTGTCCCTCTTTCTTGCCCTTAAACTGTAGCACAGCCTCTCAGTCTGCTCTTCTCCCCTTGACGAGATGGGTTTTGACAGTCCTGTGTCGAGTGTTTGATCTGTGGGCTCCAAGTGTGGGCCCCAGGGTTTGTCAGTAACGGCAGTGCAGAGCCCGAGGGACTGAGCATCAGCCACCGCTCTCAGATGTGAGCCACGCATTTTCTCCTTCTAACATCGGCCAAACATTCCCCAGACCTCAGCACGCAGGCAAACACAATGCACACGACTGCATGCGCTGTCAGGGAGGAACAAGAACATTTCACCGCGATTCCCGCGTGGCCCCGATTCATTCTAACTATTCGAGACAAGGCCATAGTGCTAAGACTCTGTTATGTGGCTGCTTATGCAGTTGCTTCAGTGGAAATTGAGCGTTGCTTGGAGTTTGATTTCATTACAGTGTGTCTGATTTGTCAGTGTTTGCTTGGGATAATAATTTCCATAAAACCACATCCCACAAGCATGCAATTGAAGTTTTGTTGATGCTACACAAACAGGGTATTATTTGACTGTTCAAAAAGTCAGAGGAAAGAAATATCATCAGTGTTAATGTGATGGAAATTCCATCCACCCATTTGCTATTCAACCAATCCCTGCGTGACGTTGGGCGAGAGGAGGGGTACACCCTGGGCAGATCACTAGTCTATCAAAGGGCTGACAAATACAGATAAACAACCTTTCACACTCACAGTCACACCTTCAGGCAATTTAGAGTCACCAATCGAACTAACCTGTATGTTTTTGGTGGAGTGGGAGGAAGCTGGAGCACCTGGAGAAAACCCACGCAGGCATAGGAAGAATATGCAGTCTATACATAGAAAGGACCTGGATTCAAACCAAAAACCTTCAAGCTGTGATGTGAGAGTGCACTGAGCCAACCCTAAACCATGAAAACTGATACTTGAGCAAATTCAGGTCCATTTTAAGACGTAAAATATTTCTTTGAACAAAAAAGCTTGAGAAAGACCAGTGGTAGAATGTTGTCACTGACTTTAGCATCAGCTTCAACATCAGAACTGGTGCCTAAATCCAGCTTCATGCCATTAGTACTGCAGTGAACCATTTCAGGTCAGCAGAAAAATTGCAAAAACCTGCCTCTTTCTGGTACTTTAAAGATCCTCTCCATGTTTTATGACGCATAATAATCCCCGACTTGGAATAATAAATTATGGCTACTGAAGATTTTGAAAAAAACACTTCAATTACATCATTAAAATGCAGTTATACAGGTAGGCTTCTTTACTGAAAAATTCTAGCAATAAGAAAATTTGAGGTGATTTCTTTGAGGGTTTCTGAAAAGCCTGTCTCTCTGTGGATGTGCACATGAGGGCTCAATTTTCTACATCGCACTTGTGTAAATTGTATATTGAACCACAACGGGCAACCCATAGTTGCAATGTCACAAATCATGCTTGAATATGCACATCTTAGACTCAAATTTAAGGTGAGGACAGAGTGACTTTCACAGCCTTCTGCTGTCATACTCTTCACAAACATCATTCGGCAGTGCCGAGGGGGGCCTTGGTAGGTGCATTGCAATCACAGACCCACTCTACAGCTCCTGAGGCAGAAATACACAGTAAGAAAACCATGCAACTTCAGTAAAATCTGCAACCATTTGAAAAGTAAGACCTGGAAATGAAAAGTTGCCTTCTGTCTGATGATGACTGGAGGATTCTTAAGAAGAAGAGGCACTGGCCAACACTGCAAGAGGAGCGGCCATTTAAGTGCAGTTTGTCCTTCTTGGTGTCAAAGGTCCAATACATTTGGCATGAAAAAAGCATCTTCAGCACCAGAGGATAAAAAAGACTCCATTTACTATTTAATTACTAAACACAGCAGGTGGACATCAACTTTATTTTGTGGAGGTTGAAATCCAGAAAGTGCATGATGAAGAAGATACATCAAATTCTTCAGAAACATGTTGTACAAATTGAAATTACTAGATTACTATTAATTACTAGAAATACTAGGGAGTTAGGCATGAATTGTCAGAGATGATTTTATGTTATATCATTATTTATCAATGTTGAAAGTAAGTGGTAAATGCAGTGTCCTAGTGTCTCACCCTTTCACCCAGTGACAAGCCACATTTTTTTACAGCAGGAAATGTAGATTCGTGCTGGATGGTGCAGAGTTTACCTCCGAATCCACAAGCACATGAGAGAAAGCACAGAAAAGAAGGTTTTGCCTGTAGCAGGGCTGCTTTATATGTAATGTAGTGAAATATCTGCCATGTTGCAGCCAGACAGCAAGCACCAATCATACACACACACACACACACACGCACACGTATAGCTTTATGCAAAATATGTAGGGGTAAGATTCGTCACAGCACATGCAATAACTTGTGTGCGTTCCCTGTAGTGCTTTGCCTGGTATTGCCAGGCTTAAAACAACTGAATGTCCTTTGATTTCTTTTTTTATGTCCTTTTTTCCTTTTTCATTTGTGTAAACATGACTATAAACCCATTTAACTCTATCTCGCTGTACTTTATTGAACTGTACTCCAACCTCAAAACATGGCTACTAACAAAAACATTGAATTATGTCTCTCATTTAGTTAATCAAAGGCTATTGAAGGGAGGAATATTTGAAGGGGAGCTAAATTATCACTGTCAGTTATCCTTTACACCTGGCAGAGAAACACTGAATAAAGCATATATTTAAGGAATATTGAAAACAGCATATTCCCTTGAGCTTTGAACTATCTTGTTGATACAGTTATATATGGCAATGGAGTTAATCCAAAGTGATGAGATTGTCAGAGAGAAGTGTTGTAAATTAAAGGCAGCACAATGTATACACAACTATGTTGTCTAATACAGTGCATAGAGAAGATAAAATAGTAATTTGTTTTGTCTCACAGTAATAGAGACTAATACTGCACAATAACAAGATTAGGATCAGTTTTCTATTCTTTCTACTCACACTGCAGCTCTTGCCTCATGCCTGTTCTTACCTGAGTAATAACTGATGATGGACATTGTTCGGCATTAGAGATGTGAAGTCCACTCCTGCCTCGCTGTGTAACTAGCTTCACTGGAATATGTTTGGCTCTAAAAAGATGATCTTGAACGATTGGACTGAATTCTCACTGCTTTAAAGGAGAGAGAAAGTAACATGCTGCTGCTCAGGAAAGAACAGCCTGAGGAGAGGAATGCTCTTGCCATTTTAAGCTACCATCCCAACTCAGCTCCCAGTTCCATTAAACTGAGCTCATCTTCTGGACTGAGTGACAGGAGCAGGAGTAGTCACACATGTGTTTTTCTGACTTGTATAATACCATCATATATTTATAGAGACCTGTTTTTGGTGAAATAACAACCATAATGCTGTGCGCTACCCAGCACTGAACAGGGACTCGATGTTGAACATACATTAGTGGAGCATTCAGCAGCTAAAGCGACAGATACCTTTCTGAGCTGGTGGAGACCAGTGAAAGTAAAAGGAGAGTGAGTGTTCATTTTACATTAATTAGAAAAACTGTTACAAATGTTCCACTGCTGAAGCTTTTTTTCCTGCTTCCCCAAATGGTCAAAGCTCAGTTTATGAAGGTTTTAATTATTGTAATTATATCAGTATTGATGCATAGTGTGCTGCAATGCATCAGGGGATGGTTACTCAAAATTTGCTTGTTGGTACGTTGGATCAAAATTTTAAACTCTTTATAGGATTTGAGTATTTCATGCTTATTTTTTATGCCCAACAACTGACAACACTGGGCTTTTTTCACTGTCCTCAAGTCTACTGCCCTTACTGCTGGTAAATAAACTATAATGCAAATGTTTTGTCTTCTTTGTCCTATTTGTCCTCGGTAGTACTCCTTTGTACTTTCCATGCCAGCATGCCTCAGTTGAGTGCAAAAAACTTTCTTTTACCTATCAGGGCACAGCGTGCATCTGTAGCTACAGTATTTATCAGAGATTAATACTTTTGTTTGATTTCAGCCCAGAGGAGGGATTGGTATTATGAAAAATAACCAAAGGGCAAACCATTTATTTCTTACTTATGAAGTTTTAATATCTTTCATGATGGTATGAATTTAATGATGCCCTGATTCATTAGTGTTATTTATAATGATTAAATTGAGTGTTTAACACACAGCACCTTTGTTTCATTGTATCAAGCAATACAGGAATACACTTTCACTTCAGTTTCTTGATGAGGGTTACGTAGATGAAAAAAAACTGATACTGCTCCCAGGTCTGTTTGCTGTGCAGTTATCTTAGCTAAGCAGGAAAGAGGTTGGAACAGCTGGTTTTCTGTGTATGAAAACTGTTGGAGGTGTACCAGGCATGGCCAAATGTGAAGAGAACCCAGGGTAGTTCCTTGGCCCAGCCTAGGAATACCTCGGGATCACCCAGAGCTGGAAAACATTGCTGGGTTGAGGAATGTTTAAAATACCCTGCTTAGCCTCCTGCCCTGTTACTGGGCCCTGGATAAACAGAGGAAAATCGATGGAGGCAGGCAAAAATCAATTATTGCAGGTTTAATTAAATGATACTGCTTCACTTATTATCTGTTTCTGCCTTTTTCATCCACCAGTGGGCAGTGGTTTGTGGTAGCTATACAGATACTTAATCAATAACTGATACATGCATGACTGTATACAGTTTTAAAAAAAATGACTTCTTGCTTTTGGGGACTATTTTACTTTTTAGTTGAATAGCAGATATTATAGATACAGACAGGAAATATGGGGAGTAAAAGAGGGTATAATCTGCAACAAAGCTGAAACTAAACCCGGGAGTCCAGGACCAATGTTGTTATATTATACACATCATAACTATAAGACCACCAGGGTGCCCTTCTTTGCCTTTTCAATTCCATTTTTTATTTTTAAAAGGCTGTGATACAGGTCGTGCAGTCCTTTACTTTGTATTTTCACAGAGGAGATCTGAGGGTATTGGAGATTTCAGTGAAAAAAAAATCCCACAATCTATCTGAGGAAGGGAATCCATACAACCAGCAAATGTGTGGCTCTGCGTCTCATGTTGCTCAGGGAGAGGAGACAATGGTGGAGGAGGAGAAAGAGCGAGCTCATTTGGACTGCCAGCCAGTGTCCCCCAGGCTACATGAAACTCTGATGAACTTGATAGATTGGTGAGAGTGCCAGGAGGTTTGGGCTGAGAGGCACGCTGACCCACCTCCAGTGTTGGGAAGAAAAATAATTCTGGCCGACTGCTACTGAGTGCAATCCGCTCCACAAAGAGCCTCCATCCAGCAGCTCTGGTTTATCAAGGAACAAACAAAAGTTAGATTGTGTTTGAGTACAATTGCCACTGCACTGGGAGGAATGTCTCCATATCTCCAAATATTGCTTCTAACTTAATTTCCTGTCAAAGCATAAATAAAGAAATATCGAAAGGCATTCATTATATTTGGTCCACATCAAAGATGTAATACTCAGAGAGAGTGAGAGAGAGAGAGAGAGAGAGAGCACACCATATATCACCTGTCACTTGCAGTGTCTCATCTGAACCCAAGGTGTTATTTGGCAGGAGTTTTAATCAGCCAAAGTAAATGTTGTCTCTGGATCCCCCGGGGGGTGCAGTAAGGGAGGGTGGGGGAGGATGGAGTGTGCAGACTGTGACAGTGATGTGCCTCCCTCCATTAGGCAATAGTGGTATGATGGAGACAATGCTAAATCTCCTGAAGGAATCTCTGCAGTGCCACAGATTGGCTCCATACACGCAGCCAGCCATCTCTATCATCTGCCCGTCCGAATGAAATATAATGGAGAAAATGGTCAATGGGTGATGGAGACTGATTCAGAAGAAACATGAGTGGTAATCAATATGGTTCTCTGTGCAGCCAAGCAACACAAGACTCCTCGCAAGCAGCCGCTGCTTACCTCAGGCTTAGGTTAGGTGTCATCATGCTGCCTGTATGTAATTTATGATGAAGGTGTCACTCTCAGAATGATACGCCACGGCTGAGGAGCCCAGCTCATAACGAAAACAAGGGCTTTTTGTCCTCGCAGAGTAAAAAAAGAAGGTGCTTCCACTGCTCATTTCTGTTTCGTTCTTGCATTGTGATGATGGATTAATCCAAGGTATCCCATAAAATGTCAGAACTGAGCATTTAAAGTTAAATGATGCATTTCAAGTTGCTGTGAATGACAAATGATACAGATGAAATGTTTTCATGCCTCTGTTGCAGATTCCAACTTCATTCCAGTTTACAGCTTATTCAGGACCGGTTTGACATTTTGGGAACTATTTTTTAATACTTTTTTGCTGCAGTCCATTTTTGAATGTATTGAACAAATGCAAAATAATGTGTTAATTGGTGAGCTTTAAAGAATCTCTCCAGTCCAGTCTCTATGCAAAGCTGAGGTAATGAGCTGCTGGCTATACATCAACATGGTATTAATCTTATCATTAAACTCTGTATAATATTGTAAATAGGCATATTTCTTGAAATATTGCACATTTCCTTTATTTAAACAATGGAGTAGGGACTGAGTGCAATTAGGTTTTAGTGGTGCATTTTGGGCATGTCAGCTTCAATACTCAGCTCTTTGCGATACTTTTTTCCAATTCAAATTTAAATATCAACACGATGACAAAGACTAAAAGTATTCAAATATAACATTCTATATTATTTGCTTTGCTTTACCACAAAATAAATTGCTCAAGTAGTATTAATGGATTGCAGGAAGTATTACTAGTGATTTCCTCAACGTTCTTAAAAGAGACAAAGAATCCAGTGTGATGACCCCATTGTGTCGACAGTACAACCTCAGCACATCAGACTGCTTCCTTATCAAAGACATTCTTATGTCTTTTGAATTGCACTTGAAAGGAGGCTTGCAGGCCAGTGTGGATGCCTATAGGTAGCTCAGCAGCAGCGGAAAGCAAAGATCAATAAGGAATATGTGGGGGTCATAGCTCAGGAGCAGGGCCGTGTGGGGTGAAGCGTATGTTTTTTGTATCCACATGAGGTGCATACAAATGCTCTTCTTTCTACAGTTAAAGTCAAGAAAAGGATGTTGATATGCTTGAGATCTCTGAGGTTAAGTGTTCCTGTTTCTTCAGTGCACAGACAACAGACCAGCCATGACAGCAGCCCGGCAGGAGAAACTATATAAGTAGATGGGAGGTTGAAAGGGGAATTTTGAAGATGAAATTTTTCTTTCACTGTCAGAAATAATGTGTATATGATATATGGTGAGGTGGAGAGGAGAGAACCATAAGCAAGGAGCATTTCATTTATGGGAGATGTCATTTTGCCAACAAGGGCTGAATAGTATACATACTGACAGTCCTCTCTGACAGCATCTTCCCAACAGGCTCTACTTCATCTGCAAACTGAATGTCTTCTCCTTTATTTATTCATTAATTTCCATGTGGCCAATTGCTGTCACTGTGATGAATGGGAGCAGGAACTGGCCACTTGTTTTCACTAGTCTCACACGCTCTGAACTTAAACGTCCCTTTGTCAAAGGAGCTCTGCCACTCTTGTGCTTTTTAGAGGCCCACCTGGCTACAGCCACCACTCTCACATGTATGCGGACACTAGCCCCCCCACACCTGGCTTTCTTTTTCCTGCTATGATCTATCTAAGGAATTGGAGCTGTTCACTTTAATTTCAAGTTTGGCTGTTTCACTTTCTTTTTAAGACTTTGAAAGTATTGACATCAATTTCATGTCTGCAAGTTAAATATGAATTTACAGCTTGGAGTCAGTTAGCTTAGTTATTATTACTTAGTTATTATTAGTAATTATTATTAAAGAACTAGTTCACCACAAGCCCAGAAACCACATTTTGTTGTTTCTACATTTCAGTTTCTGAACATTTCAAGCAAGATGTAATGTGTTAATTCATGGGCTTTAGAGAAGCAGCAGCATACTTTTTCTACCACATTTGAAGTCATTTAAATTTCCACAACCAAAAATTCAATTTTCTTTTCTATCACATTGATTATTGGTACATTGGTGTCGAGTTTAATTAGACAGACCCATCTGGGATTACAACGCAGTTCTTTAACTACATTCAAAAACAGACTGTCTAAAAGACCTGAAGCCGTTCCTATGAATATATTACAATTATCTGAGGTGGAACAGAGAGTAAAGACCAGTGGACTGAATGAAAATTGAAGTAAAATGTATCTACTTCAGATTTTCTTTTATTTAGAACATATTCAGTATCTAAGATTTCTATGACTAATCTATGATTTATATAATCTGCTGCTGTATTTAATGATGATGGTTATAATAACCACTCACTCTAGCATAGTACTATGTATAATTAATATATAGAGCGGGACCATGCACAAGACAGTTGACCTTTGCCATTCTTCAGTACATAAATAATACAGGTTAACAAATGCCTTAGGAAACACCACAGACAATGACTGTATCAATGACTGAGTCAGTTAAATATCAAAAGGGCATGCTGCATGCGCATTGTCCTTTTAATTTCCGAATGGCTGACATTCAACAGGAGATTTGCAGTTGTTTTAAAAGTAGATGAGAGGGACCAGCAGCCTGCCAGGCAACGACAAATTTTCATTCTACATGTAAGGAAGATAAGTGTTTACAATCCATCCAGTGTGACAGTCTTCATGTGTGCTATCATCGTGTCCAGGCTGTATAAAAGAACACTTATTCTTAGATGATGTTTACCTATTACCTATAACTTTCACACCATGGCAGTAGCATGTATCTGATCTGATGTATCTGTAAATGTGTACTGCTTCTAATATGACACTGTGCTTGGATTACAAGCAAATGTTAAGGCAATTATAATTATTATTCTGTTATTATTCTATAATGCCTTCCTCCTCTTGTCACTGTAACTGTTACTGTTTCATGATATAATTTAGTTTTAGTGGATAATTGTCCACCTCAAACATGTTGAGTACTGATTCAAATACTAGTGCTGCCATCTTTACCAGCCTGATGTCAAACTCTACTTGATAGCAAAAAAAGTGTTACTTAAAACAGTATTTTAATATATATATATATATATATCTTCTGCTGTAGGAGTAGAGGATGGGGAATATTGTGTTGGAGGAGAAGGAGAAAACAAATTATTAACACTTCTTTGAGAACTTTTTTTTCTCTTATTATCAGTTTCTGTGTAACCATGGTGAGGCCCATGGAGTTGAGGGAGCAGGGGAAAGTTGTCAGTCTGAAACTACAGCTGTAATCTGCTTTCTCTGGCAGTGTCAGTAGAGTGTCGTCTTGCGTGAGTTACCTTGGCAGAATGAACAAGGAGTACAGGATGATCGAGGAAGCCTCAGCACCATGTGAAATCCTTTTGTTGGGCGGTATCACATCTCACCCAGACTTTGGTTCTTTCACGCATCCCTTGTCTGCGATCCCTCTGTCTTTTCATCTATGCCAAATGACAATGATAGGTTTATTTGACGTATAATAGACATGAATCATTTATATTTCATCCCTGAACAGTTGGCAGCTGATAGGTGCCAAAAATGGCAATCATGAGCCAGAGTAACAGTCTAGTTGAGAGTGCAATGGGAATGCTGCACATTGTGTTCTTACGCCTGCTGCTACTATTGTGCTTTCAAAAGTATACAGTCATTTCTGTTACTACTTTATGATAAATCACCCTTTATAAAGGGTTTATAAGATTTAACAGTTGCCTTGTTGTAAAAGATCCCGCTTACATATTCTTTGTAACTTCTGATACTGACCAGATTTTTTAAGCCTCAAATGAGTCTTTGTCTACCTTACATAAGAGGAAACCCAGCCACTACAGAATGAACAAAAAATAAAGCCCACACACTGTATGTTCAAAAGTAAATCTACTTGTGTGAGGAGTCCCCTTCAACAATAAATCTTCTCCACTTCAAAGGGAAAAATAAATATAAACCCACTTTCAAATGATTCCTTATGTTACTGGGGGTACTCTATCAGTCTCCCGGGAGATTGAAGGTAATCAACTGTTTTCCATGAACAAAATTTACTGAAGAAAATCAAAAACTGTTTAAGTAGTCACGCTCATGAAAAATACAACAAAAAAAAACAACCCATAAGCTTTACCTTTCATCAGGAATTGCTATCTCTTACTGCAAAACAATCAGCTACCAGCCTGTTTTCTCAAAAGAGCTTTCAGTTTTATTTCAGCTATGGCATGGTGCAGGTTGACAGCCATGAGAGCTGAATGTGCGTGTGTTTTGTGCCCTCACCTGCCTGAGAGTGGTTGTTTGGGGAAGGTGCAGGGCGTTCTGTAAACGTGGAATCCTACCTGCGCTTTGTAGATACACAAGCCTGAGCTTTCATGTCACACACATCAAAATGGCCCTGTCATGCTGCTATCTCCTGGGACTTGCTGCTGCAGTACAGGGGGATTAAAGCTTTTTATGAAGCATTTTCACAGCCAAAGGTGTGCGCGGTAGCAGCCTGTGTGCCATTTTCCACAACAGGGGTGGACTTAACGTCGCCGGACTCTTAAAGCTGGGACTGTTCAGGAAGACATTTTGCATCCAATTTGGGCAGCTAATTAGGCTACAAAGCGGGGAGGAGAAGGAAGAAAAAAACCCCAATCCCCTGTACTAGCACATTGTTCAAAATCCAGTTAATTATGCTCACAGAGGAGTGTGGTAAACTGGGCCAGATTGTACTCCATCTCTTGTGGACCGTGAGGTGTACGTTACACTGAAATCTGGTTCTCGCTTGAGGGGCAGCATTTAAGATGATGCAAGAACTGTACGTTTTTGGTAAAAATACCAAATGAACCTGTGTATTCACTGACTCACTTGCTGTAAAATGTTCCATATTATTGAGTTATAGTAGTTTTTCACCTCTATATTTCAATTTAATCTCTGCAGTGATGGTCTGGATTTCACTGATAAAATCCTGACCCAGACACCAGTCTACATGTAAGCTATATCAGCATTTTTAAATTTAGCTAACAAACTGTGACAACTAGCAATCCCTCTGGCCCATGTGTGAATTACTTGTAGGAGAAACGCGTTTGTTACTGCCTTATCTTTGAGGGCGCTGTCAGGAAGACTGAATTATCCATTATCAGACAGCTCTGGAAATGAGTGGAATCCAAACACTGATTAAGGCTTTAGATGTGAGCTATCTCTGACTGGGGTACATTTGCATGTAGCCTACCCCAGGACACATCCACACAGACATCCCCAGTGAAATACCCTGCTCCAAAGCATACTACATTGTCTTACACTGTTGTGGAGGGAAAGATTTACATAAATCCAGAATAGCTTTTAGTACAGTTTCGGGTGCATTAAAAACATTTAAAACGAGAATCTTATGAAAAATATTGTGATTTTTAGATTACACCCCCATGCAATATTAGAAGCTGTGCGCACATATTTTTCCACATAATTTGTATGAATATATTATATTTTCAAAAAAACCTCCAACTCAACTGCTCACTGTTCTGTCAGAATATTATGAATGCTGAAACAACTACTAAAAGCTTCGTCTTAAAGCGCAGTTTGTTTCCCGTTCTTGCCTTCTCCTCCCGACCTGACGACCTGCTGTAGTCAGGTAGATGCTCTCCGTTGTACTGATGCGTGTGTTATTTGTGTGCAACTCTGCCACCCAGTGTCTGACTGTGGGGAAACTCAGGGACTCCCTGGAACGAACGCCGGAACCAAGGCTGTTTGTTCCCACCCGAGTAGCAAAACGCGGTGCACACCCAACGCTGATGTTCTGTGTTGGTTCGATACGCTGCTTGGTTTCAGTTTTAGTTCGTCAACCGCGCTGTCGTGTGTTTTATGCGACGACGGACGTTACGTTTACGTGTGCCGTCAAACGAGCGCAGGTAATGTGTTTCCTGCGCCCTCGGCGTTTGTGTTGAAATCGAACAATGTTGCTCGTTAGCTGCAGCTGTGTCGCCTTTATCGCCTGTTAATGTCAAACACCGGCATCTAAATAATCCACTCAAACGGTGTCCGTCGCAAATATTATAAACAAGTGACAGACGGGTTAGCTTTGTGTTTTACTCGTCTTTCTCTCTTTCAGAGCTGCAGTGCGTATGTAGTGCGTAACGTTATGTTAATAAAGTTTAATCTTTTTGAAGTGGTTCACTGCCGGTCACGATGTGTTTAGGTGGTCAGCCAGGCCAACTGGTTTTATTCAAATATATCCATTTAAAAGTAATAATTTAAAAAATTAAATTGTGCCGTTTCTTAAATGAAACGATGGTGAATTATAGTTGACACCGCAGATCGGAGCGGAGCTGCTGGATGTGGACACCAGACAGACACGAATAAACATTTCTGGTTCCGGTGAGCTGCATGTAAAATCCTGCTTCTCTGTGAATATTTCACCGTCGTCCTGTTTCTGTCTGTCTCATTGCTGTGATCCAGCCAATGGTGTGACAGAAGCCAGCCTAGATGCTTTTTAAAGATCTCCCCCGAGAGGCCCTGATGCGGCCGCTGTCCAGGAATGAAGTGGTGGGCTTGTTGGTGAGGTTGACCATCTTTGGGGCGGCCACGTACTACAGCATCAAATGGGTTGTAGAAGCTATGGATCCTACTTTCAAACAGAAAAACCAAGCCAAGAAAAGGGTATATTAAACTTTTGTACATAAGCATGTAACTGTTTTGTGAGTGTTTAATATTATGAGCTCATGGTGGAGATTGCTGTTTGTCCTGTCTCTCTGCGGAACGGCTGGAGCAGCATTTTGCACTCCTATCTGTTATCCCCTTCTGTCTTCGGCTGAGTTGTGTGGCTTATCTCTCCAGGCAGAACAGCTGATGAAGAGGATTGGCGTCGAGGGGGTCAAACTAACGGAGTATGAGATGAACATTGCATCTCACCTCGTCGATCCACAATCTATGAAGGTAGCAGTTGTAATCCTCAGTGCGTGACACTGAGATGATCAATAAACACCGACAGTTTTGCCCTTCTTTGTAGCTGCAATTTCCCAGACGAGAGCCCCGTCAGAATCCTTCACAGTCCTCTGCCTTTCTGCAGGTGTCCTGGAGAGATATAGCAGGTCTGGATGAGGTGATCAATGAGCTGCAAGACACCGTCATCCTTCCCTTTCAGAAAAGACACCTCTTAGCTGGATCCAAGCTCTTTCAGCCTCCTAAAGGTACCACAGTATGTCATCTAAAAACAACTGAAATGGTCAGATGGAAGACGTCATTTTTAAGGTACAGGTTAACATTATAGGATAAAATGAGACTCCTTACTGTAATTGTGAATGATATAATGGATTGGAAACGACACAGTATCTGGCATTATTTAATGACCTGTGCTTGTAGAAGATACTACAATGGCACGTTTTTTGCTGTGTTGACTTTGTTCTCCAACACTTTCACTTTAGTTTTAGGGTGTTTTTAGCCACAATGGGTCACCTGGGTGGGAGTTGTGACATGCTGCCTCAATTTAAGGGAGCAAGTTTGATTTGAATTGATTTATTTATTTATTATTTCACTTCAGAGTACATTTAAAAACATTGGAATGGAGCAGGCAGAAGGGAAAACCTTGTGCTGCGTGCCCGCTTCTTATAATAAAAATCAATAAAATAAATGGCCTGCCATAGATGTTTATTAACTGATGATCTACCAGACCTGTACTTTGGTCAGCTCCATTTCTTGTTTGTTTTTTGGATTGTATGCCTTCCGCCAGGTTTTATTGACACATGATAAATTAGGTAGAGATCCAGAAGACTATAACTGAGACATAAAAGTGTCTTGGGCACCTTGCAGGAAAATTGTCCTGTTTCTTTGTGCTCAAACTGTGGGACTTAGTGTAAAAAAAAAAAAGCTACACTGTTCGCTCGATGTGTGAACACCCTCAAACTGCTGAAGAAAATCTTTCTAAGCTTTTTAACATCATGGTCAATATTTAATATTCTAAACCCAGCATATTACAGAATGTTGTTACAGTTTCTGAGAAAAATCAGGAAAGGTAATTATTTGAGTTGAAGTGTATGAAAAACTAAATAGAACAGAGCTTGTTATAATTCTTCTCGGTTTGCCATTCTGTTTCTCATTATTGTTAGAAAGCCATCCACTGCATTATGCTTCCATCTGGAGCTGTGTGCCAAAAAGCATCTGACAAGATTTAAGCACTTGCCAGCATGACGACAGATGATCACTTGGAGGAATACTTTAGTTTCTGGAGAGAGTTTTTACTGTTTGGCACAGAGCTTTATACAGAGCCTCAGGATGAGTAAACCACCAGAATTAGCTGCTCCGTGGGAATCCAGTGCCATCCCAATACTTCAAGCTTTGTTTGTATCATGTACTTTCTAAAAACCCTGACTGGAAGAATAGGTTGTGGAAACTGTGCCAAACTCTCATTTTGTGCATGTGCTTGTTTACAGAACACCAATTTAGGAAAAAGAAATCTCGAGAGTCTCCAACAGTGGTTGATATGAGTCACATTTCCCTAAAATAATACAGTCCATAAACTGGAAAATCGTGAGGAAACATCTGCATTTCATTGTTCAGTTTCAATAGGGAGTTTTTATGGACATACAAGTATTGTGCACTTTTGACTGAAACATTTTAAAGAATAAAAAAAATGAAGAAACTATGATTGCTTATGTCTGTTTACTGTTATGTCCTTGCAGGTGTTTTACTATTTGGTCCTCCCGGATGTGGGAAGACCATGATCGCCAAGGCAACAGCCAAGGCCTCAGGATGCAAGTTTATCAACCTCCAGGCCTCCACGCTGACAGACATGTGGTATGGGGAATCACAGAAGCTGACTGCAGCTGTCTTCTCGCTGGCTGTCAAAATCCATCCCTGTATCATCTTTATTGATGAGATAGGTGAGATTCCTTAATAAGGAACCTGTTGAGAATGATTGCATGAAAAATGTAACTTTATCATACTGTCAGATGTGATTTATCCTCATCTTTACTCTTTCAAGCAGAGATGATTTAAAAAATGTCATACTTACAGTTTTGACATTTTTCATGCCAAAAACATTGTTTCCTTCAGATTTTAATTCTTGTGAGGCTGAAAAAACATCTAAGGTAGCCTTTATTCTATAGTTTAGCAGCTCATTAGAGAGTAGAGAGTACAGACTGCCTCCCAAACTGTTAATCTCATTTGTAATACCCTCAATACCATGTTGGGGGAGGACAGGAATTTGGACACTGTGAGCACCCTCCATAGACAAAATCAAGATATCAATGAAATCATGAAACTGATTTCAACCTGTTGGTCTCGGTTTGTGTACAGTGCTTTGTGCTTTAATTTGCTCCCTGTCTGTTGTGTGGTAGAGTCGTTCCTGAGGAATCGCTCCAGCCTCGACCACGAGGCCACCGCCATGATGAAGGCCCAATTCATGAGCCTGTGGGATGGTCTGGACACTTCCTCAACCACCCAGGTGACACAGTCACAGCTTTTTCCCATTTCATACCCACAAGATTGAGTCACACTGCTCAGTTCTGGACTGGATCTCTCTTGTCTTGTCTTAAAACCTGTCAAAAGTAAAGAAGCGTGCGGGACATAATGCATGCTCCACATGGTGCCTGTGCTGCTTTCAAGGAGTAACTGCAGTCGCCGGTTATTACAGCTTAATGCTTATAATTGTAGGTGATGGTGATGGGAGCTACAAACAGGCCACAGGATGTGGATCCAGCCATTCTGCGCAGGATGCCCACCACTTTCCATGTTGGTCTCCCGGTAAGACATATATAACACTTTTCTATTCAAGTAAGTGGTAAAGTGGTATCAGACATTTGACACCCCACTGTATGCTAACCAAAATGGCGTGACATATACAGTATGTAATATGTTGGAAGACTCATGTTTACTTCTAATTTGTATAACTTTATATCTTAAATGTACAGTATGTACTTTTATATTTTTCGATGGACAAGACATCTAAAACTATACAAGTTTAACCTGTACAGTTGGACAGTGTCTGATGCTTCTTGATAGATCCATCTTTCTTTGATTCATTGGCTACACATTTATCTGCCTTTTTGTCTGTCCCTGTCCTTCTGTCTTTGCAGAACGTGAGACAAAGACAGGACATCCTGAGACTGATTTTAGAGGGGGAAAATGTAAGACGTGATTTCTACTGATCCTCTTCAGCTGTGGAACAAATCATTCCATTCACAGCTCTCATTTGTCATTCTCAGAGACCATTTCACACCTGCATTTCCACTGTCAAAACACATGACTGTGAATAGCTAGCAATTGATTGGCCGCAAAAAACATGGCCAGAGACCAGTGACAGCTATCACATAATTGCATATGATTGTCTCTTATCGCTGTTCTGCTTTTGTGTTCAGTTAAGCAATGCCATTAATCTGAAGGAGATTGCTGAGAAGACAGAGGGCTACTCTGGGAGTGACCTGCGGGAGCTTTGCCGCGATGCCGCCATGTATCGAGTCCGGGACTATGTACGCAAGGAGCAGATGAGGCAGATCGCTCAGCAGCTGCAGGACTGTCAGGAGGAGGAAAAGTATGACTCATGTTCAAACACCCACAAGATTTTATAGGCCTCGTGTCCAGGACATCTCTCTGTTGTTGCACCGTACAGCCCTAAACAGTCTGAGGTTCTGAAAGTTGCTATAAACTGGTATGTACTATAAAGTCAACCATTTAATGCCATGATATTCCCCCAAATTAAGCACACCAAGCAAACTAAGCTGCTCCAAAAATCAAGCTTTTGGAGCAGCACTTAGACTGTGGGATATTAAAAATAATAGTGTTAAGAATAAACCATGGATTTCAAATATGGTATGCTTCAGAATGAGTTGAGGTTGAGCCCTCATAAACAACACCTACTGGAATATTGACCGCAAAAAAAAAATGGGATGAGTTTTTAAAAGGCTAAAGATCTGAACTGTCTAACCCATGTTTCAGCTGTTGCTAAGCAACTACAGAAACCCCTCTTGGAGCAAGGCATTATTGCTAAAGGAAGATGGTTTGAAAAGAATAACGGGTTGCAGAAACAAATGCTAAAGGCTCTCTGCAGACATGCAGCCTTACTGTAGTTCTCAATAATCAATGCACCAAGTTGATCCTGTGGTCAAGAGACAATAATTGGCTTCACATGTCGCAAATGGGAATGTGTTTGATATATATTGCTAAACATGCCAACATTGTCATTTTGTCAGAATGCATACTTTAAAACACTTGATTTTGAGTGGGCACTCTCCCACAGTGCAGTGCCAAAAATAAAGAAGCTGCTCCCAACTAGAAAGCTGGAGGTGAAACAACCCCTGGAACTGCTTAGAAAACAATTTATAATAATAACTGTTGGAAAGATATGTACAGTGTGTTTGTTTCTCACAGACTACTGCAGTATACAGTGTACTGTAAAGATTAGTGTGGAGTATGACATTGGGGAAACAGCTGCGGTTTTGTATGCCCCTGTTCCTGACCTCTGACCTCTTGTGGCCTATGCTCCAGACCTGTGGATGAGGAGCGGTTGCGGCCAGTCACCCAGCTGGACCTCCTCTTCGGCCTGGACAAGATGAAGGAATCTAAGCGGGCCACGGTCTCCATGTTGCCCACCGTATCAGAGGTTCCCCTGGACTAAACACCAACACAGCGCCACTGACGGGAAACATTTTCTTCTCGCTTTTGTCGACAGTGCGTGGTTCCTGCTCCCCAAGCAGAGACTCCTCCATCATGTCTGAGGTGCTGCTGGGCAAGACAGCCATATTTTTCTTAACCTTTATTTATCCAAGCAGGGGTTGTTCTGAGCGTGTTTATTTTCGGCCCAGCTGCCCCGCATGTGTACATTTAGAATACAGTCAGAAATCTTAATTCTCCTCCTCCGGACCACTGACAGCTCCAGTGGAGTGATTTACAGTCAATACCTTGCACAAGGGCACCCCTACAGTTGTTTTTGCAATAGCAGAAAGATTTTTTCATAAACTTTATGAATGTGTCTGAAGTTACTGCTAGTAGAGAGTACACCACTGTATGCTGATGAGCCACAACACTGAAACTACTGACCTACTCATGAGTCATCTAATGTCTGGACTCCACATGAGTGTAATCCTTTGACGTAAGCAGCTATCACTGCTATTGTTCTGTGGCGGGGGCAAAAACATATTTGGAAAAACAAAATATCATTTTAAAGGGATATTATTCAACCCTTCCACTGTCCCAAGTTTCTTTACACTATATTCTCTGCAAATTGCTAAGTAATGCATTTCAGCAATATTAGTTTTCCAAATAATTTTTGGAAATATCAATATCAACACAAATAATTAGTCACTATGAATGAATTACTCTTTTTAAAGGTACAGTATTTAAATATTTTAGTTAAAAACATTCACAATTGTAAGTAAGATTGTCAAAGAAGTCTGTGCATTGTATTTGCAGAAATATCTACTGAAATTAGCATGCTAACCAACTGCAACACTGCTATGGAGGCTGTCCGCTCATGTGAATATGACAACAAAGGAGGAAGAGCAGAGAGAAGTCAGCCACAGGTGAAATTTCACATTTTGGCTTTCACTGCCAAAGAGCACAGATAAACAGCACTACATCACTCCACTGGGAATTTCTGAGACCGTGGTCACTGTACACTGTGGCAGGATGGGTTCAGTTTTAGGCATAAAATCAATCACAACACAATGCATTGGGTCTGAAGGGCCAATAGCGGGAGTTATTTCCCTGAGCTGTCGAGTAATATGTGAAGACAAAAGCAGATCACAAATCAAACGTTCAGGTGATGAGAAGAAACCACTTAAACCTTTATTAGAAAACACAGTTACAATTATCTGAGCCCGCGGCAGCAATAAAACACACTGTTACCTGTTACCTTATTATATCAGTAATCATCCATCTACTAAATGGCTGTAAAAAATACAAACTGTTGTATTTCTGCTCAGACCCCCCAGCTGTTAGCTGTGTCATGCTGTGTAAAAGTGAAGTTAGAGTTAAGGACAAGACTTTGAATGCAACTGAAGCTACCAAGTCTGATGATTAATCATTAAGTTCATTTAATGCTGCTTTGTAAGGCAAAGTCTTCTGAGCTTCATCATGTCTTCCATCCAAAAAGACAATAGCTGACATCTCAACAGGGTTTTTCACAAATGAGATTTTAGCATCATATTTATTGTGTTATTATATTTAGTAGTGAGTCCCTATTGTTATACATTGAATGTTTTTACAATGAACTTTTCGTGTCATGTTTCATGCATCAATGGCTGTCACTGCAGCAAACATCAGGATTGCATTGATTTTCATTTCATGTACAGCACAACTTTTAAATTGAAATTCTTTCAACCAGCTGTCAGTCTGTCACTGAAGATTTAGTGGCATGTTTTTCTGCCTCCCCTGTGTATAAAAAGCCTCATTATTTTCCATATGGTCACAGCATGTGCTCAGGGGTCTCCTGCAGACCTTTTTCCCATGCAATCAAAGCAAACCAGTTTGGAAAGCCATGACCACATGGTGGCACTGTAGCTTCACTATCCTGTAATGCCGGCAGGCGTTAGCAGGCTGAGACATGGACTGCTTTTATTTAGAGCAGTTTTTACAACGTTACAGACAATGATATAAAGTGTCCTGCATACTGGATTGTTTCTCCCTTATTGGTTCATTCAGTGTTATCTAGACATCTGTTGCTCTTCATTACAGTACCTCAGGTGACAGTTAAAGGTCAAAGTGTTGCCATGAAAACCAGTAATTGTGTTGCTGTAGCTTGCAGGTCTGAGTTACCTTTCATGGAGAAAGGTAACAGCTGTGTAAATGCTTTCCCTCCATGCAAAATCACTTACCAGGTTGTCCGTTGGTTATGTGGCAGAGACCTGATTCTATGAATACAGTCTCCATATGCAGTTACTGTAAATTATAATGCCAGCTATGTGTATGTGTTGAATATGAAATGTTAAACATGAACTGTAGAGTGTATTTATTATGTATTTACTGATGAAAATATTTCTTTTTTTCAACCAGCAAAATGTTACCTCTATTATTTCAGCATGGATTTCACCATTTGTCTTTGTCATGTCCTTGTATAAATACTGTATATTGAAGGTAATAAATATCCTCATTACCAAAGGAAAATCCAAACTGTGAATATATATTCAAACTTTATACAGTATATAGTATTCCAAAACTGCTAATTACTCAAATACATTTTGTAAATTGCGATATGCATGCATGTTTATGCTAAATGTACCAGAAAGTTTCTTACTTTCTTACTCCCTGCCTTGACTTCCAAAAAAGTAGATATATGGTGCCAGCTACTTTATTGTTATCTGAATCATTATTAACTGTAAATTTGTTGTTGGAGACAGAGCATCTATGCTTTAGGCACACATTCCTGAGCTATGTTGACCATAGTCGAGCAATTACTCTTTCCTGTTTGTTGCAGTTTGTTCCATCTCTACTGCTGCTATCTAACAAAAGCCTTACATCTCTAATAAACCAACTTTTCAGGGCTTGCTGACAAACATTTATAATTGCATTCTGGGTTTTAAACGGATGTCTGGCTATGTGCTGAGGTCATGGAATCTGAATTATCCGTTCATAAGGGTTCTTCAGTCTAATGTTAATGATTTTTTTAAACTCAGGATTTACAGATTTTAATATGACCACAGCTTCACTGATGAGTCACAACATTAAAACCTCTGACAGGTGGAGGGATTGATTATCCTGTTACAATGGCATATATCAGGCAGCAAGTGAACAGTCCTTGAATTCCGTTGATTCTAGTTCCGTCTGGAAGCAGAATGAACAAGTATAAGAATCTGCGAGACTTTGACAAGGGTCAGAGTCGGGTCAGAGCATCTCCAGAACAGCAGGTCTTGTGGTGTCGTTCCAGTATGCAGTGGTCAGTGTATACCGAAAGAGGTCGAATGAAGGAGAACCAATGAAATGGTTACAGGATCATGGGCGCTCAAGGCTAATTGATGTGCACGGGGAGGGGATACTGTAATACAAACTTCACCATGCTGACCTCTGTTCCATCACTGAAAGCTCCTACTATGGGCATGTGAGCATCAGAGCTGGATTATGGAGCAATAGAAGAGGTGTAGTAGAGTTGTAATAGAAGGTGTCCTGGACTGATGAATCACGTTGTCTTTTATATTATATGGACAGCTGGCTGTATGCGCATCATTTACCTGGGGAGAAGATGGCACACGGATGCACTAAGGAAAGAAAGAAGGCTGGCAGAGAAATGCTCTGGACAATGATTCTGACACACCCTGACACCCTGACACACTGTGAAAAATGGCCAGGAATGGTTTGAGGAATATCAGGAAAATCTCAAAATGCTGAATTGGCCTCCGCATTCCCCAGATCTTAAACTGATCCAGGATCTGTGGAATGTGTGAGAAAAACAAGTCGGATCCATGCAGGCCTCACCTTGCAACTTACAGAATTTAAAAGGATTTGATGCCAAAATCCTGATGTCAGATACCACAAGACGCCTTTACAGGTCCTGTGAAGTCCACATCTTGAAGGGTCAGAGCTGTCTTCGCGCTCTACGCAACATTAGGTCGGCGGTTTTAATCTTGTGACTGATCGGTGTATTTGATAATTATAATGACTCTACCTTTGGTTTAAGCCTCTCTTGGCCACCATCCAAACTCAGAGAACATTACACACCATCACCTAATCACTCCTGACTGCATCCAGCTCTGACTGCAGTAACCCCCTTCAAAATCCTATTCATATCAAGGGTTTTATAATGTTTATTTATCACTTTTAAATTGATTTTGAATTAACTAAAGACTAAGGGATTTGTTGTTTTAGCCATCCCTGCAGCATTTTTAGCCCTGAATAAGAATATTTAATAGGTTAGCTTCTAATCTTTTGGGAAAATAAAATGGTAGTTGTGTGTTGAAAGGTATTTGATGGGCAAATATGCCATTTCCAGCTAAGAAACATCCCATTTTCTGTAATATGAGGCATGACTGAACATTATGTTGACCTTTCTCTGCGCTGCACAAGCAGATAGCAGACTGACCCACCAGTACATAAGATGACAAGGATGTATGTAGCATAAGGTCACTTTAAGCCCATTCATCTCCTCTAAGATCCAAAGCAGTGAACGTGGTCTGGGACTGACTAATTTAACTCATATATTGAAATAAATTGCCAATAAGGGCAGATAAATTTTGTTGCTTGTAGCATAGACAGATAAGATGATATTTACAATACAGGCTTTAATGAGGCAAAGTCTGGAGTGGTTTCCACCAATTAAGTTTTGCAAGGATGCGTGTCTGATCTTTGACTCAGAACCATTGATTAGTTATTCATAAAGCTATTGATGAGTTATTCATGAAGAGAGAGTCAAAGTGAAATTCTCCATTCCAGCTCTTTTCAATTAGGGGACAGCTCCCAGTCGATAAACATGATGGAGGAAGCTCTCCCCCGCAGCACAGCTGGAGATGTCAAAGACTTCACATGGAGAGGAAAGCTCAGACGCAGATAGAATCTCTTCTGTCTGGCCGGTCTGTCAGTACAGCAGCTCTCAGTGCTGGTCTGATGGTCTGAACCTTTTTTCCATCAGATAGGAGCAGTGGAGAGAGTGTATAATGGCCCCACTCTGCTCTGTGACAGTCCGCTGAAAGCTTCAGCGCCATCGTACATGATCGAGCGAGCCCAAAGAAATCCGTGGCAGCTGTTATCCCTGCCACATTTCTCAGCAGGATATCCTGTTGCCTGCTGATGCTTAGGGTTTTATAGCTGTAACAGATAGCTTGCAAAGCCGTATTGCATAAGCCAGTGAAGGGCTGCAAACAGCAATCGAGGAGTCCCAGAAAGGAGCTGTTGGATGAGATGACAATGTTTATCCTGTTTTATGATCATTTTGTGTTTTCTTTGAATAAATGGATAGTTGCATTGATGAGAGAGGGATTTAAAAATGGTGCTGGGTCAGCAACTAACATCTAGGACTAAACAAGCAAGTGCCTCAGCTTTTAAGTGCATATTTGAACCTTAGGTTTATTACGCATCTTCCCATCAGTCAGTCAGATGCAAAAGATAAAATGTTGCACATACACATTTTGCATAAAATACCAGAGAATGGCATGTAGACCACATTATATATTTAATCTGATCCAGTCCAACTTTATTTGTATAATGCCAATTGACAATATACATTATTTCAAGGCACTTTACAAAGTAAGGTCAACACCTCACAATGTCAGAGAGAAACCCAACAACTAAGTATGTTTTATAGAATAGCTTAAATATAGTGCAATTTTCCCTTTAAAGAAACTGTTTGACATTTTGTGTAATACTCATATTCACTTTAGAAAGATGAGATAGTTTGTACACTAATTACAATGTAACATCCAGCAGCTAGTTGGATTAATTTAGCATAAGAACCAGAGAGGGGAGGGAAGAGACTGCCATCGTTCAAAGGTAACAAAATCTACCCAGATTGCACCCCTGCTGTTCACTCATTAATGTTACATCTTGTTTTTTTAATATGTACCAAAGATGTGCAAGAATGTCACCACTTTGTATTCAGACCCAATAGATCCACAGGGGATACCATCCCCATTGCCAACAACCCTTTCCAGTTAGTGGGTAGACATCCCACTTCCCATTTCATATTTTACAATCTAAATAATATTCCTTTACTCCCATCACTTAGGT
Source organism: Psettodes erumei (assembly GCA_016785225.1). Lineage (NCBI taxonomy): Eukaryota > Metazoa > Chordata > Actinopteri > Pleuronectiformes > Psettodidae > Psettodes > Psettodes erumei. The sequence continues at coordinate 3,220,007 of JAFBJZ010000781.1, forward strand.
TCTGTGGCATACAGTAACATATATCATCCTTCCCTGAGGTTGTTTTTCCAGATTTGCCTGATTGTTTAGTTGATTCAAACATCATATTTATAGTACCTCCATACTCTCTCTCTCTCTCTCTCTCTCTCTCCCTCTATCACTTTGTCTTTCTTTTCTTTTTTCTTTCCCCCATCTGTTATGATAGAATATCCATATTCTCTTCTTTTGTCCGATATCCTCTAAATCTTACCCTACTCCTGGTCCAAGGGTGTAGTTCTACCAAGTGAATCACCATATCTCTTCAAATATTCTCTTTTAACTCTCTTTTCTATACCCTTAACAACTGCCTGCTTTTTTTATAGTCAACTAAATTCTTAAAATTATGTGTATTCTGCAAGGTTTAATGCCTCATTTCTCTTTTTTATTGCTATTTTTATCTTGTGCTCATCACAGAACTTTTTACCCTCATGACAAAGTTGGTATTCTGGTATCTTATTGATATTCATTCTTTCTCTGCCCCAAAACTAATAGTGCTTATTTTTTTGCTGATGTAATTTATTTCCTGGTTTATATTTACCTCTTTTAATTTCCCTTTATTTATTATTCTATATTCTATAATGTATTTCCATCTCCCTTCTCTCTCTTCCTGTACAATTTTTCTTTTTAATCCTATATTTATCAATACTGGACAGCGATCACAACCTAAAATGCTTTTTTTTTTCAAAAGTACTTCCTATCTCCTGATCTTACCAAAGACTGAGATCTATTGCTGATTCTGTACCCTTCATTAAATTCATGCTTGTGCCTCAACCATCATTTAAACACAACAATTGCTTTTCATTCATTAGCTCACCTCAACTTAAATCTTCTTGTTCACAGCAAAAGACACATTAATGTGGACTTTATTGGAAAAAATAAATTTAAACAACATAAGTATATGTAGAGATCCTGCAGCCACAGGGTCTTCAGAGCAGCCTCAGTGGGTCTGGGGCTCTTTGGTTACATGTTGTCTGTCTCTGTTGGTGGGAGAAGAGAGGTCTTGCCTACATTAACCTTGCACACTGATCTCTGCATGACTTGACCCTGAACGGAACGCTTTGATGATGCTTGTGCTTCATTATCTGTGTAAGTGCTACAAGGGCATTACAGTAAAAGCCACTGACATTCTCCATAGGATCCCCATTTACCCTTATCCAGGAAGCTGTAAAGCATGGGCAGCAAATTATGCATTTCATGTGTTGATATCATGTGAAAATATCTTTATAAATCATCAAAGCTTTGTGTAATCATTGTAGACGTTATGGCCCACAGGGTTTTACTGAAAGTTTCAGGAGAAAAGCTTGTGTTCATTCAAGAGATGCTCATGTATTAAAAGCTCCGTTTGGTGATCATTAAAGGGAAAGCCAGCCAATATTTGGAATGTTTTTTTTTGTGTCAGTTCCACTATAATTATGGCACCTTTAAAATACAATAGAATCATTGCTGTTTTATGTTATCACAGCTATATATGGAGTTTGTATTTATACTATATAATGGCCCTAATGTTTACACCAGCTGTAGTGTGATAGGCTCCTTAGAATAATGATGCATGATGAGACAGCGATATACACAGCTGGCCCGCACCCCCTCAGAGTTAGTTGTCTGCCTACCTGCAGAGATGTAGAGTTGAGTAATCTGTGTCTGTGTGCAGTATAGACAGCCAAGACAGTTTAGACTCATAGGCCACAATCTAGAAGTTAACAATTTGAATGTGGTTACTGGGTGTTGGAGCTTGCCACTGCAGAACTGCTCAGTAAAAGTACTTATAAAAAGTATAACTAAATGAATATCATGGCAGCTGCATCCTAAGTAGTTCTATTAGATACCTATTTATTTACAAAAACACATGTTTAATAGTTTTAACTTGGTGCAGCAGCAGGTTTCTCCCCATGTGTGATCTCAGTGTTGATTTAGCCTCTAATGAAAATGTTGGATTCAAGGGACTGAGCTGTGGCCTTGCATGAATGAACCCACTAATAATTGTTTGAATATTTACCGCTTTTTTAAGTATACAGGAATTATAAAGCAACAAGTGCTACGCCCCTGAGTCCTCACAGTCCAGCCTTTTTGTTTTTTATCCAGCTCTGCTGCCTCACTCCTAACTCGACGGAAGGCAGAGTTGGAGGAGAGGCCGCTACATTACCAGATGTAATTGGAGTGTCTGATGACTGCAGCACACCAATATGAAATGTAATCAGAAGGTGTGTTACGGTGGACCAGGTGTTAAGAGATGGGTCAACAATTTGGACTTATTACTGCTGTTATTGAGCATCCCTCCTTGGACTGAGAACAGCAAAACTGTTAATGAAGTATGAACACTCAAGAATGAATTGTGTCACCTAACCTCAGAAGTATTTATCGCAAACACATGCAGTAACATTTATAACTGGTTTTCTGTTCAAATTCATGCTAGTATGTTATTGTGCCAGGCATGTTCCCTCACAGTGCTAACCACTCTGATTGGTGCAACACTTTGACTGCCATTTGGTCAGAAAAACTGAATTTTGCTATGTAGGAGATCCTACATTCTGATCCCAAATTCTACAAATTCACTGCCACAGTTGGTGATGTATAGCTTGTAGCATGTCTGAAGGTGAGACGTCACACTGTTAACAACCTGTCCTAAAGGGTGCAGTGTGATAGAGTTTGGAGGGATGCTGTTATGTTCACAGTTTCTCCTGTTTGTGTTGCTGGAAAAAGCAATCCATCATTGTTTTAGGTTTCCTCAGTAACCACAAATCCAGCTTCCTGGTACAGGCCTCAGAGTCCTTGATTTGAAGTTGCTCCAGCAGTGATCTCACAGTAGACAGCAAAAGCAATTTACTGAAAAGGGAGCTGCATAATCTTATATGTATCACTTACACTGGCTAATCCAAGCTATTTAAGAAACATACAAATCTTCTGGAAGTGTGTGATAATATTGTCACGTTTAAATCTTGTAAACACTCCAAATATATTTATGAATCTAGGCCATTACAGAGATGCATCTTACAGTATGCGACAGATGTCATAATTAGTCTTATGCATTTAATTTAAATTTAAAGTCTCCCATTTCATTAGGTTTTTGCAGGGTTTCAATTTTTAGACTATGTAATACTTAATAGTTTCAAATTAACCCCTGCTCTGCTCATCACAAGGTGATGCAATGGTACCAAGAGTTACCCAAGGCAATGTCATCCAATATTAATTCTGTATTCAAATAAGCAGAGTGGGTGAAATAAGAACAAAATAATAATATCACTTGACTAAAATGATATTGACCTGGATTTTAGTTATAACAGGGCCAAGGTTGCCTTCTTTTCATAATCATACATGTATCCATTAGTTTCCCTGCTCACCAGCAAGGCAGTGTTTCTTCTAAATGTCCAAGCCTGTCCCAGATACATACCTGTCTGAGATTACCAGAACATGAAAGTTGGCAAGTGCATTTTTTGATGAGTGAATATTAAATTTACTTACTTTGTTTGTGTTTCCATTAATGAGCTGCATTTTTAACTGGGGCACCACAGCTCTACTGCTCATGCCCCTCTGAAAGAAGTCTAATGACACCCTTGCTGTCACCCACTGAACATTTCCTTCCTTTCTTGCTCGCTTCCTTTCTTTGTCTTCATCTCATGAAAAGAAAGAAATGTTAACATAACACCAGCGCATCTCATCAGATTATCGGATGGTCTCTGCCAGACCTCTGCCACACACACATTCCCATGTTCAAGAGTCACATCAAAAGGCAGCCAATAGTGCAGCTAGCTATGCTAATAAAGGCAAGGACAAAAGCACAGCACCCACCGAGGAGAGCGGAGATGGGATAATGATCACTAATTAATCATGCACTGGGGTCATGCGGCTCATCTCTTCACCAGCTACACAGGAGCAGGAGGGAATGACTCACTTCCCGCTAAAGGCTCCACATAGGAGGCAGCTGAATGGAGTGAGACATGGGTATCTCAGCAAGACGCCTTTTATTAGTCTCAGTCAGAGATGCAAATTTGTTAGCTGCTCTGGAAAAAAAAGACTTATTTATGCATGTCCAATCATTTATTAACACACTTAAAGACAGTGTCTATTCTTGCATTACATGTTTATCTCCCAGAGAAGCTCATACGTGATGTTTTTGAATAAATTTAAATTTGCTTAAACATATGTTCCCTGATTTTCACACAGCAAAGAATGTCCTCCCTTTCTGATTGTTGCATTAAATATTCCTCTGACACATTTAAGTGCTGTACTTATGTAAGTAAGTTTTGATTTAATTTAAATACAATGCATTTTTATGATTAAACCACCCAGAGGTATATAAAATATAAACAAAAATATAAATACACTCAAAACACATGCTCCCATTTTTCATAAATTGAAAGTATAGATCTAATGATCTTACATTCTTGTTCACTAAAGCCCTGATTTTTCCATCGTACCTGCCTTTAAAAGGACCAGTACATATAGTATTGTTATCTTATGAATAATATTAACATTATTATCCTATTATTATATTAAACCAAAATTACACTGTAAATTGTCAGCCGCATTGTAAAGTTTTATAAAACACCATTCCCTGATATTTTGGCACTTACGGTGCAACATGTCCTGGTAACTTAAAAGTTTTCTGACTGCTCTGACCTCTTGTCTACGGTGTTGTATACTGCATCGTTTATATATCCTTAGATGTTATTGTGCATATTCTGTTGCACAAAATAACAACAAAGCTAAAAAAAAAAAAAGTTTAACTCTTGACATTATTTATAAAACTTTACATACTTTGTTCCTCAGCACTGTAATTACCTTTTCTTTTCTTCTCCCTCTCTGTTATCCGACCAGTAGCTTGACATTTGATTGCTGTGAATTGCTTTCATAACTACTGACAGTCTGACAGGCTCTGTGGTTGGCTGAATGGTTTGCACCTTCACCAGTAAAAAGAGCAGGAACTAAATAGACAATAGTAGGACAGAAATAGACTTGACAGCACTGGTTGTCTATGCATATCCCAAAGTTTTGACTCCACTAAAAGAGAAATTATGGCAATAGCTTTATGTAATGACAACAAGCTGAGTTTGGATCCTCTGCAGCTTTTAAAAAAGAAGGCCTTGTGTCCAGAGCATAAAAATGAGCCATCAGTAGGGGCATTGCATCCCATCATGCATATCAAAACTGTTTTGCAATGTCTCCCATCTTTAACATTAACATTCAGAGATGCAGTTGATTAAACTTTCATGCAGTTACTTAACTGGATGAGTACAACTGTTGCCAATAAGAAGGGGCTTTCTAGACCAACTTCAAGTGGAAAGGTTCTCTAATGAATATTCAGATAGGCACTTGAAAGGGATTTTAGAGGAGGGGGTTCCACAAGCAGCTCCAGTTGTTTATGACACTGGTTGCTGAATATGTATTCTCCATCATTAGCAAATGTTTGCTATTATACAGCTGTGATGTAAATATTGAAACATCTTGGTTTTAAAGGAGGTCTTTAATCTTTAATCTTTAATCTTCGGACTTTGGGTGGGGGAGCAGTGTCAGTCTGTCTTATTTTTGGACTTACAGATGAGCAATATTAGCGATAGGCATACTAAAGTCGGTTTTGTGGATTAGTATGTTGAAGGATTTTCTTTGCAGTTTTCACACATACAACCAAAACATCTGACATCAAAATATCCAACATCACTTCAGCTTGTACTTTCAAATTTTTTTCTGCCTTATTTCCTGAAATAGCATGGGTCAATTAATACTTGTGCCGCTAGCATGGTCAAAAACCTAGAGTACTCTTATCACCACAAATTAAATGTACGGTATTTTCAAATGTAATATCATAGAGGGAATCAGCATCATCAAGAAAGTAACATTCTCATTCATTGCTGCACACGGTTTTCTGCTATTATGCCTGTCTTATTTCTGTCTGCTCTGCAGTGGACACTAACACAACACACTCAGGTCTTCTATTTTTTTACTCCAGATATAAAAGAATTATAAAACACATAACCCGATCTGCAGGAAAGACATTTGTGACATCCAGGGTTTATAACAGAAAAAATGATGAAAGATTTCATGAACTGTATCAGCTTATCAGAATATTCAGTCTAAATTAAATCAGTGAAGACAGTGAGTATACTCTCATTTAGAGTGACAACAACCAAAATACTTCCAGTTGTAACCTTGGTTATGAGTTCCATAAAATTCTCAATCACAGCATCAGAATGATGCTGCTATATTATTGTTACCATCACAAATTAGAAATGAAGACACCCTAAAAGGTAAAACATGCACAGTTGTGTAAACTTTGCTTTAAAAGAGTCTCCACCACACATTGCCTCACCAATGGCAATGTGTGCTTTGAAGTAACTTAATCACATTGCAGTGAAATGTTTTTTCAAGTCATATTAGAATTAATCACGCCCTCTGCTGAGGTGGCACTTTGTCAAATTCTAAGCTCGGGGCTTGAAAAGCAAATGAAAACCAAAAAGCTTTCCACGAGAAGATTTGGGCCAAGCGCTCACATTTTAGATGTCATGTATTTGATGAGCAGAGGGTATAAGACCCTCACAATTAATTTCCTGTCTGTGAAATAATCACACTTATCCAGTCAAACCCTCTGAATGAGGATTAAGGAAACTAAGCAGTAATACATTTTGGGGTAAAGTAAATGCATATTTATAGCTCATCAACCACAAATATGATTTATTCTACTTATCCCTATCCTCATGAAATGATAATAACATGGTTGACACTCCACCCCCACCCATAAGAGATGTAAGAGACAATAAATTAACTAAAAAAGAATATGTTGAGTCCTGTTATTTCCCAGAGGTCAGATTTTCTCTTGTGTCCCAGTTGTCAGGGGACAGAAACTGATTTATGCCTTGGTCTCTGGACTCACTGAGGAGTGACAACAATCACACTGCCCATTGCCACATCACTGCATGCTGCTGGATGGCTGATTTGACCCACGTGGCACTGCCAGTGGTGGCGCAGCAGTAGCAAGGACACACAGTAAACACAGATATATCATTTGCGGCTGAGAGTTCACCTTTACAGCTTTCCCACTCTGCTGACTAGAGAATCAAGGTGCGCATCACACATCAGTGAATGTGAATGTGAATGACATTTGGCAGATGGTTCCTTGTGTGGTCTGGAGTGTGAAGACATTGAGGTCTTTTTCCACAGCCCTAAATTCTTCTGTCAACACAAAGAAAGAACTGCACATATCAAAGTGAAAAAAGGCACATTTGCTCAAGGTATATACATCTCAGCTAAGCACATGCATGTCTCCTGGAGGAGGAAATCCAATCCTGTGACTATGCAGTGTGGGTAGTATTCAGCTGTGTCTGCACTGCTTTTGAGTTGTGGATGACTTTAGGGTCCTGGGAGTCTGGTGACTCGTCTTCTCCAACGCCTGACATTATTTTCACCTCTGTGACTCAGCGGCAGGCTGCTGATGGCCTGCTTGACATTCTGATGTGAAACAAACAGCTAGCAGCCCACTGGCTCACCATCATCACCCCCACCCCCTTGCATTCATCTTTTCCATCCTTGTTATTAATTTGATTGGTTTAGTCTGCTACCTTGCAGCTCCATATAGCTGTAAAATGATGAGGGATTATGACAAAAAAAATCAGAATGTCCCTCGTCCTTTGACTTCCCTGGAGAAACCATCATTTTCAGCCAAAATGCGAAAGGTGTATGTTAAAACATTTCTGGAATACCTCAAGTTCAGAAAAGAAATACTCCAAGATGAAATCTTCCTCACCTTCCTATTCTACAGAAGCTTGATTTCTGGCAGGGTAGTACCATCAACCAGAGGTTTTCATCTTCCAAAATGTGCAGGTCTTTTATATCAGGTCTACAGGAAGGGTGGTATCCTCCTCTTTCACCTTGGTGGTGGCTTGTATCTGTTGGTCTATGGTAGCAGGTTCCTGCAGCTTGTTTAAAGTCACCAATTTTAACACTGCCCAGTCCGTTGATGTCAGCATAGCTTTGACTGTGACAGGTCAGAAATTCCCCTTTCTCCGGCAGTAGAAAGAAAGTTCACTTGTGATCTAGTTGAAGACATCCCAAGACACCTCCTGCTGGTAGGATTCCATTCTTCCTGGATCAACTAGGCAGGGGGCATCCAGACACAAATACAACACCTGAACTGGGTGAAAGGTCAACCAGTCAAAATTTGATGAAGCTTTTATGCCTCCAAAACTTCAGGCTTGCAACATCTGGAATAATGGTGAAATTGGGGGGACTAAATAACGTTGCCAGGTGAGGCTTCGAACAAATTGGGTTGCTCAACTTTGTTGAGCAAGGGACACTGTAGACCCTAGTATGTGCAGTTTCTGCAATAGATAATAGGACTGCACCATTTTTTATATTCCCTCAGGTGAACTTCAGGGACAATTTGATAACAAACGCCACTTTTGTTCTCAAAAATAGACAGAATAAAATGAGTCTACATGCATATCAAGCCAGTTGCAACTTGGCTTCAGCCCGTTTTCTCTGCACAGCCTGTCCTGACAGTAATTACAGCTCTGAGTGAGTGTGTATGCACTCATGCTTGTTTGTACAGTAAGTGTGCGGCGAGTGGGGCTGGCAGCCCAGATAAAGCCTGAGGCGAAGCCCCTTGGAGAGAGGTGTGGGCGGAGGGTTGTGCCACTGCAGAGGCGACCTTTTGAATAAAAGCCACTTCCCTGTGAGGAGTCCAGGTGAGCACACAATTACATTTTTATAAAAGGAAACTCAAAATGTAAATGCATTCCTCTCATTCCAGCTATAAATATTTTCCTCATTTTAATGTAGACAGACTGCATGGAGATGTGCTTGAAAGATTTTTTGACTTTGTTCGTCCCTGCTTCAAAAGCTTCATCACAGCCAATAAGCAGAAAGTAGCACAATAACTCCTTGTCGGTGGCAAATCCACAAGTAAAGTAATAAGTGACTATTAATGAACTCTATACCAGTGAGTTATCTATGATATATTGTCTGGACAAGCTCATCTGCATCATTTATGTAATTCTAATTCTAATATTGAACATTCATTTGAGCATACTTTTATTACCATTTTTCCCACAGTTCTGCAGCCTGCCGCCCTGGAGTTTCATTTGTAAAGTCTCCTGTTTACTGCTGGGTGGACAGTTAATGCTTGTCTAGTCCTGCGCTTGTATGCAAATTACGATAAGTGCCTATCCAATTGGCTTCCTCAGTAGTGGCACTGCCTCATTTAATTGCATGAATTTATGCAAATCAAGTTCATCTGAAGTTCAGCCAACCTCTTGGTTCAAGTGTGATGGCCAGTGAATACACATAGGACACACAACTGGTAACATACCATATGTTCAATTTGAGAACAGATGCAGAACCTATATACAGTATGTGTATATGTGTACTGAGGTGGACCATGGGACTGGATGTGGGATGCTTATGCCTGTTTCTAGGTGATGTGGAGTTCCTCTTGGTTAAATGAAGGTTTTTAGCTTCATATTTACTGAATTGTATGGGCTTTTATTGAACTGCAAAAAAGGGAATCTACATATTTCCCTTAATGTTGTATTCCTTTGTTGTATTCCCTTGGGTATCTTATCCATTCTCACAAAAGAATGAGGTTCTTGTGCTACTTTAAGAGATTGTATGTGTTTTCTGTTACTTTTTAATGGCGCTGTCAAAGTTCAATTTTCAAATCTAAGAGCAGCTGTGAAAATCTGTGTGGGAAAGTTAAAAGGTAGTACACTCATATTCTGCTGTAGCGTTAAACAAAAACTACATTATTGTAAATTCATGATTTCTAATTGTGTTCAAATGGATGATGAGGTATCTCCTACCTACAATGCCGTTCTTTTTACACTTCCCAGGAGATTCAAAAACAACATCTGTTCGCAAATGGCCTCATGTGAATCCAGCGTCTCTCGTCACAACACAATAGAGCACTAACGAAGTCAAAACTACCAACGACAGTCACTCCTACGACTGTTGTTGTGTCGATTATCACTCTAACAACTGTCGTTGCACACTCATGACCCTTTGACATCACTGGCCTTGTGACAATCCCCCACAAAGGTTAAATACCCTGGATCTCCACACCAGTTCGTCAGACTAGCTCACCCTAGTCAGACCAGCATGAACTGATGAAGCCTCGTGGATGAGAGGCGAAACGTCTTCAAGACCTACAAAGTAAGTCTAGTTGATTTTGATTAAAATTTCCTTGAGATATCGTAATTGATTGAAATGACCCGGAAGAGTCTACGTGGTATCCATTATAGCAGCCAGTCAGTTTCTCTAAAATGCTGATCAGAGGAGCATCAATGCTTCCTATCTTATCTCCTTCAGCACAGGATGTACTGAACCAGAGAATTTTCTATATATTAGAACCTCCACTTTTCTGAAATATAACAAAATATCACCCATTCTATATTTGCAGAAAAATATATGAAATATATGATTTTTTGTCTAGAAGCAGGTGCAAAGAATTATTTTATTATGATTTTACATATTAAACTCCATTCAACTCCATTGCTGAGACAATTTGCAGAGAGTAGTGAAAAGTGTCTGTATGGAAGAGTCCCTGATCGTTTGCAGTTTTCTGTCAAATGTATATGTTATATTTTGAGACTAAAATCACATGTACACATGCAATGGTGAAGCTTGAACTCTTATTTCGATAATATGTTTTATGCACAACTCTGAATAGTGTTTTAATTTGAACTGGGTGTGTACAAACTACAATCCTGAAAAACTACAATCCAATTCAGAATGTCACTTAGAATTTATGGAGAGGAAACATTCCTTTACCTAAATGTGACCAACTGTAACATAAGAGCTTGGATTTTGTTCCCACTGCGAGCATTGTTTCTGCATGTGATGTAATTTTTCAGATCAGACAGAGCAAGTGATTTGCACACAGCAATAAATCCTTCCCTCTCCTGCACCTGACTCTCTCTGCTCTCATGCAACTCTCCTCCTCTTGATTCTCCTTGAGGATAGCGAGGAGGTTGGGGAGGGGGGAGCAGCAGCATACAAATCAAACACTCACGCGCCTCCAAGACATTTGCTCATACAGGGTCTCCAGGGTGGGACTGTACTCTGACAAGGAGGATTTTTAATCTGCTCTCACAAGTCTGCATACTACTACAAGTTACAGATACAGTTTATTCAGTGGTTAGTCGATGCTTTCTGCAACTGTGTTTATTCATAATTAATTGCAGTCTGTGCTCTGCAATTTCAGTCACTTGTGAAATGTATTTAAGTTGCACCTTTGGGGAATAGCCAGATGTTAACTGTTTGTATCCTCTATGCCTCACTTGATCTGCAACATCAACAGTGAGCAGAGCTGAGGCCTATGATCAGATGAGTAAAAACAGTATGCTTTAATTGATTTCATTTTGAGGTAAACCCCAAGGAGTTAAATGTTCAATTTCAACTTTGCCTTTTCTGTCATTTCACCATATAGCAGGTGTGCAGGCAGAGTGATACAGCATTTCCCTTGGGATCTCAAGGTGCAATTATACAAAATAGATGCATATATCATAATTAACAGATAAATAAGAAGTTATAAAATGTAAAACATATGTAAAGTATACAACAGTGACCAGTACAGGTAGAATTAAGTGCAAATCATGCCTCAACTGAGTTTGCTATTCAAGGGTCAAACAGTCTGCTGGATGGAACTGTTTTAAAAGAAGTTTTGGACTTTACTCCTGTTTCACCTGCCTGAATGCAAGAGGTCATATAGTGGAGATGGCGTGAGGAGCTTGTGGTCCATCATGGACATACTACTGTCATGACTGCTTGTATATTTTGAGTTGTCTCGTGAAGTATTAAAAGTGAACTTTCTTCTATACTGGTCATGCAGTCACAGTCAGAATGATGCAACACTAACCATTCTACAGCATCTACCCTGAGGCTGGGGTTATCAGTGTCTGCAAGGTCACTATAGGATTTATAAAGGGAAAAGGCAAATATTTGTGAATTATATAAAAAATGTGCATCAGCATCTCCACGTCTGAGGCTGAGGTAATGAGCAGGAGAATGGTAGATTGCCCAATTTTGTTTGGGAATGAGTTTCCACAGAGTTTCTGCAACTGCTCTGCAAAGAACTGTTCAAATTCAAGAATTCTTCATGATAGTGAAGCCAAGAGGGATTGAGAGATTGACAGGCAGACTGATGTGGGTTTGACACTCTTCACATTAAGCCAGTTGGGATGGTTCCATATCAGACCAGGATGTCTGTCAGATACTTTCTTGGGAAGGTATTCTGGACATGTCCAAATGGAGGGAAACCCTGGGGCATTTTCAGAGCATGATGCAGGAATAACACATCCTACACTGCCTTTGGGATCCCAGAGAAAGAAAGGCTGCACAAACACATAACATAACCACATGAGTATTTGGTTGTGTGGTATGTATGTGCAGCACATGTGCTGTCCGATTGATGAATATGTTTTATTAATTTGCTTGTTTTTATGTATTTATTTTCATGTTTTTGATGAAGTGCACTGAGCTCTAAGGACCACCATGTTTCTGCCTTCTAATGAACTACCCAGATGTTAATGTGCAGAATGCAGAACATGAACCCTGATCTCTGATGTCTAAGTCTGAAAAAAAATTTTGATGAGCATGATCCACACAGAAAATGTGTTTCCCCCTAAAAATGTATTAGGCAAAACAGTTTAGCTGCATGTAAGGTTTATGTCACATACGCCTCGGGCTACTGTTACAGCCACTCTCCCACATATGAATGAAAAGCATATTTCTATTAATATCACTTTTAATTTAATTTCCAATTTTAGGAATTTTATTGAGAAAAAGTTACATTTGACATGAAAATCCTGTTACAACTATCTTGATACGAGGTAGTTGACTGAATACAAATCATCTGAGTTTCCAAAACATGCAAAACGGAAATATAGTGTATTAAATTTGACTTTCGTGCAATGAATCCTAATCCATGACTAGATTGGGTGCACACACTTTGACACTCCTTGTGTAGAGCTGCTGATACTGGAATTATTGAAATTCAGCATCCAGCGGTGATTAGAGGATGGAATTGGCGACATAAAATCTATTCCTCCAGTTGCACAGGCTGCCTTGCTGGGTACCTCAATCATGTTTTCTTATTAGACTTTGGCACTTCAGTAGAATACTCATGTGTAAGGTGAATATAATCATGCATGGGAAATGAATAGGACAATTGGATGAAGGATTTGAATATCTTGCTGCTCAGATGTTAACTCTCATCAAGTAAGGAAATAAGGGATTATTTCAACAAAGACACATGGACCCCAAAGGGAAGTATCTGTTTAATATGTGATCCTGTTTTGCATTGTGACATGTGTGCTCTGCCAGCTGTTGCTACTACTGGTGTGCCACCACTGCTAAACATGCTGTTATTTTACCATTTTTCTGCCCCTATCTTTTAATGAAGGCTTACAGTGATTGTGATGGAGCTGCTCCCCCAGTTGAGTAGCACTGACTATAAATCGCTTTGTGCCTTGCTAGAGCCTTGCTATATGACTAAGATGTAAATGTGAATTAGTGTCAGTGCAAAGGATGTCAACATGAGGAGCAGAGCTACTGAGAGAGCTTTTCTTTGGAAACTGAACTGACATGTTCATTTCCAAAGCATTTTACAACATATTCTTTGTGGCACTAGCACTTCAACATTCAGTATTTCTCTAAGAAGCAGGAAATACCCTGTACACAGTCCTCAGTCTTTAAAAAGCACAGTCATTTGTTCCCATCTTGCACTCTGAATATTGTGAAAGTAGGTGGCACTTTTCATGCACAGTAGATGATGCCTCATTTCTTCTAACCCTAACCCTAATCCAATGAATAACTTTCCTTCAGTTATTTTCTTGCAGTTGCCTATAGGCTCAAATATTGTATGATAGCACATTTTATTTGTTGATTTGATTATTTGATTTTTCTTGATAATATACAATATACAATACCCACCCATCCCACCCCACAACTTTTCTTTTATCTGTGTCTCATCTGCGTACCCAATATGCCGCAATTAATGGCCAGAATGCCATGAAATTTAGTGTGAATATTCATGGTCCACACATTTCAGGCCTTCTCTTTAGATGCAGCACCACTCTTATGAAATACTCCACTTACACACAAGCTATTGCATAACGGAACAGGCAAATTACTATTTGTAGAAGGTACCATTTTGAATTTTTGAACCTATTGCCTTTTACTGTGTACACACGCAGCCAAATGAAGCAATGGCTTGCTGACATTCAATTGCAAACATTAAATTCATCAGGGAGCTGCTTAAAATCTGGCTGCTGAGGACCATCATTATTCATGACTGCATCAATCAGCTTCTGAGAGAAAGTGAACAGTTGTCTCTGGAGTACCTCATCCATCTCCTTACCATCACAGACCAACAGCTGGAGCTGATAACTGCCAAGCCTGCATATTTCCGAGAGCTGGATGAGATTGTCAACAAGAGAAAGACATTATCCAGAATTAGCTGCTCGAACTCTGTTGGAGACACTAACTTCCTGGCAAAGGTCTTCCCCTGAGTCAGTAGACCTGCCAGAAGAAGCTCATGACTCTGGAGCAACAAATTGGGTTAAGAAAGGCTTGATGGCAACATGTGTCCTGTGTTCCTGCTGCAGAAACACTAACTGAGGAGGAGATTGAAAAAGCATCTGAGAAAAACTTTATGGATTTCTAAATGAATTTTCATCAGCAGTGATATGGCAGAGGCAAAGAGAATTGTAGTGGATCTGAACAGCACTTTGTTGCCATCAGATGCGCTATACATGCAACACTCAAGTGTAGCAGCCTCTTTTGGGAGCATGTGGGCCTGTTGCTCCACAAACTGCACACAGCAATCCCCTGAAGGGTCAGCAGGGAGGGCAGTGAGGCTGATACCTGAAATCTGGCTTTACATGGCAGAAATAATAACCCCAGTGATGGAAGGGAACCTCATGAGAGGCAATGAAGGCAATGGTACCTCATGTAATGGTGTGCATCCTGGTGGCAAACATCACAAACTTGCTGAGCCACAGGGCTGCACTGATGGCCTTGGAAGCAAAGCAGACAAAAGCAGGGTTCGGCAGGCAAGATTTCTTCACTGATAAGGAGGATGTAGAGACATTCTTTGCCATCTGGAGGGTTCACATAACCCCATGACCCCCCAGGTCTGAAAAGATCTGAAAAAAGATCTGAAAAGATCTAGTTATAGTCCATTAACTCTACCATTACAGTAAATATACAATGTCCAGCAGAGTTCTGAGGCACAGCACACCACAGAAATTATGTAGAAAGTCTGTTTTTTGTTTTGTTGGGGCTTTTTTTTGGATGTGAATGTGCAGAGGCTTTAAAAGTGATGTCAGTGCATAATATCTGTTATATTTCTTTGTGTGCAGGAGGGGCTTTCTTCAATAAATTAGGTCTGAATGCAAAAAAACACATTTATTCACCAAGAATAACCTTCCATTATTTTTGTTCCTTAGGGGATATAAAGAAGAGCTTTTTATAACACCAACTCAAAGTGATGCATTAAAAAACCCAGAGCATTAAATTCATTTAAGTCATTTTCTAATAAGAACTCTGGACAATGTCCAGACCTGATTCTCTAAAAGTTGTCCTTTCACACATGTAGCGGTCAACTGAAGATTGATGCGATTTCCCCTACTGGAAAAACTTTGGTGTAGATGAAGGGTGGTGCCTGCAAAGCTTGTAGGAGACAGGACATGACACAAAAAGTATGTGGTGGAAATCGCAGTGTTTTATTTACATCACAAACAAATGAGCCTCTTGCCATCCCTTGAATTTCTCTGACGTTTTCAGAAGTATCTGCATCTCGTTGTCACTCCAGTCAAACATTTTTGTTGCGATCTTCATGTTAGTTACCCTCAGTCTCATAAGAGAAACTTCATCAATCCACCCACTCAGTGTTAATTATTCAAACAATGAGCCACTCCATTCACACATCAGCTCAATTGAACATTACATGAACTTTGTAAAAGGGAATGGGCAGGGCTCATCGCATTTGGCACACTCACGCACAGCTCTTCTACATAATGTCTACATAAGTTCAGGGTTGCAATGCATGTGTGAAAGCAACTGTTGTCATTTCGAGCCCTCATATTTCTCATATTCTTCTGGTTTAACAATTTCCATTTAGTAATATTCAGGAGAAATGATCTTCTGCCATTCACTCTCTGCTGTAGGTGCAATTGCTTTTCTTGCTGATGTCCTTCTCATCTGACTCAAAAGTCTTCATCTAATTTCAGTGTCCAGAACTGTACGACCTGAAATGGAACAACATTTTCATGCGCATATCAAAAATCAAACTGTGAGGATTTTGTGATACTTTCAAATCATGTAACAACAAAGTGCGAAAACTGAGGGTGTCAAACAGAGAGGTGTTATTTTTTCATGGAAATGTGATTCATCCTCCTTAACATTTCAGCACTCTGCTTCATATCTGTGGAAGCAGGATCAGTTTGTTGGAAGTAAGAGATCATGGTTTATAGCACCTTTCTTTAAATTGATAATTTTTATTATTAAGTAAGTAGTAATTCAGTCTGTGGCTTTTCTACAAGAAAAAAAGTCTCTGCTACACAGGAAATGATATAATTTACATTCACAAAATCAACAAAAGTATGTGTTTGGAATATGCAGAAGAAACTGATAGCTTTATAGTCTACCTATAGCATATTATCAGGTTAAGATTTGATAGATAAAATGCCTAAACTAAAAATAACTGTATTAAAAAACAATAATAGACATTAAGTATTTATATTCCCTTATTTTATATTTGTTTCTAATTTCATGTTGAAGATAGGTCATTTCTGTCAGGTACAACAGTGTAAATTGGGGGAAGTTGGTGAGGGATCATGTCTTTGTTGCTGCACAACTGACTTCTATTGGTTCACGTGCAGAGTGGGATTGTTATGTGCTACCACTAAAGCTCTTCGCTGACACTTCCTTTTATATCAGATAACACGCCTGGCTGTTTACACCCTCTCAGGCTAAGAGTGGTGTTAGTAGAGACAAGGACTATGCTATTTCAGTAAGAGGGTGAAACCATTTTTTTAAAAAATGTCATTGCTTTAGTGATATGTAATCCATAATTATGCAGTGATTAAAGAGTATGTGTACACTGCATATGGTATGTATGATTTTTGAGATATTATCTACACATCCACTTATTCATGTCAGATTGGTGAGTTTATTTTGAGGATCTTTTGCTGTGTTTGTATCAAACAGACACAGAGCGCATCACCCATTGTTAAATGAAGTGGATGCCAAATATGTTGTGGGTATTGTCGGCAGTGACATACAGAAGATAGAAAAAAAATTTTTAGTAGCAGTCCACATAAGTTGTATAAGTACTGTACCTCACATGAAATTTACTGAAAGTCCTTTGGCTCATTATGCTGCTACTGGACACATTATTCAATTACATTAGAAAATCTGACTTTGAAGTCTTAAGAAGTAACAACATTTATATAACATATTATATGATATACACACATATAACATTGCATTGAAATGTTTCTTTGCAGTGGCAGACCATTCTTTAATCCTGCAGAAGACAAAATACATCTGTCTTGCTAAACATAGTTCAACTTGACCTCATCCATCTCTTCATGATGTAACCCAAACATGTCCAAACATATGAGCTCTGTTGTGTCATTCCATCAAGAGATGAGGATCTCTTCACCCAGCTGCTGTTGGTGTTTTACTGCTGCGGTTAAGTATCTCTGTGGAGAGTTGAAAGCAAAGATAAAATATAGTAAACAATAAATTCAGATTAAATGAAGTCATGATTAGTTTTTGCGGGTTATTCAGTCAATGGGTATGCTCAGTTTTTCTTTTGAATGCCTTTTGCCTTCACTCTAATTTTCAGTGACAGTGTAACACTTGCTGAGTTGGACTGAGCTCATGTGAGTAACTTCTATTGTTTAGGGAACATGGACAAAGGGCCATGAAATATCATGGCACAATATTTGCAATACAAAACCATGCGAGTACTGAAAAAATATCCCATTGTCAGTTGAAGTAAATCTTATCATCTGGCAGAGTGAGCATAGCAATGTGGAGTGGCCTTTCAAAGTCAGAGTATCCGTGTTCTCTCTCACGTCAAGATAACAAGCAAGCTGCATTCAGTTAAAAAAGTGACATGAATTTATGTCCCCTTCTGATACTGTATCTGGAGTGTTTGTTTTTTTTCTCTTTTTTAGTGTGTGACCTTTGGCCATAAGCAGTCAGTACTTAAGTTCCCTGACTGGTGTCTATGTGACAATAAGCAGTGACTGACTTAACTATTCAGGAACTCCTCAGGCTCTTATCATTCTCTTCTTAACGCTGAAAATGTTTGTTTAGTCATTCTACGATTCTTTTCACAGCATAGTATGTTGAATGCAGAAACATGAGATGATCAAAACTGGAACTTGTCAATGCATAGTGTTTCCTTTGCATTTGGTGAGACTAATTTGATACAACATATGTGGGACTGTCTTCCGAAACAACCACACTCTTTCTGTGGAATGTTCTGTTTAAATAAAAAAAAAGACTACACAGACAAGTCCAGATGTGGTATAGCACAGCTGGATGTGCCGCATCAGCTGTTGCTGTAACTGAAGCTATTGCAGTCCGAGAACAATCACAGCCACTGGGACTCATCTTTATTTCAGGACCTGGAGTCTTTTGTTCATTCTTCAGTTCACTTGAATGGGCAGATAGGCTATGCTCACTCAAATTAAGAAGATGTTGTCTACAAGCCCAGAAAAGACTTTCATGAGCCTTTATGGTCTGAGAACTTGAGGTATTCCTTGTGTGTTTGTATTCATTATAAGATCAGTACTGGAATACTAGTATGGGGTGGACCTCCCGCAGTCTATGGAGCTATAGGAGGGCCAGGAGCAACCATCCATCCTTTCATACTTATCACATGAAGGTTATAATGTCATCTGAGCAAGCACCACCCTTTTCCAGAGCACTGCTATGTGATATAGAGAAAATGGCACTCCAACAGTTTTTTCAAACCCATGAAGCTAATCTGTGGTCAGGGCTGTGCACACAGCTGCATCTGGGCATGTTGATGGAAAGATGATAATAAGAATCTCAAACTACCACCTTCATTGTAATTTCTAAGATAAAATTCTTGCTTTTAGGCTCTGTAGACATTAGTGACTGGTTGTCGTAGTAACAGTGCAGACAGGCACTCAGTGACATATGAACTGTCTCCAACACCATTGGATGCAGCAACAAGCCAGTAAATGTTTGTTTGTTGCTGCGGATGGACTGTAACTGTGTAAAACAGCAAGCCACAGATGCAGTAATGTCTTTTCTATAAAGTATCAGCAAGACTGCATCAAATGTGTGTATTTATTACCAGTTGATCAACCGCATAGAATTTAAACTAAAATGACAGGTGTTTTCATATTTAATCTAACCTTATTAAACAGCATTTTCCAAAAGTCTAAGTTGATGCATCTCTCCTTAAACACTTAGTAAATAATGAAAATCGTATTGCAGAGACTTGAAAAAGTGCTGGAAACAATGATCAGCCATAAAATTAATACCAGCTATTATATTTACATGTTAATTCGCTACATGCATTGGTTTATCAAGAAAAATCATTGTTAAAAAGCCAAAAAAAGGATATTAAACTTAATGTTTTCTTTGGACAGTTGCACCATGTGGATAATTACACTACATACATCAGGTGTTTGTGTCAAATAGTTTTGTTTTGTTTTTTTTAATATCCAGAATGAATCTTGATTGCAAAATGCATAATGCATAGCTCATCCAGGCAGTCCACCAAGAGCATTCAGTAACCTTGACCAAAATAAAAGTTGCCACCACTGTTTGAGCTAGGTAGACCACACTTCTGATCTTATCATGGGTAATGGATGTGAACAATTCCACATTACATTTACCTGGTTTGGGGTAAATGGGAAAGAAATGCTTGAGCATTGCTGAATGAATAGCCTGCAAGTCATCAGCCCAGATGGAGAGCATGATTCAGTAGCAAGGATGATTTGTTTAGTTTTGTACCTTTGAAAGAATGAAATAAGGAACCATTCACCATCCTTCTCACATGAGTGTTGTCCTGACAAAATGCTTGTGTGTGGGTTAAAGAAAATATACGATTAAATGATTTGAGTATTCTGAATGCTTATTCCAAACTTACTGATGAATTGCGATGTGAGGCTTAAGTGCATTATTATTATGTATCTATGTCTGACTCATTATGATTTATAAAACTACAGAGAAAAAGGCTTCACAGTGAAAAAACACTTCTCAGTCTATTGCTGATAAAAGGCTACTGTTCTATTGATTCTGAGAGAGAGTAGGCTTTCTGTGTAAAAACTGCTGTCACTGTGCAGGTTCTGTGATGCACCTAAATGAGGAGGCGGTCAGTTACTTTCAGTCATGGCTGTGAATCTGTATGCATCTAATTCATTTAAAAAAGGAGTGAAACAACACTGTCTCTCTGTGTTGTGTAAACAGGGATATGGGCTTTTCATTTTCAAACAAATAACACAATCTATTCTACAACCATGAATCCATCCTGTTCATCTCTATGATTGGATCTTATCCTGCACTCTCAAATCAATATTCATAGACCAGTTGACTTGTGTGAGATGCCACATGAAGGCTGAAGCCAGGAGGACCAGTGGCTTGTGAGTGAGCATTAAAATCTCAAGATGGAAGCAGCAACCAACGCTGTCCTTTGAAGCTTGTGTCTTGAAGGTCATTTGAGCTGCATGAGTTGCGTTCAGCCTCTGAAAGGCACCACTGCCCACGCAAAGGTCATAAATGCTATACGAATATCTCAAAGCCAGTGTGTCATTGCCAGTATCTAAGCATGGAGTGCAGCCACAAAGTGTCAAGAAAATCAATACAGAAAAGAAATGTGACTTAACTGACACATCTGATCAAGGACAGACAATTTAAAAGTCCTAATCCAACACTTTGTATTATTTCATCGAGTTTTGAATGCAACATACTTATTTTAATGGACTTTCTTTGCACAGTTTTACTCATTAAACAGAGTGAAGGGCAATTTCTTTGGATTCTTTGTTCCTTCAACTGTGGTTACTGGTATTGCCCTGGATGAGTACCCATTTCTTTTGTCATGCTAGGAGCAATCCACTATTTTGGTCCATACTGACATTGTTGACTCTGTCATTGTAAGCATGCTGACAAAAGCTTTGTTTTGTACTATTACAGTGCTGTACCAAACAGCTTGTCTAAACAGGAGACGGTACAGCCAGCTTTTAAGTCGTCTGTCTCACATATGTCTGATGGAACACATTTGCTTCTATTTTGATTACTTAACAACTGTCTACACAGGGTGCATAACATCTTGTGCCATATGTGTTTAACTGCATCCTTATGTGTGTTTTCATACTGTACTTCAAGTCTATTTTCTTCTGTGCTTCTATATGGGTTCACAAACATGAATGACCTGCACTCATTATTTAGCCTGAAAACATTCTTGTTCAAGGATTGCAGGAGACAAATGCAGGTATAAACCATGGCTGATAGATGCAGTGCAGATACTTTAAGAAAGAAAACCCAAGCTTCAGGCGAATGAGTTGACTGGGAGGAATCAAGGGCATGAACAGACAAAAATAACTCCAAGCAAGAAGCAGGAACAAAGGAAAACCATGGGAAACGCACACAAGAACAAAACAGACACACTGACAAAGACTAAGGGAAACACAAAGAGTGCGGTCAAATAGTTTTTTTCTGTTTAGAAAGGGTCCTGACTGAGTGAGATGACCCAGAAGTATCTAACTGGCAGCCGTGATAACAGCTGGCCGAATTCTCTAACAGCTAAGAGAAGGGACTTCAATACTTTCTATCTTATCTGCTTTAGCATAGAATACACTGGAGCTTTATTTAGGAAAGGGAAGAGAAAATGCCAGCTGCATTTAAAGTGATGTACCTGTACTACCGTAGTTTGAAAAAAAGCCTTGTGTAAGTGCAAAGCAGAGATTCTGCATGCACTTATACAAGGCTTACACAAACAACTCCGCGGTTCTCTTTTTCTTCCTTATGTATGTATTCCTTATGTATTCTCCTTCAACTCTTTCCTTGACCTCATTATGTTTTCTATCGAGGTCAAGGAAAAGTGGTTAAATTTCAGAGTAAAATCCACAGCCCATGACTAGGCCCAAGAAATCACTGATGTCTGCAAAATCTGATGTGATAGAGTTTATTGTGCAAAGACGAACCTAACACAGCGATAACACCAAAAATATCCAACAAATTCTTACTCTCTATGCTCTGTCTTTATACTCTGTGTGACGCTTCTTGTCTAAATGTTGGCGTCTGTTTGGCCAGTAGCTTACTTCTAACCAATTATGCCTAATCAGGCTCTTATAAAATGAAACCAACAAGTGTCATGTCAGGAAATGCCAAAGCTCAGTCCAGCTGATACTAGTATTCTTGGGGCTTTCCCTAATTCTCTGTCGAATTCCCCTAAAAAAAAAAATTGTTATTGTGCCTGGGCATTACTGAACACGTTTGAAAATAAAATTATGTCAGTTGACACCAATATTTCAGGAATGGAGTCAAGGATAAAAAAGAACAGGTGGAACACATCAGGGTGGGGCAAACAATTACAGGAGAGGGAAAATAATCACAAAGACAGGAACTAGCATGCACACTGGGTGGGAACTACAAAATAAAGCAGGAAACACAAGCATCCACAAGTGCTAACAAGAATTTCAGTGACAAGCCTATGTAAATGCTTATAAAAGACTGAATCTACTGCTGCTGCTCTGCTAACGTATTGCTTTGTCTGTGCTGGCAGTGTAGAAATTGCATTGTTATTGCCTCACAGAGCCACTAGCATGACTACAGAACCACAGACGACAGTCATAAGATGCATCATTTCTTGTGCAACAGTCAAGTTTTCCCAGGAAATGTCTGGTGTCGAGAACTGTAGAATGTGGAGTGAAAACAATACTGTAATCATGGTTGTAATTCATAACATGGCAGTCAAAGATGTAAATGTGTGACATTATTACTCCAAGCTTCGCTTTTACTGTTCAGCACATAATCACAGATTTGATGGAGTCTAAGACAAGGTCCTTTGAGAAAGACCTTCATCTCCCCCTCACTGACGGCAAACCTGATTGACTGCAGGGCAGTTCACTATAAGACAGAGCTGAGTACTGAGAGCAGTCAGACAAGGTGTCAGGATGAGAAATCTTTGCACGGGCTCCGTCCCACAGATCAGCAACAATGTGCTGTGACAACAGCCAAGTTCAGATTGACTGCTGCTGTAACTGGCTGAGACAGCACTGGAACACCTGAATGTACTTGAGTCTATGCTCACAGACTAACTGCTGTCAGTCCTCGCTTGGCACCTTGCTGCAACACCAGAGCATTAACAAACTGACATAGGCAAGCTGTGCAATTTAGTTTCCACCTCACCCACACTTCATGACTTCACTCGCGTCTTAGGCTTCCTTTACACACACACACATCCACACACGTGGATCAGCTCACAGAAGACTGTAGTCTGTTTACATAAATGCAAGCCTGTAGAGAGTAGTTCATGTCAATTTCTAGGATTTTGGGGGGAAATGAGAATTGTTCAGTGTAAATAAGGCTACAGCTTTAAAGGGCAAAGGTCATATTAAAATGAGGGAAATGAAAAAAACGAAATGAAAACTGCACTGCAAGTAAAAGGTGTCTCCTTAACTGCGCTAAGAATAGTCATAGTAAGTAACAGTAACAAAATAGTAATTCCCATTGTCCTCTATTGTGAATTCATCAACCCCAGTTTTAAACTGGATAAGTTGAGTAAATGTCCCAACCACTGTGAACAATTTAGAATTTCAAATTAGTTTCAAAGCAGCAGCTTTAACTATTCAGCTGATGTTTTGAACATTGTTATCTCTTGCATAAAAGGCCTGCTACTTAATGTCCCTCAGCATGATAAATGGATATTGCATATTAAATCTGAGTCTAGCAGACAATTACTGACAAAGAATTAAGTCACGCCAAATGTTCTTTACGGGTCAATTTTTTGGCATTTACTGTCATTTCATCATTTCGTAAACTGGCTGCAGGGTGCAAAGGGAAGCCCATTATGCTAAATCTCACCAAACCGCTGTTTTCTTTAACTGTTCTCAAAAGACAGCAAAACTGATTTTTCTCTGGTGACTGGCTGTGAGCTGTATGAACAAAATGATTGGCAACTGTCAACGGAACACAAGGTTCAAGTCAGCTTGAAAGATTTAATGGATTACTCAAAAATCCAGCAAATAAAATTGACTTTATCTATTCTATTGGATTAGGAATATTATTGACACTATTGGGTATCTTAAAATAAATTGCTGTTTTAGGCTGAGATATTTCAGTCAAACTGACAATATTTTAGCAAGTATGCTGCAAAATCATAGTCAAAGCAAGCTCCTTATGTTTTGAGCCAGACGGTTCCATCAAGTGGGAGTTTTAATTTCTAGAAAATCTGGTTCACAAGATGCTTTACTCTTTGCATTTTCTGAATGTAGCATATTTTTAAAAATTAAAGAATTCCAGTTGATGGAAATGTTAAATTTTAATTGTGAGATGCAAAAGCAACCATATGTGACAGTAACTTGGAATTCTCATGAGTAGTATTAATTACAATGTTTGTAATTAATGCACTAGGTCCATCAGCTCCCTGACAAGGGATGGTTCAGGAAGTCCATTTACTTTGTTATCCTTTGATAACACATTAAGTGAATATAGAGACAGCGGTATGAGAACATATGGGAACACACACACACACACACACACACACACACACATTTACAGATCTGTAATTCAGATGATGTGCAGCACAAAGGACAGATTCCTCACATACTCGTTGTGTAGGAGGGCTCTGATTCTTGGCAGTCTGCAGTGTGAATGTGAAAATACAAGGCAGTGAGTCAACACTCACATACACTCACACAGCTAGAGGAAAACACAACATACATGGCAGTAAAATCAATATAGGGTAAGAAGAGAGATATCTACTTTGTTCACTTTGAAGTGTACAGGGGTGGGTGCCCTCATGTACAGTTCCTTTGATGCTGGCACCCCTAAGAAGCATGCATTTACCTTCAAGCAGCATGACAGAACCTAATTACAGAAAGCTTCCTCCAGAAAATAAAATGAAGGGGGGAAAACTATTTTTGCTGTCACTTTGACACTTTGCAGATAAGCCGCATGTTCATTTGCTACAGGCTAATCACTGCAGGAAGTGGCACAGACTAATATCCGACTCCCTTACTATGATTGGCCGCTGGTGGTGGCCGTGGAAGGAAGTTGATTTTTAAGGACGGACCACAAAAATCAGATACATACACTAATCAACCACACTACTAATACCTTTAACAGGTGAAGTAAATAACGTTGACAGTTTTGTTACAATGGTACCTGTTAGCGACTTGGGATGTTAAGCAGCAAGTAAACAAACAGTTCTTGCATTGGAAGCAGGAAAAGTGAACAAGTGTAAGGCGCTGAGCGATTTGATGAGGGCCAAATTCTGACAACTGGGTCAGAGCAACTCCAAAAAAGCAGATCTTGTATTGATACAGTGTTGTATTCGTACAATGCAGTGGTCCTTCCCAAGAGTGGCCCAGGTAAGGAGAACTGGTGAAGTGGTGACTGGGTCATGAGCACCTAAGTTTTGTTGATGCGCACAGCGCAAAGACTAACCTGTGTGGTCCAGTCCCACTGTAACACAAATTGCTATAAACCCTTAATGAGAATTACCAAATGTATCCATTCTAACATGTGAAACTAAATGGTGATTTTACCTGCAAAACATCAGAATGATAAAGCAGCTATATGAAAATATTTTTTCTAACGGTACTTGATGAAATGACTATGTACACTACAATGTGAGTTTCAGCTCATTATTTGGCTCAAACAATGATCGTTAGGCAAAAGCAGGTGAACATAGTGAAAAATGTAGAGAGCTGTAGAGATCCAGGCTAATGGCTCTGTTCCAATAGCTTCTATATCACAATGAAATTGCTCATTTGGCATTTTTTTCATCAGTCATCAGAGAATATGAAGCATCCAAAACAATTCATTTTCCACTTCAGCAGTTGGTATAATAAATGGAAAACTTGATTTTTAACAGAGTTGTTACTTTTTCAGAACAGAAAAAACTACAGTTCTCAAATTAAGAAAAGTACAAAAGTGTACCTGCTGTACATTATCTCAACAGTATCAGTGCCCTTGTTTTCTGCTTACATTATATAAATGCTAACAGCAACAGCTCGACTCCCTCTTATAGTTCAAGCTGTTTCAGGAATTGCTGAGTCCAGTAGAACTACAATGAGAAGAATGATTGTACTTATTTTCAAATGGTCAAACATAATTATGCTAATCCATACCTGCTGAATGTATATGGACAACAAATTCATCATAATGTCTTAAAAGGTGACATTTAGTAGTCTCACATTGACACAGCCATGGCTGTCCACTCTAAGTCTTATCTATTTTGTTACAAATCTCTCAGATTTGGACTTTTCTACTTGACTTATTCTCCACCAAATTGGTGAATGAATTAGTGAATTGGTTGTACACTGACGCCTGAAGCTAATCACAATCACTCCCATTCTTTTATTCATTTATTTATTGTGTAACTTATTCCCCACTGGTTTGAATATCTTCAGACCACAAGACACAAAATATCACACAGACCAGTCTCATCCTTATGTCTCTACAGGACAGATCCAGTCATGATGGCAAGCTGATAGCTGTCACCCAGACTGAATAAAAGATTTAGCCCCAAGCAGACAGAGAATAAAAGCGTCTTTTTCGGGTCATCATCTTCAAACATGTCCCTCCGTGAGTCCTTGCAGTAGCATGACAGCCTTAGTGCTAATTCTAATGCTATGAATGTTTCGAAGGCTTCTAATTTCTTTAGGCATGTTTTTATCCCTCATAATAGGCCTATCAGTCTAGTCAGCAGGGATGATGAATTTTGTGCAACAAATTGTGCGCAACAGGCTTTTAATGGCAAAATGTTCAGTGCGGCTAGAAAGCAAAAGCAACCTGTTTGTCCCCTGTTTGTAAATGTGGGCAGAAAAAAGACCTTTTCATTCTCAGTCTAAAGAGCTATATCTCCACTGCTGAACCAGTTATGTGTACATGAGGGCATACCATCTGAGGTTACAATATAGGCCACAATGGCATTTTAACCAAGTGTTTCTTTATTTACAAAGTGAAATACTTTGCCACTTCCCCAGCTTGTTTCTGATGGTAATGACAAAGCAGTCAAACAGAGTAAACACAGAGTAGTTGTAGACACATTGCTCTTACATGATATAAAATAGCAGTCAATTACAAAATGATGCAAGACAGCGGTTCATCTGTTTGAACAAAATGGTCTGTATTCTCAAAAAATCGAGGTAGAAAAAGCGCACACTGCTCAACTAATGACACAGGTTCTTACAGGTCACCAAAGAGTTCAAAATGGGAATGAAGGGGGGGGGGGTGACCACGTCCAGACTGATAAGAGAAACACTGCCGACCACAAGTGGAGCAAAACAGTGTGATGAACATGATAACTGTTAAAGTGAAACTGCTGAGTTCTACTCATTTGGTTTGCTGTTTCAACCAAGAAAGTCAGCGTGGAATGAACCTGATCAAGGCAGAATAACGAGAGTGAGAAAAAGTCCACAGCATCATGGTTTCTGACACAGAGTTGATATTGAATTCAACATTAGTATTTGGGTGAAACACGGAAACGTTTCTGCCAAACTCTCATTCACTTTTAAAAATCTCTCTTATGATTTTTGTATACATTGGCATGTAAGACAAATATGTTTCATGCAGACACTAAACAAACTACTTTGAATTTTTGTAGCAATAAACACTGAGATTTCATGAATGGAAAACATTCCCTTCATGTTGCATTTTAACACCCTTTTCCACCCACCTCCGTTCATTTGGCATCACCACATTTTAAACAATTGTGAAAAATCTAAGGTGCTCCTGTTAAATTTAGTGAGAAGACTAAATTAAAAGATATGGCTAGATAAAGTGATATAAAATATATCTAATCCTAATACAAAGGACAATATGCCTCAAAGTGCTCACCTCCTGTTTGAAATGAATCTGGGATGCCTTTCGCTGCATGTTAGATGATGATGCTCAGAAGACATTGTGCACAAACTTGTTTTTACTTACTATCACACATCAAATTTGTTATTATACAGAAATATTTTGCTTTCTGTCTGAAAGCCCGAGGATGATTGATTGTGTTTACATGCCATTTTCTTAGTCACAACATTATCCCACCATAAATTCTGAACCAGGATAAAATTGTGGCAAATGCACTCAAGCAGTGTCGACTTATATAGCCCATCAAGTACGCTATATGATTTTCTTTCCCAAAATAGAATGACTGAGTCATACACACGCTAAAGTGATTATGCTGTTGTTGCTATGCTTTCACGAAGGGGACAGAGAGTCACCAACACCATCTCCAAATCTGTCAGTCTGTGTCTTATCTACAGGCCTGCTGTGTACACGTCGCCCTTTAAGCACCAAGTGTACAAGCACTGGGCCACCATACCCCACTATTTGAGACTCGAGACACGCCGCTGAAGTACCCTGCTTTACACCTTAAGAGCCTCATGCACACCCACGGCAGACAGTCGTCGGTTGATGTTGCGGTAACGACAGCGGAGAAGGTCACGATAAGTGGAGCGCAGATCTCGGTTGAAGAAGGCGTAGATGAAGGGGTTCATTAGGGAGTTGGCGTAGCCTAACCAGAGCAGCGTGCGCTCCAGCCAGATGGGCACACAGCTACACTCCACTCCACAGATAAAGGGCCTGGCAGTGGATAGGATGAAGAATGGCAGCCAGCACACGGCAAAGACCCCAACGATCACCCCGAGTGTTGTGGCTGCTTTCTGCTCCCTCTTGAAAATTGAGATGTTTCTGCGCTCGCGGTTCAGCAGGCGGGACAAGGCAGCGCACTCCTCCGCCACACCTGGTGGCTTCAGGCCCTGCATGCGCAGCGCCTCATTAGCCACGGTTTCAAGGCGCTCGCGTCGCGAAAGGTCGGTGAAGCGGTGCTTGGCGCCGCTCTTGCGAGCAGCCCTGAAGATCTTGTAGTACATGACCAGCATGACCAGCATAGGGATGTAAAAGGCTACGGCTGTGGAATAGATGGTGTAGCCAATGTCTTGGCTAATGAGGCACACACCGGCTGCGTGGACATTTTTGGCCCAACCGCAGAAAGGTGGCAGGGTGATGGATGCTGACACCAGCCACACACCCAGAATCATCTTTGCCATCAGCTGACCATTCTGGCGGGCCGGGTAGGTGAGAGGCCGTGTGATCCCCAGATATCTGCAAGAAATGGAGACAAAATGGTATGTATCAGTATTAACTCCCTGGCAGCTTTTCAACAGGATGAAAAAGAAGTTGAAGCCATACTTTCCTTGGAAATTGGAACAAACTTACTTTCTTGCTTTCATTGGAAATACCTTGTCCAGTATACAGTAGCTTTATCATCTCAAAAATAAGGATGGTTATTAATTTAATTCATTAATATATCACATATAATGCACACAGACATTTCTGAAGCAAAAAAAACCCTGCTCTCTGTCTTCATTAAGAGGAAAATGCAGTGTGATAGCATCAAATCAGGTCAGCTCATTTCAAAGACAGACATGTCAATGAGAGGTTAGATACCTCTTTCATTGCCAGGTTTTGTTTGCCTGGTCATTGCCAGTTAGTTGCTTTTCTGCAGCTTTAGGGGGAGCTCAGCAGGTGGAGAGGGAGCTATCAATCAAACAGACAGCTGAGTGGTCATATAGCATCTGGCAGTGTCAGAACAATAACAATAAAGTGAGGTGTGAAGGACTTGAATTTGTCCAAAACTGGGAAAATAGCCAATATTCTCTCAAAATTATAAATCTATGTATATGTCTCCGCGTGCTTTGGCTGAATGCCTTTAGCCTTCATCAGCATCAAATGTGTCTTAAATGAAAGCTCTATATTTCAGACTCCACAATCGCTACCACTCTATTGTTAATCACAAGATAAAAAGCTTTAGGGAGCAATGGCCAATTCATCTCATCATACACAAGTGATGCTATCAGCAGTGTGGAAATCAGATTCAGCTCTGTCAACCTGGACAGGATTCTTCACTTTATTCATACATTTTTATGTGTTCAGCTTTTACACGTCTGGTCTTACAATGTTACTTTATCTTAACACATTTGCTTCAGTGTTTCTATAGCATAGTTTTGTGCTTTTACCAAAGCCCACACTGTGTCTGCATGTAAGATTCTGATACACTTAGAGGAAAGCATTATCACAATTTAGATGCCAAACATGCTAAATTCCAACAGGGTGGATTTCATAGTCCTGTTGAAGTCCCAGTGCTTTTTCAAAAACTTTTCTGGCACACAGTACAGCATTAATCAGAATTTTTAGTTTGCCACTGGCATATTGGTTTTAGAAACCAAAATCTATTATAATGTCCTTCTTAAATGCTCACACTACTGTTTATTCAATCCCACTGCTCTGCCCAGTTTATAACTCTCACTTAAAATATACTTAAGCTTTACATGGGGGACCAAACACATCTGGGCGAGCAATGTCAAATAGATACAAGACAAATCCTGCATGGATAAACTCCATGCTTTCACAATTCTCATGAATACATAATGGATATCCAGTAATATAACACTCTTCTCTGAATGCATTCCTCAGTAATGAGAGAGATGGTTGTGGTGCTGTGTGTATATGTGTGTATATGTGTGTGTGTGTGTGGGGGGGTATTTGTGTGCCTGTGGGGGTGGATGGCAGTTTTCCACTATACCCACAACTGAAATTCATCTTCAACTCCTTAAGACAGAGCAGAGCAAAAAGCAATGAAACTGCAACATATTATATTAGAATGCAAAACATATTAGTAACCACATGGAATAACTCATAGATTTGTGCTCAACATAAACACTGACACATACAGGAAGTTTACACCAGAGTTATTAATATATATCTCTGGAGGATTTGGGACATATCCACAGCCCCAGCTGCCCTCAGGGATTACCCAGCCACAGACATGCAGTGTGTTCAAGCTAATAGAGAATTCCATTACTTCCACTAGGCTACCAGTATAGGGCAGAGGAAAGTGAATTATCTTCTTTTTCGCTGAAAAACTGTAACTGGCCCTGGTGTGCAGTAACAGTCATCTCGTGGAGCACCTCTGAAACCTTTTATGTTTGAGAAGAGATACACAGTGAAATATTTACCAAGCTGCAATAGATTTACGTGGTTTGTGTGATAAATTTAGAACAGGTTCAACTGAAAAGAAAGTAACAGGGTGGGAGGGAAGTCTGTTAAATGACCTTTTTTCCTGCAGAAACTTTCCACTGGAGAATCCTCACTCATCCTTTTCACTACTGAGGCATATATAATTCCTGTGGCATGCACTTTAGGGCAATCCAAATCTAGCCTCTGAAAAAGAGAAGTGTTGCCCATTTTAGGGAGAATATCTTCTTTTTGTTACAGTCTCTCTGTGTGAGTTAAGTAGGCACAGAGATGCAGACGTCGCCTGAAATCAGACCATTTGGTTGAAGAACTGTCTCTTCGAGAACTGAGAAGTGCGGTTTGGCTGCCTTTTATCCAGCAGTCAACAGTTTGTACTCACTGCTTCCTTGCCTGGTTTGTTTTACATAAAATAAATTACAGTGCTGAAAAAGGGGGAAATCGGAAGAAAAAAAATCTTTGTTCTGTCTATGTACATCTGCAGAATGTTTGAAAGAAAAACTTGCGTCCCTGTTGGTTTTACATGTTCTAATAAGGTTTTACCAAGTGGACTAACCTTGAACCCCAGTAAGAATAGAATTCATAAAATATGAATTCAAAAATGAAAGTGATACAAAAGTATTTTTTGCTAAACTGTCCAGGACTTAAGTATCAAATCTGCCTTGTGAGAGTTCCAGGACTTCTCCAACATCAAACAACTGCCTTAGTCCTTAAGGAATACGTCTGCCTTCCTGTGTGAGGAACCTCCAAAAATACATAAACTGAGCCGCTTCTCTAACAGAGCACATTGCACAACATGACTCAAGCTGTAATTTCCTCCTCAATGAGGAAGCAAAGAAGTAGTCCATGCTGTTATATGCTTTACGCAGCCTTGCTCTTTTTAGCTCCATCCAACTTGCACCTGGCCATGTCAGGTTCTGTTTTGTGCTCTGACTTCAGGTTGAGGTTAGAATGAGTGAGTAAAATAGCAGCAGTAGTTGTTTTTTTTCTTCATTGATAGTCTTACATAAGACAAACAGAGTCATCCCTGGACAGATATCTTAAGTCAGACTGTCAAATAGTCTGTAAGTGTTCACACTTATTTAAGCCTACATTTTGTTCATAGGTCAAAACAGTGCACTCATGATGTTGCCGATAGTGAAGAGGTGACTGCATGATTTTGACCGAGTGTCAGATTTTATTGCACCCGAGTTCATTCTGTCAATTAAATTAAATCCAAAAGCCTTGAGATGACTTTTCCATTGAAGTGAATAGGAAAGCCGTCTCTGACTTTTGAACTGTACTGTATTTCCCAGATTACATCATTATTTTCCCACTTATCCCTGATGATATCTAACCTAAGAGATAGCTGTATAATCGAATGGCACCTTTAGTTACATTTTGATTGCATTAGTATCAATGTTACAGTGCTTCCTATGTAATCATTCTGGCTTTTCAATCCCCCCATATAGAACCGCTGACTACCCTTTCAAAACTATTGTGCTTTGCTTTACACTGCTGATTATGTTGCAGTGGTAAGCTTTTCTAAATGGTGAGCTATTTACAGCATCATTAGAAGCACCTATAGTAGCCTCGCACGGTGCATCCACTCATCTGACTTTGAGTCGTGATGCCTTTATGATGTCTGCTGTACTTCCTCATAATTGCTGTAAAGCGTTAGTGTGGACGTTTTATAGCCTTCGCAGCACGGCATACCACCTGCCTCTATCAGTGGTTTAGTGGCTCCCACAGCCATAGAAATGATGGGTAGTTATAAGCCCCACAGTGATAAATGGATTCCACTTCCAACAGTCAGCATGTCCATCTTTGTTGGGGCTGGGTGTCCTTGGACAACAATGCAAATACCCCACAGGCTCCACAGTATAGATAAGAACAGGGCAGAGACTAGTGAACTGAGTGACTAGAAGAGATATGGCAACTATAAAACAATACATACTCAATGATACAACAGAAGCTAATTCAGCAAAACCACAGATGACTGCTAACAGTAAGGCAGTCCAGCTATGTTGGGCAGAGGAAACACAACAAGGTGACCTCAGGGTGGGATATACTCCAAATAAACTAGTTTGTTTCACATGTTGTCTAACTATGTCCAAAGGCAGACAGTTCACTATTCCATACGGCCATTCTTGAAGGCAGGTGGTGAACACTTTTGTACAACTATTTCATGGAAGGTGTTCATAGTGATGGACTTGGTTTATAGATACAAAAATTAGCAGAAGTACATGTGAAAGAGAAAGAAAAA
Organism: Psettodes erumei; assembly: GCA_016785225.1. Classification (NCBI taxonomy): domain Eukaryota; kingdom Metazoa; phylum Chordata; class Actinopteri; order Pleuronectiformes; family Psettodidae; genus Psettodes; species Psettodes erumei. The sequence continues at coordinate 3,253,503 of JAFBJZ010000781.1, forward strand.
AGTAGTTTGAACATAGCTTACTTACTCATCACATCTGGCCAGTCACTGGTCAAATTTCAAACATTCATATGTGAATCTGTTTAAGTGTGTAAGCACAACACAATGTGTACTTCTGGAGCGTAAATGGGGGAGAAGCTACTGCACCCAGCCAAGAAATAGCTTAGTAGCTTAGTATAGTGTAATAGTCGCTTTAACCTTTAGTTCATATTTTTTGTCCAAGGTCAAAAATGTATTTTCTTGTTCATCTTTAATATTCCCTTGAGCCATATTTAATCTTACTGTCTTATTGTTGTTGCTGAAATATAACACCACGTTTATCTACACATGGCTGCATTGCACAGCTGAGAGTCGTGTACGCATTTCATTTCAAGTAGAAGAAAAACAGCATCAGCATTTCCCACCATACACATCATTTAACATGTTTGTCTTTTTGGCTCACTCTTCAGTATCCCTGTCCCAGTGGACTCTGACAACATCTTCTGGCCCTGCTTTCTCGCTTGTGTTTCCACCATTGCACGTGTGATTGCAGCAGCGTCAGAGAGCTTTTCTCAGCACTAACGCGTATTTCTTGATCTGAGATCCATGGCTTTTCAGTCAGTCTATCCTACACTCAACAGCATTGTTACATGACTCCCTTGCTTCCATTACCAGTCCCAAGTGTTTGATACTGCCCCAGCATGAGATGGGGTTGTGATTCAGTGGGGAAGCTGTTTTGAACCAACTCCACTGAACAGAATCATCCAACTCCATTTTCTGAAATACACAACAACACTGTCCCCTAGAAATTAACATTGTTATATTACTAGACTGTCCTGTCATTTACATTGTGGTGACAATTTCTGTCTGGATTATTGTTTTTTTTATTATTTAACATTAAATGCATTGTCAAGGAGCATTTTACCGCTATAAGTATTACCATTTTGCAACTTGCCAGATAGGTTTCATCTAAAATATACAGTATCTAAGCAAACGGTCATTCTTTATCCAAGAGCATTGCGTGAGAGTCTTAACTCAGTCATCTTCAAGGGTTACTAACTAAACTATCCCCATCAAAATGTTTCATCCACTGTCTGGGTTTAAAACAATTTATGTGGTTCAATGGAGGTAATTACTTTCTTCAGTGGCCTCGCTCCTGATGAGGGCCCAGGTTGCCATTAGTTAGCTATTTTCCTTCCAGGAATTTGCAGAACATCTTGCTGTTTCTCGTTAATATTCTGGAACTGAAGCAAATTGTGCACAACCATAATTCTCATGGTCTCACCTATAAATAATTATTATGCAAGCAAAATAATGAGGTTAATATAGAACTTACCTATGTGAGTAGTAACAAAGAGGTTTTACCTACAGGAAGCATCTCAGTCGACAAGTTTTTATTCAAGCCTTGCATCTCTGCTCTTTTAGATGGTGTAGCACTGTTTCCTGAATCTGGGCCAGGGTATTTTCAGCAGAGATGAGGCAAGCTAATAAACAAGACATGCTTTTGTGTCACCGGAGTCTACATTAGTGAATCTAATGTACCTCATCACTCTATTTACTTTTACTTTCTGAACTGATGTTTTTCTGTGTTCTTGCTATGCATTTATGCATTTTCTGCTCCCTGTCTCTTCTTTAATGGACTTTCATTATGGCTGCAGCCATGGTGACCAATTACAAGGCCTCTGCAGAACTTTCTCTCTTCCAAGAAAATTTGATTATGTACGTGTGTCACTGCCTCAGTGGGAAGAATCTTTTATTTGTGTGTAATATGCAGTGGAGGAAAGGAAGTATAGTCAAGATCATTTGAAGTACTCAAGTATTTCTACTTCATGCTTTCTCTTTACTACATTTCAGAGGAAAATACTTTGTACTCCTTTACATTTATTTGGCAGCTTTACTTTTAAGATGACGATTTTACACAATAGATAATAACACAAGCTTTTAAAATATGATACAAACATTGGTTTCCAACCTTTTTGGCTTCTGACATCTTACAAAAAGATTAGTCAGGGTCACATTCCGAATGTAAATGGGAACAGCTCCACCAAATAGTGATTTTTCCCTCTTAACTTCTCACATGGATTTATTACAATAAATGTTCAGATGATCCAGTACAGAGACTATATCACAGTTAGCTATATAATGTATCAATGCAAATGATATATTACAGCGACAGGAGTTATATTACAGTTATATTATTTTTTGCATGTAATGATGTATTTTTACACTGCTGTATCTGTACTTTTACTTAAATACAGTATCTGAATACTTCTTCCACCACTGGTAATATGAAATGCTATTACTGACTACCAAAAGGCATTTACTGTCCCAACCCACTGTTAGCCTCAAAGCAGCAGACTCCTTTAGTGAGACCCCAAAACACTCTGTCAAATATTAATGAGTGTGCTAACTCTCGCTTCATTATTATACAATGACTAAAGTCTGTTAGTCCATCTTCCTCTCCTCCTGTCATGAGGATGTGAGAGAGCGAGTGTGAAGAGCCCCTCCATTTTGTCACCTTCCATTCGGTTCTGTCACCAAGCGCACTCACTCTCCGAAAGGACACCTCGAAAACTAAATAAGCTTAGAGGAAGTCTCAGATGTGGAGGAGGAATCTAATCCTCCACTTTCTCCCATTTTACTTCTGACCTTTTACAAAAAATGTTGAACAATTTTAGTTACCAAGGATACCACAGGCAGCTCCTCTTTTGAGAAGACTCACTTTCTTCCAATTTGGCATGTAGCCAGCAGTTAGAATAACTGAAGTAGCTGCACAGCCCATTATATGTCATCATTTTGTGGCTCAGCAAATGGAAAAGGACAGTGAGAAGGAATTGTATCTAACTTGTCCCTTTATGTTCCACCGCCGTTAAACATAAAGGCAGCAGTTGAGGACTATGCTTTTCTACAGCCCTGTCCTTTTACTGTATTTTTGGTGGACTATTACAGACCTCCTATTAAAGAATCTATACATTAATTTAAGATGAAGAAAGATGCTCTGAATCTGATCTTCCCCCCTGAAATCATCACGTTCACACTCATAGAAAATATGAGTCCCCATTACATAGTTCTGATACGCTCACTGATCTGATAACTCAATGTTGAAAAATGTTGCCTTACATATATGTACAAAAATGTAAAAAGTAGTTCATAAGTAACATGTTTGACTAAGGCCATCCAACACCATCAACCAAGCAGATATGTATAGTTACTCTCTTTCACTGGGATTATGTATGCATGCATAAATCTAAATTTTTTTTCATACTAAGTGCTCTTCAGTGTTCTTGATCTAAACAATACAACACAGGTGATCTGCAGACATTTGTGATCTTACAGTTTGCCTCCAGTCTTCACCCAGATGGTGTGCCATTTTAATGGAAAATATGCAGCATATAAATACTTTAATTTAGTAGCTTTCTGTAAAAAAAAAAAATACATTTAGTTAAAATAAAGGAGAAAAGTGCACAGTAGGAAGCTATCTTGCTCAGATATGGCAGAATCATAATCCAAGAAAACTGGGATGGTAGCAGCTTTACTGCTTACATCAGCAAGACTGATATCATTGTTTTTCACAAGAAGAAAGTAAATTGAATGTAATTTGATTTTGTTCCAGATGACATACATCAGAAAATCAGATATGGAGGTGGAATCCATGTTCCTGTCAGAGCTAACCAGACGAAACGATGACTGATGACAGGAATATTCATTACAAGAGCAATTTTGTTGCTGTTTATCTCACCTATGAGCAGTAAGAGGAGAAAATAATTCAAAATTATTCCACTTCTTTCTGCTGGAAAAACAGATTTAAATGTATATCATTACACTGATACGTCTCAACACAGGCTAATTTGAAATATATACAAAACAAAATACCATTCTAGATGAGCAAACACAGCTGTGACAACAAGGGAATGATATTGATAACACTGTTCCAGTGAAATAAAGGTCAGTTTGGTGTTGCCAAAGCAGTGCACATAATGAACAAACAGTCAGCCCAGACATAACGCTGAACAGTGCATTGAGTTTAATATGTACAAAAGAAATTAACATGGCTTAACAGCTACAGTTTATTTCGTCTACTGCAGATTAAATATCACTCGCCCAGTGGCCCCTAAAGTCACAGAGCCAATATATCTGTGCCTCTACATCAGGTGTTGGGGAGATTCAGTGACACTGAAATCATCCATTTTTGCCTGCCAGATCATTGGTTCCAAGTTCACATGCACCACAGCATGTTGGGTGATAGTGGACCACAGACTTATCTCAAAATTTGGACAAGGAGGAGTTTTATTAAAGCTTATTTCTTGCAGCATAGTGTGGCAGACTAGCAGGCACTTTTCAAATTGACAGAGACATAAGGATAAGGAAGAGAAGCTGAACAGTAGGAGCAGGAACTCCTAGTTTGCCATCCAGTTAGAGGCTGAGCTGAACACGTACTTTTACAGCTTGAACTTTGGGGGTGGTATAGAGTGACAGTAAATAGACACAGACATGTCCACACAATCCCAGCCCAACAGTACCAAACTGTGCCTACTTGCTATTACAAGTTACTACTTTAAAGTTTAGTTGCCTTGTCAGTACATTGTGTTGTTTATCAGGTAAACCTTCCAACCGACCAGTGTACAAAAAAAAACGTGTATGGTTTAAGGATGCTGCTATAACTGACAGGAACAATCTTCTCATATCATCTCATCTATCTAACAGCATCTAAAATATACAACTATCATCGAATCCTAGATGCTGATTTCCTTGTTTTATTTTTGTCAACATGCATTTCCAAGGTCAAGTATGAATTTTCAGTCTCTCTCGTTTCTACAGTGTTGCATGCACTGGATTACATTTGACGTTGTTCACGCCAGCCGTTTTCCTATTCACAGTGTGTCACATACTCAGATACAGACATTTCAAAAAGTGCAGGGCTGCAGACATTGCAATGACCCAGTTAGTAGTCAATTCTGGGGTACTGAGTCTTGCTCAAGGGCAGTTTGGCAGTGACGGGGTGCCATAACTCAATCTGCTATTCCACAGCTGGAATACAAACTGAGTTCATTCCCGGGGGTCAAACCACTAACTTCTGAGCATTACAATTTAACTACAAAGTCACATTGAAGACTTCCATCTCCATCATGCGATGCTCTTGGATAATGGGATTAGAATTAACTGCACTAACTACCACAGACTGATGCATAGCAGTGAACATGTATGAAGAGTGGTGTGCCAGTGAGAGAAATATAAGGCAATCAATTCATGTCTTCATTTAATAATGAAGAGAAGGCTTTTAAAAGCTGTTGCCTGTAGGACCATTATCATATACAGTGTGCTCAGACAGAGACACGTATAATTTGTGCTCCCCCTAACATAAATAAACATGAACAAACAAGATTGGTCTCTGGTTCAATCGTCAACTTCTCAGTAGTTGCTGATCGGATCCTTCTTGCTGCTTTGTTTAAAGGACCAAATAAATATTCAGCTCATGTGCGCAGATGAGTTAAATGCCAAACTTGAGTTACATTGCTGTACTGCAACAACAGCAATATGCTAAATGTTCAAAACATATCATCTACAATATCCAGTACGATGTGTGTCTATGTTGTTGTTTGCTGTCTCTCATCTCCATCAACAAAAAGCCTATTATCAAACTGTGTAGTATATAGTTGCTTGCCCTTTGTTCAGACTTTGTAATGCCAAACATAAAACGTGATTTATACCACAGTAAAGTCATGCAGCACTTTGCCCCTTTCAGCTTCCTCTTCATCTTAGATTGCTAGGTAAATAGGGTGACACACTGGGAAAAGGATAATAAAACTCAGATCTTTATCTGCAGAGTGGTTACCAATCCATCATCCTCCATGACTGCACGGGAAAGAACAACATACCTGGAATACTGCTGATGTATGATGGTTACGTATTCACCAGTTTCAGGGATTAAGGGTTTCTAACAGTTTCCATCAACCCCATGTTCATGAAACTCAAAGCATTATTACTTCAAGGAAGTAATACAGAAATATCAAATCGGGGTCAGATGGGGACAAATTATTCAAAACATCAGCAGAACAGGTGACATCATCCTCCTTCAGGAGTTTATATTAGTTAAAGAACTGTGGCTATTTCTCCTTTTGACTTTCTGTTCTGTGGGTCAATTCCCACACGCATGCCTCTGTATACACATGATCTGTAGACAATGTGTCTCTCACTTCAAGAGTTTCTGTAATAAAAGTCAAACAGACAGCCAAACAGGATGGAAACAAAACTGTGGTTGATAGTACAAGCAGCGCTTATCAATGATTAACTTGCCAAATGTGTCCCCACAGCATATTTATTTAATGATGCTCTGAAATATTTTCATTGACAGCAGTTTTGCTCGAGAAGAATTGCTTGTTTACAGGATATGGGCAGTGATAGATTTTAAATTTAAATGTGTTTCTTCTGTCAAAACATGAGTGGTTTGTCTTTTCAGTATGAAACAGCTGTAGTGGCGTAACATTGAATGCGTCCCACGTGGTTTCTGAAACCTCTAAAGTTATGCACTCTGTGTAAACTGCTTGTGATCACAGGATTTAAGAATTTAGCGTAACACCTTGTTTAGTACCAAATCCCACTTTCCTTCCCGATTTAGCATTCCTTTACAAGCGTGAGCTGCCTTTGATCAGATCGCACCGGCCTAGCAGGATTCTTCCCGTCCTCAACATTACGGTGAGTGGGCGACAAGTGGGAAGTGACAGTGCCTGAGAGAGTGGAGCTCAGGCGTCACATCACATTACCTGAGGATGCGTCAGCGAGGTCAACTCATCTGTGTCTGCTGCTGCGGGTGGCTGTTCCCCAGCTGCACCGAGCAAGCGCTGTCTCTCCTGGGATGAACTTTTAACGCGCTGACCTCACGAAAAAATATCATCAGATGTGGAGGCCAGGTCGATGTGGAAGCTGTGTGTGAACTCAGCTCACCAGTGACACACCAGCTGGCAGAAAGGATGTGAAGACTGTGGCTAATCCTGCTGCCATCTTTGGGCCCTGGATATATAGTGATTTCCTGTTTCAAATCCCCTGCAGGAACTGACAGATGTGATCACACCCACACCGCGTTTTCTTTAATCTAAACTGGATGGAAAACTTTACTTTATTGCGGTCATGTGATATTTTTTCTGGAAATACATCCCATCAATCATCCACAAGATCACAGATATTTGAGCTTTGCCATATTGATTTAAAAATTTAACTAGCATCTGTCTGTTGCTATAGTTCCTCCATTGCTTTTGCAACATCTTTTTTAGACATCTGAGGAACAACCCTCTTTTCCCACTGTTGTGAATAAATCATTCATATTTGACTTTTGAATTATTGAGCATACAACGTATTACTCTCAGTGAAGGTATGAACTGAGCCAAAAGAGATACAAACTTTTTAGGGAAGTGGGCACAGAAGTGACCAAGTCTTCTATGCTGAAAGTGCATGCTAGAATCTCTTATGAAAAGAGTAGACCTACATTAGTTTAGACTGGAGGCCTTGGATATATGACATCCCATTTATTCACTTCACAGCACTCAGACTGGACTTTTCTGTTGTGAGTGGATCAGTGCTGTGGGGTGTTAGCTCCTATTTGCAGTGTTGAATCTCCACTTAAAGAAGCTGGAGGTGGTGAATGGGTACTTGTTCATAGACATGGCTTTTACAGCCATAAATCAGCATTTCCACATACAGTGCAAAATCATTACAACTATTCTGCAGGTAAAATCCCCAAAGCTCGCTGTTATTTATGTGAGAACAGTTACTAAATCAAGTTTTATAAGCGAAATTGTTGCTGTAGTAGAAGGATTTTTAAGTATATTGCAGGAGGGGAAGAGGCTTGACATTCAGATTTGAAATCAATGTAGGATTTTTCACATAGTTGAAAGGTAATGTCTTACCCACATTATATTCAGTGATACATTAAGTAGGGTTGAATGTAAAGAGAATATAGGTCATTGTGGTAATATTACATTTTTAAATGTTTTTGTATCATTTGATGGGATACTTTGATTTGTTAAATTTGCTAAATTAAAAGTATTGTAATTGCATTGTAGATTTTTCTGCTTATGTTTCCTTTCTGAATTGATTTTCCAGAAAATCTGCTGTATTATATCATCATATGCACTGATATCATAACATAAAATTATATAATGTATTTTGATTGAGACTTTTATTCATATGAGCCACCTACAATATTAAGTTGCAGATTGTATTGACTGCCCTAATCTAAATTATTGTGTATGGTAATATGAGAAGATAGAAGAAACACTGCGTGGAACAAGCCCTTTAACCACAGTTAGATTTTTTTTCCTTTATATGTCCTATGTAATATATTTTTTCTTTGACAGGAAATACAACCTTTTACAGCATTTTGTGTGTCTACTCATCACATTATTTGCATCAAAAAGAACTTGTGGCTGTTGTTTAAACTTGTGTTTATGAGGATAGTGAATGTCAGAGACACTCTATTCCACCAGGATAACAGGAGAGCACTCATGTCAATCCTGTCAAGTCCCTACAGGATCACAAATTATTTGGGATCACAATCTAGGGACCACTCTTCTAGTACCAGATCGTCCATATTGGAATATGTGCAGCATCTCCCCTGTAAACCTAAAGGAGCCCCGAGAGACAATCAGCATCAGTAGAGAACCTTTTCTTCAGGGACTGTATAAAACCCACAAACACACCTGTTCAGTCCTGAGCCTCATTTGCAGTTCTCCCTACTCTTCAGCTTCATTTTACAATTCATGTCCTTGAGAATCCTAGATGACAGTCAGAGAGCCCCAATTACATCTAATCATGTGTCTAATTGGCAATTCCCATCCTAATGAATTATCTCTATGATTCCAATTGTGAATCATATGCCAAATGTACTTTGCATTGTTTCATTAAAATAAATCTGTTTTCACAGAAATCAGTTAAATCAGTTCACAAACTTGTGTGTACAGCTAGTGAGGGGATGGAATACACATTACACACAACATCACATTATTTTAATTCTCAGGATAGTCTTTGCCTGGGAAAAGACAGAGGGACTTGGAGATGCTCTGCTGGAGCAGTGTGGTTTGGTTTGTACTGTGCACACTTTGATTTCACAGTAACATATTCAGTTATCTCTATCTTTTCAGACACGTTCACTCACAGGTGGCTCCAATTGTCCTCTCCAAGTATATGCAATGAGCAATTCACATCTCTAATCACTATTAGTTGCGACACCTGACAGAGTGGGTTTGCCACACTTCCACTTTTTCTCCACTCATGACACACAATTTATACAAGAGCAGCAACTTGTGTACATTTGCTGAGGTGAAGATGGAAAATCATGTGATTCTATAGAGAGATATGGCACGACATGCAACTGGTTTCATTCAGGTTGCCAGCTCATGACCTGTCTCAGGGGTCGTGATCACAGATGACACTCAGGTCACAATCACTGTCCATCCATCTTCAGTAATCATCGTGCTCTCTTTGACCTCTAACCTGACCTATGACTGGTTTGCCTGCCACTGCCCAACTAATCTTGTTAGCTCCTATCCAACAAGCTTAAAACACAGTCACACCCCTGTCGGTGTCAGTGCAGCTGACTGGAGCCCTCACACTGTATCACAGCATGAGCTCTGTGATCCATTTCCTCCCGTGATTCAATAAGATCCTCAAGCATACCCAAGTTCCTAATGCTCAGCCCATGCAGGCGCTAGAAACATGTACAACTGTGGGTCCAGTTGTGTGAGGTAATAACGCCTGTTTGGTAAGCAGGAGGAAATAATCAGATCATCAATACTACAATGAGCCTCTGTCTTCATTAAGGTTACTGAGGCAGAACAGTGACATCAATCACTTGACTTTTATTTCATTATGGATTATAGTGGGAGCAGTGGACATGTCTCATTTGTCACAAGCTATCATGCTCAACATGAAATTATATGAGCAGAGACTCCAAAGAGCTGGAGTATACCTGAGATGCTGAGTGGATCTTGATGGACTTTGATTGGTGGGGATGAGTGCACAAGCTCTTCTTTCCCCACTTTAAATGTAGAATTGAAAGCAACTCGCTTTCGGGCGTTAGGGAACTCACTTCCATGAATAATTTTGTGTTGATAACCAAACACCAGGGTGGTAAACCTCATCTTTATGTATGCAGCGAGACAGAAAAACAGTATTTGTGAATGGGTTTTCTCAGAGGTGGGCTTCTGCACTATCGTGTTAAGTGAATTCCAGCAGCCAGTAATGATAGACAGCAGGTACGACACCATTTGCCCTTAACACAAAGGTAGGATGATGGTAAATCATGAGTCAAAGTCACAGCGCAGCTGTAAGGTCGATCGGCGCTGATCCTAAATGCCTAATTAAATGAAACGCTGCCTGTGGTCAAGCAAATTAATTAAGCGTACTAAAAATTAATCACAGATTGCGTATTAATTTTCTGGATCAGTGCTTTATCAACACATCTAACTAGAGTAAAAGCTGATCTAGATTCGTGCATTTAAAAGCCAAAGTCTGGTGCAAAAACGCCTACTTATTTCTTTTAGATTACAGTTGATCACTTCATCTGACATTTGAAATGTTCGCACGCTCAGTGTACTTAAGTGGTTCGTGGCATCTTATAATTTTATCGTCTCCGTGACTTTTTGCCCGCAAAACGCAAGGCATGCGTAATTTTGGTGCCTTTGCAACATGATAGCCCTCAGTATCGAAGCAGCTCCAGTCCAGCTGACAACTTTGGAAACTCACCTATCCACGCTGATCACACACAGAGTCATGATGGAGGCAGTGCAGCACATTACATCCATGCCGATGAAGATGTTGCAGAACACCTCCCCAAAAAGCCACTTGCCCCCGGTGAGGTCTGTCACGATTACAAACGGCATCACAACTATAGCCACTGACAGGTCCGCCACTGCTAGGGAAACCAATAGGTAGTTTGAAGGTTGCCTTAGTTTCTTTACCACGCAAACTGCGATCACCACCAGCGTGTTTCCCATCACGGTGACGGCCGTTATGATCGCCAGCAGGATCCCGATAATGATCTTCTCCGGGCGCCCGAAATCCAGCAGCTGCTCCCCGCACGACTCGTTCCACATGGCTGTGGGACTGATGGTGACGAGGACGTTGTACAGGAGCTGCAGAGTGCCATTGATAACTTCGGAAATATCGTCTTTCTTGTTAAAAGCGAACTCAATTCCCGAAGTGTTGAACATCACGACAACGTTATCCTGGTAAGGGTGCAAGGGACGCCTCGCCAGTGCGCTCCAGTTACGCGCATATTTGGATATGGGTAACCTGCTCTCGGCTTCTGTCCAGCGGTTTTAGAATGAGGCTGTTGCAGCTGCACCACATCAAAGCTGCCAACAACTCAGAAGGGTTCTTATTGGTTTCTGTTCAAGAATCATTCGATGGAAGAAGTGCTATTTAGGTCCGTGGTCCATCAGCAGAAGAGAGAATAGAGAGAGAAGAATGTAATAACTTATGTTCCAAAACTATATTCAGAAAGTTACAGAATCTAAATCTAGCTGCTCTAGAAGGGCTTGTGTCTCACTGCACGACCCCGAGGAAAATAGATTGTTTGGGTAGTTGCGCTGCGCAAACCACACCTAGGCATGTGACGCACTTAAGACGCACATCTTACTAACTACAACCGCCCAGCCTTTTTTGGAGAGAGAAATCATCTGATTATAAATAGAATATCTCTCAAAAGCAAAATCACTTAACAGGTGGACATTATTCTTTTCTATCGTTCTATACAGTATGATGATGCGCCACTTGGTTGCCTTGGCCCCTCAAATTTAAGCACTGGAGACAAATGAAAAGAGAAAATCCAGCACCACTGATTGTACTGGGAAACAGAAGAACATATGCTTCCTATGATTCTGACTGCTTGCATCACAATCCGGGCAGCAACAGCTGTGGTATGTGTATCCCCTCAGGCTCTGGAGTGGCTGGTGCTGTTTCCCCATCACCCCCCCCCCACACACACACACACACACACACACAGAGACACAGGATGCAGTCATCATAGCCTTGGCCTTTTACTCACCATTACCTACTACACAGTCTGAAAGACAGGTCAGTAATGATTGTCAAATCAGATTAATGGCAGTGACCACCTGCAGTTTCTGCTAGACCTCCTGCTGTCATGGAAATTTAGCCCATTTAGGCTAAAGACATTACTGATGCATATGTCAGAGAAGGCAGGTCAGGTTTCCAAGGTGGAAAGCCTCTGAGGCACGCTCTCGGGGCTTATGCAAAGTAACCTGTCAGTATGTCTGTGTCTCTTTCAGCACTTCTGTAGGTGTCTTAATGAGAGGGGTTAAACGGCTATGGATTCCTCCTGCTTTTGGAGTGATAATGCATAGTGCATGATAAGAGAATTTTAAATCAGCTGCAAAATGTTAACAGGTAATGGAGCAGTTTCATCTTTGTGGACACAACAACATTGCCAGACATTCAAGTATATACAGATCATGAAGCAATGGGGCACAATGCAGAAACATGTCGGACCCCTGAGCCAGTGCCTTATAAGCCCATTCAGTATTCCATGCATTGACAGTTGAACTTGTTTGAAATGTGGTAACCAAACTGAGACAGCTGAAAATGCACATCTCCGTGCGCCTTTAACAAAACCGTGCTGTGGTAAGTCAGACGTGCAAGCTAATTTGAACCAATTACAGGAAATGACGTCAAATTGTAAACTTGTTTTGATTCCCCCTTGCTGCAAAAGTCCTCTGTGGCCTGTTTGGATGCCGTGTTACTAAGACTCTGTCCAATAAACAAGCTCTACTTGAATCCATGTGACTTTTGTTTATAAGCCCCAGATCACTTCTAATTGGGTAGTAAGGACATTAGCAACACCGAAACATCAAGTAAACATGTCCTTTCACATGAATGATGCACGCTGCCATCAAGTTTTACATTTTGACCTGTAATTGTCCCAACATGTCAGTCATTTTCTGGTGTTTAAATGTCAGACACATTGCCAAGAGTAATCCTGCAGTTTTCATCTAGACATGCTGCATTAGACACGACAGGTAATACTACGGACTGTGTTGGTTTGGAGCCCATCTATACCTTTGACATGGACTGGCATAATGTTATCAGTCAGTCAGCTGGAATCAAATGTTTGTTCTTTAGATGTAGATTACGGCTGAAGGCAGACAGGCGGAGATTGTCCCTCTTCCATAGGCCATGGGGATAAACATTGTTTATCTTGTTTTCTTTGCTGCAAATTGAGGATTTGCGATTTTGACCTTAATAAAGTGACACAATCAGGCATGGAGCAGGAGCTGTGCAACAAACAGGTAATTTCATCATGACGACAAAAGCAGGTAGCAAGCAGCAGTAAGCAAGGAGCAGGATGGAAAAACACATTGTCCAAGTGAACAGTGAGGATTTAACCAGCTGCAAATGATAAAAAAACTTTATACACCAGCACAGCTGTTTTCTTGAAAGTATCAATCCAAAATGTATTTATATAACTTCAATTAGTTTGATTTAGCTTACTAAAAAACAAGCTACTTTTGGTATTTTTTACCATCTCACTACAGAAGCTATGCAGTCGCGAATGTTCTTATAAATCCCTCCTATCTCAACAACACATCATCTTCATGCATATATTTATAAGCCTTTGCTTAGTGTCATCACTGAATTTCATTATCAAATCATTAGCCACAAGACACATCTTAACAAGATAAACTATTATTTGGTATGGTCTTAACCTTTTTTGATCAGGTCGCACTCAAAGCTCTTCAGAAAGATAATTCTTGGTTATGTATTAGAAACTAAGAATATGCTTTTCAGAAACATAATGTAGTACAATTAAAATGTTGCCAGAAAAAGTGAAGTCAGTCAATTGCTAAGTCATAGCCTGCACAAAGGCCATAGCTTTTTGATCAACAAATGTTTCTTGGCTTTTCTTCCTTAACACAATGCTACTGTCAACTGCTATTAGCCGCTTCCACTACAAGTCATTGTTAAAAAATAAGTGAAGGTGAATTATCGAAAGGGTCATGCCCTGGGGCCTGTTCTTCAATTGTGACTCAGTTAATCCAGGTAAATTCACTGACAGCATGCTAAAACAATGCTGCCAATTCCAGCTTGATTCTTTGAAAGCAGTTTGAGGACTGATCTGTTGAGCTTGGATGAAAATATCACACACTTTAAATAAGGGCAACATGAGAGTTGAAACCATGATCAGCATTAGTTTGTCTGGCTGAATGTTGAGCACGAGCGAGCATTTGAGAAGTTTATTATCAACTGGTAAACAATTACTGATCGTGATTACCCAACAGAAATCTGAAACAAGGCTTGCTCTTATTAGAGTAAAATGAAACCTTTCTACTGATAAGCTTCAGTTTTACAATTACATTTTTCAGAGGCACTTTTTCAAAGTCATATTCTGTGTGTATAGTGAATAGCGAGTTGATATACAACATGCATAAATGTTCCCATACTGACACACGTTGCAACTGCCATAATATCACATTTAACTGGGTGATTTCTGCTGTCAAGCTGACCAGATTCTGATGTTGGCACTGTTTACATTTACTATGGGATGACATTTGATTCAGATTTTAGACATTTTCATCAATCAAAAATTAAATATCTAACTGTTAATATTCCTTTTCCCTTAAGTTCTTAAAAGTGGACTCCAGGAGAGTTTATCAGTGAATCATACCATTCCATCTGGTCACGCAACAAAAAACTACAGTTAATATATAAGAAATACCCAAAGGAATGGCTACTTTTGGAGCAGTGATTAACTTATCCCTGCAGAGACCAGGTGTGAGCGCAAAATCATCACCTCAATACCTCAAGGAACATTTTTGTGATTATTTCAAAGAGCCCAAGACTAATTGCCAATATGCCTGGCTGGTGACCTGAAAACCAAAGCTCCAAAGGCTTTTGGACTTTCAAAAATATTAGACCACCTTCACCGACATTCTTGTTCTTATTTTTAGTATAACAAAGAGACACAAAGCTATGCTCATTTCAGCAGCTGACTTTGAGTAGGCGGCGGAGCATCTTTTTATTATGATTATCTTGTGCCGAAATAAAGTGTTCATACTGTGCAGTGAGACAATTAGTGAAAGCCAAGATTAATAATTTTTAGTAATTGGAATAACTAATATTGGCTTGTGTCATTACTAGAAATCCCTGGTGCGTGCCATAAACACCTGTGACACACAAGGTAAACACAGTGGTGGGTTAATTTCTCAAAAGATTGCAAATGTTTTAGCCGAGACTGCCTGCTTGTTCTCAGGTTTGCTCTAATCACACACGGCCAGCTTTCAGCACCATCTCAAGAAGTTTAAACATGAACATGCTTCATGTTTTATTCTGTGTAGGCCAGAGTCACAACCCTTGTTGAAACAGAAATCTTGAAAAATTGGAGCAGTTTCAACCAATCAGTTGGCTAATGTAAATGTATTTTATCCCACATACTGGATGTTAATGTATTTTACCCTGCATAGACCACAGATATAATTGGCTTAATGTGTGATGATTTGTGAATAACTATGATATCAGCAGATTAGAGATAATAGCACCATATGGTTGAGCTTGTAAAACATATTATTCACCACCACCAAGGTGTTTAAAAATACATACTGCCCTACTGGCTTTAGTGAGTGGTAATTGGCCACTACTGAGTAAAAGCCAGAAAAAATTCCGAGGGAAGATTTTAACGATAGAAATTATCTACATAGGTATATTCGTAAAATATAGCATAATACTTTAAGCTGGTGCCTTGTTTTGCCCATGACTTCATTTTCATTGCCTTTGCTTGTGTGATTTAATTTTTTTTTCAAGATTTAACCTTTTGATTTTTTTTATTCAGTTATTTCATGGGAGCAACCAGGACTTCACTTTATGAGTATGAAATAAAACTCAGTTACAGGACATGCAGGTCACTGAAATTAATAGACTGACAGATGCTGTCAGTAGAAGTTGCATTAAATTTTTCAGCTGTACACCTGAGGGGCGCAGGTGGCTACCACCAGAGGGCGACAAAACTATTCCCTGATATTGTGCAAATGGACAATTAAAGATTGACAGGTGCAGTAAACCAATGCTTTCCTGCACAAACGCTATGCTCATCCAATAAGCGTATCGGAGGGCAGATACCATCGGCATCAACTCTGCGCTTTGAATCAATTAATGCGGTCAACGTCTAGTTTCAGGTAAGTCCGTCGATTATATCTGAGGTCTTACGCTGGGGTTTTGATATGCAACACTGTATTTTTATTTTCTGGAAAGTTCCTGAGTTTTCTAGAAGTATTTCGACTTTGTTTGATTTATAGCCAGTTGTTACCACTGTCGGCGGTCATTTTCTGCAGCACGTGTTTCAGTTCGTTACGGCTACTTTTAGCTAACTATTGGGCCATGCTAGGAGCCCGGCAGGACACAGTTTTATCGAATGATAGTTGAAAAGTGTTTGCATAACCGTTTGTGTCCAGCGTTAGTTAATTGGATCAATGCGTCAAGAATGAACGAATGGATAGTAGCATGAGTTAGATTTTGTGAAATGTGAGAAGTGCTTTCATAAAAATTAATAGGTCAAGCTCATGAAGTCAGGCGCCTTTATGTCCAGTTAGCTATGTGACGGCCCAATCGTATCGTCAACACAGCGCTTTTATCCATTTATTTCAATTTGGGTTCTAAATGTGAAGTTCTACAAATAACGTGGAAAGTATTTGCTTAAAATGAATATTTTTGTTATCCCTTGTGGAAACCGAGGCTGCGGTCGAATAGTCCTTTGCCATGGAAGGTTTCTGAATGAAATGAGCCACTGGGCCCCCTTTGTGAAGGAATAATGCCTTTCCTTGTGAACATGTTGACATCCATTCATATAGATTTCCTCTCTGTCATATCTGTCCAGATAGGCGTCTTGAAAAGCATGTATGATTTTCTAGTTGACAGTATAATTACACATACTCTACGCATAAATATTGTTTTACTGAATGGTATTTATGCATTCCCTATGGTGAAATGCTACATACGTAACAGTTGTATAAAAAGGTCAAACATGCTCATGCTAGGAAATGTAATTATGTCTAAAAAATAACACCCGATTTTTAAAATTTTATTTAACTGTCCTTTTGATAGCTCAACTTTTCCTATTTGTATAATCCTTTCATGTCATATTATTTCAACATCATAGTCCTGTATGTTTGTCTTCTTATTTTTAACATCTTAAAATTTTGTTCCTACTTCCTGTCAGAAATTAATGGTTAAATGTAAGTACTGTGAATAGGAGGTGTGATTCTGAGTTGTAGACATACAGCACTGAGTTTGTACTCATCCTCCATGGGATATAATTTTATGTTGGTTTACAAAAAAAACCAAGCCCAGTGTAAGTGCAGTAGATTCCGTATGTCTTTAAGTCCTTATGAATTCTTCCTGATGTATTTATACTTCCTAATATTCCTTTCCTTGACCTCAAGACTTTTTTCAATCAAGGTCAAGGGAAAGTGGTTAGGAGAGGAGTTTTTTATAAACTTGTATTATTAACCTTTTAACCGCAGCTCTAGTCTTTCTTATGGAGAAGCAGATGCTTGTGTATTCATTGTATTACTAATCACATTTTGATGATGCATGTAGAAACTGCATTTGATTTTTTTTGTCTGTACAGCACGATTAATGAAGACTTACTGATAGTAAATGAAAGCTGCAATAATAGTGTTAATAAGCTCCTAGTTTGGCTAGGATAGTCAGAATTCAGCCCAGTAGTGAGGGAACCACAAACATGTGAGGTGTAGTCCTGTTTGTAGTTTTAATTAAGCTATAACCCATGCTCTCTGACAGAGACCGGCCTGGCCAAGCATTGTTTTCATTGATGCTAAGCATGATGGAGTGTGAGATACATTGCTAACCTTTACACTTTGGATTATTCCCTGCAGTTAATCTATTGTTGTATCAGCTGGTGCTATTACAAGTTGAGTGAATGGATCCAAGCAAGCCTGACGTCAGTGGCACTCCTTGGCTGGGATATGGAAGAGGGCTGCAGTCTGAAGAGACAGTTGTAGGACGTAGTAGAGGGCTGCCGCTCTCTGCAGAATGGTCCGGTGTAGGACGAGCCAGAGGTTTCCCCGTACCTGGCGATACCACACAAGGACGAGGAGCACCCGTAACCATGAGTGAACCTGTGCTGGGGCGAGCGAGAGGACTGCTGGCACAGTGTGAGGATGGAGGCGTTGGACGAGCCAGAGGACTGCTTTTCCCAGCAGCTGAACCAAATGTAGGGGTAGCAAGAGGTGCAATCATGTCTAGTCTGCAGCAACAGCATGGACAGACATTAACTGAAAGTACAACGCAACAGTTTATAGAAAAGACCCCGACTTTGACAACAAAAGAGGTTGGAACCAGAAATGTGTTTATATGCAGATACCTTGTTGTATATTCTAAATGTTATTGGCTGGCTTTAAGAGCTGCTAAGGTTTTTGTCTGCTTACAGTTTGACATGCCCACTCATGGTCAAGGATCAACGCTGGTCTCCATGTTTAGAGGAATGGGCATTGAGCCGTCAATGATGTCATGGGGAAGAGGAGCACTACCTGTTGGTCTGTATTTAAAACAGGGATTTGAAGGGAGACGTGGTAAATAGGGCAGGGACTATTTTTAGCTACTGCATATTAACAATGTCAAATTATACTGACTAACCAATAGTTTTGCACATAACAGTTTGCATGCTGTTCTGACACTGTAAACAGAACAGAGCCAAAGCTATCACTGTCAGATGTGTCTTAGGTAAGTAATCAAGCACACCACTAATGCAGCAACTTATGCAGCAGATACTTAGATAGGGAAGAGTTTTAGTTATAATGCATAGAGCTTTGACACCATTTCATGTCAAAAAGAATTGTTTGGCGTGAGAGAGACACAAAAAACGAATCTCTGTTTAAACCTAAAGTTATCAACTTTTTATTATTTCAAAAACATTATCTATTGTAACAACAAATCCTTTGTTCACTATTCAAAGTTATTTAATTATTTTAATTTATTATTCATTTATTTTTATTGAAGTATAGAGTGTTGTGGCTTTTTATGGCAGTGGAAGTTTATTTGATCATAATGGACCACCCTTCATATATTTCACCTTTCTTTTAACTTTTGTTCACCCACGTGAGCGTGATTTGGTTTTCTCCTCTTTTT
This sequence comes from Psettodes erumei, assembly GCA_016785225.1. Classification (NCBI taxonomy): domain Eukaryota; kingdom Metazoa; phylum Chordata; class Actinopteri; order Pleuronectiformes; family Psettodidae; genus Psettodes; species Psettodes erumei. Next base: position 3,272,631 of record JAFBJZ010000781.1, read on the forward strand.
TCTCCATTTGGGGAATAGCTGAAATTACATTAGGTAATTCAAATAGAAGCATTCTTACCATTTATTGACCGCAGACAGTGAGTGACCCCTGTTCGAGCGAGGTCGCAAGGACATTAGCAAACTTCAATGGTTGGATGCATTCAGATTATAATGGTCCAAGCAAGTTTAACCAGTGTCACCATGTATTTGTAGAAGAGCCATGAGAATCGATTTGCTAAATGTTATTGCAGGAAGAGGAGCAGCCGGGGACATGGGAGAGATGAAGCTGCACACTGCCCCAGTAGGTGTCATCCGCAGGCCAGACAGTGCCGGCCAACCTGAGGAGGTGATGGGCAGAGGCAGCAGGTGGGAGGCAGAGAAGTGACAGGATGTATCGACTTTCTTAGATGTTCCTCATCTTTCACTCGATTTTGTCATTTATATAGAAAATGGTAGAAGAGTTTTTTTTTTTTTTCAAGCACTCAGGTAAAAAGGTAAAACGATAATGAATAACACAAAGTACAGCTTCCATAATGACGGGCTGCTTTCACGCTTGGTAGTGAGAGCGTATGACTCAGGTAGACAGATATTAAAAATCACAGTTTCTCTCTTTGCTGTAGCCAGAAGCTCTACAGTGAAGCTCTTTTAACTACCATATTGAGGGCATTGTAAATTTCTTTAAATTCAGTAAAATGGGATCTGTCCTCAAAGACATGTCACATGAACAAGTAGTTTGAAATACTGCACCCATTATCAGTATTGGCAAAACTAACATGCTGCCCTGGCTACTATGGAATTTGACCTGATGCAGGTTCCCTGGCAGAGGTTTGGTGGGGCTTGCAAGATCGGCGATGCCGCAGCTGGGAGTGGGAAGAGGATGTGCTTTACTTCCCTCTTCTCCTCCAGGTGGCGACGAGGCAGTGTTTACTGCCTCTGAACCAAAACCAGCCCTATCCTCACAGCCCGACCCTGCAGGTAAGTGGAACTTTGAAAAAAAGATTCTTCATGACACTTCATGCATTTGATCAAACATTGAAGAAGATTGTTTCCTTCAGATGGGCTACAGTGGATATTTATTCACCTTTGTTAACGTTAGGGGGAAAATTTGTTTAAAAAATGGCTCGAAAGTTCAGCCTTTTCAATGCATTACCTCATACTTTGAGTAAAAACACTGTAAATCCTGTCTATATTATTTCTAACAAAATGCAAATAATATGACACAGCCGTTCCCCCTGTACCCACCACTCAACATGTCCTGGAGCTTTCCGGTGTTGCACCAGCAAAGAGAGAGCTGAAATTGGAGGCAGTCCTGTGAGTATACTTTTCCTCCTTTTACTTTTACCTCCCCGAGGTCTGACACTCCAAGCTGACCCCCAGGTGCAGGTAGGTAGATGGAGTATCGTGACTGGTGCTCAGCGCCAATGACTTTCCTTCAGCCCTGTCTGAGTATGAAAGCAGTCAGTAGCTTGATTTGCCTATTATGATGTGTTCACTCATCCATGCAGTCTTCTCCCATACCACTGGCTGACAACGCAAAGATATTTCCTCGTGTGTACGTGTGTGTTAGGTCAGCCGTTAGCAGGCCTTTGACCATGGTCCTTTTGTGATGTGTTCACATATAATGAGCCCTTATCAATGCTAGAGGCCAGACTTCTGTGTTAGGATCACTTAACTGACTGTTCATGTTCTTGTGCTGAAAAAATCTATGCATGCACTTCCCCTGTGGTCAGTGAGCCACTTGATAAGAAAGGAAGACAAGGATCTCCTATAACTATTGCCTCAAACCACATCCTGATTCACTGCAAGAACGAAGCTGTTTATCAGTACCACGTTACGTTCACGTAAGTACCACGCACTAGTGATCTTTGTTTTCTCTGTTCAGCGACCGTTCCCCAAAACATACTGGTGGAAATGAAATCAAACTAAAGGCTGTATATATTCTTAGGAGGCATGTGTATTTCTAATATGTCTTTCAGTCCAAATGTTGAATCGATGGCATTTCGCTTTGGCATGATGAAAGATCATCGCCCAACCACAGGGGATGTAGTGGCGTTTGATGGCTCCATACTCTACCTGCCCATTAAGCTGAATGACGTGGGTATCACAGTTATTATCTTAGTGTGTTAACGGTAGATTTGACATTTTTACCTGATTTGATTTGTTTCTTATCTAGATGGCTGCCTTCCTGTAATGGTCTGAAACTACAGAAAAGTTGACAATGCCATATTGCCTTTTTTTGTTCGTTTTCCGATGGCACGCAGATGGTTCTCAAGAGTTTTACAAGGACAGATAATGAGGAAATACAAATCAAAATCCAGATGACGAAGATTTTGCCACCCAACTCTGATCTATGCATCCCCTTCTACAATGTGGTGCTCAGGAGGTATTTTTTTTAAAGTCTCCTCTGCTTAGTCTGAGAATGACCCCTTAAGTTTTTGATTGTACATAAATTGGTAAATACTGAAGTACACCTGTGTCCATATGCAGGCTGTGCGTCCACTGTGGCAACAGCCACGCCCTCCTCTAAGGCATTTGTGTTTGACTAGTCCAAACGCAGCCTTGGCTTACTGAGGTTCTGAGGGTTTTAGTAGTTGCTGTGGTAGGGTGCCCAAACTTTTGTTCATCCCTCTATGTTTTTCCTGATCTGTCTCACACAAAGTCTGACTGCTTTTGAAAATGTGCCACTTTTCCTTGTATTCATCAAAGCCCTTTAATGGCATCACCTTTTTCTTGTTTTCCAAGGGTAATGAAAATCATCGGACTGAAATTGGTTGGGAGAAATCATTACGACCCTGAAAGCGCAGTCATTCTGGGCAAACATCGGTTGGTGTTTCTGTTGTGATTTAACATCGTACTGCAGATAACAGCTACTATCGTGACAAATCTCGTCCATTCATTATCCTTTGTCTGCTTTGTCAGGCTCCAGGTGTGGCCAGGTTTTTCAACCGGCATCAAGCGCACAGATGGAGGCATGTACCTGTGTGTGGATGTGTCTCACAAAGTCTTGCGAAATGACTCTGTGCTGGATGTCATGTGAGTTCACGCAGCAAATCACCAGCAGCCTACAATTTAAGCATTTTGGGTTGTTTTTTTTTATATTTGCAATTTTTCAGTATAAAAGGTTTCTTATATAGGTTGGAGAGTGTGTATTTTACTTACTATTTCTTCCATAAAAATGTCATATTCTGTGATATAGTCATACATATTTAAATACTAGGTTTGATCTACTTGTCCCCTGAGACAGAACTGTGAAACCCCTAACCATTATAACCCTACTCTCTGGGAATGTGTGTGGATGAAGAGGTGAGTCAGCGGGCAGCGACTTGAGTAATGCAACAGGCTTACTGAGCCTATAGATTATTTATATACAGAAGGAATCTTGCCCTTGCCCTGCCCTTTCTGCTCGTGCAACGAGGAAAAAACAAGGCACGGGCCGTGTGATTTAAACAGAAAAGAAGGGGAATTGACCTTCAGCCCTTGTGTTCTGCCAGGAACATGTTGTACCAACAGAGCAAGGAGAACTTCCAAGATGAGTGCACCAAAGAACTGCTCGGCAGCATCGTCATCACCCGCTACAACAACCGCACCTACCGCATTGATGCCATTGAGTGGAGCAAATCACCCAAAGACACCTTCCTTTTGATGGATGGCACAAAAACCACCTTCATGGAATACTACAGGTGAGATTGGGTGAAGATCTCTTCAGAACTGGGCAGCAATGTATAGTGCTGCGGTGTTGCAGCGACTTAATTATATCTTGCTGTTCTTTGTCACAATCCAACTGTTACTGCATCACATGGGCTTCCACGTATTAACAGCAAAAACTATGGGATCGCAATCAAAGACATGGACCAACCTCTGCTCCTGCATCGGCCGAAGGAGAGGTCCAGGCCAGGGGGGAAGGTAAAGTGTCTCTTCAGCATCGCTTATTTTAACGTAGCAATAAATGTTCAGCTGTTTTTCTTTTCCATGAAAACTTCTTTCCAGTAGACCACTCAGCTGATGGGGCCTGAATTCTTGCATCAGAACACCCCCTTGTGGTTTTAATGGGTCTCGCAATCTGCCTGATATGTAAGAGATGCCAGGCCTTGTAAACACACAAAATAAAAATAATTGCTCAGAACAAGCTGTCCCATATTTTCCTGTATGAGAGGGGATCTCATGGGAACAAGGCCTTTCCCTGAGCAACCCACTCAAGCATCAGTAATTCTTTGGAGGAAAATGTATCCAAAATATGCAAGCTGTAAATTCTTTAAACATGTGGATAATTTTATAAGATTGATTTATGCAGCAAATCATTACTGGAGAGATCCTTTTAGTGCCAGAGCTTTCCTTCATGACGGGAATCCCTGAGAAAATGAAGAAGGACTTCAGAGCTATGAAGGTAATTGTGATGTTTCTGCACAATGGTTTTGTCCTGATATTGTTCTTACACCTTCCAACTTCAGACCCAACACCTTCATTTAGCAGCCATAAAAGACTCAGTCATGGTAAAAGGCTCCCACCAATTAGAGCGCACTGTGTCGTGCTGTAACTGCCATGTGACAGTGATGGTATGAACTGCAAATTTGTCAGATCTGATCTTTAGAACTGAGCTGGGTTCGGCCCGAACAGTTCCGTCTCGTCAAAAACAGTAAGAGTGCAAGTTTAAAACCCAAGAGTCAGCAAAGTGTTAGCCGAGTATAAATGAATCATAATTGGCAGATATTTAACATTGGTCTGGATATTCCAATTTAACATGGCATATCTTTATTGTAACAGCGTAGTAGGTCAGAACTGTCATCTCCGAATACAGCAGTAGAAGGTGGATGCACACATCTCCTTTCCCCGAACCCCAAGATAACATTAAAATTATTCAAAACATAAGTCGGGCCAAAATCAGAAAACGCAGAACAAGAAAATCTCATCTTTAAACTTTCAGATCCCAAAATGACCTGCCTGTACGCTCGCTGGGATTGTTTTGTTCATATGTTTTAGGAACTGACCATGCACATCAACGTGAGCAGTGAGCAGCACACCCACTCAATAAAGCAGCTTCTGAAGAACATCAGCACCAATCCTGACAGCGTGAAGGAGTTCAGCCGATGGGGACTGGAGATTGGCTCAGAAATACTAGTGGTAAGAATACGTATCACTTCAGAGCAACAGCTTCACCGGGCACGGCGGCGTTGCAAAGTGTCAGTGGGCGTTTTCTTCGACACAAATGTAACATGGTAAATGCTGAAACAGACTGTGTTTTTTTAATGGAGACTACATGAGAGGTAATGTTTTAGGGAAGCTGCTCTCTCCTCCATGAAAAAACCTTCAATTTATTATTCTGATGACAGGGTCAAAAGATGTTAGATAAAGCTTTGCAGTCAAGGGTTTAACACTGGAACTTCTGATTTTTACAGCGAGGCTCACAAGTAGCATTCATGTCATATGTGACATGTTTATTTCTCCCCCAAAAGTTCTCTCTGGATTATATATTGCAACACTGTCAGGTCTGTGTCTGCAATACAGTGCAGGCAGATAGAAAAATAAGCTTTTCAACTGTTACTTTCCAGTTTGACATTTGGTCGGTTGATTGGCTGTCAGTTTTTTCCTTTTCCTAATGATTATTTTGTTAATTGACCCATCGGTCGACCTGGTCAGGCCCATTCAAGTCATCGAGCCGGGGACTCGGGGACTGAAAACACGTCTGCTTCCTGAGAAACTGGATTTAAAAGCAACTATGTCAATATCTGTCAAATATTTAAATCCCACTTGACTGGTTGACAGGTGCACAGTGGTGAAGCAGGTAGAGCGGAAGACAGCAGAATCTACTGCTGATATGAACTTTGTTTTGCTTTGCCCTTTTTTAATAGTTAAAAAGTTTAGTTGTTTGACGAGTCCAAACTAATCAAACACAATAACTGTATTTTACACAGTTACAGTACGCCAATTCCTCACAGAATATTGTGTATGTCTTTCCTCTGTTGCAGATTGACGGTAGAATTCTGCCCCTGGAAACCATTTGCCTGCGGTCTTCATCCTTCCCCACCGGTGCTGATGTCTCCTGGTCCAGAGAGATTGCCAGGGATGCTTCCATCAGTTCTGTGAGTGTTGCAGAGAAATCTCTGGTGCTGCCTCCAAGCGATAAATGTGATTTAGTTGTGATACATAATGTCCATGATGATAGCGGGCTTAATTAACTGGTTAACTGCCACACTGTGCCCGCGGTGACGGTGACCACAGATGCAATCTGCCCTCCTCACGCGTCAGCGGGTAGCCACATCTGTTACGTTGCATCGGCCTCCGCATTGGCTGACGTGTTCCTTTTGCTTCTTCATCAACTGACCCATCTTACTCTTAGATCCCGCTGAACATCTGGTCCGTCTTCTACCCTCGCCGCTGCGCTGAGCAGGCGGAGGAGCTGATTTCCACCTTCAAAAAGGTGGCCGGGCCTATCGGGGTGCGACTGGAGCGGCCCATTCGTGTGGAGCTGAGGGACGAACGCACCGAGACTTACATCAAGAGCATCCACTCTCAGCTCACCAGTGAGGTACGTCATTAAAATTTAGACTTTCATATTAGTTAAGGATGGGGAGTCACTTTATGTACTAAGTAACTGGAAAGTCGTGTCGTGTTAGTGTTTTCCTGTGAGTTAAAACCAACTGACACAGAAATGAGCAGATTCTGGCATTTCTGACAGTTGTCTTAAAACATGATTAGCATTACAATGAAGTTAAGACACTCAGAGCTACACAGAGAAACATTGGCTAAAAATAGTATTTTGCATTATAATTAAGAGGACCTAACATTGCCTTTGCAAATATTTGTCTGTCTCATCTTTTTGCAGCCCAACATGCAGCTCGTACTGTGCATCATAGTCGGCAACAGAGATGATCTCTACAGTGCCATCAAGAAGCTCTGTTGTGTTAGAAGTCCCATCCCATCTCAGGTTTGTAGTGTTTGTGCACGGCGGTTCTAGAGCTAGAGGACAACAGCGTATAGTTTGGAACTGTTGACAAAATGATTTCTCACTTGAAGATATTTTCTACCAGATAATAGTAAGTATTTTCACTTTTCATCAGGCTGTCAATGTCCGGACAATTTCCCAGCCACAGAAGTTGAAGAACATAGCCCAAAGGATACTCCTGCAGATGAACAGCAAGTTGGGAGGAGAGCTGTGGACTGTCAGCATCCCTCTGGTGAGAATCATGTCTCCATATTGGAAGAAAAAAATGTTGTGACTGACTGTTTTGGCCTTTTATCTGACTTACGCAGAAACACCTAATGGTGGTCGGAGTTGATGTCCACCATGACACCAGCAAGGTGCATCAGTCAGTCATGGGCTTTGTTGCAAGTGTGAACAGGTAAACCTTCTATCTCTTTTTTTAGATTGAACATTTTCTCAATAGTTTATTGTGCAGTTTAGTATTTTGTATTTATTCTTATTGGTATTTATTTCTGTTACTAACTACGAGTACAACTTTGATATCATTCTCCCATGCACAAAGCTTTCAGTCATTTGTTACATAAATGGGATTTTATTAGACCCCAACCCATACTAGATTTTTGTGGCCAATGCCAATTTTAGGATGTAAAAGCATTCTAATAGTGATATATATAATTGTGATTGGCCAGTAAAATCGGTGGGGCTTTAAAATGTCTTAAATGTATTTTTAATTTGTAGACAATCCATTTGGAGAACATCTTGACAACAAACTTCAGTCATTCTGTCTATTAGTGTCATAAATTACTGTGTTCTACAGAATAACCATGTATTTGCACTTGTCTTCTTGCACCACTGGTAAAAATTTGTGGTAATAGAGGTAATATTTTATATGTTTTCTTCTGCAGCTCCCTAACCCGCTGGTACTCCAGAGTAACTTTCCAGACACCCGCTGAGGAACTGGTCACGGGCTTCAGAGTCTGTTTACTGGCTGCACTGCAGAAGTACCACGAGGTAAGTACTACCAATGTGCATTACAGAAATGTCTTACAATTCATCACACACCTAACTATTCTGATCACAGTCAGCTGGGACCTTCCCTCCCTCATCTTTATCCTTACAATCTGTCTGGATATGTTAGCAGGATAACGACAAATAGACCAGGTGCAAATGCACACAGCACATATTTTAATCTGGAAGAAAATTAATTCCTACCCATGCCTGACATCACCCCTGTGCGATTTCATCTGTGCAGGTGAACCACAGCTTGCCGCAGAGGATCGTGGTGTATCGGGACGGAGTGTCAGACAGCCAGCTGAAGATGGTGGAGCAGTACGAGATCCCTCAGCTGATCAAATGCTTTGAGACTTTCCCCAGCTACGAGCCAAAGCTGGTCTTCATTGTGGTCCAGAAGCGTATCAGCACCACCCTCTACTCCGCGGCCGCACACAGCATGGGCACTCCTCCAGCTGGGACTGTTCTGGACCACACCCTCACTAAGAGAGACTGGTCAGTCTTTGTCGTTCTAAGTGAACAAGCTGTCAGCAGATCCTCTGTTTCCTTCCAATCTGAAGGTTTATCAGATGTCAAGATGCTACGTCTCCGTTTGTTTTTGGGTTAGGAAAAACATTTCACACCAATGGCCATTTTTCTTTTTATTTCAAAGATCGTTGAACTGCACAGCAAAACTCCCAATGTGGCAGGCTCCCTGCTTAAATTTGCATAGTTAAACCAAAATTTTGTTAATGGGGACTTTGCTTTTGAACCCTGGTGCAGTCAAACCACACAAGCACACCAGAACAGGTCTGACATGGTTCCACTCTAACTGTGGTAATATTTGTGTACAGAACAAATGTCCTACAGGAATAAAGTCATATGAGCATATCATGAAAATATTGTTATTCTTTTTTTACTATTTTATAAGCAGCCTTAAGTCACTGTATAATAGAAGAGGTGGCGCTCATTTTTTAAAATCTTTTTTACCTGTGCAAATGAAAAAGAATGCAACCTAAACTCCTGGCCACAGTAGTAAATATATTCCCTTTTAGTAAGGAAACCATAAATGTCTGTTTATCATATGTTGGCCAATAAACATTTCTAATCTTCATTTTTTTCACACAGGGTGGACTTCTATCTGATGGCACATCACACTCATCAGGGCTGTGGACTTCCAACACACTATATCACTTTGTACAACACTACAAGCCTCTCAGCAGACCATTTGCAAAGGTACCAATAACCCATTTTCTTAATTAATTTACCCTCATGTCAAATATGTTTTCCAACATTTTCCTTGAGATCCCCATTTTTCATCAAGAACTTGCAACCTGCCTGCTACTGACATATTCAGGTGTATAGTCTTTAAGGTACAGTATATGCAAAGAAAGCAGTTGCACTTTGGGGTGGTAAAATATATATTTTTGCTGTATCCAGCTCAGTCCATCCATGCCGTGCCATTACATTTTTTTAGATTACGGTATAAAATGAATATGACTGAAATTTGGAAAATGAATGAATGGTTAATGATTGGTCAGTTCCAAAACACATTTGACATTGTTGTTTTTGGTCCCACGCCAGGCTGACTTTCAAGATGTGCCATTTGTACTGGAACTGGCCGGGCACCATCCGTGTCCCAGCACCATGCAAGTATGCCCACAAGCTGGCTTTCCTGTCTGGCCAGTACCTGCACTCAGAGCCAGCCATCCAGCTATCGGACAAGCTCTTCTTCCTTTGAGCTGCTCCACTTACTGTCATAAGCCAAAACCAGCTGTGAAGAAGGACAAATAATGTGAATTAATGAGGGATTTATTATTGATGTGTGGCACTTAGGACTTAGTTAGATATTTAAGTAGAGTTTGGATTTCCACAAGGGATTCTTATATGGAACAAGCGTTTAATACTACAGATGGTTCTGAGAAGGAGATTTAAAAACTAAATCTTGTCATGAAGGTAAAACTATTGAATTACTGAAGTACTTTTCATTTAAATTTTTATTTCCTAATAAGTGACCAAGGTTTTTTAAGCCTCTGTCCTTGTGGTAAAATTATTGGTTAGTGTTGTGTCAGCGTTCAGACACCTTGACTGTGATTATTTACAATTCTGTAGTTTTTACAGATTTACAAGTCCCAGAATGTCTGTGCAGGGGCTTCAGTGTACGTCAGTATACGTGGTAAAAGCTGGTCTGGCTTCATAAAATATGGGGGGGTTTTTTCTTCCTTTGATTGTTCATCATCATCATCAGTCTATGGTGTTTCTATAAACAGTTGGGCAAGTGCCATCAATTGTAAATTCAAGAAATGATATTTGCATCTCGATATTGAAAGAGATTTCAGTAAAGTAGTTAAGCAAATAATTTATCTTGACAAATATGCAAATATCATTGTCTTTTCAATCTATGGGAGTTGCCTGTCTAAAATAATGCTGGTTTGATCTGTAAATAGCTGATTGCATGATGCTGTTTCTGTTGTTTTCAACTCTCCCTTCAGTTTCATAGACTAAATCTAATGAAAGTTTCATCTTGTTAATAAAATCACTGTCTTTGCACCAGAAACAGATGTGGTTCCAGGACACATTTTCCATCAAAATACCAACAACTCACTAGAAGAGAAAGCAGTCAGAATTTAGATAAAAATACACACAATCAGTTACATTTGTTGCTTGTTATTTTTTTTATTTGACATCTTTAAGATGAACATGGAGCCCACACATGGTTGCCATGACAGCAGAGCTCAATCCTTTAGACATTTTCACTGCCAACAGTTGTGTGTCTGAGCAACATTTCACGATGGTGAGCAAAGTTGTGTGTCACACAGCTGGAAATCTTCTAATATGGACGTTTTAATGTGTAATGCTGCATTTATTTTGTGTCAAGCCACCCAAGACCAAAGCTAAAGGCAAAAGTGGGAAGAAGAAGGACAATCACTCAAAAAGGGAGATGCTCGGGGCTAAGGTAACAGACTTTTTTCCACATCTAGACCACATCAAACCAAGTCCAGTTCAAAAACCACTATACTTTGACATGTCATATGTGGACTAGATCAGACCATGGAAGCTAAAGATTAATTAAAAACTGAAGTTTTCTGAAACATTAGTTGAAATGCAACTAAAAGGGAGATCTCACTGCTTGTTCCACGTGCGTGTTGAACAAAAAACACTTTAATTAGACTTGTCCAATCTGGACTAGCTTGACATCGCAAGGCGGGTGACGTTAGCATCAAACAGAAGCTAGTCAACTGTTAGCTAATGACATAGCCCATGCAAAGGGGTTTTTATCATTGTTAATCTTGATTTAATTGTCTTGCTAACAAAGACCGAGGAGAAGTTGCCTGCAGTGGTGGACGAGCCTCCGACAGCAGAAAAGAGCAAGGATGAGGTCAGAGCTAGTTTAGCTAACAGGGATTAGTTGAAGTGTATCACCGAAAGCATGTGACATTTCAGTTTCTTCTAAGCCCGATAAACTGTCAAGTTGTCGGACTGCATGTACTTTAACGGTGGAAACAGCCGAAGCCTCTTTCCACACTGACACAGATGTGGGAGGAATGTGTAAGCCTGCAAGAGGAGCTCGAGAGGGTGCGGAAGGAGAAGAACCACTTCGAGATCGAAAGGGACAAGGTCCTGAGATTCTCGGGAAACTCCGAGAGGAAGCTGGAGGAGGCCAAGGCCAGCATGAGAGAAAAGCTTAGGCTGAAACAGGAGGCCGAAAAATGCCGCCGAGCAGAGATTGATGTAAGCTTCACACAAATTTATATAACCCGAGTTATTATGCTGTAGGCAAGAAGTCAAAAGTTACATTTACTGTGAAAGACAAAGGTACAGAAACATTAGCTCTAAATTGTACCTAAAGTGTGAAAAGTACTCGTTCTGCATAAAATAGACACTTTATTATTATATAAAACTAGTAGATTATGGAGTAGGTTAAACAGGATTATGCTCAATACTCATCAGTTGCAATGATATTCAATATATATATATATATATATTCAATAGTTCAAATATGTATTCACAAGCATGTAGTTGTACTGTTAACTGTTATTTGAAATACAGTTTAAAAAACAACATATATAAACATTAATGCTGAGAATATTGCACATGCATTTAAGATTTCAATTGAATCCTTTGCAAAGTAAAGTAAATCATATTTAATAGGCATATAAATTTCATGTCGGTGTATGACATTTGGTCATTGATTGCAGGAGTACCAGCGGAAGCTGACACAGCTGGAGAATTCACACTACTGTGAGATCTGTGATTTGAAGATGGCTGCTATTGCCATGACTTCAAAGACCCATAAAGAGCACATGGAGTCAGAGGTCGAGCTTCAGAAGAAAATAGGGCTTTTACAGGCAGACAGGCGAGAGAAAGAGTCCCACACAGAAATCTATATAAAGAGGCTGGAACAGGTATAAAAGCACAGAGTTCAATATATTTTATACGCTTTTGGCTCCCCAGTTGTTTTATTTCTACAAGGAAGCATCTGTCATACAAACCTGTCGTCTTTTTACCATTAACAGAAACAACAGAATGAATTGAGGGAACTCAATGAAAGTTACAAAAAGAAAGTCAGCGGTAAATAACTTGTGTACATTTCTGAACTGAGGTCAAAAAGTGCTGTGTTGTAAACTCTGTAAGCTGTGACTTCTCTGTGTTGCTGTTGAAATAGAAATGGAAGTCCAATGTGAGAACAAGATAAAATTCATCTTCAAAGACAACAAGACAAAAACTCAAACTGAGCTTGATGAGATTGATGACAGGAGGAGAGACCGCACCACATTTATTACAAAAGAGTATGACAAAGCTTGGAGCGATCTCGGCAATTCCATTAAACATATGCATCATGTCGGCTCGGAAAGGAAGAAGCTGGAGGTAAGAGATGTCTAAAGAATCCCCACAGTCCTGTCACACTAAATAATAAGAAACTAAGAGGTGAATTTATCCACATGCAAGTTTTTACCTGTGAGCTCTGAAATAGAATTCCACAAATAGCAAAGAGCTTACACAACTGAAAGAATCGCATAATCTTTTGTTTGATATGCAATTTGCTTTCATTTGGTAGAGAGAGCATGAAGCTGTGAAGAAAATGGATATGCGACTGCATCGGAGGATGGCAGCAGCTGTGCAGAAGAACAAACTCCTCACAGAGTCTCTGCAGGAAATGGAGCAACAATTGTCGAAGAGCCGCCAAGAGCTGACTGTCCAGAGAAATGCCATGCTCAAGAGACAGAAGGTTCACTGTTCTGCTTTATTCAACCTGCAGAAAGCATCAAAGCTTGTTTGTATATCAGTTGTTTAAGTGCGATCATACTGTACAAAAACCGCAATGGCTATAATGCAGCATATAGGATATGTTTTTATTTCACTGGTAATATTGTAATTTGAAATGTTAAAAGCTCATATAATCATGAACATTTATTTCCTTTTATTTCTGTTTTGTGCACTGATGTTCATTGGTGCTCAGGTTTGAAGGAGAAACACTTACTGCAACATCTTACTCACCAGGTCAAATGCTGAGATGTGAGAATTCAACTTGCTTTGCTCTTTCTTTTTTGCTGACACCACCAGGAGCCATGAAGTCAGAAATGTCTAAATCCTCCTCAAGATCTTGTAGAGTTTGTCTTTGGTTCACGTCTGACCTGCAGCACTTACCATAGCTCAGACATCTTTTCCATTTAAAAAGCAATTATATCAATTCAGTGAAATCACAATCAAAGTGATGAGTAAGCTCTGAAAACTAACTGTTGACTAAAACTGTGAAACCTCTGATGATGTCTCCAACAGCAGGTCAACAAAATGATTGCACTTACACTTGAGAAAAAACGGGACGTGTATATGAAGCACCAGCAATTGGTGCTGCAACAAGAAAAGGTAAATTGGCCACATATGTCACATCACTGGTTTTAACTTCATTCACCTGCTCAGCCGATGAATACAGAATGATGCATATGACTGGTGGGTGTGTGTTCCGCAGATGGAGCAGGAATACGAAGAACTACAGAAGATGCAGACTGAGGCCATTCTGGTCATGCAGCAGAAAGGCGACCTGAAGGTGCTGGTGCTGGAGAAGCAGATAAAAGCAGTGACAGAAAGTCTGGAGAAGGAGCAGCTCAAACTCTGGGTGGCGCTCGCCTTTGGATGGGGAGACCAAACGGCTGCAAAAAACATCAAGGTATGGCTTTATACTTTCATTTGATTTTAAGCTGTGTTCAGTAATCTATGTGACCGCACGGTCGACAGGAATTACGCCTGGTCTTTCATGTTGCCATGACCACTCTCCTAGTGCCGAACCAACTCAACCCAGTCAGGTCTTAGAATTATTCTCACGTCAGTTAAAGTTTGTTTGAGGTGTTTGTGCAGGTGTGGCTGCTGCTCCTATTGTAGAAGAACGAATTAGAAAGTGTGTTTTCACCTGTAGGACCTGTGTGAGTCAAAACACGCCATCATCAGTGCCCTGCAGGATGACATCTCTCAAGGTTTAATGGTTGGTCATCAGTGATCTCAAAGTGATTTCATGCTGCAGGAATGTTTAATTGATTGTGTGAAGCTTCATTTGACACTTTTGCTGTCGAGTTTTATCAAAATAAACATATGATTGGCAGGAGAATGACTTGGTTGAGAAATCGACTGCTTTGGAGCTCTCTGTGGACAAGTGGCCCTCAGCAGGTGACATCAATAATTCCATCAGGAAGGCCTCAGAAGATAGCAAGGTTAGTCATCTGTTATGTCAGTGTTGTCATGCCCCTCTGTAGAACTGATCTGAGCATTATTGTTGTTGTAAAGTGTTGTTTGGCATTTTTCAGTTAGTTTTGAATGTGTACTTGGCAGAAATTTGAAGACTTGATGCAGGAGCTGATGGCTTTGTTCATCTCTGAGGACAACTCTGTCCAAAAGGACTCCCTAGAACTGGACCCTGCTGCTGCTGAGTCCAGACAGTGAACTCCTGCAGCTCTCAGGTCTCATCTGTTGTTTCTGGATATTTTTCACAGAAAGTTAGCTAATCTTTGCACCTCTCTGTCTTTCAGTTCCTGATTGTTCAAATAAAACTGTGTAGAAGTCGGGGTATGCTTACCTAACAGATATCAGTTGGACATTTTACTGTGCAAGATAGGGTGTCAACTGTAATGCAGCTTTTAGGAGCAAAAAAATGTAACTAAGCTACTGTATATCACACAATTGCAATAAATAAAAATGTCATCAGATCTCTGTCCTTGTATCATGATGTACTGATATCTTTTGCTCATCACTCTTGCACGGTCGCATCATAATTCACCCCACAAATAAGGTTCGAGTATCATTGTGTTACACGTTGGGCAGTGAAATATTTTGGACAGAAATGCAAAAGTGGTTATCAGACTGTCAGTTTTATTTTTATATAAATGGTGACGAAAATATTGCACACAGGACCAGCAACACAGTTTGGCTGCAGCAGGGTTTCTAATCCAAATGGTCTTGTGCGTATGGTGAAGGAGAAAAATTTAAGGATAAAAAGCTGAATGAACCTTGGACCGACGAAGACACGAATAACGGAAATCCATATTTGCCAGATGTGCAATATAACGAACATAAAACGCATACAAGTAGTCGATATAGATTTTAAGACTTGACTTTGTGGTTGTCAATAAATACAAACCGACCGAGCGTTTCTCCACGTTCAGCCTCCACTGAGAGTAAGCAGCTGACAGGAAGCGCGACCACTTTCACCGGAAAGGAGGAACCGCTTTTATTGTTGCCTGAGAGCTGCTGTAATGGCGGTGTCTCGTCGCTCGTCGCAGCAGCAACAACAGCAAAGTACGTTACAGTCTCCGCCAAGAAACAGCTCCCTGTCGGGCGCTCCTCCGGCCTCGCCGTCGATGCCTCTGCTGACTTCGGCCGTCGGAACCCCGGAGAATGAAAGGGAATGCAGCGGAGGGATCGAGATGGCCCTGGCCTCCCCGGACCTGCCAGCCCCGGTCCTAGCGAGCAGCGCGAGCTCCACCACGACAACCTCTGGCGGCGGCAGCAGCAGCGTCTCGAGCCCCGGCTCCGGAGCCGCGAGTCCTACCGACGGCAGCAGCAGCATCGGCGGGGCGTTCAGGGAGTTGTTCGAGGCCTGTCGTAATGGCGATGTGTCCAGAGTGAAGAGACTCGTCGACTCGGTGAACGTAAACGCGAAGGACATGGCTGGTCGAAAATCAACTCCCCTTCATTTCGCTGCGGGTAACGATGAGCAAAGCTAATGATACCGCAGCATTATGTTTTGTTGCTAACGCGCAGTCACCGCTAGTTAGCTAGCGTCGCTGTGTTTTGGTGGACGTATGAACTGCTAACCTGTCATTTGTCATCTACCCTTCTGATAACGTTTAGTGGAGTTATAATTTATCACGTCTGAATTATTAGCCTGGTAATGCTAACTAGCTAAACGGACAGCCGTCAACATTTTCCTCAATAACGTAAAGCGAAAAAAAACAAACAGGTTGGCCTAAAAAGGAAGTCGCTATCCATGCATAGAGGTAGCACAACACTAGCTTTAGCATGAGTTCTCCTGGACCAAATAACTGCAAGGTGCTGTCACGTAAATCGTTGCTGTCATAATGATTTTGCAGTGCGTCAATAAGGATTGTTTAATAACTCACTAACATGATGCATTTATTTGATATAGCCATGCTTAATGGAAAGTTCATTGTACGTTCATTTTAAACTTTTTGCAGGTTTTGGCAGGAAAGATGTGGTGGAGCACCTTCTGCAGACCGGAGCTAATGTTCATGCCAGGGATGACGGAGGACTCATCCCCCTGCACAATGCTTGCTCTTTTGGCCACGCAGAGGTCGTCAGCCTCCTCTTGTGTCAGGGTGCAGACCCTAATGCCAGAGATAACTGGAACTACACGCCATTACATGAGGCTGCCATTAAGGGAAAGATAGATGTGTGCATTGGTAAGGATCCCTGCTGCTGATGTCAACTCTGCAGATCAGTGTTGCATGTATTTTGCAACCGTTCTGGTCTTATGGGCCATTAGATGTGAAATTAGCCTCTTGAAAAGGTTGACAACTGTATACCAGATGCTGACTTTTGGCCAGAGGTTTTTGAAGTATGTGAGTGGTGATGCCAGGATAGGAATTTAATTTAGCAAACAACCAGAAGGTTTGTCTATTGACCTCTTTGCTGTGTAACCCACTAATGTCTTGTATCTGCACCTCTCTCACCCAGTGTTACTCCAACATGGAGCTGATCCAAACATCCGCAACACTGATGGCAAATCTGCTCTGGATCTAGCTGACCCATCAGCCAAGGCTGTTCTCACTGGTCAGTCCCTCTCAGCTGCCTAATCTCTCACAATTACATTTTAGACATTAACTTGCACTTTTGCAGTTCATGGCAAATGAGCAGGGGAATAAATAAAGCTTCAGTTTGCAGGCAGTCATCATAAATGTGACCAATACATAACATAAACTGCATTCACAGCAGAAAAGGTACACATAACTCTGTCCTGAGCTCAGTGAGCCAATGTTACATTGTACCAGGTATTTTGCAATAACAAGTGAAGCTTGACCACCAGGTTATCTGATCCATTTTATTCTTTGTCTTTTGGGGATCTCAGTGGAGCACCTGCAGCATGGTGCTTTTTCCTCTTCAAGACTATTAAACTTAGTTCTGGTAGTCCCCTGGCATGGATTGATTGCTACAAACCAGAGAGTGCATCCAATAGTAATTTGGAGCCCGAAAAGCCAATAGCGGATCAATCAGCAGATAGACGCTGGATATTCA
This sequence comes from Psettodes erumei, assembly GCA_016785225.1. Taxonomy (NCBI): domain Eukaryota; kingdom Metazoa; phylum Chordata; class Actinopteri; order Pleuronectiformes; family Psettodidae; genus Psettodes; species Psettodes erumei. Next base: position 3,290,263 of record JAFBJZ010000781.1, read on the forward strand.
GGAATTGAAAAGGATCCAAACGTGTACAATTATCATTTCATGAATGGATCTTTATCATCTTAGATACTCAATGGCATTTCCTTGAATTATGAATGGAGCCTGCGTTCAAAATGGTGATGTATGACTGGTGGAGGTAGCGCAGCCATCGGCTGAGTCGGATAATTTGCAAACCATCCAGTCAGTCGCGCATGTTAATCGTCTGAAGAGATGAATCGGTCGTCCTCTGCTTTTAAGCCAGTGTTTTGCACACTTCGCTCTAATCTTCATGCTTGTTGTCATCCAGGTGAATACAAGAAGGACGAACTACTGGAAGCAGCGAGGTGAGTATCAGTCTGACTGGTCATCGCTCACATTTCTTGTCGGCTCATCAAAGTTTGACTTCACTGTCAGGGAGGATGTTCTTAGATGTGTTTGTGGCTCCAACCTGATGGTTAAAGTACAGTAAGAAGTAGATTGAATAATGGTATCACAGGAGTTCATAACCACAGTGATAACCTATACCGGGAGAAGTATGATGACCCCAGACTTTTCCTTGTCCATTACAGGAGTGGAAATGAAGAAAAGCTGATGGCACTGCTGACTCCATTAAACGTCAACTGTCACGCCAGCGACGGCCGCAAGGTAAAATGAGCCGCCAGCACCAAACCATATCACACCAGACAGATTTCTTTCTCAACACCTTTTGATACAACATGTTGTGCAGGGTTGCAGACTCATTATGCTTTGTGTTTTAACCATCACAAGAAGGTCTGTGAGTCAGACAAGGTGTGAGTACTGTGATTATGGCCGGATTAGTTTGTGTGGTGCAGATGCAAAGGAGATTTATAGCACTGGATCTGTGGGAGGCTGTTATTGGGGATTTCTGAAGATGTTTTTCTTCCACATATTATGCATGTGTGACTCTCATCAAACCATCCATGAAATCCATCCGTTCCTGACGCAACATCTCCACCTTCACTCCGTCGACCTCATTAATCGTTTACGGAGTGTGAAGGTTCAGCTTTTCAGTTTTTTGTTTTTTTTAGCTCTCTAGTTTCTTTGTGCTGTCAGGTGGGGGTTTTTTGTTTTGTGTTGTTTTCATATTCTGGAGCCGAAGTAAACACAACCGCTCCTTTATTTACATATTAACATATTGGGATCAGATGTCTAGACGGGACTATCTTTCTCTTCTTCCCCATAATCGCTTCTCCATGCCAGATGCTAGAGCAAAGCCGCTTGTGATCTTGAAATCTATTTAGTTACACAAGCATCCGTCCGGATCAGAAAGCAAGACTTCAGTCAACATATTGTGCAGTTTATTTATCCGTGTTTCCTCTGAACTCAGTCCATGTTTGGTTTTAGTTTTTTTCATGGTTGGTGGACTTGTAGGACAATTACACAAACAACTCTTTTTATAGAACAGACTTTCCAGTTAATTTGACGTCACCATTTAGTGGCTTTCACTTTAGGCGTACAACTCTTTTTGCATTTCATTCCCACGTCGCATCATCGTGGATTTTGTTTTTAATCCATCCTGAGTTATTGTGGTATATTGCTGTATTTCCTGCTTTATCTGGCAAAATTGCTTTTTTTAAATTTTAGTAAATAATCAAAATATATTATCACCAGCTCCACCTTGCCATAAATATCCATCCAGCAGAAGCTTACTTCATTCATTCCTAACCACATTTTCTTACAGCAGTAGAAGTATGACTCTCTCCCCTGCCTCCTTTGACATATGCTTACAGGTTGCATGATCTAAGCCAGTTTGCCAGTGTAGATTTGGCCGCTACCATTAACAAGTCCTTGCCTTTTCACAAAGCCGTAGAGAAAACTGAGGAGGAGAAATCCCACTTACCCTCCAGCTGCACACGCTCTCTGGCCTGGTGTCACATCTCATTTCAAAACCATGTTTGGTGGATCAGACATTGATTTAGAAGCAGAGCCTGTTTTTCATTGACTTAGGAAGGGAGACAAGAATTGCTGTGAAAAGATACTGTCATCTTGTAATTTTTGTTTCGTTTTGTTTTCCGTGTGACTCTGGCAACATTTGTCGATCAGTCAACATCCCAAAAAATGCTGGTAAGTTGACCTTGATAACGGCCACTTGATTGATGCACTGTTGTGATCTTTTTTTTTTTGTTCGTTTGTTTTTATTCCTTTAATCCATTGTTTTTATTTGACCAATAAGCTGGCTGTCACTTGTTAATTGCACATCATGGACCTGGGTGTACGGGTCACTCATGTATCCTACCCTGATGCTCCTCTGTGTGTGTGTGTGTGTGTGTGTGTGTGTGTGTGTGTGTGTGTGTGCGTGCGTGTGTGTGTGTGTGTGTGCGTGCGTGTCTGTGGCATGTGAGCGTGTTGGGTTGGTGTCATGGTGACGACTCATCTTTTTGGATTTGGAGAGGAGCTCAAAATGTCCACTGCCTGCTTTTCTTCAGCGTCTGTCCTCTCCTCTGCACACTCACCCACACTTCTCCAACTTTCAATCACTTGCTCTTCAGTCAGTGTCTGATTTGGCTTTTGATTTATTCATTCATTCACTTATCTTGTTTTTTTTTTTGATGATCACTCATGCATGCCTGAAGGCCTGCCCCTCTGCATTTTGTCGAGCCAATCTGTGAAATGTGTGTCTACTTCGTGTTCCCCGTCGGATCGGTTGGTATGCAATAATGAATGGGAAACATTTCACCTGTCACTGTCGTGCAGCGCTACCCTCCGTGGTAATGACTTTTGATTGCTTTCGATTGCTCGTGTCACCCCACACTGAATGAAACCTCCACGGTTCGACTGTCTCATCCATCTAATTTTCTCACTGTGGCTTGAGATCTAACAGTTTGCTTCCCGGGATTTACATTAATATCACTGCATGGGAACTGAAATGAATGATGTCTCTTCTTTTTGATTGTAAGCTTGACCTGAGCTAGACTTTTGAACAGAGAAATTTGCCACTGAAGTTTTGGAATTGCAGCTTTGCTTGGACTAATGTTCATTTTTCTTGGCTGAAATGAAGCCATATGATTTCATCCGCTAGTCGCTTGCAGAGTTGCTCTCTCAAACTCTTAACCCGCTCACTGTAGCTTCATTGCATCCTATTGTGGTCGGGGTACTATAGCATTTTATCAGTCCTGAAATGTGGTGTTAAAGCCACTTCTGAAAACTATATTCTAATTAAATCTCTTTTCTGAAAGTGTAGTTTCTGAGATTTTTTACTGACATTGCATATAAATAAATTTAAGAGCCAAAACTTAATTAATGATTACTGATTAATGAAGAAGTGAAGATTTTCCAAATAAACTTTTTGTTTAGCCAGATACTACGTCCTCGAGTTTTACAACTTAAAGAATTTTTACGAACTGGAACCAGATGGCTATTGTATCCCAACCATAATTCCTTTCCCGCCTTTTTGAAGTTTATATGCTAACAATTACACTATTGATTCTTTTTTTTGCCAGCTCACTACGTTAAACTTAATTTTAATCCTTTAAGCCCCAGAAGAACATTGTTATTTCCGTGATCTAATCAAATGTGAGTCAAGGTAGATGAGTAATATTTTTCATACTGCTTGTTGTCACTCACTCAGGTCAGACAGGACAAATTACTTTTTTCCCCCCACTGGATTTACCCACAAACTCCATTGACCTTGCATTATACCCTCCGTTCAACTGCAACTCACAGAGCATATAGCCTGCCATAGCACATCGCTTCTGGCCCTAATCAGCCGCTTGCTCCCGTAGCCATCAAAAGCAGCGCATGCTTGACGCAGCCGGCGACCTTTCTGCTCACAAGCTGTCCTCTCTTCCAGTCCACGCCGCTCCACCTGGCTGCAGGCTACAACCGGGTCCGCATCGTCCAGCTCCTTCTCCAGCACGGGGCCGACGTCCATGCCAAGGATAAAGGGTGAGACGTCATCACCGACGTCTGGAGAACTGAATTTGTCATTCAGCCCTTTTTCTTGACATTAACCAGACCGCCTTGTCCCTGCAGTGGCCTGGTTCCTCTGCACAATGCTTGCTCCTACGGTCACTTCGAGGTCACCGAGCTCCTGCTTAAAGTAAGAACCACAATTTACCTGCCAGTTCAGGGTCATTCAATATAGCAACTTGGCCTTGGTTACAGACAAAGTTGAAAATAGTGTTTACTATTTTTATTAACACTATATTAATGGTGTTTACTGCTGCTACAGTTGTGTAGTGATAGTCCATGTGCTGTTCTGTCTGCAGCACGGAGCCTGTGTGAACGCCATGGACTTGTGGCAGTTCACTCCTCTCCACGAGGCGGCATCCAAGAACCGAGTGGAGGTCTGCTCCCTGCTGCTGAGCCACGGGGCCGACCCCACCCTGCTCAACTGTCACAGCAAGAGTGCCGTGGACATGGCTCCCACCCCAGAGCTAAAAGAAAGGCTCACCTGTGAGTTCCCTCTCAGCCACACAGTAAACATACAGACACTTGATCCGGTTGTGTATATATTTTGTCAGCAGCTATGATGGTGCAGTTCTTGTCTTGAAATTGCTGTTCAAATAAAACCTTTAGGCTAAAAAAATTTTTTTCTCATGTAGATGAATTCAAAGGTCACTCGCTGCTGCAGGCAGCCCGGGAGGCAGACATGGCTAAAGTGAAGAAGACGCTGGCTCTGGAGATCATCAGCTTCAAACACCCTCAGACCAACGAGACGGCTCTGGTCAGAACCCAGCACTTAACATTTACATTCCCTAGATCCCTTTCACATTTGAGTGCAGCTTAGAACTTAAAATCACTGCCTAATCACTGCTGATAGAGCTCCTTTTCCTGGCTTCATTATTGGTTATAAATTATTTTTTGCCACAAAAATGATCCCTGTTTTCAGAATTTGAAGAAACTTGACTTGTTGAATTAAAAACTGTGCGGCCAGCAGTGCTCTGTAAGATAAAAGATGGTATACAGGCAGCTGTATGTGATTGGCTAGCGGTTTTGCCGATCGGCATTCACATAAAACATGTTTTCGGGATGGCAGGTCTTTCATGTAGATTCCAGTTCACCTGTCTAATGTTGGTGTCTGTTGCAGCACTGTGCTGTGGCTTCCCCCCACCCCAAGAGGAAGCAGGTGACTGAGCTGCTGCTGCGTAAAGGTGCCAACATCAACGAGAAGAACAAAGAGTAAGTTTTGTTTATTTAGTTTAGTATTTTGGGGGGTTTTGCTAAGAAGAGAAGAGATAGTGACATAAAAATTTGTTAGCATTAGCCTGGATCAGAAACTTTGGTAACTTCCTATCTGTGTCCTCCAGCTTTATGACTCCCTTGCACGTTGCCTCGGAGAGAGCTCACAACGATATACTGGAGGTGCTGCAGAAACATGGAGCAAAGGTCAGTTGTTTTATCCATTTAGTAAATATTATGCAGCCAGCTTGTGAATTTGCAGCGTGCAGAAATGCGTTTCTGACCCTCAGCTCCGCCTCCCCTGTCTGCAGGTAAATGCTGTGGACACACTGGGTCAGACGGCTCTGCACAGAGCCGCGCTGGCCGGCCACATCCAGACCTGCAAGCTGCTGCTGAGCTACGGGGCCGACCCGTCCATCGTGTCTCTGCAGGGATTCACTGCCGCCCAGATGGGCAACGAGGCCGTACAGCAGATTCTTAACGGTAATCGGAAGGCACCGCACCTCCAGCTGCTCAGCACGGGTTGATTTTCCGAGTCTGTCAGTGAGAATGCATTCCAGCAATATTAACTTTCCTCAGCCGGGATGAGGCAGATTTTGTAGTCTGAGGTATGCGTGTCTCTCTTGGGCTTCAACGCTCAATCGTTCTACAAAATTTGCCTCAGAGGGATGTATCATATTTCGACCCCGATCATAAGATTTTCACAAGGAGTATGTATTTCTTTCTTTTTCGTCTCCAGAAAATGTTCCCACGCGTAATTCTGACGTGGACTACAGATTTCTGGAGGCTGCCAAAGCTGGGGATCTGGACACAGTGCAAGTAAGTAAACATGCTCACTAAAAGCAGCGGTTTAAAATTTACTGTGAATTAGATTTATCTTGTTAAGAAAACCTCTCAGCTCAGTTGCTAATAACTACATTGTTCCTGTGTGCGGCAGCAACTTTGTACGCCTCAGAACGTAAACTGCCGTGACTTGGAGGGCCGCCACTCCACTCCTCTCCACTTTGCAGCTGGCTACAACCGAGTGGCTGTAGTTGAATACTTGTTGCACCATGGAGCTGATGTCCATGCCAAAGACAAGGGGTAAGTTCTTCAACCACCCTCTTGCTAGTCTGTAGATTTTGTTTAAAAAAAGTAAAGCTTTAAGTAGGTGCACAACAGCTCATCCTTCTGGTGTCTCTTCTGTTTTTCCTCCCCCAGAGGTCTGGTCCCCCTCCACAACGCATGCTCCTACGGTCACTATGAGGTGGCCGAGCTGCTGGTCAGACACGGAGCTTCGGTCAACGTGGCCGACCTGTGGAAGTTCACCCCGCTGCACGAGGCCGCGGCCAAAGGCAAATATGAGATCTGCAAGCTGCTGCTCAAAGTGAGGCTCCGTCATTTGTCACCTGTCACGACTGTTGTCTCAGATTGGCGTGCGTCCTCTGTCGGTGATTGTTACGTTGACGCTCTGTTTGACCCGTTCAGCATGGAGCCGACCCCTCCAAGAAAAACCGCGACGGCAACATGCCGCTGGACATGGTGAAGGACGGAGACACGGACATCCAAGACCTGCTGAGGGGTGATGCTGCCCTGCTGGACGCTGCCAAGAAAGGTTGCCTGGCCCGGGTCCAGAAGCTCTGCTCCCCAGAGAACATCAACTGCAGAGACACACAGGGGCGCAACTCCACACCCCTCCACCTCGCAGGTAACCAAATATAAAGCATATATATGTATACTGTGTATATATAACATATTTAAGAGTCATTAAAATGCTGCACTTGTGCAGAATCTAAAATCCTTTCCTTCTCCTCAGCTGGGTACAACAATCTTGAGGTGGCAGAGTATCTGCTGGAGCATGGGGCTGATGTCAACGCTCAGGACAAAGGAGGCCTTATCCCTCTTCATAATGCTGCTTCTTATGGGGTCAGTCTCATAAACAAACATTTCTTATCCATTGCAGATCATCTGGGGTTTGATTTATACATCCACAAAGCTTCGAGCTAATGCTGCTTCAGCTTCTGCAAGTGCCATCAGTAAATGTTAATTGTTTCTGCACTATTTTAATTTACTGACTTGTCCTCTGTCCTCTTCCTCACAGCATGTGGACATCGCAGCCCTGCTGATCAAATACAATACATGCGTGAACGCTACAGACAAATGGGCCTTCACACCCCTGCACGAGGCCGCTCAGAAGGGCCGTACACAGCTGTGTGCGCTGCTGCTGGCTCATGGAGCCGACCCCACCATGAAGAACCAAGAGGGCCAGACTGCTCTGGACCTGGCCACTGTAATTTATTTTGAGAACTACTTAGTTTTTCAGGCCAAGATTTGCACTTATTCTCACTTATTCCCTAATTCTCTTGTTACATGAAGGCCCCAAACTACTGGATTGATAGAGAAGAGAATGTACAGTAGATGGACTTAACAGAAAATAAATTGGGTTCCTTTCAACAAGTTCTTCTTCTGTCACTGCAGGCTGATGACATCCGGGCCTTGCTGATGGACGCCATGCCACCGGATGCCCTGCCCAGCTGCTTCAAGCCCCAGGCCACGGTGGTCAGCGCCTCCGTCATCTCCCCTGCCTCCACGCCGTCCTGCCTGTCGGCAGCCAGCAGCATAGACAACCTGGCTGGGCCGCTCACCGAGCTGGCGGCCGCCGCCTCCGCCAGCACCTCTGGAGTGGCAGACGGAGCCACAGGCACCGACCGCAAAGAAGGGGAAAGTAAGTTTGTTGCATATATGATAAGAAATACTGGTCAGTTTGCAACACTGGTTAACACAGAAAAAAGGCGACATGGAAAAAGTGCACAAACCCTGTTTTTGACATTCAACTATGAACTCCCTGTTTTTCACAGTGACGATGCTGGACATGAACATAAGTCAGTTCCTGAAGAGCCTGGGCCTGGAGCACCTCAGGGACATCTTTGAGAGGGAGCAGGTCAGCCTCCTCAGAAATACTTGATATACTTCAAGTTTAACCATTAGTTTTACATTATATGTCTGTCATTCAGTGGTAGAGTGATATTTTAATACCTTTTTACTGGTTGGTGTAAACTTCCAGATCACCCTGGATGTGTTGGCCGACATGGGTCACGAGGAGCTGAAGGAGATCGGAATAAACGCCTATGGCCACCGACACAAGCTTATCAAGGGCGTCGAGAGGCTGCTGGGGGGCCAGCAAGGTGAGCAGGCATGCTGGGGATTTTTGTCTACTACCGTTTCATGGCCAAAGTCAGACACTTCCAGCCTTTATGCATAGGCGCTTTAAATTGTTACTGTTTTCTTTTCAGGTGCCAACCCATATCTGACATTCCACTGTGCCAACCAGGGCACCATCCTGATAGACCTCGCCTCGGATGACAAAGAGTACCAGTCTGTGGAGGAGGAGGTGAGTCGACTTCACTGTCTGGTGTGCTTTAACTGCTGAACGATTTGCAGATCGATGGCCTATAGCCAGCAGGAGTGTGCCTCATGGTGAAATCCCGCTGTTTCTGCCATGTGTCACTCAGATGCAGAGCACCATCCGAGAGCACAGAGACGGAGGCAACGCGGGTGGTGTGTTCAGCCGATACAACATCATCAAGGTCTAAACCCGGATTCTCTCCGTACTTGTTCCGTCTGCTTTGATAATCCGCAGATCCCTGAACAGCTTTTAGAGGGACTGTTTCTTAAGTAGAGATCTGAGCAGATGTCTTTGAGTCAACATTTAATCCCTGGTGTGAAGCAGACAAAGCGCCCAGCATCATGTTTGACACGTCGCATTGTGCCCTGCAGATTCAGAAGGTGGTAAATAAGAAGCTGAGGGAACGTTACACCCATCGGCAGAAGGAGATCGCAGATGAGAATCACAACCACCACAATGAGCGGATGTTGTTTCATGGTAAGCACACACCCACTACGGAAAAAATATTTATTTTTGTATTCGCTGCATGTCAGTTACTGTATATAATATCATTCTGCCGCTGTTGTCACATCTTCCTCAAGGTTCTCCATTCATCAACGCCATCATCCACAAAGGCTTCGATGAGCGCCACGCCTACATCGGAGGGATGTTCGGCGCAGGGATCTACTTCGCAGAGAACTCCTCAAAGAGCAATCAGTATGTGTACGGCATCGGTGGAGGCACCGGCTGCCCAACTCACAAAGACCGGTCCTGCTACCTGTGCCATAGGTAATGTTGGATTTGACATGAACCTTGACTATCACAGATGAAGTGCAATTTCAAACTAAACCACAACACCTAAAGATGTCTTTGTTATAAAACTGCTTTGTTCCCTTTTGTTCTAATGGGCACTTGTCTAACCTTTCTCTTTTCTGATCTCTCAGGCAAATGTTGTTCTGCCGGGTGACTCTGGGGAAATCCTTCCTGCAGTTCAGTGCCATGAAGATGGCTCACGCTCCCCCGGGACATCATTCAGTAATCGGGCGGCCCAGCGTGAACGGCCTCGCCTACGCCGAGTACGTCATCTACAGAGGAGAGCAGGTAGGCAAAGTTTCTTTCCCTAAATCCTTTTTCAGGTTATACAATTAATGAAAAAACATCAGACACCTGATTTCTCCTGTTGCCTCATGTCTGATGTCTTTTTCCTTCAGGCCTACCCGGAGTACCTCATCACCTACCAGATCCTTAAACCAGAGAGTGCAGCACAGTCTGCTGCAGGAGCTGAGCAGAAATCATAGTTACTTCACGTCTCACGCACACAAGGACTCGTTGCTTGTTTTTTTTTCTCCTTTGTATTGCAAATGCCTATACACCTTTTTTATTTAGCAAACACATTTCCAGTCTCCTGTCCAGTAGAACCCATGGTGACCAGTGCTTCATGAGCAAATATGCTGTATAATATTCTCCTACTCGTGGTGATGACACTTCGTTTTTGCATTGGCTGCATGTTAATACAGAGGCATGTATGGCCCAATAGCGTGTGGGTTAGCCCCCCCCCTTTCAGGAAGATGCTTGTAGAGACTTTGAAGTATCAGCGTAAAAACTTTGTCACTCTTTGTCGCCTCATGCCATGTGACTGTGGAGAATCACTGACCTTCACCTCTGTGCGCACGAAAATGGGAGAAGTTTGCCTCCGAGGCCGTCTGCCGGAAAGGCTTTGCATGTGGTTAACATTGTGAAAAGGTGTATTTTAACTCAAAAGCATTTCCTAAACCTAACCAAGTCGTTTTGTTGCCTGGTCTTTACCAAACTGCAACTCAAAACTTAAGCCAGAAACTTGAACCTGCTCCCAACAGCCCCGCACACACACACACACACACACACACACTGTCTCAGTGTCAAAGCCTGAAACCTGTGGACTACTACTGCCCCATCATATCTGGGTTCATCCTGTACAGAATGGCCTCTAGTAACTGTGACTTTGATGCTAACCTATAACACTACCAAACAGGTAACAGTGCTTCGCTATGCTGAGATGCTGACTTTTCAAACTTTCTCCCCCAAAAACACTACAAAACACTCAACTGAAATGTTTCCGGGTGGTTTTATTCAGGGCTGGACAGGCTAGATTAAGAGAGGGCTCTCTTTCAAATCGTATTGTCAACATGGATTTGTATGAGAGGATGTATGATCAGTAGCTTAACGGAATGTAGGGCATCATAATTACACAAGCTGTGGATGTTGTACATTAAGAGCAGTATATATGACTTTGCTTGGAACAGTAGAGCTGGTATATGTTGAAATGTGCTTGTGATGCCTTACATGTCATCAGAGCACCCTTCTGTCGCCATGGTCTTACAGACATCCCACGCATAAGGATTTGCACTTTTACATAGAAACCTATTTAAGTTATTTTGAATTTAAATTGCAAATTTGCGGGAAAAAATATTTGTACAGGTTGTGTAAATGGTTGTGTATAACTATTGCTGTTTAACAGTATCTTTTGAGTTCCACTGTAAATGACATCTGAATTTTTCCTTTCATGCCTTCGTGATTCTCCTAACTTTTTTTTTTAAATAAATGTCCCATTAACAGTTTCTTCTTCTTCAAGTATTTTATAATGATGTCAGAATCCCCACACAGTCTGACCATTTTTGTTGAAATGTTTAGTTTCTACCTCCACTGTACTCAAGACTTGATATTGCATGAAGAATATAAATCTTAACAGTTATTATAATGTGTCAAGATGCAAAAAACAAACATTTATGATTTGAGCTTGGTAGTTAGTCGGACAAAGGTGCCACTCGGGTTAAGCCAACACTGTTGCTCAGAAATTTAAAGGGAAAATGCCCATCTGTAGTTTAATAACGAAAAAAGACTTTACTTCCGTAAAAGACTACAAACTGTGTCGCGCGTAATAAACGTCATCATGCTCAGGTGACTTGAGGGCTTCTCGACTCTTGACCGGTCTCTGGCCCTGTTGGAGTGAGTTACGCCAGAACCCTTTACTATTTCCCCCGTACAATGTGTCGCACATGATGGGGTAATGTTCCCCCCGCGGTGCAGATCTTAAATCATTTTTGTAGCCATTTAAACAAACGCGGCGCGGGAGGTTGCCATGCTCGGTTGCAGACATGCAGCCGCGAACTTTCTGCGTCTTAGCTTTCCTCCTTAACGTCGCCGAAACGTCGGGTGCTTCGTACATCATCACAGTTGATGTGGGGAGACAAGTTGGAGATCTCAAACATTTCTGGAGAAGCACCGGCTTCTGGTAGGTCAGCATCTTAAACAAAGCCCAAGCATTTTTAAAAATGTCCCTTTTTTCATGGTGGACTGGCGTAGCTTTTCTCGAGGCAACAAAATGATTTCCTACTCGACTACACTTTTCGTATTAAATATATGAGTTGGTATATTCAACATATTTTAAATATACACATCCGGGTTTTTTGAGCGTGCGTCAGTGGTGCATCACAAAGTTAAACGGGACCCTGCTGTCTGTTTGTAGCCCCCCTCTCCCTCACACCCAGGCCCACCAGTTTGACCTGAGCACCGACCAGCAGCTGAACCTGGCCTATGTGGGCTCGGTCCCGCACGGAGGGATCCAGCAGGTCCGGATCCACTGGATGCTGGAGCTGGTAACTGCACAGTAAGTGAACTCGCAAGTGGACACTGTTCTACAATAAACAGTCAGCATGAACTACTCATGTGAAAGAAAGCCAACGAAATTACACATAAAAATAAACATATATTCATTTATATTAGAAGTATAGTTTAATACTTGTTTAGTTTGATGATGGTGATGTACAGTACAGTTTTCATTTACTTGTGCTGTTGTTGATTTTTTATGATGAAATCCATCTGTCTGATTTTGTTGTTGCAGAGATATAGGAGGACAGCCTCAGTACAACTTCACTAAACTGGACCAGCTGATAGAACTCTTGAGGATTAATGGACTCCGACCAGGTCTCGTAAAATTGCATCATCACCCCAGGCATCAAATCAGTGATCTCTATTTGAAGTCATCCTCCACATTAGTCTTCATGTTTTTTTCTTCTTGGCTGCTGCTTGCACTCGTGGTTTTCAGGTTTTGAACTGATGGGCAGTGTCTCTAACTACTTCACCAACTTTGAGGACAAATCACAAGTGGTCAAGTGGAGGAATCTGGTTTATCTAATAGCCAAGAGGTACATTGGTGAGTGAGGGACGGGTGCCATTGTTTTGTTGTTGTTTTATCGTAAATGTTTACTCTCTATAACATGTAAGCCTAGTCCATAAATCTTGAATCTGAAAAAAATGATTTTTGGCTTTGATCAAAAACCTTCTGAATAAAAAGTGATTTGTGGCCATTTCAACTTGATTGTTTGATTGTTGAGATTTTACCATTTGTAGTAATGTGTATTTGTTCACTGTTGATTCATTACAGACAAGTATGGGCTGGGAAGTGTTTCTCAGTGGAACTTTGAAACGTGGAATGAGCCCAACAACCGCGACTTTGATAATGTCACCATGTCAATTCAAGGTAAAGCCATAACATCCTGTGTGACATTTTTATATCAGTTAATTTTAGACAGGAAATTGGTCCAGTGAAATGCAGATTTGTTGCCATCAGTTTTGTTCTCATTTTCTCCCATAGACATTGTATCTATATGTTTATATTACTAATGTTATGGTTGATCGTTGATCGGAGGTTTGGCTGTCTACACAGACTATTTACAGAGAATACTGTTACTGAACTTGAAAGACCGGCATTGCTGTGCCCACAAAGCAGATTTCTTTTCTCTAGGGTTTCTAAACTACTATGACGCCTGTTTGGAGGGTCTGCGTGCTGCCAGCAGCCTCCTCAAGTTTGGGGGTCCAGGAGATTCTTGTCACTCACCTCCACACTCCCCGTACTGCTGGGCCATGCTGCAGCACTGCTACAACGGCACCAACTACTTCACTGGAGAGACTGGCGTCAGGATTGACTTCATCGCACTGCACAAGAAGGTGGGCTTTTCTGGACTCAAAAAGAAAGTGAACAGTCCTTGTCAGCATTTTGGTATGAAAGTTGAATTCATTTTCAAGTTATTTGTGTTGATCTTTAAAACACTTTACAGAGTAAACATAAATATCAGGTCCAATCAGGAGAAGATGACAATTTTGTTGTAAGGATTTTTTCACTGTTAGGTGACAAAGTCAGTTGAAATATTCATTCTTGAGCACAAACACTAGGGTAGCGATGTTATTGACAAATCACAACTCAATGAATCCTATTAGCACAATCATCTGTGTGATGCAAAACTATATTTATTCATGCCTTCATTAGATTAGTTAATTGTAAAACTGACTTGGAAGCTGACTTTCAGTTTCTTTCCTTCAGGGAGGGGGCTATTCCTTGCCCATTCTCGAGCAGGAGATCCAGACGATGGGGGAGATCCAGGAGCGTTTCCCCCGCTTCCGCAGCCTCCCTCTCTACAACGATGAGGCTGATCCTCTGGTGGGCTGGTCCAGGCCTCAGGGCTGGAGGGCTGACGTGACCTACGCTGCGATGGCAGTGAAGGTGAGGTGAAGGATTGGAGAAAAGCAGCATTGAAACACCCCCCCCCACACACACACACACACATATACACACACACACACTGTAGAGTAAAATTCTGTTTGAACGCTGGATCAACATTTGTATTTAGGGGTAGTGCAGAGCAAATGTTATATTTATATGGAAAGATGATTATTCGCATTATGACTTACTCGTATTTTTTATTGTCTATAGCTAAATTACTATTATATATTTGTCAACTTTGATCAGCCAAAAATAGTTGTACCCTTTTATTCTTCACAAGCTGGAAAACATAAATTAGGACACTGTAGGGTAGTGAGTAATTCCTCCAAATCTTTATTATCTACAGTCATAAACCCCAAACGAATCCTCTGCCCTGCTCCCTTCAACAGGTAATAAACCAGCACCAGGATCTGCTGCTGGCAAACCCTAACAGCACCATCAACTACACCCTGCTGAGCAACGACAATGCTTTCCTCAGCTACCACCCTCACCCCTTCACCCAGCGCACGCTGACTGCCCGCTTCCAGGTGAACAACACCCAGCCACCTCACGTCCAGCTCATCAGGAAGCCCATCCTCACCGTCATGGGCCTGCTGGCTCTGCTAGGTGACGGTCTCTTTACTCTGCAACAGGTGTACCCTCCAGGGTTTAATGTGGGCCTTACTGGAAATGTATGATTGAGTGCGTATAGATTTAATTTGTATATGTGTGGATTTTCTGCACTAGTTCTTGTACAAATAAAGCTCAGGTCTCCAGGATGTTACTGTTTGATCTATCCCAGTCCCATGTTAATGGTTCCATTGCCTCTATTGTATGTGATTTAATCTTTAGGAGAGACCCAGGTCCTGGCTCAGGTTCTGAATTCAGCAGGAACCAGCAACAGCTCGGTGGGAGTTCTCGCAAGCAGCCACAAGCCTGTAATGCCGGGTGGCTCAGACAGCTGGCAGGCATCAGTGCTGGTCTACAACAGTGAGGACAACAGCACCACCACCAACACTGATGATGTCACCATCTCACTCAAAGGACTGGCTGCACAACAGGGTTAGTTGAACAAAATACTGCTGGGTTAGATTTAATGTCATTTTACTCAACCCAACAGGTCCTCATTTTTGCAAGTGACGGGTTCATCTGAGTCCTGCCTGTTCTGTCTCTTGTCCATATCCAGGTCTCGTTTATGTCACATATTACATAGACAACAATGTAACCAACCCGTACCAGGTGTGGCAAAGCATGGGCAGCCCCGACTTCCCCACAGCAGAGCAGTTCAGATGCCTCAGGAGCGTGGAGGTACACGGCAGGGCTCAATGACATAAGAAAAATAATATTAAATGAACATTACCGTAAATTCTGGCATATAAGCCGCTACTTTTGTCACACGCTTTGAGAACTGCGGCTTTTACAATGATACGGCTAATTTATGGATTCTGACAATGAAGAAGAGGACTTCAATGGTTTTAGTGCACAGGAGGAAGATAGCGATAGTGATCAATGACTTTTGCTGGTAGGCTCCTGTATTCTCGCCGAGAAAGTGTGTGACAAAGTAATTACATACCTTCAGACTGTTCAATTCCGATACTGAAGAAGACAACTTTACTGTTAAAAGCACTGTTCTGAAAATAAGCATTTGCGGTATGCAGGTAATTGTGGATGTTACCGGCATTTATTTAATTAAAAGTTAAAAAAATCTTTCCTGTAACATCTTGCTGCGTTAATATCTCATGTTTCAACGGGGACACCTGCACTTATAGGCAAGCGCGGCTTATTTATGTACAATTTCTTTTTTCTTTTAAAAATTAGTAGGTACGGTCTATAGTCCAGAATTTATTGTAATTTAAAGTACTTCCAAAGTACTCTGAGAATTATTGTGACTGATCATTTGCCATGCAGGCTGAGTGTTGGTTAAAAGCCAGAAATTAATTAAAATTTTCCTAAATTATTCTGTATGTCAGATGAACCATAGTGTACCTAGTCTATTGTACATGCATTGAAATTGTAAATACTAAATCAGTATAATGCTTGCCCTGGTTATTAAAAAATATAATAATATATCTGTACATTTTGGATGCTGTTTAATATTGCATCTACAGGACCTCATGTTCTGTAGCTGTACATTGCTTTGAGACAAGCTGTGTTCATGGATGAAGATTATGTTCAGAGCAGCTTTAATTAATATGTTGAATTCAGTTTGCCTCGGTCACCTTGGCCACATGAGATGTGCTCTGTCTGACTGATGAGGTTTTCATTATGACAGGACCCGCGTGTTGATGGACCCTGGGCAGTTCCTGCAGGAGACACTCTGACTCTTAAAGCCAAACTGCCCGTGCCCTCCGTCCTCCTCTTCCATGTTTGCGCCCGGCCCAAAGCTGCCCCAGACCAGGTCAGTATCAACACACACAAAAAATACAGTAATGAAACAGTAATAAAAACTCTGGTCTCATTGTTTCTGAATCGTACCTTGTGCCCTCCGTGTCAGTGTTTGTAACGGTGCGTAGTTAGTTGAGGATGTTTCTCTGTTTGTGTAATTAAGACAGATTTTTTCCAGTCAGTCAACTTGCTAAGTGATTTCATTTCGGTATGAAGACAGTTATGACCTCAAAGCCTGTGTTGTGAAGGAAAAGCTTGATGGATGCAAATGTTACACAGCCAAGAGGGAAAGGCAAGTATTAAAGGCAACTCTGTACTCCTAAAGTGGTGACAATGAACTCTGAATTATATTTGTTTTTTTGATTAGGTTAATGGATTACGCTTCATCAGGATCACCAAAGGCCAAATCCTGATTGTCTGGTCTGACCACTGTGTGGATTCCAAGTAGGTGCACACAATGGATTATTTCTCTTTCATGTATTTACAACAGCAAGAAATTGCGACAGAAGATACTGCTTCTTATCCAGACGTCATAATACTAGATCTAGCATTGCAGTAGATTTAATCCCTGCGTCACGATTTTGAAATGCAGCGAGTAGGTGCAATACGCACGAATAAGCATTCATTATTCATTCATTCATTTTCCTTTCCTTGTGTTTGCAGATGCATCAAGACATTTGAAGTTGAATTCTCTGCAGACTTTGAGAAATTCAGCAGGATTAATGCACAGGACACCATTTTTACTTCATATGTCTTTTCACCTGGTAAGAGAGGTTTGAATAATTAATTGCAATGAGACAAACTTTTCTACACCTTTCAAACCATAATTTTGTCATAGTGACATCCAGCCATAGAAATAATACCATATACAATGTTGTGTTCTTTAGTGGACCAAGAAGTTGGCGGTCTGTACAGAGTTCGAGCTGTGGATTACTGGGGGAGGCCTGGGGAGTACTCGCTGCCAGAGAAGTATTCAGAGGAGCATTAGACTGGGGTCATGTCTGATAATATTCATATCATGTTTCGAACTAGTTTTGTACAATTTACGCTTTTATACAGATTAATGTGCTGATTGTACCATATATTAATGTGCATCATGGGTCATTTGTGCTTCATTCAGTGATCATGAAATCATAATGTGAATTTTTGCCCAGTCACATTATAACCAAACATTTATTGATGATCTATTTGACAGTAACACAGGCACATATTTTTTTTGACATAGTACAGGAATGGCTGTAATTTAATGTAAGAAACTCAAATATTAGATAAAAGTGACTGAATACAATAATCGTCAGCAAACGTTATCAGCAAAAACAAACAAATCTTTTCTTTTTGAAGTGTTTTCAATGTATTAGCTTGTGGAGATGGAGTTATTGACTCATCCTATTGTGGTGAAAACCTTTTATTCTCTCTAATGGCAGCATCAAAGTGCACAGTACCATATGATGATAGTCATTTGATTAAAAAAAATAACAGTATGGCGGGCCATATTCTATATTTTTGTAACTGTAAACTAATCCAATGAAAATCAAACCAAACAAACAACGTGTTAGTCATCCTCAGTATTTTTTCTACACCTTCAGGGGCACATACTGCTTTCTGTTAAAGACACAGCTGGGTACTGTAGCTTTTAGCAGACACGGCTCCAACAGAAGTAACTTGCACATTTGTAGACAGCTATTTTCAGCAGCGTATTAATACACATGCAGATGACGTCAAATGTGTCGTCACGGTATGAAAGGAGAATGCATAATGATCACTAGGCAATGAGATAATTAATCAACTGATCACACATATACTGTTGCCATCAGAACAACAAATCTAAAGGATACATTCATAATCTTTTGTTATGTGTAATTTACTTTTTTTAGATTCTGTGTTGTATACTTGAAATGTCTGTTTCAGTGTGTTTCACTTTTGTTTGTGCACTAGATAAGTTTGATCACCAGTCTAGGTTTACACACTCGTTTTTACAAAGATAAGGACAACAAGAAGTTTCTTTACAAAATTTATTGTCACCAATACAGAATTAATAGGTAGTGCAGATGTTTATTAATCAGTGTGATAACACTGCACGGTCAGTTCTATCATCACGTTCTCTCAACCCATAGTAGTTTTCATTAGATTTGGTTTAGAAGCATATTTTCATTTTGGCAGTGTTCATTTGTTTCATGGGGCAGTGAATTGAATTCATTTTGGAACATAGCAGATCATTTCTATAACAGGATTATTGTCCTATTTGTTTCTTTGAGAAGAGCTCTGATGTACAACCCGCTGTAATGAAGGGCCACTCAACAAACTCCAGCTTAGGACGACTTCAGCAAGCTCCTGTTAAGAATAGAGAAAGCAGAACAAGTGTCAGATAAGGTGACATGTGACAGAGATGGAAACATTTACCCTGAATGTAAAGACTAAAATATAAAACATTAAAAAATATATTTAAAAAAACACTTGCACATCTTCATTTGCTTTTAACCTTACTAATTTGTCCTTCTTGAGTTATTTGGCATGTGAGCATCAACCAAAACCATCAAAAAGCAAGTAACCTGGGGTCACATTTTCACTATCTGCTGAATTGAATTTAAAAAGGCAGAGTACGTACCGGACTGCAGCACAGGCTGGAACTGTCCGGCCATGCAGATTTCCTCTTGTTTTTGGCGGACGACCCTCTGGATGGCAGGGGGGAGGCCGCGGGGGTTGCGGGAAAAGACCAGGGCGTAGCCGTCCTCACAGCTTCCATCCTCCTTCAGGGAGCGGCAGGCGTAGGTGATGGCATAGTTGTCGTAGTCAGTGTCAATGATCCAGTAGTTGTCACCTGGAGGAGCAGAGAGCAGGAAGTCAGTCTCAGTTGTGTGTGAGGGGGAAGTGGAGAACGTTTGCGAGTAGCTGAGGAGGCGTACCGCCGCTGGACAGGTAGCTGGCCAGTCCCTGGTAGTTCATGAACATCTTTCCAGGGTTGCCAGGGTCGGGCACTGAGTACTGAGCAGCCATGTCAGCGCACACAACCCAAAACCTGGATGTCAAGTAGAGAAAGGAATGTCACATTTCCAAGCAGGAATGGGGAAATTAAATTACCTAAATATATCCCATTCAGACTGCTACTAGATAGATTTCCAAAAATGAATATTACCCACCCAAAGAGAGTGACTCTGCCCCTGGAAGAGGCCACCATGGAACCATCATCTCCAACAGTGTATTCAGCAGAGATGTTGTCCTGCAGGAACAAGCCCTCGGGATCTTTCTTCTGCAGAGCGTACCATTTTCCTGCATACTGTCATTTTATTAAAAAACAAAAAGATGAATGATTATTTTAATAGTAATTTCATCAGTGGGCTATGGACAAACTAAATTTCCTCATATACTGATGATTGCCTGGTTTATATGGCAGACATTCATTGTATCCTGGCTGAAGCTAGAAGTCTTACTTTTATCCTTCTATTTATGAATTCATTATTAAGCATTTCTAAAAGAGACATTGCTGTACTCACTCTTTTGGGGTCAAAGTCCTCTTTGACTGTGAAGCTGTCCACCACACAGGAGGCCAGGCTCTGCTCCACACAGGCCAGGAACAACATCACCAGGGCAAAGATTTGGAAGTCCATTCTAGTCAAAAACCCAATCAAAGCCATTTCGATTATTATTAGTTACTCTAGCAACTCCTCAGTAAATATATCAGTTGGTCCCAGCAAAAAGGCTGAATCTCCTTACCTGAAGTGTGGAATGAAGCCGCCGGAGGTTCTCAGTGCAGAGCTGTTGCCGTGTCTGAGCTGTGTTGAGAATATGGTGTGTCAGCCTTTTATATCTGACGCGCAGACAGGCTCAATGATTATTTTCACTTCTGGACACTAAATGCAGAGTTTAAATCTACCGTTAATCCAGTTAACAAAATCCCCCGCTGTAAGCTGATGAACCCTGGCATTCAGCGCTACATGGGCTTATGTAATTTTTTTGCAGGGATACATAATGGGATACGTAATGGCAGGTGGCAGGTGAAGAGGTGGCCT
Organism: Psettodes erumei; assembly: GCA_016785225.1. Taxonomy (NCBI): domain Eukaryota; kingdom Metazoa; phylum Chordata; class Actinopteri; order Pleuronectiformes; family Psettodidae; genus Psettodes; species Psettodes erumei. The sequence goes on from JAFBJZ010000781.1 coordinate 3,310,655, forward strand.
GAGCCTCAAGTCACGTGCCACAGCAAAAGTTTTTACATGAGAAAACTTTTGTGTATTTTGGGCACTGAGGTCACATGAGGACTAAGTGTTAATAGTACATTTGTTGAGCTATGTTAAATGTAGTAGTTGAGTGTAAGTGCAAGTTTAAGTGTTTATTGCAGGAGACAAAACTTTTTATTTGGGTGTAAAACATGAAGGGATCCACAAAGTTTAAATCCTCAATCCATTCCAAATTCAGATATAAATTGCTTTGTAAGGCATAAACATGAAAAACCATAACATTTTACATTATAGAATATCCTGGAGCATAGCACTGAGTCATGAACTCCGGTCATGTTATGTGAGCAGAGGCTGAGGTGTTCCTGTTTACTGTCACTCGCTCGGTTAAGTAACATAATGTCAAGTTTCAACCTGCAATCCTGGGCAAAACATTGTTATAGGAAACAGCAGGGGTGCATTAAAGGAAGCTTCATGTCTGAAAGCGCAGAAAGACACCTTCATATCATCCTTAGTAAGTTTGCCTCGCCAGTCATCCAGATATGTTTTGTACCACAGTATGTTCACTAAGTAAAGACGAACATGCCAGTAAGTTCAGCTGTATTTTTAGTTGGCTCTGTTATTGTTATCGTTCTAATAATAACCTGTCCTGAAGATATTAGGTAAGACCTCTGGCCTTTGCCATCCTGGGCTGTTTATTGTGGCCAAAACTATCAACTTGACCCGTCAACAGTATTAACTCTGTATCTCTTGTCTGAAAACAGAAGCTGGGCTTAAATGATGCTGTTGGAGACACACATGCTTTGGTGCAAGTGAGCTCAGGTTGAACGTGTCTGAGCTTGGGCCACGTCAGGTCACTGACTGACGGGTGTGAATGAAGCTAGTTGGTTAACAAGAGGATATCAGCAGGTTGTCGCAGGTAGTCAATTAATTTATCCATCTATCAACAGACATTTTTTGAGCAAAACTAAAAAAACTCCCAACATTCCAGCTTCTCAGCAGTGAAAATGATTTGCTTTTGTGTTTTGTGACAATACACTAACATCACCTCAGGAAACCATAAAATTGCAATAGGCATATTTCACTATTTACTTACATTATACTGACCAATTCACCGATGATAAAAAAAAAAAATTGTTGTTCTCTAAGCCTGGTCTACCAAGCTTTATCACTCTAAAGCAGTGGCATCCACAAGAAACCATAAAGTGTGAAATAACAGTAGTGTTATGGCTACATCTAATGTTTTTCACCATAATAATTTCTGAATATAAGAATTAACATTTGACATATGCACACAAAAATTCCAGGAATTTAATTTGCACATTGGGTTTTCCATTAAAAAATAATAAATTATCATTTTACGTAGAGATTGATCTATGCATCTGCATTAAAAGAAGTCAATGAAATAAAACATTAGACTTGATTATATCTAGTGAGATCGACTAAGGTGTTGTTGAGTAAGAACAACAGAGCGTCGTGAAAGACAAACAGTGACAACAATTGTTCTTCCCATTTTCCCATCAGGACAAATGAAAAACATCTGTTGTTTTCTGACTCATGTGAGTTTTAATTGCAAAACAACAAGTTGTTAATATCATATTACATCTGTCTCATCTGTGCTGTAACAGTTTCAGGGAGAACGCTACTTATACCCAATGCTCACATGAGAGTAAACAAAGACAAAGACTACAGTGATCATGTACTTCTGTAATTTTATGACTTTGCTTCATTACATATGAACTTAATAACTTATGAGGCTGCATTTACAGTCTTAATGCTGAGTCCAAGACCCTTATTTCATAACATGTACTTATATTAAAATTGCTGCATCTGGTAATCCAGACAAGTGTCATATTATTGAAGGTGGTAGTGGGTAGTGAACGCTTCCACAACACTGGAGTGTTTGACTGGTTGTGACGCGACTTTTCCATTGATGTTCCAGGAAAAAGGAGCGAGAGGTTGATAATTGCACATGTGCGTGGAGATCCTAACACCCCAGTCCCAAGCTTTATTTCAGGATGGTGTCTTCATTTGCTGCAAGGAGGAACAGAAAACATTTGAGATTAGTAAATATTGGATGTTAACTAGATTTCAGTGTAACATTTTGCGAGGCTGAAGAGACTACCTTCTGCTAGCTGCTTGGCAATGCGCTCCTGCTCCTCACGGACCTTTTTCTCCTCCTCCTCGATCCTCCTCTCCTCAGCTGCAATAGGCTTCAGATGATCTGAGAAAATTTGGAGTTATTTGTTTTGTTTTGTTTTTTAAATAAAGGAATAAATCCCACCCATCATTAATTGGCTGCATTGTATTTCAAAATGATGCCTGGGTGCATTACCTAAAGTGACAAAGTCTAAACTTCATTTAGATGATTTGTATGTCTGTATATCAGTTTTCTACAGTGTGTAAGTGATTTAACAGCTTTCACACCTCCTCATGCAAAACCCAACAGGAATTTAAGGACAGAATATTCTCCTCTGTCAGTTTTCAAAACAATCATTACAAAAACTGACAGATCAGATCTCTGACTTATTTAGTTTGACTTGTTGTAATATTCAGTGGATTAAACTAGGTTGATCTCAGTGCACTGTTGCTGCAAATGACAACGCATGACACAAGTTAGACTAACGTACCATATCTCCTTTTGCCATAGATGATGCCAGCAATCAGAGCTGAGTACCTGGCTGTCTGCAATGGGAAGGAAGGGGAAGAAGTGACATCAAAATCTCCAATTAGCCTTTTTAAGATTCATCACATACACAGTCGTTCTGACATCCTCTTGTCATCACTCTGAGACTACACAGTGGTTTGGACCCGTTCAACAAAAACACAATCCATCAGGAAGTGTCATTCAGATTCTACTTGTCAGTGTTGTTTGCAGCAGATGAGAACGGACTGATTCTAAAACACGCATAACAGCTGAATAATTAACTGTAGTCAAACTGTTTAATAATTGAAACAATATTATAAAATGCCTTGATATTATTAATGCCCGTTATTTCCAAGGGCCTTTCTCTAATAAGCACCAGCAAGCGGTACATTAGCAAGGGCGATGTCCCGTCAATGCACGCTGCACTATACAGTGATATTCACCAAAAGCGTTATTAAGATCTAATGCAGCACAACTGTTATCACTCACTTGGCTGCAGACTTCAGTAATGTTGTTACGTTAGAGCTATACGTTAGCTAGCATGCTTCCTTGGCAATGGTTAGCGTGCTATGCGTCACCAGTGAACTGAAATGCGACTGCAAGAGATATTTTGGCATAAAACACGAGCAACGTATTTGTCACACTACATCTGGCAACACCAACCTTAATCAAAGGCGACACTGCCACTGGAGGAGCCATTGTTTTAAGAGAGGCTAACTGATAGCAGCAGAGGTCACTTTATCAACGCAGAGGACTGGGAGAGGGGAGACGTCTTCTTCGTTCACCTATTACTGTAGCTGACCATGTCCTTGTTCAAGTGCTGCCATCCTCTGGACAAAATATATAAAAATACCGTTAAGAGAGGGGTTAGATTAGAGATTTTTTCGATTAATATTTAAATTAAATGATAATATTCATCTCTTTGCCACAAATCATAATCACCTGCAAATAAAAGGCACCCCATATCCAGTTACATATTTATAAATGCATTTGTTAAGCGTTATAGTATAAAAATTGAATAGATATAAATTTATGTTACATTGCTGATCTTTTATTCAGCTGAATAAGTCTTCCACTCACAACAAGCTATCATCCAAATAGAACCTTCATCTATCTATATCATAAAACACAAGAACCATAGCACTATTATTTGCTCTCCATCACCTGAGTCTAAAAATAACACTGGGTCCACAAGTGGCATTTCAGTACTAAAACCACCATTGTGGGACAGGAGAACTATGGCTCCTTAAATGATATCTTTGCAGAGTTCTACAAACCTGTCAAAGTTTTATGATCGACTACCATTCACCTCAAATGTCCTACTCTGATTGTTCAGCTTAAGAACTATGTCTCGCTAACTAAAATATGATGATCATTATATAGGCAAGAATTATATGTGTTATATTGGTTTTCATTTTCATTTCAGTTTTTTGTTGACACAGTGTATATCTATCTGTATCTATTATGGCATTGCTTGTCATTAGTTCACCCACTTTTTGCTATAGAAGAGGTGATAAAGAAGAGACCAGTAGAGATGTATGCAGTGTGTCGAACAGTTCTCAAGAAGCAGTACTATTTTAGTCAGTGAGGAGCATAGTTTCAAGAGCGGTACAATATTTATTGATAACACAGTATCAGTGTACATATCATTGTGTGATACTTGCATGCATTGCCAGTAAATCATACTGCATACTTTGTAGGCAAAACTACTGAGCACTGCAAACACATGAAATGCAGCACCAGTGTTTCAAGGTTTAGTACACTTTGCAAGCCCCTGCAGATCTCCTGTGTGAGCACACAGATTTAAAACATCGCAGCTGCACTTAGAAGAAGAAACTAATATATGTTGCTGAGCTCTATATGTATACCTGGTTAGGTTGTTTCTGAAAAGTAAACCAAAATCAGTCGGGTATGGAGTTTTGTTGTAGATGCGCAAAAAGCTTCTTGGTGATAAACATTTTTCATACATTTGCTTGTGGCCCAAACTAAAGCAGCAAAGTTCAACCTCTTCACACAAATGCAAGGATGTTGACAAACATTTTCACTGTGGGAGTCTGATTCAGGAGGACTGCATTTAAACATATTTAGTAAAAACTTCATAACTCCACTTTACTTATAATGAGAGAAACATTTAAACCCAAGATGCCATATTTGTGTAGCTGTACCATCACATCAGAATAACATGTTAAAGGTGTGTGTGAAGTGAAAACATATATTCAGTTCATTACAACACTGGTTGACCAAATCAGACATACAAAGATATGATATGTTCATAACTAGGCTAAATGACTAGTGGGTATGTCTTTAGTCTTGTCTTTTTTGTATTTGTCATTTTTGAAACAGTCATAGTTATGTTATAAATGGAATGCTGCTTTTTATGCTTCTGAATATTAAGTTAAAAATATATTATTTTCTGTGTAGAAAAGTAAAAGAATCTTAAGAGATCAGTCATACTACTTAATTTTATCCCACTTTTCCCATTTGGCATGAATGCATGGCTCATTGTGCCATTTTTGGAGATAAACCCTTGACTTTATTGTCTGTGTTACATCTGTTGTTTGCAATCAAAGACATATTTTTTGTAAATTTTTTATTCAAGGATTTAAAAAAAATAAAAATATCACAAGAAATCAGTGTGCATGACAATGGTTGTTTCCAAAGCAGTGGTGCAGCTTCTTCACTGTCCTCTTGGCAAATCTCACCTTCCCTCGTTTCTTCAGGGAGGCTGTGTACTGATTGGACTTGAGTTTAGAGTAATAGTCTGAGAACTTGTTGAAGAGGATGGATATGGGCAGGCCATTGAGGATAATTCCAAAAGCAATGCAGATGAAAGCGAAAAGTCGACCCAGTATGGTCTCTGGGTAGACATCTCCATAGCCCACGGTTGAGATGCTGACCTGCAGGGAGTGAGGAGAGAGAAACAAAGGAGAAACATGAATCACAAACTCAGAGAAACATGTGAAGTTGGTCTCCTGGTAAAAAGATCTTTGCTGAACCTTGTGAGACTTTTACCAATAAACTGGGCAATATGCACTTTCATGTGAAGAGTTGCATTTTGCGTGTATTAAACAGCAGATTAAACTGTAAGAGAAACATAGAGGGATTACATTCATACTGTGAACATTATGACTACATTATACCCTTCCTCCAGTGACACAGTTAAGTTGGAAAAGTATAAATATAAAAAGTTAAACCAGAAAAAAGAGCATAAAAAAGAAAAAAGAACATAAACACAGGGGACAGCATATATAGATTTAACCACATTATGTAGACAAGGAAAAGTTTGCTGATTGTACAGTAGGACATTATTTTGTGTATTTAATGCTACCATTTTGGGGAAAATACATCTTGGTTTTTCATATTGCTCCACTTTGTGCTAACTGTAACCATAGAATCAAAGTAATAAAAGTAGAAATGCCCATTTATTTTCACAGACAGAGCTAACTTTGGCTTATTGGTGGTTCATTTTATGATCAAATTACATTGCACTCACTGGGACCTAAACTTCCACCAAAACCATTCAATTTTACTTAACTTAATTATTTCTTCTGTATTATATTACTAGATTAAATGTTAAATGCACATTAAACTTAGATATGCTTGTTAAAATTCTGGACACATGACATTTTAGCCTGTGATTGTAATACTGTAAGTCACCATTAGCTTTGACCTGCAGTCAGGGTCAAAGGTTAACAGTAGGGCAGTGAAATTTCTCACTCAGGTGCCTCAGGTGTCTTGTGAATTTATGCAGGGGGTGTCAACCTTTTAGTGAGAAGTTATGCACACTGTCACACCCTGTGACCCTTCTTAGATTTTTGAGGATTCCTGCTAACAGACTGCAGTAAAAATGACCCTGAAGTGGGTGTTGCAGTGACTCAAAGACATCACACAAGAACGTAAACACATACATGAACCAGGTTATTTGACCCTGTAAAACTGACCAGATGCCAAGAATTATTCTGTAAATATGCCATACAGTATAAATATGCACTCTTCTCATTGGTCACACATGTCACATGTACCATAGCATGATGAGCAGCAGTGACCTCATTGGGTTTTGTAAGCCAGGTAGTGCAAGAGTGTACTCTAATGACATTACACAGCTAACACATCATTCAGGAACTATGTTAGCATTACAGTAATTGAGAGTCAGGGCACTTGATTACACACTTAAAGAGGTTACATTGGGTGGTTACTTAGGTAAGTGATTTATACAACATCTAATTTTATAGTATGTCTTTTTTATATATCACATACATATGACTACTATGTCCGCCATCTGTGTTGTCACTTCACCTTGTTGTTGTCGTCTTTCACATTATTACATTTCACAAAGATGTACTTACAGCTGCCCACCACCATGCGTGAGGAATACTGGTGAAGTTTGTGTGCGGCATGTCATGCTCCACAGTGTAAACCATGGCGGAGAAGCTGAAGATGCCCATGGCGATGAAGAGGAAAAGGCAGCCCACTTGCTGGTAGCACTGACGCAGCGTGAAGCCAAACGCCCGCAGACCCGTGGAGTGTCGTGCCAGCTTCAGGATACGAAAGATTCGCATAAGTCTCATGATCCTCAACACTTGCCCCAGCTTTCCCACCTGCCCAACTGCCTGCATGTCAGCCTCATGCTTCATGTAGTTCTCCTCGTTGTCAAAGAACTCCAGGATGGCCTGCAGATACTGAGGCAGGATGGCTATCAGGTCCACTGTGTTGAGAACACTCCTGCTGAAGGATTTGAGGTCAGGAGTGGACACCAGACGGAGCAGGTACTCCATGGTGAAGAAGGCGATGCACATGGACTCCACGTATTCCCAGTATGTCTTGCCACTGAGCTGCCCTGTGGGAGTCCTGTATTGCATCTCCTCCACTGTGTTGAGAGTCATGGCCACCAGGGAGATCAGGACAAACAGACTGGAGGCCACAGCCATCAGTTTGGCCTTGACAGATGAAAACGGCTTCTCCATCAGATTCCAGATAGCTCGCCGTTTCTGGCCCATGAACATATCATGAAAGAGCTCCTCGTTCTCCTCGATCTCTACCTCAGCCTCCAGCTCCCTTTGGATCTTCAGCTGCTCATTCAGCTCGTCCTGCCTCTCCTCGAAGAGATGCGGCAGCAGCGGTGTGTGTTCTTGATCCTCACGCCCCAGTAGTTGATTTCCTCCAGGAAGTTGCGTGGACACAACTCGTCTTTGATCCACAGCACACCAGTCCTGTAGAAGTTGAAGATGCTGTGAAAGACATCTGGATCCCTGTCAAAAAAGTACTCATTGTTTGTCACAGTGTAGTCATCGCACAGGTCCAGCTTCATGTTGTGGTCAGTGTAGGTGGCCAGTCGTCCTATTCTGGTCTTGGGGTATTTGGCTGCCATCTTGTAGGCTATCTGATAGGGCTTCCCCCCTACATTGATGTTAATCATGTAGTTCCTCTTGGAGGGTGAAATCTGCTTGGAGAAGTTGTACGGCGCACTGTCATCCTCTTCATCCTCATACTCCGCATAAATGTCGTAGATGTCTCTGCTCAGCTCCTGCATGGAGTTCCATGTCTTCACGCAGCTTTCCTTGGCTAGTGGGTAAACGGTCTCAGAGGGTCTTCGATAAATATCCGAGTCTGCGACTTTGTAATTGGGGAAGAGACTCTGTCTCCTGTTCCACAAGTTGATCACCTTGCTGGTGCTCCCCATGTCGATCCCCCCAGACTACACAGCAGACAGATCGCTCAAACCTGCCAGCATTACTCCTGTCTAATACCCCCTTTACTTAAGCATGGAGGACATGAGCAGGATGCCTCATGGCCCCATTAATGTTGCTGACTGAGAGGATCCGCGTGCTTACAGGACATCTAAATACCATTATCCCCTGCTGAGCTGCCTGGCTCACATGACGTTGGCTGTGTGGCATATCTCAATGACTACCCCTCATGAATTCACCCACATTTTATTTATAACATATTTTATGGTATAAACATATAGTTTTTACATCTGATTTGAGTGATTTAAAGACACTTTATGAGCAAGAATAACTGTTGTTTTGCATTCCTTCATTTATGAATGCATGCACACTGGTATACATTAATCTTTTTGTGAAATCCCTGCAGATTATTCAAGGAGGTCATATTGGAAGGTTTTGATCAGAGAATACCATTGCATGTCTTTTGTTACTTTCATGTTGCATGTGGTAAAACTGATAAAGACTATATTATTTTTTTTATTCTAGATTTGTTACAAAATAATTAGCATTTTTTTATTTAAGTTAAAAAAAACTTTTTAGGAATTTAATCTAAATTGTTTATGTGGGTTGACATTTTGCACTGGTTTAAGGTTCCTGTACTGAAGGGGAACAAAGGAAGGTTGGTGTGTACATAAAAGAGGATAAAGGCTTTAAGCGTTAGCCTACTTCCTGATTGGGAGGGGTTGTGGGATTCTTTAGACATAAGAGAGTAAAAATGTTTTTCTTCTACATTAAACCGATAGAGTTGCATTTGCTGTGCCATGTTATTTCATGTTTGCTTAACTAAAGCAGGTTGCAGTGATTAAACCAGATGGGATTTTTACTCAAAAGACATCCAATATCTAACATAACTTTGCTTGCAACTGAATCCTCTTATTGGATATCAGATTATTGTCCTGCTGATTAACAGCTAACCAGACGACCATTGCCACTGGCTAATGACATGATGACCCACACAGTATATTAACCTTTATTTACCTTCCTGGTTCTGACTTGTTAAAACAATTAAGGATTTAAGTTGGTGAAGCAGTGATATTTAAATAGAGGCACTTGAATTAAACTAGGCTTGTTAGTGTAGTGTGTCAAAAGGACAAGAGGTGAAGTGGATTTGTCATGCAAACCACAGGATCACATAGGCAAGCCACTGAGAAAAATGGAAATGTTCATACTTATGATACGTGTACACTGTATTTGAAAATCTCACTGGCGACTGATCTGAAACACTCCACTTCACTGAGATGACAATGTAACTTTTAAAAGAGAAAATAATGTTTCTTCTTCAAAAGGAAAATTGGAATTCCTAAACAATGAAAGGCACGTTAACTCAATACTTACTTGACTGGTTGTCTCACATTAATGAGTCCGTTTGCTGTTTTACTACTCCTCTTATGCTGTTACATTAAGTTTTAACATGTCGCTGTTATTTTGATGGTTTTACCACATGAGCCAAAAAAGCAACAGACTTAAGTGTATCTAGGGAAATTCAAAGGAAACCTGATCCTGTAACTGCTGCTTGTTACCATTCAATGTGGTATTCACCCAAGAAGGCCTTGGCTTCTGATCCCTCCCCCGCTCTTTACTTGATAAACATCACCATGACAACATTGTAGGTGGACAAAAATAGTCTTGCCTCTCGGTGTTTTCCATGTGCTACACCATGGCAGTGACCCCTGCACGTCTGTGGGCTCATGTAACTCTTACTCTCGCTCTTATCTGCAGGAGATGCGGGAAAAGGAGTAAATTTACATTTTGCCCCAAACATTTTTTTCCTGAATGATGTAGTCACAGCCCAAGAACCAGTATTTGTAAAGCAAGCATAAACATATTTCACTAGGATTAATATCATGTGCTCTCAAGGTCTGTGGTGTCTTGTCAGCCATGGCTTCTTGTATTTCACTCGGATTAATATCAGCTGCTCTATGGTTTCCTGTCAGCTACTGTTGTCCGCAAGATTTACGGATCAAATTTAGTAAAGTCAGTTGAAAGCTGCTTAGTAAAACAAGAATGAAGGATATAATCCCTTGTGTAGGTTTATAAAGCCTCCTGTCATATACATTCTCTGTTATTTACAGCTAAACATGGATTGTTCTGTAACAGTAAATGCCAATATTTAACCTGACCTTTATTACAACAATACATTGTCTACTCAAAATAAGGAGTCAGTGGACATCCTTATGTTTTTTCCCCCAAAATTGCAATTGAAGATCCACAGTAATTTACACACCATACAGATTCAGAGTTGTGTAATGTTCCAATATGCACTTCTTGGACCAGATAAAGGTACAATGGTAAATCGGGATTTTGAGCAAGACAAGACTGTTGATGATGTATTTGTATTTAATTGGAGTCATTTGTACCCTTGTAATACTGATTTAATGGTACTAACTGTTCAGGGGTTACTCTGTTAAAAATCATTGTAGACAAGATGTACCTTACAAATACTGTCTGTTTACATATTTGATACTGACAGTGAGAGAATTCAAGAGATGCAAAGGAGCTTATCTGAATATTGGGTAAATTGTTCACAGCTTCAGGCGTGGGGAGCAGTGTTCTGTATGAATTAAGTGGATCAATGAAATCTGTTGTAATGAACAAATGAATCCAGCAGATGGTGGTATCACAGTCAGTGAAAGACTTCAATGTTCCCTGTCTTTGAGCTTTGTGATGCCACAAAGACAGTCAAATATGGTTAACCCTGGATAAACTCTTAAATAACTCAACTTTCTCCACACTAAAACACACCGGCTGTGAAGTGTTAAAGCATTTAATTCCAGTTTGCAGTAAAAGATAAAAGTAATGCACAAAAAAAAGTTTGAGATTTTTTAGATGTTTACATCACACAAGTTCATTAACATCACTGAAACTTGAAGGTGCAGAACAATGTGGAACATGTATAGGGGTAAATAAATAAAAGTAAATGAAAATTCCATTTTGTTGCTTAAGTTTCATGGTCCTCAAAGTGTCATGGCTGACTGAGATCCTTATAGGTCTGAGACTATTATCTTTTGTCTAAGGGTCACCTGCATGAATTGTGGCAGGGCAACTCAACTTTTTGTGTTACTAAGGCCTTACAACACCTTTTGGATTTCATAAGATAAAGACCACAATATTTCTAATATTTTACTTATTTATCTATTTATTGGGTTGGGGAGAAGTCTGCCTGCCTACTCTCTCTCATAGGGTTACTTATTTGCCTGGTTATGCTGGCCAGGTGTTTCCTGTAAAGTGACATTTTCTTTGTTACACTAAAGCATTGTAAATATTGTAAACAAAATGCTTGTATTCTTGAGAGATTAATTTTGTTTAATTTTACAGAGATGCATATTCAATAAAAAAAAGTGTAAAAAAAAAGTGCATGGCAGTATTTCCAACATGTTACTCCAGATTACAAATTGCACATACTCAGTCCCAGAAACATGTTTCACGGAATGTTGTTTTTGTAAGTCCTGGTATAAGATCATTAATCTTATATAATTTCAGGTAGTACAGTACTGGACACATCTTAACTTCTCATTGTACATTTCTCTTAAAAACCACAGACAGAGGTGTCGCACAGCAGGGCCTGACAACGGCGGGAGCTGCGTCAAGTTAGTTATACCAGGACAGGACCACAGATTATGCTATTGTGCGAAAATAAAAGCGTCACATTTTTCTAACTTTCAAATAAATTTATACCAGGACAGCATTGCATTGCACATTACAGGGAATCATTTGTGAAAAAATAATTAAGATGACATGTAAAGTGATTTACTGTGACCAGCACCGAAGGCGAATAGATACCCTAGTAAGGTATCTGCTCTTGTTTGTATGAATGCGGTTTTCAGATTTTTTTGGAATCATCTATGTTTTAACACCCATGTTAAAGCAGGACCATAATATTTTGTATAAATATATGTATTTGTAATTCATAATTTCCTGAAAGGTATTCTTGATGTGAAACGCTCATTATATCTTATTTTGAAAAGCACAAGCGGAAGTTATTCATGCGACTAGCCTCATCTGCTAAGAAAACGCCGTTTTTAAAGGGAAACCAAGGTTGTTGAGGTCTGTTTGGGTACAGCAGGTTGAAGGTAGGTGCAAATTCACTGTCGTGTGCTGACCGTCCCGGTGGTGTCGGTGTTCTTGTCCTCAAATTGACTATTGTTTAGCAGTTTATCGCTCAGGTTAGCGGAAATCAAGATGCGGGCAAGTGTCAATCAAGTCTGCTGGTGAAGTGCAAGCTAACTAGCTAGCTGAGATGAAGCTAACGAGGCTAACGGTACCGTAACCCAGTTGAGGAGTGCGGGCTGCCGGGGATGCTGCTCAGTTTGGTTGGTTGCAGTTGTCGACTGGGGCGAAGTGGAGATATATAACAGTGTGTTATTTCAAATACATTGTCACAGTCCTATTGAGTCTTATAAGTGCAGTGGCGAATATTTCCTTTGAATGGCTGCAGGGGGTGGAGGGGTGGGTGGTGGTGGTGGAGTGGAGTGCCCCCCTGTATAGGTATACAGAGACAGACAGATTTGCTTTTGATTAAATCAGTATCCTGTGTTTTAGTTGCTCCTGAGAGCCTAGTTAAGAATATTAATTTTAAAAAAATTAACAATATTTACTGTGTAAATCTTAATACCTTCCCCACGCAGTATGTTGGTGAACTTTCACCATAAACTCTTTGATCTGCTCCCGTTTGCAAAATGTCACAAGTTTTTGTTTGTATGTGTGTTATTGACATGTCAGCATTGAAGATTAGATTCTTTTGACTTAAAACAATGACACACGGAGGTTTTCTGTGTGTCCTGTCAGCTGGCACATTGCAGCAGTGTGAGCAGAAACCCGAATATATAATCTAGAAAACCTAATGATCAGAAAATGACCTTTTGACAACATCAAAAACATTTTATGGAATTTGATTCATAAGCCACTGATGAAGTTTTCATGCCAAGTTATTTTTTTTTAAAGGAAAATAAAGAGTTTGCAATCCTGAGGTCACCATCTCTTGCCCTGACCTTTCCACCAATAGCATTATTTGCATAACAATACACATTAGAGCCAACATTTTTATTACTATAATACAATATTGAAGTGACTATGTGTAGATTTAAAAATGTCTGGTGATACCATTAAAACACCAATTTACACCTCTTGTGCCTGCTCTGGGTCAACAGTGCCATATGCTTGGCTGTTTTTTATGCGTGTGTGTGTGTGTGTTGCAGGCTGCATGTTTTTATAGTTTCCTTTATGTCTTCTTCTTGCTGAGAGCTTCACGATCTGGTGTGAACATTGTAAAACAGCCACAACGTCCAGTGAATATTGTGGCCTTTGCTCAAAGCTCCATATGAATAAGCAGCTATAATTGAATTTTCGAGTACAGGAGAGGAGTAGGGGTGCACGAAACAATACTTATGCAAATTGAGCCTGTTTTATTTATGAAAATAATCCAAGAAAAGGAGAGCACAATTGAAACAAAAGAAATGAAGTGGAAAGAGAGCTCAAAGAAAGAAACAAACCGGCTGAGTTGCAGGTGATGGTTTGTTGGTTAGCAGGGAAGGAACACGGCCAAAAATGACAAATTTGAATTTTTGTTCCCTAATCTACGCCTACCCCAGTGGAAAAGGAGTCAAAAGATAAGAAAGTAAAATCAAGTATATGATAGACAGTTTATTGATTAATGTAAATGTAATGTAATGTATTGTAAATGTCAGTTGTTGTTGTTGATCTCAGGTGAAAGTTGTCTTTTGGAAAGAAAACCATCGTACCAGAACCAACCTGTTTTAAGAGAGAAGTGAGTGGAGAAGACGAAGATGAAGAGATCAATGTTAGGCTAACAGCATACTCCAAAAAAACAAGAAGAAACAAACAAAGATGCTGTTGAACTTCCGTCACATGTAATGCTGAGAGGAAATGTCTGTAATCTCACTGTGACTCAGTGTGTTTTATGATGTCCATGCAGGTGGAGGGTTGTTTTGTTGGCAGATGCAGGGAGATCTTTTGGGTGGGTGAGTCATCGACTGCAGTTGAATAGTCTGTTTTGCTGAGATGACCTGGAAGTATCTAAGCAGCAGCCGTGATCAGAGCTGGTTAAGTTTTCTAAAAACTGAAGAAGGAGATAGAAACTCCTTTTTATTGTGGTTTCACAATGATAGAACCGTGCCTTAGGTACTGACCGCTGCATAGTACCACAAATACCTGAGACCTGCTGTTTTGAAGCTGCTCTGATCCAGTCGAGGCGCCGCAGTTTTTCCCTGGTCAGAGTCGCTTAGATCCTTCCCCTCTCCATTTTTTTCTGCTTCCAACACATGAGCATCAAGAAGTGAGTGTTCACTTGATGCCTGATATATCCCGACCCTCGACATGTCGACATGTACCAATGCAATCAAAGAATCCCTGTGATTCACCTGTCAGTGGTGTTAATGTTAGGGATGATTGATGTGCCCACCACATGTTCCCAAAAGCCAAGGTGATGTCTTTAAATTTCTTCTTTTGGCCAACAGCGAAAAAACCTAACATATTCGCTTTGCAACGATGGAAGACTAAGTCAAGCAGAAAATACACATTTGAAAGAATTTTCAAAATGATTAGCTTCGATACTCTAAAATCTAAATTTACATTTTTTACAGTGTTGAGACATGATGCATTTCACCAGAAGACTTCTTTGATTTCCTGTTTTGCAGACATAAGATGTTTCTTACTTTGTCCAGCCTTGGTTTTCCTGTACCTGTACTAATAAATACATACTTTCTAAACAAAGACACAGGATGTTTTTGCATGAGCTACCTGCTCCCCTGTGAATGATTACCATTACGGATCTTAAAATATCTTTTCATAATAGTATGACATGCATCTAGAGTAAGTGACAAAAAATGTGTTTAAAAAAAAAAAAAAAAAAAAAGCAGAATACTTCAAGAGAGAGGAAAGGTCAAAGCCACAGTATTTACAGTTGTGTCAAGGTTTCCTGCACCCCTACAATATTGGCAGATTAATCAATATTTGGTAGATATTACATTTATTTGTGTGTTGTTTTTTTAAAAATCAGATCTAACATTTCCTTATTTGTGATTTTCATTGGGAACAAGAGCATCTTCTTGGATGTGTTTGGGAGAAGTTCATCTTGGTTCACTATGTACTCCCTCTGGGCAAAGGACAAACTTGTAACTGTGCACTAAGGACACAGCCTGTGTTGTCCCGTGATTCCTCCACCGCTGAGCTGACCTCAGCTGAATCCTCGTGCTCAGGAGGTCACACTTTTCACAGCCTCGTGTTGCTGTTCTTTTCTCTTCAACAGGTGCTCGTCTTTCTGTCTCACTACGTAATCAGAGGTGTGCCACTTAGGGACTTTTAACACAAATACAGTTAAAATGTGCTCCGGCATTTACAGTAAACAGCGAGGGCTTATCTCTTCGAGCACTGTTTAAATGTTCAACAATGAAACAGGAAGTGCGTTTCGGAAGAGGCCAAGATTCCGGTTTGTCCACTAAGAGCGGGGACAGACCAGCCATGATCTGAAGCTGTTGTGTTGTGGTCACCACCCTCGACTCTAGTTAGTCCATATGAGCAACCCTAATCCAGATTTAACAAGTTGAACCTTGAACCGGCACCTTTTCAACAGTTTGCATTTTGTTACTGCAGAGAAACATTGACAATTTGTACTTGCAATTTGTCAAGCTTAGGAGAAGACTGATTCACAGGATGTGAAAGTGAGCCACTACTGTACGTTGCACTGTTCCTCTCTCCAGTGTTCAGCATAAAAAATCACTCATCAGTTACTTCCTCTTGCAGGACATTTGTGCATGTCAGCTGGATGTTTGCAGTTCTCTTAAGGCACAGTACTTGATGGAAGATTTAAGGCAGGTTTCTTTGTGGCATCTCGTTCTTTGAAGTCAGCGTTGTACGTGTGGGCGCTTTGCAAAAGCCCCGAATAGACCCAAAGGTGACACACCTGCAGTGTTGCGTTTTGACAGGTAGACGCTCACAAAACTGGAAATTACAGAGCGTCACAAAATCCTGCTGACCGTGTAATGGTCTGTGTGTTTTTCACATACCGGAGGTAAAAAAAACCAACAAACTTTCCCTTCTCCTCTTTCAGGCTGCAGCTGGTTGCAGGGCCCCGTGGAGCAGAAGAGCCGCGCCATTCCCCCCTTTGTCCTCTCATGCCAACCCCCCCGACTCCCCCCCTCCCATGTGCTCCCCCGTGTGTCAGTGACCCGGCACCCCCGCCCGCCCCCCACCTGATCCCTCCCGTCGTGTCGCCGCTCCCGCCCGAAGCCCCCCTCTCACCCCATGCTTGGGACAAAGCCAGCTCACTGCCAGCCCAATGACTGCCTGGATTGTCCTGCCTGTCAGCCTGTCTGCCTTTTCCATCACAGGAATATGGATAGTGTGAGTTACGCATGCGGCCACGTTGAAACATAATGTGTTGTTTTAATGATCAACAAGTGAAGAGGGCAATCGCAAACAGGACTATACTGTACATAACAGTTCACACTGAGATGTCCACACTGTCGGCTAATATTTGAGCCCATTCATGTGCTTCAGTGAGTAATTCTCTCTGATGAATAACCCTGTATCTTGATAGTAGTTACATTAATTTCATTAGGGATTAGAACACTCTTGCATTTGTCATTCCTTGCTTTGAATTATGGTGCGGTCTTTATCCTACAGGTACGCCATGGCTGTGATGAATCACCACGTTTGTCCTGTGGAGAACTGGTAAGCGACTTTCTTCTGAAGTTACCCAGAACTGTTCCAAACCAGGACACAGCTGAACTGATTCTGTCGCTGTCGCAGGTCCTACAATGTAACGTGCACAGAGGAGCTGCCCCGACCAGGCTTCCCCAAGATATGCTGCACCATCCAGGACATCCCCCTCATTAGGTCTCCTTTTCCTCCTGTCCTCTCTGCGCACGTCGCGTCTTTGTGTCTGCAGACTGCAAAAGCAGTTTTATGTCTGCGAAGGCCAGAGGCATGAATTCGTTCCTTGTTACGTCGCGGGTCCGTGACGGTCATTAACCCACGCTTTGCATAACTTGCATTTGTTTAATCCGCAAATAAGCCTCCGAGCACAGGCAAGTACAAAAGCGCTCTTGTAAAAAGGCATCATGGGACTTGCAGGCTTTTTGCTAGCGTGCGTTGTTGAAAGACTTATTTCAGTTTTATATAGAGATAATATCAGAGCAGACTGGATTCACATTCTTGAATTGAGAAATGTCACATATCTGTGATTGCAATCACTTAATTTGTTCCTATATGTTTTGACTGTACATCTATCTTGATAGAAAACTCACAACTGAGTAACTGTGGCCTTGTATGAAGTGACATACTGTGTGTGCGGTGTATCTCCTCCCTCTAATCCTGACAGTTGTTCTGGCTTTATGTCCCACAGTAAATGTGGCTCCTACCCTCCTGAAAGCTGCTTGTTCAGCCTGATTGGCAACGTTGGAGCTTTCATGGGTAAGGCCTGGTTCAAACTGAATCTTAAGCCACACACGCAACATATGCACACGCACACACACACAGTCAAGTGGCTAAAAGATATTGTGTGCATAGTATCAAATTTGGAGAATGCACATAATTGCTTTCTTTCTGAGAGTTAGATGGGAAGATTGCTACCACTCTCATGTCTGTACGGCACATATGAAGCTATAACCAGGAGATAATTAGTTTAGCTTAGCTAAGACTGGAACCTGAAGGAAACAAGAAACGATCATCCTGGCTCTGTCCAAATCAGCCTACCAGCACCTAAAGCTCACTAATAAATAAAACTGTGGCTTTAGCGGGGTTTATGTGCTGGGCTATTTCTTGGCTGATAGTCATGAAGTCTTGATGCCTCCATGAGGTTGCCAGGCAACCAGTGGATACTCCAGGGAGACGAGGTTCAGCACAAAACTCCCTGTAAACTACTGGTGTGTAAAAGTCAGTAGTAAAAGGGTGGACAGTTTTTTAAAGTTTTTGTTGTTATTGAAGAATCAGTGAAATATTCTTAAACTCTTCTCTCTGTTCACAAGCACTGGGTGACTGTAAAAATGAATTGTTAAATACAGTTTTTTCAGTATGTAATGAAGTGAAGTTGATTCTCCAGTTAGATCTGTGATTTTGCCCGCAGTGTCAATAAGGCTGTGGCCTTCTGCTCTTTAAACCAAACATAATTACTGAGCATGGTTAGATGTGACGTGGTCAGCGTCTGTCTCCTCTGTCCATTGTGTGTGTGATATCAGTCCTCCGTAGTGCCAGATGTCAGCCACTCCACTCCAAGAGATATGGACGGGCTTGAAATAGCCTGTGCGCTCTAATCAATAATGAATGCGGCTCCCCCCCCCCCATGTCCTCTCCCCTGCATGTACCCTCTGTGGCCTTCTTCCATAACTCCTCCTCCTCCTGTCTTGTTTTACCACTGCTCGGGTTCTGCCCCATTTTTTTCCCCCTCGCCCTTAATTGCATCTCTCTCCCACCGTTTTCACTTTATTATTCACGTTTTTCACTTCCCTTTGTCTCCTTGCTCGTTTATTTCTCGATTTTGCTTCTGTCATCCCGTGTTTCTTGCCTTTTGGTTTTCTCTCGACAAACTGTCTGATCTTTGACTTCCTTAGCGCAGAGACTTGCCAAGGCTTAACATTTCCCCATAACCAGAGGAATATCTGGATCTAGATCAATTTGTCATTTTATATTTATATTTTTGAGGGCGTTATAACGGTGTCCCCCCGGTAGCCCGAGAGCCAACCCAGGCAAAATTTTCATGCAAATCC
Source organism: Psettodes erumei (assembly GCA_016785225.1). Lineage (NCBI taxonomy): Eukaryota > Metazoa > Chordata > Actinopteri > Pleuronectiformes > Psettodidae > Psettodes > Psettodes erumei. The sequence continues at coordinate 3,329,746 of JAFBJZ010000781.1, forward strand.
ATCCATTGCTTTTTTACGTCCATTACTTATTCTTATCTGCTCATTTTCCCTTCCATTTCCCTTCAGTAATTGAATCATCTAAACCCTGATTTCTTTTAAGTTTCCACCGTTGTATCTAATGTCATGGATGACATGTAATCCTGTGTTGTCCTCCGCGGTGCCCTGCAGTGGTGATGGTGTGCCTTCTGCGCTACGCCCAGGTGATCGAGCACAGCCACCGATGCTGGGTCAACACTAGCGCTCTGGTGTCCGGCTGCACCAACGCTGTGGGTCTGGTCGTGGTGGGAAACTTCCAGGTAAATGTCTGGAGCGATGACCTGAACGCACTTCAAACTTCATTGGCCTTCTGCTCCTTTTTTTGGCAGGGGACTGTAGATGAGTGTCTGTGACTGTACGTTTCTTTGTGACAGGTGGATCATGCCAAATCTCTACACTACGTGGGTGCCGGTGTGGCGTTTCCAGCAGGGCTGCTCTTCGTGTGCCTCCAGTGTGTGCTCACCTACCGGGTAGCTGTAACTGCCCTTGACTACTGGATGGCCCATTTCCGGGTGGCACTGGCACTGGGAGCCATGGTTTCCCTCGTCCTCAGTATCCTTTACATCTAATCACAAATTCATACATGTGATTTTGAACTCTTCTTGGGTTTTTTCTCGTGGAAATGTTTGTACATGTTCATCTGTCCGGTGATAATACACAGTTTTCTTTGTATCAGACAGAATGGAGGGCCACGCCATTAACAGCTGTCGCTCATTGTCATCTCCCCTTCCTGCCTTCTCATCAGCTCATTGATAAACAGTCAGAAACATGACAAGTTCATGTCATATCATCTGAACATTAAGTCTGTCCCAGGTGCATATTGCAATCTAAGCACCCTCAGGTTAAGCTGATATATTTGTTCATACCATGGATGTCACTGTGCCACTGTAGTCAGTAAAATAGGAAAAGCTCAGTTTTACTCATAGATGTACCAGCGTTGCTTGTCCTCCTTAACTTGTCCTCCCCTCAGGTGGCATCTTCTTCATCCACGAGAGCTTCATCCTGCAGCACGCTGCCGCCATCTGCGAGTGGGTCTTCACCGTGGACATCCTGGTCTTCTACGGCACCTTCACCTACGAGTTTGGCACCGTTACCAGCGAGACCATAATGGCGGGCTTGCAGCGGAGTCACCACCACGGCTCGGGCGTTATCCTGGGCCCCAGGGCCCGGGGCTCGACACTGGGCGGGGCAACTAAGGGCCTCAAGTCCCCTGGGGGAAGCAGCACATCCACACATCTCAACTGTACCCCAGAGAGCATAGCCATGTTGTAGCTCTGCATCGCCACCCAAAGGTGAGAAAGGTCAGAAGAGAGGAAGCTTTGATATCTTAACTGAATGAACACCAGGTTATCCCATCCCATTACTATACTGTGCCCCCCCCACCCCGAACACAGGTGCAAGCCCTTTCAGTCAAATGTCCCGTTACTTTTTCTGCAGCGATGTTGAACGGGGGGCTGAATGTGTGGAGCCAGTTTGAGTGCCGGAACCATGAATGTTGTCGTAGAACTGCCCAAATCCACAGCCATCATACAAGAGTGGGCTGTTTTGTGAACGGAAGCTATCTGGTTCTTTTTTGGTGAGATCCTCAAAATTTCCAGAAAACATGCATTCTTCCATGTCACGGGCCCATAGTTTCTGTCAGGTCATCATGACTTTGTACGCATTTAGAATACATAATCATGTGGGCTGACACTCCTTCATGGCGACCCGATGCTTTCGTGTGGCCCGCCTGTTTTGACCTTTTGCTTATCTCTGCACGGCACACGTTTTTGAATGAGAGAGTAACAGTTTTTGCATTTGCATAGCGAGTAGAAAATGCTGAATGTTTGAGATGTGAATAGTTAACGGTTATGTATGTTTTACAGGCTGAAAGCATATGGCCTTTTAAATCAGTAAAGCATTAAACATCTGTCAGATGATTTGGCAAAAAAAAAAAATCATTCATTTCACAGTTTGATTTGGTTGCACAGATCATTTGAATGCAAATTTTGATGGTATTTTTTTATTACTTTACAAACTATGTGTATGTGTATCTTGAGCCACTGTCACACTGTCATAATCCATTTTCATTGACATGTGACTGCAGGATGGCTGCAAAAAAAAACAAAAACCCAACCTGCTGGTCTGCTCTGCTGTAATTACTAGGACCTTGTGCATCTCAGTCACTTTTATCTGATGTTGTCTCTCTTGATGTCATGCCATTATTGTCCCACAAGTTGCATGACCTAACGATTTCTTTGTAACCTTGACTTTCATGCTACCTTTTTTTATTTCACGTGCTGTCATGTTCGATTCACTAATCCACCATCAATCACCTGATAATGTACGCTCCGCTGGAGTGAATGATACTTTTTCAGCCTGTGTTGAACACAAGGCTCTTCTTGTTCAGAAAAAAAAAATGACACCAAGACATTTGAAGTGACCTACGTCTGATAGTCGAATTATAATCTGACAAACACATTTACAGAATAACAGTTCCTGTCCACACATTGATTTGATTCCAGGCTGGGACCGTGGAAGCCTTATTTGAGTGTAGAGTTCTTCTGTCAAACATGAAGTGACGTTAATCTCTTCAGCAGTTACAGGGGAAGCTTTGTTGAATCTGAATATGATGCTCGTAGACAATTGTGCCATAAATCTCATGGCACCAACAATGGTGTCAGTACAGCGTTACAACCAGGCAATACCATGCAAGTTGAACACCGAAGCGAAAGTGTGTCATGTATTGAGGTTTTTGTATGATTTCCTGTTGCCAGTTTCACTTATAGCTAATTAACATTTTTAATTTTGACTTAAACACCAGATTGCCAGAAAACCACAAACCAGACCGCTGCTCAAACTAAAGCTGACAAATGCCACCTTTAGGTTACATCCAGATTAAGTTTTTGTTCCACGTCAGTGAGTTATTTCTCTGTGGGCCACTTTTTTTTTTTTTTTAAACAAGTGTTTCATGGATACGCACAGTATTCTGCCCTCTGCTTAGTGTTGGTACATTTGAAACTGTCTAACCACTGGATGACAGCAATACATTTTTAAAAGGTTACATTACCTACCTCTTTTATCTTTGTGGGTTTGATGCTGTTTAAAGGTGAAAGCCAGAGTTCCAACATGTCCTCCATCTCACAGTTGTTTGAGGGTGACAAAATTATTTAATACAGTGGTGGCTCGGCAGCCTACAAAGATCTGTCTTAACAAATGTTAGCATTCGACAGGACAGTGGATCTGTTGTGACACACAAGATGTGTCATCAAGTGTCAGGTCAGTTTTCTTTGGCCAAATCAGTTAACTTCCCATTCTTTCTGGGACTGAACACTCCGATCCTGTTCTGCAACCCCCCAAAAACACGGGACTCCTTTGGAGTTTTGATTGGTTTTCTGAGTGGCAGCAGTAGGTATATGAATTGGTGTGAGTGCACTCTTTTTAGCCTTATCCCTCATACTGTGCCAGGGGAACATGTTCAGATCTTGTTATCTTGTTTTCAGCTGTAGCCCGTTTCACTGTACTTTAACGAAGTCACGAGGTGTGACTACAAATGTCAGTTTGGATGAGCCCTCAAATCGGTTGGATTTCTTTTTTAATACCGTCTTTCACAGATTAAAAGGTGGACTTTACAAACTTTTTTTTCCTGTCAAATGTGCCCCTCAGAAACTTTCATATTTTATGTTTGTCCATGGGAGAATCCTGTCTGCCTGACATGTACATGTGTTGAACTCCAGCAACAGCCACAAAGAAACAAGAAAAATGTTGGTTATTTCCTCAACTTGAAAACAATGTAAAAGAATGGTAGTGGAGAGAAATCCCTGAAAACAAGTCAACACAGATTATTTTGTTTCCTTTTTATATATTCTGTACATATTGAATGATTTGTCTATCATTTAGGTATTTTCATTTGACAGAGATTTATATTCAAATATGAAATAAAAATAAATTATTAGCAGTTGGTTTGCTTGGGCTGTTCTTTTAACATGTACATTGACTGTGTTTCCTTATAAACAGCAAACTGTCAATTTAGTGAGACAGTACCTGTGTAAACTAGAGTAGTAGTAACATCTTTCAATTATGGTTAGTAATGGTGTGTAAAAGGTCTATTTGCAGGTCTATTTGCAAGCAGAAATAGAAACATTTTTTTTTACATTTTTCTCAAAATATGTTTTAACATTTTTAAATTTTTTACCAGATATGACCTTTTACTTACTTGATAGTATGCTATAGTTTGACCTCTTTCTGCATTTCTCACACATTTTTTAATATTAAGTGTTCATAAAATACTATTCTTTGCTGTTTTTTGTGTTATTACATCATATTATTTTTTGACGTACTATACTATGACATATTGCATTTTAACACGTTATCCTATGGCCTGTGTATAAAACACTATTCTTTGATGTTCTGGTGCCTTTTTAGCACTTTTTATTTTTTGACATTTTTTGCATTTTTTCAACATGGTATATTGTGGCGTTCTTTTGCGATTTCATGATATACTGAACTTTGACAATTTTGACCTTTTTTTGTAGTTTTAAGGCGTTATGCTATGGAGTGTGTATAAAACACTATTCTTTGATCTTTTGGTGCTTTTTCAGCACTTTTCATTTTTCACATTTTTTCAACATCGTATACGATGGTTTTTTGTTACGTCTTCATGACATAATATATTAGAATCTTTTTTGCATTTTTAAAACATTTTATACTATGAAGAGTTTATAAGCTAAGATAAGATATGAAATACTATTCTCTGATGTTTTTTCATGTTTTTGCCAACATATCATTTTAAAATTTTTTATGATGTCCTTTATTATAGCATTTTTATAGCATACTATACTATTACCCTTTTCTGTAATTCATACATTTTTGACACATTTTATTCAATGAATGGTTATTGAAATAGTATTCTTTGCTGTTTTTTTCATCATATATTTTTTTTTCTGACATTTTTGCAATTTTATGATGGAGTAAATCATGACCTTTTTTGGCATTTTTAACACAATTTTTTTCATTGTGACTAGTTTTTGAAATGCCACTCTTTGCTCATTTTTGTCTTTGTCTTTTTGACATACTATGTTATAGTGGGGTTTTTTTTGCATTTTTATGATATACTATACTATACTATGACCTTTTTCTGCATTATTAACACATTTTAGTCAATGAAGTGTTCATAAAGTAATATTCTTTGCTTTTTTTGCATTTTACATCATATTTTTTTTCGACATTTTATGACATTTTTCCAAGTTTGTATATGTTGGCATTTTTGGGGGGTTTTAGGACATACAATAATATGACCTTTTTTGCATTTTTAACAGATTTTATCCCATGAAGTGTTCATGAAATACTATTCTTACTTATTTCTGTGTTTTTACATCATATTATTTTTTGGACCTTTTTTGAATTCTTTCGACATACTATACTATGGAATTTTTTTGAGTTGTAATCATATGCTATATTATATTTCCCTGCAATTTTATGACATTTTATACTTTGAACTGTTATGACACACTATTTCTTGATGTGTTTTTTGAGTTTTCTTTTTGTATTTGTATGACATACGATACTATGGCCTTTTTTCTGCATTTTTAACACATTTTATACTATGAAGAAAAAAGATCTCCTTATTTGCACGCAGAAATAAAAACATTTTTAATGACAAAGATGGGATGTCCCTACCTACCTAATGTCAATACACTGTTTAAAGATTACACTCAGGCAAGCAATGTCAGAACAGGGTCGCAGGTCACACATTGCATGCTAATAATAACATGTGGCCCAACAGTAATCTTGGGATTTTTCCCTCGTCCATGGGAAGTCCTTATGTAGAAACATCAAAAACAATTCAGATTATTTTGGTTATGCCAGCAAATGTTGTGGACATGTGGGCCTGAAGAAAAACAATGCTCCCTCAAAAATCAAAACAACATCATGGGACAAGTTAAAGGGGCACCAATTTTATACATGAATACATACATATACGTACATACACTCTTCTTCAGAACCACGGAGAAAGACATCCAAAGGTCATCCAAATTGTGCAATACATCATATCTGCTCCCGATGCAGTCAGCAGGACAATTTACACATCGCTCCTTCACGCTGAGGCCTTCAAAAGCATGCGGCTGCTTTGACTAGGGTCCCATCAGCATCGTCGACGTGTGCGGGGTGCAAGGGCCCGCGCAATGCTGCTTGCAGCTTTAATTTCACTGATTGTTTTCCAATGTTCTACTATAGTGACTGTTATAAGGACTTCCACTTATAATTTAGGGAATTGCATACTATATACTATATTGCTGGATTGCAATTTCAATTTGTGCATTTGGAGTGCTGAAGTATTTCTTTGGAAAAATAAAACAAAAAGAAGTCACTGATAAATATATATATTTCTGTCTTTAATTCATATTCATTAAACAAATGAACAGGGTTTGGTTTGGTTTTTTTCGCATTTACAGGTCATAAATGTATGTAAAAAGGGAATTAAAGTCTGAACTGAAAAGCTTTCGATTGTTAAGAGTGCTGTCAACAGCATAGTCTTCTTAAAATATTATTTATCCTCACCTATGAGAAAAGAGCATTGACCAAACTATGACTGCTTATGCTGCATTCATGGCATGTGAAATGAACGGAAAAAAAGGGAAAACCCCCTCCTACTGAAACAGGAGCAGTCATATTATTTCAATGTGGTCACAGCAGATAAATGGAATTACTTCTGAAGTAGCTATTTTCATTGTCCTACATATTCATAAAATTTGGTTTTATTTCAAAGAAGCTGCCTGTGATGTTATCATCGCACCAATTTTGCCAACCATGTCTTAACATTTCTGGAAATATTGTAGATGTCATCTATTTTTCATAACTACAAATATGACATGGATGTTTATTCCCCAGGCTGTGTGCTTAGAATTATATTCTGTATGAAATGGCATAAATGCAGCATTATGTATTTCCTGAAACCTCCTCTATATATATAACTCTGGGTAAAATGTCACTGTGCCACAAACCGCAGCACAGTCAAGTCATGTGTACATGGCTCCGTGTAGGTCCTCCAGCCGGTGTTCCATCTGTTTTCTTCTCTCCTACAGGACAGAAAAAAACCATGATGAGTCAGGGACTGGTGCCATATTGAAAGCACAGTTTAAGCATGAGTTGTACAGTGCAATGTGCATTTACACTCACCTTGTCTTTTTTAAACTCCTCATACTCTGGATTGTCGGTTGGTAATTCAAGTCGGCAGAGCGGACAGGAGTTTGTCTACAATTTAAAACAAAAAACATCAAATCAGGAATTAACTTACCACCATACACTTCCATTAAATATCTGGTGATGAATCTGAATTATGAATTCACATTCTTTACCTTGCCCAGCCAGGGCAGTATACATCCTGAGTGGAAAAGGTGTTTGCAAGGCATTTCTCGAACCGTTTCTTGTTCTTCAAACTCCAGCAAACAAACAGGACACTTGAGACCTTTGTCTGTGGAAAAAAAACACAAAAACACTTATATGTTATTAATCCAGTAAAGGTTTGCAAATTATGCATACTCTTTTTCCTACATCAGCATCACACTATGCTACCCAAATACCCTACTGCTGCTCAATGAGAGGTTTGACTGGAATAACTGAGGGGAAATCTATTCTCAGGTACAAACTATTTCAACAAATTAAGTTTGTGGTTCACCGACTTTCTCTCAGCCTGTCTGTAAGCCTGCTACTTCCCTCTGCTCTCATCAGTTTCTTCAACTACATTTGTTGAATGTCAGTGAAAATTGCTGGTCGCGAGTCTGAATGGAAAATACATTTGGTTCCAGTGGAGTATGTCATGATGTCTGTCACCTGCTTGCTCTGAAGAAATGATGACCACAGTGAGGGTCTGAACAGCAGTTTTGGCAGCCGGAGGGGGAAGACGTTGGTCCCAGTCTGACAAATCGAACGCCCCTGAGTCAAGCAAGTCCAAGCCCTGCATTAAAGACCTACACATAAAGACCAGTCAGTCAGTCAGACCACTATGCATCAGTGTACAGCTTTACAATGTGTCTGATGTTTGGCCTCACCTGGCCAGTTCAAGTAAGGCATTCTGCCGATACTGTTCCTCAGGGTTGGTGGGCTCACAGTCGTGTTCATCAAAGTAGGATGCCATTTTGGTCCAGTCAGCGTTTGTATCTTCTTTTCATTAAGATACCTGGCAGACATATGGATGCTGAACAACAACAACCAACATAAAATCTATAACTAATATCTAAAATTACAACGGAAGGATTTGGTAGAACCTCATAACTGATGACTGAATAACTATCATAAAGCCAAAAACGTTTTTTGAAGTTAAGAACTTTATTGACATTTCAGTCATGATTTGGTACTTTACAGCTGTGGATAAGTGTAATTCGTGGTAATCTAATATAATGACTTTGGCACGTTTATGGATTACAGGGATAAAAAAAAAAAATCAACAGACAAAAGGTGTAACCATCAATACATTTTATTTAAATATTTATGAAAAGGCTGTACAGCTGAAGACTTCGACGTGATCCCCTAACCAACTAATCAACTCATGTAGGCTAATACAAAATGCAAACAACCATTAGTATATCAATGCGATTATCATTGATGATATAACATAACTATAATACCTATAAAGTTTAAGTGGGGAGCACCAGCTAACCCAATCAGCCATTGATTCACTCGAAAGGGGGCCACAAATAAATTGTTTGATAAGATCCATTAATTCCGGGTTGAGAACCCGTCAAAAATAAAGAAGATATGCTACAAGACCGTCCGTTCTGTCATACAAGGACACATAAATGTGCGGTGTACTTGTAGCTGTGGCTTAACTGACGTTAGCAAAACCATACATCTTCTTAAACTTGTAGAAAAGGTCACAGCTCCCTGTCAAAAAGCATACATTATTCACAGGTCCGAGGCCAGACTTTTAAAAAAAATGAACTCAACTTACCTTAAATGTTAGCAACAATACACATTTGTCATTCTTCCGGGTGTGACGATTGGTCTACGTAGCGGCTTGTCCAATCGCAGCATGGATCGGCTGTCCTATTTCTTCTTCTTCGCTTCAAATTTTAACGGCGGTTGGCAAACGACAACGTTACGTCACTGCCACCAGCTGGCGTGAGATGTGCACTGCCGTTGCAAACGTATGGATTCCGTGCTTTTGCTTCTCGTTGACAACACTGTCCTGCTTACAATCGGAACTCGGCTGTACTGATGAAGTCCTTGTCTCCGTGGTCTCATGTCTCCAATACACTGCTAGCTCATCATACAAGTGTCACTGTTCCCCTGTATAAACTAATGATGCAATGTGGATTATTTTCCCAGACTGACACAACATCCTTGAAGTTTGAACATGTGTAAATGAGGCCTTGGTACTTGTCTCGTTGTGCATTAAAAAATTAATTAACCCTTAACTTTTTCATTAACTACATTGACTTATAACAGATGCAAAATAACAGCAGACACAAAATGACAACAAAGACAGCATGCTTGTCGGTCTCCAATCTGGGTGTCATTCATGCCATCATGGACCATTGTACAGTTGGGCTTATATATGTGTTTCAAGGGTGAGTGTATCACAAATGAAGCCTCTGGATAACAATTTGATACCAAAACAAAATGTATTTGGGAAATCAGGCTAGAGGTGAGGATTCTCACTATCCATAGCTATTGACATTCAAAGTAAAAAGAAAAGAAAAAGTGACCAAAAAAACAATAATAATTCAAAGAAGGTATGGCTTTGGTTAAATAACACTCTACTAAATTGATTTGAAAAAGACAAGCTGTTACATGATTCCTTAAATAGAGTGAAAGAAAAAAAATCGAGGCTCTACAATTCCCTGAACAAGAAAAAAGGGCAGATAAATCTGCTGCACGTCAGGATTAACCACGTACAGCCAACCTGGTGGTTATACAGTAGACGCTGAGGGAATCGAATCATATTAGTCCTGTGATTTACGTTAACAGACCACCAGGCCCCTCATTTTAACAGCCTATACTTTTTTCAGCGGACTCACAGAACATAACTGATGACTATCGACCTGTTCTCAGTATTCTTGCTGAATTTGCCAGTGTTATTAGACATGGTGCTGATACAACGGCACACACACACACACACGCACACACGACTGTTACATAAGAATGATGCTGAAATACAAAGTTGTTAATCCACAGTTGCATAGTTAAAGGAGTGTCACAGGCACATTGACATATGTTCTTGCATTATGCACCGGATCTTTCAAAAACTAGTGAACATTCATCAGCTTCTTAATACAGTAACGACACCAAAAACTATCAGTCTTTGCCACGTCCTCTCACCAGCCCTCTCCCTCTTTGAATGAGTGGTTATCGAACACATGTACATGCCAAGCATCCCAGCACTTTGCTTACAATGTAGTTTCATGAAGTATTTACAAAAAAAAAAAAATTCCCAAGATGTACTCACAAACAGTAATGGTATCGTAAGAGGTGCACGATATTCTCCCAATATCTTTGTGAGTCTTTACTTCACTGTGTGGCAACAACTGCAAGAAACAGTTTCCGATTGTTTTCTTTTCTTCTGTGACAAAATAAGGAATGATTTGGCAGCACAAAATCAGGAGGTTTATTCAGACACGTATTTGAGAGTGAATACTGCGGCTACTGATGGATGCCTACATTCTGAACTTCTTCACTGACAACCACTGTAAAAATATTCATCCCTACATGGTCTGACTTTGGCTAAAAGAAAAAGAGCTTCGCTTGAGACTCCGATGTTAGAATCTACAAAATCAACCGATTCTCACTTCTTGACTCTTTTCTAAGAGGCTCGATTCTGTAAGGCTCTGGGTTCAGCACTTAATATCTTCACACCAGGGTGCGTTCTTAGGCTGAGCAAACAAGTCTAAAGACACTACAATCTATATCACACGTACAAAATAATTGTGAATGCTGACTCAGCCCTTCTGGTTTTTTTAATCCATCTGCTCTGTCACACTTGTCATGGAAAAAAAGTATCTAAAAGCTTTTTACACTCATCAGTTGTAAAAACAGGTTAAATTGCAATGCTAAAAACAACAGGTCACCTGTTTCCTGCTATAGTTTTCAGATTTTTGCATTTCTTTTATCATGGTTTCTAAAATGACACACTCAACCAGTGAGTAATTATTTCACATACGCAGAGTATTTCAAAGATTTCTACAGTGTTCAGAAAGATTTCACCACCTTCTTTAAGGAAAAAAAAAAGTAAAAAGATTTGAAAACACAATGATGTGAGTTACAAAAAACAAACAAACCGACAGCTCTTTGCCTGTGAAAAATGTCCAACATGTTGAAGGAGACTGGGGGAGAAGTTTTTTGCACATCAGTGCTGATTTGACACCCCCCCCCAAAAAAAAAATCTAATGTCACTTCTTGTTCTGAAAATTTTCAACATTCTTTAAATACTGAGCGCATCTGCATCCCACTTCTGACCAACTCAAAACTCATAAAGATAAACTGTGGTCGGCCTAAAGAAAAAGGAAGGTTTTTCCACATTTCTAATGGGACATGTTCAAAGTATTTTAGTCTGGCAGAGACAGTACGCTGCTTCAACCTTATGCACATACCAAATCCATACTCACTTTCAACGTCATCAACGGAAAACAGACAACTTTCTTTGACATAAACACAATCCGTTCTCACCCTAGCTGTGCTAAAGACGCTTTAGACACTTATCCAATCCCTGACCCACGTGTGCTCCTGATAAATGCTCTCCCTAACTGAACAGCTTGATGAAACAGCCGTGGCAGTAGGGTTTGTCGTTTTGTTCTTTAAAGGTGCCTTTGTTGAGCTGTTTCAGGCAGAAGGCACAGACAAAGTGCTCCGGGTGGAACTTCTTGGACATGGCTGTGATACAGCGGCCCGTGATGGGCTTCTGACAGCCAGAGCAGAGGGAGCCGCGGCGCTCGTGGTAGTGGACTTCACAGTAGGGCTGGCCGTCGTGCTCGAAGAAACTTCCGTTCACAAACGGGGTGAAGCACTCCTGCAGACACAGACAGAGGATTCTCAGGAAATTCTCAGGAAACTCAGGTGCGTGGCATAAATCGCCGGCGTGACAGAAACACGTAATACAGACCCTGCACACAAAGCACTCGGGATGCCAGAGGCAGTTCAGTGCTGAGATATAATTCTCCAGAATGGCTCGGGCGCAGCCACCGCATTTGGGTGCAAACATGTCAAAGTAATCCTTCCTGCAGTAAGCCTTTCCATCCTTTTCATGAAAGCCTTGACAGGAAAAAAAAAAAAAACAGACAACGGAATTTTACACGATCCATTAATCAAATTTGAGAATTGTGGAAGTAACGGAGCAATGAAGGAACCGCTGTACCCTCTGGGCCAAAGAAGGATCCGCACTGAGCGCAGAAGAAGTGTTCGGGATGCCACGTCCTGTCCAGCGCCGTCACGACTTTCTGCGCAGACACGACAACATGCGTTGCTGGCCGACCGCGAGCGTGCGACAGAAACGATCACGCGCGTGAGCGGCGGTGACTCACATCCAGTATGGGCCCGTTGCAGTAGTAGCAGCGTGGGGAGAACAGGTTGTGGTAGTCTCTCTCGCAGTAGGGCTGCCCCTCGCGCTCGAAGAAGTTCCTGGAGCCGATCTCCTCTTGACAGTGTGTGCACACAAAGTGTTCAGGGTGCCATGTGCGGCCCATGGCTGTCACCACCTGGACGAAAAGACAAAAGTGGACTGGGCATTTAGTAGGCAAAGTCTAAAACTAGTTAGAACTAGAAATGTCATTATTTATATCCTCTTATTACCATAATAAAACCATCTCACCTGTCCCACAATGGGCTTACAGCAGGCGCCGCAAACTCCTTTAGCCACTGTCTGCACACCCAGCTTGTTGAGGTCAGACTGTAAGCTACCAAGCATGTTGTCCAGCTTGTTGACCTGTGTCGGGGGCCCACCAGGAACGCCACCCTTACCTTGGGCCATAATCTGAAATCAAATTGAACAATTACGCGTTGAAGAAGTGCCTGAGACGCAGAGAAGTGTGACAAAATGAGCTCGGTACGCAATGCCCAAGTTTGAGGTTGCTAAAGATTTAATTTTTTTTTTTTTAAGTCAATGTGCTTCTTATGAGTTTGAAAAACAACAGGGATAAGAGACAGGGGTCCATGCCTGCATTGGAGGGAAGACTGGGTCATACTCTGTTTGGCAGCCTACAGACACCAGGAGTTTGGGTGCAACTGGTATCACCGGCTCCACTGGTGGAGGCCGTGTTGGGGTTTTAAATACAAGAGGAGGGGGCTCTGGTATGGGGCCCGGAGGTTCCCGCACTGGGGGCGGTGGCGGATGCGGAGCCTTTTTAAACTGCCGAGGTGAAGCGGGAACTTGGTGGTGGATGTGCATGTGAGGATGTGGAGGGGGAGAGGGAGGCGGGGGAGGAGGTGGCGGTATGGGGAAAAGGGGGTGCTGTGCAGCGTGCGGTCGCTTAGGTTCTTCTAGAATAGGAGGGCGACGAGGGGCTGGGGGGGAGAGAGGAGGGAGCACCTTCCTCGCTGGGACAGGCGACTCAGGGGGAATTATGATCTGAAGAAGAGCAGAGAAAAAAAAAGGAGAAGGAAGCAGACACAGAGGAAAACGTGTAGAACACGGAAGGTGAATTAATTGGGAGGAGAAACTCGGGAAAACTGTTAAGCACACCAAAGCCAACCTTGTCGACCTCACCGCCGGCACCATCGGGACGGAAACGCTGGGGTTTGGACGTGATGACGACGCCCTCGGTCATCCAGTCATCCGACTGTTTGCGTCGCCGCTCCGAGCGGCCGATGCCGAGCTTTCCCTGAAGCTCTTCTATCAGCCGGTCCTGAGAGCTATTCTTGTTTACAATGATGGGTCCCATCTTCCTGCGCAGGTGGCCGTCTCGGTACATGGGGTGCACGTTGGGGGTCTCCTTGGTGCGCCTAATCACTGATTTTATCTGAGGCAGAACGACCAGCAGCTTATCGCACGTGCACACCAATCACACAGCAGCTGAAGCAGTCACAGCAGGGCTCTGCGGCAGAGGGTGAGTCGAGCAAATTAGGGATTTTCTAAATCGCTGACGGGCCGCGAAGCAGTGGTCAGTGGGACGTGGCGCTGGTCTCGCATGCTTGTGTCAGACGCTTCTAAAACTCGGCCTTTCCAGACTCTCATGCAGCTCCTCCGACTTGGCCTCGCAGGTCACGCTCTGGTCCTCCACACAGAACCGGTGCAGCGGTTAAAGAGGACTGTGGTTTACATGCTCGGTGCCGAGTGAGTGGTGGAACTGGCAATCAGTGAGTTACTTGCAAGTGCGGCATTAAAACATAAACCACCGATTAGAACGAGCCACTCCTCTTTTTAAGTTTGCTTTTATCTGACAATGTGTTTTCTTCTTAGAGGGTTTCTTTCGTCTTTGTCTTTGTAAAGCTCAAACATGATACGGGTTGTTTCTTACAAGTTACATGAGTTTCAAATACTGTGCTGGACAGTAATATTAGCCTTGAGCCTTGAAGGTGGCGGTACAGTTATTTGTATATATATATTTTTTTAATTTGTTGCTTTATCTTAAAACACAAATACAGTAAATGTTCCTGGCAGTCCTGACAGCCCATGGTGTTTTACGTGACTGGTAGTCTACAGCCTAAAGATATTCAACTTAAAATGACATGAAACACAGAAGGTGCGTTTTTTAATATTTGAGGAGCTGGTGAAAGTGAATATTTCCTTTGTAAACGTGTCTAAAGACACATGAAAGAAACCCTCTGAGCAGACGCTGGAGCTTGTACGGAAGCATCACGAGCAAGAGCAAAAAATGAAGCTAAAGGTGAACAAACAAGCCCAGACGAGATGCATACATGTCCGGACGCGGAGACTCTGTCTACATTGGGAGTCTGCAGCATAGGCAGGTCCAGGGCGACGTCGGGGGTCCCGGGGCAGGTCGACGGGGTCACGGACTCGTCCATCCAGCTGGCCTCTGTGAGCGGCGTCATGCTGCCGTCTGTGTACGGCCTCTCGGTGTAGGGCGTCATGGTGCCATCCAGTCCGTCGTGGAGGGACACGGACAGCTCCTCGTCCGCCCAGTCCAGATCTCCGTTCCCATCGGTGCCTCCGTCCACCGAGTCGTCCGTGATGGTGTTGGCGCCGCTGGTGAAAGTGTCGGGCTGCACGCTGTTTCTGTCCGTGGGCAGGACGAGCTCCTCGTGCACCTCTGGCATTCCCCTGCCCAGACACTGCGCCTCCGTCTCCATCTGCGGCCCCTCCACGTGATTCTGGGCGAAACCCATTTCTAGCAGCTTGTCCAGGGCCTCGTCCAGGGAAGGCTCCACCACGGGGCGTCGCTGCTCAGTGAAGGGGCTGGCTCTCTGGGCCGAGGGCGCCGGCTCCGACGGCTGTCCGCCGGGGCTGGGGGAGGCCAGCGGAGAGGCCAGCGGAGAGGCCGGAGACGGTGAGGGTGCTTTTGAGGACGCGTGCGCAGAAGGTGGAGATACGGACACAGCCACGGGGAGGGGCGAGGGGCTCTTCGGCGCTGAGAGAGGAGGGGTGAGGTTTTTCGACGGAGATGGGGAGGACAAATTCAAATCCAGGTCATTAGAAGAAGCAGACCCCTTGCTCATAATCTCACCAGAGAATTTACCGACAGCGTTTGAGGGCGAGACCCGCTCTACAGATGGACTGGGGCACTTGGAGGACTTATGGTCCAGGACGGTGTTAACTGAAGTAAGCGAGGGGGTGGTGGCGGTATTGGAAGGACTCGGGCTATTTCCCATCAGGGTGGAGTTCGATGAGGCGGACTGAGAGAGCACGAGCAGAGACTTGGTTTGGGAGGACAGCATGGTGGCAGAGACGTCTATGACCGAGTCCAGGTCAAGATCGCTGGCTGAGGAAAGGGAGGATATAGGACTGTGGGGAGGGGGGCAGTTCGCATGGGGCACGCCACCCTCTCCTCCATCTTCATCTATATGCAGCTCTAGACCGGCGGGCAAAGAGAGGAGGGGAGAGGCAGACAGGTGGGACGGGCTAAGAAAAGGAGACGCCACTGGGGTGACGGAGGAAGAGACTGGACAGCTGAAAGATGCTCCTGCTGGGTCCAGCAGAGAGCCCAGAGAACTGGGCTGGAGAACAGAGAAACGAGAGAGTAAGCAGAGGAACGGGAGAGGGAAATCACAGGGAAAACGACAGGACTGACTGTGTCGGTGGAAGCAGCGTTTACCCCGCTGCTTTTTCTTTTCTTTTTTTTTTACCTTGAAGTCAGACAGGGAGGCCATCAGCTCATCAAGCTCTCTCGTGGCGCAGGAAGCTGAAATCCTGGCTTGCTGCTGAGAGGGGGTGTCCAGATCGGCGTGGAAAGCGGGAGGGCTGGAGAATACAAATTACAAAGTATGATTTGCGATAACGTGCAAAGGGCGAGGAGGGGGGGGAAGAACCTTGCACAGCAACAGCAGCGGCTCAAAATATCTACTGTCTGAGTTGCCACAAGATTCACTGCCGCGGGCCAAAACTATTCTCCAGCGCCGAGCTCGAAACACCCCCACAGTGACTTTAGAGAACTCGCTTGAACGGGAATTGTACTCGCTCACATCTAGTATCACAGCTACTTCCACTTTCACTTCCACGCGATGAATGGCCCGCTCCCTGTTTACCAGAGGAGCTTTCATCAGCCTGTTTTGTGTTTGCCCACAACAACATGCCAGTGGAAAGAGTGAAAATCGGAAAAAAAAGAAAAAAAAATTGGTCGGCGTTTGCTGAGGTGTTTTGTAAAAGCGAAATGCGACGAAGTGCAACTGAAAGAGTAAATCTTGACGCACGCGAATTACATGACTGGAATGCAAAGAGGAAAACTTGCTTTTAATCATACTTTTTACACGCTTTTCCACTGTTTGAGGTTTCAACTGGCGCTCTTTTAATTAGTCCTCCCTGTCGCGCCCACTTCTCCTGCAGAGCTTTAATGGCATCTGACTGGAGATCAGCGCCACCGAGTGTCAAGGAAGTGACTGCCAATAGGTTTGAAAGGAGCGCATGGAAACAAGCTCTCATTCACGTTTCCTTTTGATGATTTTCTGAAAATCTGGTCAAAACCTGCAGTGAATTTGGGTGAAGTGTATCTCGCCGCATTACGGCGTCAGACGGAGGGTTCAGTCTGTACCTGGGCGAAGGCACCGAGCCTTCCAGCTCGTCCAGCAGACTCTCCACAGTGGGTCGGGTCTCATCCAACCTCGTCCCGTTCCTCTTGGGTTTCTCCTGAGCCGGGGGGCTCACCGTGATGTCGGGGCCGCCGCCGTTCTCGTAGTGGGTGATGCTGCAGGAGGGCAAAGGCGGCGCCGCCTCTTCTGCGGACACGTTAGTCGTACATGTGATTGTGCATACCGCGGAGGAAACAGACAGAGCGGGTTTTGGTGTCTACCTGTCGTGGGGAACGAAGGGGAGCTCTGCTGCACCGCGTTAAGTTCCAGCAGCAGCCTGTCCAGCTCTGACAGGTTACTGCCCAGGGCCGAGGTCATGGCTGCTGTGGACGAGTCCGATGACTTCTGTTTGTTTGGAAAACTGAAGAGGAGGCAAAACTGTCAGTCACAACTGCTGGGGGAAAAAAAAGGATGACGGATGAGTGCGTGGAGAGCTACCTGTAAACGTGGTCCTCCTCAACGTGAGACAACGGAGAGCTGCTGCTGTCCCTGGACCACGAGCTCTTCTGCCCTGAACGTAATGACTGCAGGGGACACATCTGTCAGTCACGCTGTAACATCTGCTGACTTCTTACTTGAATTTGACGTGAGCAGTGGCCACGTAGCTGTGTGAGGCTCAACACCACAGCACATATATTTGAAACGCAACACAGATATACGTGAAAGTTGAGGCTTCAAATCTGATCTTAACCTTCTTTTTTTTTCTCCATTCATTTCTTTCATTTATGTGACTGTATCTAAAGCACAGTGCTTTGTTGCGTTTGCGTACCGGCTCAGTCAACAGCTGACAAATCAGCTTGTTGAAGGGTTTCATGGTTTCATGGCCCTACGGCGATCGAACGCGCCTCACCTGCTGAGAGGAGTGGTGGGAGTCCGGCTGATCTGCCAGGGAACCGTTCAGAGCTTCGGCCGAGGGTGGGGGAGGGACCGGAGGTGGAACCGACACATCCTGGTAGGAGTGGCCCCCTGTCGGGATGGAGTAGGGCGTCTCGTCGGGCAGGAACACCGGCCGCTTTGAGATGTGGGACGTGGTGGATTCCAGGTCCGCCAGCAGCGCGTCTGATAGATACAATGATCGTTGGCGGTCGTGCGCGATGGATTTGGTTGTACGGTGCACTAAAGTCATTTCTTCTGCCATCACACATCATGTACAAAACACAGTGGTGCTTCAATAAACAAAATCCTTGCATTTGCTTTAAGAGTTGAACGGCACGTGTCTTACTTTCATTCAAACAACTGTCTTGACTGACTAAAGCACACATTCCTGAACTGCTGGTGCAGCGTGTGTCAGTAGTCAGGCTGGAAACCTGTTAATCCTTTACTGGGATTGTTAGGCGCTCTGTGGCGGCCGCCGGCTGCGGCGTCAGGCTGTAAACAGACGACAGCGGCCAGTTGGACCCAGTTTCTTAATCGCAAACGAGATTTCGGGCCCGGCCTCCATCACAGCCTGGCAAAGGCCGTCCCCGAGCCCGACTCCCACGCAGCACCTAAACCCATTAAGCCTTTATAAACTGTCCCTCTGAAACGCCCGGCATATTTGTTTTGAACCAGTCCTCACTATAAATACAAGCCTGCTGACAATGACAGCGAGCCGACACTGAGCTGGATGTGTTATACCTCAGCGCTCCGCCTCCGTGGGTATTGCTGTGAACTTAACAAAACACACTGCCGGGAACAAAGAAGCAGCCTGGACACAGAAAGTGTTTCTGGGTCCCGTCCAGGGCGGGAGGGGGCACAGCGTTGCCGTGCGGAGCGCTGGGAGGAACGCAGCAACTAAATAAGAACTCTTACATCACACAATCCATCCATCCTCGGCCTGTCCAGAATAGGCCGCGATCGCCGGCGACTGCATACCGTTACACTACGCAGGCCCGGACCTGCTGCGGGCCGTTTCGAGGAGCCGCTGCGCGCTGGAGCTCGATGCGCCAACAAAGTGAAGCGGGGAATTGTCCCAAAGAGTCGAGAAGAAAAAGGTGTCCGAGCCCTTCGAAGGACTTCGAAAATACAGACCAGTTAGATGAAAGTGAATTTATTCACGGACAAAAACTTTGACTAGAAATAAGATTAGTATACAAATTGTATCGTGTTTACGCTTTGTTTCACACTGTTTTTGCAAACAATCCCGCTTCTCCAAACACGACACCTTAAAAATCAAAGTTGCATCAAAGTAAATATTTCACTTAATGCGCTTAATGTAAAGCTGATGCGTACAGGCCAACATCCTGCTCAGTGACACCGGCAGACGCAACCAGCCGGCTATAAGTACACGCACAATATCTGGAAAGTCAAGTCAGGCCAGGTGTGCGTTTCTTTCACCCCTGCGCACACGTAAAGATCCAGCGACAAAGTCTTTATCGCCCAATCGTACAGTTACACAACGTGACGAGAGTTGTGGCTGCAGCAGACAAAGCGGCCGGTGGCAGGCACCCGGCGACACAGACATTCAAGGTTGGAATCATAAGAAAATCAGATTATCTGTACTCACGTTGTTTTATTTCCCACCTGCTGCACCTGTAATATTCTCCAGCCGGGGGGTGTGTGTGTGTGTGTGTGTGTGTGTGTGTGTGTGTGTGTGAAGCAGGCAGCAGCACGGACAGAGATAGTGTGAGCAACAGGGAGCGAAAACATGCTGCCAGTGTGGAGGGGTGGGGGGGCCGGCGAGGGGGGGGGTGGTCTGAGGGCCCGAGCTGGGTGACAGCGTTCTTTCAACAACAGTGTCCCTGACAACAGACACCCTCCTCCACACCGTACCGTTTCACGCGTGTGCGCCCATTCAGCGCCGCGCGGATCGCTCGTGGCAGGAGTTTAAACCTTCCACTCGGATGAAGTTCAGAGGTTAAAAAAACGCGTCCCTCCCGTTTAAAATTCCGCTGCGATCCCTCGCCATGGCCCTCGGCCTGGGGGGGGGCGAGCGTTTCGGCCCCGGCGTTTGACGCGTAAACCACTTGGGAGTGCGAGCCTATTTAAAGCCGTCAGCTCAGCGAGTAGCCCGTGTCTGCGCAAATGTGCTGAAATATCACGAGCAGCTCAAAATAATCTGCACCTGGTGCTGACACGCTAAACAAGGTCTTACTGAAGTCGACTTTGTCGCTCATAAAACAAAGCTCCATATAGAAACAAAAAAAAAATACCACGGCTGGTTGTGGGACAAAGGTGACACAGCGTGGCAGACCATAAACACTGTGATTTCTTTTTTTAAAGGAAAAAGCCTCAACACTTACTCACCATGGGGATGTATTCCTAGAAAGATCTTGGCGGCCTTGACAGAGAGGACGGACGGACGGCCTGCTGCTTCCCAAAACCCACGGGGTCGCGGGCCAAGTTTCTGAGACGCCTTCTATAATAGTGTCTCTGCACTCATTGTGCCCCCTCCCACCTGGCTGGTGCTACACATCTGCGAGTCAGGCCCAGGACGTCCGGAACAGACGTCCACGGGGGACGTCCGTCACGGTTAGTCTCACTGCCTGAGTCGGACCGTAACGGTTCGGTTCCCCTGATGCTGGACTGTTTTTTTGTTTTTTTTTTTTTTTAAATGGGATTATAATGAGTTTTTCTGCTGCAGAAAAACTGATCGGCCCCGCTGACGCTCGTGTTACCCTCAGCCCTTCATTCTCAGTCTCAGTTTCATTTCGAATTCGAAAAGTAAAATGATTTAATCCAACGATCCAATCCACAATCCAACACACACACCCCATCTTTTACTGCAGCTCATAAAAAGGGTGAGGACCGGAGACGCTCCCGAACCTCTCCTGCTTTCCCCGATTCCCCTGAGGAGGGCAGCACTGAATCTGGAATGAGGACGGACAACGGGCCGTGGAGAGTGAGGAGCATTAAGAATGCAAAATGCGCTGTAAGCCAAGCAACGGGCTAATCTTTTCCATTCCAGGCAGGGGGTAGGCACTGGACTGACAAAGTCACATTCTGCTCTCACAGCATCCTGGCTCAATAGGCCATTGTGCGGCGGTGCGGAGGAATAAAGTTGTCATCAGAGAGGACGTGACTGGGACTAATAATCCAAAGTAAACTCGTCAGACCTCGATGGGACGGTGCGGAGATCTGCTTTAACAGTAGCTCACTCTGTCGCGGGATCTAACTAATCTCCATCACAAACACCTCTGCAGTTATGTGGATACTGTACACATTCTTGCGGCAGTGGGTGCATGCACAGGCTTGTGTGTGCACACCACCCCCTCCCCCCTCACCTAGCCACCCCCCCCCCCTCGCCACGGCCCTGCAGAGTTTATCAGATGGGAGCGAAGGTGCGGGGGGAATTCTGCACATTCCTCTGTCCGCTCCGGGCATCAGAAGGATCCTTTTGTAATAAAGTCTACTCGAGCAGAGCGCACATTCCTCCAGCAGCCGCCGCAGGACTCGAGGTGGGCGAGCCGGTGTGGAGCGGCCCCCGGAAAACACGAGACGCTATCTGTCGCTCCAGAAAATCAAAATAATGCGGCGACAATTACAGGGCCCGTCCCGCTAACTACAGCGTGCTTGGAATTCCAGGATGAGGGAGATGTCACTGTTTTTACTGGCCGCTTCCCGCAGAGTGCGGCGTACCGCGCAGAGAGGCAGGCGGGCGGGGGGGGGAGAGACCGGGGGCTGTCTAATCTCCTCCATTAACATGTGGGCGACGGCGATGAGCCACCCGGGTCCACGGCTCACCTGTTTATAGCCAGCGAGCAAAAAGGGAAGAACTGGCCGCGGCCCCGCCAACCGAAACCCTACCCCGTCGGGCCGACCCGACGCGATATTTATATCAAACAAGACAGGCAGAGGCCGGGGGTGGAGGGTGGAGGGTGGGATGCCAGCGAGACGGGCTGCGTGGGCACAGAGGGAATGCGGGCGAACCGGAGAGAAACGGATTAAACGATGGGCCGAGAGAGAAATATTCAAAATCCAAGAAAAAAAAAAAGACAACCCTGCAACCTGCCTCCAGAGTTTCAACAAAAGGATGAGCGAGCGCCGCAGAGACAGGAGCATCTTAGGGCAATTACTTCAAAATAAATTTCCCTAAAAATACTCTGCCGAGCAGCACCATATCTGAAAGATGACACCCCCCACCCCAGAGAACGCTGGACCAAAATAAAAGCACTCCCCCACAGACCAGTAAATCAGATGATGGGGGGGAAAGTCTGCAGACCGATGTGACACCCAGTCACTGAGGACAGAGCTGTGTGTCAGTGAGGGGGCTTTTGTGTGCTGTAAGAGAGTAATTGGGTAGAATGAGGAAGCCCCGCACACACACACACACACACACACACACCTCCCCCATACCCCCCCAAAAAAGACTGTCTTGTCTTTCACTGACTGAAACGTTCAGTCATGCTCCAGGCATGTAGACGTCCTGTAGAAGACAGTGAACAGTAACATCGTGATGGATTTCTTCAGTGGGTGGAGTTTGTCTGCTCCACCTGATCCAGCCTGTAACCAGCAGGGCTGGGTCCACTTTTACATTTTCACTTCAACAAAATCATCATTTTTTCCTCCCAACACCTGAATATAAATGTGTTTTTTTTTCTACAAAACCATTTAATAGAAGAAACCAACCCTCTCAAACATTAAATATTTAGTCTCGCAGCTGAGCATGAACTAATCTGGGGATAAAACATTGACTTTCAATACTGATTAATCTACTGAATGTTTTTTTTTGCTGTGAATCCATAAATAATTTAGTCTATGAAGCGTCAGAGCAACAGCCCGCACAAATTCCCAAGAGTCATGTTTTCAAATTGTGTTTCTGTCAACTGGCTGAACTGTTTCAGATCCAATACACTTTAAAATGGGAGCAATTCTGGTTTAAATCAGAAACCGATTAAAGATGAAGTCTGAGCGGGCGGCTTTTACTCGACCGTTTTCACATCTTGAGCGACGCTGCCAACAATCACCCAAATGTAAGTACTAACCAAACTGTAACCACGGGTTTAAACGTGTCCCCCTGGTGTCCAGCAGGGACTTGGACTCCCGCCACATCAGGCGGACCTGTCAGGGAAACAATCAGCACTGTTCTCCGAGCCAGGGTGCGAGGCCGGGGACAAGGACGGCGTGGAGACAGCGTGGCAGGAGGAAAAAAAAAAAAAAAAAGAGTGAAGGGCGCTGCGGCTGGAGCAACAATGTGGTAACGCAGCGTTCGCTGGAGGAAACGCAGTTTCAGGCAGCGGGATCGCAGTTTGAAGGCCCGCAGCTGCCCCCGCCGCCCAGTGTTTGCCGAACTCCAGCAATGACTCCGCTCATTGTTTTTCTCCTCTGTTTCCTCAGGATGTGGGGCAGGGTCTGTTGCCTAAGCGATGAGGTCAGCCGTACAGCTCTCTCTTCCCCAGACCCAGAACAGGATGGGTGTGGAGCTCGGGAACGCGACTGATTTACAGTCAGGAGCTTCCCTCTCGCCGTTTAGGACGGGTATGCACTAACCTTGCAGCTCTGGTGGGGTGATGATAGCTAGTTTGGTAACACAAACTCCGTGCTGCCGACACACTGGGACACAGAAACCACTAAAGACCTTCTAAGATCTTCTGGTATGCCGTGCAAACGCTGTAAACATTTAGGAGCGTTCTGCCTCCGCAGCGGCCGGCGCTCCGCCCGGGGGGGAAGCGCGGCCTCCCCTCCGCGAAGGTGATCGACCGATACGGTCGCGGTCAGGTCCGACAGGACGGCGCGTGTTTACAAAAAGGCATGCGTGACAGGTGCTGCTGCGTCAGCCAACACGTCCACCCCCTGCCGACACGCACGTCTGCAAAACAGAGGCGAGTCGCTCCCAGCGCTGCTGCGATAAATAGTGCCTGTTCTCGGGGATTGCTTTTAGAATTCAAAGCGAAAGCTTGTGCCTCCAGCTCCTGAGAATTTCAGGAGATTTAACAGTGTCTATTACTGAACAAATACGCAGGTAATCGAATTGCCACACAGGAAACCCAGGGGCCTGTGGCGCAGCCGTCGGCTTTTCATAATCCAGAACACGGGGAATTTACAATCAAACGGAGCGGCTGGTGCTCCAGTGTGATTCTCCCTCCAGTCGCGGCCCTCCGGTGTAATGCGCGGCCGTACTAATCCATTTTCTTCAGCGTTAGCGCAGCCGCGTAAGGGGGCGTCCAGGGCCCAGTGAGGTCAGGCTGCCTGAATCTCACACGGCCCTGAGGAATTCACGGAGAGCGGCGAGTCGAGTCGGCCGCAAACACGAAACACGGGGGCAGAGCGGGCCAACGGGGGGGGGGGTCACATATGGTTTTAAGGGCCCCGTGTGGGCGAGGGCCCGTCCCCGCATCAGTAACACCAGCGAGGAGCGCTCGCAGTCTGCTGAGAGAACTCCCTTCCCCGAGTGGAAATGGACGTGGGCAGATCGGTACACACACGGTGAAAAAGGAGACAAAACGTGCGATCGGGTTTCCAAACAGCTCGGCGCAGACCCGTCAGTCATCCGTGAGCCCGGGGACGCGGACCTGCAGGGTGCGTTAGCCGGGGGCTTTCCTGGACGTACAGTAAACCGCCATCGTAATGTATTTACAAACATTGGATGCGGCTTGTTTTGGCGTAATCACAGGGGACGTGGGAGGCGTTCGCTGCGCGATGTGTACAAAAAGTTTCGATTTTCATCACAGAGCAGTTAAAGGCCACTTGAAATGAGTCGCGTTCAAGCTGGGGGACCCTTTCGACAACGCGCGAGTAGCAGTGGCGAGAGGGGAGTCGTGACCCAGGGAGCATTTGGCCTTGGACCCTGACACAGAGCAGCGATCGACATTCCTCAGCAGCCTCGCCCCTGCCGCTCTCGCCGCTCGGCTACGGTGAGACTGCAGGCCCGCTCTCCACCAACAATCAGCCCTTTCACTCGCCCGTGGCAGCCACAGCATCTAATCTGCCCCGGAGGGATTCTCACAGCAGGCCGAGCGAAAAAATTTGGCCCATCATCTCCCCAGTTAAACAACTCGCAGATCCATTTTACTGCCGAGGGGGGGGAATTCCCACGAGATATCTGTGGCAGTGACTTCATCTGAATAAGCAAGGTAAATACGGCAAAGTGACCAGCTGCTGAAAACTATAACAACAAAATTAGAAGTTCAGAGGTTCAGTGTCAAAGGTCAAGGGCCAGCGATCTGAAGAGGTGACTGGTTAGAGAGGCATAAAAAAAGCAGACAGGCTGCGAGGAGTCACACAGTCAGGATACAGATTGTCATCAATGCTACCGTTAAACATGAAGTTGACAGGAGCCATATGAAGACGTCACTCTGGGCGCCGACGACTTGAGAGGACGGCCTGCCACTACATTATGACATTTTACCAAATGAACAACTAATCGTTTGATCAGAAAACAACAAACCGACTAAACAATATCATTAAGCTGCACTACAGGACAGGTGGAACCGATCGTCTCCCCAAATATACAAAAAATAACATAAGAAGTTGTAGCAGAAGGACTTTGAGCTCATTCCCCTCAGTGCACATGGTGTTTAGTGTCACAGTAACATGAACATCAGAACGTGTACCTGCCCCTGTGGCTGGTCGCCCAGAGGCAGTTACAGTCTTGTCTTCGTGTGATATGAAGGCGCTTCTTAATCCTCTGTGTGCGTGAAAGAATAAATCAGTTAACCAGGCGAGTCGGCAGCAGCTCCACCTACTCGAGGTCTGTCACGCATTCCTGGCCACACCAGTCTGATATAAAAGACCTTCACCGCGAGGACAACAGGGACCTGCCGCAACTGCCGTTTCACTTCCTGTCCACAAGTAGAAAAGTCTTATCAGCGCTTGTGACACACATAGATCCTGTTCTGTGTTGTTTCTTCTTTGGGGTGTCATTTCCCTTTTCCCTGAACACAGGACTCCCACGTGTCTACTCACGTACACGTCGTGGGATTTCCACTATTTGACTGCTCCGATCACACCTTTGTCTTTAGTCTTCGAAACATAAAGTGTGAACAAAGTGGAGTGCGCGGTCAGTGATGAAGGCTGCTCCAGGACTGGAGGTACATTACGAGCCTGCCTCACTCTGTGCTTTACTGAGCGGTCTAAATGGGGAGGCCTGTTGACTTCACCACTTCAAAGCTGGAATGAATAGCCTGGGGGGCGGTGGGGCGGGGGGCGCAAAAGTTGAGGAGGTAATGTTAAAACTCGATGTCAAAGTGTCAGCCAGCTATCTCCTCCCTCCGGCACACCTATTGATCCGACGCGTTGATTTCAATAAGCGGAGCGTTGGTATCACGAACGCTCACGTCCTGCAGAGGGGACGGTTTAAACGCAGGTTAAGGCTAGCGATGTACAGCCGCTAAGTTACTGCGATGCTCGTGTAAAAATAAAGTGGGTAAAACGCGTCAAATATTAACTCTGCCCCGCTGACCAGCTTTTTTTTCACAGCCATGTCTCTGCCCTGGGCCAGAAACCTGTCTTTTCTACATAAAATCTCGTCGCAGCGCCGCTCCTCCACCCTGCTACCCGCTGCTCACTCAGGCGCTGTGGGGGAAACACGGGGCTTTTCGGCAACGCCGTAACTTACCTAAATCGTCCATCGCGGCTGTCCGGTCGTGGCCTGTGTCGGTTTCGTGTTTGGTGAGGCTTTTCGACTGTTTACGAAGTCCGAATTTTTCCTCCCAGAACTTCACCGCTGCCGTCCCCTGGAAGTTGGTCAGGAGAGCTCGCGTGAACGCGCCGCAATATGTGCATGTGTACTTCACCGGAGCGCGCGCCCCCGGTGAGGCTGAATGCGGAGCGACGTCTAGTGGCCACAGGCTGGAACTACACACGTCCACGATCGATGGACAGACAGACAGGAGAAACATGGAAACGCTGAAAACGTGGGACATGGAACATTTATTAAATTATAGTTCATAAGACACCTTGGAATGTGTCCATGAATGCCATCATAAGCTCCCCAGGGATTGTCACGCTGGGACATAAGAGGATCCATACATATCCATCTTTAAAGAAAAAATGTTGCCTACCAGAAGGGTACACAAATTAGGTGTGTAAATATTTAGTATTTAATAAATCCAAATGATGCTGACTCGCAAAGTTTAAAAAAAACTGATTGATAAAACTGAAAACATTAAAATACATGCTGGGACAACGCCGAATTTCATGTCAAAGCATTCACATAAACAGAAAATGTTCCACCTTTTCCCATGTGTATACGTTGCACAGGTGGCCAGTCACTACAAAAACCATGTGTGTATACATGTACCATTCAGCTGGTATTCAACAGCACCATAAGACAAACACAGATTCCTGTGTCCACACAGTATCACACTGATCCAGGTCAAACAGCAGTGAATGGACATTCTGTGGCGTGAAGACGCATCCTGGTGTAAACGTTTTCTCAGTTTTACAAAAATTTAACGTTGAATACAAATGAATACAATAAATATTCAATTAATCATAACGAGAGGTCAGATTTCTTAGTCTAGTCTGCTACTTCCCATATAAAAGACAATAAATGTGGTTTTATTCTAAAATTTCATTATATATCTTCAGTTTTCTAGTAAATAAAACATGTGATGATAACTGTCAAAAGTCGACCGCCTTCAGCTTCCTCTCCTCCTTCTCAGTCAGAGGCTGCTGGGAGAGGATTTTCTCATGCAGCAGGTGGTGCTTGCCTATGCCCAGCTTCGGCAGACCTCGGTTCAGCCCCTCCAGCAGCACACACGACTTGCACAACGCCTGGCTGGAGATGTAGCCGCAGCGTTTACACGTCCCCTGCACAGGCATTTTCACCCCCTCCCGCACAGACAGGTTCTCTCCGGAGTGGATGATGTCCATGATGGAGCTGGGCCTCACGCTCTCCAGGTCCTTTAAAAAGGTCCTGGCATAGCCACGATAAGCATTGGGAGAGAAGATGCATTCGGTGGAAAAGTAGTCCAATTTCTTAAAGTAAGCGTACAGAACAATCTCTTTCTCATAAGCATATTTGAGAGGCTTGCAGCGCGGCACGACCCCTTCGCCCTCGCTCGACGTGGAGATGGCGGTGCAGCGACGGAGGCGAGCTATGTCCCCCCGCAAGACGTTCATCAAAACCGTTTCCGCCACGTCATCCGCATTGTGACCTGTACAAAATAAACAACACATCTAGCTGTTCAAATCAATTCAAACAAAATATTTATTATTTGCCATTATGACGAAGGCTGCTATCACATTCAGTATCAGTATAGTTTACACTATCGTATTCAAAGCTGAAAATCATACAATGATGTTCAGTAATGCTTTTTGAAGTTACCTGTACATATCTTTTCCACTTTCAGCATGATGGCTCCTCTGTCCAGCGCCTGCCTTCTGAACACACCGCAGAAGGTGCAGTTGTTTTTCAGTCCCACCTGCTTCACTATAGCGTCCATAGTCCAGCCATAAAGCTCCTCATAAGACACAATCTTCAATGGCAGCTCATACTGCTGCTGATTCCTCTTCACGGTCTCCAGCGAGTCATCTCGGTAACCGGTGATTCCCTCGTCCACCGAAAGAAGCATGAGTTCAAGGCCGTAGTGGTATCGCTCATTTAGAAGCTTCATCACGTGTGCGAGCACCGTAGAGTCCTTCCCTCCCGAGGCAGCGATCCCCACTCTCTCCCCAGGTTTGAACAGCTTTGCTCCCACGATCGTCTGATGCACCTCCTCCTCAAAGGCCCAGAAGAAGCACTCCTTACACAACGAGTGGCCCGTCTTTGGACGTTTCAGCACCGCGCGTTTCTCAGCACAGCTGCTGCACAGGACAGGCATCTTGACTGCTGGAAGAAGTTTATGGAATTATGGTAAAAAAATAGCTAAACAAATGTCTGAAATATCTCTAAAAATGCCACCCTTTCAATTAATGTAAGTGCTTTTATAGAATTCTTTTCATGAAAGTACCACTGGAATACCTTCATCTTGGACTGTTTATATTCTCCATTGTTTAACAATGTACATGCTTTATAAAAGCTCCTATCAGATAAATACATTATTTTTTCAAACAGCATCAGAAAAAACGCTTCAAATCTGGCAATTACACTATGTCATTCAGTATAGACAAACTTTATTCTCTGTATGCCAGTTCAATACAACACAAGTGATTGTAACCAGGTTATGCGCTGGGATAAACAGGGAGAAGTGACTAACGCAGTGAACTCACTGTTGATTTGCATGTTGACTGTGCTGATTAACTGCTGCTACTGTACAGCTGTATTTACAGCTGGATATTTTGGCTAGGTCACGTGCTCCAACATACAGGAATTAAGAAGGAAATAAGTAACTAACAGACTTATATGTTTTCACGACATGCCGAATTCAAGAGTTGAACAAAATGACCCAATTAACGTCTTTGACCGGTGTCTAACGGGAGGTATTCTGGATAACTGGCAAAGATCTTTCCTTCGTTTGTTTTGAAGGCGAAGCTCGGCAAGCTGAGGTAGATGTGGGGTTGCTTCTGTTCAAGAAGCCAAGAACAAAAACTTACGGAGATTAAGTTGATACAGACCTTTCAAGGACCTTTTTAATTTTTTTTACAAGTAAAGCACTCGCGGTTAACTGTCAGGGTTAGCAGCATTAATAAAGCCGAACGATACCAAACTTAAAACCACGAGTCGGTCAACATCAGACGTGTTTGCAGGTCTCGCTAGACAAGTTAAGCTAATTAGTCAAATTTATGGTAAATAACAATTCATACCGACGTTTCCGAAGAGCCTAAGTCTGAAATGGGAGTGAGGGGAAGAAATACACTTGGGGAAGAACGCATAAAATATAACTTTTCTTACTTAAATAGCGCAGGTTTTACACGATTGAGTTATGTAGCATGTTTCTTCATGTGTCGTTAGCGCCTCCTCACCGGAAAACAGGAAGTGACGGCTGCTGCAAACCTCTGCAGCGCGACCTGTCGGTCGGAGTCTGACAGTGCATGTGAGCCGTAACACTGAGGGTTGGTGAGAACTCTTGCAAAAAGGTTCAAGCAGAGGGCACAACCAGGTCAAATGTAAGCAATAAGGATTTATTAATTTGCTTCAAATAATGTCACTACTGCAATAGCTGCAGTAGATAGGAAATGCTGTATGATGTAAATGAAGGGCAAAAGGGTTGCTGCTGGGGCGGGGAGTAAGGCGGCTGAGGTCAGGGTTCATGACAGGAAAGAGTCACAAGCTTAGTTGACAGGGTGAAAAGCGCCCCTCTGATGCCACTGCATGTCTCTGATGCGCCGAACCGACTGGATCTGAGGAATCTGGGCTCCGAACTCAGCGCTGTCCTTGTACTCCCCCTTTTCAAACAGGTACTGATAGCCTCTGTAGCCTGGATACTGATAGCCCACCCAACTGGTGCACCAGGAGCACAAAGAGGGAAAAACAGATAGGAGACAGTTAGAGGTCAGAGGACAGAGCTACGAGTATACAACATTTGCTTGCAGGGATGGACTCACGTGCCACTTTGAACACGAACAGAGGACACCTTCTCCTGGTAGCCGTGTGCATGAAAGCTGGGGACATCGTCGTCTATGATCTCTATCTTCTTCCCCGCAAAGCTGGGGTTTTCGTAAAGGACAATCTTGTGCTCCTGGCTGTCCTGAGAAAGCAAGAAAACAATCCAGTGGGTAATGTGTCAAGCCACTGATGGGGTGACCGATTGAGGGGGTGTAACAATCAAAGAGTGCACTTTCTTACCACTTTAATTGGGCGGAATGCAACAATGGTGTCACTACGCCTGCTGTTGGTCCAGGAATCCCAGCGAGGATACTCCCCCTTCTCAAACACATACTGCTCCCCCTTACAGTTGGCCTGCTCGTATCCCACCCATCTGAGAGGGCACAGGAGAGAGAGATGGAGGGTTATTGGTTGGTGCAGGGGTTAAGCAGGAGTATCTAGTAAGCTAGGTACACATCCATTTGTTTTTCTGTCCATTTTTCTCCATGCCACCCCCTGCTCCTTCAAGAGTCAGTCCCTCTTTCTCTGGCTGCTGGGTTCTAAAATCGTTTTTTTCAAATTTCTGTCTATTTCTGACCCACACTCACGGTCCACACAGCACCAGTATGGAGCCCACTTTCTCCACGCCTGCTTCCTGGAGGTTGTTACAGGGGCCAGTCATCTCATGGCAGCGTCCCTGGAAGTTTTCCTGCTCATAGATAACCAGCTGTGAACCAGTGGGTGAAAAGAGGAGAATATGTTTGTTTAACACACTGAAAGTCTTCTGTGAGGACTGCTGAACTATTTTCAAGCACACCAATCTCTTGTCAATCTGATGTTCGGAAGACACAATAATCCAAAATAGGGAGAGCACAAGTGCTTACACCAAGGAGGAAGTTGTAAATTGTTGGTCTCTGTTGGTCTCACCTTAAATGCACTGGTGCCTGGCTGCTGCTGCTTGGATGCGGGGTTCTGATGGTCTGTGGCCATAGTGAATGGATCAGCGAGGATGAAACTGAAACGAAACACAGAAATGTCCTTTTATTGTTTAAGTTTCATACATTTAAACCAAAAATATGAACAGGTCAAACTGCTGTTAAACCCTCATTCATAGATTCTTTTCTCAGTTCCCATTTTTCTCCCTCTTAAACAAATTCAGTTTTCTGAACACAGAATTACTGCAATGCAGCATGGGATGTAGTTTAAACCTGAACACAGTTGCAAAACCAAATTCTGATTTAAAAAAAAAATAAATTAGAGATTATAGTTATATTATAAAAAAATTGAGTTAACAAAACAGAGAATGACAGACATAAACCCCTTACCAGTACCTGTCTGTGCCAGTGTGTTTGTGATGGCACGATCAGCTCAATATATACGGGACGCCCAGGGGTGGAAACTCTGCCAACAGTACCCACAGCGTCCAAGCTGGCCTGCAGATCGGCCTGCCATAGGCCCAGCAGACTGAAATGAGGGGTCACCATGCAGCCTCCCCCCACCCTGGGGTGTCACACTCCCACAAAGTTATTTCATTAGTTGTCAGTTTTGTCCAGCCAGTCATTGTTCGATATCCACATGATTCAGCACAAACAGTGCCAAGAGTCCCACACCTACAATGAGAGGGAGAGAGAAAGAGAAGGATTGTAAAAGATGGGGTTTACTGTGCTGGAGAGATTTGGACTGAACTGAATAACAGCTCAAATACTGCTGAATATTTCCACAAGTGTAGGTTTATTTAGTATTACATTTCTAGAAAACAGTAGCACTGTTCAATGCAAAACCCCGCTGCAGCTGCTGTTTACAAAGGTGGCAGGTACGAAGGTTGGATCCAAGTTAAACCTGTTGACCACACGTCATCTTCGTCCTGCTGATAGTTCAGTGACCGTCCATTTTACTTAATATAAGCAATTTGGCAGTACATATACTGAAACACAAGCAATTTCTAGAGCACTACAATGCAATTTACTCTACTCTATTACCTGAAAGCTACAATTACTAGTTACTTTGCAGTTCTGATTCTCCCTCTATAATTTTCTTCTATTCAACTATTTAATCTCACAGCCATCAGATTTATCTTGTGACCCATTGGGTGGGGGTCACTTCTTAGGGTTGGAGCCACTGAACTTAAGTTAAGTTAAGTGCACATTAATTTATATTCACATCACTACAACAGTCAAGTGTTACCTGTGCATGGATGCCTCAGTATTGACAATCTACTAATGTCACTGTGACCAGTACCTGTATTTTTTTATACCATTAGTACATTTTATATGTTCATACTGTGCTTTCCTCAAGGATTTTGAATGAATGCTTGTAATAGAGTATGTTACATTGTTACAGGTACTATTACATCTCCCATTTTACTGCTGCAAAATTTCCCCTTTTATTACTTTTGATGACCTGGTATTTGCATGCAACACTCTAGCAAGGGGACAGAAAGTAAAATATATTTTAGATATAAAATATATATTTTATTTTAAATATATTTTAAGATATAAAATTTGTTGTGGAAATGTGGACTAAAACCCTTATTTAGCTATGTGTAAATTTTATTCAGTACAATAATACAGTATTAATCACTTAAATATAATTGGGTCAAAGAGGGCACGTGTCACTTGTCAGGGCAAGTTAACTGAGGATGAGACTGTACATTGTGGTGGAGGAGGAGGAGGAGGGTCTGTTTGAGACCATGGAAAAGCAGAAGTGTGATGGAAGAAAGTGCTTTTACTGAAATACAATACTTCACTGCCATTTGTCTGGGCTTGTACTTGTATCTCAAGTGTAAGTACTTACATTTAAGTACTTACACTTGAGATACTTAAAGTGTTTACTCCACTGCCTTGAATAGGGTTCTTTCTACCGCATTATAGTCACCATTACAGTACACCCATTTGTTGTTGTAGATGTAAAAAATGAGGATATAAAATGTGATATTTATATGGTATATGGTGTCTTATGGTGTAATTGCACTAGCTACAACACGAAAACATTACAATATACTATTTTTTGCAATGCTATTAAGGCAAAGATCAGTGGGCATTAGAAACATGTCACAATGTGAAAACAACTATTCTTAACAATGTATTTACTGGTACAATAGTCTTGATCTTAGTTAGACTATGTAATGACATTTATTGTGAATACTTAGATGCATTTTATGTAGTTATGTTAAGTTTTATGTAGAACTTTTATCAAGGCGGCACTGATCCTCACCGTAGCTGCACTGCACCGAACCACCTGTATTGTGTGATTGCCTTGTTAATTCAGAGAATTCAGACAGTATGTATCAGTATCAGTGAGTCTCGCCCTCACCTTCCCCACCACCTGTATACCTCCAGGGGGGTTGACTGCCTCTGCCCCCTGACCTATGTGAGGTCAGTCCTTAAAGATCAATCCATGTAGGAGAGGCATGTGCAAAGACAGTTTCTAAAAAAGATTGACACATTCTATATACTACTATATGAAGTCTTGCTGATGGATACCTCAAACACCTGACTCATAAATGTAACAGTATGTATGTATGAATTTGAATAGTAAAAAAAATTATCTCAGTTTTTCCTTAGATTACAGGCAAGGATTATGATCAATATCAGATTTTATGAGGTTGTTTTGTTAAGTTTTACAGACACAATTTTTTCACAGCTTTTTCTTGCATGTATTCATTGCTGGCCTGTTAGAAAATCTAAAGCAAAGGGGGAGGGCACAGAATCTGCGACACACTATTCTAAATCTATGGCACTTCTTGATCGTGCAATGAGGGAATAATTTCTATTTTCAATAATTACGTCAATCTACAACCAAATGATAGCCTGCATGTTTACTTTTATGTCATCAAAAAAAGAATTGTGTCTGCAGGTGGAACCTGTTTGGGTTGTGTAATGTTATCAGAAGGCTGATATTTAACTTACCACAACTGTACACATTAATTGAGAGATGATTTAGTCCATATTTACATCTAATGTTTACCTGGTGACCATTCATCATTAACCATCAAATGCGCAATGATGACTATGGGAGGGAATGCGGTGCACTCTGTTTTAATAGCAAGCATACAAACGGCATGACATCATATCCGTTGCTGTTAAGCACATACGCATCCACATTTTCACAGAAAACTCACGGGCTCCTGATGTGGGGTGAGCTGACTAAACTGGGGAAACGGAAGCGGTCAAAGTGGCACATTTGCCTTGAAAATAAATTCAGCTCAAAACTCATCACAACTTTATCTTCAGGGAAAATATCTGCCATATGTAGGCTGTACTAGTTCCACACTGACGTCATCTCTGACAGTGGTTTTTCCCCCATTCTTTGCTATCTCAGTTAAAGCCACTTCCACCTTTACTTACAAGAATAACATCACCAACAAACTGGGCCGACTCCAGGTCAAACTATTTTTATTCGCCACTGAAACATACATGGCACTCCTCACTGGGCACAAGCAGCGTTAGGTTAAGGCAGAGGGGAGGCACTGTGGGCAGCGTGGGGGAGGGGTTGGGATGCAGGTGAGGATCCTGCTCAGCTGGTTCCAGCTGTTGCAGGGGGAGCAGGAGGTACTGGGGCGGGGTCAGGGTCGGGGCCAGGCCCGGGGGCTGGATCTGGTTCGGGAACAGTGAAACAGCCCCTCTTGTGCCACTGCATGTCCCGAACGCGTCGGACAGACTGGATCTGGGGCACGGGGGCCTCCCAGTCGTTCCAGTGCTTGAAATCTCCTCGCTCAAAGATAAACTGGCGACCTCTGTAGCCTGGGTACATGTAGCCAACCCATCTGGAGGAAGGGAAAACAAACAGTGATTATGATAATTTAGCCAGTTTGTTCAGAAAAAATGACAACACAAAACAAGAGAAATGCTTGAAATAGCATGTAGGGGGAATCTTACGTTCCGTTAAGAGCCTTGACACTGGCTACACGATCCTGAAAACCATGGCCCCACAAACTGGGCACATCATCATCAATAATCTCCATCTTTCTACCAGCAAATCCAGGGTTCTCATACAGGTGTAGCTTGTGTTCAGCACTGTCCTACAGAGGAGAAAAACCCTGCACACATTAGAGTCTGGAGACATTTGTAAGATCTGTAAGGCGGCAGCGTCACTCACCACTTTGAGAGGCCTTAGAGACAAGAGGGAGTAGCTGTTCTGACTGTTGGTCCAGGTGTCCCAGCGTGGATACTCGCCCTTCTCCAGAATAAACTGCTCCCCCTGCGAACCCATGCCGATCATAACCCACCCAGCTGAGAGGGTGAAGGAGAAAACAGACGGCAATGTGAAGGCATTGTGCATATGTGAAGGACGACCAATATTTTACAAGCAAAATTAACTCAATGATGCTTTTTACTTACGGTCCTGACTCAACTATCACTGAGCCGACCTTCTCCAGTCCCTTCTCTGTCACATCTTTACACTCTGCAGAAAACTCCGCCTTGCAGCCCTGGAAGTTCTCAAACTCAAACAGCACCACCTGGAACACAGAGGAACACAGAGAGTGAGAGAGTGTGTGTGTGAGAGAGAGACCTGCAAGTTACCAGGCAGCGCAGTGCAAACGCAGGCTGGGAGGGTTTTGATATTTGAATATTTTCCACTATGAACTGATATGGTGACGATGCGATGCGGGGAGAAATCCCTCCCCCGTCAAACCAGCTCTTCATCTCTGGACAGTACCTTATACGTGGCTCCAGCACCACCCTGGCTCTTCCCAGCGGCCAGCTGCTCCGGGGCACTCTGCTGCTCCGACATCCTCTTGATCAACTGCTCCTCCACTTTCTTGCAGCAGCAGCAGCAGCAGCAGCAGCAGCACACACAGACAAAACACCATCCATCATGTGCATGTACACAAGGGCACCGATATGTGCACAGGAAGAAAGCTCAATGTCACAGTTGCAATTTATAACTCACCCTTGACTAGAATTATATTAATTTGGAGCTTAAGTAACAATCATTTGCACAGTGTTCTCTTGACATTATACCGACTGAACATGAAACTAATGCAAAAGCCTTTATCAGATTCAGCTGCGATCCATTATTTCAAAATCCTCCAAACCTGGTTCTTCACTGATGCAGCACCATCTAACTCCTCTTCCACACTGGAATTAATACACCACTGCTATTGATTCCTTAGTCCAGAAAGAGGCCTTTACCTGGGTACGCCTGCGAGGAAGTGGTAGTGTTCCTCTTTCTCTGTGCCACTTGGTGTTGATGGAGTTGAGCCATTAGATGGCAGGGACATGGGGGGGGTATTTATGGTTTATTTCTGGCCACAACAGCAGAAAAGGGGGAGCTGTTGATACAGCAAGTCTGTCGCTCACATTGTGTCCGTAACGCTACCTCTCAATAGGCAGCTGTGTTGGCACATGCTGCCCTGCCCGTCCGCCTGGCTGCCAGTGAGCGCTGTGTGTGGGCACAGGGAGACAGAGCCAAGAGGATTCAACAAACAGCCCTGCTCAGCACAAACACACACACACACACGCTCCGGACTACACCCAAGCTCAACCACAACAAACTTCCTCGCACCTTTCTTAGTATCAGTGACATCAAATACTTTCATTCGCACAGACACTTGATTAAAAATGATTTTTTGATGATTAAGGTTTTGCAGGGAGTGCACGTACTCACCGATGAAAGAAAAGAAATACTTAACAGAGGCTGTGGCTTAAGTCAAGTACATTTTATTAAGAATTTATTCACTTTAGGACACTGGCCAGTACAACACAGTGCAATATACATCTTTACTTTCAAATAAAAAAAAAAAGGACAACGAAAGACATAAAAATAAACCCTCAAATTTTATGACAAAGTAAAACATCCATGTACATAGAAACCAGGGACGATCGCTCCAAAGACTCGATCAACACATTCACTTGCATTGCGTGAGCACTCCAACAACACGGGAGACAAAACATGGCCAACAAGAGGGGGCAGAGGTCAGTGCTGTAGTGCGTCAATTGACAAAAGTGCTTTACAGAAGCGCAGAGCGAGTGTGCGGATCCCAAACACGAGGAGTTCGGCTATTAAGCAGGCAAAAATCCTCAAATTTGCTTGGAGTTATAAAGAGGGGGAGAGTCATCTAAACAATGTAGTGAATGAGCCATCCCTCCGCTGGAGTGGTGTGAGCCCACACCCTGACTCTGAGCCAGTCAGTCTGAGCAGAGCCTGGTTTGACTGGAAAGATTGTGCATGCACATTCGTGGGCAGAAAACAGAGGGAAAAATTGCACAGTCGCTGGGAAAACATTGTCAAAAACATAATGGAGTAGTAGTGCGAGAGGGCTACGAGGTCAACGTATGGCTTATAATGGATGCTTACGGCTACAACCATTCCATCTGTCAGGAGGAGGGAAGACCGGCTGATTAGTGTTTTCATAAGAGAGAAGAGTGAAAAGTGTATTTGTGCTGATAAGGAGTGTGCATGATTGACAGATGCGAAAAATCACTTGGCCAAAAGTCCCCCAATCCATCTTCCACAAAGACAAAGAGATGTTTAGATAAGAGATAAACAGCACAGTGTGCAGCAGCTGTGCCGCTGTCAGGCTGCTGTAACTCTACTGTCACGGCGCATCAAAACTAGCTCTCTGTCTGTTAAACCAACAGTAATAAAAAATATAACGTCACCTGATTACGCTGACTAAACACGATATACACGCCTGCTGACAATCAAGTCAGAGGTGATTTGTTCTCTACGTTCAAAAACCATTAGCGTCTAAAAATGTCACCCTGCGGCGATGTTTGTGCGACTCCCGCCGTCGCCCTTCACAGATAACGCACACGCGGCCGACCGTTTAGGAAACTCCATATGATCCAGGACTGGCTGGATTGTCCTCCAGCATGTGATGAAGCATATCCAGGATAAACAGGCGTCGCAGTCCCACAAGAAATGCCTTTTCTCCTTTTCTTCCACCCCCACTCATCCCCACTTCTTCTCCTGGTCCCAATTAAAGTGTTCATGTGAAGTCCCTCCTGTTGCAGGAGGAACTCCCATAGGTTCAAGCATGAAATGGATAAAGCAGAGCAGCCTGATGGATTTTTTTTTCTCCTCCTTGCTTGTTTTTGTTTCCCTCCATGGGACAGAGACTCTCCATTAAAAAAAGGCACCATGTACATTTATCGACCCAGGCGAGGAGAGGACAGAAAACACAAATAGAAAAAAAAAAGTACATCAGCAGCTGTAGATTCACCTCTCCAGCTCTCTGGGTCAATCGTTAAGGCTTCTGTTTCATATAGATTCATCTGTTAAGGCAACCTTGAGGACGGAATGAGAGGATGACACGTGTCAAAGAAGTTGTTGGCTTTGCTCTTTTTAAAAAGACACAGAGAGAACACTAAAAAACTATCTCACCTCATTATTTACTTAGCTCTCAGTTTCATACTGACTCAGGCGCTTCTTGGACTTCAGCTCTTTCAGCCACTGGGGTGAGTCCTCCTCTCTACAGAGATTTAAGAAAGATGGTATTACTAAGTTTAAAGTTAAAGGAAGGGGAAACAAAGAGCTAAGAAGGAATCTTTCTCTCTGGAGATAGTGTCTTTTCTGCAAATGGTGATTTCTCTTACCCATTTTCCTTCGCACCAGGAGGGGGCAGTACACGCGCCGCCCGGGGAAGGAACGGGGACTTAGGAGAGCGAGAAAGCTGGGAGGGATGGGCAGTAGGACCATCAGTTTGATTGTCAGAGTCACTCCTCTTCTTCAGCTGGGCCTGAGAATTTCATTCCAAATATATGAAAGAAGAGAATGAAAAGAAAGAAAGGATCCCAATCAGATCTACTGGTTAATACACACTTCATTTGAAGATTGCTTTCAGCAGATCCATTTTTCGACTCATTCACATGCACGGGTGAAGGCTCACCTTTAAAGCTGAAGGGTCCATCCCAGGGAACATGGCAATCCTCTGTGGCTGAGAGGCAGCAGCAGGGGAAGCGTCAGCTCCTCTGGTCTGCTCCTCAATGTCCGAGTCATCCTCCTTACTCTCAACCTTCGCCTCTGCCATGGAGAAAACTATTATTCTTACATGTAAACATGCAGTTGTCGGGCTAAAAAGGGACACGGGTTGGGTTGCAGTGAGACATCACGTCCATCTTCCTTCAAAACCGCATTTCGACCACTGTTTAACGTCTACTGAAGAAAGAGCTCGTCTGATGGAACAGCATCTCGTCGAAATTTTTTAGCTGGTTCGGTTTGGTGCAAAGAAGAAAAACACGCTAACCTGTGGAGTCTTGGAAAAGCCAGTCCTCGGCGGTCGCTCCCTCTCCCTGCGCAGCGCTCTGACGGGCAGCTCTGGAGGGCCGTGTCCGCGGGGCCCGTTTCTTCCCCAGCTGCGCTCTGGAGCGGAGAGCGCTGGTGTCCAACAGAGTGGTCGGAGCCTGAACGCGCACGAGCATAATCGAGAATCAAGACTGATTGACGCAGGCACGAGCGTCAACATCGAACAAATGAAAAGACGAGCACGCCATCGGCTGCGTAATGGCACATGTGGGGAGATCAAATAAAACTGAGCGGTGGTTTGAGTCGGGCGACGCTTACATCGGGGAAGGAGAGCGGCCGGCTGTCAGGCGAGGACGCTTCCAGCTGCGAGGTGCGATCCCCCGGCGTGTGCGGGGGGGTGGGCTTCCTCGGCGAGAGGCTGAGGTTGCTCTCTGAGCTGAGGGTGGCAGGAGTGAGGCTGAAATGTTTTTTTAGGAAAGGAGAGGAAAGTTAGGGAACGCTTGTGAAAACGACCGCGTGGTCGAAGATACAGATCTGAGTCAGACCTTTTTTTTTTTTTATTGTTCCTGTCAACACTGTGGTAAACTACGATTTTGATGATGCACCTAAAAACTGCAAACCTCCCCTGTGACCATGACAAGGATGGGTGATTCATGTAAAAATACGTGCTGCGCCTAACAGACTGCAATTTCACTGTTTTCGTCAAATTTGAATTACTACTCATTATTCTAAGTGTCGGTTTGGTGTCATATTATTTTCCAGCCACAGGAGGTCAGTGATAGATTGCAGTGTAACACAGAAGAGCGATGTGTGTTTAAGAGCGGTCCTGGAGTCATGTGAACTTTTCATTATAAGCAACATAAACGTATCAGTGTATTCTGCTACAAGAAGGGTTTCCGTGGTGTAAAATAATAATACACAGTGATGATAATAATAACACAGGCGTTATCATTTCAGTAATTCTTATGTATGCGTACGTCTTCTGAAGGATTTATGCTGCCTTGACATTTACACTCAAACTCTTTATTTACTAATAAAAAGCTGCAGACTGAAGGCAGATACACATCCACCTTCTTGCTTTCCTTGAAACTTACATCTCACACTTAAATGCCAAAACACAATATTGTGTTTTTTTGTGCTACTGTTGATACTAGTGGACGCACAGTGGACTGCCCTGACAGTCCGTGGACACTGCCCTGCATTGTATGCACGTAAACGAGTGTTTGGGTTTACCTGTCGTCAATGCGCAGCCCCGTCTCCCAGGTCCCGTACTGGCTGTCAGTCTCATGGACTGGAGTTTCTGAGTCGTTGCCCTCATCTTCACCGCTCACACTTTCCTTCTGCTGCACCTGGGTGGAAGAGGAGAGGCCGGGAGGTCAATGATGAAAGTGGAAGATTCAAACTGGACGGGAGTTACGTAAGAGACCAACACAAGGGGACACCAAAATCACCAATCTGACCCCGAGTTGAGTTTGATATCTCTGCTCGTCTGGATGGTTACTCTTGTGCCACGCCAAAATGTCAGTGCTGGTCAGCTGACCTGTGCCTGAACCCGTCAGCAGCGCGTTATAACGAGCGGCCAAGCACGGCGGTTGGTGTATGGGGCTGTTAACGCATCCTGGTGAGCTGCAGCGGCCCGCGGTGCTAAGATGAATAACGAAAGGTGAAGGGATGAGTTAATGGATGCGGCACCAGAGTTGGGGGACAAAGACAGAGATGGGCGATTGAGCGTGTGCTCGCTGTCTACTGAACCGTGTTTCTTTTAATGAGGCTGGTACAGAGGACATACTGTCTTAAAACCACACAGAGCTCCGAGAGGCACGCCCGCACATGAACTGATAAACCGGCCCTAGACGGGGGGAAAACAACTAAAAACAACAGAAAATCCTCCAGTCCTTAGATGTTGCCTGAGGGGTGGACAGAGAAACCTGATATACCTGGCTCTGTAATTGCCCAGGTTACTAGACTATGAGAGCGGCTCGCTAGCAATGTTTATATGAGCAGCGACTCAAGATCAGAGCCCTCATTCTTAGAGCTCCATGAATGCCGTCCTTGTTTTCTTTGTGTACGCGGGAACAGAGATACAAGAGTGCGACGGAGAAAAAAAAAAAAAAAAGACTGCGAGGGAGACAATGAGACAGAAACAACATTGGAGGTGTAGTGTGACTGTGAGAAACTCTGATTGAGGGGAGCCGAAGAGAGTGAGAGAGAGAAAAAAAAAGAGAAAAAACAGAAGGGCAGCGCAGGGTGCCATTCATCACCGAGCCTTTTCCCGACAGGAAGAGAAGAAAGCGGAGAAGAGTGAGACTGGCTCCCTGCGTCTGGGGAAGCTCCTCCACTCGAGGTTCCTCCTCTTCTCAAGGACTTGCAGCACTCACACTTTTCATGTTGACACTGCAGGGTCGCACCACTTGGCCCGACATGAGCCCGGATGAAACCCTTTGTTCAGGTCAGGCTGTCGGCTCGACATGAAGGGAAGGTCAACGCAACCATCTAACCCTGCACACATCGCCAGTCGCTGCGGAAAACGAATGTCGGCCCCTCCCAAACATTTTTGCGATTTCCTGAAACACACAATCTGGCGATCATTTGCATGGTGAGTAGCCAGGTGTGTGGACGCGTGAGAGTGGGCAGGTTTTGAATTCTCTTCTCTTAAGTTCTCTCGTCTTCACTCAGCTGCCGCTGTCTCGACGCTGTCCGAAAAGCGCGCGCTGCCGAGGCCGACGGGAAACGAGGGGAGCGACATGCAACACAGGTCGATGATCTATAAAAGTGAACTGTGGCTGTTGCACATATGTGGCATGTTCAGTGAACACTTGGACGCTCCTTGCCTCATCTTTGCAGCGGGATTTTCGGCCTCGCTTTCACTGTGGCCACTGAGGACAGGTGTAAAGAATTTTCCGTGAATCGCATCCGGATGACTCATAAGAATCGAGTCCGAGCTCCTGCTGGACACCCTGACCCTAGTGTTGTCGCTCTCTCTCCCGCACGCTGCTGTCGAAACACGAAAGCCCCGACAGCCTGCTCTTACGAAGTCGCGGCGATGAAAACTCCTCTCCGATCGTGTGTCTGCGCCTGCTTACGCAACCTCGACACGCGAGCGAGCGCGCCTCACCTGATCGGCGCAGAGGAGGGACGCTGCCTTTGCCGGGACATGTTGAAGAGAGGCGCCATTATGCGGCAGCCAAAAGAAACGGCGGCTCGGAGCAGAACCAGCCTTTTAGAGGCTCGTTTGTAACCTCGGGCCATTTATTATTTAGCAAAACGGGGGGTTTTAACAGCCTCAGTAGCAAACTTGTGCGTTTTCTACTTCTGTTCCCGGTGCAGCCTGCATTAGTCGACAGACAATAAAGACAGAGAAACTTTTGAAGCGCTCTGTTTGCTCATCAGCTCCGCTGAACGGAGGTGGAGCGCAGGTGTAGCCTCTGCTGGCCACCG
This sequence comes from Psettodes erumei, assembly GCA_016785225.1. Lineage (NCBI taxonomy): Eukaryota > Metazoa > Chordata > Actinopteri > Pleuronectiformes > Psettodidae > Psettodes > Psettodes erumei. Next base: position 3,372,887 of record JAFBJZ010000781.1, read on the forward strand.
CAAACGTGAGGACTACGGGGGGAGGGGGACGACAAAAGCCCACTGGACCGGCAGGTCCGGCAGCAGTTACTCATAGCTGTCAGGTGGAAGGCTTTTCCCTAATAACATTAGCAATGGCCGGCTTCCCCTAGACAGGAAGGGCGTGTCGGAGGAAACGACCTAACAAAAGAGCGAGCGAATGGAAGGTCGAAGGCTGATCACCGCTTAGTGTTAAACTCACAATCTGAAAGGGAAGCGGTGGGGCCAGGCCTTGGAAACTTCTACTCGATAATAAGATTAGAAAAAAAATGAGGTAATAAAAAGGAAATATGAAAAAAAAAAATCACTCACTTATGCACTAATCGCTCACAATGGACAGAGAGCCAGCGGTTTATGGTTGGCTCCTACTTCACATGTGAAAGTGAGTAGTTGCGTTGTTGTTCCTCGAAAAGGGAGGGGCTCGGCTGTAAAGCGCCCAGCAGATGTTGTTGCGTCAGAACACCGAGTACGCAGCTACTGTAGATGTAATAATTGTGTTTACACCAACACAGCAACCGAGGCTCAGGCTTATAACCTTGTTTGACACCGCCGAGGAATGCGCGCGCTTCAGGGTCCCCATCATCAGCACTGGAACGGATGTGTGTTTCACCTCCATTAAGAGCCATATTAAAAAACACACACACACACACACACAGTCCCAACATTAGGCTCGCAGTATGTCCCCACTCTCCATTCTCCACTCGTCTACGCCAATCAATCTGGCTGTAGGGTGGGGTGGTGCCGCCTGCACGCACCAGCAATCAATAGCAGAATCCGTCCTGCTGCTCCACACGACCGCTCCCGCCAGGACCAATCTCACGGCCACAAACGGCCGCAGGTCGGAGGGCTTACATTAAGACAAACTCCGCGCCCGCGTTATCTTCCCGCTTACGTAAGCGGCGCACGCGGCCGAGGGCTCGGCTCTTTGCAAAGCATCTGCTGAGAACACGGGGGAAGAATGTAAAAAACCTGACTTGGCTTAGGAACTTAGCCCGCACAGCGCTGGGCCTGACTTAAAGGATTATTCTCATTATTTTCGGGCTGGAGTTTGTTTTGCTGGTTTCTGCCGGCATGGCCGCTGTTTGTTACTTAACTGGATGGAATCGACGTGTCTCTGTCTTTGGTGGAGGCGCTGTAGTCCAGTAAACTCATACACGGCTAATAGCTTCACCCAAAGATGGCGTGAATATAAAAACACAGATCATTTTATTCTATCCATGCTGGTCCCCCCAAAAACGGTAGAAATTGTTCTTATTAGTTTAACTTAATGTTATTGATGATAACTGATATTCAGTAATTTGAAGTCCAGCACTGAGAAATTACAAATTCATTTCCACTGGTGGGATAACGAAGTTTCTCTAAACCTGATGAAACCTCCTAAACGACTTCACTGTACCATCAGTGAAAATAAAATGAAAAAGCATCCAAGATATTAAGAATTTCTCTGGTTAGCGGCTGTTAGCGTTACATCACAAAGCTAATCACAGCCAAATACATGACTGTGGTTCATCAGAGCCACAGGAGAGAAAGTTACGACAGGAAGAAAACCAAACCAGACATGGTGCACATTCTTGACTCTCGAACCCGATCTGACATTTCCAGGCTCAGAAAGAAGTGGGTGGTCCCTGTTTTCACCCCCCACCCATTCACTTGGCCGCTGTCCATCCCATTCAAACGTGACCAGCCTCTTGCCGTCACTGGTCCGCGCGCCGCCGGCCCAGCGGGAGGGGGACAAGCTGCTCCCGCGGGCCGGTGACACGGCCGGTGATGTCTTGAGACGAACGGAGACATGTCAACACGAATGACGGCCGCGCAGACGTCGTGAAAACAGACATATCTTTAGGATCTGTGACTCATGAGGTGTTGCGCAGCCCTTCAGCAAACAGGCGTGACCTAAAGATAGGAACAACTTCACTCCCACGGATCCGTGTCCTTACAAGGATTTCTATATCTGTCCTTAACGCAGAGCACAGACCGGGTTGGGTGTCAGAGCAGAGGGGAGTGAGAGGAAGCCAAGGAGTCGCAGTTTTCGGGCAATACTAATGTTAAAGAAAAAACGCCAGGGGATTCCTCGCGCCCAGTTGCGTTGCTGAAAACCAAAAAAAGAAAAAACAACAGTGACTGGCATGCAGATAATGACCTGCAGAACCAGTGTGGTGACAGTTTTGCCAAACAAAGAAAGGTTTGCGTTTTTGCCAAGGACAACCAAAGATGGAGAGGTGACGAGATAGACGAGCGGCAACCAGGAAAAAGTTCTTGACATGTTTGGCAGGAAACCAAACAGTGGGTGGAGGAGCAGCTGATAACCCGATGATGTTACAAAAAAGAAAAACCAAAACTAAAAACAACTGGTTGGGAATTTCTGCAAAAGTTTTCTGCATTGCGCAAGCTTTATATAACTCCAACTGGTGTTTAAAATACTGCTGTCGAGCGCTGCAGTAATGAACCGCACTGATACCAGTACCGGATAGAATAATGCAGACAATGATGCGTAATACAAACAATAAAGCAGGAGTATTTCTTGCGACTGGTCTCAGCAGCTGGACGGTGGTACCGGTGCCTCCCGGGTGTGTGTGTGTGTGTGTGTGTGTGGTCTTACAGCAGTGGGGGTGTTGGGTGCGGTGCGCCTGCGCAGGGACAGGCGTTGCTGGCTGCGCAGCGAGAACCTGCGGAGGGACTCCCTGCTGCGGGAGGCCAGGGAGCGCAGGGAGCTGGTCCTCTTGAAGTCCTCGGCCCTGTCCTCTCCCCGGCCCCCCCTCTCCGCCGGGCCCGAAAAAAAGCTGAGCGCCCCGTGGAGGGAGCGGCGGACGTTCCCCACCCAGCCCGACACCTGAGACTGAGCCACGGACAGCTTGTCCCCCAGATACTCCATCGTGACCGGCTGTGTTAGAGCAGAGTCCGCGGACTGGGAATCATTAGAGTCTGGCCTAGCTGGGGTCGGCGGCGGCGGGCGGCGTATAGGTGGGTATCTGCTGGGTCAACGCTGCAGCGGCGAGGAAGGTGACGGAGAGAAAAACAACATGGCTCAGCTGTTTATATCGGTGTCTGCTGCTCACAGCACGGGCAGTCAGTCGAGACCGGCACAGGGCTGAGCATCTCTTCAGTCTCGCTCCTAAACGGCCTTTCCGCAGCGCGGTCCCACCGGAGCCATCTGGCCTCCGCTTCACCTCGTCGCTGTCGAGGCTCCGGGATGTCTGCCTTAGGTTGATTAGGAAGCTTTCTGATACGGGTTTCGATGCACGCGCCGTACGCTAGCTATGACACCCGGGAGGGCATGTAAAGGTTAAGTTGGGTAATGTTAGTAATGTGAGAGAGCCTGTCCACCAACGAGCTTCTCAGGCATATTTCTCTGGCTCAAAGTAACAACTACAAGCTATAATAACAAAATCACACCCTCTACATACCAGTGATAGCTGGCATGACTTTCAGAGACCTGTTACCGTCATATAGGCGGACAGTGCTAATAATACTGCGCATGAGAACTGGATCTCGAACAACGCTCGGGGACGCCTCCGAGATCATCCAGGTGTGAGCTCCTCCGTCCTGATCCCAGCCTCGGTCACAGCCGGTGTGACGGCTCCGATGTAGCTGAAAGTTGGGAAATCTGCTGTCCGGACGAGGCTACATCCCCGTGCTTCCCGCTGGATGAAAGCTGGGAGGAGAAATGGTGCAGGACAGCCGGTGTCAAGAGGAAGCCGCTCCAGTCATTCGTATTCCATTAGGAAAAGCTGGTGGTGGGGGGGGGGAGCAACCGACGCAGTGCCAAACGGACGAGTTCCGCGGCGGAGATCCGCAGGAGAAAAATGTTCCCCTCCTCGCCTTCCTCTGCAGGTACAGGCAGGTAGGAGAAAATGCGTCAGCGGCGCTGCTCTCTGCACTCAGCGCTATAGGGCTCACCGTCAAGGAGAAACTGGGTGGAGAGAGGGAGTGTGGAGCGGAGTCAGGGAGAGAGAGAGAGAGAGAGAGAGAGAAAGAATGGGAGGTCCCTGCTTCAGAGCGCGAGGGAGAGGGGAGGGTGATATATGCTCTGCGGTGCTCAGTCGCGGGACGACGGCAGAGAAGAGTTACAGCCAGAGCCAACAAGCAGACCAACTGATGAAAAGAGACAGAGGAGGCGCTGTCAAGTGGCGTCCTCGCCCAGGAACAGAAAGAGAAAGCTGTGGTGGACAGCGTATGATCTAATCAGGCGGGAACGAGAAGGAGTGAGCGATCGCGTTGACGAGAAAACTATAAATAGAGCGATTAGACATGCATGAGGGAGGAGAGTCAAAGACAGGTGTGACTCAGCGGCCGCAACGGAGCGACAGTCACAGAATGGCAGCGGCCCGGGCGAATGTTTGCTCAAATCTGGCCCGGGAGTCAGACTCGTGCAAACAGCAGCCACGCGCCACCGGCTCCAGCACGTTCTCCGTCACGCGGAGCCGGCGAGCGGGCGACGCCAGACTCACTTCAGAGAGCAAACTGGGACAGAGGGGGCTCAGAGACACGCGCGCCCCCTGCAGGTAACCCGATTCACCTCGCTCTGGAGCGGCAGGTCTGAGGCGAGGTGCTCGGTTTCCCGCCCTCTGGCATCCTCTTCCTGAGTAATCTGACCGTTAATGACAAGCGAAATTAGCCTCAAAAGCTAAATTATTCATCTGCTAAATAACATAGCATATCCTATCTTACCATCTGCTGGTTTAGGTGGTACCAAATTTGACCAAATGTGCCAAATTTCTAACATTGTTTTATCAATATTCTGTCTTTTCAACGTAACTGAAAAGTTAACAAAAGTAGGCAAATCACATGATTTATTTACGCTCCCGGCTTCTCAAAAGTGAGGATCTGCTGCATCTCTCAATTTTAGATCACGGCAAATGTAATTCTTAACTTAGCTTTTGGAATGCTGGCTAGAGAAACAATAATTTTAAAAAAAAATCCCACTGTCCCCGTGTGACATAATGACAAATTGTCAGATTACTGATCGATCAGAACAGATTTCCCATCAGCATGCACACATTTATAAAGATTTCTCACATGTGAGAGTGGCAAAAACGCTATAACCTGCTTTCGGGTTTCCTCGGGTGGTAATATTTCCTCAATTTCATAAAAGGGATCAAAAGTAGCAAAAAGCAAAGACAAAGAAAGACAGAGCATATCACTGCTCCTTGTACTAAGCATCATCTACTGGCAGTGACTCAGGGCAGCTCAGCACTTCCCCTCTGGTTCTGACCTCATCAGTCCGCGCGTAGCCCGGGCCACGAGTCCGACCGCCGTCCACACGCAGGAGATGAAACCAAAGTGGAGCCACGGTACGTGCACGCAGGATACCGTGCGGACGATAACGGCCCGCGAGACGAGCATCTGTCACGAGCGCCGGCACTTACCCAGAGGCAGTGAGGCGTCAGGCAGCACGACCACAAGTACAGCACGGCTCTCAGCGCGGTGCCCATCTCTGCTCTGCCTCAGACCCTCTGCTCCCAGCCGGTGATGTCACCGCCCAACCACAAGCTCGTCCGCTCGAGTCCGAGGACGCACCCACCGGTGAATACAACGGAGGGGAACTCATCATACCTGACAGCACTGGGGGGTTTTGGTAATTCTGTAATTCCACAAGACAAATTCTCATCCGGATCTAGAAAACACGTTCCCTGGGATTTTACTCAGGGGTGTTTTTGTGGTTGTGTTGTTCTCCCTTTGTCAATATACTCACAATCTGGTAATATCATATGAATACTACGGATGTTTTTGTAGCCTGTTCCAAAATAGGAAACTTTGAGTTCACATTTTTGAGCTGAAAGCTAAATCTATGAGCAAATCAACAGAAAATTAATCTGCAGCTTTTCTGATGTTTGATTACTTGTTTGACTTATTTGTTCTTCCTCCACATAACCAAATCACTAATCCAAAAATCCAAATCACTAATTCATTACAGCTTCTCCCTCATGAGAAACGGATTCTCTTGTCTTTTGTGAAATTTCTGTATCATTGTGAAAATGGCATCTGAGCCTCAAGAAATCCTGACAAACTAATCTGAATTTCTAAATTTAATTATGAATAATGGTATTTTATTTGATGTCAATTAAAAAAAAGTTTCCCACAGCAACTTATGAACCTGAGTTAAAATGTATGTGTGACATGGTCTAATTCAGCAGCGAGCACATTGGACAAGTATTTGAATTACAAATCTCTGCATGGAAAATAACTGTAGTCACACCGTTCCTGCAGCCCAGCGTGTGATCACACTTGTGGACCTACTCTCCAATCCAGTGGCTCTCGTGTCGACATGCAAAGGCTTCTCACCTTTAAAAGCATCTGCGGCATCGTGCTGCGCCCCTCGGAGCAGTGCGTATTCTCACGATAACCTGCTGTAATTCTGCAGTTTCAGTGTCGGCCTGCAGATGAGTGTACCCCGACTACTCTTAGACCAGAAAAAAACAAAACAAAAACAGAAACACAAACGCTGATGGCGGAAACGACAAGTCCCCGCACTGCCGCCGGGACGGGCGACGCTGTCACACGGGAACACGACCACTAGATGGTAGCAGTGACCTTAAACTCACCGTGACTCGCTCTGAGCCCTGTATCACAGCACTGTACGATTGCGAAACACAATATAATGCACTTCTGGGTTCATAGTGTAGGCCTTCACCCTGGCTCTGTCAAAACAGTCTCAGACAAAAAGGTAACTGATATAACCTATATTCATACGTACAATACTGAATGTGCATGTACGTGTGATGTGCGCCGTTGCAAATATGCAGACAAAATTCAGTTTGCTGGTTAGAAAACACAAGAAAGAGCAGAGCTGATCTACGGTGTTACGCAACAGGGGAGACAGGTGTGACCGAGCAGCAGATAGAAACGAGAGTCGCCGAGATATGACGCGTCTGATTGGCTGCGGGGCACGTGATCGCCGCGGGGCCGTTTCCGTGAGCCACGCTGACAGGCTTCTGATAAACGAGCAGCGAGAGCATGTACTCATTAACCATTTGTCTGATCCAATCCTGAATTACTGGCCTGAGAAGGGGTTCGGCCGCCACTTCCCCGGAGCGTGACGCGGGATGGGTGGAGGAGAGTGGAGGAGGCCATGCCGTCAGCATTAGTCACAGACTCTTTGCTACCTTAGCACGGCGGCGTTCAACTGTCAGCCATAAGTCAACCGACCGCATTCCACTTCTACGTGCCGTCTGTCTTCGATGCACGAGACGCACACGGAGGCTCCAACACAAACACCGCATTTCCCACGCGCACAACGTCTCCACACAGCGGCGTGACGAGCAGTCCGAGCAAAAACGGCGACTGCAACAAAGGGCGCGCAGCCAGCCATTAGTCTGCAGGAACGACTTCCTGGAACACGGTCTTACTGTTGCCGCCTGACTCACCCAGCTGTGGCGGTCACGCTCCCTGTGGGCGCTGCGACTCCTCATCCTGGAAAGGCTCCCCTCCACGGCGCTGCCGGAAGGAGCTGATCGCCGGGAAAAACTGCGCGACCGCATCCTGCTCGACTCCTGCAGACACAAAGGGCCCAAAGTAAACTCCACGGTCCGCTTCGCCTCATCCCTCGCCCTACCAGAGATGTTTCTACGCCACTTCAACCGGCGATGACTCAGCGAAGATTAAAAGGGGTTTTCCTTGAACAAAAATATTATGATTCCCTCCATCCTGTATGCATGAAAAGTGTTAGGGCAGATATAAAACATAGCACAGGAGTGATTCTGTAACAGTTCAGAGAGCGTATGCGACTTGCTTTCTGAGAAACTATGATTTCAAAGCTTGTTTGGTCTTCACTTCAAGATCTAACAATAGAATAATCACGGGTTGTTTCTGATAAACAGTATATTGTATATCGCAAAACAACCTTCCTAACTTTTAAATGGTCCAGCTGATGGTTGATGTCTACAAAAAAAGAACGGATATCAACACATCCAAGCTGCTGTGTTATACTGCATATCATGCATGTCTCCGACTCACCTGGGATCCCTGCGATCTCCTGTGGCTCTGGACAGCGGCGACCGCAGGCTGCCATTCTGTGGGGAACCAGACGGGCTCTGCGGGAGAGCCGCCGGCCCTGGCGTCCGTGGCGGCGACGGGGGTCGCGTGAAGCGGCTCGTCCAGCAGGGCCGACCAGCGCCTCTGCGGAGCCAGGAGCCGGTCCTCCTGCCTGAGGAGGAGCTGCTCCGGGCTGGCTTTGGCGGGCTGCTTCCTGGGTTCGGCCACAGGTTTGTCCACGGACATCTCGACGGGCTGCAGCTCCCACGGGTCCTGAGGAGACATTGTCCACACTGGGCTGGAGAACCCCAGCGACGTCTGCGTTGGCACCTTCCAGCTAACATCTCTCTCATGCGTAGGCTGCGCCCGAGGCCCGAACCCAGAGTCTACTCCCAGTAGGCTGGAAACAGGAAACAAGTCTTTGCTGGGGGAGGGCTGGGTTTGGGACGTGAAAGCGTCAATGTCCAGGATGGCAGGCTTGTAGGGCTCGTCGGCTCTCGGAGACGGCTCCTTCCATCGCGTCGCGGGGTCCCCGCGCTGAGAGGGAGCCTTGGCGAACGGCTCGTTTCGGAGCACCGAGTCCAGATCCAGCACTTTGGGCCTGAGGGGCGACGGCTCGGCCCTCGCCCTCTCCTGCTCCTCTCTCCTCTGCTTCTCGCTGAGTCGCTGCCTCTCGGCCGCTTGCTGTTTGGCAACCTGTCGCATTTTCTCTGCCTCCTCCCGTTCCATCCTCTCCCTCAGCCTGCGCTTCTCCAGCTCCAGAATTTGCTGCCTGTCCCTCTCCGCCTGCTTTTGCTTCTCATACTCCAAGAGCCTTCTCCTCTCCATCTCTTTCAGTCTCTCCAACTCCTCCTTCCTCTGCCTTTCCTTCTCTTCCTTCTCCCTCTGTTGTCTCAGCCTCTGATTCTCTAATTCCTGTCTCTCAATATCTAGTTGTCTCTGTCTCTCCAGCTCCCTCTGCTTTTCCCTCTCCAGCTCTTTCTGGTGCTCCCTCTCCATCTCCCGTTGTCTTTCCCGCTCTTTATCGAGCTCTCTCAGTCTTAGCATTTCCTGCTCGAGGGCCATCTGCTTTAACTTCTCCGCCTCCTCTCGCTCCGTCTTCTCCCTGAGCCTCTGCCTCTCGAGCTCCAGGAGCTGCTGTCGCTCCTTTTCCTTCTGCTTCTGTTTCTGAAACTCCATGAGCTGCTGCCTCTCCAGCTCCTCCATTTTCTGCTTCTCCTTCTGGATTTCCAGCAGCGCTCGCTCCTTGTCCAGCTCTCGCTGCCTCTCTTCCTCCCTTTGTCTCTGCCTCTCCTGCTCGCGCTGTCTCTCCCTTTCCTGCTCTCGCAGTCTCTCCCTTTCGATCTCTCTCTGTCGCTCCAGCTCGCGCCGCTTTTCTCTCTCGAGTTGCCGCTGCCTCTCCCTTTCCAGCTCTCGTTGCTTCTCCCTCTCCGCTTCGTGGAGTTTCTGCTTTTCAAGTTCGATCTGCCTCTGCCTCTCCAGAGCACGTTGCTTCTTCTCGAACTCTTCTTTCTCCTTCTCAAAGGCTTTCTGTCTTTGCCTTTCAAATTCTCTTTGCATCTCTCGCTCCCTCATTCGCGCAAATTCTAAATGCGCCTGCTTCTCTATTTCAAGCTGCCTCTGCACTTCTCTGTCAAGCTCTTTCATTTTAGCTTTGTGTTTCTCCGTTTCCTTTTTCAATTCTTTTTTCTTTCCCACCTCCATCATTTCCTCTGTCGTCTGTCCACCCGCTGCTGACGTAATCTCCTTATGCGACGGGTGGCCCCTCATCATCAGCTCCTCAGCTGGACCTTGGGAGCTTTTTCCAAAAGCTTCATCTAATGATGGATTCCTCCTAACTGGAAGAACCTTCCCTTGAGAGCCCCCCAGTGCAGACCTCACAGAGAATTCATCGAAGGACATAACCATGTTTTCTCCTCCATCTGAAGGAGAAACTGGCTCCTGCATTTGTCCAGTCAGAGCGAAGTAAGTCGCCCTGGGTTTCTGCTGCTCTTCTGCCTGCAGCATCTTCAAGCGTTTGGGCGCCGCAGCCGCTTCCTCCTGCTCTGCCTCTCTGTGCCTGTCCTCATCCGCGGCCACCTGCCCCTCCCTCTGGGGTTCCTTCGGCATCCCTCTCTCTGCACCTGCGTCCTGGTCGACACCCGCGTTCGTCCACTTGTGCAAAGCTCCGACCCTCAGGTATCGCGGCTGCTGCTCCGGTGTCGCCGCCGCGGTTGGTTCCTCTTGCGCCGGACCGCTCCTCTCTGCCAGCGGCCTGCTCCCCTCTGAGCGCCTGGAGCGCAGCGTCATGGCCTTATCCTCCCACTGGGCCAGTCGGGATGCTCTCGCTCACCGCCCTGTTCTCTTCCACCGCCTGCACCGTGTCAAAGGCGTGCAACACCCGCAGGGGATTGGACGGCGACACGGGGTCTTTGTAGGTGGCCATGACCAGCGTTCCCTCATCCTCACTATTTCCCCTCTGAAATGGCAGGCTGAGGGAATCCTTGGGCTTGTTCACAGGCTTGCCGTCGTCCACCACCAGCACGCTGTGCCTCTCCACGACGTTTTCAAACAAGGATGCTCGCACTGTCTGCACTCCCCCGCCGCCGGGCGTCTGGCCCGTCTCAGGCCCGTCAGGCATGGAGGCCTTTTGGAGCTGCACCTGGGAATCTTTTAAATCCATAAATGTCTTGTGGTCGCTGGGGGTGAGAGCCAAATCTTCATTCTGAGAAAAACAGACACACATATTGAGAACTGTTAAGTGACAACAGCGAGTTTGTAACTCTTCTTTGTTCATTTATGCAACAGGGAAAAACGACGGGAAAACGAGAGAGCAAATGGGATTTGACAAACACAACAGGGAAACTATGGCACACAAAGGAGCTCAGGCGATTGACTGTCGGCGTAGAAACGATATCCACTTGTTCTGCTCTGGCCTCGTATCGCTGGGTGTGGTGCAGGGGCAGTAATCAAAGCCGCTCTGCGTTGACCTTTTTTTCCCAGTGATCTCCTCTCTGCGTGTTTCGTAACCAGCAGCCAGCGGGGATGATTAATGTGGCGGCTGTCTTGGGTTTCACAGCTTTGTCCCTCCGTGGCAGTGAGAATTCTCTTTCTCGCGATGTCCCATTTCCTCTAGGGGAAATTTCCTACTACGTGCTTACAATCATGGGGCGACAGCAGATTTCTTTTTTTTGCCAAAACGCATGCATACGCATACAGCAGCAAGCACACAGGCAAATACACAGCTAAGCTCTTGTTCACTCTGTATTACTCAGACGTGACTTCTATTAGGAGTTTGCCAATGACCATGTGTTTTTTCTTCTTTTTGCAATATGTTTTCGATGCAATTGATTTTTGACAGGGAACCCGCTGAAATCCAACTCTCTTTCGAGGACAGCATCTGAAAGCCTTCTCCAGCACTTCTTCTCATTTGCCGGCCAAACATAGAGTGAGCCCAACAGAAACCGGTCCCTGAGAAGCCTAGTTCCTCTCTTACCCTCCTCTGAGGATCTCTGCCGATCTCATGGTGGTCTGTTGCCTCACTGAGGGAAACACCGGCAAGCTCGGGCGACCTCTCGGATGAAAACCTGATGAACATACATCACACAAGACAAAAGCCATGCATGACAATGGAACTCCCGGACAAAGACGTGGGACAAAAGCAAAAGGAGGCGACATCAGGAGTAGCTCTTACCTTTTAGTCAGGTCCATGGGCAAGGGGCGGGGCTTCAGTGCTGGTTTCACGCCGGGACTCGGAGTCTGTGTCGGATCTTCCGTCAGCTGCTTGATGAGCTGTTTAACACCCACTGGGGGTTCATTTTCAGGGGCCGGCTGCACTGGAGAGTGAAGATCTGACGCTTGGCCTGTGGCAGCGGCCCCATGTGTGGAGGACAAATCAAGGAGGAGACTGATCCGCGACTTGACGCTGACCCCACATGTACCCTCATCAGTCATTTCTTCTGTCTTTTTGTTGCTTTGGTCTGAGACAGCCGGCTTAGCTACACCATCAGTACTCTGAGGTGTGGTAATCTTAGGGGTACTCTCTTGTTCTCTCTTCTGTGGCAGCGCTGCCTCCTCTGGAGTGTTCTCCTTAGTGTTGTTTGCCTTTGGACTTTTACGGTGCAGTGAAAGGCCGATAGACTCGAACTTTGACGTGAGATCGGCAGAAAGCGGTCGTCTCCCGGCCCAGCGAGCGGCAGGAACCGGTGTCTCCGTCTTGGTTGGACTTTCGAGGAAAATTGCCGATACAGGTCTGGGCCGAGAGCCTCTGGGGTGGGATCGCAGGAGCAGGGCTGCCTCAGGTTTAGCTTGTCCCTTTTCTTCGTCCTCCTGCCCTACCTGAACAAGAAAACCCATGGACTTGGCCCTGGTAATGGAGGCCCCATATTTGCTGGATGACATTGTGTCCCTCTCCTCGTCCTTTTTAGTGGTTCCAGACCACTCTGCAGCTTGGAGCTTTTTAAGGCTCTTGGAATAGCCCAGGCTTGACGCGCCAGGTTTATGCCTCTCTGCTGCCACAGGTGACGTGGCTTTGCTGGGGTCTCCAAGGTCCAGAGGAGGGGCTGGTTTAAACGGCTGGGCCACTGGTTTGGTCGTTTGTCCAGCATTCAGCTTACTGGATGTTTTGAAGGAGGTAGAAGCAGGTCGGTTGGGATTGGTTGACACCGGCCTGGGTTTAACGGCGGCAACTGGTTGCTGTGGTTTTGGACTGTATGGAAGCTCTGGTTTGTATCCAGCGAGGCGAGTGGACTCTGGGCGGGGCTTGGTTTGGGGCTTAGGGGCAAGTATGGGCTTAATGGTGGGGGTTTTATCCACAGCAAAAGGTTTAGGAGTGAGGCGCGGCTTGGGTCCTGGGACGGGTTTGTTGGGTTCTGGAGTGATGAGGTGGGACTGGCTGATGGAGGGGATCTCGATGAGGCTCTTGTTGCTGGAGTCAGCCAGGGGACTCAGGTGAAGTCGTCCCCCCACCGCTGTCCTTCCCACAGCCCCGGTCTGGACCTCCACCTCAGCAGCCATCTTCTGCAACAGCACCTGGAAGTAAAAAAAAAAAAAAGAAAAAGAAAAGTTCTCCTGTGAATAACACAACAATTTTGTAATCTAGGATCATTTGCACATCATGCAAAATCAACTCATGATCCACCACCCACTCTATCGAGCCATTTCAGTGGACACAGCCTTACACTGCTGCGCAATTGTGAAGCTGAGTGAGAAAGATATTTACACAAGGTTACCGATCGCTCCAGCAGACTAAAGCACGCCTGTTGACAACTGAATATGATGAAACAATTAATCAGTGACTGGTCTTTGTCATCATATGCACACTGATAGGCAGTTTTCCACAGCTGCACAGCACTGTATTGGAGCTCTCCCAGGTGGCCCCTATGTGACAGCGAGTCAGTGAAGGGGAGGCTCTGGCTGTCGTGGGTGCTTGGGCCCCGAACAGCAGCTCGGAGTAGCCGGCCCTCTCGACGTCTCAGGGTGGTGTTCTTGGAAAGGTTTAGACCTGCGGGCTCAACTAGTACAGCTCTACTGGGGGAGTTCAGTGCTCATGCAGGCAGGGATGGAGAAACCTGTACAGGTGAGACTGGGGAGGGATGGCCTGCCCCATCTGCTGCTGAACAGTGCGGGGCAAACCCAAGCGTTAGGGGTGCAATAATTCTGAAACAGAGGCTGAAACCACGATACGGAGGTCCACAATTTCGTGTCGCGATACTGTATGACAGAACGGCGGTAACCAGGGATAGCCTCCGTGGGAAATTTTCTGTCTTTTGGCTGGAGGGATTACATATCCCATCTGGCCTGGGAATGCCTTGGGATGACCCTAAAGGAGATGGGATATGTAACTGAGACATCTGGAATATCCTGCTTCGCATGCTGCTACTTTGCATAAATATGGAGTCAGTATACTCTTTGCCTGTGGTTTACCTACAATTCACTTTTCACTTGTCATAATGATTTGTAATCTATCAAATTAATTTGTGTAAAGGCTGCACTACTAAGACGAATCATTGGCGATTCAGGGATCAGAACTGGAGCCTGACTGATACTGGATTTTTGGAGGCGATGTAGATTATGAAAAAAAAAAAACCCAAAACAACCTGATACTGATGTATCAAATACCAGATACAACCTCTAAAAGTAGTGAGAACATTTGTAGTGGAAACAAATGATAGTTTTATGGTTTCCTCTCACCTTCCTCTTTATGACGTCGTTTAAAATAAGTTTTCAGTTATCGGTCGACTTTTACATGGATACACACAGTATATTTCTAACAGAAATAAACATATTGGCAAACTGACATATCAGTTGGGCTCAAATCATAACAGCACACCTTTAAGGTGGATCGCGGGACAGGGGAGGGGCTGGGCAAGTGTACTAGTGTACTATGTCCTTGTTTTCTTCATGTTGTAACACAGGCAAATCAGGCTTTGACTGTGAATGTGGGATTCCACAGCAAACTCACACCAGACTGCTATTTACGACTCAGCCCCTCCCCTCGCGAACTTTGTTTTGTTTATCTTCCTTGGCCCTTCAGTCGTAAAAGGAGCGATGACGATAAATGCGAGCCGACGCACAACCACGATAATCATTTTTAATCAGCCGCTGCTGCTTGTGAAAAGCCAGATAGAAAACATTACGCCTCGGAGCCCTTCTGTTCTCGCCCTTTAAAGACGCTCCTCCCTCACATCTGATAATGCTTTCCACATGTGTCCGGATACTTCACCTTACAGACCAGGCGCGACTCTTTTAAATACTAAAAGAGGCTGTGGAGGAAAAAAAACAGCAGATATCATACGCGGAGCTCCGGCTTTCGTTGAAACCGGACGGCGATGCAACACCACGAAGAGCAGCGCACCGTGTCAACGAAGCACGCAGGCTCCCCGCTCGTCATAAGTAAAAATAAATAAATCACAGCAAGCGCCACAGCGGGGCTCTCCGGATGCTCCTCCGCCGCGGCATCCTCCTCACTGCCGCAAACAGATAACACTGACTCGGGCTTGAGGGGGGAAGGTCACGCCCACGCATTCGAGTAGATGACACATGTTTAGGCGCTGAAGACGACAAGAGTGCGTGGGGGGACGTCATTAACTGCGTGCCGCTGTGACGTGTTTACCTTTTCGGGTGCCGTATTTGCATTGTGCTCTTCATCCCCGCTCACCTGCCACATCTATGGAAATTCAGCTGGAGCCATTAATACTGTAAACACGGCCGCCCGCTGTCCTATTCTGTGGGGAGCACGTCTCAACATGTCCGCTCTATTTCTACGCATCCCATAAACGGACAGCAACTGATAAGTTACACTGATAAATTGCAACGACTACGCTGCCGACTAATGATTTCAATCCATAAATCGACAGAACAAATGTCGGAAATTGGGCTGAAAACGTCAGCATGAAACAACAACAACACTGAAGTGGAAACAGATTGATGCCGAGGAAACGCGAGTTGTGCCCTGCCAGAGACTGAGAAGTTGGACCTAAGATGTTGACAGGAAACACTTTTGCTAAGATGGAATGCGAAACATCTTGGGTCGAGGAGGGATTTGGAAAGTGTCTGCCTTATATAGTCTCAGACATGCGCCTAGCTACCGTTTCTTCAAGAAATAAGCGGAGCAAAAGTCCCAGACATTTCTCAGATTTCCAGCAGGAAGCAGGACAGGGCAGCACAGTGTTTGTTGTGTATCTGCTCAGAATGTCAGCAGCAAATGATATCAAGTCAGTAACCTGGTTCAGCCAGTTATTCAAAGGAAACTTCCTAACATAAACAACAGGCAACTTCATGCCAACTGATCCATTGACAACTAACAGAAGTATAGTTTTGCTCAGGGGAGTTCTCACATAGATTTATCACAAAGCTTTAAATTACAATCCACAGGTGTAACAGGACATCTAAAGGTACTACTTAAAATGTGTGTTGTCATCCAAAACGACTTGTTGCAGTCTGTGACATTTATCAGCATAAATAAGAGCACGATCCAGTAGATCTCGATAAGATTGACTGTAAATGTGCCACAGGTAACCAAAAGGCGAGATTAAATCTGAACGTAAGTACATCTAAAAAGCATCATTATAAAATACGTGGAAATCATCAGTTAAAATGTGTCAGTGCAGATTATATGCAGTTATTCAGATAAATCGAAATGAGATTACAGCAGCTATTTCCATGAAATTCAGTCTTTGTCAGTGTGGAACTGGCAACAAGTGTCACCTCTTCCTGCTGTCCTGTCTGCTCACATAAACTACCTCGTATCGCGGACAGTACTCGGTCCAGTGTGGCCTGCTCGGAACAGGAGGGCATTTCCTGCACCAAAACTATGCACACGTATTAAATCAGCATGGTGCATTCAGAGTCAGCGTTCAGTTCAAACTGTGTAGTTAGTGCGGATGCTGTAAATAAGAGTAAAGCGAAGCGCATCAACAGCTTGTTGGCTAACAACCGTAAGCTAACCACTCAAGAGGCTGAGCTCGCAAAATGGAAACACTGACTGAACCTGTCCTTTGGCGGCCGTTTGATCCGAACTACAAACAACTTACCAAATGAAAAAGTCACTTGGTCCTCTTCTCTTGTCGAAACAACTTCAAACGTGATATGTAGCCACCTTAGCAGATGAAGTACGAGTGGTGACAGGTAAATACGGGGCTAGCACAGCGGCTAACCTCGCTGGTTTACTTAGCTAGCCAACTGGCTGGCTATCCCGTCTCAGGTTGCAGTATTGTTGACAAGCTGGACTAGACAGCGCTGAACAAGCTGCCTGACAAGTTAGCCTCGACACCAGCGTCAAGTTAGCCCTCACGATATGTGGATATTCCGGTTAAGACTTTCAAAATAAACTGTAGCAACCCATAAACTGAATTAACATCGGAGCCGAACAGATATTCTTTTGGAATGTGGACCAGGGAAATTAATGTATGTTTTAACATACATATGGTAGCAAAGGAGTCTGTTTTAATCTACCGGACTTGCCTTTGGTGAGCAGCTAACATAAGCCATCGTTTCGGCTCATACGAAGAAAAATCCCTCTGATTTCCGGTCTAATATTAAGATGGATGTGGATAACTTGACGCATATTTAGCTTGATAGTAGACTAAAAATCACGAGGTTCCTGGCGGACAATTAACCTGCACTCGCTCTGTAAAAATGAACTGCTCATTTTCTAGATGACAACAAACACTTTATGAGAGAATAAGATTGTTTCTTAAATGGCTACGTCCTGTCTGAATGAGGAGAGCCACTGTGCTACCAACAAAGAAACCGTCACAAAATTGATATAATGTCTCGCCCTGCTCGACGCCCGGTAATAACCAGGCAGTCAGTGGTTTTGTGGCTCAGTTAACTTTGTAATACATGTAAAGTGCAATGGACTTCAAGCGTGTCGGGGCTGCCCTCATGTGGAAAAAGAAAAAAACTACAAGCAGCCACTGTCCTACTTAGATGTCTGCTCGTAGTATTTGACCATACCAAACATATTCCTTTATTGCATTAACTAGTTGAAGAATCAAACAGTCAGTTCTGTGATTGTGCATTACTGTTTATTCAATTCCCCAGACTAGTCATGTTCACTAGCCTTTCAATTCCCTCAAACTTAAAGGTGAATATAGAACCCGCAAAACATATTTTCAATCCACTTCAGGTTTCACAAGCCTTCTTGAAACGTCAGCCATTCACCAACCTCACTCATTTTCAACACTGAAATTAAACTGGGGGAGTAATGTTAAAACTTAGTCAAAGATGATGTTGAGTAGAGACAGAATGAGAAGAAAGTGTGTATTTAAGGTTTGACCAAGCAGAATATACTGGAGTTCTGTTCAAACAACAGACCCAATCTCTTTAATAATACAATACTGTTTTCACATCCTCACAATTGTATTAGATCATTATGTATTCATGTTGCTGTTACAAAATACTAGGGCATAGTTCTAAAAGCAGCAATCACCAAAGTCTACCCTCTTGAAAGCTGATGAACTGCAGGCCCAAATTATTACCTGGGGAAAAAAACAAAACATCGAAGCGCTCATCTGTTGTGAGGTGAAGTTCCAGATCGATAATGTCTGAGCACTGGAAAGATTCAAATGTGCATCGTACCTGCAGCTGGCTGACTGCTACTGTAATATAAAGCACCCGAGAATTATCTTATCCAGAGTACTCATGGGTCCCAGATGTAATGCTCAGGGTCAATTTCAGGAAAGTTGGACATCTTACAGCAACCACTGCAATGCCAGTCAGTTACCTGGAAGCCATGAAAAGCCTGAAGCACACACAATACCAGCAGCTTGTTATATTCCTTGGTTTACTTAGCATTTGAATTAAATGTTATCCATATTGCTCTCAGTGTTGGCCGGTGGTTGCTGCAAAGCTTTGAACGAGATGTACAACAAAAATGAACGCAAATGAAACTAATGGCATGGCAACCAAAGGGTGGGTCGAGCCAATGGAGTAATGACTAAAGCAGCTTGGACTTCGGCTGCATACAGAAACCTATTTCCAAAGCTTATAGATCCAAGACAGATCTGCATGGAATTAAAAAAAAAAAAAAAAAAACAAGCCGTGGGAAGATCAACTCGAGAAACAATATGGTTAGATGAACTTCAGTGTTGTCTACTTTGTGTGAACCATGGACGTGCTGAACAAAAGCTTCTGCTTTGTCTTCTTCTTCTTCTTTCCTCCTCCTTTCTCATCTGAAAGAGAAGAAACCAAAGGATGAGTGCAAGTGTATAATGTATCTGAATTTAGGCAGAAAAAAAATAAAAAATCAAAACTTGATGCATTTGAAGTCACAGGTGCCCGACCTGGGTCAACCACAGGTTGTGGAGGAGAGGCTGGGCCGCTGTTGAGCTGCAGAAGTGCCTTCTCAAAGGCCTGGCTGAAGGAGTTCTGGAAGCTGGGCACCGGGACACGGTCCGACCCGTCACTCTCTCCATCGCTGTCCGCTGCTGGAGGAGCTAGGAGCTTGTCTACATGGCACAAGACACACAAGAATGCTCAACAGCCGTAAAAACTGGTTTTACAGGAAATAGACACAGAAAAACATAACGCTCTCGTAATATCGCCCACACACTACGTGCTACTGGTGCAGACTGACACAAGCACATGAGCAATACAGGAATTCCTCTATAAACAGCAGAGTAACACACCATTTAACAACTGAAGCATGTTGCTGAACCAATGTCATTATGATAAAAAGGTGGATTGCCGCAGCTGCTGTTATTTTAGCTGCTTTAGTGATGGGGGCTTATAACAGAATAAAATTAAAACAGTAGACTTTTGTAAGTACTGCATATTTCTGAGTGAATACTGGATCAGGTCTTTTGCAGGGTGCATGTTAATATCAGATCCTCAAACTTTGTGCGATGCCCATCGGCACTTTACAAGCCACCGCAACACGTGGAATCGTGCACTACCTTTCTTTGGAGTGATCCTGGGCCCAGCATCAACTCTGGCTTTCCCATCTCTTAGCATCTACACGGGACACAGAGTCACACCATGTCACCTCTAGGAAACGTGCTACAACGTTAGCACTTCCCATTATTGCACGTGTTGCCTCTATGTCAAGGGCAGTTTCAACCAATACTGACGCGCGTGTGCGTCTGCCATACACACCTGTGCAAAGGACATACAGTGGGAGTCGTCCTCCACACTACCCACAACGGGTGAAGGGCTTTGCCCATTCAGACTCGGGAATGTCATCCCATCTAAGACAGTAGAGGAAATGCTCAATACACATTTCTCATCATGAGCCACCAACAGCGAGCTGATGAGAGGACGGAGCCGCTCTTACCAGGGGAGGGGCTGCAGCTGAGAGGTGACAGAGGGGCAAAAGTGAAGTCGGGCTGGTTCATGGAACTGCTGCTGTGAGGGGGAGAGCCAAATGCTGGGAAATGCTGAAGGTTCTCCAGTCCAATATGCACCTCAGGAACTGAGGGGACACAGAGGCACGAGTATATTGTTGTCATTCTTTCTGGGCAAGCATCTCTGCTGCTGTTGTGAACCGCTCGGCCATACTTACATTTACCCTGCTTCTTGTTCTCCTCCATTTCAATCCGCTTCTCTCTGCGCTTCTCATCCCTCGCTTTCTTCTGCCTCAGGCGCTTCCTTTTCTCCAAGTCGTCTAAAGGTTAGGAGGAAATTATTTACTGTAAAACCTCTTTTCTGCAACTGGTAATTCCCAGCCTGGGTACAGGACGAGCGTTCTAACCTGCAAATGTGTCCAGCGTTTCTTTAGAGATGACCGGTGGCTCTAGGGCTAACTCACAGATGCTGAACTCGCACGTGAGCGGCAGGTGAGCCAGATAGCGATGCCGACGACGGATCTCCTGCAACAGAGCCAAACAGGAGGAATCAGTGAAAGAGACAGAGTTGTGTCAACGCCTACCAAGCTCTCTACTGTAATGGCTACATTAAAATTGCCTTCACAGTATGTGATGTGTGTTTCCCTGCGTGCTGACCTCAGTGACTGTGTGTCCCACTATCTCCACCACTGTGGCAGTGATGGAGTCTGGACTGGCCTCCAAGCTGCCATATTCACGCAACAGGCAGCGTACATTCACGGGATGCAGGAACATCTGCTGGCAGTCGTCAGCTGCAGGGAGACGCATGCAAGGGAACAAAAGTCGAGAGGGAAAGGTTTAAGGTCAACTGGAATTTAATGGTGACGGAAGAAAATAAAAAAAAAAAACAAAAAAACAACAACAACAGCCCAAGACAAACGGGTATCCTTCAGTGTGTCTATTATGATGTTTACAAATATTCCAGCTATGGTTCAAGTATTTCAGTGCTACTCAATTCACATTTTTATTAAAAAAAATATAGGATCTGTACCGCATCTTCTTTTAGTCAGATTCAAATCAGTTGGTGCTCACACTTCCCTCAGAGCAACATTACTCTTACAGCAGTCAAGATTTACCCGAGCCGAAAACCAACTTTAATGGGTTTTGGTTGTCACGGGCGACCTCGCGAGGCTAAGGCAGGAGGGTGGAGAATTACCCACCTTGATAGAAGTAGTAGTAAGGTCCATGCACCACACCGGCTGAGGGACGGCCTGGCTGTGCTGGGTTCTCCTCCACGTGGGGCTCTGGGGTTGCATCCACGGCAGCCTCGGGAGGCTCTTCCTGCACACTCTCCAGCATGCCTTCACAGGACCCCGGCAGCTCCTCTGGGAGCTCCGCCACCTCGTCGTCAAATGCAGAGGAGTACTGCAGCACGGGCTGGGAAAGAAAAACAAAAAAAACAGTTAGACCCCCTTACAGTAGTTATCGCAGCCAAGAGCATGTAAGTAAGATTAATTGATATCAGAACCAACAGACTCACCTTGGTGCTGGTGGTGGTCAGCACTTCCTCCACGGGAGGAGGAGGGGGGGGCTCTTCCAGAGTCAGAGCAGACAAGTCAAAGCCTTCTGCTGCATTTGCCTTCTGCTGCTTCAGCAGCGTTTCCTCACGCTCCTAAACCACAAAGACGTGCAGTTAAATGATCAGTGTACAGCTGCGCATGGTTTCAATCTGTGCGATAAAGCAGGCTCAATGTTCAACTTGGAGACAAGCAACAGAAAAGATGTAATAATTTTACATTCGGTGGCCATTATCATTTCTTTTGCGCATTTTGTATCAAGCGACTTTTTCGGCTCACTGCAAATTCTCTCACGCTTTATATCTACAGACAAAATAATGTAATTGTTCTGCATCACAGATAGGGATGCAGCTTTAGTTGCACCTGCAATAGACAAAGAGCGCTTTGTATGAAACAGCCTTGGGCGTCCTCCTCCTGGCTGAGCTGGGCCTGCAGGACGGCCCTCTCCTCTGCCAGCAGGCTCAGGACCTGCGCCGGGGAGGTCAGCAGCAGCTTGGAGTATGGGCTAAGACAGGCATCTAGAAAACACACAACAAACCATCCGGTCACCACACTCATTTGTCACCTGTTCAGACCCTTTAGGAGTAATGCACACATGTGTATAATTGCTGTTGGCTGCTATTCTGTAGTACGGCTGTAAGCCATTCTTAAGACAAAACACACTTGCGTCTCACCTCCAAAGCGAACAGGCTCCTCCACCTTCACCCACTGAGAGCTCGGCATGGCCACCAGAGCGCCCTTTTCCCTCCGCATGAGGCGCATGGTGATTACATCACCAACTGCGTACTGCCTGGTCTCCATAGCAACCACACTGCAACAAGAAACCAACTGTTAGAAGGGAGTGTCGCAATTCCCCCGGACCAAAACAAGCTATACTGAGCTGCTTCTGCTTGAAGGCTTCAGTGTTCTCCTTGTTCAGCCTCTATTACGAAACATTTACTCCCGTCCTACTGCTGTCTTTCTTTTACCTCTTCAGGTCAGCAGTGTGCACAGCCTCATAGCAGATGGGGCACTTGGACCAGCTCTTGTCGCTAAGAGAAAGGTAGTGCAGCATGCACGGCCAGCAGAAGATGTGTCCACACCGGGTGATGCGGGCTGCCAACGGAGGGTAGAGGCAGATGGGGCAAGACGGCACCTCATGACTGTAGATGCGCTGTCGACACGCACAAACAGACCGTCAGCGTGTGCACCAGGGTGTAAATGAACGTGGGTTCTATTTCCTGCACGCTCGTACAGGGAGCAAAGCTCAACGGTTGGCAGGCACTCACCACTTGCTGCACGCAGTCCCAGTTGACCAGGGTGTCTGGATCAGTGAAGTGAGCCTTGTAGTCCTGGTCATCGGTCACAATGAACTGGCAACTGCAACACAAGAGGACAGGGTTGGCGCTCGCACGTTCAGCGCCTGAACCGTCTGCGTCATGTGATTGACAGTCTGAGGAGCTGCTTACTTGGCTTGCAGGAAAAGCTCCTTGTTGAAGGGCTTGTGCTTGTGGCCCCATTTGTTTCGGCGGCCCCAACAGGAGTGGCCTCCTTCTCCGACGCCACTGTTACCTCCACGTGGTTCAAAGGTGAAGTTCAACAGGTGGTTCAGGCTTATTTTTTTCGGTCCAGCAAACTGAGCCGGGCTAAACTCGGCCCGGCGTGTCTCTGCTACCTGGAGAGGCAGAAGTGATTGACAATCTTTAAGTCACGTTTTAACTCACAACCAATGCTATGGTTCTTAACAGTGTTTTCAAAATTTTATATCAAAAAATGTTGATGACTCTCTGAAATGCTTTTCTCATATAAGATGTGTTTTAACAAGCACAATACAAGGCCTCCCTTAAAATATACCAACCTCCTCACGTCGTCCTCCACCTGTAACTCCATACTGTCGTCCTCCACCTCTCTGAGGGGGTCTCTTGTCAAAATTCTTGCTTTTCTGTGAATTGGTGCGGCGAGGGCCTGTGAAGCTGTCGGTCTTGGGAAAGGAGGGCTCCCGTTTGCGGCTGTAGCGCTTGGAGCCTCCATTATTTTTGCTTTCTGAAATTGAGATGAAAATACGCATGAACTACAGAAATACAAAAACAGTCATTTGAGTGACTTTATAAACAGGGTTCCTGCTGGCATGTAAACATACAGCGGGGTCCAAATGTCTGAGACCTTGTTCCCATTCACTTGAACGGGACACAGGCCAAATTTTTAGGTTGTGTATTTTATGGCCTCAAGGATGGGCATTGTTGGAGTTATAAAAGTAATCAAAGTGGACTCTTGTGTGAGAACCCTTACAAGGAGATTTAAAATCATTTATGAGAATAAGTTATAAGACATAAGAACATTTACAGACCTTGCTATGTGTAAGTGATATGTTAGACTGGCATGTAAATTATACAACTTTGAGATGAAACTTTGTTTATGCATAAGATTAAATTGTTAAAATGTGTCACTGTGACTGGCATCCATTGACATGACAAGTGTGTTCTATGCATAGATACCGGGAAACTACCAAACAAATATAGCTTTGTGTGCAAATATGAGCCGCAGTTCTGACGGCTGGCGGGTCAGATGTTTTGACGGCGACGTCAGCTGTACCAGATAAGCTACCTCTGCGCTACGGCTAGGCCCCAGCAGGCCACAGAGCAGCGAGCGGGTTCAGCTGCAGACATCGGGTCTGACAACATCGAGCGAGTGACTGCGTCTCACCTGTTTTGGGTTTAGATTCGCCCGGCGTCGGGCCTGAAGAGCTGGAGCGTGGCGGAACCTTGGTGCTGGTGCTGCTGTTGGGGGTTTTCTCCATGTTTTTCTCCGTGCAGTGAGCGGCGGTGAGGACGAGCTCCGGGCAGAGAGCAGCCGAGCTCTCTAGCATCAAACAGAAAAACGGAGGAGGAAAGCGGGCTGCAGTGAGTGCGGGGCAGGCGACGAAGGCCCTGGTTCATTTCTGTCAAACGCGGAGAACCCATCACGGCGACATCTTGACAATAAAACAAACCCGAGAAAAAAACAAAAGAGACACGATTTCGGCGTCTCAAGTTGTGGAGGTTGCTGGAAGAGAGGACGAAAGCTCGCCACGCGGGGCCAAGACCCCAAAATTTAAGGGTTTTTTCTCGTTAAGGAAAACAATATGCCCTTAACAAGGCGTTAAATGTTTTCCAGCGGCTGGAAAACCCGC
Source organism: Psettodes erumei (assembly GCA_016785225.1). NCBI lineage: Eukaryota > Metazoa > Chordata > Actinopteri > Pleuronectiformes > Psettodidae > Psettodes > Psettodes erumei. Next base: position 3,397,345 of record JAFBJZ010000781.1, read on the forward strand.
CAATATAAAGATTTTGACCAAAAAAATATATCCGTTACGACGAGCTTGCACTAATGGCGACGGGTCGCCAGACAGGAACCTGAGAGACCCGGATGTTTCTTGTACTAGTGGTGGGCGGATCGATCCAAATATCGATAGTGTCGATACCAAGTCGGTATCGGATCGATTCTTTACTTTAAGTTCCGCTCCTGTGTCAACGCAGAGTAGGCGTTGCCCCCCCTCTTGTGCTTTGATGTTGCGCTGTCACATGAGTCATGTGACGTGATTTAGACGCGCAAAGTAAAAAAATATTTTTCTTAAAACATTTGATAATAAAGCATTTTGTATTTAATTATACACTTTGTCCTGATTCTGTCCTGGGATTGAACTATTTAATAATAGTAAAGGGAACATCACAAAAAACACTTAAGGTCATGAAAATCAATCAAGATTTAGCAATTCAGTGATGCATCCACCTTATTTATTGATAGGTATCGAAATCGGTATCTACATCGGCGATACTGGCCCGTATTTACTTGGTATCGGGTCGACACCAAAATATGCAGTATCGGACACCACTATCTTGTACTGCCTGCAAATTTGTTCAGCGTTCATTAGGCATTGTGGGAAATGTAGGATTAAAAGCTTTGTGGGCTATGTAGGCACAAACTTTTTTTTTTAAAGTTTTGTGGTTTACTGAAAGTATCTTGTTAATTTGTTGAGTGTGGTGTTTAAAAATATTCACATTTCGTCAGTATTTTGTCATGCTATGTCTTTAAGGTTGTGTTATATCAGTTGATGTCAACAAAATGTGGTTTTCTGTGCATCTTTAATTAAATATTTTGTGTTTGAATGGTCCACATAATTGTGTGCAGAACATATTTTTTAGGGCACCATGACAAAAACCAATCAAAAATAGTGCTTTATTTTGGAAACAAAATACAGATATGCACAAAACATTGTATAAATAGAAAAATATATTTAATAAAACATGTGGTTTCTTGACAGCTAGGCCATTGTATAATATTGCTATGTGACTGCAGTTTTATTTGCAGTGAGCAGTATTCAGAATAGCTTTGGAAACAAATGTGACCTCACAGAGAAATGATGTCATGCAGATGATCAGGTAAATGCAAATTCTTTATATGACAAACATGATTTAATGTGTTATCCTGATGAAGACAGACATACAGTCAGTCAGTTTTCCTACAGTAACAAAATGCATTGTGTGAAGTCACTTTTCTTCATCTTCTTCACTCTCTAATTCATCTTCAAATGCCTCATTTTTTCCTCCTGTTAGGGAGCAATTCAGAATTGCTTTGCGAACCTGCTGCTTTTCCTCTGTAATTGAAAAAAGAGAAGGAAGCAGTCAAATAGTGTTTTTCTCTGTGATTTTTGTATTTGGGGTGTGTTGCTGTCTCCAGTAGAGACTGCAATACAAACTTTACAAGGGTGTTAGTTCTTGCTAAAAGCTCATTGAAAGTTTATGTCAGGTAGGAGCCAATTAAATCCCTTACCTTCGTTTTTACATTTAGGGAGCATTCGATGGAGCTGCTGGGTGTTGTATCGAATCAGAAACTTCTGACATGTTCTAATTGTTCCTAAGAAACAAAAGTGTTGAATTAATACCAAGGAATGTTATAAGGTATGTCTGATTTGCTATGAAATGTGTGCTGGTGTTTTTCTTACCTCCCACATGCAAACAGTTTAGAAAGCATGGAATTGCCTGCCCACGGGTTTCAACGCTAGTTATGAAAGGCAGTGCAGACCAGAGGAGTTTGTAACACCCCTTGGGGAAACGTAGTAATACTATTCCAGTATGAGCATTCAGATATTTCACTAAAAAGAAACAGGAAAAACAGAACATAGGGAGCTTAGTATACAGTAAACTATCTCGAACTGTGGGAGACCTGTATCATCAGCTAAGAGTTGAAGGGCTGAATAATAATAATAATAAATAATAATAATAATAATAATAATAATAATAATAATAAAACAGCCTGGGGTCCTACTGCTGCATGAGTAGTTTTGGCAGTCAAAGTACATTTTCAGAGTCTAAATCTGTAATTTTAATTTGAATGCAGGATCACACTTATAATGGAGAATTTCAATAATTCTCGCAGCACTGCTTACCACAGAATCTGATGCTACAGAGAGCTGCTCCATAGTCGCCGTGTGTGCGGGCCACCGCTGCCTTCACTGCGGCCGCAATAGCTCGGTCATCCAGCAGCAACAAGCGGCTCCGGTCTGACACGTTGACTTCGCACAATAAATACCTACCGACAGAAGAGATAAGTCAGAAACGAGCTGTGACAAACAACGCGGGGGCAAACGGCACACGAGGAGCACGTTCTTACCTCGACTTCACACGCACCATCGCTGCTCCTCTCTTCTTCCGTGGGAACTTCCGTCAACAAAACTCTCTGCTGCCTGGAGAGCTGCAGTGGCGCCGCGCGCTGGACGTAAATGGCTGGACACGTTCATCTGGGACGCACGGTATAGTTGTTTATTCATCAGCACAGATTGCTTTCTTGCTCTTTCTGAGGAAGTAAAACGCTGAATGTCAGTATCCTCCCACAAATGAAAGAGATGCCAGATGAAAGCATGTAAAAAACGGTAAATGGCTTAATTTAACGCAAGGCATTCTTTTAACACATTAGAAGTAACACAATACGCCCAGTTGAGGAAGGAAACGGGAAGGCCCGGGCTTTAAACCATTCATATCCCCCTCGGTAACTATGACAACCGCCATCGCCCTTAGCCAATCACAAGCTCGCTTTTTCGTCTCTCGTACACGTTTTACGCCATCTTGAAATTACACCCGCAGTTTGTCAAGTCGCTCCCGGATAGAAAAGCACAATTATTTTCATTGTCGTGTCCGGTATGAACGGTTCTCGAAACAAACCAACACAGGTAGTCAGCAAGGGGCAGGCGGACGCAGACGGCGGCTCGGAGAGCACCCACAGGGATCGAAAGACTGGTGGAGGAATGCTGAAGAAGCTGAAGTCGAGGCGCAGTCAAACGGATAAGTGGCCTGTGGTCACAGAGGATGAACTCCGGGCTCTGGGAAGAGATATTTCCCCGGACCATGTCCTGGGTCTCCGGGCTGTCACGGAGGGTGAGTTACGGGAACTTTAACTCGGTCTTCATTTAACCCGGTAAAGTCACACCACCCAGCGCGGGCATCGTTCATTTACTCAAAGCTAATTGTCGCTACGCGCCCAGTTTTCAAACCAGCTGACCAATAAGTCCAGTAGTTGTAATGGACTCCAAGAGTAACGTTAAATCAATTCCCTACGTAATGCTATATATCGATGTTTCGAGTTGGGCATTCTCATTATTTGGTGTTAACCAAAGAACAAGGATGTTCACAGGGGCGCAGCTAGGAATTTGGGCCACCCAGACCTCTCATTGCCTAACCCTCTGTGGATATGTTGCTACTAGTGACCTTCTTTACACATAGTCAGTTGATCCGCTGTCAACGTAGAAACAATTGAATATTACAACTTTAAGGAGCCTAAATTGACATTGTTTTACAAGCTTTCTCTCGGAGCCCCCAAAATCTTCATCACCTTCCACCCCATTCGTGACTGCCCAGCTGGAACCCTCTGACTCAAACCGCAGGGTCTGTCATCAGACCCCCTGTCTAATGCCTAATGATTAATGCCTCGCTTTGTATTTGGCTCTTTTCTGGACCGGTCATCAATGTCCTCACTTCCTTTTTGTCTCACAACGTTTGGTTGAAAAGCTTGGGGGGGCTGTGTCATGGCATTACTCACCACTACTGCAACTCGCAGGAGCAAGGAAACAGATGGGACAGTTTCAATTCTGTGTGCTCCAAAGTATTCTGTGACTTGATACAACATTGACCATGCAAGTTATAGTAAATCTAAATAAACGACTACTTTTTAGTGAAACTGAACCGTTTCACCCTCTACACGTTTGTGTTCCAGACTATCTTTGCAAACCCGAAGACAACATTTACAACATTGACTTCACACGTTTCAAAATCAGAGATCTGGAGACAGGGACAGTTCTGTTTGAGATTGCCAAGCCCCCAAACAGCGGTAAGTAATGTATTAATTTCTGTCTCTCCACCAAGCTTCATGTTTTTACAATTTGGTATGGACACAGATAGCGGATGCCACTTAGATGAGCGTGTTTTCTGTATCAGGTCCTACGGATAGCGAGGAGGAGAGCGCGGATGTCGACACTAGTGCGGGGCGTTTTGTCAGATACCAGTTTACACCAGCCTTCTTAAAACTGCGCACCGTCGGTGCAACGTAAGTAAATGGACCATGACTTTCTGAGGGAAAATAGCTGAGAGCATAATAAGCAGCCTGTAAAATCTGCCTTTCTTCTTTCCCTCCCTTAACTACAGTGTGGAGTTCACAGTGGGTGACCGGCCAATTAACAGCTTTCGTATGATCGAGAGGCATTACTTCCAGGGACGCCTTCTCAAGAACTTCGACTTCGACTTTGGCTTTTGCATTCCCAACAGCCGCAACACATGTGAACACATTTATGAGTTTCCACAGCTTCCAGACGACCTCAGTGAGTTCTCGTCCTGTGTTGGTCAGCCACTAATGTTAGAGCTTTTGGGGCTAAATGTTACACGGGGATCCGCATATTAATCTTCATTTGTTTGTCCTTCACCCCCTCCAGTTCGCCAAATGGTGGAGCACCCTTACGAGACCAGATCAGACAGTTTCTACTTTGTGGACAACAAACTCATCATGCACAACAAGGCAGACTACGCCTACAATGGTGGCCTGTAATGCCCGAAGGAAAGCAAATGCGTGCAATACCTCCATGAGGATGGATTCTCTTGGATTACAACCATCCAAAAGCTTCTTTTCATTGAACGGAAGTATTCTCTCCTTTGTGGACATTCCTACCAACGTGACAACACACTTCAGAATCAACAGACCACATCTGCCTTGTAATTAAATCGTGGATCCATTCATCAGTACCTCACAGAGCTCAGTTCCAGGGACTCCAAGGAATGTCCTGTTAAATATTTCCCTCTTAAATCTGACTGAAGCCTTTTTGTTCTGTCTTTCAGTTTGTCATCCAAGTATAATGTTACCGCTTGAACACTTTAGCCTTAAGTTTCTTGCCGTCTCTGCTGGAAAGGGACACTTGTGAGTCATAGACCTCTCACATCAAAGCCTATAGACTGTGTTAGTTATTGTACTGCATTTACTTTAATATATATAGATGTTATTAGTTGGAGTTTATTTGAACTACCTTTTGCAAGTGACATTAACTAGATATTTTACAGTATTGTTAGTCATAGAGCATCATGTAGCACTAGCTGACAATGTTTGTGTTTCATTCTTCCCTTAATATCTACTATTAGTTGTGAGTCACTGGGACTGTGCATGTCAGATATTTCAGCTTGGTGTCCATCTTATATGGTCCATTGTTTGGTTGACGAGTCTCTTTCTTTATTCTCATACTCATTCTTTAGTAGAACATCTTCAGCAGCATGCACTCTTCTCATGATGTCTTCATTCTCCTCTCGTTTGTTACGATATTATGACAAGACCTTTTACATCAATGGCTGTCGACTGGGAAGCAAGTGTTTGCCCCGTCAAACTCTGGGATACATGATAGCAGCACAATCTAAGTTACTGGACTTTATACTGTCCACGTCTCAAACAATTCAGTCTGACCATTTGACCATTCCAATGAGTAAACACATGGTTATTTAATACCCTGAGGTCTGTTTTCCTGGTTTATTTGGCACAACAGCACTGTGAATCCCACCAGTCCCACGAGTTTGGCCAACAGTGTGGTATCCTATGAAACCAGCTGCTGCTCCGCACTCAGGTTCTCAGTCTACTAATGAAATACACAGTAGCACACTGCATGACAGTACAGTGAGATGTAGCTTAGCGGTTGATTCATTTTTAATGAAGCACTGGTGTTGGCCTCTTTCTTTATTTTCATGGAAGCCCTGGTACACACGCAGAGTCTAATGCAACTTTTTCACAACAGTCCTGCAATGGATCCTACCTTAGTTAAGCTTGCAAATGCTAATTTTGTTGCTGACACTCAGAGAGGTGTTGATTCGGGTCTTTGGTCACTGGGAGATGGTGGTACTGTTAAATTGTTTCGATGGTGTTCCTAAAATGTCGGTGTAAAAGTTCAGCGGTGGACTCTGATGTCAGATGTCAGATTTCCATCATAAATTGAACTAACCAACAATGAACAGTTTAAAAATAGTCCCTCACTTGCAATGTAATTTCCAGTCTAAATAGCCACCATTAGCTTGTTCCATTTCTTTTTTGCTTTTCTGGAAACTGAAATCAGCAGTTCTGACCATTTACCATAAATACCATAAATGGTCAGGATTGCTGTAACAGCGGCACATGTAATTTGCAGTTAATCAGTTAAACCATGCAAAACCACCAGAAGAGTCTGAACATCTTTTCACGTACTCAAATGATGTGGGCTTCCTCTTCCTCTGCATTGTAATATTGATCCCATGTGCCTTGTATCGAGGTGTTCATTGTGTTCAAAGCTTCTCTCCCCCTGAGTGCTACAGGGAAGAGGATTCAGCTCCTCACATCATGCTCTCTGATAAATACACTAATATCTTACAGCTTCTCACAGCACTACCATATGTGCAACAGGGGACGTCATACAACCTGCGTTAAGACATTTCCTATACTCATCATGTTTACTCACATGATACTTAAAATTCTGCAGTTTGAATCTTTGCTCCACGACATTATACAATCTCAATTGTTTCGTCGGCATCAATAGAGGTATGTCAACTGGACTGCTGCTTAGCAGCTCTGGTCTTGTAATGGCTGGGGACACTGTACATTGGTTTGTGACTTAATATCAGTCAGTGGTATTTTATCTTAAAATCTGATTATCTGAATGCCTTGAGAAGTGAATGAACTTTGTACATCAGCACAGAAAGACAACATGACTGACCTTAAAACAGCTATGGATGCGTTCTGTAACCAGCTGCATGGATTCCTCTTTTTACATTGGCAGCTTTTACAAATTACACATTCATGTCATATCAGATTTATTGTCAATAAAAATGGCTATCTGCAAATTACATTCACATTGAAACGTAGTACTCTTTATAAGTAGATTATAAGGTATTTTGGGGGCTTTTCTGTCTTCCAGCTGGCAGCACAATAAGTTTGTTAATTGAATGGTAAACAAAGGAGGTAATCTGATAATGTGACCTGGTTGTGAGCTGTGTCTATTTACAGTAAGCCAGCTATATTGGTACCTCACAAAAATTTTGTCATTTCTGCATCTGATATTTTCAAACCCACATGATTCTGGATAGTTGCAAAAACTGAATATTACCCAGTATGTTTTTCTTGTCAGTATGACATTATTCTGGCACCATGATGGGTTGATGTTTTTTTATTATTTCAGTTTAGTTCTGCTCTATTTTGGAACTGTAAAATAGGAAAACTGTTAGATTGCCTTTACTTTTCCGTGGAATGATGACGTATTTGCACACGCTCTTGTTTTTCTAGATCTTTGACTTCCTCTGTAATTACAGTAAGAATTTTAATAAACATTATCCATACCTATTTTTACTCTGATTTGGTCTTGTTCAAACGGTTTGTTTCTTCAGGTTGAAGTCTGACTGTCAGCGTTGAATAAAAACACGTCTGAGGAAAAGATAAGCCTGTTTTGCGCCTCCGCGGTTGCTCTTGACGAATATACTACATTACCCAGAATCCTCAGCTCCAAATAGACAACACCAGCGGCACATGCTTCATCATGGCGGCCCCCGTGAAAAAGATGGTCGGTGCCTCGGACGACTCCAGCAGCAGTGACGACGAAGTGTTGCAGAGATGCCAGGAGGCAGTTTGGGAGACGCGACCTGACAAAGAGAAAGGTGAAAGTTTAGTTTGTTTTGTGTGTGTTTAGAGAAGACGTCAGCAGTGATGCACAGCAGATACACTACCCTAAATGTGTGTCATCCATGTACAGAGGTGTGTTGTAATTAAACTTTGACTGTAAACATTTTCAGATGTGACTTAGAGCCCATTGACTTCCTGTCTCCACTTGTAGCTATAAACTTCTTGTTATAGCTTAGCATGCTAGTTTATCAATAGGTATAATACATGACATCAGTCTAATCTGTGTTGGTTGATTTTGTCTGTTTTAGATGGGGCCAGCAGTGTGAAAGAGACAAAACGGTATGTCTTTTTGTCCAAGTGACCTCCAGTTGCACAGTCATTATGTAGAAAGCACCAGTGTAATGTAGATTCTGTAATCACACATAGTAGTAATAACACACATAATTCACTTTTCAGATACAGATAGCATAGGAAGTTCTATAAACCCGATTGCATGTGTCCCTTTTCACTGCTGTAGCAGAAATATAAAAAAGCTCTTTCATCAGAAGCATAAAGCAGCCCCAATGAAAATTAACGGCGAAGTGGTTGAATTGATCAACTAAGTTTCAATATTGTGTTTCTGCTGTGCAGCACTGTTGTCGCTGACCACGAGCACGATGGCAACGAGCTGCAGGTCAGCCAAGGGTTTCGAACGCACGTCGCTAAAAAGCTGGGACACCTCCTTGACAGGTAATTTGTTTGACTTGTTGCACCTGTAAACAATTTTTCTGTTTCAGTGTTGTGAGGAAAGGATGCACACATTTTCACACCTTGTTTTTGCTGTGTGTATGTTACTGTAAGTTACATTACAGAAACGCAGACTGAAACTGCATCCTGCGTGGAGTCAGCAAAATGTGACCATGATGAGGGTAAAGTTTCTCTTTCTTTTGATCCTTACTGATTTTATGGGAATAATCCTGTCTTCTCTTTAAGCATGGCTCTTCAACGTGTTTATTTCTCGTAGGGTTTCGTCTTTTTTCTACATCAGTCCCAGGACAGACAGTCAAGGAATCTCCAGCCCCTGTGAGGCATCGGCCAGTTCCTAGCTCAAGGTTCTTATTGACATTATATTTTTGAATATATATTTTTCATTTTGTTTTTATTCTTGTAAATTTAACATCATACATTTCTCTATCCTTCGTAGTGACAGCGACAGTGAGATGGAAACGAGGCTGAGAGAAGCAGCGGTGTCGGTCAAAGATCTCTTACCCTCTTTGACACTTCCCTCTACACTCTCACCTCCTTCGACGGAACCTCCCTGCCCTGAAAAATCAAAGAAAAAGAAAAGAGTGGCAGAGGGAGAAGAAAGCCAAGTTAAAGTTAAAAAAAGGAAAAAGAAGAAACAGAATCAGGAGAGTCCGCAGGTGGACCGTGCAAGTTCTCCTCTTAAAGCTCAAAGTAATGGGAACTCAGAACAGGAACATACGCCAGTCAAATGGAAGAAGAAAAATAAAAAGAAGCGAGAAGGACAAACAAAGGAAGTACAGTAGCTTTGAACTAAACTTTATATGACTAAGCTTTTACTGTTATAAGATGTTTGACTTTGTTCTGCTTGGCCATGCTCTGTCACAAGCTTCAAATTATTGAATGGTGAGATAATTATTATTCAAAAATATTTGGAGTGTATTTTGGAAGCAATTATTTTTGTTCATTAAAAAACTTTTAATACCATTGCCATGGTTATTCTGGAAATAGGCTTTACTTTGTCTTTTAATTGACAATGCATTCAAGGCAGTGAGTTAGAAAAAAATAATGCAGTTTACAAGTTTGAAATGAAGTTACAATTTGTGAATATTACAAAACATTTTAATAAAAAAATACATGGTGGTGTTGATTTTTCAGTTGATTCGCTTGTATCAAATCTTCTCTAATTGTTCATACTACAGTTGTATGGCTTTTGGGTCAGAGAGTCTTTGAAACATCAAAGCTAAATCTTCCCTGTGAGCTCTGACTTCAGGTTTCTTTGGAAACTTAGACCAGAGGTAGCTGTCCATCACAGAACAACGCCAGTCAGAGTCCAGGCGATAGTGAGGAGACACTGCTTTGCCGCAGCACTTCTACTGTGCCGTAGAGACCATTTGTGCAGGGATGTAGGAGCTGATGTCTGTTGGTGAAGGTGAAAGGAGGTGGGACTGACGGCTGTCCGTCGTCTGAGAGGCAGGATACAGCTCCAAGCTCTCAGAAGATACTGCTGACAATAAAAAAAAGTTCATTTCGACATTAAATGGCACAATTAGTTTTGAACGTTTTCAGGACAAAGTTATAGGTACTACTCAAAGCATGCTAACAGCACGAGGATCTTAATCACATTTCGTGCACAGACCACACAACTTTGCTAAGATTTTTTTTTTTCATCTGCGCACTGCTCAAACTAAGAAGCTAAGCTAACCAGCTGCAGGCACTAGCTTCATATTGAAGGAAAAACAAAAGATTGCTGCTATTCTTCTAATCTAACAAATTGTATTCCCCAAAATGTTCTGTATTTATTGTGCAATGTTGAATGGTAAAAGTGGCTCTGAGATGGTCAAAATCATTCATAGTTAGGATATCCCCTTAGTATTCTCATAACTAAACATGATGTCAACCCAGAAATGTTGCAGTAGGACATAGATGTTGGTGAGTACACCTGTATTTACAGCTGTGTACCTGGCACAGGTGTGTGTGGCTGCAGGTGAAGGGAACTGTCCTGTAATAGTGGGTCCGTCTGTTCCTCAGGATCTGCTGCTAGAATCTAAACAAAACAAAAATCAAGGACATTTTACCAAATAATATTGACATGAGTTTTTTTTTCTTAAGTCCATAACAGACCAACCAGTCAGGCCCAGTTACCTGTCTGACAGTAGCGAGACTTGTCAGCGTCCCCAGGCTACTGCTGTCAGTGATGACCATGGCTTGTGACAGGAGACTGGACGAATGGTACTGAGGTGAATCTGACTTGTTGTACACTGAAATGAGGAGCAGATCAATAAATTCCGCTCAACATAACTTGTTTAACTCATGTTGTTTTATTGCTGTAGCCTTACTGTGACACGGCAGCGGTGCCATAGTTGCCATGAACGGACTGGAACCCATGTGACTCTGAAGCTGCTGTGATATTGGCTGCTGTGGAGAGGCGTGAAGCTGCTGCTGGAATGAGATTGGCTGAAGCGTTGTGAAACCACCTCCTACGTTGTTTATGACAGGTACGGTTTGGCGCTGCGTGGAGGTTAAGCCTGTAAATCAACAGGCAAAGACAGGGTTCTCTGGTGTTTCTTTTTATTCTTACATAGAAAAGAAAGGAAACAAGTGAGCAATTGTTACCAATGAGAAGTGAGGACTCCCCAAGGCTCATAACGCTGGGCAGTGAGGCCATGATGAGGCCCTGTGAGGGAGCAGGAGAGGCAGACAGACTGTGTAGGGAGGTCAGAGTGCTTACTGGGGGCAGTGGACCACCGCTGGACACCTGAGACCAGAAGACAACATGATCATCATGGCAACAGGTCATGCAGGTAATCTACATTATAAACTAGTTAGGAACCACGGCACATGCTCTCACCGGCTTGGGGTTATGGGTCTCAAGGAGTGTGTGGCTTGGCTCCAGTTGGACAGGACTGACCACAAGACGCCCCGCTCTCTCTCCTCCGCTGCCTCTGGATGAGCTCACAGTGTCACACAGGATTTGCTGGCTGTATTTCACACCTGGGAGAGAACACAAGTCAGACAACGTGTAGACATCTGGCCAGGGCAAGTCCAACTTTGCATTAATGGAGCACTCATTCCTTAGGAGACAGTTTTGATTTCACTCTTAAATTTCATTTCACCCTTTTAACCTTTTCACGCTTGCCTGACGGTTATTAGGGTATTACCGTGCTCAGGACTTGGTGGAAGGTTGAGGTTAGAAGATGAGGCAGATTGGTTGGTGTAAGGTGTGTCGAGGGCCAGTTTGTGACGGAAGGCCTCCTCTTTGCGGCGGTTGGCGAACCAGTTGTACACCCGAACTTCAGTAACCAAGTTGGAACCCAGTCCAGCAAGCTGAGAGGGAGACACTCCCCTCTGGAGACACTCTGCCCTGTGAGAGGAAGAGCACTGATAAATGGGTGATCTCCATTGACTTTGAATTGAATTGAATAGATGATGTCACGTGTTTCTGTCTGCTAATCACAATTTGTGCAGCATTTTATTTTAATTAAAATATGGGGTTGTTTATGTTGCAGGAACTGTCCATGGATCAAATCACTCCAGCATGGCTCTGATGATGGAGATTACCTGGAGGTATTGACTTTGAACTCCTTCCAATAACTTCTCATCTATTTGCAGCAAATTTAGTCATGAATATTTATTGTTACAGAGAAATACCAAGTTTTCAGGGGCTTCTTCTTTTTTCAGCAAGGCAGTAGAAATAGGCAGAAAATAACAGTTTTGTTTCTGGTCATATCACCATATCTCACCTGTTACACTCCTCCACCAACCCCTCTCTCTCGTCCTTGCTGGGATTCTTCTGTCGTTCGTAGGCATGGAAAAGGATCTGCAGAGACGCTGGGCCCCACTTGAACCGGTTCCTCCGTCCTTTCCTGGTATCTTCTTGCTCCTCCACTGAGGCAAGGCCGTGTTTGGCATTGGTGAATTCTGGAAGAAAAAAGAAGTGTTTTTTTTCTGTAAGAACGTTCTGTCTCAGTTTCCCAGAGAGATGATATTTGATGAGTGTGTGAAAGTGTGCGTGTGTGAGAAATATGAACAGTATATGAAAGCAGAAACTGGGACCATTGCAGCTGCACAACTGCTTCAGTACTCACGCTGGCTGATCTCGCACTGCTTCTTGACGTACCAGCTGTACAGAGCAGCTCTCTTCTGGTTCTTCATGGGCGTGCCTTTGTTCAGGTGCTGGGAGAGGTGGGACTGGTTGAGTCCCGTGGACTCCACCACCTCTCTCTGAGGGAGATTGTGCTGCTGCATGTAGCTTTTCACCATTTTCGCAACATGCCAGGGGTCCTCCCTGTTAGAGAAAGACATATTTTCTGTGTGTATTTTCCTACTACATCCTCTCGTGTATTTTTATTTATTTGACTGGAGTGTGTCGCTTTTTTCACACCTGGAAAACAACCCCCTCTCCCTTCCAGAAAAGTGTTAAACAGGCACAGCTGGTTCCAACATTAGACATGAAGCATGGCCATTTAAACGGAAGTAGAGGGAGGCTTATTGACAGAGATAAGGGAGAGCAAACAGGGGCAAAGTCCAGCCCTTTCAGACTACTGGAGGGGAAAATTGTGTAAAAGCTTTATGAAGCCTAATTTAACACTTTCCAACTGTCAGTTTCAGTCATCTTAATTTGTCGTCCAATAAATGCAGTGTGTATTCCAAAAATTAAAAATCAGATCTTAAAACTGAATGCATAAATATCACTCATGCATTGTGTAAACATAACCTCACATGACCAGCCCCATTCCATTAATCTTCACCTATGCATGTAGCTTATTTATTAAGAAATGGCCACAGAATAATGATGGGGGTGGGTAATTAGTAACTAGCAAAGGAGGAACCCTCTTTAAATTCGCCTGAGAAGCCAGATTGCAGAGAGAGCGAGACAGGCAGGGAAAAGGAGAGGGGAATTGGTAAAGAGGGGAGTTAAGTTTAAGAAGAAGGAAAATGTAAACAGGTAAACAGTTGTATGAACTCTCAGGTGCTTGGTGCTGATAATGCAGGAGATTAAAGAGAGGAGCAGGTATCAAAACCAGTGCTGATGAAACGGTGAAGGCATTTTTCAAATTTTACCTGGTCAGGACCTATTGGGAGCCACAGACAAATTGCTATGTGAGAGCAGCAGTTAGTGAGAGATAAAGGCGATTTTGCAGTTGCCATGGAGCTACCAGAGAAGTGCTGGGATCTACTTACTGCAGCAGCTGGTCGACTTCAGCCTTCAGTTTGGCTGCCTCCTCTGGGAGAAGCTTCTCCAGCTCTCGGAATATAGGCGGTGGGAAATCCATTTCTCCCTCCTCGGAGCTCTCTCCGTCCCCCCTCTCTCCCCTGTCGGTGCCAGCACTCGCCCTGTCCTGCTCCAGTTCCCCCATGGCTTGGACCAGGACGTCCCGGGACAGTCCGGATCCCAGCAGGGCCCCGATCAGCTGTTCCTGAAGGGCAGTCAGACGACTCGGCCTCGCCTTGGCTGCCATGGCTGTCTCCTCTCCCTCCATTAGTCTGATGCCTTACCTTGCTACTGCCTCGCGAACAAACACTGCTCTCATGTGCACTACCACACTCAAATGACAGCCAGACAGCCAGCGCTGGGCCTCATTATATCTGTTGTCCCTCTTCAGCTCCACAGAACGTATACTTTCATTTTGCTCTGTGTTGAGTTTCCTCTCGATATTGCCCTGAGCTGCCTGTTTCTACCTCTCCACCTGCTGTTTTGCTTTCAAAGGTCAATTTTCTTTTTTTTTTAACCTTCCTCCTCTTCACCCCCTCCTCCTTACATGCGCCCTGTGAACTTTGTCCCCACTCCGTCAATCCCCAACAGTAACCAAAGTGCAATTCAAAAACAATAAATAAAAGTAAGATGATGTTACTGTTAAAAACAGGGCTGCAAATGCAACCAGATCACCTCTCAAAGCACAACACCCAAATAAAGAAAACACAACAGAAAAGTTGTGAGGGGTTTTTATATGTGCAGATATTTCTGATTTCACACTAAAACTGACTCTTGGGAAACACAGAAAAGCATATTTTTTCCCTTTTGTATAAAGTATGGGTATTCAAAACATTAATTTTGAAGTAAAAATGACAATTTGGGGGTCAGGGTTCAACATAACGGCACAGATGACCATTAGATATACTGAACAGAAACATTGCTTTTTCTTTTTTATGTGCCACTTGAGAGTGCTGTTGTTTCATCTTTACATTGGAGCAGTTTGTGGATGTATCTCAGTTGCTTCATGTTGTGGACTGTTATTTACACACAGTGTTTTCTCTGTTAAGCATTAGTTCCATCACTTGGTAAGAGAATAGAAGAGTCAGAGGTGAACATTTTGACAGCTTTTTAAAAATCAGCATTCTCTTTTAAATCACTTCTGAAAATGTTTTTTTTTTTTTTATCAAAATGTGGTTTTATTTTTTAATTTGGTGTTTTTTTGTTTGGATTTGCATGTGTGGATTTATTCTTGTACAGGTTGTTCAAGAAAAAAACCCCTCAAAGTCCTCCTTAAGTAAAGGTAAAGAAGTTTTCAACAAAATTTCCAAAATGTAATCAAATCTAAAAGTGTAACTGCTATATTAGTATATATAATATTATTAGACTGTTAATATTGAAAGTAAATGTGAAAATTGCATTTTATTTAGCCAGTTGAAATGAAGCTATCTTAAACATCTTTTATTTTAGGTAGGTACATGTAGGTGAATTACATAAATCTGTTTGCATTTCTTGGAGTATCTAAGAGAGTTTTACCTCTTTGAGCCTCAAATAAGTACTTCTTTAGTGGAACTGCAATTAGTTTACAGAGATATAAGCTTATTAAGGTTATATGTTTGCAAGTAAAATCTTAATCTGAAAAATACTGGTAATATGTATGTATGAATCGAAATTTTTACAGTTTACTATTCTCACTTTGTGTGTGAATATGATTTTGTATGTGTAGTGTTACTTTTCATTTCCCTTGTAAAGCATTCTGTAATCTCTGATATTGATAAGTGTTACATTATGTTATTATCATTATGTTTATGTATGTATTATGTCATTATGCATCCATTGTAACTATGTTTATCTCATTCTTTTATCTTTGTTACAACTCATCTCCACACATCTTTCCTTTTGCGATTTGGAGTTAGGGATCACGCAGTGTTAATGTCACAGAATTTAAAATAATGTTCAATTTTTTAAAAAATGATAATGGTCACTGTTTTTGAAAGTCACTGACTTTAGCCTTGTGACAAAACTGTGGGCATGTGTGAACTTTCAGCAGTGTTAAACTTGGTATTTTTCTACACTTTCATGTTAAGTACAATCTGAGTTTTGGATTTTTATTTCTTTGCCTTTGATCCACCCTTTTTGTTTTTTTGTTTTTTTTTAATCAAAGAAAATTGGCAGAAATGATAAGTTGGAAGCAGTCTGGAGGGGAGAGAGGGCAGACTGAATGGAAGAAAACCTTTGAGAGTTTATGTACTCTTTTCTCCCCCTAAAATGCTCACTTTCTCTGCCTGAATCACCTTATACCGTTCTCAGGTTCAGCCTATCAGCACCTTTTTGTGTGGAGCTGGTGTTACCCCACCCCACCCTCGGGAAGATGGCATTATACTGTATTTGGAAGGGTAACAGAGCTCCCTCTATCTCCCTGAGACATGCCACTGACCTGTAATTAAGTCCCATTGTACTATTCAGAGGAAACTCCTCACCAAGCAGACAGAGGGCAGTGTGTGTGGATTTCCAGCAGCTCAGATACCGCTGTGACTAATGCTCCACCACACAAGCTGGGTTTATCAAAAAGGGCCACATGCAGCACACATTAGAGCTTCCATTTTCCCTCCACAGAGAACTCAAAGCTATGTTGATTGGTAATGACATACAATCCACACTGTCCATCTCTCATTAGTGAGCCATTGCTGGCTGTGTCTGTATGTGTTCTCACCGCTAGCTCTCTCTCTGTCCCTGCTTCAGCCTAGCCCCCCCCACCCCCCACCCCCCACCCCCCCACATCCCCAACCCCACCATTCAACCCCATTGATCATGCATGCAGAAATTCAACACACCCCTTAATTCCTGTCCAAATAGCCCCTGTCCCACTTCCAGAGCTTCATCTGCTCATCTGCAGAGGGGTAGAGCATGCCTGTGTGCAGGCAAGACCCCGGTTGCAGTGTGTTAGAGAGGACAGTCACAAATCTAAATCTGCGCCCAAACATCCTGCATTATACACTGTGGGAATTTAACCAGCACTGTCTTTTGCTTGTTCCTATGGTTCAGTGTCAGGAAAACAAAAACTTCTAAACTCCAGACTTCATGCTCCAAACTTTGTAGCAAACTCATGGCCTCTGGTAGGACACAATCCATTTTATACCCCTATGTCAAAGCCGTCATTGTCTTTTTTTGAATTGCTCGGGCGATTGATTGGCTTTAACATTGGCTACCAGGTCACATGTTGAGTCAGTGTTGAGAAGATTAGCCAGAGCTGGCTTCACTACTAATTAAATACTTAAACCCCAGCAATGAATGAGCACACAGCACACAAACCTCCTGCTACACCACATTGCATAAGCCTGTTTGCATTATGGAAGGTGCAATAAGGCGACAACCATATCGAGAGAATATCTCAAACTGCAAACTGAAACAGTCTCTATAGACATTCACTTTAAAACACTTAACGGGGAGTCCATTGAGTTAGTTAGTAGATTAACTAATATCACTGATTCTGCTGAAAGGATGAGAAATGTAACAAACAATGTGTTGTCATGCAAGCAGCAAAACACACAATTATAGGCATATCAAAGGAGCAATATGACTTATGACTGTATTAGAGAAACTTTGGCTACATGTTTACTTAATATTATTTAAACAGGCTGCTGTAGGTGAGGATTGATAACTATTTTCCCAACTTTGACTGTTGGCCAATAGTTGGGAAACTGAATCACCCTGTGGCTTGACTTGACATTTATAGAGCAGACTACAACATGGCCTGTGGGGATTAAACGTTGTATGATTTTTTACAGACCAGTTAAGGTCACATGATCATTTCCTGGCACAAAAAGAGAATTACAATTTGTATTTACATGTGGTGTGTCAGACGACGTTGTTGTAGCGGTAAATTGTGTCTGTGGACACTTTATCGAAACGATGATGGAAATTGCGTCAAGTTAGTCAAAATTATACAGAATGTGACAGGAAGTTTTAAGATTCCACCTTCATAATAAAGGCGTGTTTTAAGGTGTTTAAAAACTTCAGTTAGTTTTTTTTAAAAAAATAACTTACACGTATTTCATATTATATTGTTTACCTTGTTATTTTTTTTTTAGATATCACGGTTGTTTTGCATGTAAGAGATTTCATTTCAATTCAGTTAGGTCAAACTTTTGCTAAAATATGTTATTGATTTAACCTTTTATTATTATGGAAGCTTATTTTTTAAATCATCATATTATTGTAAGAGTGCTTTGATGACAAAAAGCATCAATGTAAACGTTAAATTTGATCATATGTAAAATCTCAGACAACAGTGACTGAATCTCTAACTGAGATTGCACTTCCTAGTTTGAATAAAGATAACATTTCATTTGTTCTTTGTTGTTTTTCTATCCAATTATTCACTCCAAAAGAACATTTTACAGCTGTCCAATTTTTGTGATTGGATTGCAGGACTTTCAGTTTGTCTTGGGAAAGACCTACAAGCCATAGATCATTCAGAACACAAATATAAAATAGTTACAGGTATGTTATTTAGCAATGTAATTTATTTGTATTTATTAACTGTGTATGTTGTAACTGAGAGGGAGTGTGCATTGTATTACATTATTTCATAGCAGTTCATTTAAAAAAAGAATCAATAAGTTACGCTGATTACTTTTAAATGTTAGGCTGATGACATTTTGGTTTATTTGAAGTTCCCCTATTTAACATTTACAAGCAGAATATGTAATTGTTAATTAAAGTATATTTTAATGCCTATAAATCTTGTGGATGCCCATAAACAGACAAATTTTGTAGATTAACACTCAACTTAAATGTCCTCATATTTGCTAACATCTACATTATGTTGTGGGGGAAAAACACTTACAAAGCATTTCTATACGCGTTGTATGTTTTTGAACATTCCCTTTAAATAAATTCACAGAACGCTTCACTCGATTTGCATATAAATGTTAATATAAAGTGTTACCGAAATGTGTAATGAACATGCGCTTGCTCGCGCTACCGGGCTTTTATTTTGGACGGCACTACCGGAAGCGGAGCGGCGGTTGACGACGACAGACTTGACGGCGGAGCCGCGCGCCTCGGCGGCGGGATGAGAGAGAGAGAGAGAGAGAGAGAGACGACAGCGGGACTGACCGGGGGAGGAGGTGGAGTCTGTCCCAGCCTGCATCTGGCCCGCTCCCCTCTCTGTTACCCCGGGCCAAACCCGCCCAGCTCCTCTCACTCACTCTCCGCCTGTTTTCCCGCACGGCTCGGCCCGGACACACACGGCACTTACTCACACACGCAGCGCGGACACGGAATGGAGTCGGAGAGCCAGAGCAGCCTGTCCACCACGGACTCCCCTCACGACCCCTGGTAAACGAAAAACTTTTTTTCCCCCCTGTTTAATTCTCTCTGCTCGCAAACCTCAACAACAAACCTGGTATTCTGCGCGGGGACTCTGGTCCGCAGCCAGACTCACACACCTCCACACTCTCCACACTGAGAGCCTTCATGTAAAACCAGAGATGATACACTCTTACACATACACACAAACACACACACACACACACACACACACACACACACACACGTTTTTACCTCCAGCGTTACACTTTCAAGACCTTTGCAACTACTTTGTCTTCACTGTGTAACCCTATGAATATTAAACTCACGTAATGTTCCTTTAACGAATGCGTTATAGAATTTTTCTTTTTTTTTCCACAGCAAAATGTTCATAGGTGGACTCAGCTGGCAAACAACACAAGGTAAATCTTTTTCCAGCACTTGCTCTCACAAAATGCCACTATGTCTTTAAAAATCCTGGCATGGATTCGATGGAACCAAAAGTTATGTGAAAAACTGTATTTATTAATATTTCTCTTTGCTCGCATTGAATCAGTTTGTTTGTTTTCACTTTTTTAAAAAAGTTTTATATATGAAACCTGTCCCAGAATGGATGCCCGCATTCAGAACTACCATACAGGGAAATGAGTGATTCTTTAAATCTCATTTTAAAAAAAGGAGTGAAATTAAATGATTTAAACTGCAATGAGATGAGGAAGTTTGGAGTTATTGTGTAATTTAAAGTTTTTTGAGCCGTGATCATTTTGTGGACTCTGGTGAAGGAAATCTCAGCGGGGTGAAAAAGTTTGACCCCGTCATCCAACTCCCTGCGAACTTTATTTTTCTTTCTTTAAATGAAAAAGTTGTCGCCTGTTTTCAACCTCTTGACTCATCAGCGCGTCGCTCTCTCCTCTCTGTCTTGTTTCGTTTCCCAGAGGGGCTGAAGGAGTACTTCTGCAAGTATGGCGAGGTGAAGGAGTGTATGGTGATGCGAGATCCGGTTACCAAGCGCTCGAGGTGAGGGAGCTGCGAGCCCGGCCGCTCCTCTCCGCTGGAGCTGAAAGTTTATCTGACCCCCGTGATTCCTCACCGCTCATAACGTATCATTACATGTCAACATCAGTTTCTGTGTCATTAATACCCCCTCCTCCTCCTCCTCCTCCTCCCTCCCTCCCCCCCCTGATGTCTGCAGAGGGTTCGGATTCGTCACCTTTGTTGATCAGGCCGGCGTGGATAAAGTTTTGGCCCAAACCAGGCACGAGTTGGACTCCAAAACAGTGAGTTCTCTGTATTTAATTCCCACCACCAGCTAATCCCATTGCTCAGTGTTTGATTAGTGGATTTTCCGATAATCCACTAGAGAAGTGTAACACTGCTACATTTTAGTATGTTTACTGAGGCTCCACCGCGCTCATGTTTCTCTCAGACCACGTCTGTGTCGGCCGCTGCGTCTGGGATCTGAGCACGTTACGCGATAAAGTCAGAAGTGGACAGCAGAGAGACGCTCGGAGACTGTGCTCTCCCTCTCTCTCTCTCTGCTCTTCAGCCAAACGGGCGAGAAAATGTCACCCAGTGTCAATTTCCATAGAAACAAGGGGAACCGGACAGGGTTGCATTCACTGCAAATCTTTGATTTAGTCTCTGGCATGAGTGAACCAAAACTTTCTGCTTTTTTTTTTTTTTTTTCGGAGCCCGTTGGGTAAACTCGACCTCCAAAAAACAAAAGTTTTTCATTGGAAACGAGCGAACGCAACCTGAAACCGTCAAGGTGCGACAGCGGCAACAAACAGACAAGCTCACGGCTTCCTGTTGATCCCCTAAAAGAATGAAACGGCAAACATAATGACGATAAAGTCAGCCCCGACGCATTCAGGCCCCGCTCACCTGTGAGAACTTAAAAATGTATTAATTGCCCGCAGAGTGTGCGACTGTGCGTGCCTGTGTGTGTGTGTGTGTGTCTTTTTGTTAGTAATGAATGTGGGCCAGTCTGGGAACAATGTGGCCCGTTGGTCGCCATAGGGACCAGTGCCCCCGCCTCTCTCCTCGGTGGGAGTGGTGAGGGCCGTGGGTTACTCACTGTATTGAAATGAGGGGATGCTATTTCTTCTTTTTTCCTTTTGTGGCCCGAGCGACGCACCTTCTCTAGTCTTGGGAAGATAAGTGGAGGTTCTGAAGGAGGAAAAAAGAGACATTTTCTGTCGAAAGTTACAAGGAAATTAGACCTTTTTAAAAAAAAATATGAATCCAAAATTAGCAAGATGAAAGTTGCTTGACAGAGAAGTCACACTGAACTGAGTTTTTTAAATTTCTTCTGGTTTCCCCAGCATGCTCCTGCCGTAATGTCACTTGCAGACACGACAGCTATGACAAGTAGTGCTATCATGGTTGGACGCCACTAACTCGCCATGGGGTTTGTTTCCATAGTGACCCCCCCCTCCCCACTCCACAGTTGAAGAATGGCTCTGTCACAAAAGAAAGAAAAAAAGAGGACGATAACAATGCACATAATTTTCAATCATTTCTTGGATACTAGAAATCAAGACGGCATAAACAGTCACAGTTGCTGGTGAGGGGGGGGGGACATGATACAGTCAGACAGACAGTTGATCTGATGAGCAACTTATAGAGTTTATTCATGGCAGACTCCAGAGGTGATGAGATGATTCCCTCTTTTTAATTTTTTTTTTTCCTTCTCCGCCTCAACTTGTGCATGCGTTAACTCCGCGCAGGGCCCCATGTGGCTGGCAGTTGGGTGTGTCGGTGGCGTTTTTGTGTGCGTGTGTGTGTGTGGGTGGGTGGGTGGGTGGGTGGGGGGGGTGAGTGGCGGGCTGTGGCAGCCTCAGAGTGTGTGTTTGGCGTGGAGAGGGCTCAGT
The DNA here is from genome assembly GCA_016785225.1 of Psettodes erumei. Lineage (NCBI taxonomy): Eukaryota > Metazoa > Chordata > Actinopteri > Pleuronectiformes > Psettodidae > Psettodes > Psettodes erumei. Next base: position 3,419,277 of record JAFBJZ010000781.1, read on the forward strand.
GATCAGCCACAGGGGTTGGATGGTGAGTAGAGTAGGCCTTTTAGTCCGCTCACCCTGCCCCCCTCTCTCTCATGCAGACAGGTTATCCTGTTAGAGAGGGGAGAGAAAATTTTCTCCAGTGGCAACAGAAAGAATGTGCCATGCTGTGACCGACTGAACCGCTCCGGCGCTGGAATTAACAGAGCTTTGCACAGCCGAGAGGCTAAAGAGCAAATACGGTGCTGCGGAGGAATTTATTGGTACTTATTGTGTCGAGCGACAGATGCGGCCCCCGCTTTTCACCAGCGTAGTAAAGGCAGGTTTTACTGTGAATTATGTAACTGCCGCTCCGTTCGTCGCCCGGCCCCGTTTCCTGATATCTGCGAAGTTAGCCACGGCCGACGCAAAACTGCACCTTTTGTGGGACAAAGTTTCCATTCAGCCGCGGCCTCTGAGGTGCGCCGCCGAGAGTCTTCCAGCAAAGTCGCGCTGCTCGCTGCCGAGCTGCGCCGCACGTCTTTGTGGCCCTCGTTAACCATTCCCATGCTGACCTGGGTGGAAGGAAGGGGGTTGGGGTGGGCGATGACCCCGACTGTGATTAGCATGGCTCTCCTAACTAATAGGATTGGAGTCAACGAGCTTGAGTTGCTCCTCAGAGATGTCGAGCGCCGCCCAATCTGCACGTTGCGTTCAGCGCGCTCCCCCGGCTCAGGCCGTGACAGGCGGCGCGCTCGGCCAACTGTTGCACAGGCGGGATGTGGCTGGTCAAAGTGGATTGCCCTGCTTTCATAAACCTCTCTTGGAATTACGCTCAGCCTCTCCCCTGTTACCTTGCCGTGAGTGCACAGAGGTTAGGCCTCTCCTTTAACAGACTTTATCCGGGAGAAAGTGTTGTTTTGAGTTACAGATTCCCTCCACGCCGCATAGGAACCACTCTGCTTCAAGTATAACGTGCGTCTGATGTGTAGAAGTTCAATCACCGCGTTAAGAATTTGCAAAATTGCTGCTACTTCTTCTCACTCATCGCGAAATCATGCAAACGTTTTTTTTGGTTTCAGTCGTTGAACTGCTGGACACAAAATGCCTCCTACTTGTCTGAAAAAACACACAACCGCACAAGTATAAGTTGTGTATTGAACGCGCTCAGATTTTAGGTAAACACAAGGACACTTTCAGCCTTTTAGCGTCAAACTCTGCACAATGAAGCTCAAACATCCAAGTGAAGTGATGTGAAGCGGCGGGGGGGGCTTTCAATACATCATCGCAACGATCACCATTTTTTTCCCATGACACAAAAACTGATTCCATGAATACAGCCACTTCATCTGTCTAACGTCCACAGTTTCCTGTCCACGGGTGTGCTGTGCTCTGCCACGTGTTTGATCTTGTCTGTTTGTGTGTGTGTGTCTGTTTGTTTTTGAATGTGCACAGGAGTGTTGGCCATCAGGAGGGTTGGTGACCGGAGGTGACTATTATCAGAGTAGTCTAGCCACCATAGAAACTAAACAGTAGCGTCTGCATCTGATCCTCCAGTCTTAGCCTGATAGTCTTCTCACTCTGCTCTCTAGAATAAAAGAAGAAAAAAAAAGACCAAAAAAAAACAACAACAAACAACAACAGAAAAAAAACTCTTATTAGAAACAACACTGTTACCCTTACTCTGGTAAACGCATGTGGTTTACCATAGAGGCTGTAGCTCTCTACTGTAGTTCAACTCTACCCTCTCATGGTTACGGACTAATCATAGTGCTGTACTGTCTCACCATCTGTTACTGTAACAGCAGTACAGTGTGGAGTAGTCTAGTTGTTCTCTAGCTCTGTTAGACCAGCATAGACTAATATAGAGGTCTCAGATTCCAAAATTTACAGCCTGTCTATGATTGCATTCTCATGGCATGGTGCGGTTCCCTCTCCAATCTTAACCTTGGCGACGTTCAGTGGGCTCAGCCACGTTATCTATCAATTCTATTGTTTGTTTTTTTGTAGCTGTAGCGCTAAGATTCATATCGAAAGAGAGGTTAAGCATTCGTCCCTTTTCCCGGACGTAAATGCGAGGAGCCGCAGGGCAGAGGACACTTGGGATCGCCTGAGAAAACGTGCGGGACGATGAGCGGTCCCTGTTGTTGTCGTCACTTCCGTCCAAAGCTGAGGGAGGCAAAAACAAACAAACACAGACAAACAAACCTGGGTGGATCTGCTGTCGGTGTGGTGTGAGTGACAGCTCCCTCTCCTCCGTCCCGCCCTCCTCCTCCTCCTCCTCCTCCTCCCCCCCTCCCTCTCCCGCTCTCTGTCTGACACACTTGTGTCCCCCCCCGAGGTGAGGTGTGTTTGTGATTGTAGTGCCCGTGTGAGATTCCAGGAGATCACATGTCACACGGTAGTGACGAGAGAGGCCGGGGTTCGCTGGACCTTCCCGGGCATTCCACCTGAGCACGGCCGCGCACACGCACAGACACACACGCGCGGACATGTACATGTCAAACACACATCTGCGCACACCATTCATAAACTGGAATACAAGGACAAGAAAGTGTGGGACAATAAGACCCTTGCACACATTCATGTTGATTGTACAGTAGACGTACAAACACACGCACACATTGACAATAATCTGACTCGAGAACGTAGAGCAGGCACTCACTTGAATTGAGTTTGTTAGTGTAAAAATGAGTAGTTGATTAACTGATTATTAAAATCAAGTCACTAAACACTGGCTAATGATACCTGAGTCGTTTATCAGTGCAAAATGTTCACTGCTTTCACCTGAGTGTGAGAAGGCTCTGCTTTACATCATGATAAACTTGCAATAATTAGACAAATAAGAGAAGCGCTTTAGACGGCATTCTGGGCTTTAGCAGTTTTCTCATGTGTCATAGCCTCACGAGTTAAATCAAAGAAATAATTGGAAAAAATAAGAGATGATGAGATGAACTGATAATGGAAAGGATGATTAGCTGCAGCCATAACTCTTTGTAACATAAATTCAAAGTCAGCATTACAAAGTGAGAAAAAACAGAAATCTGTATAAGAACAAGCTGGGTTACAGGAACACTTGATGATCATTAGGGCTGGGTATCACTTGAGATTTTCTAACTAAACTTTAGCTAAACAGAAGCAAGACATAAAAAAAAACCTTTGTACAAAAAATTTTGGAATCAGTGAATAAGTCCATAACAGATCAGACATTTCATGCTAACCTTCGGTACGTCACCCTTCTTGGTATCTGACCAAGAAGGTTTGATGCACAGCCCTAATCATCATCAGCAAGAGCAGACGTCATCTCCCACTACATCACTGTGGACTCAGGTTCACCCACACTGATATATACACACACACACACATAGCAGCAGCATACAGCAGCTGCAGTGCATTCAGACCTGGATGTCTGCTGTGTGAAGCAGGTGATCTCAGTGTATTGAGACTGTATTACACTGTAGCTTCGTCTGATGTCAACATGTAGTGAAGTGCAGGTATGATAACCCTTTCAAATAGCGCATGTCTTTGACATCATTGATTTGATTTGGGACTGGTGAATACATTGTTGCTAGGCCAAGAGGAGGCTGGATACAATCCACCTTCATTGATGAGTCGCTACGAAAGATAAAGGCGTGATGTCACCGGGGAAAACCGACTGAGCCGGAGTGCCGCTCAGCTGTGTCACGAACCACAACACTAACCCGTCCTCTCGTTTCCTCTCCTCTCTCCTGCAGATCGACCCAAAAGTGGCATTCCCTCGCAGAGCTCAGCCCAAGGTGAGCGGGACCGTCTCCGCATTGTATGCAGCGTTGAGCGTTTCAGTCTCTTATCTGGGCTAATGCCTTGTAATCTGATGAACATAAGCGGCGCTGACATCACCGAACTGTTATGGGATTGCGTGTTAACGGCAACAACAACAAAAAAAACTTTCACAACTTCAGAAACACAAAGTATTGTTAAACCCACCTAAATGTCTGTATTGTATTTCAAGTACGCTCTGTCCTCATCTGAGGCAGCTTGTCTTCTCTATTCACAACAACACACTGGGAAACTGAAAGAACAGCTTTTCACTGGAAACGACAGCATTTACCAAAATATAGCAGCATTCTCACCTATGGCTGTGTCACAGGCTGTTGTTGCACTGGCTCTGGTGACTCACTGTGTTTCCCAAGCTGCAAAAAGCGCAGTGGAGAAGAAACAAACGACAAAATGAATTATAAATTAAAAAAACAGCAGCACAGATCACTGAACTTTTCTCGATTTGTAAAATGTGATGGTCATGAACACCGTCATCTTGTAGTGCAACACGCAACAGATATTAAAGAGCGACTCATGCCTAAATTAAAAAAAAAAAAGTGGCAGGTGGTGGCACTTGCAATGGTACAAACAACAAAGAAATTAAGTAACAAATTTAGTTAAAATATGTTCACATATATTAATTAAAAATTCACATGTGATCCAAAGCCACAGATTGACTTAGGTCTATAAACAGCTTGTGTTATATTGTGCTAGTGCAAAACAGTACGGTTTTGTATGCCAAATGAAAAAAAATTATATCGTCTGCATTAGTAAACCATTTATTTTTTGTGGCATGGGGGGTTAAATATAGTTGACTTTGTGTTTGTTTCCCCGCTTGTTGCTAAATAAAAGCGGTCTGAGTTACAGCCAGCGCTGACTGAAAACTGCGCTGTGACGTGCTGCTTCTCTTCCGCTTTCTGTGACTCAGCAAGATCCTTTTTTTTCCCACCTCGTCACAAAGACTTGTGAAAGAGAGTGGACCAAAATAATTACAGATGTCAAGTGTTAGCCGCAGCCAGTATTGACTCTGTGTCCGGGAAGTAGTGCATTTTATTCAAAGATCATAGGCACTTCAGGTCAACAAACACCTCAGCAGAACAGCTTATAGGTGGTATCTCTTAATATATTATGTATTTATGAACAATTACTGAGAGCAGTAATACAGTCATACACCTGTTCTATGACTTTTCCATAGAACCTCCTGGACTGATGACTTCATCTTCACTAATGTTCTGTATTCCCTAGACAAGTAGAAACAACATATCTTGTTTTTATCCTTTTGCAAAAAAGGGAACTATTCCTCTATTTGTCATAGAGCTGCAATGATTGGTTAATCGATCCATCAGTAGAAAATGTATAATCAATTTATCGTGTAAATTATTTTTAAAGTAAAAATTCCAAAATTTGATGTTTTTTGCAGGATGGTAAACTGAGCGTTTGGGGTTTTGGACTGTTGGTTGACCAAAATATTTATAATGTCACCTTTGTTCTGTGGCTTTGCAATGGGCATTCTACAGTGTTTAATAACAGTGTCAATTAATGGTAAAACTGGCCAAATAGTTATTAATGAACATAATGGTTAGTTGTAACCCAAATTCTCATCTGAAGCACATTTAATGAGGGATAATGACTATTGTACTTGTGTTTTATATGAGAGCTTGCTTTGTGCTTTAAATCTGAATTTTATTTCCGTAAATTCTTTAGCGTAGCAACAGTAAAACATGACACTGATGTGTTACTCATGATCTCAGGATGCGTTTCGGTTATGTCTGATTCTACTAATACAATAGTTTTATTTCAAAGTGCTGTTATTGTTGAACGAAATTTGTTCTTGAAGAATACAAGGAGAAAAGTAGACGTAAAAAATTTGGTTCATCGGTGCCTTCCCTCTTCTTACAGCTGGTGACTCGAACCAAGAAGATCTTCGTGGGAGGCCTGTCAGTGAACACAACTATCGAGGACGTCAAGCAGTACTTTGACCAGTTTGGCAAGGTGAGTGATGTTCAACAGAGTGCTGAAGCTGACGTGGGGTCAGATTGTGGTCCAAATGTCATGCCGAAAAAACAGCACGGTGGGGTCCGAGGCGAAATAAGGATCGCTTTGTCAGTGCTAACGGATTGACATAAGTTTGTCTCGGTGGCGTGAGCGCAGAAAGAAATCGGCGGCCTGGAAACGCACAGTGCTGCATCCCACCAGCTCCGCCGAGTCTGATTCACCACAAATTCTCAGAGAAAAACTTCACTTGGAGTCGAGCGACTGCCTGGAAGTGAAGGAGTTACTGTGGGGGGCTGGGGGGGGGGGGGGTAGAGAGAAAAGGCTTGACGAGGGTAGGGAGGGAAAAATAACGAGGCTGAGAGGCTCCCGGAGCAGCAGGCGAAGTTAGGGGGACTAGAAGAGGGAACGAAGAGAGAGGGGGAGGAGGAGGAGGGGGAGGGAGAGGGAGGAGGGGGAGAAAAGTTTTGTAGTGAGTGTGTGGTGATCGCGAGGAAGGAGGAGGGATTATCAGAATCTGAATTAATCTGATGTAACAGCTGCTCCTACCCGCAACCCCCTCCCGGCCCGTTACCGTGGCGACCTGGCTTGCCCATTGTCCCCAAGTAATTCTGTGGGTAAGGGGGTTTTGTTCTGAAGGAGGGAGGGATGAGGCGGTGTGTTCGGGGGTGTTAGCACGAGTGTGTGCGCTGGGTGGGGGGTTAACTCGGGGGGGGTTCAGCAACGATAAATACGACGAGGCGGACGAACGCTCGAAACCCCCGAGACTCACGCCGTAACTTTTACGTGGGTTCTTTAATGTGCCTGTGCTCCTTCATACGTTTCTATGAAAAAGTTTGGCCGAGTTACTTATACGGTGAGGTCTCTGACTGAAAGGCAGGAGGCAGAGAATAGATGATGGGCTGACAAAGGCACCGACAAGGGAGGGAGGGCCCGATTGAGAGAGGTTTGCAGAGGCGTAAGAGAGGGAACTGGGGCAAAAGATGGGGTGTGTGTATTGGGGGGGGGGTGACGAGGGCCATTATGCCTCTGTACAAAGCTGGACAAATATTTTGTTAGTTTGTTCAGAAGTTATCTGCATACTGGAGGTTTCTGGCTCGTTCCTGTTCCCAAACCAGAAATCAATAATATTTGTGATTTTTCAGCACTGCGTGTGGCTCATCCCCAAATTTTTTTTTTTCTAAATTTTGGCAAATTTCAGATGGACACTCCGCGGCACGAGCCCTTGAAACTTTTCAAAGTCGAACCCGGGAAGACTCAGTTCTCGCCGCCGCGTTTCCGACTGCACGGCTCTTTATTTTCAGCGCCGGAGGTTTGGCCTCGAGTTTCTCTGTGCTCCCTCCTCAATCATAACGTCTAGATGAATTTTTGCCGAGAGAGATATCTAGGGATGGACGGTGAAATGTGGGCTCCAGCCATCCATGGAAGTTCCTGATTAGACTGCCTCACTGGACCTTTTGTGTCCCGTCCTGGTGAGGACAAAGGAGCGCGGAGAGGGATGGGCAGGGGATAACAGGGAAGATGAGAGGTGGGAAAAAAAAGGATAAGAGGGAATATTGTCCGGTACGCCATTAAAACGCCCGGTGTTTGAAATATCGAGCAATGATGTGCAATGAACTCAGCTTGCGGTGTTTAACGGGAACTGCGGGCGCTGTCGGGATGTTTTGATAGCGTCCTCCGGTGCGACTGTGCGCAGCTTCAGTTCATGCCGGGATTGTATACGCGTTCGCGCACTTGCCTCGGTAAATCTGTTTTTCTGCCGTGTGCTCAAATTCAGATCTTAGCTCGCCAAGATGGAAAAAAAAAAAGTTGTTGTGCGCATCTTGCTGGAAAGCTGGAAGGAAGCAGTGACTTGAGAGGCACCAAAGTAACAGGTCCTCTTTCACGCTGACACTCCTCACTCACCTTTGACCTTTCCGTAGGCAAACTGCCCTTGGGGGTCCACACACACACTCACACAGGCTCACACACTGTGTGCTAGTTTGTGTGACAATGTGACTATGACAAATTATTCAGTGGACCATATCCAGTAAACTTATTATAGACCGAGAGCACAGATTCGTTTACCAAATGTTTATTTGGACCTCTGTGTGCAGACTGGTCGTATAAACATGTCAGCTTGTGGCAAGAGAAGTGTGTGGGGGGGAGAAAGAGTAGGTCAACTTTGACATAAGAAACTGTGTGTGTGTGTGTGTGTGTGTGTGTGGAATAGACACCTGTGTCTTTGCTCTATAAAGGGAGGCCGGGCTGGAGGGAGAGGTCAAAGGGAGAAGAGGAGGAGGAATTATGGCTGACTGTGCCAACAAACAAAGCCTCCAGGCCTCTTTGTTCTCCGTCTCCCTCTCCCTTTGTCTATTCTTTCTCCTCCCTTTCCACTTTGACCCAATCCTTTTTTTTCTTTCCCTCTCTTACAGGACTCTCTGTATGCTCTCTTTCACCGTATCTCCACCTGTCGCTATTCCTCTCGCTATCAGCTCTCCCCTCTCATCGAGTCTCCACCTGCCCACAGGATTCACCTTCCTGCTTGTGACTGGCTAATTTCTTTTTTGTGTGTGTGTGTGTGTGTGTGTGTTTCTCTCTTTGCGGCCCTCTTTGTCTCACTGGCACTCTCCCACTATTCATAAAGCATATTTGATGTTGGCTGGAGCTCTTTTATAAGGACTTTTTGTACAGTTGCCATGGGAATGTCAAACTTTAGTGGGGAGCAGGGGGGTGGATTATGTGATCTCTGTGAGAAGGATTGTGACCGGGGCAGTTTAGCAGCAAACACAACCTCCAGCTCTCCGTGCTACCCTTTAAGCCTGTTTGCCATGTACAGTATTTCTTACATTTTCCTGCCTCTGCTCCCTCGGTCTCCTCTTTGTAACCTGTCGCTTGTCTCCAGTCCCCTGCCGCCCCTCTCCCCCTCTTCCCCCTCCTTTCTGTCCATCTGTTGCTGAGTCTCCCCTGCAGAACTTGAGAAGGGCTGAGGTCAAGCAATATGCCACGTGGCAAAAGAGAGAGAGAGAGAGAGAGAGAGCGCTACGTTAAGAAACCGTGTTGTTTGTCTCCCCCCCAGGTCGACGATGCCATGCTCATGTTCGACAAGACCACCAACAGACACAGAGGTGAGACGGACTGATTCCCTCCCTCTCTGTTTTTGCCCCACATCTCTTCCTTTCCTTCCCTTCCTTAGTTTACGACTCTTCCTCCAGTCCTTCCTGGGAGCCTATTGATCCCCCCCCCACCCCCCACAGGCCTCCTTCCTGTGGGCTGAGCTGGAGGAGACGAACGGGGCTAGTCTAATTAGCCAGTCCGTTAATCGGGATCAGGATAAAGCCTCCTTAAGCACCTCCTCCCCACCCTGGGACTGATCGATTATGACAGCCTACCAGCTTTGCCCGGACCTTCTGGCCAGGAAGGAGGGAAGAAAGGATGAGTGCAGAATAGCAGCATTGAAGTGGGGGAGGTTGGGGGGCAAATGTGTTAAGCGGCTATTACAGCGCTGATTACCGGAGACTAATAGATGCGGTGCTGCACAGAAACGCCTACTGTCTAAATCCACCGCACACTGTGTGAAATTTATATTCTTACTATATTGCCTTGTCCTCACCAGGGTTCGGCTTTGTGACGTTTGAGAACGAGGACGTGGTGGAGAAAGTTTGCGAGATCCACTTCCACGAGATCAACAACAAAATGGTGAGCCACTGCGCGTGTGTGTGTGTGTGTGTGTGTGTGTGTGTGTGAGAGACATCCCTGGAGTCGTCACTTGATTCAGAAGCTAGAAGCACTGATTTGCGGTCTGTCTGGAAACAGGTGGAGTGCAAGAAAGCTCAGCCCAAGGAGGTGATGTCCCCCATGGGCTCGGCCAGGGGACGCTCTCGGGTGATGCCCTATGGCATGGACGCCTTCATGCTGGGCATTGGTATGCTGGGTAAGTTGGTATTGATCTGGACAGGAAGGATGTGGCTGTACACCTGAGCCTGACAGTGACTGTTCCTGCATCAAGGCCCCAGCTGCCTGAAAGGTCACATGGTGCCACGTAGGGCGAGAGCTGACCACTGAACTGTGCTGCTCGCCTCCGCTCGTCTCTCTGCTTGCCCTGCAGCCTCGATTACCTAGCCCCAAAACTTCAGAAGTGATCAAAAAGTGGCGCGAATTTAAAAGAAATCCAACAATTTGTAGAAAAACCTTCCTGAAATACTAATGAGCCGTATACTTTTTAGCCATATATTACACATAGTTGTGATAATGATTATTTCACACTTGTTTCACACACTTCAGATTTTATAACAGTTATTTTTATATATATGAAGGCCAGAATTGTAGTGTTGCACTTCTGAAAGGTTTTGAGACTCACGGGTGGCGGATTAAAAAAAGATCGGTCAACGCAACGGTAACATCGGCAGAGAGGTGCTACCTTAAGATCCTACATTTCCCATCATGCAACCCCCAAACAACTCTACTGCAGGCATTCTGTTAAAAGTTTCCTAATCTCATTTTACAACTGTTTGCACCTCAAGCTGAGCAGCACTCCCCACGGCCAATAAAATGATCCTCAGGTGTAAAATCAAAGGCCCGGCCCTTTAACGGTGCCATCCCTCTCGTTGCCTTGAACGTTATTTCTACATTATTTTCATGGTAAATCCAAATCATTGACAGATTTTTGTTGTAGTCTCAGTCATCAGGACCTGTTGGTGGAGCCGAAGCTAACACCAATGCCGCCACCTACTGTTCAGTTTGAGAATTGCACCTCTTCTCTTGCAGTAATGCAGTGATTTCCTTTCGACAGTGTAGATAAGGGGATATTTAAAACACATATGTAAAAAAACAGCTGAGACAACAACAATAATAATTAATGGGATGCGATATTTTGTGTAGAATGTCAACCACCTGCATGCAGTCAAAGACTATACAAGACCTCACTCTTAGGGGCAACACAACCACACGGCTAAACTACTGTCAAGTCAAACATTTCATTTCAATCACACACTGCTACTGGTTTGCACAGACCAAAATCCAGTGACCTTTTTTTTGCCATAACAGTTGACTGTGATTTTGTTTCCACAGGTTACCCAGGCTTCCAGACAGCCACCTACACCAGCCGGAGCTACGCTGGCATCACTCCCGGATACACCTACCAGTTCCCTGGTAATCACAGCACATTTTCTGCTCCCGATGCACCGAGTTGTTTCTGTCACATTAACTGAGAAGAAAACACACAGCCACATTTAGTTAGTGAGTGCAAGGGCTCATCGTTGCAGCTGCATGGTGCTGAGCGGGACAGAAAAGGAAACACACCTAAACATACACTGCATTCAGTGACTTGTGCTCTAAAGTCAGATCATCTTAAAGTCTTCTAGTTTTCGGCCGGGGAATTAGAAACAAAGTAAAATAGCAAATATTCGTCTTTCCTAGGAAGTAACGTTGTTTGGTGAACGACTGTACATCTCAAAATGCATTTATTCACTGAGCAGCAGACAAAACTGTGGTTGAATGAAGTGGAGTCCTGTATTGAATGATTTATCAGGGGAAAAAATGTATACAAGTGCACAATCAGTAGCTGGTGTAATTTCATATTGAACTGACAGTAGACACACTGTCACAAATACAAACATGTTTCCACAGAAGCACATGAAACACTCTGAGTGTAAATGGCTGCTTGTAAAATATCAGGGAGTGGAAATTGCATATTAGCTTGTGTACAAGTGTGTGTGTGTGTGTGTGTGTGTGTGTGTGTGTGTGTGTGTGAGTTTGGCTGTGTATTTCACCACAGTGTGTGAAGATCATCCGGGAGTTAAAAATTAGATGTCCGTCAGTGAAAGCTATGATGAAAATCAACATAATCTTTTGAAATTTAGTTATCAGTTTGTATGACATGTTATATTTTCTTCTATTTCATAATGATGTATCATTTTTAACACCACTTTTTAAAAAAAGAAAAAACAGAAACAACAACATCCTTCCGTCCTTTGATTCCTGTGTGCATTCCTCAAACCCTTTTTGTGTACTTGCTCACCTATGAGGTGTTTCCCTGCCTGTATGTGTGTGTGTTCTCCTCGCCGGCGGTGGTGGTGTGTGTCTCAACCGCGCTCTGATGTTTCTGTTTTTAGAGTTCCACTTAGAGAGGACTCCCCTTCTGACTTCACCCCACCCCCCTGAGCTCACAGGTCAGTCAGTCCCTCCTCTGGACTTTACAAGCAGCATGCCGTCAGCCTGCTACACACCACGTTAGCATCGACACCTGGTCACCCTTTGGTTTGCATGTTTGTGTTTGTCAGTCCTCCTCGGTCTCGAGCTGAAGGCAGGATTGCTGACAGTAAAGAGGAAGGTTTTGTGGTTTGCTTTAAAGTTTTGTTCCACTTAAAGATGTGTATTTCTGTAAGATAAAATGACGTACAGGACAAATAACTCCAGCGCTCTCATTGACGATTTATGCATCTGTGCATGACTAGGTGTTCTGAAATCACTGCAGTGAGACTTGAAATTATTTCTTTTTAGTTGACTATACAGTGTACTTATACACAAGGATTTTAATCTGGATTTTGTATTTCTTCTCTTTTTTTAGCCATTCCCCTCACAGCATATGGACCAATGGCAGCGGCAGCAGCAGCAGCTGCAGTAGTCAGAGGTATGGAAATGAATAAATGCCATCTCGATTTTTGGATTAAGCCCCAAATCCAGATTTGACAGGATTTTTTTCATACATCTCGATGTCTGAAATGAAATACACATGAATCAAAAGTTACTTTTTTTAATTAAAAAAGTTTTAGCTCATTTGCATATCCAATTCCAATTTATTTTCTTAACTGCTCATTTAGTTATAGCTGGATGTGTGTGCTAATATGCTTGCAATGGAAATGCTAACCTGCAAAATTTACTTCAGCCTGCCAGCATGTCAAAATTTGCTAGATAGCACTAAACACCTAGCGCAGCTGAGATCGATGAGTATGTCATTAGTTTTGTGGGTGTTTGGTCTTGAAACAAAGCACAATGATGGCCTCCATGAAAAGTCAAGGGATCAATAAGGTTATTACAGTTCATGCTGAGGGGAACATGAATGGCTGTCAAGACACCTCACGGTGGCACTAGAGAAAAACATCAGGAGATCAACAAAGTCAGTTGGATTCATCCTCTCAGGACCAAGAATGTCTGTACAAAATATATATAATCGTTAATTTCAGTGAAAGACAGATCAGACAAATTACTCTAAATTGCAGTTACCTGAAAACCAAATCCAAATTACAAGCCTTCAGCTACATAGACAGGGGATCCTATGTACCCTATTACAACCGCAAAGGTAACATTCTTATTTTCACTTCTAGGCTCTACTCCATCTCGCTCAGCTGGATTTTTAGGTACGAGCAGCCCGGGGCCGATGGCAGACCTGTATGGAACAGCCAGTCAGGAGTCAGCTGTCAGCAGTTACCTCAGCGCTGCGAGCCCCGCCCCAAGCACTGGATTCAGCCATAGTCTGGGGGTGAGAGACCGTCACTTCTGATTATGTATTTGAGTTCTGTTTTGTAATAGTTTCTGTGCTCATTCCTTAACATAACTTAAGCTGCTGCTTTTACATCCAATCGAATGAAACAATAGGTGCCTTTCCTTCTAAATAACTTGTAAATATTACAATATCAAATTGAAGACACAAGATTGTAAAATTCATTAAATCCATTAAATGTAATGCTGCAGCCAGCAGCCAACGCTAGCACAAACACTAGTAATGGGGGGCAGCTAGCCAGACTCAGTCCGCAGAGAACAAAATCCTCTGTCTCCAGACCTTGTGCAAAGCTAAGCTAATTGGCTACTGACTGTAACTTCCTATTGAATGGACAGAGTGGTGTCGATCCCGAACTTTGACCGTAAAGCCAATGAGTGTATTCCTTAAAACTATTGCTTTAAAGCTATGGCATTGGTATGGATGTTGAATCTATTCTGCTGTGAATACAAGAAAAAGAAGAAGCAGATGCAAGTCCAGGCTCATCGTCATTTATATGAAAAATCTGTTTTCCTTTTCCACCACCGCCAAGGATAAAACATTTTTTTTTCTAAAGTTTGCATGTTTTCTTAATCAAATTTTTTCTTTTTCAGATTTATACTGCTAATATTTATGCCGCCTAAAGCTGCCTCAAATTAGAGCCATGAGCTTTCGCTGGAAGTTTGATTATTTCAGTGTTGCTGTGTGCCATTATGATTAAGGATGTGTCATTTTCATTCCAGCAAAACATAGCAGCACTGTCGGAGAAAAAAAAATCTGAATAGAGGAAATCAGAGTCTGCAGTTTGCAAGCAGAAAAGTGACCTTTAAAGTTGTATTTCTTGCTCCCGCAGGGCCCTTTGATCGCCACGGCCTTCACTAACGGATATCACTGAGAGTGTGAGTCGACCTTTTTTACCACCCAACATAGAAAATGATTTTGATGAACCCTAAGAGTAATCATCATGGTTTTTGTGTCAGTGCAGAGCGCTGTAGACTGAGAGCTGGAAGGAGTTGAAGCTGCTCTGTAGCTGATCTAGCCTGGCTCTGTCCAGTCTACCCAGTCTCCAGCTGGGGTGGCTGGACCTTCAAACCCCCCCCAACCTGGCGTCAGCCTGAACCCAGCCGACCCTACTGATGCCTCACTAAACTCCACCTCCTGAGGAAAAAAAAGAATGAGAGTTCATAAAAGGAGTGAAAATGTTTATCGCTACATGTAATAGCAACACATGCAGATGCTGAAATTTTAGGGTTTTTTTCTGTTTTTCATGTTTCACTTTGCTGTTTTTTTGTGATGGCTGCGTTGTTTTTTTTTCTTTATCTGTTTTGGACGCGTTTTATCGGGTTTTTTGAACTTTGACCCTGATCTCTTTGAGATAAGAGGAGTTAAATCTCCATGTGAAGCCTGTTTGAAGGTCAAGAGCTGTAATTTGTACTGGAAAACTGTATATTTGTCTAGGTGTCTATACTAGATCATACTGAATTTTAACAAACATTTGTGATTAATACTATTTCTTGAGGACGTGTCAGAAAGTGTATATCTTGGTAGGTTTTTAACAAAGACTTGTTATACTAATAATGGTAAGATGACAAAGGTCATTAGTCACAGTTACATAACATGCCTACATGAGCTGTACAATTTTGTAAAATATTGTAAATATGACTGGATTCTGGGGGGCTTGGGGGAGGGGGGGTGAGCTAATTTTGTGTCTGGGAGGTGGGAGGCTTTGGAGAAATGTGTCGGAAAGCTTGACTGTTACGTATCATAGTTTCACATGGAGGTCAAGAACATTTCAGTTTGTCTGTCAATGTAAGACCAGCCATACACTGGATTTCTCTCCAGGCATTTATGAATGATGTTTCATCTGAGTCTGTTACTGCATTCAGAGGCTGCGTCACAGCTGAAACCCTTTAAGCTTTGAGTCCAGCGGGAGAGAGGCTGAATCTGGAACACCGCTTTCGGGGATGTAAAGGTGCGAAGACACGCTATCGGGAGAGGGGGGAAAAAAATGCTGTTTTCTTACTTTGTCATATTGTTGTTTTAACTGTGATTTTCAATATGTGATGGTTGTTTGTGAAGGAAAATGAAGGACTAGCATGCAGGAGCGGTCATACTACACGGTTAGCATGTGTATGACTGAGTCACTCCGCAGGTTGTGTTGATGTTTGCGTGAGCATGTCATATGGTTTTATACACATTGGTTTCCAATGTGCCATGTGCTGTTTTTTGGGTGGGGGTGGGGGTTGGGGGGTTGTACCTCATTTGCAAATGTGAAATTTAAATCTGACTTTTTTATTATTACATTAACATCTGTGTCAAAATGTGGAAGGTTAAACCTTTCTTGAAGGGGGGGTGGTGTTATTAACTTTTGTTTACCTGTCACCCCCCCCTCCAATCTCTCAATCACAGCAAATCCACTGGAGGTCACAGATTGTAGAAATGTGAAAAAAAACTATTTTTAGACCAAAACGATTATGTTCAGAGCTACTAGAACGTTGCACTGGCCTATCATGATAAATGTGTTTTCCTTTGAATGTTAGCTTAAGAACAAAGCACTCTCGATCTTCAAGATACCAGGTTTTACATTTTGATACACTCGCTTACACTGCTGCGAGCTACCATGGTAGTTCATACTTTGATGCTGTTTTCACTGAAAAATAACAATCTTGTCAACACTGTAACATTTTCTGATTTTTTGTCTTTCCTGTCATGTTTATTCCTTTGAAAAAAAAAACTTTTTAAAATTCCTAATAAATTATTTTAAAACATTCCACTTTTGTGTCCTGTTTGACTTTTTGTACACATAGTGACCCATGTCCTCATGAACACGGTGAACATGATGCATTGTTTAGGGTTTGGGACCCAATGGAAGATTCGCACTTGTATGAATTGTGGCCCAATGAAGAATACTGGTACTGGATGGCATAACACTATGCCAGTGTGTAGCATTATCTCTTTTCTCCTTGATGCATTGTACTTCAATAGATGTCTGTTTATAAGTCAATCATCTTCCATCTGCTCACACCACAATTAACACATGTTCAAATAAAGTAAGAATACTTTTCAAATTTGCGAAGCTATTTATTTTTCTCATAGTGGGGTGTTTATGTTTTTTAGCATTATGCTGTACTGGCATTAGATGGTGCTGTGCGGCCCTATTCACAGTTTGGTCGTATTAGTCTGTACTGCATGCCAGGTGACAGGCTGTCATTCATTTTTGCATATAACAAAAACCTCAACATGAAGAAACCTCATTGAACAACTGCCGATGAAAGACCACGATGGACCTTGCTGCTGTGATAAGTTAAAACCTTGTGTACAACAAATTTTGTTCAAAATAATGAGAAAATTGTAATGAATTATTTAAAATTTGTTCTAAATTCCTATATTTCACATTTTTTAATATATATTACTGTAAATTTGTAATAACTTAATATGAATGTCTAACAAATTGCGATAAATGTTGTTACTTAAATATGTGTGATAAATTACTATACATACACATACTAAATTATGTAATATCTTTGTGTCTTTTGTCTTTTCCATATCCTGATATTGTTTCTCAGTAACGTTCCCTCAGTGACATATCTGCTGGCCTGAGACTTCAGTCCGTCTGTTCTCCCCCCACATCTCTCTGTTAGCTGATTTCTCTCTTCCATCATCACTGCTCTGCTGCCTCCCCTCCCCTGCCTCCGCCTCCACTCTCCCAGTGTTTCGCCGCTGTTGCTTCACCTCTCTGCTTTAACTGCCTCGGGGGGACGTTGCATGTAGCCAGTCATGAATGCCAAGCCCTCGCTGCAAGGAGTGTCTGACCTTGTGAAGAACAGAGAAGCTCAGGAGATCCCCCCTCTGAGGAACTACCTCTGTCTCACCATGTTCACCTGCTTCTGCCCTGCGTGGCCCATCAATATTGTGGCCCTGGTCTTCTCAGTGTTGGTGAGTTATGCAGAACCAAAAGTTTGATATTTCTGGACAAACCTGGTTACTATTTATGAACAGTAATGGGATAGAATACTTTGTTTGAGGTGACTATATGATGTTTAGTTACCTCTGTCAATGCATTTAGACCAGTCAACATGTGAAATGGATATGTAAATCAGAGAGGAGAGTGTAGAATGATGGTTTAAGTGATTCAGGTATATTTGGATATTAAATACTGTATTAAGTGGGAAATGTGTGTATTTAATCAGCGAACCTGTTCTGTATAGTAACATGTGAACCATAATGAAGTTGAGATACAGAAATAGCCTCTTCACTTCTCTGAAATGCCTGGCCACAAGATCAGCAAATGCCTCTGCTGATATGGGCTATGATAAAATACACTTCCAGTTTATGGCCTAACCAAGTGCCAAACACTTTCAGAAAATTCTAACACAATTTTTCTCATCTGTGTGTAAAACTCTTCTTCAAAAGCAATATCCACAAGCTTTCCCTCCTGCCAGGACAACATAACATTTAAGAAGTTAAAGCATTAGATAGACACAACACATTTAGATTTGTCTTAAGTCTTTGAGCTGTCTGAAGGGACCGAGTTGTGTCGAGTCGATGTGCCAACAGCAGCTGTGGCATCGTTGTAGCGCTGAGTAACAGGATGAGGCATGAGAGCACAGCAAACCACTGTTTTTCACTGCACAAATATGAATTACAGTTATCAAGAAACACACATGCAGGGAGACAAATGTGCAGAGAGTAATTTCTTTCTAAATGTTCAGAACTGATTCCCATGAATGGCTTATTTTTGTGTCGATGAGAAAGGTTCGACTAGTTTCATCTTCATAGTGCATGTGTGTCCTAACATGTACACAATGAGCACGTACAGTACATCATCAGCAGTGCTGCTTTGACTCTCTTTAAAAATCTCCAAAATGGTTTTGACCATTCACTCACCCACATAGGCCCAGAGGAGCTACAGTGAGCAGCACTATGCCGACTCCCAGCGGCTGGGACGGAAAGCTCTCCACCTGGGGATTGTTTCTTTTGTCATCGGTCTCATGATCATCACTGCATATACCATCGTGCACTTTACTACGGTATGGATGCAACACATATGATGCAAAATTTCCCAGAACTATAGACAGACTTCAAGTTTTTTTTCTCCCTCCACAGCATGTGGTGTGACATATTGAGGAGGAAGAGGAGGTGAAACTGAAGAAGAGGCGAAACCGTCATGGAGACATCAGCTCCATGGGATGATGGAGGAGCTCTGCTTGGCTCAAGAGTTCTGGAGGTTTTGCAAGAGCTGGCAGAACCTAGAACCCAGCCAAGCCCACCCTGATCTCAGCTGCTGTGCACTTGATATTGCAATAAAACATTTATATATTTGCAAGGTGAAAGAAATGATCATGCAAAGGTCCTTATGAAAGAGGATCCTACCAGTGCTCCCAGGGATGGAAAGTGAGACAAATGAGCTAATGTGTGTTCAACTCTGTTGTTTGATTCTTGATCATGAGTTATTAATAAATTGTGATCTAACATTGGCTAACATTGTCAGCTAACATTGTCAGTTCCAAGAGGAATGTCATATTTCTGAAATATTGATCTGTGTCACTGTACATGTTGTATGCAAAAAAAACGATAAAAAAAACATTTTACTTTTAAAAAAAACATGCTCTGGTAAAAAATCCCAAAATGCCAAAGATGACTAAAAGCTCAGTTTAATTTGGAAATGTGTTATTATTTCTTTAGAAAATTACGTGTTGTCATATTTCCTGAAATGGAATCAAAGACAAAGATCAAAAAGGCACATTTCATAACTTACACTGGCGAACGTGTTTCTTCTTTTAAAAGACAATGATCGAACATACTTCTGGGGACATCGCCACAGTATAATGATGTGCAATTTTACACAGCGTGTTCAATGACACAGCAATAATGATGGCGGGCGGTTTCATGATACTGTCTGATCTCACACCCATCTTTGACACCTGCTGCAATTAGTTGAGTCTGAGGGATTGTGTACTCTGATATGTAACATTAACACTGTGACAAAAATAGAGCACACAATATTATCTTTAGGCTTTGCTGTGATCTAGCATGTTAATTACAGAGAAAATAAAGATTTAGTCACCCACATATCAAAGTAGAGAGTTTGCATAACTCTTCACTGTGGTTTGACCTGGATCTCAGCAAAAGCTTAAAAGATAGTTGAGGAGTTTAACTGGTACCAGGAATTTAAGACTGATGACTGACTTTGTAGTCATACTGCTGGAACTGCAGCCACGTGTCTTTGACACATATGTGAAAGGAGAGGCAGAGCTGTAAACTGATCACCAGCTGTTAGTGAGCTGGATGAGATGACAGTGAAAGCTTCTGGATGGGTGTGGTAACCCCCCCAAACAAAAAATGCAGGAAGGATGAATTAGATAGGCTGGGTACATGAAATCTGAAGTTCACCATAGCCACTCTCGGACTTGCTGGTGATCTTTTTTGATTGGTTGGGACCTGGGGACCCGCATCTGCCATCTGTCCTGTTGTCCACGAAGCAGGAGCACTGCTGAACTTCAGTGAGGACAGAGCATAGGAGGCAACGCAAGAAGGAACTACTGACCCATGCGACGACGACTCTGTCAAGGAGGCAGAGTTCAAGGACTGAGGGGAAGTTTTGTTCACCTCTCTGGTGGACCACCTCTTTAACATCAAGGATATGGGATGGGTCATGGTGCTGCAGATCTAGTCTACGTGTGTTTCGTGACCTTTGAGACTTTGCTCATGATAATGTCCTGCAAAACACTGGAGTGTGAGGTTTTTTCCTTCATGCACACCAGGAGCTGGAGTGTGAAGTGGTTTGAATGACTACCAGAACACACGACAACACAGATAACGTATTTGACTTGAGAATGTCCTCATGCCTCTCCCTGGGGAGAGGAAGACCGGGACACTGACCTGGACCCAGACACGCAGCAGATGGAGACCTTCCATCAGTATGAAGAAAGTGCAAACAAAAGCATTTTTGAATGGATAAGATAACCCATGTAAGCTTATCCACTTCAGTTCTAAAGGACAAAGCAAAACTGTCACTTATTTTGCTTTGTGAAAAAATATATAAATCTATGAAAAACATAAAGTTTGGAGTGAACCAGATATTTAAGGTCATCCAAAATCAGTAGTACGGTATTAATGCTCATACTCTGACTGGACTGTACACCCCAATGGTGTTTCATATTGATACTACTATTTTACATTTGCTTTAATCTTCAGTTTGTTGCTGCAGTTCACCCCAAGAGACAAACAGTGAACTTTCCTAATGCTGAAATCCTTATGTCTTTCTTCTTTTGAGTGTGCACAGTTGCAGTCTTTAGATATGTGAATTGGAGGAAACTGGATAGCCGTGAGAACGTCTCAGAGAAAACTCAACGGGATATGGAACAAGGACACGCTTTTTGTTTTGTTTTTGCTGAGCTGCAGAAATTTCACAGTTTTGCTGACTATGGCTGTCTGCTTTACACGCCACCCCACTGTTAGGATACAAAATGCGTTTAAAAATAAAGTTACAAAATCATGAGGTGAAGAAATTATTCATATAAATTTTGCATTTTTAAAAATGCTGCAAACACATTTTGGGCATTGGCTCTCTGTGGTTTTCGGCTCGTGACCCCTTCGAGTGAATCAGTGACCCCTCAGCAATTGTATTTCTGCTATTGGCCTGTTGTCACAGTTGGTGACCACGTTGTGATTTCATCCAAGAGATGCAGCTAAAATACGAATATCACCCAACATACACGTGCTCTTGTGGTTTTTTAAATGTGAAACCCGGACATTTGTCTTTGAAAACACGTCATTTAGGGAGAACCAAAAATAGTTGGCGACAATAGGGTTAAACTTCAACCCCGAGCTCGAGGACAGGAGGCGGAAGAGGTGTTGCTTTCTGCGCTGCACACTGACACACGCACAGCTGAAGTTTCCTCCAAATGGCGAACGCCTGATTCCAAGAGACTAAAGAAGGAAAGAAAGAAATAAAGGTGGGTGAAAAGAAAGAACCCTGCACATCGTGGTTGTGTGGGGTGGTGAACGCTGCTCCGCCTACTGATAGTGTTTTTTTTCCTTTTGTTTTAGTCCAGGAGGAAAACTTCTCCGGTTCAGAGACGGAAACAGCGATAAGGACAAAGCACGATTTGACACCCGGGGACCACTAACAGATGCCCATTGGTGCTGCGTTTGATACAGGAAACCCGTCTGACGATATTTAGGTGCGCATTGTGTGCTTGCGTTGTTGTACTGTAGCTGGTCGGCGCGGGGATCGCCGCCGGGGGCTCCTGGTCCGACTCCATCATTGTGTGTGTGTGTGTGTGTGTGTGTGTGTGTGTGTGTGTGTGTGTGTGTGTGTGTGTGTGTGTGTGTGTGTGTGTGTAGCAGTGGTTGATGCCGCCGCGATGGGGAACAGCAGCAGCGACAGGTCCAGCGGGGGTCAGGGGGAGAGGTCGTACAGGGATGGACAGCAGGGGGGGAAAGAGGCGTGTCCCAACATCCTGATGGACAGCGCGGAGGACGGAGACCTGTTCCAAAGAGAAGATCCAAAGGTATTGTCTCTTACGGTCCTGTTGTAGAGCTTGTGCAATGAGATCAAATTTAAAACTTACAAATCCCACCCTTCAGTTTTCGCATTTTTCCCCACCAGTGTTTTCCCACTTTAATAGTTTTTTATTAGTAATCTGAAGCAAGACATTTCTCCAAATAATATTTGTGTGGCTGATGATATTCTTTGAAAACAAGAGATCTGAAATGTATTCAAAAAGCAAAATAATTATATTTTGGTCCTTTTACTTTTATCACACACCTGCAGAATCTTATTATACTGTGTTTAAAGAAGGTTCCAACCCAAATGTCACATTATTTTTTTACAGTTACAGCATGAAGGAAAACAGTTTTGCTGTTGAATTCAGGTTCTGTTAAGAAGCGCTGTCACCTGAGCTTCAGAGCCAAAGAGCACTGCGTTTACTTCCTGTTATGTGTGAGAAAATCCAATTTGTCAGATAAACAGAGAGCAAACGAGGATAAAGGGGATAATGTGATTCTTTTGAATTCCTTGGGATGAAAAGATTCTTGTTCAACAACCAATTTTGGAAGTCTCGGGATAACAAGTTTCCTGGAAGCATTACTGTGTTTACAGAACAGTCCCACCCTCGTGCGGTGCAACATTATAGGTTTACACAAAATAAGGGCTGTGAAACGTTTACACTGATGGACAACACATTTTCAATCAAACAAGGCTGCGTTTATGCATTTCTTATCAAACTTAATATTTAAGACAATCTTAAAGACTAGTCATTTAATCTATCATTTACATTGAGCTGGTAGGTGTCGCTGCGACTACGCAAACAGATTTGGATTCATCCGACTTACCAAAAACTCCAGAATGACGAAGCGCATGGGAAAATGTCTGAGAAGCCTGTGTTTTATGTCTGTTCTCATGAGCTCTTGTGAGGAGGATACACAAAGCCAAACGTATACACTAGCACATAAAAACAGCGGAATCAATTTTCAGCTCCCTCCCAGGTGGTCATTGTTAGGTGTCGTGTTGCGCTGGAGAGACTGAGGCTGCTCTCATTAACACCATAATACGCTGATATCACACTCCCCAGGCTCCGCAAGAAATACAGGAATTTCTGGCCTGGCAGCAGGACCTGGAGAGCGACAGCAAAAGCTCAACACAGGCCAGGCCAACTGTGTTCAGATGGGCGGGGGTCGCCAAAGAAGTCTTTGTGTCTGGCTCTTTTAACAACTGGGCCACCAAGATCCCGCTCAACAGAAGGTACCTTGGCTCCAGCCTCACGTGATCCCGCATTCTTTAAGCTCTGTCTCTGTCTGAAAACGTGACGCGCGGCTGTCTGTCAAACCCAGCCAGAAAAACTTTGTGGCTATAGTGGACCTGCCGGAGGGAGAGCACCAGTACAAGTTCTGCGTAGACGGCCAGTGGACTCTGGATCCGACTGGGGTGAGTGAAAACCTTAGTTTTAGAGGTACTTATATCACCAGTGCCACACAGAGTGTTCACCCACAAGCGTCGGCATCAAATTTCTGTTTATACTCTCTCCCAGGCTGTGATGACGTCTAAAACTGGAACAGTCAATAATGTTATTCAGGTGAAGAGAACTGACTTCGAAGTCTTTGATGCCCTCAGGATCGACTCACAGGATTCTGCAGACATCTCAGGTACTGTACATCTCTATTAATTTATCAGCTACTTTCACCCTGGCCAGATTGTTGAAAACTGCCTGATTACTTTTTAAGTAATATTCATCAGCGACATTTGCAAATGGGTTTAAGAATCGCGTCTGGCTTGAATGTGTATTGAAGTGTGATTTATGTGGTCACTCTTTCCCAGACTTGTCCAGTTCCCCTCCCGGCCCTTACCAGCAAGACGCGTATGTGACCAAAGCAGAAGACAAGTTCAAACACCCTCCTATCTTACCTCCCCACCTGCTGCAAGTGCTGCTCAACAAGGACACAGGTGTCTCTGTAAGTACAGGTTTCGTGCTGGAATACACGCTGGGCCTTAGTGAAATGCACCATCGGAAAACATGTTAATTACATTCTCTCTCTCTCTGTCTGAATCTTCACCAGTGTGATCCGACGTTACTCCCAGAGCCCAACCACGTGATGCTCAATCACCTGTATGCCCTCTCCATTAAGGTAACAAGTCCTCCTTTTACATATTTCCTTTGTTTTTACCTTTATCCCTCACTGAGAAAACAGTAATAAATACATTATTACATACAAAAACACGTACCTAATGGAACTATGTATAACATCTCATGCACATGACAAACATTATGCAGGGAATGTTGGACAGCAATAAAGCTGTAGCTTATTTTTTTCACTATGATTTTAAAATATTTCCCATGTGATCTATGAAAAAGTCAGAAACTTCTCCTTGAATATTGGAAACTTCAGGTACAAGTCTCTTTTGCAACTGATCACTGCTGTTGTGCTTGTGTTGTGTTTCAGGATGGGGTGATGGTTCTCAGTGCAACACACCGGTACAAAAAGAAGTATGTGACCACTCTTCTGTACAAGCCAATATAAACCCACAGAGCCGTGACCCCGCCTCATATACCGGAAGAATAATTTGTCTGTTGTTGTTGTACACAGCTGCTACTTGTACTGTTTTGTTCAAACTGAACCTAAATATCATCCTGATATAAATTTAATACGTGTGTCTTTTTTTTTCTCACCATCCTATAATCTCTTATTTTGAAAATGTTGCACATGTTTTAGTTGCTGCACAGTGACGGTGCTTCATGATGAAGCTGTAACTGCATCCTAAAACTACTTTCTTCATGATTAGAGTCAAACCAAAGCCAAAAAGGGTCGAGATTTCATTGTCACCTCACTTAATCTAGATGTGTCAACAGATGATGTTGACATTGGCTGAGTACAGTAAACTAAAAACTTACAATAATGTTTGAGTTACATAAACTAACAAAAAACCTTACCGTAACCCCTGTTACATAAGCTGTCCATATGTTGGCAAACTGATAGGAAGAGGGTGAAATTCAACTGTAAGGCAAAATGAGTCTGACCATCTTTATTCTCTTTAAACTGATGCCTTTGTACAAAAAGCAGACATTTTTACATCAGGTTTTATGATTAGAAATTATTTTTAAAAAATTAAAATTTCGAAAGCAAAACCAAAATCACAAATTCCTCATTCTCTTGTATTATTTTTTGGGGTGTTGCGTAAACTCAGTTGACACAGTGGACTTCGGAATTCAGGTTCTTGTTTTCAGGGTTGTATGTGGCCTGAGCAAAGCATTGAGCTGCCACCCGATCGCACTCGCACACAGCGGCCTGGCACTTGTTGTTGGTAGCTGCAGAGACGAGTAATAACCAAACATGAAGCACACTTCAAACATACGCTCTAAATGCTCTAAATACCAGTGTGAATCGCTCCATCGGCTTGTTTTTAGTGCAGGTGTTGTGGTCATGTCATGCCTATATATATATCTGCTGCCAGTGAACAGCAAGTGTTCCATAATCAACACTTAATGTCCCCAGGAAAGTGCTGGGCATTTTGTCTTACATTGAATTTTACGTCTAACTGGCGAAGCACCTTCGGTTTACCCCAGTCACAGTCTTACCTGAGCAGGTCACTTGTTGGTTTGAGCAGGTGAAATCATAGACAAGAACATAGGGAAGGTCAGCAAGGGCTGTGCACCCAGGAGTCTTTCTGCTTCTTTCATAGCATTTGTCATGAACTTTACAGCACCTTGGAAAGCAGGAAGAAATGATTCAGTTTTGAGAAAAATCCCAAGTTGTTCTTTTTTCTTGTTTTAAAGATGATGACAAAGAAACAAAACTGGGGAATGACAGGTTTCCTACATGTCTACTTCATCCAGAGGGGTTCCCTTCCCCCCGAAGCCACACCAGCAGCCGTAATCGCTGTAGATCAGAGGGTTTACATTGGGCTGGTTGCACTGGATCATGTTCCCAAACTGCCATAAGGCCTTGGGCATCAGAGACCCACTGGCCATACAAGCTGGTTAGAGACATAGACTTTCATAGTATTGTGGTAGATTAAAAAACACACGGAAAGAATAATAAAGAGCATTCACAAAGATGCATCTTCTAAAATAAGTGTTGATGTCTTACCAGTGAGAAGCAGCAGCAGCAGAGGACTTGTCACATTCATGGCTGCAGTCATATCAACGAGCCTGTGATTTTGGCACAGCCTGCTCTTATAGGACAGGAGGCGTGAGAAAAACCTGAGCGATAAGAGGGAAACAAGGGGGTGAGAGCTCTGGATGAGGAGTTACCTAACATGTACTCAGTCTGAAAGACCTTTGCATTTTGTTCCTACTTTATTTCAGCGGTGGAATGTAATCACATTTATTCACTTATTGCACTTAAGGAGAATTTTGAGGTAACTGTAAATCAGCAATTTTATTTCACATATTTCTGCCTTCTGATACTTTACATAAGTACATTTTGCAGGTAGTACTATTCGCGATGGATTATCTTTATACTGCACACTGAGGCAGCAAAAAGAATACACAAACGATAGCTCAAGTCTTGATCATGTCTAAAATCCTTTCCATTTTTCTAAGAAGTCAGCAGTGTCTTCCAGTTGTCTACACTTGTACCCTGAAGACTAAATACCTTAGTCAACTGGTCCATTTTCACAACTTGGTAGATATTTTTAGATATTGTTTTAGTTCCACACACACATACAGTACTGTGCAAAAGTTTTAGGCAGGTGTGTAAAAATGCGGTAAACCCTAAAAAGGGAAGTAAAACCAAATAGTGAGTTCATTTAGATTTGTCTTTTGTTTGCTCACTGCATTTTGTGTACACCTGCCTAAAACTTTGCTTTGTACTCTGTACACACACAAAAATATTGTAATTTTAAATATTCCCCTAATCTATGTGTTGCCTTTCACTCTGTGCTCACTTGAGCGAGCATGCATTTACCTTCTCTACGCAGAACTTGAACATTTGAAATAACTTTCCAACACACAGCTGTGTAAATAGATAGGTACAGTAGAATAGTAAATAGCATTTGTCAGATTTCCCACCACTTTCCACTGCAGGTTGCTCAAGTTGTTTTAACAGAACAACTTCCTGTTTTAAGGCAAAACATCAACATTTGCAATGCCCTCATGGCCAGGCCATTTGGTGAAAACTAAAATGCTTTGCAATCTAGCTTTGCAAAGGTCTTTACATTACAATGGCCAGAGTCTGACTAATTCTCTGGGTCTGTTATAGTACAATAACAGTTAGTGGCAAAAAATACACCAAAATTGCACATTAAATTCAAAAAGATTGACTTCCAGTTGGGTTCATCGTATCGATCCAAGAGGATTTTTGTTGATCTAAATATGATACACATGCCTTCAATAGTTTCTTAGTTAGACCAAGAGCCATCTCTGGTAATAAATAAATAAACATTTTTTTAAATGTAATTTTTTGTAATTTGATTAATTACCACTAACTGCCAATTGCACCAACAGCAGGTTACCAGTGTATCTAAGTTGGCAGTAAACCACACAGGGAGCATTTCATTGAGATAAATATAAAGTTAAAAATAAAAAGCAGAGCTGAAGACAAACTGGATCAAATTGAGTAGCATTCCTGATAACCGGCCAGGGCGTGGGTGGCTGGAACCTCTGCTCACCTTTTGGTGCCAATTCACATGGGATCCCCAAATACTGCTCCACTGGTCCCAGGATCTTACTTTGTAATGTAACTGTCACCTCCTGCAATTTCCCATAATTGGTGGTGGACCAGTGGGTGCTGCTGGGTCAGAACAGTGTATGTCAGCCCTAGGCACAGCAGAAGGTTGGCTGTGGAGCGACACGCAGCTCCTTCTGTGCTGAGCCTGAGCCCGGCAGGTCTTGGTTTACCATCCAACCTCGGGTCCTCGGCGCACCCGCAACCCCTGCACCAAGATGCTTGCTGCTCATCCTGAGGCTGAGAGGGGAAAGAAGGAGCCCCCGCCAAACAATGTGGCTTTCTGAAAGCTCCCCCTCCTGAGAGGCTGCATGGAGACTGACGAGTCCCTCATCGAGATCACGTGAGACCCAAGGACAGTCTCAGGTTACATGGGCTTGATTGGAAATCCCGAAAGAAGAAAAAAACAGAGTTGATCCAGTATAGCTTCAACAAATAATATGAATCCATATGACAGGTGTATTGCAGTAGTCCAACACCAGATTTAGCCACCTGCAGTGTTGATACTTTTGCATCAGCAGTGATAACCAGTGCACAGAATTATGTTGGTCACAACTACCATCAAATCCTGTAATCCTGCATTGTTTCCTGCACAGGGAGCGGTTAAATTGGTCTACCACTTCGATTCAAACTTAAATATTTTGAAAAATATCGCATGGATTGCCTAGACATTTCATTTGCACATTCTCAATCCCGAGAATGAATCCAACAGACTGGCAATTCCCTTAGGTTTTCTACTAGAGCCACCAGCAGACTGACATTTCAGATTAAAGTGTCTAAATGTGGTGGATATAACTGCTACATAATAACTACTGACAGTTAGCAAATACTGGCATGCCTCTAGGTCGTTAGTCCTGTTAAAAGCATTTTGGAAGTTCTACCCTGTGCTTGCAGTCCATGCTGCAGCTTAAATAACAGAGAAGCAAGTCAATTATAGCATATATTAACTCTGTATACCACTGCATATCTTAATTTTCAATGTTAACCGAAACTTGGGTTTTGGAAAACATAATTTAAAAACTACTGGGGGCCTGTTTGAGATTTGCTGAAATTATCTGATCACAGTTATTTCTCAGGATCCTCTGTGAATTAAAAAATAGGCTCTGTGTACTTCAAGGCATCTCATGAACATTTGTGTCAAAACCAGATAGCACGCAACCCCTTAATTCAATTTCCTGTCTAAGCCGTCTCATCATTCCACTGCCCCCAGCTCTTAGGTCAATATATATATATATTACATTTTAACTTGTTTGCTTAAAGAATATCTCACACCTGGTGACTCCAATATGGAAATGTGGACTAATTACCCTCTCACTAAAACACACTGTGTGCCACTCAGTCTGGCCAAATTAATTAGTAAATCTCATGTGACCAACAGTGACTTATTTCTGTTATCAAATGTGAATGAGAACGCTGCATTAATAAATGAGTTTAATTCAGCTAATAGAGTCAAAGTACACACCAGTCTTTGCAAGCACATTTTTTTAAAGTAAAGAAGTTTTAAAACAAGGATTAGTGAAACAGAACAGAATGGGTTCAGGCTGTTCCTGACTGCAGCTGCAATGATCTGTCATGTAGGCGTGTCTGCCTGGGAACACACCAGGTCAGAGACAAGAAAGTGGTTTCACACACGCTGCAGAAAATCCACTTTAACACAGTGTCATGTATTCTGGTGGCAATGTACTCAGAAAAAGTACTTTTATGACTGAGTATATAGTAGGAACGTGGCTGTCACAAGGTGGCAATGAGGAGGCGCATGACCTCCAAGTACAACTTTATATATATATATATATAAATTGTTATAGTCCCTCCATCATGTTTCATGCAATCCTGCTAACCAACAAACAAGCAGAGCAAACCACAAACCTAACCCTCATTTCAATGTCATAGTCTATATTTAGGTGGGTGTGTTTCTGTATTACTTTTGGAAAGGTAAATGCCAGTTAGGTGTTGGGATGACTACTACTACTACTACTGCCAACGGATATGCGGTCAAAACTTTATTAGATACAGATGATTCGTACAGTATATCTCAGTGGCAGTACCAATCTTATTTCCTGCATGTTAATCTATTACTAATAGGGTTACTATGGAAAAGAAGTAAAGCAACCTTTTTGCATTTTGGGGGCCACATTTTGTACCTCACATCTATTTTCGTTCCTGCGCTACGTCGCCCTCTGGTGTCGTTTAAAATACGTATGTGTGACGTATTGTGACGGACATTGAGCGCAGCTGTGGCTGACACCTGAGCTCTGTAGTTACCAGTGTCGCCGCGGGGGGCGTAGTAGAGGAGTCAACCCTGGCTCCCACGTGACGCCACAAGAACCCTTCCTTCCGGCCCCCTCTCCTCTCAGAAAGGAAAATGGCGGCCCTCGGACGCGTCTCGAAAATATTGCTGAGGTCCCCTCTGACCCAGAGCCGGCGTACGCTCTCCGCTGCTGCCGGTGGACACGGCGCGTTAGGTAAACGTGCTGCCTCTTAAAAACCCACGAGCTGTATTTAACATGCGTTGTGTTTTCGCACTCTTGTGTTGCTTTGACGGTGACCTTGCTGGGCAAGAGTTAGCCGTGTTAGCTTAACATCCTTGAGCGGACAGTACGTGGAACATGCCCAAAACATCCGCTCTCTAACTGCTATACCATGCGCTTTCAGTGTGCCATCTCATCAAAGCGTTAACACGGCCACTCAGAAATTGTCAGCGTAGTTAACTTTAAGTTGATCGGTTTGACGAACAACACGCCCTGCGAATAACAGCGGTGTCATATCAGGTCAATAGAGACTCTTACCTCGCGTGGTATGTGTTCTCAATTATTGTTGAGCGTTACAAAAAGTCTACAGAGCAAGAAGAGGAAGGAAGAACAACTGCCTTAAAGAAGCCAATTTGGCACAGAAAATTGGAGTGGCAGAAATTAGCTGAAGAAGGACGTTTCAGAGACCACATTTCAAATGTGAATGTGATCACCCCTGCTCAGTAAAACTAATAATAATAACCTGCACGTGACATTCTCATACATCTTATGAAGTCGAGTTAAAAGAAAGACGAATCACCTTCGAGTCATCATCCAGTCACCTTATTTGAACTGCTTGCTAAGATGACATGATAGGAGACTATTTAAAGCGGGATCTTTTAGGGGCCTTGAAGGTATTGTCGTAAACAGGTTTAAGTCTTGATCAGAAGGCTATGATTTTAATGCTTGGTTTATTAAACTAATGACTGTTGTCTTCCTCTTCCAGCTGAGAAATGGAGGCTGCTCTCTTTCCTGATCGCCCTCCCTGGTGTTGGGGTCTGCATGTTGAACATGTACCTGAAACAGCAGCATGCCCACGAGCGACCAGAGTTCATCCCTTACAGCCACCTTCGCATTCGCACCAAGGTTTGTCACTGTTGCTGAAATAATTCAGATTTCAAGATGTCTGTCTAGCAGTGTTTTGACTTTGTGTCTTACTGTTTTGTTTTTCAATTTTTTAAAACTATTCTGACAGCCTTTCCCATGGGGAGATGGCAAAAAATCCCTTTTCCACAACCCACATGTGAATGCCCTTCCTGATGGCTACGAAGATGAATAAACCCTCCCTGTTTTGAAGAGGAAACACCCTCCCTCCAGATTTCACAACTGGGACCAGTCCCTCAGTATTTGTTACTGGACCACACTCACATCCACAGTTTACACTTTTATGTTGTACCTCCGTGCTCTCAACATGAGGCACCCGAACTAATAGTTTCCTTCTTTATGGACCATCAAACAACATGTCTGCTTAAACTGAATGAACATAAATAAAGTAACTATTATTACCTCAGTTTGTGTTTTGCTTCTTCTGTCTACTGACGTGATGTAGTTTCTTTTCAAATATTTTCAATGATTGTTTATATGAATGAGCCCTTTTCACAGAAGACTCAAATTAGGAATAAGATAATAAAATAATGGTTGAATTCCATTTAGCTGCTTCAGTTCCGGGGTTTTGGTATTAGATACATGCTGCATCACTCTCATACTAAACCACTTAAAATAATGGAGCCATTATTAATGTTTTGGGTGACGCCTGTGCTCTGACAAGTCAAAATATCAGCTGTGGAAAAAGTCCTTTGCAGTAGCGTACAAGTGCCCTTAGTTATATCAATCTTTACTTGTTTGTTTACCTAATTTTTACCATAAGAAAGTTACTGATTAAATTAATTTTGAATTAAAAAACGCACATCCTTCACTCACTCAGATGAATTCACATAATGCTTCTCTACATGAATAGTGCATTTTCCACCATGATGCCCAGTGCACCACAGTGGGTATTGTATCCTTTGCTAATGTTTTATTTTTATGATCATTATAAAAATACATGTTCTTCATGATACTTGACACTGAAGGAAAAGCACAGGTGCTATTGATAACATTAGCAATGGCTTGGTTGTATTCAAGCGTCCCAGCAGGCAGGGTAACTTGAGATTTAAACCTGGGTTTTAAGGGTTACAGTGGTGGTTCAAAATTGACCGGGGTACGTTGCCACGGTAACTGATGCTGCACACCAAACCTGGAGCAGGTGCACTCACGAGGATCAATCTGACCAATCACGTCACTGGAAAAAGGATCACGGTTATCATGAGATCGAGTCAGAGACGAAAGAGTTGCAATGAAGTGAAAAATAACAAAGAGCAAACGATAGTTTTTATAGATCAGTCAAATCGTTTTGCTGTTCCAGATAAGAACCGGGGTGAGAATGTATCACTTAATAAATACAAAACTACTACAGCTCCATTTTAACTAAACAAAAAAGCAATGATTTCTGCAATATTGATGTTTTTACTCTTGCATCACCGCAGTTCAGAACAGCAAGAGGAGACTGTGACCGTGGATGGAAATGAAAACTAAACCGTCACAACATTTCTAATGATTACACACGACATTTACCACAGCTGCGGCTGCAGAAACAAACGGATCCGTTGTGATGACGCTTTGATACAGACGCCACCTCTTTCACGTGAACGCGCCATAAACCGAATTAGAAAATCCTGGGTTAACAAAGCTCGTCGATATCTAGCTTTATGACACCGGTTATATTTTCCCCGTTTCCGTCGCTGAGACACTTATTGGTAAAGTGACGCGTGTCGTAACGAACTATCGAATCGATTAAGCTCGGGTCTATTTGGTTTCAGGACCGCGGGTCACGATTTGATTACTAAATCTAGCATTGAAACATCTCGGATAACTGCGCGCACCCGCGCCGCCATAAAGGGGATATCAATCGCACGCCGAGACCTGGATCACAGTTCATGAACAGAGGTGAGACGACCTTGTTCAAGCTCTAAGCAACATAGCATACTAAACTCTACATCAACGACAATCTTGACTCCCGTGAATTTACATGCCCTTTATTTTGTTGTTGTATAGATTTCCAGATGATGAGAAAACAGGAGAGGGCTCATTTTTTCAGCTCCAAAGAGCAGGAACACATTTTGAAGTTGTATGAAGAAGAAAGAGAGATTTTGACAGCCAAATCCAACACCACAAGTGCCTCTAAACTGAGAGAGGAAGCCTGGCAGAGAATTGCTGATAAAATCAATGCGTAAGACCTAAGACTTGTTAAACTAATTTCTTAAGATTACCAATCCCCAATAAATTTCCACTCGCTGATGATGTAAATGTACTGATACATAATCATGTTTTTTCCCATTAATTACAGACTTTCGGACAGTGGCTACAAAAGGACATGGCAGCAAGTTAAAGTCAAACACAAAAACATAGTGCAAACAGGTATTATTGATACAGGTTTACAATTTTACTTCAATACATGTCATGTTAGGCAAATATTTAACTTTTGATTCCAATATTTTTACCTAACTAAATTAGGTTTCACCTCAACACATTAAAATGCTGCATGCACATTAAGTATGTATTGTATAGCATGTCCACTTTTATTTTTAATACTCAAAGCATATTTGGCTGAAAATGATCAATGAATGTGGAATGTGGGTCTACATTATTAACATTACAATGTCCAGGAAAATGATTTACCTTACTGCTCTATCCTTTTGCAGCAAAAAGAAGAAGAGCTGAGATGATGCGGAGTCAGGGGGGGTCAGCCACCCCGTCACTGACCTCTGCCGATGAGGATGTGCTGCAGCACAAAGACAATAGGCTGAGAGTGGAGGTCCTCCCTGGCGGTGCATGTATTGAACCATTGACTGGATCTGACAATTCTTTTATTAGTGGTAGGTGTAATTCACCTTTTAGAAAAGTCCTTGTGGCATTAACCGCAGGGCTTAATGTATTGTTGGCCTCACCACTACAGTGTCAGGCCACCCTGTACTTCTCCTGCCTGTAACAAAGACTGAACCAGAGAGTTTGAGCAGCGATGAGACAGATGTCAGTGACACACATTTTGAAGGGGTAAGTGCTTCCAAATACGCGTTAATTGTTAAGTCATTTATCTTGTAATGCTCAACTCTCTCTCTCTCTCTTTTTGTAGGACATGCACTGTAGCAGCTTCCAGGAAAAGTTAGACTCACCATGCGTCACAACCGGGGGCACAGGAGCGGAGGTGAGGTTTGTCCGCTGGTCGTGAGCTGTAGCACTGTGGCAAAGAACAAAAGCAATATGAGCACATGGGTTGTTCTCGTGCAGAAGCAGACAGAAGACATCCGGGCCCTTTACTGCCGCTACCTCAAGAAGGAGATGGAGAACCGTGACCAACAGATGGCATACAGGGCGCTTAAAATGAGGAAACTGGAAAAAGAAATCTTATTACTTGATAAGCAGCTGTTGTGACCACGTACATCCCGTCTTAGAACAAGATTTGATTTACTTAGGTCAGCAATTGTAAAAATTGCTTCAGTTACATAATATCTCATACACAGACATACATTTCTTTGCCTACAGCACAGCTGGAGTTGTGTGGGGGGAGAATAAACAGCAATTAATGTTATTAACACTAATATTACATTATCATTAACACATTTATATTCTGACATCAGGGTGGCCAAATTTGCAATTAAATTAGGGAACCTCTCTCATTATATTGCACTGTAAAATTATACCCATACAACTGCACACGTGCGATGCTCAGAATTAGTGTACTGAAATCCTGTAGTTGCTCAAAGGTCATTTCAATCTCACAATTATCTTGGCGGGAGTTGCCCCAAAGCGATCTGGAGGCCCAGTGAGGGTTCAGGGTAGGAGGGTCATGAAGAAGGGCTTGTAAGTAGAACCCCTGTGGCTCAGGAAGATTCCTTTATCACGAGTTACAGAGCACGGACACACTTTTTGTTGTGTTGTCTCTGTACTCCGGCATACTAGGTTTGAAATGAGTAAAACAACAGCTTGCTTTAATTTGAGGGAATTTACACACACAGCAGATAAGTAGTGTAGGAAGTTATACACATTCCCACAGGTTTAGCAGACAATAATCAAATTAGTTGACAGAATGAAAGCGTTTACATTTATTACATATTTGGTTGCAAATCATTTGCAGGTATTCATTAGCTGAGGTCTGTGACTGGCAGACATCTACAGGCACTTAATGTCTCCTGACATTTTCACATCTTGCTTATTTTGAAGGATTTTTCATGGAACATGACACATTCTTCATCACAAATTTAGCACACACTTTGTGAGACTGAGGTCAGGTGACTTGGCTGTTAAAGACCACTTTTTGTTTATCTTGTGGCCAACCCTCCATCACTCTGTAGGAACAATTGTATGAAGATGTGGATCCAGCTAATCTTCTCTCCCTCTTTAAATGCCCAGAAAAATGTCAGTGGTTTCTAATAGTTTTTAAATGTATTTATATTTTACAAAAGGAGATAAAAAACATTGTTCTGATGCTTATTTAATTTTACCATCACACCTAAAACCCATCATCTCATTTAACTTATTCAAAAGCCATCCTCTTGTTTTATA
This sequence comes from Psettodes erumei, assembly GCA_016785225.1. Classification (NCBI taxonomy): domain Eukaryota; kingdom Metazoa; phylum Chordata; class Actinopteri; order Pleuronectiformes; family Psettodidae; genus Psettodes; species Psettodes erumei. Next base: position 3,454,533 of record JAFBJZ010000781.1, read on the forward strand.
ATTTATGAACTGGTGTAATTGTTGATTTTTTTAATCTTTACATTTTTTTGTTCCTGTTTAACTATGTTTTTATTCTCTATTTTGTATGCAAAAATATGCAAATTGGGAGTAGTCTGTGAAATGTAAAACAGATCATGTAATTGTATTCTGTTGACGCCCTCTTAGATTATACAGAATGCATATACAGTCTTGGAAACATGTACAGTGCACAACACTAGTATATGCCATTAAAATCTATATTGGTAATTATGGTGTTTGTTCAGTATGTGTGTTTTTTTTCTTGTTTGTTTAAAGAACAAAAACAAAACATGTTCTATGCTGATTTGCTTTGTGTGAAGCAGACTCTGGTTAGATTCGTGTTTTTTAAAAAAAAAAAAAGTTATTTAATAAAGCCACTTGTACTATGGAATCCTAAACAATAAGTGGAGCCCAGAGGGTCAATTTCTCAGACTTTCCGTCCAAAGTCTTCTCCGGCAGCTGAGGGTTACTGTCGGACAGCTGTGGACGTCCTCCAGCGGCTCTGCAGCGCGCACTGCGCAGAGCTCTGCGGTCGTGCACGCCCCTGCGCGGAGGCTTGGACAGATTCAAAATGGCGGAGTGGTGCGCGCTATTAGGAACACACATTTCCCACCCACGATTAAGATTCGATGTAGGAAAACAGATTCGCTTCCATCTTCAGTATAGACACCGCCGCTTGTGTCCGTCCTGAGCACATTATTCAAGCTTAATTGAGCTTTAGTGCAGCCATTGGCTGAGAGCGCCGCGCACGTTCACGGACAGCTTGTGAAGCCATCCTCAATCGAGTATCGAAATTAGGATTCATTGTGGCTTCGGAGGAAAGTAAAGCGCAGTAAAGCCTCTTAAACTGTATGATGCCCACCAATGGTGACCTATGGTCAATATCACATTCCACTGACTTTAACCATTGCCTTTCATCATTTTAACTGATAGTTAATGTTCGCATTCAATGATTATGAAAACCGAATTTAAACAGGTGACAATTTAGTTGTTTAGGCTCCTGTTATATATTTAATTGCAGCTTGTACAAGGATTGTTAATGATGAAGGCTTGAGGCCCTTAGTCTCCTCTTTCAGGTTAACAGAAGCAATGGTAGCTGATCAGAAACCCTCCATATGCTTATATCTAGATATTGGCATTTAGAATGAACTCCCCATCTGCCTGCAACATTAGCGTCTTCTGCAAGTGGAGGAGTTCCCTCAAGGGTCAGGGATGACACCGTCTGTGATGGAATTATGGAAGAATTATAAGGCAATGCAATTTCTGATCACTGGTCTGCTGATTGATTATGCACTTTTATTCCACAACATTTCAGGCATGTTTCACCTCTTACAACGTTCACCTGACTTTTAAAGAACAAGAATGTATCCTCTCTCAACATAACTACAACTATTTCACTTCACAGTAATAATAATGTGGCACACGGGCTCTTTATACATAATACTAAACATAGTACAAATCGAAAATATTAATTTAAAAATGCAAAACATTTACTTGCAATGACGTTTCTGTCGTGCTACGTTTACTTAGGTCATGTAAACCTTTGTGGTTGTTTGGGTTGTTTCCTAAGGCTTGTGGAGCGTTGCTAAATAGCGCGCGAGTTTGTCCCAATCAGCTTGCCATAGGTTCACATGACTCCCACTGCGTGTGACTGACCCGCATTCCTCAGGTGGCACTGGCCATGTCACACCGATTCATTTTAGGGGCGAACAGATTATAAACAGTGGATGAAAATGGCAGCCGTCGCTGTCGGACTTTACTAAGTAATACTGCTTGTTGCTAACTGTAAGGAAGTCTGCGGTGAGCTGGAGGATTTGAAACATCTGACCCGGATCCACAGCCGAAATATCTAGTTCTACTTTTTTTTGTCAGAGTGGATCTGCAGAATGTTGGAGCTGGGAATATATGGATAGAAAATAACTGATGACTCGGCGATTTACCGCTTCTTCTGGGCTTTGCGCTGCTGATGGCTGATCTGATAAGAAGGTGAGCTCGGCTGAGACCAAGTCTTGGTCCAGTCTTCGAGTTTAACTGTAGAAACAAGCAGGATGGATTACAAACATTCAGACGCTTGCTCTCTGTCACATTCCCCAGTTCCTGAGCTGACACTGATCATTAATGTAAACCTAACATGGATGTGTTTTTTAATGAAAACGTTCCTGACTCACACGTTATAGAAAAATGTGATTGCGATCCTGGCTGTAGGTTTTTCTGCAACACTTGTGACATCAAGTGCACGGGAGCATCACAGCAACTTAAAAATGGCAAACATTAATTCAATGTTTGGCATTTTTAAGCAAAACATATGAATATACTTAAGTTTACTGTATGTCTAGGGAATGCAAATTGTAGACATTTATTTGAGTATTTATTTTGCAGGTGTACTTATTTCTTCCTCTATGATGGATCCAAGGTCAAAGGAGAGGGTGACCTGACAAGAGAGGGAATCTGCTACTTCTATCCTGAGGAGGTCTGATTCTCAAACTTTTGGAAGTTATCGTTTGTACTATGTTGAGTCAAAGTCAGTCATTTCCCCGTGTCTTTCTGTCAGACCCCTGTCGATAAGCAGGAGCTGCTCTGTGGACAGCTTGCCGGCGTGGGCCGCTGTGTCTCTGAGCTCTCCTTCTCTCCTGTGCACGTACTGAGGCTGCACCGCAACAAGTATGCCATACGCATGAAAGATGACTTCTTCTGGGTGAGTGCTCTCACAGGTGGTCCAGCTCCCATGTTTCAAGTTGACTTTGTTTTGACCTGGATATGAGTCTTTCATGGTTATTTTGGGGGATATGTTTCTATATTTTTCTTCGCAGGCTCTGGGCTGCTCAGTAGAAGTTCCCACTGTCAGTGTCAGTGAGCTCCTGGATCAGCTAATAAACCTATTTTGCTTTTACAATGGCTCTGTCCGGCAGAGCTACCAGGTATGGTCTCTAGTTGTCTTATTAGTTCTACAGTAATCACGTATTTCCATATGGTGTCATTTTAGGAGGTGAAATGATAACTTTTTCATTTGTTACATGATAAATTTGAAGCCAGAAATATTGTTTGTATCGTTGCTTGTTGTAATTAAAACTTTGTTTTGTGCTGCAGCTTTACAGGAAGGAAACTTTGGCAGTTCGATGGGCGCAGTACCTCTCACACCTGCAGTCAGGATCATCAGAGCTTCATCGTATCTTCAGCTGTTTAAGGACAATTGACTCGACTAATGTATGTACATAATGTCGGAGTTCTGCAATCAAAAACTGCAGTGGCTTCTGTAATGCAGTTGCTGCTGTGCATAGATGTTTTCAGACAGGATGTGTCTATGTCACAATGTCCTACAGTATTGTGAAAACCCTAACTCTCAATACGTCTTAAACAGGCAGAGGCAAATTTCTGCGTTTGCGTAGTACAAAGAAAGTCAGATTTGATGTGCACAAATCCAGTGTTAATAAATCCTGTTGAATTACAATGTTTAAAATTGTAAAGCACATTTTGTCAAAAACCCACTTAAAGATTTATTTTCCAACATAAGTATCTTGGTAAAGCAAGTTATTATCTGTTATAGCTTATATAATTATCACTTCTCAGTTTATGCACTTTTGTGTTTTTGGTCTCAGGTTGACCCACTTCTGCTGCTCAAGGCTGCCCTCATTCTTCAGGCCTGTCAGCGCTGCTCTCTCGTGTTAGCAGGCTGTATTCTGTTCAGAGGAAGGTAAGGCGGACACTCTGACATTCCACCTCTCAATGGGAAAGTTTTTTGTGTAAAGAACACAGTCTGAAACCAGACTTTTTCCACCTTCCCTGCTCAGCATTGTGAGCACACAGATGTCTCCAGAGCTCACAATGAAGGTCATGGTTCATGAGAGTGAAACATACAACAAGGTAGGTTAAGAAAGGGGTTGCGCCTGCTACAGCATACACCCCAATGTCACATCTTACCACCTAGAATCTGAATCCTCACCCCTCCTTAAAGCCAAAGCCACAATTACCAAAGAAGATTGATAGCTGTCTCTTATTTGGATATTTAGTGTTCAAATGACACCATTTAAGGTTTATGTATTCTGTAGACAAACCAAAGTGTAAACATTTTTTGGTTATGTCCCAGACTAGAGCTACGCTAGCTGTTTCTGCTAAGCTAAGATAATGTGATCAGCAAAATCGGTTTTGCAAATTCATTTCCATCACCCAACTTCATATTTAGGCTACAGACATGAGAGTGGTATTAACCCAGCGGACACCAAATGAGCATATTTCCCAAAATGTTGAACTATTTCTTTGACGGGAAAAATGAGAAGCAAGTTTTTTATACCTTGATTTAGGTCCAGAAGCCCAATGGCCCGAGCACCTCCAGTTCATCTGGTGCAGCTGTCAGCTCCACGACGGTGTTCCTGACCATGTCTGAGCTCCAGTACCTGCAGTCTGCTCCTGTCGACAAAGATTTCAGGTAGCCTCCGTTTTTGTTTACAGGACTTTCACAAGCTGCTTAAAACGGGATGCTTGAATAACATTTTTTTGAAAATTCTGACTGCCTCATATTGTTTTCTACCCTCCAGTTCCCATTCGACTCCACACAGAGACGTTCTCCCAAAGAAGAACCGCCTGTCAAGAACTTTATCTGACATGGCCTCCACTGAGTCAGATCCATCTGATCCAGGTCCTTCCCAGTCTCCCCAGAAGGTGTCCTTCAGCCCTTGCCTGTCAGAACCAGATAACTCTGTGTTTAGCCCAGCTCCATCACAGGGCACTGCTGATCCACTTAACCCCCCACCACAGACCCTCGAGCCTCCTCTCTCAAATGGAAAACACACTCTTGGAGCTGAGGAGGAAGTGCTGGAGGAAACGTATTATCAGAGTTTTCACAGCAGCGGAGGTGGAGACAGCCAAATACATAACAAAGGAGACGACTCTGTGTTTGAAGAGAACTCCCGCCTCAATGGAGGTGGAAGAGACGCAGGTCGTGGGAAAGTGCTTGACTTCCAAGGGGTCGAGTCCAGCATTGAGGAATCACATGGTAATGAGGTGGCGGAAGATAGTGATGTTGGCTGTGGGAGTGCACAAAGTCACAAGGCGGAGGTGCAAGATGCTCCTCCATGCTCTGGTTCTTTTGACAACGCAGGCGACAGTCCGCTGATCCCCATGACGCTGTACATGCACCGGGTTAAAGGCTTGGTGCTGGCCCTGCTGGTGGATCCTCACTTCTTGAGTGACAAAGCTTCTATGGAGGAAGTGGTGAGAAACTAAAGCAACCCTGCTAATAACTGGGATTGTTACACTTTTCATATGGAAACTGCACAGAGCACAAAACTTGAGCTGAGTTCTTCTGGCAAGTCTAACAAAAAGAAAGCTTTGTGACACAGCTGATGCAATACATTACAATTTTTGTCTCTGTGATCTGCTCGCTGTGACTCAGTACAATGTGAATTTAAGTGCATGAGTGCACTAATTTGCCTTTGTAATGCTAATGCTTGGTTCTGCCATTATGGTTTGTATCCAGTATCACAGCAGCCTGGCGTCACTCAATGGACTGGAGGCCCACCTAAGGACCGTCTCTCCAGGGGTTCAGGGTGCTCCAGGACCCTACATCTTTGCCCACTTTGACTGTATTCAGAGCACGCTGACAAGTAAGGCCCCGATAATAATTTCACACTTCTGGCATTTCATTCACTCTTCAACTCTTCTTGCACTCATCTTTGCTTTGCATCTTTTTTTCATATCTGATTAATTCTGTCTTTTCCCAGCATTCACTTTTCTGCTCAAGTGAGTATAATGCCCCGGCATCTCTACCGGGGGACTGGGGGTGGGGTTTGGTTGTTCATATTTGTCCTTGCATGGGCTAACGGCTAATTAGTAAGACTGTGATCAGCATTCCTTTGTGCAGCAGGCATGCTTGTCCAGGCTAATGTGCCACTGTTATTGTGTGCCTCTGTAGCCAACCTGTCTGGTCGACCAGGGGGAGCCCCGGAGCATCCTTTTGTCAGAGCCACATCACTTCTGCACTCGCATTTCTGTAACACTGAAACTCTGCAGGAGGCTATTATCAGGTCAGTATGGCAGTGATGTGGTAGTGGTGATGGTGGTTGGGGGAGGCGGGGATGGGGGGTGGGGGTGGTGGGGGGGTTCTCGTGTCTTTCATGGCTCCTTAAGTAGAAGTCGGGGGTGGGGGTTGGTTCATCGTGTCTATCGTCACATTCCTGAATGTTCTGAATGTTCTTCCGTTACTTGCATAGATGACAGTGCAACAATACATTTACCTTTCCATTGTTGCACTGTCTCATTATCACGTCACCATTTTACATGACATTATGACATTTTCACCACAGGAGTGCCAGTGCTGCTGTGTACGGAACCCGCAGCGTGGCCCAGGAGACTTACTTCCAGCAGCACGGGGCATCACCCAGGAACTCAGGCATCCCCAACCACCAGGACAGTGCCTTCACTCTCCCCAGCAAGGCCCGACACAGACTGCTGAAACACGGGGTTAACCTGCTGTGACATGACAGCAATGTGACGCCCACTCTGGATGTTGTCAATCTGTCCTGTGAATAAGATCAACACAGAAGATTAGATTATGTGGTATTTGCACATGATGCGTTTTGGCACTCATATTGAAAGCATAACATTATTTCTTTTCTACTTGTAGCATTACCATGAATTCCAAAATAACTTCTTTTGATAAGGTTTTGTTACGTTTACAATGAGGTTTTGGTTCTACTTTTTTATTTACCAACTTGTTTGAGAGTAATTTGCCCACATTTTATTTCTGTTATACTGTCACAACACTGATTCAATTATGTACAATTTTTAAGCTCCTGTTCACACAATGCACTTATTTCGCAGCCTTTCTACTTTACACATATTTTCAGTTCAGTCATATCACATGTAGTAAATGTAATAATTCCTTGTGCTTGTATTTATTCACCGAAAAATAAATTTAGACTGAGACAAAATTGAATCTTGATACTGTTTATGTTAGTGCATTTGTACAGCATCATGCTCCTTTCGTAGCAGCACATACTGCAAAATTATATTGTATAGGTTTATTACATACATTTCTTAAATAATCTAAAAGAAGCTCTAATAAAAATATGTATTTATTTCATATAAACTCTTTATTTAATTGCTTGGATACTGGATCTACTGTTTCCCCCCCCGATTTCGTGTCATTTGTTTAAAAGAATGAATGAATTTGTTAAGAAGAGATTGACTGTGGCGCATTATTAAAGGAAATTAAATGAACACACGATCCTGTCAGTGTTGAGTCTTATGTGAGCTACTTTTGTAAATGCTTGTTTAAAACCGCAGGGGCTACAAGGCCTTATTAGGGCCATCAGCGGCCTGCATGTGACCCTGCAATCTGGCCCCCGTTGTTTTCCACCTCAGGCTTAATGCCCCGTTCCAAAACGGTCACAGCTGAATGAAGGAGGACGTGCGCAAGGCCAAACGCATGCTCAAAAAATGTTATTATTCGTGTTCAGGCCAAAGGTTTCTGTGCTACATGTGTTGCAAATGAGATCGCGCTTGATGATCCAAATATGAAGTAATTAGAGTCATTAGCTAAGTAGTTGAATTTGAATGGATGGAGTCGGCGCTCTTTGGGGCGCCTCATTATGCAGGCGCATTAAAAGAAAGCAACAGGGGGGGCAAATGGGTGGTTAAAGGTACGAACAAAAAGAGGGGCAGGGACTGTGAGGAGGGCCCGGATTCAAATTCTAAGTGGTAAGTTGTCCCCATTGTCAGTGGGGTATAAAGCAGGCAGACCAAACCTGCCGGGCGGCGAGTTGGCACAGCAGAGAAGCTGCCTGTTATTCACCAGCGAAGATCCAAAGGTCAGGATTTACAAATCTCACCATGGTCTCCTCGCACTGCATTTGGATTTGCTTATTTCTTTTCTCGGTATTGACAAGTAACACTGGAGTATATGGTCGCGCGGTAGATACGCAGGGATTTGTGCCAAAGTCGCCCAAGACTGCAAATGGATCCTCCTTACCGACTTTACGAACGGACGAGAAGAGACGGTGGAGACGCGGGATCGAAGAGACGCACCGGGAGCGGTGCGCAGAGCTGGAGGCACCGTGGCTGCAAAACACGCGAGAAGCTCCCGGGGATAATGCAACAATGTTGCATCTCCGTGTTCGGCCTTTTTCCCCGAGAGGCTCCCAAGGCTCGGTGTTCCCAGGAAAGTCTCTTTTCAGTTTTGTCCGCCGGGTTTACCATTGCTGTCAGGAGGGAGTCGTTTGCAGAAGCGTCAAAGGGATTCAGGGTCGGTTGAGAGCAGGTAAGACGTATTCTGGTTTACTATATTGTTATACTGTAGGTGCTAAAGTTGTTGGTTGTATTGGATTTGTCTGGAGTAATTTATAAAGAGACACTCAAGGGTCCCTGGAGGGCTAAAGCTAAAAAATGAAGACCAGATAAATTCCAGTAAATGAGACTCAAACCAACACATAAAAGTAGCTACTGTAACCACACATGGACTGTAGGGCGAGAAGAAATCTGCTAGTCAACAAACCAACCAGTGGTGACCAATCCTTTAGCTGCATCATATCACATCAATGCCATTTCTTAGGTTAAACTAATTGTAACACCCTCTTTTGATTTGGTGTACCAAGTACCAACACAAACCTGCAGCCTTGTCCGTTTAAATCCCACATTTCTCGTTAAATTTCCTTGAATTAATCTAAGATAAAGATCAAAACCCCATCAGTACAAACTGTTGAAAGAGTGACACTGTGTAGGAATGTCACAAGATGTAAAAGTGAAAGCTGATGTGTTGGAAAAGCACTTAGGGGGGGCATTAATAGCTTGATTAATGCAGCTGTATAGAGGACAGTGTTATCTGCATACAAATGAGTCTTAGCTGGCTTAATGTCCCCTCCAAGAACTGTAGAGACGTCCCGCTGACAGATTAACAAGGTATTAGGAGTGAGAACATCACCTCTGCAGTAGAGACTCTTTTCTGATCCCAAGGATGTATCAGAAAGGAGCCTGACACGAGTGCATGCACCACTGTGTGACTTAAGTCTTAAACTGTATTGTGACTCACCATTTATCCCTCCTCCTCCTCCTCCACCCCAGATACAGATGTGGAGTTTCTCCTCACCAGGGAGATTTTATCACTGACAGTCACCAGAGCCGAGCTTCACCTTCAACTTTCCAACCCACAGCACCTGGATATCCATCCCGTGCTTCCATCCATGGCAAAGCGCAGCCTTCCTACTAGGTAAAACCTCTCCTCTCTATATGATCTGCTGTTTTTTGCAAATTCTTCATTGCAGCCTTTAGTCGAAAGGCCTTCAAGGACAAAAAGAGAGTACTGAGCTGATGGCCTCCAGAGGGTCTCAGGTCTGGTTGAAACTCTGTTGTCTCTTGCTTTCTTTAGGTACAGTTTAAGGTCACGGGGCAACATAGTGGAGCTGCGAGTGGATCTGCTGTTCCTCTTCCAAAATCTGCAGGAGGCAGCGGGTGGTGCTGGAGGGGGGCCCAGCTTGGCGAACATGCGGCGTGCAGTGTTTTCTTCCAGGGGGGACTCGCCAGGAGAGAAACCAGCTCCTCATGCTCTGCAGGACACAGACGGTGACATGTGGGGGGATGGGTCAACCAACGCGCTGCCTGCGCTGGAGCTGGGCTTGATTCTGGGCTGCAGCCAGGCCGGAGCAGGGGTGTCGTGCGGAGGCCGCGGCGTCCACCTCTCACACACCCCTTTCATGGCTCTGTACTACAGATGACACTCAACTGAGACTGGGCCGTGTTCTGCATGGAGACATTTTATCTGCTGAAAAGACATAAGGTTAGGGTTAGGAAATGATGCACTTCAATGTCAAATCTATTAATTTAATAAATGTTATGTTTTGTAAAATATATATATAAAGCTGTAAATAGTGAATATGATATACTGTAAGATTATGGAGTCAGTCTGGCTATTAAAACCCAAATGAACAATGGCTGTTGACAAGTGTGTGGCCACCTGAGTTAGTGGATGTGGTTTGTCTACTTTGTTCAGCTGTGTTTGTCTTTTAAATATTCTGCTCCCAACGGCTTTTAGATACGTGGCTCTATTTAAAGAAGTTTTCACAGTTGGTGGGAAAAACAACAACACCTGGACAAATAGAGGGCCTGTACACGCTGCTGTGACCCTGCTCAACTTAGCTGTTTTTACGAAATGTATAAGTACAGACAAAGATGCATGACTAGAATGATGCCGTTGATTCACAGACAGTACTCCTCAGAAGATGGCTCGCTACTACTACAAGACTTCCTGTACCTCAGGAAGCACCCAACGGCAACACGTGTACGTTGGAATCGGAAAAAACGGCAGCAACGCATTCTGATAAAAATAGCACATTTATTAAAAAGAGACAGCATTTATCAGCATTTTGCAGATGTGTGCCACATCCGAGTCAAATCCTGGGCCTCAAATGCATCTTTCAGTCCACCTGACGCTGCCTACAGCCCTCAGAGGAGCTCTTCTTTGTCCAACACAAGTATACCTAGACAGTAGGACTCATTTAAGCACACGCTCGCACTGTGTGACCGGCGGCAGACCTCGCCGTTTGCGTACGCGGCCTGCTGCCTGGACGATCACCGGAACCGGCTGACGCTCCGCTGTTTCAAATTTGTCTCATATGAGCGGCTGGTTTGACAACGAGACAAGGAGAAACAACGTCGAGCTGAAAAATCTCTCAAGAACCAAATTTAGAATAATTACAGGACAATTAAAATGACTATTTGAGGATGACATATTTCAAGATTGGTGCCATGGCGGGTGGATAATTAGCCAATTAGCGGTGACGAATCTGATGACAATATGCGACATGTTTGCTTCCTCTGGTTTTATTCACCGTTTTACCCGACCAGAAAAAAAAAAGAGGATAAAACAAACACGAGAACCTTAAGCGTCATGTTAGGACACTCTGTTAAAGAATTTGGATGATACCACAGCAATTCTTTGGTTCTCGTGAGAAAAAAAAAAAAACAAACGATAAAAAAAGACAACTGAGTGCAGATCTTCATTCCACTCCAGTTCATTCAGCTGAGAGATGCATTGACAACGAGTCAGAAAAAGGCTGGTGAGGAGCTAAATACATAAAAGACTGCGAAACATTTCACATAGACCTCTCGAAATGTCTTATTTGTTTTTGACTGGCTTGGCTCCGACTTAAGTTGAGGTTAAGGAAAGACTCGAGATTTATTAATTCTACTGGCAGGCGTCCCTTTTTCCTAACGAGAGCTGTTTGCGTGGAATGAAAATCTAGCCCTGAAAAGTGGGTTTAACAGAGAAGAAGAAGAAGAAGAAGAAGAAAAAACAGTCTACTCTGATATAAGCCAACAAAAGAGCAAGGCAAATTATGGTAAAGCAGGTTGTATTCAATAATTCAAGGCAACAAAGACAAACACACAAACAAAAAAAAAGACGATTTAAAATACGAGGCAGTGCAAAATGTCACACCAATAAAATATCACGTTTTATAAACTCAAAAAAAAAGAAATCCTGAGGAAAAAAAATTCAAACATACAAATCCAAGCGTATTATAAAATAGCTCCAGATCAGCCCCACTCTGATTTAAATTATATATAATAGAATGGAAGATCCCACATTTTCAGACAATCTCATTTATTTAACTTTCTGACAGACAGTTCATCTGGCTGCCCATTAAATTTATTTTTTTTTTTATACTCTGTACCAACAACCGTTCCTCCCCAGAAGAAAGGCCACAAAGAAGTCTTCCTCATGAGAAAAAGTATGAAAAAACCCCCCTACCACCTCAGCTACAACACAAAAGCGATGAGATCAAAACGTCGTCACACAACAGACCGTGTGATCTTGTACCTTATATACACACGCAACTGTGTAGACTTGCAGAGGAACAGAACACGGTGACTTTGGTGCTGAATCAAATGAACTTTTTGCATGTTTTTCAGAAGGAAAAAAAGGTGCGTATATGTCTTAAATACGATCTGAATTTCCACCTTAAAAATAAAGTAGAGAAAAACAACAGAAAACCCCAAAACCGCCAACAGCTGTCTGAATGTTCTGTGGCACGAACGTCTTGCCCACCATCGATCAAAATGGGAAGGAGAATCAAGGAGTGACGGAGGATCCACAACACCTGAATTGTTAACCGCTTGTCAAGTACTGCATATGGCAACTGCAATACTGGGGTGGGGTGGGGGTGGGCATTTAAGACGCGTCAGTGAAACAGGCGAAATTACCAAATTGCCCTCGGAGAAGAGCTAAGCACTTAAGGGAGGGAACGAGATACATAAATAGGAGGGTTCTACTGAAGAGCAAAATGAAGAACAAAGCTGCTTTTCAGTTGGCGTTTAAAGCAGAGAAGGAAATCATTGTCCAAAAGCTGAGACTAAGCCACAGTCACAGTGGACTCCGATAACACGGCCACGTCGAGGAAAAAAAAAAGACCGAAGGCTCAAAGATTATGTTTCACCCCCAGTTTGTTCAATCGATTCAAGGACCAGAACGAGCAGCTTCATTGCACTGAAAGTTCACGCTGATTTAACAACGACGACAAAAAAAAAAAAAAGATAAAGGCTTCATTAAGAAGTTTTAAGACAACAGATGTGAAAAGGCCGAGTGAAGAATGAGGAAAAACTGAACATCCGGTAAACATTTGATTTCTCTACTTCCACTGAGGGTTGTGCTTTCTCCGACTGGCAGATTGTTGAGATTTCTCACATTAATATTGAGCTGTAGTGGCTTGTTCTCTCAGCGTCGGGTGGCGTGGACATGGCCCGTCGGAGTCAACATAGCGTTGGGTTTTTTAATTCAATCACTTCTGAAATAAAAAAAACAACCCCCCCCAGCCACTGATGTAGAAAAACTAAATCAACAGTTACCGGTTTTATGTGATAAGTGTACTGTACGGCCGACTCTGTCCTGTTAAACCATCAGCCACAGAGACGTGGCAGGTTTGAACTTGCAGACTGTTTGTCAAATTATAGAGGCCACCAAGTTTTTTCTTTTCTTACAAAAAAAAATAACTCTTTGGTGAAATAAAAAGGCAGGCATGCATAAATGGATGAATGAATAGAAAAGGCAACGGTCACCTAAAATACAGCAACGTAATGATCATGACTCACTTTCACTTTAGCGTTTCACAGCGTAAACTTAGTAACCTAGTCACATCTGAAGTTTAAAATGGGTTTATTCTTGGGGAAAAAAAAAAAGGAGCGATCCAATCACGACTTTGCCATGAATTTGTGATTACTGCTGAGGACGCGTTTAATGGCCCTTGATTAACAAATTTGTGAAAACTCAACCTATAGGTATGTAGAGGCAAGCCGAGTTAGACAGCAGACAGCGAGCGATCCCTCTCAACCCCATCTTCTACTCTCTCAACATCTCGTGGCAAACTGATGATGGCACGTCAACGCAGGGCTAACTACATCTGAGTGGACAGATAGACACACACACACACACACACACAAAAAAAAAATGAGTTGAGAAAAAACGGGAACCTCTCAAATGGCAACTGCATTTCCACCAGCTTACTGTATTCAAACCAATTTCTAAGCAGCACCGTTTCCAATTGGAAGGTAACGTGTCGGACCAGATGCTGAGCAGGAGCGTTAAGCGGAGTGTGCTTCCTTGCCACACCCAGTACAAAACAATGCTTTGAGTTTATAAAACAGGCCAGGACCAATCACTCCTGAGCATCTCTTAGCTGCTGAAATGTGGTTTCAGACCTGAAGACTGGCATCTGTAAATCCCGCCCGGCCTCTGAGTGGAAATGACTAACATTGTTCAAAAGGGTCAGCAGAGGTGGATGCGAAACACACTCATAAGAAGTGCACGGCATACACTTCCTACACCTGCTCGTCTCTCCTCAGCGGGCGCAGTTCGTCAGCAGCGTTTTGCTTCGTCTTGCGGTGGCTCTCCAAGTTATCAGCTGGTTTTTTTGTTTTGTTTTTTGGTTCCTTCCGTCGCTGTTGGTTCTCTCCGAGCCTTCGGCTCTCCTGCGTGTATGCTTTAACCCGTGCTGCTGTTGCCACATTGAACCCCTCCCGCCCCTCCTCTCCTCCTCTCCCTCTCGCTCCCTCTCTCTCTCTCTCTCTCCATAGTCTCACGTCCGTTTCTGTCCTCCTGACGTCTCCTCAAGCGCGAGTTTGAGGTCACAGCCGACAGAGGCAGAACAGTGTGGGGATGAACACCCCAAACGCCACAAGGATGGGAAACATTAGGCTGCTGTTGTCAGCTGCGTATGGGTTTGGTGTTCGGGGGCCTGACTGGACCCTGTACTTAGAACCTGCTGGGACCTTTTTCTTCCCGCCTTCCTCGCCTCCTTCACTGTCTTCCTCTTCTTCTTCCTCTTCCTCATGCTTCTCCAACCCAGGGTGAGGCTGAAGTTTTGGTACATCTGTTGGTTACATATAGGTGGGGTGAGTTGTGATATGCGGTCAAGTCACAAAAAAGGAACATAAAATGCGTGGATGTGGCTAAACGCTGGTACAGTATCCCTGCCACTACTAAGTTCACGGCTGCTATACCAAAGTGCTTACACGTCGTTGAGCTCGGCATCGTAAACGGCTCAATATAATAAGCTCTTATGCAAAATGCTAATGGTGACAGTATGTTTGCAGTCAAAGGACTTACCTTCTAATGTCCCCTTCATCACGTAGAGAGCGCAGACCTTAGGGTTGTCATAGTAACCCTGAAAGACAGAACAGATCAGCTCAACACGACGGACAAAACAAACACCACAGCGGTATGACTTAAGGTGAAAAGAACAAAGAAAAGGCAATTTCACTGGTCAATAATCACTCCGCTTTCAAGGAGCCCACTTATCTTGCGATGCCGCTCGGTTTGACACAAGAGCAATCATTCAAAATAACTTCCTTCTTTAAAGTGTGCAAAAAGAGCAGACAGCGTGTCCCACTTGTCTCTTTTTAGAGAGAGGGAAAATGCAGAGGACCAGTGTTCCTTCAAAAACAACGAGAAGAAAGAGGTCACTGCGGAAAAGTTTAAAGTGTGCCATCCTACAAGGTTAGCCTCGAGCCACACGTTCCAAGAGTCACGTACGATGATCTTTCACTTGTTAGTACACGGCTTTGAAAGAGAGAGACTTGACATTGTCTGACACGAACAGCCTTAGACTTTGTTTGACTGGATAACTGCTGGACTAGCATGAAAATTTAAATAAAAAAATAACCAAATCTGGAATGGAACATCAATCTCAACTTTGTGAGGTATTACCTGCCGTCAAAGTCAGTAGCACGACGGATGAATCCCACAAAAATCAGATATTCCAGTGCTACCTGCTCACCCTAACCCCCAGACCGCAAAGGGTTGTCCCACATTTTCTCACCCTGTCACCACAATGATGTGTTGAAGCTATTTATGGAGATTTGCTTCCTTGAAAAAGTTCTCTCTGATGTAGTCTACATATACCATCTGCTTGCACATTCATGGCGGCACGCTGACTGAATGCCACCACACCCGCCTCGCACCTGGTCTCAAAGTGCGAGAGCAATTTTACTGGGTCTTAAACAGTGGTTTGGATGATTATCGTGAGTTAATCATATGCAAACGGATATTGTGAGCAAAAGTGGCCGTCAGCAGATATGGCCACAAGCCCACGGCTGTGATAGGCTTGCGCTTGTGGCCAAATTCTGTGGACCGTGCTTTTGTCACAGTTGTCAAATGCATTAATAATGCCGCACTGCAAGCAGCAACCTTATCGGGCTCATAAATATAATTATAGCGATCTTATAAAGTTGACTTTCATTCAAATACAGATGATATAGAATGACATTTCCTTGACTTTGTGAACGGACCTTTCAGGTAAAACTGTGCTGCGTGACAGATGGACCAAAGTTTGGCCGATTCAGATGGTGAAAACGTCTTCTTTTTGTCCCTCTAGTTCAAATTTAAGATCAGTAATTTTGCATTTTAATGGCGTGATACATCAGCCACGGGCCGCCCTCCCATCTAAATATCGGCATGAACCGTTGAAAAACTCATATTGGTTGACCAGGACTTTGTAGTACAGGGAATTTTATAAAATATTCCTGGCATGGTCATGGGCATTTTCTGCCAAGTTTTGCTTCAGGAGATTAAATGAAGCCTACACTGACACCTAGTCGTCCGCTATTTAATTAATAAAAAGTCTTGCCATCAGTAACGGAAGTAGTATCATATTGTAAGATGGTGCCGCATCGATAACAAGGAGAAGATAAAGAGAAACAAAATATATCAGGCTGTGTAAAGTGACTAAAAAGTAGAGCATTGCTGTTGGATAACGTGAAGGGGAGACACTTGAACCAAATTACCAAAACCCCTGCTGCTGTGTGTGGCAGGAGACAGAAGCTGTATTACCAGAGTATTAAATGTGACAAGGAATGAAATGATACAATTACAAACCTCATTTGAGGCAGTTTTCCATGGTTAAAAAAATAGTAGATTCATGGCCAGGCTACAGCCTCCAAAGTCATCCAGCTATTTCTTTTTCATACACTACCAGCAACAGCCTTTCTGGATATCATAATGTCCTTTCATAAATCACAGTAATCGTATCTATGAAAAGAGGAGACTGAGGCGAACCACCACTATCTTGAAGAGGAGGTGAACAGTGGAGAATCTGACGCACGATTTCAGAGAGCGGAGCAGTTTGGTGAGAACCAGAGCAAACAAATTCAAATATGATAAAGGTCAACCAGATTTGAGTGTCGTCGCCCATTTGCATGAACCACACACTCCACCTGGCAGTCACAGCCTCTCTCAGATGAAGAGCTCATTATGTAAACGTGCTGTCAGTTTTATACGTCAGCTTCCTGTTAGTATAAGCTGCACGAGTCGCTTTTCCAGAAATGTCATGATGGCAATTTTCCTCAGTCGGACTTTCTGTAGAGCTCAAGCCTGACATGAATGCAGGTCAATATGCAGAAAAATTAAGTGGGTGACTTGTTCCGCTTTCTTCTGAGCACTATAATAAAGTCATCATTTCTTATGCATAAAGAAAGTTTTACGACTATTACTTCTTACAGTCACAGTCAAGTTACTTTGATGACTATTCCTCTTCTGATTGAATCATTTTTTTTAAAATAAAGTTGCTTTACTATCATTACACACGGATGCCTTTTGTCCGCCAGAGAAAATAAACGAAACCATTTAAAAGCTACAGTAACGCCTACCCCACACAAAATGCACTGTAGTTTGCTGATAAAACTGTCAAAGATTGGAGTAACTCTTCTTTAAAAAGAAACAAGGAAATGTTTACATTCAGCTAACTGACTTCCATACATAAAACATTGAAAAGTTGTTTTTTTTTATTTTTAAAAATGTTAAGTTTGCATTCATTTTAGTTTTACTAGTGTGATGCAAAGAAAACGGGGACCAACTCCTAATAATAAGTACTGCAGTATTATACATTTATAGAGCCTGCACCTGCATCAAGTCCCACATGACCAACCTGCTCAAACAGGATCAACGTGTCATTGCAAAATTTGCAAATTGCCACTCCTTTTTCCACCGACGACGACAGTCAGAACTTTCTCAAACAATTCCGAGAAAAGCAGCTCACCTTTACAAACTCCACAGTGAGCTTGCCGTTGAAAGTGGACACCTCTCCTTGCACACTCAGCTTGCCACGACGAATGGAGAAAGGCACTATCTCATCATGAGCCGTACTGTGACCCACTCGATCAAAGATATCCAGGTCCCTCACCACCACGTGGCCATTCAGACGGACGTCAAACACCTAGAAAGACATCAAATCAACAGTAATTAATGGCTAACATCCCCCCCAACACACACACACACACTACACACACACACAGTGCCATCAATAGACACTGGAACATTTGTGTTTAAGAAACAATTTCCAAAGTAAAGTCTGAACACCAGTGTGCTGCGACAAGTAAAAAAAGAAGAAGAAAAATAGCTAGCCTGTCATATTGGATTATAATTGCAGTAAAAAATATTGGTAAAGCACAAGCAACTGTGCAGATGAAAATGATACATTAATTGCTGTACCTTTTGCTGTGACTGGGCGAAGTAAACTTCAGCATACTTCATAACCAGTATATAGTCTCCTTCCTCACGAATGGGAATATCATATCCGAAAGTGTCCTCGTTGTAGCGCTCCGTCTGATACAGGATCTGGTCCTCTGGACTGGAGCGCAATATTGGCAGACGCATCCCATAATCGGAGGCTACAAAGGAGAACAACATCAGGTACAGGGCGCACTTTGCTCACAAGCCCACATTAATAGCTGTATTACTGGAAAACTGATACTGTTTTAAGTCAGGCAAAGCACCACATTACGCAAGCCCTGACCTTTCCCTGAACTCAGTGAAATACAGTGCCCTTCTGTCTCAAATGGCGAGTGACCACTTTGTGTTCACCCCAACTTCCACCAGCGTCTTGGCCTCACTGACTCTACAGTCAATTAGATCATATCGTCACTTGCTTCCTCTACATATTGTGAGGGGCGGAGCTGAAGCCCACTATGCTGACTCCTCATTAGTGTGTGGTTCCTTGCGGAAGCCAGACATTGCAAAGGTCTCTGCTGGAAATTCCTCCTCCGAGGAAAACATTTACCTTCGCAATGTCACTTTCTCCAACACCTTACAGGTGAAGCCCAGTACACGAAAAGTCACATTGACCGCTGGTAATATCAACTCACCTTTGCCAATTTTCCCTTCCAATGGGTCCTTCTTGAAGTGAATGCCGTGCACGTCTACATGTGCTTCACCCCCGGCATTTACAGCCCAGACAACCCGCTCCGCGAGGCTGGGGCCCCCGCCGTCCGCCCAGCACTGCTCTGCCAGCAGCGACAGCACCGCTGCGACCAGTCCGGTGACGAGCTGCGCCGTGACCCGCTGCATTGCCACACACAGCCTGGTCCTAGGCACAGGGACAGACGGCGTCGGTATCTGCTCGCATGCAGCACAGACGAAGCGACTCTTCCACATACATTAACTAAATAGGTTAGCTAGCGCAAGGAGCTAGCAAACTCGTCTTGATGACATGCAACGTGATATGTGTAAGTTAGCCAGCATGCTAACGTTAACAGTACCAATACCGGCAGTAGCATTAGCACAAGAGCACAGAGACACAGAAAATGACAGTGAAATTGTAAGCAGGTATCATCGCTTAACGTCAACAGATTCATAATATAACCTTACCACACATTAATTAGTCAAACACTAAGCATGGCGAGGAAATAGCAGCGAGTAATGTTGGTCAGTTAGGCTAGCTAGCTACCTGTCTAACCAGAAATACTTGGTCTATGAAAGACCGGCTAACGTTCATGCAAATCTCTTACCGTCTCCTTTCGCCAATATCTTCAACCTATCTTTTGCAATATGTAAGCGTATCCCTGCTGATTAAGCCTCAATGGGTGACTATACTCTGAACTATAAGATAACTTGACTCTGTGCAGATATTCTCAGTTGCTGGTGGCCCCAGCCTGCTGCACTGACTTTCATTCAATATGTGCATCCACACTAACATTTGCTCTGCCAGTGTGCAGGAGGCGGAACAACGCTACCTAACCTTGGATTTCCCATGGCTAATGACTGACAGATACTCTGTCGAATCACATCGTCCGGTCAAGACTTCCTCAACCATTCAACACCATTTCATATCACAGACCAGTCACATCCTAATTTATTATAAATATGTACAGCTAAAGAATTTGAATTCGTTCATCAAGGATATCAAAGGTCAAACATTTTAATTGTTGTATCGATATAGATAGAATGTTTAAATATATTCACGCCCCCTCCTGCCTTGTCCAATCAGAAGAGTCCAACGCAGCGCGCACACGGTACACTCGACTGTTGAACAGTAAGGAACTAATGGAGATAGTTGCTATGGCAACAGCCTTACCTCTATGGATGACAGATGTTTCATGATTGCTTTTTACCCAGGTAAACATTCGGTAAAATGCACTGTATTGTTAAAATGAAACAAACATACAGCCCTTTGCAATGTTTAAATTGTTTACTGTAGTAAATTTATCAAACTTTTGGGGAAACTTTTACAAAGACATGATGCTTAAAGTACTTGTACTACGTACGTGTGTAAGCATTCGCTGCTGTTAGCCTGTTGCAGGCAGCATGTACACATGCAGTTTTGTTGTGGGTATTGCTGTGTCTGCAACAATCTCTGGTATTCTTTCTAGATGAAAACTGTGTCTTGCACTGAACATTTTAGTTGATATTAATATTACTGTGGCCATTGTAATTTTTTGCCAGACACTCTTATTTTTGTGGACAAGGCTGAAAATAAGTATTTATTTTGTAATATGTATAACTACCAAACACGCTTGTAGTAATGCAAATCTTATTGTTAGTGACTTTTTCATGTTTTGGCAGGAAAAGACACAGAAAAGATGAAGAGGTAGTTAAAAAAAACAAGCTGTTGTAACTGTGTCTAAGTATGTACAGTATTTTAATTTGATTTCTAAATAACAAACTCAAAACATTTTCTCCTGCTGTATATCACTCCTGTATTTTTTTTTTGGCCATTCTCTCCACAGGAAAAAGGAGCTCAAATGTAAACATCTTTTATTTTCCTACAGTTAAATTGGTGAAATATTTTTGTTTACTTTGTTAGACAAAAATGCAAGTGTGCATACTGGATTTAATAAATTTCTCTCTTTGGCATGCATAAAAATTGCCTCGACAACACAGATGTGTGGAGTGTTACCACAACTACAATCATAATGACAGTGACATACATACAGTACGGGTACAACATAATTACATCCACTGTAAAACAGTTCACACATGTCATTCCTACCATATGTTCTCATACAGGGCAGTATGGACATTACTGGTTCCCTTGTTAAAGACTCCAGGCATTCACATCTTGTGTGTGGAGATGCTCCATTGACAATGCATAAGATGCTGGAAACCACTGCAGGTGAGTGTCAATGAGCACTTTGGTTCTCTGAAGTTAAGATTTGAAAAAGATGTGTGCATCTCTCTAAATGTTGTATTAACTGTCCTTGATCTCAGACTGTAGAATAACATAATGAAATCTGTTTCTCATTAATATCAGAGATCTGCTTCTTCCCTGCATGTAGTTATCAGTGATGCTTTTACCGGACTGGACTGGCAGAGTGAAGAATCACAGATGGTCACACAGTTACAATACAGGTGTGATATTGCCACATGGCCTTGGTGGAGCACCAGTGTCACACAAAGGACATTCCACTTACAATTTCTAATATAACACATACTGTGTGAAGATGTACTCAAATTTTCTTGAGTTCAGCAATCTTTTACATATTTTTAACAGACATACACTCTCTCATCCTGACTTTGTTCCACATCAGACAACTTATTTGAACCATGTAGAGGAGACAAAATACCAGTAATCTATCCACACAGTAAATTATTTTGTGAGAATTAAAGTGCAATAACATAAGTTGGACAATCATAGGCTACAGCAAATTTGGCCTCACTTGAAATGGAGACTTTTCAGGAAGAACACTTATTGATGAAAGTGTGAGGTCGCTCCATAACATACAAGGAGTATTAATTCCAGTGTCATTCAGATTTGGATGGCTCAGAAGATCGTAGCAGGTCCTCTGTTGTACTTGGTCAAGTATAGATAAGGACGCAACTTCACATTCAGGACCGATCATTTTATGATCTCAGCGAGACATCATTCGTACAAACTCTGTGAAAAGAGAGGGGAAGGGTGAAAAAATGTAGCAGGTTCACCACACTCTACACCTTAAAAAGATACTTTGATTAAACTGCTTTACCTTCAAAGTCAACAAGCCCATCTCCATTCAAGTCAACATCCCTCAGGATATCTTCTACTTCCTTCAGACCCACCTGGAATAAAACAGGTTGACAGAAGTAAGTGGAGCACCAGAAACATACAAGAATAGCTTCAAGAATCTCTGTTATATTACAATTCAAATCTCACCTGTTGGCCCAAGAGCTTTCTCATTGCATCTCGGAGCTCAGATGTGCTGATGGAACCATCTCCATTAGTATCAAACTAAAAAAAACAAAAAGCAGAGGAACAAAATTACAAATGAAATCTGCTAGTTTAAAAAAGACACAGCATGGCCAGAGCTATGGAAACCAGTTATCAAATTCCCAATGCAGACACTCTTACCTCTCTGAAAGCATCTTTTAACTCTTTTATTCCAATCATGTCTGCAGTTTCAGCAAGGAGTTTTGGGCCCATCAACTCTACAAAATCCTCAAAGTCCACATGACCTCCCACTTAAGAAAAAGAGATTTTTGCACAGGATAAAAAACACAATCCACACAAAGGATACAGTTCAATGCATGGTATAAACACACAGGTAGTTCCTTACAGTTCATGTTAATCTGTTGACTCAGTTCAATCAGCTCCATTTCAGTTGGCATGTACCCCATGGTTCGCATACAGTTTCCTAGGTCTTTACAACTGATGAAACCATCCTTGTCCTTGTCAAACTCCTTAAAAGCATCCCGCAACTCTGTTGAGCAATAACAGAAAATGTATTAGTTGGGCTCTCATTTGTCTTACTTTGCACATTTACATTTTTTTTTCATCAAATGATAAAACCTGTCTCCCTTTTTATTTGTTCTGTAAAACTGTTGTGGAATAACTTCACAATACATTTAGTTTGACTACTTGACTTCAGTAAAGAGAAACTTACCATCCATTTCTTCTGGCCGCAGCTCTCTGTCCTATAAAAATATAACACTGAATCAGTGATTGTTACAAAAACCGACTCAACAGATGAAAAAATCATAGCGATCACACATCATAACAAGCATACTCTATTGTGTAAGAGGTAAAAACATTAACACATACCGACATCGCTGTGACTTGAGCGATGGCCAAACCTAAATCAGCAACCTCCTCCATAACCCTTTACAGCCGTTTTGTGAACCTCAACTTAAGGACGCCCAACAATAAAAGATGTCAACAGTCAACTTGAACTATCTCACATCTTGATGACAAAAACTTGCAAGTCTGATTCCAGTCAAGAATGACTCGAAGCCGTAACCCTCAAGTTCACAGAAGAATGTGTCGGTTTCTATTTTTTTCACAGCTTGCTTACAATGAACACAACCTTTAAAGGGCAGAGAGAGAGGCAGACATATCCCAGAGCCCTCAGGGGTTAACAGCAGGAGCAGAAAGAAGTCTAAACACAACAGTGAGTGCTGACGTCAGGCTCAGAGAACTGTCTGACCGGAACCAGAACCGGACAGAAAACGCAGACAGCACAACCAGCTAGTCCGACTTCTTCCATTCATCAGTGTCAGTTCATCATCCATCTCCAATTACACTGACATGTTCCAGGCCTGATCACATTTATCAAATTATACTTATTCGCTGGTACCACTGATATCACTATCATATCTGTCTGCTGAAAACGAAGCTACTGTACAGCCAGTAACTGGTTAGCTTAGTGTAATATAATAATATAAAGCAGGGGAAATGACTAGTATTTGAAGAGAGCTTGTATACTTATGTACTGTACAAACAAGAGAGTTGTGTTGATCTCCTTATTTAACTCATGGCAACAAAATGAATAGGTGTATTTCGCAAAAGGTCAAACGATTTATTTAGTAATCACTAAAATAGTAAATCACAGATATGCACATTTGTGAGAGGCAACCAGAGGGACAAAGCACTGGTGCATCTGCAATGCTGTTTGACCCTTGACCTGTTAACCCTAAAAGGATGGAAACCGCTGATCTACTGTGAGTAACAGATGCAATGAATGTTGCTGCATCCATGTGTGCTGCACAGGTTACTTTTAAAACCTGTGTGTTCTCTGATAGAAAATAGTTGCTACTGCAGCTTGTTAGTTAATAATAGTAATAGCAGAAATTGAGTGAAGGTAACTTTTACTGATATGAACAGAGACAGAAGTAGATTTTTAAAAAAAATGTAAGTTCAGACTTACGTACAGTCTGCCTGCACTTGGCCATTCCTTTACTTATGAAGACACAGGTTTGTCCCAGCATATTGCTCATGAGAACGCAGTTTTGTGTCATGGAAACAGTGGACTCCTGATAAGGCCCATGATACCCTGCCTGGCCCATCTCTTCACATGACACCACTCCTCTGAGTCTCCTCTCAGCATCCTGGAGCATCTTTCCAGAGGGGTACAGAGGCAGAGTTAGAGATCAGTAAAGGCTTCAGAGCAGAGTCGCATAAAGGTGCAAACTGAGGGGGGATGTGAGACGCTAAGTCTAAACTCTGTGTTCTGGAAAATAGACATTAGATTAAATGCAAATGTACTTCTCTGTACAATTATTGCGTGTGTGTGTGCATGTGTTGTTCAAGTGCAAATGAAACAATGTTGAAAATATGAAAACAAGACAGAAAATAAATGCATGAATAAAGCAGAATGTTGCCAACTTTCCACTCATTGTTCATAACTGTTTACGTGCCACATAGTAGAGACTGGCACGTCACACCTATACACTGTCGCTGGAACAGTAAACATACTGAGAAGCATGGAAAAGGCAAACTAAAGCACTGGAGAACAGAGTAAACGTGCTACAAAAACTAAAACATTATTCTGTTAAGACATCAGGACAGATTTTCTCACAAGGGTTTAAAGTGCTTTTTAGAAAATAATGCCCATTGCACGCCAAAGGTCTGCCAAAATCTGAAACCATTAACCCAGCATAACAGTATAGCAGAAACATGGCACCATGTGGTAAGTGCATTGGTCCACAAAAAACACTGTCTGCAGATCATCAAAAACACATATAGATAAAAAAATTAATCTTCTATAGGGTTTCTTGCAGTACAAATGACTTCATCAACAACCATGTGAGTTTGAACAGAAAGAGCAAAAACAGCTGCACACAAATATGCAAAAATATAAACACTACTTTCAGGTTTTAGCTACCACTTTCAGTTTTGAATGCACCATAAAATCTAAAGCAAAAGGAAAAAGACAGAGTCTAATAGTGTGTCATCACTGAAAACAATCTTACCGTTCTCAGAGGCCAGTCTAAGCAATTTCCCATACCAAAAGAGTAAGGAGACACTAAAAAGGACCATGAGGACTTTTTCTCCGTTAAGTTTGCAGTTTGGGTGTTAAGAGGAGTGCAAACCCTGGTTTCAGCAAGACCCATGAAGCCTGGTGTGCTAACCTGCAGCTTATTGAAAAAGAAAACTGTGAATGCACTGCACTGTACTGCACTATCTGGTGTAAAAGAGCGAAGTAGTGCCAATGACATGGCGAGGGAGAGAAAGCGGGAGATGAAATAAGAGACAGAAACTAAATGAGAGAGGGAAGTGGACCAAGGAGGGAAAGTGAGGTATGCCTATTAAAGGAGAAGAGGGTGAGCGTCTGTGAGATATTTCACCCAACTGTCACACTGGCCGCACTGCTGTAGTTATTCCGTAAACAACGCAGATACTTCAATGCAGCATCACAAGCACCAAACAGAAGAATAAACAAGAGAAATATGATGTGTTGGCTTTCCTACAGGACTACATGTACGAAGCTGCACCTGACAAATAACATTTTATTCCAGGGTCACACACAAATATTGCAAGGCGCTTGCTGTTTCTGTGCTATGAAAATCTGCACCAGGCAAGTTCACAAGAACACTCTGTATGTAATGACCTATTTCCAGTCTTGTGTTCCTCCAGCTGCACTCAATTGCTAGACTAATTTGTCAATGTGCAACCTTGAGACTGCATGTGGTCACACATCACGCATTTCTGAATGTACCTTTGTTTTCCTTGCTTCACAACCCCCCACACACGTACATCATCATGTGCCCTCTGCAGGCAACAACAAGGTCACTCTGACCTCCAGCGGACATGGCACCAAAGAGAAACACTGTGTGAGGCAGTGAAATTCTTATCTACATGTGGGTACATCTGCAAAAAGATAACCATCAAAATCAGACTATAGGTATCCAATCATCATCTGCTCACTTGCATCTCAATTTTGACGAGTCAAAACACTACCTGTAGCCTGAGCAGTGAAAATCCTGCTCACTCTGAAGCATGGTTCAAACAAAATGCCAAAGGCAGTGTGTGCATCTCTCAAAACATGTCTTCCATCTCTGCTGATCATTGAACTACTCTGGATTTTCTCATCAAAGGTCATGCTAATGTTTTCACTGAGCTGGTCGCAGACTGACTCACGGGTTATTTGTAGAAGAGGCTTCTACACTAGAAATACAAGAAGATTTTTCTCTTGAAATTACAAGTGATGCGCCCCATGTACCTAATACGGAGTCTGTTTTACAGTTGAGAGCTTCCTAACTTCATATTTTACGTAAATCAAAATCTTGTTTCATGATCAGATTAAAAAGCACCATAAATGGAAGCAAATAAAGTCTGACTTCTGTGGAAGAGACCAAGGAAGTGATCTGGGACCAAGATGGAGCTTTGTCAGGCAACCAACTAAAATTGGTTGCAACCTTTTAGCTCTATGAGAAAAAAAATATGCAAAACCACATCTGTGAACGGTTTCCTTCTGTATAAACAGATTTGTGGCTCAAAATAGAGCCTCCATCACCAGCAGGAACATCAAAGTGATTTCCTTTAAAAAGTAAAACAACTGCACTCTTCTTGACTGAATAATGTGGGAACATGAATATATTGTCTCTGACCGAATGCACATGAGCACAGGGCATTTTATCTGCCCCAGCGCATCCACGTCAATAAGGTTAGGAGGTGAATTTACAAATTACACAAGAAATTAATGTGTAGAAGAAGTTTTTCCCCTCCCACAGCTTGTGTCTGTGTAGAGTCAGTGTTTTTGTAGACTGCACAGTGAAGGGCATTAGTGTATATTGATTATAAACAGGACATCAGTGGAGCCAGAGGCCATAGTTAACCACTTCCAGAAATGCAAGTAACAAATCAAAGCACTATCAGCACAGTCGTTCTGCATCAACTTAATACTTTTGATTTTTTAATATGTAGCCTGTAGCACAATGACACTGGTGTCAGCCACTCAATTTGTTTTTACATAAATTTAGGTTTAGGACGTCGTTGTCACAGCTTATCAGAGGCCATAACATTTCCAGGAGCCTCCAGGCACTCTACACATTTCAAATGAACTTGAAGAACTGCGTTAGATAAATAAGAAGATTTCTGTTGAACAACTTAAATTTTCCCATATTTCAGGGCCTTACCTGCCCAAAGATTGAATGGAGGATGGTGCGTAGATTGATATCGGATGCAGAAGAAGCAGCACTGGACCTCCTGGAGCGACGAGACGACCTGCTCGACAGCGGGACCAGGGAACACGAGGACGGCGAGGGGCTGCTGACCTGGCCGCCACTGTTGGCCGAGCTGGCTCCCTTACGTTCCTTCTGTCCACAGAGCGGAGCCCTGTCGTCGTTGCTGTTTGACAGCGAGGGCACTCTGGGCACCGGGTGGGTGTGAGTCTGACAGCTGCGTGGACGCTCGGGTTCAGGTGCCGCGGGTGCCGGTGGACAGCTCTCCCGTTTGTGCTTCCTGCGGTGGTGGTGCCGGTGTGCGGGTTTAGATGACCGGCAGCGCTCCCTCACACCTCGACCCGTCTCGCCGTTTGGCTCCGGCGGGTCAGGAGCTTGGCTGTGAGGGGTAAGTGACTTGCACTTGTTCCGAGTGGCTGCGTTACTGTCCCGACTGCCGATGAGGGATGGGTGGCACAGGGGTCTCCGGGCACTGATGTCGCACTCGGTCGACCAGAAGGACTCCTCGGCTTTGTTGCTGCTCTGGAGTGCGGCAGGACGGTGCTGATGCTGATGCTGATGCTGATGCTGGTGCTGATGGTGATGCTGACTCCTCCGGCTTTCTGCTGTACGTCCAGGGAGGTGTGTCGGTCTCCTCGCCGCCGAGGATGTTTTCAATAAGGAGGTCGTGGATTCAGATTTTGGAAAGGAGGAGTTCATAGCTGCGGGTCTGGTCTGGTCTGTCTCGGTGGGTTGATCCTGGACATCATTTGCCGTTTTCTCTCCATTGTCGACCCATATTCTCCAGCAGAGCCTGCCCTCGTTAAGTTAGGCTACATTTCACCACACGACTGCTGTGCGGCAGAGCAGCCGAATCGCGCATAGACGGCGGAAAAGAGGGGCTTACACGTCGCTGCAGAGCGCGTCACCTTTTCATTGATGAGTGCTTGTCTCTGGCATCGTGGCAATGACGTGGGTGTGGACGTTAGTAAGGTTTCGGCTACCAGTGGTTGGCAAACTTTTCCATGACAAGGATTTACCAAATACATAAACCTTCCATTGCAACAACACGCCACCCACCCATCCCTGGAGCTAATGCTGAATTTTTGTCAGCAAAGAGTTAATTCTACTGATTCTATACTATTAGTTTTTGTTGTTAAAGATAGTGATGTGGCAGGAGAGATTGTATGATATTTAAATAGTGTTTGTGTCATTTTTGTCCTCCAGTGGGACATAATATCAGAATAATCGTTACTCTAACCTTTAGGTCTGTTGTATTAAATTATTAAACAATTATAAAGCAATATAAACACCAAATTGTGTTTATCAATGAATCAATCATTTTATGCTCCAACACATACAGCACATACTACTGGACTTCACAGGTGTTCATGCTGTCTTGTTTGGCCTCACTGCTTCAGGAGCTGGTCAGCTACACCTAGTGGCCTCTGAAACCCCCCACAGCTGGTCAGCCCACACAGCTCTGGCTTATAAGAGACACACATTTTATTACATTTATTCACACGTGCCTGATTATTGTTCAAGTTCATCTCACTCAAAGGATCCTCCTTGTGCATAAACTGGATGAGGGTTAAATGGTTCTTCCCTCCTGCCATGCTGCTGCTCTCTCTCAAACATACAGAGAGCTTCACTCAAATGTTAGGATATTAAGCAGTAATGTAACAATGACTACTAGAGCCTACTTTAATAATTAAGGAGCTGTGACACTGTAACAAAACAGGTGCGTCCATAAAAAAAAGTCTGTCTTCAACTACTAACACAACGGCCTTTTCTGCATGAGTTATGTGCTATTGTTATTGGTCATTAATGGTGTCAATTCATTAATGGCATGATTGCACCATAAAGAGAATCCATAAATAATCCCCAGTGAAGAAACACTGATTTGTGTTGGGAATCCCCTTCCTTCACCATGGACAGATGTTGCCATAAATATGAACTTGTACCTATATCCTCAATGAACCCACAAACCCTTGATGTTCATGGGTTCCTCTATGACACTATTGTTTGTATTTAGCACAATGTTATTGTTGCCTCAACATTTTAGTGCCTCTGGCTTCATTTCCGTCACAGGCAATGTAGGTTTTGTAGGAAAAAACTGCTGTTGTAATGACAAAACAGAGCAATGACAAAATCACTGCACACCTACGCCTCCCTGTGTCACTAATGTAAAACTGCATCTGGCCAAAACGATGCAACACAATCTATTGTGTCCCCTTGCTTTGTATTGTAATATTGAATCACCAAGAGCAGTATGTCTGCAGAGGTTGTTATCTTTTTTTTTTTTTTACTGCTAAAATGGTTCATTTAGCTGAATGCACTATAAGGTGACATCTCTTTTTTCAGATCTGTGATATCTGTGTAAAAGTGACACAGAAACAGCTGGTTAAATAAGATACTTGACCATTTAATAAATGTACAGAAATACTGTTCAAAATCCACATAAGAATGTGTTAAAGGACAAATCCTCAATCCAAATGTAAACAACATGGTTGCTCCATCTTATATGTAAAGCAAATGCTTTGGGAAGGACAGATTTCATACACAGATTAACAGCACTCTTGATTTTAAACCTAATTATGGACAGCTCAATGTGAGTGTCAGTGTTGTCTGATGTTGTAAACAGCTTGTAATGATCATATGTTTGTAAATGTTAGAATTGAATAGATGATTATCTTGAACTGGAGTGGACTACTAAAGCTGCTGAAGACTGATTTTCACTAACTTTCATATATCCATGAAGTGCTGTAGACATAATTAAGGACTGTGGCTTTGATAATGGACACCGTGTGGTACTGCAAAGTTACAGTGATTAAATAAAAACACCACAGAACAACAGATAATACTTCATAAACATTTTACAGAATCTACAAATTGAACCTATCAAAATGATTTCATGGTCGGCTTTTTGAGAACGGAGAGTGAAATGCAATCGCTTTTGCTGTAAATCAAGTCAACACAATAGTTATAGCATTGAAGACAATCATTTCAAAACATCTCAGACATTTTGCTGTTTTTTTTTGTTTTGTTTTTTACCTCAACCCTATTTACAGAAATACAAACCTGATATGAAATACAACCAAATTACAAGAGTTTAGTAAATTTACCAAAAACACTTCATCTCCATGTTACAGCACAGGCCAACTCACACAATTTGACCTAAAAATGTGCTTCTCTAACCATGTCTTGTGAAAACAGGACTGATTTTCAAAGGGGAGCACAATAAACTACCACACCGGCAGGAGTCATGACACAGACATTAGCTGAGTCTGTAAACATTCATGTCATGATTGACATTGGACCTCACTTATCACACCACACGAGGATGAATCATTTACCTCAACAATGTTCAAAGCAATAACATCTCATTGTGACTATTACAACACTGTCACAGTGCTATCTGCAATGCATTTCGTCTATTTATTTTTGGGCAGCTGACAGTTTAGTCTGATCATCATGAAATCCAAACTGCGCAACCTATCACTAACCAAGCTCAAAATTGGATTTTAAGAAATATTCAACATTTAATCATCCTGCATTCCACAGAAAACCCTCCAGTGCTCTAGCAGTGGCTCCTTAGCTTTAACATTACTTCTGCTATGATTTAATATAGAACATAATGGATACCCACAATCATTGAACATGTGATCATATTCTGCAAGCAGACTTTCAAGTTTGCTGCACATTTGAAAGTGGGCATTCCTAATAATGAGAAATGAACAGACAGTCGACTGACAGTCGTAGTCGTGGTTAGAATCGAAATTTTAACTGGGACTTAATATGTTGAATGTTATAAAAAGAGGTGTGAAAGAATTAGTAACATGTGTCAGAAGCCAAGTCTAGAGTAACGTGTTGCTGTGTGCATCTCTCCTAATGCCTGGGAAGTGTTTGGGACCCATTAATGCTTACTCAGTGAATCCAGTTCATATATATCTAATAGAATAGTTTGGCCTATTGACCCATTCATGCTGTGAAGCTTAACAGCAATAGTGTGACACATTATTGTTTGGCTCGCTAGGAGTCATTTATCATGTCTGTAGCGTACCTCGCTCTCTATCAGCAAACTGCTGAGCTGTTTCAAACAACAACAAAATAAAACATACAGCTTTATGCAGAATCTCAGACAGAACTGAATTTGCCCCAGAAGTGGCCCAGAGTTAGAGGGAAATGGAAATGTGTAAAAAAATATATTGCTGGAAACTGACTGCAGGGCAAAAGTTTTACTGTTCATTCATCTTGATGCACATTCACAGAACATTCAGTGATTTGAAATGAAATAACATTAAATAATATCCTCAAATGTCACCACACTGGTATGAATACACACTAATAAAAATGGCTGCATGAGCAATCGTGCACCTGCCGAGTTCTCAAAAATATAAGTAAGTATTTTCAAGTGTGGCTGTGTTTTAAGATACAGGGAGAAAATATGAACATGACTGATAAAAGAGGCCCAATGTTTAGTCATCTGCTAAGAAGAGTTATGAGATTCTGTATGAGCTGGAGAATATGTACACAGTGAATGTGAGAGCTGGTCTGGAGGCAGAAAAGGAGTCGCTCCCAAATCCTACAGTCACCTCCCCTAAAGGCCATCTGTCTCCTACTGGGACATGGTTTTCTCACTCACACCTATTTCCCTTCCTTGTCCTCTAAACGGCCTGGAGTAAAAATGTAGTCTAAGGCTTGTCTCTCAGCAGCAGCCACGTTCGGGTGCCAGAGGTCCACCATGAAGACCACCCTGGGGCCATCCTCTGCGCTGCCTACACACACACACACACACAGCAGCAGAAAAATCAAGAACCACATGTTATCACGTTCTTGAACTGAAACCTATATCAGACTCATATTAGGGGCTCTCATTTTCCCTGAGTGATGTTGGATGATACCATTTTTGTCAATCAGACATCAGTGCAATTAAAGATTCCATTTTAACCCCATCTTACCCTCGTGAAAGGCCCTGTGGAGGAAGGAGTCATCAAAAAGCAGACAGCTGCCCTCAGACCAGCACTGTGGCTCTCCGCCAACTACGAGCTCACAGGACGGTGGCACTCTGAGACCTGTCAGAAAAAAAGAAATAACATAAGTCCATCCACGAGCAAATACAAGGCATTTTGAAACATTTTGTGTGTCTGACCAGCCTCCCAGCTGACATAACCCACACAAAAGGTTCTGACCTTAATGCATCCTGTATCATTATAGTATGCTGATCCTACCTACACAACAATAAACAGTATTGCTTATAGCCATCTCACACAGTACTGATGGAAATGGAGTCAGAGCTCAGGTGCTGTGAAAACAATAACATTTTATTAGTATACGCCACTAAATTCCAGCCATGTGCCTTTATGACTCAAGAGAGATTATAGTCTGAACACCACAGCAGCTGATTCCCTCAGCTGTTCCTCTTCTTAATTTAAACACGCCTATTACTGAAATCATCTGCTGCTGTGTTTGAGTTCAATACCCAAATGAGCCTCACACATCACATGGCTGAATCAGTTGGAGCTCACTAAACAGTGCACTCTCTTACCCAGGTGGCAGCGCAGCCTGACATTTGTTGGACCGTAATGCTCAGTGATCAGGGCTCCAGGCGTCAGCACAGAAAAGCAGGCGTTGCCGAACACATTGTTGGCGATGAAGGTACGCAGCTGCCCCAGCACCCTCCACGCACGCGGACATCTCCTGACATTGAGAACCAGAGGGGTGCCTTGGTTGACCAGGTAGTAGGTCCACCACTGCCCGCGAGGAGTGCTGTTGGCTTTCCACCCCGGCGGGAGGGAGGACCCGCTGCGGGCCAGAGGTTGGTGGTAGATGCTCTCGAACTCAGCCAGAAGTGCGGGGAAGCTCTGCTCCAGCAGCTCCACGTCATGTCTCTGCACCTCCCTGGAGAAGAAGGGCGCTGACGGTAGGTCGGGGAGAAAGAAGACTTCCGGCCGCTGGATGGTGGGTCGGGAGTTAAGGTATCTGCCTTGATCGCGGACTCCTTTATGTACCCTGCCCATACCTGACCAGGTGTAGCGTTTGGCATAATCCTGTAGGCTGTGATACAGCCTCTGGTTCAGACTCTCTCCAGCGCTGGTGCAGCGGAAACACTCCGATGACTGGCAGAAAGCGAAGCCGTTCTGCTCCTCTAGCATTGAGCCATGTTTCCCTTTACCTCTGCCACGACAGTCTGAACTCATGAAGCCCCCCACCACCCCTCCAATCCTGCCGGGCCCGGCCAGGTACCTCCCACGCAAGGGGCTGGAACCATGCTCACGGCCCACCCTGTAACAATACCACATAAACAGGAGCAGCACACACATGGCTATGGCAAAAGCACAGATCTCACACTCCCTAATAGACTGCATCCCTCCAGCCACCATCTCCCTCACGCTCTCCAGTGACCACTCCATCCCGGCTCGTGTCTGGACTGCTGAATCTGACGGGGGGGGAGACGTCTGATGAAAGATGAGCTAACACGTCTTTTCTAGATTTTCTGGATTGTGATCGAAAGGGGCCTTAAACCACACACAGGGTGTTAGACAGTCTAGTGTCAAGCAGCCCTTATCGCCCCCCCTAATGTAAACAGTCTGCTGATTTGATCTGACACACTCGCTCTCCAGTCCTAACATTTCAGCACTCTGCAGCGAGGGGAGGTCTCTCCTTGCATGATGTCTGGCTGTGCGGTATTTGTGCTGCTCCCTCTCCCGTTCTCTCAGACAAATGCAGACAGACACCTTGCCTTAGGGTTATCTGTCCTCTGAAAAACAAAGACAGAAGGAGAGAATGAGGGTTGAGAAGAGAAAAGGATGCTGCAAATGACATTTGGAGAAGAGTACAGTTGATATTAATGCGCCAAACTCTCTCTAATGTTAATGTGTTTGCTTGCAGGATGAGTTCGTATGATGTGGGCATCGTTACACTTTGCTTTGTGTCACTGAAACATGCTCCTCTTCAGAGTGTGACGGCAAATCTCCCAAACTCCTGTATGCCCCGCATGTAAAACACACCTGCTGAAACACTCACCCACGCACTGTGGACAAAGTGACTACACCCACCCACACCACACACATGCGCACGCACACACACACACACACACACACACACACACACACACACACACACAAACAAACACACACACACACACACACACACACACACACACACACACACACACACACACACACACACACACACACACACACACACACACACTTTGGATTTCAGCTGTCCACACACAGCCCTGTACTGCACCCTGTAAAACCATGAGTCATGGGCACAGTGCTGCATTTAACACACTGTATTTTTTGGCGCACCACGCACCCGCACGCGCGCACTGAACAGTGAATTATGTAAACGTAAACAGTGTTGATACCCACCCACATTCATAAATGGCATTCATAGGTTGCTCAGTAGGAGCTACATTAATGGATCCCCGGGGAGGGAGGGGGGGGGAGGTGGCGATCTGAAGTCTGTGTAATCGTATGCTGTCTAAGCGAAAAAAAGGAGACTGGAATACATGGGCATGATTATATAACGATAATGGACCTGCAGCCAAAACGCGAGGAGTGCAATGCGTCAACTGTGATCAGAAGTCCACGATGCGCTCTCGCCAAATAAGGTCGGGTAATCCTGCTCCAATAGATCCTCCCCTACATCCTGTCTGACAGCATCAAGACGCCCCCACATCCTCCACACACTCCCGCCGCCTTAAGGACAGACTGACCATCAAACCCAACCATGAAGCCATATGAAACACACACACACACACACACACACACACACACACACACACCACACACACACACACACACACACACACAGAGTCTCTGGTGCCTCCAATACTGCATTGTTTGCATGTAATCTGGCCAGTGGAGCCATACAAACTGATAACCAACATATTGACGAGCACTAACGTTCAATAAGCCACGGTAAACAAGCAGATCGCGGTAACCGAGCTCATGTTTCCATGTCTGGAGCGACGTTGATGTTTGGTGCGTTGATTCGTGAACAAGTTTGCATCCATACCTACTCCACATTCATGACTGTGGCCATTGGAGAGGAGAGGCGCACAGGTGTTTCTCCAGGCGACGCTGCGCACCACTGCATTGCACAAGGT
This sequence comes from Psettodes erumei, assembly GCA_016785225.1. Classification (NCBI taxonomy): domain Eukaryota; kingdom Metazoa; phylum Chordata; class Actinopteri; order Pleuronectiformes; family Psettodidae; genus Psettodes; species Psettodes erumei. The sequence continues at coordinate 3,489,773 of JAFBJZ010000781.1, forward strand.
AGACGGATATCACTTGCCAACATGATAGGAAAATGCACAAAAGAAGTCCTAACTGGAACCGACATCCATCGTACACTGAAAAAATACGAAAGCTGTCCTACCCACGGTCTGACTCCCTGTCTGTCTGCCTGTGGTGGACAGCAGCGTCGTATAGGCTTCAGATAATATTGTTGTAAATACTCAAGCTCCACCAGGGGAAGCCACCCAGCGTCAAGTAACCGGAGGACTAGGCGATGATATTTCCGTTCTCGCTTTTCAAAATAAACGTCAGGGCGAGGGGCGTGTTGAACTCGGTGAGTAAAAAGCAGTGAAACTCCATTCTCCTCCCATCTTTACATAAGGCCATGATGCAACGAATTTCAGTTAAATGTCAACATATTTTTAAAACAAGTTTCCAACAATTCAATAAGTCATGTCCACGAAACTGGGGGACTTGCAAAAGACAGGTCAAAATCAAACCAGGTGAGGCAACAATTTTAAGGGCCTAAACTTCAACACACTGAATCCTACAATGCCCAAAATTCAAGTTGGTAACATCTTTCATTTGACTATCCCTACCTTTCAAACCCCATGCCCCCAGTTTATAATGCAGTCTTTATTTTTACATACAGATAATTGTATTCGGGTCTTACATCAGACTTTCTCAAGCTCCCGTTAAAGCTACAGGGGACATTATACATGTATTTTCACAGGCTTTAGTCATAGGTTACTGTCAGTGACAAATAAATTCACCTGTGTGATGTTGGTAGAGTGTTCCTTTAAGTGTATTACCAACATCACATTTTTTTAGTAACTGTGTCACTGGGACAATGTTCATGACACAAATTTGTTAGTGCTTGTGTCTGCACAACATTTTACACTACTAAGGATGCACCTTCAAATTTTATGCCAGCTAAAGTCTACAAGCCACAAAGATAATGTGCAAGTTTTTCACAGGCCACTGTTCTGGGTGATTTATTCAAATTCTGCAACCTGATCAGACCACTCATTTACCAAAGGTTGATGTCCTACTTACCTGTCACCTACTCCACAACTGTCTGCAGAAAATGAAAGCAACAGAAATCAGAACAAAAATCACATTTTTGTTTTCATATTAAATTTGTGTTTTCAGGCTTTTGCAAAGGAATAGTCTAAATTACTACACCATAACTATATTATTGAGCAGGTTTTAAACCATTACTTCCCTTCCCTTATGCTTAAATTCAACATCTGAAATGCTTGGCTGATTAATTACTTAGTTAAATAACAAAAATTTAACCTGCTAAAAATCCACAGCTCCCAGTGTTTTAAATGCAAGGACTGGATGCAGTTCCTTGTCAAAAAGTGAATATTAAAGTGAATATATTTCAGGATTTAAATTGGCTTGGGCTCTGGGCAAATTGAATTGTTTTCTTACAAGTTATAAGCCAGACAAAATTAATAATGCATTAATTAAGAAAATAACTGGCTTGTAAGCTAGCTAATTAGCTGCAGCACGACTCACCGCCAAGAGATTCCGTTTAACAAGCTGGTCTATTATTTTATTTTGAAGACAACATTGCCTTATATCCGGTATTGCTCTGGTTATTTTTTATTAATTGACTCAGCTGAACGCCCTCTTCTTCCGTATGTGTAATGGCTCGCCCATCGACTACTGTTAGATACAACTGCAGACAGCATTTCCCAAGATGCACTGCAGCTTGCCCGGGTTTCACCCGCAGCAGTCATAGACAAGGAGTTTGATGGTGTTAGTTTACGACCTGAGTGCAACGTGGTCAACAGTTTATCCTTGAAGAGTCTATCGTCCGTATTCTTAGGGACCCTACATTCCTCCGATGACTCTGATCCAGTAGTAGACTTAAGTTGGAACTTAGGTCACGTTGGCTTTATTTGCAGTAACATAATATAATAAAAACCAACGGCATTCCAGTTATACCGGTTTTGGGAAAACGGTTTTTAAAGCTAAATGGCTCACTGATAATGAAAGCAAGGTTAATCACTGATATACTAAATCATATCAAATCAAAATAGGCTTGTTGCTTGCTACAAGAAGCTGGTTTTAATTACCGTGCAGTCTACACCTTACACCATCTGTTGCGTGAGATTTGTTCATGAAGCGGACACTTGTGTCGCACGAGTGCAGCACAGTTAAAGCGAGCACGCATGCAGAGCGTCGTCAGCGCAGGTTTTGAGGTGAAAAGCTCAACAGACGCGCTCCACAGAAGTCTCCTCCCCTCCTCGAGCGGAGGGCGGAGCCAGGCTGTTCAGCGCACACCCCTTCTGATGGCACAGCTTGGGTCCCAGTCAGTTAGGCAGTGAAGTTGAAATGTGTCAAGAAGAGATAAACTTGAGAGGGAAAACTTAATGATCTCTGGAGAGAAACTTGGTAGACTCATCCATGGCGAGATCAAAGGCGAGGTTGTACACTTGTTACGCGCTGATACTGCTCTGCGTGGTTGCTATAATTGTGTGTATTTCTGTACTTGCAAGACACAAGTGCCCAGCTGATACTTTCTTAAGTGCTGCAGTGGCCGCAGACTCTAAGACATGTTCAGAGATTGGACGGTGAGTGACACTTTTCTCATGGCTATATAATTAATTTATTCTTGTCAGTCAGGTTGTTATGAATTACGCACACATTCCGCACCATACCCACGGTGTATTTTTACGGAGCTAACTTAAACTTAAACGTATATCCTTGTTCTTACAAAACTATTAGTGCACTGCGACTTAAATTGTATAATTTAATGGTCTTAGATCTTTTTCAACACGGAATTAAAGAGTCTGCAGAGGCTTTCATCAACAAGGAAACGGGATGTGGTTTACATATCAATTGTAAAACATAAACACGCCTCTTCTGCAGGTAGATGCAGCGTAACAGAATACACATTGACATAGGTTGTAATGTGCGAAATCTTCTAGGGATATTCTTCAAAAAGGTGGCTCAGCAGTAGATGGCGCCATTGCTGCGCTGCTGTGTACCTCCGTCATAAACCCACAGAGTATGGGCATCGGAGGAGGGTCCATATTCACAGTGATGAACAGCTCTGGTAACAGATACATTCATTCATTCCTCTAACACGGCAGAACTAATGACCGACCCACTGTGGTGAAGTTAATTGATCATATGTCCTCTTTTCAAAGGTAATGTGAAAATCATCAACTCCAGAGAGACTGTACCGGGGAAGTTCAAACCTGACCTGCTGAAGTCATGTCCCAAGACCTTCCAGCTGGTGTCAGGTAGCCCGCTGCTCTGGCATAAAGATTTTTAACAGTCTTCCTTTCCAGATTCTTCTGTGGGAACCTTACATGTTTTTCTTGCCTGTGAGATATCAGGTCGCTGGAGGAGGCAGAAATATGCATAAACATGTTGCTCTTTTCCTTTTCCTCTTGAGGAATTCAGCATGGTTTACATCTGGAAAAGTGCATTTACCACATAAGGACACAAAGTGGAAAGATTTATGTGAGGTCAATGGCTGAAGACACAGTCCTTTCCTTGACATACAGATATACAGTATTTGTTTCTTCTTTTGCTCTGAGAGCACACACACACACACACACACACACACAGTGGAACAGCAGTCCTCATACCTATTAATCTCATTGCACATTCTTGTACTTGTAAGCCTACTTAAATAGGCTGAAAAGTATAATCTGTAGCCTTAGTGCTATAATGAGAACACAATTAGATAGGAAATCATGTGTTGTAGTGTACCGCATTGGTCAAATAAGAACTAAAATTAATTCATTATCTATTTATCTACTATATCAACATACCCATTTTCACTGAAGGGGGCCAGGCCTCTGCTGTCCAGGTCCCCAGCAGTCAATCTCAGTAAATCTTTTCCTAAAACTCTTCCCTGAATTTTATGTGATGACTTTATCATATTTGTTGTATTTGTTTCATTTCTTTATGTTCTGGATTCATTTACTTTTATTACTTGTCTTAACTGAAGAGCTAAAGAGATATTGTATAAATTAAGTTATTGGTTATCATTGCCTTTATCACCTCAGCGGTGAAAGACTTCGCTCTTATCAAAACATAAAAGAAACAGCACAAACATACAACATTTGTCACATAGATGAATTTCACACATAAATACACACATGCAGACAAATTCACCCCAAACTGAATAAGGTCATGAAAAGGGAGAGGGGGGGGGTACTAGTACTAGTATATGTATATGAAATTGTATATACTAGTATAAAAAATGGAAAAACTCAAGTACAAGTACCCCACCGTCCATCCATCCATCCATCCAGGTAGCCACTGGATAGGGGTACCTGGGGAAATTCGAGGTTATCAGCAAGCACACAGGCTTTATGGGAAATTGCCTTGGGCCACCCTCTTCCAGCCGGCCATCCAACTGGCAAGAAAAGGATTTCCTATTCCTCCAATCCAAGGTCGCTACATCCCATACACTGCTACAAATGAGACCCAGCCACTACGGTATGAAAGAAGCATTACAAATAAATATGATGAGAAAAAAAGAACCTTTCACCCTTTTATATATGAGTGATATTGTCTGTCACTGCGTTTCTCCTTTAGGAAGTTATTTTCAGATAAAGATGGGAACTTGCTGAAGACTGGTGATATCGTGAAGTTTGAGAAACTGGCTGACACTTATGAGGTGATTGCAAAGCACGGTGCAGATGCCTTCTACTCTGGAAGAATAGCAGAGGATTTAATCCGTGACATAGAGGAGGCAGGTATTGTGAGATGGGTTTCATCATCTTCTCTTTTCCAGATATTTTCTATCTCTGCCTGGCACAATGATCTAATTAGAAATGCACAAATCAATTGGGTGTGCGGAGCATTGCAGCGATCACTCACATCCGACAGTGTGAGCTGCCGGGACCCATCAGAAGTCTTGATTATGTGGAGCTCAGATGCATTTTCTTCAACTTCACTTAGCAGAACCATTTGTTTCCATGTTTTTGCTCAGGAGGAATGCTCACAGTGCAGGACTTGGCATCGTATCGAGCTACAGTGTCTGATGCGTGGGCTGTTCCTTTGGGAGAGTACCAGATGTACATACCTCCACCTCCTGCGGGTGGTATCTTCCTCAGCCTCATCCTTAACATCATGAAAGGTTCCTCTTTTACACAGACTGCAGAGCTGCTACTCCTCCACATTTCCAAATCACATTATGAAGCGTGGTAGCATTGTTCAGGTGTTGAATAGGTCCAACCAAATGAATGCTTTCACTGGTTGTTGCATGCGCAAGTTTTGAAAATGAGTTTCTTTGTGCAAAAAAATGCTCGTTGTTTTTGTTGACAGGATATGGCCTGAATTCAGCATCTCTGACAGGTGAACAAAAGACTCTGGCTTATCACTGCTATGTTGAAGCTTTTAAGTTTGCCAATGGACTGAAGAAACACATCCATCCACAGTTCAACGCAGAAGAAGTAAGAATCACACGTATGTTGTTGCTGTATACATTGACATTACTTTTGAGTAGCTGAGTTTAGTCATGGCCTATAACCAGAGGTGGATTTAGATCCTTTACCTAAGTAAAAGTAGCAGTGTAAAAATCCTGAATAAGCAAATGCTCCAGGATCCAGGAAACATGTATGCATAGATAGTGTGACACTCTCCTGAAGTGGGGAAAGTTACAGGTGATGACCCCAGTTTGGTCTGAAACGTCAGTGGCTTCGGTAACTTCTTGCAGTTTCAGGTTTTGCCCGAAATGGTGATGGTGCTTCTTTAAGCTAATAGTTGCTTAAAGTTACAACCAAAGGTTCACAGATTTCTCAGGTTAGTTTGACTACTTTTTTGTGATGTGTGTTTTTAAATGCTCAACATTTCTTGCAGATGGCAAGGAAAATCACAGAGGACAGCTTTGCTGACCACATACGGAGTTTGATCAGTGACAAGGCTCATGATTCACAGTACTACAACATCACCCCGTATCTGGACAGCATGGGCACCACGCATGTGTCTGTGCTGGCTGAGGATGGATCTGCTGTGTCGGTCACCAGCACCATCAACCACATGTCAGTGTCTGAAAAGTGCTATTTTGCAGTTATTGTTGGTTTGAAAGCAGAGGATCATAAAGATTTTAAGAGGGAGATTTACAAGTGTCCCATTGCCACGATCCAGTGCATTTCATTTTATTTTCTTCACAGCTTTGGCTCCAAGGTCTTTTCTCCGCGCACCGGAGTCATCCTCAACAACCAACTGTCTGACTTCTGTGGAAGAGTTGATAACATCTCTCCTGGTAATCAGATCAACATGATTTTCATTCACAAAGCAGGTTGTATAGTTGAAGGCATGCTTTTCACATTTACTGTATAGAGTAACTTTCTCTTACTTGTATAACCAGGATTGCTGAGGATGGAAAATGGTATATATAATCACATTCCTAATGGTCTTGCATTTACCCAGTGAGCAGCTCCATCAGTTGGGTCTTGATTATCTTGATTAAAATAAATTGTCTTAGTAAGACATAGTCTTACTTTTTCATTTGTTGATGCAGCAATTTATTGAGAGTTTGGCAAGTATGTAGCATATTCAAAAGAAATATTGGATGAAACATCCATGTAGCCTGAGTATTCACCACAGTCACGTGTAAGGGTTGAATAAATGCCGCTCATCCTCTGATGCATGTCTGTGATTCCCAGCATTCAAAGGCACTCAGCTGATTGCACTTATAATCTTTTTCTTCCTGGTCTCCTCACATCGATGAGTCCAAATTGTGGCTGCCTGTCCTGTCAGTCAAAGATTTTGTTGTGTTCTCAGGGGATCAGCCTCCCTCCTCCATGTCCCCCACTGTGCTGAAGTCTCAGTCAAAGATGCTGGTGATTGGAGCGACTGGTGGGAGCATGATCACGACTGGGATTGCCTCGGTACGTGTCTATGGCAATCACACTAAGTGCCATTAAGATAAATTGCAGCAGGCTAATGCCCCTCACTGTTGTCATAGCAAGAGCTGTCTTCTCAAGTGTCTTCACCATGTCTATAATCCATTCTGTAATCATCAGTTTCCCATCTGGCAGATTACAATTTTTTATTCTGCCTCACCCCCCAGACACTCATGAACCATCTTTGGTTTGGAAAAAGCCTTAAGGAGGCAATCGCTGCTCCAGTTGTTTTTGTCGATTCTCAAAATACATTGAACTTTGAGCCCAACTTTGACAAGGTAATACATTCAATGCATTTATCTAGCAAAGTCACTCATGCTGTTTTTTTGGTCTATTTGAGTCTCCTCTCCTCTTGTCCCCTCAGAATGTAATAGAGGCACTCAAAGCTTTGGGACACAATCAAGGAACTGCGCGCAATTTCTACAATGTGGTCAACGCTGTGGAGAAGAAGGATGGCTGTATCTGTGCAGTGTCTGATGCCAGGAAACTGGGCCAAGCAGCCGGTTATTGAAACCAAGAGTCAGTGACACTGGTTATGCTGGATGTGCATAAGGAATCCTTCCTGCTGTCGCAAACCAACAAACACTGCAACAGATGGTGTTTGTCCTGCTGAAAAATCACTGTACAATGCACTGAATAACAGGCTTCTCAAAGTGAACAGTAACAGTAACATGCTAACACTGACTATCTAACAGAGGCATCATGGATTTTACTGTGCAAGAGGAAACTTCTGCCTTTACCTGTGATGCTCCTCCTGACCTCTGACCTCTTGACCTCAGCTTGTTTGTACACATTTTTTCATCTCCTGTGACATTTATTCCTGTTTTTGCCTCTGTCATGTTTTTGTTGTGAAACAGGGGACAGTTCTTATCAATGTTCATTCATTAGATGTTTCATAAGTGGCTTGATAGTATAATCATGTTTATATCTGAAACAAAATATATAAAGCAAGCTATTTTAGACCAGAATAAGTTAACAACATGTTCATAACTAGTATTATATAGTTCACATATTTATTTATATATATTTTCACATATATATTCAAAGTACCAGAGCACTGAGTGCACCTGCATCACCTACTATAATAATTACAATGTAGCAACATCTAAAACCATCCTAAAAGCTACTTTTCAGCATGAAAACATCTGTCAAGAAATGTGTGACTTTTAACTAACACCATTCAGCTTTTTTCCCCCAAAATATTACTTGAATACATTTTATTGAAACACATGGATTTTATCATTTTCATTCATTTTCATTTCTTTCAAGTTTTATTCTTCAGTTATATTTTCTGAGTTTAACACAGTTACAAAAAGTGCCTGAAATGGACTCTACTTGTTTGGTCATATAAGTGAATATCAAAAACAATAAATGAACTAAGAGTGAATCACCTAAAAAAGAGATTACCAAATAATTATAATAAATGAAAGGACCAGAATAAATAAATCTTGGCTGTGATCTATGACAAACAACAAATCATGGCAAATGCCTTTTTTTCTGATGCACCAAAATGGTTCGCAGCTGGCCGTTCCTTTTAACCTGATTCGCTGCTACAGAAATCTGCTCTGTGAATCCATCCTTCTGGCCATAATGTATTCTGAATAGTCTATGGGACTTTGCTCTGTTTTTTTTCATGAATTATTTTTCATTTTTGTGCCAGAGCATTTGGCAGCTGGGGCAAGATAATCAGATCAAATCGTGACTCACAAAAACAGGAAAGCAGTTTCAGGAAAAGTTTGTGAAGAAATATGACACACTTCATGTGTCTGTACGAGGGCCTACGTCAGCCATATTTTAAATTTGCACATGAAAGAAAAGAGATTGATGTTTTTATTTTCCCTCACAATGCAGGGAAATAAGTCATTCTTGAAAGAAAAAGGTCAGATAATAAGATCCTGGTGATTTTCGGGTTGGGATCCGTTGCCCTGTCACATGGTATTTGGACCTTAGGGGGTGTGATAGTCATACTGCGCCCTGACCTTATAGGAGCCACCTGTTGCAAATACCACATCACCATGTCTGGCAGCAGGAACAAAAGGTTGCCAGGAGAGGATCATGGGTAGGGCCTCATGCGATAACCACCCTGCCTTTTTGTGGTAAACGGTGGCAGCTCAGGCATTTCCCTGACAACAAATAGTGGCACAGATGACGTGCTGGCTTGGAAACAAGTACAGCATGTGCTCCAACAACCAATCCCAAACAGCATGATCCGAGCTGATTTCTTTTATTGCCACATTCGCAGACTAATCTGCATAAACAAATCCTCTGTTTTCTGGGAGCAGCTGTAGATCCTGCTCGTGACCCAGATGTTGCAGTTATCCAATGCGCTCCTATTTATGATTAATTTGTGGAAATCTTCAAAAAACAAATCATTCTCAGTTTGGATTTTATTTTTATTATTTTTTATTGGCAGTCAGTGTTTGGCATGAGAGAAATACACACAGGCTCCAAGTTAGAGTTTGACGTTGACACACAACAACTTAAATTACAAACCAAGTGGACAGTGCTCCATTATTCAGATTAAACATTTAACATAAAAGGTTTCCACTCTGACTGTGAAAATGACATTGACCGGACTATCTTCTGTTTTTCTGTGTAATCCCATTGGCCGTGTCCCCTTTTGTTGACTGTTCAAGCTCACAGCAGGAGGTCACTGGGCTCAGTTTCATAGTCATTACAGTCATTTTTATAATTACTGAGTCAGACAAAAGACAGAACACCAAAACGATAACACAAATAATTTCAGCCGTAATCTGACATTGTACTGTTACAAACACATAAAACACACACTTAAACATTTATTATATATCTACTGATGCTGTTCATGACCCCTCTAACAATCATGAGTCACTTGGTCATCGTTTCACCTTAAAGAGGTATACTTTCATCTTATGCTTTGTATATATATCTCTAATTATAAACAATGTACACAGAGTATATGCTATGGAAAAACTGAAACATAATAATAATAATAATAATAGTGCCTTAAAGTGCATTGCAGTGTTTCGGTCAGTCTAACTTAATTAATATGTGCTACTGAAGAGAGACTATAACCAATAGGTAACAGTCATGACTGTGTCTCATACAAACACAGGGTCACTCAATTTGATTACATGGAAATGAGACACACAGCAGTAAGAAGGGCAGTTTGGGCACAGCACAGACTCGGTGGCCCACATTACAGTTGGCTGTTGAGTCATAAAGTGGCAGAAAACTCTGATGACAACAAGAGTTCAATAATTACAAAGAGGTGAATATCAGCTTTTAGGCAAGTACAAAAACAATCAGTCACAGCTATCCATTGTTGAGTCCTACCTGTTGTCTTCTAAGATTGCTTTGTTCACCAAAAGTGCACAAAAATAGCCTGTGGAAACACAACAGAAGCCACGTTTTGTGCCCTCATTTACATCTACACAAGGGCTGCGTATTCACAAGTGGACATTTGGAAAGGGGGGGAAAACGCAAAAAGTCTTGACCTAGCAGTTTTGCCGGCGTCACGTGACAGGTCGTCGGCTGTATAGTCTGTTGAACTTGTGTCATAGCTTTTGTTGAGAGATTAACAGAGAACACACAATGTAGAGCTAGGCCCTGCCTGCCAGAGATAGTCTCAGTCCTGGTAGAGAACCCAGAGGGACCCACTGTTTTCAAACTAACTTGAGTTCCACTTCAGCGACTGCAGGGATGCTGTTCCTCCATCCAACCAACTGATCTAAATCTCCTTGGGACTGGCTCCTCAGCTGCCATCACCACAGAGAGACACAGAGAGAGGGAGATAGAGAGAGATAGGGGGGAGAGAGAGAGAGCGAGCACTGGTTCATTAACTCTTCCAGCCCCCCTCCAATGAAACCGCACCTTGTTCCCAAGAGCACCATCCACCAACACAGTAAGTCCACCGTTGTGACCGTCACTATCTTGTGTGGGTTAACGCAGAGATGGTTAGGAATAGCTTGATTGCTGTGTCAGGACGAGAAGTTCACAATGTGGGCACTGGTCTCCCACGTGCCCTGAAGGGTGACTGGGCTCGTGGTGTGAGGGCGAGAGGGCGAAGTAAGTAACGGATGCTGTGGGACGACATTTCCTCCACAGTTGAAAGGGCCTCACAGAGAAAAGAGCGCATCACCTCTCACAGTAGTGGAGGGTGAAGTCTTTGGAGAGCTGCTTCTCCCCCAAACCCCACGGCTCCAGCTCGAATTTGTTCCCCATGTCATCCTCGTCATCCTCCGCCTCTTCCTCCTCCTCCTCTTCCTCCTCATAGTGGCTGGGCTCCTCGATAGAAGTCTCCAGGTGATAGCAGTAGGGCTGACCCTCTGTGTACTCGTAGATGGTCGGTAAACTGCTCTTCAGGCTGCAGCGCCGGCGCAACGCCACAAGCAGCGGCTGAGGCATGGTGAAAATATCAACGTTGTTGCCCAGATCAATCCATGCCAGGTTGGAGAACTTCTTGGGGTCTTTGAGCATCTCAGTTAGGTCTTTGAGGATAGCCAGGGTGAGGCGGTTGCCATTGAGAGCCAGGGTGCTGAGTTTGGGCAGCGATCCCAGAAGAGGCAGGAGCAGCCTCAAGTTCTCGTCCTGGAGTTCGGTGAAGCTAACGTCCACAGCCACCACACTGTCTCTGTTGTTCTGGAGGTAGAAGGCGACTTGACGGACATCACGGGTGGACAGAGCGATGCCGGACAAGTCGACAGTGTCACTCGACAGCTTTTTCTGTAGGGTTGTCTTGAGACTGTTGGGTAACATGAGGAAAAAGAAAGTGGTGTTATTTAAATGACTTTCAGACACCACAGAGCACATAACAGCTTACGTTTTAGTGGAGGGGCTGAAAGGATCTCAAAATGATTCTTTTAGCTGTGATTTGGGAACAAGGCCCTGGTTTTATGTTGTGTTGCCTGTGTTGTATAAAGGAGGGGGTGACTGGGCCAGCTTGGAGCGGAAGGATGACACAGAGACTCCAACTCTGGGATTTGCTAGTGTAAACAGAGGAGCCAAAACATCCGCGTAAACCAGCAGCTCGAGCTTAAATCTCTGAGGGCCAGGAGCTGAGAGCTATAGCACTGGGCCAGAACAGTTTACGACTTAAAAGATAAACTTGAAGATGCCTGGCCATTATATTTTTAGAACAGGAAAGAAAAAAAAGATGTATTTTTGACAACAAAGTAAATACACTGATATTATTATCTCTACCAAAGAAGTCATGTTTTATGTCTTCTCTCTTTGTTGTTGATGTCTCCAAGGCTTGATGACAGATTTCAGTGTAATTTGGAGGACAGATACATGATTTCCTGACAGTGCTAAACAGGGTATATTTTCTCTATTTTCTTATGAACTACGGCAAATACTTAATCATTAGTAAAGCCTCCTTATGTACTACCTCCACCAATATTAAAATGTGAAATGTGCTATTTTCTTTTTGTAATCGATTATTTAATCTGCATTAAAATGCACACTGAAAGATAATGTACACGCACTTTCTGCTCAAGTAGTGCTTAGCAAATGGCTCATGATGATTTATCACCTGATGTTCATGTAGCATCTATCATGATTTCCAGTTGCTATGATCAAGTCACTATACCTTTAAAATAATTAGTTTACACTTAAGAGATCATCAGTTAAATTGAAGTTACTTCATACATTAATATATAGTCTATGCCACCAAATTATATGAATCCAATTACACAGAAAAGTGGATTTCAGACTAATGCATTTAATCAGCTTAATATGGTGCCATATAAATGAATGGGTATTATAATGTGGAATAAAGATTTAGATTATTATTATTATTATAAGACATTTAAAGGCTCTCTGGCTGCTTTTTAGTTTGAAATTGGCGATTGTATGAGTGTATTTTTTTTTTGAAGCAATATACTGATTTAGAAACTGAATATCAGACATTTAATGAAGCTTCAGTTCATACATGAGTAAAGAGAACTGTAGATATCCATGTTTTTTGTTCACAAACAGCACAAGCCTTACACCTCAGATGAAAATACTTGTGTACTTTTTACACACTCCCTTGCTCTTTTTCCCCCCTCAGTCAGTCACATATACCAGTGCCCGTTTTCCCTCAGAGGTTGTAGTGTGTTTTACTTGAGCTGCTACTGAAGTGGCCTGTAATGCTGATTTGGTGTCAGAGTGAATTACAACATCCTCTGGTGCCCCACTGACTTACTGTGACATTCACTGCAGTACCTGTCACTAGTGATGCTTTTAAAGTGTTTCTTGGTCACGTTGAAGATGGATGTGCCCTCAGCAGCTTTTTAGTGATTTTAAAAGCAGGTGATGGGCAAATGAGCACAAATGTTTGCATGAATTGCAAAAATAAGTATAAAAAATGCTCATGAAGCCAGGCTTAAGGGGAGTTTCATCAGCTTTTGTGCACAGAATCGGTCAAATGAAGACATTTGTTGAGGCTGCTGCATCTTTATCAAAGACTTGTGAGCCACAGCCCCCCCTCTCTATTGTCTGGCCCCAGCAGCCTTTTATATGACAGAAGCCTCATCTTCACCAGAGGCAGAGAAGCCCTAATGGCTATGGCCAGGCAGAGGCTCCCCTGCAGGTGTGAATGGGTTTTGATCAATCAACTACCTCCTTTTCAAACAGACTCGTCCTTTCGAGCTCAGGAAGCACACAAAAGATGTCTGAAGCTTCCTCTCAGGAAGCCTCTTCTATCCCACCTCCAGATTAATCTGACAGCAGAAAAAAAAGGGACGACTTCGAGATGATGGCTTTTTATGTTATTTTACTTTCACAAGAACACCGACAACATGGCTCATTTTAAATTGAAAAAAATTGTTTATAGGTGAGACGATGAAAAAGATTAAAAAATGAGATGGCGCAGTGGAGCAGCCTTTTTGACTTAGTGACATGTCACTAAGTAGATGTTCAAGCAGCAGCAGCCAGAGAGGAAATAATCCCTGTCTTCACAAACATTGAAATGAAGCCATTAACACAAAGGATATCAACATTTTACTAATAGTGCTTACCAAACTACATTCACAACTACACAAGCTACAAAATGTCCATCACATAATTAAGTAATGTGTTAAATTTACATTGTATAATGAAGCCGTCTACTAAATGTTCCCACATAAATACTGAGGAAGCAGAGTGTATCTCTTGTCTTCATGTGCAGCTCATCAGTCTCTGTGTCAGTGATTTAATACAATGAGGCAGCTTTTGAATTCAGTAAGCGTTAATCAAATCACTCTTATCATTTATAAATATTCATATCTGGAGGGTTAGCTGATGCTAATTGTGATGAGGAGAAACAAGAAATAAGAACGCTGTTTGAAACACATCTCACAATCCACATTTTAACATGTGGGTGGATCATAAAAGAGAAAAAAGAAGTCATGAAAATCAAATTTTATTTCAACTTTAAATATTTTCCAGGAGTTCATTTCCTCCTTATTTGTCCTCTGGGCTATTTTTGCATCGCTCACATCTTTTGTTTTTTTGCCGAGTCATTTATGTTCACGGTTTGCTTTATTATTCATTTCGGTCCTCTGATGGCTGAAGCCAAACTGCGCAAGAGAGACACGAGATGAGCAGTCTATTCACATCTCCCCCCTGACATTTCACTTTTATTTTCAATTCATGTTCTGTTGTATTGTGTACGAAAGACTGTGTAGAGGGAGGGTGTGAGGGTGCAAGGTGTGGACAGGAATCAAACAAACACTCACACGACTGCATTGTCCTTCATGGTACATGAAATCCCACCTTGCAGTTTACATATCAATAAAGACAGTTCCTGCATGTAAATATCACCTCTATATTTTTTCATGTGGTGGATGTTTTGGTCAAAGTCTTGACCTGAACAGCTGTTCTGAATTTTCCTGGCACACAACTTAAACCTGAAATGATCAGTAATAAATACTGACGCTCCCCATCACAAGGCCTTGTATAGTGAATTTCCGGTGAGAAAACAGAAGATTTATTATGTGGCCAAAGAAGATGAATAATGTGAAAACTAAAAGATGGTTATTTTGTATTTATTGTTTCTGAGCAGTCAGGAGACAAAGAAAAAAAAGATAAGAATTCAGTTAAATAAGGCTGATGTAACAGGAAGACAGTCGTAAGAAAATTGAAGAGAAAAAGGTCACGAAAGTGTTGGCAATTCTTATGCTCATGTAAAATTACCCTTAAGGTGGGAGCACCTCATCAGCATTTCTGGGTCACTGCCTCTATGAGGCTCTTTCATTAAATGCAAAAAAAAGGGAAAAAAAGAAAACAAAAAACATTTCTAGCAAAGACCAAATAAACTAGTTAGACTGATTAACAGGATTAGTGAGATTCAGACGTTAATTCAGTGTGGCATTTTGGTCAGAAATGTGTGTACAGTATTTAGAGTGACCGGTGGGCAGTGCTAATGCTGGATAATGAAGGGATGAACAGCCAGTGAACTGCTTCTTTTGAGCAAAGAGAAACCTCACAGAGGAGAGACTGGTGCACTTTTGCACAGATGAGAACAGTTTGCCTGCAGCCGAACAAAGATGGAAAGTTACAGGGAGTTAAAATCCACCCTGAAGTGATATTCTTGACTTTTCTTATGGATAGTTAAATCCTTACTCGTTACAGGAATTATTCAACATTTTGGAAAACACACTCGATCATGTCTTTTGCAGAGAGTTAGATGATTAGATTACTGCAACCACTGCATACCTTTACTCAGGATATGAAACAACAGTTGGGAGTAAGTTATCTTAGCTTAGTTTAGCATAAAGACTGGAAACCAGCCCTGTCTGGAACCGTCCAAAAGTAGAAAATCCTACCACTTCCTCTAACAGCTTAAAGCACCAACTGTAAAATTTGGTTTTAGGAGGATTTTTGCTATGATGACATATATTGCTTCTGCTGTCTCAGCCGGTGTCAGGCTGTTTCTTTGCAGGTTTATGAAGCCAGCAAAATGACTAAGTAAAGAAAAATGTCCCTTCAGCTTGGAATTTAGTAATCATACCTATCTGCACATTTTAGAGACGCTGTCAGTGTCAGTTAAATCCTGTGTCTTTCCTCTTCCGGGCTGAATTAAATATCCACACGCAAAACAAAGCCCTGCCTGTGCAACCCGACTGTGAAGGCTCTGATCCTGCCAGATCCCTGTGAAAATGCACTCGCTTTTCCTCAGATTCTGCATGTTGATACCTCTGATTGACTCGTAATGAACCCGCCTCATCTCACAATGTTCGCACTGTCTCCTTCTCAATCCTGAGATTATTTTCGTCTCCAGAAAATGAATGCATTACGTACTGCATCTAGCCAGGTGTAGAATAAGCAATTACATGAATGACAGCCTGTTTCTGTACATGAATAGGATTACCAAGTGACACCTTTGTGTATAAAAAAAACATCCATTTGTACACAAGCTAATTCTCTAGTCATGATCTGCACATCAAAAGCAATTCAGTCTTTCATAGAAGATGAGTACAATTACATTTCAACATTACCCTCCCAGCTTTTCCTCAGCAAACAGATGGACAAATTCACTGCTGTGCCACTTTTGAAGGGAGAAAGGCCAGTGGCAACACACATCCACAACACGGCCCTGACCACTTAAAAAGAGAGATGAATGACAGTTGTGGTTACCATGGTGTTCCCGTCAGGTCAGCCCCTGGCCAGCTCTGCCCTAGTTCAATATTAGCTACAAAGATGGAAATCTCGACAGCTCAACATGGAGCAGAGCCCTGTTCTCTGTTGTGCAGAGCTGCAGATTTATTACACACTGGATGTCTGGATAGAAGGGCTTACCAGGCCTGGGATTTCCGTCTGGACATGCTCTGCCTCAGCCACTTTGAATGTGGGGTCAGGTGGTAGATCAGCTGTCTACAAATCTTGTCAGAAGACTTTATGGTGTCTGCATCCTGTAGAAGGAAGCAGAAAGAGTGTATAGAGGGACATGCAGAACAAAAAAGACTCCAAGTTCAGCAGCAGCTTTCAAATTGAGAAACATTTCAATTCACAATTCATTATTGCAATCCATCTAAGCTTTAAATCCTGCTAGGTTTCTTCCATTTTCTAAATCTTATAAACCTGTAATGGTAACATCTTTCATGTGAACAGACAAAACAAAAGGTTTGTTATAATATGAGATACCTTGAGCTACTCCTGAACAAAACACAATTCAGCTTCCTTGCTAAGGCAAAAACATGTAATCTCATGCAGCTTGCATCAAAGTGGGAAAAATCGGAAGTAGACAGCCACTGGTAAACACTGGTCATTTCAGTTCATTAAGCCTGTTGTGGCTGCTGGTGCCCAATGCCTTCATCAAAATATTTCAATATTCACTGTAAGTGTTTGAGACATGCTGCTGAGTTATGAATTCATCTCTGTGCCCAAAACAACCTTTCTAATTTAACATGCTGCTTCAGTAGACTCTCTGAGGGTTATCACTTGTCATTTTGCAGATATTTCGGTTTTATGAGTTTTCCAGGATGGCTATTACTCTTTCTAGCTCCTCAAAAGTAATATGTGGCTGCAGAACTTCTTCAACCACCTGTCTGTGGAAACGTAAGTCGATCATTAGTATCAAATTGGATTTTCATGGATCTCGTTTGCTTAACAAAAGAACACCAGTGAGGGGATTTATTTTTTAAAAGAGAATGCTTTCTTTGCAACAACAAGAAGAGATTTTTTTCTGGGTACTCTGCATGTGTTGTGGGGAGAACGCAGTAAAAACTGACCTTCTTAGGACACTGCATCTCCCGAGCCAGGCTTAGCAGCAGTTCGTGTGAGATCGGGTCCACGAGGTTGAGGAAGGCAGCGTTTTTATACAAGATGTCGTTAAGCGAGGTGCCTTCTAAACCCAGATCCTACCAAAACAGAAAAAATGACAATAATCAAAATCAGAGCAAGATGAAATTGTAAAAAACATCCTGCAATAATAACAGTTAAACAGTGTGTCTTTGGACCTGAGGCAAATAAAATGAAATAGTGATTGGAACGGGGCCTCTGCTGTGTCAAGGGCAATGTGAGCTGAAATGCAGAGAGAAAAGAAATGTTTTGTTTTAAAGATTCATTAAAAAGGAGACAGGAGCTTTATTTTATCTCCAGTAGAAGAGTAATATCTAGACGGAACACTGTGTTTTCAGCATAGATAATCACTCTCTCATGACACCAAGCCACTGTGCATATCCCAACATGCCACAACATGTACTGTTTGCATAAACAAGACTCTGGAGTCGTACATTTTAAGAAATATGTATGCTCCTTAATCATCATTAAACCCTCCTGGAAAACCCCAAAATGTATTTAAACCCATACCTGCATGGTATTTTCCATATGCATCTTTGTAAAAACATTTTGTTTGTTTGTTTTTTTCTTATCTTTCTTTCCCCTCATATAAAATATGACAGTGGCGCTTTAAAAATGGCTTTGAGTAAATGTGATTTAAAACTCTGAACAGGACATACATACATTTCCAAAGAGTATATAGTAGACAGGTGTCAAGGCAGCTTACATATACATATGACAAATCCAGAAGCATCATAATCAAAGCAGCTAAAAAGAGCAGATTGCAGACAACCTTTTGAGTGTGTGATGAGACAAGCAACAGTCAGCAGTGCTGCTGTGTGTACTGAACTGTACGATCTGCCTTCATCAACACGTCCATCCTCGAGGTCCTAAGGAGGCAGACTACGAGCACAAGCACTTGTGCAGCCCATGCAACTTTAATGAGAGAAGCAAGCCTTTGAGACATTCAGTATTCACACACCTGCGCACACACATTTTTTTTCCCTTTCTCCAACACAATCAGCATTGATTATAATAGACAGTTTGAGTGGGAGGTTGGCAGCTCTGCATTACTGGCTCCCCTTTTAACAAGGGCAACTGTAAACACAGACTGAACCCAAGGCGGCAGAGAAGCTGCCTCTGCCCTTCTGAGAAACAAGGTATAAAAATATCTCCCCATCTGAGTTTAGACGCGATCAATTGTCATGTGCGAGCACAGCATGAAGCCACGAATCCTTCCCACATCCGCTGCAAAAGCTCAGATCCTTCCTTCATATCTGGAGCAGAGCTCACTGTCACACACCAATTAACTCTGCCACAAACTCCTTTTACATTCAGGGGACTGAATCTCACAGGCTGTCTGTGTGCTTGCGGTGCTGCACGGAAAGATAAAATAAGGCTTATTTCATAAAAGTGGAGCTCATTTCGAGGCAGCAAACCCATGTCCCCTGTGATGTTGCTGTCATGGAGCCAAGGCTTGGCAGTTTATCTCATCGGCTTGATTAAGGAGGTTCCACTCTCTCCTGTGTCAAGACTTCAGAGTAATTAATGCTGGATTGGCCGACAGCTAAAAGACAGAGGGGGGCCTGAGGGCAAGCAAACAAATGAGATCACCAACACTGCTGTCACATCTTCAATGCCCCTACATATTGTTTTACAGGTGTTTTAATGCTACATATCCCAAAGAAATTGAGCTTCTAGGTCACAACAACAATAATGTCATGGTCAAGTGAAAATTGCAACAATTTTTTTCCCCTTTTTAAAAAAACAATGCAAATAGTAGTTGTTTTTGCAGGTTGATGACTGTGCATTTTTGACCTGATTTGGTTGCTTTTTAAGATTTTCATCAGCCAACTAGCCAACCCCCCCAAAAAAACCTCATCAAAAGCAATCTTTTATGAAAAATCACATGCACCAGCAGCAACCTGCATATGAAAGTATGGATCGGCCACCATTAAAAGCAATGAGCAAAGACTTAATAAAACCTTTTGGAGAAGAATAATATTTTGCATCGCGGAACAAAGGACTCCAGGGCTTACATTGTTGCTGGATGGAACACAGGCCATTACAGAGACGAGAGTGACATTAGGAGAAGAGAGAGGGACGGAGGGGGCAGGTCGCTCTAATGGGAGCACTACAACAGCCTAAGGAGAAGTGAGACTGCCACAGTGGAGGAAACAAGGACAGATGCAGAAGGGAGGGTTGTGCACGATTGTTCATGGGAATATCCTGATCCCATCTAAAGACAGTGAAATTTGAGATAAAGCAGCGACACACAGCACACAGTTTCATTTCCTTATCTATGGTGCAGGTTATCTTTTCAAATAAAATGACAACATGGAGCTCATGTGCCCCACAGTGAGAGTGAACACTGTGTTGAGTCACATGCTGCATCTGCCACTGAAACAATGTGTCACAGGTACACTGCTCTGCCAGTGGCCTACTTTCTATCAAACAAAACGCTTCTGGAGGAAGTGGCTGAAGCAGCTAAAGCCTACGCTGTGTGTCTGGGGGGGTCAGAGGACAGGGTCAGGGATGGACTGAGGCACCTGTGGACATGCAGACCTCGAATCAAAATGCATTCGCACAGTGACTCGCTTGCTCTCCATCTGTTGCTTGGGGACGGGTTGAGGATGCATGCATCAGGCTTAAAGCTATAGTGCACTGTCGTGGATGTAAACAGGTCTGACCTGACCGTGCTCGGGCTGAGCTGCGTGCAGACCCTCCTTACCTTCCTAAGTAATTTGAGCACGTCGGTTGCCTGCTCAATCCTGCGGTCACGGAGCAGCTTCTGAATCTCCTTGATCCACGCCACCCGCCTCATGTACGGGCTGTGGTTGGTCCTCCGCAGCATCCCAGGCAGTTTGTCTGATTTCAGCATCAGTGCAAACAGAAAGTCCCCGCCGCCCCGACCGCCCCTGTCGCTCTCCCCAGTGCCGTCCAGAAGCTTGCGTCGCTTTTTGGAGAAATTGTCATTGTCCAGGCTGCTCTGCCTGCTCAGTCTGGAACCCATGGCGTTATTTTTCTTTTCTAGATGCAGGCGGCGTTTGTGTTGCAGCGCGGACAATATCAGCCTACCAAGCGGAAAAGGCACATGATCAGTCCCGGTTTTTTCTGCCAGCAGATGCTCCTCGGTGGATGGTAGCAAACAGCGCCGCGCTGTCTGGCGCTGCGTTGTCGCCTGGCTTCGGCAGGCTGATCCGGTGCGGAATCACACGTTACTCCACGGCAGGCTATTTCATCACCATTCTCTCTTGCACCCGGTGCACGTTGCTATTTTGACATCCTCGGTGTACGTGCGCCCGGTCTGATGACGAGGATGCCCCGTTTGCTTCATCCTCCAGCCGTCTGCGCTTTACACTGCTGTTTAGGTTTGAGCAACGTGGAGCGTCCAGCCAATCACCGCAGCTGGTGTGCCCGCTGCGCCCCCCGCAGCTCCAAGGGAGAATACAAGTCCTTATATTCAAGGGTTTGTTATTTTTGATACCGTAAGCTGCTATACGACCAGTTGCACGTGAATTTTCTAAATAACTAGAAGTTCATGAAAACTTAAAGGTGTCAGAGTTGTCCCCAGAAGAACAGGAAGTTTGCTTTGCCATTGGCCCTAGATAAATATGTAACCTGGCTCATTTCTCTTTTGGGAGTCTTGTTACCAGACAGCTATTGCAGGAGCTGTCAGCTCCTCTTTGCATCTGCCACAACTCCACTACATCACTGTCATTCTTTGAGGAACATCCGTTTAGGCCAGTACCTTGTTCAGACACCCACAGGGGTCACTGTAGGGGGACTCGTGGGTGCAATTCTGCACTGTAGAAAATGAAATGACTGTGAACACAGCTGTTGCAGATTACATTGGATTCAGTCTTATCCAATGGTGGCTTGTGATATAGTGTGTGTCATCAGTAATTTTGAGTCCCATCATTTTTGGGTTTAGGGACTTTGATCCTGAGTTGACCTTATTTTCTGATATTATTCAGACTTCCTCTAATTTAGTTGATCTGTTCTCTGATAAGTTTTCCCCCTGATTACACTCTCCCTGGACGCAGCCTGCTGCATGTTTTCCTCAAGGTTGTAATAATGACTGGCTTGTTCCCCTTGATGTAACATCCCCTTACTGCTCATTTGTTTTGTCAGAGCCTTGACTCTCCATGCAATGGTGATGCAGTAACTAATTTTTACATCATGAGGTAAACATAGCCACTCTTGTATTGTCTGGTAGATTTTGGATAAAGGGAAATTTCTTCAGAATAGAAAACAAACAAAAGGGTTGGGATTCCCTGGTGGGTTAAAAGGCTTGGAGGGGGTCTTAGGGTTGTGAGATGATTTTCAAAGGGAAAGTTTGGTTTTGCTCATTGTGAAGAGCATCACTCACACATGCACAATATCCTTTGCAGTTCTGAAAGGAGACATTACCATTTACAAAAAATCACCCTGAGGATGTCATCAGCATTATCTCAGCCTGTGTTACAGACTTGTGCTGTGGGATTTGAAAGACATAACAATATGAGACAGAGAGGGTATAATCAAAGAGATTGCTGAGTTATATTATGGGAATTCTATGATCTAGGCTTTCAAGAATTTGACCAACACTAGGTACTAAAAGTCAGGATATATCAGATGCTTCAGTTCGGATCATTGCTTTTTTGAAAATAGTATGCTGCCATTAACAGAACAGAAAAATGGAAAAATGCTTCCATGCTGCACAATTTTTTATCAGATGTTCTTCTAAACCTTTCCCAAAATAACTAAAATAATAGATAATTTGACCTCTTTGTGCCTAATGAAGCTATCTTATAGCTTCATATAGCTTCAAAAGGCACATTGGCAAATAAAAACACTGGTTGCTTATCTCATTTCTTTATTTACAGTGACAACACACATTACCTGGAACTGTGCCAGTGTTAATTTTACAACCAATGAAGTGATAAGTTAAGAAGTATTAACATAGGGCAGTAAGAAACTGAAATGACAATATTTGAAACAAAATCAGCAATCTAAAGATGACTCATAAATCATACTGAGTGACAGGAGGCAGCAAAACATTGATGCAATTGGTGAAGTTTAGGGATTAAATGTGGTTGGGGACCTTTGTTTAGACTTTAGCATTGTTGACAAGCAAAGAAATCTATCTGTTTTTCTATTTACACTCAGCCTTCTACACTCTGTATCTATTTGTTTATCCCTGCTCAGAAAGAAGAAGTTGAATTTCCAACTTATAATTGCAGCACACACACCTCAGTGTATGGAGCCCCTATCATTAAAGGACTGCAGTCACACATAAACACTGATGACATCACCGTCTTTTCCTTTGTGGCCATCGCTCTGCTGTAAGTGTTTCTGCAGGCTGCCTTTCACCTGTCCCTGAGGAACAACAGCAGTGTGTGATTTGATTTGCTGCTGCGTATATAGGCACAGATAAGCCATCCCCTCTATTGTGTAAAACCAATCAGAGGGAAACTGGGAGGTAGCAGTGTATCCCTCCCAGCAAAGTCAAAATGAAGCCTATAAGCCTGTAGCTGAGGGATAAAAAATATGAATGAGTAAAAGCTGATATTTCATAAAACAAACCCCATCCTGCAGCAGCTGTTGGGCCTGTGTGCACAAAGGCTGAAGGAAGGCTTTTGTGATCTGCAACAAACAGATATGTAATGTTCGTCTTCTGCTATAAATCAGCTCTGTCCATTAAATAAACTCCCTTCCTTAGGGTGGCTCTGAATCTGGGAGATCTAGAGCAGGATAGTAGTGATTAGATTTAGCCACAATCACAGCCACAGCAGTAGCTGCAGCCCACAGGCTCCTTTGACAGTGTTTTATCAGTGTGGCCCAGCAACAGGAGTGCATGCTGCATTTAGCTGAGGTACCACAGAAGGGGAGTTGCTGTTCAGAAGCTCCTGTCACTGATGCTGCCAGTTTGGACGCATCCTGTTGGCATGAAGTCTCAGGCATCTCAATCAGTTCAAGGATCCCTGCAGCATAAGCCAAATGGACCCTGACATGGCTACTGAGCATGGTAACAGTGCCGGCTGAGCCAATAACACGCAACCCTAAGTCAGGGCTAAATGTCTTCCACATCTGTAAGCAGATCACTCTCCTCTTCACTTTGGTAAGCCTGCCAGAGTGATATCAGAGTGAAATTAAAAGTTACAGAGGAGTTGAAAGACAAACTCCAAAGTGAGGAGAGGGGAGAACCTATCATCTGAAAAAGTGGTCTGCTAAAAACAACAACAAAAGATTGATTAAACTACAACAAAATCAGATTTTGATGAAGAACTCAATGTTCAGCTTTTCTGTCAGAATTCCAAACCTTATTGATTAATTGCTACTATTCTAGTATGTCCATTTCTGTCTCCACGTGTCTGTGTTCACGCCTGTGACTTTAAGAAGCATGTACATATGTACACATGCTCATTATGTGGAGAGCTTTGCTCAACAACATCACAATGTGTCACCTAAACGTTGTAACCCCTGAACACCATCACCAGCATTGCACACACTGAGAGTTAGCTGAATGACCAACTCCCTTCTTCTGTCTTCCTCTTGTCCTGTATCTTACATCTATCCACATCTATAAACCACGAAAGGTGAGTTTCGCTGTTCTGCCTTTTTACATTTTGTTATTTGCATTTGTAATGTCACTAGACACTTGTTTCTGAGGGGAGGGGTCCTCTCTGACTGTGAGGTGTGTTGATCTTCCTGGTCAGGAAAATGGTTGGGAAGTCCCTGATTGCTGGCCTGGTGGTCCTTCTGGTGGCTGCAGTGAGCCTGTTCTTGGGCGTCTTCATGGGGCTGGGGAAGAAAAACACACCTCCCTCCTCAGACCACTTCTACTCAAAGGCTGCTGTGGCCGCTGATGCTGGAAAGTGTTCAGAAGTCGGGAGGTAAGAAGACTCTGATGCTCTAGACTGTTGCTCTCTAAAATGTATTTTATTACATGTATTCTTGTGCTTTCAGGGACATTTTGAAGAGAAATGGTTCAGCCGTGGATGCTTCCATCGCTGCCTTGCTATGTGTCGGCCTTTTGAACGCTCACAGCATGGGCATCGGAGGAGGGCTCTTCTTTGTCATCTATAATGCTTCCACAGGTGAGTGCTCATCATCAGTTCCAACTTGTTGATTGAGTTAAGCAATTGTCATCAACATCAATCAATCTTCATTTTCTGCTCAACAGGTAAGGTGGAAACCATTGATGCAAGAGAGACGGCGCCGATGAATGCCACTGAAGACATGTTTGGCAACAACACCAAGCTTTCTCGTACAGGTAACAACTAGCTGTGAGCTGTTATTGAGTGTGGTGGTACTGCTGGAGCTACTATAACATGCCACAAAACTATCACAAGATCTATTTTTCCATCCAGTTCCTCTCACGTTTTCTCATTCAGGAGAATATTTCTGTATCTTCCCTAACAAAAAAAGACTGTATGTAGTTGTCTCAGGGTGACTTTTTGGTCCTCCATGCAGACAACAGACAGACAAAAAGACCTTGACAACTTCAAAGTCGTGCTGTTACTGTTTCTACATGCCAGGTGGATTGTCCATAGCCATTCCTGGGGAGATCCGCGGTTACGAGATGGCACACAAGAGGCATGGCAGGCTGCCATGGAAGGAGCTGTTTGAGCCCAGCATTGCCTTGGCTCGACATGGCTTTCCAATAGGGAAAGCTTTGGCTCATGCCATTTTCAAGAGCAAAGATTCAATTCAAGGAGACGCCAACATGTGGTGAGGATGAAGGGTTCAAAGGCAGAAAATGCAAACTAACCTGAAGGGCAGCAACAAGGGCTCTACAGTCTCTCCCGCTCTTATTATTTTCAACTCTAACACTTAATACCTTATTATTACTCTTGACACATATTGTGTCCAGAGGCAGTTGAATGGAAAACTTCCTTCCACTGTCTTCTCTTTGTCAAATATTTTCATCTATCTATGGAATAAATACCCAAAGGTTTAGTGAATGTTTTATCTACTATTTAACTATTCCTTGACTTGGAGTTGCACTTTATGGAGTCTCAGCAGGTTGCCTTCAGCATTCCAAAAATAGTTTAGGATATAAACACAGCATTTTGTACATCTTAAATACACAACTAGTCCATTTGTGTTCTGTAGAAGTGATATATACTGTATGTGCTTTCTTATTACTCCTACTACTGCTTCAATTTTCTAAAAAAAATACCAACAATTTATTCTGATATATATAATTTTCATGTATTTCCTTTTTTCTCAACTTCTAGTGAGGTGTTTTGTGACTCTCAAAAAAACATCCTGAAGGAAAATGATATTGTTAGGTTTCCAAAGCTGGCTGACACATACCAAAGAATAGCAGAAGAGGGGCCTGATGTGTTTTACAATGGGTCAATGGCGCAAAGTATTGTGGAGGACATCCAGGCAGCAGGTCTGTTTTCTTTTTCATTTTTATCTTTACAGATACATGAATGAACAAACATACAGGACCACACTGCAAATTTCAGAACTCAAACCAACACTTTACAAAAAAATACAGCTTTAGTAATTTGAACATTATCCTCAATTTAAATTCACTCTACGACTCATGTCTGTGCCCGCTCCAGGTGGCATTATTACCCGAGATGATTTGTTGGAATACCAACCTGTGCTGAATGAGAACCCTCTGAAGCTGAACGTTGGAGAATACACCATGCACGTCCCAGACGCCCCCTCCAGTGGCCCTGTGCTGGCACTCATACTCAACATAGTGGATGGTGAGTAGCTTGCCCAAGTGCTTGTGCGGCCATGCAGAAGAAAGGATGTCAGGTTTTCCCAGGTCGTCCCTGAAATGTTTCTCCGCCCATTTTGGATGCAGAATACAGAGCTGCCGCTCAGTTCTGCTTGCCAAATTTAATTCACCATCAAACAACCCATCTGTTCTGTTCAGACAGAGAATCTTTAGCCATGCTTTAAATTTAAAAAATGCATCATTCATTTCAAATGAGGGATAAGATTTAATGCTTATATGTGACTCTGGAGGAACACATTCCCTCAGATTCATATCTGCTGGAAGGGATTCATGTTGTTATTTGACTTACAGTTTAATGAGCTGCCACTGACTGTAATGGGCTTCAAGCACAATGATGGAGAAGCCTCATTAACTGTGTAGGCCAAGAAAATGAAATCATTCCTTTACTCCGGACATGATTTTGTTCCTCTGGATATTTTGCAGGGTATAACTTTACAGACACAAGTGTCTCTACAGCAGAGAAAAAGACTCTGACATACCATCGCATCGTGGAGGCCTTTCGTTTTGCTTATGCCAAGAGGAGCAGACTTGGGGACCCCCGATACCTCAATATTACCGACGTAAGCCTTCATGTAACCAGTATTATGCCACAGACCTTAACTTTTTACTAATGTTTTCTTTATTGTTACAAAGCCAAGTGCTCTACTATTGTTTACCATTTATTATTTTCATGACAAACTTTCAGCTCTGCGACTGACTTGTTTTGCTGTGCTTAGCTCATCCAAAACATGACCTCAGACTACTTTGCTGATGGCATAAGAAGTAAAATTACAGACGACACCACCCATCCAGACAGCTACTACGAGCCAGACTATTTTGTCCCAGAAAACCATGGGACAGCTCACCTCTCTGTCATAGCTGAAGATGGAAGTGCTGTGGCCGCCACCAGCACCATTAATCTATAGTAAGAAGTCAAGTACAAATCCATTGTCCAAATCCAGCAAATACATTATGATACATCATACAATACATCATGAATCTGCCAGTCACAAAGAAAACAGTTTGGTTGGTTGTTGCCTGTGACTTTGAATGAATAATTAATTACAAAGCTGTTTTATTTCCTCAGTTTTGGTTCCAAAGTCATGTCTCGGTCGACTGGAATAATTTTCAATGATGAAATGGATGACTTCAGCTCTCCGCACATGACCAATGGGTTTGGAATCCCTCCCTCACCCAACAACTTCATCCAACCAGGTGTGGCTTGACTGAATTATCACACTTGTTGTGTTGCTAAATTAAGCCCCAGGTTTCCACAGTCACAGAAAGGATGTGACTTAATCCTTTTTCTAGTGAAGATGATGCCGAGGTGATTTTTCCAGCAGTCTTTCACCTCACCTCAGACTGTGGCTCACTGCTGCTCTTTGGTTTGCTTACAGTCCATTTCAATATGTGTCAGATTAATTTGGTGGCTTTTAGCTGTTAAAATGCTGCGTGGTGACCATTAAACCACAAGGTGAAAGGAAAATATGTATTCATTAAGCAGTCGTAACTGCATCCTGTTTCTCTGCTGCAGGCAAGAGGCCGCTGTCTTCCATGTGTCCCACTATCATCTTTGACAAAGAAAACAGAGTGAAAATGGTTGTAGGGGCGTCTGGTGGCACAAAAATAACCACAGCCACTGCTTTAGTAAGTGTGATTCATTCACCTACATCTCCATCCCACTAGGCACAATTATTTGACGTCTTGAACTTTCTGGCTACAAACAGGTAATCCTGAACTCCTTGTTCTTTAACTACGACCTAAGGAAAGCCGTGACAGAGCCGCGAGTCCACAATCAGCTCAACCCAAATATGACAGTGGTGGAGCAGGGCTTTGAAAAGGTGGGTCACACACAGATGGATGTAAAGCAACATCTGTAATATATGACATCATGTAAGCAACCTCGATGTTGCATTACTCATTTGATTCACTAATTTCATTACAAACCTACAGTGATTTGCAAAGCCTGCCATGTTTTATCCTACCATATAGCCAAGCATGCACTTCAGCTCATGTCAGTATGAAAAATCAACTTACAAAGACTTGAAACTTGGGATAATACTGAATTCAGTTATGTATTCATTTGCCTTAATTCTACTTAAGATGCATCAGGCAAGTACATGAACTAACAAAGAACATTTAAACAATCCCATCTGTCATTTGCATGATCACAGGGCAATAACATAATTATGATTCATGAATAATAAATAAGCAGACTAGGAGTCTACAGCCATGCTTGACATTTGCTACTTAGCACTGAACACAAAGTACAGCTGATGGTGGTGATCACTACAAATCATCCTGAGATGAATGTCCCCCTCAGTTATCACAGTTATGCAAAATCAGGAGATCACCAAAGTCATTAGGCTTCATCCTTTGGAAAAAATAATAAATAAAATGTAATTCAACAGTTAAAAGGTGTTTCCTTTGCTGGAAAACACGTCTTGTCTAAAGTCTGATTCATGAAAGCATAGCATATTGATAGACAGTAGGAAATCATTTCATATAATATGCATTAGAAAATACATTAATGTTGCATGATGTAGAATTAATGGACTGAGAGATACAAAACCGAAAACATGTTCTGTTACAGTCTATACCTCAAACACACCTTAACCTCATGCACAAGACTCTACATGTTTGTGTTTGTGATGATCATACTGTGGCAGAGTGTCCTGGAGGGTCTGGTGCAGAAGAACCACGTCACACAGCTGCTGAACACTCCAGACTCCGTGGTGCAGGCGGTGGTGCGGCAGGGAGAGCGTCTCTGTGCAGAGTCCGACCCCAGGAAAGGAGGCTATCCAGCGGGGTACTGAGTGTGACTTCAGGCCCTCCTCTGACCCGCTCAGTCTGGACCGTCTCCTCAAAGACACTGAAACAGAGCCACAGTACACAAAAGGTGTCTGCACTGAAGACTCAAGTGATGTGTAAGCTATAGAGACACAGCCACCATTCCTCCTCTGAGATGAATTTCTTTCACTCAAACATGGAAAATGACTCAATTTCAATACCTCTTTTACTCAAACTATTGGGCATTACTGTTTACTTTGGCATTATCCTTTGTGTTTTGAAGTAAAATAAGAGGTTGCACCTAGTTTGACTCCTGTATCATCACTACTGGATACTGGTCAGGAAGGAGATGTTTTCGGGAAGGACAAGCTGCATCTGCTTTAGAAGAATAAACCTGTTTCATTAATGACACAACATATTAAAAACGAGGAAATACCAAAAGGTTGGCTCATGACGATGTCATAATAAGAAATGTCTCGGATTTCATCATTATGTTTTAGGTAAGAATCTGAGTGGTTGTATTTAATTTCTTTTATTGTCTACAGAAAAAAGCTATTGTCACTAACTGGACAGTTTGTCTTAAAAAGGGGGGTGGGGGTGTTGTCATGTCAAACTGGTGAGATTCTATCAGTTAAAAAGTAAACCAACAAGCAGGTACATTGGTTAAAAATAAGGACACCTCAGGTTGTTTGCCTGTTTCACGAAAATGTCTACACACATCTTTCTCCTGATGTAAGTTGATACTGAACACACATTATTCAGACCATGTTGTTTTCTACCACGACTTCAGTGAAATTATTACTTCTTGAATGGTAAATGTTTAATATCGAGTAGAGGTTAAGTGAATGTATGGTGTATTCTGAAAAATACATTTGCAAATATATTTTTCTAAACATGCATTGTTCCTATGCCATGTTTGTTACCATGCTTGTTATTAAACATTTTGAACAAAGATGTTATATTTTACCACAGAAACTGTGTGTTTTCTGTACTGGACTGTTAGGCATGAAATCACTGTGTCTTTATTCTACAGTGTTAACACTGAGCCTCATGTACTGTGGTCAGTATCAGAATGATGAAAACAAAGTGCCAAAGGGAGTTTACTATGCCTGCAACCAACAATTAAGTTTGAATTGTTTAGTCTATAATATTTCCCCAGAAAAACAGTCAATTGCTTGTTATACTTGCTAGCTGCCTAAAACCACAGTGTACAGTGGTGGTTTGAGCTAAATGCTAACATGCTCAGACTGACCAAAACATGCTTATGTTTGGCAGATATGTTTTCCGCCTTCCCTATCTTATGTTAGCATGGCACTTTAAGTGTATGTGTATATAACTAATACTGGACAAAACTAAATTTTGATCTGACGATAGTGTTAGATGGAAAGTAAAAGGATCTCTGAGGTCTGAGGCTTCATTTTAGGACTTGGTGGGTTCAATGATGGCCAGAAGAGATAAACAAAACCTGTGAAGGACTCAGGCACCCTGAGGACTTTGACCCCTTTTTTCTTTCACTCTTCAGTGATTTTCACTCAGTATTCAGTAAATATCTCCACAGGGTCTGAAAACCTAGGTACCAACAACAATGAGAACGTTTCTTTGCCCTTGGGTGAAAACCTCACTCTCACAAATGTCAGCTTCTTCTTAACTCTTGTCAGCTTTAAGAAATCTTTCAAAATGCTTAAAAAGAAATCTCATCAATTATTTTGTGTCAACTCGTGGAAATTGCTCTGCTGCATTAAAAGCACTTTGTAACCAGCAGCCCACACACAGGAAGCCTTCAGCTGTGAAACTCCATGGATCATAATTAGTGGTTTGACTCGCTGCAGCACACCATACCTGCAACACTGATGCTCCTTGGGTAAGAGCTCAGCGCCACACACATGCTCATGCATGTGCATGAGATACCACCCCTGAGCTGGCTCACATACTCCAACCACCATTTGTTGTAATGAAGCCTAGCAGGTACTTCTGTATATGGCCCCAATGCTTGAAGCTACATCACAACAAGCGACAGTCCCAAGAGCTCATTTTTGGCTGGAGGATGTATCACTTGAATGTGTGTGGTATTTAAAAAGCAGACATGCCTTCACTGCGCACTCCTGTAACTCTGTCTGTTTATACAGCGAATGACACGAGGGCAAACATGGCACTTAAAGTCACTCAACAGGACCTTTTAGGGAGCTGGCACAGATGTTACACGGGACAGAAATTTCCTGTCAACAGGTCCCGAGCGCTCCAATCACACAGCCTTCATCCGATATGCTTGCACACAAGGACAAACAAAACAATCGAAACCTGAAATGCCAACATGACTGGACAACTCGAAACTTCCTAATTATTCCCATTACAATTATTACTGTGCTTGTGTCAGGTTTACTTTAAACTAAAGGAGATACAAGCCATTTATTTTGTTGAAAGAAGTGCTTTAAGTAATGGATTACAGGTCTGTCAGAAATGGATCTCACAAATCGTGTCAGACATAAGTGGGATACAGATCCAGTACAGTATCTGCTGTTATGTCATGGTGGGTCAATTATATTATAAATGCGATCACGACTTCTTCCTCATCAGTATTCATCCCAGCCACTGAAACACATCTTGCAGCTAACTGTGATATTACCCTCATTCATCAAAAAGCGGTGTGTAGATCAGCACGGCCGTGACAGCTCCAGATAAATGTTCGACTTTTCTACCACGCCGTCGCCTGGCATGTAAGTCTGTCAGACATTGCTGGGCTGCTGCTGTGGCGGAAGCTATTAAAAATCACTGTATTTATTAACAGGCCGTCAATCAAATCAGAAACAGACCACAAGACAATGGAGCCATCCTTAATCTACTGGAAACCAAGACTTATTTATGACTGCTGACATCGTCCTGTTTAATCATTATGGTGATAATGCCTGCAATGAGTTACACAGTTGCCTCCAGTTCAAAATACCAAAAGAAATGTTTTACAGCTCACATTTCAGCACACCATCTATTGATGAGCTGAAGCGACTCAACTCTGCAGCCAGAGCAGATGCTGTGTCGTCTTCCACAGCCTAAAGAAAATCTACAGTCTGTTGTTGTTAGAGTTGCATGGAGACTGGCGGCGCCGGTGACTGCAGCTCCTGGTCCAGCAGTCGGAAAAGCATGGCGCTTTTGTTGCACTGCGAGGTCTGTCCCAGAGAATGGTGGAGCTGAGCCTGCAGGTAGTGGACGTCCCGCAGTCGCTCCTTACAGTTCAACTTGGAAAAATAGGCCGCCGCCTCGTTTAGCGTGTCAGCGGCCAAAACTGCCATATGTAAATCTGCAGGGGGACAATAAGCAGCAGTGTGTAAATGTAAATGAGCAAACACATGACTCTGTGGGATAAGGATCACTGTTCGGCATGGGGGTGGAGGCTGTTACCTGTTTGCCCATGCCCATTTGGCCTGAGCCCAGCCACCGACATCTGACAGCGGGCCGTCAGCAGCAGGGCGCGTCCTTTGTCCATGACTGCTCCGTGGGCCAGAATGGGCTCAATGGCTTCATGCAGAACACTCAGAGCCTTCTCAGGAACCCCCAGCATCAGCTGCAGAGAGGAAAGAAAACAAAAGACAATAAATAAACTAAATAAATGTTGACTTACGAATAAGGGAGCACTAACAGAGTTTGAGTGAAGTCTGTTTCTCTGTTGTGGCTGACCTGAGTAAAGGCCAGGTGAAGGATGGTCTCTGAGGCCAGGGACTGTAGGTGGTGCTGTCTGGCCAAAGCCAAGGCCTGCAGGAGGAGAGGGAGAGCTGTGGAGAAGCCGGACGACTCCCAGTGGAGCTCAGCAGTGGAGAGCATCACTCTGTGCGAGACATAAACAGGCAGTGGTGTTGACTAGAGTAAAAAAAAAAAAATGCGACAGTCTGATCCCTGAAAACACTTTTTGAAAAAGGCAGATGCAGAGGCATTTATTTTTTTGTTCCTCTTTTTTAGACCCTAACACATCTTAAGATGAGAAACATCATACAATAAATGTTCACAGGGCCTGAAAAAGGGTCATTTCAATTTCACAAATAAGAAACTTAATTTAGGAGTGCTCCCTCTCTTTACTCCTGGAAACAGGTAATCATGCTAATCAACAACGTAAGTGGCTGACTACCTGATGATCATCTCTGTACATTTAGTCTTCTCACAGTGAACCTGTAGCCGCTGTAAGATGCTGTACGCCTCGGTGCTGCGGTTGAGCGCCTTCAGGACTTGTGCTTTCCTGTCAGCAAACACATTCGTTACTGTTACAGCTCAAAATGCGCTCGTATGAGACAGCCATGACATCGGAACTGAAGATTTTTGTTTTGGCGTTACCTGTAAAGACCTTCTGTTTTGTTCAAGGCAGCGATAGCGGTGACGAGTGGCTCCGCTAAGTGGTACTTTCCTTCGTTCATATGCCTCTCAAACTGGATTTTGAGATCACACAGCATCCAGAGCTGAAATGGCGATCAAAATATACAACAAAAAAAACAGTTAACATTTGTAAATTTGTTTTACATTTCCTCTCATCATATTGTGGATTACAGAATTAAGCAATACAGTCTTACTTCACTGTGCTATGAAAATCACCACACAGTTAATACCGATATGATCAAAACTGAGTACAGACTTTGACATGTTTAACTGTATAAAACACACACATATACACACAAACACTATTGTATATGAATCTATCATTTTCTTGAAAAGAGCGTGTGTGAAATGTCCAGTAAAAAAATGGAGCGAAAGACTAAGCTATACACAGTAACTGGACAACAAAGAAGACATATTAGCATTTTTCTCCTTTATGTTATTGTCATTTCTGAATATATATTTAAATCTACCTAAAAAGGCAAAAAACCCTTTTCATCTGTTTGCTGTTTAACAGTGAGCCTGAGAACTTTAAACACCGCTTTTTTCTCATGTTCTCTCTTTCCGCAGTCATAGCCTTTGCAGGTCAGCCATGAATAATACAGTGTAGAGAGTGCACCTTGGCATGCTGTGAGTGGAGAGGAAACTGGTCTTTCAGATGCTGAAGAATCTCTGAAACTGCAACGTACAGGCCCTGCAACGGGAGCAAAGGCACACGAGACAAAGTGTTAAGTGCCGAACTGCACCCAGGAGCTGGAAAACCAACCTGATCAATATCTATTACTTCACTGCAATGCTGGGGCCAACTCACTAATGGATATGCAACAGCAGGACAGAGAGCAGACAGACACCATCAAGTGAAACGTGTTACCTGCTCAGCGTGCAGCTCGGCCAGGTGGCAGAGCACCACGGTGAAGGCCTCTGTGTTGTTCTGCTGGACCCCGAAGTTGACTGGCTCCAGACTGCTCATGTTGAGGAGCAGCTGGGCCTGCTGCAGAGCCATGGTGCTGCACCACACACAGGACACATTTCATGACTTAGACAACAGGTCCCGGTCATCTCCGACTCCTGGACTTATGCTCCTGCAAAGTCTGACTTGTGCAGAAGATGTTTAGCTTCAAACCGAAAACACTGGACGTTTCAGTCACGTTTCAGAAAGCGGAATTCAATGTGAGTCGGGAGAGGGTTGTGTGCTAGCGTGCTTTCTACTGTCAGTAACCGTGAATAGAAGTGACAACTGCATTGCGGGGTGGCAAGGTGACGAGTCTGACCTCTTGCCGTACATCCTCCATATGGACGTAGTCTGAGCGAGGCTGATCTCGATCAGCTCCGACAGACTGTGTTTCCAGTGCAGGATGTCTGTGTCCTTCAGCGCGTCCATCAGTTTGTGTGCTGTTTTGCCCTGCGTTGCCCCCTGCTGGACCAAAGACTGAATGCCCAGGGACGCCAGGTACTGCAACAGTGAGGATTATCAGTCAGCGTGGTGAATTACACAAGTCAAGAATGAAATATACAAAGGCTGATTGGTGAAGGAAACAAGCAAACATGCAGTCTGTGTTGTGTTTAAATTATTAATTCAGTTTGCTAATTAATTAGCACTTTTTTCAAGCTTCCTGTGTGCTTCTGTATGTTATTACCTTCATAACAACTGGTTCAGATGGTTACAACTATTAAATAAGAATCTTAATCTATAATGAGTGGGATTAAATTGCTGCGATCAACACGTTTATCTAATACCCATCATGTAGAAGCTGCAGTAATGTAAATTGTCGTTTAATGTTTTACACTTTGATTCGTGGTAATCCTGAAGCTTGCTGTTTACGTAATCACACCTAATGTGGATTGCAATGCCGAAGATTTGGTGTTTCAAATAAAAAAGAAACTTTTTGGTAAACACCTTGCAGACACAGGCAAGTGAAGTACAGTCACAATCTGTTTTCCCACAGATGTAGGATTTGGTTTAATGTGATACAAATGCCTTCATTTTGCGTGGTAAGCACGTGCTCGTGCTATGTGAAAATCTGGAGTACAGCACTTTGTGTTTCATTGGGAAAAGTGAAACTGTTGTGATGAAAATTGTGCCAAAGCGAGTCAAAAACCAAGAAGAGCCATTTTAATATGGGCATCCTTATCTTACAGCTTCTGAGGAACTCACTGGCAGGCAGAAATGGGCAGCCATTTTCACCGAGTCCTCAGTTAACACGGTGCTGTCGGATCCCTTCATCTGCTCCAGTGTGTAGAGCCAACTCTTAGATGGGACACAAAGAGACGGGGAGGAATAAACTTCTTAAAGTTGACACATAATGAACCATTATGTTGCGGTACAATAGTGACATGAAGTTAAATCATGACAGTAGAAAAAAGTCTCTCACCAGACAGTGCTGCAAGCACACATGGTCATTGGACTCCTGGGCAATCCGGATAGCCTCCTGTAGAGCCAGATCAGCCTGCTGACTAAAGGAAAAGAAAAAAGGAAAAAGATGAGCATACCAAATGCAATTTATTATTTGCTGAGGACCTTTTCCCTCAACTCAGAACTGCACCAGCCGTTGTACTTACTAGTGACCAAAGCGACAGTGCAGGCTTGCCAAGTTAAGAGCAGCATAGCGGAGGCTTCGGCCATAGCCCTCATCCCCGTTGCTCTTCCCCTCATTGCCGGACAAGATGAGGCGGTCGAAGTAATGCAAGAGACTGTGGGTGGAGAGGAAGATGTCCTGGACTCTCATGCTGTTCAAGTAGTTCAGGTAATGCTGAGGAGAGACATAAAGACCACAGAATAGATGAAGGAGACAACCCACCCCTGCAGCCACTCAGCGAACCTCCTCGATCAGAGGCACACTCGTAACAGTGATCGTGAAAGTTAGGGTGATGGGCCTCACCGCCTCTGCAAAATCTGGGTTGAACTTCAGCATGTTGTTGAGCTCTTCCTGCAGCGCAGCAGGCCGGAGAGCTTTGTTCTCATCATTCTTCAGAAGATATGCCTGGTGAAAGAGGTTTTAAAATCCTGTAAGGGCGCATAAGTGCTACGACAACAGCACATCTAGGTTAGACACATCGAATACGGAAGTTCACATCAGCCTTGATTTAAACACTCACCTGTTTGGCAAGAAAGTACTCTGCTTGTTTTTGAGACAGGGGACTTCTGCTTGGCATGTTGTCATTTCTACAACCAAAATAACACACAAGACTCTGCTGTAAAAAAAAAATTATTTATCACAACAACATGAAAACAAGCTGGTTTCAAAACACCATGCTGTATCCTGCTACATTACATGAATGGAGTGATTTTTTTTTTTTTTGCACAATGAACTTGCACACAGAAACTTGCCAGAAACTAAAAAAAAAAGTCACACCCTCAAGGCAAGCCTGAACTATGCCTGTCTGTCCCTTGAAAGTAGGACCCTTTACATACAGCGTCACTCACCGAAGCTCTGACTCGTGCAGTGGGGTGTCCAACTCCTCTTTGCCGATTCTGTCACCAACAGTATCTTCGGTGCTGGTGAGGTCCATGTCAGAGTCGTCTGCGACCAGCGCTGGCAAACCCACCTGCCCTTCACTGGGCTTGGGGTACTGACTATGGTAGTATTGCTGCAGGGACTTGTAGAGTTTGTAGACCTGACTGAAGGACAGCTTGTTGTAGGCCAGGAGCATGTGTCTCATAAAAAGACCTTCAAGAAAGGTGAATGAGAATAATGCAGACATATCAGGACCGCCAATCAGACGTTGAGAGCAGCCGACAAATTGTGTTCATTACTCACCGACAACGCTGGTTTTATAGGCCTCGGAATCGAAAGCGGTGAATGGAGTGGGAAGAGTGGAAAAGAAGTACTCCATGTCTTTCAGCTCGCCGTCTGCCATTTCATGCAGTCTTTGAAAGAAGAAAAAAAATAGTCTCAGAAACTTCTCCATATTCTAACATCATCAATATTTTAATATTCTTGCGATATTATATTGTCTGGGTTCTAGATTAAGCTGAAGCACATACCTGAGTTTGATAGCATAAGCAGTCTGAGGGCAACACCCCTCCACTGTCTGCAGGAACTGACCCAGTGGCAGGTCTGGACCCTGATAAGCCCCACATGAAACAAACAGCACAATGATGAGACACCTGCTTCAATACAGTGGCGTGCAAGACAGCAACCACGACAAACCCCAACCTGCTGCAGCGGCAGAATCAGCTTGTTTAGCCGTCTTCTTTCAGGCAGCGTGATCT
Organism: Psettodes erumei; assembly: GCA_016785225.1. Taxonomy (NCBI): domain Eukaryota; kingdom Metazoa; phylum Chordata; class Actinopteri; order Pleuronectiformes; family Psettodidae; genus Psettodes; species Psettodes erumei. The sequence goes on from JAFBJZ010000781.1 coordinate 3,527,419, forward strand.
TGGACGCGGTCATCTCATAAAGCAGCGCCAGGACGGAGATTTTATACGGAGTCACCCAGTCTTTGATGCCAAACACATTAGCATGAACCACTCCGTTCGTCATCATAGGGTTGAAATACAAACTTTCGTGCACACTCGCCATCTTCAAAAGGTTTACTCAGGCCACGGCGAAGACAGATGAGGGACAGACCAGTATTATGGTGCACTGGGGGTCAACATTTAGCGGAAAGAAAAATTAACTGCAGCCGGCAGCGTGCTAGCATCAAGTTCTCATTAGCTAAACATGAGCAAAGTCACGAGAATAAGCAAATAACAAGTCAACATTTAGTCTCAGCTAACTTGCAAATCAGGAATCTTACTAACAGCGAACGGTCATGTTGATTTTGTCAGGTAATTTGGTATACTTTAAACATGTTGACGACAACAGCTTCTTCCCTTTCAAACCGCCCTCCTTCTGTCCCCTTAAAAATGCGTCATCAAAAGGCGGCCCTTTTTCAATAAACTTTATTTGCGCATTTGACTTATGTGCGTTATAACAGGGCTACAACGTCAACAGACTGGGAAATGAAAATACTGGGAAGATGACAACAACAAGAACAACAACCATACTACTACTGCTACCAATAATTGATGATAATAATAATAATAATAATACTACTACTACTACTACTACTACTACTACTACTACTACTACTAATAATAATAATAATAATAATAATAATTATTATTATTATTATTATTATAAACGTGTCGGAGCGACGATTGTTTTGCTTTTTAAAGGACGATACTGCATGGCACAGTCTGCGTGGAGTAAACTAGTTTGAACGCCTTTATTTCCCTTTATTTTCACTTCACCGGAAGTGCTATTGTCTGTGGAACTCATGTACATGCAAGTGAATTTCATGAGTCTTGAGTATTCCCCGAGAAGTATCTTTTGCCATCCAGTGGCCACGATACGTAACTATACCTGTATTTTCCTAAATTTTATTTTGAAAGCGCTCACCGCAGCCGACATGAGTGTAGATACACATTTTGGCCGCCGGGGGGCAGTGTACACTAAAGTAAACCACAGGCGTCAAAGTAGACATACTACATCCGATACTTCCGATAGACACTTTAAAAGCGAAACAAATAACCTCTCAAATGACGATTTCAGTATTAATACACGTTAATAATAAACGCAGTTTGTTATCTATAGATTTTATTTTGAGCGTTAAAAAAAGAATTTCAGGAAAAACACTAAATTAATAGTCCAATGTACTGAAAACTACACAAACTACAGAAATGTGCTATACCATTTTGTTCTTTTGACATTCAATCAAGTTAATTTAATGTTGCAAATTACATCAACCAGCCACAACATTAAATCTGGCAACTGGTTTAAACTCTGCCTCACAGCCATGCTTAATATAGCCCTGTCTGTTTCTTCACACATTCGTCAGGCATATCTTGGTTTTTCAACACTCAAAATATCTGCAATACACTACGGATTTGTGTAGGTTGTAGCCAATAGTCTAAAAGTGTAAATTATTTATCATAAAGAAATATGTAGCACAATATTTCCCTTTGTTCCAAATTATGTGTAAGGTTTTAAGCGGCTCATTTATGAATCATTTACATGGTTTGTTGTAGCTGCAAATCTACTGTGTAAATTTACATATGCACAGTGCAGCATGACACATTGTCCTAACAATATTAGTTCCACTGAAATTCTGAAACAAAACAATTGAAACAGCCTGGGGTACGTATTGAGTTATCTTGATTAATACAGAACCTGAAACCTCAGTCAGTCAGATAGGAGCTCCTTTCTGCACTACTGTTAAACACCTGCTAGAGTGGAGCATGTAAAGTATGTAACTTCAAACACTTTTGTTTTTATTAAATGTGTGCAGAAGCAGACCAATCACCTGGCAAAATGTTTTTATTTTCCCATATTTACCCAGATACCTATCACCATTCTTTTGTGTAGTTCGCAGGACCTGGTATAGTGTGGCTATACAACTACCTCGCATTACTCACACAGTACTAATATTTCAATTATCTGTATCCCAATGAGTTACTATTACCGAGGCCATAGGATGCTGATGAAATGTGATGTCATCATCAGATATGTAATGTAGATATGACATAGACATGTCATACAGTTGAAAAAATTAAATTTGGGACAAAATTATACACTAGCATATTTTATGCTTGTCTATCTTGTTACTCATTTGTTTCCATATTTCAATTATTATGGAAACATTCAGCTTTCCAACCCTGCATGAAGTCGTTTACATTGGAAATTCATCAACATTCACAGAAACATGATCTCTGTAACTGTAAAGCTAATGGGAGAAGAAATATATGAAGTAAAGCCACTCCTGTTGTAGAAATATTGTCATGTTTAGTGGCTATAGGGCCCAAAGCGGGCACAAACACAGGCAGATGGAGAGTTTAATGGTGAAGGAAGGGAAACACAGCAGATGAAGTGGTGTAGCTGTGGGTTCAGCTGGCTGGAAGAGTTTGTAGCAAGTGGTGAGGCAGGTTGCTGGGGGTATTGTCTTTGCAGGAGTGGTGTGCAGCTGGCAGCTAGCTGGAGAGAAGCTGAGAAGCAAAGAGAGCTGGCATTAGTACACAGGAAAAGGGAAGCATCAAAAAATCCAAAAAGCACAACAGACTGTGGCAGGGTGCGGGGTTCAACGCCACAATTAAGCTTAAACATTGATGCTAGGTGACTGCAGAGGTCACTGGGGTATTTGTACTGCTGTTGATGATTAGATGGGTTGCAGGTGTGCCAGCTGCCAGCAGTCAGGTGGAAATCCAAATACAGCCATAGCTAACACACCAGTGGGGAAGGAAGCAGAGAGGGAAGAGACACAGGGACACAGGGGCAAACAAAGAGCAACCCAAAATGCTAACCCCAGAGCACTACCGTCAAGCAGGGGCTGTGGCATAGCCCTCCGTCTAATGCCCTTATCAATAATGTGTTTACTATTAATTTAAGATTTAGACAAAAATCATCATTGGATGAGCTTGGAATGTGAATTCAGGAATAGCACAGGAAGAGTAAATTTCACTGTCATACAAAACAAAGCCTGAAATGTGAAAACAAAACTTACCTACTGCATATGAAAATGTGCTGGAACATGGGCCATGAAGGACTTGACTGTATAATAGGCAACTTTATCCACAAGATGGCAGTCGGCTCATTCAGTCTGGTTCCAAATTTCATCCCGACAGGAACAAGTATGAGAGGGCTGAGAAACAGTCCAATCAATTTGACAGACCTCCATCGCCAACCCCCCTCTCTCTGCTTTTCTCTCTCGATGAGGTGAGGTCAGCAGACGGTGCACAATGACACCTGTCAGAGTTGGTATTTTTGAAAAGCTTCAGTGAATTGACTGTAAATGCCTCTGTCAATCCATGAGTCATTGTAGGCTAACATTACCAACTGTGTGACTGCGCAGTTTGTGAGATTTGATATTCGAAGAATGAGCCCAAAGAGACTTGTGTTTCGTGTCTTGTGTCTTATGCAGCTGAGAAACTGTCATGAGCCTCCAAGTGCTGCAAGCAATGGACAATGGCAGTTTTATCATGTAGCTACACTAAATAGCACCGTTTAAAAGTAAATTCAAGTGAAGGAGCTATATTGAGAAACTGGCGATACAGGTAGTTTTATATTTTTATACTGGAAATCTTTGCCATCATTTAGATATGACAACAAACTACATATTTTACGTAAATAATTTTCACCAGATATAGCCACACTTTTTTCACCTTATTAATACAAGTTGTTTCTGTTTCTATGCTGTAAAATACTATTTAAAAACAGCCACAAAACATACTTTCCTTTCCACCAAATGGCTTCCATTTTTCTAGACATGCTAAAAGGAAGGTCACATAGAGCACTGTGCCCCCAGCCAATCTTGCGCTACCTTGGCACTTGGCCTTATTTAATTAACACACTGAACTCCTCTTTTTCCAAAAGGTCACTTTGTCTACCCTCAACAATCCAAAGAATTTTCATGACATATTCACGCATCAAGTCGGTGATGTTCTCACAGACTTCGAAAATGATAGAACACATACAACAAATCTTCTTCTTTTTAAGCAGTTGTATATCCTCAGATGGCGTAGGCTTTCATGGTGTGGCACCTTTTAATCATCATTACATAAAAACTAGATGATTGCATTTTTCTCCGGCCTCTCTCCTGTTTTTGCCCAACTCTTAAGCGTGTGGAATAGATTACCAGAGATAAACTTATTGTGCCTTGTGTGAGAAATGACAGACCCCTGTGAACACTGACCCTGACTCAGCTTCCTGCTGCTTACTGAGTGTCTCTAAATGGATTAAGTTGTCAGTTGGACAGCCCATCTGAGATTTTTAATATCCAGCCTGAGGTATATCAAGCAACTGTCTGCCAAATGGTATCAGAGGGATTTACTTCAGTTTTATTGCAACCTTCTCTCTTTCATTTGAGATATGGTCATGCCATCTATGATTCCTTGAGGGTGTTTCACTCATACATTGATACCACATTGAGGAGAGGGAATAAAGATATATTCCTTGAACTTTTGAGCAAATATTGTATTCTTAACAGAAATTCATTGCATATATGATTATTGTATGAGAAATGAAAACCACTGCAACATGTATTAATGTCCTATTTTCCACCAGACACAAACCCAGATAAGAATGAAAAAGAAACACAAGAAAATCTGGAGGACTTAATGGATTTGGGAAGAAACACTGACCAGAAGCTCGATGACCTCAAGCAAGAGGACACACAGCTCATCAGACCGGCAGTGACACTCACCTCTCAGAGCATGCAATAACTGGCCATTTCAGCCTCTTTGCAGGGATCCAGTCTCTTTGAACACTTCTGTATCCATAGTGCTGAAGTTTTGAACAGTGTAGGGCTTGAGGAATGGAGTCAGGTCTGTGACAGGGCATGAGGAACCATTTCATCACGTCAGGTATCTGCAGAGAGAATATTGTCAGCTCTTCATGTGTTTCTGGATTTTGTCCTCGGAGAAATGTGTTTGGTTTATTGAGCCTGGTTATTCGTGTTTTGTTTTTGTATCTGTGCGTGTGTTTGTGTGGGTGTGTGTATGTGTGCGAGTGGGTGATTTTTATACCACAGAAATATCTTGAAACATTTGCTGCCATTCGTGACAGAGCCAAAAACAGAAAGTCTGAAAACAAAATTCCGTAAAAGGCTTTCGACTTCAACTTGACATTTTTTCAAGGTTCAAGCAGAGAAAATGTTTTTCTTTATGTTAGTAAATTAGGCTCGTATTACACAATCCAAAAGGAAAATGCACAAATCCTCAAATACTTTCACCACCACAGAGGGATTCTGACTATTTCCTTTCTTTCTACAAAGTCTTCCAAAAAGTCACTCGTCTTCCTTAGATTCACACAAAAACAACAAAGAAAACCAACAATAATGAGGATCACACTGTATCAAACAAACAACAGAAGACGAAATAAGCCAAAAGAAAAAGTAAGTAAAATTACTCCACACTTGAAACAACAAAGAATATAAAAATAAATTGAAGAACAACAATAAATTAAAGGTTCAACAGCAACCACGGTGACTCTGATATAAGATTCACCAGATTTTTTAAAGGCAAAGAGTGGGTAGCTTTTGAAGCATGTAAAAAGGATTTTATTCATGGACAAGCTTATTAATATATATATACTTATATAACAAGCTCATCACTGGATTGATGTCTTTAACAATTTTAATTTTTTTTGTTTAGTTTAATTTAGTTTAGTATTTCAATTTACTTAGGCTGTACAATTTCCTTGCAGTTTCTATGCATGTTTTCTGGAAAGAACAATGTAATTTTATACAAATTACAGAGAGATAAATTGAGATAACATCCATAATGTTCTGAAATTACACAGACCGTCTTTGTTTATTTGAGTTTTTTCATTACAATGCAGCACACAACCACACATAACAGTAAAATAATGTAGAACAGGTAAAGCAAACAGGATGAAATAAAACTAATCTGGACATACACTACTATATTGGTAAAATAACATGTAGCAGTATAAAACAAACGAGACTGGAGCACATCAGTAGTAGTATATTCACTCTGTTATGTTTCTTTATATACATTAAAATGTTAAAAATTAAGCCAATTATTTGGGGAATTGTGGTAGTATGTACTTTGCGCAGATTTCCAGTTTCCAGCCAAGTTCTTTTTTCCATGACAGACCAGGCAGCTAAAATCCTACAATCTGAAAGCGCTGTAAAAATTGCTACTTATATTATTTTGCTTGAATAACATTTACAATTTGTTAGGCCTTAGAAACTTAAATCATCAGCATGTAAAGTAGAAAATGAAATTGTGCCAACTAATGAAGCGAGTCTTTCGTTTCAAATGAGGAAGCCCTGGTAATTTAGAGTCTTAAACTGTGATTCATTACTAAGAGAAAACATCCTGCTCACTCATCTTCTTTAGTTTGGGACGACAGGAACACAATTTTCACTCCATGTTTTACTTTACCCATTGCAATGCAAAATCTCACAATACATTATATTAAATAAAGTTCCCCTTATTATTAAGAGCAGTTAGATAAGATTGCCACTTACAAATTAAAATTGTTTAATTATCCATCAATCCATTTGCTACACTGCTGGTCATTTGAGCCAATCTGACACTGGGTGAGGGCAGGGTACACCTTGGACAGGTCAACAGTCAATCACAGGACTGACACATAGAGAAGAACAACCATTTAGAGTCGCCAATCAACCTAACCTGCATGTTTTTAGGAGGGTGGGAAGGAACTGCAGTACAGAGAGAAAACCCACACAGGCACTTGGAGAACATACAAACCTCACACAGAAAGGACCAGGCCATGACTTGTTTTGAGGCGACAGCACTAACCACACTTATTTCTGACCTGCTAAAAGTAGCTCTGTCTGTTCTTCAGAAGTGTCTGGTGTTTCCTTTGGCTTAGTTGTAATTTCAATAGGCTGTTATTTCCGTGTGTATGTGTGCACAGCCTAGAAAGTAATTGTTACCACTGTGCCACCTGTTTACTATACCTTTCAGAACTCATGGTCATGTTTGCCAGATGGATTGTTCTCATATAGGAACCTTGCTGCAACCTTCTTCTGTTAGATACTTGTGTCATGTGGATCGTGATGGTCATGGTCTTATTGTGACTAATAGTAAAATAGCAAAAGCTGTCATGAGAGATAAAGATAAGGCTTGATATCATGATTTTAAAAAAATCCACTAACACACAGAATTTCCGGGTGGGTAGAAAGCACACACGGCTTACTTGAACTGAGCTATACTTCAGGCAAATCATGGGAAGCTTTTCCAGCTCAACAAACCAGAGCTGCATGTGGCAACAGTCTAGTTTGCTTAAATCCACTATAATTTTTTTTTTTTTTTTTGCACGGCATACCTCAAGGACACTTTTATCCTGCTTCCACCCACAGATCTGCACTCTCCATGTCTCACGGGTAATTTATTTAAGACAATGGAAAATCATTTATCACTTTTAAAGGAGTCGCAACAAAAAGACAGCAGAAGCATAGGTTACATGATTCTTCCTGGTAATAAAAGAACTTTGAATCTAATTAGTATCTCCCGTCTTGCAGTTTGAAAAGCATTGGGGTCAAATAAACATCAGGGATCCTCGCTTTGCAGCCATGGCAACTCAGGCACTGACAGTAATCTCTTTCAGGGATGTGTATGAATATTTTTTGAGTCACTGAGGCTTTGTCAAGCTTCTCACATTTTACTTTGAGCTAAAATGACACCATCATATTCATCACATATATAATTTCTGCACAGTTTTACATTTTAACATGAAGGTTTATCTGTTGTCAACAACATTGTAGTCAACATAGTTTGTTTTTCAAAATCTAAAATATGTAAGGATGATCTCCACCCCTGCTAATAATGTTTAAGGGCGAAAATTCTACCCCAGATCAATTTTTCTACCAATCAGGACTCATGCTGCTCCCATTATCCTTATGTCAGGATGACATACCGTCTCACCTGTCCAATTTCAAGTTGACCCATCGGATATCATTATGGGTGGCCTGACAACCGTGAAACTGTCAAAGAATAATTGATGTCAGGGAATGGGTGTTACTGAAGCTATACATCATCTGATCTCGACCAACGTACCTTTTTATGATAGTTCATTACAGGATATAATAAAGCAGTGGCAACCAAATCTAGCCTGTCTATAGAAACACTTGCTGTAATTTAAAATTATGTTGATAAATATAAATTAAACTCAAGAGTGATTTGAACATATAAAGTATATTTGATTTTTAGATAACTGTCTGGTCCCATAGAGACAGGTTTATCTCTCATGTGCATGTGTTTCATGTGTCAATGTTTAAGTGTTTTCTCACACCAATTTTTAGTACAGTGGCTCTTAAGGTAAATTGCCCAACACAATCACAACTTATAAGTAGATGTAAGTGTCATCCACTGTTGCAGTCCTCTGGTACAGGGTCTAATTCTGCTGTGCCAGCATCCCTGGGAGTGCCATTAAATAGAGCTGATCCACTGGAAATTAGCTCCTTTTTCTGCTGATGAACTAATTGTACTCGTAAGCAGTAATAACACCATTAAAATGTAATGCACTTAGGATCATTACTTCACATTTGATATAGTTGCATGTTGCAGGACAAAGAAAGAAAACAAGAGTTTCAGTTACAGCAGTGTGGGCTCTTGGCGTTATCCACTTTTCAGAGGAAAAGTATGTCTCCCAGCAGATTAAGTGACAATAAAGGAAAGTGTGTTTTGGGGTGTGTTGAAAAAGGTTCTTCACAGGTGCACTAAATAATCTGATTAAATAGAGGGAGCGAACTCAAGTATTACATTGTAGAAGCAGTAATCTGAGACTTGGAAAGAGACACATCCAGCAGCGAGAAGTGAATGATACAGCGCTGTCATCTCAGGCTTTGATGACAGATCTTTCATTTTCTTGGCCACTAATGGGAATTCTCACAGTGTCACTGAAGCCCTCATTTAAATTCCTGCTTTTAATTCATCATATAATTTCATCATAATGAAATGTTTTACCACAAGATTCTTCCCTTTTTAGCGATTTTACATTAAAATTACATTCATCTATCTTAGCTATCTTATTTGGGAAATTAAACTGACTATTTTAGGCAACAAAGGCTTTCATTGCACACCTACATGTACACACAGACGCATGTATTGAACAAGGCAAACAAGGTTTTAGCTTTGTTTGAGCAACACAAAAAAGAATTCTCAAAGTCTCAAAAAAAACTAACAGAATAAAGTTTATTTTCTTTGCAGCGCAGACACCCTGCCATCAAGGGACATTCACCATTGCACAAGGCCTTTGAACAAAGCTCAGCTAGAGTACCAGCATCACGGTAATAAAGTCCCAGCATTTTCATAGTGAAGCTTTAGTAATGTAGCAGTGGGGAAGGGTCCGTGCCAAGCCTAATGAATTCAGATGTGAAAAGGCTTTGGTTTTGACTTAACATAATTAGGCAAGATGCAATAATGCAATGACCTTGGAGCAGCGCACCTGGATAATAAGCGATCAAACAGCCTCATCCATCCACAATTACAGTCTCAACTCCTGCAGCTTGCTGTTCAAACTGGCTGCTACCTTGAGGCTCAAGCTCTATTACTCTTTCACATATTGTGTGTGCATATGTTTACATGTGCACACTAATATATGCTATCAATGCAAGTATGCTTTGCATTATTTCAGCAGCTATCAAGCCTTTTTGTCCAATGTAGGCTGCTGCTACAGCCCTGTTAGATGGCCTGTGTTCATCAAGTGGATGATGTTACCATATTATATTTTCAAACAGCTGGAGTAGAGGTGGATTTGGTCGAGTTTGAATTTTTACTTCAACCACTTGGAGTGAAAAAAGCATGACATTTCATCCATTTATGCATTACTCTTCACTACCTGTTATTATGATGTAACTATACATTATCATTTATTTCAAAGTTACCTATGTCTATTATTTATCCATTACTTTTAGACAAATATTCCTTTTCTGAACTAACCCATTTATCTGTTATTTTTAGCCATTCCAACCATTTATCCATTACTATAAGGTGAGTGTTAAAATTATATTACATTTTAGGTTTCAGGTTTTATCGATGCTCTGTCCATCAAAGTGCAGTAAACAGGAAAAACCTTACTCGAATCAATATTTGGTGTGACCACTCTGCCTTTAAAACAGCACCAGTTCTCCTCGGTACACTTGCTCACAGTTTTTCTTACAGTGTTTCAAGGTACTTGGCAGGTAGGTTGTTCCAAACATCTTTGAGGATTAGATACAGTACATTAACTGAACTACTCCACAGTTTTTCCATGTCCCCCCTGACAACTGTAGCGATGCCCCCCAAGGCACAAGTTTCCTGGGAATCACTGAGTTAAACAATGAGAAGGGCCTCACTCTAGTCTGTCAATATCCACTATGTGTCAAAGTAATGTTGCAGCAAAGGTCTGAGATTGCAATTGTGAGGGTATTGACTCACAATTTACGGATTTTTTCTAGATTAGGTTTTTAAAATCATTTCCATGCACTTTTCACTGTATTTGCTTCCAAGGAATAAAGTGTCTGCATACAATGACCAATACTTTATAAATTTTAAAGAGATAAACATGAAGACCCATCTGAATCAAATACAATTTGAGGGCAATTTATTTGGAGGCCCTTATCAGTTGAATTATGCCATTTTCCTGTTTTGGGAATCAAGGTGCAATCACTGAAGGGGGTGGAATGTGTTTCTTAATTTATTTATGTAAACCTGGCCTCCCTCCAGTAGCAGCAGATGATTTCATTTGTCTGAGCAGAGTGCCTCATTTAATAGGATTACAATCTGGCTGTTGGAAAATTGTCTGTGGGCCCCTGTGTTTCTAAAGGCTTGAGCAGGTCTATTAGCCCATGGTGGCATCTTTATGTTTTTTTATTCTGCCGCTTCATCTGGCATTTAACATTATATTATGTAAGTAAACCATTTAACATGATGGTAGATTCACTCCTGAAACCAGGTGTGACCCTGATCAGTAAAGTTACAAATCATTATTAAAAAATTCATTATATAAATATTTTAAATTGGGAATGTACAAAGATGCCTACTCATTTGAAATTGAGGCATTAGACTAATGAGGCCTGTAAGACCTAAAAAAAATCCCAGTGTGGGCCACAAAACCAAAACAAATAGCAGATGCAAAAATCCTCCCAAGATGTGGGGAACTTCAGAATCATGTGATAATTCTTTGGAACTTAGTCATTACATGCAACCCCTTCACATTATACATTGTCACTGATATAAAAGTATTTAATTGTGCACTTTCAAAAAACAGGTAGGATGGCCTGCAAAATATTTCAAATTCATGATACACTTTCAAAATGTATTACACTACAGTGTAGTTCATCATCAACTGCAAATGAAAGCATGATGGCTGCTGGATTCTTAATATGCTGAAAAATACTGAGTTTAAATGGAAACCTCATAACTTCACCTATTTTCTCTTGGATGATGTTCCTCTGGAGTCCCCACCTCATTACAAAACAGTAATTGAGTCAGAGTGGGAAAAATATTGCTTTAAAAAATGGATGAGTCGATTGGCTGTGATTTTTCTTCCCCCAGCCCCTCACTCGCCCACTGATAATTTATGATAAGCAATTCTTTTAAATTCAAACCCGTTTTCATGTGCTCCACCCACAAAACTACTAAAATGGACTACCACTGTGCACAGCACACTGTGTGCTTCACCATATTAACATCATCTGCCTCCTTCCCTGTTACTCTCCACCATTACCAGTGAGGCCAACATGGAAATGAAGTTCAGTAGAGGAAGTCTCATCAGAGGCACAAACTCAAGTCTCGGGGGCCAGTTCAGATGAAAGATTCCTTGGAGACATTTGGCAGCTTCAGGAATGTCCTCGAGGTGAGATTAAGTAAAACTTTCTTCACACAAGGGACACAGCCACAAAGGGCACCATATGCTGCAGTATGAATATAAGACTATCCATCATTTAATACATTATCTCAAATGCATTTAACTGTTTTGGATACTTTAGAGAAATAGGAAGAAAGGAAAGGCTTTTGGTCTGCTAGTCTCATTATGATAGTACTCATATAGATTCTCATATGGCACTTTTTCTTACTGGTTGGCTTATTCATTTATTTGTTGTTTTTCCAAAATTATCATATTATCCTGATGCGGGTGCTTTTATATGTAATGATTGAGAGGTAATAATTTTGATCTTATTCTGAAAGCCCTGTTTGCTCATCTGTCTATGTCAGTCAAATCTTGTTGGAGTGCTTATTAATTTTGATTCCTTTTTTAATATCTAAAAAAAGCAATTTAAAATTTAATGTCATTTTTTGCCTCCAGTAAAAATCCTTTGGCAAATACACAAGTAAAAGAATATCGAGAGGGATCTGGCATATACCTTTATGTTAAAATTAAGCACTGCTGTCATCTTACAAGCAACACTCTGCACAGAGCTGCACATGAGTGAGTGCACAGAATACCAAAGGAGACAGGAATCTGCATTTTATTCCCTAGGCTATCTATTCTGAAACACAAGCTCAGATACTCAAACAGGGTGAGACCCAGGGAGCAACGAGGGTGAAAATATCTTGCAGGCGGAAGACATGACATGATAGATGCGCAGCGAACAGAAATGACGTGCAAATAGAGGAAAACAGCTTGTAAGCGGTCCTCTACAAATAGACTAAGGGGATCATTTTCTATTTTCTGTTTCATTGCTGTCTGAACTTACAACACGCCATGAAAGTTTTGTGCCGTTTCATCCCCAGCAGATACAAATCCTATATGACACGGCAAATCCATCCGTCGGTGATTAGCACGGGCGACGCAGAGATGACAATTTGTTCTTTGACTTTAGGCCTGACCACCTACACACAAGCTTAGTGTGGCTCTTCTCTCTCGCCTGGTGTTTCCAAGAGCCCACTGAGAGCTCCCCAAGCACTACTTCATCTAGGAGGATGTCAAACATAATGTTGACAGTTAATGTGGTCATTTGGTGCATGGCTGGCAGTGATGGCATTACAGTTAATACAGCCCAAATGGCAAAAATGCTCAATTAGCTTTAATGTATTCTTCTCTGTGATGAAAGCTGTGTAAGTAATTTATCTGCTGCATTTTACCTACACGAACTTAACCTAAAGTTGCAATGTTCAGCAGTGCTTGAAGAGCAGCTTTTATTATTTTTTCTTCCATTACGTGTCAACGTAAACCTCAGACACTATAGAGTGCTGTCTGAAAGACTTGATGTTCCCCCTCTGGGCAGTGGAATGGCCGGCACCAAGATAGACAGAAAGACAAGTTGGCAAAGCCTGGAAACTGAAAAGTGAAACACAAGTTGCTGCATAAAAACTTAAATTGCCCACAAAGACAAGAGGAACAGATGTAAACATACTGGCAAATATCAAACACTGACAGCCTTCAGAAACCATTTGAGACTGTGGGTCCCCGGAGTGTTGACTTAGATGGCGCATGCTGCTTGTGCTGTATTGAATTCTCAGTTGCTGTGTTGAAAAAAACAAAAAAAATGTTTCAGAGTGTCACTGACCACAGCTGTTGTTTTGCTCTTCATACAGAAGGACATGTTTCTCCTCTCTGAATGCGCAATCCTCAGCCCTGGCCAAAACGCGCATAGCAACCGGCATGTGTGGCGTCTGCAAGACTCAAACTGAGTAATCCTCAAACTGCTTCTGAGACCAGTCTTCAAATCTGCCAATCTGAGTCGGATTAGACTATGCTAACAGGATTGCCTTGAAAACGTAACATCAATTTTAGTCCTCAGAAACAGGCCTGCTATACCTCACGTACTGTCGATTTCGAGTTGACTCTCCCCTTCTCTAAAGTGTCAGCCAAATAGAGCTGTTGTCAGAAGGAGGATATAATCGGAGAGACTCTCCATGAGCATTAGTTCCAGATGTTTGGCCTCAGACGTGTGGATTCACAATGACACTCCGGGTGTTTCTGAGTGTCTGCATGTGTGCACTTGGTATGCCAGTCCATGAGATTTATCTGCCGGTGCAGCTGAGTGAAAGAAAGCAGGTGTGGGATTATAGTTCGTTCTTATTTTGAGGTGCGCAGATGTGGTGCTATTAAAGCTTTACCAGATATGCAAGCTGCTCTCTGTATCATTCTAATTATCCATCTAATCACGTCGAGGAAGTTATGACTCATGTGTAAGATGACATTTAAGGAAAATTCTTTCAAGGGTGTAAGGGCGACAACTATTGAGTATTTTCTTAAAGGGAAACACACATTTTTAATATTATAAATACATTACATTTTCCCATGGGACACACTGTAAATACACATATGCGCACAACTAACAATCGTGGCCACATAATAAAGCTTAAGACTGTAAGATCTGGCCACTTGAGGGCAGCTACACAAGTTATTGAGAAAGCACTGACATCATTACTTAAAGTTGATATGTTGAAAGGATTAGCAGACAAAGCTGTGAATATTCTCATTAGCCCAGGTCATGGTTATCTAAAAGAAGTTTTAATCAAAATCAACTGGACTGGATTAGCAGACAGTTTCCTATTTAAATTTAATTTTCCTATGTTTACTGCTTTGTGAATTTAAGTCTACTAATCACTCTCTGTCTGCCTCTGTTTTGGTCTCCACCAACTCCTGGGGGAGAAAAGGATGTTTAGTTAAAGAACTACACAGTGGTTATTTGTATATATATTTACAGTACTTTGTGTTGTTCAGTGTGGGGCAATAAGTGTATAGCTGTTTTTTTAGAACTTTATCTTTTTTTTGCTGAGAACTGCAACACAAGAAAAGAGACTGATCAAAAACAGTGGAGTTTCAGGTCATACAACCAAAGCAATTAGCTTAAGAGAGAGGTGACCTGTTTCACATAGTCACTAAGCAAAAACAAAGCATTTTCATTTTCTCTATTTCTGACAATATTTCTTGTTGATAGCAATATTTAATCAAATGATTCAAAGAGGAACAGTGAATCAATATTCCTCTGACAAGGGACTGGCTCTTCACTGCCTGCTGTTATAAGTGCCATTAATTTGCCCATATTTTTTCCAACCAGTTACAAAAGTATATATGATATCACTATAAATTAGACCTGCCCAAAAACCAGAACTGAACCATGAGTTTGAGTCGACCAACAAGTACAACGAGGCAGGGGGATTTTGACAATTATTTGCATTTTTCTTTGTTTATTTTGTTAAGTGACAGCGGATCTCCGGTATTAGGATTCAGGCTGAGCTGATACGCAGGAGAACAGCCGCTGGAACCACTTCTTCTTCTTCTTCTCCTCCGTGGTTCCAGTCTTGTCCAGCTGAGGCTCAACGGCGTCCTGGAATATGGTCTTATCCTTCTGCACCATGGTCTGACTGGCTGTCAGACTTCTTTGCTTTTTTCTTTCGCAAAGATGTGAAGTTGAGCATCATTTTCCTGCTTCCATCCTTTCAGGTCTGACAGGAGGCCTGATTTTTCCTCCTGCCATTTGGTCTGACTGGCCGTCAGTTCCTCTTGCAGTTTTCGATGAATGCTCTCGGACTCCTCCTTTTCTTTCACAAAGATCTGAAGCTGAGCATCATTTTCCTGCCTCCATTTTTTGAGCTCTGAGAGGAGGCTCGTTTTCTCCTCCACGCACACTTCACTCTGAGGCAAAATGATAGAGAATTAGGCACAGTTCACATTTAAATTTTTTATTGTAATTTATTTGAAATGACATCCTATGATTTATCTCAAGGGAACCTCTGTAAACCCTGCATTGTTTTGTCCAAACAAAGAACTGAAAGTCCTTTATTGCTGGCGTTTAAGAGTACAATGTTCTGTAAATCGAAGAGCACAGTCAAGTAAATCAGTGATAACAAAATATTATGTTTGCACACGAACACACCCTGTAAGATACCATCCTTGTGCTCGCCACACTTTTGTTCTTTTTTGTTTTTGTTTGTTTTTTCCCCTCAAAACACAATTACAAAGATATCCAGGATGGTAGTGTGACATTTCACAGGTAAGTGTTGGTCTTTTTCTGAGCCAAACAAAAGGTCACATCCAGTGATAAAAGGAATCAGCATGGTGTGAGGCATTTTTCTTGGCTGAAATATATCAAAACATAGAGAAAACAAACAGCAGAAAAAATGTGTCTCGAATCCATTACCACTTGAGACAGTTTAAGTGCTGGGCATGTTAAATCACACACTCTTGAAGCAGTGTAATAACTACACCACCAGTTGAGTAGATTAAGGTAGATTAAATGTATCATTGTATCTTAAAAATGCTTTAATTTCATACTTTGTGATGGGGAAACTAATCCAAAGATTGGAAAAAATCTGGTTTACATGTCTGATTGCTGCTTTAACTAATTTAACCTGTAATATTTCAAAAACTAACCTCACTATCCTCCTAGACAAGGTGACATCTGCGTTTCCAACATGACTGAATCTCAAGGGTTCTGAAATTGACTCCTGCTCACTTCAGTGCCCTACATTTCTCCCCTTTCAAATGGGATGTTTTGGATTTGATTGATTTTCAACTTGATCTATCTTTGCACCTGTACTCAACCACCTCCATCAACTTGGCAGAAATGCAACTAGAGAGCTATTGATTTTTGTACCCCTGAAATCACTTAGAAGAGGATATACACTTTGCTCTCACTGTACCAAAATAATTTTATCTCTCCAAAATGGTTTCCTATATTCTCAATTTCACAAACCCATTTAATTCAGGAGAGCATTACTGAGGGAGGAAATTGAACATGAACTGGCCAAGTCAATGAACCCCTAAGATACAGAGTCAACATTTACAGTTTGCAGAGGCACTGTGAACCCCACTGTGGGCAGCGTTAGTGTACAGGTGTAATTATAGGTTTCACGAGACATTTACAGAAGACCCAAAAGTAAAGGATGAGTGGTTCATACAGTGTGATTGCCGCTTTAATATACATTATTTTAAGTGTGACAACTCCAGTAGAGTTATTAATTGGAGCCTAAAAGGGCATTAGGATGTACTGGCCATATAAAAGCCTTTAAAATCAGGAGGTTTATATGAAGGGCTCTGAACACAGCAGTTTTCACATACCAAATAATACATCAATAAAGATTTTAGGAAAAGGTTACAAAAGCAGCCCAGTGAGCACGTCTTTTGCTATTTATCGTTGTCCTGAAACAGAAAAAAGCCCAGCTCCTACATGAGAGTGTCACTCACAGTTTACGCCAAAGTCACCTTTCGTGTCACTGCTTCATGAAAAGCTGCCACAGTGATGAGCTGCTAGGTATTAAGCATTTAAAACCTCACGTAATCTCCCCCGAGTTTCATCCAACCTTTCAATTTCAAGGAGTTAAAACGTTATGATTTGTGAGTCGCGTTTACAATTTTCACCTTTCCTTCCTTCCTTGTCCCTGTGCCTTTTCTAAAAAATAGACTTACTGCAGCAAAGAAGCAGATGACCCGGCCTACATAGAAACATGGTCTTCGTTATTGAATCTTGCCGCTCGTGCAACATTTGGGGTCTCGCTGAAAGAAATATCAAAATGGATTTTCTGTAAATTTGATTGAGAATAATCTCATCTTCAAGAAAAAATAATCCCATCTTTTTTCATCACTGGGTGTTTTGTGTGATGCCCCATGACTGAATGAATATGTCACCCTAAGACTTTAAGGCAGAATTGTAGTCTCTGCAGCCAGACTCCACACATAAACAGCAAAACCAAGCAGATTTAATTTTACAGAGCTGCATTTAGTCTACACTAAACCGATCCCATTATCCCCTGCACTAAACACAGCTGTACATTCAAGGCCATGTACAACACATAAAATATAAACACACAGACAACTGCCCAGAAACCTGAGGGGTCCTTGAACAACTGGAGATAGGGGTCTGTGAAGCCTGTAAATCAAATCATTTGTTAATTTTCATCCCAAATGATATTACTTCAAGGGAATATAATTAAGTAAATGGATTCTTAAAGAAATGAAATTGTTTAACAAAAACAGACTTGCTGGCTTCAGCACAGAGAGTGTAGCTTCTTCTGAGCACAGTCTTGCTGATCCCCCATTTCTTCCTTAAGTCTCCCGCTCTTTTCTTTTTTATCCATCTCTGCTTATCTTTACCTTTAACCCCTATAACATACACCCTGAAAGAGGCCACACAGGCCTGTGTAGCCCCAGTGGAGATTAATGTATACTGCCTATAAGTCAACTCAGTCTCAGATGCATTTGAGGAAGTGTATACGATGCTGGCAGGGAAGCACAGCTTGAAGTCATTCTTTAGATGAGTGAAAAATCTCATAGAAAAGGTGACATATCCCACACAGGTTATGATAGAAACATGGTGGAGATGGCTTTGCATAGTAACTCAGTATAGCCTCCAGGTATTCCACTGCGCAGCAGCCTTTTCGTGTGATGCTCATAAGAAGGGTAAAAGCAACCACAGAAAGCAAAATGAATAAATAAATATATTTTTTTGAGTTTTCTGTCAGATTAACTGAAGCATTTCCAATGTCACAGTCAGTAAGCAACAATAACCTAAATAGATTTTTATGTTCCTTGTTCTAGTTGTGCTGTATAATGTGGAGGGGAAATTGGTGCAGTGTTCCTCTGCTCTGAAGTACGAAGTGCTATTTGAATTCCTGATGTGCATAATTATGATGGATGTGCACAGGTCTGGGTGGCAGTGGAGGCGGTGAATCTGTGTGTACGCGCGCGTGTGTATCTGTGAGTTGTCCACAGAGCCCAGTAGCTGATGAGCTGTTACTCAAGCCAGACAGGCAAATGCAGTGATTGTGTGGGTGATGTCTGGAGCTGACAGGTGTGAGAAGTTTTGTGAGGCTTGTTGTGAGAACATTTTTAATAGTTATACAACGTAACAGCACTCAGAAAGGACTTTTTTTTCATGCTTTCTTTGTGCTGGGTGTCTTAAGAGGTAATGGCAGCATTTTTTGAGTGAACATCTTGTATTATTATAATTTATCTGTAAAAGCATCTCTGAGGTACTTTTGATTTGATTTTATATTTACATTTTTGAAATGTTGCTGAACTTTCGGGCTTCAGTTAAACTGACCTTGGGACAGGGGTACATTGTTTTACCAGCCACCTGAGCAAACATCAGAGCATTTCACAGTTGGTTTGGTATGGAGACAGTGGTAATCCTTGAGATTCAGTGACACTTTTGATGCTGATTTCTGTGGCATCCATGCATCGCTCACTCACAGATCTCTTATCAGGTTTCTGTAGATGGTGCTTTTTGATTTGTCTGGTCAGCCAAGGTGACTAATGCCACATCAATGAATAAAATTTAAATATGGCAGGCTTCATCAAGGGAATACAGGTTAAATCCCCAGTGTTTTATTTACCTAAAGTGGTGAGGAAGTGTTTTGATCTTAAACCTCATTCTGAGTAGTTGACCATACACAATTAATTACTGATTGTCATGTTTGACCTTCATTAATGAAAAATCTATTGATTACTAATTATATAGTAAAATTATATTTACTATGCAAATGACATGGATAATTATATATGTAAATCTTCAATAGCATGAGAAAAAAAGCTGATCTAAGCCGTATAAGTTTTTGAACGCTACTTCTGACTTCACCCCTTGTAACTATAAATTGGTCCCTGGTGTGGTGCTTGCTTATACAAATAATACCACAACACATCTGGATCTAAACAGGCTTTGTACTGGTTTTACACTGGAAAAGGGACAACATTAAGATAACTCAAAAAATCCAGGATAAATATTTTTAAAAAATACACTCATCAGTGTTGAAACTGCCCTGCCAACACCCAAGAAATAATTTTAAACAATTCTATTTGTGCGGGTTAATTTATGGCAGCTCTCTAAAGTTGCATCTGCCCACATATTTTAGCTTTTCCTGTCAATTTAGGAAGTTAAGTGCTGCAAGTTGATTTATTTGCTTACTATCTGCAAAAACAATATAATTAGACAATCACTATGTATTGTATTTTGTATACCTTTAATATTTATAGAACTAAGATACAATGGCAGTACAACAGGAGAAACAAAAAAACCCAGATTTTTTTTCACAGTAGAAGACCAACACATGACTACACCATTTTCTTTCCAAATTAATATAAAGCTCTTGCAAATGACTTTTAAAATCTATTCAGACAGGGTGCTTATTGCTTAAATAGAAATGATAAATTAATTTGCTGAATGTTAATTCAGTCAATAACTCACAAATAAAAAGCTAAATGGATAAATCTTTTTTTTTGTTGGACAATTCTATCTGTATGACTGTAGATGTAGGTTTCCAGCAAAATGTTTAATAAATGAAAGTATTCACAATTTTAAGGTCAATTGTCATCCTGCGAGGAGTAACAGAAAAAATATCAGAAAGTACAATTTACATGTCAGTTTATTATTCAGTTGTCTTTTAATTGACATGATACTCTTTAAGTCCTGCACTGGTGTGCCTCTGTTCCTATGTCAGACAGTGTGTATGTTTGAGGGATCTTACTTGGTTGCTCTTGTTATAATTTATCTTTTCTTGCACGGATGCCCCAATCAACAGTATCCAGCTCCCCTGTAATATGGGGGACATTTGCGGCTGCTGTGAGGCGAACAATTTAATAAATCAGTTCATTGCAGTACACACAATGCCCCTGGGCTTTACACACAAACAACATGCTCCAGCGTTCAAATACTCCAAAAGAGAGATGAGAAAACAACCATTAAACAGGCTGTTTAAGGAGGGATCATTTCTACTGCACAGTACATCACAACATTTGTATTCCTGGGATAGAGTCATCAGCTGTAATGGCTACACTTATCAGCAATTAAAACAATAATTTCCAGCCACATTTGTAGGTTTACAGTGATTTTATACTTAAATGATTCTAAATTAATTGTGTGACTCTTGTCAACATAATAGAGAAACAGGAGATTAGCTGTAGATTGATTTAGTGAGTTAATGTAATAAGAGCAGGGGAATAAGGTGAAGGACAGACTCATATCCTGAAATGAAAATATGATTTTAGATTAGGTTTCTGGCCACACACTCATACAATGTTTATCATACTCATTGCATGTTCGTTTATCTAAAACAATCGCTGTATGTGGGCTTAATCAATTTTGTTTCTGACAGCAGTAATGTAAATAAAATGTAAAAACAATTTGGCTGCTGAATACATTCCTCAGTGCTTTATTTCAAAATGCTTTTATCTTAACTCTGTTATGTACCTTAAATATGTAACAAGGAATCAGGGTGCTGGAAAACCCATAAGTGCAGATGAAAAACACTTAAAACATTTTGGAAACTAACAGCAATACAGACCTGACAGACTGACAAAGATTTAAATACACAAGGAAGGCAGGGCACAGGTGAAACACAGAAAGTAAAGCAACACAAGTCACATGAGAAATTCTCAGGAGGCAAAAGAATGGTGAATGAAAAGAAAAGTTTTCATGTGGACAGTAATAATAATAATAATAATAATTATTATTATTATTATTGTTATTAAAGCAATATGCAGTTGCAAAATGCATTATTCATCTCTGAGTGAATGAGTTATGGAATGTATCATCGACCTGTTATGAATAAAAAAGAACTTAAAAAGGATCTGGTTTCAAAGGGACAGAAGCATTACACAGACCATCTTGAAATGATACATGACCTCAGGGACATGAGTTGCTCGCCCCCCTGCCCAGATCTCTCTAATGGATTTGCCTCCTGCCAGGTGTTTGTGTGTCACCTAAAGAGATAACTCATGACGGAAGCCCTGTCAGTCAGGAACAGCCTTTTCATGCTGAAGGTCTTCTGACCCTCATTCATCAATATAAACTCTGATAGCTAGAAATCCTCCTGGTACTTAAGCAGGTTTAGTATTTTCATTCATTTCTGATCAAATAAATTCTATTTGTTGAGGTTTCTTGATTAGATACGCAGTGATAGATTCCCAGTCATGTGGAAAAATAGGGGAAACATGCTGGATTTCAGCAAGTCATGAACTCCTTTCTGCCAGGGAGATGTAAATCAGCGTAGCAAGCTAAAATTGATGGAGCATCCTCTGGCTTTATTCTCGGCTCCCAAGATCACCCCGAATGCCCCAGCCAGTGTATACAGACACTAAAAGATGGATTATAGGCGAAAAAGGAGAGGTGTGAAACAGAGAAATTCAACATCAAAGCTATCAATCACATTGATCCAATTCTACTTTTTGTGGTGTTCAGATTGCTACATGAACTGTAATTATGGACACAGATGAATGCTGGGCCTGTATCTGTTTTGATCCCCATTGACAGTGTTTATGTTGAGTTAATTGAGCTCATATCCCAGGACACATGATCAGAGTCTGTAACATTAGCCGTTTCCTACTTGCAGCTCATTGGGATGCAAGGGAAGTGCTGGCAGAGTAAACTGCGCCTTGGCAGAGATGCTGAGCAGTGGTGGTGGTGGTGCTGCTGCAGGGACATGACAGCTACAGTCTTCCCAGCCATAAATCCCCCCACTCGCTGCAGGGCACACAGCCGAATTAAGTTGAAAGACAGCTAAATTCAGGCTGCTCTGTCGTGCCATGTCAGTGGGTGAACTTGGTTGGCTGTAAGAAATTTGGGCTGTTTCATCAACAGCTCATTATTTATCCTGGGTGATTTTTTTTTCAGATGCTTCAGAGAGGGGGAGTTGGGAGTCACTCAGCCTCCACAGAGTGTGAACCCAATTATGCCACTCCCTCACTTGTCCCACTCAAAATCAAAGCAGTTTGCTCAGAGCCACAACCTGAGCTTTTCTAAATATGCCAGTCATGGATACATTCATGTAATATCCTGAATAAGGTGGGATAAATGCTAAGCTTTTCTATTTTTTTTCAAATTAACTTGATCAATCACTGACTAATTTATGAAGTGTGCTTAATTGTCCATGTTGCTTGTTGATATCAACCACTTGCTGCAGCGTTCGAGGACAGGAGGTAAATGGCGTCATTCAGCAGCTTGCTCCTCTCATTCTGCTCCCCAGCCCAGTGTGATATAACTTTGATTGTCTACTTGCAATTTACCCAGCAACTGCCAGCTCTCTGTCTTCACCACATTTCATACAGACCTTTTCTTAGATCTCAGTGGATTGCCTAGCAACCTTTTCCTCAGTACAAATACCAATCTGTGCACCGAGCAGCGTGCGGTGACCATTATAATTATTATTCAAGGAGGACGAGCCAGAAATAAAACATTTTAAGAAACAATGTAGCTATCGAATTCTCTAAGACATAGACAGCACTAATTCCACATTTAATAGAAACAATAATGGTTTATGTAATTGTACTTCCACTTACGGCAATGGAATGTCGAGCCACTTTGCTAGCTCAATGATACGTAGCATGGATTATGGGAACAACTTATTTCTTTCACTGAACCAGCAACAGTATGCTACAGGTGTCTTCCCTTTGTTATAACTTTGAGAAATGAGTGATTTAGGAACACAGCCTGCCCAGGGCCAGTCTGGGGACAGCCTGTTTACTTCCTATTTATGCCATTGTGTCGAAATAGACTGCAAATGGGAGTGAATACAGCAAAATTGATAATCAATTATTTACATCTGCTTTTGGGACAAAAAAGGCCTGAATTTCATTAATCTTTACAAGTATAGTATTGATTACACATCAAAATTGGAATGTAAAAATACTAGCGCTCTTCGGTTTTTCCTACAGGAAAGGTGAATTGCTCAAAAAATGCTATCATTCTGTTAACGGACGCTGATTGGTCACGGATTTGCAATGGATTTACAAACAGGATTTTTAACAGGTTGCCTATCTCAGTGACTACAACAGACGTTAGAAGCATTAAAATGAAACAGTAACTTACATGTGTTGCATCAGAGGCCATATGTTCAAGCTCGGTCCAGCTGTGTTGGGATCCATAGTGATTAAGCGGCTGTTGCGCAATTCATGTGCGAAACCGAAGTGGTGAATGCTGTAAAGTGGCTTGTGGTGTGTGGCATCACAAACTAATGAGTCAAAAAACAAACTGTATTGTTTGTCTGTATAGCTCAGTATCTGTGAACTTGCAGCCTACAGAGCTCAATGCAAAGGAAACGCAGGGGAAATCCTGGAAACAAGCTACCCAATCTAAAGCGTAGTTAAAAGTTAAACTAGATTTACTACATTTATGGGATAGTAATTGATGGAGAATTTTCACATTATGTAGCACCTCCTGCAGCCATAATCCTCAGGTGAGCATGTGCAATTGAGTAGCATTTATCCTTTAATACAAACCACACAGGCCCAATCAGGCTTAACTATGCCTATGTTTACCTTAATGGATTTGTCCATTATGGTAATTCTATTTGGATTTTCAACAGTGAATGTGGCATTGGGGGAGATGGATTATTAGTATGGACTATTTACATAGCAGCAATTGACTCTGCATTATCTTGGCTTTCTCTTCTCAGTTGAAACAGGCTGTGGCTATAGCCTGGGATTTCTCTTAATTTCATTGTTTGCTGTCTTTTATTTTGAAAGGGAGTCATCCATTCTCTTTCACCACTGCTACCAATGTGCTTACACACAAGCATCATCCTTGAGCATCACTCCTGCGTTTCATGCGTCACTCATCAGGTGAGGTGGAGGGTGGTTTCGGGGGGTGGGTCTAAATCAAGGAAAGGAAGATATAAACGTCATGCTGGTCAAGGGCAAAACAAAAAAAAACCCCAAAACAAAACAAAAAAAACCCCAAAACAACAATATTCCCACACAGCTTCCATAAGTTGTGTTGTTCTTTAAACTAAACAAACTCCCTTACTCTGACCCTCACCAATGCTCTCCTGCATGGCTTATATAACTAGGGTGCCTACCAAGAGAAATAGCACATGGGTACTTCTCCAAAATTTAAATCATATTTGCCTCACTCATATTTTCCTTTACCAAGTACAGATTGTTATAGCTATTTTTATTAAATATATAATGAATTATAGAAATACCAAACAAAGCCAAACTTAACCTGAAATTAACCCTCTGCCTAGTCCCCTCTCTCTCTTCCTTGGCCACGTGGTTTAACATAATTAACCAAGTCGCAACTGCTGGTGACCAGTGGCTGCAATTATGTGTGCATTCCATGAAAACATGCCCTTTTCAGAAGTAAAACTCAAAGAGAGAGATAGGTTAGCACATGTTTTTAAAGCATGATCACAACACAAAAACAACAATACAAAAAAAAAAGCTGCATTAGCCTCCTCATTCCACACAGAAAACTATCCCACCTTTCTTAGCAAAAAGGCTCAGTTGCTAGGGAGGGATGTTCTGCTTCCTCACAGCATCTACATGTCTTTTCCCAACTGGTGTTTTGTTTAAGCCTTGTTCTGTACAGGAAATCTGTGGAATCAAGGAAAAGCCTATGTTGCATATTGGATTTAGGTCTTAAATCTTCATCCAATAATGCTGGCATCCTCGTGTGGACTACTTATTATTATTTCAAGTGTTGAAGATTTCTTTCTTGTTAGGATTTTGTGTCTACATAATCAGATGACAAAAAGGGACTATTGGAAAATGATCAAGGGAAGAGAGGAGGTCAGACGGGGGGGGGGCACAGATATAAATATTATTGTTCTTTTGTTCAGAAGCAGAGTGGTCATCTTTGTTTTGCAATATAGTTACATCAAAAGACAACTTCCACTTGTGCCATGTTTCATAAAGGTGCTCGATGCAGCAAAGGACAGCAATTCTATCTGTGTTAGGGCGTCATTCTGTTCACTGTGCACACTGGTGGCACACATTACAAATTCCATTAAGATATTAAGGTTTATAGTATTATAATAATAATAACCACAGGGAGAACCTTCCTTTTGTACAAAATCAAAGATAAAGTTCAACCTTCACCCCCACCATCGCCACACCAATTACTTTTTGTGCAGACCCTAAACAATGATAGTACAGAGAGTTAATAGATTATACAGGGATAGGTGTCCCTTCCTATCATAATGAAAAATGATGGCCAAGGCATAGTTGTTCAATGTTCTGTTCTGTGCTCTCACTGAACATGAAATTGGGATTCATAGAATTCTTTTTACTTCAAAAGGATTGCTGATTAAAGTAACTTAAAATTAGACACAGTTATGACTCATTCTGGGTAAAAAAAGTGGCTACACCTTTGACCCTGAAATGTATCAAGGAAGTAGTCAATTGCCTTGTGATTTCAGAGGTAGTTTTAAAATAAACTAGCAGCAACAGTGTCATAGTGGGCCTGTGTGATGGGAAAGGTAATCTCAAAGTGTGGGCATAGCAGCAGTATAACTCCCCGGGGAAATCAAGAGCTTTCACAGCTGCCCTGCCCGCCAGCAGTTGCAACACAACTCTAAAATGACAGGGCAACGTGCAAACGGATGAAGACAGACAGAAACTTGAGCTCGACCTTAATCAAAATACTTCAAATATACCATAAACTTGTTGGTGAGACAAAACTGCATGTTTCCAGAGAAATACACTGTTGCCCAAGGTGCAGTTGAACATAGAAGTGTGTATACCTTTGACCCTGCAAGTTTGAACCATACATCAGTTTTAAAAAGGTAAATATTCCCTCTCTTATTGTTTTATGCTAACCAATCTGTATCCATGATGAGAATATTGCCATGAGCAAAATCCCCTTTTATTGGATTGAGTTAATTTGAGTAAACAAGTGTACTGAGTTGTTGGTATCACACAGGGGTTAGGGAAGAAGTGCAAAAAGTACATAAATGGAAGTAGCTATCAAGACTTTTTAAATTTCCTCTACCCTTTACTTCATTGTGTTTTTTATGAGTCTTGTAAATGTGGAGAGCTTCTCTGGATGACTCCCACAGAAATAAGATCACTGGATGAAATCAATGGAACAGAATGAGGGATGACAGGATTTTAAGCCCACATAATATAAAGTGTTACATTGTCTGGCTTACTTTGACAGCCCCGAGGAGGGAGAAAATAGCTTGCGTCTGCTTTCCAAGAAAGTGCCAACAGATTGTCAAAAAGTCCAATATATTGTCCAAATAGATAAAATGTCAAGTGAATAACAAACCAAAAAAATCTCTTGCCATTACCTTGACACTTTTCAATTCTGAAAATTAAGCCCTTGATAGGATCGGATATAATGTCAGTCAGCCTCTGTACGGAGCATAATGCTTGTTGTTCCTGCACTGTGCAGGCTTGGACATGGTCCTTTAAAAAATGAATTTCCCTTGTGACCTCTGATAAGGATGTGCATGCCCAAAAATTTGTTTTTCAGGTTATTTCAGGGGTTCACGGTTTTAGATGATGGCATTCCTCAATTTTAAATTTCTAAATCAATTTTGTGACCTGTAAAATCATTGATCAACCCCCCTGATTTCGGGAGTTTATCTTGTATTTTTTTTGCGTTTCTGTGAGTCCAACACCTGATATAGGACTTGCTGTAGGTGATAATTGTATTAGTTTGTGAGTAAAATAGTAGAGACAGAAGTGCCCCAGAAGTGGTTATTGATTGACGTATCATAAGTCACCAACTGGTGCAAATACCTGTGATCTGATAAGCCTGAATACTATTCTGTTGCATCTGCTGCTCCTCCCTGTGCTGATTCTCTCACCCAGTGCTCTTCTAAACACTTGAGGTGAGTGGCGTATTTGCAATCTATCAGTGTTGTTAAACTGTTTTTTGTGTGTGGTGACGGTGCAGTAAATCCTCCAGCAGCGTGAATCTGTCATGTGTCAGAATGTGTTGTCATAAGCAGATATATCTTCTGCTCTGCCTTCTTTTTTCCTCTTAGCAATGAGCACCAGGCAGAACATTTATAAAATGTCTGTTCTGGAGGATTCATTGAAAACCCGACATAAAAGTAGCACACAATATGTAATTCATTTGTGATTATCATGGCAGATGACTGATATTTTACAATTAGCTTTAAAATATTTGGATTACATTTTATGCATGATGGATACAGTTTTGGTGACCTTGAAATTATATGTTGCAATTACATCCCCATATAATGATATATGATATAATCCCTCTAAAACAATAATAAATCAAATAGGCCTATAATGATTACATTATTTTTGCAAGACCATTTAATCTGTTATGTCACAGCATTATCAAATCAATACTGGAAAAAGACATTCAGCAACATGTAGTCGACCACTTGCTAAGTCCTGCTTCCCTCAGTTACTGTTGCTCGTCAAGCTTTCTGGAACTATGTAGTTGACAATGATAACAGGGCAGATGTGTGACTCAAAATTCTTTGTAGTGTTTGAATTAATGGGTACTTCATTTAAGACCAAGGTATTCAAAGGACCACTTTCCATGCCGTTGGGAAATATTTCGTGGATGTGGTAGTTGTGAAGGTTTTTGTTTAATGTAACTCCACAAAATTTTGTTAAGTAATAAAATGCTATTTGGCCTCAGAAGATTGGGTTTCTACTGGAGTAATGTAATTAGCCTGGCATGCCACTCACATTAGATCTGATAAAGACAGTTTTTTCCACGTTTGCTCGTGTTCATCATTTTCAAGAGACTAAATAAAAGGATAAGACCCTCCTAAGCCTTTAAATATTGAGTATCATCATTACAGCTCCATGTACAATGTTTCAACATGTACATCCAGAGCTTGACAGGCCTGCTATGCCTATTTACGGTTGCTAAACTATGATTGGAAGATTGCTGTTCAGGGGACTGGTTTAGCTAGCGCTCAAATCTCAGCTGACAAATTCCAATTTTATCTCATGTAGCTTTAACCATTTTCATGGCACACTATTTGTGTGAAGAACATGGAGCTGCTTTCTATAAATATCCAGAAGCTTAATTGGGCACTGTTCTGTTGATGTCCTGAAATAAAAGGCCATGAGCTGAGTATACTGTATTAGGTCTAAGTCATAGGTGAAGGAATAAAGCAAGTGAGAGTTGCCATCAGAGTCTTGATCACGAAGGCAAACACCAGACACATCATTATTATACAGTCGTGCCTTCAGCGCTGTGCTCTTCAGTCTCTTCATCCACCTACGCAGCTGTCTAAATACAGCAGACAGTTGTTTGGGTTGATACCACCGATGAATGATGCTGTGACTGGTCATTTACCACAGTTTATTTACCATATATTATAATGTAACATCTTGTTAAAAGCACACACATGTAGATATATGAGTGCACAATCAGATAACTGGTTGAAGAACACATTTTAAAAACAAAAACCATTAACTACAAAGTGATTTTAAATGGCTGATGAAAAGTAAATAAATGGATGTCCCAGTGCGCCAAGATCTGTACTTCGTGTTGATTTTTTTGTCTGTTTATTTCTCAGCTTGACTAAATTAATTATAATGTATATTATAATGCATTGTAATGCATAATGTGATCCACATCACAAATCATTAAAGAAATCAAAAGTCACCATGGAAATTATACTTACTGCTGGCAAGATGTGTAGGCTGTACATTTTATTTGACAATTACTGCCTGTTATTTTCTGACTCGTTTCTCTTGTCTTGGGTAATTTCATTTAAGTGGCTCATTTCTTGAGATGAAAAACGCTACAGGGACTTGAGTTAGGGAGAGACCTCTGACTGACAGCGTGATCACAAGAAGCAGCAGAGAATGTTTTAGCTTGGCTGATCTTTCATTTAATCTGCTGCTCACATGCTTATCATGCTGTTTCCCTGCTCTGTTTATAGCATTTTGCATTTGATTACTTTACCTGATGCAGCCAAGAGGTGCCCAGATTAGGAGAAGTTGTGGAAATGTGTTTAATAAGATTAACAAATCATTAAATTATTATGCTAAATACCCCTCAAGAGGCAGGGTAGAACGGGGAAAGTCATGCTGCTATTCAGCCTTCTTCCTAATTGAGGACATTTAGGGTCAGGTAGATCAGAAGCTCACTAATCAATACTGCTGCACCCCTTTATTTCCACTGAGAAACATTTTCATTTTCATTACCCTGGTTCCAGGATGCTCTGCAGTAGATTAATTGTCTCCTTTGCTTCTTTACCATTCCCAGTTCCCTCCCACACAGCCTTGTGTTTCATTTGAGTGGTCCACAGATTCTGTGCAGCAGACATACAGTATTTTGGACACAGAGCCTCACAGTGCGCACAGCTCACTGGTGGAGGGAGTGGGTCTGGGGGCAAGGCAGCACAGGCTCAGAGGGGAGAGCATCCATTCGGCCCTGGTGGTATCCGGCTAGCCTCGGACCTCCTAGCGCCTGAATGTGGGGCTCCATGACCATGTTGAGGTGCAGCAACAGGTGGGCATGGCAGTTATCCAGAACTGATTGCTCACACCTGTACAATACAATGCACTCAGCTCCCGTGGTATCTAGACAAAAACAGAAAGCAGAAAAGGGAGGAGAGAAAAAGAGAACCACACGTGAACCTTATGAGTCTTCCAAAAAAGCCTCTCTTTCAACATTTTATCTGCACTCAGAATATTTGGAATTGGCTTAATTTACTTCATGCAGTCGTGGCACAGTGCTGTCATTAATGCAGCCTTGGCCGGGGATACAGTGCACGCCCTAAGACCTGAAATCTGTGGTGCTCTAACACCCACTTTCAGCCGGAGTGATTTATATGCAAGATGAAAGCCTTAAGCAAGAGTGCACACATATTTTCTGCCCTCCTTTAAATGGAGTCAAGACTCCATTTAGAAGAGAGTGCTTATTACATTACAAGCACTTTGCTGATTCAAAGACCCCTCTTAGTTTTACATGCTAGTGTCAATTAGACGCGCTAAAGCTGCATCACAGCCTGTGTCATATTGATATTAATATGCCAAACTTTGTTAATGCTTTCACACAAAATATGGATGCACTCAAGCATCTTGAAATGCAGAAAGCAACATAACAGCGTGAGTAGAAATATTCATACATGTTAGATCACACAGCGCACATGCAACACTTGAATGCATGAGAGTCAACTCCTCACAGCTTTGATATTCACCTCCATGTAGAGATACTGTAATGGGATTTGTGACCAGAACATCGATTGTAAAATATGTTGTCCTGGATTATTTTATTGGAACACATTTCCATTAAAGCTGGACTTTGACTTACAAATGTTTTTTATATAGGTTCATCATATCTGATTAGGTCAAGTGTCACATTGCAGGAAAAATTCAAACCCTTACATGTAAAATCACAGCTTCACAATAGGATATGTTTTCCTTTCCAGAAAAAAATACAGCTCCATTTGATCTCTGCTTTAATAGGAAGGTTACTTGGAAACACTCTATTTGATTCAAGAGCTGAACTTTGCACACACTATTTCAGGGGACTTAAAAATTAATGAACAACAATACTCGAAATGCAAAATGAGATAACATGTAAGCGGTAAAATCAATACTTCAAACTTGGTTCGTTGGCTAGGTGATTCAGTAGTCCCCACCCCCTCTTTCTCTCTCTTTCTTTGTACAGCAGTATTTGGCAGAGCACTTACAACCTCTATCTCTTCAACATTTCTTGCCTCCTCTACTTTGCCAGTTTGTGCCGGCTGAAAGCCAAAGGTGCCATAAAACAAACTGAGCTGCAGTTACTGAGAAATAAAAGGCTTTTCCCCCCATTGTTCCTAAGCTCTGGGGACCTGTACGGATCTGTAAATATAAATATAATATACACCTTTAGGAAGGAGTAGTGCTACTATAATATAGGCTTTGCCACTATAAACAGCATAAACGGTCCAGATAGACTTAAAAGACTTAAAATAGAACATTTCTTATGACGACTTATATGATATCATCATGGAATCGTATAGTCTTTGTCTGGGACTAAAATAGCCTTTTGGGGATTTGAAAGATTTGTGTTTTTCCAAATAGTCAAAAGGAACTGTGAAATAGTTAAAAATCACAATGGAGTACTTTGAGAGTGACGGCTTGTTTGTTGTGGTAGGCTATATCTGTTTTGCTTGAAACATTTGCTGTATCCTGCTTACCATCACTGTGCAGATTGATTCTCAAAGAACCTGACAAAAGTAGCTCGTTGTTTTGTTTTATCATTATGTTCAGTCATTTGCATCAAAAAGTGTAGATGGACGTCAAGGTTTTTGTGTCTATTTGCAATTTCCTGTTGGAAATTGGCCCTTTCTCAACTAACATAAGTAAAAGATACTTTATGCATGTGATACACATTAGCCTTGACATGGCAGAGGTTTCAAACTGTGCCAATACCAAACTCATTTTCCCCCTTGCTCAGGAGGTGGAGTGTGATACAATATGTGTGGTAATGCCTTGGCTTGGACTGAGTGCTGTAACATTTTGACACCTCCAACCAAGAAGTGGATGGACTGAAAACTCATCTCCAAATAGCATGCATGCAAATTGTTTGGTTCTTCTGACATAGATTTGTATGCAAACATCAAAAAGAGCACATACACATGTAGAGATATGCACAAATATACACATCCTGCTGGTTCACAGCAAGTTTGGAGGTGAAGTTTATGAAAAAAACAACAATGTCACTGTATCACATTTTTTCTTTTTTTATTGCTTCCTCCTGAATCACTTTAGTCAGTTGCAGCCTTTACCAGCATTTTGCTTGAACGGTCACCTACTGTACCTTCCATAAAATGCACTCTCAGCCTGCGCTTCACTAAGTTAAACTCACATTTTCATTCGCATGGAGCCGCTTACCATGAAATAAACTATAATTTCTACTTCATGGGGTCTTTAATTTTTTGCAAGGCTCTCAGTGGTATTTCTTTTAGCCAAAAGTAGTATATCTGCGACTCTTAACTGAAACGGAAACCCGGGAGCCCAGATGACTTACATTAAATCAGCCCTCTGAAGCCACACTTCACTTATACAAGACATTTCATTGGAGAATTCATGTATGTGAATATGGGTGTTCTACAAAATCCTTGGAGTTAAACAGAGGCAGAGACATGATTTTTAACTTCAGCACTTGACACTAGTTTGAGTACTGGGATTTGAAACCAGCAGCTGGTGGAAGCTGGGATTTCAGACTTATAACATGAATTGGCTGAATTTTCATGGTGCCCTACAGTCAATGGTAAAGCGGCCTGTCTGTGAGGCTGTACAGTGATGCTTTGAGCTCAATGGTGCTATGGCAACCTGCTCACATTAACCTTTGTTAATTGTCCCTTGGATTGAAGTGGTGGACTGGCCAACGTTGCCATCACTGGAGCTACAGCTAGCATGGCTGAAAAGGATGACTGAAGCAGCACAGGTATGACTGACTCATATCAACACATGTTTGCTTTAACATGGCATAATTTTAATAAATTACATCCAAAATTCAGCTTTACAAATTTGCAATCTAGTGTGGTGTAGTCATCATAAAAATAGCTATCCTGTAACCAAAAGGTCACATTTTCAATTCCCACATCATCCAAATGTCTTTCAATTAGCCAACCGATTATTATGTCTTCGCCTCTAGTGATGTTGTGCAGGATATCAAACAGTTTTTCTCACTCATTGTCAGTCTATCTAAGCACCCACTAATGACCAAAATACAAAATGTCAAAACAAAGTCAATTAACTTAATGTCAGCTCTCTTAATAATGAAGTCTCTGTGCAGTAGAGAGTCATTATATTGGAATAAGTGTTTTATGTTCTGACATCACATCACAGGTCAACAAAACATTGCACTGCATTTCAAACGTGTTCCACTCACACTGCGCAGATAACAGTCTTTCATGTCTTAGCACAGAAGAAAAGAATGAAAGCCTTTTTGGCCAACCAAGCAGAGTGAGCATTCAGGTTTAATCAGGAATATTGGGGAAATGCTGGCTGTTACGTTTGGAGCTCTTAGAGAGGTGAGTCATTGGCCAGTGTTTGCTGGACAGCCGCCAACAGAGCTGCTTATGCTGCATACAGTCAGATTTCGCCTGAGGCATGATCGCCATCTTTCCTCAACTTTAATGGCTCAGGAAGTCCTTTCCAATCTAGTTGTGCACTACACAATCATATAAATGTAACACAAATTCAAATCTCTTGATAACAATAGCCATCTAAAAATAGCCTCGTTTCCTCTTGACAAGTGTAAGCCATTATTCAGTGAGTCACTGGCCACTGGCCAAGGGAATAAAGCGAGCATCTGGCGTCAGTCCAATCTCGTCTTCACTTTATTTTAACTGTTTAAACTACAGCTCAAACTGTTTGCCCTTAGGTAAAGATAAGAGACTACAGTGAGTGTCCTGTACAAAGGCTGTTACCTGTGGAAACCACACCACTATTTGACGTCTTCTGTATGTTTATATAGTGGAATACACTTACACCTGAGGTTAGTATATCCTACTTCAGTTTTATAATATGCCTTTTGTTTTGCATCTTCCTCTAAGCTACAGTGACTCATTGTTCATCACTGAAAACCATGGAGGTCAAAGTGTTAAGAAATTATCTCCTCAGTTGGTCTAGCAATTGTTTGGGCTTCAAGTGACTACGCCTGTTAGTTTAAACAACAGCACTTTTCTATTCAGCATAAATTATTTGATTCAATTTCAGTTTAGTTATTTGTGTGTTGCTAACAAAAAGTGAAGTGGTTTGTCATAAGGTAAAAAAAAATCTAGTAAAAATATAAATGACAAAAGCTGGACTGGAACTGGACTGGAGTTAACTGTCTCTAGTGTCTGCTTTGGTTCTTGTATAAAGTATCACATTGAATGAGTGAGTTTTAGAGGTGCCACCAAGCAGATTTGTTATTTATTTCTTATCTTGTTAGACAGAGCCAGGCTTGCTGCTTTCAGTACTAAGCTATGCTAACTGACTGCTTGCTGTCGGGCTATATTTACAGTATAGATAAGAGATCAAACTACTCCCTTAAAAGAAAACTATTTTGAGGAGAAGGCCTGACCTTACTAACCACACATTTTCAATGTATCTGGCACATTATGGCATATTATCAATTTAAAAAGCACAAATCTTCAATAAAACATGCTACTAAGACACAGACACACTCTAATTTACTGCAGATGAACAAGAGGACAATGACTGAAACTCTTGTGACACAGCACACAGCAGTTCATCCTAAATTCCCAACCTATTAGCTTTAGATTGCTAATAAAAACATTCATATAGGTGGCCCCCCTTTCGCACTGCTCCAAATGTAGGTCAAGCTGCAGCTAAATGATTCCCAGTTAGGTGATAGGCAGCTGCACTATGCCAGCATGCCTCGCACTAGCATGGGAGGCACGAGCTCTCATTGGCATATTAACAACATCCTCCGCCCGAACTGCGTCGCTGCTCTCTGTCAGCTGGATAACTCACTCAGTGGTCAACGTTTCGGCGGGAGAGCACAGACAAGCCTCTATTATCATCGCTATCTATGAGGACGCACACGTATGCTCAATGGCATGCTAATGGCTACAAGACCCCCTTCCCTGATTGTTGCTTAGCACAGATAATTTGAAAACAAGATTTCAGGGTGAGTGATGCAGACATGCAGCTGATAACAACTGGTCAGTAAACTTAATTAAATGCTGCATACAAACATTAAGATTAAGATTGCATATTGTCCAATTCATTATCATTGATTTTAGAAATGTACATGAAAAGCTAGGATGAATCTTCTGTTTTGCACAACAGGAATGTAATATTTAATAAATCATACAGACCATGGAGAGAGGATATTCATCTGAAAGGCACTCAAAAGTTTTACATTGTAATACCGCACGTGCTAGAATTTCAGAAAGATCATCTTTTGCTGACTTTAATATTCACCATGTAATTACATTTCTATTTGAAATGCATTTCGCATTTGTCAAAATAACCATAATCCTTCACATGTGGGGATTTATCTTCTTCTAATGCGGCTCATCCCATTTTCTGCCCATCAATGTTGGCAATGCATGCTGAGATTTACTTATTTACTGGATGGACAATTTATGAGTCACTACAGAGTCTTTTCTGATGTATGTTGATGTAAGTAACCTGAATATAGAAGACAGGAATTATAGATGCATAGATTAATCTGTACAGAACATGAGGTATACAGTAACAAGATATGTGTGCTACAGTGTTGGGTTCATTGTCCCTGGCTGACTATTTTTCTCTCTCTTTACACTCCCACACACATTACTGAGTACACACATAAGAAAACAACCATTAAATGCCTCAATTCTGAGAAAATAAAAATATGCCGCTTCTGAGGTCACAGTTGTTTACTTGGCATGATGGTCACACAGTAGTTTAATGTTCTTTCATTTTTATTTAAGGCTTCATAGGTGATTAATGTAATAATCATTGAGGCTTCTTTTATCGTACAAGTTGCATTTCACTGAGGACTGCATTAGCTTTCCTTGATACATTTCTTTTTTGGACGGTAGGGAAATTAATCCAATTGGATCGTATGCCAGATGTTGTACTAACATACCCACAGTGTGCAGGATTTAACACAGAATTTTAACTGTGAGGGATTTTTGTATGTATTACTACTACAAGCCAATGTTGGTATTATTTAATTTGAACTCTGGTTTATGAGCAAACTAAATCTGATTTACTGGAAGAAAATGTAATATTTTCTTACGATGGTCCTGGACTGTCCAAGAAATTGCTTTGGAACAGTTCTCTTCCAAACCAAGAATCCAGAGAAACCAAGCCTCAACGGTAGACTTTATCATAATATTCTGGTGCTGTCCACAGTTAACCCTTAGAAAACATCACAGCTAGTCAGGCTGAACAGACTGTCAGTCATATAAAGCTGTTTCTTTATATATCTTTACCTCCCTATCCTTCAATTACGTTACTATCTACATTGATTTGTGACGGGCGAAGATCACCAATCTCTTCTTTCATTTGTGTAATATGGTGGTGATGATATTGGGTTTAGGACTGACTGTGCGGGGAGGAAGGAACTGTCACATGATGCTGAAGACACATCAAGTACCAGAGCTGTTACATACAATACAGACAAAGCACCCCCACCCCCTCAAAAGGATAAGTGGTATAGTAAATGGAAGGATGGTTAGAGACTCACATCATCCACCATAATGTCAGCAAGCACATGCAGAGTGTGCAACAAGGTGAAATCTGGAAATACGTTTGGATACTAAACTGGATATAACTGTGATTAGGTCTACATTTTACTTGGAAAATCAGTTCTCCATTTCTGAAATGACCATGTTAAAGATGTCAAGCAGGGATCTTTTCAGAGGGATCATCAGAATCTGTATGACCCATGAGAGCACAGCGATGTGTTGTGAATGTCTGCTGACAGATCACTGACTATCCACTATTATATATTTGACTATGTATAATAACATTTCTCCTTGTCAAAATTACTGTATGGTCCCTCATACTTTGTGTGCTCGTATCACATGCACATGCCAGGTTTTGAGACTATACACCATACACTGTGTGCAACGGACAAACTTGTTTCAAAGCTCTGCATTTTTTGCTTAAACTGAACAGCTTAACTGTTGTTTGGCCACCAAAACATTAAAGGTGCGGGCTGTAAAACAATGAACTAAAAAGAAGCTATAAAGGGGAACAGCAAAGTCTAGTAATAATTTTCACATTACAAGTAATAATTTCATCCTTTGTTAATATAAAAATATTTACTATAACAATTTGCTATAAAGTTTCACTACTGTCGTGACTGTCACATTGTTTTTGTTCTGTATTCATTCAGTGGTAAAAGTGGAAAAAGATTCTCCATATTTTGTGTTTCAGAGGAGTTGACAGATAAAGTTTATATACTGTGCTAAACCATCTCATATAAATGTCACAGTGTAGGACCCAGGATGTTGTTGTGCCATCGCTCCATCCACCGTAGTACAGGCTTTTCACTCCGGTCCAGTTTCCATGGTGATAACTCTAAAGAATGGGCTGTATGTCTAGCGCTTGACGCTGTGAAAGATTGTGTGTGAGTGTGTGTGTGTGAGTGTGTATGCCACATCATATATTATGTGTTCTACCATTATGTGAAAATCTCCTTTAGTTTCTAGTCTGATATCAAATCTTTAGGGATACTGACCAGAAAGCACATAAAAATGGGCAGAAACACACACGCAGACACAAACATCATTTTTTGAGCTCCAGATTCGATTTCTCTCCTCACAATTGGTTGAAGAACGAACATATCTACTTGCAAACAGTTGATTGCGCAAAATATTTATGACAATGAACTACAGGAAAGAAAATATCTTATTTGTTTTTTCCCCTCTTCTGTTTGTCTGTTTCCTTCAAAAGAGGCCTAGAGGACAGCCATCTGTTTAAGTCCTACAGCCTGAAACAGCCTGTGAACTTTAACAGACTTGTCCAATATTGATGTGCCTGAAAATGTGAGGCGACAAGAGATGAACTGCAGCCAGCTGTTGGCCTCCCGTTATATTTCCACGAAGGAACAATGTGCACTAGGAGGATCAGGTTCATATTAAGGGCCAAGGCCCAGCAAAGCTCCATCTGCGGTGATGAAATGTAAATATTGCAGAAGGCTAATATACAACTGAAGTGAAATGGCTCGTGGCCAGTGCTGAGATACAATAGCTGCTGCATGGAACCATACATTATCCTGCCATTCTCCTCCCTGTCAAACAAAGGGGCTGATGTTGACTGTGCTGCCCCACTTTTAGCGGTCTCAAATTTTCATCTCCATGGAAATGAGCTGAAAGATTAATAGTTTTTGTTTTGATTTGGTGTCACTGTTGGTGCCCAGGCCACTTCCCTGCAGGCTCTCCTTGCATGCATAGTTGCACCCTTATAGCAGGGAATAACTTTCCTTCACTACTGTATTGTGAGCGGGGCCATCACTTGGTATCTCCACTCTCATTAAACTGTCTTCCCCTACTCAACATGTGATTTCATGCAATGGCCTTGAGAGACAAAAACAATTTTCAGAATCTGACTGAAAAGCTCTGAGCTACTCTACAGCAACGGGAACTGTGGTCTGCAAATTTTTTTCAGCTTCTGGCTAATGGTATTTGGAATTTCTCACCTTTGCCTATGATATAGTTAATGTAATAAAATTTGTTGTTATGCTAAGAGTGGCATCAGCTGGTAATGACAGGTCCTAGTCCCCAAGATTTTTTTTGCATGATCATGCAAACACACAGACCTATACACTGTCTTACATACAGCCTGAATTTCAGAGGTCAGGTAGACATATTCCAGCAATTCTTCTTGCATGTGTTGCATATATTCCCATGTGTTTTGGTGTTTGATGGATTTCTGGATTTGGTTTTCCTAGAAGCCTCTTGCACAGTGTCTTCTACACTATTGGTATCTCAGGTCAGTCAAACAGTGACATCCTTGTCTTCATATTTGTAGTTAAAGTTGATGAAATAGTAGCTTCAGTGGGTGGTGCTACTTTCCTTGTTTGTTCACTGCTTCAGTTAACTAACTACCGAGCATTTATTACAAACAAACTGCTGGAAACATAAAATACATCATTCCCTGTACGCCAGAAGATATCTTATGGGACCTCACAGACAGTCGGTGTTTAA
This sequence comes from Psettodes erumei, assembly GCA_016785225.1. NCBI lineage: Eukaryota > Metazoa > Chordata > Actinopteri > Pleuronectiformes > Psettodidae > Psettodes > Psettodes erumei. The sequence continues at coordinate 3,566,755 of JAFBJZ010000781.1, forward strand.
AACAGGAATATAATGTAATTACCTTCCTGCAATGACAACACTCTGAATCACTGCTGTGCTACAATATGTCAGCCAGTAATGTGGAGTAGCAAAACATCCACTTACATGAAATGAGACAGATTTCACTTAAAAGAATAATTGTGCTGTCAAGCATTTGGGAGTTATATAAAAATGCGTGGAACTACAAAATGGGCTTTTATACCAGGATGGCCAGGCTTTTCTACAGGTATAAGGATAATGTTGTGTTCAGAAAACTGATGCTGGGAAAACAACATGGTGTTTACAGCTGAGAAGCCCTTCCTGTAGCCCCGTCTGCTTCATTCATCTCCTCTCTCTGTCTCCCTGCATTTCTTCCTCTGTCTAACTAGCACCTCTGCAACCACATCAGCTTGATGGTCCACTTTATTAAGATGAATGAATCTCATTGCCTTCCTTCCAGCGTACTTTAGGTGCTCAGCTGTCACCTTGGGTAGCCTGACAGGATCTCCCTGGAGGTCACCTTGGGGATTTAAGTTCACAGTCCCTGTGCAAACGTTTTGTTGCTCTGACAAAACTGCTGCAGCATGACTCAGTTACACTGTCTTTCTGCTGAACATGGTGCAATGTACCCAGCAGAATGTACAGTAATAAATCACATCAAAGAACAAGTGGAGACAATGAAAGGAACAGTGCAGCAAAGGTCAGCAACCTCAATGTTTTCTAAACAACCTACATTTAAATTCACTGATATGATAGGAAGGCATAAAAATGTCGGTGGGGCCTGTCTGTATCCTGCATTGATGTAAGACAAGTCTCTGTTTTTAGGCAAAAGCACAACACTGCATCTGTTCTTTAAGCCCTGCAGGATTGGAGACAGTAAATGTAATTGATTACAAGAGCCAGTGGTTCATTCTGATTATTTAGCAGTGCTCAAAACAGGGAATAAACAACAAGCAGATTAAGGGTTGAGTATTAATGTGCTGTGCTCAGCAATCACATTAAAACTTCCAGCACTGTTCTGGTTTGAAATCCTTATTTTTATTCATGCTAGTGGCGTGACATGAGAGTTGGCAGAACTGGTTGGCTGGCTGGCGGTCCAATCTTAAGCCTAACCAAGCCTTTAGGTCAAAAGCTGTGTTAAAGCAGTGTAATCGATATTTTTTTATATTAAAATGGATCAAATTACTATGTCTAAATTAAAAGAAGTCCCTCTGGGTGATTAATCCACAGAGAAATGTGATCCAATTCCACAGTTCCCCTCTGCTCTATAGAGCATCTCAGCTCATTTTTGTAGTTGACAGTATTACTGTTTTGCGTTAGGGTTCAATGATTTCTGGACCCAAGTGCAAACGCAGGAAGCAAGTAACTGCAGTGAAGATAATTTTAACATGAATGGACAGGTGTACAGATGGACGGTTTGAAAAACTGACTAATGAGATGACGGGCAACCAGAATGGTTCAGGAGACAGGAGTCAGAAAACAGGTAATCCTGTCACTGTGAGCAAGAACAAAGGCACAGGAACACTGGGATACAGGGACTAGCAGACAAACAAAGACAAGACAATGACTGGTGACAAAGGGCTGGTATAAATACTGAGTGGGTAGTGAGTAAAATGTGAGCAGGTGTGTGTGTGGGAAGGAAGACAAGATGATTAAAAGTAAAAACAGGTGAGTGAGTGGAACAGGACAAAAGTCTGAGGACATCTGGTGGGAGGATGGAAAAAGGCAGGGAAGTGAAAATGAAAGGACAATACAGTCAGGGAGAGGTAAACAGGGGCTGAGGGGAAAACACAAGAGTTTTGGGTAAAACCCACTGTGGTGTGCCAAATGGTACCAAATCAAATGATACACAAAAGTCAAACACTAACTGATTCTTGATTATTCAGAAGCTAAAGAGATGAAGATGAGATGATGATGATGAGAAAAGAGACATATATTTCTTTATTTGTTGGAACGGAATCATAGCGAGAGTGAATGTTGGACAGTGGGCAAAAATTAATATATTTATATATCTTTAAAGACAGTGAAATAATTTCCCAAACTCTAATCCTGTATCCTTGTGTTAATTGTTCATTTAATTCTTGCTATTGTCTGTCTGCTGTTGCTAAATACATGTTAAAAAATAACTATAAACATTGAATATTCTTGTATCAAAATGCCTCTATTTCCTGTCACTGTAAAACCATACAGTTTCTTAATTCCATATTGATGGTGGCATATTCATACATTTATCTTCTCATGGGTCATAGTGAGAAGAGGGATGTCACTGCAGAAGGTGTGTTTAGATCTTCTCAAAAACTTTGTTGACATTTCCGAAGGTCGTGGATATTCCTCCTCCTCCTGATCTAATGATGTGGGGGAGGGAAGTGTGGGTGGAGACCTCTGAAATCCTCTCCAGTTACCTGCCTGTTTGCACTGTTCCACTCAGCAAAGTTGCATCACAAGGGATCAAGAAGATCTAGCTTCTTTGACTTCTTCAAGACTCTGTGTCTGATACTGTGAACCTTACATACTGTATCTTGTCCCCCCAGCAGTAAATATCTAAGAGTATATAAATGCTTCCAATTTTCATCCAAACGATTTTGGTTCCTGGTGTGTAATGAGCATTAAAGTCTCACAAGGCCAATGGTGTGGGTATAGACTTTTAGCTTTTTAATGTGATGAAAACTGGCACAACAGAGCACTGCCATTAGCCAGTGTCTAAATTCTGTGTTCATACTCTATTAATTACAGGATTACAATGCCTGTTCCAGTATGTTTTAGCAAAGATCATGCAGTGCTGAAAAGAATAAAACAGGAGAGAGGTCCTAATCTAAATGAATACAACTGAACAGCACAACCAGCTGTTAATTGTATCTATAAATACCAATTAGGTGTTCTTTCAAACAGCAATGAAAATATCACTGCACTACATTTCAAGCAACAAAGAATCAACCAGACTTAATAATTATGATTCAACGAGGAGCAGAGAATATATTCTGCTTAAAAACAAGTTGTCTGTTATTCGTTTGCCAAACTCAGAGCTTTCTCTCTCTCTCTCTCTCTCTCTCTCTACCCACTGTCAGACACAGCTGACATTAGTATTCTGATACAGCCTCCTTCAAGCAGTGTTCGGCGCCAGGCACTTAATTTGTCATTTATTGCTCCATGACAACTGAAGTAATTGAACCCTTTGCCCATGGATGAGATTTGCCAGCCTTGTGGCCATTTTGTCTCATTGTGGGAGAGATGGAGCTGCAGGACCTTGGTGCAAATAAGGGCAAATATCTCATTTTATGTGGCATTGAGATGGTTAGTATGTACCAAGGCCACAAGGGCCTCTGAGATGTTTATTGCATAAGTCTTGGAATAATTATCCAAGGGTTCATCACTAAGCGACACCTTTTACATTACACAGTCCTTTGATCCATTTTTTTCATACATTAGTGAACTTTTAAAGATTTCACCACTTAAAAGACACATGAACAAACATTTTGAGACATGGACCCCCGCTTCATACTTCATCATAATGAATGGAAATGAAGATTGGATGAAGCTAAATGTTGTGTTTAACTAATGAAACTGTTCAAACATGTGGTGGGAAAAGAATGTAAATCCGAAATGAGCTCCATTCAGGGCCAGTGCTGGAGTAACTACAATGCAACTATGAAACAATGACAAGTTTCCAGTGATATCACACTTACTATCTAACAGGAAAATAAGTTAATGGAACCATGGTCCAAAGTCATGTTAAAATTTCTTGTTTCAGGTTGTAATTTGTATTGGTGGTGAGAGGTATAATTTCCCCAAGGTTTGGATCAGTGGAGCTATTAGCACATATATGAGAGAACAAATCATGTACATCGCTTTTGGGATGCATCATCGGTGATGAGATGCATCCTCCCTTTCAGCTAACGAGTAATCAGGTATCCATCAAGTGCTCAGAAGGCAGATCTCTGACAAGGTTCAATAATTTCCCCAGTTAATCGATATTATGCGGTGTGGATCACTTCTCTAAATAAAGTTAACCAAAGTTGGACTGCTTATTTATTTTTCAAGGTTGATGGTGGCACTGAAAGATCATTGGGTCACCAGAAGTATCCCCCCGTTGGGATCATGTACAGGTTTATGCAGGGTTTTTTTTGGAGGCAATAATGTAAACAAATGTTGTTATAAAAAACATTCACAAAAGCCACTCAGTGTGAGTCACAAAATAACAGCAGTGTTTGATTTACTTAAATTGAACTCTGGATGTTGGCATTTGTCATCAATTAAATATCAGTTAGAATTGGATTATATGACTAGGTGAATTTGTACTGACAAGGTAAATCCTGATAAATGTGAGAAAGTTGTGAACAAAATGCTTCAAAAATACAAAAATAAATCTTCAGACCCTTCCTATTCAGTTACTATACTGACAATAAACATTTCTACATGTATTCTCACTGCATGCTACCTCAAAGACACATGAGCCCTGTATGTCATGAAGGACTAAGAAATCAAACATTTTTCTTGCAGAGGATCTGACATCTTTGCACTTCAACAACAATTCTAAAACATTCAAGGCTCCATCCTGGCTCAGGCATGAGTCATCACAGCACAGACTTAACCATTTGGCATGTCTCTACATTCTTGCTATCAATCACTTCAGAAAGCCTAATTAGCCCTGTGGTTTTGGCTCTCATTGAGCTACAGTATAATCAGCAATGGTGAAAAATCAAAAGACATCAGTTGACTCATCTTTTCTCGAGTCACAAGATCCAAGTCCCAAACTTGTCTCATGTCCACATAAAACCACTTGTTGACTCAAGTTAAGTCATAATAAAATTACATCAGTAGAGCTGTGCAGAGACGCAGCTAATTCTATTTGTTGCTGCATTTGTCAGACCAAGCTAATTATCTGTATGTGGGTCAATGAAACATTTTGGTGTCAGCAGTACATTTGCACATTTGCATCTTGCGTTTTTCTTTCTCCCTGTGTGGTTCCGGACCCTAAATCCTACTAAAAGGTGTGTCAAACATAGAACTCATAGTATGCATAAAAAGTCAATTCATTATCCTCGGTAAGTGTAGACAGCCATGTGTTTCTTTCAATACACTTCATGTTGTCACCTATTTTCAGCTGTCAGTTGTGTTTCCTGATAGAAAAAGATATAAACATGTGGGGGTTCAGGGTACATAATTGGATCCCCCCATTCTGCTCAGGCCAGAACATGAGCTTGCACTTGCGTACAACAAGAAAACCCAGCCAGCGATGTTGGAAATGTAACCAGGAGAGATGAACAATATTTTTCCACATAGTTTTTTTATTATGTTTTTTACTACCCTCTACATGTGTGTTACTTCACTTTAACAGCCAAACCGTGTGACAAAGTGTGGGCACAATGGGAGGTAATGGACACAGCGTTTATTACATTGCTGATTTTAACTTAGCCTTGTTAGACAGACCAGACATTTGGCTTCCATTTCTGTTTCTATTTAGCTTCACAACTCTCCCTACAGCCAACATTATAACACTGATTTCTAGTACAAAGTGTATGTATTCCTTTTCAAAAGTGAATTTCAAAAATGCATTATTAGCAGCTGCATTGCTCTCACCTTCTTGTGCTCAGTTTGGACAGGACTACAGTAAACATCTGTTTTCATTGTACTGCATTGTAAACTCCTCTCCATGTCCAATGGCTGTGTACACTGAGTGGAAAGGAGGTAAGACTGTGAGCAGTCTTTAGTCCTTTGCAAACACACACACACATACACACCTACAGTATGAGCAACTTGGAGTCGTTAATATACCTGGCTCGGTCTCCGTCTTTGTGTGTATTGTAGGTAGCGTATATATCAGCGAGGCATTTATACAGTGTATGTACGTGGGCATGTGTGTTCTCAATAGTTTATCCTTGAAACAAGAAGTACCGTTTGATAGTATTCATTGTTACAGTCATTTACATAAAAGGAACAGCACTTGTACAGCACTGCTGTCAAATAGCAAAATAAAGTGCCATTAATGGGGATGTACAGTAGTACCATAGTTTGTTCTACTGTAACCTTCTTAACTGGACAGAATCCGAACAAGAGTCAAACACAGGCACAGACACAGTAATAACCACACAAACACTTCTAACACCTAAATTAAGGAGGATAGCACCACACAGGAAATAAGTTCCTGATGCTCCTGTACTGTGCTAAAATAATGTCATACTTATACAGTAATTATCATGACATATGATTACGTTTGTTATAACAGAGTCATATAAGTGTACAAAATCTGCTCAAGACAGAGTAAACTACTCAGTGCCTATTTCTATAATAAATGAGTGAACAGATTTAGCTTAGTCCACATCTTGTCTGCTTTTTAAGCCAGGTGCAGGACAACTGATTTAATGAAGGAAAAAATCTGAATGTCTGCTCAGTGGATTATAGCACCCTAAAAAGTTTTATTAGACTGAAAAGGCAAATTTATAACCCTATCAGGTCCTCATGAGCAAAATGGCCATAACCATTCAGATATCGGGGCACCCCACTTAATTCACATTTTATGCATTTATGGAGATATGACTGAATGTGCAATTGCAATCCTAAAAAAAGACAGAAAATCTCTGAATCTGGATACTGATGCAGATCACTTCAAAAATTTAATCACTTCTACATTGGGCCAAGGTACACTTCTGATGAAATTTTCATGCAAATCCATTCATTTGTTTTTTGCATAATCCTGCTAACGAACAGACACACAAACAAACACAACCGATTACATAACCTCCTTGGTAATAACTGCATTGCAGAGCACAGCTCCAGATTGGTTGATCTTTGTTCTTGCCCTCAGGTATGGGGACATTTTATGTCCCCATACCTACATGCAGCCAAATGAGATTCCTTCATAGAGTGGCTGGGCTCACTTTGTATAATAGAGGGAGAAGTTCAATGATCTGAGTGGTGCTCAGTGTGATGCCACCATTGCTCCTCCATGTTGGGAGGACCAGCTGAGATTTTTTAGGAACTTGATAAACTGCACCACTGATTCCGGTAAATAGAATCCATGGTAGTTGGCCTTTATACAGAATAAGTAATGATTAATGGAAGTAATTTTGAGATGTCAGGAAGTTCAACTTTCTTTTCTCCAGTTTCTCAGTCTACTGTAGTAAGTTTATCTTCTTTCTGTGGCTGCTCAAAAACTCAGGATTCATTTGAGTTCTGTTAATTATGGAAAATTAAAATTAATGCCAAACCAACAGAATGACTAAAAGACAACTGGTAAAAAAATGAATTTGTATAGTCTTAGATTTACAGTTGCACAGTGGCCTCAGTTGCACCTATTGTAATCTCATTGGAGCCTGCATAACTGTATGGAAAAAAGCTCTTCTGTGAGTGTAACTGGAAGCAATATAAATGAAAAGTTAACTAAGAGAGAAATTCACAGGTCTGAAAAATCTCTCAATTCAGCATCTTTCAAGTTCATTAACAAGAACATGATGGGGTTTCAGCTAGCCCTTTTGCCAACGCACAGGCTTTAGAGGCTGTTTTAGGGCCCTTGTCATTGGCTTACAGTATCTGTTGCAGTAATTGTCAGTGAATTGGAAAAGCACCAGCCACCTGACTTGGAAATTGCTGACAAACAGAACATGATGAAGGATTTATTCATAATTTCCACAATGAAAGAAAAAACCTCTGACTGCAAAAGCACTTTGCAGTCCAACATAACTGCCACCTCGTCCGCTTCACACAACTCTTGACTGATGAATATTACATTGGGACTGTGGGTGTTGTGTGTCTGGGGGTGGGAGGGGAGGTGCGGGGGTAGGCATCAGAAAAGAAAAATCAGAGCATGCATGATGCCAGCAGTATGTATAAATATAAATCTCTGACTTGTGGTTTGATGTCATGTGAAATGAACTAAACGTTGCTGCTCTGAACGATTCATATCAGCAGCCTTGTTTTTTGGTCACTTGAGACCTTGAAATTCACAAACCCCCTTTTTTGGCACCGAAATGTCAAGTTATAGCAAAAGAAAAAAAAGACAGCTGTATCCCTGCAACAGATGAAATATAATTGGAAAAACATTATCATTAAAACTCCATTGTGGGTAATATAATCTACAGTAAAATAGCTTTAATCACTGATTCCATTACATATTTAGCAAGACATTCAGATAAAATGAAATAAAATAATCCCTTTATTAATCCCACGGTGGGGAAATTATAGTAGCAGCAAAAACAAGAACAGGAATAAAAAGAAACAAGCACATTAGTAAAATAAAAGCAAAGTAGTAATTAATTAAACAAGGCTAAAACAAGAGATAATGCACATGGATTGCTAATGCAGATGTTTCACAGTTTAGAATGAGACAGTAATTGCACCTGAGTGAGAATATTGCACAGTATGGTATACAAATTGATATTCCCTGGGAGGAATTTACTTTTATACATTGGATTTTGAATATTGTTCATCAGTTAACTGAGTCAGTCAGGGTTGGTGTACAGGATCTGCCGGAAGCATGCTTTGAGTCTGGCAAAAGCAAGAAGGAAGGAGCTGTGATAACACTTCATCAAACACTTCAGGTGAAGTATTCTGTCATGGGCTGGGACTTATTCTATAGCAGGGATGGTAGCTTGGCCATCATTCTCCTCTCCCCCACCTCCTAGCCTAGGTTGAGTGAACATCCCAGGACAGAGATAGCCTTCCTGATCAGCTCTGTTCAGTCACTGCGTGTCAGCAGTCGAGATGCTGCTTCCCCAAAAGACCCCTCCACAGAAAATGCCACCACAGAGTCAAAAAATGGTCTCAAATAGTTCCCCCTGCACTCCAAAAGACCTGAGTCTTTCTATGTGACACAGTTACGTCAAAACAGTCCTTCAAGGCCTCAACAGTCTCGTCAGACCTTCTTTTCACCGTTGTCAAATGGTTGTCTGTATACAAGATGTTTGTACACACAGGAGATGAACCAGGTTGTGGTCAGGTTTTCCCAAGGTAAGGAGGCAAGGATTTATATGCCTCCTTGGTGTGTGCATAAAATAGAGTCAGAACAGAGAACAAGGCTGTATATCCATAGCATGAGGAGAGTATCTGTGCAACACAACAACAGCTTGATAGATAGGTGGGGGAGAGGTAAATACCTCTGGAAAAACAGAAGCACAAGACCTTGCAGTTCTGCCACTGCAACAAGCTCACACCTCTGTGCTCTATGGAAATGGGGATTGATTGAAATCCAAGAGTCACCAAAAACAGGGAGGTTTCAGTAATGTCAAACATGCATGGGCTGCAAGATCAATACAAAGTCCTGATCTCCAATTGATGAAATGCCTCTCCTCCTGACTCCAGGGATAATCTCACTCACTGATTTATCTGTGGTAGGAATGCTCTGCAGAACATGTAGTAACCCTACACTTTGTTACCTTGTGGTTTAAAGTGTATGGGACGTCAGAATGAGATAAGGTTACACACAAATTCATATACGTTGGATCAGTCATTGCTAAAATGAAAAACTTATATTTGCTACATTTTTGTATGTTACTGAGCAAAAAAGCAGGTATGAAAGAAAGATAATAAAACTTACTAGGTTCCCTTTGCAAACCGGCAGATAACAATCAGCAATAACAAAACCAAAAGGATAAAGACAGACTTAAATATATGAGAATTGTAGGGACAACTGGGTACAGGTGGAATGCATCAGCAGGAAAAGAAAGTAAGTAAATTACAGCTGAAGATGCAGAACTTAAGAACTACAAAATAAAGCAGAACACACAGAACACAGTCCAAAAGAGTCACTAACATCTAGTGGCCCGAAAAAGACACTGGACAAGCTGGATGGAGGGAGGTCTTTCATGAGGCCAGTGATGAGGACTTGATGGGAGCTAGTAGGCCTGAAGCCAGCTGAGTCTGGAACTGGCATCAGCTCACCAGGTGAGGAGACTGGATGAGCTGGAATGGGATGAAGTGAGCACTGAATTTTCTTTAAGTAAGTCTTGCTAATCAGCAATACTCCTTGTCCGAGGCCTTGTGATTTGATGTATTACCAAAGATAGGGTTACAGCTCTGCTAAATTCTTGAGGAGTTTAAGTCATAGTCCTAGAGTTCCACCACAGAAACTGCTGAGTCTGTTGGGTCCATTTAAATTACTGAGCCAAAAAACAGACAAACACAGGTAGGTAAAAGACAGATATTACAACTTAGATTCCACTGAAAGACTGGCATCAAACCAGCAACAACGACAAAACCAAATGTGATGGAAAACCATGAAACACAGGGGAGTAAACCTGGACAAACTAATAAAGGACCAGGGGAAAGACAGAGACTCAAATGCGTTAAGACAGCAGAGATAACTGGGCACAGGTGGAACCCATCAGGGCGGGGCGGAGAATCACACAGGTGGAAAAGAGAGAGGAAGCAAATTACAACTGAAGACACAGAACTACAAAACCGAAAAAATGACCTCATCTCCAAGTATAAATAAGAAAATTGCTTAATTCTGCTGCTTGTGTTTATTTCATGCATCCATTTCTGACCAAAATAATGTAGCTTCTGTAGACTATAGATGTTGAACTACTGTTGAAAGAAGCATATAAATTTGACATCCTGCTGGTGGCAGCTTATTTTTGCCTTCTCCTTCTGTCTCTATCTTCTACAGGTTACCTGGCTTTTCTCCCTGTTATTATTTTTCACTGACTGAATAAACTTAGTTGGAAGAGGATAAATCATCTGATGTTGCGTTAAATTCTTCTTAGTCAGAGCACATATAATTTGAACAAGATGGCCTGCCTCACATACTGTATTGTGCTGATAGTGTTGTTCTTTTCTGTGAATGACCAACTTTACTGTATTTTAGTCCACCATGGAGAAAGGCTTGAGGTTGATATTTGCCTGATTTCTGCTGACTCAAATCCAAAAATGGTTTTACATATGGAATGTTGAAAGACCCTGCTGATCAGACTGAATTTTAGGTCAAGTAAAAATATTCTCCTGGAACAAAGGGCTGACCCATTTGTGTGATTTAAAAAGGGTGCACTGGCTCCCAGAGTGAAAACAGAAAGATAAATCCCTTCTCTTCTTCCACCTGTGCACAACACGTCACAACGAATTATACGGGAGCAAATAGTCACACAGACACGATGTGTGACACTGGTAACATAGTCATTGTTTGAGTCAATATGCTCAGCTTGCTGGGTGTCTGCTTTGGTGATCCCCTGATTTCCTCCGGCATCACAAGACTGAGGAGTGTTTTTCGAGAGACTTTTGGACTTTTGGATGGATTAACATGAAGTGCAGTGTTTCCCTTCAGGATGAATTAAAAAAAACTGGCACTCTATTTTTTTTAACTTTTAATCCATCTCCATTCATTTTATGATCAAATACCTGAATATCCAGTAGCAGATAAGAGCACCAGCATCAGCTAATTTGCTAATTTCATAATTCATATTAGCACACCGATGTGCTAAACAAACATCATGCTGATATTTGCATTTAGTCAAGAACAACACTCAAAGTACAGCCACACACTTTGTTTATAGCATAGCCATAGACTTGTAGTCTTATTTAAATCTTTAAGTCTTGTAGTCAATATTTGATTCAATTTCAGAAGTACCTTTAGAGTTCATAAAAAAGGAAAAGAGGAACACTGTCACAAGTCAGCACAGTCTCATCTTATGCTTGTTTTGGGAAAATATCCCCCCACACTGCCTGACAGGCATTTCACAATAACAAGAGGAGAAGTTGGCAGAGATGATGCATCACTCTCAGACTCACCATTTTGTCCCAGCAGACAGACTGAGATGTTGTAGCAACACGATGAAGGGGTTTTAGTTTCTGGGGAAATCACAATACTATTCTTGAGGACTTCAACAAAATCTATCCCACTGGAAAAAGAGAAGGGAACCTGCACTATCTTTATACAGAAGAGGGTGGACTTACAAATTGCAGTCCACCAACGTACTAGGACATGTAGCAATATACCAAGTCAACACTTCATTCTCTATGTCCCTTCCAAGTTCTTTTGCAGTGACTGAAAGTGACACAGCAGGCAGAACTAAAGCATCTGAGTCAGATTCATTTAATTACCCTTATTAAATGAATAATAATAAAATGAAGGCCTAAATAGGCAGTAACTGCTTCAAACCAACTTGAAAAATTAATGTGGCTGCTGTGACCATAAAACAGCATAAAATGTTACATCTAACATTTTCATGTTATATTATTCATTCTGTCTGCAGTGCCCGACTTTTCATAAAGTGCTAGATAAGCTGTCAAATCCCATTAAAGCAAAAATGCCCCTGATTGAATGAAAAGAAGCTTAAACTGTGGGAATCCAGGGCATGTGATTACTGATTGATATATATGCCTTAATAATAGGACACTCGATATGGGATTTGGATTTTTGAGAAATTTACAAATACTTTTTCAAGGGAAAAACTGGTCCAGATTCCCCAAGAGATGAAATAGTTCTTTTGTTCCTCAGCTCTAACCCAGAATGAAGTCTTAATGGGAAAATCCATCCTTGGATACACTTACCCTGTTATGTATCACCAAACTGTGATGCTCAGTGCATGCCAGGAGTAACTGAGCAATGAAGTGACATAAATTATTTTTTGGGTACACAACTTCCCTCAACTCACCACAACTCCTTCAACTTCAGTTACTGATTTCCTGCAATTCCCTAAATGCATTTCAACAACTGCCAGAGAGTGAGGGTGAGCTTTTTGCATTCAACTCTATGTTTTGGCAGACAGATTATAGCAATAGTGATAGTAGGAGAGTCATACCCTTCGCTCCAACCACAGCATATCATGAGGCTGCATTGCATTGTGGTGTATTGAGGCTGCTGACAGTGGAGAAATTGGTTTCTGTGCCTCTTCTATAATGCATTTCACTTTTATGATGGATTGTTGAATGCCAGTGTAAGATTGTGAGCCAATCCTTAAGAGTGTGTCTGACACCAAAACTGGATGTTCATCCCTGAAGTTATAGCCAACTGGAGATGTTGCAGTGGATGAGACATTACATCCTCAAAGAGAAACATACTTGCAAAACTGCCAACATTCCCATCAGGATCAGATCCACTTGAGCTTAGTGGTAATGAGCAAATGTTAGCATGGTAACAGACATCCAACTGGTAATGTGAGATATTCACTGTCAGAGAAGATCCCCATCAAAACATACCTGTAATTAACACAAAATTGGTTTTTGGCTGATTCTCTATTTCTTGAACACAACAGAGAAGAGACATCTAATGTCACTTTAAATATTCATCATGGTTTGATTGTGGCTGCAGGAGGGCAGGCCCACTGAAGACTATGTGATGGGAATGGATAAATTAGTTTCTTTTATCTCTGTGGCCTTTTTCATTTATATCCAAATTAGTTTGGGTAAAAGTATGCCTTTGGATGAATTCAATTTTATAATGTCCAAAGTTCTTTACCGACTCACCTGATTTGTTTATAACAGACAAGTTAATTGATCTTGGGCTTACGTGAAGGACTAGGTTATTGTTTAATATCAAGTGCATATCAGAGTTAATGATGTTGTCAATCAATGCTGACCTCAATTTAACTCAGGTGTGGAGGTCAACAAAGCAATGACTTTCTTTTCTTTTTTTTTAAGTCAGAGGCAAGCAGAATGTTTTATCAGTGATCTACATTATCTTTGACTATCACTCTCCAGGTTTTAGTCTTGTGCAAGAGTCTGTCGAAGACACAAACAGCAGTTCATCCTATATATTTTGTAAATAAGTATTGTACATCTTACCCTGAGTGAAATTCAATACGGTCTGTGTTGAAGCGTGGAGGAAGAACATCATATTTTCCGACTGTGCTAAATTAAGCTATTAGCAGACCGGGACATTTGCTATTAGTACATCATAATATGAACAATAAAATCACGAAAACATTGATTGGATGAAAGAAGAGATGCTAAGACGGATTAGTATGAAACAACAGAATTGGCATATTCATTTTTAACAAGCTGTTTTAGATAACAGGCTATTATTGCACAGATCTTGTGTTGTCTCTCCCCGCTGCTGAGCTTGTGAAATGTATTCCACCTCCTCACCATAGCAGACATCACACCTCAAAGAGGAACATCTGTCAAAAGTCTGAATCATACATATTGCAGAGTATGTTTTTTCAGGAACATCTCACCCCACGCACACAGCAGCCTGAGAGGTGCTTAACACCAAAGATAGGTCCGAGGTCTGATCATGTGCATTTGTGCTAATGAATCCCACTGCAATGATTTAACTCAGCATGAAGCCACAGCCTTGAATAGAATAAAAAGGGGTGTCTGTGGGGGGGAGGGAGGGGTTATTCTGTATAAATTCAGCATTTTATGCAAAATAATTGAAAAGATGTAAATACAATGTAAATACAAAAGCTGCAGCAAACCACCCCCTGACCTGAACATCAGGAGATCAGAACCAGGAGGTGGTTGGGCCTAGGTCAGCATAATGATTGGAAAAAGGGCTGAATGTGTCCTTCCTGGAGTCTTATCATAATCACAAGGTTGCCTGGCAACCTGAGCCAGACCAAGAAATAGTTTGGCACATAATACGACAGAGATGAAGGTGAAACAGTCTTCCATTGCTCTCGGTGATACTTTGCGACGTGAGGTCACTCAGATGCAAAGTGGAACAACTGTACGTTCTCAATGCCAGGGCATGTTTTGAGTATCATGAAACACGTGTTATGCTTCTCACAGAAACCAGGCACAGGATTATTCCCCACTCCCTGGCTGAAGTTGAAGGTTTTTCTCTCATGTGTGCATACATAAACAAATCGTCAGTGAGGGACAGTGTCTCTGTGTTTGTAGTGAGTAGTGAGAGTTTGTGAGACTGTTTTACTTCCTGAGGAGAGTTTGGGAGGACTATCAACTGTGCAGTCTATGTCCCACCCACTGAGAATGTGGAGAGAGCTGCAGCGCTTATTAAAGAATGTATTCACCATCATCGACACTGCACACCTGCAGCCCCTGTTTTCATTGTGTGTGACCTTAGCCACTGTGAACGTAACACATGCAGCTTTTTGATGAATATGTTAGTAAAACAGGAGATAACAAAATTTTAGACAGAAGTTATAGTAATGTTAAAATGCTTACACAGCTCTGAGAGGCTGCGAAAGGCTGCTTCATATGCATGAGAGTGGAGTATTTGTCACGACACAAATGTAGATGAGACTGCTGAGTCAGTAATATAATGTCATATAAAAGTTATATAAACTTTTGCACGGATCACATGGTCACCAAAAAGGACATTACTGTGTGTCCTAACAACAAGCGACACATCACAAAAGAAACAGAATCAGCTGTTAAAGGAGACCAGGAGGTAACAAGAGGAAATGAGAGACCAAAATTTCACCAGAACAGACTCTGTGAAAGCCGTAACCAACATGGAGCCAAGCGAGAGGCACTTGATCGCCACGGGTAATCTCGAGAGCACAACGAGTTGAACGAATTTTACCTCAGGTGTTAGATCCAGGATCTCACTCAGGATTGCAACACCTTACTCGAGACCACGAACCAACACAAAGACCAGTCACTCTTCTGTCAGGTTATGCACCAGTCCAGTGACTGTTTATAAATAGGGCACCACTGCTGGTGTCATATTGTATGCAAAAGTCCATATGCCCAGATGACATCCCTGCCTTTCTGCAGAGGATATGACACCAACAATGGTGCCCTATTTTGTGACAGTCACTGTACTCACACACTGTCCCTGCTCTCTGGAAGAAAAAGCCGTCATTGCACCAGTTCCTAAGAAAACCCTGTCCAACTGACAACAATGTTTATAGACATTGTTGTCAATTGCGATGAAATTCTTAGTTGCTTAGAAATACATAGTTTCCATTCACAAAGCAGACACAAATCCTTAGACAGAAAAAGGGTGCTGATGATGCTGTTACGAGCATCGCCCCTCTGGTTCTTAAGCATTTGGAAGACACCAAAGTTTGCACGCCTTCCGTATGTTAATTTCAGTTCAACTTTTAACATTCTTCAGCCTTACCTATTGATTCAGAAAATTGAACGGATGAGGGTCAACCATTTTATTATTAGATGGTACCCCTCTTTTCTGATAGATCATATTTTAAGTGTAGTCAACCCCCTTACTGACCCCATTTCATCACTACAGCCACCCCATCAGGGCTGTGTGAGTGCTTTTGTGCTTTTCACACTGTAATGAGAGTGTAAGCATGTGCAAAACTACATACATTCAAATCCTCTGCTGACACTGCTATCTCTGGTTTACTGTACAGAGACAATGGTACACCACCCTACTACTTTCAGCTAATGTAGGATCGGTGTGGTACTAACCAGTTAAATTTGAATGTGCAGAAAACTCAAGATCTGGTCTTTGAACCTTTGGCAGCGACTATCACAAGACTCCCATTAATCAGGTATGTTCAAGTAAGCATGTGGAGGTGACCAGAAACTTACAGTATGTATGCTCTTGGGGAGCCTGATCAGGTACTTGGTACAGGCTGGCTTTGTTACTGTTAGACACAGCAATGCTGTTTCCAGTCCTTGTTCTAAGCAAAGCTAACTGGCTGCTCACAGTAACTACAAAGTTATAGTCTTGTACACATGAAAGTGGTATTTCCCAATTGTTAAACTATTCCTTTAAAATAATAGGCATTACAACATTTTTTTCTGACTGACTTGCCTGCCATGAAACTGTGACTTTTAAACTGAAAAAACACAAATTAACATATTTTGAGTACAACAAAGCACCTTGAATCAGTCTGATGTGCTTGATCATACACAGAAATCTACTGCAAGGAAGTATCGCTGCTCACAAAATGACAAGTGATAAATGACACCAAAAAATGATGACGCGTAACAGCTATTTCAGCCAATTCACTTAAAAGGCTGTTTCTTCCTACATTTTGCTGCTGTTGGGTTTGATTCGAGTTGACCAAGGCCTATTTTTCACAAAATCATCAGTTACGATAAAAGCTAAGTGTTCTACTTCTGTGGACCCATGGATCATTGCCATGCAGTCTTGCAGTTACAGTAATTTTCAATTCCACCAAACAAGAGGACGGCCAAGCAAAATGAGAATTAATGGCAAAAGATGGAGCTTTTCCTTGGAATAACCAAAAACTAAAATGATGAGTCATTTGTCATATATTACAGTTGTGCAGTACCTTAATGTATTAAAGTTACCCGACTATGTGCTGTCCCACACCACACAGTGCACAAACTAATGTATTCAATAATGACACATCCTTTTTAAACACTGTTAGACACTCATGTGGCTATCCTATATTTGGCAAGTGAACAACAAATATTGAAAGCTGTCAGACTCCCTTCACATGATGAAAGTCGGCCTTCTGTGCATTTACACACAGATGAAGTGCAAGCTGCCATCTTGGCGAGCAGAGGAGGTGTATCGTCATCATTTCTTATTCCCATCATTTTAAAGACAGGGCTCATATGCTAGCCCCTAAAATTCAAATAAATGTTTGTTGAAAAAACAGTACCCACAGCTACAGGATATGTCCACCATACTGTTCAGATAGATAGGGGCCATTAGTTTTTGACATGACCAGGAGGGGGGACACTGAGTGCCACGTTTCTGCTTGTAAAAGCTGGGAAAAGTGAAAATGACTTCATGTATGATTAATTAGGCTGCTCATCAGTGTTAACATTACAATGCTTCTGGCCCTGTCCGCTTTGAAATCAATTTAAGTTTAAAATTGAAGTTACCATTGGTCTAGACTTTCAGACATGTGCATCAGTCAGCACTGGCAAAACTTCCTTTCTCCTCACTTCACCGGCCATCTCACATTCCAATTTAATTATCAGTGAGCAGGATCTCCTCACCTTGTTAATACTTGAAAATTCTGCCCAGGTGCAAGAATCACCTTGGGCTGAGATGGTAGGATTTTCACCCTAATATTTTCTGAACTAACTTCGCAGGGGATCTTCTGTGGTTGGATGGCAACCTCCGCAGCTGTTCTGTGAGCACAGGAGCCGATGGCATGCGAGGCAGAAGGAGGGCTTTTTTAAAATAATGTGCCACAGGAGGAGGACCACGAAACGGCACAGTTCAAAGTGTTCATCAAAATTCACACTCAGCGAGCTCCGTTTGCAGTGTCGAAGCCAACCTGCTGAGCTTTGCTGTGGGAAATCTATAGAAACAAATTAACTTTAAGCCTGTTGGTCTGGGCATGTGCAGAAGATAAAGGCTTCAATTACAAAGCTCTTTCTCCTAATTGAAAATGCAGCTAATAGTTTAAGTGCTTGCTATCTGGGATAGCTAAAATTATGTGCAGGGTTTGGGCATTTACAATATGCATTTGACTGTGGGTTTGAACCCTGGAGCAGCCTTTTTTGGATAAACCATCTCAAATTTTCTTCTGTCTTGACACTCTCCAAAGTGTGCCATTCAATAAAATGGGGAAACCTTCTCATTCATCAGAAACAATTGTGCTGCATTGCCTTTATTTTGAAGCAAATGGCCCTCGAAACTATCATTGCACATCATGGGCTTCTTGTACTGCAACCTATACTGAATTTGGGTGCAAGTCACATGGCTACTACTCATGATGCTGTATTGGATCGGATAACACCAACATTTGAAACAGATTGAAAGTGTAAATGTATCGCTCTAACTCTAAACATGCATAAAAACCTAATAGGGGTTTTAAAAGTCCCTTGCTGTACTTTGGTACTTTGTGTTCTTACTTTGCATTGCAGTGTTTGGCACAAAATGTAGAACGCACAGAAAAAAAAAATCCCATTACATTTTTAACAACTCAGTCTGCTCCCTTGAGCTGTAGAGGGCAAGGAATAACAAAGCAGAGGGAAGTCTCGGCTCCTTACCTCTGATGGGCTATTAGTTATTCTAGCCAGCAGAAGCCCCATTAGGTCTGCCATTTAATGCTCCCACGCCACAATCTCACATGAAAGCTACGAGATTGATAAACTGGCCATCTCACCTCAAGCTTCCCCTCTGTTTGAGAAACGCTCTGGCGCAGATAATCTGACAAAGAGCTGATTTAGCTACCTGTGTACCTCGGCAGTCTGTGACATTACTGAAAACAATGGAACATATTTGTGCTAGACTCTCCAGTGACTTCAGGAAAGAACACAACAAGAATGTAAGTGGTGCTACAATACAATCCGCTGACTTAAAACATATTCTAAAATGATTTACAGGGCCCACGTGGAATATAGAAAATGAGCTGTGTGGCATTGTGAGATAAACCTTCATCTCTGAGCTGGGCTGACAGATACATTGGAGGAGAAAGATGTATCCTGTACTCCACAGCATTTCTGGTTAGCCTGACAAAAGGTGCAGCTAGGATTCCTGTGACACAACATCTTTCCCACAGAACAAGTCCTGTTAATCACACTTAACCATACTGCAATGTTGGGGGGAAAAAAAGAATCTGGACAATGGAGGACACATGCATGGTATTAAGGGGGAAAAGAGTACACAGTGGAAAAAAAATTAAAAAGCGCCTAATTAAACATGAGCAAATTGATTAGTCTTTCTGTCGAGGATTTCTGTCTCAATCCCTCTGTGCTGTACAGTGGTTCCGAGGCAGTCGTGTGGAGGAGTCCAGCGTTAGCATGAGTATTTCATTTTGAACTCTTTGGACAAAAGTTACATTCCTGATGCTGTGAAGTTTCTCTATACGTCATTAGTAGTACAATGTAGTTTGTGACTGCAGTAGCAAAAAAAAAAAGCTCAACTGAAATCTCACCCAAATAATTTATAATTTATTTTCATCATAATTTATCTTGTATTTGGCTTCAGGCTTTTGGAGTGTTCTCCAGCCTGCGGTGACTATTTGAACTTTGTAAATGAAACTGTAACACCATAAGTGCTTGATTGCTAAAAGCAGAAAAGGAGAATGGGGCATATGATCACCTGGGATTGTAAATGTTAACATAATTAATACAGCAAAAAACATATATCAAAACCTACATGGTTTGTGTGTTTGCTACCACAGCTGCTGTAGCAAACACACAGGATAAGAGAGGACCACCTGCACGGTGACTTGGGCTAATAAATTTCTATCGTTCCATTGAGGGCAGCAACCATTTGTGAATAAATAACAGGCCGGCTGATGATATATAGATTAATCAATGAGCTCTTTCATGTCATGAATGAAAGATGAACCTACTTTGTGTATTATGCATCTTACAGTATGTAAGTTATGCAGGGAGAGGAGCTGCCACTGCAGTTTCAGCTAATAGGAATCATATTTTAGGAATAAAACTGCATGATTCAAAACAACAGCTGGGTAATCATATGGAAAGGAACGAACCCAACATATTGCAAAACAAGTCACCATACACTGACCTTTACTCCCTTATCCCAGAAAAAACAGACAAGAGCAGAGGAGAGAAAAAAGTACTTTTCTTTTGCAGATTATTAGAAAATTTACCTCTCATGCCTCGCAGTGGAAATGGATTTTTGGAGGGCAACAGTCATACCTCGCATTCCCTGGAGCCTGAGATGGTGTATGTGTAAGGTCCTGTCCCATTAACCAGCACATCCATAGTCTCTGAGTGTGAAGGCTTGTAGTCCACATAGTACTCTTGCAGTGGGGAATTAAGGGAGCGCTCAGTCTCCCGTGCCTTTTTCTGGCGCTTTTTAACTGCCGAGCGCTGTTGAAGCTGTTTGATACTGCTGGGATAGCGCTTCCATGAGACATAGATAACCAGTAGAATTATAGCCACAGATAAGAGAAGGGCCATGCTACCAGCTATGATCTTGTGGAAGGACACATACTCAGTGTCTGGCAAGGGGATGGTGGGGGAGGCCTCGGACGGAATCGGGGAGGCTGTCCTGTTCCAGATCAGCTTCTTATCCACCGCAGACTGTGTGGTTAGAGGCAACAGCTCAGGCTGAAAGGCAGACGTGGGGGGCGATGTTGTTGAGGGGATGGGAGTTGGTGTTGCTGAACAGATGTTATAAGTCTCCACCACATCGGTCACTTTCTCTCCTTGTGCCTCCTTTGGGCCAGCACAAATCAAAGTGGTTTCCTTGTTGCCCTTAAAGGCCTTGAGCCAGGCCACCAGGGGACATATGTTGGGGTTACAGTACCACAAATTACCAGCCAGACTGATGGTGGTGAGGGAGATCCAGGCCTCCGCCGTCTGCTGAGACACATTGCTGAGTTTGTTGGAGTCCAGATTAAGTGTCTGGAGATTAGGGAGGCATTGAAACGTGCTTGGGTCCAAAACTTGGAGTTCATTTCCCGAAAGATCCAGCTTTTGCAAAGAAGTCCACATCCATGGCATGCCCTGGGTGAGCAGTTTGATACGGTTCCATTGTAAGTAGAGTGCCCTTAGGTTAGTCAGGCGGGGGAAATGAACAAAATTTATCTTTGAAAACTGGTTGTTCTCCAAATGAAGCTCAATGAGTTTAAGTAGTCCTGCAAAGGCATTACGTGTGAGGCTTCGTAGCCTGTTGTAGCCAATATCAAGAAACTCCAGGTTGCGACAGTCAAGAAAAACTCGCATTGGGACAGTTTTTAAGGAATTTGACCTCAAGTGTAAACTCAGCAGTTTCCTCAGGCCCACAAACTGATTGGGCTGGAGAACCTGTAGTTTATTGTAAGAAAGGTCAAGATTACGTAAATTAGGAACGTCATGGAAAGTGTTGTTTTTTAGCTGTGTGATTTTGTTTGAGCTGAGAATCAGTTCTTTGAGCCTCCGTATCCCATGGAAAGCCTGGCCGTCCACAGCGTTGATGTAATTATGGTCGAGGTAGAGCCAAACTAGTTGACTCAGCCCAGCGAACTGGTGGGCTCTGAGGTTCACCAGGCTGTTGTAACGCAAAGACAGGCCCTGTGTGCCGACAGACACATTGCTGGGCACATCACGGAAGGCATTCGATTCGCAGTATATTATTTTCCCATCACATCTACAGCTCTGGGGACAGGGACGCTCACGGATGCCGCTTGGAGCAGCAAACAGCCAGGTGGGCACCGCCACTGTGAATACAAGCCATCTGAAAAGCACGCGAAGTCCTGCAGACACACAGAAAAGTGACAAATTTAACAGCGTAACACAAGGACCAAATAAAGCAATCATGTTCAAATAGGTTACAAGTGGATACAACAGAGTTGAATTAAGGAACCAAATGTTATCACCCATGCTGTGCATTTGATAACTGGGGGTGTTATTTGCAGCCTACTTCATTTGCATCCCTGTGTTCATGGCAAATCAAGGTTCACACTTACAACCATTATCACAGTCATAGACATGTGCCTAAGACATCGAAAAGGTGACTGTGAGCCACATGCATCAGACATGCTCTGTTAAATAGTTGCTGAAATGAAAGCCTCCTACACATCCCATAGCCTGCAGTCATCATTTATGAACTACGGGGGGGCAATGACACCAGGAACATTAGCATTAAGTGAATTGTAATTTGGAAAACGACTAAAGACTTTGCGCAGAAACGAAGTCTTAATGTAGAACAGTCCGACTACATACCCATATTTGCGCGGTGTCGGCTCCTCCTCATGTTTAAGGCTGTCTGTTGCATGCCTTCCTCGTCCACATGTTAGACGCACTCGGCGCCTTGTCCATATAGTTGGACACGCACCCAGAACGCCTGTCTGCACCGAAGATGAACGCACTTTGCACCGTAGCCAGGTCCGCTTTGCGCACAGCCGCACACCTGTCGGAGACGAGAGTAGCTCCAGAAGGTGTGCGCCAATCCCTGTCTGTAGTTTCCCACGTTACCGCACAACATGAGCTTGATCGTGCATGTATCTGGCTGCCACCTTACAAAGCCCTTGGATGGACGCACTCAAGCATGTGCCGTCACGAGAATGACATTGTTTAGCGTGTGTTTTGGGAAGCTGTAAAATAGCCTACATTATAATCACCGTGTCACCAATTGTTGAATCTCATGTTCAGTGGCGGAAAAGAGACTGGAGACCGTCCAAGTGAAGAAATCAGAGAGGAATAAACTGTGGTCCAAAGCCGACAAGTTGGATGTATCCTAATTCAGACGCGGACAGTGGGACGAAAAGGCGCAGTCTGCTGTGGATTAGACTCGCTGACCGTGGCATCAAGAATAACTCAGTTGTATAGCAACAGGAATGATGCTGGTGTAGGATTATACTGAGCTCAATGGCGTTCGTTTCAGGACATGAGATGCCCTCTCCTGGTCAATGAGTGCCTCTCCGCAGTCTACACTAAAGTAGACTTCATTGTCCTCAGGTGCAGAGCCTGCATATCAATTAAAGCAGAGGAATGGGAAGACTGTTTGCTCTGCATTTAAATATTTGTGAAGATGCACTGCCAGTCCAGCGCTCCCGAGGAACCTATTTGTATATTTTCAGACTGATATCAGGAAAAGCGCTGACAAAATCAACATTTACCACAGGAAGCTTAGAAATGTTTGTAGCTTTTATTACCTAAATTTTGATTACATGCACACATGACTAAGTGTCAAAATTAGATCTATTCACACAGAATTGCCCAATGCAATGTTACAAAATGTCATTTGTCATTACTACTATTAACATAAAGGGAGCATTTCCAGCTGTGCTGCAGCTGGGGGTCCATCGGATGTCTTATTGTGTATCTTAAAATGTCATCATGTGTTTTGCATCTGAAATCCTTCTTCATAGTTGTAACTACTAGTGGCCCAGAATAAATTTAGAAGATCCCCACTTGTTTTACTCTTACTCTGGGCCTTTATCTAGGGAAAAACTCAGATGTTAATATCATTCTTAATTAGCTTTATAGGCAGGTGGGCCAATAATGAAAAGGTCATCTTAGGTTTGTGTTAGCATAAAGCACAGTAACAAACAAGAGAGGTAATTTACATTGTCTACTACAGGTATCACCAGATGCTGTCCATGTCCAATAAAACAGACAATTATTTCTTAATCTACATATTGCTTTCTTATATTTTCTGACTGGGTATGAACAATGAACACACAGTTTGAAAAATAACTAGAAATAATGGTGGTGGAAAACAACACATTATATCTTATATACACATCTTCATCTTATATATTTAGTTTTAAATGTCATGTTCTATGAGAAAAGACTCTCATTGTTGCATATCGACGCTGATGTGCCCCACGCGTAAACAAAGGGTGCTCACAAGGCCTCATAATGGGGCGTTGAGTCAGGGTCAAAATCATCACTTCTAATGGGTCCCTCTGCCTCTGTACTTAATGAGTACTGTAATTACCGGTAATGGACGTTAATGAACAATAGTTTGTCACAAAGAAATTGGTGGAAACAAAAATAAAACTGATGCACCTAGCAGTTCAGTGGTTGTCAGTGATTGAATTTCCATTGTTAGATCAATCTGCTAACTGGAGTTGAAGGACAGGACAGGAACCTGCTCTCTCTCTCTCTCTCACACACACACACACACACACACAATGAATAATACTACCACCCAGTACACTGTACATGGCTTTAACTGTAACATTTTCCGTCAGTGTCAGTTCACACTCATACGTCATCAGTAGGTCCAGTGATAATTCCAAACTAAATATGGTCGAACATGAACTAAGTTTCATTCATGCATTTGAGCTTCAAGTGGGACTCTCATGTACCACGAGACTAAAACCAAAGTGATACACATTATTTTTAAAGATACAAAATACATCGACCAGACTAAACCAAAACCTTTTCCAGTCTTTTGTGTTCAACAGACAAGGCTTTAGCTATACAGAACAAAAATTACCCCATATTGTTGTGTAAAATGGGACTTGTGTACCATGTGCAAAATTGTAACAACTAATTGTAAAAACTTATGTTATCAGGAGCATTTGAGGGTAAATAAGTAAGAGCAGCGGCCTAAAAAGGGATTGCTGCTGATTTAATAGTAACATACAGTATGTGTACTCATGTAAAGTATTGTACAATCAACTAGATGATTGTAACAAGAATTATAAATTAAGAAGAGTGTGAATAATCACATACTGTTCTGGGATATGAAATGAACATCCATTATTATCCATTAGATATTACCAGACATAACTTTTTTTCTTTTTTTCTATTTTACACATTTGGTACTTACTTATTTTCTTATGATCCTTTCTAATTTCCCTCAAACAAAACTGATCATTTGGGTTTGCATACTGTTCTATGAATGATATATGGAAATAAAGAGCCACAGGTTTGTATAACAGGGGAAAAGTGTTATTTCCTGTTGTAATCTCACTGTTAAAAGTCACAACACATCGTTGTTGTGCAGTCATCCCGTGTTGAGTTCTTGTGAATTCCCTGAGGCGTGAGTACAAAACTACTATAGATCAATAACTGAGTTTCACAGTATATTTATAGTTAACACTAAACTTTGGAAAGAATATCACCACCTCAACTTTTTTCAACTCTATCCACTTGAATGTTTTCTTGCTTTTTATCGAACTTTCAGCAGAAATCTGGCTGCTTGTCAAAGCCGGCTTCAAATAAAATGAGTTGTGTTTTAGATTTTGTGATGTGCTGACTCATTGATGATTGCAGTGCTTGATAAAGTTCCCTCAGGTGTCATCAAGTCAAAATTAACTCCGCATGACAACAGAGTGGTGCTCTGTTGTCATGAAAAGCAACCCAGGCTATAAACAATAAAGGTACAGTACAACCATATGCACTCACCTCACTTTGCAAATAACTCAGCCACCAAATTGCTTCCTATGAAACTTTAATGAATGTCTGTGACTGACTGAGTCCTGAATAATAGAGCAAGGGAAGGGCTTGCTTTTTTGCAGCGTAATGAATCCCACAGAAACAGGGTGTAGAAATGTATAAATAGTAAAATAATTAGGGGGAAGAGAGGCTTAAAACTGTCTTGAAGCAGGTTGTATTTACTGTGACCCTGACCTCTGGATGTGTAACTGTAATTACCCCTTGAATTACGCATACCAAATATCCCAGCAGCAGGTAAATATTTCTCAGACAGAGGGCTGCTCCCAAAACATCTGGCACTTTATCCCCTATTGCTACTATGACTCAAAAGAGGAAAAGTGAAAATGCTGCATACACTTTTCTTTGTCTTTAATATACCAAGGGCTGTATTTTGACTCTGCTTAGATTTGATAGAGGAACGTATTTCCTTAAAATTGACCCTAATCTTACCACAAAATGCATGCCCCTTCTTCAAAACAAGACTGCACTGAGATGACTGAAATGATGATTGATATAATTTTTCTAGGTGACTATTTTGTTAGAATGTGCTATGAACAGCGCCCTTCTTTAGACCAATTCATATTTTGAAACACCAGCAGCAGAGGTGCAGCAACATTCATGGCGTTAATGAGAGAAAGACGGTTGAAAACATCATTAAAGCACCATTAAAATGCTGATATTTCAAAGGTTAAACCAGAACTCCTCAGAGTCATTTCTCCAAGTGACATTACACAGAGGATGATGATACTAAGCCTCTACCTTTTCAGATAGTGCTCTCATGCATAAGAAAAATCACTTCTGCAAGCAAGTCTATGAGGATCAGTTGGTAATGCATTATAGAAATGATTATATTGGGATTCTACATTTAAATCCGGAGTCAAACTAGAAAGCACTCTGAGAGCAGAGACCCCTGCCAAGGCTGAATATTTCCTCGAAATTAAATTTTTACTCAAAATATCTTTTATCGTATACATTTCTCACCAGGCCATTAAAAAGAATTACTTTATATGATATTTGTGGAAGCGTATGCTCTTGGCATGTAGTAAATATTACCTTTTTATCCATATTATGTCATTAATATTAACACATTTAATGAACACTGAGGTCCATAAATGGGTATATGCTAATGACAATGTATTCCTGTCATACATTATCCAGTACCAGATGTAACTCTTTTTTTATACTTACGTATAAAAAACTATATAAACTACTATACGTCTTACTTGGTCACATTTCTAATTATCCACACACAACATATGGAAATAATGAATTTCATTTTTTAATTTCAAGTTGAGGCTCATACTCCCCTTTTTCATTCCCAGTGAATGGCAGCAGCTCAGGTGGTAGAGTATGATAAGAGAAGAGAAAAAAACATACCGGTTAGTTTGCTGAAAATAAATCTGAATTACAAAAATAATGGCCAGTGTAT
Source organism: Psettodes erumei (assembly GCA_016785225.1). NCBI lineage: Eukaryota > Metazoa > Chordata > Actinopteri > Pleuronectiformes > Psettodidae > Psettodes > Psettodes erumei. The sequence goes on from JAFBJZ010000781.1 coordinate 3,593,744, forward strand.
GGATAGGGATGAATTTGTATTTTCAATTTTTAAGTCTGAGGCTCTTCTCCTCTTTTTGTCCACGAGGCACAGCAGCAGCTCAGATGGTGGAGTTAGATAGAACTGAAGTAGGATAAATAATACTTAGTAAGGAAGTTATTGATGCACTGAATACATATGGATACGGTATGCATACTATATGGGTATAATATTAATAATACAATAACATATACTTGTGTCATTACATAAGAGCCCATTCTAAATCACTCTGTCAAAGTCAGAAGCTCCTTCCACAGTGAACAGCAGGAGATCAGGAAGTAGAATAATAAAGAGATAATAAGAGAAATAAATAATGGTTAGTAGGACACATATTACCATGGTTATCCGTATTTATTATACATGACTTTGTCTTTCTTTATATTAAACCACTTTCTCTAAGAGTCAGGGGCTCAAACTTACCTTCCTTGTCCAGAGTGAGCAGCAGCTACTCAGGTGAGGGGATGAGGTCAGACAAAAATAGTTTGTGAAATGATTAATCTTTCAATTAATGTTATTAATACATGATGTTATATTGGATAAAGAGGAGCTGACAATCACATACGCTACATTCTTCATCCAGTATATTCTAAGTCACCTGCTAACAGTTCAGAAGCTCACACTTACCTTCTTCTGGCTGCATGAACTCCACTAAACTAAAATGCTCCTGTAGAGAAAAATGCAAACATTTGTATTCCTCTGACAGATGCTGAAACAGCCTTTGGTTAACTTTCCTTCTTGGAAGTTGAAAGAGTTAAGTGCTTTGCTTTATTTTTCCTCTTTATACGTTTGTTCCCCATCATCCCTCTCACCATATGATCAAGCGGATGGGTCCTGCTCCACCAGCCACTGAGGTGACCTTTGTCTTCATCAGCCCTGCCAGATGCAAGGGCTACATGTACGAGGTGTCAACAACCCTGCCAGACATGAGGGCAGACCTACGGCATCACCAGCCTTGCCAGTCGCAAAGGATGGCCCTCAGGCCAAAACAGTGGTCGATCAAACTACTGTGCTAAAATGAGAAGAAAGCACAGGAAGGAGCAACCTGGAATGTTGACACTTGGGGCATTACCTGCCCTTAGGTTTAAAAAGGTTTAATCCTTTAACCCTGCCAACACGAATGATGGAGACAAGCACTGCAAAACATTACCTGTGGTGTAACTAGCCTTGCCAGACGCAGATGGTACCTTGGGAGTTACTGGTCCTGCCAGATGTGAAGGCCAGTCATCAGCGCCAAAAAGGGCTCATGCAGCGATCCAGATAGCTGTGATGTGGAAGTGCTGAAAGACAAATGTGCACTCCTGTTTTCCAGGGGGATTCTCAGCCGACCCCTGGAAGAATCAGTCAGAGTCGCTGTTTTCAGACCACCTTGGCAGCAGGCAAGCAGAAGCAGCATGAGTAAAAGCTCTGTTTTTTTCTTTACAGGCCACATAATTATACTGTAATTATAACAATTTACCATACATATAACACTTATTTTGTACTGAAACACCCTTTTAAGATTTACAATGTGAGTATTCACTCCATGGTCAGCAGGTGGTCCACAACAGAGGGTCCAGCAAAGGCAATTTGAGTTCAAATTTTTGCAGGTCAGCTGTGTGAAGTCCAATAGCAAAACAAGAAAGTGGATGCCACCTCGGTCACTGACGCATGTGCACATTTGTTGATGAAAATGTGAACGATAAAATTATTTGTTGCAATTCTGAAGCACCAGCTATTTCATGAGCCTAAATCAGAAAGACATACAACAACAGCAGATCACCAGAACTTTTTTCTTTAAAAAAAATAATATATGCTGATTTTCATGGCAGCAATACACGTCAAAAAAAGGTGGGACCGGGGTAACAGAAGGTTAGAAAAGTTGTGTGATGCTAAAAAAAAAAAAAAAAAACACCTTGTGAAAAAATGAAAAATCAGGTTAATTGGCAGCAGGTCAGTGACATGATTACGTATAAACAGAGCAAGTCAAAGAAGCTGAGTCTTTTAGGAGCTAAGACTAAGAGTCTTGACTTATAAGAAGGGATGCACCACTCACTGAAAGACAATGCAGGCAACTATACAACAACTTAAGAATAATATTCCCAGCATAAATTGCTTTTTCAATTTCAAGATTGCATGAATTTCACCCTCTACAGTACATAATATCATTAAAAGTTCTGGGTGCAAGGGATAAGGATGAAAACCAATCGCAGAGTGACATGATCTTGGGGCCCTCGGCTGGCACAGCATTAAAAACAGATAGTCCTGTAGTGGAAATCACAACATGGGCTTGGGAATACTTCAGAAAGCAACTGTCAATGAATGCAGTTTGACACTGCATTTTAACAAATGTAACATAAAACGCTACCATGCAAAGAAGAAACCACATATGAACAAGATCCACTGCTGCCTCCTCTGGGCCAGAGCTGACTATACTTTAGTACATCATACAACCCCACTTCAAATAACCTGAACTATCCCTTTAATTTAGATGCATAATCATTCAAATGGCATATCTGTTAGTGTGCCACAAATATTCATATGTGTAAATATCATATAATAAAAATGTCCTTTTTGATGTGCAGTTACAGCGTGTTTTTCTTCTTAATTTAAATTAATCATTTTTTTAAAAAATTTAATAATTATTTAACTGACCAAATTTTTTGTATTACTCATTCAGCCACCTGCATGTTTGTTTTTCAGTTGTACTTCATTGTTGGTTGTATTGAGAATGCTGGATGGTTGTTCCCATGCTGTTTGTTCCTTATGAGCAAATGAAATTTTAATGAAGCACCTGAGATTGAATGAGTGACAGTCGGTTATCTGCATGAGCAACGTGATGTTCTGAAACCCCCCACACATTGGCAATCTTACAGATGGTACTGTGGGCATTCAGTCTTGTCTTATGGGAGCACAATTTCAAATCAAGAACATTACACAACATTTAAAAGATTACATCCATCTCAAGACAAAGGCCAGTGACTTTTATTGAGAGATGACCTTCAACCTTAGATATTTCAAATATAGTGAAAAAACAGGGGCATGGATAATAACCTGCAGTTTGCTTACAATGCTCACTTTAGTTGGCCGACATGCATGCACGTTTTGGTCTTACAGACTCAGTGAAAAGAGTAAAAGGTCAGTGACAGATGACTGGGTGGAACAATACATCTGTCCACCCATCTGTGTGTATATTACATTGGTAGCCATGACAGAGTACAGTGTGTAGTGCACATGCACATAGCATGTTAAACTAGTTTACATATATGCATTAAAAACTCAGCACTTCATAAGCCCCTAACTTCATCTAGTATAACACAATTAATTAAAGGTGGACTTGCATTTTGATTTGGCTTTATGGAACAGGTTGTTTGTGCAATCTATCAAAGTGTAACGTATTATCCACTTTCACTGCTCAATGTTTGCCAGAATCAAGAAGGGGCTGGTGTATACACATAGTCATTTTCTACATTGTCACATCCAGCTGATGAACTTATTATTGAAGCTGAAATATGATCACCGGCAGTCAGACTAGCAGTACATTCTATGTTGCTGAGTAAAGGTTTCATTTTCTGTATGGAAACCACCACACAATGTTCTTCTGCTTAAAGGTTGCAAAGAAGCCTCTCCTGACAGTGTCTTTGTTAAGCAGCACGTTTTCCCCTCACTGAAGGTGCACATTCCCTGAATAATGTGATCTCCCAAGACTCATGTGAGGCAGCGCTCCCTTTGAAGAGCACATTTTGTTTGACATTTAGTTGCAATATGTGCTACTATAAGTCTGAGAGGTATTATCATAATAGAATGGCTAATTTTTACACCTCACAGATTCACCCCTGCTGTGCTGCTCATGGAGAGGATTTCAGAAATATGTTTCTTCTGAATGCAGTCCATGAGCATCTGAGGAAGTCTTGTTTGACCAAGAAAATTAACCACACTCCTTGTCAAATATTGACATTACTTAATTTCTTTATGACCACAAGTGATCTGGGTTTCTCACATATCTTTGCTGAAGTCCTGAGCAGTGTAAGCAGCTCTTAAAGCAGGACATTATTCTTTGCATGCACAAGGGGTTGCTGTTACCACACAATACAACTCAGACACTCCAGCAAATACGGTCTGCGTGTTAAAAAAAAGGAAATAGCAAAGTAAGAAAACTGAGTATGAGGACGGAATTATAGGTTTCAATTACAGGTCTGCCTGCTTTAAGGATGTCCCCCTCCTTTCTCTCTGTCTCTGGACTGCTCACTTCATAAGTGCCATTCATTTGAATACCAATAATCCTGCTGTTGCCACCTCTTCAGCAGCATCTCAACTCACCAAGAGGTGTTATCTGTTAACTGTGCCTGAGAGCATGGGCGAATGCTGCATGCCAGATTCACACTCAAGCTGTTACTATATTTAAAGAAGCTACTGAGATGGGAATCAAAACATCCTAATTGCCCAACTTCCTGTTGTGTTTAAATGAGTGACTGAACATATTAATGAACGAGTGGTGGATTTGGATCATGCAACCCCCTTATTTGGATTAAGGAAGCATATATAATTATTTCCTTCATGGCCAGCAGTGGGTATTATTACGCTGTGTTCAATACCATGAAAGAAAAATTTTTTAAAAATCTAATCAAATCAAAAGATGTGACTCTTAGGGTCACTGTAAATATATATTCACACACTAAATTGCACCAACTCATGTCAGTTTTAGGATTCATAGAGTTCCATATTGAGCAAAGTAAATATACTTTATCTGTATTTGTATTCATGTTCCCTTTACTTTTGATTCACATAAAAAAACCGACATATATCATGAACAATAAAAAATGATACTGCATTGAATTGATACACGATATAGCTGATATTACATGATTGGTACATACAGCAGACTGAGTTTAAGCACACATTTATGTGTGCTTAAAGACGCCTACGCCTCTGACAAAGGAAAAAACAGGCAGGGAGAACGGGTAGAGGAGGGGGAGATAGGAGATACAGATGGGAAGAGAGGAGAGAGAGAGACTGCATGGAGTGGAGGATTGTGCATCAGTCTGTTGGCGCTCAAATGGGTTATTGCGCACACAGCTGACTGAACTATAGCGAGTCCAAGTACGATCCAAGTGCGAACGCGTCCTATTTCCGAGCGTCAGACAGATCAAGGGGGGGTGTTCCGCTGCGGAAAACTTGCCTACATATGATTTTCGCCACAAATTGGAGACATAAGTGATGCTCATTATGCGGACCGACTCTGAGGATGCATGAACTGCGATTTTTTCATCTGAGAGCAGTTTAATGTGCTCTTTATCCTTCCCTCGGTGACGATGGGTAAGTCATCATGTTCTTCCCAATTACACAGTTTGTCCCTCCTGAGGTTCTTTGTAGATAAGACGACAAATGTGGTAGGTGTATTATTCACATATTTGCTTTGCTTTTTATTTAAGCGCCAGTTTAAATACGGTTGTTTTTCTCCAGTTTGAGGAATGAATTTCTCACCTTTACTAATTTGAATATCTCCGGGCACACATTTATCCTCCAAATAAATTAATAAATAAATAAATAAATAATCGCAAACTCATTCATTTGATTGCCTGTGGCCCGCTCTACCCCCAACAGGTTCGGTGATGCTGGACTGGAGGATATCATGTCTTCTTCTGCAGGCAGCTGTTTTTTTGCTGCTCAGCAAGGGGGAGAGGATGTGCCCTGTGAGTTGTCGCTGTGAAGGAAAACTTGTTTATTGTGAGTCTGGCATCTTCCAAGACATCCCAGAAAACATCACCACAGGATGCCAGGGTCTGTCTCTGCGTTACAACAACCTGCTGGTTCTGTTGCCCTACCAGTTTGCTCATCTCAATCAGCTTATTTGGCTCTACTTGGACCACAACTCCATCAATGCGATAGATGCTTTAGCCTTCCATGGTGTGCGCAGGCTCAAGGAACTGATCCTCAGCTCTAACAAAATAACCCATCTGCACAATAATACATTCAGCGCCATACCGAACCTGCGAAATCTGGACTTATCCTACAATCAGCTGCAGTCACTGCAACCAGGACATTTTTATGGTCTGCGCAAGCTGCAGAATCTCCACCTTCGTTCTAATGGACTGAAGCAGATCCTCATCCGCACATTTCTGGAATGCCGCAGCCTGGAGTTTCTCGACTTGGGTTATAATCGCTTGCGGAGCCTCACCCGTACAGCATTCCTAGGCCTGTTCAAGTTGAAAGAACTTCATTTAGAACACAATCAATTTTCCAGGATTAATTTCTTTATTTTCCCACGCCTTACCAACCTCCAAGCTCTTTATTTGCAATGGAACCGCATACGATCCATCAATCAAGGCATGCCCTGGACCTGGCACAAACTGCAGAAATTGGACCTGTCGGGGAATGAAATCCAAATCTTGGACCCAGCTGTTTTCCAGTGTATGCCAAACTTACAAATACTCAACCTTGAATCGAACAAGCTGAGTAGTGTACCTGTGGAAGCTGTGGCAGCGTGGACCTCCCTGACCACCGTCAGCCTGGCCGGTAACTCCTGGGACTGCAGCCCCAGCATCTGCCCTCTCATGGCCTGGCTCAAAACCTTCAGAGACTCCAAAGACATCAGCATGATATGCAGCAGTCCCAAGTCTGTGCAGGGGGAAAGAGTCGTGGACGTAGTGAGAAACCACTCGACGTGTGCGGAGCCGTCAGTTCTGTTCACAACCACTGCTCTCATCAGTCTGACTTCAGCCCAAGTTGTGAACATCACGACTCACCCCTCTCCCTCTGGTGTTACAGACCTGACTCGTAGTGAGTCACCTGCACAAAGACTAACCCCTTCCCCTGTCCATCCTGGTGGGATTGACAGAAAGACAACAGAGTCCACAACCGTGAGCTCTACATCACCCATCTCCCTTGAACCCCCAACATCATTTATCCAAGAGCTACAGTTTGAACATATGGCTTTCCATAAAATCATTGCAGGCAGCGTAGCCCTGTTCCTGTCAGTGTCATTGATCCTTCTGGTTATTTACGTCTCATGGAGGCGCTACCCCAACACCATGAGGCAGCTGCAGCAGCACTCAGTCAATCATAAGCGCAGGAAAAAGGCCCGCAAGCAGGAGCAGGATCTGAACTCTCAGTTGCAAGAGTACTATCTGAGCTACCATTCAAACTCAGACACTATGGACTCCCTGGTGAATGAGACAAGGCCGTGCACGTGCACCATATCAGGATCCATAGAATGTGAGGTCTGAGCTGCCCGCTCCACCTTAAGACTAAAAGTGCCATTTCCAGGCAGAGGTAAATGTTTTTTTTCTGCGAGATAAAAGTGGTTTTATCCTTAATGTGAGATGATAGATTATGCAGGAATGAAGGAAATAATTGGAGCTACAGTATGATTTCATTATGTGCACAGAAACGACAACTGTAACAGAGAGATACTGGGAGAGAGCTGATTATAACCCTGACTGACGTGTTGAGCAGTGTCAAGGTCAGCCAGGTTAGCTGTGTACAATTTCACATAACCACTGGGCCTCTGCTACAGTAGAAGTCAGCTCTGTGAAAAGACTGACCGTATTCTTAGTCAACTTATATCGCCATAGAATATGAACCATCCAAGCCACATGCTAGTTTTCTTTTTCATTATGTAGCTTGTAAAGCATTTAGGATGTACTGAACACGTGCATTTTAAGTGTAAGTATGTTTTAGAGTGAGTTATGGGGATAATCTGATAATCTCCTCATTTACTGACTTCTGGTTTGCAGAGTTGCAGATGCTGTTTGTTCACTAAACCTGTTTCACTTACTGTAGTGCAACAATTGGAAGTAGCACTACCATAAAGGATGGGGGAACAATGATAGAGAGAGGATCTTGTCCTGAGATCTTTTGCATGAATTCATTCTCCTTACGGAAGACGCTTCTCTCCCCTATAAGACGATCAGTTCCAATTGAAGAAAAGAAATGCAATGAAGCAAAATGCATTTAGCTTCACTGTGGTACGCACCACAAACTAAAACTGATGAGTGTCATCTCAGGACTGATATTTTCCAAGCTGTACAAATCTTTCAGGTCCAGCAAAGGCCTTCATGTGTCAAAAGTGATGATATTGATTTTCAAACCAGTTTTGTATTGATTATTCTAAGCATTATGATTATGCATTGTTTGTGTAAAGTCATAATATGGGTACCAGGCATTCTATGTGATAATGATTGTATAATTAAAAGAAACACTGACAAATGATTGCAAATGGAGTGTGTGATGAGAAAATCGATGACTGCTGATCACATGGAGGAGAAGAAATCTCTCTACAGCCATGCATTGTGCTCTTAATGTCTCACACGTCACTGGATTTGCTGCATGCAAGGGGAGCTGACATATTTTCCATTATGAGACTTGTTTTCTGGCTGTCTTCACTTCTGTCATCTCCTGGCACTGCAGTATCAATAACAGTATTGATCGTATCTGTGTTACACACTTCAGACTCGGGGTAGGGGGGTCCCAGTGTCAGTCCCTGAGCCGGGACGTTACTCAGACAGGATAGAAATCAGGGGGTTTGTACTCTCAGGATTCTCATAAACAGGTCTGCTTTTAGTGTGGAGTGGAGCCCAAGTAGGTGATGCCATTCTTTCCCCATCCATGAGACAAAAGGACATTCCAGCCCCTGAAGCCAAAAACAGATTAGGAGCCTCAGATTTTATATCGCCATTTACTCTCTGTCAGTTTGGAAATATTGCTCTTATGCAGTGTAGGGAATGAGAGAAAAGAGGCAGGCTACTAAGGGACAGAGGAGCAGTGGGTGTTACGGGTCAAAGCAGATATGCAATTAAGAAGCTACTGTCCCCTGCTTCATTTTCGGTCTGCCTCTTTTTTCTTTTTTTTCCCCCAGCTTGCCCGCTGTGAGGAGAGAACATTTCCCTGCACCAGGGGACATATGTATGTGCGTGTATTAAGCCAGACAGGATTAGGCCGTGCTGGCGCTAGCATGTAAGATCTGTCTAAAAGGTGTTTTTTCCCTGTGGGAGACTTGTTGAAAACAATGATCCACTGATTGCTATAGTCTTTTGCCCACCACACACTAATGCCACAGCTGCTGGTTGTTTTTCTCAGGCCTGTTGTGAAGCAAACAGACGCTTGTGTCCTTCTCCTCGTTATCAGCCATTAGCATGCTCACACAGCTCGCGCGTAGTATATGTTAAGTTTCTGACTGGTCAAAGGTTGTACAGATAAGGATTTATAATCTCCCACAGCTCACTTTTTCAACATGACTCAGGTTTTCTTTATCCTCCAGGCAGGCATGGAGGCATGCTGCCAACAAAATTTATATCCATATATTTAGTTTCCAGCACTCGCATATGTGATGAATGTGTTTTCAGGGTAAAAATCTGTGGTGCCGAACATAGAAATGTAATATGAACATGACAAATGATTTGTTGATCTAATTTTGTCAGACATTTTAATTAGCATTTGATTTGCCATATTGTGACTGATGAAAGGCAATTTCCCATGTTTTGAAATCTTTTGGTGATTTTAAATTAAATTTGCTGATTAGAGAGCTGTGGTCTGCATCTTGCAGATCATTATTGAGGATATTCGTTTCGATGAAAAATTGTTGGAGTGCACAGTATTGACTCTGAGCAACAATGCACAAACAGAAGCAAACTCCACCAGCAAAATCTGGAGGAAAGAAACGTCTATGTTCCAAGAAATGAAAAATATATTTTTGAGTTTATCAAGGTACCTTATGTGCCATGAGACACTCTCGCTGGGTGAAAAAAAACCCCAGCATCAGTAAAATCATGCCTGAAAACATACAGAAATATGGCATGTTTTCTCTGTGCTTCCTGTAAACACTCTCTTGCTCAGCCCTCACTGGCAGCCATGCAGTTTTGATTTACATCTCTCACATGGTACCGTAGAAAAGATCCCATGTTCAACGTGTGTTCATCTTTGCCAAAGGTTATGCTGGCGATATATATATGTATATAGCAGTCATGATTTTACATCACAACTGCTATGTGTTTTGTTATCAATACCTAAAAATATATATTTTTCTTTTATATCCTTGCCCTGATTTCCATTTATGTATATGCAATCTAAAGTAATAATTCAACATTTTTGGGAAATAAACTTATTGACTTTCCTGCCAAGAGTTATATAGGAATAGTCATACCACTCTCACACTTAGTGAGGTTTAGAGGTGCCAGTTTATGGATTGAACTCTTGCTGAGTTAACTGGCTGCTCTCTCTGAGCAAGAATGCGGATTCCAACAGAATGTTGAACTATTCCTTGAAGTAAAGATTTCTTCTGAAATAATTACACACAAATCAGTTATGCTGATGTTTTCTCTCAGTCCTCTGAAGCTCCTGACCATCCACTGGAAAAGGGTTTTTTCCCAAGGATCCAGCTAGAGAGGTCTTAAATTGGACATAATGAGCTCACTGGACAGAGGAGTTCTTTCTTTCTTTCTGAATTTAAGGACCCAACGTGTACTACCTTTAAGCTGGCAAGTCAAAATAATGAGTTCCGGACTGTTAAATTCCAATGATTAACGGCAGCTCAAAACAGAGTCGGTGGAGTATGAAGACATTCAGAGGAGACTGTCACAGTTTGGTGGGGGGGGGCATCCTGGCTTCTGTGCTCTAAAACGGGATTTCTTTGTTACTCCACCTTTTGTGCACTGTATGTCACCTGTAAAATTCATTTGAATACTAATGCGTTAAAGCTTTTGTTAAATGTCCCAATAAACCCTCAGAGAGAAACATAAATAGCTTTCATGTTCATATCAAGGAGGGCATGGTCAGAAAGACCTCTGAGTGCTGCAAAAGCAAACTCTGATTTTGTACGTGTATTCAATTCATTACTCACTTGAAACTTGGACATATACAGGATGCTCAATGAGAACGAAAGACATCAAGATTGCTCTTCATGTCATCTTACAGCAGTAGGAAGTAAAAACATACCAGTTAACAAATACAGTATATTCATTGTGTGGTCATGTCTGGTCAGTATGTGCATTTGTATTCCTGTAATTCCAGTATTAGACAATATTGTGTATATACAATGCAGTATGATAATTTATGAGCTACTTTCTCATCAATGATAAGTGATCCTGGAGCAGCTTTGGTTTACTTAACATTAGGAAATCAGTTGAAGCATAAACTCAGTTAACAGCTTGACCTTTTGCCGCAGTTTTATTCAGTTTGACTGAATGTCTGCTACACTGACAGCCTAAAGCAATATGGATATAACTTGGTAACACAGATTAAGAGTTTAGATTAAGTTATCTTTTATCTAACACGAGCTGTACATGCAGACTGTAATATAGTGCTTTCTTTTGAGATGTTACCTCATTGTTTCTTTGATTTATTTCCCCCGATTCTTCCACAGTGCGGCCTCCTGCACCAGGGAAATCAACCAAAAGCCAACAACAATTAAATGTATAAGATTTATAAGCAGCGAAACCTAGTCATATTGTTGTTTCCTGAGTAATAAAACACATCACGATGGTACCTATAATAAAGACACTGTATCAGTGTCCGCGGAGGATCCACTTTAGAGCTAAAACCAGGAAAGTCACTGGGTCCCATAAAAGAAATTTTCACTGCCTCACACATTGGTACACATACACACACACACACACACACACACACACACACACACACATGCACACACACATGCTCACACACCTCAAACTCTCCTTTCAAACACAGTCTTGTGGTTTGACAGCTGCCTGTGTGACTGACAGACAAGCTGACTTGACAAAACCGAAAGAAATAATAACAATAATAAATAAAATATGTGAAATGTCCACATTCTGTCCACATTTTTGTTGCAGCCAGAATATTTTATAGGTAGAGCTAAGAACGGATTCAATTAAATATCAGCAATTTCTGGAAGCAAACATCACTCAGCTGAAGGCAAAAAGATGATGGCTTCCACCAAAGGATAATGATCCTAAACACAACTCCAAATCCACAATGGACTCTCTCCATAGGTGCAAGCTGACTCTTTTGCCATGGTCCTCGCAGCCCCACAGCGGTGCATGCGAGAAAATCAAAAAATCTCCCAGAAACAGAGGCCTTTTGCAAGAAGAATGGGTGAAAATCTTCCAAATAAGAAGTGAAAGACTGCTACAGTAAACATTTACAAGCTGTGGTTGCTGTGAAAAGCGGGAGTTATTAAGTACTGACCAAGCAGGGATTTTTTATTTTCAAAATATAAAATATGAAAATAAAAAAGATCATCTTGCTTAAAATATTAAAGAACTGTCTGGCTTTTAACTTTATTCCTCTTGGAAATAAGGTTTCTTTTACTTGTTTAGCTATCCACATTAACAGAAATCTTGACCCACGGTGCCTAAAGTTTTGATTGGCACTGTATATCTTAATTGTTGTGATTCCTTCATACTGCATGTAAGAGGAGAAGCACAAACACTGCCTTTGTAAAACTGTTGTAAGATAGTGCTCCAGTATAACTTTTATTTATTTATTTATGCTTATGGTCTCCTTTTGACAGAAGTCCCTCAGGCTCAATGCTGAGGGCTTCTCTGCTGCATGAATGATGACAGCATTAGTGCAGCAGAGGCATACAATGCCATGGCATCCTGAAACACCCTAACAAGGATAAAAAGCACCAAACCCATCTTTATTACCACAGAGACTCCACAGTGAGGGTTGTTAAAAGGCAGAAAAAGTTACATAGGAACAAATGGGCGGCGGATTACTGTTGGATCACTAAGGCTTGACTGCCTTTAACAACTCGCACCTTATGGTAGCTGAGATTTCCCCTACAGGACCCTGACGGATCCCTGTGCAGCAGATGTTTCTTCAGTTGTTTGGCAAGTCGCTTTGAGTAATTTGTGGTGTTTATTGACGTCGTATTAGCAACCGAGCGGCTGTAATAACAACAGTCTGACACAACTGTGGCATAAATAATAAAGCCCCATTTTCAGCAGAGTTTCTTTGATAATTAGAGCAAAGCTCTATCAGCAAAGGTGAATGAGTATCATAATGGAAATTTCTGTCATTTGACATTCTTTGGCTTGAGCATCAAATCTCTTGGTCATAGCTCTGTCCTCCATAAATTCATCTGCAATGCAATTGCCTCATTTTGGCCAAGAGTACAGTAAAGCTCTCACCTGTTGACAAATAATTTCATCTGACAAAGAGTACACTATTGTACTTATATGACTGAGGTCTTAGGTGTGACAGTCTCCCCATTGTCATTCACTACAACTATTGTTTGACTTGCCTCCTCACAGCCGATTTAAATTGCCATCCACATTGTTGTTTTGTAGCTGTTTGTGTTTTTTTCTCTTTAAAAGCAGACCGTGCTTCACATATTGATGTTTTTAAAAGCTGCGTGTGAAGACATGTCTTTCAGTGAGCGTTGCCATGGTTCGAGAAGCAATTACTTTCTGTATGTTTTCACCCTCAAGCCAGAGTGAAAAGTGATATTCATTCTGTGTGCCATCTACAGCATGCTCTGTGAGACTTCTTCACCATTCAATGCTGTATTAACAGCCAGATCAATATCACGCTAATCAGCTGAAAGTAACGATTGTCCTGTATTTCCACAGTGTAATTTATAACTCATGATAGGCATGATTAAGGTCTTTACCATGAAATGTGTTCGGCTTTGGGTTTCTGAAAGACAGAAGTGAGCCTCTTGTCATGCAGGCACTGAACAGGCAGGACTCAGTGTGCAAACTGAGAGACAGGGAGTGAGAATCCCAAACACAGTCTTTAGCACCAGCAAGGTTCCAGTACATGGCCAATCAATCCAACAGAAAAGGCACTGAAAGAGGCTGGTGAAAAGACAAAATCAGCAGAAAGTGTTCATACACCAGTGGAAAGCTGGAACACTGATCACAAGAAGTCAGGACAAACTGGTGAAGACAGGAGGGAAACCCAGAGAATACAGGGTGGGGAGACAATAGGGAAAGAGCAGGTAATCAGGGAGGTGTGAAACCCAGGAGGACCAAGAAGTGAAGAGACCTGAAACGAGACACAATGAGTGACAAAATCAAACAGGAAACAAGACAGCGAACATGAGGAAGAGCTGAACAAGGGTAACTTAACTAAGGGCAGGCTGCGGCACTTCTTCAGATCATCATGAGTGAAGTGATTACTGCCACAACAAATAGTGAATTAATTCATTAGTGGCTAGCTGATGAGACTTTCTTTTGTTTGACTTCAGTGCCCTAACTGCTCTCAAAATAACACCAATCCTCACTGTTCAGTATCTAGTGAAGTATTTTATTTGGGGTACAATTAGCATGACTTCCATTTGAATATCTTATGCAAGTACATATTTTATATTAAAACATTCCTGTAATATTCATAATTAATGAAGTAATCTCTGCAGTATTATCATAATTTGTGTAGTGAACTGCAATGAGTGTTGTCATAGTAAATCACTTTGCCTGGTTACACTGGAAAGATATTTTTACATTTAAACCAATGAATTTATTTATTTGAATCCATGCATGAATGGGAAAATGCACGTATGCATGTGGGAACAGCAAGTTCGAAGTAAGCTGACTGAGAGACTGTATTTTTGTTGTTAGTTTTCTGTTGAAATATCTTTGACACTAACCTCTAAAGACAAGTATGGAGCCTTGGAGTTGCTGGAAGTTGTAGGAAATATTACGATAACTTTTTTTTTGACACGCTGTAGTCTGTACATGACATCAAGAATGTTTATTTCACTTGTAAAAGCAGCATAAAAATAAATAAAATATGCTCATGTAATAAATTCATAAATTAGCTGCTGCAATGATTTGCATATTGACAGCAGTATTTAAAGCACACAGCTAATGGCATTCGATCACTTTTCTTATTGTCAGCAAATCTCACATAAAAAAAACCCCAGAAACAACAGTGTTTTCATTTATTCCCCTGCATTTCTGTCTAATCAGCCTGAAGTCCATTTGTTCCAACAGAAGAAATACATCTTTACAAAACATATACTTCAATTTATGAACAATGCTAAAAGTTTACACACATTTTAACAGCACTGTCAGACTGTACTTATGCACAGCATTGCTTTGAGCAAAATGCTAATACCAGCATGCTAAAATGCTGATATTTAGCCTGTGTAATGTTTACCATATTCATCATCTTGGTTTAGTGTTAGCATGGCAACATTTGCTAATCAGCAATAAACACAAAGACCAGCTGAGGCTGAAAGGTATGCAGATCTGCAGGTATTTAGTCATAAATCAAAGTATTGGATAAAAGCGAGTTAGGATGCAGTATGTTGGCCTCAGGATGAATGTGATTCGTGGCAATTCAGCTAATAGGTGCTGAGACATTTCACTCAAAATGTCAACCTCGTGCTTCTCCCTGCGAAATCACTGAACGGACGGATCACCAAAGTTATTAGGATCCGTCCTGTCACAAACATAGTAACTACATCCCTACTGCCATGCTTAATGTATGACTAAAAATGTGAAATAATTATCTGAAAACAGCTGGGAATTAAACAAGAAAAAAGATTGCAGTTATTGGGAGCTATGTTTCGGAGCTCCACTGAGTAGTTACAGCACCACAAAAAAAACAATAACAAGTGCCCATGTTTATTATAATGAAGGAGCATGTCACCCAGCACAACAGTGTTGCTCATTAACATGTTACACCAGCACAGTAGAATAAGCTTTATCAGGCTTTGCCTGCAAAGGCAGTACTTGTTCAGAGGATCTCTGTTGGTTTTGTTCTTTTCATGGGGTTTGTTGATACTAAGACAAATATAAAATATCACCAGTAGGCACAAGTAGGCAAGACAAAACCACAGCTATTTTAACTAAACAAAGCATGGTTTCAAAATCTTCCATTTGCAGAGTCCTGATTAAAAACCATAATACATTAAGAATTAAATTTAGTAAGCCCATCTAAATTAAATTGCAAGTAAAATAATTTTTATATGGTGAGTGGTACATTTAGTGGCACAAATGATGAAATAGTGCGTGACAGACTAACACCATATACCAGAGTTTGTACTCAATGCACAATACGTAACCTCTCACCTGGAGAAATATGTAATGTGACATAACATATCAATAGCAATAAGATGTGTAACACTATGCAGATTCCAATAACTGGACATCTCTGGAAATCTATAGCCGTATCAAAGCCTCTCGGCTAATTTGCAGAGTGAGTCATTAAAACACTCATTAAACATCTTGATGAGGATTGACCCATACAACTGCTCAAGCATACGGTACCTTATCACACATAAACATGCTGGATATTGAGCTCCTCTTCAACCATGTTTCAGCTGCCACATAATAAATGAGAGCCCCTGCTCTTAACAAAGCCCGGTCTGGTTTATTTTGACTCGTGAAAAAGTCCAGAAGACAGAGAGCTTTGTTTTTCATCCAGCGTGCGGGACAATATGGAAATCTATAGCCTGATGTAAATTACACAAAAGATAAAAATCTATGAAAAGTAGGCTGTCTAAAATATAGCTATAATTAATATTTAGGTCAAATAACAACCAGGTGTAAATGTATAAATCAATGCACTGCAATGGTTGATCATTTATTTTGTTAACAGTATGAGGACAACTGGACATTTTGAGCACGACTTTAAGTAGTACAGTAGTGCTGTGCTGTTTGTCTCCTATTCTGGAGACCTGCACTATTGTTTATAACTACTACTTCTAAATTCAGCTGAACAATGAAGAGAAAACTGCCCACTTAATCCCTTTCCAACTGTGTGACATTCAGCATCTGTGTCCAAAGGGGAGTAAAGCGAAGGCTTTTCTGGCTGGAGTTTGTATTTCAGTAAAATCTGTCCAATTTGTTTCTCTTTATCAAACGACACTGGTGTCAAAACACTTTCTTCCTTCCATTTCAAATTGGCAGCTCAGTTCAGAGCAGGCAGTCCGTCCACACCACTCATTCATCTGGGTAGATAGCGTGTGAGTGTACGTCTCTGTGAGAGAGAGAACCCTTCAGTCCTTCAGAGTATTATGTGAGGTCATTCTCTAAATGTCTTCTGGCCCGTTCATGCCTAACAGGCTTGTTTACGGTTTGCAGTTTGAGAGTTAAAGTCAGGATACGGCCAGAACTAATAATATGTTAAAATTGCTTCTAAGCACTGTTGCCTCCAGGAGGAGCCCCACATGGCCAAATGCGAACTCCACCTAGAAAAGTCCGGATTCAAACCCAAACCTCTCTCGCTGTGAAGCAACAGTGCTAAGAACTGCACCACCTGTTCTAATCAACATCTTTATATTTACAACTGAGACAACCAAGATTTATGTAGACAGAGAAAGCAGGGATAACGAGGATCAGGTGAAACACATCAGAGCAGGGCTCACAATCACAAGCACAGGAAGTAAACCTGAAAACCAGAACAACACTACAGTTCATCCAGTTTGTGCTGTATGGGAGGAGTGACAGCGTGTAATTGCTGAGTGAAAGTTGTGTTTGCAAGTGTCATGTTTTTATAGCTGCCCAGCAATGACAATAAATATCTGACAACAAAAAGTCATGTTCACTAATTCGAAGCAATGACAGAGATCAAGGACAAACGGCATCAGAAGAATGCAAATACTCCACAAACTTGTCAGTGTTTTTGATCAAAATTGCTGTCTATGAATTATTGTGTCACTTTCAAGAGTGGCTAAGCATGTGTGCAAGTCCAAACAACTGAATTTCAATTTTGCAGAAATAATTTCCTTTCCAAATGAATGATATGGATGTGGGGTTTTTTATGACTGACTGAGAATTCAAGAGAAAATGGAGCATAACATCATGCTTATTTTCATCGGCAGTCTTTTGGCATAACACAGTTGGTGGACCAGGCTGTTTTTCCAAGAATATTTCTCTCACTTTATTTATTTTTTTCTAAGATAGAATTCAGCATTAAATTGCATCATTATAGCATAATTCCCCAATGTGTGTGGGAAATATGAGCTATAGTAGTAGCAGAGAGGGGGGAGCGAGATCTGAAGTTCGTTATCAGAGAATACAGTATCCACCCCACTCCTGCAAGCGAGACTTCGGGGACCATACTCTCCATGGTCCCTCTCTGTGTGCCAGACTTCACTAGGTTTAGCACAAGAAGCACAACTTATTGGATTATAGGGTCTATGCTCAAATTGCTGGAGGCTGTGTGTGCGTGTGTGTGTGTGTGTGTGTGTGAGTGTGTGTGTGTGTGGGGGGGTAATATGTGGGTGAGCAGCTTGTGAACCACGGGAGGGATGGCGTAGTAAATAAACGATAAATTCCCATTTACTTTTTCCATTTTATATATAGAAATAAAGAATCTCTCACGGCGCACAGGTTACAATTTAAAGCAGGCATCAGGAGCAGCACACTGTAAATGAAGCAGGACTGGCAAAGCCTTTTCTTGTTTCACATGGACTTAACTGCAACTATTTAATTTCAGTCCTCAGAAATTGTTTTGTCTGCATGGAAAGGATAAGGTTCTGGCACACACTCTTGGTTAGATGGACCTCTCTGCTGATGATATAACTCTCCGTAATTGTCCACAGGCAGACAGAGATTCACAGTGGAAGTGATTTACTGGCACAAAAACACCCTCTGTTTGTGTCCTTGGTGTGTGTACGTTATAGTAACCCAGCTCACCCTTCACAGATTTCAGCCCAGGTAGTGTGGGATGTTGTATTTTTCAAGCTTAAGTTAATCTTTTGCTCTCGTATTCTTTTTTGTCCTTGTCTTCTTTTTTTTCTTTTATATCATCCTTCAAAGCTGTGGATGTCGAAATAAAATCATGATAATACTGTCTCTACCTGCACAATTTTCAATATCATTAATACTGGAGAATGGAAGCATGGTAGGCAACCAATGGGATTTTGTCCTGCTGTGACCAGCATCATTGAAGCATGCTTTGATGGTAGATGTGCCCCTTCCTTAGAGGGTTACTTACTGAGATAAAGAATCACAGAATCACAGAGGCTGAGAGGAATCCCTGCATTTGCCTCTTTATTATTTATTCTGCAGCACGGCACATGGAAGGTTCACAGGGCAGGAGCGACTGAAAATGCACTCTGCTTAGAGAGCGGCAGTAACCGTGCCAGTTTCACAGTATAACCAGACAACACTTAGAAATGGATGACAAGTGGCAACACTTACAACGATGCTACTCATTATTGCACGGTCTAACACCAACTAACAATATATGTGTGTGATGGCCAAGACATCTGTGGATAGTGACTGATTGTTGTAAAGGAGACAAAAAAAAATCAATTTCACTGTCAAAGTGGATATTTAATTACAGAGATTCAGGGGGTCGTGAATATAGCGTGTGGCCCACAGTGTGCTGGCTGTATTCCCCTCACGTAGCACTTTGAGGGGCTGAGTGACTGCCTCTCTCTGCCAGAAGCACCATCCTCGTCCCAGTAGCGTTCCACCTTAAAAAGACGAATATATGTGCCTAACTGGCTCTCTGACATTGACACACCGTGACTCACGCTGCCGTGCTATTTCAGTATGGCTGCTGGCAAGCCCAGCCTCTCTGTAGCCTCTCCCCTCCCCTTCTTTGGTCATTTGTTTGCCTCCTGTGCTAGGTTGTTTACTTGTAATTTGGACATCTGTCAAGGTGGTTTGTTTGCTACCCTGTGGTGTGATTAGGGTACCTTTGCCAAATCTGGGAAGATGGATGGGGTTATAGCAACTCTCGGATGTAAAGACAAAGTTATCATTGAATAAGTTTAGGAGGATACTTAAGAAAGCACTGAGGGTGCTGTGAGAGAGATGCAACAAGTTTAGCAGATTCAGGTCAGTGGTCACAAATGTGTTCATCATGCTCGCTCACGCTCTCTCTCTTTCCGTCTTAATGGTGGGTCTTGTGCAGTGTCCCAGCAGTGTCTGTGTGGTTCCCGCCTTGTCCTGTCACACAGTCTGTTCAGTGTTGCACTCCGGTGCCAGAACCTCCTCTTACACTGAGGGGAGGCAGTGGGGCAATTAACCACCTGCTGGTAAAGCTGCCATACCGCACACATGCACACACACCCAAACGTTTGCAGGATCACTCACGAGCAAACTCATACATAGTGCAGGTATATAGATATGGTGTCACTCAAGCACGCTGCATGATGCACACGTGTGCAGCTTGCAAACACACATTGACACATTGCACATAGTGCAACAAAAGAGGAGGAGGGAGGGTTGCGGATCTCGAATTTGCTTGCTGATCATGTTTCATCCGGAGCGTCACTAATTTGTTCATCTCCTTAATGAACATTATTGGCAGAATCACATTAACCCAGCACTTCAGATTTCCTAATGGCTAATGTCATGCTCCATGCTCACATCACATACTGTACACTCTCACTCAGTCAATACCAAATAATTCCGCCAGCCCATCCAACTTCACTGAAAATGTCCGTCTTGGGATTTTATACATGAAAACTTGATGGAAACCACAATGGTCGCTCATCTGGAGCTGTTTAACTGCAAATCAAAACCACCAATGCTGGTAAATCATTCATAGGCCGATAAGAAGTTGTGATCCTGTGAGCTGGTTCAAATAACTCGGACTATATGCGATTCCTCTGATAAGTTTCAGAATCAGAACAGAACACTTTATTTACAGCCTGAACACGGCAGCGATTCCAGTAGTTGCACTGCACTTTGCAGCTCTGTCACTACTGGCACTGAAGTACAAATCTGCATACTTCTCTTTGTCTGCCGCCTGTCTGTAAGCTACAACAACGGGTGTGTTTTCAGGAGGGTGTGTCAGTGGAAGGGTTGGGTGGAATAGCAACAATTTTCAGGTCCATTCACCCCAAAAAATGGTGTTGCACTATTCTTCACCTACCCTTAAGCAAAATTACCCTACAAAACAAAAGTCATATTGAGAAATCAATTTCTTCATATCCAACCTACATTACTGCCCAGAAACACTTATTTTTATTTAGGCACAACTGCCAACAAGAACTTGTTTGCATTTTAATGGCATGACGATGATAGATATGTTGACAAGCATTTCAAAAACCACCAGAGCAACATAGTCGTTGAACGACTCACACAGGCAGGTAATCATTAATCTCTACCATCAGCTACTGTAGATAGGTGGGTGATTAGAGAACATACATAATATCCACAATAAGACTAACAAACCCTTTTTTCGTGATTGCTAAATGTTATTTCTAATATGTAAAACAATTAACATGTTTCCACCCCACAAACACACTTTCCAAAAAGAAAACCTTTTATTTGTAGGAGGTTTTGGCAAGTTCCCATCGCTCGGAGCAGCTGACAGATGCACTATGGACAGAGAGGGTGTGGCCACAGTTACTGCTGCTGAGTTTCACCTGAGAGCTAAATAAGCAAGCTCCACCAGTACTGAAACACAGACAGGCCTCGAAGGACATACCTTTACTTTGGATTATTTCCTCACTTCCAGGTATGTCAAAGCTATTACATTTGTCCCTTTAAGCCTTTACTTTTCCACAGAACTCCAATTGATTTTTTTGGTAGTGTGTACTTAGGAAAGAAAGTAAGGCTGCCACTTGTTTTACACTGATATTCACATTCATTTCAGACCTTCACTTTCTCTTAAAAAAAAAGGAGATGGTGGGGGAATAATGCCAATATTTTTTTCATTCCAAAGTACATGATCGATTTGAGACAAACAACTGTATTACCAAGGTGGATGACAACTATACAGTTAGATTTTCTCACTATTACGTCAATAAAGACAAAATACAAGCATTTAAAGATAGTAGACAGACACTGAACATTTTCAGAATAATTATAAACATAATGTTGTATTTGCTTTCAGGGTCACAATGAAGCCTGTATTCATAAGCATGACGCTAAAGGTGGCTGCGCTGTTTCTGGTACTAGTTCAGCTGAAGACAGGTGAGTCTAGCATTATTTGTCAGCAGCATGTTTTAGCTTTCTGTTAGGTAAGGCTAAAGCAAATATCATGTCTTTGATTTCCCTGTTGACTTCTACAGTTTGAACATGAAGTGTAGAGCGTAGACGATATATACTCGTTAATAAAACAGGTGGGTTTTTTCCTGGCTGGTACCAGTCGAGTGATTCTCGCAATTGACCGGCCAGTCTGACAACAACATTCATACTTCCGTTGCTGCTGCTAAGGGTCAAGCTGCTGTGTGCATTTGTATAGTATAAGACCATAGAAAAACGTACAGCCCCCAGTGAAATTTTGTCTTGGGCCTGCAAACTACTACAGCATAAAAACAGACCAAAAATTGAATCAAATGCATGCATCAGAGTGAAAATAAACACGGTTCACATAGAATGTATTTAAAACTCTTATCATGTTTCACATAAGCCTCTTAAATCTTTCAATCACCCCATTAGATCAGAGGTTTACTCCCTGATGTTAAGAACCTTGATAGATTCTTTAAGTCAGCGCAATCTCCCAGTAGTAAACTGAGAGGAAAGTGTTATCTGAGTCTGTTGTCTGGGCCAGTAAGGAGGTGCACAGGATTTGAATATTTGCAGCTCTTCGTATTAAGCTTAGTGAGCTGTGCTCACTGGCAAGTTAGCTTAGCTGCCTTTCCACATTGGAAACACGTCTTGTTTTGCCCAAGGGGGTTTTTCACAGTGTAAACATTTGACTGTCTAATTCAAGTTGGGGGTTTTTCAGACTCTCTTAATCACATCTGCCATTTACAGACTTCCGTAAACACTTCTGACATAAGGTTTTCTTACAGTGCCATTAAAGTGCTTTCAGAGAGCTGCGGTGGGTCTAATAATAAGCAATGTCGAAAAAGGGGATGATTTTATCAACCTGCTCCATTGTACTCCATATTGTATGTAGCAAAGGTGAAACATCTAAATCCAAAAAAGAAGACATTTTGAGAAGCTGAATGATAACATTACCCAGATAAATAACTCCGATCTGTTAAAATGTGTTGTGGTGTAATAATAATCAACACCAAGTTCCTTCAACAAATGTCAAGCTATCAGGAATAATTAAAATCCCTGGCCATAAACAGTGAGTCAGCAGGGTGTGTGGCAACTGTGAAACAGCTCTTAAGTGCTGCTTGACAAGTGTATTTTTCATGTGTGCTCATATATTCAGTTTTCATCATCATTTACTGATATATTTCTGACAATTAATGAGCCCCAAGACTTTTAAATTAATACATAACACATTTTCACAAAAATAACCCTTTTACTTTTATTCCAGCTCTGAAACCTCAAATCCCCAGTTTGACTTAAGAGGCCAATTAGACTTAGATCAGCACTCTTACTCCACTCTGAGAGTGTTTATGAGCACAGGCCCTGAGCCTGAATTTCATTAAGAGTGAAAAATATTAATGCATTTGAGAGAGAAATTAGTTTTTTTTCTGTTTGTCTTTTGGTCTGGGTAGATGATTATGAAAGTCAAAGGGAGGAAGAACTGAATATTAGAAGATGGACAAATCTGACCATATTTTTTCTTGCCCATCAAATGTGATAGAGGCAATGGAGATAACATCCTCAGGGCCTCAAACCATCAGAAAACCCCAGTGGGATACAGTGAACCTGAGATGCACCTACACCCCCAGCCCCCAAGACACAGGAGAGCTGGACATCGAGTGGTCAAATGTCAGCCCAGACATGACACAGAAAGACAAACTGGTAGGTGTATGTTGGAGGACAGAGAGGGATGTTGTAGAAGAACCTACCTGGGGGTTGGACGGCTGACTTCAGCTTGCATTGAGCAAGCAGGAGTGGGG
This sequence comes from Psettodes erumei, assembly GCA_016785225.1. Taxonomy (NCBI): domain Eukaryota; kingdom Metazoa; phylum Chordata; class Actinopteri; order Pleuronectiformes; family Psettodidae; genus Psettodes; species Psettodes erumei. The sequence goes on from JAFBJZ010000781.1 coordinate 3,617,382, forward strand.
TTTACCTCTTTATCATCGGTGAAAAACCTGGTTTGAAGATGACTGCAGTCTCTGCATCTCAGATCTTATCATATTCAGCGGGACAGACGCACTACTATGGCGACCCTGGCCTGACCAAAAGGATCCGCTTCATAGCAGACCCCAAGCAGGGGGACGCTTCCATCTCTATCTCAGATGTGAGGCTCTCAGACACAGCCACTTACCAGTGTAAAGTCAAGAAGACGCCAGGTGTCGACACGCAAAAATACACTCTGGTGGTGATGGGTGAGGAGGAATTCCTTTTTACTGGTTTTACCTGTTCATTTTCACAATGCTCTTATTCTTTTAAAGGTTGCTCCCATTCACATGGAATGTTGAGGCACTATCTGGTTTATCTCCCACTCTGTCTGCGATCACAACCCCGGAATTCTGCTCTTTGTTCTGCCCTTTCAATCCTTTAATGCCATGGTATTTGTTTATTTCCTGTCACTAGTTCGCCCATCAGTGCCAAAGTGTTGGGTTGAAGGTGGCGAGGAGAAAGGTGGACCAGTCTCCCTCTTCTGCAAATCCTCTCAGGGATCTATTCCTCTCAGTTATGTGTGGAGGAGAGAGAGTGGAGGTCCAATGCCACCCACTGCTACCCAAAGTAAGGAATGAATTTAACAGACACAGAAAAGTTTATTTCTATAAGCAGATACAAATATTCCTGATGCTCTACTTGTATAACATGTGTACCGAATGCTCTCTTTTTTCAATAAGACCAAGAGTCTGGGGAGCTTTTGCTAAAGAACCATACAGACAGCAACATCGGAAGTTATGTATGTGAGGTGAAAAATCCTGTTGGCCAAGAACAGTGTCAATACAATCTCCATGCATACAACCGTAAGTCCGTGATATCATCAGCCAGTTTTATTCTTCAATACTTCACACTCATATATCCTAAAGGAACCTTCATGGTGGTAAAGAATGAGAGAAGCACTTGTTCGATCTTAAATCACCATGTACTCTCTTCCAGCGACCAATAAGGTGGGTGTGATAGTTGGGGCAGTGATAGGTGCTATCTTGCTGCTCCTCCTCCTCTTGCTTCTCATCTGGCTCCTGATCTGCTGCTGCCATAAGCGTCGCTATGAGAAAGAGGTCGCAAATGAAATAAGGTACCGTATCAGGGCTGGAGATGATAGCTGATATCCAATCCAAAATCAGAGAATTGGCGATTGATTGTGACTTGTCTTCCCAGAGAGGACGCCCCAGCCCCAGAGAGTCGACCCTCTAGTAGAAACTCCAGCTTCCGCTCAATTCTTGGGTACCGCACCCACCCTGGGGTGCATTACAGCTCTGTGAGGGACCACCTGCCCAGTATCAGGGAATCTGGACGCAGTGTCACCTACACAGGTGGGAGCAACGGGACGTCACAGCCAACCACAGCAGGGGACAAACCTGCTCCCCTCCAATATGACCATCGATACGGATACCCTGTGTAGCTGCAGTCTGAATGCATGAAAGACTTTCAACGACACCATCTGAAAAAAGACTTTCTACTTTTAAGATCAGGCATGTATGTATAGTAGTTTTTGATAAATGGTGCAATACAACATATTTAACAGGAGAACAATGGGATTGCTGGTATACAACTACTGGGGACTCATAACATATTGCATAAGCCGTTGGACAAACAGAAATGTACAACTTTTTTTAAGCTAAACTGTAGCACATCGCTGCAGTTGTAAACAAGAAGAGGTTCTCATCATCTGTCATTATTACACTGATTTTGCAAATGTACATAGTGAAAAACTTTTATTTTTATTTTCTATTTTTTCTAGGATGTATATGTAACTCAATTAGTTTATTACATGCTTTTAAAATGCACAATAAAACATTAAATGAGAGGACCAGGGAAATGCCATCGAGGGCTCACTAAATATTCACTACAGATTATTCATCTGGCTCCATACTCTATTGCTTGATGATATCTGGGCTGGCAAGACATAGCAGAAAAAAACATTTGAAACACATCTCCCTGTTATGGCTGCAGTAAAATGTCTCTTTACTAATTAGCAGACTCAAATTAGTGAATCATCAGCATTAAACTGGCAAGAGAGGGCATCTGGCTTGACATTGTAGGACCCAGGATGGTAAGTAAGAGTGAAGTTATGTAAGCCCAGCAGGGCTGGAAGGAGTTTAGGCGTTCAGCAGATTGGATATATGATAAATTCTCATAGACAGTCTGGAGAATGGTTTTTCTGCCCCCTCTGACTAATGTCTTCATTCCTCGAGAGCAATTTCAACTACTAAGAGTTCACGGTTACCAATATAATTACTTTCAGCAAAAATGGCATGGATGGAGTCTTTGTTATGTCCGGCCTTGGGAAAAGCTGAGCGTAGCATAAAGAGAATGACTCGGCTCCCAAGGATGACCTGTGCCACAGCAAACTGCAGTCCAAAACATAACTTTTTTATCTGCTATGGTAGTTCTGGGCATCAGCGTGAGCATGGCCCAAAATAACAAACAAAATAATTTCTATGGCTTTCACTCACTTGCCTAACCAAGCCAACATAAGAAAATACCTTATAGGCTCTCAGGCCGCTCTTGTTGAGGGGCCAAGCGACTGATTTAAAAGTAGCTGCCATCAGTCTTCAACCAATCAGCAACTGCCACCTACAAGTCAGCATACCTGAAGTGAGACAAACAGGTGAACAGCACCACCCTCAGGGAGGGAGGACAACACAAGCATAAGCATATTGAAATGGGAAGTAGTACTAGTAAATTATGACAGGCTGCATCCGCATCCACAATATACTTTCTGATGGACCAGAACTAGGGCAGAAACATGTAGTCTCTTCACCTCCTTGAAAGCCTTTGCAGCATCTGTTCATCAGTTTGATTCCTGGGGAAGATCAGGATATCATCCAGGTAGGCAAAGACAAACCAGTTGAGAAAGTTTCTAAACATGTCATTGACAAAGGCCTGGAAAAGAGTTGGGGGGTGTTAGTGAGTCCAAACAGCATGATCAAATATTTGAAGTGCCCAAGGGAAGAGTTAAATGCTGTTTTCCATTCATCACTCTGAAACGTACCTGGTGATGAGCATTGCAATGTCCAGCATAGTGAACACTGTGGCTCCTTAAAGGGGCTCAAAAGCAGAGTTTATAAGTGGAAAAGGATATTGTCTTTGATTGCAATATACAAATCAAACAAACCTAAGACAAGGAGATTGGCCATCTGTTACCACAAATGTGACTGAACGATTCTGCAGAGCCTGGAAGAAAGCACCGGTCTTGAGTCTTGATTGGAAGATGGGTAACAGTACATCCAAATCCAAGCACCAAAAGACAGAGGGGCAGACAACACACCCAACACAGGAGGGGAAAGCACCCAAAACAAAGGGGAAAGGGGAAGACAGAGCCTAATCCTGTCACTCCAAGGAGGCAGAAAGCAAGTTATCTTCCTGCAGAAGATCAAACTTAACTAGGTCAGCCATTTCTTTTTTGACATTTGTGTTTTGATATCGCACAGTGTGGAGAGTGGATGCTCTCGGGGGTGTAAGTGGATCAATATAGATTCTAACTTTGCACTGCTCGTGAGTCAGAATATTGGGAGACAATAAAGTCATTTTTTTCATGTGACCCTCTTCTGAGCATTTGCCTTCTGGAAAGCTTTTCAAAGGACTGCAGAATTGCCACGTTTGTGTTGCGTTTCTCCTTTTTTTATTTACTTTTTTTGTGTAAGGCAACCAGTGAACTAGTTAATTCGAGTAGCTGAGACACGGATGTGCAGCTGCCACCCTCAGCAGGCAGAGTCAGCACTGTGCCTACGGCCCCACCTCTCTTCAAAAGAGTCTGTATTGGCCTGATCTCATCTTCAAACGGTGTATGTTGAATTAATAAGAGCTGCTGAAGGTGGTGAAGGTTCATCCGTGGGCTCTCAGTAAGAAGTTCTGCCCGGGGGCCACCATTAATTGCAAGGTCCATCCCTGCACTAATCTGTCAAGGCTGAGCATTTGTTTAGAAGCAGTGTTAGTATTTCGTAGGATTAGAGATTAAAAGCATCAGTGCAAACTTCTTTTTTTTACCTGCTTCCCTCACTTCTAAATGAGCTTTAGCAGCGGCACATTAGTTCGCATTCACTCCCCCAACTCCTACCATACACACACACACAAACACTCACAGTACTGTACATACACCAAACATGTTTTCTATGTGCCTCTGCCTTGTTTGACTTTTTGACTTGTTTGCTTCACACGAAGACAAGAAAACAGTTGCCTCCTGTGTGTGTTCATACCCATGTCTGTATTTTTCTCTCTTCTTCTTTATCTTTGCTCAATTCAGAATTTTAAAGAAGTTTGCATCTCTCAGAAGTACCAGTTCTCTGTGAACAAAAGTCTTTGATCCAGTCTTGAACTTGGGAATTGGATAAAATAAATATTTCCAAATACTTTTGTTTGGCGACCTCAGGTGGAAACCATATATATGATCTTTTCTTTCAAGAATAAGTTACTTAGAAGGAATAACTTTTAACAAGGTTAGCATAATATTTATTTTTTTTAAAAACCAAAAAAACAAAGGCTCCCATGAGTGTGCTTTCACATCAAGATTCAAAGAGCTTTTGTACAAGAAAGAGCTTTCTAGGCTCTTGTGCAAAAAGGCAAGATCTGGCCTTGTAATGTGGGTTTGGATCGTTAGTTGGTATGAAAGCAGCTATTCCTTACATCAACACATTTCATTTAAAACTAAGACTGAATCCTACTAAATATACATTATGTAATTGTTTTGATTAGATTGCTATGCATGTCACTGAAGCAAAACAGAAATATATTTTAATTAAAAAAGCCTGAAATTTAAGTTGACATTGTGTCAAACATATCTACAAACTACAGTGAGGCGTTGCATTAGGAGCCCTCCCGAAGGTGATTCAAAGGTGGTATCTTATCTGGTAAATAGGCGTGTGTGTGTGTGTGTGTGTGTGTGTGTGTGTGTGTGGTCAGGTGTCTGCAAATGTGTGACCAAGCCGCAGGTATTTGCATGCGTCATACTGCACTGATCAATATACAGTAAAATCACTGCACCTCCATTAATTAATGGCTGCAAATCACACCACAATATAAATATATGAATGAGAAATCCAACTCAAGAAACACTTGCATCCAAGGGCTTCACCTTGCTGTGCGCTTCCTTCAGACATCTCCAGACCAGACTTAATGCTTGGATAAACAAAACCAAACAAAGGATTCTTCAGCTGCACCCAAAGGTAATGAGTCACACAAGGTATTGTGATGACTAGCAGACAAAGGGACCGTATGAAGAAACCTTGAGAAGGATTGAGATTGATTCAAAGCCTCATCTGACCCAAAGCGGCATTGTTTGAGGTTAAAAATCACCACCTAAAGGATATGTTTTAACCATAATAGATTTGAATTGTGCCTATTCAGAATTGTTTTACATATTTCAAAAGTTAAATGTGTGAATCTTTTCCCCAGGCCCCACAGACAAACTGTGACCGATTTCATTCTGTGGCAGAAATGAAGACTCGTCTGGTTTGGAGAGTGTGTTGCATAATTTGCTGCCTACTTGTCATCTCTCTGAACGCAGCAAAAACCAAAACACTTCAAAACCCCACACACACCGCTGAGTCGTACACAAAAAAAATGAAGTTTTTTTCTCATAAAAGCTTACGCTGCAGATGTGTTTGGTCTGAAGATTATCATTATCTTTGGGGCAAATACATTTCTGCTCTGGGTAGTGACCGCTCTGCTGGCGTGACAGTCCTCTTTAACATTTCTATCTTGGCGAGGAGTCTGTTGAAAAAGCAGGTGGGTCCCAGTCAAACCGTCACCAGCTGGATTGTTACTTTTGGATGAGCGTGGACAGCAAGAGTCGCATCGCTCAGATGACCTACACCGTCATGCTGCTGATTATCTTCAGCCTCAAGTTCGCTGTCATGTGGGGAACCAGCTTCCTCACTTTCTACTACAGCACCAAGCTGGCGAGCGCGCCAGGTGAGGGGGCTTTGATGCTCGACACTCACTCTGGCCCTGATCTACGAGTTCATTTATCTGCTCCTCGCTGACGTACTGAGGGTGATCCAGAGAGCTTTATCTCTAGTGGCCATTTTCGCTCTGTCCCTTGTGGTCGACCTTACATAAACTATCAGAGTAGCTGTGTACCAAGAGGTGATTGACAAAATGTTCGTCTTTCGTGCTGTCAGTTCCAGTATGGCTCCTGTCCTGCTGTGTTTTAGCTGTGTCAGCCGGTGACACCTGTGATGCCTGTGTCACAGCAAACACCTTCCCATTCAAATCACAAGCTCATTACACTGTACCAATGAAAATGAATATTTCATCAGAACAAATAAGGGTCAGGCCTGTAAAACAGATCCCCGTGCATGGTTGCCTGGACATGATGTAACTCCATACCCATCTAAAATTGTTAAAAAATACATGTGACGGTGATGAGAGCACAGAACATATTAATAAAACAAGAAAGTACGCACAACCTGAATTCTTTTTTTTGTCAGATATTTTTAAGAGTTTTCCAGTCTCAGGCAGGCTGCAGATGGTTTGAGCTGTACAACGGGGCACAGTCGGGAATGTGTTTGTAACTGGAGGGTCCAAACTCCTGCACCAGTTGTGGACTGAAAAAAATAAATTTGATGGAGGGAAAACACTTTCAATCCCCACCTTCTCTTGTGTATCTGCTCATTGGTCCTCTACCAAATTGTGTGCACCTGCACTTGACAGCTCCAATGTGTGACTGTGTGCAACTGTTACTGTGTGTGTGTGTGTGTGTGTGTGTGTGTGTGTGTGTGTGTAGGTGTGAAGCTGGGTGTTCCTGAAAAGTGCACTCATGCAAACCTACCCTGAGTAAATAGAGGTTTGAAAAAAAATGCAGCAGACCTCTTTGCAACGCTCCATTAGTTCACGCCCTCTGGCACCACCTAGTGAGGTTCAAAGCAGAGATACAATAGTGCAGCTAATCCCGCTCCACACAGAGGTTGGGGATCCCTCCAGCAGCTAAATGGACAAAGTAAGGAAGGGTATATTTTCCTTTGATGAAGGGGAGTTAAGCCGTATCAAGGCCTGAGCTTCCACTCCTCCGGTCTGTGGGAGGGAGTCGGGTTAAACATGACAGGGGGGAAGAACAGCTCAATATGACACAATACTGGCCAATAGGGCTGCAACAGCAATCATCTACATACGAGTACTTACATATGTCCTCCCTGCAGACTGCATACTGTCAAGTAAAAGGTCTGCTTTCTAAAGCCCACTTAAGAATAACTACGGAAGTGTTAACAGCAAAGTAAAAAGTATCCAAAGGTGAAGTACTGATTCAGCAGAAAATTGACCAAAGTTTTTATAATGAGTAATATTTTTAGAGTGTTAACGCTGTTGCGTTCGTCTTTTCTTGACCTTATGACATTTTTCAAGGAAAAGTGTAAGGACATGAATAAGTAAATAAAAAATAAGGACATGAATCCACAAGGTGAAGGACCCGGGCAGGCTGAACTCAATGGGACTCCTTTATCTTTAGAAAAAAGCAACATGTTGTTTCATCCTTCATCCACATAGGGCATGAATCCCAACGCTTTTTTCCATTGAGCGCCTTCTGAAGGCAACGGAAACTGCGTGACCTTAGGCTCTGTACATTAGACAAAGATGTGTCTTTACTGTTGGCAGTGGGGAGGCTGAAATGTAAGCAAAAAGTAGTGAGCTGTTTGGATCGCCGTCCTCGGATTCTAACACAGCATGAAGTTGTAAACGATTACGAAAAGATTATTTCCATGGGGAGGAAGCTGGCGGGTTGCAATGTTGCTCTGCTCAGGTGAACATCACTTCAAACAGTCAGTGCTCCCGAGACGTGTAGGGAGAGCGCTATCCTGTACCTCACTATCTGACAGGAAGGAACAGGCCATTAACAATCCAGATTAGCAAGGCAAGTACCCATCAAGCATCTGCTATAAACATCTCAGCAGCTCCTCCCTGCAGACAGCCTCCACAGATAGAGCCTCTTTAGCTCGTGCATCAGCTAAAGAGGCATCATTTTTCTGCACCTACAGTATGTTAATATATACATAAATCAGCATTTTCGTGCCGGTTGGTTAGCCGTTTTGCGCTTGAATGGGTCATTTTTCACAGCATCAGCAGCATCTGTACTTTTTTATTTTTATTTCTGTTCAGTCAACAACAGTTGGTTCATAAAAAAAGATCATCATATATCTCTTGAGGCATTGTTTGTATAAAGTTTCTTTGATCCCGTGTACTGTACACAAAAAAGTGAATCCCTTGTAAAACGATGTAAAACTAAAAATAACACTCAAATATTGACAACTTAATTCTGAATTCAATTTGATCCTTTTCAAAACAGCTTACATGCATGAATTTAGCACTCTGAAGGCACTTTTAAAAACTCTACACAGTGCACATTAGTGCAGTGCGCTGAATACTAGACCCAAATGACTCTGCATACAAATCTCTGCACACACTGGGTGTGCAAAACAATGGAAACATTAAAATTCATGAATAGCAATAATTTAAAATCTCAATAATGAACTGGTAAAATCTACTCATGCTTGAAATATAAAATTAAAGTGAACTTCAAAGGCATTTATTCTTGTACCATACAGCGCTTGGCGTTCTTTAAAGGGCCAGTTTGAAATTTTGGGAGATGCTTTGCCCTACTTCCTTGCCCAGAGTTGTATATGTAAATTGATACCCGCCTAATGTGCGTGCAGTATAAATGTAGCTGGAAGTGACAGCCAGTCGGCTCAGCTCAGCATAAAGGCTAGAAACAGCTCACCTGTCTCATCCACAGGTAGCAAAATCCACCAGCGCAGCCAAAGCTCGCCAGTTAACGTGTCATATTTCATTTGTTTAATCTGCAGTGGTGTGAAAACACCAAGTTGGCTGTGGTTCTGGGGCAGTCATGTTCTTTACTATTTCTAGTTTCTAGTCTGTTTCCAGGCTTATGCTAAGACAAGTTAACCCGCTGCTGGCTCCAGACACGAGAGCGGTATCTAATTCGGCAGCTCTTGGCAAGACGGCAAATAAGGGTATTTCCCAAAATACCAAAGTATTCTTTAAGGAGAAACATGCTTCCACTGAACATCAACGTCAATGTGATGCCGTTTGGAAGCATCAGTTACAGTATTCAGTTCATCATAAACATCAAAACAAATGCATAATCTGTACCACATTCAATAATGCCATCCAGTGTTTCTGAAACATTGTAGTTTAGAGAAATCGGGTTTGATCATCATGTCATCTAACACCATCATCAAACACAAAATACCTACATTTTCTAAATATCAGTTACATTCTGTACATTGTATTCTCTGCTCTTGATCAAGTATGGCGTGTGTCTAATGCAGCTTTTTCCTGTTCTCCGGCGCGGGCGAAAATAAGTCATCCAGTGTCACTCCAACACATAAAAACAAAACATTACATTGCAACATTGGTCATTCCATGTCCCTGCGAGTGAGTAAAAACACCATTCTCTTTGAGAAGAAAAGCATCTAATCGTTGTTTCAGTGCCTCTTAAAAGCACACTGAATCCAAGGCTGTAGTGACTTTATGCACCCAAAATCGTTGATCCATTTTTACACAGTAGTACATTATTATGACAAGACTCCCATACATAGCCTTCCTTGCAGGCTTAAAACCAAAACAAAGGGCTGCTTGGAATCATTACTGACTTGCATCAGAGAGAACTTTTTTTTTTTTGTCTGTGGAAAACCTTGCAGTACAACCCGGGTGGACGGCTGTGCATCTGCTCCCTACTGTGGCGCTTCCACAATGCCACAAAGGAGACTGCACTCTCGCATTTTACAGCCAAATCAGAGAATTAGTGAAACTTTAAGGCCTGTGTGTGGGTGGAGCCTTACTGAGGGGAGTGCTCATACGAGGGGAACATTGACTTCCGTGTTTTCGGCGGTGGCGGAGGAGGCTTGCTCTCAATTTTCATTGGCAGCGGAGGAGTGAACTGTGGGGAAAGAGGGAAGAGAGTTCAGGTCAGGACATTTAAAAAAAACCTGAATGTTTTAACATTTACACGCCATAAAATATGCATTTGTATGTGCGGGGGGGGTACTATTTTATGCAAGCAGATGTACGGTACCTCTGAAGAGAACTTGGGGTTGTCAATCTCATGCGGGTGTTTCTTCGGAGGCATGGGTGGGGGAGTCCCTGGGGTGTCAATGGCATTGGCATCATTGTCACTGAGAAGCGACGAATAACCTACCACAAGAGAGAGGAAATAAAAGTTTTTCACACTGCATGTGAATGTGTGTGTGTGTGTGTGTGTGTGTGTTACCTCATCAGCAACAGACCAGAATGTGCTTACACAAGGTTAGTGGGCATGAAATTCCTCCTTTGCTGTGTGTGAGGCATATTTTCAAGAGAAAATAAAATGATGACATGCAGTGTGGTGTCACAGATGTAATTTTTTTTTTTTTTTTTGCTACATACTGGAACTGCGTGGTGTGTGCGGAGAGGCAGGTAGCGGGCTGAGAGGGTTAGACATGCTGAGTTGGGATGAAACGCCCTGGAACAGGGAGAGGGTCAGCCGTCGGTCTCCCAATTGTAAACTCTTGGGCCTCTGCTGCTTCTCTGGAGGTGTCTGGAATAAAAGTGGAAAACAAAAGACACACAGTAGGCATCCGTTTAAAACAGTCCAGCATAACGGAGCTACTCCCCAGTATCTATCTATTCAAGGATGAAGTGGTCTCTGAGACTTGCAAACAGCTTACATAATCACTTGGGTGAAGGCACAGTTTGTTTTAGAAGGGAAACAGCTGTACATATATAAAAAATAGCTCCAGCACATAAGGTTGTACCTCATCGGCGTCTGACTGCCTTTCCAGTAAGACCTGGGATTTGCTCACGCTCCACTCCTTCCTGTTCTTTCTAGCAATTCTGTTGTCCTCATCTGAGCGGGATAGAACCGAGGCCCTGCGATCACTGGGGTGGGACAACAAGGAACTGTTTGTGAATAATCAGAGGTGGAGATAGAGACGCAGGGAGACGTCCCATCAGAAAGGAAAACAGTGCTTTTGATTTGAACAAATACAAAACTAAGTGGTTGAAATTAGCAGCCTCTGTAATGAAGGCAATACGGGAACAAAAACTCAACAATGTGACGGGGGGAAGGTAGACAAAAGGAAGCAAGGGGAGGATGCAGGGACTGACTCTTGGGAGGAAATGCAGGATGGTCCCTCCGAGGATGTGGAGAGGCTGGAGGAGGCGTTGGAGAGGGTCGAGACAGTGGACATGCGACGCAGGGTGGAGGACAGGATGTAGGGCATCACCACCGAGCCCACGCGGCTCTTCTTCTTCTCAGCGAGAGAGCAGGGCTGGGACACACAAATGGGATTAAGCTTCATCGGGGATTCTTGGCAGGGGAGGAGCAAATGACAGGCGAAACACGGGTCGTATTGGGTTGGCTAAAGGAAGATTTATGGTCCTGTGCTAATATAATGTACACTCTGCTTTGAATGAGAAGCAACTGATAGGAAGGCAGGAGGGCCAATAGCTTAAGCTGGCACCCTCTTACATCAAATTGAGTTTGCGGCTGGCAACGCACCAAGGTTATGACGCCATAATGCTTCTCCACTTTTTCCCGAAGGTCCTGGAAGCAAGTCACAAGACGGTTGTGTAAGGGCTTCAGCTGCTCCGTCGTCTTCTCCCCATGGATGCGAATCCCATCTGCCAAGAGCGGGATCTGGAGGGGAAGATGGGCATTTTAAGCGTGGCGAAAGGTCTCCTGCTTTGAGGCCCGGTCCCAGTGATGAAGGAAGGATTTACCTGCAGAGCAATGAGGTGTTTAAGGACCTCAATGCGCTCGTGGTCCTCTGGGTGCTCTTGGATGTAGGTGTCTGTGAAGAATGCCTACGGGGGAGCAAAACAGAATGAGAACCAGGCAGCTTTTTAAACACACTCACATGTGGCTGCGAGCAAAAATGGACAGGCTGGACAAAGAGGCTGCAGGAGGAGAATTACACTTCATAGCCCCTTGCAGCTAGATGTCATGTTAATGGGAAATAGCATTTATAAATTCCTACTAATATTTGCAGTTGTATGATCTATCTGTTATTAATTAATAAAGTGCAGTCTGCAAGCAGTGGGACGGTGACCCAATTTTTGATGGCTAATATTATTTTATGTCTCTGTGTGTTGTATGTAAAGTTGGCCTGAATTGTTATTTCTTTTTTGTGCCTGTTTGTGGTCTCAGAGAATACTCTGAGTGCACAAACAGGCAAAGAAATAATCAGAATAAAGAAATAAGTCGGACCTTCTCATAGTTGGAGAAGCCGCCCATCACAGCTGGGTCCACAATGCCGCTGAGCATCATGGACAGCGGGTTGATGGACAGTGAGCGATCACAGGCCTGCTGCTGTACGAGGTTGCTCAGCTTTTCATTGGCCATCTCCATTGTTTCTATGGCGTTCTCCAAAGGACTGATCTCCTCCTGCCATCAGGAGAATGACGTGAAGAACAACATGAATTAGAGGAATGTTTAAAGTGAAAATGATAACAGGAACAACACAGTTTGGCCGTCTTACCACTGAGACAGATTTGACTTCAAACCATTTCAGAATCCCTGGGAAGTGATAGGCAGTAATGTAAGTTGTTCTCTCAATCCACATGGTCTGTAGGGCAGAGTAAATATCAATAAAATAATAAAGGCTGACATTTTAAAGTCTTTATTAATCTTCTGAGTGAGGTATGTGCAAACAGCGTTGTGTATACTTTTTTTATGGGTGTGTGCTTACACAAATGAGCTCAGTGCTTAAAAGTAAATTAAAAAAGTGCTCACTGCAAATTCATTGTCTGGGTCCTTTTCACCTTTCCTGAAGGGCCTGGAATACTGGAACTGGTCCACTTCATTGGTTCTGTAATAGCTGCAAGAGAACAGGGAAGGACAGCGGTGAGTTAGTGGTTTGACCAGACAACAATAAATCCCCGAGCATTCACGAGAAAATAAATCAGCCTTTAAGTGTTCTGTTACACACTTTAATATCTGCTCTGGAACCCCCTTGTCTTTAAACTGGTGCGGCACCGTGAGGACGGGCTTGACAGTAAAGCACTGGATGTCTGCGAAGTTCAGCTCAGGATAAGAAGCGGATAAAGACGAGTTGTACTGAGTCTTCCAACATGCTGAAATCTCTGCATGGCTTTACTAAAGCGCAGCGATGCTTAGAGCTAAATGCTAATGTCAGACAATCACAGTGACGGTGCCAAAATGCTAATGTGAAGCAGGCATACCGTTCATCATGTTGACCTTCTTAGCATAGCATATCACAGCTGTCCCTGCAGCTATTCCACAAACGTGGGTAAAAATCTTGATAATTAAATAGCGGCTGTGTGGCTCCTTATTTAAGGATACACTGTCCAGGGGAGTTGCTGATGTTGTCTCCGGGGGGGGCTGTGCTGGTCATCCGGACGGCGTTGGGGAACTGAGAGAGCAGCTTTATGCTGAAGTCTTCCAGCCACTCGTACTCTTTGCCTCGGTAGATGAACATTTTGTTCTGCGGAGGAGAGTTTCGGCGTTTAACACAACGCATGGAGCTCAGCGAGAGGCTACAATTACGGTCCAGCTTGTTTTCAATAATATATGAGAGGTGTGCTTGTGCAACACCTTCAAGCACTGCATTCATTCTGACATTCTATTGTGCCATCACAAAAGCCAATAGCCTTTACCGGTATTATTGCACATTATCGTCCCGTGAAATGTTTCAAAAATCCAGCCACACAAGGGTTCCTCAAATTCTCTGTTTATTGAACCACGTAATCATTTTCTTACCCTGAGGAAAGATGGGAATCCAAGGCCATAATATCCAACAGCAAAGTACTCAGGCTGTGGGCGCATTGCGTGCATTATATTTTCATAGAACTGGGCTTGTTTTTTCTGTGCAACGGACAAAGATGGTGGTAAAACACACATGGTTTGTTGTAATTAGTCTGTAAGGGGTTACACAACAACCATTTAATGTTTCAAATAACATAAAATATATATGTTTCTCTTTTGTGAAATCTGAGAAAAGATTATGGGAGCACATTCATACCAAACAGCTAATGAAGAGATACTTCATAAACAGATTCTTCTAAATACATTTAAACTCCACAGCATCTGCAGCCCCTACTGGGCTAGAAATGATTAATTATCCACAATTACTCATCCCACTACTTTCAACATGATTAACTAGGCATAAAATCATCTACAGTGAAGTCGTTTTCATATCGGTTTATGGAGCTGCCTTTTGTCAGAGGTGTTTTAATCTTTTAGGAGTGACTGGATTTTGTTTGCGCAGCTGAATTTCAGCGCACGCGTCCTCTTACCAGCAGCAGACTCAGCTCCATGAAGTCAAACATGTGGCTCTCGTGCATCTTGGCCAGCTGCTTGCCCAGCTCAATGGCCTTCTCCCACATCTGAGAAGACGTGTGCAACGCTCAGTTAAAAGCATCATATGAAATGTGAACAGAAAAACACAGGAGCACAAGGTAAACTTTGGCTTTAGTAACTTCCTCTGGAGTGTTTCAGACATATTTGGGGGCAATTTACATAATGTATAAAAAAATTAATCTGAATTATTTTGATGCCGACTCACAGGCAGAGCAGTGAATACTCACCTTGCCCTTGTCCAAGTAACATATGATCTCCTGGAAGAGCCTCTCTTTCAGCTCCTGTTGGGTCCACACATGCTCCCCATCTCGAGGTATCAGGTGAGGCGCGCAGGCTTTGTCAGACCACTGACGAAGCAAATGAATAAAGTAAAAAAAAGACAAAACACTCAGGTGAACACTTACAAGCATGGTGAGATTAGCTAAAGTTAAACAGCTGAAATTTAAAAAAAAAATCTGATTGTGTTTAAGCTGGGGAAAAAAGTGTCAAGAGACCTCCAGTATTTCAGCATGCAGTAGCAGAGTGTAAGCTGCCTCTGTGTAGTTCTCGCAGTCCAGGTGCAGATCTCGCAGCTTGTACAAGTACCTGGTTGCACAAGCACATCAGTAAGAAACAGCAATTTGGTCGAAAAAAACACATCCATCTCTCCATCTCTCTCACCGGATGTAAATGTCCTCCCTCTTCTTTTCTTTGTAGAAATTCTGCAGGAAAAAAAATAACAACTGCATATTTCTGACAAAATGTTCTCTCAAATCTTTCTGCACAGGTCATCTCTGCATGCAGGCGTACAAATACTGTCAACCCTTTGGTGAATGCAGGCACAGAGCATACCAGCACATTGACGGTGCAGCTCATGCGGTGCTCTGGACTCTCATCGTGTGTGATGGTGCGGTATGCCAGGAGGTTCTCCAGCAGGCTGCTCAGCAGCAGAGCCAACTCCTCGCCGGACTGTGACAGGTATCTGTGGCGTCTGCAGTGCTCCAGCAACCTGCACACACAAACAAATATCCTTCACAGACTACTCTTTAGCTGCGAGGGGCTGTTTCTAGGTTATCAGTTTGCCACAGCCTGCCTCTCCTACTGACAAGAACATTAGAATCAGCTTTTGCAATTTTCGGGGATTGTACATTGTGTCCTCAGGAGTTCCGTTGAGTCACTCGGTACAACACAAAAAGTATGGGATATCACGGCCCTGCATGGCCTGACTGAGGATAACTCTATTCACGCCTTACAACAGAGGAGCTGTGACCCACCTGCACACACAGTTGAGTGCAAAAGTATTTTTTGAAATGACAAAGGGAGTAAAACATTTTTTGCTACACATTCAGATGATACAAATGTATTAATTGCACCTCCCCTTGATAAACCCTCTGGATCATTTTACTTTAATATGTAAAATCAGGTGTCCGATCTTTGTCTGCAATTGTCAGTATTTGCTTGTACTTGATGAGTGGCACCAGGTGCGTTAAACTGCTCTCGCATTTTACATTTGCAAGTGAGGAGACCTCCAGGAGCAGCAGGTCTCAGGCAGTTTGCTGTTTGTCAGAGGATGGCCATGACCATGGCTTTGTGGTCAGGTCAGTATGTTGCCGCTGCTGCGCTGGGTTAGCCAGGATGACACATCCTTCTTCTCGCTGTACGGCCACGCAACTAAGAAAGTGTATGAGTAGTGGCCTTTTCCTCCATCAGCTCAGAAGCCGCCGTGATTTGCAGGATTTTTCCAAGTACGGTAAAAAGCCGCCTGCCCATGTACCTGCTCTTTGTTTGGTTTCACCATTTGAACGTGACGACCCCTTCCGTGGCGCGTGCTATCTTCTGCTTTCTGGGTCTATGATGCACTAGAGTCGGTGGCCGCTCTGCAGGGTGAGACTACTCGTCCCATACTTTATGTGCTGCTCAGACGGAAGTGAGTGAAAGGGAGGGGAACGTTAGGACGACAGCTTCCGTTCCCTGAAGGAGAGGAACAAGGTAAACCGCTGATCGCCCTGCTGTGCAGCCGGGCTCAGTGAAGAGCGGCTGTCGAACTGAAGGATGACAGCGTTGATGGATGTATATATGGGGCCTCACATACACCGTGACAGCTCATCTTCCTTAAGGTGTGAAAAGAGGTGTCTTCAGTTAGGCCCCGCAAGGGTGTGATAGCCCATATTTTATGTGTTGTACCTCCTTCCTCTCCTTCAGGGAAGAGAGGATGTAGTCACAACATTCTGTATTTTATTGATTAGAGGTTGCTTACAGTTCTAACAGACTGTCTTCTTCTGGCTCCTTGAGGACTTTTTTAAAAACACGATCTGAAAAGCCTTTGTTGGTTTTTAGAAACAACCCTTGGTGAATTCCCTATTACACAGAATTTAAGTTGTTTTTTTTATCAATCTGAAACAAACATTTCTAAACAAATCTCAGAATAAAAGGAATATTTGGGGTTTCATCTGCTCCTCAGCCTTACGTTTTCTCCAGCAGGACTTTGTACTGCTCATCCCCCTGGCCTCCTTCTACCTCTTGATCCAATTTTGTTATCAGTTCATTCTCAAACTGGACAGAAGGGAATAAAAAAAAAGAAACACAAATGTCAGATTTATCCTAAGGTAAAATTCAATATAAAACACCTGTGCTGAACTTATGAGCCAGCATTCTACCTTTTCAAATGTTCGTCCAGGATTGAAGTTGTGTTCACACTGCATCATATCGAAGAAGATGGGGATGGTAGCTTTCCTCAGTTCGGGCTGAGGCACGAGAGTGACCTCCAGAATGGGCCCAACCATGGCTGGGATGAACTTCATTTTGTGGGGGCCTGAGGGACAACAGCACATTATCACACAAGAAATATTGTATTATGCTTTGAGAACGCAATAAGCTGGATCTTCATCTCCCAACAAACAGAGGTCAAATCTAATAATGTAGCCAACAAAACAACAATACACTATGAATCTGGACTATAAAAAATATTGTCTTGTTATTCCCCATGCATTACTGGCAGATACTGAAGAAACAGTTGCACAAACTCCATGATAATAGCAGCATTATCCGATGGTGCAGAATACTCACCCAGATTGTACCACATGTCCCTGATCTTAAATCCAACAGTCTTCCTCATGTCTCCATATCTGTGACAAATTCAAATTAAAGAACTGTTCTATTACATTTTCTCAATTTAAATCATCTTTTTGATGAATTGCAAATGATCTTACTTGTTCAGTATCTTATTTCGTTTCTCTTGAGAGAAGGATTCCAGCTGCAGCGTCTTATGGGTGAGGAACGCCACGGTCAAATGAAAGTAGTTATTCCACAGCTGCGAGGGGAGCGGGGTTTTTAAATATTAATGCCATCATTACCTTCTTATAACACTAGCCTTTGATTTTGTGTTGAATAAGAAATGTGACCTCCGCTGAGGCAGAGGAGGGCGAGGCGCACCTGTAGTTCAAAATGCGCCTGGTCCAGGAAATACATGTTGAGCACGTCCGAGTACTGGTTGATGGCCCTCAGGAAGACCTGCATCTGCACCAGGTTCATGATCATCCAGTCGGCGGCGAAGACGTTTCCCATGAGGTCCTTGAACATGATGAACGTCTCCATGAGGAAGTCCTGGTGGCAGAGCCAGAGCTTTACTGTGAGTGTATGCACAGTATGTTGCTTTAAAAGAAACACAATAAGTAACATCTGAAAGAGCAGCGCAAACTAAGCAGATCCACAGCAGTGCTGCTCCATGTCAGGCACACATAATGCCCCCGCCGCGTAATGTCGGCCCACTGACATCCTCATCATGTCAGTCCAATCCACTGCATGAAATGTCTATAATCAATATTCTCTTAAGGAGCAGTAAGTGGCCTGGGTGGTTTAATGCCTGTTATTGATGAGATGTTTCAGAACGAGATGTAGCCACCAGGGCAGGAACAGGGACACTTACAATGATATCCTGTCTTGTCTTGAAGGTGCTGATGTAGTGGGCGTAATGCATGTCATCCATTTGCTTCAGGATGGCCGTCATGCAGGCAAGATAGTGGCCCTGCCGCAGAACAGTCCACGATTACTTACATGGTTTCACAGCAAAATATCCCTAAAAGACCTGCATGCCCAGCACACGTCATGTGTTGTTGTTTAGCGGACATCAGTGTCATTAACATCAAAACTAATTCTGAGGACGTAGATGTCAAGGACATATTTCAGCTTGCAACATCACACTGTGTCTTACAATGAGAGGGGAGGATCTGTCCATGCTGATGACAGTGCGATTAACCCTGCGAAGAAGTCGCTCCATTATCAGCTGAACGTGCCCTCTGGTCGGGCCCTGCGGAGACAGAACAGCCTCACATGCAGTTACCAGCTGAAACACTGCGGCAAAGACATGTATTACAGGGCTGACTCACCCAAATGACAAAACCCCCCATTTTTCTCACTTAGTTTTAGTGCTGGCTTTATTTGCAGAGGTTTCGAGATACTTGACATTTCGATTTCTCACTTCACTACCGTACAATGGTGAATGGAATTTCTTTTGTGGTGCTCACAGTATTGAAAAAATGAATTCTAAAAAAAAAGTGGCAACGGGTTCCTAGAAAGGCTGTTCTCGGTAATACAGCTAATCCACTCTGCCAAAAGTTTGTCAAAGGGAGCAGTTAATGGAGAAAATTAAGCAGCGGGCTAACTGATGGTGGATGTAATAACTGCAGCAGAATAAATAAATTATGTTTTCATCAAAAATCGTGTGGCTACAAAAACTTTATTCCAGTGCAATTTACCCTCAGAAAGAAAATTAAGTTGACTTCTATTATGTCAGGGCAGAAATCTCAGACACATATATCTCAAAACCTGGGCAAATAAAACAAAAACTATGCGAACAAATAAATATTCCATCCATTTTAAATTTATGTGAGTCTAGACCACAGTGACAACAGGCTAAGCCGGGCCGCTCAGATGTTCCTTTCTTCGTCCTCCAGGGAGACCCTGAGATGCTCAGGCCAGATGGGATGTTTAATCCCTACAGAATGATCTGGGTCTGCCCCAGGGCCTCTTTCCCACTGGAGGGAAAGCCTCTGAGGAGAGGCCTGAATCAGCATCGACAGGTCCCCACAGAGGTCTGAGCATTTCACCCCATCTCTAGCCCCATCGAGTCTTGCCACCCTGCGCAGGAAACTCATTTTGGCCGCTTACATCCACAATCTCTTTCTGACTAGATTTTCTGTTTCTGTAATTTGGGTGTGATGACCCATTAAATTTATTATCCCCCGCGTGTCTGAGGGGGGATTTTAGAGTCCTCACCACGTCTTTGCGGTCCAGGTTGTCCAAAACTGTACTGAGCAATTGGACGCAGGCCTCGTGGTCGGGCTTACTGGAGTGGTCGTCCAGCTGCCCACTCAGCTGGTCAGTGACCAGCGGCAGAAGCACATCTCGACATTCTGTGGCAGCAGAGCAGAGGAAAAAAAAAGCAGAGCTCGCTGGATCAAACATCACCTCTCCTGTTAATGGAGCACCTGACAAACGTGTATGTAGGCGTAGCGCTGAGTTGTTTTTTTTTCCCCTTTAGCTTATATGAAAATGTCATTATGTGGCTTTTGAGCCTGGAGGGCTCCTACCTGGCTGCCTGAAAAGGTCACTTTCCACCATTTTACACATGCAGCCCAGCTTCTGACGCACAAGCTGTGAGTCGGGAATGCTCTCAATGAACTTCGCGAGGAGAACGCTGAAAAGAGAATGAAGGAAATCAGCCAAAGGAGCTGCTTTGACACACACACAAAGGGTTAACTTTACCACACCTAGAATTGCGAGTAATGCTTCCTTTACTCTGAAGTGAATATGATAATTTGCACTGACACAGGCAATTATCATTTCCTGCTGTGCAAACCCTCTAGAGAGTTACCTGAGCTCCACGGGATCAAACACAGTCTGGATGTCATTAATGATGCTGGGGAGGTATTTCAGTATTGCCCCCTGAAAAAGCAAAGAATCAGGTCTCATCAGGCTGAAGCACAGGGATGATTTTTTATTCTCTTAGTCAAACAAGCTTTGTACCAGTGTTTTTCCCCCACCTTACTGAGACTGCCAACAGGGAGCCTGCACTTTTTTTGCAGCTAATTTGTAAAACTTTCCAATAACTTGCATATAAAACAGCAGAATACAGCTTCACAGCTGGACTAGTGAAATCATTTAAATACAATGCTGAAAAAAAAAAATCGAAGACTAAAAATTAAAGCGATGCCCTCATGAAGTCAAGCTATTTTCAAGCTGAAACATGATAAAACTGGTGAAATTCTAAAAATGTGAAATACAAAAAATCAAACAAATAACAAAAACAACCAAACTCAGCACCTGGAGACGTCAGTTACACAGTGCTTCTCCAGTTTACCTTTATCTTCACTCCCTCATCCAGCGGTCTGTCCATGAGAGTGTTGAAAGACAAGAAAAGGGTGCGAATGGAGTTGAAAAAAGCATCCCCATCTTCACTGTTTCCGTAGAATCTGAGAATCAAGGCCAGAAATTACATCACATGCAGTCATTCATAGAAAATAGCACAAGTAGAGTGTAAAGTGGATTCTTGTGAGGCGGCGCATCTGGTACCTGAGATACAGGACCCGGGACTGTACAATAAACCTGAACAGGTACTTCAGAGCTTTGAGTGCTACGTAGAGCCTCTCCGTCAGGATGGGCTCCTCGGCGTGGCCCACATAGTAGTTAAGCACCCTAGTTAGCTTCCTGAAAAAAGTGAATGAGTCAGGCATCAATTTGGGTGTGGGTGGAGAAGATGAGCAAAAGGAGCACTAAAAATAAACAGCGTGAAAGGATGTAAGCCATCAAAGGTTGGAGATGCCGAACGGAGACTCACATGTAAGCCAAAGTGGCACTGAAGTGCTTGTTGATGTAGGTTTCCAGGACTGGGTTGAAGTGCTGGAATTTTATGTCGCCAATGAGTGTGATTATAAACACCTGGTTATAAAGAAGAGGGGGATACAGAATCAGAAACTTGTCGAAGTTGAAAGTTCATAAATATACAGTAGTGTATAGCAGCGGCTTGGCTCCAGACATCTTTTTTTTTTTTATTGGTGGCCCCTATAATGCGCCAAATGCATTTCTGATGCTACTCACGGTTATGCTCAAATTACCTTCACACCAGGTGAGCAAAATTTAGAGAAAGGTCTCCTACACATATTTATGTGTGGCGCGATTGCAACCCCTGTGACCCCTTAGATTAATCTTGTGACCCCTCGCGGCGTTCTACAAGGTTGCAAAACATTGCTATGTATAGTGCAACGCCACCCTGTCATCCGACAACTTCTGCACCGCATGAAAAAAATCACCACCTTGTGACATTATAACTTCACCCAAAACTAACCAAAGCGTTGAAGACCAGAGTGTCATAGGTGTCCTTTTCTGAGGTCTCCATCATGATGTTGAACAGGGCGTCAAGAGTGTCCTGGAGAAACTGTGCATAAAACAGAATCCTATTACAAAGGTGCCATTAAAGGGGACGTTATACACCACCTATAAAATCCAGCAGAACATTCCAAATTTAGTGCAGCATTTTGTTACACAATGGCAACTCACTTTTACAATCTCCCCTCCCTCAACCTCCATCAGCCTCTGCAGAATCTGGTCCAGATCTTCAGGGTTCGACCTCCAGTTTAAAAGGCCAAGCAGATCCACTGGAAAAACATCAGCACATCACTGAATGAATGCAGAAGTAGAATGCCTTCCACTGTTACAGCATCAGTTAGAGTGACTGTTAAAAGCCTGCGATTTCAGTACAAGCGCAATTAGATGCGCATCAGCCACCATCGACACGTCAGCAAAATATTAGCAACACAGATGAGCTGAAAATCTTTTCAGAGCAATCTGATGGTGTCACTGCATCTGTATCTGCTGTAGTTTCACTTCTTAAAGATTTTGACTTGTTACGGGACATCTCTTAATTACCACACAGATATAAGTTTGGAAAATCGGAAAACAAAACAAAAGCATGACCCGCAATACCGTTCTGAGTGAGTTTAGTGGAACATGTCAGCGTTGCAATCTGGAAGCTGTCTTTAGTAACGGGAATCACTCCCGAATGGTGGAACTGCTTCCCCGTTTGCTTCTCCTTTTCCTCCACTTCATTCCAGGTTGCTGGTAAGGTTAGATAAACCTTTGCATCCTCAGCCTTTTTCACGTCAACCTAAGAAATTCATAAGGTCGGGAATGAATCATGAAGCTTATTGATCGAAGGAGATCTAATGCCATATTTATTGGCTGAAGAGAGATTCATGCATAATCCATCTACCGACTGTCAGCTATTCAGGACACAGATTTTTGCGTGATTAGATAAAGGCAATACACAACCTTCTGCTTATTTTAAAAGATAAGTGCAATGAACTGAATTTTATCCTGCAACAGCACCTTATAGACGATAAGTTCATGCCTGCCATCTTTTAGCGTGGTCCCATCTCCTCTCATGAGCCGGACGAAGGCCATACCAAAGGGCTTCTCGGATTTGTCTCGAGCTGAAGGACGCACAGGAGCATAAGCAGGGACGGATCCACCAGCAGTCACCCCGGCTGTATTTAACATTGCGCCGGGATTACATGTGGTTGTTTGTCATACAAATAAGGCACAATCACTCACAGTCCTGGGAGGATCTGTGTCGAAACATCACCCTGAGATGACAGCGGCACACGTCCTCAATAGGGATTGTCACCTTGCAGGGAGGGAAGGAAAGGCGGGGGAATTAAGGATAATGTGAATACGGGATTATACGTGGAGGAAATGTCATCTGGTGGCTGATTTGTATGAGTGGCACATTCCGTCCCCATAGCTTCCCCAAAAGATTATTTCATTATGTTGAGCCAAAGTAAATCCATTTAAAAAAACTAATTAGAAAGACACGAGATATCACGTTCAAAGCACAGGGCTGCACGTGTGGGTCCTTGACGTGCGCTTACCTTCACAGTTTCATTCCAGCAAGGCTGCTTCACCTGGTAGTAGATGACAGACTTGTACTCTGTGATGCCATCATAACCGGCCCCAGGAAATATGGCTTTCTACACAAATTGAAGGGAGGGAGATTAATTTACATGATAACAACA
This sequence comes from Psettodes erumei, assembly GCA_016785225.1. Classification (NCBI taxonomy): domain Eukaryota; kingdom Metazoa; phylum Chordata; class Actinopteri; order Pleuronectiformes; family Psettodidae; genus Psettodes; species Psettodes erumei. Next base: position 3,640,798 of record JAFBJZ010000781.1, read on the forward strand.
ATATCAATTTGCTCTACAATGCGTTTTGCAATGACAAAAAGTACCACAGCCAACAATAAAACGCTCAGTCATATAACCTTTAAGAATAACTACCAATGCAGAACAAAAGACTAAGACTCTACAGCCATGCGAGCAGCTCTGCAGGGATGATGGGGATGAGCTAAATGGAAAAAAGTACAGCCCAGGCAGGGGGGGGGTGTCATAAGCTTGGCAGGTATTTTGTCTGGAACCAAAGTATTTGACAAATGGAAATTTCCTTCCGACAAAAGGTGTGAGATGAAAAGTTATAACATCAGCAAAGGAGCAATTCATCCAGTGGGGCACGTGGCTGTCTGTACGAAATCTGATGAAAACCCCTTTGAAATTTGTGAGAATTTTTTTTGCGACAAAAACAACAAACGTCAGCCTCGTGGCAGAGCTAGAGGAAAAGTCAGAGGATCACTGGAGTCAGCGGCTGCCTCACCACCTGATATGGTGGAGCCCTGCTGCTAGCAAGGCTGAAAAGTACAATATTTACAGTAAAATTATAAGAGATGGTAGCTCAATTGGTCCTATAAAGCTTGATTAGAAATAATAACAGAGGATCATTTGTTGCGCTCACTGGTCTATTTTACCTCCATGGGATTGCCTTCATCATCATGCACACTCAGTATGACCTCTACATTTTTCGGGGTCTTCTTTTTACCACGGTCGAACTCTCCCTGCAGCAGGGTTACGTAAATATCATTCCTCACGTTTCCTGGAGAAAGTAAAACAGACGATCAGGTGGATGTGCCGAGAGGTTTATGATCCCCGCTCACGGTTTTGGAAGCAAGTAGAATGAACATGACTGTGGCATATGCAGAGCAGTGCCCAGCAAGGAAGACTTTAATCCACCTGGGAGGATGATTTCCGGAAAGCCCATTTTCCTCACGATAGCCGTGCTGCGGTCCACAAAGTGGGGGTAGTCCTTCCTGACTTGGGCGAGATCCCCTGGGAGGAGCTTCAGGGTCACAAACAGCCCTGCCAGCAAACACATCCAGAAATTCAATGAGGCAGACACCAAGAGCACACACCCTACAGACCCCTCACACATCATTTACTTCCCTCAAAACAAAAAGGTCAATTTAACGCGACCCTGTGAAATCACAGAGGGACACGCTGCCTGCGAGCGCTTCATTTTACCCTGGCCTTTGTGATTGACCTCCCGCGTGGCGATGACTTTGTTGAAGACGGCAGTGAGCGGCTCGTTCTCTCCGATGACTCGCGAAGGCATGAGCGGAGACATGATGAGCTGCCTCTGACGGATGTAGGTTTCCATAGCTATCCTGAGCGAGAGGCATAGGGATGAGGATGAGAACAATCAGCCGCCAGCATCTCTGACAGGTGACAAACAAACGATAGAGGAGCGGCAGAAAGGCAACGTGAGGCTTTCTGCTTCTCTTGACAAGATGCGCCATTATCCCTCTGCACACCGAACTCACCTCAACTAACTTCCTAAGACAAAAATCACACACAGTTGTAGTTCTATACTGAGTTTTATAAAGTACAAGATGAGGAACTGTATGGGTGCATTTTAATACAAATTAATTAGCTAATAAAACTGATCAAAGAAAGCTCTTGTGCTTGTTGCTTTCATACTGAATTCAAATGTATTCTGTGACTACAAATGAGTGGACATACTCATGCCAAGTGTTTTGGCCAATTGTTATTTCAACTTCAGTCATTTGTCATAATAAAAAGTCTGCAGGTATGCTGATGGGTGGACATGCTGCACTTTAAATGCAAATGTAAACATGCTAACATTAGTTCAGTGTGTTGGCATGCTAACGTGTGAAATCTAAATCCATATGTCGAGGCTGGAAAGCTCAACAATTTGTTCTGTGGTACGACGACTCTTGTTTTTAAAAAAAAAAGATACAAATAGACTTGTATTTTAGGTTACAAAACCCACATTGTATGCTTAAAATAATCACTTGATACTTGATGAGACCTGAAAAATATTCTGTCCTACAAAAACGTATTCCTGTCTGTACAGAAGAAGAGAGAGTGACACGGTGAGGAGAGACAAACAGAGGATAAACCTCGGCACAATTTGATTTCGATGGCAGGGATCAGTCAAGATATTTTTGGGGCTCTTCCATCTAGGATCCCTGTGAATGTATTATTGTCCTCACCCCCCCACTGTGCGGGAGGTGCTGTGAAAACATGGCCTTGAAGCATGTCTTTGTGGAGAGCTAACACTCGGCACTGCAAAAAGTTTTCACATTTGCCCTTGAAAGGAAGGAGGAACAGTAGAAGTGCATCAACGAAAAAGATGTGGCAGAACGCAGTAAGCAAATATAACTCAAATCCTATTTTGGGTCTTTTTCCATCGCTTGCGTTGAATTGCGTTACGTTACGAAACAAGGCTGAGCCTGTTAACAGTAGAAGAAGTGTGACAGCATCAAGAGACTCACTGCTGAAAGGGGATGAAATGCTGTTTGTCCTCATCATCTGTTTTGCCGTGGGCAATGTCTGTAATGTCCATCACTGCAATGACAGAGACATTAGGTGCATCACAGTAGGGCCACGGACTGAGGGCTAAAACTAATTTACCAGACGTAACACAGATTTCTGGTTACTGCCAAAATACTCAGCAAAATGGGAATTTACCAGTTTTAATAAAAACTGAATCGCTCGTTATCGGGAAACTTTATGTTCCTACTGCTGAAACAGAAGCTGAGTCTGGTGCTGGATCACACTCACCTGTTACACAGCCGGCACAGTAAGACAGACCGTCTGAGGGCTTGCAAATGCCTCTGAATTGTTCATTCCATCCTGCTCTTTTCCTAATTTTTTTTTTCCTGGCAAAGAATGATTTGACTTCTGAGTCAAATGCTTTTTCTGACTCTGGTTTTAGTCCGTTTGCTCGAACACCAGAGGAAACCATTCCTCATAAAATCCACTAATCATCTGGCCAAAAACAAAAAGACCGTCGCTAAGCCAATTTCCAATTTCCACCGACTCCCGTGCCAAGGAAGAGTGGAGGCATTTTCTAGGTCAGAAAGCAGGTGTTCCCATTTCATTCAGCACAAGGAGCCCTCATCTTTTACACCTCGACAGAACTATTCATGCAACGGCGCCATCAGACGGGAGCGGGATTGTTTTTGTTGAACTGACTTTTGTATTGCTTAAAGAAATATTAGGGCATTTGAAAAGCGGCTCACCAGCCACGCCGAACGGTCTCCGCAGACCGCCCGTGTGCTTCTTGCCCTCTTTGAGCTCCATGCTGCCCACTCTGATGATCTGACACACGAGGAAGAGTCGCTGCCTCATTAGGTCGCTGCTGCTCAGGTCCTGGATGCGAAGACAAAGAAAGAGGATTCATTCGCCCAGTGATAAGGTAAGGGAGTGGGATGTACGCATCACTAGCCTGTCAGTTTGTGTATCCACAGGGCTGGAGCTGCAGACCAGATGGCAAATATTACAGGATGAAAGCGGGCAGTTAAACCCTCAAGCATATCACCTTTCCAACAACTTTGTGTGTTTGTTTTTCTGGGTGCTTTTTCAAGCCAGGGGATTCAAGGAGTCTAGTGCTTTCAGGACACAAACACAACCATTAAAATTCAACTCTTTGATTAATGTGTTTTTATCGCATTCAGAGCCAGCCATGCCTGGTGGCACACATGCAGGTTAACACAATGGCTTGTTTGCGGGCGAACTGCTGCCTGTCTCATTAACATAAACAGCAGCAACATAATTGAGGCAAACGTATTCAAATTTTCAAAGATGTGCTGAGAATGTGAACCATTCACTGAAACTTTTAATAAATGAGGAGCAATGCAGTCGCAAATTGTCCCCTTTGTCACAGATTTCAGGCGGCGTTTGGATTGTTCAGACGCGGAGCGGAGGGAACGCAGTCAGTGGGTTGGGATTCAGTTACCGTGAATAGCGCTGGCAGGTTGTTGAGTTTTTCAATTTCTTTAGGCATCCCCATACTGTCCCAGCGCACCAGGAAGTTCTCACTGCATGAATATAAATATGAAACACAGTTAGATATCACATTAACTGAGGCATGAGGGGAAGTAGAAACAAATGTAACCAAAAAACTCTGCATTAAGATGCTTGCATAGTTTGAAAAGCAATTACGTTAGAGCCTATTAATCCCTGTATCACAGATGATATTTGATCTTGACAAATACACAGATAATAGCTGAAAGGCCTGGCTCACTGGCACAACTGAGAGGAACGCAGCCATCGCTCATGTATTAGCTAGATTGTAGTTAGTTATATTCGGTCTATGACTAAAAATTGTCTTTTATTATAAACTACTGCCTTTATACCTCCCCCCGCAGAAAGGTCAGAGGTCAGCTACAGAACAGCACTCGAGAAGCTACAGAGGACTGAATGTATTTAGTTTCATATTTTACACCGTTAAAGCTGCACTGCAGGACTTTTACATACAAATAAATGTTCCATCATATTATAGCCCATTCAAATGGGTTCACACAGCGCTGATGAATATCGGCAGCAGCTAAATCTGTTAGTATTTCAAAGTATTTTTAAACCCAGTATCTATGGCCACGTTCACGCCATACGTTTTACTTCAAAAAGCAATGACTACTTTGCCAGAGTTGAAGCAGGAAGCGACCGTGGCGACGGAGACAGAGGAGGCTACAGCGACGAGGGGTATGGCAGAAAAAAAAAAACAACCTACGACGTGTCCAAGAAAAGTTTCTGACACTCCAGATTAAAAATACAAACTCGCCCTTCGGAGGAAGGATTACAGTCTAAAGAGGAAAGCGATTGATGATGTTTGTGTAATTACTCTCACTGCCAAAGGGGTGGAAGCATTCATAAGTCTTACTTTGTAATCAATTAGATTTTTTATGTTTTAGAAGTTCTTTTAATCGCTTCCATTACTTACGGTAGCACCATTTCTACCCAACTTAAAATAGACACGTTGTGTTTCTACTCCAGCAAGCAGAAGAAGCAGCAGCTTAATAAAGTCTGAAACAAATAGCCTCCCAGCTTTGAGTATTCATTTAAAAGGGTGCTGAAGCTGCTACATCAGAGCTGTGCAGCGCCATGCGGCAATAATGCACCACCTGCAGCCATTATTATTATTCTTCATTCCCATAGTATAATTATGATTCTTCACTTTGTAACTTCAGCCTTAATAAGTGACAAAGTAGAAAGTACTTAGGGTAGTAGAAGGTTTGAACCTTTTTTTTTTTTAAAAATATCTGGTAAATGTTGACATTTGACACATCAGTTAACATCATATTATGGTATTTTTGTGATTAGTTATGCTTTTCTGTGTATCATGCTGGAAGAAACACTACTTTTTCATGTCACATAACATTGCGTAAACATTTTCCGCTTGCTGGGTTCAGAAATGGATTTCTGTGCCCAGGGAGTTGGGGAAACCTTTTTTTTTTTTCGACTACCAGACCAATGCAACAACACCTATGATAACAGCGGCTTACAGGACTTGCTGGTTGCAACGAAAACTCATTGAACAAAATTGGATGAAACTGACAAATAAGCAAAGCTTGGGGCTAACCTGATGAATTCAGACTGGTCGGGGTCATACAGAGACATGAGCAGCTCGGCATCTTCTCCGATGTTGCATACAAAGTTCTTCAGGTTCATGAGCAGACTGTACGTGTGCACTGTGCTGAACAGGGTCTGACGCCTCATTTCCAGGTTCTGCAGCCGCGTCTGCGTGAAAACAAGAGCCCAGGGAGAGCGTTGGACGGGGACATAAAATGAAGCGGACAGGAACTATGGAGTACAACAACTGGTAGTGTCAACAAATCAGAATCGTGCCTTCTCTTCTTGTATCCTGTCATCGACACTGCGGGATGCGGTCTCGTGCGCCCGGAACAGACTGACCGTACTGGTCCGGTCGGGATCCAGCGTGTTCCCCGCTTCATCTCGCACCACCAGGTCCAGCCCCAGAATCCTGAGCAGCGCAGACAGCCACACAGCATCGACTGAGTTTACAGAGTCTCTCTCAGAGCTATGACTCAAGCCTATAAAACTTTACAGCAGTGTTTATGTCAGAAGGCATTTCATTGCGGTACAATAAGGCAGCAGGACTCATACCGGTTTCCGTAATCAATCTTTGCCGTGACTTTCTTTTTCAGCTCTACAAGGTCATCTTTGGGCAGCGTTCCTGACACTATCTGAGATCGATATTCGATAAGGCTGTAGGCCATCTGCTGAACACCCCTGAACAGGGTTGTCTTGTTTGCCTGTCAGATAAAGAGGAATATACTTATTGTAATATAACACAGAGAAGAAAGGGAAAAAAAAATAAGTCATGGTGGTGGAATATAGGAATGTGTGTACTAGACATTGGGAGGCTCAAAAGAAAGAGGAACTCCCCACATACCACAAAGAGCTTGTGCCATATTTGTGCCCATTCCCTCAGAGTAGCCCCGAGCTCCTGCACCAGGGGTAAATCTGCTGGAATGATTATTTCCTGCTGGCTGCCGGCCACAAGAAGAGAATAATGAGATGTTGAGAAAGTGGCTCATCATTCACAGATCATGTCATATAATTTGGACCGACTCACTCTCTGCATTTCTTTACATGATAAGTAGCTGGATGGTTTCCCCACAAAGCCAAGTTAAGCATTAATGAATCCTCATTTACTGAATGACAACGCACCACTACGTTACTGGTTACAAGGCGGGGCAGCAAATCAACAGAAAAGTGGATTATCATCCACATACGAGGATATGATTACTTATACGTGATCTCACCCTATTCCCTCAACTGTAGCCTCCTTCAAGTGGATGTAGGAAGCCGGGAAAATGCCCTGAGGAAACAATGATGTACCGTCAGCAAACATATATATAGTACATACAGTACATGTGTTTATTAGCTTAAGAGTTTTTTTTAACATTTTTATTTCAGTATGTCTCTGATTTTATACAGTTTTCAGCTTTGTCATTTTCGTTACTTTTGACAATGAGGGGACATTTGAATGTGCATTAAATATTACGCTGGAGCGTTTCGGCCATTTCAAAGAAAGGGGGTGCGCAAACTTTCTCTCTCTCTAATTGCTTGCGTAAAGCACTGGTTGTAAGAAAGCAGGCCGCTAATTAAGCCCCTACCTTCTGTGATTTCTTGCGTAGCGTGTAGCCCCTGTACCAGCCTGAGGAGACAGAAATTAATAGAGAAACACACCACAATGAGGGGGGGGTGGACAAGATAAGAGCGCCGACAGTCCCACCTGTCACCAAGACAACGTGGCGGACTCATTTAAATGATTACGTGCCGCATATTGAGTGCCAGCCACTTCGGCATTCCCTCCAAGTTCCCAAGTCAGCTTGTGCCGAACGGGAGGAAAGAGGGATGTGCCGGGTGGAGTGCTGTTCAGCGCCGCTCACCTTCCAGTTTCTCCAGTATGTGCACCGTGTCCCCGACCTGCAGACGCAGCTCCTGCTCGCCGCTGGGATCATAATTGTAGATCGCTGAAAGGGACGGAGCACACACAACATTCAGTGACTGCTGCCAACAGAGAAAAGGCTTTCAGACAACAGCTCGACAAAAGTTTTCGTTCCTCCTCGAGGTCCGTCGGATTACCAAAAAACCCCAAGTCCCTGTACAAATCACTCACAGCATGCAGGAGAGAGCGTGTTTTTTCAAGAGTTTTTGGATCAGAGGTTTGCAGTCACTCCCCGGAACAGGAAACCAATTCGCTTTTGCTTGTCGCGGTGCTTGAACTCGCAAGAGTGGAGGATCTCGATCTCTGAGTTTAACGGCAAAGGGAGAGCGTGTGACGCGGCCGTCTGAAGCATTTTCATTATTCTTAATTGAATCGAATGCCCCGGGGCTGCGTTTAACTGGTGTCTTCAGTGTCGGCCGTGAGAGACAGAGCTTAAGAGGCGATGGCACATCACTTTGAGTTTCTGACAGCATTGCGCCGCGGCGGCCTTCGGTCGCACTCCGCCGAGCACGTCACCTGCGAGCCGTGCCCCTTTCATACATCCAGTTTATTAGGCTAACAGCTTTCCCGGAGGCAGCCCGGGTCCTTTTCCTCTTTAACTCTCTAACCAGGACACGTATGGGAGGGATCACAGAGACGCGCAGACAGACGTTGCAAAAGAGAAACCTTGCCAAACAGCGATGCAGCAACGGTCTTTGTCATGACTTGAGGGAGCTGCAATCGTGCGCAGCCATTCGCTCCCAAGCTGAGATAGAGGAAGTATGAGCAGAGCTCTGCCCTGACTTGCATGGCGATCGTTCTTGTTGCTGGAAGCCAGATTTCACAGCACGCCTCAACTGGCTCAGGTTATCACACCTCTGTCTGAATACCAAACCTCGACAAAGACGCTGAATGCGACTACCCGTCTCTCTGCTCCCTCCTCGCCAACAGACTCGTCTCGCTTTCCATAAAGCAAATTTGCACGGACAGACGTCGCCACAGGGAATCGGTTTTTAGTTTACGCTTTGTTTGTGCGAGCAGCCCCTGGGCTCTGAAAATATTAGGTCAGACTGGCTATGCTGTTAGGATCCCATACAGGTTCCTGTGAATGACGCCTTACTGCGAGATCCCTCATCCAGTCATCAAGAAGGAAAACAAATACCGAAGCCTGCGCAATACAATTTAAGTTTTTCTTACTCGCTTTTTTCTCCCCTTCAGTGAAAGCATGAATTCCCTCACATGCCGCTGTCTCTTCTAAAAACACGAGCCTCGCTGTTATGACCAGAAAGTTCAGTCCTACAATGGCAACACGCTGTGTTGCTTTATTGAGAGAAGACAGTCGCCGCCATCCTGTGAAAGCTCTCAAAAAGCGTATTCATTTTCACCGGGAAATTATTTGTGCTGCGGGGCAACACTGAAAGAAACGTGCGCTGAAGAAATTACATCTGCCCCCGGTCATGCCGAGAGCGACAATGGTCCATTCACCAACTTGACACAGTGTCCAGGCCCGGCGACAGCGTGGCAGTACGCCAGTGGCGGGAGCCCAGCCTGAGCGTGTTGTGATGCCTCGGCTAAAACCAACAGTCTGGGCCTCGGCGGCGCAAGCTCATCTGTGCAACTCCGAGACGCGCGGTCCTCCTCTTAAATGTGAAATACCGAGGCTGCGGCTGCTGTTGTACATCCCAATAAAGCCTCTATCTGCTCCGGTTCAGCTTAATGTGCCTACTAATGGTAAATCATCGTCAGCCTCATTCACTCGGAAGGATTTATCATAGGAGTGGATTAGCCAGCAATTTAAGAACACCGCGGCTGAACAGTTTGAGCAGCTGCTGGCAGCTCATCAAAGTAAATACAATGCAATGAGAGTCTATTGTCCTCATCATTCACCAGGTGTGAAAAGAAGAACATAAACGCATATTCCAAATTATGGCCGTGATAGAACACAAAAACAAACGGGCAAACGCAAAAAAACAAAACAAAAAACAATGCGAGATGCGAGAATCAATCCCCGAATATACAATTGAGAAAGTTGGGTGCACTCCGTTTGTTCTGATTCTCGGCCGACAAAACCCAGCGCAGGAAAGAAATGAACTGATAAAAGTCAGTAATGGGGCAGACGTGTGCCTTGTTGCACACGCGCTCAAAATAACAACCGGCATTTGTGCAGAAAAAGCTTGAACGCAAATCCATTTACAAGCCGAGTTGCGAAAACCCCCCAAAAAAATCCTCACAATGAAACAGGGGCCGCGGTTCACTTGAAACAAAGCGGAGACAGGAATTATGTACAAAAAATGGATTTATTGAGCATTTGTCATAGGTCTTCAGTAAGCTACCATTCAGTGATGCACCATATATCTCTGATACAGCTTGTGTTCAGGCCAACTAATTTCAAGTGCTACCAAAGTAGGGAGAGGTACAGTATCGCTACAAAAAGTCATTAGTTAAAAGCAAGTCTATTAAAGTATGTTTTTGAGCCAACGCTCCTCGGACAGGATGTTTCGAAATATAAAGACCTCAGAAGAGCGGCCTTTCGCCTCCCGTCTACTGTCTAGACAGCCCCAACGATCTGTGGCTCTTAAAACTGCGCTCCAGCTGATAAGTCCTTTTCAGGTTATCCATAAATCAGAATGTTTAATTCTCAAGTTCCAAGCTGAAAAGGGATCAAATTAGACCGGCGGGAGCTCACTCTTTCAATTCTGGTTAAGGACCCTGCTGCAACATTTAACAGAAGGAAAATTGCTACTGCGTTATCTGAAAGGAGGAGGGGGGGCACTTTCTCCAGGTTCATAAAGTAGCAAATGAATTAGTCTGAAATTAAGTTTTAAAAGTCACGATTAACCACCCATCTGGTCAATCCATCAAAACTGAGAACAAGGTCGGTGCTCTCCAAATCACTGGCTGCAATCAGGTTCGGCATTGCAAGAGGAGCAATCAGGGTCGTAATGACTGCAATCAATGGAGGCTGCAAATCGCAACAGCTTTCTATTTGATTTGCGAACAGGATGCCCGTGCAGCACGGAAAGCAGCTCGGGTCATTTCATGGAAGCGCAATGGCTGTTTTACTGCGTGATGTCACCCAGTTCACACCATCAAAGCCAGTACAGGTGTAAGTCAGTGTTTATGACCTGAATGTGAGAGAGTCCCCCAAAGAAAACTCTGGGTTATTACAGGAGGCAGCGGCATTCTAATAATCCTAAATACACTGTTATGTAACCTCTGCAACAAGTAAAACCACAAGGGCCCGCTGCTGTAAATCCAATGTAATAATTCTCAACGATAACATGTTACAGCCCTCCCAATTAAAAAAGCGCACTCTTCCTGTTACTTCGTCAGGATGTTTGAAGACCATGATGGATGATGGAGTGGGACAGTAAAAGAGCGTCCTCCTACATTCATCTGCTACACCTTAAAACCTGAGTTTATGATGTTTACGTGTGAGGAGGATTTACAACGTGAAAATTTGCTCGGTAGCCAATCATGGTCCAATGTGCAGGCCCGATGCCTCCAGCAAGGTGGTGTTCAACTTTTAATGAATTTGCTTATTCAAAGTTTTCATTTTTTTAATGAGGGAAGAGAAGCAAGTATGTTTTTATACATTTTTTCAGACAATCCTTGAAACCGCCTGTGACATTGTCGCACAACAATTCGATGAACCAGACATATTTTATTCCGCACATTTTTTGTCTTCAACAAAACCTGGCACCTACATCGCCCACGATGCCAGGAGTGGCTTGTGCAGCCTAGGACCTCGTCAATTCTTTCACGATCTACACCCACACATTTTCTTTTTTTTTTTTCCCCCCACTATGTTCAAATCTGTAGTCTTCACTCCCAACCGTCGCTGACTCAGGTAACATCACTTGAGGTGATTCATGAGACTTCGCACAGCTCCTTCTGGAGCCCCAAAAGGCTTTCAGCAGCTTTCTTCACATATGCAGTCGTGATCCCCAGCACCTCCAAACGCACTTGATGTGAAAAATAGGTAGAGCTCCCCTTTTAACTCCCTGGATTACAGTTATTCAGGGAAGGAATCTGTGGGCCACAAATGCGCGTGTAATGTTCGCATAAGCTGTCACTGCAAAAATGGGAAGCTTTATCTTGGTTGCGTTAAAATTAATGTGAGCATTTACACGAGCGCTCATTAGAGAGACCTTGCCCTGAAATTTAATTAAGCCGCAGGATGCCATTATGGATGCAAATAATGTAAAAACGGAGATGCAATAAAGCAAACTAACCAGGGTGTGCACATGTTGTGCGCCCGCCGACTTTGTCGCTTCCCCTTCAGGACGGGGGGAAAAAAAATTATGAAGCCATCCTATTATGACGGTGTCAAAAAACTTCTGCGTAAATGCTTGTGATATCTTAAGCCCCATATTATCCACATTTCCCTGTTAGTTAGCATGATATGGCTGATATCATCAGAAACCTTGTGATCTCTTCTTTCATCCCAAAACGCGGCTGCCTGTGTTTGAGCGCAGCCCGGGCTGACTAATCGGATTAAAAATGTAAGACCTAGTGCAGGGTCCGATGCCATCTTGGGGATTAAGTACAGTGTTAGTGACTGCTGCCCTGTTTCTGAGGCGAGTGGCAGGAGAACGGCACCGTCGACGGAATCAAGCAGCGAGACAGCTTTGAATGCCATACTGGGATCTAAAGGGATTAAGACAAAAAAAATCTCAACATCAGCTGCTAAAACAAGGTCATACATGACCGGGAGGGGTGGTGGCTGGGGGGGTTGTGCTGCAGAATACTTAATACAGTATCTATCTGAGCTCATGGGTTAAAAATGTTTGTTTTTTTAAGTCACACAACAGCAGCAGAGCACGAGACGTTATCCGCAAAAAGCCGAGATAAAGACGGTGGGAGGATCCAGGTTGGAACACATAGCCGAGTTATTTTCACACCCATTCCGGGGGGAAAAAAAGAAAAGTACACACTGGGGTTTTCTTCAGGTGTGACACATCTGCTGAACACCAGGAAGCTCTGTCATTGCGAGGAGCTTTTAGGGGGGGGAGTCCGGACTGAAACCTGTGGCCGGTCCGCTGGAAAGTCGCACGTTTGCCTTGAGGGTGTGGAGGCGTACCTGATACCACGCACACACGCGCGCGCGCACACACACACACACACACACACACACACACACACACACACACACACACACACACACACACACACACACACACACTGCTGCGCAGGTGACGGGGCCACGCCTCGTTACGAGCGAAAAAAATGGTTCAACTAAAAAGTTCAAAAGGAACCTGCGTTTGAGTGACCGTAGCTCACACGGATACAGGGAAGAGCCGGAAGGCGAATTACACTCTCTCATCTCACACACGGCTCGGTCGCAGCAGCGGCTGCCATGCGGGCCCCCACGGGAGCACTTTGGGGGGTGGGGGGGTGTTTAAGGGACCTTCCGGCGGAGCGAGCGTTGGTTTAAGTTAAGTGCAACTTGCACAAGTCCGCTCGGGGAGAGGGAGCACAACAGCGACTGGTACGCTCATTGGACTCTTGGCTCAATTCCATTTTTCCCTTCACCACCTCACCGAGTCATTACGCATTACAACCAAACTCAGCGCGGAGGTTAAATAGCAACTTCCGTGGATTAAGACGGAGTTGGTGAAAACTCACTTTGCGTTCACGCCCCGCATCAAAGTCGCCAGTAACTTCTCTGAGCCCCCCCCTCCTTCCCCCTTGAAGTTGAGTGTAGTTGCTGGGAGTTCACTCGGCGAGCCCTTCCACTCGCAAAGCGCAGCGCAGCAAAAATTCGCCAACTTACCCACTCCGTACTTCTCTTTTTTGGTGGGGATCCAGCGTGTCATGGCGGGGAGAGGTGTGGGGTCGGCCGAGGGAATAAATAACTATGTACAAGTGCTGAACGAGGACGGGCGGTGCGCTCCTGCTCGTACCGAGGTCTACAGTTCCGCCATCATGACTTGTGAGCGGGGAGGGGAGAGGACGGGATAGGCGTGAACCGCGAGCTTCACAAACTACCCCCCCAAACACCACCGACACCACCACCACCACCACCACCCCACCCACAACAACACACACCCCCACTACAGGGCAGACGCTCGTGTCATCAGGGGCCTGTCTCTGGGAGGCACCAGTCAGTTGATACCTGCGACGACGTAACGATTCCTCATAAATCCTTAAATGAGCTCAAATTGAATTTAGGGAAATTGCAGCTGGACTGACTGCCCCCCCCACACACACACACACACACACACACACACACACTCATTTGGCTTCAAGGACTCCTGATGGTGTTCACTACAGTTTTACAACCGCTGACGCGCAATCGAGAGGAAAATAATTATTCGAAAGCCGAGCTGAAAATCACCGAAGTGTCATAAATAAATTATCGCCAGGTTATTGTTTTTAATTTAAAATGAGATTGAATTGCAAACTCCGCGCCGCTGCTCCCGCTGAATGATTTAAAGGCGACCTGCTGCATTCTGAGGGAGCATAAATGAACTGGACCAGGGACATATTTCACATTTACGTCGTCACAAGTGCTGTATGCGCAGACCATTCCATACATGCAACAGCAAATAATTGTTTAGAAAAGCGCAGAGTGGAGCCAAAACAATTGCGTTGAAATCCATCATCGGGGCTGTTGGCTTTAATTTAAATGTCATTTCATCATGGCCGGTATGTCACAAATAAAGCTCACCCCCTCCCTCCCTGTGCAGTGAAGTAATTTACAGCTGCTGGCTGAGACCTGCTGGTAGCCCACTTAGCCTTTTGTTTGTGTGTGTGTGTGTGTGTGTGTGTGTGTGTGTGTGTGTGTGTGTGTGTGTGTGTGTGTGTGTGTGTGTGTGTGTGTGTGTGTGTGTGTGTGTGTGTGTGTGTGTGTGTGTGTGTGTGTGTGTGTGTGTGTGTGTGTGTGTGTGTGTGTGTGTGTGTGTGTGTGTGTGTGTGTGTGTGTGTGTGTGTGTGTGTTTCTGCAGCAACCGGCCAGCCAAATGGTGCTGTCAATAATGTTCATCCATCCACTGCTTTGTTGTTTCCTTTGACAGGATGATGTCCATTTCTTCCATCTATTGTGAGGCGAACCTTTAAAACACAGCTTTGTGGTGAATTAGTGCTAACACAACACAAGAGAATGTGACTGAAAGCCATCATTGAATCTTATTATTTTTGCAAGGGACAGAAATATTGAGCACACAGCCAATGCAAGACAGCATTGTGGGATGTTTTTAATGGCTAAATCTATAAAAAGAAAAGTGTTGTTTTTTTTTTAAAATTCCTTCAGATAAAAACATTTTGAATCGTTGCCTTTGTAACAGAAATACAAAAAAAATCACTTTGCAGCTATACATATAATTTCCAGGGTTATGACTGGAGCTGCTGCTCACTATTCTTGTGACCTATTTCTGGCTGAGCTGGAAGAGTGCTTGCTGAATTTTTGAATGTATTGTATGGGTGCTTCAGATCTGCTCATGCCCTTTTCACCTCTCATTTTCCTCATTCCTTTGGCAAAATCTTCACACTTCATATCAAATGTGAAGCCTTCCTTTTGGGCCACCAAAACTTAAAAAAACAATCAAATCTGCAAAAAGGAATACAATATTGCCATCACCTGACTGTTTTGTGCTATTGCATACAGTAAACTTGTGTTACATTCTGTAGCGGCATAGCATTTTTTTAATGACTGGTTTTACCACATAACTCCTCAACCAGCAGCATCTGTTCTGGCCTCGGTGTGTGAGATAGCTTGGCAAGCAGAGCCAAACTTGAGTTCATATGGAGTTGAACTCCCTATAAGTGATAGGAGTAGACAGACTTGAGTCTTCACAGGAAATCCCCACTCCTCTCATCTTTTAATTTATATCAGAGTGTCTTGTGCAGCTCTCATTAAAGCTGGATTTGGAGCCAAACAGTTGATGCAGTGCATGGTGCAGGGATATGGGAGTTCAGCAAGTGAGAAAGTGTGGTGCCGAAGGAAAGGGCTGTTTGACGGTCAGATAAAGCCGTGAAAATATTCTTAGCGTACACATAAACAGGTAATGGATTTTTTTTTTTTTTGCTAGGCATTGTTTTAGGGTGGTTAAAACATGTTTTTTGCTGACCCCAGCAGTACATGGCTCAGCATCTCCTCTCTGTTTCTCCAAAGTGGGAGCGCACAGACCAAACTCTGCTGCAGGTAGTGAACTGACTACACACCTCAGACAATCCCCAATTCAAATAACCTGTACTGTTCCTTTAAGTGTTCCAGAGGACTTCTTTGACAGCCATGTTATGACCACTCAGAAACTCATTAAAAAACATCAATTGAAATATCATTAACATGACAGCCGGAAATTACATGATTCATATGACTGAATAATTTCTGGGTGCAATGTTTATCCTCATTGTATACAGAACTTTTTCAGTGATATGAACTCATGCCCCTGAGCAGATCACTTAATTGCTTTCATGTAATTCAAAATCATTGAATACTACTGATTATTCATCTCCACCATCCACCATCCTGCATTCTAGAGCATCTGATTAGCGTTTGTGTGTTTTATTTTTACGGGATGCACAAAGATGAAGCATATTGAGCATCCATATGTATGAAATGTACCATATAAATGAAACTTGACCCGACTCTACTCTTATTAAGTGGCTCGCATTACTAAACTCAGTGAACTGTGAATTCCTATTATGTGAGGAACTACAATGGTTTAGAGCCTTCTGAGTGGTAGGGCTCTAAACACAGGTCGTAGCCCCTGCTGAGGTGTTCAGTTCCTGGGACAAAAACAGACAAAAGGCCTAATGGATTTATGGGTCCACTGCCAGGACCACATGACGCCGGAGGCAAATTGGGCCTGAGCATCCACCTGGCTGTCTGGCAGCAGAATCAGGTAAAAGCAATGCCGCGCAGACAGGTCAATGCACTATCTGACTCAACATCCCGGGGCAGAAGTTAATTTGCAGTTGACTTTTGGTGCATGAAGGCATATCCAAACTTTTCTACTTTCACAGAATGTTATATAAAAGATGTATTTTTCCAGCTCTTGCTCTGTGAAGTCAGATCTGGTACATGTGTCACTGTGCAATGATGCAAGCGGTCAGCATTTTTCTGTACATGAATTCCTGTACATTTGCTCTGCTATCTTTTGATGTTATGTTGAGATAAAGTATGCAATCGTGCACAGAAAGGTTTCACTTGCCCCCCCAGCCTCAGTATATGCAGACAGCAGAACATATGTAGTGTGAATACATGTGATAACAGAATCAGTTCTCAGCAGGTAAGTTAGCACATTTATATCCATAAGTCTAACATCTCAGTTTTAGGTTGTGATGCACGACAAAGGATGTACCCAGAGGCTTTTCTATTTGTCTCCATCTGACTCAGTGAAGCATCCTTTGTAACACTATTGTGGGTATGTACACCAGGAGAAGCAATTACCTATTTTTAGAGTGCCACATCTTTAAATTAAATAGTCTGTTGCCTTCTGTCTTCCAGCCTGACGCAAAGGCTCATTCAACAGATGCTTTTAATTAAGCGGTTCTCTGAGATCAGCAGAGGGAGCCACAACTCTTATCTGAGACTTACTTTTTTTGTGGAGACAAAGCTTGGCTGTGTGACCATCAGAAAGGCAGTCTGCAGCATGACTACCCACTCCGCAGTTTGGATCACAGCCTGGGCAGTCTGAGAGGAGTGAACAAACCCCACCTACAATTTAAAAACATTATCAGGGTGAATAGTGCTTCCCTCAAGGTGAAGGTATCATCTTCCAAAAGACATGGAAAGCATTAACTGGGTTTTTGATTCTAGTCCCTACTCTGTTTTTCTATTTCTAGTACTATTATAAACATAGTACAAAGTACAAGCAGTGTTGCTGATATTCTGACAGATCATATTTCTGACAAAACCAGTGTATTCTATATCTTCCTGAAATGTAATATGCTTGCTTGCTATTGTTGTAATGGAAAGCTGATATTCTTTTCCTAATGTGGCAGGGGATGACATTAAGTTATATCTGGCACTGGCCCTCCATGCTCATGGCTTTTCAAGATCACTGACCCAGAATATTACTTTTAATTCAGCAAATAGGAACAATTACAATTATCAGCATGGTTGGTACTCTTTGCCAGCCCTGCATTGTGATTGTGCTATATAAAGCTATAATATTCCAGCAGATCTCCTGATTAATGTAAACATCAGGAATGATAAAAAGCCATTCCTACACTGTGTGTGTGTGCAAAACAACACTATCATTTCCATACTTTACCTTCTTGTCAGCCTATTTCAGCACTGACCGGTGTATTTGGCAAAAGACCAAATTATTAGCCGGCTTATGCTCCAGCCAACTCCAGCGGTCTTTTCTCATACTTCCTGTCACTCTCCCTCCTCTCAACCAGTGACTTTCTTTTCTCTTCTTTTTGTGTGTTTTTGTCCAGCTTTTGTTCAGGAACCTGAGGTTTTAAAAACATTTTAACATCTATGACAGACTAGAAGAAAATTGGTGGTAAAATCTGAAAATGCAGCAGAGAGCAGTGAACATGCTAGTCTTCACAACAAACAGCGGCTGCTTTCAACTTTAACAAACAGGCATGCTGGTGGTTATGAAATGTATATATTGCAGCAGTAAATAACAGAGATGGTCGCAAAAAATACTTGATAAAACAACAATATCATGGGAGAAATACTGTAAAATTCAGTGCAGGTTTGTTTTTATTTTAAGGCAGTAAGGGAACGTGCAATCACCTGGCTAGGAGTCCTTAAATAGTGTGTGCAGGCCAGTTATAATGCTGAGCCCTGTGCAGACAGTGTTTTGTGAGTGTCGGGCACACCAGTCTGTAGATGTGCTGTTGAATACTAGGAATAGATGAATGTCATTTGCTGAATTTTTTTCATATCTGACAAAGATGTTGAAAACAGTTGATACAGAGAGTCATATTCAGATGTGATGCTATAATCTCTGAAGCCACAGAGCATAATGTGTTACTTACTATACTCATCCTGAATGTAGGAGTCAGACCCAGACAGTTTTACACTGAAAACAATTTTAGGGTAACTGTACAATACTGACACTTGTTTTTCTTATCTGCAGGAAACTCAGCTGCTGCCCATGTTTCCTGCTACACCTTCAGCTCTTTCATCAAATCACTGGTGCATCTGGGAGGTCTCAGTGGACCTCAGTGATGGGCTTCCCTCTCTCTGACATTGTCATGCCCACAAGAGGGAAAGGGTTATAAGACTTATATACAAGTCCGTTCACAATCCAAATATGACAGGTGAAACGGGGGGTGAAATTCAATATCTGAAAGATGAAAGGCAATAAAAAATAATACAGCTTCTCCTTGATATGCTGCTTTTACAGGGTGTCTGTGTCCCATTGTGCCCTGAGACACACCAACACATAAAATACCCCCACACACATACACTGCCCTGCAAGCGTCCTCTAACTGTATGCAACACGAGTGACACGTATGAGGACCTATGGGAGTGTCTACTGGTGGTTTTGAGCATTTATTGGAGAGTGCTCTATCACTGCTCCTGCATTCCTCTGCAGGCAGTTCGTGCATTTAAATCTGGCTAACAGTATATCATTAGTGCACTTTTAATCAATAAGGAAACACTTACAATATTGCCATCTCTTTGAGTGGTGAGAGGTGGGTGTAAGCAGGGCCAAATTCCTTGCAAAGTAGCATTTCTAATGATTAAAGTGAGTGCTCCATTGGACCGGCTCTAGTCTTACAGTAATAGCTGAGAGCAACAGGAGGAGGATAATGTAGTCTAGCGCAGGGCGGGGTAAACAGAGAGCAAGGAGGATGGAGAGGGAACAGAGGAGATTGCATACTGCGTGGTTCAGGGCATTGCCTTGACACATGCAAGATTGGTGAGTCAAACAGGAGCTCCTGCCTCACATCCACTGGGGTTTTTGTCTAAATCTGTGTGAGAGAGTAGAAGACAGAAAGACTGTGAGTGTGTGTGTGTGTGTGTGTGTGTGTTTGTTTGTTTCTGGGCTTTGTTATTATGATAGGGATTGCATCTCTGAAGATGCCCAAAGGAATCCACCAGTCTCTCCACCTCTTTCCTTGCTAAAACACAGTCTGTCCTCTGTCAAGGTTTAGTGCAGTGAGACACTTATCTCTCCCTGACTGGTCCTCAAGCTCTCTCTTTCCCTAATGAAATAATGAAATTGCTTTCTCTGCCCCCCCCCAAACACACACACCACCACCACCACCCCCGCCCCCGTGTCTTGCTGTCCTGTGAGTTGACACTTGGCCAGATTCTTTGGTGCAGCAGACTAGGTGAGTCATGACGGTTTGAGTGCGCCCTGATTTATGGACAGTGATGTGGATGAGGGTGAGGCAGCAGCAAAAATACTGGAGTCAGCTCACTGATCGCACAGAGACTCGGCACATTAGGACAGGACAACCTGCTGACTTCAGATAAAGACAAAAACGCCAAAGTAATTCATCTCTTTTGGACTCGTCTTCAGTTTAACCAAATCAATAGAAATCTAATGAGGCTTTGTTGGTAGATCATGTTGACAGCGTGAAGCTTAATTCTGCCTGTTTCACAACGTGATGCAGTGATTCTTTTTTTTCTTCTTTTTTTCATTGGTTTTGGGATCATTTGCTAAAAACAAAAAATTTAACTAAAACAATCGGGACATCCTGACTTTGCTGGTTTGCTGCAGCCCTCCCCTCCAGTCAGATTTATCAATATGGACGGAGACAAGCGCTCATTGCCTGCCATCTATGTACTTTTCCATTAAGCCTGATTAGCATTCCATCGAGAAGGGGATATTTTGTTGTAAACCCTGAATGAAAAAGGCGCCCAAGGCTAAATAGCAAGTAAGAATCTCTATGCTTGCTTGTGAAAATGAGTCACCGAGCATGGACATTGAATATCATTTTCTTCTAATTGGTTTATTTGTGCTAAATATGGCTTGACTTTGACACTTCATCATCAAGTGTTACTGTTATTTAAATGCAAATGAAAAGCCTGGGGCCAGCTCTTGGTTGACAGGGCTTCAAGGCTTTATTGGGGTTCAATGCAGCACATCATGGACTTAAAGCACTCAGTGAGGACTTGAAGTAAGGCATTTCAAACTGGGTATTTCACCTTTGCACAGGCATGTTTTGGTGGCAGTACAGCAGGGGTTTGCAAACAAATCCTCACAAAGCAGAATTTCTCCTCCAGACACACCCCATCTTTGTCAATTAATTGATTAGCTTTTAAGCTGTTAAGTTTCTTTGCCGGTACAGTGCACCTGTGTGTATACATGCTATGAGTCATTCAAATTTATCATACAAGCTAGGTTCACCAACATGTCTGATTTCAAGGGATTCACGTTTGGTTTGAATGAGACAAACATCTCTGTATATAGAGCACCGGAGATCCTTGAGATACAGACGAGCAGGTGTTTGTAAAGCTAAACTTTTTTATCGGTTTCTTTCCCATTTTTCTCTTCAGCCTCCACCTGCTCTTCTTTTTCAGTTTCTTCCTCCTCCTCCTTTTCACCCTCTTCATCACCCTCTTCATCTTTCTTTTCACCGTCATCCTCTTCTTGAGGTTGGCACTCCTCTCCTCCTTGCTCCTCGTCTTCTTTTGCTTCATCCTCTGCCTCTCCCTCTTCATTACCAAAATCGTGTGAGGGGGGAGAAAAGTTAGAATTACCTTATGGGTACGCACATGCACATGTTAGTTAAACAAAATTACCACACTAACCTTGTTCATCTACTTCTTCCTCTTCTTGTTTTTCCTCCTCCTTTTCTTCCACCTCCTCCTCCTCTTCTACCTCCTCCTTCTCCTCTTCTCCTTCATCTTCCTCTGCCTCCCCCTCCTTCTGCTCTCCCTGCTCCTCCTCCTCCTCCTCTCCCTCCTTCTCTACTTCTTCCACCTGCTCTTCCTCCTCTTCCTGAGGAGGGCTGGCCTCCGCCTGCTGTGCTTGGCTTGCGGATATTGTCTCCTCTGTGGAAAGTGATGAAGCATACAAGCGGGAGCTCAGCAGGTACGGAGCTGCAGAGCTCAGCTGAGATTGCATGGAGACCTGTGTTCTTCCATAAGATGGAACAGCATACATGGCTTGGGAGTAAGCACCGACAGACCCTGAAGTTGCCACACTTAAACGGTTCTCTTCTCCTTCCAGGAGCTTCCTATTGGAATAAGACAGACATGTAAGAAAATACTTAACTTTTCATAAGGGTGGCATTTAAACACAAATATTATAATACAACAGGGAAAGCAGATGGAAGAATCAAAACTTCATTTATTTGACTACTTACCTGTAGGCTGCAATTTCAATGTCCAAGGCCATCTTCACATTCAAGAGGTCCTGATAATCTTTCAAGTAACGAGCCATGTCATTCTTATTTGCCCTCAACTCTTCTTCCAATTGACTTATTGTATCCTGTATAGAAAAAATTAAGCGGGATGTTAGTGGTACATCATAGACTGGATGGAAATTCCAATAACTGGTCACATAACTTTTCACATTGGCTGTCTGAGTCATCTCAAAAAGGTGTATTTCTGTTCCTCACCTGCAGAGCAGAGATCTCAGCACTCTGTTTGTCCTCTACTTCCTGCAGTTGGTTTTCCAAAGCTTGGTTCATCTCACGGCAGGCATCAATCTCCAGTGTCCTGGCTTTGAGGAGCTGGCGATATTCTCCAGCCTCATCTTTGGCATGTTTTGCGCTCTCAATGTTGCGAGCAGAGCCGACTGTCATCACATTCATCTTGTTGCAGAACCAGGCTTCGGCTGACTGAAGGTTGCGTTGCGCCACCTTCTCATACTGCACTCGGATGTCACGGAGAGCAGCAGATAGGTCAGGTTTGGTGACCTCCATCTCCACTGACACCTCTGCGCTGTACTGAATTTGGGCCTGCAGCTCGGCAATCTCACTCTCACAGAGGCGCTTCAGGAAAGCCAACTCATCCAGCAGGGTTCCAACTCTTTTCTCAAGCTCAGCCTGGCCCAGGGCAGCTTCATCTGCTCCCTTCCTGGCATCCAAGAGTCTGCCCTCTGCTTCGGTTCTAGTGAGCACTTCATCTTCATAGCGTTTTTCCAGGTTCTTCAGCACACTCTCCATCTCATCTCTGTGATCCTGGGCTGCTTGCTTCTCATGGCGAGCCTCTTCTACAGCAGCATGGAGCTGGCGGATCTCATGCTCATAAAGGGCCCGAAGGTTGGATGGCTCTGTCTGCCTCTGCCTGAGCAGCAGAAGTTCAGTCTCCAGCAACTTGTTCTGCTGCTCCAGCTCATGGACACGCTCAATGAAGCTTGCAAAGCGGTCGTTCAGGCCCTGCAGTTCAGCCTTCTCCTGGGTCCTTACTGTTTTGAACTCAGAGCTGACCTGGGCTGCTTGGTCAAGGCGTAACTCAGTAGCAGCTGCAGACACTGGAGCAGAAAGCATAGAGGAGTAGCTGGAGGATACTCTGGCGTGTGTTGGATAACTTCTGCGTGAGGATGCATAGGAAAGTATCGGGGCCGAGTGGCTGGAGTAGGCAGCCCTTGATCCTATTCCTCCACCAGCTCCATATCCTGCACCACGTACCACCACTCTCCTCTTGTAAGAAGAGGGGAAGTAAGGGTCATAGCCAGAGGAAGTCATGACTGCAGAGAGGCACAGGCTGCGCTATGTCTAGCAATGTAGCTAGGCTGACTGCACAGTGCATCTGCATTATTCCGGCTTTTATAGGGGCAGTAATGACTGTGACGTAAGCTATTTTTTTGCAGGCATGCTGACAGAAGGAATTGATAATGGTGCCAGCCAGTCTCAGCCAAGGAAGAGAAGGGGTGGGGTGAATGAGTGCGGGAGGGGTGGGGGTGGAGAGAAGGCGGGGACAAGCAATGAAGCAACAAGGGACTGCAACAGACAGGGTCACTGAGGACAAAAACAGTATACTGTTACTCCTAAAAACTGCAGAAGTTGTTAAAAATTGCCACCAAAATCCTGACAAAGACATAATGTATCTGTCATGTAACTGTGCAAACTGTGGAAATGCTGCATGATGGAAAAGGGGGAGGAAAGCCACCTTCTGTAAAAGATGACACTGCTCAGATAATTTTGCATCATCTGTCTGCTGATTGGAAAGAAGAATATTGATGAAAATATCACTGTGATGTATATATCCATATCAAATACCACATGAAATCAATACAGGGCAAAGCAGGGATGAGGATGTCACAGTTTGGAAGAACCTGTCAATTAAAAAAAAAACCTTCAGTTTCACAGAAAACACTTTACGGTAGCATAATAAGAGTTTGCCCTCTAGTGGTCAGCCATTTACCATGCAAGATACACATAAAAATGCTTTTTATGACTTTACAAGATATTGTACCCTACATTATTCCCTGATTCAGGCATCATAAACAACTTATTTAACCTAATGTTTCAGGGACTAGTTTGTGCCGTACATTTTGTAAAAAATTGTGCACTAGTTGTAGTATATATAGAGATATGTTGCAAGATTGAAGGAAAACAGCCCTTCATGATGAAAATTTGGGTGTGTCCAGACTGCAGATGCCCATCCTTGAACAGCAAAAGCTGTCCTATAGTGGTAATGCAGGCTGCTGATTTTCTCACCTTTGTACTTAAATGATATCATTATATACACCATTATAATGCATTATAAAGTCAATATCTGCATTTTAACATATTTGAACAGGTTTGAAAACTTGTCCTCAGAATTGACAAATGCACATTAAAAATACTTCATTAAAATGTAATTTAGTGTATACGTTTGGATTTGTTTCTCTTCAATTCGCTGCAATTAGTAACTTAAAACAGTTTACTTTTGGTGGTAAATAACGTTTCAGTGCTGTGTGTGATGATGGTGCGGTTTCACCCTATATTATGCGACATGATTGGTCACGTGAACACACACACAGCGTATTGACCAACGAGAGACGATTTTGCTACTTGGCGGGTTGCAAGCGCAAATGTCGCGCTGTGACGCAAGCGTCTTCACGTTAACAACAACAAAGGATGATGGATAAATGAAGTTTCAAACTTGCTTTGTGCGTCGTGTCCACTAGTGACCGCAGTGTTTTGGGGTTTGCATGCCCCTTTGCCGTGATAGCAATGTTACAAATGCCGTTATAAGGGGAATGAACGGTAAGTCACCCAGGTTTGCAAGTGATGGTCATCCAGTGAAACAGTAGCTAACGTTAGCTCATGTCATGGGTCGGCTAATATCTGCTAATTGGAGATGTAATGCGAGCTGTTAGCATGTTGAATCTGCTAGCCCGTTAGGATAATACATTTGTCACCTGCTGTCGAGAGCTGTGGTTGAATTATTCACCGGTGAATTCATACAAGCTCAGGGCAAACGGCATCAAAGTCTCACAATAGAGCTAAGCTAACCGGGCTAAAACTGAAGCGAGGCATTGGAAATGTTAGCGTGGCGGTTTGAAGACCTTCTCGTCAGCTGCCTCCGCTACGCTGCATCTCTCTGCTGAGTGAGGGTTAGTTAACTCGAGAGGCCCACTCAGCATTACACAGACTGAATGAATAATTGAGAGACTTTTGAAGACGAGGAAGTCGACTGGCTTTGGTAAATGACAGAGTTGGCAGAAGCAGTGTGGGGCAGTCTTGTTATGTGACTGTTGTTTGGACATTTTCTCGTTCACTTGATGTCTTTCCTCATTATATCTTTCTTTTCTCGGTTTCCATACAATTCAATAGATCAATTCAAAGTCTGCCAACCGTGAGAGTGGAAGCTCCGCTTTCCTGATACTAAAATGGTAAGGCTTTTTATTATTGTATTCATCCTCGGAGGGTCTTTGTTTTGTCCTTTACTGCTCTCACCAGCCCCGCTTCCCGACTTATACATCTGCTCGATAAAATGTTTTGCCTCTTTTTCTTTGTGTTTTTCATTTCCAGATTCGCATAGCAGCGCTGAATGCTGCTGCATCTGCTGCAGACGAGTCTCAAGACCCCTTGAGGAGTAACAAAAGTCAGACGAAAGAGGCTCAGGTACTGGGCCTTCTGAATAAGAATGAATCGTCAGTATGTGGCATCGCCACAGATGTAGTCGCTTTCCCCTGCAGAATTATTGAGTTGTTTTTTTTGGTTTCTGTCCACAGGAAGCCGAGGCTTTTGCTTTGTATCACAAAGCTTTAGATCTTCAAAAACATGACAAGTTTGAGGAGTCCAGCAAAGCCTATCATGAGCTTCTCAAAACTCCACTGCTCAAAGAGGTGAAGTATCACACAGTATATAGTCCTGTCAAGGCTGTCAAAATATTGTTGTTAATATAGTTGCACAAAACACCCTCATTTTTTTGGTATCTGTGATATATTTAAGAGCAGTGTAATACTCTCATGTAATCACAGTCATGCACAGTGAGGAGGAGCGGTAGCTTTGTTACAGACTAATTCTGCATGTTTCTGTTAATTGGCTGCCAAGACTAGAGTTTCAAATTTAGCTTTGTCTTAGCACAAACCCTGTCCAGGTACAGCTACTCCATGTGTCATCATTCATGTTCATATAACGGCCTATGGGGAATCTACATCACACGGTTTGGTGCCAAATTTGATGTATCCTCTCATATTTTAGGCCATGCCCTCAGATGATCAGAGGGTGGGTCTCAAGTACCCTGGACTGATGTTGAAATACTCTACTTTTAAAAACTTGGCCAGTATGGCTGCGTCGCGGGATGACCTGGAGACAGCCATGGAGTTTTACTTGGAGGTAAAACAATAACAAATTGCTCGTTTAACACTTCATTTGCACCGCTTTGTGCAAATAAATGTGGATTTTAAATGCACATGCACTCAGTGTTCCTACCATGTTGGACCATGCACCTCTGTTCTCTTCTCAGGCCGTTATGTTGGACTCCACCGACGTGAACATGTGGTACAAAATCGGCCTGGTGGCCGTGCGGCTGGTGCGCATCCCTCTGGCCCGACACGCCTTTGAGGAGGGACTGCACTGTAACCCAGATCACTGGCCCTGTCTGGACAACCTCATAACTATTCTTTACACGCTCAGTGACTACACCTGTGTGTATTACATCATCATAAGCTCTTTGCTTTGTATCCGCTGTCATTGGCCAGCGAGAGCTCGAGTACAGAAGGAGAACTGAAATGTTGTCTGCTTTTGTTTTTCTAGGCTGTTTGTATTTCATCGCCAAAGCCCTGGAGAAGGATCACTGTTACACCAAAGGCCTGGTGCTGAAGGAGAAAATCTTTGAGGAGCAGCCCTGTCTGAAGAGGGACACAATGCAGATGTTCACGAAATGGTGAAGCCGGCTCACTTTGTATTCCTACCGCGGTTCAGAATGTGCTCCCGCTGCGGCTCCATGCTTTCCCATCACTGACGGACCGCTGCGCCGTGCTGTGGGTTGTTTGCAGCGACATGTCCATTCACTATGTGGAAGTGGAGGAAGACGAGCGCAAATCCATCGTGGAGGAGGCCCTGGAGATCCGGAAACGCAGGCAGGCGCTCTCTCACTGCGAACCAAAACCCGACCTTGTCCTGATTCAGCCCATCCGCTGCCTGTCGTGAGTGCTCTGCTTTAACGTCTCTGGGAATATACTGTTACTGAAATTCTGTTTTTGAACCTTTTACCACGGAGATGTGTAATATCTGATTCTGCCATAAATCAGAGACACCCCTTGTAATATTAATGAACTGTTTTTTTTCAATCCCAGATGGAAGCATTTGGGTGAAAGCCTCCTTGCAATGTACAGACATCAGACCACATGTGAGCCACCACGTCCAAGTCTTGGACGCAGGATTGACTTGTCGGAGTACAGTGACCCAAACTTCCCCAAGAACCTTCCACAGCCCAGTAGTCCTGTCAGTATGGGCCAGACCACGGTGCTGAGCAGCAGCCCCAGCTCCTCCCTGCCGCCAGTGGCCCTCTCTGAGCCAATAATGCTGCCCCAGCCTGGCGCTCAACTTCAGATTACCCCGAGTCAGACCACTGTGGAGATCACCACCTCTGCTCCCCCTGTCGGTTAGTTGTTTGTAAAGGTTACTCCCATTTTTGCCTGCACGAGTATGAGTGTTCCTAAACTTTTGTAGAAACTCTACATCCATTTACTACCAAGATTAAATGTTTTTTTCGATCCTACTGTATGTTCACAGCTACAGCAATGGATGTTTCGCTGGCAGATAAAGTGAAGAAAGCGCCGAAAAGGAAACGCGGGATGGAAGATAGTGGGGAGACGGCCAAGAGGCGCTCAGCGCGAGTTAGGAACACAAAATGCAAGAAGGAAGAGAAGATTGATTTTCAGGAACTGCTTTTTAAATATCTACCTTCCAGGTAGCTTACACTAGACCTAAGATATTATCCATAAATTTATACGCCATCATAGTGCTTCACATTTAAATTCCATTTTGCTTTTTGTCTCAGGCTAAAGAAATTTGATCCTGATAATGATGATGAGAGTCTGAGTAATCTTGAGGCGCAGTGTGATGGGAAGGAGGACGTCCAGCCTCTTCATGGGAGCCGCTTGCCCGTTGACTCGATTGAATACATGGAATCTGGTAATGTGGTGCATCCAGGATATGGAGTTACAATACATGGCTGTGCTATGCTGCTGTTTCTGCCGTATTAAGAAAGTGTGTGTTCCTCTCTGCAGAGCAACAAGATGTCCACAGCTTCCTGCTCAATAATATGAGCAACGGTGGCACACTGGACCTGATGCTGCGCTATCTGAAAGCAGTGGGGCAGAAGTTCATGCAGGAGTGGCCTCGGGGGCTGACGGCGGTCGTACTGGAAGTCTATCAGACCTGGAGGAAGCACAGCAGCGGTCTTCCCAACCCTTTGCTGCGGGACTGCAGCAACCAACACATCCGGGTAAATGACATTTAAACACAGTGTATTGATTATTAGGTGTGGGTTTTGTTGCTGAATGTGCAGACACATTCAATGTTGAGCACTTTGTAAATAATGTTTGTAAAAAGTACTAAACGTGGGTTATTTTTATTAAGGAAAAAAAATTGTATTTTTTTAAGGAATTCACCAGAGTGTGCTATGAAACGGCAAATCTCTGTGTTGTGTGCATCTTCAAGATTGTGTTTTCTTGTTTGTGAGAGTTAATGCACTGGTGTTATGCTAGATAATGCTGACTTCTCGACTTTGTATTTTCTGGGTGGAGGAACAAAATGATGCATCACAATACAACTATAGTCCTTCATCAAAATGAGCCTCACATTCTGCACCTGACGTAACCTCTAATAAGTATTTACATCTGCTCCGTGTACAGGAAATGTTGGCGATGAGCTTAGCGTGTATGGAGCTGCAGTTGGAGCAATGGTTACACAAAAAAGGGAAGATTGGTGAGTACCAGTGAGCAAACCACAGGATTTATTAAAGTACTGAGCTGTACTGTGTCAGTATTTTGAACTAACATGGAATCCACAGCTGCTGCAAAATTTGGACGGAAATGTTTTAAATGTCACTGTAGCATTTGTGCATTTTAAAAATGGAAGTGATTTTCCATAAAGGGGTACTTTTGGAAAATTCTAAGGTCACTGTGGGGAGCTGCATGGTTCCACCTGGCTTGTTATCATATTTTCTCTCCTTGTCTAGTCTCCCCAAGAAGAAATAGCATTGGACCCGGCAGTGACACAGCCGACTCCGAATTCCCTGGGCAGCACTTCCAGGGTGATTTATTGCTGCTGTCCTTAGGCTCGTCCCAAAGAGACCTCTTTGAGGATGACTGGCTGGATGTCATGGTTCGTGTCTACTGGCTCAAGGCGCGATTCTTGGCCCTACAGGTAGGGTCTTTTTTTTTTTTTTTTTTTCTTTTTTGCTCACGTTTTATTCCATGAGCCCTTACCACTCGGCCCAGCCACACGTTTGTCCTTCTTGTCTCTTGTCAGGGAGACATGGAGTTGGCACTGGAAGGCTATGATGTCTGTGTAGGCCTGCTGCAGAGCAAACCAAAGTCCCCTGAAGGGAAGCATTACACCATCAACCTGCCCAACCTACGTGCTGATGCAGCGATCTCGGTGGAGGAGGTCAGCGTAACCCATATTTGCAGTTTATTATTATAATTACTTTTATGCAAATTTCCCCATGTTTTCATGACTTCTGAAAAGGAAAAGTTTCCCAGCCATACTGTACAATTAAACACAAAGGAGCTATTTAGCAAACAAAACAGTTATTCTCTTGATAATTTTTTGTAGCATAATCGTAAGTTATTTTTAATACTGCAGTATTGGCATGTGCCCCAAAGGCTTCTAGCTGTTATGACCGTGAGTTTCATTTTGGGCTTCCTTTTTTCTCGCTGTCAGATCGACAAGAGGCTGAAGTCCCTGGAGCGTTGTCAGTCTTTGGAGGAGATCCAGCGACTGTTTGAGTCTGCAGATTTTCAGTCCGTTGTGCGTCTGCTGCAGCCCACTCTTAATTACGGCAGCAGGAGTAAACCTCTGGAGTTTGTGAGCTCAGCGCCGGAGCGGCCCGCTCAGCTGATGCTGCTGCAGGTTAGATATGCTACAACAACGACTGAGCCTAGATGTCTTTGGAGATTTGTGCGACGGCTGACACTTCCCATTCTCTGTCTTAGAACTCGCTGTTGAGGCTGCAGGACTACCAGCAGTGTTTGGAGTGCAGCGAACTGGCTCTGAATGAAGCCCTGCAGCAGCTCAACTCTGCTTCGCACAGCTCTCCCCCGAGCAAGGAGGAATGGGTCAGCACCATCGGCACATTGCTGGACGGCATCGAGGTCTGCTTCACCAAAGACTCGGAGCTTCTGAGCAACGTACCCCACTTCTCCAGTATGGCTCGGCTGGCAAACAACCTGATTCAGGTTAGGAGGCAGCTCAAAACAAGACCTTCCTAACGAAATGGTTAAAGTGATACTTTAATAAGGAACTGATAAGCCCTTTGTGGAATTTTATTTTCTCATATGGTTGCTGTTGTGTTTTCAGCTGATCGATCTGAGCATGACCATTTCCGACGACCCAAAGGAGCCTTATTTCTTCTCGGTCCTGCCTTGGATTATACTGTATCACATCATCAAACACGAGGAGGCCGCTTTCGACTGTATGCTTCGGCAGCACATGTCTGTCGGGGATGAAGAAGGTTTGTTGCCTCCTCGTTTTCAGGCCGTCAGTTTTCCCTCGCTGTTTATGCCGCGGCAGTCGTTACAGTGAGTGACCCTATTAAGTCTCATTTTCAGATGACTCAGACACTCCTATGCTGCCCTCCTCCCTGATGCTCCTGAACACAGCTCACGAGTATCTCGGCCGCCGCTCCTTGTGCTGCAGCTCAGACGGTGCACTCCTCAAGTTCTTTGTAAGTTTGTTCTGCGCAGCTACTGTGCTCTGACCAAGGTCAATTTGTAAATGTGCAGTTTGCAGAAAGAGCTTCACTTTTTACGTTTTGCCGTAGGTTAAAGTTTTGGAAAAGGAGTTTGCGGCCGCTCCCGGCAATGACTCTCATCCCTACAAAGAGGAGCTGGAGATGGCATTGGAGCAGTGCTTCTTCTGCCTATATGCCTACCCCAGTAAGAAGAGCAAGGCCCGCTACCTTGACGACCACTCATCTCCACAGGTCAAACACTCAGATGCTGCTAAAAGTCTGTCTCATCACTTAGTTTATTATTCGTTATTAGTTTAAGTTTATTATTATTGAAGGTTTCGGTTCAGTCACTCCTCCACTCACTGCAATCAGTTAATAATGTGGCATTTGTTCCCTTTAGGAGCTATGTCGCTGCAAGGATTCTTTGTGAATAGCTAGAATTGGTCTAAATCTCCAAATTGAAAACAACTCTGATCACATACTACCAGGCAACTTTGTGCCTGCAGCCTATGGTTGCTTATATTTTTGTAATGCCCTTGTCCATCCAGCAGGTGGGTGTCATTCCCACAGTTGTGTGTCGGTGCATTAAGATGACGAGCGTTCCGACTGTAATTACCCAACAGTACAGTGCAAGAGAATGGAGAGTCCCCAGGAGACCTCGTTACCACTAATTTGCCGTGTCGCCGGGTGTCACACTCTACCACGATGCGCAAATGCACTCATGTTTCCTCTGGAACTCACGTGCGCTTCGCAGGTGGAGCTGCAGTGGAGCGACGCCCTCTTCATGTTCCGGTATTTCAAACCAAAGTCGCTGCCCGAGTTTGACAGCTATAAGACGAGCACCGTGTCCGCAGAGCTGGCTAATCTGCTGAGGAGGTTCGCTGGCATCGCGCCCCCGAGTGAAGCGCCCACCCTCACCATGGATGAAGTGGCTGCCTACATCGAGGGCATGACAGAAAAGGTCAGTCAGTGGGCCCACACTGAATGTGAGTCAGACGTGCTGAACAGTATCTTCATTACCACGCGCCAGTGACAGCGGTGATGTTGGCATTACTCAAGAATTAATATATTCATATGCTAAATATGGCAAAGTACATTAGTATCTTTTTGTTAAGATTCTTTCAGTCCATACTACACATTATATAATGTGAGTCTGCAGAAACAAGGAGGTAAACTGCAGTTTGAATGGTTGGCAGAAGGTGCTAATTCTAATCTAAGTCTCGCTTTGCCTTCAACTTCACTTCATTTGCAACTTTCAACTGCGAACGATGATTCTGGCCGAAATGTAAATTTTTGTTTTCTTTCTTCCTTTCTTTAAGGCCCCGTGCCTTCCTGAGCAAAGTGCTCCTGCACCTCCAGTCATTAATGAGCTCTACTACCTGCTGGCTGATTACCATTTCAAGAACAAGGAGCAGTCCAAAGCCATCAAGTTCTATATGCACGACATCTGCGTGTGTCCCAACAGGTAGCTCATTAAGTGTGAGAGAGAGTGTGTCGATGCTTGTGTGATCACAAAACACAAACTTAACTATGTTTGTTCTGAATATTAGCAAATATGCGCGTGTGGGGTTCGGTGTCTTGTGCTTCACAACGATGCATCGAGCGCAGTGACTTTACCAGAGGGCATCTTTCCTCAGGTTTGACTCCTGGGCAGGAATGGCTTTAGCTCGGGCCAGCCGAATCCAGGACAAGCTCAACTCCAATGAGCTGAAAAGTGACATTCCCATCTGGAAGCACTCCCAGGCGGTGTTGAACTGCTTCAAGAGGGCCCTGGAGATAGACGGCTCCAACCTGTCCCTGTGGATCGAGTACGGCACCATTTCATATGCCCTGCACTCGTTTGCTTCGCGGCAGCTCAAGCAGTGGCACAACGAGCTCCCCGCTGAGGTGGTTAAACAGGTGAGGCGCGCGTTAACATGAGCAGAATTATCCCGTTGGCTTACGTTAGCTCCGCTTACGTGTCACATTTTCCCCGTGCGACTTAAAAAAAGATGTCACATTGTGTCACTTTTGCCTGTCACGCACGCAAATTGATCTGCCGCCTTGAGCCAAATTACTCACGAGGGCTCCGCTGCTGATTTCAGATGGAAGAAAGGAGAGACTCCATGTTGGAGACAGCGTTTCAGTGTTTCCAGGGTGCCTCCCGATGTGAGGGCGACAGTGATGAAGAAGAGTGGCTCATTCACTACATGCTGGGGAAAATCGCAGAGAAACGCAAACAGCCTCCAGTGGAGTATCTGCAGCTTTACAAAAAGGTACACAGCTGTGGAGACTTCAGGCTGCTCATTGATCCAGTGAATCCAGCCAGTAATTTCTATTGAATCATGAACTGCTCTGGTGTTCATTTACTCAGCCAGCAGCTTAAGTGTGTTAGTTTGTAATAGTGGACCAAAAGAAAAAAAATATAAAAAATGTGTTGACTGGAACCTGTGCTCAAGGATATCTCCACTGATTTCAACTTTCCACCATCCTGATTGTCCTGTTCCTGTTTATTATTCTATTTCCACAGTGCTGACTGATTTGGATTACATTCGTAGTAGATGTGTTGCTTTCTTGCAGGGCAGGTACAGAAATACGGGTTTCAGGTTTAAGAAGTGATTTCCAGCAAATCCCCAGCACAGTAATACGCATAATGCAAAGTGACCTGCACCCCGAGGTCTGCGTCTTTCAAATCAATCCTGAAGGCTGGAGTCTTGATTAAACAATTCATATTCTTTCTCCACGCTAGTTTTTAATTATCTGAAAACTTCCCTGATAAAACCAGATAATTTCTCAGCACTTCTGTGCCACGGACAGAAAATCCATGGAGGCCATTCAAATAGAAGCCCAGGGAAATAAAAAGCTCAGCTGAAAATGATTGGAATAATTTTAAGGTTGATTGCAGACATTTTTCTTGCTCTTGGTGTTGTTTCATAATCCACCTACAGGATTCCCCCCCCCAACAAGAACAATCTATGGAGTTAGTCATAGCTCTGTTGTTCTGAGTGGATCAGTGGAGGCAGATGGAACCTGTATGACACACGGTGTCATGGAGGGCAGCGTGAACGTAGCGAACCCTGATGTCAGCACACATGCTGTAGCTGTCTTCTGCTCCTCATCAACCCTCCCAGCTTCTGTTTCACAAGTTCAGTAGTTTATTTTTATTATCAGATGGTCGAGTGGAGTTTTTGACTGCCTCCTCTCTGCATTTACAGGCGGCGGACTTTCTGCATGAAGAAGCTGCCAGGTACCCCCGGAAAATCCATTACCACAATCCTCCTGACCTGGCCATGGAGGCCCTGGAGGTAAACTACCTGTGGCATCTAGTCGTTAGATGTCTCGTCACATCGCTGCAGTCCTCTGCTAGATAACCTTCTGAAAGCATTCACACTCAAAGACACTGTCCACGTACTGTACCTGTGGACCGCTAAACCTCTATTTTTTTTCTCATCTCTTCTAGTTGCATTTCCGTTTGAGCGCCACCATCCTAAAGCTGCTCGAGGCCGCTGAGCCTGATCTGGAGCACGAACTCTTGTTCGGTTTGCTGGTTGAGGCAGCCACAGGGCCATTTGCGAGGGGGGAAGAGAAGAGTATGCCGAGCATGCCAAGGACCAACGAAAAGTAAGCTTCATAAATAAAACCTGGCAAGTGTTGTGACGGAACCACTTTGCGGCCGAACGCTCATTCACAACATTTCTCTTGATCCGTTGCAGGGAGAAACCCCCCTCCATGATGGATGAAGACTTTAATTGCTCATCAGTTTGCATAGGGAATGTCCTTAGCTCCTCCCTTCCATCAGTTGCCACCCCAGGTCTGACATCCCCTCCTTACGTGGCCACGCCATTTGACCACGATTACGCCAAACGCAAAACACTCCGACGGCAGCAGTGGCAGCAGCAGCGGCATGAGGAGCAGCAGGCTGATGGTACAGTCCCAGTCCTAGGCACTGTCTCTGGGGTCGGGCTCTTTGGCCTTTCTGCACTGGGACAGGAAGCCCACTGGGGAGTGCTCAGGTTGCTAATCACCATGCTTAATGGCTTCGGTTTTAGTTACAATGATCCCCACGCACTGGGTGATTGGGATGTGGTGAAATGGGCAATATGGCTACTGATTATTTGACTAATTTAACGTGGCTGACAAAACGGCGCCGTCGAAACAAACGGAGTCGAAGATTGAGTGCATTAGGGCCTGTGTGTGCGTGTGCGTGCGCTGTAATAACATCCATTACTAGCGGCTGCCTTGTTGCTGGTCTTATTTTCTTTTATTACCAACCATCTCGCCCTCTCCTAATGTGTCAGTCGCTGCTTTGTCGTACCTCCCTTACGCTCTTAACCTCACGGAGACGTGTGTGCAGCGTCGGCGGCGTGCGTGTTCCAGCCTTGATTAGCCGCAGCAACATCTGCAAGTCCTCAACACTCCCGATTGTTGCCTCGCTGTGTTCGGTCGGTTAAACGGAGCGGCTCGCGTCGTCAGACATCGCAGGTAATAATCGGGAGTGCGTTTCAAATAATAACCGAGCGGCTGTTTCACTGGTTTCAAATTTATCAGCAGGCACCTTCCTTATTAATATAACCTTTACTGAATCAGGTAATTTGCTGCGATCTGAATCTCTGACTAGAAGAGATCCAGATAACGGGCCTAGCTTTGTGTGCTCAGAGCAGTTTGACATGACTGCTGTGATGAACAGGCATGTTTTCAGTGTAAGACGGCCCGCAGAGGATTGTGGGTTGTGGTGTTTTTTTTTCATGATGTTGGATATATAAAAATGAGTGATAGTGTGCTGGATGTACACGGTTGCTTTTAACAATGCACATCCGGTACAATGAACAGTATGGCTGAGCGTTTGTTTCGTGCACACTAACTACCTTTTTATATAAGCTCTCGCTCTGGCAGTGCATGGTGCAGTCATAACAGCCTCTGCCTGAATGTCTGAGAAGACGCTTTCAAGTGCGCCTGAGAAAGATTTTTGTTGTGTTTTTAATTGTGTCACCCAGATGTCGGCATTAGCCAAGAACGTGCTCGGAGCCTGGATTTCAATTTCAGGAACCGAGTCAACGTTTTTCAGGAGCTTTTACTCTGTGCAGGTTAAACAGCAGCCCCCCCCCCCAAAAAAAACGCTGTGAGAAAATCAGCGACATCCGTTCACCCACCCCACCCCCCATGTGTCCTGTTTAGATTGAATGTGCAAATAATGCAGCCATATTGCCCATGTTGCCAGTTTTGTCACCCTTTCCAGATTCCTT
Source organism: Psettodes erumei (assembly GCA_016785225.1). Taxonomy (NCBI): domain Eukaryota; kingdom Metazoa; phylum Chordata; class Actinopteri; order Pleuronectiformes; family Psettodidae; genus Psettodes; species Psettodes erumei. The sequence continues at coordinate 3,676,631 of JAFBJZ010000781.1, forward strand.
CCTACCTACCTACCTACCTGCCTGCCTGCTACCTCTTTGCCTGCTTGCTTTTTACCACCTGCTTTGCCATTTATATGCATGTAGTTCTAATGGGGTGAATGTCTTCACGGCTGGACAAAGCCAGTCCCTTTATCACGATCCACTAAACTGTCCGGTGTATCACGCGGTCGCAATTTTATCTGAGTTTGGTGTGGGCTTAATTTGGAGAGGGGAAAAAAAGGAAACCAAGTCAAACTCCCCAGAGACATTTCAAAATCTCCTCTGAATCATGTGTTTTCTGTTTTCCACTAATTGGATATAATTTCCAATTATGGCCAGTTAGTGAGAAAAATGTCAAATCAGGAAGAATGTGGCTGGCCTGAGACTGAAGTCAGAAAATACCCCACCATGCACATGTTTGCTCGTTGGTGTCCGATCTCTCTGGCTTGAGTCCTGCTTTAAAGCACATGGAGGTGGTCGGACTGTAGGGCCGGATTCAGACACGCTCTTACCACATCTGGGGAGGAGGAAAAAAATGCTCCTTTCTTGATCTCCTGTTCATCATCCACAGCTCTTCAACTCGGGCTTCTTTACCATGGGTTCCCTTTGTGTCGCTGCTCTGTTGACGGCGGAACAGGAGATCACCCAATCGGGCAAAATAACAGCAGCCCGTGTGATGCTTTTTTTTAAAAAAACAAAACAATTATTTCTCAGGGTTATGTTTTTTTTGCCACGTTGCTGCAGAAGCAGCTTTAGGTTCTGTCAGCTGCTTGCATCTCAGAGCCCGGTCTTAATTTTCAGGCTTGGGGAGAGTGCTGCTGATCATGAGAGAAACCAAACTATGCCAGACCATTGAAATGACCCCCAAGCACTTGCGCTGTGCATTTTGCGTGGTCTCACAGAGAGGAAACGTGTCTGAATCAGGTTCTACAGTTTCGAGGGAGTGGCGTTTCTCTCTCTACTCCTTCGCCAAGCAAAGTGAGTGATTTTGAAGGCAGTTGCAGATAACTTCTTTTTTTTTTTTTACTAAGTTTTGGAGGTGCATTATTTGCTTGATTATATTTTAAAACCAGCTCCCCGTATCTTCAACAGCCTCACCCGAGTTTGACCATGATTACTGCCTGCCCAGGTCTTCAATGTGGCTGGCTTCCCTGAATGGTACTGAACTTCAAACCCACCAGACTCTTTAAGAGGCTATGTCTTTAACTCAAAGTCAGTCGTGTTCTACTAGGAAGCACTGAATACTGAAAAGTCCCGTGTGTGCATTATTCTCTGAACTAGCAAAAAAAAAAAAAAAAAAAAAATCTGATGCCCTCTTCATTCTGTTATTTACCGTTCCCCGCAAGGGGACCTTTTATTTATTTATTTATTTACTTATTTTTTTGCTGATGCTGCACAACATGGCAATTAAGACTAATGCTGGCATTTTAGTTTTGGACCACTTACAAAAACAATCTGTATTTCCCTTTAACAGTGAGTCATTAGTAATGCACTAATAAGGATTACTGGCTCATGACCTGTTTTGGTTTCAGAATTATTTTGTACTACCCCACCCCTTTCCAACACACACACACACACGTTACAATAGGGATTTTTTGCCTTTTAAGAACAAGTCACCGTCCAGCATGCTGAAACAGTGTGCAGTTGCACATCCTGGATAACTGGTTGCAATTTAGCCAGTGACTTATCTGCCAATGAGAGCTTATCCCACCTGATATTACAGTTTGAAAGAGGCATGTATTACCCCACTTTTTGGCGAGGAAAATTATATGTGAATTTATCCTTAATGTCCCACAGGCTAAGGTTATTTGTCTCGATCTGCAGCCGTGCAGTTGGCGGCATGACCCGTGTTTTGTTTTTGTTTTGGCAGAGCGTAGTCAGGACAGCGAGGTGGTGATGCTGTCCGACTCCAACTCCACCCAGGACGCCTTCACAGACCCCGCCAGCTCTCAAGACAGCAGCCACAAACCCGCCTCCGCCAAAGTCAGCTCATTATCATCAGAAAGTACGACCCCTGTGAAGGATGGGCAGCACGCCTCCGAGGACACGGGTACGTTGGGATTCAGATAATGGGGCGCGTTCGAGCTGTGCGTTCGAGCTGTACGTTCACGTTACATTTCACAGAGATTACAGTGGATTCCTTTGCTAACCCAGCTTCACAGCAGAAAGTATCAACCTAAAGACTTCTACCTTTCCTGGCTAGCCCACCTGTGTGCTCGCTTATCTTCATTTCAGGCCTCACAGATGGTCTGCCTGTGGCTTGCAACTGCACAAGTTTGCTTGTACACTTTCTGTGCTTCCTCTGATGTAATGAACAAGCTCCAGATAACGTAGCTAGCTAGTTACTTGGATAATTGACATTAGCTGCCTTCGTCTTTCTCCTAAAATCTTAAATTTCAATCCGACATCAGCATCACGTGGAGAGCCAGCCGGCATCCAGACCGAAGAGAAAATTATCCAGGAAGTAGTGGAAGCCGTGGTGGTGACCCTCCCTGAGGCCTCAGCCCCCAAGGCCTCTTGGGACCCATGTCCTCATCCTCTTCCTGTCCCGGCCACCCCTCCGAAGCCAGCCCCCTCTCAACAAGTCGCTCCTCAGACGCTGGCCAGCGAGGGAAAGAAGAAGCCGGAGCCCCCCGCCGAGGTGATCGAAGTGCCCAAGGCCCTGCCCGCAGAGCGCGTCGACCAGAGGCGGATGCTGTTGGAAATGTGCGTCCGTTCGCTCTTCCTCTGCCTCAGCCGCTTCCCGCAGCACTACAAGAGTCTCTATCGCCTGGCCTTCTTCTACACCAACAGCAAGACACATCAGGTCAGTCCAGCCTTTGTAACTCATAGTGCTAGTCCACTCTCATTGTATTTCAAAGGTCAGGCCAACCATTAAACCCAAGCCATACACCTATAATCAGTACCCCCTGCCATTAATGGTGACTTTTACAGGAGACGAGCCCTCCTGAAAATTCCCCACAATTTCCTCAGAAATCACACAGACCTTTTGCATTGACAATTACGGTGACAGGCGCATCGGAGCTGTGACGGCCGTTTCGCACCTCTGTCAGGATTTTCTTTTGGGCCCTTCGTGAGCTCTGGGGTGATACGTGAGCTGCTGAAACAGCCTGTGCTTGGCAATAAGGCTCCGTGGGCAGAGGTGTGTGTGGGTGGTAGCGCAGTGCTCGCTCAGCCGGATTGGCGCAGGGGAGTCTTGAGCTTTACTGCGGTGGCATCCTGTCAGCGCTCTGTTTGCCGGACCTTTTAAAATTCAACCTTTGTCTTTACTCTGCTCAGTGGTCAGATTTTATATTTTGCAATATGCTTATCTAACCTCGGGGTATTGCAAGAGATAAAGATTATTTTTTTAAAATTCTATATTATATTAGCAATCAAAACCTCAAAATTAATAAGTTCAAGATGGATAATTTCCTTGAAGCTCAGTTAAATGTAGAATGATGGAGAATTGATCGAGGCTTACACAGTTGGCAAGGTTTCCCTCAGCTTTTTCCTCCAGTGGAGTTTTCAGCCGCCTGCCTGGATGCAAGCGAACGCTCCCTGGCAGTGATGACACGGCGTCTCGATGCGATCCTGGTGACACCGGTTGCTTCCTCGCAGCCTGACACATCCAGCGTTAAAAGCCTCTGTGTCACCTTTCTGCTCTCAGGAAAACTGCTCCGCTCACATTATCACCCCTCTAAAGACGGACGGAGACGGAGCCTGTAATTTCATGCTATAGGCTAATGGGATTGTGAAAGATCACTTGAAAGGAGCGTTAGCTTGCTCTCTTTTGAGAGAGGGCACCTGCAGAGACACGGGTTTGTGAGTCATCACGCTGCGAGAAGAGCGTTGCGTTTTCCTGATTACAAATGAGCATCTTTTTTTTTCAGAATTTACCCACTGCATGCTAAGATGCATCTGTTGGTTCATCATTTCTGTCATCATTTCAGTCTGCTCTGATGAAGCAGGGATACCCCCTTCAGTATCCTCATTAGGAATTCTGTTGTGTTATGTATAGCAAAATTTACATGCAAATGTATGTGCCCCCCCCCCATTCATATATTTATTTATTTCCTGACACAGAACCTACAGTGGGCCCGAGATGTGTTGCTAGGAAGCAGTGTCCCATGGCAACAGCTGAAGCACATGCCAGCACAAGGACTTTTCTGTGAAAGAAACAAGACGAACCTGTTCAATGTAAGTCAGAGTTCATCGTGTCCACATGTTTGCCCCCCCCCGCTCTTCATACATCGGCCTGTCACCACATTCTGCTCTAATCACCAGATTCCTCTACAGTAACACCCAAAATTGTTCAGATCTCAGTAATATTTTTTTTATTTACGTTTCACTTGACTGACTTGTGACACGGTGTCTGCGCTGTTTCTCAAAGTAAGTCCCGTGTGAGTTCTGCGGGGAAGATCTGGCACGCTGATGAATGTTCAGGCGTGCCCGAGCGAATGTGAGGGGAAAGTCCTACAGGTGATCTAATGGCTCAATGCAACATTGTCAGAAAGCGCAGTACCTTCTTAAAGGTGCTGACAAATAAAGAGGAAAATCTCCATAGCTATAAATAAATCTTATTTACTTTAACCTCAGGTGTGACATTCAGAAAGAGCCAACAAAGATTCTCTGTTCTAGTTCTGTTCTCTAGTAGGCTATGATATTCACCATACTTTCTGCATGGGAGCAGCTAATGTGGACTCCCCAGAGGAGGAGCCTGTGAGGCACTGAAGTGTGTCCCCCTCACCCTGGCGACTAATGATGTGTCCGTGTTCGCCATGAGTGAGCGACTGGCGTGCTGCAGTCAGGATTATGCTACACACATTCACGTAATTTGCTTTGACGCGGAAGAATCGGTTTTAAATATGGCTCACTGGAGACAAGCGCGGCTGTAAATTGAATCACACAGTGCGAGATTGTGGGATTGCAAGGCCTCGGTTGGTTTCCACCGGAGGAGATGGCCATTTGCATCCGTCATCTCTTTTGCATTTTACTTTATTCACTTCTTTCAACCTAAAGAAGATATTATGTCATTTCACCGCATGCACAAATTGGCTTGCTTTTGAATTTGTTCCTCGTGGGATTTGTCAAAGCCCGAACGCTCTGTCTTTTGTTACGTATCGGATAACTCGAGCAGAATGTCCCATCAGATCAGCATTGGTCTGTTATCGGGGTATATTTTGGAGGCTGTAGAGTGAAATGCTGACTCCAGAAGGCTTCTGCTAAACAGGCTGTGGAAGGGATGTGGGCCAGGTCTGAGCTGGAGGAGAGCTCTGCAGTGCTCTGGCTCCCACTGGGTTCTCGCAGAGCCCCTTCTGGAGGCAAACCTGCCACACTGGCATACCAACTGTTGGAGCTTTACTGTTCTCTGCAATCCGAGCCCACTCTCTCAACTCATAGGTCCGTGCAAACCTTTCGAAACAATAGATCAAGCATGCCGGTCGTTGTTCAGCGTACAGTCTTTGTCAGGAAGAGGTGAGTTTTAAACCAGAACCTTTAATCTGTATGCTTTTGGAATGTCAGTCTGGACTGACAGCTCACTAATCACCCTAATCATGTTGTTGTTTGATGAATACTCACATTGTGCGCGTTTAAGCCACAAATGGACACAGTGCGTCGATCACCTCGCACCTCGATGTGGAGGAGACTTGGCGGTCAGCTGAGCGCGCACGTCACTGAGCTCCCTAATGTAGGTCGTGATGGCCTACTTCTGCCTCTTGCTTTGGCTGGGTCACATTAACTGGGACCTGCATTAAGTAACCTATATACCGCTGATCAGACACGTTCCAGACGACACCGCGCTGCATGTTCGGCTGGAGCCGCCGACGTGGCTGTCAGCAAAAAGCACTTTCCACGACGGCCAGCTGCCTTTAATAAACTAACTGTAGTAATGCAGTGTTACTCAAGTGGACTCATAATGACTGAAGGAATCCAGGGGGATATTTCCAGACTCAGCTTACTGGAGGGGTTTGGACTGGTTGGCCACTTTGGCGTTACAGATGATGGCATGTATGTTTATAATCCGTTCTCACTGCTCTGGTCTCGTATTAAAGCCCTGTGTCCAGTATGTACAGTGTCTGCTTTTCGAAGACTTACATTGCTATTTTAAAATATTACCTTCCTCTTAAATTCCCTGACCCCCCTCGCGCCGCGGGCAGATTATTATAGATTACTGTTGGGTGATCGCGTGGAGTCCCCGTGTGTTCACCCGGGCGTGGCGTTACGCCCCCCTCCAAAAAAAAAAAAAAAAATGGACGAACCGGAGAAGACCGCTGAGTTTGTAGCTGTCCCGGTCCTGTGTAACTTTTCAGCGGACGTGTGTTGAGCTGACGCAGTTAAGCAGTGAGCTAAGTCACCCGCCCCCCTAACAGACAGGCCCCGGCGTCTCCCCGTGTTAAAGTTCAGGCAGCATTGTTGGGAACAATTACACTTTCGTGACTTCCCTCGGTGCGATGCATGACTCAAACGTGTGTGTGTGTGTGTGTGTGTGTGTGTGTGTGTGCAGCTGTGTGCTGTAGGTGGAGCTCCACTCAGGAGAACCTTTTGTTTTTTTCCCTTCTTTTTTCTCTCAGGGGAGGAGTGTTTCCCCGGTGAACACGTCTAGTAGAAGTTGATATTTTGATTTACGCGTTGGAGGGTTAACCCTGGCTGCCCGAGCGTTCCTCTGCTCTGGGTTCGGCCGAGGTTTACCTTTTTCCGCGTTGTTGTTGTTTTCCCCTCACTCACGCGACAGGAAGCAGGGGGAAACGAGGTGTGTTTGCTGAGCATGTTTATAGTGAGCGGCTGGAGGGACCCGACCAGAGTTGAGAGAGATGAGAGGAAGAAGGTGAGGGCTGTGTTGAGGCAGCACTGTTCTCCAGCATGAACTGTATCTGCCTCTGTTTGTTGGTTAGCTTGTTTTTTTTCTGGTGGGGGCTTTCCCACTCTTCGTGTGCCATCCTCTCCACACATCCCGCTAACGCTTGTGCCGTCGCTGGGTTAATTTTTCAGCCACTTTGTGTTCTTTTTCCTGTTGCTCGGTCCTCGGGGCGCTCGGGCTCTCCCCCTCCCCCTGGCTTCCACTCTCTCTCTCTCTCTCTCTCTCTCTCTCTCTCTCTCTCTCCGCCGCACTCGTTCCGTTTCCTCGTCGCTCCCTCACTCCTCTGTTTGTGTGCGTGCATCGTGTGGGCGTGCGCGGGTGGGCGGAGCTTCTCCGCTTGCTTCCGATTCGCTGGCAGAAGCCTGCGAGGGTTGGATGTATGCTGTGTTGTAGTGCGAGAGAAAGCGAGGGAGGGGATGGGTGTGCGCGTGTGTTTGTGTGTGTGTGTTTGGGGGGGGGACTCCAGCAAGCTGAGGTCAGGGGAAGAGCAGAGATGGAGTGCGTGGGTGTTTTTGTTTTGAGATGGCAGTGTTTGAAAGCAGGAGGGGAACGAGCCAGCGTGTCCGTCAGCGGCACACTGAGCTTATAGGCCGTGACTCCAGTGCTGTCCCTCCCATTGCCAAGGCAGCTGCCATTCTCCTCCTCCTCCTCCTCCTCTTCTTCTTCTTCTTCTTCTTCTTCTCCTTCTTCTATTCCTGCCCTGCCGTGTGCAGCTGTGCTTCCTTCTTCTCCTCCCCTGCTGCTCTCGCTGCCCTGGCACCCAAATGCAGCCCACCCCTTGCTCTCAGAGCGTGAGCCTCTTTCAGGGTGGAGGCGCCGCTAGGGCTGCTGGTGCTGCTGCCGCCGCCAGCAGGAAACTACCCAAGCGAATACTAACACAGGTGCTGTGGAGTAGCTTTCTTTGGTGATGGTGAGTCGCTTACTCTCTTTTCCTTCTGACTTGTACAAAACCGAGGCACAAGTTTGTGTGTTTTTCCCTGTTGTGAGTCATTTTGTCGGAGTCGGCGTTGGAGTGGGTTCCTCTTGAATCAGCGTTGCTCCTGCAGAATGGCACAGAACTGCAAACTACTCAACATTCGGGTGTCTGCATGTCTGGTCCACTGATGCAGAGAAGAGCGTAGAAAGATGGGAAGTGAAACCACTCTCCGGCCGGGTAACCAGCCATCTCGGTGCCTTGATCTGAAGTTGCAGCTGGCTGACGGAACAGTGAAATCATAGTAGCCAGAAAGGTGTAGCAGCGGCTGCTGGTTGCCACAAGACGTAGTAACGAACAGTTTGTGCAACTTCCCCGCAGCTAGTATATTTGGAACCGCGCCGTTCCCGTCGCTGATGGAATGTTGAGACATGAGTAGACGGAGTGGATGAGGCGGCAGGTCGAGGATTTCCCTGCAAAGGTGCAAACAGCAAGCCAGCACGTTGTTTTGGCTCACAAGGAAGTGGAGGGCAGTCAGTACGTACGTTGCTCTCTGTGATACTTGAATGACTGATAAGGATTACTTTATGATGTGGCGTGTCCACTTACTAATTCAACAAATCATTTTGAACCGGAAAGATCGCGTCCCTCGTGGCCCAGGGGATTCTCCTGTCGTGTATTTGTCCTGTGTTCATCTCTTGTTGGCTATACATCTTAATCTCTGATTCTCGCATGCTGTATTGGCCACATCTGTGTCGAAGCTGTTGCTCCAGATAACGTGCAGTGGCCATATTTTCTCTAATAAAAAATAAAAAAGGGAGGGTGGGGGGGGCAGATGCTTAAAATCATTGCAGTTAAAGTCTTTACAAATCTGCTTTAGCTGTTGTGCTGGAGTATAATCTGCGTAAAGCCATGGCTCTGCATCCCCTAAACAGATTTGCTGTGGCCGGATGGTTGTCTGATGAAGAACGACTCCATTAGAGATGTCTCTTCTAAGTGAGCGAAGCCCACCCCCACCACCCCCATCATACTTGTCCCGCTCCTGTTGGAGGCTTTTGTTAATCTGTGCATTGAAAGGTTAAAACCTTCCCAAGCCCTGTCTGATTGCATCATAATAATAATAATAATAATAATAAACCTTCTAATTCTGAAGCAGGCATCGGAACTGATGACTTGTTCTTCACTGGCGAGTGTGAATTTGGATCATTCCTCCGAAATTAAAATCAGAGCCTGTAGTGTAATCGTTGAAATAGTTAAGAACTATGAGCATGTTTATTCCTAAATGCGTTTTTTGAAATGCCTGTAAACAAACAAACTAGCCCCCGTGAACTAAGAATGAAAAGTGCATCCTTGATTGAGGATTTTTCAAGGGAAGTTTAGAATTACAGAGAAGAGGCAAGGTTGTTTTTTTTTTTTTGGGGGGGCATTTCAGAAGGCCAGACTGTAAGTCCATTGTCAGGAATGTACCTTCCTCTGATTTAATCTGCCTCTCCTTCCTGCTTTTGCTGCTCTCCGGTGGTTGTGGAAATGTCATCTGGTAATCTGAAGCTGTCTGTTAAGAGGAGCCCCACCACCACCACCACCACCTCCTCCCCGGCGCCTTCGCCGGCCAACAGAGCGGTCTCGTTTGACTCGTTCCGTCCCGATTCGGTCATCTTTGTTTTGTCTCGTGCATGCCGTCTGAGGCTTAGCTGTGCGCTCTGAGCACACGCAGCCGGGGCCACCATCTGCACTCGCACCAGCAGCTTTCGGAGTACAGAGCCTCGCCTCGCCCGCTGGGAAGCCGCTGACGGGGTGGACTCGTCCTTCAAAAGACACCTGATCGCGTTTTCTGCAAAGGAGCGCTGTGTTGGCAGCCAGTCTGGTGGTCTGTGGCATTGCTTAGAAGAGGCTAAACACTAATGAGGCTGCCTATGTATGCCCAGAGACAACCCCCCCCCCCCAACCCTGCCTCCCCACCTCCTACGTGGCCAGCGAGATCTCTCCTGCAGCCTCTCCATCCCCTCATTAGGGCTTTATTCTTTGATGCCATGTTTCCAACTCGCATTAATTCCTCTTGATTTCCCCTCCACTTTATTTCCTCTCAGTTGTTCCATGTCATACACTCCAAAGGCCATGAAAATAAAAAAAAAATAAAAACTTTCAGAAATTCACAAATCAGCCCGCTGGCTTGTTGATGTCCACTCAAAATGGGAAAGCACTTACATGTGGGCAGCTTCTACTGGACACCATTTGGCCTCCTTGCTCAGTGTGTTGTCCCATGTTTTGCCCACTAGCAGTTTATTAAAAGCGTATTTTTCTTTTTTTTTGTCTAAATTAACCCCTGACTCTGCTTCTTGCTTTGTTGTTTTGTTTTTCGTCTCGTTCCCTCCAGGGCATCTGGCGTATTCCAGTAGATGAGATTGATCGCCCAGGAAGTTTTGCATCTCATATGAACCGATCCATCGTGCTGTTGCTGGAGGTGCTGTCTCAGCTCAAGGATCACGACACTCTGCTGAAAGTCTCTTTCATGCTGCAGCGAACCCCTGACCAGGGAAAGTAAGTACCAACTTCCTGTGATGCTGCCGTTTGTCTTATGCGCTGTGCGTATGTTCCATGACATCTCTCCCTCCCTCTCTCTCGTCCACGAAGGAAGTATTTACGGGATGTTGATCGTCAGGTTCTGGCCAAGAGAGCATTTTTCCTAACTGTAAAAGTCCTGGAGGACAATCTGAACAGTCTCACTGGGGTAAGGAAGCGCAACTCGCTGTACACACACACACACACAGGTTAAGAGCTGAGAGCCGCTCAGTGTTTTAGACGTTTGGCATGCACCCGCTTCATGTTTTGACAGGTCCTGGTCTCTTTCAGGTGTCTGAGCCGCTTCTCAAAGTGCCTGCGCCCTCGATGGGGGAGATGACCACGACGGACACGTCAAGCAGGCCCAGTTCAGAGGACAACAAGCATGCGCTGCCTAAGAAACCTGGGTTCACAGAGGGAGCCTGTGCCACTGACGCAGGGCCCAGGGAAGCCTCGCAGGCACAGCTCACCCCAACACTGCCGCTCGCAGACAGAGGGATTAAGATTGTGGAGACCTACCCCGGGAAGGCAGAGGCTGCTCGGATCGAGGAGCACGCAGCAGGGCCCGAGGAACCCATGGAGCTGGACGCTGGCCACTGGAGGAGGCCCTCTGCCGCCACAGACCCTCAGGGCAACCAAACGGAGGCCGAGACCTCCCTGAGCGCCGCGGAGCCCCAGCAGAAATTGACTGACAGCAGCCGGACACCAGAGCTGTCTCTGGAGGAGCTGAGTATCAGTTCCAGGCAGCAGCAGCCTCAGGCCTCAGCAGCAAAGGTGACTCTGGCAGCGAGTGGGGCTGATCAGGGCTTACTACGAAGGCCCAACAGGAAAAGGAAGCTTTTAGAGGACGTGGAATCCGGGAAAACCCTCCTGCTCGATGCCTACAGGGTTTGGCAGCAAGGCCAGAAAGTCATGACCTACGACCTGGGGCGCATTGAGAAGATCATGTCAGAGACTTATATGCTCATAAAACAGGTATACCTCTACACGATGCACCACACCACATCCCTGTGAGGTGCACACAGGGATATGTTATTTTACTATTTTGCAAAGTCATGCATCCTCGATACGAGCCCTCAAAATAAATTGGGCTCGGGAAACCCCTCTTCTAACTGAATTAGTAACGCAACAGCGACTGCAGAGCAGGGACTTCCCCTCGTTCAGTTTTCAAACACTAAAACGAGTACAGCTCATAACGTGCGGTTGTGCTGCGACTCTCAGTAACCCAGAGTCGACCGCTGTGACTCTGGTCGCTCTGCTGTTGCTCGGGGCAACAAGTTTCCAGCACTAAAATTTTTAAGATTTTTTTTTTTTTTTTTTGCAGTGATGTCACATGTTGACGGGCAGCAGCAGAGGATCAGACTCTGTTGATCTCTTGCTTTCAATTAAATGGCAGTGACTGACCCCGAGACTGAATTAAGCGCTGAGTTATTTTTCCCCGAGTCTGTGCAGCACAGTTTGTGCTCTCGTACAAAGATTACTCGATAAATGATTGTTGACGTCCCAGTGCCACACGCCAGAAATGTTTGCGACACTCCTGTGCGGGCTATAAGATTGTCATCCACATTTTTACAGCCCGGCCGTTCACAGGCGTGTCGGCGCAACGTGCACCACGTGCGCAACTTCAGTGCTCTCTACTGAAATCGCTGATGTCGTTGCACAGCAGCCACGTTCAGCTTAGGATCACAGTGGGCCCAACAGAAGTTGCCATGTCATTGGCGAGACACGGCAGAGGAGGAGACATGAAACCTCCTGAGCAGACTTACCCACTTCAGCAGCTTTGGCTTTTTTTTTTTTTTTTTTTTTTTGGAAAATTATGTGCTTTTACCTTACAGCTAACAAAAAAAATTTCAAAAATGCTGCGCTCTTGAAGAAACCACAAACAGGGTATTTTCTCAGACACACCCTGAGACAGAGAGAGTAACCAGAACCTGCCACGACCTGTTTCCTACAACCAAATGACGCTCAATAAGCCTGGAACATTTTCCAGCAGCGGTTTCCGGGCGCGCACCTTCGTACACAAACTGCAGATGCCCTGTGGTTTCACGGGCCGCTGCATAGTCCTACTTGAAATCTTTACCTTCCGTCTTTCCTTCGCTCTCGTTAATGTTTTGGCAGTACTGCTGAATATTTCATGCAGATATTTTTCTCTCTCGCAGCTCACGATTAAAAGAGCCCATAAATCAGGCGTCGGAGACAGACAGACAGAGCGTTTCCTGCCAGACTCGGCTGCATGTGATCCGGCCGGCAGCCCTTCCACACTGTGGCTTTGCGTCAGCGTGCGTTCAAGTGACGGCTCGCATGTGTGATCGAACGCTGCCCGAGTCTTCTCTGTCACCGGTCACAACACACTGAACACAGTGTATCCTGTAACATTAAGTAATTAGAGTTGGGTTTTGTTGAAATTTGCCTCATCCTAACAGTACTCGTTATGCGACTCTGGGCTGACAAAGCCTTCGGCGAGCTCGGACGAATTGGAAGCGGGTGGAGCCGCCGAAGCCCGACTCCATCCATTAAGAAATTGGCTTCGTGGGGAAAGTGGACATGCGAAATAATGGAAGATGAATTTGCAGCTGCACAGCCACTGCGCCAGTGATGACTCAGGAAGTTGCACCCAAAGCAAAGAGATGTCATGTGACCCGCGGGCGCATGAAGACGTGTTGCTCCGCCCTAACCTTCTCGTTCTCTCGGCAGGTTGATGAGGACGTCGCTCTGGACCAGGCTGTCAAGTTCTGCCAGATACAGCTGGCCACCTCCGCTGCCCAAAAACAGGTACGACGACCACGGCACGCTCGTCTGCCAACTTCTCTCCCTCCCCTGCATCTGTCTAGTTAATGTTGGGTTTGAACCTGTCTTGTCCAGGTCGATGGCAAACACTTGGTCTTTCCCTCATGGAATCGGATTGGATTTGCCCAGGGAGATTTTTGTTACATACAGCATCAGTAGTGAAATGTGCCAAACTGATGAGTAACTTGGTATTTCCTAGACTTATTCAAGTCCATCCTACTCCAGCCTGCCAGGTCTAAATATAGCACGAAGCGAACGCTTCCTGTTGTCCTTCGCCGGCTGCCAAACTTGTCATCACTTTCCTCTGAGCATAGGTATGCGCGTATGATTTACATAGCAATGTGACATAAGTATCTCAAACGTTAAATACGCGTGTGTAATTGTAGCAGGTCTGATAGCTTCAGCAGGGCCTCGTGATCGGAGCATTAATTGCTGTGCTCCATCCCGCTGTCGGTGACTCCCCCTTCCTCACATCCCTCCCTGCGTCCCTCCTCCTGCCCACACAGTCATCAAGGGTCTCTCTGCCCACATCCTGTTGTCACGGTGACGTCCCCCAAAACCTCAGGCTCGTGAGGAGCAGCCGGGGGCTAAAACAAATCTCTGTTTCCCCTGCTCGCTTATTGTATCATCTCGTTTTCTGCATGATTGCTTCTGTTGCGTCCTGTGGTTCTGGTGCAGATGAGGCACAGAGTCACGGGCCACATTTGTCATATGTGCAAAATCCCTGTTTGGAATTCACTTTGTTTTGCTGAAACAGCTGGTAATTTACATGGTATCTTGATGCACAGGTTTTTAATTCAAATTAAATTGCGTTTAGCTGCCGTTTGCGTGTAATTATCGTGCCACCAGCCGACGTGTTGCTTTTGCTTTCGGCCCGCACTCGTGCGCAGCGGGAAAATGTGAGTGGGCACGTCGGCGCTCTCGGCTCGTGGACATGAAAAGTTCTCGCCCCGCTCCTCGGAGATTTCGCGCATTCCTTCAAGCCCCCACAAGTGCAGCGAGAGCAGTGCCTGCAGCGTGCAGCGTGCAGTGCTGAGCCACGTTGTGCTCTGTGTGTTGTTTGTCCCCCCTGTTCGATGCCATATCAGGAAGAAAGAGCGTTCCGGCTAAATGGCCTGTGCTCTTTGCTGCCGTCAGGCAAACGGATTAATTTACTTCCTCTGTTTTAACGCTCCTCCTCGTGGGGAAGAGGGTTGGCTTTCTGGGGAGACTCGATGGGGCTACTTCATGAAAACCCTCCTGTCTCCCCCTCCCCCCCGTACACTGACATAGGTGGGAGGATATTATTCAGCTTGTGCTCATCAAAGAATACGGACGGTCCCTTCACAAAAACAGCCCCGGCGTCAGACTCCTTTCGGGCAGGCAATTTGATTAAAACGTCCGGTCGGCCGGTCTTTCAATTGTGCTGGAAAGATGACATCTACATCTGCTCTAATCTGATTTAAAGACCAATCTCGATAATTGCAAAGAAGCATCTTTCAGTTCACGTTGCGGGACGTCGGCGCGGCACGCTCGCACCACTCGCCGAACGCTCAAGGAACCGACGCGCTGGCTGCGCGTGCTGCAGTTTTCTCAGGTACAGTGTTTTCCTGACGCACACGCTCCAGCGCACTCGTTAACGCCTTCCGTCGGCGATGTTTAATTCATGAGCCGTGAATCATCAGAGCCGGAGCTCCGGGGCCGAGTGATCCGTCTGCGTCCGGGGTTCGTGGCGGGGGGGGGGCTCCGTCGCGCGCATCCCCCTTTCAGTGTACGGTTTGACTTCCGGCAGAGAGCCTGAGAGCTCCGTCAGTGCCAGATTATCTCGTGCTAACACGCTGGTTACAACTGCTAACACAGTTGGCCCGAAGTGTTGCCTCGACAAAACCGTCGTACATTAAGTGATCAAATTCACATGCGACTCGGAGGCACTCTGTGTGGCAAATGCGAAGACGCGTTTCCTTTTGAACGCGTCTGCATGATCGCAGCAGTGCGGCGCTGTGTGGCCTCACGCCAGGTTCTAAAATCCATCATCCATCAGAGCTGCACTTACGGGCTTCTAAAGGCTACTTTCCACCCAACTTTTCATCCACTTGAAATCGAAAAACCGAAGGTGTATTCACTTTTTACTCCGCTCCTCTGCGTTGCCATGACAGCGGCCGTGGGAGCAGGGCGGCTGTTGTCACAGGTTGTTTGTGCAGCTCTTGTGTTTATAAGTGGTTCTCAAAAGGACACCCGGGAAAGTGGCTCAGAGGGATGTAGCGTCGAGTAGAGCTGTGCTCCGTCAGCGCCCGACGCACCGTCCTGAGGTAAGCCTCTGAACCCCCGGGGAGTGGCGCCGCGACCCCGCGAAGGACATTAGTGCTTTGTGTAAGAGCCGAGAGCGATATCGTCGATGTGAGGCGTTGGGAGAAAAAAAAAAGTCCAGCGGCGTCGCCTGTGACTCACTGTTTTTCCGGCACTGAGTCTCGAACCAGATGCGGTCTCCGGGGAAGAATATGTGCACTCCGAAACGCACCTGAGAGGAAGAGGGTCAGCTCCGCGGAGGTCAGCCGCGCCGTCCTCACCACCGCTGCTCTTCTCCCGTCTCCGGCAGGCTGTAGGCGATGCGCCCACCACACCTAAGTACGCCAAGGAGCACCGCGACCTCTTCTTCCCAGCCTCCCTGCCCGCGCCCGTCCTGCTCAGCCACTCCACCTGCCACCCGCCGCCCGCCCAGGACGGCCAAGCCAAAGCGGCGTACGAGCCCCTGAGCAAGCTGCCCAGACCTCAAGCCTCAAGCTTCCACGATCAGCCGCAGCACAGGAGAGCGGCCGGCCACCCCGCTGCAGCCATGGCCTTCCTACCACACACAGGTACAGTGGCCGTCGCTCCCACCGTCTGTCCCCGCAGACAAACATGGTCACAGAGGTTATTGCACTGGCTGTCTTATGCTGATTTTACAAGTCAAAGTCTTATTTATGTTGCACTGCTGCTGAGGTGGTGGCTTCACCGTCAGTTCGGTTTCCTAATAGTCCGGCAGACCAGCAGGGGGCGCCGGTGGACTTCCTCAGATCTGTTACATAACAGCCCACTCTGGCCTGGTTATATTTTGCCTTTTTGCTTTTGTCAGCCCCCCCAACAAGAGTTTTAGACATCAGTGTTCTCCAGATTGTGACTCTTTATCTGCCTACATGAGCTTCTGGAGGGGCTTTGCATAATCGTCGCTGATCCTCCCGGTGAATATCCTGATGGATAAATACGCTGTTTATGTCATGTTTAATATCTGCAGATGCAGTTCCTCCTCCTGCTGTCTCCAGCCTGACTTCCTCTGATATTCTAGGTGGCTTGAGATAGAAATGTAAAACACCAGCAGTATTTGCTGGCATATTCTTCTTAATATTCGAACAGCTTCTTGTCATTAGATTTAACTGATATTTACAAGGTTTTAATAGTCATTTTATTTTCTGTGAGGCCAACAGAGCCATTAGAGGGCAGTAAACAGCATGTAGAGATACTGAAGTCCGTCCTGTGTACGTGGAGCCAGTGCCTCTGGCTCTCATCCACGTCTCTTCTGCTTTTCTCTGCTTTTAATGCAATCTCTGAAACAGCAGCTTCATTTGACCTTTTTGATACCTGCAGATGATCCATAGGTTACAAAGCTGACACAGCTGTTTTACTTTTATTTCCATGCAGATGAAAGCCTGACCAGCAACTTTCTGACACATGTAGAACAACATGGATGCCGTATGGAATTGACTGTCCCATTATTTTAACAGATGGAAACCCATTATACCCAAATATATTGACATATACCAAGAGTTAGCATGAAATACAATGAGTTATATTATCGTTTTCCATCTAAATCCACTCATTTTCAGAACCTTCAGATAATCTCTGAATCGTGCTTTTGACAAACACAAAATCTGTCTCGGTTTCTCCTTGGGCAAAGTTTATGCCGAGATACTTGTGAGTGGAAAAACTCACCCCAAAAACCAAAGGGCACGCCGTTAATAAATTAGCTGTCAGAGCTCTCGGTGCCTCTGCGACAGGGCAGAGACACAGAGTCTTGTTTTTGTCCGTAATTGGAAACCCACAACAGAACACAGCTTCATTTCACTTTTGAGAAAAGTCCGTTTTATCACCTTTTTACATCTACACCATGGCGAAGGCAGCTGGAGTCACAGAAGGTCGTGAGACAAGCTCCAAGCCGTCAGCTTTATGTCATGAGACAGAAAAGAGACCATAATGTACTCAAATTGCATTTTTATTTTTTTCGTAAGTCCACAGACACTGATTACATCCAGAAATTGGGTTTAAGAAAAATGTCTGCAGCCTCCAGCTGCATGCTTTGTGTGGACCCGCGCAGAAGTATGAATGCGCATACATCTTAGATGCACACACGCACACACCGGTGAGCATCAAGCCACACTGCACCGATGCACGTTATGTAATGGTTTCCTAGGCAACGTTAACTGTGAGAAGCCGGAGAGAGTATTAGATCACTTTTTGTTTTCATCCGTCTCTGAGCTGCAGGGAGGTTCTGAAGCATTTATTTCACATGCAGTCATTACAAATAGTTTAACATGATCTAATGCAGGCAGCTTTACAGACCCTGTGTGACAGGGACTTTTAAAGTCAGCTGATTGGCAAATGCCTAAAAAGATGTGCAGGAAAAACCGACACACTTAACTCAGATAACATATAAATGCTGATTTAGATAGAATCCAAGCCATTTATTTTTTTTGTCGGTGTATTGGTCTTGCCCACAGAGGAGCGGGAGGAGCCCTCAGAGGGACTTTCGTACCGACAGCAGGAGTCGCACCTTTGTCAGCAGATGAAACTCGCCACTGTATCTCAAGGGCAAGAATCAGCAGCAGGCTGGTACCAGGAGGAAACCGCCACATGTAGCACCGCACAGCCTTGCCCAGGTCAGAACCTTTGATTCAAAAGTGTGACACAAAAAAAAGGCATTATTTGGCGCTGTATTCTCCTGCAGCAGGAGAGTAGAATGACAAGTTGCATTCTTGGGAGTGTGGAGGGGAAAGTTGGAGTTTCAAACAAAAACTTGGGAGGAGAAAAACTGCCGAGTCGCTGTTTGCGCTGCGCTCCCTGATGTCTGTACATCTGCCCCTCAATGTGCCTTTTAAAATGTTGAAATATTTAGAAATGTCCTCATATTTTCCTTTCTCAGACCAGCAGCAGTATGCCAGCACTGAGCATTCAAAGCTTTCAGACCCCAGCCGCATTCGCTCCCGTGTCCCACCCAACATGCCAAAGCTTTTCATCCCCTCCACAGTTACCAAGTTCCCGCCAGAAATCACGGTAACGCCTCCGACGCCCACACTTCTCTCCCCCAAAGGCAGCATCTCAGAGGAAACCAAACAAAAACTTAAGGTAGGCGGGTCCGCCTGTGAGTGTGTCTGCGTGCGCGCCGCAGCGCTGCCAACAGTGACCCCTGCTGTCTGCTCCCGTACAGAACGTCATCCTGTCGTCTCAGTCCGCGGCCACGGTCAAAAAGGACACGCTGAGCCAGCCGGCGCTCGAGGTGCAGGAGACGTCCAGCCAGGAGTCGTCTCTGGAGAGCGAGTCGGACGAGGAGGACGATTACATGGACGTCTGAGCCTCTGAAGGCTGGTCCGACTCTGCCAATCCCTGCGCCCCTGTCTTAAAAAAAAAAAAAAAAAAAAAAAAAAGGAACGGTACACGCCACTGCAGCTGTCTTTGTTGATGCTATCGTTCCCTCATGTGCATTAAAAAAAAAAAAAAAAAAGGAAGCGCTCCCAAACTGGAAAAAAATGCAGTATTGTTATTGCCTGTCATGTCACCGTGTTGCAGTGATGGAGTGCATGATGGACCATGGCGGCTTCAGTCTCACAGCATGTCTGTAACGTGCCATTTACGCGTATCGCGCATCCGCTTGTTGAGCTCCCCTGCACCCGCCCGCGCACTGGACCTGGCGAGAAGAGACCGTCCCGTCCTCATGCGTCTCCGCCCCACGTCGTGCGCCTGCTGCCTCTCAGAGCTGCAGCTCCATCCTTCAGAACTCGCCCAGTCTGAGGCGACTCAGCAAGCATGCGCCCGTCGTTCTCCACTTCCATCATTTCCACGCGCTATATTGACACATGATATATTTTAATGAACACAAAGGACAATCGGCTGCATTCGAGGTTCGTCTGTGGAGCTAAGGGGCCACGCGGCCTCACAAACCTGTAGCAGATTGGAAATGTTTACAGTTAACAACATTTGGGATGTTTTTCAGTTTTCAGCACTTAACTTTGTGCTATTTTTGTACTCACTGTATTTTCTTGTAATAATAATTGTCCTATATATATATTTTTTCTTTTGCTACGTGTGCATTTGTAGCTAAGAGGAACAATTCTTACCAGGAAGACGTCCTGTCACCAGCACTGATCTGAATGATATGGAAATGGCATTTTTGGTTTTTTTCTAGGTTTTTTTGGGGAGTAAATTAGAAATTAGCTTTTGTACATATCACGATCCAAATATTTTTCCAACATCTTTGGCTTTAATGGGCTGGGTATTACGCTGGAGAAGTGTGCGCATGTGTGAGAGTGTCGGCATTAAGGTGCGTGTCGCCTGAATTCCAGTCAACTCAGGAAACGACTCACCGTTAGCAGACACCCCGCGTGATCTTTCCTGACTTCACTGGAATTGAAATGCAGGCCGAGGAAGACTTTACAGATGCCTTTCCATTCAGACCACTTTGGTAAATTTGTCACAATTCTAGCTTAACTCAGAGGAAGACAATGGAATGTTTTTAGATTGTTTTCTATTACAAAGAAAGATATTTATTGATTGTGTTTCTTGAGAGATGTCTGAAAAAATTTTTTTTTAAAAGAAGTGAATGAATAATTGTAAACTATCGCCCTTGATTAAAAACAGTTTTGTATTTTATTTCTTTTCTTTTTTTGGTGTAAGATAGGTTTCTGTTTCTCTGCTGAGCTTCTGGGAACCTACCACAGCTAAACAGGTTAACGCTCGGCCGCGGTATCATCCGAGTAACTCGGCCCTGCTCCCCTGGCTCAGGCTGCTGGGGGGTTCTCTGTGTCTGAACTGAATGCATTATAGATGTCAAACCAAAAATATATTTGAGACAAACACATATTTTGTGCTACTTTTGTGAGTGCTACTTAAAATATTCTAACCCACAGCAGCGCTCGCATCGGATAAGACAGTGTTTTTCTTTGGAGTCAGTGTGAACCTCAGCAGAGAGCTCAGGTTTGAACGCACCATCTGTTCCTGCTGGAACTTTGGCTGCTTATGGGACTTATTGATACATAATTCATACCAATGCTGGAAATGAACGTTGAATAATTCGTATAATACATAGTTGCATGTTTGCAGCATAGGTGCCTCATTGGAATACAGATGTATAGTTCTTTATATCAAGCATTTGTAGTCCGGTACCACAGACACTTGTTACCTGTGCACTGTTTCAAGAACGTGAATCTAATGCATGAGTAGACACTACCTATTGTTGTAAGGAAATATTCATGTATTAAAAACTTACTGCATCACTTAATAGTTCACTGCAAGATGTGGATAACGTTTTACTGCCAGTGCCACCACCTTTTATTCCAGTTTACAGCTCATGAGTACGATCCAGTCCTGAAGCGATCACTTTATCCGACCAACAGGAAGGAATGGGTTAAAATTGCAGGCTCGCAGCTTCATCAGTGCCGCTGTAACACCAAAATTATGTATACTATATTCAGGTGAAAGTGCCACTGAGATGAAAACTGTTTTTTTTTTTCAATAGACAAAAAATAAGGAGGTTAGGATGACTGCTGTACACAATAATTAATCTCTTTCCATCAATAAAAAGAAAATAATTTTAAACTGAAAAACTCAACTACAGGACGTCCATATGCTTCCAGGTCTGGCTCACACTCGTGCCTGCATCTAGTCTGTGTCGTAGAAGATGATGGTAAAATCACTTCGTCACCATGGACACGTCCACACAACATTTCATGTGGATGTACGGCTTGTGAGAATAAAACCCTGTTATCTGAACTCGCCAATGCACCACAGTAAGAATCTCATGTGCCACCTTCCACAGTGAATCTCATTTCAGGTGCTAGTAAAACACCCAATAAATTATCATCTCTACTGTCAGAGTGAAACAGCGATGAAAAAAACTGATGATGAGAAAATGTTACAGGATCAACTGCAAATATATTTGTTAACGGTGTGAGAATTTGTGTGGGTCGGTTTGCTTATTCTGCTCTGTGAATGTAGCATCAGGACAAGCCTCTGCTTCCAGCGGAGCTGGCAGACCACCCCGCTGACCACAGACGTCGCGGTCAAAGGGCTTGTACACGCTGGTGTGAAGTCTCCGACACGAGGGAAGTCATTAGTCTTCATTAGCAACTTCCAGAAGTTTCTTATGAAGTGCTGTGAAGTTGTCATTTGCCCCCTTTGCCAGGCAAGCTAGATTTGAGGTTTGTTTTCTTATGTGGCGGACCAAATGTGAGTTCACCCGGCCCCTCGTCGGTGAGATCGCGGTCACACTGGATTCAGGAGAGGGATGCCAGAGAAGATGCTGTAACTCCCCTTTTTTTGTTCTGTTTTTTATTGGTTATTTTCTGCATTTTTAATTTGTAAATGAAATGGTGCATTGGGCGATGTTGCGTGAAATTAAGACTAATAAAGGGAGGAAAAGAGGAAAACAGTGCATGTTTTTTATTTGTATGTTTAGCCTTCAATTCAGTTTCAACACAGCATTTCGAAGCGCACAAACTAATATTATAATCGACCTGTTGTCAAATAAAGGCATTTTTCCTGCCGTGTGAGATTGTTCAGTCTCCTGTGACATCATGTTGTTTCCAGCCATGGGGCTGCTATCTCTACAAACCCCTCAAAGTGGCCAATTAAGCATCAAAAGGGCATGCTGCATGGCTAATGTGAGCGAAAGGTGTGAGATTTCTCGTCAGTCCACTCCAGGGGCTCTTTATTGGGCTGCTAGAGAGCCGTCTGATCCCTGGGCCCTGGCTGTATATTGGCAGCTGTTAACTGTTGAGCACAAGGAGATCTGTGCAGTTAAAGCAAATGGCCAAAGGCCGACACCTGGGAGGTGGAACATCACCGCAGAAGGTGGTCTGTGAGGAGAGGAGAGCCGTGGAGGAATCGGTCGGCGGATGTGGGGATTATCAGCAGTATGACATGCTGTGACTGAAGACCTCTCTGATCAGGCATTTTGTATTGTGAGCTCCCTGCAATCCCCCATATGTGGACTCTAGGTTAATTTTGTTAAGTAGCTCCATTCATACAGCACATTTACACCTCAAATTTAATCCACCACAGTTTGCAGCCCATATCAGTTTTCTCCAGATAACCCCCCCGGACGTGTCATCCATTCAAACTCGCCCTCAGGCTGGCTCTTACATAAGGCAGCGCTCCCTGTCATCCCTCTGTGTCCATGGCCTTTGTCCCCAGGCCACGCACTGAGGCCTTTAACCAGTCACACCTGTCACCTCCAGACCCGGTGTGTAATGGGATTGACCCTGCTGCTGCTGAAACGTACACCTCAGCTCTGACACCGCCGACACACTCCGCTGCTGGAGCTGAAGTGATCTGCCGAGACTTTGTCACCCAAATCTTTTCATTCCTCGTGGCATCTTGGCCCCAAACACCAAAAAAAAAACTACG
Organism: Psettodes erumei; assembly: GCA_016785225.1. Classification (NCBI taxonomy): domain Eukaryota; kingdom Metazoa; phylum Chordata; class Actinopteri; order Pleuronectiformes; family Psettodidae; genus Psettodes; species Psettodes erumei. The sequence goes on from JAFBJZ010000781.1 coordinate 3,699,340, forward strand.
TGACCTCTCTGCCCCATCCTATGAAATAGTTTAAGGGGACATCCCACACAGACACACACACTCACTCACACACACATACACCCCCCACCCCAAGTGAGGAGAGCCACACTGAACCTGTGATTAATAACTCCTCCACAACAATTGGTTTCACATAAGGACGATGAAAACACATCACACTTCCTCAAGGCCAATGTTGTCCCACCACGTTCCACGTGGAGGGGGTGGGGGGTGCGCCAAGGCATTTCACATACTAAAATGATAGTACTGAGCTCTTTAAATCTTTTTTTTTAGTGTGACATTACAGCCACAATGTTCTGATGCTCTTTATTCTACATCGACCCAACACAAGAGCCTCAAAGCAGCTGATCAATATTTTCACAGGGAAAGACTTTCTCGCACTAAACAGCTCTTTACACAAACGTAACTGCTGAATCTAATGCCTTAAAAACTGCTGGGTCCGTTTTTTATGCCTCAGACACCGCTGTTAAATTTCCACATCATGCCTTGGACATGGTTGTAGTGGCTGGTCTGTTATCCACACAGGCAAAAGACACCTTGTTGCAAGGGAGTTAGAGTGCCGAGCTTACAGAAGGCATTGTATGCAGCACAAAGACGAGAATACAATGAGAAATGGAAGTCGTGAGTCCGTGCTAGGAGAGGGGTTGAATGAGCTGTGTAAGTCTCCTCAATTCAAATTTTCATGTCAGTGGAAACAAGAAGGGCTGGGGGGGGGGCTGCAGTTTGCTTATTTTTTCTTCTATGCTAATGCTCTCAGTGTTTAGCATTTGTCTTTGCCTGGAGTAAGGTGGCATGACGCAGGCCGAGACACAGACCCGTGCATGAATAATGTCGCCCGTGGATTTTTGCCTGTGTGTGGATGGTGGGAGGACGGCCCGGTTGTAGGAGCGGGTCTTTATTCTCCGACCCCTCCTGTCCCATTCAAGGTTGACTTGGGCTTGTGGTGCTAATTGGCTGTTAATTGTCTGCCTATACACAGCACTTTCTCCACATGCAGAAACTAGCTCCTTCAAGGGAAACTAGCTTAATGAGATTATCTATCAGGAATAGGGAGCCTGTCTAGACACCCCAATACACAACCCGGCCCCCACCCCCACCACGCCTCTGCCTGCAGTCCTGCACAGGCTTCAGGTGATCGTGCCCTCAGGTAAAAGTTACCTGCAGAAAGAGTGTATGTTATCATCACACCATTATGGGTTTACACAGAGCTTCCCACCCACTGCATCCTGTCTCTGATGGAGAGTGCTGGGAATTTGGACATGGGTAAAGGTGATCATATAAAACATAAAGGTACAAATCTCTTCTATTTTATGCACTCACATGTCAAAATGTTATATGTACAATGGTAAGTATTAGATTAGTAGTGAGATTAAAAATCTATTTAGGCACAGAATGCTGCTTCCTACACAGGTGCACACACAAACGTCAGTGGATTATTCCATTTAAATGCACCTTCCACTGTGTGTCTCTCAGTGGTGTCAAATGCAATATGCATTTAGTATTCACCACATTGCATGTTGCATTTCCATGTGCGGTTCCATCTGTGTGAATCATATTCACACAGACTCTGGTGCCGCTGCGAGCCCTGATCAGCGGCAGAGAAGTCCGTCCATATTTGTTTTAAAGTCTCTTAGCAGTTAATAAAGATGCATTTCCTCCGCAGTCCTTCCTGTGGGGATGGTATCAACGCTCTGTTAAGTCTCTTTGATTTCCAGCACCCTCCAATCACAGTGGGACACTGCCTCATGATTGTGCCACTTCAAAGCCTGGGAATGGTTCTCTTGACCCCACCCACTCCGGGGCTCCACTTAAAAGTCATGGTCACCCCATCCTGCAGGACTCAAGATTCCTGAAATATCGGGTGCAACAAGGCCGACTAACCCTCTGACTCCCTGAGCTGCTGGATACCTGTGTCTTTTTTTAAACACATGAATGAAGGAGGGCAGAGCTGAAGAAACACTTTGGATATCACTGATACTTGGATTGCTTACTGACCCTCAGTGTGTGAACCTTTACAAGCATTTTCTGTGTTACTCCTGAACCTGAAGAATGCAGGCCATCAGAGGTGAGTGTTGGATTTATACTGGGCTTTTCCACTTATATCAATTATGCCAATGTGCAAACCATTTTGTCTTCAGGTTTTTTTGTTTTAGTCAGACAATAATTTCCGTCACTTTTGGTTAAGCATTGATATGATTAATCTTATTATTGTCTAGACCTGAAGCCCAACTTCAATGGCCCTCCTCCTCCGGCTGGGGAGGCTTATCTCCAGGGTAACATCAGGATGACTCTGGAGGACCTTGACCTCTGGAGGACTTTTCATGAAATAGGGACAGAGATGATCATCACTAAACCAGGAAGGTAAGAAAAAAAATTATGCTTGTGTAAAATGTTTGAAAGGTATTGCCCTCTGAGTTCTTGCATACTCATGTGTACCCTTCCGTGTTCTCCAGGAGGATGTTTCCACACTGTAAAGTGAGCCTCTCCGGCCTTATTCCATGTGCCAAGTACATCTTACTGGTTGACATGGTCCCTGAGGATGGTTTCAGGTATAAGGTAAGACCGTGGTGGTTGCGCCATCATTTATAAATTAATTATTTCCCACTGCAAAAAAGTGCCCTTGACTTCAAGCAGCTACGGCTTTGGCTGGATATATCCCAGAGTGGTTACCAGTATCTCCAGACAAGACACCCCCTGTTTATCACCCCCCTCTGCTGACATTGTACATCAAAGGGTGCTATCTCTTCCTGTTTTTCTATCCCCTGCTGGGAGCCTACTGTACTACCCCCTATCTCTGTGGGTGGTACCGGCCAGCCATCGCTCTCCTCTCTATCGTCCTTCTCTCACACTGTGGGAAGGGAAGAATCAGTAAATCACCTCTCTCTGTGACAGACTGACTGACTATCTGTCTCCTTCCTACAGTGGAATAAAGACAAATGGGAGGTGGCAGGAAAAGCGGAGCCACAGCCTCCCTGCAGGACCTACCTCCACCCCGACTCCCCGGCTCCGGGGAGCCACTGGATGAAGCAGTCCGTCTCCTTCCTCAAACTCAAGCTAACCAACAATACACTCGACCAGCATGGCCACGTAAGTAAGAGCACTCAAAACAGGGTGCTTGACCACAACCCTTTAAAAATGGTAACTGGATTTAATGTTGTGGCCGATCTGGGTATTTTTTAACTTAGTCGAGCCGTGAAGCCATTGAAAATAATTGAAATGACACCAAAAAAAAAATGGTGGTGGTTCATGATGATGGTTCATATCAGCCACATTCAAATTTTAAAATCAGTCCATGGTTGACTGGAATAAAGTGAATGCTTGACAAATGAGCACTGCAGCTCAAAAGTGCTTGAAAAACAAAAAAAGGTTAATCGCTCTCTTCCTATCTGCAGATCATTTTGCACTCCATGCACCAGTACCACCCGCGATTCCACATCGTCCAGGCAGACGACCTTTTCAGTGTCCGCTGGAGTGTTTTCCAGACCTTCACCTTCCCCGAGACTTCATTCACAGCAGTTACCGCTTACCAGAACACCAAGGTCAGTTTCCAATACTTTCAAAAACTGAAGATAGGACTTTTACATGTTACTGAGAGCAAAATCAATTAATGCCCCCCCCACTCTCTACCCCTGCTCATTGCAGATCACGAAGTTGAAGATAGATCACAACCCATTTGCAAAAGGTTTCCGGGATGAAGGATCTACGAAAAAGAGGTTTGTCACACTAGTTGTATACATGTACTGGTGACTCAGGATCCACAGCTGCAGAGGGCCCACAAGTGTCCGTTTTCTCAGCTATGGCCCTGCAGTAGACTGCATTGAAAGTAATGTATGTAGTATGGTTTTACTGAAATTGATTTTCCTCTGCAGGCGTGGAAACAAGAACCCAGCATGCCTGGAGAAGCGATCAAAGATGTCAGACATCTTGAACAGGGAATCTGAGGAGGACAGTCCAGTTCAAGGTACCGATTCAAGACTCTCTTCTTCCTGCTGGATGCATGTGCTTTCTTGACCTGTGCTCTTAAGTAGATCTTCTGATTTATCTCATAGCAGATTTCTGCCAGTCATCATATGAGGGTTACAATGGAGAGGAAGGGGAGCTGCCCAAGAGGAAAGCCGCTGATGATGTCAAAGAGGAGCGTTACTCCCCTTGGGCTGCTGAGCACAGAGGGAGGACTGAATCTCCTGCTGGGGCAGACGCAAGAGATATGTATAATGCAGAGCAGCTTGTTCCTGCTCCAGCCTCCTACCAGCCCTACAGGTGAACACTCTTATGCTGAACGCTGTGACAATTAAAATTTTATCTCATCCTGATGAACAAAGCGGCTAACCACCTCCCATTTTTCCCTTCAGGTTCCACGAGTATGGAAAGTCTCCCTCTCCTTCCTCCAGCATCGGCAGCAACAACAGTGGTTCGGGACGCAGCAGCTTTGAGTCCAGAGTACCGGATGTCGCCACTGTCCCCGATCACGACTCTTCAAAGTCCCGTACACATGATATTGGCCCTTCCCCGTGTGGCCCTCAGCACCTGCCTGGTCCCCAGGACTACACTGGGGTCCTCAACATGACCATGGCCCAAGCTGGCAAGCCAGGGGTCATCGGCCACCACATCTACAGCCCCTACAGCGCCGAGCAACCCCTGGGCCAGTGGAGCGGCCCCGGCACTACCCAGTATCCCCCTCCTCACCACTTGACCGCTGACTACACCACACAAGCTGTGCACCACGGCTATCACCATGGCAATGTGGCTGAGTGGAGCCAGTACCCGCTGTTCTCTTATTCCTGCTGGTGAAGGGATCTTAAATGTTAACTGACTCAGAGTGACTTTAACTGATGCTGCTGCGCAACTGTGCCAGAACGCTGATCCAGTACTCACAGCTGTGAGAATGCATGCCCAGACAAGGCCGAGGGCCAGGGGCCTGCAACAAGAATAGAAAAACTGAAACGTGAAAGTAGAAGGAGCCCCCTGTCGCTGTCTTCTGTTCAGACCGGCAGGATTCAGACTCCGGCTACATCGAGTACAACTAAAGTGTGCTGCGCCATACTGTTGGATTGTTTTGTGAATTGCCTATTTATTTTGTATTCATCTCATTCAAATGTAATATTATTTTTGTAAAAAAAGAAAAGTAAAAAATAAGTGTGCAATTTATGTCTGTCTTCAAATTGTGATGTGAATTAAGAAATAAAAGCCTAAAAGTTGCATGAATCTGTCTTGTTTCTTAGTATACATTTTCCCCTATCTCTTCACATTAAAAATCAGGTTTTATTTTTTCTTGCATTGTATGGGAAGAAAACAGAAAATAGGCAATACCATTATAACAGAAAAATTAGCCTGCCAGGAATGAATGAGATAAATTACCTAAAGAAAAGTGGAATAATCTTTAAGAAAAAAAGTTTACATATAACTTTTAGCTTACCTGTCTGTAATGACAAAAGTAATTCAAACATAAATTTATGTTTTTTTTAATAATACAATGGCAAGTAATTTTCCCCATTATTCATAATCCTTTGATTCAAACAAAATGTGACAATTGCCTCTTGGAGTTACAAAAGTTGCAGACCTTCCCAGGAATTTATTTCGGACAGTGACAATGGAAATTTAGGTTTTTGCTTGCCATCACGTTTCATGCTTTCCACCAGGCCTGCTCTGATGAGCACCACATCCTTTGGTTGTGTGTGTGTTTGTGTTTCTTCTTTGTCAATTTAACGAGGGCCACTCCGTAGTTTCGACTGGCCCAGCATGCATTAAAGACATTGTGTTACTGTGACTCCGACTCACCTGCTGAGGTTTACCCACCAACATCACAAAGCTTTGCATGACCCCCATTCTCTATCTCAATGAGCCTTAAAAAGCATGAAAATGGGGGGCTGTTGGCTTCTTTTCACAGCTGAAAAACACAGACTGGGCCCATCGCCTCTACCCTGGGTGGATATGAGCTGCTAATGACTGTTGTAAAGGCCAGGGGGAGGAAGGGGGAGGAGGAGGAGGTCATCTTTCAGTAACAGTTGTGGCATGGTGTGGATTTTATTCAGTGTGATTCATTATCTTGGAGGCTCCCTGAACTAATCCTCAAACTTTCCCTGCTGTATAATGTGAACAGTTCCTTTACTCAAGTTCAAATATCTGCCTTTTTTTGATATAAGATTGCTACAAGATATAAGATTATTATATAATTTTCCAACAAGTTAATGTCACTGTAGTTAATGTAATTGTCAGATTGTGTCTGAAAAATGTACCTTGGAAAAAAGTTACTTGTTCACAAATATGGGAGATGTCACAATGAGTTAAAACTGTTCTCTGATAATAAACCAGTTTGTGTCAACCACAAACTTTCATGTGGAATTATTATGTTGATTATGTATCTGGCATAGCGGGTCAGTCATACAGCTGAAGAGCTACACCATTTTTTATATAGTATATAGTATATTTGGAAAACTGAGTGTATGTAGCTACAGTTCTTCTTTCTTCACAAATGTTTAAAGGTCAGAAAGATATCCAGGAACATTTTATGAAGATTTTGTCAAGATTGCAATTTTCTGGGGGAAGTTTTTGTCTCTCCTGATCCATTGACTGTACATAGATGTGACGACCCCTCACCTTTCCTGTTCCTCCTCTTACAGGAAGTGGCAGCAGAATGGAGCTCGTCAGTGGAATGCATTTCACCTGAGCTGCTCATTTGGAGCATTTACTTAGCTGAGTGCCATCATGCACTCCTGGGTTTTCGCTTTGTCCCGCTGTCGCCTCACTCACCAAGGCACTTTTTTACATCACAATTCTTTTCTGATTTTTTCGTTTAAATACACTTTTGGTCTTCTGTTGCCTGATGACTTGTGTGTCCCCTCTCCCGATTTTAGTCTGAACTTGGAGCCAGTTTGTGGGCTTTGTTTACATGCAACATGACAAAGCTGAGTAGTGTTATAGGGCCACTTGGTGCAGCGGCCAGTCTGCTCCACGTGTTCAGGAGGAATATCATCTGTCACACAGTGGAAAGAGCCTCTTTAAATCCAGATTTAGTCCACAGGTGACTTTCTTTGTTCTCTATTGATTTATTGTCTGGCTTTTGACCTCTTCCTCCTCTACACAGCAGACAATACAAGAATCAAAGTGGGCACTTAACAAAATTCCCTGGACACACACATCCACAACTCCACTGGGTTTAATCTGCATAGCTCTACATCAATGGGTAATTCGGGACTGTTAATTGCTCTAATAATGGTCCAGCAAAGAGCACCAGATCGACCTGTGCTCAGATGTTTTGTCAAAGCTGCTGACTTGGTTAAGTGCATGACATAATGTCTTTAGTATCCCCCTGGTGGCACTACAGCTTCGGAATGAAAAGACTGACGCATAAACACGGCAGATTGTTGATCCTAGATGTCCAGTGCTGGTGTCAGCAGATCCAACCAGACAACTCGGCGGGGGCTGGCACAATGGTGTGAAACAGAGAGGGGTGGAGGGGCACTCAGGACCGACGGGGGTAACAGATGCAGATGAAACAGCCTTGGAGAGGAAAGCAGCAGTCAGCCTTCATAAAGCTGATGGAGTGTGGGGCCAAATGGAGAGGAACTGGTAGAGACTGGACAGAATAAAGGGCATGAGGCAGCAGCAGTGCGTCGTTCAAACAATCAAAAGTGGAAATTTCACCTTTTATTATGAAACTTTGCGCTTACACAAAAAAGGCAGTTACATGAAATTTCATATAGAGTGAAGTCATAATTTCTATATCCAAACTAAAGCCAAAGCAAGGATTTTAGGAATACTTAGGTCATGAGCTCCAACCCCAAATGCCAAAACTTATTTAATTAATTTGGTTAGTTAAATTTTATTTGGTGCACATTTTATTTTAATTTCAGAAATTCTTTGATTTAGAGATCAACAACTGCTCATAAACTCACCGAAAAAAGCGCAAAGACTCAGAATCTTGTCTCTATTTTCCAGGTAATTAGTGCTGGAAAATGAAGTATGCTACGTCATTAACCTCCAAGATTTAATAGGATTGATGGAGAAATAATTGTTAATTTTGTTATTCTAAAACTAGTCAGATTGTAAAACAAGAAAACCAGCCTTAATAATAGGAATAAGATTATCTCTCCCTGGGTTGCTACGACCCCCAATTGTCCCCCAGAAATTCCCAAGCACATGACATCAGTGAGCATGATCGTAGCCACGACCCTGACCCCAATTCATATGTGCATGCATGATGAAACACTAATAGATATTTCTGCCAAATCTTAAAACATATCTCTAACTAATTTTGCATATATTGTCTGACAGTGTGTTCATCCTTCATCCTAATATAACTCTCATCCTACGCAAAAGAAAAGTGCCTTTTAAAATAGACTTATTCCTGGTGTTTTTCCAGTGACAGAAATAAAGGATATGTAGTGGTGAAGGTGCTATTTAACATATTATAACAGTGTAACAGAGAACTGAAGTAACAGATATATTCTACAGCTACTTGTGCCTTGGAATAACGTACCGTGTGAATGATCAATGAAAGGATACCAAAAAAAGTACCATGATGGTTTCGCTTTCATTACACAAATGCTGACTTGAGGCTCATCATTAATTCACAGACATGGCAACATATTTTGATCTGAGGTCTACAACCCGCGGTACCAGTGCTTCCTCATTTATCGTTCAGGTACAAACACATAAATAATTCTTTCAGTGAACTGTGATATCCGAGGCACAATACCTTCAACTGCAACTAAATATAAACATATAAATACATTTCACCGCACACATTTAGATGTAAACACACAAAAAAGGCACAACGCTAACATGTAACAGCTTAATCATGGGATGTGTTGAGAACTTCTAGCAATAACCAGTAGGTGGTGAAGAGGTAAATAAAATCTAAAAAAACCCCTCATCTTTACTGTGCAGAAATGAACAATTTAGCTAAGAAATAACAATACAAAGGGAAACAGCTGCCTCTAAAACTCCAAAGTTTAAACCCAAGCGTTGAAAGAATAAAGATACGCAGCTGAGAGTACTCCATACTACCCTGTTATTGCATAGCTAGTAATCATCTCTACTTCATTTCACTCAAAGATAGAAAAGATTTTCTCTGTGATAAACACACAGAAGCAGCTACAGTGATGAGAACTAATGAGGGATCAGTGACAGTAGCATTAGCATGTGAGCAGGCCGGGATTCATTATCTAAGAGCATGTCTGAGAACGTGTGCAAAGGTCCTCAATGACACTTGTTCAGAGGCACTCAAAGTCATCAACATGCAAAAAAGGACACGATGCCGCCGTAACCCGCCTTCACAAAAATCTCCTCAAAGCACCTCAACTTCTAATTCAACACGCCGATTAGTGCAACGACAAGCCCTCAGTGACCTCAGTTCAACACGGCTGCTTCAGTCCTCATCGGAGTCCTCTGAGTTGTCTATGTCCACGTCTTCCCACGAAGCCTTGGTGCGCTGCTCCCAGCTCCTGGCCTGGGCGATCACGGCCGGAGGCATGAGCACCACGCAGGCTGCCAAGCCCGAGACGCGCTCCTTAAACTCGGTCTCGTTCTCCCACTCGTCTGCGACGGCGTTGTACACGTGGACGTATTTCATCCGGTTGCCCTTGTCATGAGAGCGCCCGCCCAGGACGTAGATGCGACTGTTCATCACAGCTATGCCGGGCTCTCCGTGTCCAGCAGGGAGAGGGGTCAATAAAGACCAAGAGTTGGCTGTGGGATGAAAGCACGCCACCTGAAGACAAAAAAGGAGGGAGGTATGAATTAATAAAAGTGCTGTCCAAACTGCCCTCACCTCTGTTAAAATGTGCTCCTCTGGCTTTAATAGAAACCAACTGAGTTAATATAGTCATAATTAAGTCAAATCCACTGAGTTTTAGCAGAATGGAAATTAAAGATGGAATTAGCAGACTACAGAATATGCTTTCTTTTAATTAAACAAATAGAAAACATAAAACACAGAAGAAACACGTCATGCAAAAAATCCGTGTAAACAAATTCAAAAATCACATGAAGAACACGAGTGCATCAGGCAACAATTCAAAGCATACAAAGGCCTGAGACGAGTCTCGACTGAACAATGCCTCCATTGTGTGGCATAAACGCCACTGGCGGCTGGTGACATCATACCTTGAGGACATCACGCCGATAGCCTCGCTCATCATTGCTTCCCCCGATCACGTACACACGTCCGTTAACGGCAGCCATGCCGTGCCACGCCCGCTCCACTGGCCCCTCCGCGCACTCTGTCCAGTGATTTGCCGCTGGGTCGAAACAGTAGGTCTCTCTGAGGTACACCGAGCCTCTGCGCCCACAGGTTACGTAAATTCTGCCATCCAGCACTGCTCCAGCGTGTGCATACACCTGAAGGGGAAGTTTCCGCTAGTATTAATGGAACTTCAAGAAATGGGGAACACCTGGTATATTCACAACACTCAGGTGAGTATGCAGCGCCATCATGTGGACAGTACACATATTACACGCATTTATTTTCTCATCTTTCCCCTGAATCTCGTACTTCTCTCTTTAGAGGCGATACAAATTCCCACATGTTGGTGTGCGGGTCATATCGCTCCACCGAGTCCAGTTCATTACTGTAGTCTCGTCCTCCGATGGCATAAATATGGCCCCCCATCACACAAACACAGTGGTCGGCATGTTGTTGCTGCAGAGGCTGGATGGTGCACCAGCTGTTGTGACGGGGGTCGTATCTGGGAAGAAGAGACAAGCCTCAAATTTATGAAATCACAATTAAGTCTATTTAGTTATCACCCTTTAGATCATTTTACACAATCCTTCTGAGCAGAGGAGTATGTTTCATGGAAATGCGCATGACAGGAAAAACTCCTGACATGCGATTTTTATCACAGCCTTTTTGGTGAAGATCAAGTGATATGATCAAAAGCTCCAGAGCAGTGATCAAATGAACCTTATTGTGAGGATTTTTCTACTCAATGGTAAATTCAGTTGGTTCAAGAAACATTAAAAAGGGAACAGAATTTAAACAATAAACCATCAAGATGATCAATCATCAATACAACAAAAACATAAATTGATCAAAGACTACAGTTCCAAGACCATAGAGGCCAGGAGGTCTGGTCAGTGTTCTATTAAACTAAACTAATTGTTCTGATGGGCTCTCACCTCCAGCAGCGGGTCTCTGCTCGAAATCCACTGGTGTTCTTGTCTCCTCCGATAAGATAAACAAAGTTGTTGAGCATGGCAATGCCCTGGTTGGACATTCGGGGGGCGTAGGATGCAGTGAGAGTCCTCCACTCCCCCCAGCTCGGGTGGAACACCTGAAACAAGTGCTCGCTGTCAATGAGGGAGCTGGAGGTGAACATCCCCCCGAAGCCCAATATGCAGTGGAAGGTGGACCGCGGCTGCGTGAGGGGACTCTGCAAGACGGGCTGCCACATCTCCTGCTCGTGGTACCGCAACGCAGCCGAAACCGAATCCTTGAGTGGACACTGGCTCAGTCTGCCATACAGTCTCTTCAACACGTTTTTCTCAATCAGGCAGAAACGCACAGCATCAAGCATCTTGAGATTGTCCTTTGGGGAGATATCACATGAGGCAAATGTTATGAAGGATGATAAAGCTTGTGAGTTATTTCCTGCGCTGTAAAACACTGTGCATCTGATGGGAGAGATGAGTTCAAAACAGAGACACACCTTGGGACTGACCTGCAGGTACACCTGGTCAGTTTCCACCTGCTCGGGACTGTAGTGGTAGTGAAGTGCGGCCTCGTACACCTCGTTCTCGCTGTTCACCTGAAGTTCGTCGCTGCTCAGTGCTCTGAAGACTTCATCTTCGGGGAGCTGTCGGTACACGTCGGTCCGAGATAAGGCCTGGATGTTCCTGAGGATGTAGGAGTGGAGCCTGGCGTTCAGTTGCTGCAGTCCATAGAGGTCGGCCAGATGACGCACCTCTAAAATGTTGCTTTCGTCCAGCCAGGAGAAGAGGAAATCACAGCAGAAGCCGATCACATTCTCGAGCTTTGAAACAAGAAGGGACAGTGGGAAAAGGTCAGCTGAAAGAAAAAATGCTAGACAACTTCATTTAGAAAATGCAACAAATAGCCTACCTGTACCAGTGTGGCTGCTACAAGCACTTCCTGAACACACTCCAGGTCTAACTCGATCTCCGAGGTGTAGATGTAGTCTAGTATTTTTTTCACAGCCATGTGAGATACTCCATGAATTGGAATCTCCTTTTGCTGTGTCTCCCGAAGACCTCCAGCAAACATTCCCCTGGAGGAGAAGAGCAAACCTTAGTTAGGTGGGGTCAACCTGGTCACCGAGCGACGATGATGTAGACGAAGATGTACAGCATGTTGTCACGATGACCCCTGTTTTAATTCTGCCTGTTGGGTTTGCTGCACATATCCACTCCTGGTTCTCATCTTATATGATGAACTTATATGATTTGACGTGATCATTTATGTCATGATGTCAGCAGCAGACAAGTAAACACAAAGTACAAAGCAAACCTAAAAGGCAACTGTTTGTATGACGGTGCTGATAATGGTGTGTGTGTGTGTGTGTGTGTGTGTGTGTGTGTGGGGGGAGGCTCCACAGTAAGCCTTGGCTGTGTCTTGTGACATGGGGCTGCAGATACCCGCACACACAGATTAGATTGGGCTTTTGTGTATGTAAATAGAGGACAGGAATAAAATAAAATCAACTGTGTCAAACATACCGCGTACCCAAAGTCAAGCTGATTTGGAGCATGCAGTATATGTAGTAGCCTGGAGGCCTCTGACCATTTAGTCATGGTCAGCAGTACTCATGTGAATACTGCCTGAGTGTTGCTCTATCTGTGTATCTGTTTTCAAGTTAGTTATGACCGGTATCTGCATGGATGGACGCAAAGAGTTGTAGAAAGCAGAGTTTAGAAAGAAAGAAAGAAATTGAGAGAAACTGAAGTGGAAAAAATGAAATGAAGCAACAAGTGAGTAAGTTGTTGTTGTTTTTTAAACATATAAATATATATATTTTTACCTAAAATAGTCACAAGAGGCTGCTAGAAGTATACGATGGGCTTGGATGGGTCGACCCTCGACGAGCAGCACCACATCAAACAGGAAACCACCTTGTCTGAGAGCCTGCAGGCCGTCCAGCAGGCTGCGAAAATGGGCTGAACTTCTGTAGGTCCGTCGGCCCCGACGGCCCGAAGAGCCAGCGCGTCCCCCCATTTGACTCAACTCTTCATCCTCAGCCACAACAAGACACCGGTGCTCAGGTTTCATCACTTTGACCTGCCTAGTGCTAACAGCATTCTACGTTTTCTTCGCATAGTTGATAGGAACGCGTGCCACCACGACCGTCTGGATCCAGAGGGCTACACAGGAGGAGGAGGAACGGGCTGGGCAGCTTGCGGCTAAAGAAGGGTGGTCACGGTTGTGTTAAGTGTCACCACAGAGTCAGTGACGGAGCAAAGCTATGACAGATTGCACGCGCTGTTAACACCACAGTTTAATCTACAGGCATTGGGAAAGGTGTGAAATTATACAGTTACATATATACGCCTGACCTTCTGTTATCTGACACTGCGCCGATATGCTGTCAGCTAATGTTAGGTGAAAACCGTCCTCTAGCATGCTAACCAGCTGATAGCCTGCTTGCCGACGCGGGACACGTTCTTAAAAGCTGAAGCAAAATGACTGCACGGAAATACCTTTTCGTCGTCGAAAACACGCCGTTTTACAGTAACTGTGTGATCACAATGACAATACATCTGCGTGGGGTCACCGTCATCTTTTTTTGACAGGTCGAAACAACACTTGTTTACTTTTTGGTGTCGGGAGGTGAACTCAAACACTATTGGCCAGTTCTCTCGTATCGTCCGGCCCACTGTCTCAGAACCATCCAATCCAGAGATGTTTGTCACATTGCAGGGGGAATACGACAGTTTTAGTTTGTCTCTTAAAACGATAACGTGTTTCCAGCATGCAGAGTTGGCTGTTTTATCATGTTTACCCCTTGTATAGTTTCTGATTATTTATTCTGATACAGTAAACTTTTTAGTGAATCAACTGTTTAGATACTGTGTCTCTTTCTGTCAAACACCAGAGGAGGCTGTTTCCTACTCATATGTCTGCAGGACACTTGTGAAGGTTCTCCGCTTTCCTGCTGCCTCTCTGTGTCGTATAAATATACCGTCACCAGAGGTTAAAAGTAGTCTCAAGTACATTTACTAGATCTTTACTTTTCTTCAAGAGGGCTATTTGCATTTTTCCTCTATTTTAGGGTTAAATAATGTGCTGTTTATTAAACTGTATTTTTCAGTGGTTCCAGTTATGAAACTACTTTAAATACTACATTAAGATAAATCATACATATTAATGCATAAATAATTAAACATTTTACAAGGGAACTTTCTATGCCATTAATACTTACCCCCAGACACATTGACACACTGATAGATGATACATCTGTCAATCATTACTTTATAATATTGTTACTTTCTTCCTCCACTTACTGGCAATTATTTCAATAAACAGAATGACAGGGAAACATTTATCAAATGTTTATTGGAAGAAGAAACATATAATGGATTTTTTATTGGAATAATAGATTACATGACAATAAAATCATATAATATTATGATAATAATAATGAGGAATAACCATGATCAGGAAGAACTTTGATCTGCCAAGCCTAAAATAATTTCTTTTATCACTTTCATTGTTTGTTGTATTTATCATTATTGTTCCTTCAATATTTGGTCTCCATTTGATCAAATGCTTTCCAGATTGATTTTACCACTATCTGATAACTGCATGAGCTGCCAGCTAGATTTTCTAAGGCAGCCAGTCATGATGCTCCTTTTCATAAAACTGAAGCTTCCATATTGCTCAGGTTCTCACAATCTCGTTCATCTTCTGCCAAGGTTTCAATTTGCATATATCATTTCCTGACATGAAGAGTAGAGATTTTTCCACCCGCAAAAATGCCGTTGGAATAATCCATCACTTGGTTCATTTTCTGTAGTATAATATACATTGCAGTGGGGAGCACAGAGAGTATAGATGGGAAAAGCTCCCCTGGCTTTTTGTCTTGGGTGCTGAAATGCCCTTTTAAAATAGAAAATCATAAGGTTTTTTTCCACCATCATGACATATTGTCTGTACTTGTCATCTGGCTGAAGAAATGGCCTATCATAATTCCTGCTAGTGATAGAGCCTAGTGCACCTCCCTGAATAGCAAACACACACCACTGCATGCAATCTATTCACTAAACTCAGTGTCTAATATGAAATAATGAAAATAATTACAACTTGCATCCCTAGTTGCAACCTGTATTTTGCAATGTCCATGCAGTTTCGAGGAATACTGTGGCAGTGTTACAGTGGCCACAGCCATAACCACAATATATCACTCATCAGTCATGGACAATAAATAAATAAATATAATAGCTCCTATTTGGATTACTGTTTTAACAGAAAGATAAATGGTGATCACTGACTTTGTAATTATTCTGATGTGCCTTAATTTTCTAACACAAGGTGTCAAACCTTCCACACACTGAATATCACAGAAAGATTCACACTTCACTCTTTAATTGTTTGGCGTGAATTTAAAAGAGTTTTCACACAGTGCTAATTAGACCGACGCGATCAGATACACAATAAGTAATGTAGTTTGTGAGACTGTGCTAGTTCTCTTGTTGTGGCATGAGTCAGTGAGAAAGACTGAAAGCATGTTAGACCTTCCTGGAGGTCACAGAGAGCTTGGTTTTGCTATTGTGGAGACTAAAGCATTCCAGTGCATTAGCAGTGGACCGTCTCCTCTCATCAGGAAAAGGCTGTGCAGCAGGAGCACCACAGGCCAGAGGAAGAAATGACAAATGAAAACAAAGTGGGCTGCATTTACAGAATTAACTGTCAATCTAAGCCACAAACAGACAAAAGGATGTTGGCTGCAGTAGTTACCAAGACACAAGATATTCTCTGACCTTGAGCTTTTACAGACATCCCTGTTACATAAATCCTGCGAATGTAAGATGCTTAACATTCATTCAAATAATTGCTGAAGGGGACGATCTTACAGTGCCATTGATGGCCATCCTGCGTTGAGGGTTTTGTGAGTAGTAATGATGGCTTTGTGTGCTGTGGTTACAATGGGCTTTAACAAGGAACAGAGCAGTGCAGCAGGTTGCTCGGAAAAAAGTAAATACCCACCAAGCTCCACAGCGCAGCTCCCGTATCCTGCATCTGATAAGAGAAGAAACTGGCAGACCAGAGGACAATGTACCTGATTAGTTTGGGACAGCAGAGCTCCAGCGGTGCCATTCATTCTGCTCGCACACCATCTAAGATGGTTTCTATGCCAACTACCTGTCATGTTAAGTGTGGCACAAGAGATTTGACTGTCAAAGAATGGCATAAAATAGAAAAAAAACCCAAACCCAACTGTAATTGTATACTTGGCTATGCTTGGCATATTAAACCTGAAGTCTTAAAGAACAGCCTTTCTCTATACAGCATTTGCAAATTTTATGTAAGTAATGCACAATCTGTAAAGAGTGCATGTCAAAATTCAGGACAGTTCATAAAGGAATGAGAGCATTTGGAAATGAATTGAATCTACTGTCTTAAACATGCTTCCTGCCCTTTGAATTATAAGATGAGTAGATGTTTGCACAGTGACTGCGCTGCAGACCTGGCAGGTGATGCTTTGCTGTGGCCAGTGAGCGAATGTGAATCGAGTTTTCCTCACACAACGACTTTCAGTGCTGCTGTCGATAAAGCCTGCCATCCGTCTTAAGATGGCAGCCCACTGGGTGATACATAATTCTCCCCAAATGATAAACAGTGGGGGGTCATTTACACCTCCACAGGATTTGGACAGTTTTTTGTTTTGATTATGAATCATTTTGTAGGAAGTCGCAGTGGCACCACACTGTGTGTTTGTAATTTCTTGGCTTTATTCATTTAATCAGGACAGTTAAAATTAGATTAACATTTATTGTTTGACTATAATGGCAACTCCCAAGTTGGCTAAAGTGGTATCTCTTCTGTACTTTCTGAGGTCAGAGTCAGAAAAAAGTCTCGGAGATTTCCCCATGACCTCACCGGGGACTTAAAGAAAACAAACCAAAGTTGCTGAGAATATTTGCTCCTCCAAACAGCTTGTGCTGCTCCATGGGAAAGCAATGGTGATTAGTTTATATGAAGAAGAAAACGTAAAGCAAAATCACCCAGTGTCACAAGTTTTGTCAGTCGTTCCACATGCTTGTTCATCCTTAGTCATTTAAAAAATGGACAAGGCTGGACACAACTCTGTAGCTTCTTGTGGAGAAAGACAATGGCTGCTTCAGCACTTCTTTTTCTCACATGGCCCACACATGGCAGAAAACTGGCATTTCCCAGTGGAAAATATTATACAAGACAGCATGCAGAGACTTGATAGCACCAAGCAGCTCAGCTAGACAGTGCTTTGACAGCTGCTCTCAAAGGAGAGGTTTGGTCTCCCTCATGTACAGTTTGCCTGTGCTGCTAATGGAATAGCGGAGGCAATGGAAATAGCTTTGTGCTTCTAGTTTTACTTTGACACAAAATTATACATTTTCATGATGCTTGTCAATGCATGATCAGTACACATTTTCTTTCTCTGAGATTTCCAAAGCATTTCAGAATCAGTCTCCTATACAATAACCCCTGTAACTGCTGTATTTGCAATGAGACCAAGCCGAATGGCACTGATGGTGGATCAAATTTTAATCGGGATGAAGCAAGTCCCCAAGTACCTGAGTGGATGGTTGGTCACACCTGCCATGTTTCACTGGATCTGGACTCATATTGAACAGGGTTTTGGGGATCAGTAGCAACTTGCTGTCCTCCCTCCATCACCTTATGCTGCCTCTGAATTCAGTTTTCACCACTTGCTATTGGGATGTTCTATTTTGGTGTGTGACATCCAGCGTCTTATTCGCCGTGACAACATTAGTGTAAATTCTGAATCATATGCCAACACTGAGGAGCACATGGGGGAAAAAGTGAGGCAGGGAAAAGGATTGTCTGTGCTGTACACAGATGTGATTGGAGCTGAGTGGAATACTTATGTGGCTTTAGAAAGCAGGAAAGACATGCAGAACATTTATATGAATTAAAGCAGGATGGTCAGCAGGTCTAATGCACACTGGATTGATTCTACCTTTCAGGCAGCTAATGCAATTGTGTTTTAATAAACCCCAATCTCAGGCTCCTCTTTGGTCTATTTCTCTGTCTTCTCTCCCCTTCTCTCCCCTGCTCTTTTTTTTTTTTTACTTCCGTACTTCAGCTCAGTTTATTCCACAACACTAAATGTGATTCCCGAAGTAGCACACACCACAAATGAAATCTGTTTACTTATTTATTTATTTTTAGCTTTGTTTCATTTCATGCTTGGCAGGCTTTATGTTTCAAAACTGCTTTCCTGAGTTTCCATTTTGACCATGACTTGGAAACATATTAGGAATGAATGTGGGCGAACTGGTGTCAGTACCCAGTTTTAAGGAACAGTCTGGTAATATGCTTATGCAGGCTTAGTGTACCGCAGGGATGCTCGGGCCAAGCAGGGACCACTGGACAATCAGAGGAGAGCCATCAGATCATACATAGGCTCATGGGAAACAGGTGTGGACACTGCGAGCTGCAGTTTACCATTTTATTGTAAATACCATGAGGTAGTGTATTTTTTTTATCATTTCAGGCAAAGAAACCGATGAACATCAGGTACGTAACATTGGACATTTGGTGTCTCTGCAGCAAATTTGTAACAATGTTCTGTTTGTTCACAGTCAGAGTACTGACTCCTGTTTATTTTGGCATCATTTTTAATTACTGGATGCTCCAGTCATATTTACTCCTTTGAGTTTTTAGAGCCAAGCTTTCCAGAGAGCAAATAATACACAGAATGTTTATCATAGTTATAAGATATGTAAGCTCAGCTTGAAATTTTCATAGCCTGCTTGTGGCCCAGAGAGCTCAATGCAGTGCAACTTAAAACACATGGAAATAAACATAACACCCCGCAAATGAGGAAACCTATTCACGAGTTTGACAACACACACACACTGCAAATAGCCTACACACATCACAACCCAATAGACAAACATGTGGCAAATCCACACCCCAAAATTTTCAAAAACACACTGCGGATCCACACAACTTAACCAAATAGACAAATATGTTCAGGGGACACATAAAATGATGAACCCAGCTGTGAGACACTCAATGGACATTTTCTGTCAGTGGTGTTGGAAAATGACTTCAAATTTAAGTAATCCAGCCAGGGTTCATCACTTTTTTGTGTCTGGACAAGTGTCCCCTGGACACTACTTCCAGCACCTTTGTTTATTTGGTTGTGTGTGTGTGTGTGTGTTTGCAGCATATGTGTTGTCAAATTGATGATGATGTTTTCTTAATTTGCCTGTGTTGCAGCGACAAGGATCACTTCTACTTGGTCCATGTTAGGGGCTGTAATACTGCCAGGGGAGATTGTCCTTCACTCGATAAGTTGCCTTGTCAGCACAACGTGTATGGATTTGGGGTTGCAATGAGAGAGTTGAAAGCAAAAATTAAGCCGCTTGATCAATGTGGTTTCGATGTTTCAGTGTTTTAATTGACTTGAAAAGATTAATTAGACTTCAGCCATAATCTGATTTTGTATTGTCTGCTGTCAGCTTTGCTCACCATCAAATTCCAGATTAATTTTATTGCACATGTGAGGTAATCAAGGGTGAGCAATGACAGACCAAACATCTAATTAAACAAAGGCACTGTGAATTTGATTTTCCTTTCCTTTTGCAACTTTGAAAAAATTGTTAGCCACCAACACAAAATGCAAAAATAGACCCTAGAGTTGAAACCTAATGGCGATAGATGCAGTTTTTGATTGATAACTATGCTGTTCTCTGCCTCATGCATTCTACACATACTTTATCACTGCCTGACATATGGTTGTATTCATGCTATTATGACTAGCACTATAGAGTGTAGAGTAGAACGGTATTATGATTAAAGTTAGCAGCTGTACATAAAGGTGAGCTGGAAACAGGAGCATGCGCCTCAACCTCATTTTACTGTGACAAATTAAATTTACCAACATAGTCACTGTCAGTATATACTGTATGTCATCATTATATGCATAATGTTTCTCTATTACAATGCTTCATCTGGAAAATATTTGACATCAACTGTAAGAACTCAAGAAATAGTCCTTTTCTGTCCTTTAGACTAATTATTGTTACATAGGTCTTTTGGCCTTATATGCCCATATCTATCGATGCTATTACTCTAAGACATATTTTATCATTCCTATCAGCCCTGTCAACTTCAGCAGAAATTTGATATGACTTTGTCAAATGCATCAGCCATAACTTCATTTCACCTGCCAAACTATCGCCATCAATATTAGATGTTAAAGAGGTTTATTTTTTCTGTTCTGTTCTGACTCTTTCCATTATACATTATAAATACAGTACCTGTATAAAATCAACCCTCATAGTAGTTTTATTTCTTGTGATGAAGACCATATTTAACTCTAGAATTGTTATTTATAGCATCTGTTTAAGCTCAGACAAGGACCTCTGATTAACTTTTCAAGCATGAATGTATAAGAGAAAGTCCATTCTCACAGCAGCATGGCATGCTCATTGCATCCAGGTTTAATACTCTAATGCCCATTTTGTTTTTGTTTAACCTCCTGTGAGGTCCAGCTGCAAAAAAGGTCTGTTAAAGTGAGTGTGGATTTTTTTGTCAAGAAAAATAAATATCCATAAAAAGACAGAGAAGAAAACAGGATTTGCACGTAGAAATACACACAAACAACTGCTTCCCAAACACTATTAAACATGGATATGGGGAGCTGCAGTGGCTACAAATCATTGGGATCAGAGTACTTTATTGATTTACACTAGCAGTGACACATAAAACAATTAACAATTTTCCCACAGGAACAACTTGTACAAATGCATTATGTAATATGAGCCTCTCTCTGAATCCAAATATGGCTATTTTTGAATCAAGTTACTTTGTGTGTCGTGTAAATGGACACAGGACAAGAGTCTAAACAGGCGATAGAGTGTACTATATAGAAGTGCTCATCAAAGAGCAACCAAATATTTCATGTGACAGTAAGATAATGTTTCAGAAATGTTTGGAACATATTATCCATGATTGTTCTACCTTATCACCTACGACGCAACAAAGACTCTCATCTGCTTTCTGTTAGTTTATGTGCTGTTTGACAGCAATGTTCGCTTTAGAAGCCGTGTTCCTTTTCCCACGAGAGGTCTTTTCTTCCCCTCCAGATTGCAGAAGCTTTTCTGGCCACACTTTATTGTGCTGAGCGTACTGTAGCCCATCAATTTGTCACTTATCAATCACACCAAACTGGTGGACACACTGTCAAAAAAAACTATTTCATGTCACCACGGTGCTCATCGAGACATTAAAGCCTTGAAAAATGTTTTTCTCTCTCCTTCCGCCAAAATAGCACTAAGGGAAAATTCAGCTGTGAGTGACAGCGGTGGAGATTGCACAAGGGGACAGGTACAACAGCTAATCCAAGTTGGGAGCAAAATGAAATCATGTTCTGCAGTAGAGTTCATCCAACTTTTTCAGCATTCCTGCTTTTCGCTGAAAAATATGGATAGATGAATCATCTTGACTTCACACCTGTGTCTCTGTATCGAGTAAACACCCACAGAGCTGTTGTTGTTGGTGGCAAGTAATTTTAGCGTTCTGCCTCTAAGAGAAATAGCTATTACTGTTCTCTCTCCAACAGCCTCCATTTGAAACATGAGTGTGTGGCGACAGTGTGAAGACGCAGTTAACAATCTGTTGCACAAGCAAGGGAGGTGCAAAAAATGGGCTCAAAATAGTTGTGGGTGCTATCTGCAGGGGGATCTGGACAGAGATGCTGATCGTGATGAGGATTCAGACGGTCTGGATTTGGAAAATTATGCCAAGTTACATACTGCAGATGCAGACAACATGGGACCTGGACATGTGTCATTACACTTCAGACAAGAATAACCATCTCTAGAGCAGATAGAAAAGTCGATCTTGTGAGAAAACATGCCCATATCAGTCAATATCCGTTGCCATAAATTATTTAATGCTGGAAGCAAAAATGATTTTGGATTTTCTTATAAAAGATTTATGCATCGAATTGTGACAAAAATACTTAAGTGAAATAGAAACGCACGATATAAAGTCATCTGTCATTGTTTGTCTTCTTCAGGAAACACGCTGTTCATAAAAGCTTCTCAGATTCACAGGATGTGAAATATCTGTCTTAATTTCAGCACTCTCTGTTTTTCCACAACAAACTACATCCAAACTCTCCCCGCATGTTAAAAGAACAGTATATTTATATATAACAGTATATTTCGCAGGTTTAACACTGTATATAGATATTAGAACGCCCTACAGGAATCTTAAGCATTGCTTTATAATATCTTATATTACGTGAAGGCTCAACCTGTCCTAAATGAGGTACCTCACTTATGCCTGTGCCTCAGGTGGAGGAAACGGACCATGTGCGCAAATTTCAAATAACTCCCATTTCCCCGTTAGACCCCGTTGTGTGCGCCTGTGCGCGTGTGTGCCTTCACGCGCGTGTTCACACGTTCGCGCGCGCGTGCGAGCCGCGGAGAAATGTATTATGTAACATGTTCGCAATCTCATCCCTGCCCGAGTCTGAGGCGCAAGGTCGCTTTAAGAGATATCTCGGCTCCTATCAGGGCTCCTGGCACCTCCTCCCTTCTCCTCTACCAAAAACTCTGAGTGGCTTCTCACCTGATGCAAAGCGCTACTCGAAGTCCCAGAAGAAAGAATATCTCGGTAAGAAACAATGGCTAATTTGACGGGGTTTTTAAATTTTGATTGAAACACGGTATTTTGTGTTGCAAGTCTTTTTGAAAAGGCGGTTGCGTAAATGAAAGTAAGAAATCAGATTTTCTTATAGGGTTGATGGTGTTTTTTTAAATTACCGAAGCTCTAATGTCTCAAATAGGCTACTTGACACTATTGTATCTTTACTGGGGTTTAAAGGTGCAGGTAGTCTTTTTTAAATAGTCTGGTGCTGTTTAGTGGACATCCAGCAGGTCTTAGGGTGAATTATGGTTCTCACGGTGGAGAAAAGAGGAGCCTCCTCCTCCTCCACCTGTCCGGAGCCGGGAAAGTCAGCCTCACTGCTGCGGTCAGACGGACTGCTCCAGGGCAGCTGCAGAGACGGAGCCTCGGATACGCTCACACTTTGCATCCATTCGTGTGTTTTTCATACGCGTGAATTGTAACTATTTTTGCATGAGCAAATACCAACTTGTGGCTATTTTTGTGTCATGGCAAAGTGATTTAGTGAGGTGACTGAACAGAGCTGATGTTCAGGACGGAATAACAATCATATTTGCAATTTGTAGATATCTCTATCTCTAATTTCTCTAACTTCTATGTCTGGTTTTTCCTACAGGGAGTTTACAGTTCCTCTCACATTGTACGTCTTTTTTAACGTCTCTGTAGGCTTTTACTGTATTCGTAATATGCTGAGGATCAGTATAAGTATAGTATGTCTCATGTTAAGTATTAATAATGTCTGTGTACCTTTCCTTGTCCTGTTACTCGGTCTGTCCTACCTGCATCACAACACAAAGCAATGCATCACTTTAAGTGTCCAGCTTCTGCCATAGATGATCAGCATCGAGGCTGCCGGTATGGCCATGATGTGCAGACCGCACATCCAGAAAGTCTGCCAGTTTAAGTCAGGGTGACATGGGGGCTTTATTTTCCAGACGTCTAAACACAGAAGACTGTGTACCACAAAGGAATTCAAGTTGTATCACTGTACTATCGCTGTACTACTGCTCCTTGTACGTTTGGTAACTTTCGTTATGAATACTCTGGCTTTGTTTGTAATTACGACTGATGAAACCGCACATTATAATGACATTACAGCTCATAAAGAGACAGCCACAAGCAATTAATGGCCTGTCTGTCCTCATTTGTCATCATTAAGAAATTGTCAATTAAAAATGATGAATCCTCTCAATCCTCTAGATTTCATTCTGGTAACGTAACTGCTGCAAAACTAATTTCTGTGCAGTTGAGCTGTGGGCAAAACACTTTGGTTAACCTTTACTGTTTTCACTGCTACATGTTCACACACACATACTGTATATATGCGTGAATGCACATATCGTTAAGATTTTGTTGGTCTTGGTGTCGTGAAAATTAGTTTCTGTTTCGAAGTACCAGTTGTTTTTTAGAAATTTTGAGACTCGCATGTGCTGTCAAGTCTGGGAGTTTATTGTGAGTGCTCAATGACAATGAGAGGTGTTTGTTCCCTTACAGACAGAGACACAACAAGTCCCTTTTAAGTTTGTGGGAGAAAACTGTCAGCGTAGTCATCATAACCATTATTGTGATGGAAATTTAAAATCAGCACGCCATTATAGTGATGCCACAACGTCTGGATCTGTGCTGCTTTCTTGATGATACGCCATCAGCACATCATTTATTCTTATAGCCTGTGATCGAGGAGATGGAAAATTTGCATTCTGCCAACAGCCTCACGTTATCTTCACACCAACATTAAGTATTCATTTCATAAAGCTCTGCTTTTGTAATATCAAATCCACTGCCGCCGTGTACAGAGGTGAAATTGGACCACCAAATACATCTCAGCACCAAAAAGACACTTGTGGAATTACATCCGGGACAGCTGTGAATTTAAAATCCTATCCTGCAGCAGGAGAATCACCCTCTGCCAAGCATCCTCATTTAAAAGAAGTTACAGTGTAATGATGCAGTGTGTTTAATCAGCAAGTGAGGATCAATTTCTTTTTATTTTACAGTTTTGGTTGGAGTGACAGTTTGAATGATAACAAACCCCTTATATTATTTTTTTGTAAACAAACATTTCATGACTGGAAATTAGCTTAAGGTTACTAACTTCTTTTATGTTTATTTTTCAGGCAGAAATGAAGACTGCTGTAAAGACTGACAAAGATTAAGAATGAGGGAAAGCTGTAAAAAATGCAAATAATATTCATGAACTAATTACAGCAGGTGTGACACAACAAATTAGATTTAATTAGTTCCTAGCCTTTGAAGGGAGCCCAGGAAAACCACCATGGAGCCAGAACACAACACTAATCACAACCAAGCCTTGAGGAAAGAGATACTGTTGAATTTCACTGAGGACTGCTCTCTCTCAGTGAGTGGCACCACTTTTCTCATCGTTGCATACAGTGTGGTTATGGCGGTGGGTCTCATTGGGAACTCTTGCCTGGTGTTCGTCATCACGCGGCACAAGGAGATGCGCAACGTTACCAACATCTTCATCGTCAACCTGTCTTGCTCTGACATCCTCATGTGCATCGTCTGCCTGCCGGTCACCATTATCTACACTCTGATGGACCACTGGATCCTGGGAGACATCCTCTGTAAGCTCACGCCCTTCATCCAGTGTACGTCAGTTACTGTTTCCATCTTTTCCCTCGTCCTTATCGCTATGGAGCGCTACCAGCTCATCGTCCATCCGACTGGGTGGAAGCCTGTGGTGGGCCAGTCCTACCTGGCTGTGGCTGTCACCTGGATTGCGGCCTGCTTAATCTCAGTACCTTTCCTCTCATACACCGTACTTACCTTGCCTTTCCAGAACTTAAGCATCCTCCTCCCAGTCAGTGATCACCTTGTTTGTATGGAGCAGTGGCCATCACTTCAAGAACGGCGAGTTTACACCACCTCCCTGCTCGTCTTCCAGTACTTCCTTCCTCTCGTCCTCATCATGGCCTGCTACCTGCACATCTACCTGCGCCTGAGGAGGAGGAAGGATATGGTGGAGCGTGGCAGGAGCGCCACTCAAAAGAAAAACAAAGGCTCCACAAGGATTAACGCCATGTTAATCTCCATAGTGGTGGCCTTCTCCCTCTCGTGGCTCCCTCTCAATATCTTCAACACGGTGTTTGACTGGAACCACGAGGCCATTCCGACCTGTAACGATGACGCCATCTTCTCCTTCTGTCACCTCACGGCAATGGCCTCCACCTGCATCAACCCCATCATTTATGGTTTCCTCAACAGCAATTTCCAGAAACACCTCAAGTCCACTCTGTTGCACTGTCGCTGCTGGGGGATGGCAGAGCGGTACGAGAGTGTCCCGCTCTCCACTGTCAGCACAGAGGTCACCAAGGGGTCAATTTTGAGTAACGGATCTATCAACATCAATACTTAAATCCAAGCCTTTTCCTTAAAAGACAAAGACAAAACTACTGGGGCCTCTCCAGCCCCCATTGTGTCATCCTTTAGAGCTTTTCTTGCTTCATTGCTTACAAAAGCAAGGTTGACATTTACAAAGTTTTAAACATCCTAAGAGCAGTCCAGAGGGAGAAGAATGACGTCACTTAACCAGCATCGTGCGGTGCCCATGATTCAGTATGAGTTCACATGTAAGAGGAAGTAGATAACAAAATGACGGTGCAAAGGTTGGACATGTAAATATTATTGGTCGACTGAAGACTTCACATGAGCACTGTTGCAACTGTATTCTGTAGAGTCCATTCCCCATGTGCTTTGGGGATCATGTGACTGAAGAGAGCATTTAATCTTGTATACAAATGTCATGTTTACTTTCTCAAGTACTGGGATCTACTCAGACGTTACAGAGAAATGAATATCAGCTATCTTGGGTTTGCTTTTCACATATTCACCTGCTGCAAAATGAACCACCAGAGAGTATTGAAAGGACAAATGGTTTGGGGTTGTTGTTTTTTCAGTTTTGCTATTTTATGTTAATAGTATTGATGAAAATATTAAGGGATTGTGAACTGTGATGTGTTAGTGATTATCGACAAAGTAGCTTATTACACAACTGGAGGAGAGAACATTACCGCATTAAATGTGGCTCCAGGCATTCATTCAGCAGTTTTACTAGCGTCATCTTAATGCATTTCTTATTACCTAAAATCACCACAAACGATATAATGATCTTTTACAAAGGACCTTGGCAAGAGCTATATACATTTCTTCTGTCTGCCAAGGTCTTCTTTGCAGTATATTGTGTGTAAGGGATGGTTTTTCTCATAAAATGTTCAATACAACAACCATATATCAAGTGCCATCGGAGCAGGGTTCTTCTGTTGTATATAACATTAAATACATGTGTGGCCTGTAAAAGATGTGACAGTTGTAGTTTATGGTGTGGTTGGCAATAAAGAGCACTGTTTAGCATAGCAGATATGGCTTAGGAAACCTGTTGTTAGTCACTTCTGTTTGTGGTACTGATCTCAATTAAAGCATTTACTATTATATTTAATCATTAAGTCTAATCCCAGTCTTGACTAACTGTTGTTACATGTTGCTTGCTCAACTGCTGCATTTCTTTTTATTTGGGCAAACTTCATTTCCACCTTGCTTTCTGTGTGTGTTTTATACAAAAATTGATTTTTCATCCTTTCAACCACATTGTTCTCCTCTTGAACCAATAACTGATCAGTCGCATCAAAGACTCCACACTGCACCATGTCAGCTGGAACAGTAGGAGGCAATGTGGAGTGTGAGATCCAAATTCCTCAGAGATTATAGCACTGACGTGTTTCAGCATGAGCTAATCAACTATTAAATGACATGGCAGTGTTTAAGTATGGGATATTTCTTTTTTGGAAAAGCAAAAAAACATTTCTAAAAGATCAAAACCTTTTTATTGTCTGTCTGAGGTCAAATTCAGTGCGCTGCGTGTGCGTGCATTATTCAGGGGGAAGCCTCAGATCAAAACACAGTTTTAGATTTGCTTGTAGTGTTGAATAAATCAGTGCTGTTTGGTGCCTTAGATGTTCAACAGCATGGGGAGGGGAAAAAAATCCTGTGTGAAAGACCAGTGGGAATTGTGCAAAATATTCAAGCTGAGGTGAGGGCATGTTAACCGTTATCTGCCTGAAAGCGGTAGCATATCACCTCATCGGGAAGAAGGTAAGGTTTTTGCTGTCAGGAGCCTTTTAGCTTTGACGGCATGTCCAAGAGGTCATGTTAGGGATTTTTACACCTTACTGAAAGCCAGGCATGTTTTTGACAGTCTCCCACACCCTGCCAAACAGTTTCCTAAGGCCCAGAGAGCTCTCAGAGGTCCTTCTCAGCATAATTGACTATGTGCTGCTTTGGTCTGATCTGACCTTTACAGACTGTCAATCCGTACCCCTTTCCTTCCTTCCTCTCACCTGCTTTTCCTTCAAAACACCACAAAATGTAGTCGTAGTGTTCATTTGCTTTGGAAAAAAGCACCCAAGATGCTGGAGGTGCTGGCGGACTCAAGCAACACTTGACAATGAATGGAGCTTAAAATGATGCTGTTGTACATTGTTACCCAAGTAACTGTTAAGGGTCTAGGAGCACATTAATGTGCTATGAAATGAAGCTCAGCTGGAGACAAACACTTAATGACTCCATGGAGCCAGACTAGCCTTGTCAGTGGAGCAGTTTCAGAAAGATTAGCATCTTGGTTCTCTACATTTTAATTTAGAGTGGTTCTCATATAAGCAATCTTGGCAGATGACAGGAATATGAACTACATAGTTGGCCAAAGGTTTCCTCAAGCTGTTGTTTTGCACATTTAAATTATCCCCAGTGCCTTACTACTGTAAGAATAGAGCATAATTCATCCTGTTTTTTTTCTCGTACCCAAGTTAAGACTAATTATATTAGCCTTCAGTGCTTTCTGTCACTCGGTGGAAGAAAGTCCTTCCCACGACGTGTGAATCATTCCCCTCTATCCAGCGCTTGTAATGATCAGGAGGCTACAAAAGACGTCTTTGTATCCACCACATACAGGATCTATAAATATTAGTATAAAGTGAATCTGCAGAGTCCACACTGGGCCAGAGGAATTTTGAGAAGTTGCATAGGTTTCCATACTAAAAAAATCCTTTTCAGCTAACTATCTTGTATGCACTATGCCAAAGTCAGTGGCCTTGTGTACTTTTGATCCCTTGTGGGAGTGGACTTATCTTTTAATTTTGGCATGTGAAAAGGTCAAGGTTCTAATTGTTATTCTTATTCAATATACTAACATCTGTAGGACACACTGAAACAGGCAGTAAGCTCATGTAAGTGTCAAACAAATACATCAGCTCAGTTGATAATGTCCTTGCTATCTTTCCATTGGATTGGCATACTGGTTATGCTTTGCAGTGGGCACTAATTCATCAGATCTACTGTGTCAGAGAGGTTTTATTTCATGGAGCATTTCCTGGTTATACCTATTAATTAGATAACAGCATGAATGTTGCAATAGCCTGTTAATGTCCCAGACCTGGGTTACACCCACACACACAATCGTCCAGAAAGAAATAATGGCAAAAGAGTCTCCAGTTTTAAAATAAATCTAAAAATTTTGAATTATCACTTGTATATTGGAGGATATTTATGGGCATAAATTTGTCTCCATGACTTCAGCGGACATTACATTAATTTACAATCATATCCTGAACCTTAATCTTGACTACTACTTGCCTAGGACAAGCTCCCATGATGTGACTGGGTAATACCTAAAGAGGAATTTTTTCCATCTGTGTTATCTTGCCCTGACAATTTAGGGTCTGGTCTGTGTGTCTGACCTTCCATTTTCTTTGATCAGAAGAAAATAGGAGGACCACAATCTGCTTCAGTTGCCTGGTTACAGCTTCCTCAAGGGTTTCAGTGGGTTTCCTTTAAACTGACACAGAGCACTGAGCTATTAAAGCCACTTTATTAAACACTGACAGCGGAGCTACGCCAGGCTGAAGCAGTCTTAGTGTAACCAGCTCAGTCAAATGTTTATCTTTCGTGAAAAGAACAAAAAAAAGCAAGTGAGACGTGACATTTATTGCTGGGGATACATATTGACACATAAAGAGGCCATCTTGTTGACTCGCATTGGCTTATCAAGGTGGTGGAGTTGTAAGCAGAGCAGCCACTGGAAAGTAATGGGGATGTATTTTTGAGCAGCCTGTCATGGCAGGAAAAGCACAGGTGTAATTAAAATAAGTAGCTTGGCTAAATGTAAAAAAAATATATATATATATGAGCATTAAAATTATTGCTCCATAAATTTTGTTACCTTCAGACAGACTCACTCCTTCAGCCTGTTTCCGGTCCATATGTTAAATTAAGATAACCAGCTACTGGAAGATGCTCCATATTTATCACATAGACAGGAGAGTAATATTGAAAGGAAGAGGTTGGTAATTGGAGAAATAAACTCGCTCACTTGCCGAGAGTTAGCTATATATCTTAGTTGTCTGTCCCAGTCCAACTATTACATGAAGATTACCTGTTACATTTGGGCAAAGCCTTCTGCTTTAGTTAATGCAAAGCTAAGCAAAGCTAAGCAAAGCTAACCGGCTGTTGTGATTTCATTGTGCTGACATAACAAACAGTGCTGTCTGAAATAACTGACCACCCCAATATTTTGCAATGGTATTATTTAATAATACAGTTTAGCATAGTTTTGACTTTTAAAAAATGTAATAATTAAGTTTTGCTTCAAGTAATGCATCTGGTACGATGTCTTTGATTTTTAAATGTAGGGTAGATGGACACTGAGAGATACCGTTCACGATGGCACTGATCTTGAGTAAATATTTTATGTCCTGCTGTGCAATTACCTTTCATATATTTATCCCTTATCAAATCACTTCCAATAAAGGACAATACTTGACCCATATGGTGTTGTCTGCATGGTCAATGGAAGTAGCTGCAATCTCATCAACAAGGTGAAACCCACGGAAGTGATTTTCTTTGTGTGTTTGCTGAATAACAGTGGAGTGACAAACAGATTGAACTACTATGAAAAACACACTTTCCATTGAAGATAAGAGTGTGGCAACACCATACACTGGTCAGCAGGATATTACAGGCTGTTGTACCATTGTCAAAAACACCATGATGAATATACTTCAATATGTTTTTTCACTTTGTGTAAATTCCACACTCTACTCACAAACACACACATGTTGCTTGCTCAAATAATTTTCGCGTTGCTTAACCATCCATGAGTAAGCACTTTTATCATCCAAGGAGATTGTGTATTGGGTGTGAACCGATCCAAGCAAACAATGACCTATTACAATACAATAAATTGGCTTCAGACACATGTCCTCTTGGTGAACAAACACAATTAAGGACAGTAAATTACAATAAATCAAAATGTTGATAAGACTGGATTGAAGCGTTCGAAAACAGTGTCCATAGAATGTTAGAAGCAGTCAGAAAGACAGTCTTGACTCTACAGTGTTTGGCACATTATTTTATTAATCAGACAGGCACAGAGCTACAAAGGAGAATAAACCTCAAGGAATCAGCATGTTGATTTCTAGTGCCCTCCTGTGGCTGAGTACTGAACTCCTAATAATTATGTAATGTTCAGGTCATAATGTTAAAGCTAGTTAGTTAAGTAGTTTTTTCAATCACCCACATCTGTCAAATGGTGTTGGACATAATCAGTGGGAGAATAAGTATTGACATTTTTTAGATCAAAACATTACTGTACATGAATGTAAAAATATGTTATTACTGGTAAAGACCTTTTGTTCAAAATCTTAGTCTGTAACTGCCTGCTCCCACAGACTCAGTGTTTCTATCTGTCACAACCTACCCGTAGAGACACTGGTTTAATTTCCTGTTTTATTTTGATAGTGAATTCCTAGTGTGTCTTGTATAACTTTACTTCCCGTGGTTGATTGTCTGCCCCGCCCTAACATGTTCCACCTGTGTCTCATTATCCCTACCACCCTGGTGTGTATATATACGTAGGCTTGGTCTTTCTTTCCATCTTGCTCAGTTTGTCTGTTCCACCCTGTGGTTTTTGTTCTGTTTTTGCCTCACTGTTGCTGCTGTGGCTACTATTTTGCTCTGTTTTTGCTAGGCTGTTCCTTCATGTTGGTTTATGTAAATTAATGCTTCCTATCCTCCCAGTGTTTGCTGGTATTTTTGAGTTTGGTTTCCCATTGGTTCATTGTTTTGTAAGTTTTTCTTCTGTTTAGTTTTTGCACACTGTTTTTGATTATTAAGTTCCTGTTATATTCATCCCCACCTGTCTTCCATTGTCTGCATTCTGGGTCCTGCACCTTGATTCAGAGTAACATCTTACCCCTGAGGCCTGTACTACGAAGCAAGGTCAACATATCCAGGATATCTTTATTTCCTGGGACTTGATAAGTGAACTCAGGGCTTCTCAAGCACGTTCACATGAAACAGGCGGTGTTTACAGCATATGGCAAATCACAAACATGAACAAGTCCTCATATTAAGTACAAACTATAATATCAGACAAATATGAAGAAGTTAAACAGATAATCTGGACTAAAAGCGGCAGTTGCAACTTTCAACTGCAGTAAGGAAGGATGGTAAAAATAAAATGTCTGACTGTATTAGTGCGTGAATCAGGTTTATGACTGCTCCATCAGTCAATAAATTATAAATAACTACATTTATGTTTACATTAAATTCATGTGTTGCATAGGTGTATTCTTATGGTGTAAATGACAGTTAAACCTTATTTTCTTACAAAAAAATGTATAACAACATAATTCAAAGCTGTAAGTAGGCTTAACTACCATATCTTATAAGTCCAACAACCAGACTTTAGTGCCTCAGTGCCTTTTTGGCGTGATATCAGTGAACAAAAGCGCAGTTAAATGGTTTTGACATTACTGTAGCCAACAGCAGAAAAGACTTAATGAAGACGAAGGGAGGGGGCCCTCCTACACAGGAGAGCACTCCTGCTGAGGAGCTGGCCCTCAGCCGTAATTAGGGTCACCCCCCCAAATCACCCACATCGTCTATAAAAGTACCCCTAACGACGTTACTGAGAGCACATGACATACTTGCCCTCCTCAGAAACCCTCTGCATGTTGGGTTCACCACATCTTGAAATTTGACAAGGTCAGCTAAAAAAATCAGCAGTATTAACAGCAAAATAAAGTATCATCTGATCTGGTTGAGGAGGAGGTGGTCATATCTGTCTAAACAGTTCAAACAAAAGCTAAAAATCATACATCTCTGACTTTAAATATACTTCAGCCAAACTTAGCCAAACTTAATCAAAAGCAAATTAGGTTTTCTGGTCTACATCAAACAGACTGGAATGGATTTTTAAAGGCATTGTGTCACAGTTTACCTCCAGAGACTCCGTACAGTCTCTTGGTTGTTTTGTTTGGACTCTGTTTTGGGGGGTTTGTTTCCTGTTTTATTTTGGTAATGATTTCCTATGCCTTGTGTTGCTGTACTTCCCATGATTAATCGTCTGCCTCACTCTAATGTGTTCCACTTGTGTCTTGTTATCCCTGTACCCCTGGTGTGTCTCTGTCTTTCCCTCTGTCTTTGTCAGTTGGTCTGTTGTCATTTAGCTTTGACTTGATATTTTGTCCTGCTGTTGTTTGCTGCTCCTGTTCTTGTAGATTTTTGCACTCCTGTGTTTTTCCTGTGCACCCCTTAGTATTTTCCTGAGTTTCCCAGTTTTCAAGTATGGATTTAATTCATTTAATTCTTGTGACTTGGTCATTTTTTTGTTAAATCAAAATTCCCTTGCTTGTCTGCCTCTGTCTGCATTTGGGTCCAAGTTCTTGCACTTTGGTGACACAATCTGCTGTATGCCAGTTTATAACTGCTAGGGCAGCACAAATCAAAATCATGACACTGAGGTGAATCTGTATCTGAAGAAATACAAGTAAGATAAAAGAGCACAGAGAATATCAGAGGTAAGGCAGAAAACATTTAATGAAAGAGCCATGGCATTTGTGTTATGCTAATATAATTACTTCAAAATCAAGTAATCATCATTTTTTATATGTCCTGTGTCCATTTTCCCTGTCCGTGACACTGCCCTAAAAGAGAACAAGAGAGAGATAATATCGTGAGAATTAATTAACACAGAACTGAGAGTTGAAACCTCTGACAGTAATGACAGATGCATCAAGAGAAAAACCAAACTCAGAAGGACAGTTCAACAGAACTTACATGAAATCCTTTCATTCTGTAAATTTGGACAAAGGGTGGTTCCTCAGCACAACCCAAAACACTGCAGGGTGTGTCTTCACGTGGAAAACCCTCAACTATCTGTTCAAGGAAAAAAACATATCACTATGAATTTGTACAGAAGAAAAGAGAAGCATACAGTGTGTGGAGAGTCATGAGACTGATAATTACGTACATTGCCCATTGTGTCTGATAGAGTGTCCAGTTGCCTCTTCCCTCCTGGGCTCAGTCCATATGACCAGTGCTGACAGCAGTGCTGTGGCACTAACGTCCCCACGAGCAGCAGCCACAGCGCCAAGGTTTTCACAGCCATTCTGAGAAAAAAAGCTCCATTAGTTTGCACATATATGCATGTCACTATATATATACTCAATTTTCTTTAGTTGCTTCTCAACCCATCTCTGAATTACCTTCTTCGCACCACCCTGTAGTGCTCCGTGAATGCTCCTGCACACTATCTTCCACGGTTTATATAAGCCTGTGATAATTCCACTTCTCTTGGCCCTTCACTTAACTGCAGGGGGTCACAAAGTGGGACTTAGAACCACTTATTGGCAACCCGCAGAGCTGTCCCTTCAAAAAAAAAAAGAAGAAATTACACAGGATGTTTTCCACAATCAGCCATTTTCAACTACTTCCTCCATCACTTTGTGGTACTTCCTTGATGTGTTTGGAACACACAAAACCCTCATTCATTCCCCGCCGAGACACAATAAATGAAGACTTTTCCTTCTTCTTCGTCGTAGTTTATTTATAACAGTCGTTTATGGAAATATATTTCCATGGTTGAGTGCAATAAACATAGATAGGGAGGTGTACACCACTCCCCCTCTCAAACACAAGCCAACCTTTGCCCCGTATCTCGTTCAGTGAGATGTATTAAAATAAATAACCAGAGCTCTTCAATTGATTTTCACGCTCAAGGTGAAATACACAATATGATTGCCTTCATCATACATTCTCACAGGCTGGGTACCTCCTATTGAACTGAGTGAACAGTATTGCATCATTGCATCAGAGCAGCTTTGAGCTACAGCTAGAGAAACTTCATCAGTCAAAAGCGAGTATAGCTTCGCACACATGCAAACAGACACTGTCCAGTAAGAAGTGAAGTGGGATCCTGGACAAAACAGCTGAAGAAACCTGCCCTCTCTAATAATTTGACTGTGTGAAGTGTGTGTGTGTGTGTGGGGGGGGTTTGGAAGCACTGGATTTGATTTACATAAGATTACGAGCACCAAACATTTTTGGTGAAAAGTTATAACATGTTACAAGTTAACATATACTTGTGCAAATAACTTCAAAGCATGATTAAGTAATATACATTGATACATGGAGAACGATGTTTCCAGGTAATCCCACTTTGACAACATGAACACAGAGAAATGGCTTTGTGTTAAAGCGCAACAAGTTGGATTATTTTCTCATAAAGGGACGAATAATGAAATGACACTCATAAACATTACAATAAGTGGTGCCACAGTCAAAGGCATGCGACTGTGGATCACTCAAACATTGGATTAAAAAAAGAGGTAGGTTCACAGAGCGCGAAACAGGGAAAGTTGTTTTTCATAAGAACGCAATATTTAAAAGTAGGAGAGGAGAAACCTCACAGCTGTAAATCATGTATTGCATACCCAAGCTGTGTTTATAATTATAGCCTGCCGCATAGTTTTACGGTGCTCTAACGTTACATTTTTAGCCTATTAGGCTGCTATTGTATGGCTTTGGCTTGCATTGCTTCCTTTATAATATGTTGAATCCAGCAAAATGAAGTTACATACATGAAGAGGAATATAGAACCACACAGTTATTGTTAAGTGCCCCCTTCCATCTCTGCAACAGCAGCATTCTGTGAAGCTCAGTGCCCTGAACTTTACCTCACACAGATAATATAGAGTATAAATTATGTAAAACTTGACATGAGTATACTCAGTGGATTGCATCCATACACATCTACATACAGTATAGTAGGAACATGACTATGTTTTGGTGATATACAGTATTCAGCCAAACAGTTACAAACATCCTACCATACAAACACACATGAACAACCCTGGATAAGTTCTAGTGCAAGATATTTAAAGCTAACATAATTTTGGTGGAATGCCAGGGATGTGCATAAAACTACCTGTGCTGTCGACAGGTAAAGAGAGATTGATAGTAGGGGAGTGTGGGCGAGGCTGACTGGAGGAAAAGAGCGTTAGAGAAGCCAGCTGTGGCCGACGCCGGCCTTGCAGGTGCCTGCTGAGTTATCTGACACTCTGTGACATGTGCAAAGGGGTCAGCATCTCTTCAAAAATGGCTCCTTTGACATTGGACCCTCTCAGGTTGGCTTCCTGTAGATCACAGCCGGACAGGTCACAGTTCTGCAAAAAGGGCAGCAGGGACAAAAAGTAAGACAGAAGGATTCAATGGGCTTAGGGTGAGAGTTAGCCAACCCTAACACTTTAGCTTAAAAAAGCCATTAAAAAGACATCAAATTCACTTTATCAGCTACTTATTCATTTAACCTTGCAGTACCGCAAAATTCAGGGATCCATCTGCTGAGCTATCAGAGACAAAGCCACTTTGGTAAAAGTTACTGGAAATACGATTGCCTGCTGCGTCAACGTAAGCGTTTTTAGAGGTAATCCCTTCTGATTGCCTCAATTCACCTCGAGATCAGTCCCCGCTAAAGTGGCTCCCCGAAGGTTACAGTTCTTCAGCTTTGCATTTTTCAGAGTGGCCACACGCAGGTTGATGCCCGTCATTTGGCTTCCTTCCATGTCAACTCCTTTCAGATTAGCTCCTGGTTAGAACAACAACAACAATAAAAAAAACATTCGTTGAAAACCTGACTGTAAATGTGGGGCCAGGTCTTCTTTGATTAAGAACTGAAGCAGATTACCTTCCAGGTTGGCCTTCAGTCCAGACGGATCTTCGAAATTGCATCCTTTCAGAGATGCTCCCTCGGCATTAGAGCAAAGCATCTTTACCCCTTGTAAGTTAGCACCCTTCAAGAGACAAACAAAATTTCAAAATTACCCACGCTGTATTGCATGTGCAAATATTCAATATTCAGTACAATTCACACTCTGAGGGAAATTCATTTCGCACCTGCAGACTGATATAAAAGCGGTCTACTTGTTATTTTTTAAGGGGGTAGGTTTGTACCATTGGCAAACATGCAAGAACAGAATGGCCCTTCCTCCACATGACTGAGGGGGCTGCAGGTGTGAGATGGCTGCAATGCAAAAGCCAAGTCCATTGCTCACCAGCCGGAAGGCCAACAATTGAAAATAACACAAATGTGATGCACACAATTTAGGAGGAGGAAGTGTTTGCTTCCCCACAGTGCAGAATTTTGTGAGTGCATTCTGTGCTCACTTTGTATCGCCTGATGCTGTATGCACACATGAATCATTTAGTGCTGACAAGAGCAGAGTCTTCAGACTTACATCCAGGTTGGCTCCAGAAAGATCAGCCCGCTCCAGATTGGAACAGCACAGGTTGGCATGTGTCAGATTGCAGCGGCTCAGATTGGCCATTTTAAAATTTATGTAGCGCAAATCAAGTCGGGACAGATCGGCACCACTGAAGTTAAGTCCCTAAAAACAGTAGGAGTTATAGTTTTAAATAGTAACCTGATATGTTGAACTGATGTGGTAACTAAAAACACACTGATTGAGACGTACCTGACAGCGGAGCTCTGACTTGGTGGGGGTCGCTAGTAAAAAACGAACAAACTCCTTGCGGGAAATGGGAGAGTGGTCCTCAGGTGGCTGTGAGTTCTGTTTTGAGAGTTAGCATGTGGTAAGTCACGATGCATTCAGGGGAGGGGGTTAGATCACCAAACATAAGATGTTTGCCTTCCAAACTTCACGTCACCTTGATTGCTACTTCCAGCTGTTCAGCAAGCTGCTCGATTCCAAAGAAGCGAGCCTCCTCAAGGACACCTGGAAGAAATTTAGGACAATGCTACCAAACCATGCATATTTTTCAATTCCAGAAGGAAACTGCTGTGCAAATTTTATGTAATCACCCTCTCCAGAGGGATTCGGGTTGGCTTGGCCATTAAGGATATGTCAGAAGCTTACCTCGTATATTTATGCCATCATTGATAATGAGCTGACCGTGTCTCAGGTAGTTGAGAATAGGCTCAAAGTATTCAGGGCTGCGGTCAATGAGATAAGCCCCATGCTCATCCTGCTTGTTCCCCCACACATCTGGAGCAAACACAAAGGTTGACAAGACCCATTCAAAAAGATTGAACATGAAAAAAAAATGAAATGCTTTATGACTGGCCAATCCACTCTGTAGCCATAATTTACCTTTCTCGCGAAACATATGAGCAAGCATACTCTCTGGTTCCTTGCTGACCAAGGTGCTCCTGAACACAAAACAGACACAGTCAGCAGAGATGACTCGTAAAACATAGAATAAGCAAACGCCGGTAGTGTCAAAACCTTTTGTGGTGTGTTTGTTACCACCATTAAAACCACAAATACCTGGTGGTGGTGAATAGACGGCCACCTATATTAAGGTTCAGCCAATCGGTGTGTGCTCCTTGTGGATCAGGTCTGACCTTGGCGTCATTTTGAGGATCTGTGTTTAAAGAAGAAGAGAAGTTGTTGCTGGGACCATGAGCATTCCCCTCGCTGACAGTGAACGAGGATCCTGCAGCAGACGTGTCAGAGCGCTCACCGATAAACGGATCTCCTTCCGACACGTACAGCACGTCATCATCTCTGTTAGAAGCACGAACAGACAGATGAGACACACGACGACATGACAACCCCACTATGTATTTATAACGTAGATGTTGCTGCCGTTTGAGCT
Source organism: Psettodes erumei (assembly GCA_016785225.1). Lineage (NCBI taxonomy): Eukaryota > Metazoa > Chordata > Actinopteri > Pleuronectiformes > Psettodidae > Psettodes > Psettodes erumei. The sequence goes on from JAFBJZ010000781.1 coordinate 3,738,155, forward strand.
TACCTTATAAGGGCAATGTCATCTATAAGACCACCCTTTCCATTGTACAAACTACAGGCTTTGATTCCTAACTTATTGCTTGCTACGGATAGTAAGTCAGACAAGGTCCCGTACACTGCTACAACCTAAAAAAGGAACGATTACAAAACAACGCCTTGTTAGTCATTTAACTCTGAAGCTAAATGGGCCACTTTTGTCTGATACAAGACTAATGAGTCACAGTTAGCAGCGAGCTAACGGTCACGTTTATATATTCAATGTGAAAAAGAAAGGCTGTCTTAAAGGCAGAAGTTGACCATGACTCCGTGTGACTGCTGTCGGTAACATGTAGTAATTACAATGTAAGATGAATGAGCGATAATGTCATGACACACGTATGCTCAGTGGAAAAAAACAGTCATTCTGCGGCCCAAGCCCCCACAAAGACTTGTTACCCACCTTGCCATTTTTAGATGTCCCGTTGATGAATAACGTAACTCTTCTCATTCTTTATACGCTTTGGTATAAAGTTTTTGCTATAATTTAAATTTCAAGTGTTGACCGACTCTTGCTGGCTAGCTAGCCGCATCAGACAACAACACAAGACAAAAGATGCCTTCATGCGATAGCGGAAAAAATGGAATCACGAATATTAACTGTCAACGCGAGTGAGAGGCGGATGTATAAATGAATAGCCATACCTGAGCTTGAAAGTTTTTTGTAGTAATTTTATCAGTTAATTATACACATGCGTTTTATTTATGCCAATTCAAGGAAATAAAGAAAACGGGTAATGATTCGTATAGGTAATTGAAAACAACAATAATGTGTATGTTATATATGATCTATTACATAGAATACATAGAATGATTAGTTGCGCCAATAGTTAACTTTTGCTAATCATTATACCAAAACGGCACGAAGGCATGTGCAGCAGCTTGTTTTTACTGAATAAATCTGGGACGACAAACCGACGAAATCAGAGAGCCCCTGAAGGGAGCCTTCTGACCGCAGCTCTGCAATTGGTCGGAGCGTTAAACGTATGTGCGTCATCTTCATGCGTCGAGGGATTTGGTGCAAACTAAAAAGTTTTGTTATTGATTTGTATATCACAAATAAAATGTGATTATGCGTTTGAATTCTAATGAGACATATTTTTGCCATTCATTGCAATATTCATTGGCTTCATTTCGCGCTACACCTGTGGGTGGTGGTAATGCACGACAGGGCTGCCGACTACTAAATATAGAAGAAGAAACACGGAACAGTCAAAACAGCATGATGTGAATTCATGCCTGCGATTCAAAAGCTGGTAGTGGTCAGCAGTTCTTATCCTGTTCGTGCCTGTTAACACAATGGCGTCTGACAGACAGCATTGCTCGTGCTGCTCCCATCCAGTCTCCGCTTCGAGCTGTTACCAGACGCTGAGTGAAATGGATTTTGAACGAGGTTCGCATTTGTTTTGTTGTTGTTCTGTGGTGGCTCAGTCAAAACATGGTTCTAAAACGGTGGCAGAACATACACAATTTTTTTTTTCTCTGTAAGTAAAGTTGTTTTCTGTTTTTCGTAATAGTGGAGTACAGTGCTGTGTTGTGTGTCGTTCTGTGCAGGTATTTGGTCTGCTGCAATGGATGGGGCCTTGGAGCGGGTTGAGACCTTGGTCCACAAGGGCACGGACCCAAACCTGAGAGACTCATGTGGATACACAGCTCTGGTGAGTTAAAAGGAACATGTGTTGTTGTAGTGACCCCTATTCTCATGTATATAAGCTGCTGTTTCCATTTTTGTGTGTTTTGTCTCAGCACTACGCAAGTCGCAGCGGTCATCTTGCCGTATGCAAGTTTCTTCTTCAGAATGGAGCCTGTGCATCTCCCCAGACGCCGGGCGGTGCCACACCACTCCATCGAGCAGCGTACTGCGGACACCTGGATGTGGTCAGGCTCCTCCTGCACCACAGGACAGATCCGATGCTCTGTGATGACGATGGTGCGTCCGCCTTGCACAAGGTACAGGCCTGCCAGCAATAACATAATAAAAACCTTTTCCAGAGAAATAATTTGATGATGATGTAAACCTGGCCTGCGTTTGTTGCTCTGTTAAATCATGGAGCAGGCTGCAGAACAAGGTCATGAAGAGGTGTGTCGGCTGCTTCTTGAGCACTGTCCAGCGCTGTCCAGCCAGATGAACAAGAGGCTCCAGCTACCCTACCAGCTGGCACAGCAGCGGCATCTACAGGAGCTTTTAAAATTATGATGATGATTTGATGTGATGTTGGACACACTTCATCTGGGTCGTGCTGAGTTGCGAAGTTCAGGCAAATTATCCGACCTGAAAACATACAAGGTGTGGGCCACTCAGGCCAGGGTCATGTTGATCTGGATTCACTGCAGTGGACTGTTTTTTCTCAAGTGAACATCAGGAAAGAGCCACTGAATGAAACAGGGTGAACATACCATTACATTTTTGAACTTTATACCATAAACATCATCCTGCTTTTGAATTCTAGCTTGCTGCTTGTGTAATAATTACACAACTTCAGCTATAGAAACCTGGAAGATGTGCAAAATGAACACCAGTTTCCACTCTGCTGCTGCTGCACTTTTGTCAAGTAGCTGTCAAATAAAATAAATAATAATTCTGTTTAAAGAATCAATGATGGCAGCCATTTTCAGTCTTCTAATCACGGACCCTCACCCTTAAGAAAAAAGTACATCAGCTTTGGTGCGATGATGAGCAAAGTGTAAATGAGCACTTAAATCCACTCTGTGGAATTTGAAGTGATCTGATGTTAAAAGTGCAGAACGCAACGTATAAACTGTAATTCCATTAATGTAATATATTGTCATAATGTCATAAAAAAACGTACACAGTGCACCATTCTTAAAGCTGTAAGAGCCTCTCACAAGCTTCTTGTACGTGGCTGAGGGACAGTGTGGTGTAGTCACTTGTTTGTTATTGTTATCACATGCCATGTTTCACAGCAGTGTATATTAAATCCGGAGGTCAAATGTATGTGATGTGATCTTTGCTTGGGGACGGCACCATGGTCAAGTGGTTAGCAGGAGGTTCTGGGTTCATGCAGGTCAGGTTGACTGGTGACTCCAAATTGCCCCTAGGTGTCACTGAGTGTGAATGGTTGTTGGTCTCTATGCGTCAGCCCCTTGATGGACAGTTGACCTCTCCAGGGCGTACCCTGCCACTTGCCCGATGGAAAGGATGGATGGATCCTTGCTGGGTTTTTAAAATCTCTGACAATAGGGGGCGCTGTTGTCTCACAAGTCGCATGTGTTATTTTTGTTCCACTACAGCACGTGAATTAGCTGGCAGCTTACAATTAGTGACCTCATTCGATCCTCTCAGCTACACTGCTGGAAAACTAAATGCAGTAACCCTTAACAAAGAGAGAAAAGCGTCAGCGTAGCTGTTACAACTGATAGCGTCATGGATGAATAGCGCAGTTCAGTTTTTGGTGATTTTCTGTGTAACAGTAACACCATCGATCAATCAAACACTGCAATAGATTATATTTTTTTCAACATTTTTTTCTAAACTGCTGACAATTCTAGGTCATTTTGCAGCTCTGCTGAATTTGACATGGTCTTTGAGTACAGCCATGCTCAGCCTACATATTTTACCAGTGACCTGTTGCAAGCAACATGTCTCAACTGCTCAGTGTAGTTTAATGTCTGTAAGTACTTCAGCAAAGACGTTAGACCTACTGCTACTAGTATAAAGCTTTTACACTTTTCTACAGTAGAAACAGATGCTGAAGGCTGATAGGCTTTGAATTTTTGGTGAGTCAGTGACCTGAAACCACACACTGCCCAACAACTTTGACCCTGCTTTGTGATACCTCTTTGTGTGTCATGGTGACTTGCACTGAAGTTGAAGCAAAAACATGCAGCAGCTTCAACATCACCCATGGTGTTTGATGAAAACTCCTGTGCTAGAATATTTTAAAACTTTTTTGTAAAGGATTAACAGTCATTAGCTTTTGTCTTGCTGCTGTATTTATATGCAGCAGGAACAAAGGATGAAAGCGTGGGGGTGAATAAAGGATGTTGACATTTCCATATCAACTAAGACAGATGGAAATACTTTTTTAGACTATTGTCTCACACGCTTACTTATTCAAAGCATGTTCAATAAGTAACACGTGCATGCAGAAGAGGCAGATCCCTCTTCCTCTCAGCCCTCCCCAGATGTCCAGAGCAAGTACTGCACTTCTTCTGCGCTCCTAGGGTCCGCACAAAGACGACCCCGCGACACAGACCTATCGCTGCAGCCTGAGGAACTTTCATTGGGTCCGCTGGTGGGTGGTGTTTCCAAACTACCTTCAAACCCCATCCAGCGCCGTGACTGGAGGGGTGCCAGGCCACATCTGGAGCTCATTGCAGCTGACGCCACACAGCACAAAGAGATGGGGTGTCAGGGGTAGATGGGATGGGGGTATTTTAGCTTGGAGAACTAAGCCAAGAGAGCTGTTTACGCTCACTGACATGTTCCTCTTTCCACACAGCTGAGGAGCTGTTACCACGATCACCCCACTTGATTGCCACATGTCAGTAATAGCAGTGTTTGGCTCGGCCTTTTTTTTCACTGGTCACTGAGGAGATTGGTTAGAAGATATCCCTGTTTGTTATCTAAATGGCACAGCAAACAAAAGCACATTATGCTATTTGAATTAAACCAGTAATTTTGAGCGGCACACAGGCTATCACACCCGCCCACAGCACCCTCTGATTGTTCCCTTGCCAGGTTCTATGTAACATAATCAAAGGTGATGTCTTAGATTTGCTAGCAGTGAGCGAGGTAATGAAAACCCTCTGTGTCACTTGGTAAAACTGGAGGAATGTTAAAAGGGCCTCATTCTTTTTTGATAATTTTTCATGAGCTGGTTTGAATTTGAGAGACGCTTTGCCCCTTAATGTGGAAACAATCAGAAACTGGCCTGTGCTTGGTAAAAATGCACAGCAATGTAAAAAAAAAAGAAGACATTTTTCACCCTTTTTTAAAAAAAAAGTTACTTTCAAGCAACTGCTACTTACCTCAGTTTTGTCAATACAAATGTTGGAATGAGTGACATCTAGAAGAATTTTTATGCCCAGCTTTTGAGAGCGTCCTTGTAATGTGAGGACTCGGGGAGGACTCCACAAGATGAGGAATTTGGATTACAGCTCTGTGTGAGATTTATTTGGAAAGAAATGAAACTTCCTGGCCCTGGAACACACTTCCACCATAATGAGCCCAAGTTAAACCAGGACTGGATGTTATTTTCCTCAGAATAGAAGGTGGTCTGTATGCCATGCTTGCGTGGAGGATTTGTAGTGAGTGCTTGGGACTTTATTTTAAACAGCACTTCAGCCTGAGAGTGGATGAGGAGAACAGCTTGTTCTCTGTGTATATCTCTCAACTGAGAATTTTGTTTAACCTGTAAAATTGGTTGCTTTTCTGGGTACAAAACAGTGCAGTTTTCAACACTGAAAAATGAAATTCAACAGTGTGCTCTGTTGTGCTAGGTGCCAATTTTCTCCGTTAAGAGATCTGGGTGCTTGTTTTCATGGGATAAAAGGGTCATCTGGTCCTTATCTTTCCTTTGTCCACCTGTACAAAACTAATGCCATTCTCTGGCCTCCCAGCTGCCCTGGCAGAGCCGGACCTGTCTGAGTTATTTCTAAGTAATCAGTTAAATGGCTGGCAGATGGGCACACATTAAAAACTGTTGTACCAGACTCTGGCATGGAGGACCGCCCCACATCCTCTCATCTGCTTTGGTCAAGCAGGAGAGTCAGTGTTTGGTGAGGTGGTGTGTGTAATCGAATCTACAGGAGCTGCTCCTCAGAGATGCTCCATAATCCAATTTGGGTCCACTCCCACTTCAAAGAAGCATGTTGTCTGCTGGTTGAAGCGATGTTGCAGATCTTACGATCCCACTTTCCAGGTCAGCGGGTGATGAGAGCCGTGAGTCCAGAGGGCTGCAGCTCAGCCCGTCTGGGCAATCAGCACTGCATGGGAAATGTTATGGTTATCAGGTGATCCAGATGAACACAAAAATGACCATGTGATACAAGGCTTTTCTGTACATCTGGACAATGTTAAACTATCCCTACCTGTGACTATAATCATGAGAAGTTCAGCCAGGAAACTGTACGCAGTGAACATGCAGTGTTTTTTGTGTTTGATATCGTGGCTGTACAGTGTTGGAGGGAAAAGTTAATTTTCCCAAATAGTTTTTTTTCAGACATTGTGGTGGATGGTTACGTTTCTTTTTATTGATTATGGAGATGTAATCTTCTGAAAAGCATGGCCAGACAAACAACCCATAAGCGGTACCATATGCATCAGAGGACAATTGATGAAGCTTTTTGGATCATATATCAAGTTCCCATCATGCCAGAATGTTGTTAGAAATTAGTTTATTATGTGTCATCTGCCAAATCTACAAAGGAACTCGGCAGATCTACTGTGTAATGTTTGCCCCTTGTTCAGTGCTCTTCCAGCGAATTGTTCAAGTGCACATGTTTCCAACCAATTAAGTTTAATTTTGCATGTCTCTTTTCCATGTATTTATTTGCACTGTGTAGTTTATAGTGATGACAGAATTCATGTTGTTACATGTAGACTGTTTGAGGTTTTCTCTGTTTTGCCATCATATAGTGATATGAAATCAGAGTGACAATGCTGAATTGTAACTCTGGGCCAGCAATCGTAATGTAACGTAATGATTTTAAATGCACAATAAAAACTTTTTTAAAAAGATCTTTAAAAAAGGGTGTTTACATCTTCTAATGCTATTACATGGAGACAGGAAAATATGATTTTGGGCTTCAAAATTATTTTGCTAATGTGGTCAGACAATGTCTTATTAATTTCAAAACCTCAGGTTTATTCATGCGTTGTTACTAGTGGAGCATAAGAGGCTGATTGAACACAAGAACAAGAGCCTATGAGCACTCTTGATTTCCACGCTGAATGTTTAGTTAACAAGGAGAACATGGTAACATGGTAAATAAAACACTGCAATTGGTTGTAGTCATTCACAGCTAAAACAATGGAGCAGGCACCTCATTCATTAAGAACTCCTGCACAATAAATAACAGCAAAATATTCACAACTGCAATGACAATGCTCCGATTCAGTGTGAATGCTCAGGGAACTTAACACCAGGCTGCACGTGTAATTGAACAAGATGGTTACGCTGATGAACCAAGACTCATAGAGGCAAGCCATCCCTCTGTCAGTAGGTGCCCAGCACACACTGGCCCATTCATATGCGCATTCCTGTCTCTCCACTCGCAGCCCAGCAGGCTCCTCCCGGCCACTCAGGACAGGGGCTGGCGCACACAAAGGGTCTTCAATCTGACTAAGACAACAGCCAGCATAAAGGCCCGGATAGCCACAACAGCACTATGTCAAAGAATAGGCTGGGGGCGGTGAGTGGAGCTTGGGGGAGCCCTGTGCAGAACAGGGGCACCGCTGATGGATGGATAAGGGCTGGGCTCAAGCGACGTGGTGGAAGGCCTGTCTGAGGTTTTTGTGCATAAAGGCAGATATTTGTACTTGCCCAGTGACCATGGAATGCAAACATGAAACATAAGGACAATAGAACACCACTTTGGGGCAATGAAGAAGCTGCTAGGGAAATCATCATGCAAATAATCCCTGGGGCAGATATTGTTCACTCTGAGGATTGCATGACTCTGGGTTAGTTCTAATGCTGATGAGTGGTTTAGCCTGCCTTTAGTTTGCTTTTGCATACGGTGTCCCTTGCTTTAATAGAGTCTGGCACATTTCCTTATGCTGAAAGGAAGTGGAGAATGATCAGAGATGCCCCACCTCATCTTAAAACAGACTGCCTGTAGGCTAAGCTTTTGTCAGAAACACCTAAGCAAAGGTTCAACTGATTTTAAAGCCTAAACAGTCCTGTTCCTGATCTAAGAGATCATGTAGATGAGTGGTTTACGTTATTTGACCCTTGCGGGCATTTCCTCGCAGGTGACAGTTCACTGCACTCTGTAAGTATTAATAAAAAATCATAAACTCAAATCATAAACTATCCCTTTATTTTATAGCCTCTCAGGTTCGTCCCTTCAGTAAACTTACATATATCATTCTTGAGCTACCCTGGCATGTACACATCACAGCGACAGGTTAATGATTAGCTGTCCAAGCCCTCTCAAATTAGGACCAGATTATACAAGCTTTTATTGTCTTGTGTGTGCTGGTGAACTAGTATAGAAATATAGACAGTATGTCTCCCCTGTGCTGCTATAAACAGCTGAAGACCATCTTTTATTGGTCTGCGATTGCCTTTTTAAATTTAGTCTCATCTGTTTTGCACAAATTTTACCACCCTAAACTGTCTCTGTTCAGACTGGAGTGGAGATTTCCAGCAATTTCAAATTTATCACTCACCCCCTATCTTCAGAGGGAAACAACAAGCAGCCAAATGAATTTAAAGAATCCCCATATGCCATGGATTTCTATCATTAGAAGCTTGACGCACATCTCAAGGGAACGCTTTATCAGTAACACAAAGAGAAAAGAAAGGCCTATAAAATATCTGATTTCAAACTGCTGTTGCATCAAAGATCTCCGCAGTCGCGGTTGCTGCTCTGAACTTGTAAGATGTGGCTGATGGCAGCACATGCACATTTAACTCTCACTATTAGTTACCCTAATAAACAAACTTGGTCTTTCTCTGGTATGTGTGCGGTTGTCAGATTCACACTTCATGTATTCCGTAGCTGACAGTTCTCTTTGAAGTTGCAAGTTAATTTGAGCACAAAGAGCATTTGGCAATTAAAAAAAGAAGTAGTTTAGATGTGTTAAATGCAAGAAGTCGACCAAAATAGGCTGATCTAAAAGTGAAAAAAACAAGACAGCGTTGACATCACAGTCAGTCAGTATAACTTGACTAAATAGTCAACATTTTAGGAAATATATCTCTTTACTTTCTTGCCAAGAGTTTAATGAGGAGATTGGTACCATTCTCATGTCTGTACATTAATTTTGAAGCTGCAGCCAACAGCTGGTTAGCATAAAGACTGGAAGCAGAGCAACAGCTGGCCTGGCTCTGTCAAAAGGCAGCACCTTCTTCCTAACAGCACCTTTCAAGCTCACAAATGATCACTTCATTATTTTTTTAAATACAGACAAAAAAAAATTGTAAAGACAACATGTTTTCGGGTGTTGCATGCTGGACTACTTCTTGGCAATGCAAAGTCTCTTCCTCACTGGTTACCTGGCAACGTGAAGGTGATGACTGGCCTCCAGGAAGTCACCATACACGGTCAAAGGGTTGAATAATAATAATCTTTGATAAATTCACAATATCACCACATTTATTGGGCTTTTTCAAGAATGTCTGCCTGTCTTGCACTTTACCCACTGCATACTGGACTCAAAGGCAACGTTTGTATCGTGATGGACTCCCTGGTTTGACTCAGGATTGTTTTCATTTATACAGCACATTGCTCAGTTGTGATCTCTTTTTGCACTTTCTGTTTAAAATCTAAAATGTGAATTTTAGGTGGATCGATTGCTGTGTCAAAACTTAATCTAATTTGGATGAGTCCAAGGAGTCATTGTGTAACGTCATGCCAGGATCCTCCTGTGTTTGCTGATAGGAGCTCAGTTTGGGGCTTGTGTTACTTCCAAAATAACAACATTAAGATAATATTTGCTTTCTCAATATGGGAATAGAATAGTGTACAATCTACAAATGCAGACTATAAGAAGCTTTCTGTGAGGCTCACATGTTGTTTTTATATATGAATCTCTAGTACTGACCGTCAAAAAGCAAAATTTGAATCTCCAGTAAAGTAAAGCAAATATGAGTCACCTCATTTTGTGAATTTCCCAAACATCACATAAGGTTAATGCTGCATGGAAGATCAAAGGCCAGCACATGTTGAAACACAGATCTGTTTCTTTGTTTTCCATTCTTTAATCTGACTACTAAGCTGGGCTTCATATGTCTCTGCAGCTTCAGTCATCAATCATTTGTCAATCATGACATGAAATCAAAGACCATATGAGCTCCTCAGATATGAACTATGTGTTTGATCAGGCAGACAAACTTGTGTTTGTGCTGACTTGGCAGATACATTTCCAATTCTGATGCTCTTTGAAATATTGCCAAAACATATGATCTTAATGCCAGCACAATAAAGTTACTTTATATTAGCCTTGAATTAGAAGTTGATGAAAGTGCTTGTTTACTTTCAGTGAATTAGCATACAAGTTCTGAAATGCTGCTAAGACAAAGAATTTCCCACCTCAGGTACAGACTCCTTTTATTGCATCTGATTACACTGATAGTCTTAAACACCAGCTTTTCAAAGAACGTTCTACATTTACTTTAGAGAGTGTAATCCTTAAAAAGCTCAACTTTTTTGGAAAAGACAACAAATGCTATTGTTCTTTTATGTCGTCATGGGACTTTTCTTGATGATCCTTAAAGTGTCATTTCAGAGTAAAGTGGTTTTCAGGAACAATGAAGCATATTTCCAATAGTCCCACAAGTATTTCTATCAAATTCAGTGACCCTGAATGCCTCTTGTTGAACTCTATAGTTGTGCATTTATTGGATATTTCTTTTCTATTCTTGTGCATATTAATTACGGTGTGGTCAGAGCTGAGATTGCTCTATGAAGTGAGTTGTTGTGAGTTGTTCGTATGCACTGTGATAGTTGAAATGTAAGGCAGGAGTGCTTTAATTACTCGTGTGTTGTGTAGGTCTCCAATCCCACAATGCAAAGAGCGTGGTGGAGCTCAGCTGGAGAGGTGCAATGGATGGCAGGGGAGCCAGGTTTTCGGCCCGGGCAGACCTGCGTCAAGTTGAACGGTATAATAGCGGATTCCGGAGATGTGACATTCAAAATAAAAGCTGCACTGTAGTTACGGGGAGCAGCGATTAACAGTTGTGTGGAGAAAAACAACAAACGTAACATTTCTGTGAATATGGAGTGAGTATATTATGTAAAAATATTCACATCGCAATGTGGTGCACAGTATTTCAAATAAACTGTCTTTCTTTGAGAGGTGTGGTTAAGAAAAGACCTTGTTTAATTTAAAAACAAAACTAAACCTACCCAGAGAGAAAAACTTCGAACAACCACAAATGACATCCGGTGTAAAATGAAAAAATAATAAATAAATGTTAAACTTAAATTAGACATAATTTAATTATTTGTATGTGGCAACATAACATTGTCCGGAATAAGTGACAAAATGTAGTTAATGTTTAGTCTCCAGTTTGATTGAATGGTGCTTAATTCTGCTTTAACTCTATACAACAACCATCACTTAATGCACATTTGCGATGAGAAAATCATCCACACGTTAACACTCCTTGACCAATTTTCCTCTAGTCCTGCACAATATCTAACATTTAAAACGTAGAAGTACGGAATATGTATATACCTGGGTCCTCTCTCAAGAAGCACGAATAACCACTCAGTTTGGGTCATGTATTTAAGTAAATATTAACTTCGGTCCAGGGAAGTTACCCAACTGTTTCTCACGGCTGATTGTGTCAAGCATTTTGCTAGGTTTTGCTCCAGTTGAATTTTATTTTGTAGTTAAAGACCGGAAGTTATCAGTGTCACTGTCTTAAAATTGACATCGCTCTAAAGGATGCGCTTCGACTCCGATTAAAGGGGGGAGGTTTGGAGCAGCCCAGACTCTCGTTGTTTCACAGCGTTTCTCCACCAGGAATGGGCAAAATACTTTCTGGGATTCAGGGAAGAGCCTCTCGTTTGTAAGAACACAACAGCGAACGGCAGCTCGTTTTGGGGGCTTTGTGTTAGAGTGAGTTGAACAACTTTAGGACACAGTTTTCGGAGGTGAGGGGACTTCGTTTCATCGCGAGCGGAACGTTTTGGGATAAAAGGAGAAACCGCAACCACTGCACGGTCCTGCGCTCACGTAGTTTCTTCGGATCGGCTCAGGTTAGCTCGGAAAGGTAGAAGAAGCTGGTCGCAAAGGAAACCAGAGTCCTACGATATACTCGGAAAAATAGTGGAAAAACTTGACGGTATTTGGGAAGTTTCCCCCCCCCCCCGTTGGTTCTTTTTTTTGGAGGAGGAGGGGGGGTCGAACTGCGGGGACGCACATTCTTTTCTCCAGTCGCACAAGTTTAGCACGGATATGCGCAAACTTGTTAGCTAAGCGGCGAGAGCTCGGATTAAGTGAGCCTCACACGTTTAAGTCTGGATATATACTGGTTTTCGGGAAGTTTTTTCTGCACCCAGTTCCAGCTCGGCGGTCTTCCTTATCCGACCGACGCTGGCTGTTTCACAGCCCCCCGCCAGTAAGGTGAGTTGGTGTCCTCCTCTTGCACCTCTCTTTGATTTAGCTTCGCCTCGCCGTTTGCGTGCGGGGTTAAGCTAATGCCTCACGTTGCGACGATTTCATTTTATTATTGTCATTATTGACGCACCTCTTGTCCGAAAACGGAGCTAATTAAAAAAGAAAGAAAAACGTGGCTGTATAAATTGGTAAGCAGTTAACGTTCAACCACCTGTTTTTTCCCCTCCCCTGTAGAAAATGTTCTGCAAATGTGTAAAACGGATAAAGTGTCTGTTTACGTACGCGTTGTGTTATTTTTGTTAGTGCCGGACGAATGTAAGGGTGCGAGCGGTAACGTTAAAGGACAAGGCCCAAATGTTGCCTGTGGTCCGGATTGAAAACGCGTTGGTTTTTGTACCTGAAGTCACGGCAGGCGTTTTTATTCGATTATACGATTTATTTACCTGGATAAACTCCACCTACGTCAATGGTGGAAAAACCTAGAAAGCCATGACTGCACTTGATGGCGTTATTCCTTCTCTCTCTCTCTCTCTCTCTCTCTCACTCTCACACACACACACACACACACACACACACACACACACACACAGAGTGCAGTTTGGCCTCATGGACCCAAAGCACGTTTCCGAACTTATTTGGGCTCTCTTAGTTTTGCGGTGGTGTATTCGTGTTGTGTTGAATCCCGGTGGCGTCTGTGCGCAAATTGACCCCAGTCCTCGTCTTCTCCCTCTTCCAAGTCCTCCTGCCTCCAAAAAACTAGCAAACACAAACAGGAAATGTTCAAACCCCAACAACCTTTTTTTTTTCGAATCGTGGCGCTTATTCACAAATGCAGCGAAGTACGAGGACGGCCACCATTACTGCGTCTGTCATGAAGTCTGGGTCTGGAGGGGGCAGGCCTGGTGTTGTGTAAAGCTCTAAATGTTATGTTATAAAGGGAGAGGGAGAAGATGGGTGGTTTAGTGGAGCAGCATGTCTGCAGGGAGTTAACCAGAGAGAGAGAGAGACAGGGGGGGAAAAAAGTTTTCTCCTGAACCATATAATGGGAAGTGAAGAACGGTCCTTCCCTTTAATTGCCTCACGCCTGACTCACGCCGTGTCATTATATTTGCTGGAACTGAATCCATCAACAACACAAAAAAAACGAGTGCCAGTTTTTACAAGTGAGTAGACTTGGTCTCTTGTGGCTCAGAGGTGGAGGTCGATTCACATTTTAAATCGGATACAGATATTCGGTGTCTGTGCAGAGGGTTGGTTGTTTCTTGATTTAACCTTCCCTGGGAGAACGGCCACATCCACATGTGCTGAACTTGGAAAAACGCTTTGGGTTTGGGTGTCAAGCAAATGGCCTGGTGTCAGACGGCTCGGCATTAATTGCCTTTACGTTTGAGCGTAATCTGGTGACACCTGATCTCCCTCCACGGCACGCTGCTGGGGGAACCACGGTTTCAGATTGTGAGGCTGCAAAGAAGAAGAAGAGGAAGAAGGGGAAAAAAACCCAGGAGGTGTCTGTTTTTTGAAAACAGTAGCCTTAGGGAAATGGTCCGATGCTCTTGTGCCTGCTGAACTGCAGCCGTGTAGCCGTGCAGGCCTGCCTGCTGCTGCTGCTGCTGCTGCTGGACAGGGAGTGCAGACTTAGCCGGGAAAGGGGGCTACAGAATTCGGGAGCGGAGGAATTTTATGCATGGATGGCAGGGAACAGTAATTCTGTTGCAGACCATGTTATGGGTTTGGGCCCCGTCACTTTTGTCTTTGTGTAATTAGAGAAGCGAAATGCGTCTTGGTCTGATCAGCCCAGTTTAACCCATTTTATTTGCCAGTTTATTTTTTGGGGGTTGGGATCTTTCTTCCTTGGAAGTGTGCGTTTCCCAAGATTGTATTTTCCTGCCCTGTCCACAAAGGTACTGGGGCAGTTGCACACTAAAAGGAGAAACGAAACGTAAACTTTCTGGGCAGGTGTTGATCTCGGTGTGGCAGTTTTTCAATCATCCTATTGACTTAACACCCACCTCAAGCAGTGGGTGAGTTTAGCTGCACTGAGGCGACAATAGAGGTGTGTGGCACTGGAGCGCTCGCAGGCGCGAGAGGTGCCTGTGCGTCGTTTTCCCTCCGTTAGCCCCCGTGTGTCGTCACCGTAAATCAGACTGTGTCCTCCATGGTTTGGCTGGTTTAAAGAGGAAAAAGATTTTTGTCCAAATTCTGCATCACCTGCCGTGTGTGTTTGCAGAAAATACACGTAATAAAATACATGCATCATTTGGCAGGGATCCTTTAAATTTTCTTATGGTTATTTTTTAAAAATGTAGAAATTTGACTTTATTTTTACTACAAGAAATTAAGAAATAAAAATGGTAGCAGGTGTAAAGTTTTGCTTTAATTTGCTTCTCTTTTTTTGTGAATAATTGAGACCAAGAGCAGCGCTGAGTGGGTCATTCTACAGTGAAAAAACAAACTAACATTACACTGTTTCTGAATTACTGTAATTTTTTATGTATGATTATATCAACAGGTGGTACCCACCAATACGTGGTCCCGGCTCATTTATCAGTTCAGCTTTAATAGCAACTGTCACTAAAAACCAGCGTGGAAATAAATTAGCCTGACAAACTAGGTTGATGATGAAACAGCACCGGTCAATGATATCAGGCTGCCCTGTGTGTGTGTGTGTGTGTGTGTGTGTGTGTGTGTGTGTGTGTGTGTGTGTGTGTGTGTGTGTGTGTGTGTGTGTGTGTGTGTGTGTGTGTGTGTGTGTGTGTGTGTGTGTGTGTGTGTGTGTGTGTGTGTGTGTGTGTGTGACAGAAGCGCCGTGTCATACGTATGTTTGGCGAAGCCAGCGCCTTCTCATCTTTGAAGAAGCCACTTCTTCTCCTCTTTCAATTACCGACGGTCGTCGTAGCGACGGGGGCCGGGGAAATGTGGCCGGCCGCTCTCCGCGCTTCCTTCTGTCTGGCAGCAGAAGCACTTTTCTTGGAGCCCTCCCAAACACTGACTCACTGCATACAAAAAAGCTGCGATGACCAAGCTTCTTTATCCCCCCACCCACCACCACCTCCACCAGCACCACCACCACCGGACCCCCGAACCCAGCTCAGCTGCTGGAACACTAGACCGTTCTTGGAATGCGAAATTGAATTGGTTTTGAGGAGAACACAATGAGTGTTTCAGTGACGGGCGCTCGCACAAGCGATTACCTCTTAAAGGAAAAATCACAGCTGCATCTGAACACGACTTCGTGTGAAAAGGGGGAAAAAAACAACAACAATAAAAAAAAATTGGAGTTGGGGTTTCTTTGACCCAGATGTGACGCTTGTGTTGTTGTTTCCCAGAACCAGCGTGAATGGCTGTTTTGGATTCCATCAGATTTTCTTCGGTCCTGGCCGATGAGCTTGAATTAAGCAGAGGCGGGACCCTAAACGCGGCATTTGCTCGACACGTCTCAACAACCCGTGCGAGCAAATGGTTGCAGGGGGATCATTTTAGGCTTTGGGGACCAAAACCAACTGTTAGGTGATAGATCTCTCAGCGTGGAAATGATGGCCTGCCGGTCTCTCCCTCTACAAGGGTGTCGCATAACAGGCTGGAGGTTTTTTGTTTTTTACCTTAACAAATTCCTCAAGGGGGGGGGGGGGGGGGGCAAGTGTTAATCTCTGTGGCCAGATGCTGCAGAGGTGATGATGCGAGCAGATGTGCATGCGAGGGTCGCCCGCTGCACTCATGCCCCCCTTATGGGAGGGGGGCACAGTACATCCTTCCACTCCCAACTGGTGGTCTCGCGGCAAGAGCGGGAACCTGATATGGCGTGGCCCGAGTGCGACGACGGCCTTTTTACGAGTCCGAACTCTAAGAGCCGCTATTGAAGTTCCGCAAAAAAACCAAAACGCATTTCATTCCAAGGAACTGAGCAATGCTGGAGATATGAGGGCCAGGCTGGCGTGCTGTTGTTTCTTATCAGTGTTGTTGGTACAAGCAGTCCTGGATGCTGCCGTACCTGCCTTGAACCCTGCTGGACATACAGGATATTCTCTCCTTCCTTTCACTTTGTTGTGTTTCCGCCGACACGTGGATTGCCATTAGCAGAAAAACCTTTTCCGTTGATTTTTTTTTTTCTTTTCCTATTGGTGTGTTTTGGTTTTGAAAGGGCCGCAGAGCAGTCACTTGAAGACTTGGGTCGGCCTACTTTCTGCCTGTTTATTTTCCTCCAGCAAACGTTTTTCTGTTCTCATTTACTTGCACCGCGAATAGATTCTGGACACGCGGGGCTTATCGCTGAGAACAGACCTATGAAGATCCCAGGCTTGCTCACGTGGTGGCGCGTTCGTTTAGCGTTTTTTTCATTTTTTTTTTTTTTGTGCATGTGTTTTGCTTTCAGCTGAGCGCCGTGGATGACCCGCCGCCGATGCCCCAAAGGTCTGAATGGAGCTCCGGTCGCAGGAAAGCCGCCAGTCGTATCCCCCCCAGCAGGATGCTGATGAGGCACAGCGTCCTTTTGCTTCTGGCTCTGTTCGCCCAGGTGCTGAGGACCCAGTGCTGGCCAGCCAACACGGATGAAGGTAAGACGGCTGGATTCAGACTCCCGCGGCCGCGGTGTCGTTAAATACCGCGGAACCGTTCGAAAACTAATAAAGTTGTCGCGCCTGACTTATCGGGGACTCCCGCCTTAAGAAGCAGCCCGCTGATAATCAAAGCTCTGGTCTTCGTGCAGGAATGTAATCCTAACGCACTCCAGACCTGGGTGAAGTCTGTCCTTTGTAGCGTCACTGTTCGCCCGCCGCCCCTGTCGGCCCGGGTCTGATGTTGCTCAACTGCGTCAGATGCGGCGCGGCGCTCTTTTCCCGCTTCTAGCGACACCGTGTTTCCTGCCCCGCTCAGGCACTTCATACCCCCCTGAGCTTGTTAGAAATAGCTCCTCAAGAAATGTTACTGGTGGAACTTTTGGTCTAATTTGGTTCTCAAAGTGCACGGCATGGCGTTTCAGAAGAATTCAGCCTGGTCTGGCTATTACACAAGTTCCGTTCTGAAAAGGGGAACGAGGCACTGAAATCGAATCCTTAAAAATGTGAGTCTTGGACCCAGGCCAGCGGTGTAATAGCTGCCTGGACTTGTGGGTAGATGGGTTTGGATTTTTACACTCGGCGGTCGGAAGTGGAGAGCAGCAAAAGAATATGATAAAGCCCGGCATTATAATTAGAGTAATTAAGCAAGAGGGTCTCTCTTGGGCTGTAAGCCCTAAAATAAACTTGGTGTGGCTGCGTTGAAGCCGGCAGTGGGACAGGGAGGAGAAAATGACTCCCATCTGTAGCCTGAGGGCAGCCCCGCTACCTAGCAGCCCCTGCTCCTCTCCTCCTTTGTAATGAAAAGGTATTTGTTGTCACCGAGAGAGGAGTTAACTGCCAGGGAAACTATAAATTAGCCCTTTTTTTTTCTTGTGGAAAAAAAAAAGGAAAGAAGATGCTCCTCTGAGCCCTCCCTTATCCCCGAGGATTGGGTTTCTGAGGAGAATGTTTGTGTTCTAAGGTGAGCCATAAATTTCCACCGGGGCGGGGGAAGTCTGATGCATTTACACTCCACCCAGTCCTTAATCACCAAATGGCCAGGTACTATCTATTCGCCTCTGTGCTCCCCCACTGACTTCAGCTTTGGATCGCTTCACTGCGCCACCCCCCCCCCCCCCGCTTCCCCGCTGGGTGACGGATGGCTTCAGCTGTCGACAAACAATCACAGCAGAAGCATTTGGTTGCATTCCCTTTTGTCTCGGGCAAGGAAACAGAATAGCTGTATGGAAACGGCCGTGTTTTATGCGCGCCTCATTGTTGCTCCTGGGTTCTCGTTTTTGTTTCGTGTTTTTTTTTTTTGGGGGTTGTTGCTGATGTGTGGCGTTCACATAAGAAAAGAATAGTCCCTGAAACAAATTCGGCCCATTAAATTCCTTCAGGGGCCAAGTGGGCAGCCATTCATATGCTTACAGCCCCCCCCCTCTATTTTTCCTCCTTAACCTTTTTTCGCATACGTGTAATTTTTTTTTTCTTGGTCGTGACAGTGAAACGTCAGGATGTGTTGTTCCCGGTGGATTTGCCCGGCTCGCTGCCGTGCTGTCAGAGCGGAACGGCCGCTGACCCTGCGGTGGAGACGAAGGCTCCCCAGCTACCGTCATCTGTCTGACGCTAGATTGTGACGGGGAAATATTATCTTTCTGATTCGCTTTGTGTTTTCGTTAATAGCCAACTTCAGTTTTTTTTTCTTTTTCTGAACATTGGCGCCAACTTCAAAATAAACCATGAGGGGGGAAAAAATCTTTTGAAAGATTCAGGATTCAACACTGATGCACCAAACTGACGTTAATGGAACTGGATCGGTTTGATGCACTTTAAAGGTGTTTTTATTGCGCTTGTCCTTGAAAGACGTAATGCAAGTCCGAACGTAGCTGAACTAATTTGAATGACGGCGGAGCGTCTTTGCCCAGCGCAGCAATCCTCGCGGCCCCCCCGAGTGTTAATCCGCGCTGATTGCCAGCAGCTCATTTGGGAAGGAAAAGGTCCTCCACTGGAGAGCTTTCAGGAGGGACGCTCGCTCGCTCTGCTTTATTTTGGGCTCGCTAATCGGCATTGTCCTATTCTTTCGCTTCCTGCCGGTCCTGCCTTTTGTCTCTTATCAAACCCCCCCCCACGGTACGTCACCCGCCCTTTCTCTCCGGTGTGGTCGAGTCAGCGGAGGAATACCCCTCCCCACGTGTGCCACAGCAGATCCTCAATCAGCCCGACTTTACTGCATTCAACCATCACTCCGGCGAGAGCAGGAAATCCCAGAAGTCATTCACGCGGCATATTGCTTCCTATCTCGTAGCCAGAGAGGGTTCCACAGACTGGCGCCAAGTCTTCCTCTTTGGTCGGTTTGTGAAGTTACAGACTGGTGAGGCCCCCCCAGTTTAACCCCCCCGTGCTTCTGTCCGAACCAGAATTCGTTTTGCGATTTACGCGATTAGGCTGATTTAAAGCGATGTCAGTCAATTTTGGTCGGAAGAACACACGAGACCATTCCAGATGGGCTGTTTTCTGAAAATATGCCTCTTAATCCATTTTAATCCAATCATAGCAGGAGGAGGATTAACTGAGATGAAACGTCCCCGTAGTCAAAGGAAACGTTAGATATGTGGCCCTTAGCTCCGTGTTAAAAACTTGTGCTGGGAGGGAAGGCGGCGTGTTTTTGTGTTGCTGTTTGTGTTCTGCACTGAGGTCGCCACAAAAAAAATATCAGCTCTGTTTTTGGACCGGGTTCGCTACATCGTCCCACAGTGCCTTTCGTAGACGGGGCCGCCTTCGACCGCGCAGAGCCGTTCGAACTACGAGACGCTTTTCCGCCGTCTATCCCCCGAGCCGCACCGGGCCCTTCCTCCCGCCTCGCTCCGGTTGCGAGCAGATTGTCGCAGAAGCACAAATGGCCCCGGCCGGCCCACAATAAAGCGACGAGCGAATTTTACAGCTTTTATGGGCGTTTTATGATGTCTGCAGCCAGATTAACAGCTGGGATGTTGACACTGCCTTATCAGTAGCATCTCCATTTAGAGGGCAGGGACAGAAACATACTGCACCCCCCACAAACGCACGCAGAGCACAGGCCTTGTCTTAAAGGCCGTGTTCAGATTGGATCGCCGCTAAATGCCTCTTCTGCTCTCTGCGCTCAGGTTTTGTTTTTTGAGGAGAAAGTTGATCCTACCCCCTGGCCCCTTTTCCTTCTGGGATTAAGGGCCTGTCAGACATATGTGATCCAGGAAATACCTTTACTAGGCCCAAGTGGGGTCACCATAGCAACTGGCACTAGAACCTGCCACTGCAGGCCCTCGCTCGCTCGCTCCCGTGCACATGCACACTGGCTCTCGCTCTCCCCGCTCCCTCTTCCCCTTTTATTGTTTGGAGGCCTTTTGTTGTGACGGTGGGAGGGACTGGTCAGGTCTGCGGGGCTCGTCCCGAGGTTATGCTATAGAGATGTGCGTCCACAAGCGCAGCGTACTCTGAGGCCAGCTGAGAATAATCTAATTCCGAGGGATTACTCACCACTATGTCATTTGATTATATAATGCAGTTTTTCTTGTTGAAGTTCTACAGGAGGATGAGGCAAACGACTGATTTTTATTTTGCAGTGCTGCCGGGGGGGTGTTACTCTGGACCGACCCCTCAGCTAAAACAATAGAACCATGTCAAAGTTGAGTTGCTTAATCCAATAGTCAGTCAACATTTGAGTCTTTTCTAAATCTCACTGCAAACAGAAAATCAAGGAAATCATCATCATTAGTCGCCTTGTGCGTCCTTTTTCTGTCATGGACGTGTGAACCCAGAGCAAGAATGCCAGGCAGGTTGGCCGGCGCCGATCTCTACCTTTTTGCTAACTAGACAAACGACACCATTGTGACGGACAACGTGTCAACGTAATCGGGTTACCCCCTCCCCCTTGCAGACTACGTAGTCGTTTAGAACAGGGGGGCTCAGGTGCCTCACTCGGCGACGCCTCCCCTCTCTTCATCCCTCTAATTGAATTTCACCTTCCTTTTCCCAAGTAGCTCCTTGCCCGCCTGATGATAGGGCCTTGACTAATTTGGGACGCGATTTAATTCTTGGTGGAGGGGGGGCGGGCGGTGTGCCGGGGAAGGATCGGGGGGGGGCTCCTTTCTGCCGCCGCTTTGGACGCCGTTCCATGATGGAAGGAGTTTCTTATGTGTTTACAGAGCAGATACAGCACTGTTTTGTGGGAGAGCACTCTGACCCCGTCACCTGCTTGTTTTCAGTCTGAGACACGATGCAGGTTGTTTGGGAATGAATAACCCTGACGGTTATCCTCTTCTGAGTAACAGTATGCATCATGTACCAAACATATAAACTGTTTTGTGTCCGTGGAGCCAGCGTGTTTTAAAAAAAGCGCCCCGGGCCGACGACCAGTGTGCTCTGCTTCCTCCGCAGCCTTTGTGGAAACGCAGCCGTTCACGCTCTATCTCGGGGATCGTCTGGATCTGAGCTGCTTGGCCACCGACTCCCCCCACCCAGTCAACTGGACCAAAGACCATGTGGCCGTGGTGGACGGAGAACACACGCGCATCCGCAACGGCCAGCTGGAGATCGAGGCCGTGGAGCTGACGGACTCGGGTCTCTACGCGTGCACCACCTTCGGCAACCACAGCCACTATTTCAACGTCACGGGTAAGGATCTAGAGACAGCACAGATGAGTCGGTCTGTCTTTACGTTGACACGCCTAGCATTATCATCTAATCGTTAAAAATAAATTGTAACAGGTAAAGGGGGCGTGTCGCTTCATGCGCACGCCGACCCTCGTTTCTCACTGCATGCACACGCACTCAGAACGGAAATGCTCCTTCTTGACTCCAAGTGTCGCTTCTCTTTTCCTTTTCTTTCTGTTTCGCTAGTTGATACCCTGGCCTCGTCTGAGGATGACGATGAAGATGAGGAGTCCTCATCCGAGGAAGCCAAACTGTTGGGTAGTCAAAAGCTTCTGCGTAAGTGTGCTGATCTCATCATGCTACTTATCCAGTCCAGAGGCTGATATCGTCCAATTGCAGATCTCCATACATGATATGAACTATGTAAACTTTTTATCACATAACATAATGCAGATAAATGTGCCTTGGCTAATTCAGAAAGGATTAAAATTCATAAAAATCTCAAACAAAGAGAAAAGAAGCTTTACCATATTAGCAACGAGCTAATATCCTTTTGTCGTCCCCTGCCTGGGGACAGGCCAACAGAATATCTCCAATCCAAACTGACCTACATCCTAACAACCTGCAGTAACTACATCATACAGTGTATAAAACAGAGAATATCCTCCCCAGAATTGGTGTTGGCATCAACCCCAGAAATCCAGTATTGGACCATTTGACTAGTTACTAATGCTTACTCATGCTGCTGCAACTAATGGCCATTACTCACCCGCCTGAGGTCGCAGGTCCGTGAGTAACTGTCATGGATGGTCAGCGATTCGAGAGCTCCGTGATTCAGTCGTGGGTCTGCAGCCAGCACGTGCATTTGTGGGTCATGTTTGGGCAAACGGTTTTGCTATGATTCAGAGGGGTTTCACTACCTCAGTGACAGCTTCTGCTCAGGAGCGTCTCTGCTGTGACTAACCATGGTTAACCCCAGTTGTCCTCCAATTTGTCTGGAGAGCAATTAAGACGCTCCGGGGCAGATGCAGCTAAAACACGCCACACGTGAGTAAAACTGCCTCCCCATAGCTGCTCTCTTCCTACTCATGTATATGCATGTGTGGGAGGGGAGAGGGGAGCTGGGAGGAGATGCGGGGGGGGTGGGGGGGTGGCAGGGGAAAGTTCCGGGAAGAATGGCAGCAGCCATCTGAACAGGATGACGCATCTCAAAGCACTTGAATTTTTGAGGATGCACGCTTGAACAGATGATGAGGTCAGGAGTTTTTCCATTTGTTAAACTAGGTATGGTTAGAGGATGGCGACATGCACTGATTTATACACTCGAGTCGCTCTCTAGTGTAGCCAGCATCATCTGGCCACGACTGCCTGCTCTGCCCGCAGAGGTCCAGCAGCCGACCGTGATTTTGTACTCCGACTCCCAGAGCTTCACCCCCCCCCTCCCCCTCCCTGAAATTTCCACAGCATGAATTCACTAAACTGAGGCAATTTTGAAGCCACAGCATCGAAGAATGAAAAGAATTTTGTTTTTATGTTGAGAAACTTAAGCTCCTTTCATTCATCCGGTCCTGCCAAGTCCTGTGCCTATAATTTAGAGGTCATTTTTTGGTGAACATGCATTGTGTAAGCTCCTCTATAAAAGGAGTTTGAGTTTAAGGACACCAGAAATGGGTTTTCAGATTGATGTGTCTTTTTTTGTTTGTTGTTTTATGGTTTAGTTTGACTGTGTTTCACGTATACCAAACACATAACTGTGACTCATCTGCTCAACTGCTTACCCTCTGTCTTATTCTTCAGCAATGGCCCCGCAATGGGCTCATCCTGAAAAGATGGAGAAGAAGCTTCACGCCGTCCCAGCCAGTAAGACGGTGAAGTTTCGATGTCAGGCCAGCGGCAACCCAACTCCCACTCTGAAGTGGTACAAGAACGGCAAGGAGTTCAAGAGAGACCATCGCATCGGAGGCTTCAAGGTTAATGATTAGATTTCGCTTAACCTCTCTTACCGAGGGACTCCAAACTCATTCACGACAAGCGGAGATGTGGGGATGACCTCATCTCACGTTAGATCACCTCCTGCTCCCCTGGAGAAAGAAACGCTTTCTGCCAGTGAAAAGCGGGAGGCGAGTTTCATATCTGACCCAAGAAACAAAGCGAGAACGAAACCTTACGCCGCAAGGAGGAGCGATACCTTTAGGTGGGCAACCTTAGCCACCCGTTTGGATGAAGGCTGACGCTGGCCGTCCTCATTCTGGGCGTCTTTTCTGTAATTACATCCGTGCAGCAGTAAATTCAGCAGGATACCTACTATACCTGCGACGTATGGCATTTGTCTCTTTTGTCAGTGTCTCCCCCAGACTGTATTAAAATGCACTGGTAGGTGGCAAGCCCGTAGATTTACTGGGCAGAGCTGCAGCAGGGTGAGGGTTGTGCACCGGATCCATTGCTTTACCATCATTTACTGTAAACGGTCTGACGAGGGCTGAGGGATCAACATTATCAATCGCTTTTGAGGATAGTGGCTGCAAGGAAGTTATTTGAGCTGGTTAATGTGGCCGATGCTTTCCGTACCTCGATGTTGACTCGTCCGCGAGCGACTGTGTTTCTGGGGGGCAGTTGCCCCGCAGGTGTCGGGCGCGTGTGCGCGTTAACGGAGATGAGGAAACGGGGCGTCCTCCTTCCCCCCTCCCATCTGCTCTTCCCATCGAGGCGCGGGCCGGTCCGGCCTCGTCTCGTGCTTCCTCGGCCCATCTCCCTCCCCAGCTGGGGCGCATTTAGGAGTTTCCTCTCAGCTGCCTGCCCCCTCCCATCCCCACCCCCCCACCACCACCACCACCACCACCCAGCCAGGCAGCGCACTTAACCATCTGGCTGCTGTTTTTTCAGTCAAGGTGCAAAGGTCTGCATCGGCGGCCGGGGACGTCTGTCATCCCTCCCACACTCGTGCTTTTATGGCCGGGCTTCTATTGTTCATATCATCTGCATGGAGACGTGCAGTGAGGGAGGGGGTAATGTGGACCACATGTATATGAAGCCAAGCACAGCACATCTGGCAGCAGGCAGCTGGACTCCCTCATCATGTTTTAAGCTAAATGAGGGAAACCGTATGGCTCCGTCTGCGTATATGCATGTTTGATGTTGCCGTTGCCTTCGAGGTTTTGTCGGTTAATTACACACTGCCGGTCTTGGCAGATTTATGGAAGAAAAATTATAACATGTCTTTGATTTTTTTTTTTTTTTTTAAAAGGGCCAGCCGTCAATCTGTGCTTATAAGACAGGTTGGGGCAGATGTATATAAAACATGTACCCGTGGTCCCGCCGTCTCTGTTGGGTAGCACAAAGATCCGCTCTCAAACGCTGGACGGCGGCGCCGGGAACGAGAGAGTAGCGCGTTGTTTTTATTATCACACCGCACGTCATTGACCATGGTGAGCTGTTGATATAAATGAGCCAGTTTGAAGTGCGTATAATTCACTCGTTATAGCTTTAAATCCAGGAAGTGCGACTGCGATTCGTAAGAGCCGTTCAGCGTTGCGCTGCTTATTCTTTCCGTTGCTAACGCTGAAAGGAACCAAAATGACCGGCAACGAGAGCTCTGTTTCTGCCAGTAAAGAAACCCATAGCCACCAACAAACGCTGTGCGCACACAAAAAAAATTTCCCCCGCGAGCTGAAGTTCCGCCTGATTCGTTGTTATGGAGTCGTCTTCTGTGCACCAGCCATGGTAACCTTGCCTTTTCCCCCCCATGTTTGCAGGTCCGTGACCACGTGTGGACCATCATCATGGAATCTGTAGTTCCCTCTGACAAGGGAAACTACACCTGTGTGGTGGAAAACCAGTACGGCAGCATCAATCACACCTACCAGCTAGATGTAGTCGGTAAGTGTGAACTGTAGCTATGTCGGGGGTTTAGAACTTGCCAGGAAGTCTGGATTATGGTTTAATCACCTGTTGCATCTTGATGAAATATGTCTCACAGCGGTACAGCCGATTAAACGATCAAAACGTGATTTTAAAACCAAAATCGCGTGGATAAATCTTTTTCGCCTTCGAAGGAGGCTGGGCTGGGTCTTGTCGGCCTTTTTGACAAATTCAGCCTGTTTACTCGAGGCTTAAGTAATGGACGTTGAGGGGGGAGGTGATTATTCCACCAGGACCTGCCCTTTCGACTTGCTCTCACGCCACTGGTCCTATAAATCACAAATCCCGCTTCCTCCGTCACCGTTTTCCCCTGAGCTCGGCCGCAGCCTCGAGCCAGACCGACAGCGCCAGTGAGGAGGGAGCTCGGTCATGAGCGCTCTCTCGGTCCCCACGGACGCCACGGCTGAAACTCGGCCGGGGTTTTCGGGTCTTGGAATTTATTTTGGCAAGTTATCAGTCGTCAGAAATGAGCCATAAGAACGCAGCATTTCACAGTAACGGCTCCAGACGAGATACTTAATTTGCTTGTCCATCAACTGTGGCCGGCTCTTAATTACACAAGCAGCAGCTGAGGAAATAGCCGCCCAAGTGCATGAGATATTATAATCTCTAACTTGTAAAATCGCACAGGCGACCTTGTTTGCCATCGGCTCAGGACATTTCCAGTAACAAAGCCGTGGTGACGGAGGTTGTATGTGTTTTGTGTTTGAAAAGCAGTCGCCCGTGTGCTTGTTCTTCTTCTTCTTCTTCTTCTTTTTTTTTTTGGAATTATTGCACACGTGTTTGTCTTTTACACGTCGCGCTTCGCCACACGCCCGAACTTCCAGACCAAACATTGTTTTTTTTTTTTTGTGCGTGCCTTGCTTTGCGTTGCAGAGCGCTCCCCGCACAGGCCGATCCTGCAGGCCGGCCTGCCGGCCAATCGCACCGTGGCGGTGGGCAGCGACGTGGAGTTTGAGTGCAAGGTGTTCAGCGACCCTCAGCCGCACATCCAGTGGCTGAAGCACATCGAGGTCAACGGGAGCCGCGTCGGCCCTGACGGTTTACCGTATGTCCGCGTTCTTAAGGTAGGAGCTCTGCCGACCCAATCCTGCCGCCGCCGCACCTGTTGCTACAGAAGCCTTACTTGTAATGCAGAGGGGAAAGATTTTAATATGTATTATGGAGGATTCATATTTCCCCTCATTGCTATTTTATCTCTTTTTCGTTAAATGCCCAGTACCGTCTGTGTTCAGAGTCGTCCCAATGCATGCTGGGAATCATCAGATTTTGACTGTAACTGTGCAGTAACCTACGCAAACCAATCACAGATGTTGTGCCTGCTACGTTTTGCTTCTGTGCTGCAAATGACTTGTTTTTATTTCCAGCATTCTGGGGTCAATAGCTCGGACGCTCAGGTGCTGACCCTCTACAATGTGACTGAGGAGGAGAGCGGGGAGTATATATGTAAAGTGTCCAATTATATAGGAGAGGCCAATCAGTCGGCCTGGCTGACTGTCACCAGATATGAGCCCACAGGTAACCGCCACGCAGCAGCACAGGGACGACACAGTGGAGGCGCTTCCTGGGACCACCTGGGAAAACTAGGGGCCGTAAAACTCGAGAGACAACCTCAGCTGTTTCTCTCCTCCCTCCCTCGCTCCCTCGCTCCCTCCCTTCCTCTCTCCTGCCTCTGCGCTCCTGACTGTAAATGACGCTATGGAAAATTCCCAGCAGAACAGTTGAAAGTGTTCAGACCCCCGGTTTATGTTGGACCCGTCTTCATTCCTGCCCCGTGCCTGTGCCGTGCCCCTCCTAATAAGGGCCTCTCTTGCCATCTTCTTCTATTACTCTCGCTCCCCTGCCCTTCTGAGACATCCGTGCACGGCTCACGGACTCGCTCTCTCTCCCCTTTTGTTTTCTTTCCAGCTGTCCTCTTCTGCTCACCTAAGTTTCACAGACCCCCCTGTTGTTTGTCTAACGCGCGCATAGTTGGCGTGAGTGCGAGTTTGAGTGTGCCCTGTTCTGCTGCGGAGTTTTCCATGATGCCCATCTCTTGCATGTAGAGATGAGACCGAGGTATTTGATGTGGTGATGGGTTGGACCAAACGTGGGGTTCGGCGGCGCAGACTCGACCTAACCGGCTCCTCCACTAACAGATGCTGGAGTCCTCTGCGGGGGCTCTCTGTGGTACCTTTTTGGGGCAGATGGTGTCGGATTGAAGAGGAGAACGCTCCTCCATCCCCTCTCTCTTTCAGAATCCTTTTACTCATGGTTCCCTTTTCCCTCTTGGGCCTCTTGGGCCTGCTTCCTCTGTTATTTTCTAGACCGCTGGCCTTAACACCACGGACAAGGAAATGGAAGTCCTCCAACTGAGAAATGTGTCTTTTGAGGACGCTGGGGAGTATACCTGCTTGGCGGGCAATTCTATCGGGTTCTCTCATCACTCTGCATGGTTGACCGTTTTTGAAGGTATCAGTAGTTCTGTCTCTGTCCTATGTCTCCTCCCTCTTCCCTCCTCCACCTCCGGCCAGGCTGTCCACGTGCACATTTGCCAGAATGAGGTCTTTTCTGACTTAAGTTCTGTTAACAAATGTGAGAGGAAGCCAGGGCAAGTCACGATGGCTAACCCCCCCTTGCTCAGCATGGCTCCTGCTCCATCTAACCTCTCCGGGTGGATAGATGGAACAGTGTGGGCCATGCTCTGCACTTTTTTCAATGAAATCACAGAGTGCCAAACAACCCGTGAGACAACGGAATCAAATGTGTAAAAATCAGCTTGTGTTTTAAAAACAAGATCATATAAACATATAGTTAATGCTCACAGCCAGGTACAACCTCACATTTCTAAAAGGGATGTTTGGCAGCTCTGATCAGATTTCACTTGGACCTGTCTCTACCATTCTGCTCATTAATTGGTGTTTGCATCGGATTTGGTGTGAAGCTGATTTTCCCTGACAAGCACTGCAAATGACACATATTGCTGATGTCATTTCCTGCTGTGCGCGCAGCGGCTGGCTTTGATAATTGGCTCGCTGCAGCGGATGGGTCTCATTCCTGAGGGTGGGGGAATGGGCATTTGTCCAATTATCATGCTACTTGTCAGTCAGCGTCTTCGCACGAGTGCAGCTCACTCGTGTTGCTGGTGTAACGGCGCGCTTCAGTCAGTGCGGGGCCCTTGGTTTGGAATGTGTTGTTGAGCGCGTAGTACTGCCCGCACAAATGAGCTGCGTGTGAAATCTCCCACTATGATAAGAAAGCAAAACGCCACATGTAGTGGGGTTTTTTTGGTGATAATCGATCGGAGGTTTATTTTGAGTGCAAATTTTCGTCAACGGTCGACACGCAGAAGCAAGCATTTAAGTCTGGCTCGGGAAAAGCGGACGGGCAGTCGTTCAGAAACGCTTTCGCCGTGCGTCAGACGGGAATGAGAGCAGCTGTATGCGTCGTTCAGCGTCGCACCACATTTCGTTTTCCCAAGAATAGAGACGAGGCCCGCTGCAGTTTGCGTCGTCATTAGCAGCCTCAACAGGATTGGAGGCCGTCGGGCTCGTGTAAGAAATGCAGTCAGACCCGGCGTTTCTATAGGCGTAGCTCCTGCGCACAAAAACCACATCCCAAGCCAAGGAATTCCCCCAAACTGTGTGTCTCGCTGAAATATGGAGCCCCTTACACCCCTAGTGTTGGTGTGAATAAATGTTGGTGTTTTCACTGAACGGGAGGAAAAAAACAAGATCTGAATTGTACAAGTTTTTTTTTTTTCTTAGCAGATGCATATAAATATTGTTTGCTTCACCAACACCAACACACAGACTCTTAATACATTACAAAGGGAGTGAGAATTGGACATGTGGAGCAATTTAACCACCGTATGCAGCTCACGATTAGCGATGCGCCCTTTTTACGCCCACGTGTAGGAATGAAATGTTTGAGACAGAAGTAATTTGCCCTGTGGATGCGTTGTGAAGTGTGCCGTGTAAAAGTCAGAGCCTTTGCACACTGTTAAACTCGTATGTAACCGTTACTTGTACATCTTGTACTTTGTAAATATCTGCGTTATTATTTTAACTATGACCACTCTGACTTTGCTGAGGGAGTTTGCGTCCCGTATGTGTCAAAGGCTCTGGTTTTTAGACATGGCAGCTCTGTGTGCGTGTCTGTGTGTGTGTGTGTGTGTGTACTGTGTGTGGGTATATTTGGTGTGCTTGGTTGCGTACCGTCAGTTCCTGCCTGACACCTGACCCCACCCCACCCCCGCCCCTCCCTGTCGCCCTGCGCTCTCCCCACCCAGCCGTCACGCACTACCCTCCGGCCAGCCACACCTACCTGGAGGTGGTCATCTACTGCGTGGGCTTCTTCTTCATCGCCGTCATGATTGCCATCGCCGTCATCGTCAAGATTCGCACCTCGTCGAAGAAGAGCGACTTCAACAGTCAGCTGGCCGTCCACAAGCTGGCCAAGAGCATCCCCCTGCGCAGACAGGTAACAGAAAGTAGATAGGGGGTTTGGAATCTTTATACCTTTTTTCAGTCTTCCTTCTCTCTCCAGCTAAATTTAAAGCTTTACAGTGTGACTTGTTTGACTCACCTGAACATTTTCACAGCAGCCAAACGTGATGCTCTCTTAAAATTAGTTGCATGCGACCCATAGAGCTTTCATGTTCAGAGTAGAGCATGAAACGTCATCCAGGTGCAACAGGTGAGTATACAAGGACCGTTTAGACTCTGCGGGCACGACACATCTGAATAGCGTCAGTGGGTTTTACATGGCCTCAAACAGCGTAGGAATTAAGTCTCAACCTTCATCACTGTCGACTACGTCAGCCGCTGGTGTCCGTTTCATTATGAGGGGAGTAATGTCAGGCTTCTTTTATTTCAGGTGTCTGTGGATTCCAGCTCCTCCATCCACTCTGGAGTGATGCTGGTTCGCCCCTCCCGTCTCTCCTCCAGCGGCTCTCCGATGCTGTCGGGGGTGTCCGAGTACGAACTGCCCCAGGATCCCCGCTGGGAGCTGTCCCGGGGCAGGTAGGTCCTGGAAACACCCTTCAGAAAGGGCAACAACAAGAGTGGTTTAGATTAGTGGTTTAGTCATTCTTTTGGGGCAGAAACCAGTTGCACAAGGGAAGTCAAAAGTTTCTCCAGTTCTTCTTCAAAAAGCTAATGCTGAAGTGCCCTTACGCAAGGCACTGAAGCTGTTACAACAGTGTAGTACTGAAAATTAAAGCAGTCTGTGTATAATTGAGCTAAACCTCACAAGCTAGAACAATCACATAGTACAGACTTGGTTGTGAACTGACTGGTAATGACCGCTGACGACGGCCTCGTCTGTTTTCCCGCCTTCGCAGACTCGTTCTCGGGAAGCCGCTGGGTGAAGGCTGCTTCGGCCAGGTGGTGATGGGAGAGGTGCTGGGCCTCGACAAGGAGAAGCCAAACCGCGTGACCAAGGTTGCGGTCAAAATGTTGAAATGTAAGTGAGCTGCTCTCGTTTTTAAAAGCAGGTTCGGGTTTGATGGGTCCTGAACGTAATGAGGTCGGCTGTAACGGGTTATGGATTTGCAGAGAGGAGAGCTCTTCATTGTATAGTAATAGAGTTAACAGAAGCCCCGAGTCCAGGCCCCAGGGATCAGAAAACTTCTGACACTAAAACTGCGATGAACCGATACTAAGAGACATCTGCCATTGGATCCCGGCCACCGCGCAAATGGGAGAGCAGAGTAAAAATTTATGAGAACCCTTGACATCGCATATAAAACAGTGTTCATTAAACTGCACAAAGGAGTGAGGCTGGAGAGAAAGTAGTATTTATTGTCTCGTACTTAAAAGTGCCTTTCCTCAGGGAACGTTCTCTGAGACAAACGGCAGCTTAACTCCACGAGCGCCGCGCTGTTTCGTGTGATGCGCGTATATTTTGCAAGGTGATTATTGTGAGGCCTTTTCACCAACACAACCTCACCTAATTACCCCAGTATGATTTATCCCCCTCTCCCTCCAGCTGACGCCACAGAGAAAGACCTGTCAGACCTGATTTCGGAGATGGAGATGATGAAGATCATCGGGAAGCACAAGAACATCATTAATCTGCTGGGAGCCTGCACACAGGATGGTAGGACCAGACAGAGTGGGGCCTGCTACTGACCTGCCCTGGCCCGCTTAGGCCAACACGCACTTTTTTTTGTCCAGCTGATAACAGTGTTGCAGCGGAGCTCACTTTGAAAGATTGTGTAGACCGGCATGAGTAAATGATTGTGACACCGGCTTCCGAGCTCACAATTTGAACCGGCCACAGCTGCCGCCGTTGCTCTCCAGTCGACCCCGACCAGAAACCAAAGGAAAGCTAACCTCTAATGACCCCGTGCTGCACATTGCTCTGTCGCCTGTGCAATGACAGACAAAGCTCTTTGTTCTCTCCACTATATTTACCAACTGTTGTAACTTAAAAAAAAAAAATGGAGCTCCAGTTTGTGTTTGTGTTAAAGTAGTCCTGGGCTTATGTCCGTTTGCTAAGCCACACCCCCAGGATTTGATTGTTGCCAAATCACAACATGCACATACAGGGTGAAGACCTTTATGTTATTATAGAGAAAAGAGCCGGCAGTTCCCACAGCGAGCACGGTCACATGGTGACGGTGGAGAGGACCCCCTCCCTTTTAACAGGAAGAAACTTCTAGCTGAAAGAGACTAAGAGCGGACGGTCATCTGCCTCACCCACCACCACCCCCACCTCCCCCACCCACCCCCATTGTGGGGGTTGACAAGGCAGAGCCAGAGGAGGAGAGCGAGCCCAGGATTAGTTGGATACGCTGTTGCGTTTATGCACTGTCAGACTGACTGTTGTAATAATAGTGATACTGATAAGTGTAATGGTCAGTAATTATGGCAGGAGTGATAGAAGCACCAATTGATAAATAACTATAATAGTAATCAGGGTGGTAATAAAAACAATAATGATGGTCGAGTGGCATCAGATCTGGAGTCAGATATGTGTAGAATGAGGACGGGGGAGAGAGCGCAAACTATGAGAGAGGGAAGACACAAAGTCGCAGTAGTTTTATATGAACGTCTGCAGAGAGAGAAGTTTGCAGTGAATCTTGGGAGTTTCCCCAGCAGCGCAGGAATATAGTGAAATAACTGAGGGAGTTAAAAAAGTTTTAAGTCTGACCTTAAATATGGAGAGTGTGTCTACCTCCCCAACCTGATTTGGGAGCCGGTTCCACAGGACAGGAGCCTGACGGCCTATTGTACTCTTACACACTGTACGAGCCACAAGTAAACCTGCGTTTTGAGAGCGCAGGGATCTTCCTGGATAACAGGGTACCGCGGCTTCTTTAACATATGTTGCTGCCTGGTCATTAAGGGCTTTGGTGGTGAGGAGGAGGATTTTTGAATTCTACTCTGGATCTCACAGGAAGCCAGGGCAGAGGCGCTAACACAGGAGAAATATGATCCCGTGTGATGCGTGATCTTTCCTGTCGGCACTCGCTCCGCTGCGCTGTGGATCAACCGGTGGCTTTTCACCGAGTTATTGGGACAGGCTGATAATAATGAATTACAGTCGCCTAGTCGGGAGGTAAACAATTGCGGTGACTCATTTTTCATCGTCCTTTTGAGTCGGGATGTTTTTAATTCTATTGGTGGAAGACGCTGTCCCAGAGACATCTATTATCCTGGAAGAAAAATGCCTTACAGTAGAACTGGAGGCTGAGGTGATGCCATCCAGAGTGACTCTGTGTGCAGAGACGTGTGTGTAGTGTAGGACTGCAGCTCTGCCTCCTGGTCTCAGCTCGGGGCTGTCGTGGCTTTGGCTGTCCAACAAACTTCTGCCACATTCCTAGAGAGGAGAGCTGCTCCATCCAGAGCGTATGCCGTCCCTCCTGATCAGACCAGGTCTTAGTCTCCCTGCCGGTCTCAGTTTAGACTGTTTGATGGAGGGTTACACTCGCATCATTTTATGGTGTCACTATGATTTATTCCAATATTTTGCTCCTTTGTTTCTAGGTCCCCTGTATGTGATAGTAGAGTATGCATCCAAGGGAAACCTGCGGGAGTACCTGAGGGCTCGGCGCCCCCCGGGCATGGAGTACTGCTACAACCCAGACCAGGTTCCTGTGGAGAACATGTCCATCAAGGACCTGGTGTCCTGTGCTTACCAGGTGGCACGAGGCATGGAGTATTTAGCCTCCAAAAAGGTAACCGCGTGTATTCAAAACACTGTTTCCTCGGACGTTGACGTCCACAGGACATAGGACGTTCTAGTAACGTCTATCTTTATTGCTGCAGTGCATCCACAGAGATCTCGCCGCTCGCAATGTTTTGGTAACAGAGGACAACGTGATGAAAATAGCTGACTTCGGCCTGGCAAGAGATATCCACCACATTGATTACTACAAGAAGACCACCAACGTGAGTCATCTCAGCACTTGTCCAATGTTGTTTACTAGTGCGAAAGCGGAGCTGACAATAACACGCGCACTTTTCCCACAGGGTCGTTTACCAGTCAAATGGATGGCTCCCGAGGCTCTGTTTGACCGGATATACACACACCAGAGTGATGTGTGAGTATCGCACGTTCTTACTTTTCTGAGTGCGTCTTGATTGGAAGTGAGCGAAAGCTAAGACGCCCCCTCTGCTTCCGTGTCTGCAGCTGGTCGTTCGGGGTGCTGCTTTGGGAGATCTTCACCCTGGGAGGGTCTCCATATCCCGGCATCCCGGTGGAAGAGCTGTTCAAGCTGCTGAAGGAAGGTCACCGCATGGACAAGCCCTCAACGTGCACACACGAGCTGTAAGGATGCTGCTGATGAGTGCTTCAGACTCTTTGATTACGGTTTTCTGTCTTTGCCTTTGCTTCCGTTTCCTCGTTCAATGAGACAAGCGGGCAAATTAGTGAATGACAGGGCACGGCCCGAATGGACTGTACCATTTTGAGAGGGATCTATTAACACAAAAGCTGGAGAGATACAATACTTTTGGCTTTTAAATCGAGGCAAGGCTCCTTCACTGCTGTATCTCATGCTTGCTCCAGACAGTTGACATTAATATTTACATTATCCCTGTTCTTGTATATCAGAAGAATTCCGGTGCTTAGCAAAGTTATGATTATCGTTTGTGTGATGGCCAATAAAATAAATAAATAAGATTGCGAGCGCTACGAATAGAACATATTGTTCAGCTATTGGGTTTTTCTTTCCCAGTCGCAGCTGGATGGGACATGTGAACGTGCGAATGCTTGAATATCAAAGGCGAGGTAATCTCGACTGCAATCTCTGGATCTCTGCAGGTACATGATGATGAGGGACTGCTGGCACGCCGTGCCCTCTCACAGACCCACATTCAAACAGCTGGTCGAGGATCTGGATCGCTGCCTGGCCATGACGTCCAACCAGGTCAGTGCTCCTCTTGTCACCATGCAGAGATGAAGCAGAAAACGAAAATCTGCTAACGTAAAAAGCCGATAGCCAATCGCGTGTTAGGGCCAGAGAGACTGTGTGCCTCCAACGGAGCAGCACTTTTCTTACTTAATAACCAACAAACTTTTAAAATTTACATATAAAGCTGTCTTATATGGAATTGACTTCAATTTAAAGGTAGTATAGCCACCAATTCGGCCATAACAATGAATCTCCCTTTGTACCCCCAGGAGTATTTGGAGCTGTCGGTGCCTCTGGACCAATATTCCCCCAACTACCCCGACACCCGCAGCTCCACCTGCTCATCCGGCGAGGACTCGGTCTTTTCCCACGACGCCGGAGCCGAGGAGCCCTGCCTGCCAAAGTTCCCTCCCCACTCCAACGGGGCAGCCATTAAGAAACGCTGATACCTCATCTCTCCCTTCAGACAAACGTTGACATTTTCTCCGCTCCCTGCCTCACGGGGTTGGACTCTGCCCCATATTCCCAGAGATGAAGCTACGAAAAAAAAACCAACAAAAAAACAAACAACAACACTGGTGCTCTGTGAGGAAGGAGCTTGGAGACACCTTGTAGAACTTGTTGGATCACTTGGACTGAAGAGTGCAGCCGTTTTCCCGGTCCTTGGTGTCGGCGACGTTTACGGAGCACTGTATCAACGGGAGTGGCAGGTTGTCACAGCGTCAGAGAAAGGAGCAGACTCTCACTCTTCCCTCCGCGGGTCAGACGAATGAAAAGGGGCCGACTGTGGTTATGCCCGGGCTCTTGTCGCCTTTTTCCCTCCGCGGTCGTTTCGTCAGTGGTGAAGGACGACATTCTGCTTTCCAGACCAAATCCAGAGAAAACACGACCAAGGGACAAACGGCACCGTGGTTCACTGCGTCATTCACTCTCCTTGTAAATACAGTTAGAAAATTATAAATATGAATATATATTTACACTGTACTCTTATTTTTATTACCATAATTGATTTATTTTCTTATGTACATGGATGCTTTTGTTTGATCCATTTTTGAATATAGTCAGTAGGGGCAGTTGTTACATGAAAATATCTTTTAAATTGCTGAAGATTACATGGCCAGTTTTTTTTTTTTTTTTGTCATATCACAGCTTTGATTTCCCCTAAATTTACTGCGTAAAAAAATGTATTGGGTTTTCTATTTTTTAACTGTAAATGCTTTTCATGACACAACCTGCAGCGCAGTGTAACTCAGTCAATCAGCGACTTCTGACATCAGCGGCGCCTCCTCAACCACCTCCTCACGTGGGGCATCCGCTGCTTCCAAGTAGCTCCGGTCCTGGATAGGCGAATGCAGTTTCTGCTCGGGAAGCTGCAGATTGTTCCTCTGTCGCGATCCATCGCTCGCTCGGATATTCTGGTTCTGTTGGATGTCCTCCTCCTCCTCGCCGGAAGCCCCCGAGTTTTTCTCCATCTTAAAAAAAAAAGAGAGTGATTTCTGAAAATTCTCATTGCGTGTGTGCGACTGTGTTTATGCATGTGTGTATGCTGGGTTCGTGTCGGTGGGGAATGAAGAAAAAAAAATGTTCATTTACTTCAAGGGTGGTCACAGCTGTAGATATTCCTGGTTGTGCGCCACGCTTGTTAAAACCCAGAGTAATTTGCTTCACTCAACGCCATGCACTTCCAACTGTGCATACCTTCCATGTGATGAACTTATCTTCTACTGTAAATGCTCTAACAGGAGTTACGTTTGCTGCCATATAACTTCTGACGAAGGGTTGCAGAACGCGTATGTCATCGTAAAAGGATTACATTAAATAAAATGCTATCGAAAAACAAACCGCCGGAGCTTTCAGAGTTTGAACCCCGCTCGGTAAATGGGTCTATAAATATCGAGATTTTCACGTTTGGGATGTAAATCATATTTACAGAGATGGAACGACGGCCACTTCAGTCCCCCGCCCGTTTAACACGGGTTGCTGCGGGCTGATTCGATATGATAATGCGCCGCTGACATCGGAAGAAATGTCGGCGGGTGCAGAGAGCCACAGCCAGCGGTAAACATGTAATTTATGGCCACGTGAATGGCTTGGCAAGTGCTGGCGCTACACTCCAATCCATCAGCCGCACCAACCTTGATGCTCGAGTCCGGCTCTGGCTTCCTGCCATTGGCTGATGCATCGCTTGGACGGCAGTCTCCACGCAACAGGCGAAAATCAACCGCCCAGCACGGCTGTCTCTCCACCTTTTTTTTTTTTTTAAAAGCCGGCTCTTACAGCTCAGGTCAGCGCAGTTAGCCTTCTGTGCGTACTCTTTTACAGCAGAGGGGCAGAACGGCTTATTTAGTAATAGAGAACAGATCCTTGTCACTTTTACTCCCAACGCTTACGTGACTCATGCTGCTGGGAATTTTAGATTAACCCCAACATGTTGCAGGCTTAACAATACATGTCAAGGCCTGGATACAAGGTC
Organism: Psettodes erumei; assembly: GCA_016785225.1. NCBI lineage: Eukaryota > Metazoa > Chordata > Actinopteri > Pleuronectiformes > Psettodidae > Psettodes > Psettodes erumei. The sequence goes on from JAFBJZ010000781.1 coordinate 3,775,347, forward strand.
AGGTCTGTCTCGCTTTGAACACTCTGCTCCAGATTTACACACACACACAGAGCCAGGATTCAAACAAACATGACCTTATTGTTTTTGGGAGAAATATCATCCACTCCTGGAAACCGGGAGTAATAAAAAGTATCGTGTGCACCGTGGTTGAGGTGATGATGAAGAGCTCTATTTAAGAATAGGAAGGACAGGAGAGGCCTCGCTTTATAACCTGCTAATGGTGCGGAGCAAAGAGCGGAGGTGCCATTAGGTGGAGGGTATTATCACTTCTGACAGATGGCACAGGAAGAGTTTGGTAGAGCAAAGTTCACCGGCCGTCGTCCAGTATAGCAACAGTTGCATTGCCTGCACTCTGCTGATGGCTGTGATTCACCAACTCATTCAGCGTGCGGCTTTATTTTGCTGCGAGTTGGGGAATGTGACGGTATCTAATGAATGGTTTCTAACTGCTGAGATGAAAGAAGAGGGCACAGCTATGTCCTGTTTTTGTCTTCTCAGAGAAATGACTATCTGATGAGTGACTGGGGGGATGGAAATTGATTTGGGAATACAGGAATTTCAGCCATCCGAGCCTTACCCAGCTGGAGCTGGTGTGTTAATGCACCAGCAACACCCTTGCACAACACCAGCCTAAGACACTGTGTCCTAATTTACCAGCTGTTTATTTTACTGCATAAGATAATATAACATATAACAATGAGCCCAGCTATTGTGCTTAATTGCAGGATGCTTTCAGAGAGAATTTTTTTCTGGCACTGGTTGAAATGGCTGATGGATGTTTATGAGTAGATGCAGTTTTGTTGGATAATGTCTGGGGAACAAGTCGTTTTTAAACAGTTGTTTTTCCACTTTTTTGTCCAAAATGTGGGCTATCGAAGAATCATTACTACATATACTATAGGAATGCAACAGACTCAGAAAGCTATATCATCTCATGGCAAGATGGACATTTTCACGTTTTCATGTTTCAGTGAAACAAAATCACACCTTTTTTATTTCAAACAGAAGTCTAACAAAGAGCTACTGTTTTGAAGAATTTAGTTGAATTCATTTTACCAGTGGACTGGACACTGGATCCTAAGGAACAGCTATAGCAATATATCATGATTATATAGTATAAATTTTATTGATGGTGATGATAACGATAAGGTTTATATATTTATTGTATAGATTTGAAATAAGGTTAGTGTACTGTAGGTGGACTGACACATTGCACATGATTGGCTTTCATATACAGAAAATATTGATAAAGAATGTCACGTCGATATAATTTGTTTTCAACCAATATTTTAGTCTGAACTTCTGACTGGCTGCTTAAGTCACTTCTAACTCAGAAGTGGCTGATTTAATGTCGCCTGGCAAGCTGGATGAGTGTAACCATCCATCAAATGACTGTAGACTTGTTTAAATCTGTCTCTTGTGACTTCCCCAGCTTTAGAAGTTGAAAAAGCCGGAGTAAATCTTTGAATATGAAGTATGATTCATGTGTTTTGCTAATTTTAAAAACGACTGTCACGCTTGATCTCTTCTTTGTGCTGTCGTGCATCATCACGTTTTTCTAAATGCAAGTGACTTAAACTGAACATGCCCAAACTGCGTGACTTTTCTGAAAGCCGGTAATATGAGCAAGATGAGAGCCATGTAGCTCTCCTTGGTGGCCTGTTAGATTAACTGCTTTGTGTTCTTGTTTACCAGAAGTGGTGTGATTTATCCAGTTTAGGATTATCATCTCCAGGTCGAGGGAAGAGCCTGAGCCCCTCCATTAATCTCCACCCGGCGTGTTTCCTGTCAGCGGTGACAGATGACCTGCCCTTCAACTCTCCCTCACCCTGTGGAGACATGTCATCAATCAGGGTTCATTTCTCGGCTTCATGCAGGTAGGAGAGGGGGGACCCTGGGAGGGTGATGCTGGTGGTGATGATGGCGCTTGTAATTGTTTGTGTGTGTGTGTTGCTTTAGGCTCTCGGAAACAAGATCGGTGACATCAGCCTGTTGTCGTGCACCCTGTCTCCTCACAAATGAACTGATTATTTATGGTGAAGAGGGAGGAGAGTTTAGTGGAGGGGAGCTGTCAGTGCACATGAGGGGACATGGAGAAAGGGGTTACGGCAGTACAACACTGGAACTCATGAATATTATTCTGGCCAGCATCCATGTGCAAGGTGAAAGAGACACGTCTCTTGTCCTGGCACTCCTCCCTGTGCTGTGTCCATAAAAATAGAGACCTCAGACAGTTCAGACATTAAGTGCGTTGATAACCGCAGCAGACAGGCTTGGCTCTGGAGCACTGGAGATTGCTGATTTCATAATAGAGGAGGAATTTTAATTTTCTGTTGTTTGCTCACTGTGACAGCCCCCCCTCACCACCAACACCACCACCACCCCCACCCACATCAACAATAGTTAAGATGATGAATGGCTGTGTTTTGTGTCTAAATGTGGCCACTGTGGTTTTGGGTGTAGTTCACATTTGAGGACATACAGTAAATAGCAGCAAAACAAAACATGTAATGCTTTTAATGATGTAAATGTTTGGTCATTGTCTCAGTGCTGAATCCTCTGTTGGATTCTTGAAGTAGAGATGGCAGACGAATGGACTCGGTGTCCTCGCCACGTCTGTGCTCTTTGGATGTTGATGCTTTTGTCTCCGCAGAGGGTTCAGGCTGCTGTTTGTGAGACGACTGTCTGTGACAGGTCCCCAGTGCCCTGGCTGCTCTGTGGGACAGACATGACAGAAGGGGTGAGCCTGGGGCAGGGCATGTCACTCAATGTGTGTCTCACTATTGTCTTTGAGTCACTTCCTTTTTCCTTCTTTTCTCCACTTCAAGAAAACAACAACATAAGTTTGTGGGGTAGCAACCGTTCACTACAAGCGTTAAGATCATCTGGATTTAAATAGGCAGCACTAAAGATTACAACAATTACAGTGAAATTATTTATTAAACATATTGTGTGTAAATATTTTGTACTTGTTACACTTCTTACAAACTTTACCAAAGTTTACTGGGCAAAGATTACCCTTAAGAGGTCTCTCAAACTTATTTTGAAAAATATGCATGAGGAATTTCAGCTGAACATTATGAATCTACTAGAAACTCCCTTTATCAGAGTGTACACAGTGTCGGGGGTGTTTGGGTTGCAAAATAAAGTTGTCCATTTTTCGCCCCCATTTCACTGGAAGTTGTTGGTTAGATTTTTTCCTGTAATAAATCAACCTACTCATAACAAACTTGTCCAGATATTCACCAAAATACAAACAACAAACAGATTCACATCAAACATGGACAATTACAAAAAAGTTGTCTGTTGTTCACTCCTTTTTCCACATGAATTACAATGTGGTTGCATGCTCTGTGACATAAAACAGTTTGTATCAGGTTTGTATAATGTATGCAAGCTGTGATTTGTAGCATTACATATCAACAAGATGAGTCTATAGCCATGTTAGCAGCACTGAGACTGTGCTAAGAGCTACATGCTAACAGTACAAAGTATGCAAAGATGCTCAAAATTAAAATGCCAACATGCTGATGTTCAGAAGATACATAATGTTTATACAATGTTCACCATTCTAAGTTAGCAGTAGCATGCTAACATTGGCTATTTGGCAATATTAGCATAATTAAAAATACCAGGCGAACTGGAATTTGACCACATAGTGGTACTAGAAGAAAAGTCGGAGGATCAGCCAAGTCATTGCAAGTTATCCTGATGAGGGCTTGAATATATAGTATGTATAGCATTTACTTCATGGCAAACCTATGTTGAGATTTGTAGTTTGGATCAGATTTGTGCATGGACTTTCCCCCAGACATTAACATGCCTGGAGTTTAAAGCACAGAAGAGTAAAACATGTAACTATTGTGAAGGGACAATTACGCTAAGCCCGTTGGTCCCCTGTATGCACTGTATAATTATTTATTACATACTGGGTAATTATGACATTTATTTCTAGATCCCCACAAAGGCTAGTTTGTTAACCCCTTGCTCCCTGTATGTTTTCCCTCCTACCCAGAATAGATACACAGTATGTATTTCAATTAAAATAAAGTCTAAATTAATTTTAAATAAAGGCAAAGGTTTCTGCCCCCTCACAGCAGATTATATACAATTTCTGGCATGATTCGCAGAAAGAGTATTTCTGGAGTCTGGAGGCACGGGTGTGGTCAGGTAAATGAGATGGGTGAGGGTGTTTGTTTGGTGTCAAGCTAACAGGGGGGTGAAGAGGGGGTAGCGGTGGTGGTGTCTGCCTGACAAGGTGTGCACTGGCGTCCATACAAAAACTGACGCCTCCAGGCACGACCCCGCCTCTTTCCCACCAGATCGACTTTCTTCAGCAGAGGAATGAGACACAGACACCTCCTCCAGGCTGAGACATATAATCTGGGCCTGTCAGGGCCTTTATCAAACAGGATCAACTGGTGCACTGGGCCTTTCTCCACAGTCCCCACAGGCACCTGGATACCTGCACACGCATTCCTCTGACACATCCCTGTCCCAAGAGGCATATCACCTGTCTTTTATGGCAGCTTGGCTCAGGGGGTGGATGGAGGTCTGGGGTACAGTTGCTCCTCTGTATTGTCCTGATTGAAAACCAAGATAGCAGCATGGCCTTCAGTTTGGAGGACTTTACTGATCCCCCGAGTCTCAAGATGTCAGAATGCTGATCAACAGAAAATCCGATTTTGTTTTCTTGCTAGTTTTGAGACGGTGGTCTGTTTTACTGCAAAGATAATGCAAATACATAAATAAATAAACTATCTGCTGATTGTGAGAGATTATTTCGGGGGGGGTTAACCCTAAGAAGAAAGTGCAGCCCACCTGAGGGCGCCCTGCTCGTCTCACTTGTTTAAGCTTGAGGGTTCGTCACTGAGTGACCAGAGAGGAGAACGTATGAATCAAAGCAGCAGCGTCGTTGTGCACAGGGCTCTAATCATATCACTTGCCCCTGAGCCATATGTCTTTGTACTCTCTTTAATTGAATTGAGGATGAGATTGGCTGACATACCTTTTAGTGACTGAGCCGCACTTAGAGAACGAGGCGAGGAATAGGAGCCGTTTGGGACGGTTGTTTTCTTGGCACGGTGTTGCATACAATCCTGAAGGTATCCTGCAGCCTGTCTCTCCCCTTTGACCTGTCCAAGTCCTTAACATTTACTGTATTACATGAAATAATTAGGAATTTTATTGGCATGTTTGTATCCCCACGATTGCTTATTAAAGACAGACTCCTCGAGCATGACAGATTTGCGCTGAGCAGGGCTTGCTGTGAAAAACACTTACCTTATTGAATTTCTTGCTCACGTGTGGATGTATTATTTGCTCCTGACTCACCAGGGAGGACATCTGACGTCAGCTTGTCCTCAGACTTGGCCAACTGAATTACTGGCATCTATCAGCTAGTGGCCTCTCTAAGGCGCATGAAGAATAAGTTAACAGTTCAATATCTCAGAATCACCTGTTTGCTTTTGCCCTTGTCCACCTCTGTTATTCACTTTGTGTAAAGAATTGCATTCATATCTCCAACAGTATAGTATCTAGAGCATAGACGCACCATAACGTGTGCGTACATGTCCGACTGAAGTCTTAGCAGCTTACTGAGTCCTGTATGAAGCACATTGCCCGGAGCGGTTGGGTTTTTCCCTGAAAAGAACTGAGGTGAAACAAATTTTGTCTTTCTTCCTATTTTGTTTTCCCTGCTTCCTGTGCAGCCAGGAGGCCAAACCGTGAAAACCAAACAGAAATGGAAACAGACAGACAGAGAGGTCTTTTCAGGCTCTTTGGCCCATAATCGGAATGGGATGTGGGTTTGAGACTGAAGCGAACAAAGACGGTGTTAAACGTGGCTGTGACATAGACTTAAAGCTGTCCTAACAGCGCGGAGGCAGGGCTGGCTGACGAGGAGCTGCAATGCTCTGGTTTTAGAATACGTATGCTCCAGACAGCAGAGGATATAATGAGAGAGCGAGAGTCTGGCCCAGCCGACAGGAACACTTTGTGATGTTTGATGACTAATTTTTGCCAAACTCAGCATGGCCAAGTGCTCCTTGTAATGTTGAGCTCTCAGAGTGAGTGGTGACTTGGCTGAACTTTCCTTCATTACTTGAGAAGTTGATATGAAACAAGGCAGCTCAAGAGGCACAGCTGTTAATGCTATATAGTACCTGACTGAGAGATGTGAAGAGGCCGCACTGCTCGTAGAGAAAGCGAAAGTCGAAGTCACAACATTTGTCCTCAGCGCTGCTGCAGATCACAACCTGCTGGGTTTCGCTGCAAAAACCACTAACTATCCCTGCAGTTCTTTTAAATATACAATTCATATTCTTTTGGAAATATCAAAATATATCAGTGTGCACTGTAAAAAAAAACTGAGCTAGTGTGAATTAGTACATAATTAATACATAAGTACATAGATTCCTGTAACATTTTCTCAATAAAAGAGGCCACGAATAGCTTCAAACTATTTTCAGCATATTCTTCTTAATTCAGTAATTATATTTAGTTTTGTTAGAGAAAATCTAACCACGGTATATAGAGTTGGATTTAATTATATCCTGTGAAGAAAACCAAAGAGAAAAACATTGGTTGTAATCGTCTGGTACCTGCACCTAATGCGTTTTCGCCACACAAACAGCAAACAAGCTCTGGCCTGTCGGCTCTCCTGCCACAGGTTTGTTGAACTGCAGTGCCCTCTTCTAATTTTTCCACACAGTAAGACCTGTTTTACCAAATATAGCAAGCAGTTGCTACCCTAGTAGTTTTCTAGTAGCTGAATATATTTTACTCATTCAGTATTTAAATTAGATGCCTCTGAAGACAAAATCATACATGCCTTGATGTGATAACTGATTTATTTCACACAGCACAGTTTTCAAAACAGTATTTTAGACTGAAACCCGTGATTTAGTAGGTATACTTGAGAGAATTTAGTGGATTAATCTCAGCAGCATTCAGATTCCTCTGCCTCACACGAGGCAGTTTCCAGCTGCTGTTTCATGCTCCGTTCTGTATGCCATGCAATTATGCTGGTTCCCACCGGAGGTTTGGATTGGGTGGAGCTCTGCAACGAATAAGCTCAGGCATCAACTGCTCCTCACTGAGCTTGACTTACATAAAACCACAAATACAGTTGGAACAAAAATGCTCAGACGCCTGCAAACACACTGCGCCAAAGCACAAAAGAAAATAAACCATAAAAATAGCCGGTGTACAGGAAGTGGCATTCCTTAACTGGGTAAGGAACAAACAGACACCACCCATAATTTTGTAACTGATTCACATTTGTATGTACTCATACAAAGAGGCTTCCAAAATCTGACTCATAGACAGATTTATGTTCTAAAGCACTAGAGTTTTTGGAACCCTCTCACTGGTAGACACCGAACTGTCTCAAGGCAATAAAAACATCTAGCAGATTTCAGCCAAAGCCCCTGAAGACATTCTGGGCTTTTCCTCTTTCATCCATCAAGATAATGTTTTTTTTAAATTTTATTTCATAGCTTACAGTAGGTGTGCAGAGAAGAAGGGAGTAAGGAAAAAAGAAAGAAGGATGAGTATTGAAGAAAACACTAAATCAAAGAATTGCCTGTGTTGTTGTCATCTGCTTCAGAATGAGTATGAAACAGCTGCTTTGGCTCAGATGTGGGAAACCACACACTGTATCCCTGCTGCCTGTCTGGTTTGGGGACATTGTGCTGAGACCTGGACAGACAGTGTGTTACAGGGGCTCACCGCCTGTGACAACACAACAGAGTCGTTGTGCAGGAAGGATGGTAATGCCTGGCACTGAGGCTACAGCCCTGCCAGTGGACACTTGGTCACTCTCTCCACAGTCGCCTGCCCTGAACTGACTTTATTCTATAACCAACAGCGCCCTCTCCTGACCAAAATCAGTACTGAGAGGAACTAGGAAGATTTATATCCTTTCCTTGTTGTTGCTGTCAGTTCAAATCATGTGGTTACCTGACATGGGAATGTTTATACTTTTAGATGAATTTAAATACATTTTAGATAGCCTACATGTTGTTGTTGTTTTTTACAGAACCACACCTACATAGTTTTAATTGAAGAAATGTCAATGATGACTGTAATTAATTAGCAAAGGCCATGTCCTAACCTAGAAGTTTCTTGTCAAAAATTGACAACCGTACAGTTTACTGATAATGGTTCTAATGGGTCGAATATAAAACCTAAAACATATTTTTTAGGATTTGTTGATTGATATGTTAGTCAATCCACAGAGATCAATCAGAAAAGGTAACTTATAAATCGTTTAATTAGTATTTTAAGCAAACTTGGCAAGGATTTACTGGTTGCAGATTTTCATATTTTCTGCTTATTTATTTTTTTTGACCCCTGTTCTTTCTGAGCTCCATATAAGAAATATACAGCACATGGTGAGAACACAATCCAGTGCCCCTTACCCACAACTCACATGCTGACAATGACGAGACAACATGAAACATAGATGTCAGCTTAACTAATGAGACAGGATATCCTTATGATATACTTACATTAAAACGTTACAGATAACATCAGATGACATCAAATAACAATAGTTTGTGTTTTTTCTAATAAAAAACTGTATCGGGTGCGGAATTAGGTATTTGTGTTTACTCTATCATAGGTGGTGGTACTTTCTTGCATCAGGTGTGTGTACTGTACCTTCATGCTTTCAACTAAAATCTCAGCATTCGCTGCTGTTTAGAAACTGACAGATCTCCACACACACACACCATGACACCTACTAAGATGTCCTCAGAGAACATGAAGACTGCTGGCAGCATAATCTATCTCAGTACTGATGTGACACCCCCCCCATCTTCCCTCTCCCCATTGCAGTTGTTTTAAAGATTTCTGCGTGTGCAACAGTAAATAATTCATTGTCAGCTACACTGCCTACAGGTCCAAGTGCAGAGAAAGCAGCCTTGCTCGTCATCCCTGCAGTGTGCACTCTGGCAGCAGCTCCTGACAGAGACAGAGAGAGATTGCTCTGATCCAGGGAAGCTGCAGAGCACCCACACCCACCGAGGATACACGGGACTTTCTCTCTCACCAGTCCCCTATCTCTCTCTCTCTCTCTCTCTCTCTCTCTCATGCTGTCTCTCTCCACTCTACGCTCAGCATTATCAGCAGCTGCTGTGGTTGTAGGCAGGCTGACCATTGCCTCTCAACACACCACTTGCCTCTGAGGAAAAACTTCAAGAAGCTCGCTCACGCTGCCTCCCTTTCCTCCTGCCTAAGGATGTTGGAGCTCGGACCGAGATGGCTGAGGCTGATTTGCTTGTCCATTCTTTGTCTGTGTGTCTGCCTGCCGAGGGAATCGAACGCCAGGAGAGCCCCGAAGATCCCCCGCTGTCCTGCAACCTGCTCCTGCACCAAAGACAGTGCCTTCTGTGTGGATACCAAGGCGATCCCCAAGAGCTTCCCTCCTGGAATCATCTCTCTGTGAGTCAAATTCACTCCCCAACAGCATCTTTCATAACCTGTACGGAGTCTCAGCAGTATGCAGGCTGGTACAGATGGCTACATCACTGATGTCACCATCCGTTATATAATGATGCATAAAATCCATACTCGTCTCACATTAAAGTGAAGACAGGTATGTTTTCAGTTGATGTCTTCTTGATGCAATGTGCTTTTGTATTGGCAAAGAGGTGTATACCAGCCAGCATTATACAATAACAAAAAGATAACAATGTCTGTCTGCTGTATGCTGAACTTAGTTGAGGGCACACACCAGTAAAATTCTGTCAAGCTCCAGGGAGGAATACTAACAATAGGTTCCCTATCCTGCTGCAGGAGACCTGCTTCTCCTCTGAGACGTTCAATCTTGAAGAGAGTACAGAGATACACTATACATGGACTATGTATAAAGAAATCTGAAAAAGCTTAACACTTCATTGGGGGAAAGGTTATGTCAAGATGGCCCCTTAGATCTTATTTTGACCCCCACCACTCGTAGATTGAATATCGAGTTTAAACGGTCAAGGGGATTGCAGGCTGCTGGAGATGCCCTCATTTTACAATAGAGAGGAAGTAAAGAAGTGAAGAAGGAAGTTCTGTGTCCTAGTTTTTAAAAAGATTTAGCCCTCCTTGATATATAGACTGCAAGGACAGATGTGACCTGAGACAAGGAGGGCTTTAGAAAGAATAAAAATTACACTGTTAAAGTTGGGAGCAAGACATTTTTCACAATGAGACCCATGACATCACACTTCTAAGCTTCGACACGGGCTATGTAATCTGCATTCTCACAACTGATGTTGTTTGTCTGAACAGGACCATGGTGAATGCAGCCTTTACTACGATCCCGGAGGGAGCTTTCTCGCACCTTCACCTACTGCAGTTCCTGTGAGTGCCCCCACCCACCCAACAGAGCATTACTGCAACTGTATAACATCAGAGACTTCCATTTCCCCCAACCACTTTAGTTGTCCCTCTTTGAAAATACAGTCAGCACTTTATATGACAGGTATGCTTTCACATGGCTAATGTTGTGGCTCGCTCAGACAGCTTTTGTTTTGCAGTGACAATGTAAGGACTTGAGCCACTGGAAATGAATGGTTATTGAAAACAGTGGTGACATAGCAGCAAAAAGGGTAAAGTGGCTCTGTATCAGTGTCATTGCCAATGACTGACTCCCTTCAGTAGTGATCTGCAAAACAAAGGGCTGATTATCTCCTCAGATGCAATCATGAGAGTGTGCTCATGTGTGTCTGTGTGTGTTTGTGTATATTTGAACTGTATTTATTGTATTTTTTGGACCTTTATCTATCTTTACCATCTTTACAGTTGTCTCCATATACTCATTGTGTTTGCAGTTTACTGTCCTCTTTATAACAATAAATTTGCCCAAAAACATTTTTTAATGCTTGAAATGGCAATCAATTGCCAGATGTGTCCCTTTAGCTTTAGTTGGACAGATACAACATCATCAGTATAATTTGATCTCTATTTCTTTCTATCTACAGGCTGTTGAACTCCAACACATTCACCACAGTTGCTGATGATGCTTTTGCTGGTCTGTCTCACCTGCAGTACCTGTGAGTATCTCACATAATGCTACTAAATGCAAGAAGACAACACTACTTTAAAAGAATTTTTGACACTGAATTCAGTCTTCAAGACAGTAACGAGCTGTGTTGTGGCGTGCCTCATTTTTAAAAAGTATTAAAGTAAAATGTACTACAGTGTACAATATCTACTGACAAAAACATTTTACACTTTTATTGAAGGAACAGTTACAAGTACATTTATATACATTAAGAAAATGTGAAATAACATTCTTCCTCTTACAAATGGAGAGTTACCTTCATTTGCTGAGGTCAATACACAGGAGTTTTGCCACTAGCTTAGTCTGGTATGACCAGCAGCTAATTCTGGAAAGCTTGTGATATTATGTGACATCACTAAGTCATTCTGCTGACTGCGACACTTCTCTTCTTATAATATATTATGTTTTAGTAATTTCCACTTTTACATTATGATTTATATTCTTTTGTTTTGTTGACATACTTTATTTACTTTTGTGAGGGATCAGTTACAGTAAGTCTGGGTAGGTTTATTGCTCCATTAAGTGAATATAATTAAGGCTGCACTATAAGAGTTCGGGATTGGACTCTGCAGTATGGCAAAGAATGCCAAGTGTAAAACTGAAAACAAACCCCTCCCTCAACAGGGAGCACCCCGCATCTCGTAGAGTAATAAAGCTGCATAGGGCGCTCTGTGAATTGATGGGCTTTACAAAGTAGTTGGTTGATAGCTCGGAGTGTGCAGCTCTCCGTGATGGCAGTGCCTCAGGCTCTTCACTGTGTGTGTCTCTGGCTGCAGCCCAGCCATCGGGCTTCTCTGCACCACTGCCACTACCGTGAGTACCTGCTGTGAATGCTAATAAAGTCATATTTTCATATCCAGCCCCCTCCAGAGAGTCTGCACATGCTGCATTTCCTCGACTATCAATAGAAAGGGTAGACACAGGGTAGAATCGAATGTTGCTGAAAAGTAGAAGCTGCACTCACAGTCTCAGTTTTGAAGCATTAATCAAAGTCAAGAAATTAGCTTGTACAATTAAGAGTAATTTAATTTCCTACTTTTTTCTGTATATAGATTATATAAGTGAATGAAAAGGAAAAAACAGTGAAATATTTACCTGTATTCAGATCCCATCTTCATTTGTTGCCAACCCAGACCTACTCCTTAAGAAAGACAGGCAGTTAAATCCACCAGAGGCCTGCTATTACTGAAATAATGACTGCTTACAGTCACGCTCCTATTATACCCTCCACATACAACACAACCCCCTCTCCTAACAAGAACAACATTGTACAATGATGCTTGAATTTCAGAGTTTGCCATCTTTGTGAGACATTCAAGTGCTTTCTTTTCTTCTCAGGTTCATTGAGAATAATGACATCCAGGCTCTCTCAAAGTATACGTTTAGAGGACTCAAATCCCTGACGCATCTGTAAGTATTTTCTCGAGCTAAGGAGAGACACAGTTTTTTTTAGCAATTACAGACTATACATGCTGGTGAAAAAAAAAAAGATAACTTCTTTTTCAGATCTCTTTCAAACAACAACCTGCAGCAGCTGCCTAGAGATCTCTTCAAACATCTAGACATCCTCACAGATTTGTAAGTGTGCCCACGCTGGAATCAAAACAGTAGCTTGACATCCCACAAGCTTTGACCTCACAATCTGTCACCACAAAACACTGGTTTGCTGGGGTTTGCTGAGGGTTTAGTGAACTACCACACTCTTCTGCAAAGCTGTCTGGCTGGAGTATGTGGTTTGATTCTAAATCAAGATATGCAGATGCTCTTATTCTGTCTGTTTTTCCCTCCTGTTAGGCTTGGAAGGTTTGAACATTTGAGATTGAAACTGGTTTTTTTGTCTTTTACTCAGAGACCTGCGGGGGAACTCTTTCCGCTGTGACTGTAAAATCAAATGGCTGGTAGACTGGATGGAGAAGACCAACACTTCTGTTCCTCCCATCTACTGTGCCAGCCCCTTCGAATTCCAGGGACGCAGAATCCATGATCTTGTACCGCGAGACTTCAGCTGCATCAGTGCAGGTTTTACATTGTCTCTTCTGGGCATTTTGCAGAAGGTGATGTCATGGCATTACTTCTTGAAGTTTCTAAGTTATATCACTGTGGTTTTTCATCCCATAGATTTTGCTGTTTATGAAACCTTCCCTTTCCACTCTGTGTCAGTGGAGTCCTATGAGTTTGGGGGAGATCAGTTTGTGGCCTTTGCGCAGCCTGATTCAGGGTTCTGCACCCTGTATATATGGGATCATGTGGAGATGGTCTTCAGGAGGTTTCACAACATTACCTGTAAGTTGCATCCAGTAAAAGCATAAGAAAATATATAAAAATATGAATCCTGATGTGTTTTTTGTGCTTTGTATGTCTCTCTTGCAGCTCGCTCTGCTGTATACTGCAAACCAGTGGTGATAAACAACACACTTTATATGGTTGTAGCTCAACTTTTTGGTGGATCTCATATATACAAGTGAGACTTAATCTTGCAAACTGATAGCTAGTGTCTTGTTGTCAACATGGCTGTAAAGAAATTGTTTGACGTTTTTGGAAATACAGTTATTTGCTTTCCTGCTGAGGGTTAGACAAAAGACAGCTTGAGCTAGCAGAGCTCCAGTTTTCCTTTTGATGGGGTATTGTCTGTTCTTCACTTTTTTTGCTAAGCTAGGTTATCCAGCTGTGTGTTCTAGTTTCATATTTACTGTACAAATGTGAGATTAGTTCAATCTTCTCTTCTAACACCACGAGTTTCCAAAATGTTGTTTAAATTCCCTTAATTGTGTATTGTAATGTGACAACTTTTATGTTTTCACAGGTGGGAAGAGGGCCCGCAGCGCTTTGTGAAGATCCAAGACATAGACACCACTCGAGTGAGGAAGCCCAACTTTGTGGAAACTTTCCAGCTGGACGGAGAGTGGTACTTTGTAGTAGCAGACAGCTCCAAGGCAGGCTCCACCAGCATTTATCGCTGGAACAGCAACGGTTTCTACTCCCACCAGTCTCTTCATCCCTGGCATCGGGACACCCATGTGGAGTTCCTTGATGTGGGGGGAAAGCCCCACCTCATCCTCTCCAGCGCCTCTCAACCACCGGTAGTTTACCAGTGGAACCGAAGCCAGAAGCAGTTTGCTTTCTACTCCCAAATCACAGAGCTGGCCGACGTGCAGATGGTTAAACACTTTTGGGTGAGGAAAGTTCTTTACCTGTGCCTCACACGCTTCATTGGTGACTCTAAGATCCTCCGCTGGGAAGGGCAGCGTTTCATAGAGATCCAGACTCTCCCGTCCAGAGGCTCAATGGCAGTGTATCCTTTCACAGTGGGCCTTCGCCAGTACCTCATTCTTGGAAGTGATTTCTCCTTCTCCAGAGTATACCTGTGGGATGACCTCACTCAGCGTTTTCAGCCTTTCCAGGAGCTCAACATGAGAGCCCCGCGGGCGTTCAGCTTGGTGTCCGTCGACAACAAGGACATTCTGCTGGCTGCCAGCTTCAAAGGCAACACCCTGGCCTACCAGCACCTGGTGGTGGATCTCAGTGCCAAGTAGACTTGTTACAGTAAGAGAGAAAGGAGGTGTCTCTGAGCATATAGCAACACGTGCCAAATAAATGCTGATGTTTCACCTGATGTTCAAAACAAAGCAACTAATTCAATTATTGATCTGTTTTTATGCACTATCCCTTAACATCTGAATGAAATGACGTGATCATATACAGCATCTTTAACATCACATCACTGCTTCTGTTCTGCCAACCACATATCAAAGAATTATTTTTAAGTATTATATTGTATATTGTTTTTACTAATGTGAAAATTATGTGCATGTGCATCTTCTGAATTATTCACTGGATAAGCCTGGAAATTATAACTGACTGTAAAACTATGAAGGTTTTGTAAGTTACACAGTATAGCCGTGCTGCATTGTGCATGAAGCTGTATAAATGATATAACTATATGTAAAACAAGCAATACTTTAAATCCTTGGTTATGTTTATCTTAATTTATGAGATATCCTTGAATTTGTTCTGGATTTAATATTTGTTGTGCAATAATAATTTGGGATCAGAGCCAGTCTGAGGCATGGGCAACTTAAACAAGGATCCACAAAATGTGAACCTACTTAAGTATTGTTCTGTTTATTTTCTTTATGATTTAAGATTTTAAATAAATATTCCTTGATTTTGCCCTTTCAGTTCATGACGGTGACATTGCTTTATGTTTTTTAAGGATAGTGCATGAGAGAACATTTGGGGGCACTCAAATGTTTGCATAACAAAATCAAATAATGTATATTAAAAGTATAAAAAGTTCTCATTCCATCCTTTTTAATGTACATTCACAAACTGTATTTGATTGTTGCTATGTACATTTGCACATAGAGGGGTGGGTGATAAGGGTATATAATTTATATAATTAAATCATCTTTCTGGCCCTGTATCCTGTGTCTTATGTGGTGACAATTGCTTGTTTTGTTTTGTTTAAAAAGAAAAAAAGCTCAACATCTGCAGCCACTACAAGCTTCTCTTGTGTTGCAGTGGTCTGTGTATGCTGCAAATGTGCTGCGTATGGCGCCATTCGAATTGTAGATTATACATCAGATAACGAACACAGCGAAGAACGACAGAGAATGGGCAAAAAAAAAACAACAAATATCAAAACTTGAGAAAAGATAAAAGGTCGTAGATGCGGATGTTGGGCGCAATCTTAGTACTCTTGAACAGAGTTCTGGGTGCGCTTGCTTTCTGTTTCAATGTGTCTGCGTGGGTGGGGATTGCCGTGTTACGCTCTGGGACAGACGACACCGCTTTCCCGCAGGGTTCTGAATAATAAAACGCGTACGTCCCGTATGTTGTTGATATGTAGCTCGTGTTAGCGCTATGATGGTGAAGTGACGGTTTGCTACGACAGCTGGCGGTGACATGTGAGCTAATGCTCCCAGCTCAGCTTTAACAGACGGTATCTGAGCGTATATGTCATTTAACTTTAGTTTGTAATATTTGTTTCGGCTAAGAATGAGGGCAGCTAGTAGATGTTGCTAGCTAATATAACGTTAACGTGGTTCTGTACTAGCTAACCTGGCTGCTGGGTAGAACTAAGTCGCCACACGGTTTTGGCTGAAGTTTAGCTTCGAGTATTACAGATGTCTAACCCGACAATGACCCTGCCACCTGACTGGGACGACGACGAACGCATGAACTTTATGTTCTCCGACTTCAAGGAGAACCGAGATGTCAACACGACGGACTGGGACAGTAAGATGGACTTCTGGACAGCTCTGATCTTGAAGAGCTGCAGGGACCGCGGGACCGTGTGTGTCAACCTGCAGGAGCTGAACAAGGCGTTTAGGAGGAAAGAGAAATCTCCGCTGGGATTGCCGACCGTCCTCCAGTCGATGGCCAGGTAACTGCCGTGTGTCAGCTCCGTCACCGGTGACTGTTCCGCTCTGACGTCAGTCTTGTTTAATTGTCTGTATTTTAACTCGTGTAAGATGTGGGAAGGTCCAGAGGGAGTCGGAGTTTGCAGCCAACGTGGATTGCGGCTGGCTGTCCTGGGGTGTCGGCCTGCTTCTCGTCAAGCCTCTGAAATGGACCTTCTCCACTCTGCTGGGAAGCAGCCGGGTCCCTCTGGAGGAGTCCTTTGTCGTCATTGAACTAGTGAAGGTTTGTCAAACCCACAGTGTCATAGGTGTGTGATTCCGATGCACCACAGCCACCATGTTTTCTGTGTTTGTTGTTATGCTTTCAATTATTGCAGTACAGTAACATATTTACATTTATCTGACTTTTCCTTCAGATTTCTATTGCAGCTTACTCAAACTTTGGATGCATCTAAACAAAAACTGAAACATTATATATGCAAACTGCAACCATGTTGAATGGTCCCTGTCCTGGGTATTATGTTTATGATTGAAGTTATTGTGGTAGCTGCTACTTTCTGATATTTATTTTTTTCCCCAGGTGAAAGCAACAGAATTACTCCGGGTCTACAGGAGCAGTGAATTTGCAAGCTGCGCCATCCTGTCATTTCAAGACCTCTCAGCTCTCTCCTCTGACGTCTGTGCTGATGAGAGCACCCTGTGCATGGCTCTCCTGCAGCTGCAGAGGGACAAACAAGTGATGGTCTCGCTGCACGAAGGCGAGAAGGTGAAGTGTTACTTCTATACTAGTCTGCACGCTGTTCATGCATAGTCCGCAGAGGCGCCTCATGCTGGACGCCTTTCCTGTCTTTCTGTCTTCTCTTTACAGATTGTCAAGTTTTGTCAGCCCGTGCAGGACCGCGTCTCTCCAGTCAGTGATGTGGATATAGGCATCTACCAGCTGCAGCGCAGCGAGAAGCTGCTGGGGGAGCGGGTGGAGAAACTGGGCCTGGAGGCCGACAGGTAGATCGACTCATATGAACTTCATGTAGAATGTTTAGTTTGGAGAACAGAATTAAGTCAGGCCAGCTGCATTGCACCGCATCCCAACAGCTCAGACAGTCCGACTCAAGCTTTGCATTATCTTTGTGCAGGTGCAGAGAGGAGGCAAGGCTTTTGCTGCGGGATGGGAAGAAATCACAGGTTACTACTCACGTTTAACTCCAAAGCCATTTTATACCGATCATCCCACAGCAATCAGTTCAGTCGGTTACGTTCACCATCTATTCACCAGGCACTGAGATGTTTGAGAGGTCGCAAGAGGGTCGAAAAGAGAGCGGACAGCTTGTTTGCCAAACTGGAGTCCATCAGAGGAATCCTGGACAGAATAGCCCAGTCGCAGACTGATAAGATGGTAATGAACCTCCCTCGATCGGCACCGTTTCTGTGAAGGTTGTGTGTAAACAGGCTGGTTGTCTGTAGTTTTAAGTGTGTGCTGAACACGGCTGTAGGTTATGCAAGCGTATCAGGCTGGAGTGTCTGCCCTCAGACTCTCTCTGAAGGATGTGACCGTGGAACGGGCTGAGAACCTTGTGGATCAAATCCAGGAGGTAGATGTTTTTACTTTGTGACAACGAGCGTATTTTATTATTTTTGTTAAATGTTGTACTTGAGTATCTTACTGTATTTTTAAAAAAATATTTCACCAGTTGTGTGACACCCAAGATGAGGTGAATCAAACTCTATCCAGTGGTGTGACCGGCGCAGGTACGCCGTTCCTTTACCGATGGATATTTTATACAGCGTATCGTATACATGAGCATTCAAGAGTTTGTCTTGTGTTTTTTTTGTAGATGAAGACGTCGATGGGTTGGAGGAAGAACTCCAATCTTTGTTGGATGAATCAAAGCCAGATTCCACTTCAGGTTTACCTGAAGTTCCAACAACCGGTCTGCGACCCGGCAGGGAGGCGGGCCTGCTGGGTACCGACCTGCTCAGCTCCCTCCCAGCTGTGCCTCACCGCCCGTTGAATATTACCACTGAGCAGCTGGAAGATGAATTGAATCAGTTAACGCTAACGGATTCAGGTTTGCGCTTCCACATTTCTCTCATTTCTTCTCTCCACCTGGCTTGTGAAGTAACATGCGGTCACCTCTCTGTCCAGGCGTTCAGCAGAAGAAAATGACATCGCCTGCAAAGAGAGTCGAGCCTGCGCAGTGACGGCAAAACATGGCAAGTTTCTGCATTAACATATCAACAATATCTGTATCTCTTAAAAAAAAGTCTGTGAGCCAGAGCTCATAAGTTTACGAAAAAATAAAAAAACTTCAGTAGCAAGTTAGTAACTACTTAATCTGAATTGGAGCCATTGCAAAATAAATATCAGGGTAAAAACAAGGCATTTCATTCAGTGAAAGTGAGAATGTTTTTACGGTGGAGGCATGCCAAGAGAGAGTTTTTAAAACTACTTTTCTTTTCACAAATTAACTTTCATAAATTTTTAAGTTGAGAACTTTCAGATCTGCTCCTTCACCAGTATCTGGAGTCTCTCAAGTCACACGGGAAGATTTTAACAGTGTAGAATACTCACTGGTATGCCGCCACCGCCAAGAATGCATTAGAATTTTGTGGTATTTTTTGACAAGAATAAGAGAACAACTGTATTTGTGGTTTGTTGTGTGTTTTATTGATTGTAAACGTCCCCATTGGCAGTCCTGTAAAGTGTAATAAGTGGCCTTCCGAACTGTAAATATAAACTTAAAGTAAACAGAAACTTATACCAAATGATCTACGACAACCATGAGTATATTTAGCCGCACTGCAACATATCTGTGAGAACTGAGAAGCCTACCTGGAGTGAGTTTAACCAAATATGTCTCTCAGAATAAAGTTTATTTTAAACATGCGTCTGTCAGGGTACTTGTCTCTTATAATCTCTTTATAATCGGGGTGTGTGTAAATGAATCCAGTTTATTTTTTCAATACAGTAGTCACAGTTGGCTTGCACAGTTAACCTGATGAACCCTGTTTTCCTCTTCTGGTTATTCCAGGAAGTAGTTTGGGGCAAAACCAGTGACTTGTGTAACGTTTAACCTGCTTAACAGATTCCTACTGATTTACAGGCAGTGAGTATATGCTAATGAAACCAAAGACAATGGCTGTAACGTGAAAAGGCGATGCTCTGTCTTGGTCTTTGGAGTGTCTCGGCATTCTGATGCAGAAAACGTGCATATTAAACCTGTGGAGAGGACTATAAATAACGCATGGATTCAGATCATTGTCAGAAGATTAAATATACTGTTAATATACTTTTTTAATGATCAATAGTTTTAAATGTAATATTTGTCTTAAACAATTTTTTTAATTGGATAAAATTAGCATTTTTCCCCTCAAAATATCCAGTGCGTTTTCTCTCGCTGTACAGTACACTGGCCACCAGGGGTCGCTATTATTCATACAGATATTTTTGAAGATCTCATTTGTTCTTTCAAGACTGGATCCACATGTAGTGACCTCTGATTTAGGATACTATTGTATCAAGATCCATATTTAAGGTGTTCTTGTATCAAATGCCCATTTCCTTTAAGCATTTTAGTTCTTCCTCAGCAGTTATTGTTATATATTTACATGAGGACTGTATTTTAGTTTGGAGTCTCGCAGTTGTTTTTATAATCAGATGATGGATTTTGGTTCTGGCAGACCCACAGGAGAGGCCTTTGTGTGTGACAGATGTGATCCTTGTTTTTTAGTTTTTTGATTTACAAGACCAAAATGTTTCAAATGATTTAATGTCAGTGGGCATGTGAGGAGTGAGTGTGTCGCTGTAAAATAAAACAGTAGTGTTTGTACAGTGGCTACTGCTAGGAGGACACTTAGTGGCCAGTTGGTTGAACTACACAAACACATTTCAGATTCACAAGCGTTTTCAGTAACGGCGGGCTCTTCAGCACTGGTTTTTCATTACGTTGTTGTTGCTGACGGACGCCGTAAACTAATTACTATGATGCCTCCTGGTGGTTGGTGCGTGTAGTGGTCACTGTTCCCTTTTCTGATGAGCAGTTCTGAAGTGCACAGTCAAAGTCTTCACCTCATCCAGCGGAGCAGGTCAGAGGTCAGCAGGTTGTCATCGCTGTTCTCATCACCCTCCCCACGGCATCACTCACCGATTGCAGCATTTGTTACAAGGCCCAAAGAGGCAGCGAATAGTTTGATGAGTGTGAAAGGAGGCGTGTCATGGCCCAAGACATGTCATGTTGTTATCACACACAGAAACCAAGTAACCAAACCAAAAAAAGCATTGCTTTATTGTACTGATTTATATACTTCAAGGACAAGTGGGGTTAATGTGATAAGCAGGTTATGTGATTATAATTATCGTCATGTTGGTGGGTTCAGTAACTACTGTCAATATTGGAGGTGTGTTCTCTATCAAACAATAAATTAAAAAAAAGAAGTCGATACAAATGTACAGCCTTTATAAAGTACAGTTAATAATATCACAAAATCCTAGTACAGCAGTGTTTTCAAAAGTGCCCTGGTATCACAGATAACACAATGGATATCATCTAAGCCAAACTTCACTCTCTCAATGGCCTTCATTGTGTCTGTGAAACACACACACCCCCACCCATCTCTCTCTCTCTCTCACACACACACATTCACACAGATAAATACTCGCCCTGCTCGCCGTCGCCTCATACTGCATCCAAACGTGTCCACCGCTGCTGTTTTCTCCAGTCGGTAAAAGCGAGGTGAAATTACAGCTCTTTCACCTTGACAACCTTTCGACCGCGCGTTGCGCGCATCGATCGTACCTATGCTGACGCTGTTATACCGAGATCGCAAGAAGATGAAAGACGCGCGGGTAGTATCGAGTGTAATCGCTTCAGCTCTAGCCTATGCTGCTGCAGACATCTTGTTATATGGTCTGTTGATACGCCTAAACGGAGCGGGCAGAGATATGTGGAGTTAACTATTAGCCGTGACTACACTACACAGCTTTGTGTGCGGTTGAACCGCTCGCGCAGGCACTGATGCAGAGATTTGGCTGAGAGTCTGTCGTATGCACCACTTAAGACAGGATGAAGTGAAAGTCCAAGCAAAAAAAAAAAAAAAAATCAACATGTGTGTAATACAAGATCTCAAGTAATGTAATTAAGAAAGATTTGGCATGCTTTATAGTAGTCCTTTCTACATATAAAGAAAAACAAAAGTCTTTATGGAATGCCATAAAGAAAAGGATCATTTTGTTTTTTTTTCTTGATATTGCAGTGTTGCGTAAAAAGCAGGCTACACAGTGGGTCAGGCTCCTTCCTGCTCTTGCAGTGTTGTGTGTATACAGTAGCTGTGTGTGTGCGTTTTGGTGCATGTCAGCGTTGCAGTGTTAGACTGTCCTGTCGGCTCCCGAGCGCTTCCGCACGACCTTTTCCTCCTTGACCCGGTCCACCGCCAGCGTCTCCAGCTCTGCTTGCGGCGGGGCCAGGGGAGGGGTGCCATGTGGGATGCGGTGGGCCACGCCCACGTGAGCCCTGTGCTGACGGTCTCGGGCGGGGCTGTGTCGAGGGCTGGCCGCGGCGCCCAGAGGGGAGGCCGCCGAGCGCTCGGAGGCGATGGGAGGGATGACGGCGGGCCGTTCGCGAACTACCTGCGGTTCGGGGGACTCCCTGCCGGCCTGAAGGAAGGGCGTGGGGTCGGGCATGGCATCGACCGTCTCCCGCAAGACCAGCCGCCTCCCGTCTGCGCCAAGCCGGTAGACCTCCGTCAACTCTGGGTGAAGAGGCTGAGAGAGACTCTTCTTCATGCGGCGACGTGGGGTTTCAGGCTGTCTGTCCTTGGATGGAGGAGGCGTGGGCTTGTACGAGGTGACTGGACTGACGTTGGGGCTGGCCTCCGACGAGCTGCCAGCCAGCAGCTTCTTCTTAGTGGCGTGGAGTTGCGAGGTGAGGTAAGCTATTGTGCTCGCTCTCTGCTCAAGCTCGCCGGACAGGACAGCCAGCTTGTGACTCTTCATCTTAAGCTCCTCCAAATACTTCTTCTCCCTCTCCTTGATGGTGTTTTCCAGGACGGAGATCATGGCGTTCTTCTGCTCCAGGTCCCTGAGCAGCTCCGTGTTCTCCTCCTCCTTCTTCTTCAGCTGGGCCTCCAGCTCCTCGCACCGCCTTTGCAGCTCCCTGCAGCGGACCTCGCCGCTGTCTGCGCACACAGGGAGAGGCCGTTAAATCAGCAGCTCTGACGTGTACGCACGCCGCACAGAGACGTGCTCGTTAGTAAAAAAGCAAACGGAAGTGCACGCAAATGGGTGCATACAAGAAATACACACCCAGAGACACACATATCCCCAGACTAGACCAATCATTAGTACATTAAGTGCAGCTACAGAGTATGGACAGTGTGTCAGCTGACAGAGACAGTATGAGCCTATGGAGACTCATCGCAGAGAGCTCCAGTCTCACATTACAGCTCTGGAGACAGCAAGGGCGCTGCACTCCCCTGACCTTCACCACCGCTGCCCCCGACTTACCCTGTCCCACCCACCTACGCCCGCGACAGCCATGTCTGCGTGTGTGCATGAAATTCAATTGTGCGCTAGCTCTATCCATTTTCCATTTCCTTAGCTCGGTCTTGTGTGAAGCACGGGGAGGATTTCAACAATGAGTATTGCTTTCTTTTAATTTTTAAAAGAGGGGAGGGAGGTTGGTAAAATTTTCACCCCAACTGGAGCAGCTGGGCCCGGCTGCACTGAGCAGGTTGCAGACTGTGCATTAGCGTAGTGACAGATAATCTCATTTCCTGCGCTCCAATCTCTGTGATGTCCCGCGCTATCATGATAGTGCCTCTAACGGGAGGCTCTAACAACATTGATCAGACCTGGGCTGGCCATGTTGGAAAGCTTCAAACATGCTGTGAGACGCAACATGCTTCCTGTTCAGTTACAGCACATCAGCGGGGACACCGGCAGCCTGTAAATAAATGTAACTGCATGCAGCCCGTTAGGCGCTGCCCTGACTGCACTGTGCTGCATAGAGGCAGCGGCGCCGGGTCTGAATCGGATCAGTGTTGTTACTACACGTCATGGCCATGGTAACGTGGGGGGAGGGGCAGTTGGCAGTGAGCAGTGGGAGCGCTAATGAACGGTGTGGAGTCCCACAATGCTATGCTTCCTGGGTGGGACATTGTTGCCAGGAAACAGAGACCTCTGTTCCCAGGCCTGTTCACTGACACAGACAGAAAACACTGATTTACAGCCATGACTGTCTGTCTGCCAATTTGAACCACTCGTGAAAAACAAAACAAAAAAAAAAAACTACTCTTAAATATTACTAGAATGAACATCATTATTAAACCAAGCGGCAATGGTAAAGACAAATGACTAAAGTAAGATTTTAATTCATTATACATGCATGATAGTTTTGTAAAATAAACTGCCATAGTTTAGTAGTACTTCATTGTTATAATATAGTTGTACTTGTACTCAGGTCATTTTAGACAAAACACAGAGAGAGGGATCACACTGAGAAGCTAAACAGTAATAAAAGGTCTGCAGCACATTAATATTGATAATTGCTAATGACACTACACACTGAATGTCACTGCTAAATCTGATGTGCATGTGTACTACAGAGTATGATGGAGGCTTACCCGAGGGATCAGAGCTTCTCACAATCAGCTCATATGTCAGGTCTGTGAAAAAAAAAAGGAGAGGGTTACTCACGTGTCTGCATCAGATTGCAACAGGGCAGCTACCAAACAGCACGCTCCTCGGACGGCCTAACTAGCAGAGATGCATGTTTGGAGAAAACATGTCAGCGCTTCCCGTATGGTGGAGAATTCATTTAACAAGATTAGTGAGAGTTGCACGACAGCTTTGGTGACAGGTTGGCTCAGGATATGGAAAATCAGGGCTAAAGCGAACAGTGTCCTGTTTTTCTTTGCACTGGGTGACCATCTTGTTTTCATCTGGGCGAGTGAAGATCTATTAATGGTGGTATGATCGATACAGACTTTTCTGTGTTGCATCACTACAGTGCAGGGTGTACTCGCTAATGGTTGAGTGCATTTCCCATAAGTCATCATATTCTCTCTAAAAGGTTTAATAGTGGCACCACAGCACCATGTCGACTTTTGGTGCCAAATATCCATTTATGCCATTCATCTATCCCATTCGTGGTTTCAAGGATACCAGGATCGTTAACGACATTTGTTTTCTTCTGTTTTCAGATGTCCCCTACGAAGTTCCACAGCGGCACGAGGAGGAGAATCTGCGCGCTCGTGGCTGCGCTCACCTGTGCATTGCTGTTGCAATCTGCGGATCTCTGCGTGTAGCCCCTTCAGCGTGTTGGCGTGGTCCTGCTGGAGGAACAGCAGGTTCTTCTGTGCACTGTGCAGCTGATTTTCCAAGGTAACATTTGCTGATGCCATGGCCGATAATGTCCAGACGCACACCAGGTCTGCAACCTGCAGAAAGAGAGGACAGAAATGAAGGAGAAACGGAGAAAAGAGAGAGGATGTTGAACAAAAGTCAACCCATGTAGCAAACTGTTAATTCTCACCCTTTCTTGCCCATAAAATTCGGGGGTTTGGGATGTGTTCCAACTATGCTCTGTCTGGAAACTGGCCAATGCAATTAGCTATAGATGACAGACCACGTAAGCAAATCAACTAATGGTAAAAATTGTAAACTTGTTTGCTGATTTAAGAAAAGAGCAGCAAATATTCCAAAGAAAAAGTGAAGACATACATATATTAATAAATGGGTGTTAATATGTAGCATGTTTGGTTATGGTTATTCGGGTTTGGGTCAACGCAGAGTGAGACTACAGCGGAGAAAAATGTAAATAGCAACCAGTCACTGAAATGAAACTATTGATTTCGAGTCTGAGAGTGAGCAGTGACGGCCTTCAAAAACCAGACATCTGAAAGGGAACACTGATCTAATATACACTAATGTAATCTACACTGTATTTTGTAATTTTATTAGGGCATCCAGCGGAAGTACTGCTCCTCAGCACAGAAGCTCAACCAGAAAATAAAGTTCAGTTCTTAAACAGGGATTAAAGTGGCACATTAGAAAAATGTCGAAAATGTGAGATGTGTATCAGGTCCATTTCCTGTGGCGCAGCCTCTCAACACTTGGTATGATAATAAATGTTACGCTAACATTCTCTTCCAGTGTTCATAGCATGCTCGAAGCTGAACGCACTGATAGACACGACACTGGGTGGGACATGCGGGTTGCCAGTCTTGCGCAGACCTCTTCCTTCCCTGACTTGCCCCACCTTCCTCCTCCGTCCCTCCACTGAGCGTCCTTGTCTCCAGAGCCAAGCCAGAGGGAGAAATGATCATTCACTCCCAACATCTCCCCCCTCTGCCGGACCACTGTTCACGGCTGAGAGTTGAGGGCACATTGGTTCCTGTGAAGCACCCCTCCTGAGTGCAGAGAAAACCCCTCCCTGCGTACGCACAGTTAGCGTGCTTGAATAAAACATCCCAGAGCATCTCACTCTTACATCATCAGCTTGCTAGCATGAATAATACAGTGTATTCCATGGTACTTCGCTGGACACACTCCCCAGTTTGAGAAGTCGTCTGTGTGTGTGTGTGTGTGTGTGTGTGTGTTTTAATGGCTTACGCTGGAAAATGAAAGCATGTGATGACCAAAACACTTGGCTGGTAATCACAAATAGAGACAGTAGTGTGTCATAAAGGATGAAGAGATAATCTATTATTGATGAGTAATGTGGTGCCCTTCCAGTAAACCCTGTGCTGCAAGCATATCTCTCATCCCATCCCTTTCCTAGAATAGCCTAGATAGCTTTCCATCGCCTCAGCCAGCGCCACGACGTGGTTCGTGCCCATAGCATGGAGGTGGCAGTGATACAAAGCGGCACAGAACTTCAGGGGATTACAGAATACACAATCAAGTTCATCTCTCTTTGTTTAGAGACAGTGTAGAGGGTCAAATAATCAGTTACTAACAATGTCTGTTTTCAAAGATTTATTTCAAACCAGTCCGCTGTGTTCTTCCACTTTCCAGGTCTTTATTTTCCCAACACACAAACCAGCATTTCCCCATACAGAGAGCATAAATAATCAATGAACTGCAGCAGCATGAAACATTAGCTAGTAGCTACCATCCTCAGCAACAACAAAAAGCTTAACAGTAACTGCTCAGCTGTTTCCGTTTCTTATGACACACATTCTACATCTTATCTTTGGATTTAGCTTTGTGGATTATGTCTTCTCTAAAATTGAGGTTTGATATTGATTGTATATTGAGAGTTAGTATTTTTGCATTCAACACGCACTCCGGAACAATCGACCAACTCCTTACACATGCTTATGTCTGAGTAAGCTTCAACGTCTATTACCTACCATGTCAACAATAATGATAAGCACTGGCAAACAGACCAACGACTAACCATCACAAACACTGGGTACAGTCGTGAGAGGGTATAAAGCTACGTGTTAGCCGGCAGGGACGCTTGATACTTTCCACGGCACTTTCAGTTTCAGCACCTGCATTGCGGACAGCACCCCAAACCCACAGCGACATTAAACCGGTGCCGGAGGCTCGTTATTTCACACCGACGTTAGTGTCAAGCATCTACCAGCGAGATCACTCAGGACATGACCGTCGTTACCATGATCAGACAAAACATTCACGGTCATAACTCCGGGGCCGGAGAGCGGCGCCTGTGGACGACCCATTGTTGTTTTACGACCTGCTGTGCTGTAGGATGCCATCACTACACTTCCTACGGTCATCACAAAGGGTGTCCTTGCAGCTAATGGTATGTAGTGCTGCTGTCCAGGGAGGAGCTGCCCACTAACAGAAACCGCAAACAAGCTAGCCCCGATACGTACTACTCTCTGTTGAATAGAGAAAACGTCACCTCAAACTCCCTTCACAAATCGACAGCCAAACAATCGCCTGCTACGTACAAGGGGAAATTTACTAGTGGTATGATATGAAAAGGGTTTGGGGAGGTTTTTGCATTGTATTGGGTGCACTGGTAAATTCGTCCTGCGCTGAATCCACCGAGTAGGTTTTCAGTAAAAGTGTAGGGTTTATTCACATTTGGGTAGGCTGCATATTAGCAGGTGCCACCCTAGTATTCAACCCTTAGAGATTCTAACGTTTAGCAATTAGGACAGTTATAGT
Organism: Psettodes erumei; assembly: GCA_016785225.1. Taxonomy (NCBI): domain Eukaryota; kingdom Metazoa; phylum Chordata; class Actinopteri; order Pleuronectiformes; family Psettodidae; genus Psettodes; species Psettodes erumei. The sequence goes on from JAFBJZ010000781.1 coordinate 3,802,906, forward strand.
ATCATTGAAATCAACCTGCTTGGACGAATGCCCATTTGAAAAATGTCTGCATAGATCGGTAAAATGATATTAAATAGCAAAATTGTAAAATGTTTCTGAATGAAACAGTCTACAGGGGAAGTATGTATGAGGCTTTAATTGTGCTAGCCTCGCGGAACGGCTAACGAGGCTACAGCAACACATTATCGTGTAGAGCTTACCTTATGGCTAAAAATACGCGGCCGTCGAATATCTTCTGGGAGGTTGTAAACTGTCGTTAAGCAAACGAGCCACACCGGCTAAGTGCGTTCCGCCTTGCGGGGCATGTCGGTGATGCTGTCAAGGGCTCGCCTAGGTCGGGTGAGAGCGGAGGGCGGCTGTGTCAGTTTCCTCTCATCTCCCTGAGCTACTAGACAAAATAAAGCGATGCACCATGGGAAATGAGGAGAAGTCATTAAAAAAAACCCGACTATGTCAAACCTACTCTATCAGCGAATAGCTATTGGAATTACAACTTCAACCCCACCAGAAAGTGCAATATAATTTGCAAAGCAGGTTTTACTCACCTTGTATGACATGCAAAGTAGAAGTAGCCTCTGTCCGGGACGTGCTACAGTTTTGAGTGACCAGCGTCATCTCCATAGCAACAGAATGTGTCCACCTGTCGGCAGTGTTGCATTCACGCCATTCAGTGACAGCGTCGGAATATAGCGTTATTGCAATAAGCAAGATATCTGGTCATTTTTTTAACGCTGAGTGCAAGTGCAATGGCCAGACTGCCAGGGTGAAGTAAATGAAGGAAAACAGATGGAAGCTGTTGGACACGTTACAGCTGGTGACAGCAGAGGGGAGTGTTGCCCTTCAGTGGCAGTGAAGGGATATTACAACACCATACTGGTGTTACACGTTCACACTTGCACATGAAACACCACTCTCTCTTTATCGTTACACAAACCAGCGGGTGGATTAGTGGGTCTCTCAAAAAAGTATCCATATCACCCAGCTGTTAAAAAGTTCACTAAACGTATATATATTGTGTGTAATGTGTGTGTGTGTGTGTGTGTGTGTGTGTGTGTGTGTGTGTGTGTGCGCGCGCGTGTGTGTGTTTATTATGTCGAATTTCTTTCAGAGAAAATATTTACGTTTGTTGGTTTTTAAAAGAAATTATTTGACAAGGCTTTGACAAAGCAGTGTGAAGCAGTGAGGAACAGAAATGACTTCACTAAAGCTGAAACATTAATAATGTATAATAGTATAATAAAGTGGTACCTTAATTAAGTTTATTATTTTTCAGTCTACACTTGCATATGTTTTCTATACTCTATTTATGTTAGTATTTAAATAGTTTATTACATTTTAGTTACAGTAAATTTTACTATTTACTGCTCCCCTGCAGTTTTCCACAGGAATGATTAAACTTTGTCTAATCTTAAGTGATATCAGCACTCTTGACTCTGAGTTTCCTTGGCTGAGGTATGAAAATTTCTGACACAGAAGCCTTTTCATATGGACCCAAAATATTACCTTAAATTATTTCTGCCAAAAGAAACTCCTCAGTGACATAGCTACTGCGTAAAATGATATGAACCAAAAACAAAAGCATCAGTTTTCATTCCTAATGAAAGAAAGAGTCTCACATGTAAAAAGAAAATATCTGTTGGAATAAATGGAATTATTGTCTAGCTCCCAAAGTGTTATTTTTCAGGGGCAGCCTTTAATCTCCCCCTGGCTTTCTCATGTTTGTGATAGGGATTAAATTCTTCTCATTTCTTTATTTTTAGGGTTTTTGGCAAACTTCCCAGCTGCCTGCAGAAAGCAACCAGTTGTGGTAAGTCATCCTCACCCCAACAGAAGTGAGGTGAAAAGTAATTTGATAGACCCTTACCTTGCTTGTGATTTGTTTTACTTACTCACTAGAGATCTCCATATATCATAACAGGCAGTAAAGTAGCTCAATGAGAGAGCCCAACCAAATAAAACCAGCAGGACTGATTCTGGACTCCTCCTGTGACTCTAACCAGTTAACAACCATTGTTTTTTTGGCCTTTGCCTACGGCTGATCCGGTGCTGGGTAGAATCCAGCTGAGAAATGTCCTCCACACAAGCTGACCAAAGCTTCTCCCCCACCTGAGGTTTCCGAAGTGGGATTTTATCTGACAGACCTCATAAATGTGTCTATGATATACAATAGATTGATATTCTAGTTTTTATGAAGAAGGCTTCAAGCACTGCCACACACTCAGAAATATTCCAAGGGTTGCCATACAGACAGTTGCAAGGGTGTTGGTCATCGGGTGACAACATTATTCTGTATGTGATACTGCTGAAAAAATAATAAGGTTAAACTCTTGAAACTTTGTTAAAACTTCTGGGTATCAATCAAACAACAGAGAGTGTCAAAAGAATAATTTATACCACTTTTGAATGTGTCTCATTGGTATGATAGCTGGTCTACAAACAGATAGCATGTCAAATCCATGGAATTATAAATGAAATGTAAGCACATGGGCAGCCTGTCTCAAATGGCACTGTTTTACTACCCCTGCTCTGACAAGCTGCCAATACCAACACTTCTCAGGTTGTAATAGTTTTAGAGTTATTATATTGAGGTTGGCAAGACAAAATGCCTCTAAAACCCTGAAAACCTAATTTAATTTTCCAAGACCTTTTTTATTTGCCTGCCCAAAGAAAGTCATAATCACTCGACTGTTGAACTGAATGTGTCATTTATTTGAACACTTCAAAGTAAAGCATCTGATATTTCAACTTTCTAACAGGGCTTTCAATACTGGATGTACAGTATTAACATGTGAATGATATTGGGCAACATTTAAATCTCATCAGATTTTTTTTCAAAAATAATTTTTCATCATAATAGACCCTGATATCTCTATTGTACTAAAGGCTGTATAAGTGTACTTGTGTGCACGTGCTCACACTCCACAAACAGTGTGTACAGCATTTCCTTCCTTCAGCTTCATGTTTTAGCCAGATGTTGAGTCCATAACAGACGTTTGAATCTTCTCTCTGTCCAGTGGTAAATGGACCCAGAGATTTTTGTATTTTGATTTGCTCTGTGCATGTGTGGTATGGAAAGTATTTGTCCTGTCAAGTCCTTACACAGTATCTACAGTATGAATGCTGGTAGCATCTGGACTTTATATGAGGCCATTTGAAAATAAAGAGGCCAGAATATGTGAAATGAGCACTTAAAGTAAAGGTTATTTCAACACCAATCAGCTTCTCTGACACAGTTTTGCACCTTTCAATTAATTCATGACAAATTTACGTGCTGACAAAATATAGGTGACCACAGAGAGGAAATTATAGCCAACATGTTACATAGGGCCTCCATTAGAAAGCCCTGCTATGGAATCATTACACCACTGCTGCCAAAATGTCTGTGCCTTTATTCTAGTAATGAGGGTGGACTGCAGGAAACCATGCTTTCTATGCAACAACGTTTTTTTCTTGTACAGGTTTTTTTTTTTTTTACAGTCCAGGGAGAGCAGCGCACTAAGTGCCATTTAAAGTGACACTTTAATTACTAGTGGTTAATGGACCACTAACACCAGACTTTGAAGTGGCTGTAACTCAAGGTGCACAGCCAGCCTCAGCAGGAAAAATGTGTGCCATGGTATGATCCTTCTACACTGGTACAAGACACGCTGTGATAAGACACATAACTAATTTCAAATGAGCTAATGGAATCGAAAACATGAGACCTCACAGGACAAATCAAAGGAAATCAATTAGGGGAATAAGCTTTGAGTATTGTGCCTAAGAGTCTTGTGTTTTCTCACGCAAATAACGGTTTAGAGTCAAGCAAATTAGATAATTCTCTTTTCATTTCAGATGCTTATGTGAGTGGTGTTTAAGTTAATTCATTGTCAGGTAACAATGTTATAATAATATATAATGTATATGATTTATAATATATAATGAAACAGTACTTAATAAACAGGAAAATACAAAATTAAAAGCTGCATTCATTTTTTAAAAACATTTTTATGTGTCTTAAAATTAAGATACTCCAAGACATGATTAATTAAGCCACTGTGTAATCTTTTCCATATCAGTAACTTCAGTTGTTGTAGTGTGTTTTGTGTGTGTGTATATATAATTGTGTCACATTTTTTTAGTTCTGTCCTGTGACGCTATTGCTGGTCATTAATCCAGTATATAGATGAAACAGAAGAAGGCCTAACATAGATCCTTGCAGTACAGTCATCATTTGAGTGCTTTGATTGTCTATATCTCATACTTTATGCAAACCAGAAAATACTGCAGTAACTACCTCTTCCTCTTCGAGCCTAGACGCCAAGCTGTTATGTTTGAGGTAACTCTTCGGGTGCTAATTTGAGGCTAACTTGTGTGGTAAAGTTATGTAAAGCCCTTTGTTTTTGGTGGTCACACTCCTCTCAGATTATCACAGTTTGGTTGACAACCAGGAATGAAGCAGAGGCAGACATGCCTTTCCTGGATTCAGAGCAGTCATAAAATCCTCCAGGCTCTTATTTCGACCACCTCAGCCATCCACCCTTCACCACCATAATCACTGCTCCAAGATACAGCTCTAACATTCTCTGTTTTTCCAGAGACATAAGAGACTGGTTGTAGGTTTTCCCTGTTTTCGGTAGAAATATTTCATCCTGGTGTCTAGTCACAATAAGGATGAGAAATTTGCTGACTTCTAAATTTCATGCCAACATGTTTATCCAGCCTCAAACCACTGCTGGAGTATGCAAAAAGATAATCTTTGAGGATGTTCGAAAACAGAGACCATATCTCTGAAATATAATGCATGGGACATCAGCCAACAGAGCTGCCAAATGATGCATGTATAGACTACCTAACATTTATGTTAATGCATTTCATTAAGAGGTTACCAAAAACTGTCAAAACACTTACATGTGCTTGGTGGGAGCTTGAAATGTCCATGTGGCCATTTGTGCCCTTGCAAAGAGGAATCCACATATATACATGAAATCTGTGTTACATGATGGTGACCCTTCTGAGAAAGAAGCAATGTGGTGCCTCTGCAGAATAATGTCTGCTGTGGGTCTGAGCAGTCACAGTTTTTTTTCCTGAGAGTAATGGAAGCCTTTGAATCTAACCTAGGAGTCAAGATGGGCCCTCTGGAATTCCTTAGTGGCTATAATCTCCAAATCTGCAGCAAAAAAAGAAGATGATAAATTATATATTTTGTGCAGGATACTAAAATGACATTGCAGTGACACTGTTGTTTGTAAAAACCTGCGTTCAGTTTGTAAAACCTGCGTTCAGCTCCTCTGTTCAGACTGTGGAGTTAGCAAGCACAGGGTGCATGCTCAGGGATCAAACGCTGTAAATAAACACTGGCTGCTGTTTATACATCTCACATATGGATTTTAGTGCTTGTGTGATCTCCAAATGGCCTTGGGCCTGCTCCAGTCAAGCTGGGCTACTCATCCTTTAGTGCAGGACTCCAAATAAAACAGAGCTGCCTAGCCAAGCAAAACCCACTACAGGGCTATTTTCCACCATCTGTGTGGCCAGGCAAAATACAAGGAAACCATTTCAACCCTGAGGCCTTCCCACATTGAGAAACACTAGATCAGTCAGATTGACGAAAAGAACCAATCAACACACTGTCAAGGCCCTTCCTAAAGTTGTCCACTTCCTCTGTGGGGGTAAGTGGAAAGCTTCACCTAATCTTGCTCCTCTGCCAGCCGGAGAGCTGCTTCACAAGCTCTGCATGCCCCACCCTGTCTAAGAAACCTTACGGAATTGAAAACATTTGCTTTTTAACCAGCATCTTGTATAATCTTCCCAGCATTTGAGTGAGGCACATTTCACCTATACTGACAACATTGTGACTTCCAGCTTTGGTTCAAGACCTTCCAATTCACTCAGATACTCTCCCTCACATTGGTGCTGTGCCGTTCACCTGTTGCCAATGTCTCCCAGAGTCTTCCAGCTGCTCTCTGCAGACCTTTGGTCTTTTCAGACGTCAACAACAGGGATGACTCTCCTCAGTGTGGCTGCAGTGGCAGGGTCCTCAGGGCCTCATGGAGGGACTCAACTTGACTATCCTCTTTCAAAGAGGACTGAAGAGGACTACAAGGAACCCTAGCCCAGCTGCTTGGATGGAAACCCAACACTAACCAGGCTCTGTGAAACCAGTCCACACAGGAAAGCCACGGATTATGGCCTCCACTGTCATACCATCTTCAGTAACGCCACTGTTGTCCTTGGCTGCCAGTCCACCTCTACTTCCAGAAAGCCTCCTCCACAACAAAAGTCAGAACATTTCAGCGTGTCAGGCGGAAGAAGTTGTATTATCGTAAAGAGGAAAACTAATATTCAGTGTGTTTTTGAATTACATATAATGTTGTTATTGTTCCAGCCATAGAACTTTCCCTTTCATGGTGCTGCAGCATATTTTTTCTTGTCTAATTCGGATTGTTGGACAACTCTTCTATAATTTTCAAGAACTGCTTTAACAAGCCACTCAAACCCAAGACTTTGCTGATGGTTCTTCCAGTGCACACTCTGCTGTTTAGTGGCAAATGCTATTGAGTTTCATTTCAGGAAATTCTTTCCATGCTGTATTTTCATTCAGGCAGGGGCACAGCTTTGAATTGAAACTCCATGACAGGCCTACTCCAGTGCCCCAGAGTGTGTAATAAAAACAGTCTTTACCTGCCACTCACGCAATGTCATTACAGTGAATGACATCTTGCCAGAACCTTAGATTATATATTACTCAGAAAATAATCAACAGTTTGAAGGGGATGTGTATCTACTGTACCTGTTGGATTCGCAAAACACAGTACATGTCCTTTCTTGTATAATACTGTAAATAAACATGTCATTTTGATTCTTTAAGCATTTACAATAATTAAACCACTGTGATTTTAAATCTAATAGTATATGCAAAAGTCCAATGCCAACTGAAATCTTATTGTCCTCCAGCAACACCAGAGATAAACACACCTTGATATAAATCACTGCTTTGACTGTTTTCTTTTCACTCTCGGTGAAAGGGAGCTCTTAATAAATCAAGTGCTTGGCAGCATTCACAGCCTTCTGGCTTTGATAGCATCAGATGACACAATGTTCTGACTTGCAGGAATGTAATAAATGAAACACAACAATTTACTCGGGTGACATTGGTGCAGAATCATATTGGAGGGACAGCAGGACGTACCATACTGCATTAGGGAGCTGCATGAAGCAAATATTCAGCAGGCCTATGTCCCACTCCACAAAGGTCTAATACTGTGATTATGTTTAACCAGGAGTCTACTGGTGCCATGTGTGATGAAGGAAATTGTACTGCAGAGATTAAAATGCGTGAAATAAATTACACGGACTTCATGGAGGGGAAAAATTGGAACCGGGGATCGTGTAAACTGCTGCTGTCTGTGCTGTGGGCTCACTGCTGAGCGAGCAGCTGCTGAGCTGTCGGGATGAATTTAACACGACAGGAACAGCACTCTGCCATCACAGCTTCTGCAACGGTAATTGCTTCATTGTAGGGACAAGGGGAGTAACCTTAGACAAAATACTGATTTGCACATTTTGTACATTAATGACTTCTTTTTCGAACTTGGTTTTATTTGTTTTTCTTAGTTCAGTTGGCTGAACATGACAGTTTGATAAAAATACTCTAATGCTCAGATGTTTAAGTTTCCTGCCTACTAACAACAGTGGCTTAATTGATAAAATAGCCAAATAGTAGCTGTAGTCCCAGTTCGTGCACTTGCACACAGTACAAACGTGGGTAATTGTTGTTGCCCTTTGTGGCCAAAAGAAGGAGCGTACAAGTAGTCTTGAGTCTGGATAGAGAAATGTCGCATAATAATGTACCACGCTGTCTGTATACTTTGCATGGTAAGCTACAATTAAAAGGGTAATAAGTGGACAGCAGTGTTTCAATGAATGCGTTGCATTTGGTTTAAAGGTGATTTTTAGTTGGATAAAAACAAAGGCACATCCTGCTGTTGTATTGAGGCTGGATAGAAACGTGTAATGCAGTTCTGCATTGTACGTCTATTTTGCAGAATGCCAGTAAAGGCAAAATATCAAATATCATCGGAGTGTTAATTCACGTGTGCAATGCAGATGACGTGTGTAACACTATTTGTGACCTTCAGGAGTATTGGTAGATGGATGGTTACCTTCAGACACAAGCCAAGATAGCTGTTTCCAGTTTTTATGCTAAGATAAGGCAGCTGGCCTCATATTTCACATACGAACATGGTAGTGGTAACCATCAGCAAGAAGTAGCGTATTTTCCAAAAAGTCAAACTATTCCGTCAAGACTTGTATTTTTTTGAAAAGGTGTCAAAGACTAAAGACGATCAGCAGTTTCCAGCTCGGTTTCAGCCTTCAAATGTCTTTGCAGGTGAGACAGGCAGAAAGAGAAAATAGGAGCTGATGATACTTGGCACTGAAGGCAACACAGAGGCAGTGTGTTTGTGCACATTCCTGGAAAACCACAACTCCTGTTGGCAAATTGTCCTCCTGTGCCTGTTAGCTCTCCCAGCTTCATGTGTTTATGTCTTGGGTTTCTTTCTTTCTCCCTCCCTCTCCAAATATTTTCTAATGCCACTGAAGAATGTTCTAATGTTGCTGAAATAGTGGAGCAGTCACATCCAGTGAGCAGGATTGTTGTTTTTTTCTTTTAGCAGATACTTTATGCAGGAAAGGCTGTACTCAGCCAAACCTCCTTCTCCCAATCCCATGACCAAACCCTCGTGTGAGGATTCACTAACTACGCCCTAATACGACAGGCACGTTGCACATGACAAATGGTCGATTTTACAGTAGCGTGAATTCAAATAAACGAGACGGTTTATTGCTCTAACTCACAAAGAAATGTTTGCCTCTGGATTAACTTGAATGAATTCTTTGTTGAGGTGAAGAATGTCGGCTAAAAATAAAGCTGTGGTTTAATGGAGGGTTTCTGCGGCCCTGTCGTTTCTCCTGCTGGTGGGCTCAGAGTGGGTCTGTGGGGGCCTCTGTCTCTCCAATTCATCCCACATATATTCCTGCGATTTTCCATACATAAATAAACAGAAACCACACAGTCTTGCCACGACATGACAGGAAAGGTGAAAGCTACACAACCACAAAGTAGGGGCCAAGGCTCAGCTCCAGGTCAATGTTCAAATTATAGGTGAAGACTTACTGGCAGCAAGTTACAGTTAGTCGTGTGAAATCACTGTTCAAGGAACAGTTTGATCTTTTTCGAGATCATTTATTAGTTTTCTTGCTGAGGCACAGATCAGAGGATTCATATCAGTCAAGTATGGAGCCAGTGCCAGAAAGTGATCATCTTAGCTTAAAATCTGCTGTTATTCTGTGAGAAAGATAACATGTAACTGCTTGTAACTACTTGATATTTCTGTGTGTGTGTGTGTGTGTGTGAGTGTCTGTGTGTGTGTGCATGCCTGAAGGTGTTAATTGTTGCGCTCTGGATTTGCTGGTAGGTATATGAACTCCAAGTGAGACAACGAGTGTGCTGTATGTTTCTCTGTGCTTCCAGTCTTTATGGTAGGCTAAGCTCTAGCTTTATACTTCATGGACAAAAATGAGGGTGGTATCATTTCTCTTGTGTAACTCTCTGAAGTTAATGCATATATTTCTGCATCTAATAATGTATTAGAAGGTCACTGTACACACAGAAGTCTTTGAGTTGTGATAGACTCTGCTTCTCATAAAGCTCCTATGATACAGTTGCCTTTAATGGGGCAATTTCTTTGGAATATCTGCCTGCAGATGGGTCACTATCATTTTCTTCGTTAGAATGGGCACATTAGATGCTGCTCTCCTCTGTCATTGAGGTTACTGTTATACAAAAGTCATGATTTAATCAGATAAAAATAAAAGACTCATGACAAAGTAATGGACTTGGGTAAGACCTCATGGATATTTTCCTTCCAAAAAGGTGAATACATGCTGGAGTTATTGAACAGTCTTATTATCCACTAAACCAGAACTTTTCTATATGCAAGTACTACTAGATGTAATTTAAAAGACTCAGAAGCAGCTCTCTTCTTTCCCACAGTAAGTCCGTCTCCAGTGATCCATCAGGGGTGGAGAGGACACATCTGCCGCAGTGGCGCGGATGCGTAGCCGATGATTACTGCAGGTAAACTCACTTATTACTGCACTGAAAATAAAGGGCTGCGGCTGCAGACAGAGTCAACAACATTTCACCAGTGTACACGCCACACACTTATTTCGACATATTTGACAAACAAGCATGAATACTTCAACAGAACAGCATGTTGAAGATCCCGTTAACTTTGTGTGTGCAGCTGGCAGGGTAAGTGCATATATATGTATATATGTAGCAAACTTCTGACTGCAGTGAATAGCTCTGGGAGTGAAGAGTGCCTGCTCTGGACTGTTTCACATACAGCCAATGTCCCGCAGTGGGATATTTACCTTTCACTCTAAAAGCAGGGAAGGGGACGCCAAAAAACCAACACAAACCTGTTTGATCAGCAGCTGTTTTGTCAGGTGAGCAAGCTCTAATTGAGGCTCTCTCTGCTTATTCTGCGGCTTGTAGGTAACCTTATAGACCTATCAGCCTTTAAAAGCCACAATTCAGCTCACACACAAGAAAGTCACACTCACCGTGTGCTGTAGTTGTAGGAAACACTTAAACGCACTGGCTCTGAGTCTCTATTTGACCCCTATTTAGCTCGCCAATTAGGTGATCTTCTATTAATGTGTGCACTCTATCAATCCCAACCACGGCTTTGTTAATGCAACATAATGATCTGTATTTTTTTTAAAAATAAAAGCCCCTTAATCAACTAGCAGTTGTAAACTCTTTTAATGAACCACTTTACAGGAGTTACTCTTTACAAGTTTCCCTCAATGAGAAGAAATGTTGAGACTGGCTCATGCGTCCGAGCACTGGAAAAAGAACTCGAGCTGAAATAAAGAGATGTTTTATGGGAACAAGTAGATTCATAACAGGCAAGCTGTCAGGGACATTTTCCACACTAAACATGAGCCACGCAGGAAAGTGCAAATGAGCAACAAAGCAGCTGTTAAAGATTGAAGGCCTGCAGCAGTTTATTCACACACTAAATGAGCAAAACTTTAAAGGAGCTGTTTACTTGAGGTCATACATGACAAGCCCCTGCTGTGGGAACAAGACAGACATGGGGGAGAGACAGCAGGACAGCCACCTTCTCATATATAAGTTCACAAACATTCAGACAATGTGAGTCAACTTGTAAAAACATTTATGCACTGAGATACAGTTGTTAAATTCCCAACAAAGTAGTGCCAATCAAGACACTGGCATACAGTAAGACTCACCAAAGAGTGACTTAGGTTTGAAACTTGCTTTCTGCTGCGCACGAGCTGTTCACATCCGTTTTGCTAGATCAGGGTCAGTGTTGAGAGATGGTTTTCACTGACCCCAGATATGAACCTGGCCTTCATTCTAATTTGAGCCTCTCCAGACTCACAGACTTGACAGTGACACTCACTGGTCCTCATCATTTGAGATCAATTTCCCTTTGCAGGTCTGGAATTCATCAAGCATTGTCCTGACCATTCCATCATCTGTATTTATTAGTGACATTTTTTGTAAAATAAAATAGCATTCATCTAGTGACACCATGTCAACAGTTTCATTTAAGCAGTATAAAATCCTTACATCTATACACCAGAATTGCCCCAACCTGGGGTGCAGACATTCATGGTTCTCAGGCAATGCATCCTATTGACTTTGACAGTGGTTTTGAGTTAAAGTGCCTTGACAACTATTGGCTGAGCTGTAGTTTGGTGCAGGCCACCAGCTGCTCAAAAATGTCCCTGTTTTGTCCAGTACTTGGGTTTTTGACCGAGTGCTCATAAAACTGACTGTTGTTCATTGCTAATTAGCAAATGTTAGCTTGCTAACTTGCCACAAAAAAGATTGTGATCATGGTAAACATTATCTGCTTAGCATCCAATTGTAAGCATTGTCATTGTGGTCATGTTAGCATGCTTGTGGTAGCATTCAGATCAAAGCCTGTGCCCAAACACAGCCTCACAGGATAGTGAATGTTACCGTAATTAGCTGCTCCAATAGTAAAGAAGATTTTGTAAACGTGGGCTTTTCTTGAAAGCAGCTTTCATCATTAGTTTTGCTCTGCTCTCTCTCTGGCTGGAATAAAACAGAGGTGAATGAGCACTATGTTTTCCATCTTGTTTGAGCTGTAATTGAAGCCTCCAGCTCTGAGAAATGTTCTGTGTCCGTGCAGAGACCTTTGACATAAAATAACACCCTGCTCCTTCCAGACGTGCCTGAACATACACTCACAAAGCCACACAGGCTTTGGCATCGGCTCGTCTGCGTTCATCTGTGCGAAAGGATTGCTGAGTCACAAAAACCTATAGGCTCTGAGCTATAAAGAGCTCTGGCTGAGAACATAAACTGCTGGATGTAAATAAGGCCGTAAAATATATTGGCTCTGCGGTCTTGGTTTTGTTGTAGATGAGTCTGTGTTCTGAGTCAGACAAACGGAGCAGCAGTTACTGCAGACTGCGTCGGTTTCGATTCTAGCTAAATGTAGCCTTCTGTACGTGCGTTACTCATACAGTAGTCATACTCTGTCATGTATTTCACAAGTGCATCAGTCATCCTTCAGTATTTAAACCTGTGACATATGGCATAAGTCTGTAATTTGCATGGTTAAGGCACAAAAGACAGAAAGCCCTGGTTACAGAGCATTTTTTGTGGGTTAAAAAGTGGCCTACTATTCAAGTTAACTGGGAGGGTGACGCCATCGCAGCTCTCCTCTGCGTTGCCTCCCTCTGTGTGTTTGTACAGGTGCATGTGTGATGTATGTGTTACAGCCACTGTGTGACAGAGCACTGACCCACTTCCACCGTTTGGCACACTGGCACTGCGGCGTCTGTCCTGAGCAGAGAGACCGTGAGGCCGAGTAACAAACAGCCCTCTGTCACTGGGAAGAAGCCACACTTTGTTTTGCTGGACCTCAGCCCTGTTCTGGCTCTTTGATTCACTACACATTGATTTTTGAAGTTACAGTATGAACATGCATGTGAATCTATACTAAAGTGAATATGTAGTCGCCACCACTGAACATCTGTGCTCTTTCAGTTCTACTTTTTACTGCTAAGTCCCCTAAGTCATTATCTTGTGGCAGGCACTTCTGATGCCGCTGCTATAATTCTTACCTTGGCTCTGTCACTGACCCACTGCCACCTTTAACCAACCATTTAACAGCGAGAAGTTTGTCAAAACATAGCCAGAGTAATGGGTGGCAGAAACAATCGGCATGGCAATCATCAGGGTGAGGGGGCCTGATGGGACAAGGGGAGGAGGGTGCGGGCAGGAGCGTAATTAAACCTGAACTTTGGGGGTTGGCTGACATTCACTCCTGTGCCAATTCAAACATATTAAAAGTTGAAGTGTCAACAGGCAAGCGTGTCCCCATGTGGTCTCTACGCTGACTCCCATTCTTCAAAGCAGCCTTCCCCTGTCTCTTTGCTGCTGCTGCTTGACTGCTGGAGTTAACCGACATAATGGAAGCTGAAGACGTTGACGCAAAGTTTTATATAGTTTTATATTTCTTATTATCATAATGTCAACAAGGCAAGTAGGGTAGGGACACTGATGTTGATGGCAAAAAATAGGTATTATGACAGAAAGCAGGCCTCCTGCTTTAAAGGATCCACTAAACCTCCTGCTTACTGGCTCAGTGTCTCTCTTAAATAGGCATGGGGGAGAGACTAGATGACAGGAGAGAGGCCCTACTTTGAATCTCAGGGGGCAGACTGATATGAAGGAGTTGGCAATGTCTTTGCTGCTTTAATATGTGTAGTAAGATATAAAATAACAGATTGCGACTCTAAAGAATTATTGGATAATAATTCATTATTTTCTCTGTATAAAAATCCAAACAGGCCACTAGGTGTCTCCTGTCACTGCTGACAGACACGCTCAGCTCCAGCCTCCAGCTCTGCATGTAAACAGAAACGCATGTTGGGCTCCACTGTACTAAGTATGTAGGTAGGTACTGTGGGTATATCAATGCTCAGAGGGGAAATTAGTTTGGTCATCAGTGCAAAGTGTTAAATAAGAAACATAAGTCCTACAGGTCACAGTAGAATCACCAGAACACACTGCTACTACACTTGCAAAAGGATATTAGTGGAGCCTGTATGGCCACTAAACTGAGAAATAATTTATTTGATGCAGTCAATCCATTGACTACTAAAAGACCTTCAAACTCAGGTGTGGTTTGAACATATTAGTTACCAGAGAATAGAGTATAAAATGGTTCAATATTTTTTTTACATTTCTGTTTTGACATCTCACTGCGAGCAGGAGATTTTGCTGTAGGGAAAATTGTTAGGGTCCATGGGTCCACTTTAACTAGAGATGCAGAAGCAGACACAGTGAGACAGCACATATTAGCTGACATGGCCAAATTACAAGTACAAAGCAAACAAAAATAAACAAAGAGGTACACTGTATAAAGTGCAAATGAAAACATGCAAAGCTTGTGATCTAATCCATTGAGCAACTAGCTAAGTGACTTGGCCCCTCAGTCCACCTCCCTTATCTCTTCTCTCCCCAGCTTGGCTGTTCAACACTGGGAGTGTTGTGTGAATCTGTCCGCCTGCCTCCTTCCCGTACAGCGGCTTTCTTGACTGCACCCTACTGCATCTTTTAATGGTTGAAATTACAGCACCGCATTTGATGGTTGCCTGGCACCTGAGAGCTGACAGGGCAGTGAGGCTGTTTGCCGCTGGCAAAATTTAGACTGACGCCGCCGGACAGGGAACAGTCAGTTTGGCCACGGCTGTGGAGCTATTCTGTTCACAGCCACAACCGCCACCGTCGCCCCCTCTCCACCTTCTGGAAGTAGGCCAAGTGTTTTGGGCGTGTGCCTGATTTCATGGCACTGAAAAGCAATATTCTGACAAGCTGACACGCCTGTCCTAAAACAAGTGACAGTTGAGCGTCAGGGAATGTTTCGTGGGGCTCTCTGGCGTTTGACCTCAAACTGCAGGCGGATGGGAAAAGGAGGCACAGTTCCACATCACAGACTTAACGGACAACTTGAGCAAGTGGCTGCGACACAGGGCGGTGGCATAAAGTGAGGCTGCAGTATATCAAATTTAGCAGCAACATCTAAATACATGTCAACATTTAAATTAAGGTGTCCTTTAAATAAAATCTGAGCTTGAAACAACCTATCTCCCTTTTTTGACTTACAGCAGACGTTGCTTTTCGGGGAACATGAGTCAGCAGACTGGGAGGTCAGTGGTGGAGGGTAAAATGATGACACTCTCCTTCTTGCAACAGCTACTGTTGAGGTGTAGTAAATACAGTATAATGCTTTTTTTTTTTTTTACATGCACAGAACCTGTCCAACAGCTGAGATGGACCACCATCGCCGGCCACTGGTACATTTTTGACAGCCAGACACGCCTCATCTCAGCTGATCTTTTGACAGACCCTGACTGTGCATTTGTATGAGCAAGAGAGAGAGTTCTGAAAATACTGGAAACCAAATTCCTCATCTGCGTGCGGTTTAATAGTGCAGCAACCAAAACCAGCACTAGCTCTGCATCAGATGGAGGTCTGGCCTGTGTTCGCTGAAGCATGGGTGAGCCCGTCCAAAAGAGGCTCAAGCAAATTGTTACCAGCTGTTGAGATCCTCACAGATTTGAGGTGCACCTCTAACAACTGATGTCGATCAGTTTTGTGTTTGTTTGTTGGGATGAAGTAATTCTTTAGTTTGATAGGAGTGTGTTGACTGTTGTCTCTATTTTCTGCTCGAGTAAGTTTTTTTGTCTGAGACTGAGCGGAGGTTACTGGAGGCTGCTGGAACGCAGATTTTGTGTCTGGGGCTCCTTCCTGTCTCTCACAGGATGTGGGGTATCCTGTCTGGCAGCAGCAGACGAGGGCGCGTGGCTTCAAAGGCAGAAGGAAGTGGTCAGGGGATGGAGAGAGGTAGGCAGGACAGGGGGAGGAGGCACATGAGGCCAGAAACTGAAGCCCTGCAGTGGCGACTGGCCCCTTAAAGGGATAGTTCGGGTTATGCGAAGCAAAGTTGTACAAGGTACGTGTGTATAGCCTGTTTATTGGCTGCAGTGGATTTGAGTCAGTGTGCTCCCACTTTGGAGGAGCAGAGAGGAGTAGAGGCACAGAGGCTGAGCCATGCACTGTTGTGCACTGGGCCAGCAATAAAAACCCTTTCTAGCCCCTTCCTTTTGCACTTTTATCAGCTGTTCAACTATTGTATTCCTAGGCATAATTGTATATATGCCTCACTCTGTATCAGCAGTTTGGGTCTAAACAGCTGATCTGCAGCGTAATGCAGTACGGATGCGATATGTAGCCCCAAAAGAAAGGGCTTTTTGACTGCAAGATAAAGTGCTGAAAATATTCAAAATCTATAACTGGATAAAAAAAACTGGTACAAATAACAGGAATTTAAAATACAGGACAGAGATTATGTCCTTTTCTATGCCATTTGAACCACCCTGACATGTCACGCATTTATTAAAGAGGGTACTCATAAAGTACAATACTCAGTTCAGTGTTGTTAATGTTTCTACAATGCTTATGACTGGCGTTCAGTTTCCTTCCTACAGACCCTTGTTCTATTTACAAGTGAGGGGGCTCTCTGAAAGACACTTGCAAATTTTGACTTCAGAAATATGTGCAGTTGGCAGTGAGAGACGCACCCTGTTCCACTGGCATCTGAGTCATGCCATAGTCGGTGGCCAACATGTCAAGAGGCTTTCATGCTGCGCACACAAACACGCACTGCAAACAAATTGGAGAGAAACAACAAGTGTCCAAGGACAGATAGTAGGAAAAGAGAAGGAGGAATAAAGTGAGCGACAAGGAAGAGAGAGAGAGATTCCTTAATTACACATGCAAAAGTAAAGTATGGGCCTTTTAAACTCATTACACTCTCCTGTAATTTTATGCTTGTGTTGCAGGCTTACTCACGGGAGATCAAAGGCTAGCACTGAGAGGAGCAGAGAGGGAATCAAGTAATTATCACTTAAAAGATGAAACATCTTTACTTTCCTTCGCTGTATATCCTCTTCCTCTCCACATGTGTTTGACATTAGCTGTCCTGTGTCCCACATTGGTAAAGACATTCTAAGACCACTGAGGGGCCCGAGGCACGAGGAAGTCTTTTTATAGACCTGGGTCACAACAAGCTGCTGCTAATTAGTCAGGTTCATTATGGAGTGGGAAATGCAGCGATACATAGGAAAAACAGTGACTGTAAAGAAGGCAAGCTGGGTTGAGACATTTTGACAGATTGCTCATCTGAAAATCTACTTCTAACCTGGATATCTGTCATTTATCTATTTTTCTATTTGACTCATTTAGTAGCATTACTATTCTCAATACATATTTAATCGATACAATTTTGGGCCCAGAATGTAAAGGAAGATAAGAACAAGTTACAATTTCATATTTGACTTTAAAAATGCTAAATGACATTCCCTTGTGGATGCGTACAAGTACAGCCACAGACACTTATTATGATACTGTTCCTTGGAGGAGGCTTGGAGGACACATTCCATGTGCATGTGCATCAGCATCTACAGGAAGACATGTATGTATGTACTATAAATCAAATCCAAACAGCGACATCAGTGCATGAAAAAGAAGAGCTGCTTCTACTGTTGTGCTTGGCGCAATCATATAACAAAAAAACCCAAACAAACAAGGTAAACAAAAAAGAGTTTAGTGTTGGACCTCTTCACACAGCCTTCCTACATAGTCTTCAAATTTAGTGAGCGTTTTGGTTTTCCAGCTCGTGCACAGTTGGTGCATGTGCAGTTGGTGCCTTTGTTGTGACCACATGGACTTTCAAATTAGAAGGTACCCAGGCCTCCACACAGAGCCTCACGTACGTGCTCACATGACGACGTTTACATTGCTAGGACCCTAGCGGGCCCTCACGTGCTGGAGGATTTGGAAAGTATAACACTAGCCTAAGTGTGAATGTGCTAGTTTTTGAGACTGTCCAGGGTGTTTTACCTTTTGCCCACTGTATGCGGGCAATTCCACATCCTCAGTAGTTTGCACACTGCAGAGATTTGTACCACTGTCAAAACTAAATATATGAAAATACATCGGGCAATAAACCCGACTGAGCCATAAAAGTAATAATATACGTCTGTTCACTTAAAGCTCCAAAATCAACTAATGTTGGATGTGGCGCGACTGAAATACTTGGCTGAATTCTCATTTGGTCCGTGACTCTGAGATGGGGGAGTTAGTATTCACAAGAGCAGAAATGTTGGAATAACAAAATGCTCCTGATGCCAGAACCTCCTCATAGATCCTGCCAGGGTGTCAACATGCCCTGCAAGAATGTGCTGAGCTCTACTCAAGCCAAGGGTCAGTTGAGTGTATGTGTGTGCGCTCACGTCCGTGCAGTGTTTGTTTGCACGTGTGCGGATATTTCTTTCGGATTTTTTCTATCTTTGCTTGGGTTTCTTTGGGATTGGCTATCTGTGTATAACCATGTGTGAGGAGATGAGTCGGGGAAGAGCGAGTGGAGGCTTGAGATGAAGAGCTCAGGTTAAGGAGGCTCTATTTTGCTGGAGGCAGACAGTCGCTGACCAAAAGTAACGGTCGCTTACATAGCAGCTGTCACAACAGAACAGTATGGATAATGAGACGTGCTTCATGCCACATCTGCAGGCACCAGTGCTGCGGAAGCGTCCTTGGGAAAAATACAAAACTCTTCCAGCTCTGTACCTGACTGTGACCTTTGACCTACGTGTCAAGGTGGCAAGTTCATTTCTAATATGGGCATTTTGACCCCTCAGTTGCACCCTGGTGGATTGCTAAGGTATGTATATTTGGTTGATTGTGGTTAAATAGTTAACTTATTCAGTAATTATGTGCATATACCTGTAACACAATTGCCCGGCAGCAAGGTGCATAATTTACTCCTTGTCTCACAATATGTAAATTACATCTCTGTCCTTTTTATGGGAACCAGGAGTGGAATTTTTGCAGCTCCACTTTTTTACAGCAGCTGTTGCCCAAAGCAGCAGTCGACCCTGGCTGCCTGCGGCGCCTCTGCAGGCCAGCTCAGCCCACACACTGTGGGGATGAGAAGTGGCATGGGGAGCTCACTGGACTATCCCATAATCCCCCTTGGTGACAGGGATCAGCCACAGTAGATCTGGAAAGGTAGGGGATAACCTCTGTTCTATGTGTGTGTGTGTGTGCCCGTGCCAGTAGCTGCGCCCAAACTTTTTTTTCACAAATGCATGTGGGATATTTTCCACACTGTGTTATGTATATAGGTCTCCCTGGGTGTGTGCGCCCACTTTGTCCAGCATATTGGGGTGAAGGTGCTGGCACTCAGGTGAAAAGGTGGACGAGGTCAGTGTTTGCAACAAGGGGAAATACAGTAACTGCTGTGAAGGATGCTGCTCTGCACAAAGACTGATTCACAGGGCTGATGGGAACATGTGCGCAACACATGGGGAAGCTTGAACAGAGAGCCATGGGCTGCAGAGGCCCACAGAGACCTGGCTACAAACATCCACCACACATCACGCACACAAACACAGACGCACATACACACAAATGCACATAAATGTACACAAATACCCATATTATTTGTACATTCTCCACTTTTACAGGAGGTTCAAGCTTCACATTGTTACTTGAGTTCCCAGGTGAAACTCAGCGTGTGTGCTTGAGTGTGTGTGTGTGTGTGTGTGTGTGAGAGTGTGTGTGATTGGGATGTGGTGATGAGGGATATCCGCTGGAGTGCCAGCGTGTGAAAGTGTCTTAGAACACCCAGCGAGCTCAGAGAGCTGATTACAGCTAATTGCCTAGATGAAGCGCAACAGCTGGAACTACCTAGCTGCCATTCAAAGACACCAAACACACACACTAACACACAACCCCTCCTGCACAGCAATGTCCCCCCTGGTTTTTACTAGGATAGTAATGAGCTCCCTCTTTGCACCTCACCCCTCATTCCCCTGGCTCCCCCACTCTTGGCAAGGCCAGATCTGTAGTGCTGAGAGCTCTGCAAGATGACTGAGAGGTTGTTGGAGTAGATATGAGCTAGCCCGCACTCAGACTGCTGAAGCTGCTTTTTTCAGATGTGGGGTTTTCCCCCTTGCTGTGGTATTGATGGAATCCTAACGATGCCTGTAGCCAGATGTATCAGACAGACAGACAGACAGACAGAGAGAAGGACAGGCATCTTGTAGCCCCTCACAGATGCTGCAGCACGCTTGAGCTCTTTTGAGGCTTGCAAAACCTCAAAAGCATGCGTTCTCATCGGCAGTGATGTGCAACCTTTCAGAACTAAACCTAAACCTGTGTACACGTTTTAATCTAACTATTAAAAGTTTGCTGTGAAGCATAAAAGAAGCATCAGACCTGTAAATTCGAAGGCATAAATCCAACACATTAACGGTAAACCATTTCTCCTACTCCAGTCTGGCTGATGAGTCATGCATCATATCCCTTGTCTATGTAACTGTCTTAACCCCATTTTTTGCTTTTCCACTCCCATTTTTCATTCACCCATCAATACACATACTGTATTCTTTCTCTCTCCACACTCTCTTCTGCCACATCTACCCTTTCTTTCTGTCTCCCTGACCCTATTTCCTGTCATTTCTGTGTTCTTTCTCCCAGAGAACAGCTCACACAGACAGGAAGTGTTGCTTCCCCTGGGTTCGGGCCCATCAGTGCAGTGTTTATTGTCCTAACCTCACAGAATTAGCATTGAAAACTTGGAGTACAAAGTCAAGGGCATCAGAGCCGGCAGAGGTTGCAGGGGGAGGGAGAGGAAGCAAAACCGCACCAGACGAGGTTGTATATTTGTTTAGTATTGGGTGTGGGGCTGCCAATAGGTGGTGAGATGATTGGGAGGGTGACAAAAATGTGAATCGGGGTGGAGGGATTGTTTCAGGGCTTCACCCATTCCACAAACTATGCCCATGCAGTTCTTCTTTTAATCACATAAATATTCTCTTGATTAACTTTGAAATTATCGGAATTGTTGACATCCTTCTATCTCCTGAACTCACGATACCTTTTTTTCTCAGCATTGATTCTTAGTTTTAAGGCTATATATATATATATATTCTGCCTGATAGGTGAATTCAAATGACTATGTGCAGGATTATTTGATTATTTAAATCGTCAAAAGCTTTTTGTATCATGTGACAGGACTGGCTAACAGTGTTTTTGTGTCCAGTTTCTCAGTCAACACCACCTTCATTGGCATGTTTCATTAACCTTTATTTATTTCCTAATTTTTTTCTATAGGCACAATGCCAATGGAAGTTCAGGGAGGTACTTGCTGGAACAACAACAAATACCACCCAAAAACAGCCATGTAGCCACATGCGACAACCATATCCTCTGGATGGTGTGACTGCACTGTAGAGGAGGTGATATAATTAATATAAACCCATAATTAGTGTTAAATATACTGCTTTCCCTTCAATTACTTCAATCAGAAACATATGGAGGCTCCTTTTTAGTGGAGAGACTGTTGATTCATGCAGTACAGAGAAGTAAAGAAACAGAGGAACTTCTATAATGCTTTGTAAACCAAGTCAAATGTCAGTGGCTTAAGCAGTTAAAGCTAATTCCCATGGTTTATGATACTACAAAATGCCAAAAAGCACGAAGCCAAAGGTGGCCAGTGAGAAAGAGTACCCACATTCAGCGTGAGCCAAGAAATTATCTGTCTCATTAGGAGAAGAAAAGTGTTTCAGTTGGTGTTGTTGGTGACCAAGTACAGTAAAGACTTGCAGAGAAAAACTCAGAGGACTGAGCTCTCCCGGTGCTCTGCTGTAGTCATTTTTCTTTCTGAAAAAATGCTAAAGGAAAGAAAGGGACAGAGTGCAGAAGCAGAACACCAGCCATACCCTTATTAGTCATGTTGTGAGCAGCCAAAACGAGAGTTGGACATTAATATACAGTTTTACCTGCTAAAATTAAGTGGATTGCAAATTAAATAAATAAGGTAATGACTCAGTTGTTCCTGTAATAGATTTGTCACAAATGTCCAGAATAAGGTGGGAAACAAAAAGTGAATACGTGGATTCACGAAATGGTTTGGAGGTCAGCCACTTATGTGAACTAATTTGTGTTTGTTTGCCTTTGTCTCGAATTGAAGGGAACATGTACACACATAAAGCCTTCAGTAGTGTTTGGGCTGTCGTCCAACTCAGATGTTAAACAGAGTTTCACGCTTGTGCCTCTGAATTTGCCAAGAGAGAGGGAGAAAAAGAAAAAAAACCAAGGGAGCCCACACATTTTCACGATAATGAAACTTTAAGAAAGTGGACGGACACACAGTGTGACATCGGGAGAGACTCATTCAAAGAGGATTAGAGTTGCAGTTGTTTTGCTCCTGGTTAGGACCAGAGCTGGGCAAGCCATGCATGACAAATCCTATAGATGTAAATGATGGAAGACCATGAGGATTTAGCTGTACAGGGGCTGGAGGCCTGGCATTCTGAAGGAGGGGAAAATCTCTGCCATTTCATCCGCTGAGCTCTGTGACTCTAATCAGGAAAATCTCCCTGAAGAGGAGAACTTGAGATGAAACCACAAAATGTCTGGAAGGAGTTGACTCCAGGGAAAAGCTGGGGTAAGGTAAGATATGGCAACTGGGCCTGACCTTAATCTAGAGCACTGAAATGGTTATGAGGAACTGCCCCAGATAGAGACACTGATTATTTTAAATGTAGGCCCTCAGTGTGTGATGAATCAGCCTCCCTGGCTATCAAAACACGGTTCTGTGCCTGGGAAAAGGAAAAAGATGGTGAGCTGTGGTGGAACCAGTGGATAACTCAGGACTTGATAAGTATGTGGGTCCACACCTCTTACCCCAGCTGTCCTGACACTCTCAAATCGCTATGAATTTTGGCAGTTGGGTTGAACCGACATAGAAATGCTTTCATGTTGCTGCTTAGGAACTGGAATGGAAGTATTAAAGCAATTCAAAACATGACCCTAATTTATTAAAAGTCATCTGTTTCCCATAAGTGAGTGTTAATTAATGGCTATGGCCTGGGGGGAAATGAGAGACTGCGCAGATGAGAGGCAGAGGAAGAGAGGGAAACAGAAAAAGAGAAAGGTTTGTGTGGGTTGGGGAATTAGAGGACATGGAGATGCTATACATTACTTACTGTCAAATGCTTTAAATGGGATTACTGCTCAAGTTAGACAAGAAGGCTGCATTCAACAATAATTTGCACTTTCACAATGTTTTGATTAAGACCGATTTGCTGTATTTGTTTGGCGACTGGGAAGGCAGGGTAAACAGAAGAGCGGGTAAGTTTCCCCTGTGTTTACTTTAACATGGAGGGAACAGCATATGTCTGCTACTTATGACAGCAATTTTCTCAATCCTTGCAAGATGCATGGAAATGATTAAGAGAAAAATGTGCACTGTGGTGGTGACAGTTTTTCTGGCAATCAGCAGGAGGAAAAAGATGCTGTAGAAAGCCTTGAGTTTTTTTGTTTTTTCCCTGCACCTGGACTCCTCCTGATCAATACAGAAACATTACAGATCCAATGTTTCCCACACACCAGAGAGTAATTCATGGCAGGAGCCTATATACTTTCAGCTTTGTATTTCAAGGGCTTAACTCGTACTCTGTTATTGTGACTACATGTGTTCCGCAAACTACTTGCACGGATCCTGTGCCTCTTGTGACATAAAAAAAATTATAATGTGGTTATAATAATGCTGTATATTATCTGTTTAGATGCAGGCTACCCTAAAAAAAAGCCTCTTTGTTTTAAACTGTTATGTAAAAATGTCAGAAGAAGGTAAAACTTATCCTTTTTCAAAAGAAAAGAAGATCCATCTGATTATGCTTCTAAATGATTCAGGGTGGCAACAAACCAGGGCAACCATGGTGCTAACGCTAGCTAGCAGGAGCAAGTGAAGACAACCACGGCAGCAGCTAGCAGCTAGCAGCTAGCCAGGTTCAGGAACAGGAGCAGGGGACGACCCCAGCAGCAGGAGGAAAACCCAGTGACAAAACACTTCCTAAATTTGTTTAAGAACATGGAGAGCCATATGTTTTCCCAAGGGGCGGTTTCCTGATAAAACTGGATATAACAGGTTCATTGAGCAGTTGAAGGTACTTTAAATGCAGTAATGGCCCTGGAGTAAAAAGTGAAACAGGAAGGAGGAGGACTCACGACATGGTGGTGGGTTGTTGTATTTTGGAAAAGTAGATAAGATAGGCACCCATTTGTCTGTTGATAGACCACTGTCTAATAATAACTACTAGTAATAATAATAACAGAATTTTAGAAATGCCTGTGTGGTTCTTGATAAATATCGTTGTCAATGTTAGACCTGTGGAGAGATTAATTTCTGGCTGTGCTGTAAGTCCCATGTGGAGATGTGGGCATTTGTGTGTGTTGTACAGAGTAGCCAAAAATAATGTAAAAGTATTGTCATAGCATTTATATCATTGAAATTAATTGATATTCAGGGCAGAGGTAGGTGGATACGACCAACTTTTTTTGTGGAATGAGACAGGGACTGCATGGAAAAGCATGCAGCATCTGGTGATTTGCTATAAAGACCCTCATTAGCCAGACTGGAGAATGAAAAAAGTTTTCAGACCATGCAAGAGGAAGCCTTCTTTTCCACATATCAGAATCAAGATTAAATCAGCATCTGCAGCTTGGAGGAACACAGGATCAACAGACCACAGACTATCCTGATAGCAAAGAGAAAGACACTTTTCCTTTTCAGTGTCCCTCCCACCAAATCTTCGAGCACTCACACCCCATCTGCTGCAGACCTGCCATGTTTGCACAGCTGCTGCTTTCTCGATCTTTCTCCATATTGCAAACCATTTTTTATACTCCCACTGCAGGAGAATAACATTACAGCAAGCCCCCAGGTACCACAGCTTCTGCTCAGCAGTGGAAGACGACTAACCAAGCCCCTGGTTGACCACGGTCTGACTGGCCCACCGGACTTCCGCTCTCACAGTCAAGTCGGACATGCTTGTGTTGACAGAGAAATATGAGGATGTCTTTGCTGGAAGCACCGTCACATTTTTTTTAATGAAATTAACAAAGGGCTCAAATTCCCAGAAAAGCCTTAAGTCTTGGTTGACTACATGGCTGTCAGCAACATTTGATTTCTTAACGCCCACCAACTCAGGCAATATATTTTTCCATCAGTCTGAGTAAAACTATGCTGACAGACTGTTGCCCAGTTCTGACAGTAATGTAGCCATGCAGCACAGTGTCAAGGGGTATATGTGACACTGGCTCTTGTTCTCAACTGCCTTCAACAAATTAACTTGAATAATGTAGCTCTCTGTCCGTCTAAGCTTGAGCTTCCATTGTGAACACTGTGTTAAGAGTGCTATTAAGCAATGTCTGGCACCAAAAGTAGAGCACGACTTGCACTTGAATTTGATTAGACATAGATTTTTAGCCACACTTGCAGTTTTAGGGACATCTCACTTACTTTTGGTCCAGTTTTGGTTTCGAGTCAAGTATCTTCAAAACTATCAAATGGATTGCTATTAAACTTCCTAAATAGAGTCTAAGTCCCCAAAGGACAGGTCTAAATGTTTTCAGTTATGACCTGAGTTTTTCTTTAGGGCCACCAGCTGCAAACTTATCACCAGGTCAACATATCAGTTAAACCAATAACAATTTATGCCAAGTTCCTGCATAACTAAAGATATTCCCATCAACTTCATCTGTGCTTTGTGTTTTGTGCTCTCTTGCAAATGAAAGAATGTTAACAAACTAAAGAAACATGGAAAACATTAGTTGCTACATTAGCATGCTGATGGTAAGCAGTAAACTTAAAGAATCACTGTGCAAAAGCACAGCCTCATAGCAGTCAGCATGGCTGTAGACTCAATGTGTTTTTTTTATTGTCCAACTCTACTGCAAAAAATGTAAAAGATCCCATTTCCTGCATGAAAGATTTCAGATAGTATATAAAAGTGACCTTTTGGTGCTTTGTAATCATGTAGAAACAAATCAAACTCTTGAGTTTGGTTCAGAACCACTGAAAGGACAAGATCCATCTGTGGATCTGATATAATATTATTCATCAGTGCAAACATTAAGATAGAAGTTAAAATAGATTAAGTAGATGAAATCCTCTAGCGTCATGAAAAATTCACTGGAAGTGAATGGGAGTCATCAGTCATCTTCTCCATTAGGAAATGTTTGGGGAGCGAACAGATTCTTAAAATCTTCTAAACACTTTTTAGAAGTCCTTTTCCGTGTTTAGTTAATCTACTGGAGTGTGGGAGGTTAACGACAAAGATAAAGAATGTTTGCATAAAATGTTCCAAATCTGCCAGATAGAGATAGAGGGGGTGTGTGTGTTTTATGCCTGTGGGTGTGTAGGGTGGGGGCTCTTTTTAGCAGGGCCGTCCCAAGCAAGTTCAAGGTCAAGGTGAGATTAAATTTCCCTGTCAGTCAACCCTGTTGATAAGAACTCTCCAATACTTAAGAAAGTATAATTCAACTGTTTTCATATTTCAGGAAGCTGCAGAAATTGTATCAAGGGTGAATTATATACTATGTAAGTGGGAGATTTTGAACATTCTCTCTGGGCAGATAGCAGTCAGGTAGCTCTACTCAACTTGTGCAGAAGGAAAAACTTTAATGTATCCAAACTTGCACCTACCCAGACACTCAGCCACCAGCAGCAGCCTGCTGTCTCCTCCCATAACAATACCATGTATTTTTGGATGGTGCCACTGGTCCTATAAGTGGTGCAGTTCCAGGATATTTTTAGATGGGCTCCCTTTAAGCATTTATTTGTATTGTATATTAAGCGGTGTCCTTTTCTGCACTTCTCATGCCTCACCAGCAGTCAGTTGCAGCTTCTCTGCTGGCTGATGAATTGGTTTGGCTGCAGGCACAAAAACACGTGTGTTTGAGAAGAAGGTGGGGGCACTGACAAGTAAGGGTGTGGTAATAAATGTTCCAAATTCATGCTTGGCTGGAGTTAAGTTTAGCTCACTTGAGCTAGTAACTAACCGAGCAGGCCCAGCAACAAACATATAGAGGGGAATGGGGGGAGGGGGGTGATATGGCGAGCCAGAAAATGCATGTGTGTGTGAGACAGAGACATAGCATTGTCATTTAATCTGTCTCCAACCACCCAACAGTGCTGTATCACGGTATCATGTCTCTGTCTCTGTCGCTTTGCTGTTTATAAATGGTACATGTGACTAATACATCTACCACTGTCCACTCTCACTGACATTAGGACACTGTTGTGTGTCTGCTGCAGGGAACCAAAGCTTTGAGTAATGTCTTTTCAGTGCAAACATAATTCAAATGGCATTATGTTAACTTAGTGTGCAGCATATGACACACACACACATACACACACACATAGAACAAGACATACACTATATGAAATAGCTCAACAATATTGACTGATGAATTGTCATGGACTTTTTTTTCGTTTTGTTGTCCCCAGAGGATGAATTGTTCTGATTTACACTTTGGTTTTAGTGAAATCTTTGACAACAACTAGATGGATTGCCATGACATTTGGTAGAGATATTTATAATGCCCAGAGGATGAATCCTAATGACTTCAGTGATCCCCTGACTTATAGCGCCCCAGGCAGGTTTTTATTTAGTTAGTTTTAATGTCTACAAGATGGATTGGCAGAGAGTTTTGTCGTTCATTCCTAAACAATAATTCTCGATGACTTTAGTGATGCCCTGACTGGTTTTGAGTGACATATCTGCACTGAATTGCACTGAAATTGGGTACACACATTCAGTTCCTCCTGAGGATGAACCGAAATCCCTTTCAAGATTGCCTGACTGACGTCTAAGTCAAATTTACATTATCTGGTTTTATGACCAAATATCAAAGCCAAAGACATTCTCTTGTGCTTTGTGCAAATTAGCGAATATCAGCATGCTAACAAGCCAGTCTAAGCTGATGAACTTCTTGAATATTATAGAGCTGCCTGATAAACATTCATGTTATCTACATGCTAATGTTAGATGTTAGGTGCTAATCAGCACTGCTGTGCCTATGTGCAGCCCCACAGACCTGCTAACATACAGTAGGTCTAAACTTGGTCTTGTACAATCACTTAATGCTGCACGGGATTTTCCTCTGCTGAGTCAAACTAGAAATAAAAAGACAACATCCTGACCTACTCAACAAAACACTGTTTTCAGTACACTTCATACAGCAGCACAGGTTTTTTAAACAGAATTCTAGTATAGCAAGTCTTGTTTGCAGAACAGTCACTGCAAGTTTTACTTTTTGTCAAACAAACCACTCCTTCGCCAGCTTCCCAGGACGACAATAGGGAATGTGGGTGAAAAATTCATTCCTGTCATTCCTGCTTGGCAGGTGGGAGTGGATTCACCTCAAGTGTCTGAATAGACCTGTTGGGACTCAGATCTATTTTCCGTTATGCCTTATGATACGGAGCAAATCTGACAGCTTTGCAGTGTAGTAGACCATAAATCTAGAATGAAGAAAAAGTATCAGTTTTATCTGTGTTCCACTGATTATGGCTCAGTCTATCACCTATCAAGAGTTTTGCAATGAAAAGCCTTTATTCCACGTCAGTGGTAGAGTGTTATAGCTGGCGATAAAGGTGCCAGTTGTACAAGCAAGTGCAAATTGTTAAGAGTCGATCCCTGCTGCAGCCTAACTCATGCTTGTGTGGTGAAATGTTTACTCAGAGCCAATATTTAATAATAAGTTATGTACCAAGTTGAAGTAAATAAAATCTCAGAATTTAGTGCCAGAAACCATCATGGTCCCGAGTATGAAGCATTCCCTCAGTGTTTGGGTTTGTGGGCTGACAGTAGTGGTGAGGACTCAAACTATTTGGTAAAACACACTCATGCCCAGTATGCACAGCAGCTGGCCAGGCATGATCTTTTTGATCTCTCTCTCTGTCACTCTCATTTACTATCTCTTTCTCTTTCTCTCTCTGCTTTCCTCCGCTATATCTCACTCACTGCCCTGGCAGCAGCGGCACATGGCCTCTGTTTCTAACTTTGTAGCTCCGGTAGAGTTTGAAACCTATCCCCTTACTCTGTAGTCACAAGACTGAGGTGGCACAGGAGGTCAGGATCGAAGGCAAAGCTGTTGCACCGAGCCCCGGAGGTGGTTCCCCCTCTTGTGAAGCTTACATAACTAATATTTGCTGGATGACATTGGAAGGGGCAGCACCTCAAGGCACATGATCAAGGCACATTTCCATCTGTTTGACCAGTGCCGGAGCCCATGTGACCTTCCATAAACCTGTGCGACCTACGCTTTTGCAGCCGTCTCGCTCTCCCACTCCCATGCTGAGGATTCAGTTTCATTGGAGTCATGCAGTGGATTCCCATTATGCACAAATTCTCTAATGTGTGAGAGAGAAATAACGGCAATGAAAGTGTGATTCTAGAAAGATTTTTAAAAAAAGGCATAATTAAGGGGATAGGGTAGCAGTGAAGACAGCTCACAAGCGGATTGTTTGGTGCATTTTCCGATTGTGCGGGGGTAAAGTGGTCTGTGTGTGTGGGCAGAGGGTGTTTGCTGACTTTGCAAGAGGACATTACAGTACAGAACCTGAACCCTGCTCAGATCCCAACTGCTTTCAACATGGTGGCCCATAACAGCAGAGTCATACTGCCATGAGGGGTCACATGAGCCATTCTAACCTACTCCTCCATCTATACAGGACATACCCCTTGAAGAAAAGTCATAAAGGTCATAAAGAAGCACTTGAGCTTCTTAGCCTGCCCCACTTCTTTTTAGCAATATTTCCACATCTTCACATCTCAGCAGTTATTTTGAAGAGTACAAGGTGATTATTACCAAGGGAACATGACTAAACTTTAGAAATAAAATCAATTATGTGCAAAATTATATTCTTCATTTTACTGATAGTAAATCCTACTATACTATTGGTATGACTAATACTACTGATACTGATAGTGTGTTCTCACAAGGTGAAAAAACCACAAACCACGCTGCTGTGGCTGGTAAAGATGAGTCATGACTCCAACTGAAAGATAATGTTGCTCCTATCAGCTAGATGAGTAAATAGGTAGCTGTTTGCTAACGCATTTGCCGTGTTAAGTGTATGTCAGCTTATTGTGTTTACAGCTTGCTATGCTGCACATTAGGAGCATCTTTAAGATAGATTGCTGACAGGCAGTGTAAGATGTATCCAACAGCACAGCATACTGTAAACTTGTGTTCCTCACTCTCCTCACAGTCCAGTCTTACCCAAGAAATCAATAATCAAGAAAACATACATCTGCAGAGCCGCCAGTAAATCAGTCCTCATCTTAGTCACCTACAGAACTGCGTCTATGCATGTTCCCCGAAAATGTGACCTCTCCCACCCTGCCAGTAAAGGTGGCCACGCTGTCACAACATCAGATTGCAGTCAGTCATATACTTGCAGCCGGTGGCCCCTGATGTAAGCTTGCACACATTAAATTCGTCTTGGTAACCGAACGCCGTGGGCAGTCATGCAGGAGCCAGCCTCTGTGAACCCACAGAGAGTTATAAAAAGAGTGGAGTGCAAGCAAAAGGGCACTCCCTCTCTGCTTCTTTGCTTCTGTTTCTCTCCTGGCTTCCCTCAACTCTTACTCTGAGCCACCTATTATGCAGGTGTGAATGAAATAACTGCTAATAATTCTTATGTGCATTATTATACATTGGCATATTCTTGTAATGAATTGTGAAACAAATATTTGTATGTTGGCTAAGCTGCTTGATATTTCACTGTATTGTCCTATTGTCGTGTAGCAATATGTAAAACCCCTCCAATGTGGTATTCAGCTAGAATAAAATAAGAAAGAGGAACATTGCCTTACAGCTGAGGCTGTCTTTCCTGAAGGCAATATATTCAGCACAAAGCTAAGAAATTAAGAAATTAAAATTGGACTGAGTTTTTGTTATCAAAGAAAAATGATAGACCAGACTCTTTCATAGGAACGTCTTTCATTGGTTTCACCTTCCTTTGCTTTCTCTTTGTTTCTGCACACTTTGCATTTCTGAATACAATGCTGCTTATGGTCTCATCAGTTATTTTGTCAAATCTGTCATGAATATGAACTAAGCAAATCTGCTTTAATCTTTTTTAGAGCCACTACTATTTTTTTTTATTATCCTTTCAGGTAACATCATTCACTTTAAAGTCATGTTTCTGCTCACCAGATTAATTATTGGTTTTGTTCTCCTCCGGCTCCTGAGAGAACTATCTTGCTGCTGTAAATACTGCACTATGTTCATTATTCGCTAACCTTGTCTCCCTGCTGTTTGGTGCAGGCTTTATCAAAAGGAAACAAGAAACACATTTGTCTTTCTAGACAGATCAACAGCGGTAGAGAGAGATGGGATGAGAGAGAGAGAGAGAGAGAGAAAGCGCTCTGCAGCTCTGTCTGTCCCATGTGGACAGAGTGTCGAGGTGTTGAAATGTCCCATTGAGCCAGAATGTCAGCTATACAAGATCAGATAGGATGGAGCACCAATCTGTCCACAGTATACAGCCACTGCTCTGCTCTCCGCCACCTCCCACCCACTTCAGGGCCAGTGGAAACCTTCCCACCACACTCACAAAAACACACACAACACTTCTGCGAGAGGAAGGAAGCAGCCATGTATATACTTAAAAGCATGTAAACAACAGAAGGATTTTAAGTTAGTGTGTTTTTTTCCCCTCACAGCTCTGAAAATGGGTCTGAGCCCACTTTGCCCACACTTTGACACACAAAAATGAAATGCCATTGTGAGGCATTCAAAGGAGTCTGTTTCTCTGAAATGCCACGTCCTTAACAGAAAATGCATGCAGAAGCATACAAGGCCAACATTGTTCCTCAGGCCTGTTAAATGTACATGGAGACATTGCTGAAGGAAGGAAAAAAGCCCTACTGTAGCATTGTGGGTGAGAATTCAAGTTGCTGGCACACAGGATCTTTAGAAGTTGGTGAGGAAAAATCTCTCCTATTATTTGGGAGGTGTGATATTTGCTTATATGACCACAGTGGTAACGCTATTTGAGAACTGGTAAAGAAAAATAAGCAAATCAAACATTTGGATTACACTGCCAGACACATAGATCTAAGATTATGTGATAGAAAAAAGCAGTAGGGGGCAGTTCAAGCGTTAACATATGACTCAAGACATGCGGTTTGTGCAAGAAGCAAAATAGCTCTGGGCAAAGAATCCAAAGCCAGATATCGGTGTTCTGCTCAGCATTGACTCCTTGTTAATTGAGGGAGCAGAGATGACTGACTGGTCTCCTGCCACAGCAGCAGTCCATCTAAACAGAGAGTGAATGGCACTCCTTATGAATGATAAAGATCTTATATAAGGTACCTGCAATGCTACACGATCCAGCCTGCCAAGTGGAAAGCTGCACTACAGGTCTAATGAGCAGAGAAACAGCAATGTGTTCAAAACGCTCTGTTGATAATGGAGCTCCCACTAAAACCCCAGTTAATTAAAGGCCACCACAGTGTTGCAGCACGGAGCCAAAATAGCCTCCAGACCCAGCTGCTTGATGGAGTCAAACATGGCCGCCTTCCTTTCAGTCAAGTACGCAGAAGTGGTGTATGTTTAGCCAGAGGAAGATGATGTTTTTGCTCTCAGTAGCAATATGATTGAATCCCATGGGACTGAATAATGGGGTTACTGACAAATGCTGAAAGGGTGTCACTGGTATGCAGTGTTTTTTTAAGCGATGCCAATATAATTTTTCTTTGACAATCGCTGAATCGCTGAATCGCTGGGATCGCTGAAATTGCGATTAACTCAAATGTGGAACAGTCCAAATAGTAGTTAAAAAGTACTTCAACATGTAAATACATACAGTACATAAAGTATATGTACCGTACAATACACACACATATATATAAAATATATATGTCTTTCAGCTCATTGTTTTGGCAGACAGACAAAGTTAGCTAAAATAGCTGGTGAGCGTTGAGTATTTAGCAGTGAAAGAGTCAAATATTTCCCTCAGGAGTTTGTGTTGACAAAAATAGACCGAAAAAGAGATTCTGTATTGGACCTCATCAGGCTGCAAGAAACACAACTCGTCTTCAACTGTTTACTGCAGCTAATTTTTCCTATACCAACTTTTTAAGGAGATAATATGACAATGCTGTGTTTAGCTTGTCATGTGTGTGTCCAAAAATTTAAACCAATGTTCAATTCACCAATTTTCAGCATTGGTACAGCTTATTTTCCAATTGTCGTGTTGCTCGGTTTTTGTGATCTCATTGTCAAACCACTGAGCACCACAAGTCGTTTTAAACTGGGTGGGAGAAGCTGGCAGCTGAGCTGATGTTTTATTTTTCAGGTACATCGCTCGGTCAGTAGTCAGGTCATCTGAGTTCAACAGGATTACTATGTTCACTGGTTCATTTGAGGCAACAGGGAGTCAACGGCAGTGTATGATACCGTATGTGCCACTAAGACTATGGCCAATGTCCAAGCTTCTCTGTCTAAGTAAATGTAGCCAATGTTTCAGAAAGGCGATAACAGTTCCTTGCATGCTGCTGGTGGTGTGACGGGTGGAGGCAGACCCCCTTGGTGTGACGTGCCCCTCAGCAACCCCAGACATGTCAGCGGAGTTCACCTCCCATTCAGCACACAGCAGAGCAAACACAGGAACCACATCAAAGCAGCTGAGCCAGGCCACAGTGCCCCCGTGTACCGGTTTGTTATTTTCCTCCAAAGGTTAATTACAATGGGGCTTCAAAGGGGTGGCTGGCCATCTGCAAAGAATTTGAGAGTTGAAGTCTTAAATTCCTGTCAGGTCAAATGAAAAAATAAACAGACCAATCAATCAATACACTAAATTACACACCCCTCCATTGTGGTTTGTAGGGGGTAATGGCAAGTTAATGTCTTACTCAGAAAATTACTTTTGACCATCAGGGAGAGATTTGACACCTTCATAATCCAATTTGCCGCATGGTTCACAAGACAAGGTTAAGTGAGGGTATATCACTGTACGTACAAACAAGCACAAACACAAATAATTTAACAGACGAATGTCCTGCTGGACAACTTCTTTGTCACAGGCTGGAGGGAGAACAGGAATAGAGAAAGAAGAAATCCTCTGTGTCAAAGAAAAGAGCTGAATGAAAAGATGAGAAAGGGAAATACAAGGGTTAAGGCTAAGTTATGAATGCCTTTACACCTTCAGCCCCTCACCCAGCTATGCCTTCTACCCTGAGCCATGCCATAGCTCTATGTGTGCATTTCAAGGCCTGCTGGTGTCCCTGGCAGCTCTCATTAGTGCTATGAATAGTCAGCTATTTGTGTTTGTGCAACTGAATCCTGGGCTTTTTATGACTGTTTACCATGGAGGGAGTCTCGCTAAGAGCCCTTCACACTATTGGGTGTCACAAATAAGTGATATCCACTGCTAGAGCTGGGTCAAACAGTAGTTTAAACAAGCATTTACTTTCCCATCCTCTGAGAAACACATGAGTGGGTTCTCAGCACATTTAAAATAGAATTGGGTTAATAATAGAAGAGCACAGCACATTAACTTTAAAATATACCTTTCTAAACTTTGTCATACTGATTTCCCTGCTCTGCATGGCAAACATATATAAACTGGCACTTTGGTACTCTGAAATTGACCACAGGACATATATGTGTGTACTGCTTGAACTTGTGGGCGTCAACTTTCCCAAACCTTCAAACCATTTCTGTTTACCCTAATAAGGTGCTCAGGGCTAAAAGAGAAGCATTAAGTGGGTACAGTACTACAGTACTGCAGCATGCCTCAGTCCGTATTTATTATTCCAATATGGAGAACAGGCGTGTCTAATTGCTTGAACAGGTACGTGCGTGTGTGTCCCTGTCTTGGGCTGGGAGTGCACAGGCTGAAATGAAAAGTGGGTCCCTTGCAGAGCAGCGAAGCCTGCCTCACATGGTTTTAATGCTTCCTGCTTGTTGTTTTATGTGTCTACATTAAGTAGAGCCACATGCTATCAATAGACTTCTGCACATGTGGAGGAAATATTTGCTTGAAAACGCTGGACCCATTAAGTTCGACACATGACTGGGGAAACTGATAAATGAATCAATGGAAATGTAGGCCTCACTACTGCAGCCATTTAGCAAAACCCTATAAGCCAAAATGATCTTTGTTTGCCTTTAGGGCAGACTCACAGGATTCATTTGGAGTGTTTACATCAGGAGCAACAACCTGGGTGTGCCTCTGTGACATAGCCTGGACGGTGCAGGTGTCACGTTCGTGGTGTGAGTCACAGTCTGCATCTGTGTACCCGGAGCCACCCTAACCCTTAGCTCACGGGGGGGATACCAACCAGATACATTAGGCCGACTCAGTTTCCATACTCCCTACATGCCTGTGCCAGCATGTTTAAATGGTCACACTCCCACATGCCATCAAATGTATGTGTCGGGGGGAGCACCAGTCCAACCGCTTGAGATGCAACATTTTTGTTTGTGCAAAAGAAAATCCACACAGTCAAAAAGGTGCAGAGAAATATATAGTTGTTTTCCTTCTGAACAGAACATTGATTTTGAATGTTGTCAGTGAACAACTCAAGATGTTTCACATAAAACTAATTTGTGATACTCAACTGCAAATAATAATAAAGGAATAGTGCAACATTTTGGTAAGTATTATATTTTACGGTCGTGAAGGAATAGTTTGACGTTTCAGGAAACACGATTGCCAGCTGTTTTTACATGAGTTAGATGAAGAGATATCACTCTCATGATTGCACAGTAAGCTCCAGTCGGTTAGCTTAGCATAAAGACTGGAAATGGGGAAACAAGTAGCCTTGCTCTGGTTAAGTGTAATAAAATCTGTCTGTCAGCATCTCTAAAGTTGACAATGAACACAATTTATCTCATTTCTTTGTCACAACAAGTGATTAACAAAAAACAGATTGTGGTTTTGCAGACACCATTTAATTTTTATTGCAATTTAGGAGCAAGGGAAAAACAGCCTGAGAACTTCAAAATGTCAGATTGTTTGGTTCAGAGGTGATTCTGTTGAGAATCCACATCTTCCACTGCTAATAGAATAGTCTCTATCAGTTTTGGTAGCAGTTTGTTGAGGGTCAGTAATTTGTATTTGCATTCTTATGGATAAAGCACCAAAGCTCAGGGAGCTCAGACATGCAAAAATCCCGGAATCATATGGTGACCAGAGGTCTCAACAAGACCATTGCTCATTTGTGTCCTTTTCCCTGTTGCCTGTTTAGACTGACAACACAGTTATCACAGAAAAGAATGCAATTGTATTTATACACTGCAGAACAGTTATATACATATGATTTAAAAAATCAAACTGGCTTGATTCAATTTGAAGATTTGTTTCCGATCTATTAAGCAATGTGAATCTAATAGTAGGCTAGTTTAATTTCAATTTGTAATGAAATCAGATACAGTAAAACTATTATGTTTCCAACAAGGATGAATAATATTTAAAAATATGTGTGAGCCAATTAAATACAATAATAGCATACTGGTACTGTAGAAGACTGGTTGTGCACAGTGAGTGATACAGTGATACAGTGAGAAAAATCTCTAATGCAACAGGACAGTCTCTCTGCTAGCCCTCATCAATCACCACATTGTCAGCTCGCTTCTGATAAATCACTGTACAACATGCAGCCGTCACCTCGCTCAGCTCTACCCTAAGGAGGAGGTATCAATGACTTGGCAGTGAAAGAGTGATAGCTTTAAATATATCTTTCAGCAGCATCAGTTGTAAATCTTCATCATTTTTATAACCTCCTGGTGCTGAGAGAGCAGAGGGGCGAGAATGTGTCCTTCAGAAATCCCTTGACTCACCATTTTCCTGCTGTGCCTCTTTAAGAGCCCAAATGCTGCCGAAAATGCAGTCGCCCCAGGTGCCGGCCTCATGTCTGCCTGTTCTATATGAAGCTGGAGTAAAAAGATGGTTAGCGTAGCTTAGTTTATCTTAGAACTGCATAAATACTGGAAGCAGGAGGAAACAGCTGTCCAAAAATGACTTCAGGAAAAATAAAATATGACATGTGTTATATGTAAATGACATATAATATGTTTATTAGTGAGCATTAGAGGTTCAATGTGGATTTTGTCATTGTTGGATGGAGCCATGCTAACTGGCTTCCACTGTTTCCAGGCCTGGATCCAGCTTCATCAGTGGACAGATATGAGGAGTGGTATTTTCCAAAAAATAAGTATGTTACCAAAAAAGACCAGCTATTCCTTTAACACAGTGGATATTTCAGTTAAAGAGAGTGAATGCACACCTGTAAATACTGTATGTCAGAGTTTCATACCCTGATAGTGGCTCATTGCAATTAGACTAGTCTTAAAATTTCTAAGATTCTAGTAACTTTGCATTTATTGTATCACATTTGGAATTATATTTTGGCATGATCATTATTAGTGTAATTGCTGCGTTTATCTAATAAAACCAAATTTAAAGCTGTTTAAATCCTTACAGCACATGAGGCTCTGAGGTTGAGGTGAGACCACCACTGGTGATAAGTGCCACCACTTCCCTTACTCCTTTCCACAAAAATGTTCAGGGCGTCAAATTACATAAACGATTCAAATGAAGTGCTCCAAAACTCTTAATATACAAACACCAGGCAGTCTGAAAACCGAGATATAGTGTGCAATATGCCCCCAATGTAACTGCCGAGGCACATTACACAGCTATCTATTAAGAAAACTACTGATTTAGTAGAATTGAATGCATCAGGCAGGTTGGAAATTTCCAAGAGCTGATTCACAGGGACAAGACGTAAAGCTCAGGTCCATATTAGCAAATTGTGTGTCGGAAACTGGCAATGAAACTGAAATACAATATTTCACAAACAGCACAGGGCATTCAACAATCTGATGCATACAGTTTCTGATGATGCAGATGAGGAGAATTAAAATCATAATAACGGCCACATGGCAAAACAACCCAGACTCCCACTGCAGTTATGCATCACTTCAGCTTTTAAATTGGTCAAAGATGAAAAATGAGCATCCCACGCAAAAACCTGTGCATTAAATTCATTACCCCCACTCTTACAGTAGAGCGGCGCATACAGAGTGGCATTTAAAAAGTCATTTCTAATTCCATTGAACATAAAACTTGAGCTGTCGTTTGAACTCCGCCCCGTCCCATTTTCTTTGCGGTATTTGGGCTTTGTGAGGGATAAAAGCAGCCTGTGAAAGTGGATCGGGGAAAATGGACCAGTTGGCTCAAAGCTCAGAGCAGCAAATAGAAACACATTGTTCCAAATCCCTCCTCTCCAATTCAAATAGGGCCCCCAGTTTAACAGCAGAGTCGCACTTGCCACAATATTCAAGGCTCTTTATAGCCGACATATGCACAAATCTTATTATGACTTTCCTCTTTGGATGCTCAGGGGCCAATGGATACAGTCAGTGTGAATATATTACAGTTGTGCAGGGAAATGACCCATGAAGGGCCAACAAGGAAACAGCTTTCTCACTTTTGCGACCATCTGCCAGTCTTCTTATAAGGCAGGAGAGTAGCTGTAAGTTCTGCTGCTGTTGGCTGATGATTGAAGCCATCCACAGGCCATTCAGGGTCAATATGGACTGATGGAACAGTGGTGAGGATGGGACTTCAGTCCAGCCCTACTCTGCTGAAAAGACTGTCTGCCAAAAACCAGACTGATGTCTAAGTTTGGACCCTCACAGCCTATTCCCTTAATACCTCCAGAATTTAGTCCAGGAAATCAAATTGCAGTGGTTTGTCTGGACGGGACACCACAAGACTGAGATCAAACCAGGTTAAATAATATTTCCAGAATATGTTAGGCTTAATTTAAGTTTGTGTTCCAGCTTGATTCCTACTGTATTAAGTGTCATACAGGGCACACAATGACAACAAAGTATTTCAAAACCAATGTAGCATACTTGAGGCTCACAGACTTTTCTGTACCTGGCACTTGGTGACCAATGCCACCTGTCTGGTATCACCAACAGATTAAATCCGAGATAAAAGACACACAAATCACACAGGCTGGCCTGCTTTTATGAAACAACATGCTGATATGAAGAAGTGACTAACTGCTCCACAGTATACGTTTCACCAAATCACAGTCCTCCCTCTTGCAACACAGTTCAGCTACTTTTAACCACAAGCTATCCTTTACACAGAGCACCTACATGTTCAGTTACTGTGAAGAGAGTTAGCACAGAAGACCATCAGGTCATGTCTAATTGAAATGGATAAAGTAAAACTTTACAGGGAGTGGGTATTTAATAGGCTAGGCTCGAGTATTGTTAAAATCTATATTTTTTAAATGTGTCTACTTTCTAACAAAAAACTGGGACCTTGTTATCATGACTTCAGTATTTCTAAAACCTCCTTTGACCCTGAAATCTGTTACTGTGAGGGGAAAAATGGTGCTAACGGGACGAATTGTCAATAAGTCAGTACATTGTATTCTAGTCTAGTTCCTACAAGCAAATGCACAGCAATAAATTCATATGATGATTAATATTTTCATTCATCTAGGTTTGGAAGTATTTCGTCATCTTTAACGACCATTTTCTATTAGATCATTTTTTGTATTGTGTGCGTTTGTATTGCCTTATACTGTGTGACATGTTTTGTTAGCTTTGTTTTCACCAGCAACAAATTGGGCTAATTCTCTATTCTGAGTCTGTGTTTTAGTTTATACTCTTCTATCTTCATTTTTCAGCCTTTCTCAGGAACCCTGTTACTCACAGTAAAGACAAAAACAAAATCTCATAGTTGCACTATCACAAGGTTAAAAAAGCCTCCCTGGGCTGCACATAAGTGTCCATGCATGGCAATCCTTCTTTTTAACTTGTGCAGAATGTCAACTTCTGTCAGCATGTCAACATCTTTTGCATTTTGAACTCTCTTTCCGATTTGAACCAATACTACCAAATGAGTTTGTTTAACTTTTGGTAACCGTGACTCATTCTGCAGAACCATTAACTGAACTGACGCAGTGAATAACAGAGTTTATTTAGATCTTTTTTTCTTGGCCAGATAACATTTGCTGTCTTGATGAGATTTTCTTGAGCAGCAAATGCTACATGACATACTACTGTAAATCTCTGAGCTCAGTAGCTAAAAGGTGCATGCATGTTATTATGTTGTATATGTGTGCAAGAGAGCAATTCCTTTCAGCCTAACAAGTTGTGGCAAGAGTGCTTGGTGTGGCACTGCAAAACACGCCCACTCAGTGTGTCTTTGTTTGTTGCCTTTCTACGTATGTGTGTATGCGTTAATGTGTGCGTGTGTGTGTACAGGTTGAGACACAGGCATCAAAACACGGCCTATTTACCTCCAGCTGTGTTGAGCAACAGCTCAGAGATGTGTGTGTGCATAAATCAGTGTGTTGCAGAGACTATCCTCCCTAAGACCTGAGGGCAGACAGCGGCTGCAGAAAACAAGAACCACTGTCAGTGTGTGTCACTGCAGACAAGTCTGATTCAAAAATCTATCATCAACATGTGCCTGATGACACTTTCAGCACCAATCAGTTGTCTGATCATTTTACAGTCTGTCTCTGTATTTTCTGAAGATTTCCATGAAAGACATTAGCTGATTCTCAATGGGACGGTAAGATGACCGTTGGCTCTCCAGCAGGGTGAATTCTTCTGAGGGTTCAAGTGGGTTTCACTTTGAGTCCTTGAGCTGAAAAGGTAACAGGAAAAATGTTAGGAATTTGTTTTCCTTTCATGTTCTTACTTGGCAGGCTTTTTGCAGACACCTCCAGTCCTACATGCAACAGTAATGTATCTGTCCCTTTCCTACCATCTGCACCATTCCAAAAACAGGTATTTATAAAGTTTGACACATGCTGGAAGCCAAAGATGAATACACAGGCATAAGATCAGGAGCCTATCTCCTAATATGTCCATCCACTTCACATGACAAGACTGGACCAGGAAGGAAGTGCAAGGAAGGAAGCATCTGTCAGAGAGAAGAGGTCCATCTGTGGGAGTTCAAAGGTCAGCACTTCATTGAAGAGGTAATATCAGGCTGAAGATGGAAAAATGAAGATGTGGGGGCATGGAGAGAGACAGGGAGAAGGTGTATGAGTAAATGACTGAGTGAGTAACTGAATGAGTGGATGAGTGACACTGAGTGACTGTGAAGAAGAAAGAATGTGAGTTAAAATTTTTAGAACAAACTTTAAGATAAAGTTATCATGGAATTGTCCTCACCTTTTGTGCATGGAAATATACATAAGTCATGATGATTCTCCAGCTATTTTTCGATCACTGATTATCCACAGTAATTAAACTGGTTGTTTTAATGGTGTGGATGATCAGTGTATTTTTGCATTAGTCAAGCCATGCATGGCAAATGCATGAAAAATAATTGAAAATACAAGATCAAATTATCACATTACATAATCACATTACTGCAGGCCACAGGTATACACCAATCAGCAACACCAATTACCTGTTTCAATGTTGCGGCTGAACTGAATCTGTTCTATGATATTTATATGTCGTAGTGATAGCACTTTTGCCCATAAACCTGCTTCCTCATATTTTTTTTTTTTGCTAACAGCAAATTCGAGACACTATCACCTTCCTATTCCACCTACCATTTTGTGCAAGTTAGCTGTTTTCCTAGTGTCATACAATGTTAAACATTGTATCAGCATGGAGGAGGCTTTGCAGTCTTCTTGTCTCAAAGTGAATTTCATCAAAATGTATTGACATTAATATGCTACAGAGAGCACCTTCAGTGAGATTACCAAGAATTTTCAAGAGACTTGTTTGTGAATCACAAGTCGGTGGCAACATTTTAACGACCCTCCCAAACAAGTGGGTTTGGCCAAAAGGCTGGTGACTGTCAAAGGCCACGACGATGGGAATAATAAAGTGGAATATATGGAAACACATTAGGAGTTGATGCTGCAGAAAGAAACCCGCGGACAGCAGTTTTTATCCCTGGAGACCCGCCAAGTCAGGATGTGCTGCATCACTAAGGTACGACAAACTGTCCTGCACAGCAGATCCTCTGACCTCAAGGGATTGGGCTGAACTGCTGTTCGGTCAGGACCTCCTGTGACTTGTTTAGTGTTCAGTTTTTTTTCTTCCCATAAGACTCTGCAGAGAAAGCAACTGCATTTGGCAGAGGCAGTGAGAGTGATTAAAGATCTACAATACTGCATGTAACATTGCACCGAGGGAGAAGAATACCCCGAGTAACACAAGTCATACTGTTTTAATTTTTCCACATCAAGTGAGTTGTGGCTACAATAAAAAGTAACAATATTTCCCAATCCCTTTTATTTAGAATTTATTAATACCATATAAATAATCAGATGCTGCAAATATTTAAGTCCACCATGAAGCATGACTTTTGTATAAAGGTTAATGCTTGATAACATAGTATATATTAGATGCAGTCCTTTATAACAGCATGTGTTCAGTATTTAGGTAGTAGTTAGGCCCAAGAACATATTTCCAATCAGCATCGTACTATGAGGAATAGAGTTAGAACAGTTTTAGTTATTTCACTTTAGAAATTGTAAGAAGAGAGGGGGTAAGTTTCAAACAACAATTCATAGTCACCATCAGTTTACTAACGTCTGATGAAAATCTGATGTCAGTATGTGGGTGTTTTCTCTAAAAGCCTTAATTTGACTGTTGCTTACATAGTAATAAATGTTTAACGTAAACAAGACTTTAAAAAAATTCTAATTCTTGAACCATGTTCAAGAATGAACTGTCACCATTTATATGTGTTAACTGTTTGCATAGTGCTAATAAATAGGGGGGTTACAAAAAAGACTGTTTACTATGAACATCCCTGGACTGGACATGGCACCACCATGATATTCAGATCAACTTTTGAATAAATGAATGTTTTTTATAATGAATAAGTAAATTATCAATTATCAGTTATTATAGTGTAATCACTTTAAGTCTTTGTGACAAGCCTTTAAAATAAAGGTTCATCACACTGGCTTTACTACAAGTTTGCAAACATAAACTTAGGCTTATGGTTTCACACACACACACACACACACACACACACACACACACACACACACACACACACACACACACACAGTGAAACCGGGGGGAATTCCTTCAATAACACTCAGGCCAAAGCAGACATGGGTGGTCCATGCTTGTCATTATATCCCCGCAGGCAAGAAGACAAACACAAAGTACCCTGGGAAACACAACCTTCCCTGAAGGCAGAGCACCAGAGGTGCTGTCAATCTTGCTAGAGACATGTCATGAATGCTGAGTGAAGCAGAAATCACAAATCATAGTTCAGGTGGCAGAGGAAACTTCACAGAGAAGAAGCTCTGTGGTGAACATGTACTGAGCAGAATAAATCCCTCTGTCACTGAAGAGGAAGTCACGGCATGTTTGTTCTTCCGACAGCCTGGACCCAATCATTTTGGTCTAACTGCAGAGTAATAAATATTAGGTTATGGTGACATGCCATCGCATAGAAATCAATCTCAAAATATTGGATTTGATTTGGTGCCTTGAGCTACCTATGCACGGTTCACACTCAAACCCAAACCGCAGGCCTGATCAAACACAGTGAGCAAACAGACCAGGCTGTTTTCAGGACCTGTGAGTGGGGCTTGTTTATGCTTCCAAAGCACAGGCTACGGGGCAAAGGGCAGGGCCTTTTCTCTCTAAGTGTAGAGATGAATGCATCTGAATGGAGATGAATGGGACATGAAACATAAACAGCTCTTATCTCTCCATTCTGTAACCCTGCAGTGACCTTTTCTCTCTTCCTCGGCTCGCTCACATGACTGTGTTTTCTCTCCTGCTGTGCCTGGCTCTCCCTGTGACCACTGTACACCTTGTTTAGTCAATATATAACACAGAGAATCGACATACTAACACAAAGCACAGATTGTATCTCCGTCCACATTTCAATTTTCCCAGCCTGGAAACTGTTGACACTCCCACTCCTTGTTATTTGCCTGACAGATCTGTGACTCATGTGCGCCGGCCGAATCTAAACCAGCGACTGACTATTGACTGTCTGCACATGATATCAATGTTGTTGACGAAAATGTAATGTTTTTAAAGTATCTCTGCATATTTACCTTTGCAGAATATAGATCCACGTATGTCCATACTAAGACCCATAAACTAAATGTGCATCAATGAGCATACCAGAAAATGTTACACATTAAACAAAAGCCATTCTCATGTTTACCTATTGACTGTTCACACAAAGCTGCGCGGAAGGGAAAATGTCAGCGGAAGCAGCGTGCAGGTGAATCACTGATTACAGCTGAGCGTAGATGAGCTGCTAGCATGCAAGGCCAACAGCTGTGGAGCCTCAGGGAAATCTCAGAAAGGAGGTTACAGATTGTGCAGTCAACCGCAACGAGCAATACACCATCTGATCAGCTCAGGACAATGACTAATAACTGCTGAAACTGTGGGGAACGTGCACAACTTTGTCACCTCAAGATGCTTATGCTTATTTATATGCAGATGTGCAGTTTATTTATATGCTCGAAAGAAGGTGTTAACTGGTACAGATTAAACTATAACATAAATGTAAACTTTAAAGGCTGTCATTTGTTTATTACCTTGCTAAATGCGATTTTAATAAATTACCACTGGAGAGATAGTTTAGGATGTCTCAAAATTCAAAACTCAAAATATCTTATTTCCAAAATTAACATCTGGATATCATAAAAGTATTATTAGTTTATCGTAGTGCCTCTCTGCCTAGACAAATTTTTGTAATAAAATTTTGAAATATAGTGATTTCTGTGAAGTTTGAAATCTTGGTTACATGGCTCTTTTCTTTGATTGTCCAGACATTGGACTACCAATTATTCTTTAATTTTCTCCATGAAATGCAGCATTACCTTCTACAAATTTCAGTGCAGCTTTGAGCTAAATGCTATGCCAGCATGCTAACACGCTGATGTTGAGAAGGTTATCATCTGGCATGTTAGCATGCTGGGTTGA
The DNA here is from genome assembly GCA_016785225.1 of Psettodes erumei. Lineage (NCBI taxonomy): Eukaryota > Metazoa > Chordata > Actinopteri > Pleuronectiformes > Psettodidae > Psettodes > Psettodes erumei. Next base: position 3,847,877 of record JAFBJZ010000781.1, read on the forward strand.
AATAATACTTCATTAGATCAGTTTGTAATGTTGAATCAGTTCACCAGGTGGGCATTTCTTAAACAAATGTACAGATACTCCAAACTTTAACATATCACAAACTATATTAGTTTATCAAGGCATGATCGCAATATACTTTACAAACAGGAATAATATTCAAGATATTTTATCCCAGTGTGCCATTTTCGAGGCAGCCACTAAGATTTAAGATTTAAGAGCTAACATGGTCTGCTGATGTTGTGATTGGAGCCAGCAACGGACCATCTATCTCTATAGAGAAAGAGATTAGAGAGGAATGAAGGACAAGACGTTTGGTGGTGAGAGAGAGGGAGTTGCAGGGTGAGAGCTGTCTTCTTTATCCTGCCAGGGGTCTCCACACATTAAAACCAGATGCACCCAGGCTCCAGAGAAATGACGTGCATTAAGGATTGAACTTTGAGATCTGGATGGCATATTTAGAATCTGCCGGGCTCATCCATCATTAAGTCAAAGCATGCTCATAACTGTTTTTCAAGCAGGCCAGAGGGAACAGAGCAGAGGTACATGGGTCACCTGAGTACACTGAATAAGTGGCTAGTGTTTACGTGTACGCTGTGCGAAAAGCAAACTGGAGAATGGTCACCTATCTGCGAGATGGAGAAGATTTGCGGCTGGGAATCTGAAGAAGAGCGTTGTGTGTGGAAACCACAGTGACGTCCCCGTCAGCTTAAAACAACCTCCCTGCCAGAACCGGCCTCTGTGATTTGTTTACACTGAGAGTCATTCCAGACAGCACGTGCACACACTGACGTGCACGGCTCACTGCACACCTTGCACTGCAAACACAGACTTGAAAACTTGCTTATGGAGGCGAGATGAGTGTACTTGTTTCTTTCTGTCTGTCTTTCTGTCTCACTCTCTTGCATGCAAACAAACACACACCCACCCACTCACACACACACACACACGCATAGGCACCTGTATTAGCCCCCCTCTTTTCCAGAACCAGTTCGCACAGCTGGCTTGGCAACGTTATGTGAATGTGGTGAGACCGAGCCAGAGAGTTTTGCAGATCAAGAATGTGTGTGTCTGGCCTTCTTCATATTTCTGTGAATGTGCACAAGGGATTTTTTTTGTATCTGCATACATTTTTGCATCTGTATCCTTATCCTTTTGTATCCTTGTGTGTGTGTTTGTGTGCGTACATGTGTTTTGCAAGATGTAAGTGAATGCCCTGTGAGGGGGAAGGAAGGATGATGGAGCACTAAAAAATGAATCATCAGCCAACGGTTTGGCTGTCCTCCCCCATCTGTGTCTGTCTCAAAGCCTCCTGGGATATCAAAGCTCTCAGGAATATAGGCCTGATTGCAGAACTCTTCAGTCAACTCCCACATAATGGGGGTGGCTGCTTGGCTATGGTAAGGTGTCTGTTCTGTAATGTTCCACATTTACCATCCATAATGAAAAGGTCATAGTTTTGATATACAGTGTCAAAGTAACTTTTCTGAATGATAGAGAAGGTATTCAGAAAGCCATCCCCAAAATTAATGATCATATTTTTTTTAAAAGAAAATTTCATCTCCCTGAATCTGTGATTAATGCGCATACATGGAGAAAAATACTAAGGGAGCCTTATTGAAATAGGTATTTGTTTTTTCTAGGGGGTTTTATAAGAAATTGTGGCCAGCTTAGTAGTACTTGTGATGGCACAGTGAACATGTGTCTGACAAATAATAGGGCAGTGCACCCAACATACAAGAAAGCATATGTTGTTGCTTACTGCTCAGGATATCTATTCACACTGATAGTTTTGGATTTATTTGTCCACATATTAAGTTGTCCATTTTTAAGATTTCAGTCTTCACCCCAGTGCAGTGGTATTGAATAGAATTTCATTTGTGGTGCTTTCAGTATTGAAAAATATTTAGAAAATTTAGAAATTTAGAAAAAGATGTCTTTCCAGTGTTGATTGGTCCAGATTATCTATAGAACATGTTGCCAATACCCTTTAAAGATGATTTCTTTCACAGTCTTACTTAAGTATTCAGGTAAAGCTTAAGTTTTTGGATGCATAATTACCCTCTAATGTATCCATTAGAGTATTAATAAGAACCAAAGCAACCTGAGTTTTACTATGTGTAAATTGTCAGAAAGGGAGTCCAGCATGCTCACTCAGGCCATTTTTAGGCCTCTCCGGGTTCTGGTTTGCAATTGAGCAACTCTTCCCATTGGCATGGTCACAGACATGCCTACACCCACAAACACACTCATCATCTGTGTCCCAGTATTTTACGGCTAATCTGTACCAGATCTCCGCACTAATCCCTTGAATGCCTGTGGATCAACATGATGGGCTCTTTAAGATGTCTATGATGACACAAAAACACACCTGACGTGGAGAGTGCCAGTAAAACTCCCAGTGCCGCTCCACGGCTTCCTGCTGGGGCTTCCAAACAATAACACAGAGGAGGGGAAACAATTCTCAGCAAACAAGATTACAGCTGCACAAGCTCAACGGGCATGCCATAAGTACATCCTCCAGACAACAAAGGCAAACACAGACTTATCTTAGTTGTTTTTTTAATGAGAACTGAAAAAAAACGAAAACGTCTTGTACGATTTCCTGGCAATCTGTGGTAATCACCATGGAGAACTGCTGGACCATCAAAGATACAATCAACCACTTAAGGTACACAGTCAGCTCTGTGCAACTCTGCACTGGCTCTTATTTATGCTCTGATTTCCCTTTTGGCAAGGCTGCTGTTGGTAAGAGTAATTGTAAGAATAGAGAGTGCAGACATCATGTGGAGGGAACCCTCAACAAGGGTTCAATTCTTTCTCCTCTTCTTGCTGTGATGACTGCTATCTGCTTATTTGTTCAGGTCTGCTTTCTCTACTTTGTGTGTGTGTGTGTGTGTGTGTGTGTGTGTGTGTGGGGGGGGGGCATACACTCATTCATTAGGCGCACAGCGTTCCCACCCACTCAACCCAATACAGTGTACACTATGGTTTCAAGCATAAACACATAGACACACACATGTTCTTAGCTTTAATCAGTGCGGTTATCCTGCTCATTTGTGATGATTTATCATCACCAGATAAGAAAAACATTAACATAAATAATGTAGATGTTAATTAACGTGATACTAATATTCATCATTATGCAGATGATAGTGTGTAGATTGTATATAAACACTACCACTGTAATGTTTTGCTGTCTCATCTCATTCTCTTATAATTTAATTTTAATTTAGTAAACTAAATAATAAATGATTGAAAATGAATAGTGATGGATTATATTATTATTGCTTTTTGTTGTTATTGTTATTATTGTCTGTCAGATAATTATGAATGAATATGTAATCATTTATTACAACTAAAGATAGTATATTCGTGATTAATCGCAAATAGCTTTACTGCTTTAATATAACTTGCTCCTGGGCATAGTGATGTATGTTTGATTGCCACTTATCACATTTAACAATGAGTTCTTAACTAGTAATTATGATCGTTGATCTTAACAAATCAGCAGGTAGGGATTTTGATGACTCGCTCAAGGGCATTTCATGAATACCCCCAGCAAAACTGTATTGTGCTGCAGGAGCGAGGAGGACGTGCTCGCCCCTGTCGGTTTTACATGGAAGTGATCCAGATCATGGGGACTGGACTGGATCCAGGTGAAAAAAAAGCCTGGCAGGATCATTAAGAGGGAGCTCTCCGCTGGAGAGCGCACACATACACAGTCACTAACACAATCGCACAGTCAGAGTAGAGCAAAGCGGAGGAGCCCTCATTCACACCAGCGTTTGGTCGACTTTCTGTTTGACTGCGTTTTAGTTTACTTTGGAAGAATTAAGTACAGTCAATACTAACTTTTGTGTGGAGTTGGAAAGTTTGAAGATTTTTTAAAGTTTTGGTTCGTTTTTTTCACGCCTATCTTAAAGGTGGATACTTCACGACGCTCAGGTACAGTAAAGTTTGAGGAGAAATAAATGCTGAATAGATAACACATTGTAGGTATTTGTCCAAAGTCGGTGTGCGGGCAATGGTTAAATGCAATTTGCTGACTCCCCCCCTCCCCTCTTTCCTTGCAGAAGTCATCTTGAGAAAGTTCTTCCAGGACTGTTTCTTTCTGACGCAGGAGCGTGCAGCTCGGACCGCTCCAAGGAAAAAAAATTGTCAGTGCGACTTCGTCTGGAGTGTGTGTGGGGTTTTTTTTTATTGAGCCGTCCCAGAAATGGTGGGGCACCTACACTTACAAGAGATGGATGATAGCCTGAAAGGAAAGAACCGGGAAGGACTGCTCGACAGTCCGGATTCGGGATTGCCCCCCAGTCCAAGTCCGCCCTTCTGCTCCCTTTCTCCGGGTCTGATCGAGTCGCGCTCCAGCAGCTGCACGACGCCCGTCGAAAGTCATCATGGATATTATAAAAAGGAAAGCAGAGAAGGCAAACTGGTAAGGAACATCGCGCTGCATTTACTTCATAGTTTCAAACAATTTTGTAATCAAATCCTTCAGGTCTGTTCTGTGTCCAAAATTATTGGACTGTCAGTCATCTCATTGACACACTGAGTTAAAGACCCCATGGCCAAATAATAACGCTGCTGTGAGAGACACTGTAAATCTGAGAGCCTTTTAATGTTTGGCCAGAAGCAGATTTCACTTAAGTCCCACTCACCCAACATCTGGAAGCTCTCGCTCTCTCTCTGACGGGAATTCGTTGGTTGCAAACTTCTGATGTTGCACTTACAATGAAGATGCCACTGACCCTCTATAATCGAGTAAAATGTCTTTTTCACTTCGGTGTATCATCTGGGCCCTAACTATGTGGTGTCATAAGGGTCAGTGAGTTCATAAGGCCCAGCTGGTTTCCAAAGGGAGGTCCAGAAACTCTCAGGGGTCCTTGCCAGGATCCCAGGGTTTCCCAGCAAGATGACAGAAAGTTTTATTGCTTCTGCTACTTTTTACTTCACCCAGTAGCATGAATCTGAGTCAGGTTGTGTAGAAAAAGCAAGACTATAGTGTGATCAGGTTTCTTTCTCCCCACCTACTGGATGGAAAGACAGTAAACATGTTATCACATGTTCTTAAGACAGTTTTATTGATCTGCAAATGGGGGATTGATATGACAAAGTTTGGATTATGCTTCTTGGAGGTCTGTCATAGAGCTGAAAAATGATCATCAGTGGGACTTTTAAAATGATAGGTCAGGCTCTTAGCTCTACAAACCTTGAAAAAGTAATCAGGAGCAAGATTGTGTCCTCTGCTGAAACCATGACCAGTATTTTTGCCCAAACTTTTTGCTTGTGACCCATCGCAAGCAATTTCACCAGTGTCTTTCCTTTGATTAACTTTTAGCATCCTTCTCTGGTAAAACTCTCCAGTATTTCATAATCAAAACCAATAATTCAAAATTTAAATTTTTTTTTTTTCGGCTTAGTCATCTTTTGACCTCTAGGGTTTATCACAGCAAACCCTTGGGGGAGGGGCCTCAACCCCCAATTTGTAAATCACTGTATCAGATAATTATCATATGCATGGGATCTTCAGTATTTGCATTCCATAATTGTGAGCCTGGTTCCATTACCTTGATACTAAAGTGCTGAAGCCTGAAGGTCACGTGATGACTAACTTCTGTCAATATTTCTTTGGTTTGTGCTACCTGGATGACCTTCTTGTATTCTGTAAACTGGTAACTGAGATATATTAAAATAAAGTTGCAGAGAGAACACTGTCAAATTTATTAATATAAGCCTCAAAATGAATGATTGCTTAAAGCTACAAAACACATCAGCATCTGGGGAAGCCAGGTCTTGCTGTGCATGTTCATTGTGTGGATGGGGGAGTAAGAGAAACAGTAAAGTTCCGATTCATTTGTTGTGTTTATGTAGCCTCAGTATTCATCGGAGATCATCCACTTGGGTCCCAACAATATGATTAGCTATCATCCTCAAACAATTTAAGATGATAGCTAACAACAGTGCTAAGGCAATATTACTACTTTTTAGTACATTCTGGAAAAAAATAACATGATGCTTTAAAATGTGTTCCATGGAAAGTAAGATTAATGGTAATTAATTCTTTTTCTCCTCCCTTTGAGGACATCTGCATTTTAGTGACACATCCTACAGTGACTTGTGAGTCACACATGACAAGACAGATTTGACTGAAAATCATTTTCAGGTCACTCCCAGTTTCAAGAGTCTTAAGAACATGTCTGCACAGGTCAGGGTGGTTAATAAAGTGTCTGAAGTAGGCCTCAGAAATGCAGCGCTGCATCCTACAAGTTCCATGACATTGGTTTTCTGTGTCCCGAGACAGAAAGAGGTCCTCTAATTTTGAAATTAGTAGGGCTCCTCTGTTTTGTGGTTTCCCTTTTAAAGATCGTTCTTGATAGAGGCTGCCTCTGCTTGTGTTTCTAATCCTGTCCTGTTTAAGGGAAAAAAATCAAATCTTTAGATCAGAAAAGCTTTGTGTGCTGTAAGAGAACACAACTAGTAGCAAGATGAGGGAGAGGCATACGTGTGCTCAGTTTTTTCCCTTTCCAAATCTATTTTTGTGTTGTTTTTGTGTGCCACCTAAGAACAATCCTCAAACTCTATTTTGAGGTGCAGGGGCTTGTTAGAGTGGCTGGAGGCCATTACATAAGTGTTTGATGACCTCTCACTTCTAAATTAGACCTGGATAAAAACTCAGATGGCCTGTCTGTTTTCAAACTTGGTTCAAATTTATGCAGATGCAGTATAATTAATCTTATCCTTGCATTTCTTAACATGTGAACAGATTTATAAGAGGTACTAGATGCACCAAAAATGTTAGTGTGGTTATACGATCTTAAATGTTTCAGTGCTGGATAATGTTACGTACACATCCAGTTCAAGGAGGTAGCTCAGCTGTTGGTGGATTGAACAGGAGGACAGATCACATGACTTCTTCTGAAGTGTGAGCTACTGATGCTGTCATATTATATATAATATGAAATAGTATATACATGCAAACACAGTCAGGGGCTTCACTTCGCCAAACACCAGCAGTCAGAAATGTGTGTTTGAGTTGGCGTTTCTCTCAGCAGCTCTGCATTGTGCATTGTACATTGTGTGGGCTGCTCAGCTGCAGACTATTTTTCCTGGGCAGAAACGTGCTTCCAGGGGGGTTTATGCTTTGTGTGCATACTGGGGGATCCACTGCCTGAAGGTGACCTACCCTTCATTCACGAGTGTTTGCTTTACAGATGTTGCCAGAACACACAGTGGAGAAATACCTGGGATGCTCTCCATGCCGGAGCAGCAGAGAACGATCACATTCTTGCAAAGTGTTTCCAGGTCACATGAAGTGCCAGCAGTAGAAAATGAAGAGCCTGCATGTGAACTGTTTTTTTCAGTCTTGCGTGGCAAAGCTAGCAGTTGTGCAAGTCCAGCCCCACCATTCAGGTAGTGCATGGTGATGATCGTAGGCTGTAGGTAAGATGAGCTTCAAACAGCAATCTGCTGTGTCCTTGGACTGTTCTGGCTCGTCCCCTGTCGTGGTATGTGCGCTTCACAGTGGCCAAACCACAGCATGTGACAGCCTCCCCAGTGTAATGTGAGAGGTGCCGGAGTTGTGGTCAGGGTACCATTTGATTCAGATTGAAGTGTTTGGAGAAAGAAAATGGTCAGTCACAACCTCGCCTCGCAGTGTATGCCAGTATTTTGGTTTCTGATTGGTTCAGCTCTGTTTGTCCCTGTATAGATCTGGGGGGACGGTCTGAAAGGCCAGGGGTCAATACACAAACAGACCTGCATGGTATATACAGTTAGCTGAGTCCAATGTGCATACATTATCTGACATGACACTGTCAGAAACTGTCAGACACTCATCTCAGGTTCATAACAGATATTATAAATAAATCCCATGAAAACGTATTGGGTCAAATCCCTTTGATTCTGATACAACTTTAAGTACAGTATGTGTTTATCGTTCTCATTATTGGTTTATTGGAGCAGGAACTCTTTAGTGCTGAAACAATTGGTTGCAACAAATTATTGAATGTAAAGAAAGTTAATCTGCAATTGTAATGATAATGAATATTCAATTAATTGTTTGTTTAAGCAATAGCAATGTAAAACTATTGTTTTAGGGGGGTTTTCAAAAAACATTTGGTCATATTAAACAACCCATCTGAAGATGTCAACCTGGGCTTTAGGATATGGTGATGGGAATTTTTGTCTGTTTTTCATATTTCATAAACCAAACAATTCATTGATTGACATAGGAAATTATCTGCAGATTAAATGATGATGAAAAACATCTGATAGTCATCTACATACTAACTGCAGCCATTTACACATCAGACAGTGTCTGTGTGTTTGTGTATATGAATGTGTGTGTCAGTGTGGGGTAAACAGCTGAACAGCTCTGATGGCTTAATGGTGGTGAGGATGAGATGGACGATTGGAAGAGATAGAGCGAGGTTATCATACATGCATGCTTGAGAAATTGACTCTTAACAACGTAACAAAGACGAAATCCTGGTTACCCATTTCAAGCAGCATCCTTACCACATGCTGCTCAGTTCTTGCAAGTGGATTTCCCATTACATTAACTACAGTACATCTGTAAGCAGATTTTCAGTCTTACACACACAAACGCACACACACACACACACACAGGCATAGTCTTGGTCACACATGTCTGGCCAGCCTGAACTGCAGTGAGTGGTTGTGAGAAAAAGATTTGCCACCTAAACTTCATTTGGCTCAACCAACACGGTGTAATTATCTGAGTAAAAATTAAGGTGTTGCCCTAACTGTTGTATTTCTTGTCTTCATGGTGTACTAGAAATAGTCACGCCATCGACAAGGCAAGTTCTCATGAGGGAGCATTGGGGAGTGTGTTTTTAATTTGGGTTTGCTGGCTCTGCTTAAGCCCCCAACCATGCCAATTCAATGGGATTTTTTTTTACTGGAATTCCTTGAATGGATAAGTTGGCAGGCAAAGCACAACCAGTTCAGCAGTTCATGGATGTTTTTGTGAGATTGTGACTCATGTGTGTCTTCTGCACAGCTGCCCTACCTGCTGCTGAACTCCACCGGAACAGACCCAAAGACTCGCATGTACCCCGTTTTCTTTGGAGAAAGCATCGAGGTCAACCCCAAACCAGAGCAAGAAATCAAGTAAGGCAACACTGACTAATACAGACATAGTAGTGGTTACAATATGGAGTTTAGTTAACTCATTTTGATCAATGTTTTCTTTTCAACACTGCCACCTAGTGACCAGTTTCAGACGTGTTTCCAAAGAGTTGTAAATTTCTCCTCTTCAGGTGCAACTCTGAGGTCAAGTATGACTCTGACAAGCATTACCAGGACCGGGTTTACTGTGCCCCTATTCCCACGGCCACCTCCTTCAGCGAGACAGTGGTTGCGGTCCAGAATTGCACTTGGAGGAGCTACAAGTCCCAGGTGTACCTGGAGCCACGGCAGAGGCCCATCAGCTACCAGAGTACCACCATTATCTACCCAAAACACGCCAAGAACACTTACCGCACCACACTCAACTACAAGGCCACGGGCTCCCACCGCTGGTTTGTCTCCACAGTGCAGCTGGAGTCGAGTGAGGATACTAGTCCCTGTATCATCTACACAGAAGACCTGTAGAACCCAGACTAAGCCAGACTGCACAGGGAGAGGGCTACCAGGCGATCATCAGTTTTTTTGTTTTGAGTTTTTTTGGAGGATGAGGCCAACTTTGAAAGGCAAATACTTCAAGCAATATGCAGAGCCCCTAAAAACCCTGCTCTGGCCATCTTTACTCGCCGTGGAGGAAACTCTGGGAACCCTTTACCTGAGTGTATTTAGACTTTCTACTGATCTAGTCCTTAAAAAGGGAGTTGGTTTTCTGGCAGTTTAAAGCTGCAATTGAGTTGTTAATGTCTTATTTAATACAAGAACTGACAAATTGGTGGCCTTTGTTGTGCTTCAGGTTGCATAGTAACCTCAGTGAAGGTAACTGTCAGGTTGTGGATGTCTCTGTATGTAGGGGAAAGTCGAGATGACACGTGTCATGGGAGCTTATGCAAACCCCGTCACACCAATGCAAAGCTTTCTAAAATGGGTTTATTGCACTTATTTTCTATAGATGGCAGTCCTCTCCGTGGACTTGGCATTGCAGGGGGAGAATTTCAGTACTGCATTTGAAAAATTGGACCAAAGATAGTTCTCTCTTTGTAATAACTCCACACTATGACACACCACTTGCTTTTATTTAAATTAACACACATTGAAACAGCTTGTCTATTTTGTTCAAGCATTCAGCAAAAGTAAACAGCACATTTACCAGAACCACAGTGGTTTGTTGAGTCGAGAATGAAGTCTGATTAAAAGAAGGATCACAAATCAAACAGCTAACGATTGCTTGGAGCATATTTGAAAAGGGAGGTATTAAAAGCCTATGGACATCTGGTCTCAAAAAATAATCTCCCTACAACATTAATATTCAACCATGTTGGATTACTGCAGTTTGGGTTTTAACAGCTGTTAAACTGGACTTAATTTGTATACTTGGTTAAGATAATGTCAGTTAGGGTTCCTGTATGGTCTTTAGGAGGTGGTGAAGGGCTGCAAAGCACAACTGGTCTTGTTTGGGGGAAAAACATCCTTATGCTAGAAATTGTATTTATTAACAGTTTAATGCTTAAAATCTGGGTTGATCTGCTTCATTAGTGTAGGATCACATCATCACTTACAAGAACATTGATCACACACATGGACTTTGAGAATGGTGGCAATCAATGTATAATTTACTTTTTTTTAAAATCAGCAAAACACTTTGTTTTTAACCAGCTTTGGTACTACATGGTGGAATTTGTCAAACAATAAAGTGCCAAAACATCAGACAATCAGAGGGAAGCAACAATTCTCTTTCACAATTCCTAGTATGGAACAGTCATACTGACAAACTATACTAAGTCCCAATCCTAGTCCTCAAAATGTTAGATTTTATATTTCCAACTGCAGCTGCTACTCGACATAGGGCTGTTTCAAGTGTCTCTCAAAATATTGCATATTTTATTTCCATTAAATTGGATTAAATCATCCCAAGTATCCCAAGTGTAACCATTTTACATACTACCTGTTTTACGCTTCACTTTAAACAATCTAAAGGCATGGTGGCAGGTGCTGGGTATACATATTTAATAACAACCCTTCTCTACATAAGAACTAGCTTGTTTGATGCAACACCTTTTAATATAGTGATATATCCAGTAATGGAATTTACAAATAGCTGGAGCAGCTGAGTGTTTCAATTTGTTTTCAGATATCAGCATATTGTCAGATTGTGTAGTTTCTTATCCAAGGTAATTGAAAAGTTTGAAACCCTTCTCTTTTTGTAAAAAGTCGAGCAGTGAAACCATATTAGATTTTCCTGTTTAAGATGTAAGATAGATTTTTGATGATGTTTTCATGACTTCTTTATGTGTCTGTTAATATTTAGATTACTGAACATAGCAAGTATTGAAACTTCAGACCTTACCTCAGATTTTCGTAGGTGTCCGTAGTATTTCATTGCCAGCGTGTATTCCTGATTTTCCATTGAGGTCTGAGCTTGTGATCTTATTTTATTTCATAGTTTGAATTACCCTCCAGGTATGTGTGGAATAGAAAGGAGATGGAGGGCACGAAGCTGAGGTTGTGCGTCAGTACTGTAAGATAGGTACTGGGTTTTAATAAGGGAACAGTAAGTAAGCACTATAAAGAACAAGACAACAGGAGTAAAGTCAGATTTGCTCATTCAAAAGGAAAACTATAGATGAGATGAGGAAATTGTTCTGTAGATGACTTTTTATATAGAACAATAAACTTCCTGTCAGAACGGTGGAGAGCTTTGCTATGTGTTGATGGTTTGTGAAATGTCAGAGAATGATGGAACAGAGTTGGTGGATGTCATGTCAAACACGTTGGTTGTTTCATGAGGAACTTTTGTGTTTCCGAACACTTGATTTTGTCACTGTAAAATATTTTCCTGTTGTATATGTGGCATCGAGGCACTTCATAATTCTCTTTATATTTTTGTACGTCAATCATTGTTCCTGTTCTGATTGAGGAATATAATTTAAAAGATGTATATCCCAAGTGAATAAAAAAAGAAAGTCCCAAACCCTAATTCTCTTGCTTTGAGTGCATTTGTTGCTTAGTGTTGATCAAAGGATACAGAAACAGCAAGTCCCTCACAACAACGGACTCAGATGGAATTAGTGTTTTGGTGTTGATTATCATGTTTGTAGCCTCTATTAAAGGTAAAGAACCCACACTCCACCCCTTCAAAACTACAGAACTACTGTATTATTTTGTACTTCACAGGAAAGACGGTTGCTAAAAATGATAAAGTTATACCTTTTGTGTGACAGTAGGTGTCACTGTAGTACCTGGGGCGGGGAGGGGAACCCGGCAGATTAAAACGTGACTGTTCCCACGTCGATGTTTTTCTGTATTTTGGTGCTGAGACATTCATTTTGATGCTGACGCGCTCTCTGCAGGTTGTTTAAGCGTCTGACTGACTGCTGTGCGGAGTTTGGAAGCAGTGTGCGTCAGTGTGTGTCGTCTGTGCCACCACGCGCTTGAAACGACCGCGAAGCGCCAGGAAACGACGTAACCTGTGTGTGTAACAGTAACGGCACTTCATGTAACGTCGAAGCACTCATTCCTTTTGTTACAGCTTAACGTGCATCACTGTGAAAGTGTTTGAGGTCTGCGGCGCCGTACCGCATTTCAGCTAATAGCAGCCGCCAGGTGCTATGAGTCATGTTGTTACTATGCATGTATTGCACTTATGAGACATTTAATTCACCAGCTGAACAAACGATTTTTCTGTAAAGGCAGTAGATACCAGACTGCTTATGACTTGAATTTAAAATAGATAAATTTATATAATTTGAATGTATGAAGGAAACTTTTACTTCCTTGACAGAAGAGTGTGTGTGTGTGTGTGTGTGTGTGTGTGTGTTTTTGTTTGTTTGTTATGGCTTTTGTTTGGGGGGTTTTCTGTCGAGGAAAAACAAGAGCCAATACCATTAAAGTAGAATAAGACATACATCTTTAGGTTCTGTCCTTTGTCGTCTTCCTAACTTCATTTTTTTCCCCAGTCACACACCCACACTCCTGCGTCGTCTTTCTCCGTTATCACATCAAGAAGCACTGGGAAACCTGACGAAGGTCAGCGGGTTGTTTTAAGTCGACTTACAGAAATAATGACTCTGATTTCTTACCCGATCTTATCTTGTTCCTCAACAGGAGGCTTTGGCAAGAAAACGTCTATATTTAGTTTTATCAGCTGCCTTGCTGCAGTGTTTTCACGTTTCACCACTTTATTGTACATACATATTATACCAGACGTTTGTCAGTCAAATACTGAGGTGGATCTTAATTTAAATTGCTCACAGCTTTGAAAACAGTAAATCTGACTGACACACGACCTGTGGAGATCTTGTTTTGCTCATTCGGCTCTCGATCAGTTTCCATTTGGACTACTTTATACAGACTGGATTGGATTGGATTTATTCTGAAGAAAAAGTGCCTACAGATCTCAATACAATTTTTGTATTGAATTTTATTCATGAAAGATTATGTTCTCCAAGTGTTTATCTTATCTACACTATCAAGTATGAGATTTATTTCTTCTTCGGGCCCGGAATGGAGACTTTTTAGGACATTTAGTCTAAAATAACATCAAAAATAAACTTTAGAAAAATAAAAGAAGTAAGTGAATTGAACTCTCTCTGCATGTCATCACCTATGAGTCACAGAAATATTAGTTGGGTGACTAACAGGAGCTACAAGTGTATGTTAATTACATTTTCAACTAAACATGCTTCGCAAAGAATTTTATTTTATATTTCTGTAGAAGAACTTATTCACTGACCGACAAACTGTGTCACTTGTAACATACAGTTGTATGGTCCCCCCTCCGCAGCAGGTTCCAGCCTTCCTGTCGGCTCTTCCCATCTTTGCATCTGTCCTGAACAGACTGTTCTGCCATCTAGTGGTCATCAATCTATACTGCGTCATTACCGGTTTAACGTTGTCGATTGCTGCAATGATGATGACGATAAAGATTAATTGTTTTTGCCAATAAGTTTTGATTTAATTTGAAGTCTTTGCTTTGATGGATCAGTTGTTTTAACTGGAGTAACATCAGTTAACAATATTATAATTACAAGTGTATCTCAATAAATTAGAATATGATCGAAAAGTTAAATTATTTCAGTAATTCAATTAAAAAAGTTGAAAAAAATGAGTATTATATACACACACAGTGAGATATATTTCAAGGGGTTTATTTCTTTCAATTTTGATGATTATGGCTTTACAGCTAATGAAAACCCCAAATTCAGTATCTCAGAAAATAGAATATTACATAAGAGGATTTTCAAAACAGAAATGTTGGCCTGATGAAAAATATTTCCACATACAGTGTACAGGTATGCACTCAATACTTGGTAGGGGTTCCTTTTTGCATGAATTTCTGCATCACTGTGGTGTGGCATGGCATTTCTTTGAGTTTTTATGACATACTATACTATGGCCATTTTTGCATGTCTAACACATTTGTAGTGTGTATGAACCACTATTTTTTGGCGTTTTTATGCTTTTTTTTACATTTTGTTTTGCTATCTTTCTTTGTTTTTCTTTTGGCATTTATTGTTTTATCCTATGAAGGGGTTTATGAAACACAATATGTAAATGTGTTTTGGCATAATTAAGAAAATATTAGTTTTTTTAAACTTTTTTTTTACTATGCTATGCTATTTTTTTTTTTTTTTTTTTTTTTTTACAGATGAACACATTTTATCCCACAGATAAAATAGTATTTTTGATGTTTTCGGCCATGTTTGAAAAAAAACTAATTTTTTGACATTTTTAATATTTTTGACATACACATACATACTATCTTTGATGTTTGATGTTTTTGGCATTTTTTCAACAAATGTTCTTCTGACATTTTTAACTTTTTTCGACATACTACATGATGACATTTTCATGACATTTAAAATATACATTTTTGAGATGTTTTAACACATTTCATACAATGACCTGTGTATGAACCACTATTCTGTGATGTTTTTGGGGGCTTTTATGGCATTTTTTTCACACCGAGCTACCTATACCTTGTTAACATGATTACACATCATCCATGGGATGACTTACTTAACTATCACATTTGCCCACCTGACAGTTTTTTCCCTTATCACTTGTGCATCGGCAACTGTACAGTCCCATAATGCATTCACAGAGCCATATCACATACATTTTTTTCTTGTCTCACAATGGGGGAAGAATCGTTGCAAATACTCCTGAATCCAGATGATGACCCAGAGCACTCCTCAAAGTTAATGGTTTCTAAGCAAAAGCCACCTCTGTTAAAAAAATCCCTCCATTACTTTTTGCATGATCCTGCTAACAAAGAGAAAGACAGAACAAAAAAAACATAACTTCCTTGGCAGAAGTAATAATGTGACTCTGAGACCATGAATGGCAATAAGCTTTTTATTTAAACATTAAGGCAGTGTCTTTTTGTTTTTAATTTTTACACTGCTATCCACAAAGCTTGCTGGTGGGCATGTAGAATTTAACCATGTGAATATTTTTTATTTTTATTTTTTTTTTGCAATACCAACCTTGAAGCAAGCCACATAAATATTTACATCTCTTCAGTTTTATATACAATCCTTGCTATTATACAGTGGGTTATAATAAAAAAAATCATTATGCACAAAAATTGTTGAACAATATACTGTTTATGTCGACCCCCCCCACCCACTCTTGGACAGTCCAGGGAATACCAGATATCAACTTTGTCTTTTTAGGTTTGAATGATCATTTTGATTTAGAATAAAAAAGGTGTGAACACAGAAACTGTAAGGACAAAAACAAAATGGATGTATGTTAAGTGATTTCAGTTTATACTTTAAAAAAAAACCCAACCTATTAGTCTGCCATTAGTTTAGGGAACAGCTGGATATGGCTTAGTCTGTTTATGGTCACATTCTTAAATTTCATCAGTGAATAAATGATAAACACCTAGAGACCACTGTACAAAGCCTGGCTGTATTTTTGCTTTGCCTGACGAAATTACAAACCCTCCATCAGTCTGGATAGAAACCAAATCAGAGCTGAAACATGGCTGAGATGAGATTTCTGTATGTAAGTAGGATGGAGGGGGGAGAGGAGGTAGTCCTATAACAGTCATCATGTTTGTGTTGTGACGATCCACTATGACAAAAATAACTAGAGATACAGGCGAGTCTTTCTAAGTTACTAAATAAGCTTTCTGCCATCGCTTCAGAGTGTTCAGTCGGGGACAAAGTCACAACATTTACAGAGAGGGCAACCTTTAAAAATACTGCAATTAAAATGTGAAAACATGTAAACTAATGTTAAGAAAAACTACCAGAATGCTTTCCAGTGCCTCTCCCCTCAACATCCTCTAACCCGTACAGACACAGGAAGTACACAGTGAAGCACACCTGTACGTGTTGTCGCTCTCGTAGCGGAGAAAACATTTGATGCGGGCCCAGGTAAGCTGTTCTGTGATACAGCCCAGTCATGTTTAGATGATAACTCCAATGAAATGGTTAAAAGCTAAGGCTGTGATGGATTTGGAGGACAAGAAAAGATGCAACACACACACACACACACAAAGAAAAATCTAAATTTTAAAAAAAGGACGTTTCATTTGCTTTTTTGTTTTCAGATTTCCCTGCATGGACAGTATAATCCCTGGCAATGGGGGCTAAAAGAAAATTGTGCGTCACTTGGAAACTTCGGTACTGTATATGTAAAATAAATGGCACTTAACACTAGGAATATCTCATACCTGTACAAAATCTGCCTGGATGAGGAGTTGAGTCTCGGGTCCACCACTAGGCAGTAAAAAGTCAGACCGTCAAAACAGCCCCGAGACGGGTTTCTAGCAGGCCGGCTGAGGCCGACGCTGCCACAGACCAAGGGGGTCATAGAGAGATGGCTTTGTTTTTTTCACCTCTTCATTGCAAGCAAACTCCAAGCGATGCTGAGGAACTTGCCTTGAAGCAGCTTCTAAGTCAGTCGGCGCCTGCTCGAAGCGGCTGATTCGTCGTTCACTAAAATGTGATTGTCGCTTTGAGTGTGGGAGCGCTGAGAGTGTATCGGTGGCGAGACCAAAACCAACAGGTCGGTGTTTGAGGGTAGCGCCACAGTGGGATTTCTATGCTGTTCTTGGGTCCGTTTTTCAACTGCCTCAGGAAACACAGATTCTTAAAAATGCCATTGTGAACAGACTGACAGCTAAGTGCTTAATATCCAAAAAACGGTTTCAACAAACACAGACATGGTTAATATAAAAACTGTGAGAAAGTGTCACTTCTCTCGGTGCCATCTATCTGGCAAATAATCTCTTCCCACTTGGATGCCTGAAGTCAGCAGGCCTTCACTGTTCTCCAGGACCCTCCCAAATATATGATGACATCAGCAATGAACCACATGTTTACCCTGTAAACCAATGATATGACCCCCCCCCCCCACCCCCACCCCCAAAAACACATAACAATCACTGACCCCGTCCCCCCCAAAAAGATACATCATTGCAGATGAGACAACAAATGACACCAGCAAAAGTTCACCATCGAAATGTACTAAAAGGTCTCAGCTCACGTTCCAAACACAGGACTTGACTGAATTTAAAGGAGAAAAAGAAAGAGCCGAAACAAGGAAAAACAGGATGTCGATTTCTCTTCCCGTCCTCTTGCACATGCTCTTGTAGTGGTAGCAGTGCACGGGCCGCCTGTGCTCGGAGTTTACCGTGAAGAAACGAGAGGGTCCTTGCTGCTCTCAGGTCAGATCTGCGGTCAAAATCTGTCTCTAGAACAGCCTTCATCAGGCTCCTGACCAGTCCAGCGACGCGACCTCGCACCTTCCACACAAGTGTCAGACATTAAGTCAATGTGTCTATATTGATAAGGCCAGTGAGGAAAAGTAGCAAAGTTTAAAATGAAAAAGAAAAAAAAAAAAGTGATTTGTCCTTTAGAGTAGTCCTGGAGTGAATGCGTAACACCTAAGCGCAAACATACACACACACACACCCACACACACAGAGCAGCAGTGTTCCAGCTCATTGGTGCTTGGTGTCTCAGGTGTATGTAAAGATGACGCGATCCTTGCTCGAGGACTGGTAGAGGAAATGCAGAGTGGAATGGTGTGGGTAGATTCGCAGATGCCTCGGCAGGTGTGTTTGTGTTTGTGTGTGTGTGTGTGTGTGTGTGTGTGTGTGTGTGTGTGTGTGTGTGCAGCTGCAGCAGCATGGAGGTGGTTGGCTGTCAGCGGGGTCCTGTTGTACAACGGCATCTTGGGTCACTCGCTGTCAGACAGGGTCTCGTATTGAGACACGAGCAGGGGCTTGGGCTCCTCCTCCCAGGAGCGGCCCTGTCCGGGTCCCGGCGGGCCCTGGCCCCCGGGCTGGCCGGAGGAGGGGGAGGGAGCGGACACGGTCCCGCTGGGGAAACGCATTATCAACGGGTTACACGGGAAGGGAGTCGGAGCTGAACCTGCGGAAAGCAGAGAGAGCGAGTTGGTATGAGGCGTTCCAAGACATTTTATCCTGTTCCAGAAAACCACTGGAGCAAATCAGTTCACAGGAAATCGATGAGTCAAAAAAAAAAAAAAAAAAGAGGGCGTATACCTGTGGATGAGGGTCGGTCCTCCCACACGCGGTTGGTGAGGGGAGTTCGTCTGTTGCAATCTCCCTCAGAGTGGACTGAGGACACAGAGGACGGCCTCTCCCCCCCTGAGAGGCCCGGCCCTGGGGACTTGGCCTTGCGCCCATTGGAGCGCCCGCTGCCCTTTGAGGACTTTCCCCCACCTGCAAACAGAGGAGGAAGACGTCCGGTCTCAACCCACAGCTCGACACACTCCTGCGAAAACCGCCTCCACGTCTATTCGGAGTGCCGGCGCAGACGAGATGAAAACAAGACAAAATGCAAAAGTGCTGGAGGATGCCGCACCTTGTGAGAAGCAGTCCTCGGCACGTCCGTCGGCTGCAGGCATACCAGCAGACACGCTGGAGGACATCGGGTTGGCAACGTTGGACGGAGAGCGTTCCTCGGACTGATCGTCGTATTTGCCCATTAGGGCCTTTCTTATGATGGCCTCCAGGCCTATTGAGTTACCGGGGGCCTCCGGAGCCGGGTGGCTGCGGACGCTCACGGGTCCTGCGAAAGGGGAAAGAGTGCTCGCTGAGTTACAGAACGCGAGGGGCAGCAAGTACATGCTGTGCCGTCGTGCGCAGGAAATAAGGGCGTGAAGCTAAAGCAGAGAGGAAGAAGAAGAAGAGGAGAGTGATCCACAGTGCCACAGCATGAAAACTGTATCAGCAACGAAGAGATAAAATAGAGGCCAAAAGTGCAGAAAGAAGGCGATTCATTATTGTCGGAAGCACAATCTAACGAAGGGCGGCACGGGGTGTGAAGAGAGGAGAGCAGATCAAACAAAAACACCTTCAGTCCCTTTTTATGTGGACATTACACAATAACGGTGCCTGGAGGCAGCCCAGAGGGAAGATTTTCTCTCCAGGCATCTTCAAAGCCTTGCAAGCATCTAACGTCCACGATGGCCGAGCCTTTTTACGGTCTGTGTCATGTGGGATCACAGGTCGAGTTCATTTCCTGTGTGAGCGTCAACAGCGAGCGGCGGATGCGTGTGCTCTAAAGCGCACGTTGCAATATGCTCAAATATAAAGCTAAGTCTTGCACGCTCCTCCATGCACGGCCGTTGTTAACTAAACAGACCTCAAGTTGCATGATGCGTACTGCTGTCACATTCGAGCGATGCTGCGACTGCGCCACAGCGGATGAGGTGGAAATAAGATTACCTGCAGTTGTCGACGCCGGCATATTGAAGATCTCTGTTCCTGGCTGACCGGCATCTGTGTGAACAAGGTTTCTTTTTGTTAAAAAAAAGTCTGACCCTTTTATGAAATCACATGCAAAGCTTTCTTCTGAAATCGATTTGTGATTGTGCGCTCGTGCCGGCGCTGAGGCCAGACTTACTGAAATCCCCGTCATTTCCCACCACAGTCATCTTCTTGATCATCTCCTGTTTCTTTGACTTCACGATAGCTGAGGTGTTCTCCGTCAGCTTGCTGAAGAAGGCTGGAGGCTGGGAGGCATTGGGAGGGGAGCGGGAGCCCATTCTGCAGGAAGGAGAGTCCCATGAACGCACACACACACTGATCAACATTCCAGCATGCTTTTAAATTTATTATTTGGCATGTCTAAGCACCATCTGCAAGTGAAATATTTGAAATAAAATGTCCTGAACTCCTTTATCTGAACTAGTTTTCCCATCAAAACAAAGTTTGTATTTGTTGAAGCACGAGAAGGATTAGCCAAGAAAGTTTTGGTAAGTTTAACTCTCATTTTATCAAATTTGATTACAGTGTGTCTTGCCAAAGGGTAATGTTTAATAATTTATTGTCCAAGGTCAAGAAAGAAATTTGAGGATTTGAATGGAAACCAAAGGTTATCCTGCTGGAGCGAAACATTGCGACAGAGCAAAGTTGTTATACTTTCTGAGTTGAGGAGAGTGTGTTATCTCTCCATATCTCCATATTATTGGAGCTGTGTTCATGTGAACACACAGTAACACCACACAGTGCGGTTGTATGCGGCTTGATTTGACTGCACCCACTTGGCGTCGGGCTGTTTCTGACGTGAGCGCTTACCCCTGCTCTCCCGGCTCGTTGGGGTAGGAGACCACTCCTTGGACCTCGGGTTCAGAGCCGGCTCCGGCAGGAGACACCGGCTCAATGCCGTCGTTGGAGACGCTGACAGGTGACGTCTTAGGCTGAGGAGGAGACCTGGGGAGAGCATGAAGTCATCGTCATTTAAATGCTACACATCAGCGACAACACGTACAGTCCACAGCATCCAACACGCGCCGCCCTGATTTCGTTTGACAGCAATTCCTACCGGTCTCTGTTTCGTTCTCCGCCGAGGCCCTCCGGGTAGCGGGGCCCTTGGGCCGACTCCTGCGGGATGGGCGGGAGCTGGGAGGCACTGGGCGGACGGGTCAGGTCCAGGACAGGAGAGCCGTGGTAGCTCTGCTGCTGCTGGCTCTGCCTGGTGTAGTCTTTAGTTATCACCTCCTGTTCACACACGCACGCACAAAGCCGCGTCCGTGAGACATGCCACTCTTTAAAACGCCGGGAACAGTCAGGAAACATGCCGCATACATATTAAAATCTTACACTGATGTGCTGCGCCAGGGTGACCACCCGCTGGCTGCTTTTAACACAGGGGGACGGGGGCTGCTGGCCCGGAGACAGTCTCTCCTCAGAAGGAGGACGGTACAAACTGTGCGACTCCATCTTCTGTTGAGCTGAGAGTCCGATCCAAAAGAGCAGACATGTGCAAACACACACGCACACACACACACACACAGCACAACCACACATGGAGAAAAGTTAGTTTTGGTTTCGGGCTCTCGGTGACACAGTCTCTAGAATGCGCTACTGAAAACATGCAGAATTCTGAGATGCTGGTCCATCCATCAAGACTTATGGCAGCTGTGCGATTTAAAGGTTTCATGTATCACCTGCACATGAAGGCTCAAAGCTCAGGGGGCCAGCTTTCTTACAAGAACACCATACGACAGTGTGTGTGACAAGATCTCTCAGATCTCTTAATTATTTATAGAGCCCTCTTTGCATACAGACCTAAGAAGCCTGGCTTTTAACCAGAAATCGTGCTAAAACTGACTGGTTTTGCATCAGTGACTCAGCGCATGAAGGCTCTTTTTACTACTAAGTACTGCCTTATAGATAAAGAGACAGACCCACAAATGTTCAACTCATGAAATTACTGTTGAACCACCGGGGGACTAAAGCTTTCCACTCGTGCGCTCTAGAGAGCACTGCGAGCCTATTTCTAGACTGTTCCCCCCCCTTGTGCGTCAGTTCTCACTATGTGTTTTCTTACACAACTCTTGCACTACAGTATTTATCTCAGGAGAGGATGATGTAAGTTGAGCACAGGGGGGAGGGCGGGACTGGGTACACAGTCTCCGAGTCCCCCGGGGGGGGGACAGGACGCTGTGGTTTTTGTTGTTAGCTAGCAATGACAGAAGAGACTCTGGGATCACTGACAGCCCTAATTCCTCCTTCCTGTCTGCTAGTTTTGTGAATGCGTGCCAGCAGCAAGGTGATGATGTCCTATTACTATGTCTGTCTAAGGGTCATGCTTCCTGTTGACTACCGAATAAGACGGGACCACGTTAACACACATTTCAACTGAGCATGCAGTCGTCACTTGCCCTGCAGTCTTGAATGAACACAGACACGTTGCTCTACAAGCAGAAAACAACCAAAACAAATTCACATTCCAAATGACAAACGGCCAAAAGGCTTGATTGAGAGAGATGAGCGCCGAGTGTTGGGGGGAAAAAAATAGAAAAATTAAACTGGGAAGGTAAAAAAAAAAAAAAAAAAAAAATCAGCATAAATTACAGTGAGTCATAAATAGGAACATGCAGAGATTGCAGGGCCAGAAGCTGTAGTACCCCCCCTCCCCCTGGATGGCTGAAAGTCTCCCCAGTCTTTTTCACTTCCCCCTTTCAACACCCTCCTTCTGTGCAACACCTCTCTCTCTCTGGGACCCCAGGGGGGGGGGGGGGGGGCGGTTCCCCCTTTAGTCGTGTGGGTTATATGTGGTCACTGTCCAAAATAGCGCCCCAGCACAATGGGTCTCAAATCGGTCGGTGAAGGAGTGCCTCATGGGACACGCAGTCGTGACGAGGAGCCGCCGCGTGTATAAAATCAAAAGAGCTTGAATTACAAGCAGTCTCCTTTAACATGGGGTAGAAGGGCCTCCTGCGGTGCAGCGCCTTTTTCAAGTGTCTCAAATATTATTATCATGCATACTTGCATGTGGTGAAATATTCATTTTAAAGCGAGGAGCCTAAGGGGAGGGAGGAGGGGGTGCCACGTTAAATTCAAGTCACACTGCTCTACAAAAAGCAAATGAAAATTAAGCAGCAAAGGATGTTCTGCCTTAACATCCCACCAGCTTTAGCTCCCTTACATGACACCTTAAAGGACACCTAGGATCTTCTTCATGGAAAATGAAATGTGCCGAGTTGTTTGCTATACAGGTTTGAAGGCTTAAACTGCCTCTTTGTGTTTAATATCAGGCTAGAAGTTTGGTTTTCCAGATGGCACCCTTGGTGGTCTTTAAGTCTGTAAAGAAAAACTATGAGAAAACTGGGAGAGAAAAAAAAAGCATAACAATTATAGCATCGAACAAAAAAATGTAAATGAATTGAGCTGATTTGATAATGCCAACCACCACAGCGTGCAATAGGCCACAGACTGACGGGGGGGAGGGTCTGGGGGATGAGGGGGGACCCTGGGATCCAGAGCGTCTTACCATCAGTGGCGCTGCTGGCAACAAGCGAGCCCGTCTCTGGCATCCCCGTTTCACAAGAAATTTGACGCATAATAATCGCGTTTATGAAGTTGGCCGCAGTCATGGTGGTCTTACCGAGTGCTCGGAGCTCTTGTTCCTGAATGGACATCGGTTTGTTTTGAGTCTTTTCCCTACTAGGTGTACCGCTTTCTCCACGGCCAGGAGGGTTATCCGACTGGGGAGGCAGCAGGTGTTGGGGCCGGCCTGAAGCCGACGAATAGGAACCTGGATATATTCCTCCCGGGCTGGTGCTGGACAGCTTGGGGTCTGATTTACTGGAGGGTCCGTGCTGCTCCTGCACATGCTTGGATAGACCTCCCCTGATTTTGCCTCCATCACGACTCTGCTCTTTGGCTAAACCTGAGTCCATGACAGGTGGGTAGGCCTCGGGGGGCACACCTGTCCTTTGGAGGTGGCCAGGGTAACCTTGGTAGCGGGCTGGCACTGAGGGCATGGACCTGGACGGGCCAAATAAAACACACACTCACTAACCATGGCGACCTGACTGTGAAGCTTTGTTATGAGAGTTTAGCTTTGGAAGAAGTTTTCCTTGTAAAAAACGGAAATGGTTACCGTAACACCGATGAGCCGCCGTGTTCGCTCACAGAGAGACTTTTGCCCCCAGTGTTGTGCAGGACACTCGGCCTCTGCTGCACATTCTCCTGGGTTCGAGGTGACACTGGGGAGTGCTGGTGGCTGTACGGTTGCGAAGCGGGTCTCATACTGCTGCTGCTGCTGCTGGACAAGCTGTGCTCGGTACCTGAGAGGCGCAAAACACACTCATTACTCTGTCCTCAAACTACGTTTGTGCTGCTTGCGGGCTTGAAACACTAATTGCTTCACACCTGGTCGCCAGATGGGGGCGTGCTCCACATTTCCAAGAGAGCCGCTCTTGTCTCTGTCGCGCTCTCGGTCTCGGTCCCTGTCCCTCTCCCGGTCCCGGTCCCTCTCCCTTTCCCGGTCTCTCTCGCGTTCTCTTTCGCGATCTCTCTCCCGGTCCCGTTCGCGCTCCCTCTCTCTCTCCCGCTCTCTGTCTCTCTCCCGGTCCCTCTCTCTGTCGCGTTCGCGGTCCCGGTCCCGCTCGCGCTCTGAAGATGAGGGCGTGCCTTGCATCTTGTTTATGTGCGAGGAGCCAACTGCACATTGAAAAAAAAAACAACGAAATGGAGAGAAGCATTCATGAAAACAATAAGCGAAACGTATTTTTGTTTGCTTGTGTGAACTGAACTGTACCTGGTGAGATGGGAGAGGTGGTGTAGGGCCTGCCGGGGAAGGTGGTGGTCCCCCCGGGGATGTAGGTGATGCGATCCATTGGGGAGCCAGCTGTCCCTGCAGAGGGAGGGACCAGGACAGGTAAGTGTGGCACCTGAGAAAGATCGATGATCCCTGGGGGACAGAAAGAAGAGAGGGGTAAAGGAAAACCTAATAGCTGGTCCAGATGTGCTTTGGTGTGACAGGTAAATAAAACATGGACTGCTGTCTCATGATGGTGGTTGGCAGGATGTCATTCAGGAGAATAAGAGGTTTTGATAGGCAGTAAAAGAAAAAGCAAGAAAAGCTTGGTAATACCAATAAAGTTATCTTTACAAAAAGGCATTATCATTGCCCCATAGGGCAATCATTACCACCTGATGTAAAGGTGGAAAATGTTAAAATAGTTAAAACAGTACACGACTGCGACAACGGCACCAAAATTAGAGAATACCATTGGATCTGATTAGATTCTGCACTGGTGCGGGTTTCGAGCAGGGCTGGGCGATGTCTTTAAATTTTTCCAACCTGCCGCCGTCAGTCCAGCAGCCGGCCGTGCCGCCGCCGCACGCTCCTGCGCCGCACTTGAGATCTTTGATAAGCAATGAGCTGTAAAGTCAGGCGGAGCAGCTGTCCCACTCTGTGTGTAAAACAGTCTGATGGCGTCAGAGGAAGGATGCCTTCCGCCCGCAGCTTCCAAGTGCTCGCACAGGTGGGGATAACATACGCTATTAAATGATCAGGGTGCACAGCCGCACATATGGTGTCTGGTCCAGTTCTCAAATAAATAAATTGACGTTTTCAGCACCGATCGATTGGACCGCAGCCAGTGAAAATGGCCTGATTGCCGTTTGGTCACGTTTTGTGAAAGACAGAAATCAGTGCAACAAGAACGTGTATAATATGACGCAACTCCAAGTGCCGGTTTCCATCAGTGCTTTGAGTCGCCCTTTTTTAGGTTAATTATTTACAGCATACGCAAAAATGCTGCAAAAATTCAGTTCCCAAACATGTGGATCACAGTTTAAGACAGAAATCCATAAAATACCATGAGATTACGGCAAAGCAAGCTATATTTAAAACATATCTGAAGATGAATCCATTCATGTGTACAACAGTTTCACCTGAATGAAACCCCTGCAGCACAAACCCTGTTGGCAAGCTTTATCTGTAGGTGGAGCACACGCGCGTCACTCCTAAGTCAGTTAGCCTTACCGCGCGGGGCCGCAGAGTAGGGCAGAGGAAGGGGCTGGTCTCGCGGAGTCAGGCCCCTCAGCAGGTCCGACCGCTGGGCGGCCATGGCGGCGGGCCACTGGTGCATCTGCTGGGAGGTGATGTAGTCGTTGAGCAGCGTCTGGCGGTTCTCCAGCGCCGCGGTGTCGGGAAAGCCGCGGAGGATGTAGGGGTAGGGATGAGGGTAAGCAGGGTTGGGGGCCAGGTGGCGAGGCAAGTAGTAGGCCGCTGTGGGTGGAGAGTAGGAGATGCCTGTCAGTCACACAAACTGAAAAATGATTAAAGGCCACACAGATGATCTCACAAATCTTCCCTGATTGGACGTCTTTCTCATCGCTGTGTGGGTGTGTACACATTCTGCTTGACTGACAACTTCTTCCTTTTTGTTCCACCTCTCTGACTGATCACAACTCACTGCAAAGGATTACGATCGTGTGGTTGTGGTGCTACAGCTACGGGAAAGCAGTTTCTGGGATCACAAGACTTTCATGCATCTGATTGGTCAATGCATTGCTTTGCTTGTAGATACTGTGCTGTCACAGTGATACTGTGATGCTGATACTTTTTTTGATACAAGGCTGTTGTTGGTCTCAACAATACAGAACAAAGATTTTCTTGACCTTACTTCATTCTCAGCAAAGCTCACAAACTGAGCATAAGTCTAATCAGACTTCTGAAAAAGTGCGCAGGGCCTTCATATTTAAAATAAGAGTTTCAGAGCATTTTTGCTTTTTTTTGTTGACTGTACCTGGGTCAATAGGGATACCACGGGGCAGCGCCGCAGGATCGAAGGCTAAAGGGATCTGACGGTACACGTCTGCGGCGCCGAGACCCTGCAGCAGACGCTCATAGGCCTGCTGATCGGGAACGCCAGGGAGCGGGGATTTGGTGGCACTCATCTCCCTGGGGGTTGGTGTGGCTTTACGCTCCTGAGGTGGATTCTTACTGGAACCTGGAGTCAGAGCAGCAAAACGAAATCTTTTCATGTACAATCTTCAGGGCGAAACATCTTGGTATATTTCAGCTGGTGCGGCTGCAGCAAGCTAACCGCCTCGCCTGTCCACAGAAGGTATACCCACCATCGTGCTGCCTTTGGCTTGCCTCCCTGGACAGAGGGGAGCCACGATGGGAGGGTCCAGGGTAAGGGGCCCTTAAGGTGCTCTTGTCGTCGTAGCCCACTGGGCTGTGATGAGCCTTGCCCCCCTGCTCTGACCCCAGCGTAAGGGGAGAGGAGCGGGCTATGGGGCTAGCCGTACTGACCACTGCGCTCGGACGCCCTTTTGGTGCTTCTTCGTAACGGCCCCTCTCGGCGCGCATCTCCAGGTGGGAGGGCGCGTTGTGGTAGGAACGTGGTGAACTGGCTATGATGGAGCGGACATCGTGACGTTTCCCTGAACCAGCTGCCTCCTGCTTCATGGGTGTTCCCTGAAGAGAAGCACCGTGGGAATTAAATCGGCGCAGCATCGAGAGGGTTGGACGCCGTCTGCATGCGTCACCAGAGCGTTCATACCTGCGCTATGATGCCTTCCTTGGCAGGCTGTCTGAGCTCCTCCCGGGGAATGAGGTGGATGGAGCGCCCGGCCTCTTTTACAGTGGGCACCATAGCCTCTCTGCCCTTCATTGGGTCGGAGAGAGAACTGGGTCCACGGGGCGGAGAGCTCTCTCTCTTCATCTGCTTGGCCTCCCTCCTGAGGTATCCATCCTGAGGGTCTAGATGACGAGGTATACCTGGAATATTTCGCACTGTTATTATAATTCAGGCATAAGGGAGCTGGAAAATAAATGGAGCACCAAACAGGACAAACACAAAGAGAGTTTCCCCAGCAGCTTCATACACTAATGTCTCTGGGCAAGACGAGACAAGACAGTTATCTGACTTTACTTTATTTTTCTTGGAAGGAAAAAGAGAAAAAGCTGTCCTCCTCTGCAGCTCTGCTGAGTGAGCACTGAGAGTGCAGGCTGATGAGGTGAGAGCAAAAAGAGCGAGCGCCTTCAGGAAAAACACAGAGTGAAAACAGAGACAACAGGCGATGTCGACCTGCGTTCACTTGCAGGCTTTTCCCTTTTCCCCTTTGCCCTTTTGTGATCAGCCACGCTACGTCATCCTACCTTGTGAGATGGAACCACGGATGTGGTGAGCATCCTTGTAAGGTGTGTGGTGCGGACTGTCTCTGTCGTGAGGCATGGCTCGACCGATCAGACCTGAGGTAGAGGGGAAGCGGTCGTGAGACTCGCACAACGCTGTCCCATTTCATCAATAATTAGAGGTGAACGTGATTACACGAGGGTCAAACATGATTACATCCAGGAGCCTCCTGTGAGAGTGACAGGCGGTCAAGTGGGGGGGGTTTCCTCTTACCTTCACAGTTGGCAGCAGACAGTGAATCCCTCATAGGCAGTCCTCTCGAGATGCCTCCCTCCATAGCATCATAAGGACGCTTGAGGCCCAGGATCTCCCCAGGCTGCCCGGTGCTTCTGCCCTCGTCTTTAGGGGTCTGAGAAGCAGCGCCTGCAAATGACAAACATCAACAATATCTCTTAGTTTTGGGGTAATATACTCATTGAGATCTAATCATGTGTGTGACTCCAGATGCAGATTAGTACTTGCATACATTCTGTCAGTAGAAACCATCCCACATGTTGAGCTTTTGTCAGATCTTAAGCAAAAATGAAAGTGGCGATGCAGTGAAGTTTACTGTAGCCCAGCTGAAGTACTCACGGTCATATGTGAGAATGTGCCCGCTGATGCCCTCGTAGACCACGTGGCCTTTGGACAGCGCCTCATCCCGCTCCCTCTCGGCTCGACTCACGCTGTCCTCTGTGATCAGGCGGGTTATGGTTCCCTTATAAAGCACGTCAGCCGGTGTCCCCTGTGGCGAGGAGAGGAGACGTGAGACCTGACCTGGAGCTGGTCTCAAGGGAAAAGTTCAAATCCGATCACGACTTTTTCGAAAACAAACGGTTGCAAGGGCCTACCGCCTTTTAACAACCACCTTCACATGTCAACGTCACATTAAAAAAAGAAAGAAAGCAAACCAACTTGAACCTGTCTCCTCAGGCAGCACCAGGCTCCTCCTTTCTAGCGAGACAGCTGCAATAACAAGGCCAACAGCTATGCCTACAACGTCAGGCACAGGTGACAGGCACCGCTGGATGGACTCTACAATGTCGGCGTGATTACACTGAACCGTCAACTAAATAACCTTCATTAGGTGTAATCACGATTTTGAAACCCATGAAGAGAATAAGGATAACAGACATTCCAAAACCCATAACCAATGCTATGAACACAGACTATAACTGATTTTGTTAGAGCTATAATTCAATACAGTATTGACTAATCTCTTTTATAAATACAGCAGATTAATAATCCTGATTGATACAGATATGGTACGGATGTGTGCGTGTTTGGGACCACTCTTCTTTTCAGGATTGTTGAACTGGATGTAATTGGGGAAAAAAAAACAGCGAGCAGTTGATTTAACTTTAATTCTTATTGTAGAATGTGTCACATAGACTGTGCATTCTGTTTCTTGGCTCTTTTTTGCCCCAGAAAGAGCGTTTCTTACAACGGCGCCAGGTAACGCGGATCCAAATAAACAAAACACACGCGAACACAGAACAGAGCTCCCCAAAGAGGTGGAGGTGCAACCACTTGGCAACAGCAGATGACAACGGGCAGCTTTATTAAAACCTTGAGTCACATCGTACTCGTACCCTGAGCGTGAGTCATATTTCTACACTGCTTGGTGAAGAGATGAGAGCGGGGGTGGACGGCTGAGGAGCAGACACAGGAGTGCCTGAGATCACATTTCTTGTCTGCTGACTGCAGTTTTTCCAAGAAGACACTGCTGGATGTCGGGGGCCAGACAAGTAGGATGTGATGTGGTGGTGGTGGTGGGTCCATTTACATGATCAGATGGCACTGACCAAAGAAGTCATCATCTACTCCTCCGGAAAGTGCATCAATCCATATGCAGGTGCTTACACACGCATATATCAAACCATGTGGAAAGCTGAACAAACAAATGAACTGTAACTCTCCAACAGCTCTGATTATACCTTTTATGTACTAATCTATCATGGTGGTTCACTGCCCCCCCCAACACTGTTTTCTCTTGAATGCAAGTGGGATGTGATATTACAGTGGTCGTATCAATGACTGGGTTTAGCCAGCGTCTAGAATAAATAGATAAATAAGAGAGGGAACAGACGCGGTACAGTGTGTACCTGTTGCCACGGTGACGGGGCCACTCTGAACCGTGGTTATATCACAGCAGCAGGGAAATCCAGCAGCCGCGGCGCTCGGTCTGCCTCATGACCTCTCGACAGCCCCGCTGTTCTCGCTTTCATCATAAGCACACAAATCAAAGGCCGACGACGCGGCGGCTCCGCAGCTTGATGGCAGCGGGCTTTGCTTGGCATGGGCGGGTGCCAAATGACAGCAGCAGTATGGGAAAGATTAGTATTAACGATCAGGAAAAAAAGGGGTGATCGAAAATAACGCGGCTGCGTGTGTCTGTGTACCGGCCGTATGCTGTAAACTGCTGCTGCCGTGAACCTTCACACAGATTAACGAAGCGCCGGTTTCAGTTTCGCCTGAGGGGATACGCCGGGCCAAGTATCCTCTTAGAAACTGCATAACGGCAAGTCTCTCCCAAACCTACATTAATGGCTCATTTACAGCCATCTGATGTATTTCAGATGTTTGTCGTCTTTTTTTCAGGGGTTCTGTGAATTAAAGGGGACGGGAACTGTTTGCCATCTGTCGTAATGCACTGCTCAAACATGAGCACCGTCAGCAGAATATTGTCAGCGCACTCGCATCGGGGGTGCCGCACCCGACGCAGCGATAAACTGCTCGTATGGGGGATTCTGTTTCAGTGAGAGTGAAAGCGTAGCAGAGGGGGGATTATCTGTCGATGACGCCGGTTTTCCATCATCGACTTTGTCATGTTGAAAAATGTAGTGCGGAGAGAGAGAGAGAGAGAGAAGGACTAACGTGGACATTCCTAATTTCTGGAGGACCGAGGACCTGGACTGACAATACTTTGCTGGTCTGAACCCACCTGAGTAATGGAGCCCCCTCGGCAGGAGATGGAGGAATCTGGATGCATTCTGGTCCCTGGGATGCCCTTAGTGATACTGCCCCCCTGCACAGCTTGGATAGAACCTGTAAAGACAGCAACAGAGACATTTCTGTCACCACGAGTCGAAGCGTAAAGCAGTTTTGAGTGTAGTTAAAGAGCAACAACAATGTTCTGCCTAAAAGCCTCTGAGCACAGCTGCGACTGAAGCAAGTGTTTGTTATAGCTGTTATCTGATATCTGTAATAGTTAAGTACGCCTCATGATGTCAAAGTCAAAACACAGCTTTGCTAAATTCTACTTTGCCTTACCGAGGAGCTACATTTTCTCAGCATGACCGTTCTCAGTGGAACATGTGGAATTCTTTGGTTATTCAAGATTGTGCAGCATCGTGAGGCAAAGCAGTAATATTTCTTTACTTGATATTGAAATTAAAGAAAAGAAAAGGCGAGCCACCCACCGCGTCCAGCGCTATCATGAGGCGTCCCCTGGGTTGACAGGTTGTCAGCTTGGGAGGACGAGCTGCGAGGGGACAACTGTTCCTGCTTTACCACGGGGAAAGGACCTGCTGCGTAGCGCACGCCAGTTTGCAAAAGCAGGGGACGAACAGAGAGGTGGTAATGAGACAGACGAACCTTTGTGGACGCAACGGACAATCGGGCCTCAATATCAGATGTGAGGGATGGTTTCGAAGCGGACGGCAACTTACAGCAAGGAAAAAACTGAAAGTGCACTCGTCCCTGCGGACAGTTTTACTCACCCACTTTCCTCTGATCCATCCAAGACAACCCCATTTGTGTGGGGGGCATCTTCCCGTGGTCCAACCCATGAGCTGGGCTATGCAACTGCACTGGGGTGCCCTGAAGAAACAAGTCGTGGTCATAATGGTGATGTTAGATTCTTCCTTTTTTATTTTAATACAACTGTCAAATGCCAGGACTTTTGTGTGCCAACTGTGATCGCCTCAAAGCCCTAGTTTTCATTTATGTGGTGTTATACCAGCGTGATGGAGCCCCCTGGCTTGGTGGAGGAAATGAGAGGCGGCGGCTCCGGCATGGAGAGGGGTCTCACTGCTGCGAGCCTACCACTGTCCTGTGGCAGACTGGGGAGCGACGGGTGGCCCGCTTGCTGGAACGCTGTAAAGCAGAAGCCATGATGAGCTTGGGCTCTGATTTTGGGCAGAGGGTCACTGGAGGCATTTTAGCATCGAGAAGCTGAGGTTTTGCTCAAAAGTTCCCAAAAAACAAATCAAGCGTGCGTGCTTGCTAAGGATGTAAAAAGGCAAAGTCAGAGAGGAGGACTCACAGTTGAAGTGGAGCAAGTGTTGGTCGTGGCTGATCTTGGCCATGTCTCGCGGGGACATGGGGTACGGGGAGAGGACGGGGCGACCCAAGCTGGAGGCCCTCAGGTCGTCGGGGCCCAGCGTCTGCTTCTTGGCTTCGCCGTGTGGAGAAAACGCCCGGGACTTTTCTGAAACGACCAAGACGCGCCAACGGTCAGGAGCGAAACACAGGAGCGCTCCTCTAGACCTCCACTCATCCAAGAAACTGTCCTTTTGCCAGTGCTAGCTCGCTGTCGTCAACACCAATGTCATCGTGATTGTCACGGGCACCCCTCATGCCACCTCCCGGCCAGGGTGACACACCACTGAATTAATTCGCTAGCATACACACCAGCCCACTGCTTAATATTTAGTACACACAGTAACATCCAGCGGTGGAGGTGATTGGACTCTAGCGTGCTAACGGTGTAATTACAGGAAGGAATAGGGGGGAGAAGGCAAGGGGTGAACCTACTTAATCCCTGCAGGAGGGTCAGTAACCACCTCTCGTTGCCTTCCAGCTCTGAAGGGACACAAACACACCACAGATCATCGCATCCTCACAGAATTCATCTCTCTCCTCCCGACAAACATGCACTAACCACATAAATACTTTTACTATTACCACACGATGTCAATTTAGCATTCACGAGCAGAGGGACGCTAATAAACAGCAGTTTGGATATGTCCGCACCTGCCTCTGCGGCAGGTATAAAGAGCTTTTTGGGTCTTTTCTTTTTTTTCTAAAGTCATAAAAGAGCGGTTGCTGAAAATTCAGAGTTCACAGCTGGCGTGCGCAGTTGGTTATAAAAGACCTCTCTTTGTCCGGACTGTTGCTAAAAGTCTTAACACTGTGCTCTCAGAGATGCACATTCCACAAGCTCGCAGTAAGTGCACCGAACTGGACTATATTCCCTTCTGGGTCAGTGGCAATACCAGATCATTTATCAGTTCCCTCTCCACAAGTGTCCCAGAAACACTTGAATACCCTAAACACTAGAGGACACAGACTCAAGGTGAGAGCATATAGCGAGGGCCAACTGAGGGAAACTGGACCAAATGCAACTACAACCCTGTTTTCTTCGGTGCTGATCTGGTTTCCGTAAATCAGTTGATCCTAAACATTTTTAAATCCGCAGTTTCAGCACTGCGGTGTGTTATACAGTCATACCCCCCTGCGGTGTACTGACACTGGGGGTCATACAGGAAGAAAACAACGGGACGGGGGAAGAAGACAGCGGGGGGAGACAACTATGAAAGGAATGGCGAGAGGGGGGAACTACGTTTGTAACCTCAGCAGCTAAGTGAGTTTGCTGGCAACAAAAGCAGTTCTCTGTTAGGATGGAGGTGCTCGTACCATCCTTGTCTCCGGTGGAGGGGCTGCGCGGGCGAACACGAGGGCTGCTGCTGTGAAGAGCCTCCCTGTCTCTGTCTGCCTGTGGGGGGTAAGGCTGCTGTTTGCCTGGCTGGCCTGAGAGGAGCTGCTGCTGCTGCTGCTGCTGCTGTTTGACCTCCTGGGACGACTCCCCGTGTGCCATGGTGATCTGCTGCTGGTACAGTGCCAGGGCGTGGGGGGGCAGCCCTGCCTTGCCACTCCCACCGCGCTGACTGCCCTGCATGGTTGCCTCTGGCATCTAGACACAGGATCAGAAGCAAAGATAAGAAAGATGACATGCACGCATCACACAAGCCCGGTCCTACCTGCCACTTGACATATGGTCAGCCCCACACAGCGTCTGACAAACCTCTCTTATTTCTTGGTAAGCTAGAGTTTCCCTTAATGTGGGGCATCTCGTTTCTATCCCATCATCCTCCATCTGGCCGGCTTAACCTTTACAAATATGACTCGACAATTTCACCTGCTTTCCTGTTATCTCTGTAAGCAGAGTGACGGAGACAGCATTGATACCACTGCAATGGTAAAATGAATGTGTGTGTGTGTTTGAGAGAGAGAGAGCGCCAGGCAGTTTTTCATTACAAAACACATCCTGTGTCAAAGAAGCCTTCCAAGGGTGGAAAAGCTGTGATTGTCCTTACGTAATTGTAGTGTAATTCGTGAGGAAAAAAAAAAGAGAGAGAATACACACAAAGTTTAACCAGCGACTCACAATAGGTGGTATGGCGGCAGCCCTCTGTTTGAGCTGTTTCAGGTCCATGGGCTTCTGCAGCGGGGAGGATATGACCCCATCGAGAGCGTAGTTCAGTAGGCTGGGGCGCGGAGAAGTCATTCTACAAACGCACACGAAGAGACACAAATACGTTAGCGGGAGTGAAGATGAGTGCACCGGTGAAGTGTTTCTGCCAATTTATATAGGAACACAACTCTAATGTGGCCACATCTACCCATTCCCACCCAGGCGACACCGGCACGTTCACAAATCCTCACTATTATTACCATCATTACTGGTATCCAAATGATTGGGGGGGGGGCAGAGATATCAGGTAGGTGTGTGTGTGTGTGTGTGTGTGTGTGTGAGATGGATGTAGGATGTGTGCTGACAGAGACTGACACTGGAAAAGAATCCATCCATCCAAAGTAAAAATCCATATCCGTGGTTCGCACATCTGTCGAAAGCACACAACATTCCCTGAATCACAGATGGATGGACACACACTTAGATGCACGACAACGCAAAAGTGTGCAGATACACACACACACTCACTCACTCCCTTTGTTTGCTTTGGCAGAGAGGGCAGCGTTTCCCTCGGCTCTGCCAGTACATGCAGTCTGCTGTCATGGAAAAAATTGAACAAATACCATGCAAACAAAACTAATCACTCCTCCCACGCACTTTGACACCCATTTCTTGTTGCCTCATTCACAGACGCGCGTGCGTGCGTGCACACACACACACACACACGGCAAATATATATATTCTCATTCATACAAAGTGCAAATAAAATCTCTGGTTGATAGAAAAGAGCAACCTGTGGCGTACGCACAAAGTGGCCTGCCAAATATGGCTTCGCTGCCGTACAGTGTAACTAGGCAACTAATAACACTTCAAAACCCTCGCTGCTGTGGTAGACCAGAGAAGTAGGACAACTACAAAACCGCTGCTCAAAACCCAGAAGCCCTTTGACACTAATAATGTCGGCTGATGTCACGGATAGAACCAAACAGGAACGTGATAGTGCAGCATGTCAATATCTAATTTTCACTTTAGCTCTTGATAAGAGTTCCTACCTGGTCTTATCCGTGTTGTACGTCTCCTCCACCTCATCAGCGCTGCAGGTGGCACTAGAGTCACTGTCCCCATGGGAGCCTGTTTTGGCCCCGTGCTCTTTCTTGGAGCTCTTGGTAGAGCCCTTGACTTCCTCCGCGTCCGCCGTGGGTGGTTTTTTATCTGCGGCATCGCTGGGCGCCGCCGGCTGCGTCTGCTCTCTGTTGGGCTCCCCGATCTCGGTCTTTATCTCCTGCTTGATGGCCGACTCCGCGTCTTCTTTGACCGGAGGTTTCTCGTCCCCTGCCTGGCTCGCGTCCGACCCGGCCGCCTCCTTGTCGGCCGCGTTGGAGCCGGCCTTCGACCTGCCCGAGCCCGAGCCCTCCTCCTTAACCTTGCTGTCCTCGGAGGAGTGCGGCGAGGGCAAGCTCTCCGTGTCAGAGCTGTTGTTGGCTCCACCTGGCAGCGACGGGGGGACAAAAGGGAAACACAGATGAGAAGACAAGACGGGGCTTATAATGTAAATCATGTTATAGCTCCTGGTCCTTTTTCTCTTCCACCCCCCATCTCTTTCTGTTAACCTGATTCTTCACAGTCCCGGTCTTCTGTCTAATCAAGTATCACTGAACAATAAGGAGGAACACAAAACCGCTGGGATGAAGGATGAGATCCCCCGGGGCTTCAGCGCGTTATTGTGGAAGTACAGTCTAACACAGTACACTTCTATCTACAGCGGGATTTTCAGGTCCGTTCAATGACCGTCACCGCACAACTGAGATTCTTCACGGTTACAGGACATTATATACACTCAGTGACCAGCCTGTATCACTGTACAATCTGTGCTATCCAGTGCGACAGCTTGGCCATGAAATCTACCTCAAAGATAATAATAATGTTCTGTTTGGGGCATTGGTTTGATTACATGTGTATTATTTATGTTGCTGTTGTTTGCAGTGGTGTTAATATGAAATATAATACAGTCCAGGGCAACAGCACCACTACCTATGACCTCAATAACAAATGCACGGTTTAACGAGCGCTCCATCGAACGTTTTTACAAAACGGCCATTACAAGCTGTGTAACAGCATCATTTTGTGGTTAAACCCATTGTTTTGCATTTGCCTTTGACGTACAGGTGTACCTAATAAAGTGTCCAATGCAAATAGGCTAAATTTAAAGAGCTTAGTTTTGGTTTAAACTGTAAGAGAGTCAAAATGCCGCAAGAGATCAATTCATCAGGTGCAGGGAAAACAGAACCTTGGATTTATACTTTTTTTAAAAAAACTTTTAAATTAGCGTAATGTTTGTTAGGACTGAGGTACCTTCTCCATCTTCAGGGGCTTCCTCTTCGTTGCCACTGGCTCCTGAACCCTCCATCTCCTCCTCCTCTGCTGTATACGGGGCAGTGGCCTCCTCATTCTGCATGGCTTTGCCCCGACGACGGGCCTTTCGCTCCTTCTCCTGGGGCAAAACAAAAGCACTAAGTAAAAACTGCCCGCAGCTCTTCAGAAGAAATGCAGAAACAACCTCAAAGCTGGGTGTTGCTCAGCAAGCACGAGGAGCATGACCTGGGCTTTGTCCGCATTAAACGGTGCAAATGTGGACCGGAATATTTCCCTTACCGATTTCATTTTATGCTGCTGCAGAATCTCATCCAGTTTCTGCCTCTTCTTGTAGTTGAAATAAAAGTTCTTGCACTGTGACACAGTTTTTGATCCCACCATCTTGGCGATGGCAGACCAATTCCTACCATACTGGAGAAGGCCTGGAATTAACAGATGGGAGGGGATTAGGATAGGACAGGAACAAAGAGACAAAAGATGTTCGTGCTTGACAAGGTCTCCCCTTCAGATTAAATGATACTCTCTACAAAAGTGATGTAAAGCTGTGCAAAGCGTGAGGCTGTAAATTTGAGGCTGACTTAGATTCTTAAACTGTAACGAATATCTACAACTGCAATCTCTTCGAGTGCACGGAAGTATGGAAGTCGCTGCGTGGTAAATCAACAGTCACAGACATCTGTCAAATCTAGCGTGGGCTGGGTTTCTAGTTCACACACACACACACACACACACACACACACACACACACACACAGTCCCGCTCTCTCGGCAGCAACACTGATGCGTTACGTTACGCTTCCTAAGAAGACACAGAGACAGAGCGTTAAGAGCGCGGGGGTGGGGGGGTGGCGTGGTGGCTGACTCGTCAGTCATACCACTGACATCAGTAGCTCCCCACGCTGGGGTCACGTTGTGTCATATTCTCACTGACTTTGATGTGACCCAGTTCCGAAAACCCCGGTCCTTTACCCAGTCGACCACATGATTGTGCCTTACACAAGAGTCTACAGGCACCCGCTGGGCCGGAGCCGCGATAGATCAACCTGTCATCAAACACACACACATTTGCACAGCTATCCTTTTTAGGACATCGCATTGACTTCCATTCGCCGTGTCGAGCCCAACGCTAAACCGAACGAAACTTACCCTCCGTTTCACAGCGCACCCCTAACCCTCACCGAGACCTCCGACCTGAGGGACTACTGGTCCCAACAACCCCCCCCCCCCGCCCCCAGAGTCTGCTGTTAGCTAAAGGCAGCTCATTAACAGTGTGTGTTGTAAGAGGCTTAAGCTTACACCACCCACTTGTTTCCTGTGCCAACCTAACAGGTCCTGGCAACAGGATAGCCTCTCAAAGGTTTTTTTTTTTTTTTTTTTGGGAGGGGAGGGGGACCTTGGACATCAGTTCAGAGGTCTCTGCATCTCATCACTTAATGGAGGCAGTAGGGCAACAACAAGCTCGAGTCCGAGCCAAAGGAGAGGAAAGGACAGCTGTTTACTGCCCTGTCATTCAACTGGAGTATTAATCAGAGAGATTGACTGAGATACCAACACTTCACTGAATA
Organism: Psettodes erumei; assembly: GCA_016785225.1. Lineage (NCBI taxonomy): Eukaryota > Metazoa > Chordata > Actinopteri > Pleuronectiformes > Psettodidae > Psettodes > Psettodes erumei. The sequence continues at coordinate 3,886,291 of JAFBJZ010000781.1, forward strand.
TTGCTCGTGATAAGTAACAGCTGCAATAAACGCTGCTCTGCCGGTGGGTCACATGCAAAAGGACCGTATTTATTTATACAGGGATACTCATGGAGTAAACAAGATATGAAGATAGAAGAACATGCCACCCCCCCAAAAACGATGAAGTATCCCCAAAACTGTCCGCACGGCAACATTAAATTTCAACCCATCCAGGGAAAATTCAGCATATCCGTCCCCGCACTGACATATAACACTTTCAGATTTAGAAAAGCTGCGCATCATCCAGCGAATGCGAGAAGATGTCCAGCGTTCGCAGTCGTGCTGCGAATTTATTAATGCCAGTATCAAAAGAAGTACCGTAACAAGCGAAGGTGATCTTCAAGTCTGAGCTGCCGCTGCCTAAAAGCCGCTGCACACCTACAACCTGTCAAGTGTTAAAGTGGAAGTGGTTTTTCAGCTGAAATATTCATCGCTGCCATTAAAAGGCATTGCTGGGAAAGCGTCTCCAGGAAAGAAAAGAAGAGAAGAACAGTTGGCCTGACTCGTTCCAAGAGGACTGGGCCACGTGACCAACACCTATCAACCTTTCACAGTCGTCTCACCGGAGGGGAGGGGGAGGGGGGCAGAGAGACACCCTAGAGCCTTTCAGAGTACACACAAACAGGCACGTGCTCAGGCAAACCGAGACACAACCGGTGGTAGACTATCACACACACTCAACCGGCTAAAAGGCAGACACTCGGCTGCACACGCTGAACTTGAAGCAAGAGCGACGCAATTCGTTTACTGAAAGTCAAAGGTCACTTTGTTATGACCTCTAGTATATTCCGCTGTGAGCACGTACTTAAAGCGCAGTCCAAAGCAGCTCGGGTTGACTCGGGGCCTTAGGTGCAGGAGCAACACACATGGAACAAACGGCCAATCAGCAGCAGCAATACTGAAGCAGGTGGTCGCCTCGCACCCAATCGGGGCCCAGTATCTCCATTAGCTCCTCCCCGAGAAAGTCCAATCAACACCTGGTGCGGCCAGCGAGCGGTCTCTCCTGCCTTTCACATGCCTGTCGCCGCGGCGGCCGTCGTCTCGCGGCCGTGCAGCGGGTAACGCTATCAGACAGTCTGATCTCTGGAGGGCCGGCCGGGAAGCTCTTCGGGGCAGGGCCTTCCGATCCAGAGCAGAGGAGATGAAAACAGCTCAGTCTCGGCGCTCCTCCTGCCAGCTGGCTTGATACTTGAGCCGGTGTCAGGTTGACGTGTTCCAAAACAGCACATGCTCCTGGCCTCTCCCCTCCTTTTCCTCTCCCTCCGTCCTCCCCGTGCGTTGGTGAGTGCTGGTCTGCTCTTCTCTGCCGTGTCTCTCCCCAATGGCGGTCGTCTGGGAAGACTTCCACAGGAAAGTGGGACTGTGGGGCGGTGCTATGTGCTCAGCCTTTCTCTCCCCTCATCTGATCTCTCCTCTATCTCTCTTTTTTTTCCCCCTCCCTCCCTCCCTCCCTCGCTCCCGCCCTCCCTCCCTCCCTCCCTCCCTCCGTCGGTCTGTCCCTCCCCCCTACCTCGCTGTGCCAGCAGGCACAGCGGCACGCACGCACACACAAATGCACGAGTGAGTACACAGTCGTTCGAACCCTCTCTCTCTCTCTCCCTCTCTCTCTCTGTCTCTCTTGTTAATACTCTAGCACACAGGCACAAACACACACTAAGGCAGTCCAAGAGTAAACAGAGAGCAGAGGAGAGAGAGAGAGGAAAGAGAGAGAGAGCGAGAGAGCATAGCAGAGCCACTGACAATAGAGAAAGGGAAAGGATACAGGAGTGGAGAGTAAGCAAAGAGGGAAGGGGGGGAAGACAGGAGGAGGGTTGGTTGGTGGTGGGGGGGGTTGATGTTGATACCATGAGAAAGCATAAAGGCTTTCACATTTTTCCTGACTGACCTGCTTTTCATCTTGAATGTGACCTCTCACCAGTCTATAACAACACAGAGTGAGGGGGGAGAGAGACAAGCGAGCGAGGGAGAGAGGCGCTCGCCAAATCTTCCACAGCTCTCGCCAATCTGGGCCCCGCGCCACCTCCCGGCCGAGAGGGACAGACAGAGCGGGAAGCCGAGACGGAGCGGCCGCGGCGGGGAAAGGGGAGGAAGAGATAGTGTGGCTTTCCCGACTCGCTGCTCCTTTAAATGTGTTCTTTCCAGCAAGCGGAGCAGGGGCCATTATCCAGCTGCCTGCCTGCACCCAAGCAAAGCCTGCCAGATTAGTGCACTTACATAAACGCCGGCCAAGAGCAGCGCACGCGCACACACACACACACACACACACACACACACACACAGCTTGGGCCGAGTGCACACAGACGCAACCTTTGCTACACATATCTTGTGCACACATGCGGGCAGCCGGAGCTGGTGGGTTTAAGAGAGAGGCTTTACAAACATTGGCCGTTCCCTTGTTTGAGGTACCACGCTTTATGAGCAGTAGGAGTCTCCAGTGATCTATCGTTCGTGGCCCTGCCATCCTCGAAGGCAGCGCTGGCCGGCGCCGCCATGCTGGAACGCTGATGTCCTGCCAGGCACTATAAATGCCATTATTCAGATCTGTTTAGTTCGAGGGGATAAACACATTAGCATCAAGGCACCTAAGCCTCTTTAAAGCATATTCATGCCAAGCACCCGCAAGGGAGAGCACCTTGACGAGCGTTTTCAATTCTATGAGGAAATGGGTGGGTGGGGGTGATCTTGGAGTGTCTGAGCTCTTGGAAGGGGAATCCCTTTTGGCAGGTGTGGGGGTGGTTTGTTCGAGCTAATGAAAAACAATGAGAGTAGCTCCTCCTCTTTGGCCCTTCGGTACTGTGGCCGGGGCCGTGCGGTCGTGGTTACATAAGCCCTTCACGGAAGCCCCGCTCCCACCGAGCTGCCGGGCTAATCCTCTGGGATGGAGCCCCCCACTAATCCCACTGCAGGAGAATGGAACTGAAGACATTAACCAGGATTACTACATAGGACCATGTTCGAGCCAGGCCAGCGCCAGTTATCGCGAAGTAACCCCTTAACACACAAACGGGCCCGGATGCACAAACCCAAAAAAGTGCAACACGCAGCACGAGACAGATGCGATGGCTCCTCGAGACAATCTGTGGTTTTGATATCACATTCAAGCTGCTGATAGCTGTTACAAGCAGCATTTCATCTCCTGTTGATTACAAGGAAGGACAGGTTAAATTAGTCAGAAGCAGAACTGAGAGTCACACAAAGCCCGATGACACATCATCTACAAATGGCCACAAAGCCGCCCTGGGTGAAGTGAAATTGAAGCGAGTCATGCGCAGAAAGCAAGGCTCGACATTACCAAGACCGTACTCAGCCACCAAAGTTCAAGATTTTAAAAAGAACCCAGAAAAAGATGCACTTAAATCCCAGTGACATATAAAAGCAGCAGCTATCGCCTTTTCCTCAAACGTATGACATGTCTTTAAATAACAGAGGAGAAGCAGGCTGTCAGTCTGGTGTGACGGATCAGTGGGGAATCCCTATCAAAAGAGGAGTACACATGAGAAACCACGGAGGGGAGGGAGCTCATTCAATCAGTAACCGAGACTCGCGCACTGCAAACACCGAGCGCTGTCAAACACATTCACACGGAGCGCTGGTGCAGGGAAAATGGGCAGAATGTCAGCGACCTCTGTGAATCAGCCGCAGACTTCTGGGTAATCTTCAGTCAGAGACAATGAACAAGCCGAGTTAATGACTGCTCCATTCGCAGGGGCCGGCTGATAAGAGGCAGACTTTACAGCACCGTGCGATAAAAAGACAGGCTGCCTTGACCCAGAGAGACGGGGGAAACGGCTCCAAAGAGCAGCAGACCCCGTCCAGGCAGACTGCCATATAGCGCGCACAGACGCAACCTCGCAGCATGCGGCAGTGGCTGCCTCATTAACAGGAAGTCACAGCCGCATCACTCGAAAAAAAAAAAAAATGAACTCGCTTCATCTGCTGCGAATGTTCTGTCCTCTGGCATTTCGAATTACAATGCAAAGCAACGGCAATGAAGTTACACTTCACGGGGGGGAAAGAAAGGTTTAGCCTGTATTACCTTTTTTGGCAGTTTCCATCTCTTCTTCAGTCCAGCGAGAGCTCTCATTCATCTCCAGATTGGCTGTTGGAAAAAAAAAAAAAAAAAAAAAAAGAGAACCACCAAGTTAGAGAAGGCGGGAGGAGGAGGAGGAGGAGGGGGGAGTGGGCAGTTGTCACAAAGTCAGTTAGGGAGTGACTGACAAGAGGAAGGGAAGGAGAGAGAGAAATTAGAGAAAGAAAAAAAGAATAAGAGGGTGGGGGGTAGGGTAGGTTGCGCCGCTTGCCAGGAGGCACTGCAGCGTGGGTCGCTAGGGACTGTTTGTTTTAGATGGAGGAAGCAGGAAATCCAAGGAGAGAAGTCAGTTAATGATTATAGACATAACAACTGGCTCCTTTCCCTGCACAGGCTGCAAGCCAGGCCGGCCCCGGCCCTGTGTGACAGCGGTGAGGGAGGCTGCGCCCTGGTGTCCTCTATATGGGACTGAAGGGCACAGTGGGCCAGCTCGCACCGCTGCCAGCAGGGGAACAAACGGCGGGGGGGGGGGCTGATGAGAGCCCCTACAGTCACAGTCACCTGGGAACTCCCTGCGACTAAAACCTGTGCCGCAGGAGCGACTGCAGCATGTGAACGCAACTGCTGAAACATCAAAAAATCCCTGGTTGCCTGCAGCGGGAGTGATACTGTGTGCACAGCTGACCTACCACCTGCGAGGAAACAAAGAGACGAGTGGAGGGGGGGGCACTGCTGACACACCGAGGATTTTGTCCTCAAGTCATACTTTTGCCAACAAACGGGACTTAAACCACATATTCTCACGCGGTCGCGATTTTTCACTGTGGTGATTTCGCAGCAGGCCTTTTAAAGAAAGACTGCAAGACTGAATGAGAATATGTGAATCAAGACAAAAAGGAACAATAGTGCTCTCTTGTGGTTCTGGACGAGAGGCCACGACTACGTCAAACGGTGAAAAAGTATAAGTTGCATGGTGGGAGCGAAATAATTATCTGCTCCTGTCGCTATTTTTTCTTGTTGGGTGGGTTATCTTAACGATTTGTACAAATTTAGAATAAGTTTCCGTATGACGTATATGAAATTAAGTTTCTTATATCTGTGTGTTCATCAGGTAGGCTACAGTAGTTTAACTGCAGTTTGCCCAACAGTTCATGTTTACCCACATGACTCTCAGCAACAGTTTACAATGTGATGTTCAACTATCATTTGACAGGGGAGGAAAACTGGCGCTCATTGGGTGCGGCGCAGCTGAGACTGACCGAGCTCATTGTTGAGGGGCGGCGTGGTGGTCTCCTCCACTTCGCTGGTCATGGAGCGGGTGATGCGGCCCTTGCGGCGCCCTTGGCTGTTGGCCGTGCGTCGTCCCTTGAAAGCCACGGCGGGCTCTTTGTCCTCTGCGTCTTCTCCAGAGGTGTCATCCCTGCGTTTGAGAAACGTCAACACGGTCGGCGAGAGATACACACAGGGTGTCCGAAGGTGTTACCGCTGATAGGTTACTGATACACAGTCCCCGGCTTTGTGAGACATCCATAATCATCATTTAAAACCCAAAAAGTGTTTTTTATTGCAATCCAACTGAGCACATGTTTCACAGCTGAAGATCGGCGTGAATTGCAAAAAGCTGCTGACACAGGTAAGATTTGAAGATGGCTGCAGCATAGGCCCGGTTGCGACGTTCACTATGGGGTATCATTATAAATCATAAAGATAAAAAACCAAATTAAACGAAACTGGCGTCTATCGCCGTCATGTCCCTCTGCACTGCATTGCTTTCGTGGGACGAACCTGGCCCGTGCACATGCAGGAATTGCCTTTTATCTCTCTCTCTTTTTTTTCCCTCCAAGATAATTTATCGAGCGTCAGCGCGATGCCATGCCAGGAGGACAGCCACAGAGTCTGAACCCCCTGCTCCTCTATTCACCTTCCCCCGGCTACATTAATCTTGCTGATAGGAGCTGGTGGCACGCTAAATATAGGCGAGCCAGCTGTGCTGGGGTGTGTGTGTGTGTGTGTGTGTGTGTGTGTGTGTGACAGGCAGGTGGCAGGGCGTGCTGGGAGTCACCGAGTCCCCCCCCCCGGCCTGGCCTCAGAGTGGGGGAGGCGGTAGGCAGAGCTTCATCGTGACCATCGTCTTCGTCGTCATTTAGCGTGGAAAACCGCTCGTAAATACGACCTGCCATTATTTGAAACCGCTGTGGTGTGCAAACTCGGCATAGTCGAGTGCATGAAGAGAGAGAGAGGCGGCTGTATTTTATCAATTCGTTTTCAGGAAACAGAGAGCTGTGATATTCCTTCTGTTGTTTTGCATCCTTTGCTGGCACTGTGCCTGAAAACACCAAACACCCCCCCCCAAACACACACACACACACACACACACACGCACGCCCAGACAGCCCGACTAATCACACTGCTTATTTTCCCCCACCAAAAAGCCCCAGACTAACAAAATAAGCACAGAACTTTAAAAGGGACACTTGGCATCCTATTGGGAAGGGGAGAAGCATAAACAGGAAAACAGCTGCTTTAATACGGAGAACGAATGGACCCTTGCGTTTGCTGTAGGTGGAAAGTCTTGCTGGAGGTGAGGGAGTAAGAGCTCAAGGGTTACAGAATGATTGGATTTCCAGATCCGCTTCCCCTCGCCAAACCTACTCCTACTCCATTTGCTGCGGCCTGACCTGGAACAATTCTAAAAAATTGTGTGCGGGAGAAACGGAGTTCAGTCGACGGCTGCAGCTGTGCAGGTTTGGGCTCATACAATGTGGCGGAAATGTTTTCACTCGGCCCCATCTTTTCCTCTCCATCTGTCAGACTGCTTCTCTACACACAGTTCCGAGCTTTAAAGAGCGTGATTGAAAAAACATGGCTCCGGCACGGCAGGCTCAGTCAGTATTTAAAGGCAACTCACTTCATTACATCTTCCTTGTCTTCGGCTTCATTTTTTTCTTCATCCCTCTCGCCCTCCTTGTCTTTCTCTTCCTTCTCCTTGTCCTCCTGGCTGCTGCGGTTCACTTGTTGCTGCTGCTGCTGCTGCTGCTGGCCATGCTGCGATGAGAGACAGAGCAACGACAAGGCGCCCCGTTACAAAGCTGATCCCAGGTCGCCAGACATACGGACGGGCAAAAATGTCGACGACAAGCATCGCAACCTATAGAACCTTGGATGCGCATGCTGCAGACAGCATGGTGTCTGTCTGTCTGCCTGGCTTTCTGATAAGAAAACTGCATCGTGGTTCACTTATTTGATGTTCACAGCACTTACCAATCCGGAAATAAAACCCGGTTCATTTTCAGCACGGGCAAAACAAAACAGAATACGAAAGTTCCAAATTCACAGCGGCGCATTTCTGCTGAATAACATTTGTTCTTTACGCACACAGAACCACTTCCTTTCCAGTTTCCTGTCTGTCTGGGCTTTTGGGGTTAGAGTTCAGATGAGCGCAGATGTACAGCCCCACCAAAAAAACTTAAACGCTGGTTAACGCTTAAACAGATATAGTTATACTGATAACAGCTGTCTGAGGGTCTTTGCAGTTGCTGCATTTGTGCTAATGTTCATCCAAAAGAGCATAAACCTTTGTTGATCTCTTTACTACTTACAGTATCTGCTCTAAAAAAAAAAAAAAGGAAGAAAAAAGAGATATTGCCTGTGGCTCCTGGCAAGGGAACATAAAAGGCAGTAGAACAAGATGGCAGGGAGAAGAGCAACACCAAAATGCACCTATCACTCACTCCCTCCTTTTTTTCCATTTGCACAATATCACTAATGTCCTCTCCCTCCCTCTGAAATTATCTCAGACTGAAAACAAATAATAGCCATAACTCAATAGGACTTAATGTTCTCCCCGCCTCGAGTGCAGCTCAGGCACTTTCTCCCTTTCCCCAGATGCATCATCAGCATAATAATCTCTCTCCGCCCTAACTATAGAGATCTGTTATCCAGAGGCAGACCTACAGAAAGTGTAGTTAAAAAGGAGACGTCACTACCGCTGGACTGAGTCAGGCTTCAAACACATTAGCATTAAGCTAATACTCACCATTTCTCTACTACACAAACATAATCCCTGTCAGCATTTGGAGTCATTCTGAGATGCAGCACTGCTCTTTCTGTTACCCCTCTGCACCCTCCCCTCCCTCCACGACTGTGAGCCATTAGCGGTAGCCGCTGCTCGGGGGAGATGCGGCGCGACCCGCCAGGTAAAGAGCGGAGGTTTCTCCGGGAAGGATGAGGAGACGCCGTCCTCACGCCCACAGGAAAAGGTCGCCAGTAAATTAATGTGCCATTTCATTAGCGCCCACCGCCATGAAGTTTAACAGCTAGCACCTGATCTGAGGCTAAGTAATAACCGGGAGCTCATTAGCGATGGGAACGACCTGTGTTTAAAAAAAAAAACTGGCAGTATGGAAATAGTGCTGACATGTGGAGTAGAGCAAATTACAGCACTTGATCAGCACTGCAGAGTGACCTTTGGCGTTTTATGGCTTTAACTACCTCACCGTTCTGCAAAGACACCTCTATAGCTCCAGTGCCGGTGGTGAGACTATAGCCTTGTTCTCACAGGACACGCTTTAATCAACGCAATGCCCCATTTTCAGTAGTTTAAATTATTTTGTGTGCCGTTTTTGCAGGCAAGGGACAGGCACTTTCAGCCTCTTGAGACTTGCTGCATGCTTGGGCCTTAGTTTGAAGAGGAGCATCTGTTTGAACTTTGAGCTTCTGAGGTAAGGATACCTGGCTTCTTCCGCGGCGTCTGTAGTTCCTCCTCACTATGTTCTTATAGTTTTCATTCTTTTTGGTCAGGTAGTAAAACAGCACACACTCCGCCACCGTCTGAAAACAATTTTTTAAAAATGTCAATTTCCAACAACCATTTCCTGAGAAGATGAGATCACACAGAACAACACCCAAAAAAGAAAGAAAGAAAATGATTCAATACCTTTCTCTCCAGAAAATTTGCAATCAGACCAAAGTTTTTGGGGTGCTGGATGAACCTGTGGGAGCAGAGCAAAAAAAAAAAACAAAAAACTCTTGACTCATCTGATGGAATGATTTAAAAATGAAGACTCATCTTACTTACAATTTGTGAATTAGTTACGCAATGAGTTTTAAAATTTAACACTAGCCAATTAATAAATGTCTTACTTTATGTTTTGGTTCAGAGTTGTTGCTCTTATTTTTCTATGTGGGTAGACTTTAAAGTCGCTGGTTTTACTGTGTGGGTTTAATACGTTTTGGCAGCTTGAAACGTCTTCTCTCATTTCTCAGGAAAGGGGAAGATTCACTTCCTTAGCAACAACTTACTGACCCTTTATCGCTCACACGTACTTCATGACACACTACGTCCTGTTGCATAAAATGAAGCCTAACTCCAGAGCACACCTCCACTAAGGCCAAAAAATTCTCAATGTTTGATTTTTTTTTTCTTTCTCTTTCTCTTTCTATTCAGAGGGGATAACAAAATTTGCGTCCGTGACAATACTGGCGTGTTCGGCTTACTTCTCTCTGAAAGTGTCCTTCTCCTGCTCGCTCCACATGTTCATAACCTGCCGGTCCTTGTACACCTTCATGGGGTCGTCCATCAATCCATTCATGTTGATGAACTTGATGCGCTGCTGCTCAGCGTCAAACAGCATGGGTGGGATGACCGCCAGCTGTCGCATCTGCTTCTCTGTGTTCTGAAGTACACAAATGACACACACAAACCGACATCCTGCAGTGAGTGGGCTGGTCTCGAGAGGGAAACTACCCGACAGCATGGTAGTTGCACTGGCACGCACGACAGGAAACCTGAGGTGGTTCAACACCTTGGCTAAAATTGTCAAATGTGAACTTCCCCAGGACAGACATCTTTTACTAAAAGAAACAAGCCTGAAAATAAGCTAATGTCTGAGGTTAGGTAAGGGGAAAGGCGCTGGTACCCGTTGGAGAAGGTGGGAAGATAGAAAGCATTGCTCGAGGTGAGACAAGACAACCCAACTGCTCAGTTGACAGGAAGACTAAAGGGATATTACTGCAATATCCACTCATAGCACTGTCCCTTACGTTGTAGGAGTCAGACACTGCAGGCCAGGCAAATCTCCTACCCGTGTTGACTTCAACATCTATAATAACCAAGATCAGGCAACCGTTTTTTGTTCGATTTAAAATGTGTGCTGACTTTCTGAATTTCTGAAATGTAGCTCCAGCCACCTTGTCAGCCCACATAGTATGAAATTGGACGAGTACACGAACAATAGCAACAGTCGCACCAGAAGCCGAAGCTGTGTGTCGACTGCGCACGTTATAAATGGGTGGAAGAGGAACAGAGACTGTATAATAAAAAAAAAAAAAAAAAAGAGAGAGAGACAGTAAGAGGCAGTGAAAACTGCCAGAAACTATCAAAGATTTGGGAGCATTCCAATTGAAAGCAGCTGTACTGCTGCTGTGCTTGCCGCTGGGCTGTGGTGGCCTTTAAGGGCCAGTATTTAGCTTTGGCTAGCCCTGCTATCTTAGCTGCCGCAAATATTCCAATGGCATTCCAGTTGAGAACAAGCCCTCAGTGTGAGCTGGTATCTGAGAGTGGAACCACAGTGGCATAAGACTAACCCTGTAGAACAGCTGTGGCATATACCACTGAAACTACGTCAAATGGTGCAGTGGTTTAAAGAGGCCCGAGCTACATTTCATGGTGGAGAGGAGTTCATGTGGCTCAGGTCCTATCTGTTGGCTGTATCTGGAATTTGCCTCCAGGACATCCTCCTGCATCATTTTCCTCATACATTTTTACCGCCTATATCCTAAATGTACTATGCTGATAGTGTATATGTACTACGTGTACTACTCTGTACATGAGACATCCATATCAGAGAAATCTCTTCCCCCAGTGGATCTTCTTAAGGTTTCTCCCATTTTTCCCGTTTAAAGGGGTGTTTTTTTTGTTTGATTCTTTTTGGGAGTTTTTCATAAACTGATTCAAAGGTGTATGGACAGAGGGTGTCGCTTTCTCTATCAAAGTCCCTGGAGGCAAAAATTGTGATTTTGGGGTATTTGAATGAAATTTGACTTGACATTCTTACAGTGTGTGTAAGGTGCTGTTTTATTCCCTTCACTACTGTTTGCAGAAAAATTAAAACAGAAAATATGCGCATCTATATTTATATTTTAATATTTTAGCAGGAGTCAAAGTAAATGTAAGGTATCAGCCAGCACCACAGATGCCCTGGCTTTCGTTCATGGCAGCAGAGCCAGCCTTGATGCGTTTTCCACTTCACACCCATGACGAGCGGCCAAAAGGCAAGTGGAGGGGCAAATGTTAACATAATAAAACTCGGAACAGAAAAAAAATAACAGCAGAAGCGCTCACCTCGTGCTCTGATATTCCGTCGATGATCTCGGAGACCTCATGTTCACTGCGAGCTGCAGACGAGCTCAGCCCGCCTCCTCGCTGCCCAACGCGGCTACAGGAGGAAAAACGCAGAAGAGACGTCATTCAAAACGACAACTGCTTATTACTGCAACTGAGCCGGGCACATTAAATAAACGCACGTTCACTCTTTACAGCAACCGTAGGTGAATCAAAAGCGATTAAGTCAGTTCCATAAATTAACAGTGTTTTTTACTCTGCCGAGCGACCGGCAGCCTGTTGTGGTCTCACCTCTGCATGCGCTCCTGCATTTCTCTTTGCTTGCGGATCTCTGGGAACTGTTTCTCGTAGTACTCCCGCACCTTGCTCTCCTTGGCACGGCGTCGCGGGTTGTTCTCGATGCGCTCCACCTTCTTCTCCCAGGCTTCCATCAGCTGGTCGTAGCGCTGGCAAAATTTCTGTTCCTGGAGCACAGCGGAAACGGGAGGATGTCAGCGTACTGCAGATCTACTTAACTGTCCACAGTAGCTCTTTCTGCGGCGTACGTGCGTTTGATTTAGGGACACAAAAGTGTTGGATCAAGTCATGTTAAGATAATGAAAACACGGTTCGCGGTTACGGGTGACCATGCAGTAATGAAAACATAAAAACTACATTCTATTTCTGCCAAGAGATCCCCCTAAATCATACACACTGCACCTTTAACACGTAGCGCTAATATGACCATGTTACCTAAACATGTCTGGGGGGGGGGCAAAGAGGTACTGTATGTTGGTATTCTACAGGGCGTCTGGCCTCGAGCCACAGCTCTGGCAGAAGACAGCCCACTGTTTTCCCAGCTTCCTCGCAGGCAGGCTGTAAAGCAGACCATTAACCCTGGCGCAGACACGACCCTCAGCAGGCTCATAAACCACAAGGTGATGTCTCTCCACACTCTGCCCACGAGGAGCGACCTCCCCCACTTAGGCGCAGCACGAGGGAAGACCGGACGCTCATCCATGACCCACGTGCTTTTGATAAAAAGGTGCCGTGCTCGAAAACCGTTCTCTCTGACCTCGCGTAAACTCGCAACACGTAATAAATAAAAGAGATATGGGACAGCTGTTGCTGGAGCTGCCTCTGAGGCTGGAAGCAGGAAAAGGCTTTTGGGTTTGTGTTTTTTTTTTTTAGGCCATGTTACCTGCTTGTGGATAGATGCAAATTCCACAGCAAAACTCAAGACTTGATATGCAATAATGATTTTCTGTCAAGCCGGTGGATTTTAAGCTGTCTGCCTGGCTTGAGCATCAGAGCTCACCCCCATTGATCTCTGCTTTATATATAGTCATGCTCTTTGGCTCACTCCCACTAAATCACTGGCTGGCAAGAGCAGTCATTAACCCTGTATAATGTTCATTATAGCGCTTGGCCGATAGTGAATTCAGCAGATGTATAAAATATTGGTTTCTCTTTCAGGTGACAGTATGAGATCTTTTTTATTTTTATTGTTTTTCAAACGCAATTGCTTCCCCAGGGCACAGTAGCTGTAGTGACAACAGGTTGGGCACAGAGCTCTAGTCACATTAAGGGTGTAAGAAAAAAATCTAAATATTGATCGTGATATTTTGTCGATTTTCAAAAACACTATCAATATTTACGGATAGGCAGATGTTATTCCTTTTTCTCAGATTAACAAAAAAAAGGTTATGTATCAGATGTAACAGGGACTATGTACTTCCTTTAAATCTATACTTAACTCATTTACCGGGAGTAAAAAGGGGTTTTTTGCTTAAATCTGCATGCGGTTGTCTTCTTCATATTATCATAGTTTTACTATAGTAAAAATGTTTTTTTTAAATTGCTAAATATCCTGTTACAAACAGAATCGCGATATTTTGAATCATCACCCCTGTATCGTGATATGCATCATATCGTCAGATTCTTGCCGATACACAGCCCTAACTCCCCGTCACCGCAAGAAGCAGCTCGCCCAGCTTCACTCCAGTTATCAGTCACGGGCTGAGTCCTGGCACGGAGTCTAAAATGGCGAGCTCTGGACTTACCCACTGCTTACGAGCATGATTTCTCCTCTTGAAGTATAAGATGAGCTTTTTTCTCATCGCCTGGTTTCTGGAGGGGGGAGAAGAAAGAGATGCAAGGAGAAAACAGAGGGGCAGAAAGAAAGGGACATGGTGAGGACACTCATGAAAACGCACTATCCAGACAGAGCGTCGGCTTTTATCACATTTGTCACGTAATAAATGTAAGTGTGTGGCGTTCGCCAGATCCGTAAGTACACTTCCCACTGCACTTTTTCTGCTCCACTTCTCTACCCAATAAACAAATGAAAAAACACAGCCTCCCTCACACACACAAACAATCCCTGTCCTTGTATGCCACCACTCAATAAAGTCAAACTTGCTTCTGGGTGGAAAGGACAGCGAGGGGAGCCAAACTTATAAAATTTGTCTGGGCTGGGAACAGCCAGTCACAGCGCTTCAAATAAAGGTCAGGGCCAGTAATCTCCTCAGGCAGCCACTCAGTTTGTCTCTTTCTGTGCTGCAAGACAGAGTTTTATTCCTGACACTTAATCTGTCAGTTGTAAGGTCACGTTCCCCCGCTGATTAATGTAATCTTATTCTACATTAGTCACTTCAGCTCAGCCGCAGGGTCCCTGGGGTCACAGGCAAGGACAGAAATCGAGGAAGTGGGCTGCGACGTGGTGCGTGAGCTCGGTGAAAATTAGAAGATGACACGATAACATTTAGGCCGTAGAATGCTAAACACGCAGGGTGACCAATTCTTCCTTTTCCAAAAGATGTTATCTGCAATAACAAACCCAGGTTAAACCTAAACAGCCTTAACCCCCTACCCACATAAACACTCACACACCCCCCGCATACAAACAGACACTGAGCCAAACCACTGCAGCAGGAAAGATAAACACTGCCAAATCCAGCGAGATACTCGGGATATCTACATATATCTTGGCATATAGTGGGTGAGAACTAAGGTATGGCAAAAAAAAACATGTCTAAACAGATTAAGTCCTCTAAAGACAGAGATGGCATTGTCCCCTGGACACCAGATGGCAAAGGGAAAGATTAGTAGCCCTGAACCCCTACGAAAGGTTTCTTTTGTCCTGCCCTAAGCCTGTACCATTTCTGAGATATCGGAGAACGCTGTAATTTGGCTTAATACCTGGCATGAAACGTGATGGCTGAAAGATTCACACCTGCGCTTGGGACAGATGCTCTCCAGTGGTCCAACCGCCGAGCAAAATTCTGAGCTTTCAAGACTTCGCAGTGCGATTTTGCCTTCATGGCGCTGCGCATTCGTCATCAGCAGAGCAGCGTTAGCGCCGCGCCGGAGATGAAGCGGGATGGAGGCTCAGACGCTGAGCGCCCCGCAGAGGTAGTGCTACTAATCTTTCCCAGCAGGGATGAGTGCCAAGGTTATCAAACCGGTTAGCAAAACAAAGACGTCAATTGTGCTGGCTCAAAGCAACATAGTGGTATTTAATAACACACACACACACACACAAACAGGCACAGAGGGACAGAGGAGAGTTCTCAGTTAATTGCTTTGAGGCAATAATACTGATCAAACGGTGCAGGGATCAAAAGGAGTGAAGACAGAGCAGTGTGTGGCTGAGAGGTCAGACACATCCTGTGGTATGCCGCTGTGCCCGAGCTGCAGTGCCAGCGGCCGAGGCGGCCCTTTGATGTGCCTGGGCGAATTACGGTCCTTAAAAGATTACCGGCGCACGCGAGCCTCGCTGATGGACGTGGCGGGGCCGCGCACGAGTTGTGTGCGCTCGGCTTCGCCTTACCGCAGGGACGCACCTACACGTAGAGCTGACGTGATGCATTAATCAGTCACCTAACACGACCTTGGATGCTGAGGAAGGCACGGCGGGGGGGGCGGGTGGGCCGTGCTGGGGGTACGGCCGGAGGTGGCGACTGAATAGTCGTGATGTCAGAAGTTTGAAGTCTTGACAGCTCGTACTAAACACAGTCTGTGTACGCTGGCTGCGTGGGTTTCTCCATGGATTAAGCAATTTTAACTGTCAAACAACTTATATGGTACATGCATGCTCGGCATACTTCAGTGGGTGTTTGTGGGACATTTTCTTTCTGGAGAAGTGTTAAGGCATATTCAGTGGCAGACTCACATTTTGATGTTCTCATGGTACTGCTTGGTATCAGAAGGCTGATTGTACAGAGGCTGGAACAGGATGAGAAAAAAAGCAGATGAAAGAATCAGTTATAGTTTTAGTTGCGCAACAGACTTAACTGGAATAGGAAGATACACGAAGACCAGATGACATCTTGCTTCAATATCTGCTTCTGACCGTGCCCCAGATAAATACAGGATTTCAATGTTTGCGGAAGTGTTCATCAAATAAGAAGAGTGACTCAGTGCTCTGACTGACAGGGGCCCGAGTCACCGACCTGAATTCAATCCAGAGAACTCGCTCAAATGAATGTCCTCAGGGCAGGCAGAGCAGAACCTGTTTTGTGTAGCATCTCGAATGGGCTCTGCAGGTAATTCGTTTGACAGAACAAGTGAGGATTTGTGTGTGAGAGAGATTGACGGACAGTACGTGTGAGGAAATTTATGATGACAACTAAGAGGGGAAAAGAATGTCCCTGCGAGCAGAGGAAGGCTTTGAGAGTGTATCGGAGCAAAAAGTCTTCTGCACAGTTGTGTTGTTTATTCTCACTTGGCTTGGGTACAAAGAAGTCTGATGCGAGTCATCTCATTCAGCATTCAATATTAATAGCTGTGATATCGTTTAATGAAGCTTTAAGTACGGAAATCAAATATTTTGTCTTCATTATTTTAAACCAGGGCTGGGGGACGTCATGTGATTCAGACTGGCTCTGCGTCTCTCCCCAACATCCTTTACCGCTCTAACCTGACCCTCGACAAAATGTTCCCGCGTGTCGACGACGCACAGACGTGAGAGGAACGACGGCGACGCAGACATGTGACATCAAATCAGAATCTCCACTCACCAGTTCCACCCTGGGTCCCAGTCCCTCCAGTATCCTGTGAGCCTCTTCCGCCTTTTTCTGGTGAGGGAACACAAACAGAAGTCGTACATTAGCCGGCTGCCTGTGCCTCTGCCATCACCACGGCAACGCAAGGGCGCACGCTCGCTTGATCACGGCGGCCACACTGCCGCGGATGGGCTGTTGGATGTATGGATGGATAGATGGAGAGACGGGCTATTATTAGAGCTTTTAACTTGAGCCGGGCCACGACTCCGTCTCTCCTCTTCCAGAAAAAAAAAAAAAAAGATTACTCACCTCCCCTGGGCAGAGGGAGGTAGAGAGAGAAAGCAGGCAGGCAGGAAAGCAAGTGGGAGTGGAATAGAAAGTGAGTGGGAGAGAAGGCAAAAAAAAAAAAACAGGGAAAGGGGGGGGGTATGAAAGGGCTCTGGTGCTTATCTCATGAGAGACGTCTGATGAAAGCTAGAGAAAGATCTCACTACCTACAACAATCAGCCTCTTAAAACAAAACTTCCTGGCAGGGAGCGTAAAGCGAGAGAGTAGAGGTGTTGGGGCATGAAGATGGGCGGCCAAATACTCCCGTCTCTGTCTCTGGCTGACCTCCGCTGCTCTGCTCCATACATTTATATTTAGCTCCAGCAGACAAATGTACGAGCGGTGTCCCGAACCGCCCCTCTCCACGTTCGCTCCACTCGCTCCCTCGTTCCGCTTCGTCGATCTAACAGCACCTGCGCGGTGCTCTGCCGCTTTCCATCTCGCCGCCGTTTCCTTTCGGCGACCGCGCAGGGGCGAGACTGGCGGGGCCGAGGCGGGTGGATGGAAGTACAGCGAAGAGAGGGGCGGACGGAAGGGAAGATGTGGGAGAAAACGGGGATGGAAGCTGCCGGCACGCGCTCGTCAACCTTTATTTTTCCACCACCCGCCGTGCCACACCGCTTCCCTGTCCCTTTCACTCTGTCTTCATTGTCGAGGTAACGCGGGAGGGGGGTTTGGAATCTACTCCTAAGTTTATACAAGACTCACGCGAACGGACTTGGATGCGAGACCCCCGTGGGAGCTCACGCACAGAGCTCGACTTGACTCGAGTCCCAGCGGAGTTCGCGGCGAGGGAGGCCAAATGGCGCGGCTCCAGCGCGAAAGGCGACCCGTGCGTTTCCTCCAAGTCGTCAGGCAAGAGGAAGCGCGGCTGATTTACATTTGCACATACAATACATACGGTATCGTTCAAAAATGCAAATGCGGTGACATAATGCCATTATCCGTTCCTCAGTTGCTTTGCATTGGTCCTCGTTCTTGCTTTCGCACCGGTGAGTAGGTGTAACAGGCTGCAGAGTATTGCCTCAGAGAGCTGGCTCACTGCAGGAGCAGTTAATGAGCAGCAATTATTAAAAGCAGCCTTTCATCCTCAGGGAGCACGGAGGCTCAAGGATTTCTCTTCACTTCCTGGCCGCGATTCTTTCAGCAAATTTGAAAAACTCACTTTAAAAAAAAGGCTGCACGGGACTGTCCTTAGAGCTCTTGGAACATGGCGTCATATTAGCTCCAAGAAATGATAAATATAGTGGAGCGACGCAGAGAGAACTGCCCTCTCGCTCCACGCGCAACATCATCACAAGACCCAATCACGCCCCCTCCCCGTGGTCGCACGCAGGACCGTGACTCCGGCAGCAGCCGAACAAGCTGGAGAGCTTACAGGCTGCGCTGCTGTGCACGCTGCCCGCTGTCAGCAAGACATTTTCTCCTGCGAATCACGTGGTGCCTTCAATAAAACGTCAAAACAGGAGAAAAGTCGGCGCGAATCTGTGAAAAATGACACTGTGGGAGCTTACGTGACTACAAGCAGCACGACAAACGTGTTTGGGGAACACAGGAGAGAAAAACGGCGAGAGAGGGAGAAAGCGCTCCGAGGCCGTCTTAAAACGGCACAGACATGAGGATTTAGCATAGCTACACAGAATTATGATAATGCAGTCTCAACGGGGCGCTTTTTCTATTCTTCTTTTTTTTTTGCCTGCGTTCATGTCCATGAATGCCGCGTCCCAAATATGAGAAGAGCGAACTTGAGTCGAACCGTCCCCGGGGTCGGGGGGGAAAAAAAAAACGGGCTGTCGCGAGAAATGCGGTCGTAACCCTGTCGCAGAGAGCTGGTGACACGCAGCCCAGAGGGGACAGATGACACTGCAGAGACACCAGCGCAAAAGGGCAAAGTGAAGCCGGAGTAATTATAGCCAGGTGCTGAAACACACATGCATGCCAGCCTACCTACGCATTTACACATCCATACTCGCATGCGTCCGTTCGGCGCTAAAGCGTAACGCCCTTTACACATAGCTACTTCACGTGCCTGGAGGCAGTTTGGAGAGCGAGCTGATAATTTTTTTTTTTAAAGGTGTAAATGCCGCATGTAAATGTCTCATCCAGGTGCATACCAAGTCATAAACATGGTCTGTCCTTGACAAAAGTGGCGGCAAGGATTAGTACATAACAATATAATATTTTTACATACAAATACAAAAAAGGGGGGAGAGGGGGTTTGGTCTCTTTCTCTTTTTAAATATGCTCTGAGGAGCTATGGATGCGTAACGGGGGAGTCATAGGTTTTTAAATCAGATTCATGAAAAGTCTGAGTCTTCTATGCGTTTGTTGCAGATTATGGACAGGTGTTAGCAGTCCAGCTGAGCTGAGTTGTTGTGCAAGACAAGCATAAATGGGACCTATGTTGTGGTAATTATTTATGCACGACTTCATAGTGAATGTCATGGTGGCCAAAAGCATTAACATAGTGAGTGGGCACTGGGCTGAGCGTGGGTAAGAGGAGTACAGAGAGAGAGAGATAGCGAGGTTAGGGGGGCAGGCAGTAGGCCAGAGTACATCCTGCCAGTCAGAGGGAAGTAGAAAGTGTTACAGAGGTCAGGCTGCATGGTGGAGTAAGCCATGAGTCATTCTTAAACTTCCAGCCTTTCAGATGAGTCTTGAGCAATCTCCAAAGCCCTGCTGTCGCAAAGACGTGCTGCGAGTTCACCGCGCTCGATGATTGCAAGGGAGAGAACCGCGGAGGACACTCCCTGTACTGCAGTGTTCACTTTCTAAAAGGGCTTCTTGGGGCAGGTTGGTGGTTACTTGGGGGCATCTGTGCAGGTTAGTGCAAAAGTGAGGGATCATGCAGCCAAGAAGTGTGGAGGATTTAGCTTTTTGCTCCATGACACTTAAGCAGGGTGAATATTGACTTGCCTGCATGTGGATCTAAACTCAGCTTTCAGGGGTTTTTTCCCCCCTTTAAGTTGCTTTGCCAAAAAAAATGCCTTAAATGTTGAAAAAAAGAAGCTGTTTAGCTCCTTTGCACCGACCTGTTTTTAGGGTTTGACATTTCTCCCACTTGCCCACAGGGGGGTGCGTTCAAAGAGGTTAAACCTGGGGTGCGATACAGTGGGAGAGGAGTTCCCTGCTTTAAACGCCAACTTCAATAAAAAAAAAAGGAGACTTGCGCATTTCACCACTAGGGGGACTGAGAGCACAGAGAATCGCTCCATTATAAAAAGGTAATGGTCTGCACAGAGCGCTGCTGCGTGCAACGACTGCTCTGACAGGGATGCACACTCGCAGAGAGCTTTAAATGGCCTCCCAGCTGCTCTGCCTCTGTTCTCTTCAGAGTGATTAGTTTGCAATACCGGTATATGTGATAAACAAAGATTTGTGTCAGTGTCCGGGTACGCCTTATTGAGCGTCCAGGAGCAAGCCAGAGATTCATCACGCCTGCTTTGCTGACCTTTAGCAGCTTATTCTGCGAGGCAGCAGTTCTACCTTGTCTGACAGGACAGAGCAGGAGCAGAATATTTCGTGACACGGCCGCTTATGTCGACAAGGGTTTTTTTTTTTTTTTTTTGAGGATTACGTCAAACAAGGTCAATGAAAACGACATCTCCAAGAAAAGAATATCCTCTGCAGACAGCAGACGGGTACCGGTCTGTTCAGGGCCCCAGTATTTTTGCTCACCATTGTACACACTTTGAGAGTAATCCACACTTTGTGTCGTCTAAGAATTGTAATGAAATAGGCAAACGGCATGGGGCTCGTGGTAAAATTAGGGACTCTGCTGCTCCGTTTTTTTGACATGCGCACCAGAGAACATTGCACCAGCCCAGTGAAATTCAAATGCAAGATCATTTTGCCACAGATTAGGCATCTGGTGTGTGTGTGTGTGTGTGTGTGTGTGTGTGTGTGTGTGTGTGTGTGTGTGTGTGCGTGCGTATTGTACTGACCCTGTTCTCATCGTAGATGATCTGCACCAGGCTGCGGTGCTTGGCCTCGCTGGGCGGCGGTGAGATGGGCTGCTCCGGCTCGTGAGGCTTTGCAGCCTCCTCCTCCAGCTGTTGCTGGAACAAACCAAAAACAAGAGATGACTGTTAACACTCGGCCCCCGACCTGCCAGGAGGACCAGCGGCTCACCTGTTCCTGCCGCAAGGTTTGACAACTGCCCCCCCCGGCAGACAAGTCTTACTGTCCCCTGACCCGTTCTACCTATTGAATCCCCGGGGCCTAGTTAATCAAAGAGTTACCACAACAGCCTGTAAACAAAGCCGGTGCCTGCTGCGTGGCTGAAAACTCGAGAGAGCGAGAGACAAACGAGGAAAAATCAGAGAGGGAGAGTTCAGAAATTAACACCAGGATTACTGGAAAACAGCTGAGTTCCCCTAACTTTCTAGTCATCCTGGCTTGTGACAAACATTTACTTAAGGACTCTACTCCAGAAACAATCAATTTGACAAAGTAATGACTACTGTGAACGGTGAACAAAACACAGACACGGAGAGCAAGTGAAAATTTGAGGGGGGTTTCCGAGAAGACTGGAAGGAACGAAAAGAGAAAGCGGCAGCGCCGGGGCCCAGCGATGTTTAGGTTTCACTGCCAATCACGTAGAGTTGAGTCAGTGCTTCTTTGTCCATCAATCGTCCCTTGAAGGTGTACAGGAAAAGAAGAGGGGAGGCCTGTTCTGACAATCAAGAAGAAGCTGAATAGCACATGGAAAGAATAGCGGCGTTTGGCTCTAATAGCCCATTTACATTTAGACACTTCCTGCATTCTTTGGCAGATTGGATAGCTGTCAGAAACTGAAAAAGCCAAAGTATAAATCCAAGCAAGAAGCGGGGGGGAGGGGCTATCCAAATGCACTTTGCATGCAGATGTTGAAATGGTGCAAATGGACCTGTCAAGCGTCATCAATCCTCCCACACTTAACCGTGTCAATAAAGCAGCATGTGGAAGTGCTAACTCCCCTCCGCTTTCGATCAAGGCAGGCAATAATGAGACGCTGTTTAAAACAGGTAAAATTATTTATGCATTGGATGTGACACAGAAAGTCACACTTTCAACACAAAGAAGCCATGAGGCGCCGTACGCTGCATGCGTCGCACTACAAGTGAAAACCTTTGTCTCGCACACTATTTTGCGGTGCTACTCATTGTTCAGAACTGGCCTGAAGAACGTTTTGGGACCGGTTCTGTGTGGTGCCGGCTGGAGACAAGAGATAGAGGGTATCCAGTTGTAACGAGCTGTCTGAAGGCCGGGGCCAAGTGTTGCTGGTGTGCATATAGCTGATCTACAGTTAACCCCCCCCAACACACACACACAATCTCCAGTCAGGGGCTTCAGAGGGGGGAAAGGAGGCCTCCAGAGGATCCACATGAGAGCAGAGCAAGACGGATCATCACGTGCCATGATAGGCCTGGATAAGCATCTGGTGAGGGAAACACAGACTTTCCCATAGAGACCCCCCAACCCCCAACCCCCAACCCCCTCCCTTCAAACCCACCACAGAGTAAATAAAGCAAACCAGCCATCCTGAGCTTGGCTGACAAGACACAGGCTGGCAGTAACCTCAGCACTAACCCACCAGCTTCGCCAGAACTCTTTAAATAAAGTTTTACCACGTCACCTAATTAATCCAGATGTTTTAATGCCTGAAGAGAGTCGGACTGTAAAAAAAAATAAAATAAAATCTATAAAAAAACACTTGATTTATGCTTGTAAGCAGCAGAGCTCAGCTTCTCCATGATTCACAAGTTTCGACCCCGAGGCTTTAATCCAATAGCCACTTTTATTTTGGTTTCTGCTGCAATGTGGTAAAACATCCAGATTCATTGAACACCAAGTCTTTCTATTAACAAAGAGTAGTGTACAAAAGATTCGGGCAGGAGGCAACTATTGATTTCGGCAGGTGAAATGTTGCTATTGGCAAACTTTATCAGCTGTGCCAAATATTTAGGAGGCACTTTATGTAATTTTCAGTTATAGTCTCCTACTATGACCTTTAAGCTCCTCATTACCTGTACTTCAATTTTATCAAATCAATAGTTCTGAACCTCCGGGATTCTAAACTGCAAAGTGGCTTGTCAGTCTGTGAAACTGCTGTTAGCACAAGCTGCTACAGTGGAGAGGTACAAACGGTAGAATAAAATCCTATCATCTGCCTTCACAGGGTCAGAGTGGACTGAGCAGGAATTTTACCAGAACAACACGCGGATCTGTCATCAATATCTCAGCCTGATGCCGCCCTTCAATGACGAGTGATTATTTTTTTAAGTAAGTAAAGCTATAACAGCATGCACGGCACAGGAGGCGCCTCGATGGAAAAAAAAAAGCTCAAACGTATAGTTTCTCCACTGCACATGGCAGGAGGCCAAAACGCAGACAGTGGTGGCAGGGATATGAGCGGTTTAGCGGTCAAAAAAAAAAAAAAAAAAAAAAAAACCTCCACCCTAATCCTCCTCCTCCTCCCCCAGGGAAGCTGTTATTTATAGCCTTATATATTTTTAACCTACTTTTCTCCTAAATAAAAAGCCGGAGAGAGGAGGAGAAATGAAGGCATGCAGCTGCCTGGAGAAGTGCGTGTACACAATCGTGGCACGTTGAGCAAGAAACTGCTACAAGCTCGAATGCGCCGATTACAACACAGCAAAGTCTGTTTAAGACTTTATTGCATCGGTGCCAACTGCTGCCTGGCAGGGCGAGTCACACTGGAACACTGCACATGAGCATTACAAACAAGCTGCCACTGAAAAAAAAAAACAAAAAAACTCGGCGAGGACGCAAGGGCCGGCAGAGACGCGCACGTCCGCGAGCACGGCGGACAGACACTCAGGTCCCCGGCCGGGCTTTCTGGGCCCGCCTGCTCAAAACACGCGCAGGACGCGCGTGAATGACATCACGCCGCGTGCAATGAACTTTCTTCGCTGTCACATATCATCTCGTCTCGGAGGTTGCGCTCAAAACAGCGCTGACAAAAACCGACTTTGAAGTAGCGAGGAAAACCAGGACAGACACTTTTGAGAAGGTGGATCGTGTTAAGCAAAATAACGTAAATACAATCACGGCTTACTTATTTTACAACTCCTCTTTTCTTCTGTGTTTACTGATGTATCATTAGTTCTCTTTGAAGCAGCTAGACAAACTAGAAAATGCAATTTCCCAAGAAATTGCTGTGGGACTGCCGGCTTCTGCAAAAGCCGAGGCTCCGCGGCGCTGCTGCCTCGAGCGCGTACGAAGAAGCAGTTCAAGTTGAACGACGAGAAGGTGTCTCATCAACTGATCTCAATCAGCCGCATGCGCCTGCACCCAGAGGTCGCCATGGTGACGCAAAGGCCGCAGTTCTAACAGAGGGAGAAGGCCTGAAGTCGACAGAGTGCCACGCCTCCGACGAAACGCCTCGACTCAAAGAAGAAGAACGCGTAGTGGGACTGAATCGCACCAACTTCATTGCAGTTTGTAATCAACTTTGCCATTTCTGCTGTTTGTGGTGGATACGTTCCCACCATGACATCCATCTCTTGCCGTGCTGGTGTTACAACACTCAACAAGTCAGCTCTTAGAGAGAAATATAAATCAAATTCAACCGCCAGAGGCACCGGCGGCAGGACTGCCAGGTTTCCCCAAACAAAAAAAATCAAAGAGCTAAGCAGGAACACTTGAGGTGATATCAGTCTGGAATCTAGAAACACACAAGATGCCAACATCACGTCAAAGTTACAACCAGATGCAGAGGTGTGCAGACCTGTTTCTTGCGAAGCTTGCTGATCTGCTGCTCCACCATGGTGATCTCCCTGTCCACGCGGTCCATGTTCTGGATCAGCTCCTCCTTGGAAAAGCGAGCCGGCAGCAGGTCCAAGTCGGGGTCCATGTGGACCGGGCTCACGGGGGAGATGGGTTCCAGCTTCCCCATGGCACTTCCACGTTCCTACGGATGCACGACAGAGAGAAAAGTGACATGGTTAGATAGCGTATGATGCAGCGCATAAGCTTCCATCTCCTTTCTGTGAAGTCCTACGCAATCAACAGTTAGAGGAAAGAATGGGGCGTATGAGGACACAGGAAAGTCCCATGGCGGGCCGAGGCTGCACAACGTTTAGATAAAAGTATCTGACCGGCAGCGGAGCATAAAGACCCTCTTCATATGTCTCGGCCCTCTCAGGCAAATGAACCGTTTCTTCGCCGTCCTGTTGAAAGCGTTCCCGTCTTTCCGTGGGTCACTCTATGAGAAATCATCCAAACCTGTATCCTTCTGGAAGCGAACACATGTCAGTAATTAAGTCCCCTGGGTGAAGAATGCCGGTGTCACTACATCACACTAATGAATACGAAGTCACGGCCTCCCTCGCGAGGGCCGCGCGCCCGAGCGCTGGCAGCTGGCTCTGCTTAGGAGGCTTTGTTTGAAATGTGAAATCCTCTTGTTTTTCGGCTGTGGGGGTGGGGGGGTGAGTCTGAATGGGGCGTATCACGTGCGTGCAGATCAAATTCTAGAGGTACTTATTAGCCGTGTCTTCTGGCAGGAAAAATGGAAATGGTGTGCTTCTGTCGCTCAAACAATGCGCGGCGCATCAAACGAGCAGTCGCGCTGACAGTGGCGAAGACGGGAGGGACTCGTTAAACCTTCCCGAGGAGAGCGCGGCGCTCCAAAGTGCACTGTCTCCCGACCGGAAACTTTACAGTCGGTGCCGTGGAACCAGTGCAGGAGGATTGCTTTTTGTATTTTCACTGTCACTGGAAAAAGAAATATTTAAAAAATGATAGCGTGATGGTGTGTACAGGCATGTCACCTCACGTCTGGAGAGTATGATTTGTAGGCCGGGGCATCTGCGTCCCACCGCGGCACTTCTTCTATAAATGCCACGTTGTGACACATTTTACTTTTATCAAAAAAATTACAGCCCCTGCGCTTCAAATATCGCACGGACCCTATTTTGGATCATAATTGTTAAGCCCCGCAAAGTTCGATGAGGTGCGTTCGTGTGCCGGTCCACACACGCCAACACGCTGCATTTGAGGGCTCAATACATGAAAGGCCTTCATGCCTGAAGCCAAGTCTCAGTAATCCGTTCACATGCAGAGCAACAGTGGAAACATGCACCGGTTTATGCAAGCACAACGCACACCACTGGCTCTGCAGGGGCAGGATCCATCTTTTTTATTGAGGAGTGTGTGCGTGTGTGTTTCTCTACTTTCTGCATGTACTGCGGGAAGCATTCCACAGCTGCGCATCATCCATAAATGACTGCGCGTGCGATCCAGCTACCTTTTTTTTTTTTGCATCATTTTTAAAGTGAAGGTCGTGTAAATGAACCCGGCGGGCCCGTAGACCTGCGTTGACTGGGACTGTCGGTGCCAGAGGATGTTGAAGGACCGTCCTAGATGAGGTGGCCTGATGCCGCCGAAGCCGTTAAGTCACAAAAAGCCGCCACACATAAATACAAAAAAAAAAAAAAAGAAAAGGAGAAGAGCTCCATGGATGGCTTGACTCGGTCTAATAGAGCGGTCCTTCCCGACCTGTGATAACAGCGCAGCTCACGCCACGAAGCGGACCCAGGGGAGGAATCTACGGTGATGGAAAACCAGACAGCATTATGACAGAGAGATTCAGAGCGCCCTTAAAAAAAAAAACGTGTCACCGAATGTGTTTTTTTTTTTTTCTTATGGGGGCCTTTGTCGTTGTTAGTTTCCTGTTGGCTCTGGCATTTCTAAACCCACACACACACACACACACACACACACAGTTCTGCTGCAGACTCAAGGACAGCAAAGTGTGTGCGAGATGTTTAGAGAGCGTGCGTCTAATCTGTCCCTCCCGTTCCGTGTTGACAGCGCAGGAGAACATCAACAGCTACTACACCTGTTACGTGGCGTGAAAAGGTCACAGGGCGATAGCTAAGCCCCCGGCCCCGCGCGGCTTACAGTTTATACGCCCTCGACGACCCCCGGTCGCATTTAGAACATTCCGCTACACGATGTCTCGGGGCTGCGCGTGCGTCAGGTTTTATCTCGACCCGCCGCTGGGCGCTGCAGCGCGCACGTGCGAGAGCGCTCTGTTTGTCAAGCACCGGCCTGCGTGACTGAGTCACGCGGCCTTAAATGTATGCGTTGGTTCACAGCGGCTGAATGAAGCGGCAGACATCCTGTTTTTCGACATCCTGTTCACAATGGTCCCGCTGGATTGGACGCGAAGCCAACTCTTGTGCGGAGAACACAACAGCAGGTGGACTGAGCGGCTGAACCCGCGTTACGTTTCAGAGCTGAAATCTCATTGTGAAAAAGAGAAACAACAGCAAGCAAGAGTGACGCAATACAGGATGAAAGCAGCTTCAATCAAATCGAAAGATTGGAAGCCGACTGGAAATCATTCAAGTGCAAGAAAGTTAGAGATGTGAGTTTGTGTGGGCTGGAAATGTCATCCGCAACTTTTGGACTTATGTTGCTGCGACCTCATTCATGCCTTGTTGCCCGAGCCGAAGATGGAGAAGAATGGAATCCTGTTATGTCTACATGTGGACCCCCCTGCTGCTCCACGGGTGTTGCCTCGGATGCGGGGCTGCAAACTATTAAACATTTTCAACAATGCGGAATCATTATCATCGTGATGATTCACGTCATCGGACAGTTGTAACTATTCATAACAAAATTTGTTTGAGACACGATAAGTGGGGAAAAAAGGCTGCTGCAAGGTGCTCAGGATGATAATGTAGAGATGTGCGACTGCAGGTGTGGGTGCAGCACTGAAACTGCAAGTCACCCACCAGCAGCAGTACAGCAGTGATACGACAGTAACGACACCTCGCTGCTGAACAACTTAATTACAGTGAATTCTAATAATTGATATTAAATAGAATTATGTTGGGTTTTTGTTTAGTGAAGAGGTGCGAGCATACAGTCCAGAAAAGAAGCAGGGATCCTTGACTTTCAAGTATTTTGTACGCCGTGTGTTCCAAAGGTCAAGGCCGAAGCTCCACGCTCAGGTTTCATGTGAACGCCGGCTTTCGCCACCACAGAGAGCGTGAAGCAGGATGCCACTCTCGTCTAACGTGAGTCGACAAGCAAAACGCAACACAACGGACCCGACTGCTCGTGGACTTCATTCCCAATGAGACAGAGAAAAATAACCCGCCATCGCCGGCATTCACTAGCTCGCGCACCCTCGCTGGGCCGGGCTGCAGACCAGCATTCTCGCCGGCGTGGCTGTTTTGGTCTGAACGGGAAAAAGAAAGTGTGTTTTATCCCACGGAGATTTCCTCGCAGACGGCTCTGCTCGCACTCTGGGCCTTATACGGCGACGGAGAGCCTCCTAATCTGATCGCCTTGTCTTATTCCACAAATTCAGGATGTCTGCACAATGGCGTACAGTAGCGAAATGTTGCCTTTGGCCTCCTCTGATTCGCTGCCCATGTGCCACGATGCAAGCTCCGGCCTGACACTACTGGCCGACTCCCTCTTTTCCTGTTGGTCTTTGTCTCTTTCTCCTCCCCTTCCCTTTCCCCCTTTATTTGTGCTTCACTATACTTGCCCTTTGCCTGATTTTCAGTTGCCCCCCCACACACTATCATTTGGTGCACTTGCTCCGTGCAGTGATTGCATCTGACATGACTTATATAATGGGTTTACAGCCCTCTCAGCTCTGAAGGGAATTACTGGCATTCCTGAATATTTGCCTGCTTGCCTGAAAGTCTGTGTGTGTGTGTGTGTGTGTGTGTTTTTTCTCCTTACCCGCTGTTATTGCTGTATCTATTTACTATTCCTTGGCTGTCTGCCTCCGCTGGCAGTTTGAAGCGCCGTGTGTAATGTCAGGAACACCTCCCCATCAGCAGTTCTACACTGCGAGCAAGTCGTTTTTGATGTGCGGTTCACACAGTGTCTTCCTCACTCTTTTGAAATCTAGGTCAGCGCTTATTATTTATTAATTGCCGTTTCAACTCCCCGAGCCTTCCCGCTGCCGCTCGCAGAGCTCCTGCGACGCAGAAATCTCCTTCCACGACTGCTGGTGCGGCATGACTAATAATATCCTCTGTGGCTGTGAAGGAGGCCAGGTGGGATTAATGTGAGGGAAAAAAAACAGGAGATCTCCCGAATACAGTCAAAACGTTTTTTGAGAAGCGGCAGCCATATTATGAATCACAGTTTCTGAAAATCGTCTTGCGCGTGTGTAACCCCCGTTTGTGCGTTACAGAGACTACTGACCTTTGCCATCTCCTCGGCGCCTCCCAGGGGCAGCGCCGGCCGGTGCGACGAGGGCCTCAGCAGCGACTCTGGTCCCATCTCTAAGCGAGGTCGCTTGACTTCCGCATACTCCACCTCTGACTGGCTGCTGGGCTCTGTCAGGTAGATGTGCTCGTAGCGGATATGCTGCTCTTGTCCTCTGCAAGGGCAAAAAACACACACAGGCACAAGAATCACAGATTAGAGAAAAGCAGAGACAGCTGCTGAAAAACCTACTGCATTACGTTATTATCAACGAGCCGTGTTTCAGTTAGGAGAGTCTCTCATTCTCTAACTTCTTCTTCAACGCATTGGCCCACTACAGGCTGAACCGCGCTGACGTGTTTGAAGAGCCGTTCACAGACGCCAAAAGGATGAGGGCGTCATTCGGCCTGGCCACTGTTAGCGTGTTAAAAACCTCTTGAAAAGCGCGCACGTCGGCGCGCTAACTGCAGGCTTGCGAAGACCGAAAAGCTCGGAGCACAGCGAAGGCAGGGTAGAGCCGAGGGAGATGAACTTCGGCTGACACCGATGAAAGTCGCAGCCAAATCTGATACCGCGGGAGGGGGAGACTCGTCCTGAGGAGTACCTAATGGCGGATAAAGACCGCGTGTGAAGTTTAACAATTTGACTGTTGTGATCTTTTGCCCTGAAATACCAGACCAGACCTCAGCAGCAAAAACAAACACTTCCAAAGCAAACGCGAGTGAAAGAGAGACGCTAACTCAAATCAATGGGCAAACGACAAAAAAAAAAAATAAAATCAATTCAGTTAGATCAAACTGATCCCCCAGGTTAAATAATCTGAGGTGTGAAGACACCGGTAACAGTGAGACAATATTGATCTCCTACGCAAGAAACGAGCCTCGCTGCTGGTTCAGTGTGAGCACAGTGGCCTGATCAAATCCCCTTTATGCAAGCTACGCTTACCCACACAAAAGACAGTCGCACAAAAGCACAAAATGACAGTTACAGCCTGAGATCAGGCTGACCTAAATCCGTGCTGGTGCGTTCAAGGCGCGCGCGCGCAGCACACACGCGCACGCACACACACGCCAGCTGGCTCGCCCTGACAGAATCGTCGCAAAGTAATCACCCAAGACCGTTTTCCTGCAAATTGGGAACATGTAATGGGTCAGTCAGTAGTGGAAAGTGGGAAGAAGGGGAGGTGGAAAAATTGGAAACGGTGACTCACTGCAACACGGTGGGGCTCTGCGGGCCATGCTGTGCGGCCCCTGTCCGCATGCACACACACACACACACACACACACACACACACACACACACACACACACACACACACACACACAAAGCTACCAAGCTTTGTTTAGACTTGCAGTAAGAGCGGCGGCGCTCCCCATACTGTACCCCAAAACTAGAACTGATCTGGATGCTCGGGAATGCTAACAATTACACCAACGGCCGCTGGAGGGGGGGTGGGGGTGCAGCGCTGTAATGCGATCCGGTCCCGATCTGCGATATGTGCGGTGCTAGTATGAACCATGTTCTGCACCGTTTCATAGTGTTTATTAAGCCCATTAGTGCAGTGGGTGGGAAACAGCCAGCAGCAGGTCGGAGCGCACCAGTAAAACAGACTCTTGGTGTGTAGTCAAATGACAGCTTCCGAACGTTAACTGCGCTCCAGCTACTTAGATCTGGGAAATTTTATTAGCCCACTTGTAAATGGCCCTCTCTGCAGATGCCAGAATGTCAGGGACTTCGCTGCCAGTGTCAAAATGGAAGTGGCTTGTGAAGAGAAGAGGGAAAACACAACCATAATTGCTGGTCCAGGCCCACAATGGCCTAGTGTGCGGTTTCTCCATGTGCCAAAGAACATGGAGCCTGTCTCTGTGTAGCAGGGTGCCGGTGGGGCGCCGTAACAATCGAGACCATCCTCTGAGCGGAGCGGAGGGAAAGGAGGGATGTGTCCCGTTACTTATGTAACGTGCGGGGCAAAATCTGCATGTGAATGGGTGTCGCTGGGCGCGGAGGAAAGAAATGGATTGTGGATGTTTATCTGTGTGACTGACTTAATAGGACCTTTAAAAAAGGCAGCCAAAAGTAATACCCAGCTGGTGTGTGAACGCACCCCCCCCCCAAACACATTCTTCTCACTCATTTAGTCGCACACTTCCTCATCTCCATAGAGCTCTGGCACTTACATAATCACATCGTCAGGCTCTGCCCCCCCACCCACCCCCTTTTCTCCTTCTCTCTTTCCAGCCTTCTTTCTCCCTCTCCCTCTTGTGAGCGTGCAGAATAAGCTGATCCCTGGGGAGGATTTGTCTGGAGGATGAGAGGAGGAGATGTGTGCAGAGGTGGAGGGCGGAGCAACAGAAACACGCCGCAACACAACGGCTCCGTCGCCTTTCTTATTGGCTCAGGGGCCCCACTACGCCGGGGGACGGAGATCGTGTGTGCCGATAGCCGCCTGTCGCTGTGAAAGCGCATGGCGAACAGAGAACCAAGCCACAGCTGGGATGAATGAAACTGACAAAGAGCATGTGGGGGGGGGTTAAAAGTGGAGTCCAAAAAAGAAAGAAACAAAACCTTCGCACCGAATGTGCTTTGAGCCCTGAACTTCTGTGTTCGTGTGGCTGAACAAAACATAAATCATGTTCAATCAGGTCCTGAACCAACTGGGAGTATTTACAACCAGGAAATTTCCGTAAAAACCTATTTGATGAAGAAAGGATGGCGAACTTTGGGCTCAGCGAGGCGTTGTGGTTAGTGCAGAACTCCTCATCCGTATTCAAAGGGGTTTCTATTCAAAGTATTGACTAAAAAGAAAAAAATGGCACATTTGGACAGACTGAAAAGAACAAAATAATCAAGTAAATAACTGTGATACTTTCATTTAGAAAACACCACCAACCAATCATAACATGACACAGGATTTACGCTGGCATATTTACACAGAATGCTGCTTTAATACCCATTTTCTACATTTCGTCAAAGTTCACAGGCGAATGACGAGAATAATCACGGCTTATTCTGCACGGCTGCACCAGAGTAGTTTGCACTCCGCGCTCCACAAAGCCTGTTCCGCGGTTTCTCCGTCGTGTCGTGCTCGCAATAAAATGTATTCTCTCCCCCTCTCGAGCGGCCCGGGTGATCGGAGACAGATGGGAGGAGGCGGAGTGGCTGCGATACTGCCTGGAGTAAAGAGGAGGACCAAACCAACAGCTAGCACAGTGGCTCACCAATGATTACACTGTTGTGGTTTCCTGACCTGTAATTTGGCGCATTAACTAAATAGCACATTTTCACCTTGCCTTCATTCCAGCACAATTAAAGAGCAGATGAGGGACGCATGCGGCAGCTCTGCCGAGACAACGCCGCCGTTAAACTTTCCGAGGTCACGTTTTGCTCTTACTTTTTTTTAAAAAATGGTTTTGTTGTCAGAGCGCAAACAACCGCGAGCTCGCTGCAAACGGACACGTGGTGTGCAGAGTTGCTGCGACGCTTCAAAAGGCGAGCGCGCATCTGAGAGGAGAACGGACTGAAGGATTGCCAAGGCCAGAGCCGCGCTATTCAGGCAGTGAATGCGAGCGCGGGATGAGGGCTGCAGGCCGGATCCTCGGCCCCCTATAGGAACGCCGCCTCAAAGCCTCCCCGCCCACACGCGCCTGCCAGCAACGCCAGAGGTTTATTCCACCCTCGTCTCCCTTTCCAGATACGATGGTGATTTTTTTTTTTTTAAACCTCATGAAAAACAACTCTTCTGCGCTGAAGCTGCACGTGGCGTCTGCCTCAGAGGAACGGGGAACGCACAGAGCGGCCGTGATTGAATGAAAGCCGGTGGGCGGCACTTGAACGGCGCGGTGTTTATTCCGGGATGGAGCCGCGACCCGGGGCTCCCGCGCCGTCGCGCTAGGCTACGCTGACCGTCACGAGGGGGGCCTGCGCATACGTCGCCCTGCGCTTTACATTAACCACCATAATCCCATCTGATTGATACTTAAAGACGCGACACAACACGCGACGGTGACACGCGCCGCCGCAAAGTAATTCTACCATCTGGTGTCTGCTGTTGTGACTCCGTTGCGATCCAGACACACAAACGATTAGAAATATCTACCCCCGCTCCACACCTGACACACCGCTCCTCTGACCGATATCTGCCAGTTGATTTCGAGGAGATGAAAACTGAAATTTCATACTCCCTGATGTGTTTTTACATATGCAGGAAAATATGTCATGACAATCATCTGAGGGGGGGGGAGACATCCTTGCGGCTTATCCTCTGCGTGTCATGTAAAATTCATGGCAAAGGCATCAATTATTCATTAGTGCTCATCAAGACTCCTCCTCAAAAAAAAGCCCGGCCACATAAATAATAAACAGCTCCGGTAGGTGCGAGACCTGGGTCCTCGGAGGGAAAGTGCAGCGCGCACAATGCTCGGCCCGACCCGCCGCTGATCTACTGAAGATGCCGCGGCTCCGCGAGCCCCGTTGCCCCCGCGGAGCCGTTTAAAACGCGGCGCCGCAGAGCAACGGCTTGCAGATGCCAATTACATAAGGATTACGCTGGGGGAGGGTTAACAGGCAGAGGCTTTGGTAGAATAATGCTGCGTAAAAGTGCAGCCTGCGTGACGCTTCCGTCCAGCGTGCTTTGCCCTGCGGTCGTGAGAGTGCAAATGCATCAAAAGGGGCAACCCTGCCGTTTAAATGCACGCTGTATACGGCTGGATTTTTATGTATTATTTACATGACCCAGTGCTAGTAAATACTACGCAAATGACTGACACAAACGACGGTAGGTGATGTCAAAATGGGTTGAAATGGAGAAGGAACCTGCGAGCCTACCTCTCATTCCCGGGCTGGAACTCGGAGAGCAGGGACGGCCGGCGGCGGTGAGGCTGCGCCAGGTGGGAACTGTAATCCCTGGCATGAGAGTGGTAGTCGACCAGTCCCACCTCCTGCAACACAGACAGCAAAACCTTTTTCAGCGCTGACCTTTACTCTATGAGAATGATGCCAAGACCCCTCGATGAAAAAAATGATATTATAATACACATTACCCTGTTATAATATATATTTTCGCCCATCCCCTGCCTTGTTTCCTCTGTAACATCCAGCCCTTTTCTTTGCCGCTCTCATATCTCACACCGGTAGTGTAACCCATACAACTACTGTAAACTTGTGCCTCTGCCAATCAGGGATGGCGGGACACAGCCCATCAACCCTCATCTCCTACCGAATGTGATGACAAGAGGGAGTGGCAGGATTAAACCGCATGTGCAGCTGTGGGGATCCTGGGGGGTAAGCCTCGGATTCTCCCGCCACACGAGAACAAAAAAAGAGGGGAGGGGGCTCGTAAACACCGCAGGTCACAGAATGGACTCGTGCGTCGCTCGGAGGCCTCTTCTTTGAAGCACAGACGGCTTCGCCCGTGATATGCAGAAGAAAGTAATCTGGATAATTAGGAGATGTGGGTGGAAATAATGGCGAGGCCTTAACGTGACTCCGCGATGACAACATGAACTTTCAACTCGGACGTCTAATGAGGATTCTGTGTGCGATCCTTTGTGACCTGGGAATGTTTCTGTTGGAAAAACACCAGTGGGGGCCCCTGGGGTCAGACCCTCTCCAGTGGCTCAGAGTAATCCCCTGTTTAGTAAATATGCGGCAAGCGGGCAAAGCCCACTTGATCTGCAGCTACAGTAAAATCTCTGAAACAGGTGGCGCCATTAAACGCAGCGTGCGGCGGCCCCCTTACCGTGTGTGCCCTTTGCAGCTGCAGCGGTAGAGCGGCCGGGTTCGGCAGGTGCCGCGAGTCCAGGCCCGTCCTCCGGCCCGGCGGCACCGACTGGGGATGAGAGGACATGGTGGCGCAGCCGCTTCCTCTACAGGCAGGAAGTGGGTGTGGTCGCAGAGCAGACGCCGCGCATTATTGGCCGTTTCTCTTAGCCAGAAACCTGCAGAGGAAGATAGAAAAAAATAAAACATGAGTCATGAGACTATTTTTTTTTTTTTTTGCAGCTGAGAAACAGACGAATCACATCGGACAGCATCATATCTGCACAGACCGCCGCATGAAACATTGCGCAACCCGCACAGCCGCTGCTCGGAAACAATCCGATGTTTTCTGGCTCGGACTCCCGGAGCAGTTACAGATGAAAGCGCGCGTCTGTCTGCTCCGGATATCGGCGTGTCATCGCCTCCCTACCACAGCTGCCCCCCCCCCGCCGTCGCTCCTCGCGAAGGAGCGCGAGTCCCCCGCACCTGCTGGAGCGGGCCGCTCCCTCGCTGCCTGCTGAATGAGCCTCTGTGGGCTCGCGGGTGGAGGCCAGGCCGAGCGAAACCGAAAATACTCCGCGCTCAGTGGGGCTTCAGAGGCTGTGTGAATAACTCGGGCGACAGATAGAGACGCGGGCCGCCACTACATTTTAATTCCGGATGACATTCTGCTGACCGGAATGTGTGAGTGTCATGTACCGAGCAAAAATAAAGATAAGTTAATACAGCAACACCCCCGTGAAACCCTCTCCGCAAACTGGTCTGAGGTCTGGGGGTCCTCCCTCAGAGTAGATTCACCAGATGTCATTTCCTGTATTCTTGTGCCTTCTAACAGGTGGTTTAGTATTTTTATGTAGTGAGAATTTTTTTTATTTGGGTGATTTCATGGAGAGGAGAACTTGGCCCCGGATCACACGTTTGAAAAAGGAACCGATTTGATGACTGATTCAGCCCCGTCCTCGATAATAAGCACTCGCAGTTGAGGATCTCTAAAAACCTGCGTGCAGTTTTTCCTCTTCTCCTAAATGTGCAAATTTAACGCCATCGAATCAATGAGTGGAGTGGAGGGGACGACAGCGGGGCCCATGCCCATTCTCCAATAACATCCTCCAACATCACAAAAAGGTGGATTATGCCGTTCGTCGGTTATCTTGGCGGCTTTGTTTACGCATGTAATCCTGCTACTGAGATGCACTCCACATCAGTACTTCATCAGCTGGAGGGTAATAAGGGCGCGGCCTACGCCTTTCAAATACGTGAAAACGATTTGAGGCTGAGTTTGAACTCATCTTCAGACAAATGTCTGACAGGCACGTTGCCTGCTCGACACGCTGACTGACTCAGAGAAGACGCTCCGCATCGAAATTCACGACTCGTTGAGCGATCCCGCCCGCGTGAGCCGAGCCCCCTTTTTCAGACAAGACAACAAAGTCACGTTCAGGGGCGGCCGCAAACAAAACGTGCTGCTGGAACAAGGGTCTCATCTGAAGTCACTACCAGTGATAGTGCGTGAAACCCAGAGCTGCGCTGCAGTAATAAATCACATAAACTCCCTCCTCTGTTTTTTCCCCACCACTTTGCATTCATCTCAACATTACCTGATGTTAGCATGGGATTTTTGTAACCAACAGCAACAGGCGAATGAACTGTGAACATTGAGTTCAATTTCCGGAGGTTTACAACTTCCGAAACATTTCGCGTGTGATTCACCTGGACCAGGTCTTTGCCAAAAGCCTCTGTGTCTGCCTGAACAACCCTCATATAATGTGACCGCGACGCTCCTGATTCATTTACAACAGCTACGCAGATTACAGCGAACGCAGACAAAACATTGCAGCAACAGCTGCGCAATAACGATTCAATTGTCAGATCCGAGAATAACAATAACAAGCCGATGAGTCATTTACAGTAAATGTATCTGCACTGCATTTGGGTCAACCCCCATGTAGACAATCGTCCAACCAGATACCAGGCAGCAGCAATAGGTGGGAAACAGGAAAATAAAAAACACATTAAAATCACACATGGTTGGATAACAGGTTGATCATTTGCGAACTGAAGACACCCGTCCAACTTCAAATTCATTTTGTCCCGTAAACACATTGTTGGCATTCAGCGGCGCCTGCAGACACACGCCGTGCGCGTTCTGCTTCCTCAGGCGCTCCACAAAGCCCGTGGTAGTAGCAGCAGCCGGACTGATGCTCGTGATACGTGTCCCCGTGACTCCTGCCAACACAGAAATCAGGACTCCTGCCACTTGTATGAGCCGGTGACTAATGACACCTCCCGCTCATAGCTCATGTTTCAGCAGCGCGGGAGGCGCGCTACAAAATAGGCGCTCTCAGCGTGGCACCGATCGAAATCTCGCCAAGACGGCCGAGCGCTCTGGGTGCGCCGCAATTTTCTTAACTGAATGGAAAGAGCCGGGCCTCTGGAAGAAAAACAACCCCGATGCTTTTTAACTCGACACCACAATGAATGAGATTCGACACTTAATTTAATTGCATATTCCACTCTGGGGTTTTTTTTCTTCCAAAATAAAGAGTATCTCAATGTAAATGATAAATGAAATAATAAAATCCTAAAAAATAATATAGTAAAAGCACAACAAGAAATGTTAAATAGTATCTTTAAAAATTGTTCAGAGAATATCTGAAAGTTTGTTTTCTATTTCGATCTTGTTACAACACAAAAGTGTTTAATTTATTATTTAATTTTGACTTGTGATGCCAACTCTCAGTCCACAATGCGCGGACCGCTTGGACCAGTCCGCGCCCACGTGGGTCCACTGTTGGACGTCCATATTCCCGGCCGTAAGTGCACTTACGCCTCACGCTGTATTGCGCTGCAATGCAAAGTGGGAGTGCACTCAGCTCTGCTGCGGGTGATTACTAAACAGAAGCAGCTCGTGCAGCTCCACTTCAAACCGCACAGACTGGCTTTATCCCTTATCTGTTTTTGTGCTGTTTGGTCAAACAAAGTAGCGCTTCCTCTCGCTGTGGGGGGGGGCGTCACTATAATGTTTACGCGTGAGCGTCCGGCTGAAGCATGAACAGAAGCGCGTCCGCGTACCACGTTCCCGTCCGACGGCAAGCGGACGCCATGAAAGTGGCCTTTCAGGGGAGCGCAGCTGTCTGCTCGC
Organism: Psettodes erumei; assembly: GCA_016785225.1. Taxonomy (NCBI): domain Eukaryota; kingdom Metazoa; phylum Chordata; class Actinopteri; order Pleuronectiformes; family Psettodidae; genus Psettodes; species Psettodes erumei. Next base: position 3,924,078 of record JAFBJZ010000781.1, read on the forward strand.
TTCTCCGCGACGGGGGAGTCGATCGGCATTAGGCGGGAAAATCCATCATCTCTTTAAAAAAAAAAAAGTGCGGCTGCATGAACATAAGCGCCTGTGCTGTCATATGCAACTTGTACGTGGGTAAGGACGACAACTGGGACACACAATCAACAGCGCTGTTGATGGGAATACACGATCAAACTGTCAATAAAAAACTACAGAAAACTAAAACAATAACACTGGGTCAAACTAAGTGCCAGTGGTTGTCTACATACTGGGTAACATTAGCTTATTAGCATAGTCAACTCCATCCATTTGTGGCCCTACAGTTCCTGTTAGTGGTTGTGAGTGAGGAGCTCTGCAGCCAGTAACGAACACGCACTTTCTAACGGCACCACGGAGCTGAAACCAGATGACACCGCACGTCGCCGACATCACTGGCACAGCATGGCATGGCAGAGTGAGCGTCTCCTTCGCCTGACTCGTGGCCGCACAAAGAGGGGCACTATCTGCACTTCCTTCCTGCCCAACCGTCACAAACGCAGAGCGTCACGTGGCTTCGGCGGCTCTGGTTTTTGAAGGAGCCGCCGACCCAACGCTTGGCCTTCCTGCCGCGCGGTCTCCACTCTGGCTTCAAACGAAGCCGGCGCTCGTCTCTGGTCGGACGCCGATCGTCGCGCCTCGCGAAGGGAAGCGCTGAGGCGTCTGAGTGCGTCTCAGCGCTGGCGGAATACTAGTCGGGTAGAGAGGGAAAAAAAACGCGACATCGACACAAACACGCTCCACAAAAAGGCAGCAAAAGAGAGCGGCGAGACAAAGAGAGGTAGAGATAAGCCGTCCTCCTCGGACGCCTCTCTTTGATGGCCGTCCAGTCCGGAGAGATTCCCCTGAGACGGAGGAAAACAAATCTGAGGGCGGTCACAAGATCGGAGGACCAAAAAAAAAAAAAACCTGAATCAAGATGAGAGGGCCAGCACAATGAGGGGGCTTTGACATAAACTCTGAGGCGAATGGGGCCTTCCAGACGAGAGGCTAAACACATGCACTGGCACCGCTACAGACACCCACAGGCAAGTCGGTGGCTCGCTGCCAAGCTCCGCGAATGAACCCAGTCACCTCGCTCCCTCGCTCCAGCGCGCGCTCGTCTTCTCCGCAGCGTAGAGCGGGCCTCAGCCTTCAGCGGCGCGAGGCAGCGCTTTCACCCCACCCCTGCCCCCAGCCCCCTCTCTCTCTCTCTCTCTCTCGATTTTAGGAATGGCTGTGGAAATACTAGCGAGGAGCGCGCAGAGCGACTCCCGGCCTGCCAAGGAGAGCAGGAGGCTGACTGCAAAGTTTAATTCGACTGACATAAACAGTTAATCGACTCGGTAGCTCGTCGGTCCAGGTCCGGAAGCGGCGCGAGAGATTCAACAGCCTCCGACAGATTTTTTTGATAACGGCCCTGACGGGACCGAGACTCCGATCGGCCCAGGACTGCGGCGGCAATAACTCACTGTTAATTATATGCCCAGAAGAAAGAAGAAAAAAAAAACATTTAGCCAGTTCTGACACAGGAGAGAAAACACATTAGAGCTCTGAGCTGTCGAACAAGGACGTCTGCAATTACCGCGGCCGCAGGGAGAGGTGACGGCTCCGTCCGAGGGCGCGGGGGCTGTTGCGGGAAGGCGGATGAGGGCACCGCGGCGGGCGTGATGCTCGGTCTGGGAACAACATCAGGAGTCTATAAAGCGGCGCCCCCGGAGAGCCGCGCTCAGGCTCAGGGGCTGCTAGGACTCTCAACCCAGGAATGTGGCACCCTGTCAGGTCTCGTAAGGATTTATCTCCCTGGAGCCTCGTTACAGAAGGGCCCCGGACGAGGAGGCTCTCGCTCGCCCTCGGGGCTCGGCGCTGAACCGCTCGCAGACACCGTACTTGTTTGCGGGTGCTTGCTTTTGCAGCGAGAGGCGCAGAGGTCGCTTGAGGGTCCGAACGTTTTTAGAAACAAACGTGCCGACTTCATGAGGAACCGGAGGCCTTTTCCACCCGCGTCCGTGACCCTGACATCGGCTTCATCGCTCGGCCCAGTTGCTAATTGCTCCTCTCTCACTCCCCCCCTCCCCGTCCACCCACATTTAAACACGGAACCAAAGTTCTCACAAACGAATCCACTGACCCTTCGGTATCTGGGCCTCGAGAGGTTTTTTTTAAGGTCAGGGTGCAAAACCAAGTTGAATCTACACGGTGAGCTCCTGGAGACCGACACTTAAGCCTTTTCCAAGTGACCTCACATGCTGTCTGTTTCATCGAAACTATCTGCAGAGTGTTCTGTAAGGCTGCCGTAGCCGGGGGCGCCGCCGAGCACGGCCTGTTTCTGATTTACATTTTTCTTAAGCGTTGTTCTGGACTGCTTTCGCAACAGGGGCCCAGTCCTTTACACTCCTGTACCTTAAATGGCACGACAGCGCATTCCTCTCGGCCGTGCTCGTCAACAGCGGCGTGGCAGGAGCGACACTAATCAACACGCAGCACAGTAAAAGAGGAGGAAGTCGCAGTGCAACAGCCAGTAAAAATAAAATAAATTAACCTTTTGGGCGGCAACAGGAAAAAACCCATAGATCTGCCAAAACCCCGGCACAGTGCCCTTTCCACCGCCGAGCAGTCGCACTCAAGACAACGCTGACAAGGTAAAATGCCCTTTTCCTGGTAGACACATCACATTGACATTAAAAAAAGGGGGGGGGATCCACGCCGCACGGAGGCTGCGACGTAAGACGCTCCGCTCAAACGCGGCAGACGAGATGAGCGCGTCCCCGGTGGTGCTGAAACACCCCGCGGTGCAGCGCGCCCTCGTCCCGTCAAAAAAATATTTTAATGGTGTCGCAGGAATCTGTTACTGGACAAAGAGGCGAGCTTGAGAGAGACTTACTAACAGGGAAGTGAAACCACATGGTACGGTGACAGAGAGGGGCTATAAAAAGCAGCAGGTGATATAATTATTATATGATATTATTGCCCGAGTGCCAGCTTGATGTACAGTGCGGCGTGGCTCCTGGCAGGCAGGCGGCTGGCGGTGGCGCCTGCTGTTAGCACCGAGCAGCGGGGGGGGGGGTGGGTGCCCCCCGCCTGCGCCCGCCGGCTCGATGCCTGCCTCGCCTCCGCTCAGCCCTCAAGACGGGAACTCTGTGGCCGGAATTGGCCCAAAAGAAAGAGGCGCGATCGGGTCCGTCGACCGCAGCCCGTCGAGCTGTTCCCGTCGAGCTGTTCGCGGCGAGCGTGACCGAGCGGCGTTTCCTGTTCGCGCCACGTAACACCTGCAACGAGTGATAATGAATGCGAAAAAGGAAGCAGTACCGAGGCGTAATATGGGACACATAGAAACCAGATGGTCGTCGTCGATGAATCCATCCCAAGCACGATTACAGATCTCAGCCGCACCTTGTGTACGTCATGTGTCGCGTTTGTTGCGTGAGAAACGGGGATTTGAAAGGGATCGGCCAACACAAACAGACTCGACACGGCCTCCGTATCGTGCCAGAAAGGACGCCTTCGCAGCAAAACAAAGAAAGCCCCGCACGGGGCACGGCAACGACACATCTCCGGGGACGTCCAGAAACTCATTTTGTGCGCCAAAGCTGAAGCGCTGTGATTTGCATTTGTATCTTTCGTTTAACGATCTCGGGGTAAGCGGCAGAAATACAGCGTTTTCATTACTGAACAAACCCCCAGGAATACGTGTAATGATGCGTTGCGTTTTAATTTTTCGCCACACAACACAGCATTGATTTTGGCGGCGTTACCCTGAACCCTTGCGATTTCACGACTCGGGTTAATTTTGCAGCTTCGTTTAATAACGCGTCTTTTTATTTGCAGAAACGCGGCCGTTTTCTGCGCCGCAGAAGACGGACGAAGGCGGCAGGAGTCGGGACTGGACGGGCGAGCTGTCGGGGGAGCAGAGCGTGGGGGGAGCTGTGGCGTGGCTGGGCGGAGGCCCGGAATACGTCTCCTGTAATTGCAGGTAGGGTGAGCTGAAGAGAAACTTCTGTAATAATCCAGAGCTAAATGTATTCATTGGATTTTTTTTTATCCCAAATGACAACTGTGAAAGGACAGGGCAAGTGTTGCAGCGTGAATGTGATTTTTTTCTTTTTGTAAATGTTATAACTGTAAAACCAACCAAAAGAAAGAGCCTGGCCACAAATCATGTACATGCTGGCACAAATCAAAAGGCATATTTCAGCTTTTCAGTCTATTATTAGTATTGTCTCAGCACATAGACTGTTAAAAGTGCATGGCTGACACGGAAGAGACGGGGGGGTTGGTGAACGGGGCCAGTGATTGGCCGGCCTGCACCTCCAGATGTGGTTGTCCAGCTGTATCCATGCTAGACAGTGGAGCAGCTATTGGATTTCCTGCCTGTCCCCCTGCTGCTTCAGCAACACTGTGTGAAATTACATAAGGCCCCCACCACCACCAACTCCCCCCTCCCCCCTCCCAGCCGGCCGCCAAAGAAGTGGGGCCTTCACACGCTGCCTCAGCCAACTACGACTGCCTGTATCCATGGAGGCACAGGCGCTCCACCACAACATGCCGAGGGATCGGACAGCCACTCCCTCTGCGCGCACACACACACACACACACACACACACACACGCTCTGACACCACGGAGACACAGTTTACACAACCGCTCCGATTGATTCGCGACAACGATCAATTGCTGTTTGGGTGAATTCAATTATACTCCACCAATTTCGATCCCCGACTTCAATAACATCGGTTTCTGCCGACGCGCCGTTCCTCGGGGACACACCCACATACAAAACACATTAAAAACACAAAGCCTTTGTGCATCTGTTTGGACAGCCGAGTAAATATTTGTGAAAAAAAGGCTGTAACCAACATTTCCAAAAGAATTCCTTCTGGGTGTTTCAACGACAGCAGCTGTTATCGCGGATTTCAGTTCCCTGTGTTAAAACACACACACGGAGTACAGTTGTGCGTGTCATGAAACAAATGACAGACGTGACGGACAACTCCCTCCGCGGCCTCGCCCGACGCCAACCTCTCTCAGGTCCCTGCGGCGCCGCATGTCCCCCACACGCCCGCCACATTCTACGTCTCTCTCTATATTAAAAGATCGATCGGATCGTTCCCATGAACGGAGATCGGTTTGAATCACAAGGCCGATTTTTTTTTTTTTTTTAAATCAGAGAGCTCCCCTCGACCTGCATCTGCCACCGGATCGTACGCTGGATCAAACGGTCGCAAGCAGATATTTTCCAAAACTTAAATCGCGGCGTGACAAAGTCTGTTTGCAAGATGTAGCCTGGGTATACAATGCTAGCATTCTTCAGCTGCGCCGCAAAACTTCCAAAAACTGCACGGCAGTATTTGAGCTTGTGCCTTTTTTTTTATCTTGCTCTGTGAGTTTAATATTGTTCACAAGGCAAGAAGAAAATGTGTCTAACCGAATCTCACTCTTACTCACACAAACGCTCTTTCATGGCTCGAGTATTCAGCAGGGCTGGAGATTCGATTTGATCCAGTAGTGATTCAGTTACATTAATAAATAAGCAGCGTGGCACAATGCGCTCCTCAGAATTTTTCCTGTGAACTTAAAATTTCTTCAGCTTTAGACAATCGAGCGACCCTGCTGCTTCTCAGAATGGAAACTGCGTGACGTGCCGAGCTGTAACCAAAACTCCCGGCTCTGAAGGACGCATTTCATCGGGAACTTGCAAAACGGTCGTAAAGTGGCACGCTAACATCCCCGCATATGCATGAGGAGCACGTGTCGCTGCGTATTTTAAAAAAAAAATAATAATAATAAGAGTGCTGTGCCTCACAGCCACGCGTGGGCCATCAGCTGCAGACGCTTCAGCTCTGTACGGACGTCCGCTGTAATGATCGCTCGCAGACGGGCACAGGAACCGGCTCCAGAAATCTGCTGCTCGCCCGACAGCACGCACGCCGTCCGCTTGACTTCGGCGGCGTCGCACCTCGCGGCCCGGAGACATCGCAGTATTCTTTTCGCTCTATCGACCTCGCGGGGTTTAAATCTCCGGCTTTGCTACGAGGTCGCCGGCATCAGCTGACCCGCCGCGAGTCAGTCCAGTAAACTCCGGTGGATCCGCGGGGCCTGTAATTACGCAGGTCCCAGATTACAGGACTGTCGCGACGACAGGCAGGTAACACAGACCGCCATCGACTGTGTTACTTCTTCGCTGAAAATAACCGTTTTGTGCACACTGTAATAATGCAACTTCCACAAAGTAGACGTCTTAGCGAACTAAAACACCGACAAAAAGTAACCGCTCGGGCCAACGCTGGTCTTTTCAGAATGCAGAATGTTGGATTGTGCGCAAAAAAAATTGCGATTAACCAGGAAAGTGCATTTTTAATCCCATCAGATTTTTCAGACAAAACACTGTAATGCTTTAGAGAAGTGTGGTGGTTTTTGGGGAAAAAAAAGAAATCCATGTAGTCTCAACAAAGTAAAGTAAAACTCAACTCAACTTGAGTCACAGGATCAAAAAAAAGAAAGACATGAGCTGCTCCACCTGGTTTCCATCTCAAGTCAAACAATTTCATGGATTCATATCGCACTGATAATAAACTCATTACCCCCCAAAATAAGACAGAAACTGGAAATTGATCACTGATCAAATGGGAACGATTACTAAAAAGGATGAATTGTTAATTAATGATGCCCCAAAATTGCTCTCAGCAGTTCCCCTTCGTACGGCACCGCACCAAATCCTCCTCAGCTCCGCACGCGACGCGCACGGCGTCCAAAATAACGACCGGCTCCGCTCTTAAAGCCAACCTGACATTCAGCTCTCCATCCCGAGGAGCAGGAAAAATAAAAAGCCAGGCGCTGCGCTCGTCTGCTGGGCTGACCTACTTCCTCCTCGCTGCCGCTGCTTAATTATTCAGCAGCTTTGAAAACGTCTTCTGTTTGGCAGCGTGCAACCCGAGCGCCCGTGTTCGCCCCTCGCGGCGGCGTCCTCGCAGACTTTCCATTTACGCGCGAGCGTACGTGCCGCTGTTTACGCGATGAGACGGACGGCGCGTAGATCCGCAACACGTGGTTTGGAATTGTGGGCGGGGGAAGGCCGAGCGGAGGAAAAGCCCCAAATATTTCCCACCGCGGGGCCAGACGTCGCACCAGCAGCTTCCATTGTTTTGTTTAGTTTTCATTTCGATTTGTTCCAAAACTGCATAGTCAGGGATCCCGTGCTCACTCCGCCCACGCAGGTACACCCTGACCCGTAAACTCCGGAGGCGTTCCCGCCATTCCCCCCGCGACGCATCGCGAGGTCATCGGCGGCTCAAGCGCTTCTCCCGCCGCGCTTTCCAGAACGTGAAAAACACCAAATAGGCCGGAACGCAGCGGCGAAGTCGGCGCTAATCGGGGAGATAAAAATAACGCCACCCGCAGCTGCAGCAGACACGCAAGCGGGCGTAACGTCCTCTAACGTGCTGTCATCTGCGTTGCGTAACAGAGTCAAGTGAATCACTTACCACAGAGCCACTTCTAATCTCTGCTAATCCACCGTCTGCCCCTCTTTTGGTGCGTTTAAATACGAGCGACTGGTTCCGACGGCAACTCCATTTCATAACCGGGGAAATTTTTGAAAAAGTCGCGTGACTTTTGCTCAGAGTCAGATTATTTTCTGACAGCAAGAAAAATAAAGACGTCAAAAAGAAATTACATGAGACCTTTGCAAAGAAAAGAGTCTTTTGACTGTCAATTCAAAGCACTAAAAAGCCACGATGGGTCTGGTGAGGTCTTATTATACCGCTCAGTTTCTCCCTTAGACATATCAGCGAACCAAAAGAAGCTAATTAAGCAGCTTAAAAGGTTCAAGTCTGATTGTGTGTTTAAAGGAGCAGCCTGGCTGACAAACGCACACTTCATCGTGCACTGTATCAGAAACCAAAAAAAAAACAATACCCGCACCTTTATGACTCACTCTGATGCGTTATTAGGGCAGCACTGTACTGCAGGAAGGAGTGCTGTATATTGAAAGTAAAACGTAGAAATTCAGGAAATTTTGGATTTAAGATTTTATTTATATATTTCTTCAATCTTAATTATTTACTGGTGCCATTTCAGAGGTCACTGTAAATTTCAGTAAGAACTGGAAACACTGAGGTCGCTGTGAGCGTCGCTGTGTTTGTGTAATACAATTTTTTTAAAGGAATCTTTTGACCAGCATTTGAATAATAACTGCGAAAGACGAGCTCACAAATCCAATGGAATAAGAGAGAAAAGACAACGATAATATACAGTATCATATTTTCGGAGACGTTTTCGAGCAGCTGGTGTTCTTTTGATAATCGCCACAAAAGTCTCAGAAAAACCCCAAATAAAACAAAGGAGAAAGGCTGCTTTCACTTCTTCACTCCGAATGCTCTCAGCCCTAAGGTTCAGCGGGAGGTGATGGAGGAACGTCCACGTGCTCTGTGCCGTTCCTAACACGCAAAAAAAACATGTTCTCCTGCTGTTAAAGTGGAGAAAAACACAGTTACAGTAGGAGTGACGCACACACCTTGGGAAAGACTAACTTCAGCGTGGGGTGGGGGGGGCGACAATCAATCAGTAATCAGTTGTAAACAAACATGTTGGTCTGATGAGGTCGATGGTTGATTGTTATTTCACCTCAGCTGGGGGGGGGGGGTCTGCGAGGAAAGGGAATTAGGTAATTAGTAGAAGGGAAAAGTGCGAGGCTGATTTGACTTTGTTATGTGCGTTCGCAGCAGATAAACGCTACCGCCCTTTTGAGCTCTGCAGAGTGACAGACCTAGAATCAGTTTGACCCCCAGACCCCATTAACCCCCAAGGGCCAGCAACCCTCCCCACTCCCTTTGACAACCGTATCCTTACAACTGCAGCCTGAATATGAGAGTGGGGGAGCATTAAACATGGAGGGGTGGGGGGTGGGGGAGGCACTTTAAGCATCTGCATGGGTTCTGCATGAGCCAATTTGAGAAAGGCACTTCCTCAAACTTGTCACAATCGCGGTTTTTCCATTGGGCAATCCCGAAAAGAAAACAGTGCGAGCGCTCGGGCTCGGCCGCAGCGAGCCGGAGCTGCGTCCAGTTCAATCGCACTCTGACCGGGAGCAATTCAAGGCGGCGCCAAAGACCAGCTGCGCTCGATCACAACATCCTACGACTCCGAGTCGGGCAGAGCATTCTCCACGCACGAAACCTACCAGGTGCAGTCCGCTAGCGGGCAAGAAATGCTAACCAGCTGCTGTGACTCGTTCGGCGAGAGGGTGGGAGGAGGGAATGCGCCTGGGAGGCAGTTTCACAGTCACCGCCACATACTTCCCTCTTTGGTTTCTGCCTGTTAACTCCAGGGTTCGTAAAGCGCACCGCGACATACCGAGGTTGTGTCGTTTCACCTGCTTTCATGAAACGAAATTTCAGCTCAATGTGCGGCGTGAAGTGCTCGCTGGTGGCAACAGTTAAATGTCCGTGAGCGATTAAAAGTGAAAATACACGGCTAATATGTTGACTCGTGATGTAATAATCAAACCCAGCCTACCAAACGACATCGGAAATCCAGGCCTCCATCAGATACCAAATAATCACCTGGCGCCCGAGCAGACAGGCTGAGCTGAGCTGTAGGTGGCCCCACTCTGCACTCATGATCCATCATTCAGCCGATTCAGCACGTGGAATGAGGATGTCGATGCTCGCACGCTGGCTGACGGAGCTCGAGTCAAAAATCGAACAGGCGAATCAGTTAAGGTGAAGAAGCCGCCTTTCACCGCGGCTCGTCTTTTCAGGGAGCTCGTGCCCGCTGGCCTTGTACGGCGGACGTTGCGAAACCGAGCCTTTTCTCGCGGCGTGAGGCACTTTGATTCTGGATGAGAAAATCTCGAAGTTAAGGGAGGCGCGTTCAGCTTTCCGGCTTGTTGGCCGCGCGGGCCGGCGGCCGCAATCAAGGACGCGCGCAAACGGGTTACATTAACCTGATGCAATAACAGAGAAAGGCTGCGAAGCGTTTCCCCCGTGTTTTACATAACTGCACAAACAAATGCCCTTATGTTCCGTGCCAGTATCTGTCAGTGGAAAACACTGTGACATAATACCACAATAGCAGAAAAGCGGTTGTATAAGCAGCGGTACACACCAGCAGCAAAGCAGATGTTGTTGCAATGCGGCTTGAGCAACATTCTTGCAAGCTGTGTTTTTATGACACGTCCATAGATACGCTGTTTTCCTTACCTGCTTATGATTGTTGCATTATCAAATGTTTTGGACAAAAATACCTTGTTTCACGGGACTGATATATATCGACTGTCGAAGGTGCGACCGCACTGATACTGATAGATTTCTGAAATGGGACGAGACAATCCCAGTAATGCTGATGGAGCTGGATGTCGCCTTACACAACGCGTCTCTGGACACTGACCCGGACCCACTCGCTCACAGGTTGTCACGCAGCACGGAGGCACGCCCAGATTTCACTCTGGGTTTTCAGGGTCGCAGCGGCGGATGGCTTCTTACCGGGTCCGGTGGCCTAACCCCTCAGACTATGCGCTGTCCTGCGTCACTTTGCTCGGGTTGGGTTTATGTACGCTGCGGGTGACGTGGCGGACGGCGCCGTATGACCGCTTAGGGAGCTCGGGTATCGTGGGTTTGTTGCACTTGCCTCATAGCGCAGGCGTCCGGGCCTGTTCCGGGAAGCAGGTTTAACAAACTCTGAGTTACGGTTCCAGAAGAGCTGATCCGAGTTTGCTCACTCGCCTCCGAGCGCGTTGACTCTGAATTAAGCCCGTGGATGGGGAATGATAAGAAGCCGTCATTAACGGGGCTCGCATGACACGATTTACCACGGCGACGGGCACATAAAGAGCAAATCCAATGGAGCCAAAAAGGTTAACGCGCCACCATATTTCAGCACGTAGTACATTTTAAAATAGTCGAAAGAAAGGCTATTAAAACAAGACTTTGTGCGGACGATATTCAAAAACTCCCTTTTCAGCTACATTTAGTGTCAGACGCTTGTTCGGGCTCAGCGGGAGGAGGAGAGAAACCGGGGGTTTGCCGAGGAAAACCTGCCAGCGAACATGGCCCCGGTTTGTGAATGAAAAGAAGCGGTTCGGTTATTCAGAGACGGCTCAGATTTAAAAGGGATTTGGGGTTGGGTTGTTTTTTTTTGCACAGCTGTGTGTTTTGTTATGTCGGAGAGAAAAACCTGTAATCGTACTCCATTTTAAATCAGCCTGTTAACTGTTGGTGAAAACGCCGGAAGGAGCGCTCTCAGAGGTGGGCCTGTTTGTAATTAACGCACGCCGTTTATTTCATATACATTTCACTTTCTTTTATTTAGCTGTGTATTTGCAAACAGGGAAGTCAATCCTGTCTTCCCATTTTATTTTGACTGCGGTATGTTTAAAAAAAAAACAACAAAGTGCTTGTGACATCTCACATGTTTCTTTCATTTACAAGTGAAGTCCACTTCATGGGAAATCCCGACATAGCGAGTGTGTATCGCCATTCAATCCTGAGTTGGCGTTTGGACAATGCAGCTCAGACCAACTATTTTTGCTCTTGCTCTTAAAAAAAAAAAAAAAAACACATACTAAAAATATCCTTGTCTGGTCACTGGATTAATAATTACAGTGATAGTAAACCGGCTCTGTGAAAGTGACAGAGAGCCTCCTCTTAAAATAACACAGATGGGCAGCCCGAGTGAAAAAGCTGCAATTTACGGCATTCGAGAGTCTGAAGGGCAGACTTTGAATTTTTATAGAAATCTTTTGTGATCGGCGATGATGCAACACGCTCTTTCTTCTCAAAAGACTTCGCTGTGAGGATTTATCTTTTCCAGACAATAAAATGAGCAAGAACTCTCCCCTTTCCAGTTTCATAACAATGTTGTGTTTCATAATACGAGCAGAAATTGAACGAGCAGTGAAATGGTCTCCCTGGGGCACCGCAGTGAGTGCGGGATTATCTTTGCCCCCATTACCCTTTTGGATAAGGGGGAGATATCTCCTCACTCTCACTTAACTCTTGACAATCCATAAGCTGACACTGTACTACGAGCGCAGAGAACTCGAGCCAGCAATCTCATTCTGTTATGGATTATTAGCAGACTCTCCAGACTGCCTTGTCAGGCACACTAACTGTGTCCAGACACTATGACTTAGTAGAATAATAACTGAATAAAGATGTTATTTTAACCTGTTCGCAGAATGATGTATCAGAACATCTACTAGGTCGATACTGGTAACGAGGCCCAACGTAACTCTTGATGAAGATGTTTGTTATTTTCTCATGTTTTCGAGCAGAGGTGGGCCACAAACAGCAAAGTCTATATTTTAACGAGGCTGTGGCTTTTATTTTTTGGTCGTCAGCGACTGCGGGGATCACCAGACGAGATGCATCAAGGTCATGGCCTACCACCTCAGCGAAACGATTTCCTAGGGGAAACCCTGGGTTACATAATCAAAAGGAACTGCTCACTTAAATCATAAAGACGTATCGCTTACCACTAATGACATGTAGCTATGCAGACGGTTTCATTTTGTGTTTAACTTTGAGAGATGTTGCCATCACACATCACAAGACCATTTACGTCCACTATTTTGAGTTGGCAACAGAAGCTTCACAGACAGATATCTCACAGTCTGAGCACATGAAACTGAAACTATTTATATAGCTAGATACCACCAGTAGAACAAACTTTTGAGCAAAAAAAAAAAACAAAACGACTGCAGTCCCAAGAAAGTGCACAAGTATGTCATGCTCTGTGGCTGCTGACAAAGCCTCATGGGTGAATGAGGAGCACAATGAGCTCAGCCCCAGAGACGGTGTAACATCAGGTGGCCCAGCCATTAAAATGTTGAAAATTTCTTCCAGTCCAAAGATTATTCTACATTAGTAACAGAATTAACACAACAGAAAGGGCCCTTTTCAAACTGAAAGCCAATGTAAGCATTAGATATTATGTAAACATGGTCTGAATGAAACGGGTAACCCATTAACTAGTTTCTGTAACATTCACACAAAAGAGGGTCAAAGCTATAGAGACCTAATGCAGCGTTGTTTTATCTAAAGCATATTCAGTGTATACGGCATAACGGAAGAAATGTGACGTGTTTAGATTATTTTGGAGTGTAACCTTATCTTAACTAAAGCTTCATCTTAACTAAGCCAGGGGCGGTGATAATGGCACAAAGAAATGCCCTCAAACTGCTAAGTCACAGCCAAAAGGTGTGTTATTATCATGGCATCTGACCGCTTCGCGTGCAAGTGGCTGTAAAGACCGGGCCCCTGACGTAAACAGACGTCCACTCACAACAATACATGTTTACTATGTTTACGTCAGTGCTCATCTAGTCATTACCAAAGAGTCTCTGGCTGTGCTGTTAAGCGTGTCTGTGGAAATGTGCCTGCTCTCAAAGTTTGACAACACCACGCTCGGTTGGCAGCCTTAAACAATAACGCTTGCGCCAGCAAATGGATACCTATACTTAACAGGAGTGAGTCTGAAAGCAGCCTACCTACAAATAACGCCCACGCGTTGGAAGCAGGCTGAGACCTAAAAACCGCAGTCCAACTCAAAAAGCATGTATGGTGTCACAGCAGGAACTCAACAATCCGACACAACCAGCCATTTAACGCTAACTCACCTATAGTTCCCATTTACTCGGAACGGTGACGTGACATCAAGCTGGCCGGGCAACTACAATAAACAAATCGTGTCTTATCAGCCATATAACAACAAAGCAATGCGCTACCGGCTAACACAAGTTCGGCCATAGCGCGTAAAGTAACCTTCATGTAAAACCAGTGTTTACAAACGTAAACCGGGCGCTTTTTGCTTAGCTAAGTTAGCAGGCTAAGTAAGTTAGCCAGACACCTCAAATATTAACACATAGTAGACAGTTGGCATTAATCTTCAACAGTGGATGTCGGTGGTGCTGTGGGGGGATGATCTGTTTACACAGAGATTAGCGTTGCGAGATTGATTTCGTGCAGTACAATTGGCGTTAGCTACTCCGCAGTTCTGACAGCTAGCTTAGATAGCTAGCACCATTAGCCATTAGCTAGCTTAGCCTAGCCATATAGCACGTGTTCCTGATTTATAAAATAATTAACTAGCCGATGATGGCCAGACTACCATGGGTACTGTCGTGAGGTGAGCATCCAGCTGAACTTGAACTGCTCTCTAGCATTACATTTCCCAAATGTTCGACGACCCGCGTAGATAAAGGAAACGTATAGCCACGAAAAGGTCAATACAGCTATGTATGTTTCTCCTCCAAAGAATAGCCGGACCCCGTCGTCCAACAACAGAACAGACAGAACCCCCCGCCACCCCACCCCACCCCCAAACCAACGGACAGGCAGCAATGGAAGCTAACTAACCTTAGCGGCGGGGCAAGAGAAACCATTCGGCGGTGTTGTCGTACAGTAGCCAATGTCCCAATCCTCGACAGTCGGTCCGATTTCGCTTAAAGAGCTTCTCGCTTCGACTGAGTGTCTCGCCCCTGAATTAATCCACACAAAAGGAGAGTGTTCGTTTTCATTTGTTCCGCTGCCGGTTTTCAGCTATGCCGTGCCTGTTCCTGCACAACACAGTGGTCTCGTACTATTCCCTGAGCCGCTGCTGCTGAGACCATAGCTGGGCTGAACCGCCTCTCTCTCTCTCAATAGGTCCGCATGCTCTCTCGCCCCACCTCTTTACTCAAGGACTGCACATTTCCCGTGCCCACAACAAATTCACTGATTTATTGATGTAGTCTTAAATCAGTGATTTTCATATGGCACCAACACAAAATTGTTCTGACTACTGAGGATGTGCCAGTGCCTGATGGCCATTTCTACACGTGACCTGCACACAGCATCTTTCTGTACATATTATCTAAATGAATATGTTATTTCCTCAGTCTACTGTAGATTTCTGTAAGCAGATGTATGTTATGCATATGATCTGCTAAAAAAAGTTACACTGTGCAATTGCTGATCTGCAGACATTTCTTTTCTTTAAAATACATATAGCTTATATTTCTATCTATGTAACAAGAATCTACCAAATGTAATAGTTGCCTCTGTCTATCTATCTATCTCTCTATCTATCTTAGTGTAACTACATCCCATGCTCTTCAAATTACAGGCACACATTGTCATATCATCATGAACACACTGCCTCTCTGAGGACAAAACCTCCTGTATTCTGTCTTTCTCCCTCCCTCCCTTGTTCCAGTCTGAACTCATGGGTCCCAAAAGGGGTCAGCTGAAGCGTTGACACTCCAGGAAGTCTACATCTGTGCTGCTTGATGCCTATGGAGAAGTACAAGCTGTGAATACAGTGACTTAACACTGAGGGATAGCATTTGGGAGATCACAACATCCCATGCTGTGTGTATAGTTGATGACTCCGCTGAAGCCAGTGTCCACTAAATGGTCTGAAACCTCTCTGTCCGCTTTGCACCGCTTCTAAAAGCGCCACCCATACTGAAGCTATTCCCTCACAGAAAAAGATTGTGTTTTAAAGTATTTAAGCCAGTCAGCAGGGGCCATTAAAGTAAGAAACTTGCTGCTACATAATCCTGGCATTGACAGGTGAAGGTAATTAGTTTCATTTCATTTTATATTGTATTATTTTGGTTATGCGCTAAGTCATTCAACTTGGACAAGGTGTTGGCAGCCTGACATTGCCATATAACTATCTGGCACACATAAGGTAGGCTATATCTTGACCTAAATTTTAGTGGCAGCCTTTCCTATGATGTCAGATGGGATTGTTTTCTTTGCCCGTGTTTTTCTTTCTGCTCTGTGGTTTGGAAGACCCCCTCTAACCATCAGCATAACCACCATCTATTCATCAGGCCATCACAGAGCAGGAAAGAGAACTGTTTATTTCAGCTGGGCTTTCCAGGCAGCCGTCGGTATATGTTATCCCCTATCTCTGCAATGCCCAATTTGTCAGCTCACTGATAAAGCACAAATGTTTGAGAAACATTTTCTCACTTGCCAGTTTTGATGTCAGCAGCCGTTTCATCTGCAGCCAGATCCCCCGTAGAGTTAAATGGAGCTTCAGACGAAGCCCAAGTGAACGGAGGAACTTTCCTGAGTACCCATAATCTCAAAATGAGTAAATCCTTTGTATCTAAACAAGGGGCACTTTCAGCGATTGCAAAAATAAATTTGCAGTCCACTTGAGGGGGAACACCTGAGGTATCTCTTCTACAAGTTATGAAAAGAGAACTGGGGAGGATTGTTTCAATAGATCCAGAGCCCACATGAAAAGAACCACTGAGAGTGTATGCATCAGCTAAGCAGACTAAAGCGATTTCAAAAGGCTGTCAGTTGATAGATGCACCGCAGACAGTCATTACAGTTCTGAAATAAAAGATGAACAACAGACAATCTTTCAGAACAGAGAAGAGGCTGGAGGGAAAATCTTCATCAAAACAGCACTCTTAAAAGATGAGCTGCCATGCAGATTCTACCAGATTAACGGCGCTCCCCTTTGTGGATATCAGCTTTCATTACAAATTCAAATAGTGTTTTGCTGGTGCCATCTTACAAAACTGTGGCTGATTAGAAACATTATTACACTTTATTACCATTCTTAGTTTTCTGTTGTCTTAAGGGGCAATAGACAATAGACAGTTAGACTTCAACTAATTGGATTCAAGCAGAGTTAAATCAGAAACATACAATCTAATAAACATGGAATATCTCGATGTACTATGTTATTTTCAGATGCAGATGATGGATACTATGTGGCACATGTTGCTATTTATAACAGTGGTATAATTACATGTCAGGTTCTTCCCTTGGCTATAATGTTCATTTTTAGCTGAAACATTATTCATTCTGCCATCGCTGGCATTTATTATTGTCACGAATGGGCTCGAGTCAAACAGCATGGGAAAATTATCTTTCTCTGTCGATATCATCAGACGCAGAGGGTGAGAGAGGAGCCTGTTTCTCTATCCGCTTAATCCTGACACCATTATCCCGGTTTCATCAACAAATCAGTCTCGGTTTACGATGCAAAGTCAGGGCTGAAATTTATTCACAGCCACATGGTTTCACCTGGCTGCCTCCTCCCTGCCACAATAAAAACAGCACTGAAAGCCGAAATCATAGCATCTCACTGAAGAGTGTAACGACTGCCTGCATTGTTGGAATTCCGGCTTGACTTCCTGAGTCTGTCCACATTGGCCGACCGCCAGCACAAACTTTTCTCTCATTTTTTCCCTTTTCCTTCCTTTTATCAACATCACATGTAGACTAATTTATTTTTTATTTTACTGTTGAGACATATCAAGAGTCTTTCCAACCTCACCCACATGTAATACAAAAGTTGGATTATGTGTCTTTGTTACATTACATATTCATTCATTTTAACAGCATTTTTTAAAAAATCCCGTATATTGTTATAGTATAATATGTGCAGGGCATCCTTTGAAAACTATCTGGCACGTCTTTGATTTAACCTACAGACCAAATAACCCCAGTAACGGACACACCACTTGCAAGAGTTGCTTAATAATTTGGATTAGACAATTTTAAGAGCAACTTGCAACCAAATAATTAATGAGCATATCTCATACTGCTTAATGTGCTTCAGTAACATATCTGAACAGGTAATAAGAGACATGCCATGATGTCATGTGTTCTCTGTTTTCATGAGGCAATTCGTGCTCGAATTTCTCTGGTGTTACTGGCTGCCATGGGTGCGACAGACATATTCACACTTGTCCCATGTCCAGGCGAACCCCTGTAATGAAACTGGCACTTGCACAGCGTTGCAGGAGCTTAGCTCAGTCAACCATCTGTTAGGTTGCATGGATTCATACGGGGTAAACTAGAGTGGACCTTGTATGGACATGTTCCAGCATGACTGTCATGACTTCAATGTTCACCATGAAATGAACAACCAGCTCCCCCCCTCCCCATTTCTTTCTCTTTCTAATGGAAAGAACATGTGAGGAGAGTATGATTCACTGCCTTTCATGTTTAATCCAGGTTTCAGTACTTTAAATAAATTAGATACAGAGACATGAGACGGCATATATTACGCATGTGTGCCAACATTCACACATGGATCAAATTATGGCGTAGATAAGACTATTCAGAAATATTTAATCGCTAGTCAGTCTAAATATTTGCCCTCTGATCGTATGCCACAACAGCTACAGAAAGTAATAGTGATAAAATTGATGCCTTTTACAGATGAAATCAGGTCGTGGTGTTGTGGACGTTCTTCAGCACATGATGTGTGTGTGTGATAAAGCTTGGCAGTTGAGAGGCACATCGTGATGAAAGAGCAGGAGGAAATCAAAGTGGCATTCTGCTAGCGTGCATACAGGATCGATAGTTTGTTGACCTTTTTCAGGCAAAATGTAGCAAGTCTGACTTCCAATAATGGACACCATGTCTGGCAGAAAAAAAAAATCACATTTGATCCTGGGCTGAAGATAAGAGTTCTATTAGTCCTTTCCTGCAAGGACACCTAAGGAATTCCTTTCTCTTGCCTCAAGGACAGAGCTGGTTTTGGCTGTAGCTTTCTTGCTAAGTGGCTGAGCCATAAGCCCAGAGGTGGATAGCTGCTGCTCAGCCAACTCAAATACAGCTCTGTAGGAAGTGCTGAGCTGGGTGGACGTGCAATGCTGCAACTAATGTTAAAAGCTCAGCCGGTGCTGAGTCTTCCAGCACTTCAGAGCACATCACTGTCGATCCAGCCTTTTGTTCATTGCATGATAACAGGCTATGGGCCCACAGGCTGTTTACCTCTTCACTTCCAAATAAAGCAGTCACAGGCAGGGAATAGTTCCTGGGAAGATGTGTGGGAGGGAGAATACTATGATTTCCACAGGGGGGAAAAAAGGGAGGAAAGAAGGACTGGGGTGTATATGGGTTGCCATAGCACTATATAAGGGAGGAAGAAGAAGAATAGCGGTATTTTCAGTGGGAGGACAGAAAGGGGAGGGGTTCAGAAGAGTGCAGAACCCCCATAAATAAAACTAATGAAATGGCAGTTGAGTCTGGAGAAAGGTGGAATGGCTGGTTGGGTCTTACCCACTGTCTGATTTATCCTCAGTGTCCCTGTGAGCACAGCGGGGAGATCCATTACCTCACCTCATCAATAACATCCCATGGACAGGGAAAAAGGCCTACCTTCCACACTGACACCCACCCCAGGGACCAGCTCAGAGGGCTCATTCAGTGGGGGAGGGGAGGCCAGCGTAATGTAGTCACACATAGAGAGCAAAATTGTCTAAGCTGGGGGATGGGTTACTTTAGGGGAGCAGTGCAGGGGGTAGCTCGACGTACACAACACAACCCACTCAGCATATTGCAGCAACTAACGATCACATGCATCTTACGGGCCACTGATGTATTAGCGAATTGGACACGGTGTCTTTATTGTAATTCCATGGGTGGATGGTGGAAACATAAGCATACAGCTATCATCAAGAGAATGTCAACACACAGACTCGTAAATGATTGACAAGCTTCACCTACTTCATAAGCAATGCTGTCAATAAGCTGGAACACTACAGGTGTACACATGCCTAAGATTATGATGTACTACAAACAGAGCGTTCATTTTAAATAATCCTAGAGAGGCAGACTGAAAATATAAAGGTGCAATAGTTCTTTACACTAAGAGCAGAGTGGAATTAAAGAAATGTGTGCGATGGAAATAATAAGGCCTTGGAAGTATTTTACACCAGGAATGAGGTGAAATGTCAACAGAGCTTATAGTCTAGAGGGAGTTGATAACAGTACAGAAATAAGAACAGAGTGCACTGGCAGATTGACTGAAGTAATCTCTGTCACACACTCCCTCACTCCGTGCATGTATGTGTGAGAATGAGCTTTCATGTGCTTTTTGCAGTGAGATCACAAGGTACTGACAGTGTCTGTGTTAAGGCTGAGTAAGACACCCCGAGGGAAGGGCTTTTCAGCAGCATGGTAAAAAGGAAGAAGCTCCAACATGCCACAGAAAAGATGGAGTGTAACATCAACAACATTATCAATCGCTCCCCATCTTTGAGCCCCCCCAACTGCTGCAGTGTCAACTGAGCAAATGTTAGATTTAATCCCACAATTGAGGATTTCACTGCTTGTACCTTGAGTCAAGAATCCAGATTTGCCCTCTAAGAGATCCTGCAGTAAAATAACCCATTGCTTTGAGGTGTTTGAACAGGAAAAGCAAAGTTATTTTAGCCTTTTAGAAACTGAAATCATATCAAATGCACATCTCTCCTCAAAGCTAAGTCTTTACACTCCGCGGTGTCATAGCCATCTATCCTCTCTGTGTTGTGAGACAACATACTGAGCCTTAGTGGGGGCTACTCTGAGCCTTAGAACAGACAGATGACCTGATGATCTTTCTGTCACAGTCAAAAAAGCATACGCATGGAGCTTTCCCAAGATAAACAGATTTTTTTTAGGAGCAATAGTGCAATTGCACATCATCAGCATTAAAATAGCAGAATTCAAACTAAACTAGTTTAGTTTACTACCATACATATACATATACTGTACATATAGTTGCTGTAGCCTACAAAACAATTTGATACTGTATATTGAACTGTATATAACAGTATAATATGGTAAAAGAAGACAGAGCTATTTACTGCTGTGACACAAGTTTAATAGTTCCCAGCAGTCGGTTCCTCTACATTTGCTGCTCCCTTGAGAATAGTCATTTATAATGTTTTTGTAAAACAGAAGGGATAATGAAAGCAAAGCAGGTGACACTCAAAGGTTACTTGGCTGTCAAACATGCTATTGCCCAGATTGCTCTAAAAACAGTGATATTTGTAAGTTCAGTATTTGTCTCTGAGGCAATGAAACAGAATCACATGGAAATATAACTGTAATAAGACAAGAAATGTATCATGGCAGTCAAACCTACAGTTCATGATTCTTGGGCGTTAGAGCAGCAGGAATAAACTACAGTATAAACACAACACTGACCTCTTATAACCTAGTAGATACGACAAACCTATTAGCAAACAGCTACCTGTTTACACATCCAGCAGCAGATACGGGGCAACACATAAGCACACATTTGAAGTCATGTGTCCGGCCGCCTGAAATGTAAGCCCAATATTTTCACACTAAGCTTTTTTAAAATATATGTATGTATATATGCCTTTTTACCTGCTAAATGCTATATAGTTGCTAACTTTCTTGGTTTGCTATTTGGTGCTGGGCAGTTCACGTACATTGGGTTTTTGGAGCTTTTTGCTGAAAACAATTGTCTTTTTTGACTCAAAACAGTGCTGCTGGATAGGCCAGAAAACCAAAACCAAAACAGCACTGCACAGTTGGGTGACAATTCACTGCGACCAATCCCTTTCACATTAGAGATAAGCAACTGTATCTATTTCCTTAGAATAGGGGTTTATAGCCATGCTTGTGTCTCTGTGAGGCTGTAGAAACAACCATACTCCAAACTGAGTGCCAATATCAGCATGCTAACATACTCATAACGACAGTGCTAACACTCTGATATTTAGAAGTTTCTAAACAGGACCCCAGATTAGGCTGGTGGAAATGCAGGCATTTAGTCTTAAATCAGTTGGCTTTATTCACTAGAGATGAATCAGATTTATCGAAAAAGAGCAAACTCTCCAGTAGGTGATGAGATATTTCAGTCTTGACCAAAGCAGAAGGATGACCAACAGACTGACACAGTGTGCCGTAAGGATGGCTCAAATTTATAGCTTCTCTTATGACAAAAGACCTACATCTTCATGGTTCATATTTTACATTACATACTGCCTCATGGTACAAGCATAAAAAAAATGTTTAATATATTATAGCAGGATTGTGCTCACTTTTGACAGACGGCATTAGGCTTATCACTCTAAATAGGCAAACAAAACACTTTACACATACATTATTTCAGTACCACTTCCCAAAACATCCAAATAAACACAAAGGAGATAGCTGCTATATATGTCCTTGAGGAAGGGGAGATATCCTATTCCGCAGCTTCTGTCTGACTGGCTGACACCAAGGTCAAAATGTACACAGCCCTGCTTGGAAAGGAGGGAAAATAGTCCATCAAGCATGCAGCGAACCAAGCGCCTGCATCCTGGAAAGCGTTGATGCAGGAATACAGGGTCCTCTGAGAATAGAGCCTGCTCGGTAAGCATTTACAATGCTCCCTGAGCATTCACAGTGTGTGTTCCTTTTTCCACCTGACCTGTCCTTCTGTTCTCTAGCACAGAGGCGACAACACTTGAGGTCTGCTTTCAGAAACATCTTTTGTCATGCTCTTGTGAACGCTCAGAAAAACACCTATTAATAGATAATATAAGTCACTACATGTGCCACAAATTTATTTGAAAAACGCTACCACAGCTGTCAGAGGGCGTTCATGTAAGTATAATCAAAACCTCATTTTGACAGCATGTAAATTCCTGTAAAACAGTTTGTTATCCGGTATGACAACACACATAAGAAGCTGGAGTCCATTGTGGCTCACTACAAGAGAAAAAAAATAAAGGCAGTGGAAAGAGCTCAGCGGTCATTGTAAGAGAGTAACAGAAGAAGAATTTAGCCTTCGACTGCCAAAGCTAGTGAGTCACATCCGATCTAAGAGATTCTTGTCAGATGTGGGAGAGTGGGAGGTGTGTGTGGGCTGCAGAAATATGATATAGAAGTGCCGATCCAGCCTGCGAGCATTTTCTCTTGAACACCCAGAAATTAATCCATCCACCTTGGAAAGTCCTCAAGGCGTTTCACACCAAGGATGTAATGTGGTAGAAAAACAGATCTATAGAGTCTTTGTGTGTTTATGTCTGAAAGAGACAGAGGAGACAGAGGAGGAGATGAACAACACACCATATATGCTGTAAAAATCACATAAGGTGCACTTTGGATGTTTTGTTTAAAACAACTCAATGACAGTGATATCATCCGCTTCCACTCCTGCCTCTGTGCAGATGTGTAACTTGACGACAGTGACTATAGTTGCAGCCTGGGAGCAGCTATGCACTCGGTGACCTTCAAAATTGTCTTAAACTGCTGAAAGTATTAACATCACCATTTCAAGTGCCATATCTTAATTATCATATTCATCTCTATATCCTTCTTGCAGTCCCATATCTTTCTTGTCACTATTTCTCAAAAAAGATTACATCTTTTGATATTTTCATCTTTCTCTCCCGTCCATTCACTGTCTGTGTCTGTAGGAACAGTCCTCATTTTGATCCTGGTAATGATTGGTGCCCAGCCAGGTGGCAATAATGTGCCCATTCTACTGTGTTTCCTTTCAGGGGTCAGGGGTTCTGGGTGATTAACACACAGGATGTGACCTTTAATCCACTAGCAGCTCCTTGCAGCATTAACCTCCCCCAGCCTGCATTCAGCTCTGATAATGGCATGTTAATTAATGATGCTCTTTTGAGGCGGCGTCAGCCAGCACTGGAAGCTGCAAGAGCTGGTTAACACCTCGCACATGTTCTCAAGCAGTCACCCCCTGAATATCAGATACAGAGACGCATACTCAAACCTCACCATGTGACAACCATATGATATTTGAGATTTCTTCAAGACCTGTTTAACTTTGTGCTAATATCAACCTCTGTGGGCACATGATTACATATTCCATTGTTAAATTTAGAGGACACCTTTCTGTTAGCAAGTCTCATCAGCTGTAAAATAAAATATTCTGTGTCATTCGTGAAGAACAGAAAGATTTATGTTATCTTGAACATACCAGCATAGCCATGAATGCATGTTCTAGCAAGCACAATGTCAGCCCACTCTCTCTTCCTGTCTCTTCATATCTTTCAAATAAAGCTGCTCATTCAAACACATCTGCAAACATACGCGTTATCCACCCGAAGGACTCTCATAGCCCCTGCTTATACATATTTAATCAAATATTTACATTTTCTTCTTCACTATTCCTTCTAGAGGCACAGGCAACTGGCAAGTTTTGTCAACACTGGATGAGTCAGGGAGATATGAAAGAGAGGCAAAACTGCCCATCCTCCACCCTACTCTGTAGACCTACACTTAAGTGTCTTTATTGAAATGACACTTAAGTGTAGGTCTACGGAGTAGGGTGGAGGACAACTAAAGCTGAATACAAAGATGATAATTTACAAAAACTATATGAAAATGTCCAAAGTCAGGTTTCCAATTCAAACCATGTTGCACAAAGCAACGTTTCATTTCAAAACGATTACAAAACAATTTTACCGCATCAATTTACCATTCATGTTAACCACGCTCACTGTTTTTATTTAGTGTGATTGCATGCTAATACTTGCAGTTGAAATCACTGGTGCCCAGCTCGGTGTTAAGTTTTTCTACAATTTAGTTAAATCAAAATTTTGACCTGATAATGGCACTAAATGGAATAATTCATAAATTTAATCTTCTTTTTAACTTGACCAACTTTGTCACAAAAGCTTAGAAAAGGCAGTCAAATTAATTTTTCTCATGTGACAAATTCAACTTTAAACCTGATGATGACACTGAAACAAAAACTGAAGGATTACCAGAGTGATTGCAACTCATCCTGAGGGGAGCATTAATGTCTGTACCAAATTTCATGGTGATCAATTCAGCAGCTTTGGGGATATTTCAGTCTGGACTAAGTACTGATCGACTGCCCAGCTGCTTGACATTGCCACACACAGACTGACTGTGTTCACATAGGGTATTTTTACGAACAGAGTAGGAGCCAAATCAGAACAAATGCCTCGTGAAAATTTGGATTAAATGGGAATAAATTACATTATAAACATTTCACATTTTGCTGTCAAATTAACACTTTTCTAATGTCACAGCATATTATTTGTACCCATCCAGGTACAAGGTTGACCACTACAGCAAAGACAAAAATATGATTTCCACTTCCTCCGTCAGGGCCTCCTTAATTCACCTCCCCCACAGTGGCTCACTGTCTCCTTCCAGTATTTTCGCTCAGTGGTTTTGGAGGTCTATTGGCTGGTGGCTCTGTTGGCCAGAGCCTCCCTCCGTAACTTCCTGACCTGGGAGATGCTCTCCTCTGGGCCAAGGCCTGGTCCCCAGCTGGTGTCTGGGTCTGGGGCTGTGGCTGGCAGCCTCTACTATTAGTGGTGCAGACAGAGTCGAAGGGAAGCTCCACATGTCTTGAAACGTCCTGTTATCAAATAACAATTGGAAGAATTGGAATAAATTGGGTTCTATTTGTTTTTTATTTAATTTATTGCTGATTATGATGCAGGGTTAATTAATTGACCTCCTGAAAAATAACTTCATGGAACAAACCCCAGCAAATTATGAGTAATTTCTGAAACAGCAGGTCCTTGATTTTAGATGGGGGTTGACAACAAACATTTCTCCATTCTAACTGATCATAGATTTGTATGCTGAAACGATAACTGTTACTAGCCAAATTTATAGTAGATAAAATGTAGGAAAATGATCACGGTTTCCCAAAATTCCAAAGTGACTTTAAATAGCTGGTTTTGTTCAACCAATGGGCCATAATCCAATATTTATTTTACAGTGACAAAAATCACTGATCAACTGATTGCAAATACTTGCGATCCATCATCTATTGATCAACTACTAATATAAATGACTAATTGCTAAGGCACTAACATGTCCATGTGTCTTTGGGCTGGGAGAGGAAACCAGAGCACCAGAACTCACATTGACATAGTCATTATCAACATGGAAACTTCACACAGAGATACTCCAATAATCATAAAGATTATGATACCATAAGAGTTACATTGTTGAGTGTACATTGCTGAAAGTGAGCGCAGCAATAAATCACCCCTCCCCCTTTCCTTTCTTCTTCCTCCTGTCTCCCCACCTCTTCCCTCTTTACTTTCAGCCCCTTCCAAAATTTAAGGCAAGAGAAGAGGCCCCTGGCCCAGATACTGGACCCCATCGCCTCATGACATAGCAGTACGTGCACGTGTGTGTGTGTGTGTGTGTGTGTGTGTG
The DNA here is from genome assembly GCA_016785225.1 of Psettodes erumei. NCBI lineage: Eukaryota > Metazoa > Chordata > Actinopteri > Pleuronectiformes > Psettodidae > Psettodes > Psettodes erumei. The sequence continues at coordinate 3,949,996 of JAFBJZ010000781.1, forward strand.
CATCTGTGTGTGCGTGCCTGTGTGTGATTTATGTGCCTTGTCCAGACGCAGTGGAAACTGGGAGTACAGACCCCCCACCCTTTCCTACTCTCCCAACAATGCTCTCTAAAAATGTGTGTAAGAGGTTTGGGGGAGGTCCCCCTGAGAGGCAAATAGAATTAAGGAGCATATTCGAGTCACTGAAACTATGATATAGCTCCTCAGCTGACAGCAGGAGCACACACCCAAGTCAGTAGATATTCCCTCACACAGAAACCTGCATGTTTTTGTCTCTCATACCTGCATGTTTTGACACTACACTGCTGTATAAACTAAAAGATTTGGTTGTGGATCATCCTTTTTCCCTCGAAAATATATAATTCATAATAACAGGATACACTTTAGTATTATGGCTCGGAACTCCTATGCTGACATAAGCAATGAATAACGCAAACACACACACACATGCACAGTAACAACATCAGTACTTCCTCTGGCATTAATCTCACACATTTATTCTGGTCAGTCTACTTGCAGGCAGGAATCCACCAGGACATCTCATGTTGCATATCAACAGTTCCATTTCTGCAGCGTGAGGCTTAAGTAGGTTAGAGGCAGGCATGCACACTCCACTTTCGTCTCCAAGCCCTCCAGGCAGTAAACGATTCTGTCAGAGAGGCTGCTGCTCGTTATCGACGTGCTCACAGGCTGGAAGTTGTGGGCACCGCAGCGGCTCCTGCACATAGCAATGCAGCCTCTGCCTGTGCCACACAACAGCCACGGGTGATAGAGTACATTATAAATTGGCCATAATAACGTGCACAGAAACCCAGTCCTACCCTAAAAAGACCTCTGTGGTGAAGTGAATGTGCACCGATTCCAACACAGCACATAGAAATAGATACTGACTGGAAGACTGACTGACACTGCCGTCCCTAGAGCTCTGGTGCTGTCGTGACCAAAAAAGAAAAAACATGGCTGGTTTTTAATCTGCTGCAGCTAAAGCCACACCACAACTAGCCTGAAGCATTTTGACGGTGCGTGCATGCCTTTCAGGTATTTTGAAACAGGGATGTTATTAGATAGCTCGTGTGAAAGTAAACTTCCAGTGACATTTGTGTGCGGGGGGTGGGGTTAGGTGGGATTGGAGGATGAATTTAGAGAAGAATAACAACAAGGAGATTCATGACCCCTGTTTGTCTGCATGGCTTAGTCTCAGTATTGTATTTCATTACTATTTGGGTGTATCTGGAGGATGTGTGCACTGTACTTGGGGGTAGCTGTACTGTATAAATGGAGCCCCTCACAAACCCTGTGACATTTACAGAAAGGAGTGCACACTATGAAGGATGTGTGGGTGGTTTATGGAGCAAAGGCAGTTAACTTGTATGATCCATGTGTTATACCTGAGATGTCTGACTGGAGCACCCCCCCAGGCATACATGTGACAGTGAATTCCATTATCTCCCACCAACCGACCAACCTCCTCATCTAACACACATGTTTCCTATCATGGTCGGGACATTCCAGGCGTTGTCCAGCATTCCACCAAAAGATCTATCACGTACCAAGCACATCCAGATAAAACAAAGATACACCACACTGAGGAAACCTACTTGGATTCCTAAGTTTGTGTGCAGAATATATTACGATAAAGGTGAGGGCATTAAGTGGACTTGTTAGCAAATCTGTAGTGAAAACCTAATTCCCATGGAAGCCATTTTAAACCTTGTGCATACTGTCACACTGGAGGTGGGAAACTTCCAAGACACACTGCACAGCTCAGCTGTGTCTTACTATTTCCTAATTACATTCACAAAATACAAATGTTGCTAAATTGACGGTAAATTTTAATTTCATCAATGCATTAAAGAATATAAATGGATATTGAGAAACAGGTAGGATGTAGCGAGGTATAAAAATGGTACTTCTCTGTAGGCCAGCGTGTAAGTGCCATCAAAACACGATGAGTTTCTCAGTCTGGTTGAGGTAATGGCAATATTGATCAATCAGTCTGACCAGTTTTATTTGAAATAGCTCAAAAACCTTTCATTCACATGAAATTTGCCACTGATGTAGGTAATTCCCTGATGTTTCATCTCAAGCCTCCAGCAGGTAGCTCAAAATACAGTTAATAGATTGGTGCAAAATTTTGTTCAGATGTTCATTATTCCCAGAGGAGTCTGATGGTCCCCCTGACTTTTCCTCTAAATGTTACACATTAATCTAAGGTGGTGAACATGATAAACATTGTGCCTGAAAAATGTCTGCATATTAGCATTGTCATTGTTACCATGTTAGCATGAGGTTTTAATTTGGCTCGAACCACCAGTACAAGTGGAAGTCAAACAAACTAAGCAACAAGGCCTCCACCACTTGTCACTTGTCTCTGTGGAGCATCTGTGGAAATGATTATTACCGCTGTCTCGGGGATACCAATATAAATTGTTGGAGAAAAATGTGGGTTTTCCTCCTGTTGTTCAATAATGATTAAACTAAATCCTAGTGTTTAAAATCGACACATATTCCAATCATAATAATAATAATAATAATAATAATAATACAAATCAAGCTTCATGACTCAAAGCTGTTAAGGTAAAATGATATTTGTTGCTAAAAGCACAAAACTGATTATCTTTGTTGCGCTGCATGTCTGGCTCCTTACTTGATTAGTGATGCTTTATACTTGTCATTGTTAGATATGTATGACTGTAAAAGTATTATGGGCATGCATTTTTTTCCCTTTATCAGAGACTTCACAGAAGAGCTATGGGAAAGAAGGGCAGTGAGTGAGGGACTGAGTGACTGACCAGTGTTAGATGCCACTATTTAAGCACAACATATTCTGACCGACACCAAGAGAACAAACAAGCAACAGTAAGCAATAGAACATTGTGCCTCATGGGCCTACAACCACATTTATATTTAACACACACCGATTGTGCAGAGAAAACCCAGCTCGTCCCATGACACAGCTACAGGCCATGCGTGGTATGTAAACAATGGCTTGTCTTTAATAACCCGAGACATATACATTTCCTATAGTCAAATGGGCTAAAATGGCGCTAAAGCACTTTCTCGGTTCCCTATGGACATCACGCCAGGAGCGGAAGACATTTTACTCTGTACATCACACGAGGAAGAGAGTCTGCGGAGCCATCCGTGGAGGCGGATCAGGACAAGATCAATGGGAGTGACAGGGAGTGCAGGAGGCAGCAGGAGATTCAAAGTAGGCCAATAAATAACATCCTAGTGAGACAGCAACTGCCTCCCCCTCAGCCGCCAACGCCCCATTCCACCCCCGATCCCCCCGAGCCCCGCCGACTGGGCCCCCTTGATTACTGGCCTCCGAGGGGGGGGATGGAGGCCCCGGCTGCACAATACACCTCTCATACGGGGCCCTCACTCACCTCTTGCCTCCATTTGTTGGACATTCATCTTTCAGCATGTGTGTGAGTTTGTTTAGGGGGTGGGGGCTTAGTGGATGAGGGGCTGGCAGGGCCTGGTGGGGATGGGGATGGAGTGACGGGAAGGGGGTGGAGGTCTATGACTGTGTGTGGTGGAGTAGGGAGACTTCTATGTTTTTCACATCTTATCCCTTCCACACCCATCCCCCCTAAACACCACTCTATACTCTGTCTTAACCCCCATCCCACACCACTAAGCTCTGCACTGTGATTTCATTGAGTGACTTGGGTGGTTTAAACATTAGCCACTTTGGCTTTTGCTCCACCGCAGTCAGTTTTTGAAACTGGACTTGTGCCAGCAACAAAAAAACAGATATATAGCTCTGCCTCTGCTGCTTTGATTTCCATCATCCTTGTTTTAATCTGCCTTTCACAACTGCCTCAAAATTCATTTTAAAAAAGTGCAGTCTTAAATAGCTGGAGTTGTGTGAAAAAACTGGGGATGTGAGGATTTTTTTCTCCACTATTAACATCTGTTTGCATAATTCAGGTCATTCTTCATAAAAAAAACCCCATCTGACACCACATTATGATATACAATGACAGCTATTGTAACACCTCATGAGTACTGAAGAAGAGATTATGGATTACGCTCTCAGCCAGGACAGTGGATATGTTGATGGATGTGGATGATCGAATTTGGCACGCACCTGGAAAGAAGAAACTATAAGTAAGGTTGGCTGTCTTCCCTTGCTTCGGTAAGGAGTGTCTAAATATTTCACAAAGCACAGGCAGATGATGGGCGGGCGGGTGTGCTAGGTTGGGGAGTGAGGGGCTTGTGCGCCGGGGCCGGCGCTGGTAGGCAGAGCTGGGCCGCACCTCGGCCGAGGTTATCGCTGAGGCTCAGAGAGAATACAGAGATCCCCTTTGTGGTTCACAGCCACTCGCGTACATGACTGTCATACCACAAGACGTTTGCGTGGAAGATGAGAGCAGCCGAGCGTGGCCGGCTGACAGAATCGGGCAGAGAGGAAGAGAGAGAGGAGGAGGCAAGCGGGGAAGAAAGAGAGGCCGAGGGAGACAGAAAGAGAGGGAGAGAGAGAGAGGAGCCGTGAAAATGAGTGGGAGGTGGGAGCAGAATATAGTGTAGATCTTGGTGGTAGGTTTTCAAAGTGCCGAATGACACTTCCTATCACTATGTGGGAAGTGGAGCGTGTCAGCTCCGGTGCTCTCACGCTCAGCTCGGCTCAGCCCCCCCCCCCTTTACCATCATACCCTTGCAATTCAGAGAAATCAGCCAGCAGACCTGTGACTCATCATTTAGAGTAATAGGCCTGTCCTGTATTGGCCTCAGGAGTCTTAGCGCTTGTTGGTGGCTTAAGGAGCACAGGGAAATGACTAAACAGAGCAAAGTCGTCTCATTCAGGGAGCAGGACATCATAGAAATCATGTCATGAACCAGAAAGGCTGCACTTTAAGATTATTCACAACCTGTTGTCGGCCTTTTCTATTCTGGAAGATGTCCACCGCACCCACTCTTCCACTGTTTGGCACAGAGCAGCTGCACAGGAATTACTTAGGCTGAAACACCCTGCATAAAAGAACACAAGCAGCTTTTGGTAAGGAAAGTATAAATTTAGCTTTTTGCTCCAAATGCTAAATAACCATCAAATTGATTAATTCATTTACAGAGAAATGGAACCGAGGCACGTCTGAAGAGCTGTATTGCCAGTGTGTGCTGCAAAAACCATTGTTTCACCAGCTCTGTGATTTACACTAAAGGGGGTCGCAGTGAGTTGCCATGGCAACCTTTCAGTATAGATGGCCTGTTTCTTTTCCAAAAGCGGTGATCATCAGCATGATTGGAGGTGCATCCTTAGCAGGGAGCCCCCGGGGCTGTGTGATCAGTGCCTGGCCGGGAAATCAGAGAGTGTGGAGAGAATGATAGACAGGATTTGGCCCTTCTCATCTGCAGGGTGTAGCAGGGCTGAGCCCTGACAAGACTAACCTCCACGGGCTCCATTGTACCTGGGTGTTTCTTCCCCCCACGGTGTGCTGAGCCTGTCTCTGCATCTGTTGCCTCCAGCGCTGCTCGTCTCTTAGGCAACAACAAAGCCCTCGCCGCGTTGATCTCTTCACCATTGTCGTGTCAACACACGTAATGATTGTCCCACTTCCTATCTGCAAAGCCTGTCATTCGCACGGCTCCTCTGCTCTCCGACGTGCTTAGGGGGCTCTTGTTCACAGCTCTGTGCAAATGGATGAAAACACCCGACAGTGGAACAGCAGCCCTCATCGCTGGCTTACACATTTGACACTGTTCAGAGGCTTTAAAGACCCTCCTGAGGTAAACACTCACATGGCGGGAAGGCTGGTGTCAGGCAGCGCAAAGATGAAACCAGCTGTGACAGCCTGAGCAGCCCTTACCCCACACTGCTTACCCCTGCACCCCACCTAATGCATGACTTTTCCAATGGAAATAAAGATATCAAAATACAAGCCCGCTTTCAAAGGGTGCCATGGAGGCTTTCTACACACTGAGCTTCCAGCTGTAAATGCCTCCCTTTCAGTTCCTTAATCACAGAGCTTGTGTTGTTTCTTGGGTTTCAAATCAAAGTAGAAACACTGCATGTTTACACTTGTGTCGTGAAAGGAGCAGTTACCTCCACCCCTGTCTGCCGTAAACTGACATTCGGATAAGAGGTTGATAGCAGAGAAGAGGAAAATGGTTCGCATTTATATTTCTCCGATGCACCCTCCTTCAAATGCACGCATTCACAGAGGAGGTGTGAAGCTACTGATGAGATGTATGAACTGAAGTGGTGTGATTCATCTGCTCGCAACCAGACCATGACAGCTCGCATGCCCTGAAGGGGCTGGCAGACTTCAGAGCACACCAGCTGTTTTAATAAATGTACGGGACCATCAGAGCTCTTCTTCTTTCTGATTTCCAAGTCTCTCCATGAAGACAAATCCACAAGGGAAGCCTCATTTTTTCCAGTGTAACTAATGGAAGCTGAGCACGGGGAAGGAGTGATGTCCAGGCCAAAGGAAGTCGCTTTTGCCCATCTGTTCATCTCTCGACCCTCTCTTCCACCTCACCTCCCTTGTCTAACTCCTTTAGCAGTGAATGTGGCCTCCGAGTGCCAGTGGAGAGAAGAGACGCAGGGGTGGTCACTGAGGAGCAGATGGAAAATTTCAATGAGCTGGAAAATCCAGAGTGGTGTAGGGCCTCATTCTGAGCGGGTGCAGGGTGATACTGATACAACAGTGCCCCCCCATGGACAAAATCAAATCTCCATTACCTGCCTCAGAAGGCAAGTTAGGAAAGTTTTTTTTTTTTTAATTGAATGCATTTTCTTCATTGAGAAAGTGAGTTTGCAAAAGGTACATTATGAAGATAAATATTAAGCTCTTGTGACCCTGCGTTCTCATATGAGGACATTCTATTCTCGGGTTGTTACACCACATTCACAATCGACTGAGCAGTTAGCTCAGGCTGTTAAATGACTGGCTGCTAATTTATGAGAGCTTGGGTTCAGATCTTTAAAGGGTCAATATATTTCTGTGCATATATTCAAAGGAAGAGCAGTTCACTGTCTCACCAATGGGCTCCTCTGGTTACAATGCTGCTCCTGGCCATGTGTGCATTACTTACCAAAAGAAGTACAAGGAAGGACAACCAGGGAACTGGTGACAGGGTCATGGGCACCCAAGGCTCATGAATGTACATGGGGCACAAAGGCTGTCCCCTGTGGTCCAGTCCCACGGATGAGCTTATTAGAACACAGTCGTCTGAAAACCTTAATGCTAGCTATGATAGAGACCTGTCAGAATCACAGCTTGTTGGGACTTTGGGCCCACGCTGACCCCGTCCACTGCCATATGCTCCTACATTGAGCACGAACCATGGAGAAATGGAATAAGGTGTCCTGAACTGATGAATAACGTTGTCTGTTAAATCATATGGATGGCCGGGTCTAGTTCTTTATTCGGGGCACCATGGGAAGAAGGAAGGCCGCAGGAGGCCCTCTCTGGCTTGGACCCTTGAAAACAGTTTTGTACTTTGTTACACACTGGTGCCTTTTTATGTCTTACAGTCAAATAGACCCAGCTTCCTCATACGAGGACAGAATTTAATCAAAAACTACTTTGTGCTCAAAGACAATTTTTAGTTTTTATATTCTCCTGCTAATCCCGAACAGAGAGGCAAAATTAAAAATACATACAAAATCAAATCGCGGGTCTCAGCAGGTTAATCCTAAGCTTCTCTGCCCTTGTGTCTGACTGACTCAGCTGGCATGTTTTTGCCAGTCAGCAGCCAGCCCAGCCAAGCAAAGTGCTGAGAGGGGCTTTCCTGGGCCTCCAGGGCCTTCCTCACACTATGAGGTAAGATGCCTAAAATGCATATTGACAACCGAAATACCTACCAACCAATTCAACACACCACATTTAAAGAAGCCCTTGAGGCTAATTTCAGTTTTGTCAGGTGTTTTTGTACAAGGTAAACCTACGGGTGCAGGTGCTGCCGCCCTACAGGACTCGGTCTGAAAAAAACACACTAGAACATTTTAATAGAAAGAACACTATGCTGCCTGTCACCTGCTTAGCACTAATCTAAAGGAAGCACTGAAGGCAATACACTAACTCCATTCACTTTTTTCTCCAAACATTATATTTTATTTCTCAACAACTAATATACTCAAGCAACACACATACACCACAGTACTGAGCACACCCATCTAAAAATGTTAAATGTGAATTGCTGTTAGGTGTATTTGTTGTTTCTGTGGTGGAAAGATTGGCGACATTGCAACAATTGATCAGTTGTTAGCATGTGAAAATCCAGTGTGTGTTGGTGAGCCATACTTAACTTCTGCTGTACAGTGGCCCGTCCTTGCTCAGGCTGCCTGTCGCTGCTGCTGCTTCTTCAGGGCGCTCCTCAGACTGCATGAGGGCAAGATGCTTTAAAAAAAAAAAAAAAAAAAGCACAGCAACAACCAAACCGACTGCAGATTTACAGAAGCCTTTGACGTCCATTTCTTTGTCAAGCGTTTTTGTCCAGCTGAAACCTACCGGTCCAGGTCTTGCCTCCGTGCGTTCTATTAATATAGAACTATGCATCAAAAGATGCACAGTGTGTGAGACTGCAAAGAACGTGTGTGTGCTGTGACAAAATCCGGACGTGTTAGAAGAATTCACAAGATGTCCATGTACTTACAACGGATTTAATGGAGAAAAAAAATCTAAGGAAAAAAAGATGAATTTGTATATAAAAACAAAACACTTTATTACAATTAGGCTGAAAAAACCCAATGAAAACACAACTACTTTACAAGTACAAATGTTTTTGTTGATATTTACAGTTTTTTTTCTCTTTGACATTAATAAAAAAAGACAATTTATGAGAAAACACAAAATACTAAAGTACATGTTGACAGTGTATTTGCTGCAATAAAAAACAAATGACTAAAGGAACGTGCATTATTCTCCATTCAATATCTATAGACAACAAGGGAATCAGACATAAAAGGGACTATTTGTGAATACACTTATTCTAATGGACAGCTCCTTCCCCAATGCAAAATTACCCATAAGCCTCAGCCTCCTATCTGTTGAGCAATATAATCATCACTTTGACGACACGTCGTGTCTATTCGATGCATTGTGCCATAGATGTGGGGGAAATTTGAAAGGTGTGATTATTTCATGAAACATTCCACATTTCATGACTTAAATAAAGAACTAAAGTAACATCGTTGATTCACGAATGCAAAATTATAGATCTCACCAGAGTAACGGGCAGCTTGATCTGCCGAAACAGTTTAGGTGTGATTATCAAAATGGTGAGGTGTGTTACGCTGCGCTGAGTTCTGCTCAGGTTGTGGCGGTGTGGTTAATCGCGTGGCAGGACATCTGCCGCTGCCCTCAGCCGCTGTGGGATCCATAAGAATGCTTCAGCACAACCGCACTGTTACACGTGTACTGCAGAAACACACGTGTTCCATTCAGTTTTATTAGTGTGGCTGCCCTAGCTGCTCCCCCCGCTGGGTTTGGCGGGAGTCTTGGCCCTGATGCCCCCCTGCCGAGCTTGACCCTTGGTGGGCTGTTGGGGCTGAGCGGGCTGCTGCACCGGGGACTCGGCGGCAGAAGGTGCCGTCGGCTGCTGGGCGGGGCTGTGGGGGGGAGGTGTCTGGATTTGGGGTGAGGCGGCCGCAGTCACCACCTGCTGCTGGATGATCTTCTGCTGGACGACCTGGGCTGTCGCCGTCCCAGCGGGAATCATCTGCACCTGAGCGGGAGCTGATGTGGCCGCCTGGGTCAGAGTCACGGTCTGAGGCTGCGCCTGGATCTGAAGCGAAACAAACCACAGGATGCAACGTCTGAGGAAACTGAGGTGGGAATGCTGCCTCCTGCAGAAGCTGAACTGCGTTGCTGCCTCGAATGTGCATTGAGACAAGGCGCCTCATCAACTGCTCTCAATCAGCTGTGTGTGCCTGCACTCAGAGGTCGCCATGGTGATACACCGGCCGCAGTTTTAATTAACAGAGGGAGAAAGGCTGTGCTGATATTTCTACAAAGAGCATCAGAACACTTGGCTCAAGACATAAGAATGTCATTCACGGAGCTAACATGAAAATGACTAAAAGATGGCGGTTTAAAAAGCCCCCACGTCTGTGGTGTTGCTCAGGATGTAGTGGAGGAGTTGATGGGACCTCTTGTCTCTTAAGGACCGACTTTTCATAAACTTTAAATCTGATCGCTCAGGGAGACACGCGGGAGTGATGTCACCCACTCCTGCCGCTCTCATACACACCCATTACTAAAAAAAAATTATCAAACCTAAACTGTGGAAACCTGTAGAAGATATGAAAAGACTAATACAGCGGTATTGGCTGAAGGCGCTCCGACCCGTTTAAAGTTTGAATGATGCTTCCTGCTGATGCAGCTGAACATGAAACGGGAGGAGGTTTTACAAGCATTAAAGAATCAATGAATGTCCAATGAGAAAACTTTCTAATAATAACACATCTTTCTTGAACCTTATGAACGTGTTTGTAATCCCAGACCAAACTTTTGCCTCCTGTTTTAGAGGTTCAGTCTAAAACCTTACCTGCTGAGGAGAAGACACGATTTGTTGAATATTGGCCACGGTGGTTTGCTGCTGCACTATTTGTGGGAGCTTAGTCATCTGATAACAGAAGTAAACAAGAAAATCTAATATTGATAAACAAATCCATTGTTTGCCTGCAAATATTTACTTAGGGATAGTGATTGTCACTGATCACGTACCTGGATTTGCTGGGCTCCAGTGGGTTTCTGAGCCTGTGCGATGGATGTAGCAAAGAACTGGGTTTTGATGCCTGGTTGGAGTTGGGTTGTGGTAGCGTAGGTCACCTTCTGCTGCGGCTGCGGGGTCGGCTGGGCTGCCTGCACCGTCACCTGCTGGGCGCCGATCTAAAGGAAGTGTTGTCGCGTTCCGTTAAGTGTATTCGTTGCTTCCGTTGTGCGCCGACCGGCAATGTGCGCCTCACAAATGACGAGTTGTTAGCGTGTGATAATCCAGTGTGTGTGGGTGGGGCACGTTTACCTTCTGCTGCACAGTGGCCTGTCCTTGCTGCGGCTGCCCTGCTTTCTGCTGAGCTGCAGCTGCTGCCTGTACGGCCGCTGCCTGTTGCTGCTGCTGCTTCTTCATCTGAAGCAGCTGCTGGACCTGCATCTGGGGGAAGGATGGTGTCAGCACAGGCCCACCTGACAGAGGAGAGAAAAAAAATGGCATATCAGAACAAGTCTGTAATAATAATAACAGCATATTTTGTTACAGTAATGGGATGCCACTGTGTCTAACAGATGAGGCGGGCAACAAACTGTGTTGCCTGTTTTGATCTGTATTCCAGTCAGTGGTGCAAAAACAGGCATATGAGTTAAAAAAAACAGCTCAGAATTCTAAACCATTCAATGGCTTGTCAAAACCCACAAGGACAGTGATCCAATAAGACACACCTGTTTTCTGGGCCTGACCAATAGCCACGCTAATGCCTGCTACAGTGACCGGCAGAGTGGTGACGACCGGCCGATGAGACCACGGCCGGCACGGAGACCACGGGAGGCTTGGTGAGGGTCACCTGGGCGGTCTGTCCTGCCTGGGCCTGAATCTGACCCTGTGTGGGCATTCGGGTCTGTGAGGAGACAAGGATGTTCAGAAGAAAATGATTTGGCTGAACGACTGAGCGCGGTGGACAAAACTCAGCAATGTCTGTCATTAACGTGCCACTTCATCACTTCTTCTGATGTTATACATCAACCACTTGTCATCAGTGTTGCTAATTCTGTAACGTGTCATAAAACGACCTTTCACACTCTTACCAGTCTGGCCACCTGCAGGTTGGTCACGGTGGTGCCGGTCAGCACGGCTCCAGGTCTGGTCGCTGCCACAGCTGCGAGCTGGGGGTTGGCTTGGGAAGCCTGTGCAGGCTGCACCTGGGCCCCCTGCTGGGCCCCTGCAGCCTGCTGGCCCTGGGCCGCTGCTGCTGCCACTGCTGCAGCTACTTGCTGCTGCTGCTGCTGTTGCTGCTGCAGCTGCAGCTTATGCTTGTGCATCTTTAACAACTCCTAGAAGGAGAAATTATTAGTCACAAGAGGAGCTAGGTATGCACATATTATAACCCTTACATCGTTACAGTGTATTGTTTATTGGATAAATGTGAAAACCTGCATTCAATATCACCATACCAAGAAAAAAAGCCATTACTGCCTATCAGCTTTATCCAAATGGCTGCTTTTTGTGGGTGAATGCTGGCGGGAGAGTACCTGGGGTTTTCCTACAGCTTTGATCTGTGGGGAAGCAGCCTGCTGTTGCTGCTGCTGCTGCTGCTGCTGCTGGTGCTGCTGGAGCTGTTGCTGTCGGAGCAACTGCAGCTGGGCCGTGGTGAGAGGCTTTCCTTGTTGCAGCTGCATCCCTGTGGCTGGGGAACGGGGCAGGAGATGGGTCAGATCTGTCGAGCAGTGTCGGGTACACGAGGGACGGCTTACGAGAGATGAGTTGAGTACCTGGCGGGACCTGAGTGACCAGTGGGCGAGTCTGCGACTGCACGGGGCTCAGCGTGGTAGAAACTACCGCAGATGCTGTCACTGGGGTAACGGCCCGGACACCCTGCCCCGTTGCTATGGCGACCACCTCAGCAGGGGAAGCAGCAGCCGTGACGGCCCTCTGTTGTGCGTGGACCACCTGGGCTCCAGCTGCACCAGCAGGCTGGACCAAAAGCAACATTAACACAAACACACACACACACACACACACACACACACAATGAGCAAAGGTCTTAAATGCTTGGAATGATCATTTTGTCTACAGGGTGGAGTGGGTGTACATTCTGCTTCATGCCATTTCAAAGGCTATTTGCGTCATGAATCGCCGTTAGTCAGTATGTGGCTGTGCACGGCTGAGCGGCAGTGATAACTGAACATGACTCACAGACAGGGTGCCTGGTATGACTGGAGACGTCAGGCGTTTGTTGGCCTGGAAGGGACTTGGAGGAACTCCAGCTACTGTGTTCACAATCACATTCCCCCCTACAGTCGCTGGAAGAGACAAAAAGAAATTAATTAACCGCTGGAACGCCAGCGGCTTTGGATGGAGGAGCGCATGAGTGTCAACATACCAGCTTGGATGGTTGTGCCCACAGTGGCATTTTTTATGGCTCCAGCCTGAAAAAAAAAGGAAACAGAAGATATGTTTAAGAGCCTTCACTGGGAAAAGCGGCTTCCCTTGCATCTCAGTATATGGTGAGGCGGATTGGTGGAGGAGGTTTTGATTCTCACCAGAACAGCTGCATTAGGCACGGCAGCACCTCCAGCCACCGCGGCAGCCTGAGGGACCTGAGCCTGGGCCTGGCCGGCGGCAGGGGCCTGGGCCTGGCTCGGTGCAGCCTGGGCCTGGGGGGCTCCAGCCTGCTGCTGCTGGGCCAACTGCTGAGCCTTCTGCTGCTCTGCAAGGGCCTGAACACACACGCACACTTTTAGTTACACATTCCTTTTGTTCTGGACAGTACATGTCGGCACACATGCAGTATTTGGACATACCAGCATAACTGCGTTTCAATGTAACAGTTGCAGAGAGAGAGATGGGCGACTATGTCTACCTTGGTGTAACACAAGCATGCAGGCTGTCAATCAAGTGAAGGCCAAAACAGCAGATTTCTCCGATTAGCTACGCTATGCTGGCTCGTTGAAAGAACACCTGCACGGCATAACTCGTGGTTAAGACGTACATGTCTGCAAGCAGCGGTCGGCTCACCTTTTTCTCCTTGGCGATCCTTTCAGCACGTTGAGATGCCACCTGAATGGGAGGTAGGGGCTTGTCATAGCTGATCCCACTGAAGAAAAGAAACACAGATGTTATTACTTTTTCTTTGTTTTCCGAATTCAAACAAGACAAGTCCCAGAGACATCTTTTTTTAAAAAAACATGTGCCTGCTTCTCGTTCATAGCTTTTGTTAACCCGAAACTCCCCAGTCATGTGAAAAATGCTCACATTTTTTCCACTATTTGCATCACAACTGATACTGGAATCACTGAGCAAAGTCTTAGCACCCCATTCCTGATAGAACTGCGCCTTTTGATATATAGCTTGTGCGCACTGAAGAAGAAAGCAAGGCACATAACAAGGATAAGATGGATAGAACGCACCTTTCTGCCAAAACTGATGCATGTTTGGGATTCTTCTGGAACGGATTCATGCCGAGCCTGTGAATAGTAAAACTTAGATTAATGCATCTGAACTTCAGTCAGTTTTCTGTTGAGATAGAAAAGAATAGCTCGAAATGTGTCCGGTGTCTTGGTTTCTGTCAGTCGGGCTTTAGCACGCATTGCTTACCATACCACAGTGATTCATGTGCAATTTCAACATCGACCACAGATTGAGTTAGTAACTCCACTGTTGTCATGTGAGACTGTTTACACTTTAGGATATGAAATAAGAGTCACGAAAAGCTTTTTGTAGTTGTGTAAATCTCCTTGCGTTCAGTGCTTACAGTGGTTTAATTGGGGGGCTCCTCTTGCTGGCAATGATCTTCATGAGTTCAAAGCGGCTGTTGTAGAGCTGAATATGAGTGGCGTTGTCATCCTGCGTGTAGATCTGACAGGTCCGCAGAGGACGACTGTTCTTGGACTGAGTTTGTGCACGAGAACGTGACAAAAAGAAACAGAAAAAAAAAAACACAAAAGTGAGGCCGGGAATCCAATGCCAAGAAATATCTATCAAGTCCAATAAGACCAAGGTAGGGTACCTTGTATATGCTCTTAGTTTTCTTCTTGGGGTTTGCCTCATACACCAACTGGAAAAAAAGCATGAGAATTGTTTTAGACAAGCAAGTTGAAGGTGAGTAAGCCAGTTTGACAGTAAAATCAGACTGTGCGTTGGTTACCTTGCCCTCCTCTCTGGGAATGATGACATTCTCGTAGCGGTTGCGACACTGTTTGGGCGAGCGGTAGATGCGGCTGCAGGAGTTGACCACGTCGCTCACCAGATCCCAGTTGGGAGTGTGGGCAGGAGACACCACTGTCAGGTTCAGCGGCAGCTCCAGCAGCTGCTTCACAGCCTGTCAGAGACATAAGTGGGATATTTGGACAGTCAATATAGTGCAGCTTCTTTCACAAGACAGATTTATGATTTTCCATCGATACATGATGGAAGGGCGTCGTCAGGTACCTGAAGCAGAGCCCAGTCTTCACTGATGAGCCACTCTGGGTTGTCCTGGCCGGCCTCCATGGCAGGTTTAACCAGCGAGGGTAAGGGCTTAGCAAAGGGTGCCTGCTGCTTCAGGGAGAAGTTCTTTTTCTGGTCCTTGCCCTCGCGGCGAACTTTGAGCATGCTGGCCTTTTCGAACAGGGAGCGTGGAGGAATGACCGTCTCCCCGTGGCCCTTCTTCTTCTTTCTGGCTGCTGCTGGACAAACGCACTCACGTGAGGACAGAGAAACATAAAGAGCATCTATCTGTTCCAAGTCTTTTCTAAAACTCCTTCCCTGACAATACACATTGCCTCAGTAAATGTCTAAATATCTAATTACAGAAGTTAACGAAGCCTTTAATGGTGACTCACCTGACGGGTCCATCTTCAGTCTCTTGTGCTCCTTGCGGATGTAGATAGGAGGCAGCTTGGACTCTGGCATGGGTGTGGTGTCATACATCAGCATCATTACAGAGTCAATGTAAATGTCGTTGTCATCCTGTGGCGGTGTGGGCGGAGTCCACAGCTGTGTTGGAAAAGATCATACTTTGGAACGTGGCCAGAGGACGGAGCAGGACTTTTATGACGTGCTTCAAGACAAGTCAACGAGGAAATCCCACACGATCCTGTTTTCTTCCAGTTACATCACATTTGGGGTCTTACCGGCATGATTTCTGTGTGGCCGTCCTCCGTGTCGAACACATACTCCTGTGGAAACACGGAGGAAAAGGTCTGTGTCGACAACAGCCCACACGCAACATGTTGTTTGATTAGCGGAGATCGCAGCTGCCACCTACCATGTTGTAGGCGTCCTCTCTGGTGTAAGTGAAGAGCTCTTCATCGCCCTCCATCATCTGCCGCTCCTTCTCCTCCTCCTTCAGCTTCTGCAGCTGCTGCAGCTCCCAGCCTCTCTTAGAGCACTCCAACCGCTCCTGAGGAAAATCAACACAGGACATGCATGCATCAGTCAAATTTATCAGGGAACACTGTGTACTGTAATTTACACTGAAATGCCAAATTCATTTAGCTGAAAAGTTGATTAATGAATAAAAGAAAACCTAAAACTATAAATATATGCCTCCAAACTATATAGTTAAAAAAATGTGTTGATTACATCACAGTTTAAATTACCTTGAGAGCAGTTTCATCATCACTGACGTGGAGGTACTCAAGGTAATGCAGGGCATACCTTTCGATTGGTGTGAGCTGTTGGAGGGATAAGCAAATATAAACCCAGTGAGACAGAAAAACAGCATTCAATTCCAGCCTAATTTATTCCTGGTAATCCTTTTCCGCTTGAACCAGTTCCCAACAGGTTATAGAAACAGGAAAGCTACCTGTTCCATGACTGCATTCAGCTCCTCTATCTGAGCAGACTCTTCCTTGGCTTGGCCCTCTGACTCCTTGGTGTCTTCTGATGACTCTTTGCCTGCTAACTCCTCCTCCTGCTGCTGCTGCTCCTGCTGCGCGTCCTCCTCTGCCCGGGCATCCAGGTTTATGCTGTGGAGAGCCTGGATGTAGGGCCTGGCCACTCTGGGCGAAATGGCCTCAGACGCCGACGGCTCCTGGTGAAGAACCACAAACTCCTCCACCTTCTCCCCTGATCCTGCCTCCACCTCAAACAGGTCCTGGATTGTCCGCTAGAAAATGCACAGCGTCAGGTCAGTTATTTCATATTCCATGTTGAATAAAACTGTAGTAAACAGCCTTGATTCCGCTCATGCAGAAAGCAAAAACTTTACTGATTCATGCACAGGCTTTCATACTGTAGTTTGAATGAGTGTAACTAAAAGCAAATAGAAAGAAGGGGTTTTGTATAAGGTTTCTGAAACTGCAGAACAAGACCACGGTGAGTTATTCTTACTTGTGTGAGGAAAGCCAAGGTGTAGTCGGTACCCTGGGCAGCCACCTCTCTGATCAGGTCCTTTGTGCCATTCTTCAGCAACTTCTCTTCAATGGAGTTCCCACTCTCCAACCTGAGCCAGCACAAACACCAAAAGTAACCAAAAGTAGCGCCGCAGTGCTTCAGTTACAGCTTGTGTTTTACCACATAGGTGTTAAGAAATACGAAATGAAAAAGTAAAATACCGAATCACATTTCCCTGTACTAATAATGTCACCTGTATATGTGTATGTCCTTGGAACGTCCTATTTTGTCACACCACTCCTGGGTGCGGGCGTCCATGCTGGGATTGAGGTCAGTGTCATAGAAGATGATGGTGTCTGCGTCGAACACAGTCCCGACCGCAGAGCAGCAGCGGTTGGTCAGGATGCTGCAGAACACCCGCCTGTTCCTGTTAAACTTCTTCATATTCTCCTGCAGGGACACAACACAGTCACATGAATGATGATGTCTTTGCTTAGCTCAGCAGTTTGAAGCACACTCGAGGTTTTACAGTTTTTTCTGCAGCACATTAAGAATACATCATCTTCAGCCTCATTTATATGCAACAGGTAAATTACCCAAAGCCTCATTAAAGTGTCCACATCTTTATTTTCTAATGGCAACACCAGGTCTAATTTACTGATCCAGGTTAACGTACCCGTCCGTGCTTCATAACTGTGACAATTTATGCCTGATTTTTTTTTTTTTTTAAAGATTTAATGCTGAGCGATGACTGAAGATGAGGTTATGTAACATGACTCATTCTGGCGTGTCAAATGACTTTGATGCCATATAACTACTGATGTAAACATTTAACCTGCACACATGCAAGACAAAGGATGAAGAGTAAACGCAAGAAGTCCTCTTCTACTTATGTCTCACTTTGACAACTGCACATTTTTCATTGTCACACAGAGCGGGTTATGAGCACAGCTCGCCAGAACCAGTTTAAACGGTGCTGATTTTACCTGTCTTTCATCAGGAGTGAAGCTTTCATCGAGTCGGACGTAAGTGAGCTGCCTGTAATCGAGGAAGGCCTCCAGGATGTCTAACATCTTCACCATCTGGGTGAAGATGAGGACGCGACGGCTCTCTGATCTGAGCTTCTGCAGCAGAATGGCAAGAGCTTCCAGTTTGCCTTTGGAAAAGAAAGTCATCAAAAGTTATTATTATTGGCCTGGTCAGACGTCTCAGTTTGTGGTGTTTCAGCAAGGTTTACCTCAACTGTAGAGGTGTACTTTACTTGCACAGTAATAACAATGTCTCCTTCAATAAGGGTCGGAGAGCCATTTTGCAAATGAACAGGCTATTCATTCATATTTATTTATTAAGTGCCGTGCTTACCTGAGTCCATCTGCATCAGCTGCAGGTCAGGAACATGGAAGAGACGCCGCGATGCCAAGCGATGGATGTCGGCACTGTGAGGGGCGGCGGCCTCTTGGAGCCAGACAGTGACGAGACTTCTGCTCAAGGCTGTAGGGAACCGGGGGATTGGCTGCGTACAGGTGAGGAGGTGGTGCGACAGCTGGAGGCACCACACATACCAGCCTGAAAGACAAAGATGATGGGTAAATATATGTACATCAGACCAGTCATTAACTGGATTAAGACAATAACATTTTTCTTAACAAAATGGGAGCAGAGAGTGTTTTTTTCCCCAATTAAGTTAAAAAAAAAAAAAAAACATTTGTTGAGCAAACCAATCGCTTCTGACAGTGCGGACAGTCGGTGACACATGACCACACTGCATGGATTTTTCAGGTTTCATGATGTTTTGAAGAACAGAGGGGACTTTACCTCTTGATGAGGCTGTTGGCGGCCTCCAGGCGGTCTTCCACAGAGAGCAGAGTGGACCCCAGTGCCGAGGTGGTGGCCATGCAGGTTCTCTGAGCCCTGAGGCAGCTCTCTCTGCCCACCCACCTCCAGCCTCCGGCGGTCAGGGCAGAGTGACCGGGCTCCGAGCTCACAGTGCATGCCTGCAGCAGGTCCGACCCGTACAGCACTCCGCGGCTGCAGCGTCGCTCGTTTGCTTCAAAAAGGCGTCTCAAACGCTCCTTCAGCTGCTGAGTCTTTTCTTCTGAAGACTCCTGAACATGGCAGTGAGAGATGGTACACACAACGATGAATTGTTTATTTTAATTTTCAAAAAAAAATGCTGAAAAAATGCTTTGACTTCAAATGAAGTGAAACAGGGCATTATAGACATGACTTTGCTTGTAAGTAATGTACTTACATGAGAACCAGCATGAGCTGTGGTAGTGAGTTTCTGTGGAGCTGATGTGGCGTTTGTAGTCATACCCAGTGCTTTAAAAAAGAAAAAAGCTGTATTATTGCAAATGCCAGTGTTAAATCTACTGTACGTGAAAAGAGGTTTGACAAACGTCGGCACGTTTCCTGCCCCATGAAAATGTATTAACTTTCAGCATTTGGACTGAATGACTGATACAGGAAGTCAGAGGTAATAAGACAATATTACCTTGCTGGGCTGTTGTCAGGGCAGGATGAGGTGTTGTGCCAGGTGTCGATGAGGCATTGGAGGCAGGAACAGCTTGTTGCATTGTTTGCATGACCATGGAGCCTTGGGGCCTGATGATCTGCTGCCCTGGTGCTGATACGATCTGCAGGATGTTTCCTAAATCCACGAGGCATCGAGCAACCGATATAAGATGGGACCTCTCAAAATCTAATACTCGTAAGGATAGTATTTAAGACCCAAAAGACCATTAAAATGAAAAAAAAAATGCAAATGTAAAAATCTGATCTGATGCCTTGAAAGCTTACTGACCAGCAGAATAAGTGTCCATAATTTCATATAAATATCCAACAATAACTAGCACCTGATATCACAAAGAAGGAGAAAAACATGGCAACGACTTAAAGACAGAGGAAAGAATGACGAGATTTATGTTGAGAAAAAAGTGTGACAATGGGATGTACATTACCGAGTGTACCTTGGAGCTGCAAGGGCTGTCCGGTGGTGAGCTGGCGGAGCTGGCTGGGCGACAGAGTGAACTTGTTGCCCTGAAACTGCAGAGTGACAGGGGTCTCCGGCTGGGAGATACGATTCTGACTGCCTGCTATGTTGGCCAGCTGTGCAATCTTCACCACATCTCCACCTTTGCAGGGAGAGGAAGGACAGACACTTCATCACAGCCGGCATTCCTAATGACTCGCATGTTAGCAGAACAAAACGGTACATTCTGCATCAGTTAGTCAGAGGGTGAAAAAAAGACATGCAGAACCAGGGTGGATTAATCAGTGGAACGAGCACAGCCGCCCTCCACAACAGAACAATAGCAGCTCCTACTTTTACAAACCCTGAAGGGGAAAGAAAACGGATGTGAGGAAAGTCCTCAGGTGAGACAGAGAGCCTGAAACATACACAGACACAAAGCACTGCACTCCACTGCCTTTTCAAACCAACACACTGGAATATATGACTGGACTGACGTAAAAAAGAAGATATTCTGTCATTTAAAAGTCTTAAATCTTTTTTAAAAGCATCCATTGTCATTTTGCACTGTCATTTGATGTATTTTTTTGAAAATTAACTACAAAATCGCTTGGAGATGAAGCTTGGATTTCTCAGGCAAATCTCGGGTTTAACAGGAACGTACGTTAGAAATACATTAACAGAGCTGCCGGACTTGTAATCAAACACAGGTGGGATGTCCAACAATCTCGAGCGTAAACAACCCCAGTATGAACTTCTCACTACCATTCCAGGTTTAGGAGACAAGAACTGTTTTTAGCTATCAAAAAGTAAAAACAGGCAATATTATAAGTAATCTGAAAATGATGGATGGCACACATAATAATGTTTGTTGCAGATATCAATTGTGGTGTGAAGTAAAACCAACATACAAATATGTATAATAATCTCAATTTATAAAATTGACACAGGCCAGCATCTATCACAGATGATGATGATTTGATGATTTAGGTAAACTAATTAGTATATGTGACAACACGTTGTCTTAAATCAACAGTTCACATATACTTTGGATTTCGGTTGTTTAACAACAATTATTTTAAATCCCTTCAGAGGTGGTTTCTATTAATTCAGTTACATTAGAAACAGGAGTTAACATTAACTGAATGAAGTTATTTACAAGTACAAATTTTGGTACTTGTTATAACTAGCGGGTGCAAGGTATCAATGTGCAAGAATCAAGTCAGGATTATGTAACACTCATTTATGTGTACACAATGTGAGAAAATTTACCTGACACCCGCTGGGCTGAAATTAAAATAAATTAAAAGATGTTTAATTCAAGATTCAAGTGTTTCTGCAATCACGCTCAAAACCACAGAGTCAAACTTTCTGGCATAACAGGATCATTTTTCAAATGAATGATCTCGCTCTGTATAAAAGTACTGTGTGTTGTTACTGAAAAGGTTTCTCTGTTCACGTTTGAGGCAGACAGGGTTGACATTTCGTGGGACCACTTCCACATGCTTTGCAGTGATGCTCAACATCAAGAGTGAAATCATAACAGTAGCAAAGGGGAAAAAAATATGAAACAACCAAAGCTTTGGGATTTCTTCCTGCAGCTGGGCTGATGCAGAAGACAAAAGAATATTAGTAAACTGGGGGGAAATGATTAAAAGAAGGGAGGGGGGCATAATAATTAATTTAAATAGTGTAGTGATGTGTAGTGCAGCTTAAGTGGGTCGTTCATAGTGTACATGCAGGTTTTGAGGAAGAAACTGGGGAATGCTGAGGCTGTGGAGATGCTGCTGATATGGCTACAGATACAATTTGTGTGTCTTTTTTTTTTTTTTTTTTTAAACTGCGAGTTGTATAGCTACTGACACGTGGCTTCTCTGCCAAGACCAAAATTGCTGCACCACAGTGCTGCTGCCATTACACGTTTGAGTCTATGTACAAAACGGTTTCTCTGGAGAAGGAGAGACTGAACACATATCAGCAGTGCCCCATGTGGAGGCCTCAGTGTTGAGCAGCCCATACTGCTGTGCCAGAGGTGGAAGGGGAATGCTGAGAGGGAGGGGAGGCCACTTACTAGGCAACCGTGCCTGGGCCTGAGATGTAAGAACCAACCTCTGGGACAGTAAACTGGGCTGGATGGCATGGCTGGGGGCCAGAGCTGGCCTGGGGACCTGCGCTAATCCAGGCTGGCCGACGGGAGCTACGGATCCCACAACTGTGCCAGCTAAGGTCTGGCCCAAAGCCACAGAGGGGGCCCCCAGCACATGCTGCCCGGTGCCACTGTTCCCAGAGGAGGCTACATTGGAGGCGGCAGTGTTGCTGCTGCTGCTGACAGGAGGGGCAGTCTGGGCTCTCTGAGTAGCCGTTCCAACCGCTGTGAAGTACAAGGCAATGGGGTACGGGACTACATGTTAGGGGTAACCCAATACTTAGTCAAATCAGAAGCACGATCAAACACTTTCCTGTGAATATTCAGTGGTGGGCCAACACAGCAAGCAGAGTCTGGGCTCAGTAATCGCTGCCAACAATTTGACTGACGAAAAAAAGTATTGACATGTCAACGCACAAAAGGTGGTGCATCAGTTACTGTGCATCTCTAGTTCCATCTGTGTGGGTGTTTTCAATGGTGCCAAAAGTACCTTTTGCCAGCAGTTCTTCAACTGCTAAGTTTACTATGACTGTTGCTTCTTACATTACGTATATCCTCCTTTATGCGATATTACGACTTGTATAACTTTTCCATCATTTTATTCGTCAATAAGATCAGAGCTAACAGTCCCTAAATGAGACGGCGAAGCAAAGATTTGCATTTGCGAAAGCCTTTGCCCTAACAGCTGTGCTGCTATGAGGGGAAAGTCATGTGCCCAGTCCACCACTGCTACACAGAAGTAAAAACAAACATGCAAACACCTTTCTGACCTGTGAAACTTGTCAGTAAAGGTGGATGAAAACCTGCCCGCAACGATGTTGGAGGACCTTTACATTTGCGGTACTCTGTATAAATGCGTACATACTGTACATGTTTCTAAAATGTGTTGCAAATAATGACAATAACATATGAGTGAATGGCCACAGCGTGAATGATTTTTTTTTTTTGTTTGGACCACGACACAGTTTACCAGGTTTCTTTATGTCCATAACAGAGCTACGGTCATGCAGCATTACACTGTATAATGCACACACCACAAGCTCGACACTAGTATACAGTAAGCATGTGAGGCATCAACAAAAACTATGGAGTGGTTAGATTCGTTTTCTCAAGTTTGATGTGAGATGACATCATGTGGAATCCTTAAGCCACTGCCCCTGAAATGGTCTTACCATGAGAGGTGGCTGTCGTAGCTGCAGTAGTAATAGGGGACTTGCCCCTGCTCTGGGCTGACTGGCTGGCGGTGGAGGCAGGGGCGCTCGTAGTTGCGGGGGAGCTCGGAGGACGTGGGCCTGTTGTACTCGTGATGGCAGCAAGGCGGCCTTCTGGCTTTGTCCCATACTGCACCGGCTGAAACAATCTAATCAGGAAAAAAAAAAATGATTCCGCCATGTTATAACAATGTAAGAATATCTGTATTAGGTTCACATTTGAAAGCAGTTTGTAAACGCCCGAGGATCTCCACGTCAACCGTGTCATGATATGCGTATATATGGAGAGTTTATTGCTCACCTCATTGGTTTTATCGGGCACTGTTTGGGTCGCGGTGGTGGATCTGGACTGGTGTAGATCTCCTCGATGAGCTGCTGAGTGACCTTCAGTTTGGGTACCACCTCCTCAGTCTGGTACCGAGTCAGCGTGTTCTCATTATTGATCAGATCAAATAGGGACATGTTTGCGATCTAGGAGGATAAGATGAAAGACAGCGGCAGCAGAAATGGGTCAATGGCAACTGATTATGAATACATTTTCTTCTTTTGTTCAGATTTTAGTACTAATCACATTTTAATAAAACAAAATATTATAGGTTGAATAAAGAAATAACCTTTGAGTTTTGACAGTTTAACAGGGTTAGCAAATACATCAGCAGTGCAAGCGTGTACCTTGGCTGAGTTGCTCTGCAGAGCTCCCAGCACCAGTGATGGGACATTGTACTGCAGAGAGGAGCAGAAGTAGGAGCCGCTGGTCTCTCTGGGTGAAACCAGCTCAGGGTGGTTACACACTCGCTGTAACTGCATCAACACCTGAAGCACGCTGACAAAGTGGCCCGTCTTCAGTGCTTCCTGAGCTCTAGAGGAGGACGCCCAGACGGAAGCCGTGGTTATGAAAAACAGTTCACAAGAAAAGAAAGAAGCGACAGATACCCCTAAGTTTGTAACTCTTGATTAAACGGCACCTGTCGTCGTCTTCTCCGAATACAATACATAACTAAAGGTCTTTCTACTTTTAGTATGTGTTCCAAGTCTCGCCCCTATGGGAGGACTGACTCATCTATGGAGCCTATCAAATATTACTCAGTTCCAGTAAGTGAGAGCAGCCCTACTTTGATAACACAATGTAATTACGTTGATGTGGAGCAAACATCTCACCCTGGCTGTGTGAGGATATCCTCATAAAGGCTCTTCTGTCTGCTGGAGAGACGGCACTTGAGGATGTGCTCGTACTTCTTGGGCAGCTGTTTCTCCACGTCCCTTTTGGAGCGCCTCAGGATGAAAGGCTGGATCATCTGCAGTGACGAGTAGGATGATGAGTAGGATGGCAGGAGAGGTAAATTATCCTGAACTACAATGTGTGTTTCCTGTTTAGGGTGAACAGGCAGAGGAACTCATAGGTGCTATACCCACCCTATGCAGGCGGATGACCAGCTTGTGGCAGTAGTCCTGGTTCTGGTCTGTGCCTGCCTTAACAGGGAAGTCAGAGTAGGGCCTGGTGATTCCTGGCAAAAGGAAGTGGATCATGGTCCACAGCTCCTTTAGAGTGTTCTGTAGAGGAGTGTTGATGAGGAGAATCCTCTGCTCACTGGAAGATACACAGAAATATCAGTTACTGCATCAGTTCAGTCTTTAACAGTTTAATTATCAGCGAGAGACAAAGACAAAATTCCCTGACACGAAAATGAACTCTGAAGTTTTCACATATGCACATGCACATGATATGATATTAATCAGTTTGCTCACCTTCTGAGAGCAAAGACTGTTTCCCAGTGTTTCTCAGTCATGTTTTTTATGAGCTGCACCTCATCCAAGACCAGGTGCCTCCACCTTCTCCGAAGAAAATGGCTCTGGTCTTTCATCAGCAGCTTGTAGGATGTTACACATACATGGAAGCTGTTGGCCTCCCCCCACCACTGCAGATCAGTGATCAGATGATATGTTTACTTAAAATATAAATATATATATAGATCATGCCATCAATATATGCATTTTAAAATAGAGCAAAAAACAACAACATACCATTCTCTTAGATCTGCGCTCCCTTCGGTTGCCAAGGTACAGAAGGATCTTAAGGCCAGGACACCAGCGCTTGAACTCCACCTCCCAACTTAGCAACTTGCATGTCCTTACTACAATAAGGTGGGGTCCCCAGATGCCTGTGGACACAAATATTCAGTGTTAAAAAAACAACATTTTTTTAAAAATTGGAAAACATTTCACATTTTTTGAAGACAGATTTGATGAGAGGCATACCCTCTTGGCCCGCTAAGTGGGCCATGTAGGCCACTGTCTGAACGGTCTTGCCAAGCCCCGTCTCATCAGCCAGGATGCCATTGAGGTGTTTCTTGTGAAGGTTTGCCAGCCAGTCCACACCAATTTGCTGATACTCTCGCAGCGAGCCGTGGAGTAGAAAAGGAGCTGAGCTGCGGGTCTGGGAAAAGAAAAAGAGGCAAGTTTTAAAAAATGGCAATCTTCTTTTATATGTCTGTGGCTGTTGTGTACAGTTGTGTATATGGGTCTTACTGAGGAAGTGGTCCTGAAGCTGCCCTTGGGCAGGATGAGCTCTGTGGCAGCAGCCACTTCGGCTATGTCCCTGGCAGGCTTCCCATCAGCGTCACAGGAAGTGGCTTTGTCAGCGCCACGGTACTGGTCCACGCTGAGCAGGGAGTCGATCAACACTGCTTCATGTTGACTCACCGCAGGACTCACCATTTCTGAAAAATATAACATATCAACTGTTTTGAGTGACATCATTCTCATCCAGTATGTTAATGAGGATGAATGTGACCATTTCAGCTCCAAAGGCACCTTCAGTCTCTTCCACGTCATCCTCATCAGTATGAGGACTAGGCTGAGGCCACTCAAAGCCGTCGGCGTAGGCACCAGCATATTGCTTCTTCAAAGACTCCAGAGGCATCTCAGCTAAGAGCCAAATACAAAAGGGTGAGCAAAGCAGATGTAAAGACAAATCATTTAACTGAGCTGCAAAAAGGATGTTATCACTTTTATGAATATATTGCCCAAGTATTCTTTCCCAATGGAAGTTCCAAATGTGTGCTTAGCACATTAATCAATAATATCCTCAAACACATTTAAGAGTGCCTCATTAAATGCTGTGTAGCACAGTATAATGTCAGGTTATGAAAAAAGAAAACAAAAGCTTAGTTTACTGATAATCGGGACATACTGTATGTTGGGCACAAGGGGAGATCATACAGTAGAAATGTGGTTTGGGAACAAACCCATTTCTCCTCTGTAATTCTACCATTTCACATATGCACAGAAAGAAGAAAAGTAAGTAAGTACCATCTTTGGCGAGGTCAACCAACTCTGTTTTATGGTCTGTTTCCCCCTCCATGGCCTCCTGCTCCTCTATGGTGCTCTCTTCATCTGGGACTGACAGAAAAAACAAATATTACATTAAAATTAAACATTCAAGTTCATAATGTGTTTCTTTGCCGTATGGGCTTCATACGGCAAACAAAACACACGCCCAATAGCGTGACACACACCGTCTTCATTGACCAAGGAGGAATCTGATTTTCTTTTTTTCGCTGAAGTGGCAGCCTCCTATCAAAAGAAGAGAGAAAAAAAAAGATAAGATGTGTGTTTGCATTGTCAGTCATTAATGTAGCGGTGCAGCACTTACCTCTTTATCAGTGTTCTCTTCTGTTGACTGACAAGGTGCTGCAAGACAAGAAACTGAAGTTCAATATAAAAAAAGAAAAATATTGTTTGTAAATTTAACACCAGGTTCAGTTGATGTGAACTGAACTTGAACTTTGAAGGGAAATCAAGTGAAAAGTCATGATATGCAGGAATATGTTCTTTGATTTTTGCGCAGTGGGACGTACCTTTGCCTGAGGCTTTTTGTAAGCTGAGCGCTTTGAGCCTCTTCTCATAAATTTCAAACTGGAGTTTAATTTCCACAACCTAACAGAAATAAATACCTCAATCACACTGGTAAAACCACTTATTATTCACAAATCATGCCAAGATTTCATAACCAGGAAAAACAAATAAACAAACATGCCTGCTCAATGTTGGACCAGAAAAATTCCACCTCTCGGGCCATTGTGCTGGCAATGTGACGAAGCTGGATTTCCCTTTCTCTCTTTGACCTCTCTTCACTTTTCTTCTGCTCTTGATGGTAACGGGCACATGTGCGAACAAGCTGTAGCAGAGACACGTGAGACAGGTTGGCTTTGAACGAGACATCAGTTGGGACTTGTCTTGTTGTTGTGCTGATGTGCAATTTGACATTTCTCTCTGTATTATTCCATCGCACGATACCTTCTTCGCAGCGGCTTCTTTCCATCTTCTCTCCTGGGCAAAGTCAGCTGCCATCCACTGCATCTCCTCCAGGAGGTAGTCCCAGTGGGACTTTGGACGCGAGGCTTCCACAAGCTTGGGGAGTCTACTGGCTGACCACTGACCCTCCTTCCTTAGTTCAGAGATGCGCTGATGCACTTGACTCTCCTGCGAAATAGAAACAGAAATCAAGAATATTCATCCTCGTTTCAGTTGATACAATTAGGTGGTTTAACCCCAAAATTAAAAGCTTACTCAGTGCACATACTCAAATAGAAGGCACTGGACAAAAGCAAAACATATAAAGTATAAAAACAAAAAAACATCACTGGGCATTGTCAGTTACCTTATGACAACTGTTGCTTTTTGGAAGTAAGTATGAGCAAGTTAAAGTACACCTCTTTGGCAAACTAAGGAGATTTACACATAGTTACCAATGGCAATGAATCTATTCAAACTAAAAGTTTTCATTCATTTGTGCTTGGAAGACTCACCAGTTTGGCTTGCTCAACTTGCTTGTCCTGAGAACTCTCCTGTGAGGACTGCAAGGTCGCACTTTGAGTGAAGCCACCAACTTTGACAGTGGATATGCCATTGGTCCCAGTCAGTTTGGACTGGGTGCTTGGGTTGACGTTGGAGCCAAGAGGACGGAGAGGACTTGCAGTATGGGGGGCTGGGACAGAGTTGGGAGTAGAGAGGGGAGCAGGAGACATGGATGTCATGGATACTGAGTTGGTCATAATCCTCTGAACTGGCTGGTTTGTCTCCGCACCTTGACGAGCCAGTGCCACAGTCTACAGAGGGAGAGAAGTAAGTTGAAATATCATCACTTACTCCTGAATATACAGTACATAAAAAACATATTTATGTGGGTTCACATAGACTGACCGCTTGTCCTGACTGTAGCATGGCCTGGGATTGCTGCTGCTGAGGCTGCAACTGAAGATGAAGACCTGGCTGCATCTGCTGCTGCAGTTGGGCCTGGAGCTGTGTGTGGGGGTTTACTGCAGCCAGGACAGGCCCACCAGCCTGCACCTTCACTTGTGCCTGAAGCTGACCACCGGGCTGACCTGGATTCTCCACTAACTGAGCCTGCTGAGAGAGTGCCATGGGCAGGCCTGCCATAGGAAGGGCACCTTGGGGTAACCTGCCAGGGAGCTGGGGAGGGGGGGTATGCAGGCTGGCTGCATTCTGCACCGGCGGTCCTTTGGATGGGTCGTATTGCTGCTGGTTCTGCTTCTGTCCTGCAATCTGGACCACTTGAGGAGTAGGCGGCATCCCGCCTGCACACATAGTAACCAAATTATAGGACACAGAAAGGGAAGGTATAGAAAGCAACAAAAAGAAAGACGCTAAAATCAATTTGTCGAGCTTGTCAAGTCATTTGTTTCGTAAATGTCTTGTGTGTTCTTGCTAGAATTAAAAAGTTTGAAATGTCATTTAGTATCTGGTAGCTTTCCCTTATTACATATTTGAGAGACCCCTTTTTAACAAGTTACATCTTTTGAAGGCGTTGAAATTGTACTTTTAAATTTGAAATGGCTGTTTGAGCTTCAGCTATTAGAGCTCCTCAGAACCTCGCCTTAATGAACTAGATGTACTGTATGAATCAACAGTAGTATACTATTATCTGATGATCAGAGCGGAAACTAATGAAACTCATACAGCAAAATGATTACAGAAGAAATGAAATCAATGTGAGAATCTACATGTCTCTCAAATTAAATACTACTTTGATTAATGCAAAATCAAAACATTGCATTTCAAATGTTGAGAGAATGTGGTTAAAAACATCAGAAATTATACATGCAATACAAAAGGTTTTTAGAGAGGAAAAGTAGAAATGTTAAAGGAAAATGAAAAAAAGAAGTTCTGAAAGTAAAGAGACAGGGAGAAGGGGAAATAAAAATACAGAGCGGACACTCACAAACACACCATATGTTTGGCATGCATGAAGCAATGTCATTCTAGCGGTAACCAAGGCATCTGGATGCCTCACAGCAACAAAGCACAGAGATGAGCAGAAAGGCACACATGGGGTCTTGCAGACAGCAAGCGTGAGCTGAGCTGTGCACACTAAAGCAGCGCCTGCCTTACCTCCCTGCACGTCTCACCACCTTGCCTAGACGCCATCAACACCTGGCCCTGACACACCCACACCACCACAATCGCAAAAACCTGCGCCGAACACAACTCCTCCACATGATTCCCCTCCTACTTAGACTGAGGGAAAGAAGCCAAGTCAGAACAAAATGCCATGAAAAGACATGGAAGAAAGTCAACTAAATGTGAACATGAGATAAATATAGACAGTCTTGAAGATGTAACGTATGAATTTAAGACTGATGATTTTGAATCCCTGTCGATGATACAAGCATGGACAATCGAACAGGGAAAGACTTGTGAAGGAATGATGATGGGAAACCAAAAGGAAGTATGACACGTGGATTCATAAAATGGGAAAACAAGCAAAACCCATTGGAAAGTGAATTTATTCACACAGGGTTCCCACTTTCTGTGATCCACCTCCAAATTAGATGAAAATCCACCAGCAAGGGAAGGTCTGTCCAAATAAAGACGACGAACAGGAACAAACTTCAGAAAAGAAGAGATGGATAACGACGGGTGATCGATAGTTTAAACAAAAAAGGAAAATCATAAGACATGGCATCTTCCCATTGAGTGGCTACTCTTCTTCAGACTTGGATTGTCTTCTTCCCCATTTATCCTGACAGACAGAGCTGGTGCTGGGACAGCTAAGCCTGAACTTCCTGCAGACTGCTGAGAATCCAGTAGATGGATGAAGATCTGTTTGTTGATGCTGCTTGAAGTTTTTTTCATAAATGTTGTGGTTCCCTTTTTTAAATGTCCTTAGTTTGAGGAAGGGGATACGTCCAGCAGCATCGAACAGAACACAGAGCGGCCTGGTAGTAGCACTCCTACCTTGCGCAGTCGGCATAAGCTGCTGGAGTGGAACGCCAGGTGATCCTAAAGGAGCTACACCAGGATGCTGGAAAATCAGCCCATGGCGACCAACGTCAATCCGGGACCTCTTAGCCTGATCTGGGATTTAAAACACACAATACCCTCATAACGCAAAAAAAAAAAAAAAAAAAAAAGCACTCGGCACAGAGCAATGACCTTCTGAGACCTAACAGGTCACCTCTCCTTCCTCGGGTTAAGACTTCAACAGAGCGCTAGTAGAGGATGCCAAAAGTCTAAAAGCAGAAGCAATTAGAGGGAGAAAAGAAAAGAAACAGAAAACAAAGCAAACGGGGAGGAAACAAAGCAACATAAGAGACTGGAGTCTACGATCCTTGCCCTACCTGCTTGCACCATAGCCTGTTGCCTCTTAAAGGCATCCATGTCTCCAGGATTTGTAATGGTGCCTGCAGCAGCCCCTTGATGTCCCTGTAAAAAAAAACTCTCAAGGAATTATTGAAGGATTTCCTCTTACGCAAGATTTTTCAGCAGAATTTAAGAAAGTCACTATAGATAATTTGATTGTAATAAGTTCTTATGCCAGTGTCGCCTCTATCACCTGAAACTGCTGCTGGGCAGAGAAAGCTGCAGAAACATTGGGAGGAAGCTGTGTTGCTATGGCAACTGGAGTCACTGCTTGGCCGTCCTTTCCAGTAACAACCTTTACCTGAAAAAGATGCATATTTGTAAAGCGCTTAATATACATTGGATGAACTACAGTTCTGTAATGTAAAACTCCTGCTGGACCTCACACTAGGAGCTAACCAGTGTATTACCTCATCATTAATGACCTCTGACTGCTCTTCTTCTTCTTCTTCATCCTCAAGGTCCAAATCATTCTGTCTCAAGTAGGTATACAAGGGCACACAGGGCTTCTTTTTAAATGCCAGGTAATCCATCATGTTCCCTTGCAGGTGTTGCAGAAAGAAAAGCTCAATCAGGTATTCTTTGAACACTTCCTTCAGACTCTCCATCTTCTTGTTGTGGTGTTCCAAGCACTGTTTTCTCAGCTGAGCAATCTCTGGAGTAGAAGGAGCAATTTCCTCTAACTTCTTAGGAACTTGCTTCTTCATAGCGCCTACAGTCATGCTGGTGGGTGCAAGAGGATTGTTGGGGATCCCTTGGGGTGGACTGGTGAGGGATGGGCTAGATGGTGGA
Organism: Psettodes erumei; assembly: GCA_016785225.1. Lineage (NCBI taxonomy): Eukaryota > Metazoa > Chordata > Actinopteri > Pleuronectiformes > Psettodidae > Psettodes > Psettodes erumei. Next base: position 3,981,761 of record JAFBJZ010000781.1, read on the forward strand.
ATAGAGGTGGGTATACTGAAAGTTGCCGTGGCAGTGGTTCCTACTCCTGCAACCACACCCTGTGCCGACTTTTCAAATATCATAGGGCGGGCCAGCTGTCCTTGAATGATACTGCTGATCTGTGGAGGTAGGTTAGAAGTGGTGATGTGACCAGGGCTGCCCAAAGTGGGGAGAGTGGTACTGGTGGCCACAGGACTTTGAGGTCCAAGGTGGTGGATGGTGCCTCCAGTCTGTGAGTGAGGCTGAGAGAGCCGGCGTTCCCGTACAGAGCCTGGTGCTCCAGCAGAGGCCAGCTGCACCTGGCCAGGTGTGGCTTGGGCTATCTGCGCCAGTCCTGTCCCCTCCTGGTAAACAAAGTGGCCACTTCCTGATGGACTGCCTAAGCTGATTTGACGCACTATCATTCCAGCTTCAACAAATCGTGTTGGACTCTGTCCACACACACTCAGTGCTGTTGCAGGTGCTCCTGGCCTTGTAACACCTTGGAGAGGGAGTGGACTGTGCTGGGTGGGACTTTGGGGCTGCATGGGTTGGGGCACAGGTGACGTTACCTGTATGTAGGAGGGTGGAGCAGGCTCAAATCTCCACTGAGATGTAGTATGCTGGAACCCAGGGGATGCAGGATTCTGGATAGGGAGTGGGGTTAGGGTGATCTGCTGGTTACCAGTCACCATCTGTCCCACATTTTGTAAAGTGATGTTCATGTTCTGGCCAGTGACTGGGCTACGACTCATGATTTTCTGAAAATTGGGTGACTGAGGGGCTGAAGGGCTGGTGGCAGATGAAAATGTGGTCACAGGAGATTGAGGGTGGTTAACGGTAGCTTGCTGTTGTGTAGCCGCCATGTTAGGCTGCTGCTGCGGTTGCTCCTCTGATTCAGACCCACTGACAGACTTGGTTCTCTGGAGCTGTCGTTGCATATTCTGTGATCCACTTCCATGGTGCATTGCGTGAGACTTGTATTATGTTTAAACACAATAACCTGTGAAAAGGGCAAACCAAAGCAAAGAAAACTAATAAGTGATTTTGAATATAAAATTGGCCAGAAGTCTTTTTCTAGGAGGTCACGCAATTATTACAAACACTAGTAAAAAATGTTAAGTACCAAAGATAGATCCATTCTGGTCCCAGATTTCAAACATCTTAGTGAATTGTAGTTTTAAAATAAGGTTGCCAGTAAGAGAGTATATACAGATTTGTCACATAAACAATTTACTGGATCAACCAAAAAAATACATTCATGGCTGGTTATTTTCATCTAGAAACAATTTCAAGCAATATTAAACAATAATATAATACAAAGGACAGGGTATACTTAAGACATGATATCTGATACATCCTCGTAATAAAATGTATTTATAATTATAAGGTACAGAATTGATGTATTAAAAAATAGTCAAGGGCTATTACCTTTAAGCCCCCGAACATATTTAACATAATATAGCTATAAATCAGCATAGCACGTGATTGTTATGTAATGAAAATGATAGAGTTGATCTTGTTTGCCGCCTGTCAACCTGCTTTTTAAACAAAAGGTATCGTTAGTGATAGTGATAATGGTGATTGTACAGTTACTGTTGGCCTGATACAGTTAACTACACCGTTGACAGATTTTGTAGTTTAAAGAAGACCACGGTTTCTTACGGTGCACAGACGTTACATTTACAACCAAAATTGGTTACGTAAAAATGTATTCTCTGAAAACTCGCTTTAATTTTCATTGTTTGTTACGACGTTAAACGGCAGCTACACTTCTAGTATTGCTCCGGGGCGTATTTTACGCAAACGCTAGCTTGCTAAAAGCAATACAATGAGACGACACTTGCAATTGTCAGAGTAATTAAATAAACAAAGGGACGTTTGATGACCACACCAAAGATAAAATTAAAATATAAAATTATAAACATCTGCAATAGTGCTGTCTTTGTCATTTCTGCAATTACAACAATCCTCGATACAGAACGCGTGCTAACCACGTTAGCTTGTTACTGCTAGCAGGCCAGCTGCCAATTAATAAATACATTTTATCACCTCGACGACGTTACTTACGGGGAAAGGGGCTTCTGTAGCAGTCTCATAAATCCTAAGTCATATTTACAGTAAGTTACATGCTGCAACAAATGTTATTACACGAAAAAATAAAATATCGATATTGCTAGCGGCTAGTCAATATTTTGGAGCTAATTTCATTCAGCAACATGGCGACCGCGGCAACCTTTTGTGTGACCCGGATGTCGTTCTGTTTGCAGGAAGCGTTAACACCGTGAAACAATGACGTATGAATTTATTATGACTCTTTGTAATACCCTTAGCCTTGAGGTCTAATTTCACTTATCTTCAAATTACGTACTTATTTGTTTATTTATTTATTTAATTCCTTCTTGAATCAGTGGGTTCTACATGTATATTATATACTTTACTTTATAAGTTATTTGGAGTCTGGATCCGGTATAAAGTTTAAATGCAACAATAAAGGCGAAACTTGTAATTTAAGTCAAGTAATGTATTAAACTAAATACCTACTAATTTAGCAACTGAATTTTACTGAAACAGACTAGAAGAGATCCTATAGTTTTAACAATAAATATTTATTTTCATCACACAGTGTGCAAATTTGACTGGCAGTTATTAAATAAAAGTAGAAAAGGCAATTTGATAAATTCTAACAATCTTCTGTAGTAGTACTATCAAGCAAAAATTCTTTACAAATTCATTCACAAATTTTTTGAGTGGCGTTTTTCTTAACATTTATCCAAACTTAAAGATCAAAAGACAAAATTAGCAATTCTTAACAAATAAAACTAACATGCACACATACACATAAATATAAGCAATGTGGCATGCCATTAATGTCACTTGAAATACCTCACCACTGAGGTCAAAACAGTGTGGATGAGTTGAATGTTGTCTTTGTAACTGAAATTAAAATTCTTTTGGATTGAGTAACCAGGCACAATGTTGTGTTGAATGTGTCAAAGGGTCAAGATGTGTGCTAAGGCAAGAATACCAATTATGCCTTTGCATGAAGGGGCAACTCTAAAGAGCAAGTCACTGAGACTAAACTTCCAGGGGTCTCCATTGATAGGCAGTTACAGTGGCATAATCACATTGACAAAATAAAAAGAAAAAAGCAATATCTATTATCAAGTGATGATTCACTTCACACATTCTCTTTCCTTACACCAAGTATGACCTTACAGGTCAAACAAGCCTTGGTATGGTCACATCTACCCAGCAATCTGGTCAAGCACAAAAAATAAAGAGCTGCACAAGATTCATTTAGTGCAGAATAGAGAGGCATGTCTTGCACTCTGGTATCAAATGAGACAAAGTACCAACCTTACAGACACTTATTCTAGTCTTTTAATTTTAGTCAGAAATATGTGCGTTTCAAAGTAACCCTACCACCTGTATTTAGGAATAACATGTTCTAAGAACAAACATGATCATGAAACAAGACAGGTAAGGAGGGGTCATGCTGCAAATCCTCAACCAGCACAATGAACAAAAAACTGTTTGTATGGTGCCATTTCACACTGAAATAATTTGTCATATTTCATTACTCAAGCCACAAGTAAAAAGTATCTTTAAAAAGCAACTACAGGCTATACTTAGTCGGAGGCGAATAACTTTTTTATTTTGTATGTTTTCAGGTGTAAGTAAATCTGCTTATATTGGTACATATAGAAATATTCACAGTGTTATAGGGTTAGTTGAAACTATAGTTGGTTAATGAAATGTTTGAATGTTTTTTGTAATGTTTTATGGATGAAATCCGATACTTTCTTGTATGTACTTGTATTTGTTGAAATGGTAGTGGGCCTTTGTAATACTGTGTATCCTGTTTTGTATAGGTTTGCTGTAATTACTGTAAAATCTCAATCAAGTGTAGAAATATTCTTACTGGAGTCTATATGAGTATAAGACTTGTCTATAGGACAATTTCAATGATGAGGTCAAAACATACTTTCATTACCATTATAGCCACTACTATGCCGGGATGAAAAATGTACAAAAAAAGATGGCGCAGTTTTAGTAGTATTGCTACACACTGGAAATATTTGGTCATCTCATCCAGAATATCATGACTCCTGTTTACTGTACACATAATGCCAACCACTTTAAATACAGAAAAAATATATAATCTTTGTTTCAAGACACAGACAGATACAACACATTTAAAATCAATTATTACTTAACCTGATAATTCTATGTGCAAAACACAAGATATCACACTAATATATGTAACAAAACAAATACTGACAGCAATTTACTTGATCAAAGTCAAACAATCATAGCACAGTCTGTCTTCAAAAACATGTAGAAAACAGGACTTCCAGTCATTTCTGCGCATTTAAATAAAGATTACAGACTGGGCTTTGGGATAAGAGCAGATGCTCCAGTGGTCATTTCCCTTAAGAAAGATCAAAGTGCTTGTGTGTACTGATAGTCTAGGAGGATCCATCTACACTGAGGGGAAACAATGGGACAGGACTACCCAGTAGCTGTGAGTTCAGTTGAAGAGCTCATGGATACTGTTAAGCCTGTAGAGCAGAAAGGCGTCTCTCAATACACTGCTTACCTGAGAACATAGAGATTGAACAAGTGAGATTAGAATGAAATCAGGCCAAGACCTGAGCAAGATCAGATGGGAAACACAGTCATCATTGGTCTGATACTAGCATTTGAAACTATTTTCTGTTGGTTGCGTGTCATAGTGCCATCACATACATTTCTCAATGCTGTCGATATCCTTTTGCTCCGTGATGATTCGCGATAGACCCTCCATCAGCAGAAGGGCTCTGTGGTAGCGCTGGACTGATGCTGTGCCAAAGTGGAACATCTCATCCAAAGCAGCAGACTGCACCTGAACGCAATGAAAGCACACAGATGTAAGGCTATGATAAAGATGCTTACTGAATATATACTGTATTGACTCTAACTTGCAGGGGATATCAATATGTCCTGCTGTGAGATTAGCTCACCATGTGCACAGTGTGGCTATAGATGAGCTTCTCTGCTGTGAGTCCATTAAAGCGATCCATAAGCTTCTGTTTGTCAAGCAAGAAGGTCTGCAGCTGATCGTTGAGGGAGCGGCAATATGTCACACATCTCTTGTACAATTCATTCAGCTTCCTGATCACTGCACAAAGAAAACAGAGTATGCAAAGAAATGTAAACTAACCATGGTCATCAGAATTTAAAATGGAATACCACGTCTCACTCTGCAAGACCATCACAGCAGAAATACCAGGATAGGTCAAGATGCTCTCTGTGATTTTAATGCTTCAGCTTTTTCAACCAAAACTGCATACTGTAGTAGTCTGCAATAGGAGTGTTTGATGATCAAAACTCACCTTGTTTGACTGTAGCAGATGGGAGGAGTATCCCTTTTTTGATGTTCTCTTTAGCAGTGTGCAGCGCAGATGACAGAAACTCTTCAGCCTTTATGTACAACACTAACTGCTCTGCATAGCTGGAATGTGCACATGACAAGTTAATTTCCACAAAGACCTGCAAAGGAAGAGAGCTACCTTACATGTTGAAATGTAAAAACTCACCTCCATTCTCTACTCAGAAGGCTAATCTGATCTGTCACCATGCTCTGCTCTAGAAAAGAAACATCAGGACTGCTGATGGCATCCAGGCCCGGGTCTTTGGAAGAAGCCAATTCCATGACACAGTGGACAAAAGCAAAGGTGAAACGCAGGTCACTCAGGGCATCTGTATGAGCCTGCTGTAAAAAAAGAACCAATATAATACTGTTAATACTGAAACTGTTCATGCAGAATCTGGATTAGTTGAGTTTATGCTCACATGCAAATGTTTGCCGATAACAACCTAGGGGAGTCACCTAACAGCATCATCATATTATTTATGTGTACCTCCATCAGTGTATCTTCAGCGAGCTCTGGAGGGTGAAAGACCAGATTGCTGTGTGGCGTGGCATCCATGGCGTCGCTCTCGCTGTTTCTACGACTGCCTCTCTGGAGAAGGCGACTGTTAAGCAGCCAGGTGGAGTTAATGTAGGTGGGGGAACCTGCATTTAAGAAAATAAAAGTTAACTTTGAACAGCTAAAATCTGAGCAAACCAAAGAACATGGGACAAATGACAGATTTTAGGACTACAATAACCACTTATTAGTGATTATTTATTATGTATTTTGTTATTAAGGTAATTTTCAGAGTAGTTAGAATACCTACCTGAGAACATCCTTGATACCACGGTATCAGGAGGAGTGTTGGGTGGAGAACCTATAGTGAAGACTGCAAGAGGTGGGCTGTCTGGGCACTGAAAACCCATATTACAACCAGTAGGAGGAGCTGCAGGAGCAGATAAGATGAGCGTAAGTCAAAAGGCAAAGTGATCATGGGAAACTGTAGTCCAGTTGAACTGCAGCACTGTCCATGGCCGTGGTCTATGCAATAAGTACTTCAAAATAGGTTCTTTGTAACTACAACGGAGTAATACCTCACTTTACTTCCACAATTATATATATTTATATATAATAATATCTGCTGATTTCATTATTACTTCAAGCCTTTCCTTTGCATAATACATCAGCTGAAACAGGACTAGTCCTGTTCGTGGTACTTTGCACTGGTACCTGTTATATCCATGCTTTTCTCACAGTTAAGGTTCTCGTCACTTCCCTCTGCAAAAAGGTGAGCTCCAAAGGCGGCCTTCAGTAGCATGTCAGACAGCCTTCCTGTGCTCAGTGATCTGGACATTCAACACAGCCACAGACACCATCATGAGTATTTAATCATTTATCAGACAGCGTTTCTTCAACCGTGTGACATCTCTAGGTGCTAGGTGGCAGGTTTGCACATGAATGACAGTCTCAATTAGATGTGGATTATTGACATAACCATCTAAAAAAAAAAAAAGAAATGTAATTCCTTGTGATTATTGCAGGATGTTATTGTATTATCAGAAAATAATAACTGTTATTCATAATAATATAATAACTCAAGCTGACCGTTTAAAGGGACCCTTTTTATTGGCAGGTTTCCTGCTGTGGTTGGTCTGGGAGGCAGGAGATGGATCAAGGGATGGCAGGTTTGGGACTGTCCTGATTCGGTTTGGCATTCTTGAGTGGACCTTCTGTTTAAAAGCAAATGAAAGTCATGAAACCAAATTTAATCACTTACATGGACATAGTACAGTTTGATGATGTCTGATTTACAGACAAGATGATTGTTTCTGAAGACAGGTGAAACTAAATCATGCTGGTTAATGTGCTGTGCGCAATACTGGCAAGACTGGCATGACCTTGTGTAGATGACAAAATATTTATTTTTGTGATAATAACAACAACAATATAGATGTTTAAGACGCTGACCTTAGGGCTGGGGGTGTCCTGCATGTCAGGAGAGTCAGTGACCAGTCCAGTTCTTGTGCTGAGCGGGATATTCTGCTCTGAGGTCTTTGGGGTAGTTCCCACTTCAATTCAGATGATTACAGATATTAAATCATGAGCAATATCAGTGAATTTACTCTTGCCTCTTTACTCTTTAAAGTCAGTGTTCACTGGCACACTTTTACTTTTAAAAACATCACTAACACTGAATGAAACAGGCTTAGGCATGCACTCTGGGCGTTGTCAAAAGGCCGAAATGAAAGTTAATGAGTCAGGCGCAGGGAACGTGAGCATGGTGAAAATCAAATACCATCACCGCACCACAAAACATGTGGGAGTGTACTGAAAACAACATATTACAGATGGTGGAATTTTTGTTAACACCCAAATGGCCCTCGTGGCCAGCATCAAGTGACACTATCAAATACAAATAGCACTGTCAAATTCCCATGTAGTGTGTAAAGCTGTAGGAGTGTCACCAAGATAGTTTCTGTGAAAGAACTCAAACATTCCCTAGATACATAAAACAAAAATCAATTAAGATCCCTACCTAGTGGGGAGCACTGTTGTGGCTGAGCTCCTCCAGCAGCCAGCCTCTTGGAGTTGTGGACAAATCCAGGACCCGGAGCTCCACAGCCTCCACTGTGTGGAGAGCTTTCACCGCTGCTGCCTGCATAGCACAGTGTGACCCTGGGCGACATGAGACATAGTTAGACGAGGGCAGAAGAGAGTAACGAGACTTTAAAGTGGGGTGGATGCAGAGAGATAAGACAGCTGAGAGGCTGCACATGCCTGGTGGAGCCATGCAAGCCGACAGGTTGCAGGTTCTGTTCCATACGCTGGTAGTTTTGAATCTGCGTTGGGACGGGAATGGGCACAGAGGGACTGCTCTTATGGCCAACGATTTCAACAAGCTTGCTGCATGGATGGAAGAGGAAGGCAAGGAATTAGACAAAGTGGAATAGACTAGTGACAAGTGTTTTTGATGGTTTTAAAAAAAACAGTTGTGCAATTTAATAAAATTAAATGCACAAGTTCTAAAACCAAGATTACACAAAATGGATTTACTGTACACACCGATATTATGCTCACCCTCAACCTCATCATCCATTGTATCTCTGAACATTTCAACACAACCAAATCTACACCTGCCTGGCTCTCTCTTACCTGACAGGCTTGGAGGGAGAATGTGGCAGAGGTGAGGGGGGGGGCGTCTGTCCTCCAGGTCCAGGACCTCCCTCAGCAATTAGTGAGATCCTGGAAAGGGCATAAAAAAGTGGAGAATAAATGTATTATATATATATGTATATAAGTTCATAAATGTTACATGTAACATATATAATTTTCTTATTGTTTATTAATGATATTTATGTTTGGGTTTACATGACAAGTACATTCTGTTTGTGCGAAACTCACCCACTGTATATAAGGCAACTTTCAATTGGTGAACCAGCATCTACTTCACATGGGTACTCACCTGCAAAGTAATAAATCAGAAATGGCCAGGCTTCAGGAAATAAATGTAACAGCACGTAACAGGCCAATGTAAAGAAAACATGCACGCTAAAAAAAATATAGAGTGAGAGAGAGGTCAGAGGTCTTACTGGGGTACTGGGCAGGCACCATGACATAGTCGTCTGTGTAAGATGAGGTGCTCCTGCTGTCTTGATTGGCTATTTCTTTCAGCAAGAAGTCGGCGGTGTTTTGTGTAGGGGAGTACCGTGATTTGTGCTGGAGTCGGTGCATCTCTCCATCGGAATGCTGAGAGTGTAGGGTGGAAGACCGTTTGATCAGATTTAACTAAGAAAAATTACAGGAAAGGAGATACCCTCTTAAGTATTTCTTTTACAAAAGATTTACATTTCACAACTTTTACCCAGTGGCTTTTGTTCCCTCAGTCCACGAGAGAAAGAACTACATACTTGAGGTGAGGCCAGATGGGATGTGGAGGAGCTGCTAGAAGAACTGCCCGAGCCTGAACTGGGGTAGGAGAGCATGGGAGCTGAAGAGCCTGTCAAAAAAATGTGCTTGTGTTAGGACTCTGACTCTAAAGCACCTCTGTTGATACACAAATAGATAGATACTGGCACAAACAAGAAATGACACATACATTTCTTGGTGGATGAGCTCGTCTCCAGGAAAGGATGGTGGAAAAACTCATCTGTAAAGGTTAAGATGCAAGAGACACTTTAAAAAATAACATCATAAAAAGGGGTTTTGAATGTTAAAAGGCAGGATCTTACCAAAGCCGATCCTTTCTTTGTGGTTTCTCTGCAGCAGCCCCAACAGTAGCTGTCTTAAGTTACTGGATGTCTCCTTTGGGATGCTGAGAAAATACAAAGGTTTCTTGTTCAAATTTCCTATTACTAAGTGATACTGATAAAAAAAAAAAAATCATTGAAATATCAAAGCACTGAAACACAAACCTGTCCAAGATGTAGTGGGAAAATATTTATTTGGTTCATCTCTACAAGTTGACATAATATTTTTAACTTGCAGCTTTAGTTTTTTTTTGCTGTGTTTCCATTATGCTGCTGACGCACGTGGTCTTAATATTTAGGTCAGTAGAGTATCATAAGCTCAGAGTGAGGTGTAAAATATGTGGATTATTTAATGTAAACCTCTGGATATCATGAAACACAAGAGTCAGTACAGACCTGTGAGTGTGTTTATGTCTGTGTTCAGCTATGTGGGTCATGTGGAAAATGATAGCCGTGCAGGCCACTAACTGGCAGCTCAGAGGAGGTTATATATAGAATGGCAAGAAAACAACAAACCATGTCGCCTCGCACACAAACAGGGCTTTATCACTGCAAAAGATAAGTGTGGCTACAAGCACGCAGGCTTGCACAGCGAGCCACAAAAACAGTGGTCAAACAATTCACAAATCCATTTGAACACCATAAATACTTCTGATCACCACAGATTCAGTGTTCGAAATGAAAGTTGGCAGTCAAAAGTTCCAAATTAAAAATGGACAACACCTCATACAGAGAAATATATCATTGTTAGGATGTGACATTTAGCATCATGTTGGATTTTCAAATATCAATAGTGTGATGGTGGCTGATTGAGAAGATTCTAGATGATCGGTGCCGTCAGGTGTCTGGTATCACTTTCTTCAACACTGGAACTATTTTTAGCAGCGGTATGAGACTTGTGGCTTTATTGGGTGCTAATTATAGGTTTGCATGTGTGTTGTGTCCACGTGCACACTGAACATCATTCACATGCGCACACTTATGTACAAGCGCAGGTCTGGTTAACGTCAGTCATTTATCAGCAACCTGAGTGCAGAGATGACAGCTCTCCCTGCAATGCCTGTTTACACCCCCGTCCTTTCACCTTCCTATTAATATTGTGTATGTACAACAATTGTGTGCGTTCGGCAGGAGGTCTACCAGGGGTGCACTAACCTGGGTAACAGGGTCCTGTTGCTTTCATAAAAGAGACGGAGCTCCTGTGGTGTGCTGGCCTACAAACGCACGCACACATATAACATAGGTTAAACTTCCAAATGGCCATACACGTGAAAACATGAACATGTGCAAATGAAAGCACTTGCCCCCTTATAGACACGCGCTTGAATAAATTACGGTGAAATGTTTACTTGCCTAACATCATTACGAATAAAACAAAGCTAGTGGCGCCAAAGCGCATAAAATCCAAACAGAAACAATATGTGGGTGTTTCATGGTCCCACTCAGGACATAGTGGAGTGCTAGGAGATGCCAGCTAAGCAAACATCATCATCCGCTAACCCCCCTCTAACCTTTGGACTTATCTCAACTCACTGACCTACCTGGCAGAAATAGAAGTCAATCTACCCTCTAATTCTAAGGCAAAATGCATTCGAGGAAATTGTAACAAAAATAACCTAAATAGGTACAAAAGATCACACAAACATTGTTTGTTCGTCTTTAACTGCTAACAGATGGGAATAAAGGGGATTTCAGAGTAAAAAAAAACAGAGGGAAAAAAAACATTTGCATGTTTTTATCCATATAGCACAGCTGAGGCAATCTGCATGCAATCACAGTCCAACATCTGAGGAGCCACATGAACTGTAAAAGGTAATACCCATCGTTGTAAAACAATAATTACTCTGGGTTCAGAGAAATGGCTCAGGGCCATTTCCATGTGCCCGTCCACCCCACCCCCACCACCCCCATCCGTAAACAGGGCTCTCTTTCCTAACAAGTGGTCAAGCTGTTCCAGCACTTTCCGACTAACAACACTGGATACCAGGGAGCGTTTCTCCCAGCAGGCAGGTGGTTTTTCATGGTTGTGGATCATGATGCTTCTCTGTATTGTGAAAGAGATGTATCATGTCCAGTTCTGTTTTGACAGTCATGAGTCTGCCCTCTCTCGGAACTAAAGCAAAACAACTTAGCATGCGTAATAGTAGACTAGTATTAGTAATGGTATTCATAATTATGTAAGCGCACCACATCAAATATTAACTAAATAACATAACCTTAATGAAAAAAGAGAGTTACGTTTTTTTTTGTCTCTGCACATGTGTGTGTGTGCTTTTAAGTGCCACTCACATGAAATGGCGCCTTCCCAGTCAGACACTGGTACACAATAGTGCCTATGCTCCACAGATCAGCCTTGGCATCATAGTTCTGGGACATGATGACCTCAGGAGCCTGTGACCAGACAAACATAGCATACAGATTAGAGGCATGGTGACATTACATCTTGCTGGCACAGACCTTTAATACTCACCATGTACATGGGAGAGCCACACAGCGTGGCTGCCATAGTGTTTGTCTGGAGATGACGTGCAAACCCAAAGTCAGCTGGAGGGTGAGAGAAATCAGTTGAGGGATTACTGTATAGTGTATTTTATGCGCTAATGTTGGCATTTGGAGAGGGGCATTTTATATGTACCATGACATGTCATCAAAGCAATGCAACAACAGCAGCAACAAAAAATAAGACATGAACACATCAGCCTTAAATGCATTTTCACAGACACACTATACAACCAGGTCTTTTAATACTCCGCTTATTGAAGTCATTACCTATTTTAATGCAGGTGTTGATGGAACTGGACCTGCGCCCCTGTGGGTGGCAGAGCAAGATGTTCTGGGGTTTGAGGTCTCTGTGGAGGATGCCTTTACTCTGCAGGACCTTCATGGCCTGAGCGATCTGTTGTAGGAAGACACGGATGGTGTCCTCACTTAACGTGCCCTTAGCTGTGGATAAGAGGGATGAAATACATAAGATGAAATAGGAGGAAGTCATGGCATGTCAGGGCCATATAGAAGGTTAATCATGTTGCATAGTATGTACTATAGATACATGTGATGAGGTAAAGCAAGGTTGAAAGGAAAACACTGTTAAGATTCATTCCCTGTATGTTGTCCTTGCTGAATTACTTTTCTGTTAAATGCAGTGATGAAAATTACTATCATTTCAATAATCACTTTATTATAATTATTAAATATAAGATTTCTTATCAATAGATTATGAAAATAATAACATGTGGCCATCACAAGCTACCAGAGCCAAATGTAACAAAAGATAAAGTATTAAAAATGATTTATTTTGTTTGACCATTAAAATCTGGATTTGGATCTGGAAAACTGTCATTTTCTCTATTTTCTGACATTTTATGGCCATAATAATTGATCTTACTTAAACACAAGATTTAACTTGTTGTCTTTCCCCAGAAACTCCAATATGGTAGAAGGTGGAGATGCACAACTCTAATAACATCAGCGTCACTGTTGTCAAACTTCGTGGAAGGGAATTTTGTTTATGACGAGGCTTCATTTGGAAATCAAGGTTGACGTGGTCTGACACTGTAGCAACCCCCTCCTTGCCAGCATATCCAGTATTTCTAGCCACTGTGTTTTTCCACCAGAGCACAGGAGATACGTGAGTGACAGGTGGGTGAGGTCATGTGGGCGCCGCGTGAACCCCGCCAAGTGTGACTGGGTGTTGCACTGCAAATGGCTGGATGTGCCTTCTTGGCACAGCATGGGCCAGTCCACAAAATAAAATGATGCTGGCATGATGGCAGCAGACCCTCACTCCACGTCAGCAATTAAATAGACACATCAACGCCGGCGAGGTATATTTAGTTTGAGAAAAATTGACTCCACACGCTCAGCCGCGTCATCATGTTTTGAAACAGGGTTTGAAACTTGAGGCGGGACAAAATTTCAGTGTGAAGGTCTAATGAGGAAAGAATCACCTGGAGGGGTTTAATTTTATCTGGGATAAGTACTTGGGAGTAGAAGTGATATTTTACCCACTGATCTGTTGGAACCTTAAACACGACTTCTGTTGTTGTTTTGGCAAATCCTACTATTTCTTCAAAACACTGAAAAAGCCTCTTCATGGCCACGCAGACCTGCCAGTAAAGAAGGCTTTGGCTCACAAGTTTACACACTGACACTCTCTTGTAACAGTGAAGAGTGGTTTTAATGCCTCCCCCTCCTTTTTATGCTTTGAACACAGGTGAAACGGAAAACTTTACCGCAGAGCTATATTTAGCTAACTTACAGTGCAGGTACTCTGCCAGGTCACCTCCATTGCAGTACTGAAAGGAAACGAAAGATGAGCCTCAACAAAGTTTTGATAACTTGATAATTTGATTTGCATCTTCACATTACAACAGAACAGCCATTACCAATCCTAACACAACTCACCTCCATGACCAGATAGACGCATCCTCCCATTTCCTGTTGATAGGACAAAATGTGAATCATCAGTGGAGGAGTAACTGAAATGCACTAATGCTAAGAATCTGATTAAAAGTGACTTTTATAAAACAAATGCGTTGCATTTATTTCATGCAGAGAGATGGGGAATTGTGACATATTCTATCAATAAATATGTGTCTTAGCAGCTGTGCCCGAGGTTACCCAACAAGTGACACCAGCTCAACCTGAGCTGACTCTGTTTTGGCCCGTCATGAGCAGCGCTTCTAGGAATTCTTGGTCCCCTGACAACAGCAAACTCAGGTACCTGATACCCTAAATCATCCTGGGAGCCCTCCCTAATTTGGCGCCCTGTGTTGTCCCCATTGGAAAAAAAAAGTCACAGAGTGGTGAGGTCAGGCTGGGGGTGGGGTGGGAGGGTGAGAAGTTTAGGGTGTCAGTCTGACCTGACTTGAATTGCAAGCGGGGGGAGCAATTTGATTCCTGTTTGTCTTTTACATCACACCGAGTTAGAGCTCATGAACTCCGCGTGCTGGGATGAAACTGAGGAAGTGTTGACCACTTGTGCTGTGGCGTAAAGACACCTCATGACTGTGGTGGTGCAATAAGTATCATTGTAGCAGACAACAGAGGGCACAGGTTGCTGAGATAGCAGGTGAATTAATACTGTCTCAACCAAAAGTCATTATCCTGGCGTGTCGTCGCACGCCTGCTAGGAGACAATACTCTGTTTCAAAAAAGCCATTGTTTTAGCAGTTTCAACACGCCATCTGTTACAGATAGTGATCCCATGTAAGGCTGCCTGACAGGTGTCAGTAAGGTGAGACGAAGAAAACACACACACTCATGCAAACTCACATCCACGCAAATGGTTAACGCCCTGAGTCACGCGTAACTTCTTTTAAAACGTATGGTAAAACACCTGACAGAGATATTATAGATATCATGTTCAAATTGAGGAAAGTATATTGTGCACATTATATTTGCTCAGTTTTCACTATTTTAGATTAATTCATTTGAAGGACTTTAAAGAAAACTTCCATGTAACTTAAGTACAGCTCCTGTTCAGGTCAAGGAGGCCTGCTGCTGCAGCTCTGTGAAAAACTACAGTACCCAACAGCCCCATTTGTGCCGCATGAGCATATGACGTCCAACGTTTTCAGCAACATGTCAACATTGGCAACATGTGCCTGCAACAGTTGTGTTGTTACTGAGGATAGTAAGATAGATAGATAGCTAAGATAAGATAGATAGCTTATGTGTAGAACAGAAGTTCATTCTTACCTGATAGTCAAGTAGTCTAACAATATTCTCATGTTTGAGTTCCTGGAGGAGGTGGGAAAACATGTTAGTCAAAAGGTGCACAGAGAGACTGACACAGAATGTATGGTCATTTTAAAAAGTGATAATACCTTTAATATTTTGATTTCTTTGCCAAGCAAGGCCTGTGATTTGGCTAGGTTTTTCTTGTTGATACATTTCACAGCAACCTCCCAGTCACGTCTCTAAAAACGTTTTTTTTAAAAATCAGAGCCTCACAAACAGCACATAAACAGTGACCAGACAAATCCCAAATCCCCCTCGGATATAAATGTACCTCTTTGTGTCTGCCTTTGAACACAACTGCAAAGGCGCCGTGGCCAATCAGGTCTTTCCTGTTGAACTCAAACTTCCCAACAGACTCCATGGATAATAATAAATAAACGCGTTAAAGTGTCCGAGCAGGTTCAGGAGACTGATTTTCCAGCTGAAACGTACGTACAGTCCCACGACACGTCCTTCGTGCCGGTAAATCCCATTTCTTTGTTTCACAAAACCGTCTTCACATGCGACGAGCTTCCGAATCGAAGAAAAAAAATCGATGACAAAATTACGCAGTCTCTGTCAACAAAAAGTTAAAACAACGTGCGAGGGAATAAAAACGAGAACGTAAACAAAACTATTAGAGACCCGCTGTGCTCATTTGACGACTCAAATTAGTTCCTGTCGCTTGTCTGGAATTGGTTAGAGTTTAAACATTAGAGTAGTGCTGTTAAACGCTGTTTGTATTCACAAACTGAGCTCAGATATTATTGTCTTCCTCACCTTTCTACCCATCTGCTGAAGTTATTCATATCTCGTGGCGAGCATGCGCAAACACACAGGCAGATGTTTGATGAAGGCGCCTTCAGGGACACCTCGTAAATTCAACATCTTCAGAGTTATTTTTAAATTCTAAATCGTTTTCTAAAAGTAGTCTTGAAGTGGGTGGTGTATTTATTTTGGAGGCTAGTGTCACAGTCTAGTGCCTTTTTTGCTCTTTAAATGTCTGTCTCTTTACTGTCTAATATTGTCACTGGTCAAAAACATGTTGCATACAGTATGTACAAACATTCAAATTGAACAAAACATAAATATAAATATTCAAAAAATACCACAAACTAACAACAACAACAACAGTATTACCTGTGCCAAGGCCTGTCTAAAGTTCCTTGTGAACTTGGTCTAAAGGTGTGGAAACAAACTGGCTACCAAGACACTTTCAAAGCAAATGTTTGTCTATTCAGGATTTTTAGGCTGTTTTAGGCTAATGCTCTGTACTGACACAGCGCATTTAAGGACCAAGACAAGACAAGACAACAAAACAAGACACCATAATGCAGGGTGTCTCCATCAGTCACCTTGACTGTAACTATCAGGTTTCAGCATTCTCCGGAGGCACCCTTACCAAGAAATGGAGTAGCAGTACTGTAATTCACCAGTACACAAAGAAGTAGCTACCCACCAAATAGCATAAGTTGTAACAAACAATTTAAATGTGAACAGCATTCATTTATTGTCATAAACAGTTTAATAAAGATAATTGGAAGCACAAACCATAGTACCATGAAAACAATCATTGAAGGCCATATACAAGCTTAGAAATACTGAAATATTTAACTTTAAATCAGACACAAAAAGTGATCGCAGGGTGACTTACAGTAAATCCTGTTCTAGGAAACTTAACGTTGGTACAGTGTGAGATCAATGACATTTTAAAACATGCCATCTCCCTCCATTCTCACAGTATGTTAAAAAAGCAACAACCTTATCAAGTCGCTCTGTTGTAGAGCACGTAAAAAAAGAAGTATGTCAAGGAAATTAGCAACAGAAATAGCCAAAGACACCTTAAAACTTCACAGAATTGTGTCCAAAACATAGACAGTATTCACAATTTCTTTAAAAAAGCAGATACTGCAGCTTACTATGATGTGAGGTACTGCAAATATACCAGACGGTTCATTTCAGGAGAGGAAACATGAGAACATACTGATTGCTGAGCTGTGACACGATGAAGAACTCAAAATCACAAAATAAATAAATACATTAAATCAGAATTATGTAGGTTCTAATTCACTGCTACTTCATCTCTTGTTATTATGCAGTTATTGTGTTGTGCTTCCTGTATAAGTCAGGAGAATCTTCAAGAAGCTCGTTCAGGTAAAACTAGCAATTTGTCATTTGTGTTGATAAATACTGTTAACAGGAGGTGAAGCCATTATACTATTGTTTTGAAGGAATAAATCTTACACTATCTTTAAGGAAAATATACTTTTTTCCCTGGTCTTCTTCTGTCTGCATATGTACCCAGTCATACCCTGCATTTGATTTTGGCAATGCAATATGTCTTTATAGTTGACGATGTAGACAATAGTTGAGCACAGTCCTTAGAGTCTCCTTAGAGTCTGTTTGTCTTTAAATATGAAGCTATTGTTCAGCTACACAACACCTCATGTGGAATCACTTTCTCTTGAGTGCATGAGTATCCAATTCATTACATAGGATAGCGGGTGAATACTCTGGCCAGTGTTTGTCATTCTACACTAGTGGGGTTTAGATTGCTCTCCTGCCACAGACAGAAATGGCAATCTGTGGCTTTACACAGCGGAGAGGTCGATACGATTGGCTGAGTTGGTGCTTTTGTCCCACGTATTCATCTTGGTTGGAGTTACGCCCTCCTTGTTTCCATTCATCTAGATTAGAATATGGGAAGAAAAGAGTTAGACTTAGGTAATCAAGAGGAGAATGGCTTCTTTTTTTACCTTTGACATTAACTGACAATTCACCACTCACAATATCTGAATTGAAGGGTTTCACATTGATGTTTCGGATGGAGCTGCTGGTGAGAGACCACACTTTGGTTTTGTGTTTGAAAGCAGCTCTTACCTACAGAGAAGAAGTAAAGCCATTATTAGGAATTGTAACAAATTCCATTTTACAGTGCCAATCTTAACCAGAAAATGGGATCACAACTGCAAACAATGTCCCATTGCCAGTAGTTAGAGTAGAGAGTAAAATAGATCCTGGACCTAGATACAGTTCTGGTGTTGGGTGAGTGAACAATTTTCTCCCCCAGGGCATACATAATAAATCAAAAATGTACCATCATAAAAACACATATGTAGCATAATTAGCTCCATACCTCTGAGTTGAGAAGACAGTGAAATAAGAAAACAAAGAAACCCTAGAGAAAAGGAAAAAAATGTATTTTTTGGGTTAAATTCACAAATGCCTGCTTTCATTTTAGAAAAGAAATGATTCTGTAATGAAGGACTTACTTGTAATGAGTTGAACACAGCAAAGATATACAGGAATAGCAAAGAGTGCGTGTTGATGGCAAGAACGCCAAAGATCCAGGAAATGCCAAGGATAGGCAGGAGCACAGCTACGGCCTTTGCAGTCAGCCTTGAAACAAAGAAGGAGACAACCATATTATTAGTTTTTAATAAAAGAACAATAATTAACAATTGAAAAGGTTTTGGTCTGATCATGAAAACAAACTCACTTGACTGCATTGGCATCTCCATGAACCTTGTAATTCTCTCCACTGATTCGAGATATGATCCTGGTCACAGATATCAGAATGCCTATGTTCACCTAGAAATCAGGAAGGAGGTTAAATCCATTAAACACTGTGGCACTGGAGACATGAGTTTGTTTTTTCCTCCTTGAATAGAATAAAATCTTACAGTGAACACAGATTAAATTGTCGAGATAGGCAACGACTGGTGAACTGTCAAAAATGACAAATGCTAATGTTAGCAAATTCCTCACCACAATGACAAACAGAGCAGGTGCCACAAACGCCCAGATGGCTCCATTCTTCATCGACAGCCAACAGCTGAAAAAGCAAGGACAGATGCAAGAGTAAAAAAGAAAAGAAATCACATTGAGTTTCTTTCCAAGTCAAAACGCAACATGGCTGTAATGTAAATACGGAATGACATATGTCGTAAATGTTACTCCAAAGGCATTTGAAAAACATTGACACCACAGTTGTTTTCAATTTCTTTCCTCAGGTGATGTCACTCGTATGCAATGCCACCAAGCTGTCATGGAATAAAATGAATTCCATGTAATTCTTATGATTTGTTTTGTTAAGAGCAGGTCATACTCACTTGTCAACCTCGCCATAACTGTCCAGAGCTGACGTCATGGACACCACACATATTACCAATGGAGAGCCTGAAAATAAAGAAAGAAAATAAACACACATGTTACACATTCACTAATGGTACATTATACCCATTACTGAATTTACCTGCTAAAGGACCCTGGAGGCAAAAATTTGATGGGGGGCTCTGTTCTCCTCCTACTTTTCCCCACCTTAATTACACTGTGAAAGTGTTCTCAGTACCACTATATTACAGTGCCTACAGAAAATATCATGGCAGTTTAATTATATTTGTTGTGACTGGTTTGATTCTGTTCAGGGACCTTTGTTGCACGCAATTTCCCCTCTCCCCTGTTTTCCAGTTTCTGCTTGACTGTACATTTTGATATAAATGCTCTAAAAATACACCAAGTAACATAAGCTGAAATAAGAAGGGATTCAGCACTAGATTTTAATACTGACCCCATATGGATGTCTCAACATTTGGTAATAATGCAAGATATTAAAATTGTGCTTTAGTGAGGGAGTTGTCCAAACAACCTGGCAGTTGCGGGTACCCCGTGGAGTGTTCTTGCAAGTAAGTATATAAAAATGGACATTATGTTTACATTTACTGTTCCTCAGCACTGTGTATATCCTTGAGGTCAGACAAACATGCTTTTTGCATTGCTCAACAGTGCTGCATGTGGTCAGAAACTCCAGAGGGGTATGTGTCATCAAATCTGATCAAGTCACACACTAAACCTGGGATCTTAGGCCCCCATGAGCATGTGGGGCCGAGACTGTTGCCCAGATCACAGGGCTGATACAACCTAGCAGGAATAAAAGGTTTTGACCAAGGCCACAGACATACAGGTTATGACACATTACAGGGTGATTCACATGATAAACACTGGAACACTTTTTATATTGTCTAACATGTTAAACTCCACCCAAAGTAACACCTGTCTTTCAGTATACTTTTTAAACCTTGTGGCTCTGTTATTGATCGACTGTGCTGCCGTTTGTTCATTTCCGTGAAAATAACTCTTTTTATTTTACTGCCTTGATCTTTTGGCTTTTTGGGCCCAAAGATTTCTACCTCAGTATACTACAAGGAAACTTTACTTTTTGTTGGTGCAAATTAAAGCTTAAGTATTCAACTGCCTATATCATAGCTAATAGCACCAGCAATTCATTATAAAATAAGTATTTACTTTTTTAAAAAATATATGTCAACTATACTTCTATCTGTCAGACCAGTCTCCGGCACAAAATTTGCAGCTGGCCACACAAAATAAAAAAATACTCTGGCCAGAAGAAAGGAAGTAATAAAAGGGATTGTTTTTCCACTAATGGGTTCAGCATGTGAAGGAGAGACTATGCATTCCCCAGCAGCCAAAGACAGTATACGTATGTCCCAGGTTCTTTTTATCTGTCCATCAACTCCAGTTCACTGAGATCAGGAGAGGCAATTGTTATGCTGGAATGTAACTCAAAGCAGATTTTGACCCCAAAGTAAAGTCATAGTTTTTTTTTCCTTGCCACGCAAAAATATTTGACCAGTATGCTGAATTAAACATTACTGAAATCATATTTACAGCAGAGTCCTGGTATAAAGTAAAGCCAGAACACAACGTCAAATCAGGTACAGTAAAATAAGATGGAATACTGTATTCTTAAAGTGAGATAATGAGAATCACACCAAAAAATTAACATGAGGAATACATCACAGAAGGAGCACTGGTATCCCTGTTATGGTTTTATCTGAGTATTATGATTACTGAGCAGACCTACCCCAGCCAATGCCATAGTAGTAGAAGTGTTTGCTGCCCTCAGAGCCGAACACCTTGACCACCATACTGTAGAGGTGGAGGCCCTCCACCAGCATCCAGGCGAAGGCGCTCAGAAAGAAGAAGTGCAGCAGGACTGACATTACCTTACAAGGCAGCTGGGATAGGGGACAAAATCAGGCTTTTACCATCAAAGCATTCTCCCTTGTTATTTGTGAATGTGTTATTTAAAAAGCATTTTGCTAATCACCATGTAACTTTTTTCCCTCTCTTTTCTTCTTTTCCATCTGTGCCTATTTTCTTTCTTTCTTTCATGAATTTAACTGGATATAGTTTCACTTTAGCACTTTTTAATTTTTTTACCACGTAGCTCACTTCATACATCACCTCTGTTTCATAAACTATTATTAGTTTTCCCCTCAATATTTATTCTTAGAATCTTAAAATGATTAGGCTCAGCAACATAATCTATACAGTGTGCGTACCGTGCCCGGTTCAAAGCGAGCGCTGATGAGCAGTAAGATCTCTGCCACCAGGATGGCGAAGGACAGGTTGGCGTGGATGTGGTAGCGCTGGTTACGGATGGTACTCACTGACCTGCAACATCAAATTAACTTGCTATATACCTTGGTAATAAGAACACTTGATGCTGTAGATAAAACATAAAAGCTAATTACATCACAGATTTACAGTACACGTAAATGATGACACTGGATGATTGATGATACTCACGACAGGACTGCAAAGGTTACGAGAGTGATGGCAAGACAGACGATGGAAATTGAGCATCCAACATAACCGATGGTGGATAGTGCCACCCGGTGGCCAGTAGTGAGCTGTGTACAGAGACAAATAAACAATAGACCACATGTAAAAACATTAATATTTTCCTCACATGCATGGTGAATTGACACATTGTGCCACCGAAGCACACATAAATCTAGATTAGCCTGTTCCATTCAATCTGTACCATTATCCCAAAAATTAAAAGGGGTCCTGTAAAATTTATGACGATAACCACAATACTGACTCTCATTAGTTTTAGTATTATTAGACTGCTCTCTCTACTCTGTGACTGTCATGCAGCTTTAGCAAAATGGCTATACACATTTTAGTGGTCATCAAATACCTATTTTTATGACTTTGGAATAAGCAAAATATATATTGTCCAAGAAGTGATAATTGTGTTCCCGCATATCACATATCCATTGCGTATGTGCATTGATGCTGTTTTGAAGTTCAGGCTATTTTAAGGGTTTGGGTTTGATTCTCCATTAACTATCTTCATATGTGCCTTGTCATTACGAGGGCAAAGGAGTCTCAGCCTTCCAGAAAAGGGATATGTGGGATGTTCCCTTGCAGCTGAGGGATAAGTCAACCCACTAATTAAAGACTGGCGAAGGGAAAGTATAGCATCAAATAGACTTCTGCTCCTTAAAAACAGCACTGTCCCACTTAGCTGCAGAGAGAAGTCCTCTATTTTAAAAAAGCTATCTTGGACGCTGACCATACTCCCATGGCACATATTCTTGGATAACAAAGATTTTGACTGTGGTGACTATGTACACAGGCATGGTATTCACAATTCTACTTCTACATGTAGATAATGTGAATGAAAAACACTGCACAGGACAAGGTTCTGCGAAGAAGGAGAATGAATGTTATTCCAGATGTTTTAAAAGGACAGTTTTTGGTCACACTTAATAATGGCTGTCAAGAGTACATCTGAATAAAACCACCAGTGAAATTGACATTGTGACTGTGTTGGTCTGCTTTACAGCTGACTTATGGGAGGTATGATGCAAAGGCTGCAGTGGGGGCAGATTGGTGAGTTACTGTGTGGTAAACCACTGCTTCCTGTCCAATTATGTCCCTACAAATCTACTTATTTTGTGACAGAGACGCAGAGAGAGGGACACATCTCTGAATATGGCTGCCATAGAGGGATAAACCTTCCTGTGAGTTAGTTTTTTCTTCCCCACAATAGATTTAGGGAACTGTGGGTGAAAATAATCAATAAACCTTGTGTCATTATCATTAAAGCATATGTGTAACTGCATTAATGATCACTTCATTCTTTTCTGGTGTCCCAGTCAGCCATGAAAAACACCAGGCCATGGAGTATTCAAATTTAACTTAAAAACTGGATACTGGCCTCATAGATGGCACCCATTGCTCCCACTGGCCCTGCCTGTACATTCCTACTCAGCCTGTAGACTTTATAATGGGATGACATTGTGCACATAAATCATGCATTCAGGCTCAGGAACGCTTCTACAAATATAAAAACTCCATGGATTAAAAATCATAACTCATCAAACAATATTTGACCTTATTTGCAGTTCAAGGCATCCTACCAGCAGTTTTACTGCCCGATCTTATAAAGCTGGTCTACAGGAAAAATGCTTTTTAGTTCCGCGGTACCATGAGTGTTTGCAGCAACACATGAAGTCATAGTGGCAGTATCGTGTCCAGCTCTCTTAATACAGCAATGACAATGAACCTGAAACTGAAGCAGCTAAATGGAACTCAGCCATCTTGTACTTTTCCTACTCTAACATGTCAAAAAGTCCTCTGACATGTGAAAAAGACCAATGTGAAGCCGACAGTAATGAATTGTATTGCACATGTGGGGGCATCATTGAAAACTGTAAATGCAGTACTAACATGTTATAATTGCTAACATGTTATAATGCTTATTACACCAACCAAGAGATACAACCTCCTATTTTGGGCACCCTGGTGAATGTACTGTATGTCCAATATTCCTCCTTTTGACTCTTAAGCAGATAAATATTAAATACTAATATTTTCACCAGCCAGTTACAAACTTTGTCTGACTGCCATTTGGTGGTCAACAGGTTGCATATATTGTGTCTATCAGAGCTGTTTCACTAGAAACAGCTGCTTGCTGTGGTTAGTATGATGATTCATCATTATGAGCAACACATTTGACATTACACACAGTCATTTGATCAGTTAATGATTTAAAAATATCAATAAGAGTAACTTTGTGTAGCCAAAAAAATGTACCTTTAAGGGCACCACTTGCATAAGGATGGCAAAGTTGGTAAGGTGGTTGCAGAGACATACAGAGTATGTCATGTTCCCATCTGAGCGGACACAACCTTTGTTGGACCACACTCCCTCATTTGAACTGAAAAGCATGATAATTGGTTATTCACAGAGAAAATATATTTAGAAATATATTAACATACCAGTGCTAACACGAAGAACAAATACAGTATATTGAAAATAATAGACAAGGTTTTTATGGGAACACAGCTGGCAGGGATCAACCAATATGATCCACTGTGGGAGGCACACAGAGAAATTTCATTGCTGAATTTACCAGGGCAACTTGACAGGACAATCTAATAATTCACTTTTTTCTTGAGTTTCAGGGAAAAGAGGAGTAAGGACAGGAAGCCTTTGAATCCAACTAAAACTCAGTCCCTTTTAAAAATGATTTATGCTTTCTAAATAGTGTTTTGGCACCATTTATCAGGTCACCATATTTTTACAGATTGCTGTTGCTCATGATATGCCAAACTGAAACAGGAACACATGTAACCCTGGGTGTTTTTGATTTGAATGAGAAAAGGGAAATACACCTTTTCCAAATCACTGGTCATTTCTTGTGATTTAAAGCCTAAAAGACTTAAGCAAACAATATGTGAAGAGTCAACAATAAAGATAAAAACTCTTTGGCATCTACTTCAGCTACATCTGAATGAGTAATTGAAACGCGCTGTATTAAAATCGTGAACACGGACCCACCTGTAGTCCAAGAAGGCACAGTAGAGGAAGACTTTATTGCTCTGATTTAGAACCTGGTCTTGCTGTTCTTTAGTCTGAAAAAGAAAAGTTGCAGATTGCAAGAGAAAAGTATGTGGTGCAGGAAAACATTTCCCTTTGGGTTGTACTAGCTCATAAAATTACATGGTTGTTGTCCCAACACTAATAGTAACCTGTGTGAAAAATTTACTTTGATCCAGAAGACAGGATGAATATTTCAGACAGAGAGTCTTCCAGGAAATGAAGACTTCAACTAAAGAGATCTGAGAATTGGAGTCAAAGGAAGACAAGACACAGATCGACACTAAGTGAAGGTGATTATTACACTGAGTGAAAATCCCTGTTGTCTTTACAAATCTTATTTGATTAGAAATCACTTTTTCCATGTCATTCCTTAATATGAGCTTTGGAGTCTCAAGAGACAGTGAGCTAATGGCTACAGAGCAAGAATGCAGTAATTGGGGCTTGGCCCTGGTTTCAGGTCAAACCACTACCCTCCTCAATCTGTCATCTGAAGAAAACAAGACTTCCATTGGCTGGTCGGGTGTATACTGAGAGACTCCACACCTCTTCTCATTCCCTAAGCCTTGACTCTCAGACTGAGCAAGTGTATCATTAGATGGACTGTGTCTGCACTATTTCCTTCTGGAAAAAGTGAGAGTTAGAGTGAAACTGACAGTCAGGCTGTCTGTTTCCTGGCCCATAGGCTCAGTGATTCATATTACAAAGCATAGCACAAAACGTTGACTTCATTGTGTAACCAAATTGCTGCTCTCATTCTGTCTGTTTTGCACATGCAGCTCTTCGGTCAACATAAAATGTGACCCTCAAGATGAATAAAATAGACTGATATTCATTTGGCCCTTTAGAACAGGCAGGACAATGGGTGCAAGACCAATGAGAGTGCAGCAAATGCATTCCGTCATCACAAGCTGGCGACCCATTTTGAGGTACTGCAACCAACCTGGGTGAATTTACTGGTCCCATGTGGGCTTTAATACTTCGCACATCTTGTTGGGTTTTAAATAAAAGCAAATGGAAGAGAGAGAAACTGGAACTGGCAATTTTAAGCCTGGCTTTACAGTGTTACATTTGCTCTCTGCACTTGCTGAACCGTTACTGTTCCTGTGCAATGAATGAAGACTAGTTACGCACATTAAGTAAAAAATGAAAAACAATCCATCATCAGCAAACCAAGATCTGTACCAGACACAAGCTGAAATATATATTAACTAACAGACTGTCAAACATATAAAGAGTGCTGCTTGGCCACGCTTCCTCTCTAGCAACTGTCTGTTTGTGGTATGTCCAGCATGTGTTTTCAAGTTGATATCTTAGGAGAGGTGCAGGAAACTGAAAGTCACTGGCAAGTGTTAAAATGCACTCAGAGATCTGGCCCAACTTTGTGAACGCAACCCCCCCCAACCAAGTCTTTATTAGCAACAGAAGGCCAGCACACGCCACCTTGGAAATCACTTTGAACATTTTTAAAGTGAAAGATAGTCACAGAGGAGAAGTTCAGAGTGACAGACTGATAAAAGAGACGCCGAGACAGAGGCTGCAAAATCATAGATAGTCACAGTGTTTCTGGTGCTTCAATATTGCTCTGTCTGAATCAGTGCAGCTGTCAACCGCAGTTCCATCTACACTGCAACCACAACTCACTGACCCCTCTGCAGTGGTGGAGTGCAAAAATATCAAAAGTCAACCTCCTACTTAAGTAAAGTACCGCGGTATTGACAGAAAAAGAAATCTATCAAAGCAAATTTACTTATTTAGTTCTTTAGTCCTTCTGAAAAATGGATCCATTCCTATGACCGTGAATGTATTTTTTATGAGCTAAATTATTAGGTGCATGATTTTTCTGTTGTAGCTGGCAACTTAACTGTACTTCTGCTAGGTAGTTTGATCTCATGCTTATCAACCAAGGGGCAAGTCTCCTCCAAATGATAAACCTGAGAGGTCATGAGTTGAGTATCTGGTTGTATGCATTTGCTGTTAAATTTAAATACTTAAATGAAGTATTAAAAAAATTAGGTCATTATGTACAATACTGGAGTAAATGCACTTAGTTGTTTCTTACCACTGCCACCTAATACATGGAGTGAGTCTTGTGTTTTCTAAGTTAAAAGAGTCATGTGTGAATAAAAGTACTGTAAATCATGATGCAATTGTTTTGGGGAGAACTGCCACATCACCATCAAAGCATACCTAGAATATGATATTGTTTTACATAATGCATATTTAATGGTGTATCCTGATGACTTACTAATGGAAACACACCACAGTTAGCCAATTAGCCCAACACACCATAAAGCTGTCATTTAACATCAACATGAGAACCGCTGGCTGTCATCTGATGCATACACCCCTCTAACCCAATGCACACCTCCTCCTTTTGCTTTCTATTGACTGTGCCGATCCTGCTCGGTAAAATGACGATGGTTTAAAATAAACACTTGCATGTATCACAAAAACATTTAAGTCACAGATGCCATCCAGAACCCAACAATTTGTATAAATGGACCTCTAATGGCTGGAAGAGCTGGGAGCTGGAGCTGTGGTTGAGCAATCTTCAACCAACACCAACATATGCATGAGCAAACCCCGAGCCACGGGCAACTCCTGGCCAATTCAAGCCTTAGCTGTCGACAGCTTGATTTTCAAGCAAGGCACAAATAAATAAAAGATGTATAAAGCTACACGTCACTCACCCTCCTTGTTTCAACACAGACAGGCTAGTGCTAGTAGAAATACAACCAAAAACCTTGAGGTATACATAGAGATGCACACGTGTTTCTCATCTCAAGCAATTGGTTAGCAATATGGTTTATTAAGTAAAAACTTTTTTTCACCACCTTTCACAGAAAATTGCATTGCATTGTTTTCTTAAAAATCATCATTGTGCACAGTCACAATTTGCAGTCAACAGTCAACTACTGTTAACAAATTCAGGTGAAGAGCTCTAATTGAAATAATGTGAAATATTCTTCCACACATTGAACCAAAAATCTCTAGTTTAGTCAACATACAAACTTTTAACTCAGGAGCATGGAATGTGGTTGAATGCTATGGAAAAGGCTTGTGAGTGACTTTGAGTCAAGATTTAAAAAAAATATAAATTATGAAAAAAAAATCTGCCATGCACCTACTCATTCTGTCCAGCACTGGCACAACAATATGTAGCCACAATAGTAGGCTTATTTTCTGGAGTAAAGGAGTCTAAATAAAGGCTTTGGTTGTGCTAAATTTAAAAAGCAGTGAAACATTACACAACTGCGTGAGTGAGTGATCTTCTCCTTTTTCTTCAAACGACTCAAATATTTGAGAGCATAGAGATCCAGGGTGTAATTTGGACTGCAGCTTCTGCATTTGGTAGAGATATCAATTTTTAACAGTGCAGCTGCAAGCAGACCGCTGTAACAGCACTGGAACTCATCAGTGACACTTTACACGACCACAAAACATTATTCAAAGCTACCATTTTGTGGATGTGTACACTAGGTGTAAGTGTTTCTTAAACTATGATTTGACAGAGAGTCTGGCTAACATTGGGCCAGGGTTTGACAAAAGCTAAATTGTTCGGTAAAATAACAGAGAAACTATACATGCATTCCCCAAAGGCTGCTGCTATTAAATTTAGTAATGAAAGGACACACTTTATTGCAATATGTCTGGGAAAGGTATGGAGTAACATTAATCAGTCAAGCAGGCTAACCCCCTCCCAGCTCAAACCTTGACCTAAACTTTGAGAAAACCTTCCCACCTTAGGGTCAGAATATTAATGCATTGGACTGATGGAGTGCAGATGTCATCATTGTTTTAACAGGGTTTTTCAATCAGAGGCCAGACTTAAGCTGATCCATGTACAGCATGTCCAGTAACAATCTGATTCCACGCAGCAAAACACAACTGGCCTTGAGTGAGATCATGCTGTCAGGGGAAATGTAATAAGACGTGCAGCTGTGGTCTCAGCTCCGTCTCTGAGGTAGACACCGAAAACAGTGAGACGTGTTGATGGGCACGGAGGGTGTGAGGAAAACTGGGACAATTAAACAACCCCCCCAAAATTACTGAATTGTTTCCAATAAGGTGAGTGGTGGATCAGAAGTACTGTACCCTAGCTATTACTTCGGTCCAAAATAACAAATGTGACAAGCGGGTTTTTTTTTGGAACTAAACTCACATGATAATGGGAGAGGTTCTCCATGCTTGAATTCATGTGTTAAATTCCCATGGGCTTTCGTATACTATAATGTTTCTCTGGTCTTTGGCCTGTTTCTGCGGGAAAAACATGTTTTTCTTTGAAAGTCAAGGGCTGCATTTTGAGCCTTTGCAGAGAAGTTTAAATGACAGAAATATTCAAGGTCAAATAAGGAATAACAGCACTAACACTTTCAGCTGATGATGTTCAGTGATAATTTGAAACCATGTAGCACTATATCACCATTGTATAAATTCGTGGGGAAAAAAAACACAGAATGAGAAATCCAAGAAAAGTGACTTTGGTGATTAATCACTTGTCAAAACAGCTGAACACTATTTTCGTCATACCCTCATCTTAGCCTCATATAGACAGCACCAGGACATTTCCTGATTTCCTCTGGGCTTAAGCTTTGCTCTGTTCAGCACGTATTAAGAGGTGGTGGTGGTGGGGGTGAGCTTGGAGTGGTGATGGAAAGGGGGCGCTGAATGGGAGGAGCTGTAAAAAGAGACTAAATCTTTTAGCAAGAGAGGCATAGCAATAGCCAGGCCGCCATCTGTAATTGATCAGCATATTGGCTCATACAGCCTGTGTTTGTATGTGTGTGTGTGCTGGTGTATGGTGTATGGATGGGTGTGGGTGGTTGGGGGAGAGAGAGAGAGCGAGAGAGAGCTTTCGCCCACAAGGCTTATGCTGGGCGTGTGCTGGGAGTTATAAAAAGATTGGCAAAGTAAAAAGCAGCTATTTTTATGGCAGAAAGAACTGATACCAGCACCGGCCTACACGATTAGATGATTAAGAGCAAATGTTAACCTTTGCGTATTTATTTTCAAAGTTGCTGAACAATTAATCCATTCATTTCCCACATGTATAGGAAGCTCCAACAAGTCTAGACCGCTTTGTAAACAAAAGCCACCCAGTTTCCCTTTCTGCCCCTGACCTTTTTACTCACTTCTCACCAAACTCCCCTTCATGTTCATTAAATTGTGGGTGGTAACAAGTGTTACTTAGTCACTAACAGTTTTTGTACAATCACTTGGAGAATATTTGACCTGATAGTAATGCCTTTTTTTTTAAGAATTAAGAAAATGTTTTAAATATATTTAACTTGTATGTAGAAGGGAAGAGGGAAAAGACTGAGATTTTGGGAAAAAACCCTTATTGAGCCCTTAAAAAGTTCAGAAGAAGCCCAACACCCTGTACAACAGTGTATGAGTTGAGTGAATTGACATGTTAATAAGTTAGCTTTCGAGGTCCTGCTAAGCATACTTTTCTGTTCGCTCTAAGGCTACTTCTTTTTAAGTTAACGATTAGTTGTTTTGCATTTCATCACAAACGGAAAGAAAAGTAAATTCAGGGACAGATAGAGGCCACCAATGCTCTTCCAGTGCTGCCAACCTGTTCAACCATTCACATCAGCCACCAAACTAACACATTGATTTATAAGCCTGTAAAGTTAGGCCTCCTTGTCAAAATCCGTTTTTAAAATCCTCTCATTTTTGACCTCATAAATCGACTTTGCTCATGAAATCAATCTTTCCATTCAGTCACTTCATACCATCTGTGTAATGCCTTGACTGACGAAGAGGAAAGGGAGGGGGATGTCTGCCTTTTTATGTATGTATTAATGTTTAACTACAGACCCCAATGCCTCCCACCTTCTTTTTCCTTCTCTTCTTCTCCCATTCAGCCCTCTCAAACTGAACTGGACTCAGACAGCAGTAATAAATCACTGTTGGAGCCAGGGTCCAATCGGCACCACAGCTGAATGGCGTGAGAAAGCACGTGGGCCTCCAGCAGCCTTGATAACACCTCGTCTGGGTATCAAACCCAGCCTGTACCACGTAAACGAGAGACGGCGGCATCTCGGCTCTGACTGAGTCAGCTGGGAATGGCATGACCTCAGTGGGTTTTTTTCTGTGAGCTCAGAGGGCATCAGTCAGGAGTGCAAGGTCACTCTGACACCCAGCACATAGCTTTGACCTTCAGTGACTGGTACCTGCCACGAATCGAGGTCGATGTCTCCATCAATCCATGCGATGATGCATTTTATCATGGGAGGTGTCAGACAGAGCATTTGGGTTTGAGCTATGACAGCAGGCGACTGTTTGTACAGTACAAGAGGTGGCACACAGGATTTGTTGTAACCATGACAGCATGAAAAGACAGATGAGGGAGCTGACATATTTCTGCTTTAGACCAGTCAGACCCCCCTGCTAGGTTTTAATGAAGTCACTGGGTGCTTGTCTATTCTCAGGGGATAAACAGAGAGGTCAGCTGCAAATCACTTTCTGCAGCCCACTGAACTGGTGCCATGAGGGGACCTCTTTAAGGTTTAACTTGCGCAGACGGCAAAGACGGACATAAACAATGGTTGTAAAGGTCTGCCGCATACTGTGTGAGCCACCCTCCCTGCCTCCAAGCTGGAGAGGTGATAAGTACGCATCTACCAGCTGCCAAAGACATTAAAACTCCAAAAATAGTCCCTTTTTTGACTAAATCCAATGACAGGTCTGTGCTGCATTCCACTTATAGCAAAACACCCACTTTCCTGGACGTGTTCACAGCCAAAATCGCTGCGTGCCAATTTACCATGTAGCTCCTAAACATAAATCATCATCCAAACTATGCAGCCTAACTAAAACTGAAAAATGCTGGCATGGTGCATTCAGTATGTGTTAGTAATAAGTATAACAGCTTATTTGTAATGGGCTAGAGAGGAAAGAATGTGAGAAACCTGTTTTATCCTTACATCAGAGGTAACTGCAATCCAACTAAAATAGAAACACCTTGACTCAACAGACAGCAGAGCTGGTGAGCATCTCCAGCACTCCTATAACAAAGGAGATTATAAGCTTTCTCCCATGGTGTCCACTAAAACAAACACAGTAATCACCGTCACAGGATCCAGGCCAGATAATTGCAGCATAAACATTTATTTCGCCAGGGAAAATGAAGGCAAATAAAGCAATATTGCCATGGTTTCATGAAAGTGTGTGGTTTTGATTTGTATTCTTATGAGTGAAGAGAGAATTATGGCTGATGTGATTCACTTCAATAGAAAGTATTTAATTCTTGTAAAGGCTTGTAAATTAAACAGAACTACATTGCTGGGTGTTTAGTCAGCTGGTTTTGTTTACTGAATTGTTATTGCTATTGTATGATCTATTAGGCTATTAACACAATTCATTTAGATAAAAAATAACTTCGAAATTCTGCCAGTGTGCAAACAATTAACAAAAATATACATGGCTGTGAAGTGCACTGCCACATTTCTGACTTTACAAGGAAGCAAGCTAATACGATACACCTTTTAAAGTTAATTTTCATCATGAGCTTCAACTCGATTTCCCATGGAAACCTGGAACAGTCCCTGCCATTAAGCAGGGAGGAAAAAAAGTGTTGTTCATAAAATAAAGTTATTGTTCCTTTCAAAGCACCCTAAACTTACATTTCAAATGTCCATAATCAGTTTGCTTTCTGGAAGCCGTATGCTCCGTGCGGGAAAATTAAGTTACTCTATTGAAAAGCAAAATAGGCTTTGCTCTTTGTGCTGGTGAGTGCCCAGCTGACAGAAACTCATCTAACATACGGTAAGAGAACACCAAAAATAGAGCGGAGAGATTTCGTACGGGAGGAATCCAGCTTCTGTGGCCACAGGAAGACAGACCATGGCCATTTATCCTCTGATAAGGTGGGTGTCTCACACCCAACAACTCCGCCTGCCAACTGGAAATGCTTTTTATTTTCCCGGTATGATTGACTCACACAGAAAGTAAATAGCCGATGAAGACGTGAGTCACATAAGAAGACATTGGGACATTGTTTGGGTTGAATCTTACCAGATGATGTGTGAGAACAATCTTGATGAGCGGTGCTCCGGAGAGGTTGACTGACAAGGCGGGTGAAGGCTCCACCTTGAGTGAGATTAGACAGCTTGCTACCTGGATTTTGTGATCCATGAAATCTGTTGCTTCATTAATCCTAAAAGGCAGAAAAGACCAAAAAGGTACAGAAAAAGAGAGAAAAGGATGGGTCACAGATTCAAAAAACTGAGAGAAAAAAAGAGGTCAAGAGAGACATAAACAATACATACAGATAAATCAGAAAAAAATTTCCCTCACATTAACACAGAGGTGTTACACGGAGCCTCTGCCCAGAGCAGTAGCATTTAAGTGGGATTTGGATCATCAGTCTATATAATCAGTCACACTGACAACAGCTGATATGTGACATTGGGATCATACAAGCATCACTTCTCCATCATGATACAAAGGTATCCTCTCACCCACAGAGGACCTGGCAGCCACAAACACCTCCAAATGTACTGTCACGTATCTGACATTCTGCACTTAACTTTGTGGGAAGAACATGCAAAAACCGAAAAAACAGCAGTACAACACTAGTGGAACAATCCGGTTCAGTAGGGAAACAATAACTCAGGGGGGAAGGGTGGATAAAGAGCTAATAGCAGGGTGTATCAGTCAGTGGAGGCTGAGTGGTGAGATGAGAGATAGCCTGGAGAACAGATAAGGCCCTGGCTCTGGGCATTAACTGTCCTGTGGCTCAGGAAGCAGGCGTGTCTTTGGGTCAGTGGACCTTATTCCCCACACAGGAAGTACAAAGAGAGAAGCTTCATCTTTTTTCTTTTGAAGGGGCTTGATTTTGATTCAGTAATTTTATACATAGCCTTTTTTTCCTCAATAAATCCCTCGTCAAAACCTAAAAATACAATATGGTTAGATTAAACTGGACCAACTTTAATGACTTTTGACTTTGGGTGTAGTCCCTTCCTCTTACCTGGTCTTAACAGGGCTGATTTCTTTGTAGTAGTTGTGCATGTTGTGGTAGTAGAGGCCAACGATGGTGGTTTGAGCTGAAGAAAAAAAAAACCTCATAATTGAATGTGAAAGGCATGGGCAGTAGGCAGGGAATGTAAAGCAGTGCTGCTAAAATGCTCACAAAGAGAGGAAGTTAATTAACACTGCCCTGCCACCGTACGCTGGCACCGACAGGCTAATAGAACGACTGTATACTCGCACCAGAGTGAAAGGGAGAATGCCACAAACCATGTGGATGTTGGGAAGTCTTATGAAACCTCAATATGACTTCACCAGGAGAGCAGGGGGTCTGATCCCCCACCCTTAATCTGATCTATCGTCCAGCTCAGTCCCACCTCAACACTGCAACATAAACAATTAAATTGGAGGAAATCCTTAATGGTCCTGTTCCTCCTTTCAAAGGCCTTTTACCCGCGCCCCACTGAGTGTAACAACAAGCTTGCTGATGTCAAACAAATGTGGCGTGTATATGCTGCAGGAGACATTTTAACCTTCCAAAAAATAATTTCAACAGAATGACCCACAGGAAGTCCCACAAGAGACCTTGAGGTGGCAAGGAGGAGAGAGAAGGAAGAAAAAAAAAATAAGAAAGCATCCAAAAACACCAATGTATCGCATTCCTTCTATTTAATTAGGATATAAAACCTCCCCTTGGAGTATTTCATACAGCCAGGTATTCAGAACTATGAGTTAATTAGGTCCCGGCTCAATGTGTCAAGCAATAACATATATTCCATTTCTGATAATAGTCCTTTAATGAATTATTAAAATGGTTTATTCCAGTGCTTGTACGGCAACACAGTGCTAACACCGGCCAGGTGGAGCCAAGGGAATCTGACCTGAACACAAAGTCAAACTAACAGAGTTTTAATGCCCACTGTAATTACTGCTCTCCTTCACTCCGCTATGTGAGTCCATTCTTTTTAATGACAGAGGAAAGTGGAGAAAAAGTGCTCTCCCTCTCATTCTTTCTGTTTTGAATAAAAGGGTAACTGCCAACCTTAAAACCATAGCTGGATTTCTACAGCGCACCATAAAGTCACACAAAAGCTCTCATGGGACTCCTGTCCTACACTGTATACTGTGTTAGTCGGCTTAAATCTTAACGTAATAAATTACTGGCCAATAACAAGAGTCTCCCAGCTGGACAATTTTCTCTTGGCTGAATAAGAGCACAAATAATGTGCATTATTCACACTCAACCTAGCTACTATTTTCTATACAGAGAATCCTGAAAGATAGGAAAAGGTCTTTTTTTCTACATCACTCAAGACGTGTTGCTGAATTTCTGTAGTTTGTAATGTTTGCCCTTACACTGCATGGTGAAAGCCTCCCCAGGCACGGAGATGTAGTTCTTGCCCTGTGTAGGGAAGCGATAATGTTGCAGGTTGTAGTTCTGTGGGAGTTTCATCAGAGAGTAATCTGTGGGGGTCAGAAATAGAAAAAGTGAGAATTGTTGAGAAAAGCAAAATGAGAAGCGAGCAACAACACAGCACAACAATCTGCTTTATCAGGGGTGGATCAAAGATGCCAAGCTTCCTTTGGTAGAAAGACACAAAGTAGGCTTAGTGGCAAAC
This sequence comes from Psettodes erumei, assembly GCA_016785225.1. Classification (NCBI taxonomy): domain Eukaryota; kingdom Metazoa; phylum Chordata; class Actinopteri; order Pleuronectiformes; family Psettodidae; genus Psettodes; species Psettodes erumei. Next base: position 4,017,407 of record JAFBJZ010000781.1, read on the forward strand.
AAAATATTATGCAAAAAAAACAACCACCCCTTCCAGGCAAAGTGTTGGGGGTCGACTCCTGCTTATCTGACCCACATTTGTCCTCTGAGTAAGAAAACGAATGACGTCAGCTTGACGCTGCATGTCCATCTAGCCTAACCGTGTCCACACAAACTACAAACAGTGAGTCACCTTATGGAGAGCTGACACCACACTGACCTGCAACAAAAGATGTTCCACCTAGGGAGATGAGAGAGTTCGGGCTGGGCTCCAGGTTAGTCACCATGTGTTCCATCACTCTGTCCACGGTCTCGATCAGACCACTGACCACAGGGGCGGACTGCTGCTCAACAATGATCAGTGTCCACAATCAATTCACGGTCTGTTCTTTCAGTGCCCAGCATTGATTCATGCTGGCCTATTAAATTGTGTCACATCTTCACAACAGTTTTTTTCTTTCAAAAATGAAATCATTCTTCCCAGGTGCAATTTACAATTATAAGTCCTCCAATTTCACACACAATGGTCAATTTACTTGTCATGCAATCTCTCTCAGCATATGAAACCAGTTGTATAAGCTATAGTCTAAGAAAATAATCGTGGTGATATCATCATGGTAATCATTTAGGCTTTGACACTAAAAGTTTGTAACAAAATGTAAGTTACAAATTGGGGAGCTGAGTTGAAAAATGTTGGTATTTACCAGGCAGGAAGGATCAAGAAAATGATGCTATGGGTGGCATTATGGCAAATACAGCATCCGGTGTTTTTGGAGCGTGACCTACAGAAACCTGACCTATAAAAAGGAATCTAACTGGCTATGTGATCTGAAATGAATAGCCCTACAAAAACTTGATAAACAGTGGCATTTTTCTGAAGTGAATCTGAACAGAGAAGATTATCACAAGCTCACAAGAAGGGGCTTAACTGAACACTGTGCTGCCCAAGTTTTACACTGTCATACGGCAACATCTGTTTCAGTTTGTGCCTATAAAAACAAGCCTGCTTGCTCCGAGCACTAAATGTACTGAAACCATACACTTGCTCAGAATGTCTTTCTTCCAGCAATTATGTGTTTCTATATGAGAGCGTGGAGATTTTGCCAGGATGAGCGTACAATACAGGAAGCTGCTAATTTACATTCAAAGCATTGTGTTGTAGATGATTTGATAGTCAGCAGTACTTTCTTATATGATTTGCACTGCTGTGTTTGACTACATACTGTAATCCTGTGCGGGTACACTGCCAGATACTGTTATTGCTGCTGGCACCACTTATCCCAAAACTATGCAGTGTTAAAATCTCAAACTCATGGATCTCTTAAGTGCCTTGGATTAAAGTATTCACCAAATTGCATATGTTACATTATGTCATGTTTGAACATTGCACAACAACAGTGTGAACTCATTTACCTCTGGCAGTCCTGGAGAGGACAGCACTTCTTCCACACTTTTGAGAAAAGCCTGGGTGGAAGAAAGCGGACATCACAGAACTGTTGCATCATATGCACATGGGTGGGCATTGCATCTGTGAATGAAGTGGCTTTGTGTGTTCATTTGTGTGGGACTGTGCTCTGAGACCTGTGTGAGGTTGTTGGCAGTATTGTGAGGAATGGTCCTATTGGGCAGAGCCTTCAGGAAGCCCAGCACTGGCATGGACTCCGGGTCCTGGGAGCTTCGGACCTCCTCACGCTGACTGGTGACGACAGGAGGGCTTACCTCAGTTGCTCTCTGGGGAGACAACACACCAGGCATCAAATGCAGTTCCCTTTCGTGAGGGACTTTCTGAAGATTCACCGGGATCCAACATAGACAGGATGTTTAATGAGTTATAGCCTGAGTTCAGGGAATATTTTGGGGACAAGTGATTCAGTGTTGCTCTTTTCCAGTCCAGTGCCCTACAGGGAGCCATTTTGTGTGTATGTGCTGAGCAGCTGTCTCCACTTTCTTCCTTTTCTCTTTATCTGTTTTCTACCTCCAAAGGCCTCTAATAAACAGGAGTCTGTTCACATGTGCTCTCACTATCCGTTCTCCTAACTCCTTCATCTTCAGAAGGAAACAACAGCTCAAGGAGAAGTTTGTGCCTTCTTTTCTTTTACGTGATGGCTTTTGTGGGGTTTTTTGGTCCAAAGCATTTCTGCAAATTTGTCACACAGTCTACAGTTTCTATGTGGAAAATGTATATATCTGAGGAAAACCTAGACAGTTCACAAATGCAATGTGAAGTTCTATTTCATTGCTAAGTGAGAACTGACACACTTACAACTGTTGGAGTCGTTGAAGTGACTTCATTGGAGAACCTGGTTGTTGTGGCAGAAACCATGGCTTGACCTACAAGACAAGACAAGGAACCACACCAGTGACCTGTATCGATGGTTGTAACTTCACCCTCTATGTCTGGTCAATTTTCCAGTTCAGTTAGCGCTTGCCTTTTTGTCACTTTTTCTTAGGGCCTTTGTTTAACTTGACCAGACTGGGCTGCTGTAACATAGCTAGTCTTCATCACCATACTGCTCACAGTTTACGAGGTTGGACCATGCAGTGTCATGAAAGGAGATAGATTACGACCTCCACAAAAGTGGGATAATCAACCGCATAATACTCTGCCACTAGCTTCTGTGCAAGGCTTCGATACATTTTATGTCTTAGTTGTCATTTCATAAAAACAGCACCAACTAGCTACGAGAGAAAGGCCATATATGGACGTACATTGGAGGTGTCAGTGCGAATTGTTCCCGCTCTTCTTTGGTTCAATGCAACATTTTATATGAGCGCTCTGGAGATGTAAAAATATTTTTCTGTAACCATAACAGTCAGGCTCTTTCCGTCTGGTAATGGTCTGCGGGATATATTGCTTTTGGTAACGACTTTGAAAAAGAAATCAAGGCGGCGTGCAGTTTATCCTTCGCACATTGCGACCAGTTGAAGCTCTAGCAGTACACAGTAATAGTTTTCATAACACACAATGGAGAGATGCCGTACACCCTCACTAATCAGCGTGTTTCATACACAAAAAAAGGTGATTCATCCTTTGTTATGCTAAAAAAGGTACATTTAATCAGGCTTTGAATCTTTCCCAGTCTACCATAAAATATTATCGCACGGCAAAATATTACTTTTGAGGTCTAATACATGTCAACATGCTTTTGTCCATTTATGGCACTCTGCTGACCATTGGAGGTCAATTGCAAGAGGACAAAAAGACAAGAGCGCTTTTTCTTTTCCTCGGTTACAAGAAGTCACTTTAAATCTAAATGATTTGCCCCCTGCAACCCAACCTGCTTTTGCACTCTTATTCAGCAAATACTTATAAGGCAGAACTATGTGGGCCCGGGAACTTATATGGTGAAAGGTCATGAAAATGTTTTGTGCAAGAAGAGCCACTTGACAGGGAGATGTGGTGTATTTGTATGTCAGTTTAATATCTTGTTATGCATGAACGCTGTGGGTGGAATGTAGAGAGGTACGGGACGGAAATTGCTTTTTAACCCCTATTTCCTCCCTGCTGGTAAGATGGAGGAAATATTATAATAGATCTGATATGTCCTAGAATGACAGGAAATACTTATATATATATATACCAATAGAATATGATTTCCTACCTATGGCTGCATTGTAGTAGAGCAAAATCTCCTTAGGAGAAAGGGCCCTTTCCCAGATCACAAACTCATCAAATGCGCCTGTTACATAGTGACCATATGCCCTGTTGTTGCCAGTACCAATGACAAGGTCAGGGTAGGGGTCACCATAGTTCTCTGAGACATTGCCAGCTGTGTCACTAGCATTGAAGGTCCCATTGATGTAGACCTTCAGACCATCCCTTTTTGTCCATGTGAAGAGAATTTGGGTCCAGTAAGGCGCTGGAAGAGAAAATGGAGAATAAAAATGGTTTGCATAGGAGCATTACAAAAAAAGCATGAGTCGATTAGCTAAAAAGACCTAACATAATTGAAAACCTTCTAAAATATCAAGAATTATGTTGACAATTAGTTGACAATTAATTTTTGTTTGCCTAATAGATTGATAAACAAATAGATCAGCTGTAAATGTTGTATTTAACTCTGCCATTTTATGATACAAGCTTACACAAATCCAGTGTAGAACTGGAATCCAAAGTCTTTTCTGGTCCTGCAAACTCTTTACAGTCATTTACCCTACTATTCAAATCACTTTCTTCCTCCGGTTTCTCTGAGGTATTTTCACAATAAGGGGAGTCCCAAAAGACAATACTTCCACTGTCTGAAAACACCTCTGCCAGAAGAGCACGGCAACCAGAACCGGCTCATTTGTGTCTTGAATATAAACCATGTGTGCCAAAGACCACCCTCCTTTTAAACAGTTCAACTCTCTCTTTCACTGCTTCATGTGGAGAGTTTTTGTCTGTAGTGTAAAATTCTCAGCCATGACTGACAATTATATTGGTCACAGGGCACCTGTAGGTTTAATCTATTGCCCTCAAAGTTTTTCCTCACACTCGCGAAACACAAGAGAGACACCTCACAGATTTAGACAGTATGTCTTGAAGGTTGGACCTGTCACACTGTAAGGGAACTGAATGTTATTTGATCCTCTGTAACTAAATGATGAAATAAAAATTGAGTTATGATGCCTGTGATCACAACCTTGAGTAACTGCAGTAAAAACAAAGATGACAGAAGCCGTTGGAGAACAAAATACTGACCTGTAAAAGTTTCTCCTAACATTAAGCCTCATATTTTGTATTTAAGAGGGAAATGACAGCATCTCATTACACATCCATGATATTTTCTATCTTTTGTGGTACAACAGAAGATTTGTGAAATGTATCCTAGACTTGCCAAATCAACTGTCTGTTTGTCATTTGGTTACAGTTAACTAAACCATGTACAATTACATACTGAGCAATTTATGGCTGAAAACAATATTCTAGAAGAAAACTGTGAAGGCAGATTCATTCACAGTACCTGGAACTTTGATGTTGGTCTTCCATCTGTGGTTGTTGCCACGAGTATAAAACTCAACATATCCTATAAAAGGATTGGTGTAGACAGAGAAGCCATTGGAGATAACTTTCCCTCCAGAGGCTACAGCAAATCGGGACTCTGCCTCATGGTTTTTCCAAAAAAAGGAGAAGGTAATACCTAGAGAATGGGAAATAATTTCAAGCCATGATTACAAGGGACTTAAAAGCTTTGAAGAGAATATGTCAAACTTGTCATATGCATAAACAATACTGCACTCACCCTCAGGTCCGCACAAAGTAGGGTCACTAATACAAGTGTTCTGGTAGTTTCCAAAGTGGAGAAAGGTACCACCATTATCTCCATTCAGAAAGATGCCCTTGTTAACCATTCCTTCAACAATGTCTGTGACAAAGTATAAAATCACGGACATAAGTTTGCTTGAAAATGAGGAACCAGGGCTACTTTACTAACCAAATATTCAGTGTTTATTAACTGCTCATTTAACAAATTAAATGATCAAAAGACCCTTCATAGGTAACTCATCATAAATTGTTGTTTGACTGATGAACATGTTTCCTTGGTATCGTTTAAGACCATACCGCAGGCATTAACATTGTATTAAAGATATTAATATGTTACGGTTGTAAATTGACTAAAAGCTAATGAACAATAACAAATAAATAAAAGACATGAATTCCTCATCTTGTGTTGAGCAGACAAGACACTGGACATGGAGAAAAGTATGAAATGTTCAGCTCAACCGTATGCTGTAAAGACGACAACAGAGGGCAGTGGGTGACGCAGAAATGAATTCAGTGAGCAGAAAGTGATTGATCCTCACCTACTGTTGCAGAAATGTTAGTGTAGGCAGAGTCATTGGTATACACATAGGAAGAGTTATGGGAGGAGGGGAGCACAGTGTGGTTGTGGATTCTGAGAGCTGGACAGAGACAATGGAGAAAAACAGTGATTCACACCTATACAGACACATAACAGGAGACCCAGGAGAACGGTGAAAGCAAGACAACAGGAGGGACATGGTGTGCAGGTATGAGACAGAGTGATGCACAGCTGAGCGCATGGTGGCGGCGCTTAACGAGAACTCAGTGATTCTACACATCATGCTCAAGTCCATACCCGATCCCTCTTCAAATTTATAAACTTCTTTAAAAACTTGCACAGACTAGTTTATTGAAATTGCTGCAAACTCAATGCATGTGAATTACTGTTTACCCCTCCAGATTATGGAACGCTACATGTAAAGTAGTGCAGTATTTAAAATCATGTTACTTCACACACAAAGATGACTTATGCTATATTTTCAGTGATAAACATACATAAAAATACAATATAATAGAGCTGAACACAGGGGCACATTTACAAAGCATGATGGTTGTGGTAAGAAGGTGGATGATGAAACAGCTTGAGACCATGCAGAGAGCAATCAGAGACATTTAGGTGGTGCATTCCCATGGGTATATACGGCCTGTTTGTGTTTGCACGTACTTATGCTGGTTCCGTTAATGTAACCTGATCTGTTTCCAATCTGGTCCCACAGTTCGTGGATTCCGTCCACAGCATCGAGTGGCCAGTAATGTGAGGCTGTGGCCAACACCTGCAGGCCTGGATGGAGAGATCACGGGTAAACGAGGATCCAGAAGGGGCTTTCCCCCAATCTCATTACTCAAAATGTATTTTCCCGGCTACCCAAGATTGATAGTAATAACCCAAACAACTGTAATAGTTGTATATTCAACAGAGTATTCTGATTAATGAGAAAAGCAAATCAATAACACCCTCTGGATTGGAAGTTAGAAGATGGTAAAACACTTTATATTAACAGCATATTTTTTATACTTTTTAAAGTAATTTAAAGTACTGTTGATCCAATACAAAGGTGTCTGATGTTACCTTATTTAAAAATTGGCACTTAAGACACCATGGAAAATGAAAGTAATTCACACAAACCATGCAAAAATGTTTTACTACCTGGATGCTTTGCAGGCTGTATCACTTGAGCATAAACCTATGAAGAAAACAAATGTATTTATAAAGACTGCTGTGCAACAGATGACCATACTCTGATATTAGAGGATAGGAATGGAGCTGTGTTTTTATAAGCTTACCTTAATACATGAGAAAAAAGCTGTGAAAAGGTGAAGTTGCAAAGAAAATTCCATAGCTTTTGGAAAATGTTGCATATATTTTATTTTCAAAAACAACTGTTAAATCCCCATATAAGAATTAATCCAGGAAGAGTCAGTCATTATTCCGAGATGTGAAAATTTCAGATCAGTCCATGTGTCCAAATCTAGCAATAAAGGTAAATATTAATATCAGCGCTAAAGCAAAAAAGAAAAAAAAGAAACAAAAAAGGAAAAAAAGAAAAAATTAGTATTCTGGAATGAGGCTGAAAAACTGAAGAAGTTGCCCTTTCATCATAAAATGTGAAGCCTAACTTCCACTTCCACACAGAAAAGTGTAATCCGTGATGTTTATTCTCACATTGAACCAGTACCCGTTTCTTTGGGTTTCTGTGCTTGCATCTGGAAACTGCAATGAGGAGTAGAGAAGCTCCGTGGAGGCGTACTGGGTTGCTGGACTGAACGTGGGAAATGCAAAACGTGATGTCATTTTTGGAACTTCTGAGGTGGGGCGTTACAGTTGTAAATGACAATTATTTGTGCGTAGTTGGAAAGCGATCAAGATCTTCGCTGTGCGATCCAGACATTATTACGACAAAAGACACGTATGAACATGCTGTTTCGTGAATATTTTGGATACTGGGTTAAATTGCAGGACAACACCCTCTGACTCTCTGGGGACAACGAAGATGCTGCTGAGGATAGGAGGCTTTAGAAGCAGCCTGCTGAAAGGCAGACAGATCCAGAAATCGCTGGAGTTGCACAGGCACCACATCTGAAACACTAGTTAAAACTTTTTATGTGTTTCCCGATGGGTCACATGTCAAACATTCCAAAGAGTAGGAGAGTTCACCAAAGACAACTTACCGCACACTGTCTTTCCAAGTAGAAATTAATAGCAAATGGTCAAATAATATGTGGGTCAGGAATCGAATTTTCTCGAGTTAATTTCCCTTTATACTGTGATTATCCCACAAGTGGGAAAGCCATCAGCTCTACCAGTCCTGTCACTGGCTCCCGAGGTCAATTTACACCCATAGAATGGTAAACAGCGCCATCATGCGGCCAAGCACATCGGTCATCTATCATTTATTAAACCTTCTCTTGTGACCGCTGGTGGTCTGTTTGCTATCAAGCTAAAAAAAAAAAAAAAAAAGCCATGGAGAGTGGACAAAAAATAATCCACGTTTTCACGTCATATACGACAAAAGATTCCTGAACTTTGCCACGATGTTATTTTGAGGTAGCCCACTTTGAAATGGAGATAACGCACTTCTGTTTTTTCTTATTTTATTATGTAATAGGACTACATCAATTTAGTTCGTTTATCATAACGACCCGATCAAATTTAATTGTGGTAACTGTGGATGGAGTAGTTTCTCCCCCATGGGAAGGAGGGAGGAAGGGAGAGAGGGAGAGGGAGAGAGAGAGAGAGAGAGAGAGAGAGAGAGGAGGCGTAACCCAGGGTAAGAGATATTGTAAATGTGTTAACGGGGCTTTTGCGCTTGTGCGGTGAGAATTATCGACACAGGGTGGACCAGAAACTGACTCTAGATGTTTATTGATTTAATTCTTTAGAGTTATATTTTGTCCAGTTTTGATGGATTTCAAACTTTGAGACCTGACCCGCTCTCTTCCTACTTGCATTGCTTCAATAAGGCTGTTAATGCGTGTTTCGCAGGTCAGCTTATCTCACTGCGGCCATCTCTTCGGTCCACAGCAAAGGTGGGTCAGTGTTAAATCTGTACATGGAGATCTACAGGATGATCCAGCGGCTGTTTTACTAGAAATATCTGGCCAGGAGACGAACTGATCGGTGTGATGAAGGACCGACTGGCTGAACTGACTGCTGTAAGCGTCATTTCCCCCCCTTGCTTTAGCTGCATAGACCTCAACAGGTAAACAATCAATTAACAATCAGTTTTTACAGAATAACACGCAAGCAGAGGACGATGCTGCAGTCATAGTGGACAGAGATGGCTTCATGGAGAGCTTTTTCAGGAGGGTGGGTATCCCCCAGGATTTGCAGCTGGTTAAATTTTGGGATGATCCGAATCCCCGAGGGGTTGATTGATTTATTGCTTGATTCAGGTGGAAGAAGTCAGAGGACTCATTGATAAGATCTCCTACCAAGTGGAAGAGGTGAGGAAGATGCACAGCATGATCCTGTCTGCACCCATTCCCAATGACGGTAAGCATTGGTCTTTATTAATAAATTAAGATGGAGACATTTGGATTTCAATGCTGACATGTCTGCAGTTTTCAAGGGTTAATTTGTACTTTCAATTGTCTTGAGAACTGTTTGGCAAGAGTTTGATTTTTGAGGCACAGAGTGAAAATGCAACAAACGTCTCACTTCCTTTGTGGCGTTTTCCTCCTCAGTGTAAATAAATGGCAGGCTGACCGGAAAGCTGTGAAGGAAACAACAACATTCAGTACGAAAACGAATGAACCAGTGTAGCATGTATTATAAGGGCTTTGACTTGTTCTGAACAGTTTGGCAGTCAGAGATTTGAACGTGCAGTCATTGGCAAATGTGGCCATTAGCATCAGTGTGTTAGCTGAGGCTCGAGAACCCTTCAAGGCTCTCCAGTTTACCATGCCATTGAATCATCAGTGACTGTTGTAACATATTCCAGTGTTTTAAGATCCATGACGTGGTCACCAGGGAAGGAAACAAAAGGCTTGTGCTATGTGATCTCTGCAATATTGCCACAGGGTAGTTGCCCAGCTACAAGATGAAATAAGAGTAAATCCAATATTTACAGGAGGGAGAGTCACAGTGAGTGGCTGGATGACATTATGTTTTTTTCTTATCAATAAACCCAGTATGACATGTTTCCTATTTGTGTAATCGTTTGAAGGAACAAAGGATCAACTTGATGCACTGACCAACAAAATCAAAGGGAATGCCAATGTGGTTCGAACAAAATTAAAATGTGAGTCGAACCATTACATGATGGCCATTAGATATTTATTAACTACACCATACAAAAGCTGATCTTTTCTGCTATTGTGTAATTTCTGTACCATATCTCTGTCCCTCTTAAGCTATGGAGCAAAGTATGCCCAAAGATGATGTAGCTAACAGATCCTCGGTTGACTTCAGGATCCAGAAAACACAGGTATTTCTTATCTTCACCATTTATTAGTACATAAATATCCCAAGGGCAATGGGGATTATGTTTTTGTGTTGATGTGTTGTGTGTATGTCCAACTTTACAGAAATAAAAAATGTAAAAATATTACCTGCCATGTATTTGTAGACTGAAATGGTACTTTATTGTTTGTTTTGAACCTATCATGACAGTAGTGTACAAATCACCTTTAATTCCAAAAATGGCAATGATGGTTCAGACTTGGGTTTTAAGTATTAAGTAATACAAATCTGCAGTCAGACATAGCCACATTCCAACACGTTGTCCTTGTGTTTTCAATTGTCCTCAGCACACAGTGCTTGCCAGGAAGTTTGTGGAGGTCATGACCCAGTACAATGAGACGCAAGTATCCTTTCGGGAAAGAAGCAAAGGAAGGATCCAGAGACAGCTGGAGATAAGTAAGTGAAAAATAACGAACCTCCTGGCAAGAAATTATGGACTATATTTAGGCAATAGACTTTGAAGCATTTAAATGAACATTAATGATGTAAATTGGTCACACTGACATGAAATTCTCCTTAAAATGATTTATCTACAGTTTAAATTCGGTTGCATGTACAAGATTTGTGAGTGCCAGACTAAATGTGGGGATAAAAGAGTGACAAATAAAAACCTGAGGTGTTGCTAGGACAGGATCCAGGAAACAGACCACTCCAGTTTCCTCCCTGCTTCTCTGGACACCGACCTCTGTTGATAAACAGACGCCAGCAGCAGCACACTTTTTTTTCTTTTTCTCACAGGTTTCTTGAAGAAGTCTGAGTTTTTCTCTTGAACACATACATAAGTAACAACCAATCACAGAATAATAGAGCACCAGCCACTTATATGAAGATACATAGTCGGTCCTGACAAGCCAGAATAATAAAAAATGAATCAGAAATACATTAACACGATAAAATAGCAGCAGTGTCTGCAGCTGCATGATCAACATTTAGTCAGTGTGCAAATTACTACTAATATTTTACATTATAAATAATTATACACACACTGGATTATTAGGTTTAACTTGTGTTCAGTATGCTTACCTTTGCAACCAGACAACTTGATGACCAAACTAGAGTAGTTTGGTCATCTCTGCTCAAAATTACAGTGGCAAGCAAGCGCAAAGACAGCCTGTATCAGGTGCATTGTATTATGTATGTATGAGTAACATGAGACAATAGTGAAAGGGAAAAAAATAGGACAGTCCCCCTCAGTCCCTGAGGTCGGCATTAATGAGAGGCTCTAGTTCTCCACACTGAATGCGGAAGGGCCTGATACTGGAGACACCTCGCTGTGTTTGTGTTGCCCGGGGAACAGGCAGAGGGCTCAGCGGCCTGTGTAACAGCAGTTCACCTGTCTTTGACATGGCGAAATGAACTTGAAGTCTGTGTTGTCACACGCTTACTCCATTCATTAACATCTTTCGGGGGGGTAGGCTACCTTTTTGCACTGGATGTCTATTGATCAGCAAGTGCTTGTACTGTGTTTTACTGCGTTTGGCTCTGGCTCTCCAAGGAGTAGTCACAGCAAAAGGTGTGTGAAATTGAGTAAGCACCTGCACAGAGATCTGTCTCTCCTGGGAGGGTGTTGTACAACAGGAGGCATGGCTTCAGGAAAAGAAAGCTTTCTGTTTATAGAGCTGCCGTTTCTTTACGAGGGTTGCTGGGTCCCTTTGTTCCTCAGACACTTCTAATCTTAGTCACAAGTACAACACTTCACATCCATGAACTGTACACCATGGCATGAGCTGACTATATTTAAACAATTTTGCATTTTAACAACAGTTGACTGCTGATCACTGAGAATCAACAGAATCATTTGATTCTTAAAAACATGTTAAAATTCTCACGATGACACCCAACTTCTCACATTAACCCTGCCAAACATATTATCAGTTGTTTCACAACTGGGGGGGGTGTCCAGACCTGTGATTGCAGCAGTGTCCCCTGGGTGAAGAACAGAGACATTATTTTTCTGTCAGCTCAATCAGGAGACCTACAACCAGACTTCTGCTCCTCACAGCAGCTTCACAACACTGCAAGACAAATGTATTGCCCTGGGATTAAACACACAACAGTATGCTGTATATTGCACCAGGGGTAAGCACGGACATCTGTTGTTTACATTTGAGACACTGCAACACTCACTACACTGGGAGGTTTGTGTATTATGTGTCCAACTCATGTTTTTTATTGTTTTTTTAAGTGTGCTACAAGAATGATGAAGTCATTTGCCTAATTACAACCGGGTGCGTCAGATAAGCAATCTTGCCAGACACTGAATCAAAGGGGGATCAAAGAGGGAATAATACAAGGGAATAAGAAGGACTGATGTCATATTAAAAAAATCTCCAGACTAAATTTTCTTCAAAGGAGCTTTTTTGTGTAAATTCTTTACTCAAGCCCAGGAAATTATACTCTGTTGCAGTGCACTTGCACTTTGCACAGAGATGGCCATGCCTTGATTGTGCATCAATGTGGGTTGATGCACAATCAGCAGCATCCTTTGATCTGGGATTCAAATGTACACGTAAGGTCATTATGAACAAGATTATAAAACAGTCCTCATACACACCATGATTGAGCATTTAAATCTCATTTTCGTCTCAGGGTATAAATGCACTGAATGTTTCAGAGGTCTGCATCTACAGTTGTATACCAAAACACAATACTGCACAATCAAATTTAGTGACAAGCATGTGGCTATGTGATTATATGTATATGTGTCTCCCACTGCATCTTACAATTAAACTGCATTCGTAATCAACTCCAGTGTAAAAAAAACAAAAACACTTAAGACTTACAGTCATTTTGCTTCATCACTGACAAGAGGATTGTAGCACAAGCACAAGCGCATGTATAACCTTGCATTGCAACTGTTAACAGAAAGTAGTGTACCTGCACTGACACATTTTTCATTCCATTTTGGGAATTTTTGAGGACACAACTGTATATGAAACAGAAATATCAAACATGCATAATTGGGACACTCAGTCCGTTAAAAAATGGGGGAGTTTAAATACAGAGTATTAACATAAATAGGGAGCGATTTTGGATACAGCCGAGGAAATTTCACAGAAGACATGTTGACGCACCATAAGAATAAAATTAATGATGGATGCATTCCATATAGCTGCTTCAGTTCTCCTTGTTCAGTCCTGACCCACTGTCACATTGTTATGGTTGACTGAGTAACAAAGCCATTGGGAGTATTATGAGTAACACCTACGCTTTTCCTACTATGATAATCAATCAATCAAATAATCAAAATGCTGTCAAAAGGCCCATTCATTTTAAACAGCATGGCTCATTTTTATTATGTAATTTTCCCCATTTTCATCTTTAACATTAAATTAATTAAATATAACATTCTAAATACTAGGATTTGGCTATGGGCAAACAACTTAAAAAAGTAACATTTGAACAGGAAACAAAATAGCAATGATTCAAATAATCACTTCTTTTAAACATTTCTTTAGCTGGAAGACTGACCACCAATGAAGAGCTGGAGGACATGTTAGAAAGTGGAAATCCATCAATCTTCACATCTGATGTAAGTTTTTCCATGCCCTCCTGTGCAGCATATTGTCATTGTGGGGTTAAAAGCTATTACTGCCATCTGGTGGCGGTGAAGGAGTAAATCATCTTGGTTTGGTCATGTGCTGCTTTGTTTTTGGATAAATTATTTTTTACCTTGCCTGTCAATCTTTCTCCCTCAGATCATTTCTGACTCCCAGATCACTCGTCAGGCCGTAGATGAGATAGAGTCACGACACCAGGACATCATGCGTCTGGAGCTGAGCATCAGAGAACTCCATGCCATGTTCATGGACATGGCGATGCTGGTAGAGACACAGGTAACAGATAACTCATTAGAAAGTATATAGGTAAACTATCAGTTACAAATGGGTCATATTTAGTCTAATCATCTAACAGTGTCCACTTTGTGATACTTTGACAACTCTTGCAAGTTCACCAGTGTACTGTACCCACTACGTTTCTTTACCAGCACTACCGGTACTAAGAGAAAACCCAACACATTTGGTAGACGCAATGTATAAAAGTGTTATGATTCTCTCATTTACAGGGGGAAATGGTTAACAACATTGAGAACAATGTCTCCAATGCAGCTGAATATATTTTCCGTGCAAAGGAAGAGACCAAAAAAGCAGTGCGATACCAGAAAAAATCCCGGAGGGTATGTGCTCCTTTTTGATCATGTGTTGTTAAATTGTTACGAAAACATTTGTAAATGTCAGTTACACTAGATATTCAAGTTCAAGTGACAAACTTAACTCATCTGTGACCACTTAGTAAACCACTTTTTTTAAAATCATACCCTAGTTTGAGTTGAAGTTCAAATAACAACCTCTTCTTCACTTGGCAGAAATACATTATCCTTGCCTTTGCTCTGTTGATCCTGCTTGCTGTCATTGCACTAATTGTTGGCCTGTCTGTTGGACTAACCAAACCTCCTGTATGAAACCTGTGAGTACTGCGCAAGGTAGCGACACTTCCACACACATAGCCTCCATTCCTCAAACCAAACATTCATCCATCCATCCATCCATTCAGGCATCTGTATGTCCATGAATCAATTCATGCATTTAGCTGTTGACGTTTTGGAGGATTTGTATTGCAGCACTACACAAGCAACCCTTCTGACTCCTCTCTTTTCTACTCTCTTTTTGACAGAAACATCTTTGCTTTGCCATGGTTGGGGTGGCAGGTTTCCTCCTTTTACTCATCATACTAGTAGGAGTGTTTGAGTGATGGATTTCACGGTTCCCAACCATGCAGCAGTCAGCTGCTCCTGTTGTGATGAGGCAGGGAATGGCTTCATAATAAGACTGTCATATACTATTCAACAGCATTACAGAGATGATCTCTTGATCAGAGTGAAGTAAGTATGTGTGTGACCCAGTTTGCGCCAGTAACATCAGACCTCATGACACACTGTTCTAGAACACTTCTGTACAGCTAGAATAAAGCATCTTGTCTGCACATATCTCTCTGCCTTAGCTGTGATATAATGAACACTGACCACTGACATCAGATTCTTACAATGGTGTACTTTGTGTATTGCTGCCAATTTTCATGTTATGTATGACTTTCAGACATTTCTTGGTCTGATGACCTTAAAGGAATAGTTTGACATTTGGAGAAATACGCTTACTCACCTCACTTATGTCTGTATAGACAGAAGTCAAATACTTTTGCTTAACGTAAAGACCGGCAACAGAAAAACAGCTAACTTGCTCCCACCAAACATAAAAACATGTGATACATTATGATTTCATGGGGGATTATGTGCCAGATTATTTCTTGGCCAGGTGCAGTGAATTCTTGTTAGGTTTGCTGATAGGCCAGGCAGCTAGTGGAGACACTGGACCATTTTACCATCTTTGGACAGCACCGGACTAACTCCTTACCCTTGTCTCCTGTCTTCTTCAATTACTTTTAGCAAGAAAATGAATATGCTTTTCTCCAAAAATGTCCAGCTATTGCTTATATTAACTATATTATAATGCTTATGCTCTCTTGTCCTTTTGTCTTAACTGTAATTCATGTGAACTGAATGTAAAACTACCACAGCTCAGGAATATATATATTCCCTGTAAGCATTTCTAGTTAATTGTGTTACTATCAGAAGAAATATTTTCAAATCAAAGGAATGTAATTCATTTCATAACTTTTACAAAAGTGCCTTCTTGACATTTAATATGAAACCTTAACTTATTGACTATCTAACAAACAGGCAATGATGACTGAAATATCAGTTGTGAAAAAACCCTGTGTAACATCGGACTCTTGGAGGTTATTAGTTTCAGTTTTGATACATTTTGTCTTTTTATGTTTTTAAGTTATATCTTGCATTTTATATCGAATAATTAAGTCATGTCCTTAAAAATAAATGAGAAAAAGCCTTTGCAGAAAATGTGTTTGTTTGTTTCCCTACATATTGCCATATTGATGGCGATAAAGTCAAACTAATTAGTGTAAACTAGAGGATCACTGCAGATATTTTAAATCGAAAACACCTTCAAATTTGTCGGACAGAATTAAGGTGATTTTCCCTGTTAATTTAACACTCTATACATTTGGTAGTGCAGTGTGCTTAGAGGAAAGCAGAAAGAAACGGAGGGTGCTGTTTACTTCAGGACTAATGAGCACTTTGCACATAGCACTTGACTTCCGTGTAATCAGCCAAACACGATTAGTGAAGAAAGTGGAAGTTGGTCCCCAGAGGGCATGCTCTTTCCTCTATGAATCAGATCAAAGGAAATGTCAGAGGTGCACCGAAATACCAGTGGATATCCTTAAAATCTGTACATGAGGGTGTTTTCAGGTCACTGACCAAGACATCCTCGATGTCAAGTCAAGTGATAAAATGAACTGCGATTAAATTTGGACACGGCACATGATTGGATGTGTGATAGCATGTGGCAATCTGTAGATGCTGAAGTTTTGGTAAATGAGAACATGTGCAGAAACAATATTTTGAGAGCTATGGATGTGCATTCTAATTCCTGTATTTTTGTTTGGACTAATATATAGGCATTTATCCTGTTCACTATGCTCCATATTGTTTTTCTGTGAGAATAATGTAACTGTGACAGTCAGCAGTCAAAACTGATCAAAATTTAGACAATTTTACTACAGTTTATGGAGCAGTTGGCCTTGCGATAAGAATACACAAAGAGATACTTTCAGTTTGTTAAATATGCTCTTTGAAACACAGTTCTGTTACAGTAGGCTACAAGCGACCACCACATTCATGTATACTGTAGTTATTAACTTTTACATAGGTCAGTATTATGAAAGGAACATTACATGCTCCTATTCAAACTTATACCTAAGTTCACCCAGACATCACCGAAATAGTCAGTTTAAAGGTGTTTTGCAGAGTCATGTTTACATTCAATATCACCAACACACGTTGTGTAGGCTCCATCCTTGAGGTCTAACAAACCTGGTGAATGCTTTTTTCTATTCCCAAAACATTTGCAAAGCCAACCCATTGAACACTATTTAGTCCTTGAAAATGCTTCACCCGGAAATCAGTGTGAATATCCAGTCCATGGGGTCAGTGTGAAGCCACTTGGACTGTTTGTTGCATCATCGTAGTGCGTGCGCATGTGCATGAGACATACAAAACAGGGACCTACTAATAAAGAGCCCAGAAAATCCACAGGGAACCTTTTCCTCAGTGGTCTGCTGATCTGCTGGCATAACCTTGCCCCTCACGACTTTGTTCATAGCAGGATAATGGATAAAACTACAGTACGAAACTCATTTTAAAACAAAGTATCCATGGCCAAAGCAGAGATTGCGTTGCGAACTGTATCTCTCATGGGCTGGCAAAGTTTCAGCTAGCAAAAGTCATCCTGTCTGAGCCACTAATCTCAAACTACTGGATGTTTGGCAAGTGGAATCATTCACTGTACCAACCCTGTCACAGTCTCGCTGAATCCCAAATTAGAGCCTGTGTGTACAGTTCGGTGAACCACTCTTGCATGCACAAATATAACCCTCTAGGCCTTCGTATACTAAGAACTACCTGAAACTCTTGCATAATACGAAGAACTGTTGGGGATGACTAAACAAACACTGCACCAATGAGAATAACTGTGGACCATCTTCTGAGAATTATGAACCATCTGCAATGCAAGAGGCATCACATTACTTTGGCTGTGTGGAAATGACTCATTGAATTTGAAGGCTGAAGATTTTTGTGTTACTGTGTGTATTGCACAAGATATGGCTCTTCTCTTAAAATGATAAATGTGAATTTGCAGTACAAAAGAGGATTTGGTCTAACTTGACCTGGAATAGACAAGGGAGGAAACTTGAACAGCAAATGGTCTCTTCTGCAGGAGTTTCAGAGCACGCTGTCTCAGATGAACCAGTAGAAACTATAACTGATGACCAGACCACTGTATATTTTAATTGCATCTTCCTTTATGCTGGAGCTGGGCTTATCCTGCATCCCAGGTGGGTGGTAGTAAAATATTAAACAAATATACTGGAGGGTTAATAGTCTGTAGTTGAATTACAGCCCACAGCTACCGTTAATCACAATTACAAACTCAAACTGTAAACCCCTGTTGAATTATGTGCACAAAGGCATTGTTTTCTTAACCTTTAAATGCTGTGGTTTTTAACCAGCCATGCATTTGAAAAAAATTATAGCGCAAAATAAAATCCACATTTTCATGATTTCTACAATGGCATTATTTACTCTTCCTTATGCACGTGATCCTTTTTTTTAAATTTCATGAACAAACATGAGCAAAATACAGTGCCTTCCGGAGAAATACATGTACCCTTTAAAGATACAGTAAATTTCTTGCATGCAGCTCTTGCCTGTTTTTTAAAACCTCCATCATGGAATTTAAGATTGTTTTATAGTTTTATGTATTTCCTGTAGTGGCTGTGCATGATTTTTCTCTGTGTGTACTGACAGTAATCCACATCCATTATTATGTAACTCTGCTGAATACAGATATTTATAATCTGAACATGCTGGAGTTATGACATCCCCTGCAGCTGCTGACCATGCCATGTGTTTGGGGAAGCATGCAAAGTGCTCTGTCATGGTAGGCTACGGCTTGTAACAAATAAAAGAAAGGTATCACTGAGACGTAATGTGATTGATATATGGCTGAACTTTATGTGTTTTTATATGCGAGGGGACAATGGGTTGTCAGCCCGACATGGTGGAGAAGATCCTGAAACAGTCTCAGAGGGAAGTAGCGTGGAGCCAGAGACACCGGTTAACCACATCAAAGAAGAGCAGCCGGATGAGTGGCACAAATAAGGTGAGCCTGGTGCGTTGTTTTCCCGAGCGTGTTGGTTGTAAAACTATTGGTGAATAAGCATTGATTGAGCTGTGTCTGGACACTGGGAGAATCAACACTACTCGATGCCTGCAGTCATAATCTGACCTCACCTTGCACTCCTCAGCCCAGGCTCCTTACTGTCATCACTTATAAATAGAGCCATGTGTGGCACTCAGAGGTTGTTTTTTCATCTCTTATGCAGGTGATTTAGCAACCAAACAAACAATATATTATAAAGCTGTATGCTCTGCAAATGATATTGAAACTGTTATTTGCCAATGATATTTTGCTAAAAAAAATAAAATAAATTAACAAGCCATTATGCTAAACATAATACACTGCAAGGACCAAAAAGAGACTGAAAAGCTAGAAAGGTGGAGAAACGCATGACATTTTTCTAAACATTAATATAATATGTATGTATGTATATGTATGTATGCAACATTAATGTTTGTGGCATTGAACTACTCGTGGTGCAATACTGTGCAATCGAGTGTAATCAAGAACACAGCTAAGTTAATTGCTGTTCAAGCAAAATGAAATGCAGTTATTTTCCAGATGTGCAAAATAAAGCTGCGGTGGCAAATAGCCTAACGAGTTTACGTCAGTGTCCATGTGCAGATTAACAGCCAGTCTGTCATTATAGGGCGGTGTGTATTTTTGTGCTTTGACTTTGTGGTTATATGAGAACCTGCTTGGGGATGTGGGAAAGGGTGGTGGAATTGAGGCGGGTTCTTTGAGAGCACAGTAGTGCAGTGGAAACTGTTGTCGTGGTGACTGTTATGGCCAGAGATGCACTGGAACCATCTTCCAGGTTGCAGATATAAAGTGGCGTTGTTCCTGATTTTCCTCATTCTGGGTCGGAGCAAGTGTTTGATTATCTCAATTTTCTATCCTTTCCTTTTCCATTATTATCCTTGTTATTCTCATTGCTACAGGATGCTAAGTAGAATGTCCAATTTAACTAGACATATGTTAAAGGAGGATGTAGCTGACGTAGGAAGAGTGTCCCCTGGTGGTGATTAAATTCCATGATGTTTATTGTAGCATTTTCCAAGCACAATTTTTTTGCAAAGAGAATCACAGGTATTTCACACATCCACAATGCATGTAGAAAAATGTCTGTTTATCATTCAGCTAGGGCTGTGTGATATAGTATCCCACATCCCAGGATAGGTCATTTCATATCCAAAAAATGACACGCATCATGACTGAATATTCTCATTTGCCTAGGTCATGGTTATCTCAAGGAAAATTTAATCGAAATCAACTGGACTTACTTTGTGGGTCTTTGAGGACATTTCGCCTCTCATCCAAGAGGCTTCATCAGTTCGTGCTGACTAGGGTGAGATGACCCTAGCATGAGAGGCAAAACATCTTCAAAGACCTACAAAGTAAGTCCAGTTGATTTTGATAAAAATTTCCTTGAGATGACACACATCATGATATTTAAGTACCGTACTTTTTAAAAATACAAGCTCCTTCTTTTACCTTGGCTGCTCAGGCTTTCCTGTTCAGAGCAACCCTGTGTCACATTCACTCTCCTCTAAGGTGGCGATGCTTCGTGTTCTTGAAAATGGTTTAAAAAATTTTGCTGTAAAGTGTGTGATTTGTGAAAAAAATAAAGTGATCGGAAAATATTTATTGATAGATTTTTCTGATTCCCCGATTTTTCTCGTCACACAATACAGCATGTGTTGTCCCATTGCACAGCCCTGATTTCAGTGGACTCACCTTGTTCATGAATGCTGTGCCCTCAGACAGGACTCAGTGGAGGCTGGTGTGGACAGCATCAGAGTGGTTCACTCTGTATGCAATCAGCAGGAGGCAGGATGGGATCTGCAGTGCAAGGAAATTCATTAAGTCAGTTCATCTGGTCTGTAGCCACAAAGATTAGCATTTGTGCCTTGCTTTGGGGAAGAAGATAGATGTGATGAACGAAGCAGAAAGCTCTATATTGATGTAAAATGCATATGATTATATCACTGAGAATATATGTTATCTGAGATTATGCTGATCAGACTATTGTGAATTTAGGCCTCTATCTATCTGGTCATAATATTATTAAAAACTTTTTTGCCTTATGACAACCTGTGTAAATATTGTCTGACTGCATCATTATTTATCCCCAAAACATCAGTGTTGCTTTTCTTTATTCCTTTTTCATCGCTTCCAATCAGTGTGTAAGATGCCCTAGCACTTGATGTCGTTGCACTTCACACGGTTTTTTGTTGATCTGGAGAACCCTTCACAAAAGGGAATGTCAAAACAGCTGTTCACACCTCCAAACGTGTCTCAGTCAGCTGAGTTAAGGCAGGCCTGGAGCTCCCGTTCTGCCTTCTGACATCCGTTGACAGCTGTCTGAACAGGTTTGGCTCCCTTTACTTTCTAAGGTAGGCACATGTCCTAACACAAGACCAACAGCAGCACCAGCTAGTAGCTGCATTATATGTCCGCCCCGGGAAAGAAAAATGCAGAAAATACCTTAATCCCACATAGGCCAGACATAATTTGCATCTTAATGTTAAGAGTTAATGATTTCATTAAAATGCTCCATCAGTCTTTCGTCTTCTCATTTGATCTGAACTTTAAAAGCTAATAATTACAGTAATTGACCTTTGCAGTTTTGATTTGTCATAGGAAGAAAAATATAATAAAGCTAGGAATAAAGGACTACATTATTCTCCTTCCTGTTCAATGGATAAGACACAATCATTAAATTAGATGTTTGATGGTCATTTATTATACGTGTTCAAATATAACAGAATAAAAACAGATTCATGAACATAGTTTCTGTCAGTGTAAGTGTAACACTTACTTCCTTTAGTTAACTTACTAATCACCCTGGAGGAGATCTAATCAACAGTGCATTTGCACATCAGGTGCGCTTTCTTCTCATTATCAGAACTCAGCACCTCCCCTTTAGTGTTTACACTGCAGGTAGAGGACATGGGCGGGAACATTTGACATCAGTCATGTGTGCTATTGCGGTGCCCTGAGTATGTGCAACATAAGCTCTCAATTGGGATTGCAGAGAGGGTCCCGCTGGAGGGGGAGGGATGGCTCTATACAGAGGTAAGGAGCTACTGTGGTTGCTAGGCATCAACGGTGAGGAAAGCATATCTGTTTTGGGCCCTGCTCCTCCTCTTCTCCCAAACAGAGTGCAGTTCCACTGCGAGCCACAGAGGGCAGCCATGCTGCACATGCTCTGCTGCTCCCCTCCATCTCCCTATAGTGAAAATAACCCAGGATGGCCCAAATAATCCCCTTTAATACCCTTCTGCACTTGATTTCCTGATCTGTGATTGGGTGGTAATGGTGTTGCCGCTATTTGTGATAGCTGATTGGTCTGGCCCATCATTCAGTGACTGAGGGTTAGTCAAGCCAAGCCTCTGGGGGAGCCTGTGTGGCATAATGACCCGTGACAAGGCGCGGCACAGTCCCTGTATCAGCTTGCAAAAATAGCTGTGAAGTACTGCATCAAAACTGGGAGCAAAGACCAAGGGGGATGCCAGAGAACCTCACATGACCTTGCCAGCTTCAATCATGGCTGCTGATCATTGGTGGTTAGGTTGGTAGGAAAAATTATGGAGCACGTTGCTGGAAGGGCTTATTGATGGGATTGCCCGTGACTGCTGAGAATAAGAGAGAGAATGACCAGTTCTGATTAAGGAAGATGAAAGATATCCTGGAGAGGGAGCACTGCTCACCACCGCTGCGCATTGCACTGCCACTGCACCCCTGCGTATCTGTGTCTGTGTGACTAACCATGTGTGTGTGTGAGAAAGTGAGAGAGAGAGAGAGAGAGAGAGAGAGAGGAGAGAAAGGGGGCGTGCTGATGTGTGTGCTCTGCTGCACAGCCACGGTAGTGTGAGCTGAATGATGCTCGCTGGCTGTCTCTCTCTCTCTCTCTCTCTCTCCCTCTCTCCCTCTCCTCTCTCTCTCCTTGCGCTGCCTGGCTGTGCCTGTTTCTGCCGAGCACTGATGAACCATTTTAGGCTACAGAGCTGCCATAGTCATCGTCCCAGTCCTGCTGCTGGCTTCTTTTCTGTGCTGCCAACACTGTAGGAAACACCTGCCACTGCATTGGTCCTTTAACTGCTGCTGCTAAGGTACTGTACCGTCTACTGTCTGCTGTCAAGCTGTGTGTGTTTTTCTGAGCCAAGGATTGTTGTGCTGGCTCTGCTGCAGGATGCCTGTGCTGGTGCTGCTGCTGCTGAAGGGATAAGGATGATCATAACATGTCTCAGGGTCTTCAACTCTTAGAAGCTAAGATAATTGAAATCTACTACCCTGCCTATTACACACTCATAGCCCTCGACCCTTCCATGCATTTCTTAAGAGATGGATCAGTCTGTTCTGCACATGAGCACGGGTTTGACACCACTGTGAGGAGCCAGAGGACACTGCACATCATTTGCATGCAGTGAGGATTCCTTGCCATATTTTTGAAATTGTTTCAGTGTCTTGTCCAAACTGAAAACAAGCAGCAGGACGCTAAAAGAGGACTTCAGTCAGCAAAGCAGGAGCAGTGTGTTTAATGCCTGTGGGTGATATATGATTTTGGGGGTTGACGTTGATATCAGTTGTCACTGCCGTGCCTGTCAGGAGGCGCTTTCTGTAGAGTCTACATGAGATGTGTTACTTTTGAGTGCAGAAAAACATTGCGGTTTCGAAAGTTATGTTAATGAATGGGGGATATGAATGCCAATTGAAAAAGAACAGTCATCTCATATTGATCAGTTTGCTTGCATGGAATTTACACGACTATCCACCAGTGGTGTATACCAGAAAATTATAAATACCAGGCATTTAAGACAGCGTATGGTTGGTGTGTTTTTTTACATTCCGTAAAGGTGTCCTTGAATGTATGTGCATAAATTATGAATTACTGTGTGTTGCAGGGGGCGTTAGTAGATGTGTAAAGGAGATATGCCTTACTGTATGTTGTGGCATTCGCCTTAGAGCTCAGTTTGCAATGAGACAAGCTCCTATAGGTGGCAGTCCTGAAAGCAGAGGGCAGTGGTGGGAACAGACAGTGTCGACTCAACTGAGATTCTCACTGTGAGAAAACATGCTGTCTGTGTGTGTATCCGTGTGCATGTGTGCACAGGTATGGGTGTCTCTGCTGCCTCCCAAGGTCACTCATTTGAAGAGCTTCCGTAATTAGGGCTGTCAGTCTCGACCCACACCTTAGATATGAGAGAGTACTCTGACGACAAACTCCCATTCATACTGTCGCTCCTCCTGTCCACCTTGACAAACGGGCACGGCCATTCATCATTTCACTGGTTATCCCTGAACTGCCAAGCTAGTGACTTTTATCTTCACTATGCACAGGAGACGAGTAGTTATATTCCAAATTTGTTTGCTTTGCAATGAAGTGATTGCGAGATAGAGGGTGGGAGGATGCTGTTGGTGGTGATGGTTGTGGAGCGGTTCATGGAGGGAGGAAGTTCTGTTGAGCATTTTTTAAATCTGGCCCGAGGTCAAATAATATTTGCATAAAATGGCATTTATTTCCTCCTCTGGTAGAACCAAAAGGGTGGGGATTACCGCATTGAGATTTCAGACATTTTGTGTCTGTCACAGAAACCTACACTGAATTTAAATTTGGAAAGTGGCTGCTCACTGATTTTATACTATATTAAAGCTGTCTGGCTTTTTTTCATATGGTGTATGAAGATGACCAAAGGACACTTAGTTTGGGCTATGATATTTGAGTATTTAAAAAAAATCTGAAACAGTTCTGTCTAGCTATTTCTTGGACTCTGTACACTGACACTGACATACATGCCTATACGGATACAGCTGCAAGGAGCTTGTAAGTACATTATCCTTATGCTGGTCTATCATTTTGGATCTGAAGCTATAAAGCAGGTTAAAATAAATGCAAGTGAGTGTTGAGAAAATAGACCTGAACTGTTTTTAGTAGTGAAGCCAGTCTGTATAGGTCCATATATGAATAACTCTAAGGGCAATGTAGTGCAGTTTGTGTTGTTGCAACCTTGGGTGGTGTATATAGCTAGGATTTGGGCAGCAAAGTTAGAATTAAATTAAATTTTTTTTTTACAATACCATACCCCTTCTGTATGTGACTAGGTTGCTCAGTTGAAAACCAACAGTAATATACCAGTATCTCCTGCATATATGTACATTGCATGTTGGATAAGCTGGACAACATTGTTTGTATGAAGCATTGTCTCCAGGGCTGGTGTGACCAAAAGGAGTGCTGAGGCGATTAACATGGCTGCTCAGCGGAGGATGTAGCAGTGTGAGCGGTGCATGGCTCAGCACGGTCCTGAGTGACGGAAGCTGGGCTGTAGTAACAGCTGGAACATTGCTGCTGCTGGCGCCTGGATGTGGCCTGGATAAGGCACGTGACCCCGCCACAGTGTGAGGCTTTAGTGATATGAACAGCAGGGTCCACGGCCGCTGTTACATAACACCATCTTCACTGGGAAATCTCCGTAAGGATAGCTCCGGGAGTCTCAGTGACAGCGGAGTGAAAGTGCATTATCATTGTCAGCAGCTGCATCACTTGCTCTGATTGTTGGGCTCGTCCCGTGCGTGACAACGCAAGCATGTGTCCCTCTGAGGTAACGTCATGTGAGGGCGGAGTAATAGGGCGGAGTAATGTGGATGTTTTTGTGCTAAATAAGCCTGAAGATTACATCTGCTTTACATATGTTCATTGTATTTGCATACATGTTCCTGTCTGCATATGTGCATATACATGCATCTGTTTTTGGACCATTTTGCTTTTAGTGATACAAACATGGACATGTTTACATACACATGTTTGTGTTATACCCCCCCCCCACACACACACACACACACGAACACGCTTCCCCCAGCTCAAATGTAATGTAAGTAGATATGTTGTGCCAGCTGTCATCATATCGGCAGTTTGACTGACTGCTGCAGTCGGGCTCAGAGGTTTGGGGGCGGACTGGATGCTGACTTCGCTGGAGGTCAGAGGAGAGCAGCCACTAATCACCTCGGGGATCTGACTGCATTCATAATTGATCGTTCCTGGAGTTGATCAGGGCTGTCCACTCAGTCAGATAGACAACACTGATCTGGTGTAAACAGCATGAGATTAGATGAGCCCCCAGAATTTAGCTATAACGGTTCACTGACAGGACAATGCCATGTTGTTAGTCCATTTTTTTCACTTTGGGATCATGGTTTTACAAACATGACACAATACTCATTTGTTATTGTGACATTTTCACCGGTAATATTAATGTTCAAACATTATCAATACAAAATGCAATTTAGTGCTGGAGAACAACTCCAAGACAAGACCTTTCTTGCAAACCAACAGGATAGTAATCACCAGCCAAGATTCAAAGCAGTGGGGAGCATAATTTTTAGCATTTGTGGCTCACTCTGGACTGTCATCACCTCTAATTAAGTTTTTCACCCATGTCAGTAAAATGATGAAAAAGTACTGAACCAATTCGCACCAAACTTGGGGGAGGGATGGGGTATGGGCGAGGGAAGAACCAATCATATTTTGGTGTGGATTTGGTTCAAGATGTGGATCCAGGAATTTTTTTTACTGGTTTCAGTAACACTGTGAATTGGGCCCTTTATGAAGTTTTGGTTAATTTTTCAGGATCTTAATAATACAAAACATAATTATTGAATTTAGATCTATGCCTTTGTACAGTGTGGGGCAGATATCAAACTACTTGTTTTCCCTTTTTGTTTTTCTATTATAAGAGCTAGACGTGTATGATGGTTTGGCCTCGGCAGAGACATGCACTCTGAGTGCCATTCTAGTTAAGTCTGTGTTTGTGGGCAGCTCAGCGAGGTGGAGGGCTGTTTAGATCCGTTCTGAAAGGTGGACGATCACAGACTGAGGGCGGGGGTTGGGGATGATTATGCGGATCTTGCCAGAATCCACAGGCAGCGATGATTATTTGTCAGGATTTGCTTTGTAATAAAAAAGCTTATCTCCACAGGTTCAAATCATGGCCTCGATCTCTGTCTCTTCCTTCTACTTGCAGGTTTTGCGTACTGTGTTATATTTTCTTAAAAGCTACATTTTGTTTAGCATTATGTTGCATTCAACACAAACTTGCTAAATTACATTTTTCCAAATACTTGATACAGACTTATTTGAACCCTGGTTCATTTGATTTATTTAGATTACAGGTGTCAGATGCATTAGAGTGCAAGTTTCTCTGATTTCTGAGGTAGTTGGTGAACACATGTCCAATGATCATTTCTTTCAAACAGACACTATCTACTCTGTGTGTTTTCCACCATGTTGGAGGTTAATTGCACACTCTTTGATAACATACTATTGGCAGGGAGTACTACAGACAATTTGCGATGGTCAGTTCGAGGGGCCCTTGTTGTTCCTACACCACTTTTAATGTTGAGGGATGATTAATGGAACGCTAATGTGCTCCAGGGTTAAAGCTTTGTGTTCACGTGGGGATGAAATTGATTCTAATGTCCCAGTTAAGTAGAATTTCATAGTGAGAAAGAAACAACTGGGCTGTGCATTGACTGCTGCAGCACAATGATTCCCTCTTTTTGTATCCCTGCTGGAGAAAACTTTGGCCAAACACATTAAGTTTTTAGGTGGTTTGTTCACTGCTCATCTCATTCTCGTGAACACAGTACCTCAGGAACACACGGAGGGAATTTCATTACACCCGGCAGAAAATGTCCACTTAGATGAACTGATTACAACTTCATGGTCAAAGGTCAAGGTCACAACTTTTTTGCCATAACTCGAGACTTCATGTGCTAAGAAAATGCATGACAAAATTTCACACGAATGATGGAAGTGATGATATTATCCGACAGGTCCTAAAGATCACTTTAAATTTGACATTGGAATGTTCTGCAAATGCACTAAATGTATTCAAATTCTTCACTGCATAGATTACATGAGTCTAGACAGACATGGAGGAAAACTGCAACTTGGCTGGTTAGTGGAGGCATACGACTGCAAGGCAGTAATTCTTTTTTCACAGTGATTCATCTTTGTTAACTGTCTGATAGGATACACTACATTGTTCTGTTATAGGTCTCTGTGGGGTTGGTAAGCCTGCAGTCCAATCCACTGCCTCCATGCTGGCCCATCAATGAACAGGGACACAGGGTAATTGCATGAAGAAGCTGTAATAAGGTGGATTGAATTAGCTTTGCCCCGACTAAAATGAATTAAAGAGGCCGTCATGACATACAGACTCTGAAACTGACTCATTATACCTGCTCAGCCAAATATATCATAATATGCTGTATTACTGCAGAGATGCTGACAATCTAGGACTACAGCCCAACATGAGTTTATGCAATTGGCTGTATGGTGGAATAAAAACAGACTCTAATTTTGCCTTAATTAGAAATGCCTGCATGAACATTTGTTCTAGTGTGGATGGCAACAGAAACCTTATCCTCAGCCCTGACAATTATCACAAATAATGAGCTAAAATTGTTCTGATATGTCGATCACGCAGATGCTGCTAGTGACTTTGTGAATTTATATTACGTCTAAACAACTCAGGCACAAGTAACAAGTAAGTTATGTGTATGTAGTTGCCTAAACTTTGAGGACGATTTGATTATCAGAGTCACTTTTGCTCAGATTTGAATTTTTCCGCCAAGAACAAGGATTACTGTGCAAGGAGGTCACATTGATGACAGCAGATGTTAGAGAGAAGATTTTCTAAGCACCTATGAAGGTTGAGGTGGATGGGACTACATGGCTTTAGGAGTAGTGCCTTGGAGCAGGGGCACGGGGCAGGACGGAGACCGCCTTTGTCCAGATGTCTGTTTGCGTTAGGGAGGTTATGGCACTGCCTCCTGCCATGAGAAACAAACACTAATTGCCCATTGGCCCCGGGTTGGAGATGTGCAGCTGGGGACATGCAGCTTAAAATAGCACTGCTTGTTCCCATGAGTGGCAGGCGTACAGCACCATAGCATTAGTATTCAGCACTAAAGCATGGCATGGACGAAAAAGGTCATCTTCTGGCCACGGCCACAAATGTCAGGGTGGGGTACAAAGCATCACCAACACAGGGCGGGTGAACTGCAAGCTGCACCTAAGGCCTTGCCCCCACATGGCCCAACCTACTAAACTGACGTCCTCTGTCTGAACACATGCAGGAAAATGTCACATGGAAACAGCCAAGTGAGTGTCATGACATCCTATGTATTGTTTGTAGCCCAGCAGCACCCACGCTTGTTCCATGAAGTCTTTACCTCCATGCAGCGATGGCCCTCCAAGCTTGAGTCGAGTTACAGCTCTCCCTCTATGACACAAAGGCAGCATCTGGTTCCACCTGACTGGGGCCATGAATAATTTAATAGGGGGCATTATTATTTCCAGCCAGCTCCACTAGCTTGGCAATAACAAGCAGTTTAGGTAGTGCTATCAGCGTTGCTGGCTAAGTGGTTGAACATGGAGAGAGGATGTTATTTTACCTCGTTGGCATCTCATACTTGTGTGGGTTTGTAAGTATCTGGTTGAATGAGTGCCTAAGTGTTATTTTTCATTGATACACTAGGTCAACATGTTGCTTGGTTGTTTGCAGATTTTGGAATGTGAGTAAACAGAGCTGAGTGAAACATCTGGGTGACTGGGATAATACAATTAAGTTACCATTACACCAATTAGTCGATGTCTTGTGTCTTGCACAGATTATCAAGCACAACCAATCAGCGCTTTGCGTGATATATAGCTACGCCATTATGAAATCACTGTTTTTGTATTTTTATCATGTGCAAATCAAAAAAGCAACCCCAAACTAAATCTCATAGGAGTGTCTTTATTTTTCACGTAATTAAAAGTAGTGGAATGTTGTGCTCAATGTGTGCTCAAAGCAGCAGGTGGGCAGGAAGTGCAGAAAGACACTTTATTCTTTCCATTGTAAGATTCAGTCTGTGGAGATCAATGAAGGAAGAGCACACTCTGTTTGCACTTCACAAGTGTTGCTGTTTTTTCCCACTCAGACCACCTGCTGGCTCTAAACAGAAAATACTCACCTCCAGTGAGTTTTATTTGGAATCAGTTCACTAAAAAATACACAAACTGTCAATTTTACTGTGATAAGTCACTAATGTGGGAAGGTATTATTGTAATTATATATTGATTTGAATAAAATGTTTTAAATAACTGCAGTTTTTGTGTTCTCACCAACAACAGCTAAGGAATGACATTCTTCCCTACCGCCTCCCGACTGGCCAGCGTTTGGATGACTTTCTTCTTCTAGAGGACAACCGCAGTGCTCTGAGACTTAACCCAGAGACCCTGAGCCACCAAAGGCTACAGCAGAAGTTACTGGTGAGTTCTCTGTGTGAAAGGGAGATAAAGGCTTGTTGATGCTGGACTTGGCATGGACCATTAAGGACAGCTGAAGACTGCTGTGGAGGCTTTTGCTTTCAGCAGTTGTTTGGCTTTCATGTCCTTCTCCCTGCTTTGGAATGTGAACTTGTGAACCATGAATTATTTTTCCTCCAGTTGTTGGTTTAATTTTGAAATGAGCTGTGCTTGCTCTTGCTTGTGTTCATTTAGAATCATCATTGGGATTAATTGGGGTCAAAGTGGCAGTTTTTTTTAGTTTTTCAAGGCCACTGGTCATGGAAGGGAAAACTCATCCCTCTTAAGTTATGCCAGTGTATTCATATCCACATC
Organism: Psettodes erumei; assembly: GCA_016785225.1. NCBI lineage: Eukaryota > Metazoa > Chordata > Actinopteri > Pleuronectiformes > Psettodidae > Psettodes > Psettodes erumei. Next base: position 4,048,119 of record JAFBJZ010000781.1, read on the forward strand.
ATCTGTGTCCACAGAGGAGACCAAGCCCACTAAAAAGGAAAACATTACCTCACCTTAAATAATAGCAACAACTCTTCTCAAAACCGTAAAATAACGACATACAAGAGCGAACACAACACCACCTGGGCAAAGTAAAGAGATACGTAAGGAGTGATGACAACACAGAAACAACAGAGATGATGAATTTTAACAGAGAAGAACACATAACTGCAGAAGACACCATACCCATCAGTCGTCTACTGGTCTCCTTTCTGCAAATATAGTCAAGGCGGATTGGCGGAAGGCAAATAACACCAAAAACGTCACCTGATAAATGTCTATAAAACAAAAAAAAAAAAGCCGTGGAAACCACAAAACTAAAACTACTTGGTATGATGGTAATCAGTTGTAGATATCACGTAATAATGTAAACATGATGCACCAAATTCTCAACATAAGTATGAAATGTTGGCGTGAGAGGTAGACGGACGGAGCTATTTTCAACAGAAAATGTGATATATATATATATATTTTTTTTAAAAAAGGTAAATAAAACTTAACTCATTGAGTTACAACTCACAAATGCAAAACATTATAACCAGACATTTAACTGGTTTAACTGTTATATCAGCATACATCAAAACATGAAACAAGGTTCCAACTTCACTAACTTCACTAGCAGTAACGATAATTTCATCAAATGCAAATTTATTTGGATAAAATGCACCACTAATCTACATTTAATTAGGGTCCTGAAGGTGATTCTGCATTCATATTAACAGTAATTTTGACACTCTATTTTACACAGGATCCCTCAATGAAAATGAAGTTTAATCCCTGTATCGTTTTAGCTATTATTAGTTTAACATGGGGCATATAGTTCAATAAATCTGAGTGTAATCAAATTATCACAACCAATTTGAGGAGGGGGTGGGAAAGTGGCCCCAATCTGATTTTGTGCCCCCAAGTGGTTTAATCTGGCCCTGTTGCTTCAGTTTATTATTTTTCAAAAATATATTAATGCAATGTGAGATACAGATCTCAAACAACACCGGTTTCCTGCTTTCTGTCAACATTGTGTATCTTGGTGCTATTGTACATGTTCAGTATAATTCCACTGGAATGGCCATGTTGTTGAAAATATTGTGGAGGGTAAACAGTGGGTTTCCAGAGGGAAGCTGGCTTCGTCTTCAGGCTTCCTCCCGGCTGTGATCTCACAGTGGAGTCTGCTTGTAATTCCCCTGGCTTCCCCTGACGTCTGTGGTTCAATATGAATGAGCTGCATCGATTAGACCTCAGTTTGTTGCTTGCACAAATTGGGTGAGTTGTGTATGTGTGTGTGTGTGTGTGTGTGTGTGTGTGTGTGTAGGGGGGGGCACTTACCAGACTGTTGTTTTCTCAGAGGGTGATGTTATGGGTGACATGTTTTGGCTGAACCATAAACTGAAGCTTTGTTATTAGCAGCTTCTATGTAAGAACAGTGGATGTGAGTGATATTTCTGACTTGTATGAGGACGTATTAACAAAGATGTCTGTATCAAATTTCTCTCTCCATGTTTTCTGGTTTTCATTTGGAAGCACAAACACATAGATGCCTTTCACAACAAATGTCTTGTCTCACACACTGAGCGTTCGGCCTTGTGTTAAAGTCTATCAGCTGTAGTCTGCAGGGGTGCAAGGTTAGCTCTCCTGACTGTAATTTTTTGCATAATGATGATGGTTTGACTCTATTTTTAAACTCTCTGCCTGCTTGTGACAGGTCTACTTGATAATTACCTTGTCAACATGTCTTAAGTGCTTGCCTGGCATTTTAGTTATGTGCAGCAGTGTTTCCAAAAGAAACTAAATGTGAACAATAACATATTTCTAAAAATGGGGATTGTAAATGAGAATCTGTCAGATTCCTTAAAGATCTTGCAACAATTCTGTGTAAAGAATTCTGTGTAATTCTGTGCAAACATTTAATTGTACATTTGCCTGCTTATGTTTTTGACAGTTAATGAACAGAATGTGAAATATGGAGTTTCTACATTTACCATGGTATGAATTCTTTCAGTCTCACTGTATCTTCTTATAATTATAGCATCTTTAATCAGAGGTCTGGTCACACAAAGACTCCTCCCTCTTACCTGTGGTGGTTGCTGGGAAACAAGCATTTTTGCAGTCAACGTGCATCCTATCATGTCATTAGGCTGGTGTTTTGCACCGCTCAGTCAACAGAGAAATGGACTGGGAGGAACCGGGGTATTGGTGAGGGGGTGGGTAGGTTGGAGGTGATGTTGTTAGTTCCCTCAAGTGGAAAAACAGCTGATTATGGATCCTGAAAGATTGACGTAGCGTCAGTAATTACCAATAATGCGCGGTGCGACGTAAGACGGGGAGTGAAGTGGTAATGAAAAACTGACAGAGCATGAGGCACGTCTTCAGCAAGCTCCATTAGCCCGGAGCTCTGTTATGATGGAGATGCAATCAACAAACTGCACCCCGGTAAAGGTATCTTCCTTGTGTACACAGCTGTCTGTGGCTGTTACATCTATCTGTCTTATGCAGCCTGTGTGTTTTTCTTCAAGCAATCTTAATAAAAGAGACTCTTTTTTTTAACCTTGCCCCAGAGATTTTTTTTCTTTTACCTTCATTGGTTGTCCTATTTTAGGCATGCATATTTGTGCTGAGGAGGGAATTTTACAGATAATGCACACACTTATTCTGCAGAAGCTGACATTTATGTAATGTTTTCCTCTTTTCAGGACTTTTTAGTTCATGACTACAGGAGTTTTCTAGATCAAGGAAAGTGGCAGAAGAAACAGAAAAGTTTCCTTTCACTTTCCTGCCTATTGAACTTACACGGGCAGCCATTGTAATGTATGTCAAAGTCTTGCTTAGGTTTCAGCCACATTTAGATACAACATACAGTACTTTTATATTTTGAGGACTGACCTGCTCATAGTGTGCTGGTTTAATTTGTTGTCATGTCAGTGCAACTAAACCAAGTAAAGAGAAATTTTCCCTCTGCAAAACCCCTGACTGTAATGAATTCAGCGATAGTTATTGTTATTGCTAGTGAAATTAACTTATCATTTGTAAGAGGATTAATGTGTTATTTCTCCTTTTAGAAGTTACATGCACTTACTTTAAATTGTCTTGAAAATGTGATGGCAGTGAGGTGAGAATTTTTTCCACCAGATAAGTCTGTCCCCATCCATGTTTTCCCTCCTGCTCTGCTGCAGGGGGAAAACTTTTGAGGTGAACTGGCAGGCCCTCCAGGCTGTCAAAAAAATAAAACAGGGGCATCCGTCAAAGACTGATTGAAGTGAGCGTTTGAGCATTTTTCAGCACTTGGAATTTGATGGATGTGAATTGCATGCACAGATGTGCTGTTTAAAGTAGAAGAAGATTTACTGATTAAGTGCCCAATGCAGTGATGTGATGTTTTAGCAAAGAGTTAGGCAATGCAGTTCTCTGAGCTTCTTTGCAAAAAAACCCATTTCTGTCTTCATATCAGTGAGATTTCTACCTATGCTCTGAGTGGCCCACCTGCATATTCCTAAACTGAGGATGTGACTAATTACTTATCTGTCTGTGAGAGTGTATTGATGTTATAGCTGAGATAGCAACAGGCAAGACTTATTAGGGACGAGGAACAGTTTCTCCTTGGATAACTGCTGCCCTCATAGCTGTTCATGACTCGGAGCAGGCCTCCAGTCAGACCTTTGGGTTTTCTTAGGGTTGCGTTCAGTTTGATGGCAAAGTGAGTCACCAGGCCAAGGCACATTAGAGTGCTGCTCATAAATATACATCGCGCAGATTGCAAAATTCACAGTCACATCATCCCACTCCTCAAAACAAACAGAACTAAAAATATTGTTAATGTCTCATGTACTTTCTCCGACACCACCATCAATACCAGATGCCACTTATTCAAATTTATTCATATTCCGAAAACATGAACACCACACAGAAAGGGCTGAATTGATCTCCTTGCTAAACACTAAGCTACCGTGTTGCACAAGAGTTAATGACACTTTGAATACTTCACCATGAATTGTTGATACTGCTCAAACACTGTGTATGTTTTTCTTGTGCCACACAATAATGAAAATGTCCCCGTGATCAGTAATTATTTTCTGTTAGTATTATCTAATATGTATTACAAATACACTGGCTGGATTTTCAGTATAGTGGAACAGGATGTTACAGGAGACAAACAGGTGTAGGTTTGCGGTTTTGCATTCACTTTCTCTTAACTGAGCATTGTGTTTTGTGCGCGTGTGCTTGTGCATGTTTTGACGTGGGAGGCCCCTGTGCTGGGGGCCAACCTCATGTTTACATCACTTGTAATGTAATTAGAGCCGCGTGGCGCCCACACTACAGGCCTCCACTGATCCTCTAATTCAATTACCCCCCTTATTAACGCTCAGATGCTGCTGGCTGACCCAGGACCGCACACTGCTTTTGCTACACACCATTCACTCAGCAGCCCTTTCTGCTGCTCCAACGGACTGACAAGTTATTAGTCATTGTCTTCCTGATGCACAGGGTCATCCAGGTTTCTCCTTGATACATTTGTGTTTGCTTATGACTGTAGTAGCACCCCCAAGTCTCTCTATTGTGACTGCAAATATGGCTAAAGAGGAAATAGCTTCCATGCCCACCATTGTGCAGAAGTTGTGGGAATCTACAGGAAGATTGGAGCATATTTTTCTGTTATTTGTTATTTGTTTCTGTCACATATAGTCCCAGTAGATTTGCAGGGATTATTTATTGTATAATAGTTCATTTTGGGATTGTTTGTCTATAACATGTCAAACCAGAGGAACTACCATATACAGGTTTGCACAAATGTACGGGCTATTAGCTGAAAAGATACAGGCTGTAGATAGTTTTAAGTTCAATACTGAGACATTCACTAAGTGAATTTTTTTACAGGAAAAAGCTTGACCAACATTACAGGTGTCATTTGTACCTCACTATAATTTAGTGAAAACTTCAAGTGTGGTTATTCTGTATATTTTGCAGCCAAATTTAAAGGATACATGTATACACATGTACAATATAGGTATAAACATCCAGTATATGCAGGTACCACTTCAAATTGCAATGATATTAGAAAAAAAGTAAAAACTTCTTCAAACAGTAATTGTTTAGTATCTTCAACTTTAGAATTCACATTAAACTGACCCTGAATTGTGATGAATACATTTCATTTTGATAATCAAATAATTGTTTCAAAACTAATCAGGGAGAAAAAATTATCATTCATAAGCAGTAACATGGTTTTGACCGTCTTATTTTCTGATTGAGATACAAGCCTTGAATGTAAAGTGTAAGACAGTGCCTCTCTGCTGTAACAGCTCTGCAAGGAGTTGGTGGGATGCATGGCTTGATTTAACATACAGGGTGTCTGTTGCCAGCAGACACACCAACAAGGGCAAACACACACACGCGCACACACAGAAACATACATAGCCATCACTGTATGTAGTCGATGGCAGGGCCTTTACCTCACATAAGGGTACACTTATGATGCTGAGATAATGTTTATCACGGATATATCAAAGAGAGTGGAGACAGGGAGAGAGTACTTTCCAGTCTCCGCCAGGGTCAGGTGTTTTCCAGGCCTGCTGACACCAGCCATTTTTGTCTACAGTCTGGCCTGTCATGATAGCCATGGACTGTAGGTCCACACCACTCTCCCTGCATTCATTCAGCAGTGGTTTCAGTGATATCCTGTGGCAAAATAAAAACATGCAGATTTGAGATAACAACACAGCAGTAAAGTAACTGTAAATACATGCTGTAAAATGAAGATATACTGTATGCTGCCCTGATATTATCTCGTTCAGCTGAACTAAAAGCGACTACATTAAAAATAGCGGCCGTAATAGTAATAGTAGTCGTAATAATAGTTGTTTCATATTACAGATTATAATGCTGGGGGAAGTGTGTGAAGTTAAGCTGGTTAATGGGTTTATCACAGGTTTGCAGAATCCCCTGTCTTTTGACCCGCTTGAGTGCATGCATGATACAATGATGCTAAATCATCTCATTCCCGTATTCAGGATTTCAAAGCTAAATCTCTGCCAACTTTTTTTAATCTCTAGCCACTGCATTGAGCTTATTAAAATTTCAATCTGCTACAGGCTCTCTCTCTCGCCTCGCAGGATGAATGTGCCCTTTTAATAATGTAACCGGTTTTAACAAGATCGTAAAATGTTCATCTAACTTTCATAAGCCCTGTTAGCGGAGTGACAAATTTGTGTGATGGCAGGAATCATTTTGGCAGTCCCTCAGTTTTAGAAATGAGAAGTCAGTTTATTCTTTTTATTTATTTATTTATTTATTTCTCTCGCCGCAGCTCTGTGGAGGCTGGAGACTTGTGCCCAAGTTTGCATCCACCTGCAGGGATGGCTGAGCTTGCTGCTGTGTCACCCCTGTGGCTCTGAAATAGCAGCTAGTCATGACTGGGGGAGATTTAGATTGGCCTTCTGGTAACTGATAGTGTTCCACCGAACACTCCCCTTCTCCTCCGCCTCATCCATAATGTACATGAGTTACACAGGGCTAAACCCTGAAAACACAACCTTTTCAGACGCAGCTACAGTATCTGCCACTTGATGGCTTTTCTAATCCATTTATGGATGATGAGCTCTCTCTGTTTTTACACTCTTTAATACAGTATGTTGTTCAGTGACATTAGTTGAACTGGGACAGGGGCAGAGTGGCATGAATGCAAAAGCTGCTGGCTAATTTAGTTGAGAGTGTGTGTGCTTCTCCCTCTCAGGCGTTCTTGGAGTAATGTGACCTTCATGGGAGATTAAAATATGTAGCAGGCGTGCATTGATTTTTGGACTGGCCACTGGTATTTATGGACTCAACCAAGGCATGAATATTGATACCCGCCCTCCTGAAGAAAGATACGACTTTGTGTATCTGCGCATGTATGTCCATGCATGTGTCAACTGAGTTAAAGAAAAAGGCATAAAAACATAGAAAAGAATAACTGTTAGCACATGTGTTTTGGTAACCTAAATCTGCCTGTGACCCAGCAGCAGCAGCTTAATAAGGTCATTCCTATTATGTGGCGGCTAATTACAATGCCTGCCATTGAATTCCCCAAGCTGCACGGTCAAGTAAAAGAGCAGTTTAAAGGGGCGGTTCACTTATAAACACACACACACACACATACACAGAGAAAAATAAAATATATGTGTAAAATATCAAACATATATATATATTTTCACTTTAACCCAGAGTGCTCATTATTTTTGTGACATTTCCATGCTAGTGATGTGGCTTCATGGATGGCAGTGTTGGTTCGTCTGCCACTTTGGTCCAGACTGAAATGTCTCATCATTAGCTGGATGTGGATGGATGGGCAGGACTTTTGGTCCCCAGACGATGAATCTGAATGACTTTGGTGATGCCCTGTTACAGGAGAATGTCCCGACAGCTGTCAGATGGATTGTCAAGAAATTTGGTTTACATGTTCATGCTGTGCTCAGTATGTATTGCCATTAATTCTGTGACTTTTTATCTTGTGCCATCAACAGGTTTATGATCAAAACTAATGACATTCCCTCCAGCCTCAGCTGTACTTTCTCGCTCATGCTATTTAGCAAATTAGCATGCTAACACACGCAGCTAGGATGGTTAACATGGTAAACCATCATACTTACTAAATATCAGCATGTTAGCATTGCCATGGAGAGCATATTAATTTCAGAATTTGGTTTAGAGCACTGCCGTGCCTAACTACAACCTCACGTAGCCCCAAATGTAACCTCTGCACCTGTTGTTCCGTGACTCAGCCACACAAAACTCTCAGCACGGAACAATGTCATAGGTCTATACTCTCTGCCCAGGAAGTGTTTTATCAATCCATTTTTTTCTATTAGACAGTTGACAGATGAGACTGCAAAAAAATGCTTTCGGGAAGTATCACTTAAGTTTGCTGTGATATACTGAGAGTTAGATAATGGCTGTAGCTCGAAAAAATCCCAGTGCACTTTGTTTTGTGCAGTCTTTTATTATTTGTTGTTCTATTTTATAAATTTGTTGTTTTGTTTTGAAATTGTTATTGTGCTGTTGTAAACCATCAGGAGGTGGCTGATTGTGCTCAGCCTAGTGCCCCTTAATTAGATTGGCGCCTGGGTGGAATTAAAGGCCAGTGATGGCTGCCAGCGTTTCTGGTAGACGGAGGAGCTGACTGATAAGCCGGCCACTCACAGTGTCAGAGGAACTGCGATGAGCTGCGTCTGGAGTGTTGTTACTGTATGCTGCTGGAACCCTCTCATGCTTCCTCGAATTGCTCTTTTGTCTCAGTCGGTGTTGCCTGTTAATCAGAGCGTTTTGTTCAGTGGTTCAGTTTTTCTTTTTTTTTTGACTGTTAGTTCAGACTCCTGCCTCTTGCTGCATTTGCGATGCCGTCCTCTGTGCGGTTTTGTTCTTAGTATGCACTTCGGGATGATTGTGTGGGGCAAGTGGCCCTGACAGGCCGACTTGAGATGATTCACACTGCTTCCTTGAATTTTTGTCCAATGATTTCACCAGAAAAAAGGTTGTTTTCTGGGTCATTTGCATCCCTCTGTGTCCCTCGCTTTCCTTCTTATTTCTTTACTGGCGACATCTTAGGTATCGCACAGCTTTCCACTGAAATGACAACCAGCACAGGAAAGTCCTGATTGTGCTGATTAAAGACAAGTTCATCATCAGCATCCACTTTTTAAACAAAAAAAATAATATCATGGCGAAAATGGAGCCAATCTCCCACTCCCTGAGCTATTCTGAATGTGTCCTGCAACTAAAACTGTCTGATGGGTCTTACAGAGCAGAATAGGGCAACACTTAGCAGGGACTGTATATTAAGGTTAGACCCCCTATGAGAGTAAGAAAACACGACTGGTATACTTGTTTACATTGTTAATAGAAGCATTTTTACCCTTGCTGAAAACAGTCTGTCCTTCACCACATTTAGTTGTTATGCTGGCCTCAAGTTCATATTAATTTACTGTGTCAAACACTATGCTTATCAGTTAGAGTCTGTGATGGTGTATTATTGGGCAACTGGAGCTCTGGCAGCATGCAGTAATTTAATCAGCGGGCTTGGATAGCAGCATGGACTTCAGCTGAACTTCAGGATCAGGTTGCAGACTCAGGCAGCGGTTTCAGAACTCTACGAAGAGAGGACCATCTATGCCAGTACGTCTGTTACAGTCTGGACGGACTTTTGGAGACCGAAACCTACCAGCTGTTGCCTGCTGCTTGTCTGGATATGAGGGAACTAGTCTTTAAGGCTTGCACCGTCTCTGTGTGGGAGAAGGTAAGGTCAGTGAGAATGCTTTGGAAGACGGAACAATCGCATGGTGTGGGTGCAAAAAATTCAGGAGGTCAGAGGAATGTTAACACAAGTGGATTGAACTGTGTGCAACTTATGTTTTCACATTAGACAAATACACAACCCGTATAAGTGTCACTGACAGTTTTCTTGTCTGCTTTTTTGAGCATTCACTTATTAATTATAATCACACAAAATTAAGTTTTAGTTAAAGACTCTGTTCTGAATTCATCATTGCTTGTAGAATCTCATTCTTCAACCAATTATTTAGTCTCATTTTCAGTTGTCATTTTTACACAAAGGCTTTGAGAAAATGTGACAGTGGTGTGAGACAGCTCCACCTATTTCCTGTGCAGTCCTTCAGGAAGGTGCAATGGACAAGCATTATTTTATCGCAAAACAAGGCACAAGGATTCGTCCAGCAGACACTGGATTTAGATTTTAACTTTCAGGGAACAAGATTATGTCACTGCATCACCTCTGATGATATACACTCTGATAAATGTCTGACATTTTGTGCAGATTTAATGCAAATAACCAGGAATAGAACTTATGTGTATTTTTATTAATGATTAATTGGATTTCTTTTTTAAAAAAGTATTTGTCTTTTAGTCTGTATAACGTCCAAAAAATAGTGAAAAAGCCATCCATCACAATTTCTCATCATCAGATGTCTTACCTCATTCGAACACCAGTCCAGTATCCAAAAATAATCTGTATGCAATAATATAAAATAGAAAAAGCAGTAAATCCTCATATTGGAGAAGCTGGAACCAGAGAATGTTTGGGGCTTTAGTAAATAACTGCCTTCGGGAAGAAAACAATTGTCAAAATGGTTCTGTGAATCAGTTGATCAAATAATCGTTTCAGCAGTAAAAATACTCATTCATACGTCTGACTAAATTTGTTCTGGATAGTATCTTACCTTTACCCTGCACTCTGTACCATTTGATGTACAGTGATGTGTACAGGGCTGTCTTCATTACAATAACATGACCACAACTGAAAATCACTTGTTCAAACATTAGGGTTTAGGCTTTGGCTGAACACATCAGTGTCTGATCCTTTAGTCGACCACACCGGAGCCGCTGCGCTGACCTGCTGTTGCATAACACTGAGACTGCATATACATTTACCAGCTGGGAGTCCTTTACCCGCTGTTGTTTGATATTTGTGGCAGATTTATGCCAAGTTAAAGAAGCAGGGGGTTTGATATTTCCTTGCTGCATTGCTGCCATAAGCACTGCCTTTGACTTAAAGAATGCCTCTCCCCTTTTTCCCTCTCTCTGCACTGATGATGACTCACACTCCAACACACCCTGCAGAAATCTCCTCTCATGCACCCGAGAGAGGGGGGGGGGGTTGAGAGAGGAGATGTGCTCTTTTATGTGGCTCTAATACACACAGTACCTGTTCATGTGTCCTGCTCTACCCCTGCTCTGTCTGTCTGCTTCGGAAATACCTGTACTCATCAGTATTCCCCATGGTTTCCTGCAGGGCGGAAATGCAGCTGGTGTTTTTGCGCTGCATTTATTCGGCCAGCCAATTCTCTTCAAGGGGTTTCAGCAGTGCATTCATCAGATAAGGTCAATACCTCTAAAAAGGGGATGTCAAACCCTGAATCCTCCAAAAGCACAAATCCGAGGCATTATTTTAAGGGAAGGAGTTGAGGGTCAGATCAAAGCGTCAGCAGATGCAAAGAGCAGGGGAGAAAGGTACCATTTATAGGTTGTCCTCGTGATCCCCTCACCATAGGCTGCACTCCAGTGAGCAAGCTAACATTGTGTGACATTTGCAGTGATGCTGAAGTCCACCCTGCACGTGCTGCAGTGCCGTAGGTCCGCTCCCCTCAGGATTCCGCTTCTCTGGAAATAGAAAAAGAGCAAAGAGACCGAGCGTGATTAATGGCCATATATGTGCGGCAGAAAACACAACAGGCCACTCTGCCGCCATTTCTCACACATGGTCCCACGGGCTGGGAATTACATAACAGAGCTGCAAAGACGCTCATGCTGATTCTTAATTGCTTTCGTGGGTTTGCTGCATGTTATTGCAGCTGTGTGGTCTTGTGCAACGCACGCGTGTCGGGTGGGATAACAGCTACAGTCAGATGTGAGCAGTTTCAAATTCGAAGCGTCCCTCCACTATTTACTATGGCCCCAAGCTCAGCTCTCAGGAATGTCTTTGGAAGAAATGATTTATCTCTCCCTCCTCGTGCCAGTCTGGATTTGACTGGCAATAGAATGTGCTATTTTTAGCACACTGTGTCAAAACATGGCTGTCTCATCCTGTGTATGTATGTGCTCACTGAAATAACTTCCCTTACCCAGAAGGCTTGAGTGGTCTCTTCAGCTACATGTGCTGAAGCCCTGTTCGCTGTGCTTCACGCTGCATGCAGACCCATTACGCAACCCTGTGCATCAGCCGCAGGGCCACCGGGCCAGAATGGCATGCCAGCTACCAATCACTCTCCCTCTCATCTTCCCTTTCTTTGCTGTTTTCATCTCTCTCTTTGCCTCTCTGTTTTACTTTGTCCCCCCCCTTTGTTCCTTTCTTAGTTTGTATTTTTCAAGGTAAAGGAAAATGCATGGTGCACTGATTTGTTTGTATACCAAATTACAGCAGGCTGTGTTATAGGGAGTTGGTAAAAGCTGTGGATTGCTGCTGGCATGCAGTGTGGTTCTGTCTCTGTGTACTGGAGTGTGAAGGCAGGTCAGTGGAGGCCAGTGGAAGAAGAGAGGATGATCTGTCCTTTGTTGTCAGTGGGCTTCCTGTTTGCTCTTCCTCATGTTAATGCAAAGTGGAGGGCTGTATTTTCAGAAAGATCTCTGAATGGACACAGCTGGAAAAACTCCGCTAACTGTTTCATCTACCATATCGCGCCATGCTCTCTTAGGTTAAACAGAGCCTTGAATGTGCCTTGAACTCATAATATGCCATCGACTGATTATGATCAAGTGTAATATGCAGATCGTTATCACATTTCCATTAAAAATATACTGTATCTTGAAATTCACTGACAAGGCAGCTTTCATTGTATGTCTGCATGTGCAGAGGCATAGTTAAGAGTAAGTAAGAGACATAGTTAAGAATCAGCGTATTCTGTGTAGCTCACTATGTCAGTTCTCCATGCATATACTTGTACTAATGCAAAAGCAAACAAATTTGTTAAAGTGGGTTATTTGGTATTTAAAAGTGCAATAACAGTGTAAATATACTGATGAGTAAAAGATCTGCATTCAAAAGGGAAAGCAAAAAGCACTAGTAGCAAAATGTTGTACCAATGTGAAATTATTGATCCATTATAGCATGGCTGCTGAAAATTCTCAGATTCTGTTTGGCTGTGAGGTTTGGAATGATCTTTAGCAACTGGACAGTTTCCCCAGACACCAGTGTTTGTTTGCAGTTCTAAATTAATGAGGCAGCATTAAACTGTTCGTAGAAGAGGCTCTGCTAAAGATCGAAGAACTAGACTTATTTGTGCAACTATCAACAACAGCCCAGTAAAAAGGAAAACCCCTTCTCAGTGAGAACCACGCAAATCTAATTTTAACTGGCTGATGGCTCTGGCTTTACATTTAGCATGCAGGCTAGGCTACGACCAACAGGTGTTGGCTTCGCTTGGCAAAAGACTGGGATGGAAACATGGAAAAAAGTAGCCTGCCGCCATCAAAAAGTAAATATACTGTAATGACTACTGCTATTGTACCAGCACCTCTAAATCTCAGTAATTAATAGAATGCATCTTGTTTGCTTTCAGAGTGGCAACCACACCTTTTTCTGTATTATCTCCTTTGATTGATGGAACACACATTAATAACCATGGAATTTGAAGAGAGAAATTACAGGCAAATGGAGTTCTGCAAATTAAAAGCACATTAACTCCACTCAGCCTGTTGAGAGTATGCCTGCTTTGACATCTCACAAAATCTGAACCCCAGACATCAGCATTTCACCGAGACTCTACGAGGGTGGTAAATGAGCCTTAGACAGATATTTGAAGTGGCTCAGGGTTTTAATTGAATGAAATGGGATATGAGAGATGTTATGTTGACCCTTGCACGGTCTCTTAAACACACAGACACACATGCTCGCACACACCGCCACCAGAAACACTTGATGAGAATCTCAACAGAGTTAAGTTCCGCATCACCTTGTATGTAGATGTAAATCAGCATCTATTGTGCAAAACGGTAGCTCCTCAGTTTCAAATTAAAAAAGAACTTTTGCCTTGCCAGCACAAATACCATGGTAACTGCAGAGAGCAGTGCAACATTGTGTTGTCAGTATGATAATCAGCGTGGTCCTGTGTTACACAAAGCATAGTGTATGGCTTTTTTGCAATGTGTGTTCAATGACTGAAGAAACCATCACTGTATGTTGTATTATTCATTGCTGTATGCCAGAACCTATGCAAAAGGATGATATTATTATATTGTGAAAACTGGGACATGCTTGTTGTGTACACACATACTGGCAGTGTTACTGTGTGAGGGCTTCTGAAAAATATTTATAATGAGTTCCAGCGAGCCTAAATTGCTTGGATCAGTACTAATGTTGGCTCTGTTCCCTGTGAACCAGCATCGCCCGGCCCCTGCTGAGCGGAGGCAGCAGAAATTGATGGCGCCACAGTCCTATCCTTTCCGAGAACTGCACGAAAATGCACACACGCGCGTATTTTCTACACCGCTCTAAGTCATGTCCATCTGTTTGGCGGTGTCCACGTGTACAGGATGTTGTCACCTTGTGTGGCCATTCACACAGCCCTGAACTGAGATGTGTTTTTCTCCGTCTGAATACAGAAAGGAATAACAATGTTGGTAATTAACCTCCCTGCTTAAAAAAAAAACAGTGAAGTGGAATGAATTAGGCTTGGCAGAAAAGAAAAAGTCTGTTACGACTATTATTATGGCAAGACATTAATCTAGACTCACTCTTTCTCCCCTCCCGCCTTGTCTGTTTTGGACACATCTGAGTCAATTTTACCAAAAAACCCCAAAATTGGAGCCCTTTTTTGTCGCTGTGAATGCTTAAATTGGAGTTTGTAGTGACAGAAATGGAGAGTCCAATGATTGACAGGCTGGAGTGTTGTTTTTTTTGCTATTTATCCTCTCCCCTGTATGTAGAAATCAAAGTCCTGACAGCCCTTCTCTGATCCCTGGATGAGGACCAGCGAGCATATTGACAATCGAGCCTTGTGTGACAGCAGGCATCCACTCCAGGCTGTTGTTTATATGCTAATGCTGGACTCTGTCGCTCCCTCTCAACCGACTCCCTTTGTGTCAAGCTGTTGCTCGTGGACAGTGGGCTTCATATTAATTTTAACCTCTATCTGTGAGTTCGCGATACCTGCTAAGTTTACCAGCAAAGCTCCATTGAATACCATGTTTAACTCAGTGACTTTGGGGGAGTCGTAGGTCGAGAGAAAATTAGTTTCAGATTTGCCTCCCTCATTTAGCCTGGATTTACAGGGCTCTCTACTGTAAAAATATGTCATTTGTTTGCAATTGAGCCTCAGCAGGGGTGCCTTCTCATTAGTTCCAAGCTACTATGGCTGTGTGACCACAGTGTCTGTGAGCGTTTGTGAAAATTTGGGTGGCCTGGCACTGTTAGTTTGTGTGTGTGATCTACTTATTGTCTCTCATCTTTTATTTACTTTGTTGCCTCCTCTGTTTTCCTATGCCTCCTGCACAGACTGTGTTGCAAACATGAAGATAATAATGGAGCTGAATTGAATTAGTGTGTGTATTCATTGTTGGCATTACTCAGTTTCTCACTCTGACCACTTGTATGATTTGGCACTTGGAGGCCGGAGGCAGCAGGTCCTCTGTTCTCTGCTCAGGTAATGACCAGTAATTGAGTGTCCTGTAAATTGGCAGTGATGGTGAGAAAGTGTCCCCCAGATGGGAGGCAAAGGCGTCTGTTTCTGCTGCGATTGTGCCAAACTCCCGCGGGGTGCGAGCCTCACTCTTTATCTCCTCCTAGGCACCACCTGTCTGCTATTACTGGACACGAGATCTCCTCACCTACACCCTAACGTGAAAACCCCTCATATCAGAGCTTGTCTGGTTTTTTAGAGGCTAAAACAGCCAAATCTGACACCTGGTAATAGTCAATGCAACCTTTCTAACTTGCATGTTCACAAGCGAATGATCCTCTACACCAGACCACGTATGACCTTCCTTTCCATTTTCCTCTTCCTCTGGCATTAAAGAGCCATTAGTGGACACCTCTGTGGGGCCAGGCTGTCAGCAGTTCTTGGCAAGCATTGAAGATTGGACTTAGGGTGGAAATCAAAGCCTGGTGCTGAGGCTCTGGTTAGAAAAGGCAATGATCTACTTATTCTTCACTTAAATTAAACAGGAACCACCCAAAGCATTGGAACACGCGTGTCATCTCTCTTAATATTGTGCCAAAACAAGTTTTTTTCCTCTGTGACAAACAAATTTCAAGGTGTACTCATTACATTGGTTTTGCGATCTGGAGAGCAAAACTTACTGGTCACCAGCTGTTGAAAAGGAGTTAATGAATGGAAAGGCAGTGGAGAGCTGTTCCCTGCACCCAGATACAGCTCCTCCCCGCAGAATGGAGCAGCATATGTCTGTGGCTCTGGCACATGATCAAAGCAGGAGACGAGTCCCCTCGGATGGTGACAGTCCCTTTACCTTTGACAGCCTGACTCACACTGTGGGGGCAGGAAGATGGTTAAATTAACATTGGAGATCGACATCTACGTTTAGCGTTGTAGGGTTTACCATTACATTCTGTTGAAGCAAGCTTTATACTGAGGCAACATAAGGGGATGTGCCATCAGAGCTTGTGCTGGTGAGTGCAGACTGTGTACAGACTATGACCCACAATATCACAACTCTATCAACACAGAAGTGTTATTGCTGTCTGATAGCATATAACTGAAGTGGGTGGAGAAGAGCGTCCCTGTTCTCCTTTGACTGCTCAGTCATTTCAGAAATTACAGGTGTAGATGAAATTATTGGACATAATTCTCCCAGCTAATGATAGTCCTGTTTGTACCAAAGGTTGCACCAGTTTGAATCTAAAGGATCACAGTATATACCTCATAATTATCCATCTTAGTCTGCCTTGACCTTTCAGAGGTCAGTGATTTTGCATTCCCAGGGACATCGGGATAACACTGGATCAGAGCAAATAGGACAACATGTAATATTTTGTGTCATAATCAGCTTATCTGGCTGGGGCCCAAGCGTGCAGACAAACAGGCAGCCCAGTTCAATGTGTATTAAGTTGATATGACAAACTTGTTAGTCAACAGTTGCCTATTTACACATCCAGCAGACACAGAGCAACATTACACAGTGGCCCAAACTAAGAATATGGACAGGAGCTGGAAGAGTGCGATGGTATAGATGTTAAGTGAAGGTGCAGGCCTCACTCCACTTGTTCTCCACCACCTTCTCTCTGTCCATGTTATCCACCTTCACCACCTTCTTTCGCTGTTGTTCTTTCTTCATACCAAGTCTGCCCTCGTTGTTTTTTTAATCTGGTTCACTTGTTGCCTCCTGCTTTTTTGTTGCTGAAGAGCTTTTGAAAAGATAAATACCTTTTTTTTTTTTTAACTCAACATCCCAGAAATAAATTAATTCCCAAGCATTCCCAAACAAGCTGCCCATTATTCTGAATCAGCTGAGGCACTGTACCTGAAGTGGTTTATTTCTGGAGCTCCTGAAGCTGATCTCCTCAGCCACCTCCACCCGTTGCTCACGTCTCGAGAGTTCACCCCTGTGAGTCACCTCCTGCGCCCGGCGCACCTCCAGCGCTTCACGCCTTCTCCTCCACTGCTCTTCACATAGCTAAAGCTCCTGGTCTCTTTGTTGATCAGAGTCGCAGTGGTACGAGCTCTCCTTTGGCTCGTGAGCTTTTTGAGGAGCTTGTCTCTTTGTCGCTCTGGCTTGGCCCGTCTTTCAGCTGGGTCGCCTGCTCCTTCATTGCCTTCTGTTTTTCTCTTTCAGAGACTTTGTCTCGGAGAAGCATTGAGGAGGGCACTTCTCAGCACTATTGCTGGCATGTACTCAGATGCCTGAAAAATAGAAAAAAAATATTTTTAGACCACAAAGTAATAAAAGTTATTTTTGTGACCATGGCTACCAAATTCTCACAGAAATGCTGTCACTTCTATTTTCAGCTTCCATTCAGTTTGTTTGCAGCTAAATTGGGTTTACTACACATTATTTTGGTTTGGTCTGTTTGGGTCAAGTTTTTAAAATCAGGTCTGGAAAGTAATCTTACACTAAACTTCACTTTTCTTAAGAGTAATCTGAGTAATCTGCATTTCTTATTTCATTAGAAGACCTGTATTTCTCAATGTCCCTGACTGGATATGAGAAATTGTTAAAATTGTGATGCATTAACATTTCAAACTATATACTATAAAAATAAATATAAAAATAAATTAAATTAAATAAAGCTGTCAAAACATGAATAAAGAAAGGAAAAGCAGGCTGGCCCAGAGAAACTCACTGCTGAAAAACAAAAAAAGTTTCATCCTGATCAGTTGCTCAATGGTACTTTGGTACATTGACAAACTGAAATCACCAGGTTCGGACGGTTCGATTTTACCTGCAGACACAGACATGGTGTACATAGTTCAGGTTGCTGAAGGTAAATTCAGTTTTTGTGTATTTACCGGCTCCACGCAGCTGTCTCATGAATGTGGTTGTGGTCCTCAATGGGCGGTGAGGAACATCTACACCTTAGGTCTGGTCGTGGAAAACAGAAGATACTTTCACACACAGCATCTGAGTCATTCTTTGAAAAACGAGGATGAATTTGATCATGGCAGGTTTGCGAGATTCTCTTTCTTGGCTTGCCTCGGACTGAGAGGGGCGCAGAGGTGAAGCGCAACTCCCCGCAGAAAGGAAGCGAGAGATTCCGGCAAAGTCATGACAGCGTGAAGGGAAAGATGGCTGCTCTTTTTAGTTATTTGGCTGCTCTCTGACATGTCTGTCCGGCAATGTTTTATTGAATGCCGTGTGAAATGAAATAGGGTGCAATATATACTGCATATCTAATCAGACAGCAGGAAATTTAACTTCAGACACCTGCAGAGCAACATTATAAAATCATTGCAATCCAGATGCATGTGGCAAGATCAAATAGACCTAATCAAATTTTCTAATTTCTTAACTGCTTTTTTTATATTTGATTTTGTGTACCACAAGTCATTAACCTTTTGGATAATGATTACAAAGTATAATTCCAACATGCAGTAGACGAATGTACAATACTTTAGATCAATGTTTTTTTTCTCTAGACTTGATTTTTTAAAAAATATAGTATGTAGAGATTGCCACCTCCCATGATAGTATGCAACACATACTGAGCACAAATTTTAAGACATTTTAATTGACAGCAAATCTAACAAATCTATTTCTGAGCATTACAGACGAGAGGAAGGAGGAAAGCTCAGTGGTTTCAGATGAGTCATAGGTTGAAATTTACAGAAAAGCCCTGATGCCCGAGATCACATTTGGTAAATTTGTATTTTGAACAACCTAATTGCAGACTGTTAATGCCAACCGTGCTGTGCGACTGTCGGCGGCCAACAGACTGCTAAAGAGAACAAACAGAGGCCTCCACTGTGGCTAATGTGTTAGACGTGCTCCACAACTACCTTGATTCCCGGCGTGTTCAATTGCGTGCCGTATTAGTGGGCCTTGATTCATGGTTCGTTTGTTCTCCGGCGTTTGCTCCCCTGCTCAGTTTCCAGTGTTGACACTGGCTCCCGAGGGTTGAACACCCTGTCCAGACTGTTCAGAGAACAGTCCATCATCTTAGCGGCTCATCTACCTGCATGGCCACTGCCCACACTAATGAGAGCGAGCCAGCCGTGATGCTCCAGTGTTCAGCTCTCAGTGTTGTGTATTTACACACAAGCAGTTTGGGTACTTCAACTTCTCCATCATCACAACCTGATAAATCTCATGTAATGATTTTCAGTATTACTTTAGTTTATACCCATTTATGCAAGTAATTCTTTCATCTTTCGACACTCAATATTTTGACCTAGAATTGAGGCTGAAAGCAGCAGGAGCAACAATGCCAAGCTAAAGAGTGGGAGCTGAGTCTCCTTCTGTAGTTAATCATAAATGCTCCCACATTGTTTTGCTAAGCAGAGCCCTGGATATTGTTTGGCCATCACAAAGGATTCATTTCAATTTCTTCCAAAATATTAGGCCCAGCGGGATCTCACAATGTGTTGTGAATTGGGCCAAATGTGACCAATTTCGCAGGGACTGTTCAGAAAAATTGTGATGCAGCATTTGTTTTTGTCAGAAGAGAAATTGCGAGGGGGGAAAAAGGCATGTTTTTGATAGCACTTGTTTTTGGTCAGATAAGTTTTCTCTGAACAGTCACAACAGAAGCTGCTGAGGTGATACGCGTTTACGAGAGGCCTCTTTTGTTACACGGTGTTTACTGCTCTGACATGAGAGATGAAGGTTACCATGTGAACAGTCTGAAGAAGCTTGGCCAGCGAATCCAGCGGGGGATGAGTAAGCTTCTGTGTCTGAGTGGGCACCAGCAGTGGGCTTTCAGCATTTGCTTGGTTGCAGCAGCAATCATCAGATGTTCTCTGTGGACCTTTAGTCAGCGAAAGGGTTTCGGCTGCCAAAACACAAAAATAAAACCTGTTATTTCTCTGACCATACAGTGATTTATATATATATATATTATGGTGCATTATTGAATTCAGCATCATCATCGACCACATGGGCAAATGACAAGATCTCACAGCAATATGGATTCTTTATTTCTGTAGCAGTGTGTTGTGGCTGAATGAGTCATTATTTAGTTTCCATTAAGGTAAATGTCTTATCTGTCATCTTGATGTTCATTCAGTGGGATTATCAGATTTACAGTCCACTCTCAGGAGCCTCTCACACACACTGAACCTGCTGCTTCATATTAGCACCATATTCCAACAACCTCACATTTTATTATAGTTTTTATCCATCCTTTTTTTATAGAGCCCCATGAAAATTAAATCTTTTTTGTTGTTGTTTTTCCTCTTCTTCTCTCCCTGTACTCCCTTTTTGCTCTTCAGTGATGGTGTGTTGCACTCGTATGCAATCAGCAGGCAGCTAGTGTAGCATTCAGTGGCTCAGAGGTCAGACCCTGGTGATCGTGGCAGCTTCATTTCTGATTCTGCAGCACACCAAGGCGTGTAGTTCTTGGTGGGGAGAGAGGGTGTGAAGGGAAGAAGAGAGGGAAAGAGGTAAAGGGAGTGGAATCAAGACTAGGGTATTCCTTTTGCCGCTGCTGCATGATGTTTATTATGCCTGATAGAGGACGACTCGCTGAGGTCTTAAACCCAGGACAAAATGCTGCAGAGCTGAGGAGCTTAGACAGTAAATCCTGCCTCCACCCCATTTTTCATTTGGCCTATTCTCCCTTCTTTTTCATTTGCATTCATATCTCGGCCTTGCTGCTTTCCCATGTCTCGGTCACGATCACATTCACTATCACTCTTGCCTCTCTTACCTCAATCTTTACCCTTTACCTCAAAATTTACCCCCCCTGTGTGTCTTTCTTTTGCTCTCTATCGATGCGTGTGTTGAGGGATGCACTTACTGACCTCCAGGAGTTACACTTGTTTTTTTCCTGTAAATCTGTGATTCAGCACTCAGTCTGCAGTCTGCGTATGGCTGTGCATACACACGTGTGCACACACAGACACGCACAGGGATACACACTTGCAGGCGGCAGACGAGTACAGTATTAGTGGAGCGCAAGCATCTGTGCCTGCACACACAGACTTAAGCTGCAGGGGTTATGTAACTTACTCTGCCATTTCAAATGATTTGAAATCACAAGTGCTTGCTGCGCAGACTAGATTACTATGTGTAGCCACGCTGGTGCTATGTGCAGCATGGATTTATACTACATGCTACACTACATGTACATTCTTGGGTGTTGAGTAACAGAGGGGAGTCCTCTCTTGCAGACCCTGACAGCACAGTGGCAGACTCAGCATCAGAAGACTTCCCTTCAACACCATTACTGGGATTTTCTTTGGCTGCATGAAGCAAACAAAATAAGAAGAAAAAAGTGTCAAGGACTATGTGTGTGCGTACATATATATATATGTGGGAACACCACTGACATTTTGACAGGCAACAAATTGGCTGTACAACTGCAGCATGTGCCACAGTTAGAGGTGATGTGCCGCTTGTGAGTGAAACTACTCCCAGTAAAAAGTCAAGTGCTTTTTCTCTTGTGTGGCCATGAGTCTTATTATAATGTAGCTTAGCTGAGTTGTAGCACACTGTGTGCCTGCATATTTTTTTTTCGGATTTACATTCAGTGCCATAATTAGTTGTGAAGTTAACCTAAAAGATTTCGCAGGAAGAACAGAGGCTGCTCTAAAACCCACCCGGAGCAAGTCTTACTCCTGTGCGCATCTGTCTATATTTGATATCTCCATCAGATATCTGCTGTTTGCATAGAACTGCCCCCTGGTAGAAAAGGTTTTGTAGGTTGTTGGGGGTTTTTTTGCTCAGCCATTGGCAGGATTATTACCCATCGTTAAGCATCATACATATTCAACACAACAAGAGATGAGATGAGAGAGAGAGACAGACAGACAGAGAGAGACTAATGAGGTTACCCCTGCTCACCAGAGATTATACACAGATCTTTCCCAACTACAAAAGATCACAGGACTGAGCACTGACAGTAGGATGGGGAAAGCCGCCTGTGTTAATTAGTCACTGCAGAAATAATACGGTAGCATGCGAACCTTATTTCATCAAGATGTTTCTGTGCATGGAATTCACAGAGGAGAATCTGCAGCAACGAAAACAGTGGAAAGAGGAAGTTAAGTGTATATTCACCATATGCCTCCGCTGTTAGAGCCCAGGGGAACTCTCCATGGTGCTGAACATCTTCTTTTGCTAGCCTCTTCTAAATGATAAGCAGTTGTTCAGACTGGATCTTATTTATGATTAATATTATTTGAAAGATTCTTTGTTAAATCAAGAGCTGCAAATTTGTAGTATTTAGTGGCAAACAGGAAAAAAATACCAGAAACTATGCCAATTAATAATTCATACTCTAATCTTCTGTATGCATCCAAGACTGGTTATGGATTGGGATGGGTGATTAGATGATAATGATGATTTTGCGATATAATTCTCCGAGATGAAAATATAATAAAAGTTTGACGAATGTTGATACAATGTTTTTGTGCATGCAGATCGGGCTCCCAGGTACAGCAGAGTGCATAACAGCTCACACCCTGCACAGCTTCACACAGTTTTGCTGTGAAGCAACGGTGCAAGACGCTAAATCTTTTACGTCACTAAGAGAGCAGCTCATTATGAAGCTGTGGTGGGCTGCTACAGTCACTGTAATTAATTGGAAAACACTGTAGTGATAGACAGTGACCTACTGCGGTTGCAGTCATCATATCAAGGAAAGAGCAATAGCTTTAAACTAGAGGATCAGATGACCATTTGTCCCGCACTCGATCAGCAGAGAAATATGTGACACCAAAGAAGCAGTGCTACAACCAGCTCAGAGGAGGAAGAAGTGTAGGTCACTCAACTTCAGCAACTTGGAGATATTTTGCAAGTGCAAAATCCAACAAAAAACAGACCAGTGTTCAATGTATACTCTGCTACACACGTGCCATTAAAAACACGCAATGCCACAAACCTGGTTCACCAGTTAAAACAATATCACCTGGTGTAACACACAGAAAGTAAGAAATTACAGTCTGAATCAAGTGCTGACAGTGGACAGGGCACCAGCTCAGTAATGAGTCCGACGACACAGCAGCAAATTATCTTATCAGCATTTTGCAGCACCGTGCCTTGCAACAAGAAAACAAAAACGCACAAAGACATCACAAATGCAGTTGCATATTACACTGCAAAAGACACCCTTCCCATCAGCAGCATAGTTTGTGCTGAAAAAGATTTTAATTGTTTCACGTGCTCTGCCTCAGATTTATGGAATTTTCTACATGTTTGCCAAGTGTCATTTTCTGACAATAAAAACTAGTTTATGCCTTCAATTAACCATGTAGTTTTCCCCAAATTTCCCAAAAGTCCAGGTTGTTTATCCTCCACATAACAGATCTGATCAGATATTGTATCCGGGTGGGGGGGGGGGGGGGGGCAATTAAACGTGAATAGCTGAAAAACAGATTAAAAACAGATTAAATAGATTAAAGACATCCTTTAACAATATGCTGATTATTTAAAAAAACAAAAAAAACAACCAAGCACCATTTATATCGCATCTTTGAATATGCAGTACCAAACAACGACCACCAGGGGGATGCCCCATGCCTATGTAATGACAAACTGCAAACTGTTTGCTATAACATAGACCTCAACATTTTGTAACAGTACAACAACAGTTAACCTGAATTATTAACGAAATGAATATGAACAAATGTTTCGACAAATGTATCCTGCATCTTGCTTCAGCACTCCACACATGTAGAGAGTGACTGCTGCTAGCATTAACAACGCACTAATCACCTCAAGTGTGATTAATGTAGACTCAGCACATTACAAACAAAGCTATGCGACAGTTTAGAAAATACTCACGTTGCATGGAAGCACGTATTAAATTGCTTAACACGTGCTCATTAACTGGCCATAGGGTTGTTCTGCCTCCAAAGGCTGGTAGCTAATGAATGCGTTGCGGTGACCACACCTGTATGAGACGGTGGAACTGGTGCA
Organism: Psettodes erumei; assembly: GCA_016785225.1. Lineage (NCBI taxonomy): Eukaryota > Metazoa > Chordata > Actinopteri > Pleuronectiformes > Psettodidae > Psettodes > Psettodes erumei. The sequence continues at coordinate 4,072,161 of JAFBJZ010000781.1, forward strand.
TTGTGGGAAATGACTATCTCTGAGCGAGGCGTTCAACTGCATCGCATGCTGAGGGATTCCAAACGTCTTAGTTTCACATAACTCTTGCTGTTCCTCATTTTGGGCCTTGCCACATCCTGAAGCCAAATCTTACACTTTTGGAGACCTTGTACCGCACACGCACCCAAGAAAACGTTTTAAACTACTATCTGAGAGAAACACCCAGTGATAGTTCACCACGAAAAGTACCCTGACTGCACAGACCTGTAAGAGACATGGAGGTAGTGCAGATCACTGTGGATGTACCTCTCTTGTGCTTGCCTTTGCATTAGTGCCACTGAGGCAAGAAAGCTAGATCCAGCCTAAGGGGATGGTCTTTCTCATCTGTCTTCATCTGCTGAGCAGTAAACGCCTCTTCACTTAAACGGGAGCTCATTACTCACAATGGCAGCCATTTGAATCTTTTATCAGAGGGATTTTTAATTGAACATTGGCAAATGTGCTCCAAACAAATGGGCCTGAGAACAAGCCTTAGAGCTGGGTATGTGCGTGTGTCTGCAAATGTGTGAGTGAAATATTCACCATGCATGTTAGCGCAGTGTCAAGCCGCCTGGTTCTGAAAGCTGGACACATGAGATACCAGCCCACATGAGAGATGGCAAGCTGTCTGTGGAAGCTCTGTGTAACTCTGTTTAATTCACTGAAATCATTCACAGTCAGCACTGCAGTGTATATTTTGCATGTGTATAATTTTTTTTAATGTACAGTCTTTTTTATCATTCTGTATTTTTAACCTTCAATTAATATTGTTTTGATGTGAATAGTGAATAAGGAAGTGTGACGTTTGAGGTATTAGAAATCCCAAAGGCAACACCTGCATTGGCTAATATTACTCCTAGCCTGAATAGGCAATGAATCATTTCTCAAATAATCTAAAAATCTTAATTTGATGTGACAGCATATATCTGAAAAAAAAAATATGACATTTTTTGGCTTTTTGGCAATTTGTGAAAAGCTTACAAAGCCTTACCTTATCAATTCCTATCTACTTAATTTAATAACTATTATCCTAAATTTAAAGAAATCCCAAACATAGAAAGCAGTAAAATAATTCTTGAGCATAATTTATATAATAAATCAACCATGCCTTTATCTCAATTTATCATCCTAAATGTTTCATGTTCATGTTTCAAGATCCTGACCTCAGATGTCATTTATTTTACACATCTTTCTATCTAGGCTTTTATACAGAAATACTAAAGTACATGCACATGTTGTACATAAAGTCATCCTTGGTGGAGCAGTTATGACAGATAAGGAGTCAAAGATTTAATCATGCCAACTGTCACTTGCCTGGGGTGAAACACCAAAGCGTTGCAGATCATGAAAGCGTCAAAGCTTGTTGCTCTTCCTTCTGCTCCTCTTCTTCTCTGGCCTTATTATTCACTGTTTAATTAAATATTGTTAGCACTCTAATGTCAAGAGGTCAACTGGCCAACCAAAATATTAAACCAAAAAATTGCATTGTCAAACGCAGAATGTGTTGTGTGCCGTGGGCTGCTGGTGGCTGCTTATTTTAGTTTTGTTCAGGGACACATGGCATGTGTGTTTGTGTGTGTGTGTGTGTGTAGACACACACTGACAGCGAAAAAAAAAATCCTGTTTAATTCTATACGCTAATCTTAGAACATCCAGCTGCAGTTTCACTCTCATCCATAGCAAGGATGTTCCTCATACACTGATAGAAAGCTCAGTCTGCTGATAAACAGAGGATCTGGTTAGTGATGTAACGCTATTTTCCACTGTAAGAGCAGTGCAGCAGTTGTCTCTGCATTGAATTAATGCTCACAAAGACGAAATGTATCCTCTTATACCCTTCACAATTGAATGTCCCCACGCTAAGAGTCAAGTCACAAGGAGATGTGATGGGGGTATCCCACTCGAGCTGCCTGCTGCTTCTGAAAAACCAGCACTGAGTTCTCTGAACTACATTGAAAGACTAAACAAGTCATCCTCCATGGAAATTGTGGCAGATTTTAGTCATGTTTTGGCTCTAATCGCACAGTGGGAAGAAAACTGAATATCTTTTCACTGGAACTGCAGCTCACACAGCATTCAGCTGTCAGCTCAGTTAAATGGCTGCATATGGAAACATAACAGGCATTCAAAAACCTGAGGAGGAGTATTTTGTGTCAGATTAGCACTGGGGGAACCTTGTATTATTACAAACAGATATAGATTGCAATCTCCAGTACACATGCAAACATATTTAAATCTGCAAGTTTGATCAGTTCAGCTCTGCTAATTCTTAACTGTAACAGAGATTTTTAAGATCATTAACTCCACTTGTGCTTTTCCTGCTATAACATGTAGAAAACAAAAAGACAGATTCCAGGCAAGGTTTGTTAAAGTTTTCTAAATGAATTTTGGGAGTTAAATCTTATTATTCATCACAACATTCAGTTAGTTGTCATCTTCGCTGAACGGCTGCTAAATGAAAACATAACGGGCATTAAGAAACCCTAAGAGAACAACAGGTGTCAGCTGCGTGCCGATGGAACCTTACATTATGACTAATGATAGTGACTATAATAGTAGACAGTGCAACGTCTAATTAACATGGGAGACAAAATAGATCTTTTAAAAGGAGGTTTTTTTGACATGTTACAGCAGAAGAAACGCAGGTGCAGTTGAAGGTGCCCTTTGGAGTTTTCTTGTAAACAAATAAAAATATCCCTGAGGTCCAACAAAAGTGTTTCCTTCTTCCTAAATCATTTGCAGAGCATTTTAAATCCTATATTATAATGTACATGTTTACCAACTTACAATGGTCTTCTCCATGTTTTTGCTGGTGCATTTCTGTGTTTCCCTGCATACACAAAACAAAAAAAATCTCTTTTTTTCCCATGTTTCCTGTCTTGCCATCCCTCTCTGTTTCAGGTATTTTGAGTCCCTGCCATCCTGTGTGTCCTGCCCTCATATGCTATACGCGTTTTCCTATCAGCGTCCTGGCCTCTGATCATTCAGTCTGTGTGTTTCCCCACTTTACTTTGCCAGATGCTTTGCCGTCTGTCCTGTCACGTTAGCATTCCACCCGTGCATCTTGTATTCTTGCTATTCCTGCGACTTTTCTTCCTGTTTTTTGACCATAGCCTCTCGCCTTGCCGACTTGCACTTAGTTTTGATACTGCTGCCTGATAGTTTACAAACCCCTGACTGGATATCAGTCTGTGTTTTTGCCTGCTCCACCAAGTACCGTGCTAAGGACTTATCCTGCACAAACATGTTTCTCATTTAAGACCTGTCCTTCGCCATCATCCTGTCTCTCTTGAGTCTGCATTTTGTATCCTACTGTTCTCGCCACTGAGTGTGATACAGCCAGACAAACTGAGTGAAGGATTTCAAACTGATTTTTGTTTGATCTTTGTCATCACATAATTCCTCGAGGACCGCAGCCTGCATCCTCCAATTATTCCCGCCTCCTGTCTGTTTTCCAACAGCAAAAACATTTTGTAATATCTATTGGATAATCTCTTGTAATCTCTCTTGGCCTTTCTGTTGCACACACACACATACATATACACGTGAATGCACACACATACACCCAAATACTGCTGAATAATGAACTGCTCAGTCTCGCTGAGTTCTTTAAGAACCTTCTGTTCCTAACAAACCATAGCAGCCGTCCCATGCCTTTTTTCTCTCTCTCTCTCCCCAGGAGACTGAGATCAGCACCAGAAGGAAGGAGTGTGAAGCACTTGAGGCAGAGGTGAAGAAAAAGAATCAAACATGTCAGACTTTGGTAAGTGCTCCAAAAATATACCTTGGCCTCTGAGCGAAAGGATGGAGGCTAAAATTGATTTGTACCTGAGAGCTTTGCCTGCTATCATCACACACAAATGTCCCCTGAGAAAATGAGTGGCATTCTTCTGTAATGATAGCTTGGTTTTCAGGCGTTGATGACTGAAATTGAAAAATGGGAGCAGTTAACTGCGAACTGAAGTATCTGTGGGTTGGGTCTTGTTTGCTTCGGGAATAAATTAGAGAATAAGAGACACACTTTGCTTTGGTAATTATATTCTGTGAGTGATCATGTAGAAACACAGAGGAAACGTGGGCTATTATGTGTGCACTGTATGCGTACATTGAAAGTTGCATCCTCAGCTGTGGCTATATTAGTTTCTTTTGTACACACATACAGGCCTGTGCATGGTTTTTATGCCTCTGCACTGGTGACAGTTGTAGCTGTGTTTGTGGTGTCCGCCTGTCATTTGTTGCGCTTCAGTGCGCCATGCTGATGTTAAACTGGCCAGAGATATGAGCAATGTGCACGTAATGACAGTTCAAACACAGCATTACAGCGTTAAGAGACACGTGTGAAGGGGCCGTGGTGGACTATGGGGACGTGGTGATCACAAGCAGCTGTTTGTGGGCGTAAATGTTGCACAATACTGTGGTCGGTTTGCATGGCTCATTTTTCGCAGTTACATGTACGTCAACCAGGTCAATCAAGTGGCATCTATGAATAAATTTCTAGGAATTTGAAAAACATGATTACTGTGGCTATTTAGAGTAAAAAAAAAAAACTAAAGAAGCTCATAGAACAGCAGACGTGGAATATAATTTAGCTAATTTTCTCAAGAACTATACACAAGAACAATTTTGTTGTTTACTCCATTACACTGATCTGGCCTCTCCCACTGATCATATGATGACTCCTCAGATTTATTTAATATTCCTACCTTACTAACGGTATATAAAGTAGTTCCTTCATTCTTTGAATTGACCACACACAAACATGGGTTACAAGAATAATTGTAGAATAATAATGATTCTTTAATCTAAAAATAGTGTATGTCATGAAAAAATGTCACAGTATAGCATGGCATTAAAAAGTAAAAAAAAGCCTCATAGTATATTCTATGTCGCAGTGCTTCAAGTTGACAAAAATAAGTGCCAGTGCTACCCTTATTCACATGAAGCATGCACATGAGCTGGTATAAGCAAAAGTTAACTATTATGAATCTGATAGTGAATAAAAGAGGCTAGGAGATTTTAGTGATGTTCACAACATGTATTTGATTCTGAAACATTTACACATTAAATTGTCTAAAAATGCCATTACCAAGCTATGTTTCATATTCTGTTGAATTATGAATGTAGATTATCCGAAAATGTTTCCATACTACAGTTCATACTACAATAACAAAAAATGTTGATGTGTAGTCTAAGTCATCAGGCCTGCAATAAAGAGCTCCACTGGGGGCGACTAGAGTCTCAGGAAAATGAAGAAAGGACAGGTTGTGGCATTCTCGAATCGCCTCCTTGGCAATGTTTATAACGAAAAGCTTGGCTGGGCTCTAGCAGCACTCTTCACTAATGTTTTGGGAAAATGTATTTCCTTAAGTTACTAAAATGCCATTTGATTCAGAAAGCAACCCACGTTATTACTTGTGCCAAGGCGCAGGTAACAGGCGTTTATCTGTTTGTCTGACTGTCAGCAAGATTACACAAAAACTACTGAGGCAGTTTGCAGAGGGGAGCTTTCTTTCTGGGAGCAGTTGAATCCAGACTGAGCCGCAGAAACTATGCCATGCTTCTGTGAGAGCTGGAATGTGAAGACACAGAGCTGAAGAGATGCCTTGGTGGAAGTCTACGCTCTCTGAGCGCTTTCTAGTTGAGAAAAGCCACGCTGCCCATGAGTACGAGCAGCTTAAGGGAAGTGCTGGTATGCAAGAAAAATTCCTAGGACTCAAAAGACAAATATGTGGAAGTGGTGGTACTGTGCAATGGTGCATACCGGCCCACTTCAAGCACTGGTCATAGACGATTTGAATTCATTCACTCATGTCCCGAAGCCATCCTCTTTAGATGAGTTGCCCCAAATTTACACTCCATTAGGACTGTTTGCTTTGCTGCCCTCCTCTCACGTTCCCTGCCCACAGCAGCACTTCCCTCCTCACCCACTGTAAGCCTGCTGAGTCTGGGGGAAGCTACTCAAAGGACAAACTGTCCCCAAATGGCGAGCAGAAATGGCAGACCGGTCTCCACAGACTGCAGCGGAGCTCTTATCTCTGAGCTCCGAGAACAGAGACACAAACACAGACAAGACCAATGAACACTATTGTGAGGGGACAACGAGTTGACAGTCACGTCACTCCCTGTTTGGTCCATACTGGCTTACCTCTGTCTCTGCCCTGTTTTTCTCCTTCTCAGGTTAAAGAGTGCACTTACAAAATGAGGTGCAGTGCAGTTGCTCTGCATTTAACACTGACAGCCCATACAGGAATATACATTGTTTCTCCACAAGTGTTAGAATTCAAACTGGTATTAATGCCATGCCCCCTCACAGGGAGTTCAGCTGTCATGTATATGAACACAGTCTGACTGAGGGTGTTAGTGACGCTTAACACTGGCATAGCCATCTGGCACCTCCACCCTTCTGACTTTTGGGTGTATAACTACAGACCATAGGCAGAGCATGTCTCCACTAGCATTTGAGGTCTGTTACCAAGGCAACAAGCATTAGTTGTGCCACAGTGTCACTTAAATATGTAACGGTGCTAATCGAACATCAATACTGAGGCAGACAGCAGGCAGACTCCACAATTCCAAGGACTAGACTGTCGAGCTGTGCTCTCAAATTTAGCTCAATAGCCAGTGTGAAATGCCTGACTCTGTAGTCTGCCTTTGTTTTTTATTCTTTTTTTGCATTTTTGCAGAATGCAGCAAATTCAGATATGCACTAGTCCTATAAATGGTTTGCAGCCTTCCTTTGTTCTTTATTCTTCTGATATGTTTATTCATGTACACCACAGTGAAGTGTTGAAGAGGAATTCCGTGGTGTTAAAGTGGTTTGCTGGGCTGTGCTGTACAGTGCAACTTAAATTATATACGATTCAGCTGAACATTTGAATATTTTTGTCAAACTGGAATGGTTTTACCTGATCATGGCTGACTGTCGTCTACACTGAACAAAAGCAAATTATGCCGCTTCCACAAACCAACTCTAAAGTCAAATGTTTGCTTTGCTCATGTGTTAAATGGCAAAGTTGATTCATCTGTCAGGCTTGTCGAAATCAGACACCGAGATCTGGTACATCAATGTGAGTCAGACCGTGTCTGGACAAAAAAACACAAATGCCTCTGCACTGCTTTCAAACACAGGAGTAACCCAGGTACCCTGCCCCAGGTCTAATTATATTGCTCCCTAGTCAAATATTCATGAAACTATCCTGGCTTGGCAACAATGAATACACCCTGTTTATTACCACAGAATCATGTGCTTTATAATCTTAATAACCTTTTGTCTCTTTTCTCACAAGATAGTATATTTCTAATATTAATTGTATGTTACTGTAAATAACATCTATGTTGGTCAATTAAGTTCCTTACATCTGTTAAACTTTTTAAACCTTTTATGTCATAGAGGTTTTAACAGGTTATATGTATCCTTTAATATATCATTTTGAAATAAAAGTCTCTAAATTGATTAGCCAATAATCAGTTAAATTGAGGTTGTGTACCTTTCAATAGTAAATTAATGTTAATACTGAAACCTAATTTCAAATTGCAAAACCTCCACTCAGCAGAAAATCTCAGGTTTCCACCAGAATAATGTTGGAAGCAGCTCAATATAGGCCAAAATGTATTCTGCCTCAAATTCTCCCCATCACTGAGCTTACAGGCTCTCCATAAAAGGAGTCTTGCCATGGGATTATGACGTATACTGATCTCTTTAAAGCGTTAACCCGTTGACAATGCAGGACAAAGAAACAGCTGATTCTCTGTGTTCAAGACAATTTGGTTCGCATGACTACGTGTGTGCCATCACATCCAAATTCCAAAAGGATTTTCAAATGAGGCTGGCAGTCATGTTAAACCAACAACAAGCTTGAAATTTAAAAGTATTTCAGTCCGCTGTTCGGTATGCTACTGCATACTGTAAAATGTTTGTGTTCAGTGCCTATTTGTCCTTCAGAATGAACACCTGGAGGCTTAGCTAGCCCACATTAGCTCTGAATTGACGGATCAATGGATATGAATAGGAATGCCAATGCAATCGAGTGCTTGTACGGGAAGCATTAAAATTGACTGGACAAAATTGATGCAGGTTGAAATGCCAATTATTTTTCTGGACGTGAGGGAAATGAAATTAATGAAAAAACAGCAGATCTCAGGTGTGACTTTGGTACTGTCCTCAGGCTGTTTACTTACTTATTGCAGCTTGTCCTTGACAGTATTTCTCCACCACAGTGTGCATATGCACACTTTGTTCATTCAGTTCATGTCCATGTCACAATTTACTATCATAATTATTAAAAGATATAGTCAGAAGCAGCAGTAGGGTAAGGGTAAAGTAGAAAACATTTGTATTTGAGATAGTATGGATATATTACGTGCATTAGAGCGAGATGATGAATGATGTCAAAATCTTCAAGGTAATTCATTGTTTAATTTATAAATATAATTTGAGTGGAGGCCAGTATAGCATAATATAATACCGCCAACTTTCCAGTCAATACTGTATAGTATATGCATTAGTTAAAAATGTAATGTTTGCAAGTTTCTCTTGTTTGTAGTTCTGTTCATTTTCACAATTGTCATGGAGAAATATACCAGTATGTCAGAACATATTCATAGACATGAATGATGCATTGTGAAGTTATCATTTACTCATTGTAAACACACACACGTTGCACATTTTGACTTGTCGCGGCAGGAAAAGCATAGATATTACAAATAACAATAACCAAGGCTCTGTTGTATTCAAGTGTCTCACTAAGCAATGACAATGTAACAGTGAGCCAGAATGCCCAATGCTCTAAAACTGAAGCAGCTAGATTAATTCAGCCATCATTCGTTTTATTAGTTACACTGGTGAATTTCCTACTGTGACATGTCAAAATGACCTCTGTGAAAAAGGCCCATCACTGTGACCAGCGCCTTTTTTTCTGGTGTGCATTTACCAGGGAACTCTTGCTGATTCTATGCTTTGTGAGCATCTCTGCAGCAGAGAAAATTGCTTAACATTTTCTAGTCTATTAACATGTGTGTACTCTTGTCTCCATTTCCCCTCAGAAACATCCTTCATAAGTAAAACATAAGGGGGCAGGAGAAAGCACACCATCTCTAGCCATTAAGGAGCACTGTATTTACTGTAGATGTATCATGCATGAGCCAGTAGGTTTCTGGGCTCTCGACAGGAACAACACTTGGCCTACATGCTGCGGCAGCAGAGGTGAATTGCACATCTCAGAAAACTCTCCAGTTGACACCACAAATTGCATCTGTGGCACGGCTCAAGACTGTTGATTGAATGTAATTAAGTTTTCCTCCTCTGCAACGAAGGGACTTTTTTTACTCCCATCAGTACTCACTTGGCAGGAAAGAGTGTGTGTGTGTGTTTGTGGTTAGGAGGGTATCAGAACATGGAAGGATACAATTTTAATGTTTTTACTTTTATTTCAGTATGTTAAAGACATTGCTATAAATAGTTAATAAAAGTGTATTATTGCTCCACTGTGGTGCTTCAAAATGGCAGATTCTTTTATACATGTTTTCAAGAATGTACCTGAGAACCTTGAGTGGTCTCCTTATATGAATAATACAAGGGCTATCGCTAACACAACAAGTTTGAGTGCCGTGCTCTGGTCTAATCATGTCAAGTTCTTAGGTTCTAAACACTGTTTTCTTTTGTGTCTTTTGTGTAGGAGAATGAGCTTCAAGATTTCCTCCAGGAGAACAAGCACTTGAACCTTCAGTTGTTCAACAATAGCCACAAGGAATCTGAGTATGAGAAGGTAAGAGGCAAAATGTCCTTATTTTTGAGCTTTTTTACTCTGTATCTGCCTCCTGTCTCATACGTGTCTTATCAGACTTATAAACACATTTTAGATTAGTGGTGTGGCTCTATTCATGACAATACTAGTGTCATCAGCAATTATTGGGGCGATGAAATCGTCATATGAATCGCAGTGACATTCTATGAATTTTCCTCAAGTGCTGCCAAGATTTTTTAACTGACATACCTCAGCAACTACTGGATGGATCGCCAGGGCATGTGGTAAAAGCTTTCATATTCCCCTCAGGGCAAACTGTTGTAACTTTAGTGATTGCTTCTGTTTAGTAATTCTTACTACTTTCATTTCTAACCAGATACTGAAAAAATAAAGAGATTCTCTCTAGCCTTGGAGGTACTTTGTGTTTGGTAATTAGACTGTGAAGATTATACAGTATATGTTATATATACTGTACATGCAGTGGAATATTTAATCAGTCTCTCCTTCCATCTGTTTTGTTTGAAACTCAGTTTTCACTCTACCATCCCATATACTTATTTATTTCTGCTCCTTTCAGGTAAATGTGTTTTCATTCATGTGCAGCCCGATACTACAGACCATGCCATGTTTTTAGGCCCATGTTAAGTTGGAATTGAGACTAAAATAGGTGCTTACATTAACATGTTAGTACATCTGGCCATCAGCACTGTTTCTTCATATACTACAGCCCCCTTGGACTTACATTAACACTATCAGATAGCTTTCTGGGTCATATCATAACTGCATTGGATGCTGAATAAATGGAGCTTTAGCTGGAGCTTTCCAGCATATATATGCAAGCAATGAGGCTCCAATTCAATTAATACATCCTCACCTTCCTTTCAGGCCCAAGACCTCAAAGCTCTTCAGCTCTGATAACACAACGTCAGAGTAGATCAACAAACAAATAGGTAAAAGGCCTCTCTCTCTATGGACAGGATGGCAATTTCCTGAAGAAGCTGATTGGCAGGTAGTTGCTGTTGGGGTTGAAGGAGGACGGGATGCTGGTTATTGATGTCTTATCAGGACTGGGATGGCTCTTGGAGCAGCTATCCTGAACTGTTATCACACTGACGGATATGAGAGCAGCACTCTGTAGGGTAGTGCGGATATTAGCCCTCGCTTACACCCCCATGTTCTGATCCCTATCATGTCTGAATGGACTAGGAGGGGCTACAAATGGTACCTCCCCATAGCCATAATAGTCTATTGACCTTCTTCTGCTGAATGCAAAACAGTTAAAGTAATATACTGTAGTTACATAAAGTGGGGTCCAACACAGAAGTGGTCTCTGACTTTTGGACCCAATTGTACACTCCTATCCATGCAGATAGCTTTGACTGTATGGAGGTGGGCTGTATGGAGGCAGACTTGCAAGTTTCTGTTTGTGTTTTGCTCTGCTGGTGTTTGTTGAAACACCCTCCGTGAGGAATCATTAGTCATTCATGGCTGCTCTGAGGAAGGGGCTTTACCACATTACGGCAGGAGGAACCACTCATCTCATTGCTGATTAGTGGCCTTTGAAAAGCTGACAGAAAAACAGCACATCTTAGAAAACAACAAAACTGATCTGTGGAAGGCAAATTATGTAGAATGTAGAAATAGTCACATTTTGAAGATATTGTTAATAATAGCAACCTAGACCTCACTGGTGTGGAACTAAGGTACAGTATTTATAAAATGTGCAATTACTTCATTCAATTGAATGCTTGGTGCTTGTTTGACAATGAAGTATGAATTATTTATTAATGTTTTGGTCTGCAGCCATCGGAGTCAGTGAATTATATTACTCTTGCATTATAATAATGTTTAAATTCTTTTATCACAGAAACCAGCCAGCACTGAAGTCTGGCCTGTAACAATTTGTGTTTGAAATGCTTGGAATGCTTTGGGTGGCATTAAAGCTTTTTTACTCTTAATACTATAGTGCTTAAATTCAAAATGGAATAACAGACAACTAGAAATAGCTGAACAATTAAATTCAATCCAAAGCAGAAGCTCTACCTTTGTGAAGTGTAATATATTCAGTAGATGTACACAGAGGGGCAATTGATTCAACTCTGTATTCACCTTGGAGAGTTTGTGGTGTTAATGGATTGGAATACACTGAATGGTGTTCCTGACAGTTTTCTCCACCCTAGAAAAAAATGACACAAAGTAAAAATTTCACCTTTTAATAATATAAGACAGCTGACTATATGACTTGTGAATCTACAACCGTAGAACCTATACAACATGTAGTGATTTTGTGAGACACTGACTCTGTAACATGTTCTCCTCTTTAGTTCCTTGCTTTGAATCAATGGAAATTTTAGCTTTTAGCTTGCTATTTAGCAGAGGCGTCATTCAGCGACATTGGCTTTTGCCTACCACCGCCCTGCAGTGATCATACTTTTATTGTAGTTTGCAGCTGTGCATTGAATCTAAAGCTCTTGAAATATGTTTTTTAATTAACAGTAGGAGCTGATTAGATCATGGTGACGGCACAGATTTTTTGCCGACCTTTATCCTCTGTGGTATTTTTGATCAATGGAGGCAATGTTTTGATGGTGGCCTTTTGTTTGTATCTTGTGCATATGCAAAAACAACAAGGGTGACACGAATACACATTCATCCTAACAGTAGTGCACCATAGGAAAGAGCAATGCTCCTTTAAAATGTGTGGAAGAATGAGTTAGTTAATAAGGATGTAAACAATACAGGTTTAGGTTTTTTGTCACACAACTCCACTTTGCAATGTATGAAAATGTTATTAGGTCTCAAGGATGAACAGAGTGTGTTTTTAAAACAAAATCAAACACAAAGAAAACTTTGCTAATTTACAAGAAAACTGCTCAGGCTTTGTTGTGCTGCAAAAACCCAGGAAGGACACATACACATAAGTCAAAATGTAAAAGCTTGTTTTGAAGAAAAAGGGTGATGTAAATGTGCACAATTTTCCATTTTCTATGTCTACATGCTCATCTGTTTCATATGGTGACAGCTATATCTGACGTGAACATAGAGGGCAGAGGGTAGGGGGTAGGTAGGGTGGCAGGGCAACACAGGTAGGCCAGGAAATCCAAAGGTCGGCCTTGTTTACAGGTGAGGTAGAGGAGAACCTAGCTCATATCTGCAAAAACAACCAGTCAAAAATCAGTTTGGGACAGTGTTGAAACTGAATATAAAAATGCAATTGAGAACTGTTCAAAACTTTAATAAACTGACTATTGCAACGGCACTCTTGATCTGATTTTGCTCCTTTTTTGTCCTGCCTGCACAGGTGAAGTTTGAGTATGCCCAGCTCAAAGAGGCCCTTGGTGCTGTGACACAGCAGAGAGATTTAGCCCTGTGGGAGAGGAACCAGCTCCAAGGCAAACTGGAGAACCTAGAGCAGGTGCTCAAGGTGAGGAAGCTGGCTCCAAGGGCAAACCCTATGTGTCAGTTACTAAGTGCATTTCTAGTCCTAGTAGTCCATCTGTCCTGGGATCCTAATTCAGGTGTTTTTACGGAGCCTAACTCTTTGCCACTACCCCTTCCCCTACCTGTGCTACACTGCCTCCATCTGGTTATCTTCCACTATACTGTCTAATGTCCCTGACATGTCTGTTGCCTTCCAGTGTCGTGTTGGGAGTTCTGACCAGGAGCTGTGAAAGAGTAGAAGCTTGGAGCAGTCTGCCCCCCCCTTTCCTTCCCTATTCCACCCCTTCATGTTGTCCTACCCTCCCGAACCCTTCCCTTCCTGCCTTACCCCTGCCCCCTCTCCCCCTGCTAGATTTTTAAGGTATCACTGCTATGTCTATCTGTTAGGGAGCAGTCCTCTTCAGTCCCATTCTGAATGCTTTCTGTCCACCTCAGTGGCTGTGCTTATCTCTCCCTTTATCTGTGGGCTGCTTACCAGACATACTTCTGGTCACCTGGCTACACGACCACAGCACTGGGGAATGTAAACTTTGCATGAGGCAGGACAAAGAGTTTGGCTTTGTGAGGACGGGAGGGGGAGGAAGAGGAGATAGAGAGACTGGGTCACTCTTTATGATGATAATGTCACCTACAAGTTTGGTGACATTACCTATCTTAATTTTTATTGGCATGAAAGTGTCATTTGCTTCTCTCACCTTCCAGTGTTGCAAATATTCACATATGGTAGAGGCAGTGATGTGACTGGATGACAAGGGCATATTGTATTATGAAGCGCCGAGCATTCAGTCCCTTGTATTGTATGGCTTCTTTTCTTGTTATGGATGACCACAGACAAGTGAGCACGCTATGGAGTTTGCTCACCCCTTTCATATAACATAAGGCCCTGTATTGATCATTCAAAGATAACATGGCTGAGGACAGCTTTTTGAACAGTCCCAGTAACCAGTCTTCTAACAGGTAATTGTGTTACCTAAGGGGGCAGCAAACCTGACTGTGGAGTGATGTTAGTTTTTTGTTCACACAGCAAAGCATCTCTAGACCTCCATCCATAAGCACCTTTGTGCAAATTTGATCTGATCTCTCCAGTGGATCATTTGACATAAACTGTTCTCACATGGCTGTGGCGTAGTTTATGTCTTTCTTGGTGTTTAGGGATTAAAGATCTGTACACTGTTAACCAGCCTCTGTATGTGTGATGTGTGTGCACATGTAACACCTGTGTTGTCTTTTGAGCGTGGAGTAGATGACGGGAGATGCATTTTGTGTTGGCTCAGTGCCGTTGGATTGTAGTTCCACTAACAGCAGCCATCTCTATGCTCCCTCCACTCAATCCCCACCCTCCCCATGGTTCTCCACCCCTGCACCCCCTGCGGACAGCATATGCGTGAGGCTGCGGAGCGGAGGCAGCAGCTAGAGTTGGAGCATGAGCAGGCCTTGGCTGTACTCAATGCAAAGCAGCAGGAGATTGACCTTCTTCAGAAGGTAAGGGAATTCAGGGTGCATAACACTCACAGCACCAGAGGGTTGGACTTTCTTGTCTACCCAGCCTGTGCCTGTGTCATGGGTCAAAGAGTTTTTTGTTGAGCACCGGTGCGACACATGCAGTTCAGCAAAGGTGAAAGTCAGCTCAAAGACTATATTAGAGAGTAGACCAAAGAATAGTGCTCTCAAAAGGCTATAGCACTCACTGCTCTCAACATTTTCAGCTCTGGCACTACTATAGCTCTCCCAGCGCATCCTCTCGACCCCATCCTTCAGCTGTCTGTCACTCTCCAACCCCCTGAGTGCTCAACATCTCTGGAGCGCTCCTCTTGTTTGTTACAAGCGAGCAAATCAAACATTTAAATTTCAGAGCAGATATGACACTTTTTAGAGGCTTGCTCAAACAGAGAAATGCTGGCCCTGGCCGTTTGATGGTTGGTCTTCCTCTGTGCACTGGAGCCGACTGTGATGTCAAAGCGAGCCGAGCAAAGGCTGAGATTGCTGATAGTGTGAACGTGATAGGAATTGTCACCAATGCCTTCTCTAGAAACAGTGTGTGTACCCCAGTGTTGCTCTTACTTCTAACAGTCAGCCTTTCACAGGCAGAGTTCTCAGCTTTTTTCTCTCATTAACAGAAGCTCATTACTGCCTTATCTTCCCTCAGACACAGGCTGCTCGCCGCATTCTCCTAAATTAATTGCATGCAAAGAAGATTTATGAAATTTTGAAGTCCACAGATGCTCCCATATGCATGTGGAACACTTGTTTTTCCCAATAGATGTTTCTTTTTCCCATAAGAAAAAATGGCATGTTTTAGGCTATGTTCCTATGCAGTTTTCTTCGATACTATCCAAACTGTATTCCTCTTAAAAACACTCGCCTTTTTAAATATTTATTGATGGAACATAATACCATCAAAATTATGTTTGCACAGAACCTCAGTCAAGGCTGATCTCCTTGGATAAAGCTTAAAAAAAACCATGGAAACCTACACCCTGACATTCTTGGCTGCAGCTGAATTGTACTGTGTTATGTGGCCAGTTGTTTCTATTATTGTGTCCACCCCATTTATATCATAGAGGGTAGGCTAAATAACATAATGTTGAATGAACACCTCTTGAACGTGAGCTGAACATTATAACCTTCATGCAGGTAGGGCTTATTGCAGGACTGATGTATTAGACTGTATTACTTTTAATAAATAAACTGCCTATTACAACAAGTTAGAAAGCTAGACCCAAATGCAGTCAGGAGGCAGGCAGGCAGTGACAATGAGGATATTTTACTTAAGTAAAAAACTAGGCAAAACTAGGCAGGGCACTCAGCAGCCACTGGTAAAAAAGGAAAAAGGAAGTCCAAAACAACAAGAGCTGAGCCCATCAAAATGTACTGAAGAAAGTCTAAAAGAAAACTCAAAATAGACCAAAAACAAAAACTTACAAATACACAGGTATGAAACAGGAGCGGGAGCAAGATGGAGGAGCTGGGGAGAAACTGGGGAGCTGACCAAAGCCACTGAACAGAAATGAAATGACGAACAAACAGAGACAAAGGAAGAGACCAAGACTTATATACTCAAAGGAGGCAGGGATAAAGAGGCACAGGTGAAGCACATTAGGGCGGGGCAGATATTCACAAAGACATGAAGTAACACTGAAAAGCAGGAAACACTCAAGGGAGAAATAAAACAGGAAATCAAATCCAATAACAGAGAACAAAAGTGTCACCAAAGAGTGTCTCTTGGGGCAGGCTGTCACACTGCCAACTCAGCTTTACAGGAGCCACAACTATGAATCTGGTTTTAGTCAGAGTCTGACATATCCGGAATTATGATGTCAGGACACTACACATAGATCAGGGGTCTTAAAATGGAATTACCTGGGGGCCAGAAGCCAGGTTGGTACATGGACCCTCAATGGGAAAAAGCCTGTAATCACTACTTGCTACATGTTAAAGAAATGGCTTTCTTCATCTCTCGCCAGAGGGCAAAAGCCATATTCAATTCTGTAGCTGGTGATATGTCTGAGAGGAGGAGCCTTGTTAGAAAATAACATGATTTCTATATTTGGAAAAATCAAAATGAGAGAAAATGAAATTTTATTTTTTGCTTTTTAAAAAATGTATTTGTGAGCTGTATTTAAATGTACATTTTTCATGGCTGGGTGTGGCCCCCAGGTCTGTAGTTTGAGACCTCTAGTTTACAGGTAAGTGTTGTAAACTGACATAAATGCTTCCTTTATTCACTGTCTTGCATGCGCATAATTATTTAATGATGAATGACTCACTGTTTTGACAATTAAATAGGCTCAAAAAGCATAAAATACAGAAGGTGAAAATGGTTAAGAAAAGCCACATTATCTTTACCAGGTTGTGGTTAAACCAAACGTTATCTCTGCTACAATCAAGCCACTGTACGTGAAAGTGAAATGTGAGGAAAAGAAATAAAAAGCTTCATCAAGTTTCATCCTTCATAGCTGTTTCGAATAGTATGGATGGAGATGGTGGCTTTCTTTTTAACCATTTTCACCCAATACACCAACCTTTTTATTTCTAAAGGCCTGTCATCAGTGTTTTAAACTGAGACTAAACTGCAGTATAAATCAAAGTGAACTGAAACACTGCACCCTGTGTTTCCTAGGCTCAGGTTGAGGCTAAAAAGGAACATGAAGGCGCTGTCCATCTGTTAGAGGTGAGCGTCTGGACTCCTTGGGGTGGTGGTGGTGGTGGTGGGTGTGTGTGTGTGTGTTGTTGGGGGGGGGGGGGGGGTTGGGGGGTGACTATGTGTGTAAATGTGGTTGCTGCTGGAGGATAAGGGACGAGGTCGGCCCTGGGGCAGACCTGAGCCATTTCCTGCCCTTTTTGGAGTTGCTACCTGAATCTTTACTCTTTTTTTTAGTCCTCACTTTTTAAAATATTAATTTTCTGACTTACTATATCAATTGAATTATCATTGTCATTAATATGATTATTGTTAAATTGACCAGTAAAAGTAAATAGTCAACCATTTTTCAGAAGAGTGAAATGTCATTATCTATCTTTTATTTCGTCTCTCTATATTAGCCTTGTAATAGGGTGATTTGTCTGAGTGAGTGTCAAAACAGCCTCTGATTTAAGGAGTTTTGTGCTTTCAAGATGTGTATGAGAGCTCACATGTGTAATTGTGCTTTATTTCTTTCCTACATCTCTGTTCACTGTACGGGTGTGTGTTTATGCTTATACAGAACCACTTGGACAGCATGCAGGTATTTCAGAATTGCTTTCATTTATTTACTTGATATTTCTTCATATCTTGCCAAGTATATTCAAAAAGGTATCTGGCCCCCACATGTTTACGTTGGCCAGGATGTGTGATGATGTAACATGACATTGCAAAGGCTTTTGTTGAGGCTTGAGTTGATGTAAAATGTGATAGGTATACAAGTGGTAGTCGAAAAGTAAAAGGTAACATGAATTACATGATTTAATGTGTGGTCATTGCTTTTTGGTTTTCAGAACAATTCAGAGCTGCTTCAGAGCAGCATCTTTCTTGGGCTTTACCACCAATTCACATTCCCCATCAAAGCAAACTCAGCAAAGTGAAAGGCTTTTTTACAGGCTGGAGCATGACTGACAGCATAAACTGGTGCTCTTTCTGATTTGATCATAAAGAAATATTCAGCTGCACTTGCTTATTGATGAGAAGATTCAGAAAGTGTCAGAATATGGATCGACTTCAGTCAAAGAAAAATGCCTGGGGCGTCACTGACCGACCTCAATTCCACATAATCAAAGCCCATCAACACACTGAGGCATGGACATTTAAATTTATAAGACCAGACATGTTTTTAAAGTGTGTGTTTAGATGTAAACAAACAAAATATGACTACAATAAATGAGAGCAGAAGATAGTGTATTTAATTAGTAATAAAAAGTCTGGAAGTCTGTTTGTGTATTGCAGATATTTTAGAATTACAAAATATTGTATTGGCTTTTTCAGTGTATAAGACTGTTTTGTTATCAAAGGATCACATTGCTAAATAGTGATGAATGTGATCCTTTTCCCATTGCAGCAGTGCATGCATGTTATCCGGCATGTGTCTACTAAACTGTCTACGTGCCATACAGCTGAGTACTGTATGATGCTAATAAAATTAATACAGTATCTAATTATAAGTTACAAATGAAGGAATTTCTTTGTCATCTGTTTGCTAACAGCATGTCATACCCAGCAAAAACCAATCTGCATGAAATGCACTCAGTGTTTTAACATACTGTTTCAGCAGATGTTACTGTGTTGGGCAGTGCTAAAATGAAATTCCATGGAAGCTTCAGTGTCCTCCAGAGCATCTCTGGTTCAGATTCTTGTCAATTTTCAGAATGAGAAGTAAAGTGACTCTTGATCCATTGTATCATTCAACTTGAGCAATCATGCTATAATACCTGGAATTGTCATTATTCCTGCCCAAACAAATATGTTAGTCAATGTTAGTTTGTATGATGACGTTTCCTGTTCTTAAAGTATGTCTGATGTTATTCTATATTTTTGTTGTGAACCAATACCATGACCATTACCAACAATATTTACCTATACTTGCCTACCTAGTATGTTGCTCTCAGCCCCAAGTCCCAGTGAAGAAGCCAATCTTTAAAAACAGATAATCCGTATAGTATATTTTCATTTGTAAAAAACAAAACAAAACAAAAAACAGCAAGTAATTTCCAGTAATTTCAATTGACACCTGGGCACTGGAGTTTTTAGAAAATATTCCCCAGACATAAATAATGCATTTGCTGGGGCTGATTTGCAGCTGCTGATTCATACACATCTGGTACTGTAGTGAGTACTGAGTATTTACAGCAGCAGGAGAGTGGTTAGTATTCGGGATTGACCTATAATAAACTACAGCACCCATGTTCATCATAACGATGGAACATGTGAGCCAGTGCAGCTGTGGGGCTTACTGAGGGGGGCTTTAATATCTTCTGGACAACAATGGAGCTGTATGGTACAAAGTAAAATGCGTTACCAGCTTGTTTGTATTTTTGATTTTTGGTCTTTTCATGGTATTAGTTCACAATAAGTGAAAATCTACAATAGCGTCCGGCTCATCCTTTAAGACACTCAGTAGTCTGGGTTATGCATACTGCCTTAAAGCAAGGTGGTTTTTTTTGTATTTGCAGTACAATTGACTTTAATTGTGCTTCTGATTTGTAAACCATATTGTCAGTAGTAGTTAAAAGTTCTTGAAGTTTATCTCTGTAATCACTGATCCATATGTTATAAATCTTTCAGTGAAATCTAATTTCACATTCTAGTGGTGTGTAGACAGTAGAGGTATAAATATAGGGGTATACATTTGTATATCTACTTACTGTACATATGTAGTATTTCTGTGTGCACAAATTCAGTCAGTCCTGCATCCTTTGGTTTCCTTATTTTTGTTTTGTTTCTTTCTTTTTCCCATCCTCCCCCTTACTTCCCATCTACCTGCCTGTCCTTCTTCTTCTCTCTCTGTCTCTTTCAATGACTCTCCTCCTTCACCATCATCAGGCCAAAGTCCGCGAGCTGGAGGAAAAATGTCGGACTCAGAGTGAGCAGTTCAACCTCCTGTCAAAAGAGCTGGAGAAGTTCCGGCTTCAGGCTGGGAAGTTTGATATCCTCAGCACTGAACCGTTAACTGTGTGTGAGTCTCCAGGCTCACCCAACAAATCCCTGTCCCAGCTCCTTAATGGACTGGCTGCCCCCATAGGAAAAGGTATGTGTTAGACCTTACTCATACTTAGTGCTTTAAAAGCAAAAGCCAATGTTTCTTTCCTTTTGAACAATATGTCTTACAGATCATATATTAGGTAATCAAATGGATGTTAGCAAAGGAAATAGCAATATTAATACATCTCTAGTGCTCCATGGTGGAGGAGTCATATTGTCTGAGATCTTATTTACAAGTGAAGTTCATAAATAAAACACCAAATTAATTTGTCTGAATGTAGCCTTAATAAAGCCCTGTGCAATTGACTTAAGCTGCAGTAAACACAAACTGATAATGAAATAATCAATCATAGTGAGAAATAGCCTCTAGTTGGCAAAACCTGTTCTCTATTTGTTTTGACTTGAATACACAAAGGCTTCAGTAATTACAGTAATATTTATCATTCATCTCCTGCTATGAAAATGTAATGAATGGTTACAAGCGTTTGGAAACTGAAGAATGTAGTGCAGTGACGTATTTACCAAAATGATGCATGCTTTACAAAAGCATTATTAAAACTAGAAAGCATTCTGAGAGCGCAGACCTCCGCCAAGGCTTAACATTTCCCCAAAACCAGAAGAGAGCCCACCACCGGATCGATTTGTGATATTTTCTTGAGAGCACTGGTATAGTGTCCCCCCTGAGGGTCAAACAGGGGACCTGCTGCTCAGCAGCTTAAGCCCATGTGGCATGCGTCCTATTTTTCAGGTCACCCCACTTATTTCAAATCTTTATGCTTTTTAGGACTTTATGGCTCAAAATGAGAAATTCTGCTCTGTTGAAGAATCCTTCAAAAAGATTATGAACTGGATCACTTGCAAAATTTAATGACCAGTTCTGGTTAAAAAAAAATAAATAAATTGGGGAAATCCTTCCAATATTTTTTAATCCTGCTCACAAACAAACAAACAAACAAATGGGTGGATGGAAAGACAAAAAACAGATCCAAAAACAGAACTTCCTTGGCAGGGGTAACAATTACATTGAAATGGTAGAAGCTTTAATGGACAATAAGCAGGTAAACTGATACTGTTCTTTGAGTACTGTACAGGGTACAATTAAATACATCTGAGAACTGCTGAGGGTATCAGAACTGTTTTTATGCTCCTCATTGAATTTTGAAACAGTGTAGGTTATTGGATATTTGAATGTTTCTATTTCTGTGTTCTTTTATGTCTCTCCTTTATCTGTATGACTCTTCCTCTGAAATGGACATAGACAGTAGCTCAGTTAATGAGCTCCTTTGTAATATGATTCTGTGTCACGAGTTTGATATTAGTTCACTTTTATTGCGACGTGAGGATCTGATGAGAGAAGTTCCTTTTGTTCCACAGGCAATGAGGCTCCGACGAGCAGATCTTTGATATCGGAGTTCATTCGACCACTCCAGATCAGTGGAGACAAGCCCGAGCTCCTCTCCGTCAAGCCAACATTCCTCACGCGCAGTCGAGCCAGCAGCCCAGCACGGGCTCTCCTCTCTGAGGTATGAAGAATGTCTCTTTTTATCCCACATAGTTGCTGTTTTATTGCAACTTTCTTCAAGCTACACAAGGGATAACTGTCTGTACAACCTAAATTACAATGTGGGGCTGAATTCCCAAATAATTTATATGCTTCATTCTGCTGTTTTTACCAAAATTAAATGCTTTTTTGTATGTATTGTATTTTGGTATGTGAATTTTCAAATGACTAAACCAAACTGAAGCTTCTCAGCTTGGTTTTTTTTAATCGCTTTGTAACATTTGCAAGGCATTTTGTCACATATTTATTAGTAGTATCATAATCATTTTTATTGTTTTTTTCTCATATATAAAATATATTCTGCTTTGTGCTAATTCATTTTAATATAAGCAACGTCCAAACAAGAGAAAATCCATGCAGCAGGGATGTGGGAGGCTGCTCAGGTCAACTGATGCAGATAGACTATTTGGGACTGATCATAATATTTTTTTAGTGCACAGGAGGTGAAAAATTTCAACTGAAGAAATGTCAGGATTTTTGTGAGTGTTTGGAAAATAGAATTATTTGGGATTGAAACTCTTGCACTTTGACTGTGAACATTTTGTCACTTTTATATAGAATATTCAAATGAGCTCGTTCATTTCATCCTCTGTATGACGATACATTATTTCATCCTCTCTTGGGTCTCAAATATGAGGTGAACGGTAGAACAACAAAGAAGGAACATTTGATGTTTTACCTTTTTTAGATGGACAAAGAGCTCAGCTCTACCACCAGGTCCAAACAGAGATTCACAGGGAAGGTTCGTCTGTGTATTGCACGGTACAGGTACGTCGTCGCCTTGTCTTCACCTGAACACAAAAAAATAACATGTTACTGTTGTTTTAAAACCTTATGTAACTGATTCAGACCATTAGAATTTAAAGTCACTCAAGTTCTTATAGAGGTTTGGGAATGTTTGAAGTATCAACAGGAACTTTGTGCTAACATTACAAGATGTCCCAAACCAAAGTATGAACATCTAAAAAGAGGGTAATAATTAAGCAAAACCCTTTACAGGCTTTTGACAATTAACTGAAATGGCCGCTCATTGTAGACAAGTCTTAGACAAATCCTGCTGAGATTATTTGCTTTCCGTCTCAGGGCTTTAGGCTGTGGTTTTAAAGATGATTCAGTGTTTCTATCGCTAAAGAAAATTACCTGTCAGCACAAAAATAATTGGAATCTTCAGCACAAATTTGTGAAACACTAACAGAGCTTTCAGCCCACACTGTTTTCATCACAGTTTTAAAAACAAACTGCATACGTTAAAGATATAAACAAACTTCATACTTCAGGGGCGTATTGCAGAAACCAGGTTTAGTGAAAATTCAGTATTTGTTAATGATGATGGCTTTTTTATGTTCCTCATGCAAACACTTAACTCAGAGTGTACTCAAAGTCGACTGAACTAACTCAGTTCAGCTGTTCTGGAACTGAAACCTATGAAGTTTCAGGGTTCATCAACTTGGAATTCAGGTTGCAGCCCAGTTTGTTAAACCTGTTTTCTGGAATCCCCGATGCACTCAGCAAATCCTTTTTTCTTGACCTACATGTTCAAGAATTGCAATATTTGATATTAAAAACTCTGATGGAGAAATTGTACAAATGTTAAAAGAGAGAAATGTATGTGTTTTTGCTGTAGTTATAATCCTTATGATGGGCCTAATGAGCACCCTGAGGCAGAGCTCCCCCTGGTGGCAGGGAAGTACCTCTACGTTTATGGGACAATGGATGAGGATGGCTTTTATGAAGGTTTGTTAACTATTGGCTGTTGTTTATTGTTTTGTCCTTTATATCACCACAACACCAGCAATGTATTGTTTGTTTCTCAGGGGAGCTGCTGGATGGACAGCGGGGACTTGTGCCATCCAATTTCGTGGATTTTGTCCAAGATGAGGAGACACCCTCTGTCCAGCACAGGGACACAGTGGCTAAAGAACCTGGCTACCTCAACCACAGTAGCCTGGGTTCTCAGAGACTGGGGGTTGGCACAGGCACAGGAACAGGCATAAGCAGCCTGCTGTCAGACAGTAAACTAGACTGCCTAAGCACCAGCAGCTTGGGCATGGATCTCCTGGGCTCTTCTAGCAATGGAACAGGAACCCTGGATGTCAGCATTGACGAGGTCGGTGAAGACATTGTGCCTTATCCCCGCCGCATCAACCTGATCAAACAACTGGCCAAGAGTGTGATTATTGGGTGGGATCCTCCTGTGGTTCCACCAGGCTGGGGCTCCATCAGTGGATACAATGTCTTGGTGGATAAGGAGGTGCGCATGAGTGTCCCCTACGGGGGCAGGACAAAGTCTCTAATTGAAAAGCTCAATCTGGCCACCAACACCTACCGTATCTCAGTGCAGAGCATCACTGACCGGGGCCCTTCAGACGAGCTCCGGTGCACTCTGCTGGTGGGAAAAGATGTGGTGGTAGCACCTTACTACCTGCGGGTAGATAGCATCACACAGGTCTCTGCTGAGCTCTCCTGGATGCCCAGCAACAGCAACTACAGTCACACCATCTTCCTCAATGGTGCAGAGTACGACATGGTCAAGGCGGGGGGCTACAAATACAAGTTCTTCAACCTGAAGCCCATGACAGTTTACAAGGTGAAAGTTGTGGCGCAACCACATCAGGTGCCTTGGCAGCTTCCGATGGATCAGAGGGAAAAGAGGGAAATCTCCGTGGAGTTCTGCACTCAGCCAGCAGGTCAGCCTCCAAAGCATTACTCACATTTACTCTTTTACAGTAAATGTATGGGGCTTTTTTCTGTGTGGTGTATGGTTGTATAGCCACTCACTTTAGCCATGCTGGCATAGATCCAGGGATGGCAGTGTTGGCTGTAGCCTGATGGTCCACTACTTTGGTCCAGACTGAAATATTTCTAGGAAGTTTAGTATGTAGTGGCCAGAGCATGAGTCCTCGTGACTCTTGATATCCCATAACTCTTTCTGTAGCGCCACTGCAAGGTTGGTATTTGTGGTTTTGGGTGAATTATCTAAACAGCTGTCAGCCAGATTGCCATGGAATTTGATGCAGACATGAACCCCTCAGGATGAATTCTTATTTCTTCGGTGATCCCCTGACATTTCATCGAGCACCCAATTCTTTGGTTGATGACCAAATCATGAAAGACTGACATCCCCACTGTCCTCAGAAGTACATTTTTGTTGAGAGACAATTAGCAAATGTTAGCAACTAATTAAACTAAAATGAGACAGTGAACATTGTAAACATTATAACTGCTTAGCCTTGGCATGTTACCATTGTCATTGTGAGCATGTAGTTGTCTGCATATCACTCAAAGAAAAATATCTGTCTCTCAGTGTAGTAGTGTCTGCAGTGCAGCCAGTATGTAAGCTTTGTGTAAGGAGTATTTATAACAAAGGTTGCCCCCAATCTGATTGCAGTTTTTGTAGTCTAATATTCTGCCCTGTTTCAAAGTCATCTGATATTTCACAATGAAGACTGATAACTTACATCCAACACAGCAATTGATTTATTTACTCAGCCACACGCTTCAAGCCTGTTACATTTACAAACCTGACAAACGCCTCCGGCATTGTAATTTTTCCCCAGACACTTTCGGATTGCCCTAAAGGACTTCTGTGTGTACTACTGCTGCAAGACACATACATGCATGTAGAAAAACTACCATGCAGTAATAATAATAAAGTTCAATGAGAAAACACTGAAGAAGCATTAGCTGAATGGAGCTACATAACACTGAAAACAAGAGCCTCTTGAAGCCAAATTAGTGTAAATAGTGAGCGTAGATCTCTGGGATTTCTTCTCCCATGAGGCTCGTTGATGCTCTGCTCTTGCCAGCATTAACTTGGATCTCACAACCTGGCTGTCTTGCTACAGGAAATCTTTTAAAGTGAGACTGTAATGAGAGTGAGTTTCTCCACAGCCAGCTACATTTATGGCACTGTTTTGGGCACTGTTCTGAACCTCTTTGGAGATGTACTCGCTTAGCTAATTGTGGGTGCTGACAAAATACGATCCAGAAATGTCACATTTTTTATGCCTACTGTAAGTGTTGAGAGGAATAGGACTGTGATTATTTAACCTTTAGCTAAAATGGAGAGGAGACCAAGACTTGCTTCTTATCCCATTGCTGGGTTAAGATGGGGGAGGGTTAAAGGGAGGATAGGGAGGACACAGGGAGACTGATAGAAGAGGACACAGAGTGTGTGATGCTGAAGTTTGAATTGACATTTTCTGTTGGCAGCTGATGAGCTAACATGCTGAGAGTTCATTAAATGATCTAGCTATTGGACATAGTGTCTGGAGGCGCTATATTAGGCTTTCACACTCAGCATGTGCTCTTCAAGCAAGTGACTTCATTAGTTCTGAGTGATATAACATTTTTATTAGTATTAGTCACAGGGAGCAGCCTGTGTCTGCTGTTTGTTTCTGGTATCAATGAAAGTGGCTCCACTGAAATATTCATTTAAACTTGATTCAGTTGTCGGAGGAGCTTGCTGTTTATGACCGGTGTAGTTTAAATTTGGGAGGAGGAAATGACACCTCCAAACATCCATCACTTCTTTTCCCAGACTGTGTGTGCGGTCTGCTGACAGTCAGTGTAAAAAACGTGATTCAGACTGCATTCATGCAGATCCTCTGACCCACACAGTGCAGCTGCACGTTGCAGCTTGGAGATACTGCTGACTGCATCTGCTCATTCCCTCTCACTGTGTGACTGCAGGGGAGCAGCAGCACTGCACAGATGGGTATGTTGTTTAGTATGCAGGCAGTGCTGACAGATTGTGGAAATAGCTGCGTTTTTTGATGTTTCATAGAAAATTGACAGCAAGAATCGGGCAACAGGATATTGCTGTGCATACACTTATGGCCAAATGTTGGCAAACTTGGCTTTCTCAACAAATGAGACGTCTTTGCTCGATATACATGCAAATGAGTCTCAGGTTACACCCAAAAGAACCAGCACAGAGATGAGTATGAAGATTAAAAATACATCCTAAAATTAATTCATTTGAATGTAATATATTCTCCATACAACTGTCACTGACTGATTGCCAGCTGTTGTAGTTTACATTATATTTTCAACATAGTTTGTGGTGACAACACAAGGGTAAGCTATTTACAGTACTTACATTTACAATATGATTGCAGCACTACAGTATGATTGAGACATATAACATGGTTCCCCTAGAACAAGAATATCCTTATTTCATACCACAGTGAAATGGTTGCAATGCTATGCAAGAAGGCTATAATACTGAGGTCAGCACATTCTTTTTCTGATCAAATTGGCAGAAATGGTTCAGCCACTGTTGAGCTGTGTCTTTTTTTCTTTTCTCCCCTCACCCAGTGAGTGTGTTGTGCTCCTCAGGGCCCCCTCTCCCTCCCCAGGAGGTGCAGGTCCAGTGTGGT
The DNA here is from genome assembly GCA_016785225.1 of Psettodes erumei. Taxonomy (NCBI): domain Eukaryota; kingdom Metazoa; phylum Chordata; class Actinopteri; order Pleuronectiformes; family Psettodidae; genus Psettodes; species Psettodes erumei. Next base: position 4,099,476 of record JAFBJZ010000781.1, read on the forward strand.
CAGACTCCTGGGGTCCTGCAGGTCAGATGGAAGCCACCACCTCTGACACCTTCAGGAACCTCCAATGGGGCCAGTGTGATTGGCTATGCTGTGTGCACAAAGGGACAAAAGGTATCAAATGTCACAAATATCAGAAAAAAGTCTTCTTTTGAGTCTGAGAATATAGTCATTTAAAAAAAAGTAGCCTGAGTGATAATGTGTGTAAATAGCGCTCTATTGCCATCTCCTGGAGAAGGATATAATGCTCATCTCTGGCCCCTGGGGTCAGGCACTACTTAGGACATGAAAAAGAGAGCTGTAACAGACTCCATGGTGCTGCTTCACAAAGACCTCCATCTATCACAGCTGTTTGTGTGTGTGCATACGTATATGGCGGCACATGTCTATGTGTCATTATACATAGAGAGAGAGAGAACAAGAAATGTGACTATTTTAGCAACTGGCCTGGGGTGGATGCTATAGTTAAAGTTCATTGCGCTGGACCTCCAAGATCTACAAATGGTGTGAGCATTTTTCTTGAGGATCAAGACTGTTACTTTTCTCAGTGATATGTTTAATAATTTCCAAAATATTCAACCTTTTTTTTAATCTTCCTCACTGGGAGAATCCCACCACAATTTGTTCAGAAATTGCATTTTTCAAGGTTCTTATGTGGTTTGGTTACTTTTGCACGCTCACATTCTGAATTACCCTTTGGTAAGGACTCTGTTTCCTTTGTGAACGCAGATAGCTGAGGTCTTGTACCCGACAGCAGACTATGTGACTGTGGAGTTAAACAGGATTCAGTGTCTGGAGGCCAGGGAAGTCATTGTAAGGACGTTATCAACACAAGGAGAGTCCCAGGACTCCCCAGTGGCCGTCATCCCACACAATCTCTTGGGCTCTCCACGCCTCTCCCACCGAACCACAACCGCACCTCCTCACCCTATGCCTCACCCACAGCCCCATCCAGTGCACTCACAAACCCATCCTCCCTACCCGTCGACGTACCCCCCGAATCACCCTCAGCCCCAAATGCAGCCCCTTACTCGAGCCCAGCCCCACACGCTGCCCCACGCGCAGCCGCACTCGCAGCCCGTCCACCACCCTCCTCCGCATCCCCAGTCTCATTTCCAGCGTCACCCCATGCCCAAGTCCAAGCCGTTAGTAAGTGCCAGAGAGCCAGAAACCAAAGAGCATGAGATGGCCCTGCGGCCAGCCCAGCCCTGGGAGCGTTCCCCCTCTCCGCTGCCTCCCATACGTGGACCCAACCTTGAGCCACCGCACTTCCAGCCACGGCGATCACCCTCTCCTCAGAGGATCCTGCCGCAGCCTCAGGGAGTCCCCATCCCCAACACCATTGCCAAGGCCATGGCAAGGGAAGCTGCCCAGAGAGTGTTTGCAGAGGGCAACCGGGTGCGTTGGGATTTCATTATAAAACACAATTCATGTCAACATGTGGTAGAGTCGAGGATTCTCATTATGATAATGACAATATCTTTTAGGATAATAAGATATCTGAACCTGAAAACAGCTTGCTTTAAAAAAAACATTAACAACTAAACAAGTACTGGTGTCAATATAATTTTTAAATTTAAAAGTCTAACATTTCTCTTTTCAGGTTGACAAAAGGAATATCTTCAGTGAACGAGGTAATGCCTTGCATCCAGTCAACTCTGATGAGGAGGAGGATGGCTACGATTCTCCTCATGCCAGGAGGAGAGGAGCCTCCGTGGATGAATTCCTCAGAGGCTCAGAGTTGGGCAGACAGGTACTTTACAGTAAACACAACAAGTCAATCAACAAGCCAATCAGCAAAATCAAACAGAATCAAAACAAATCCCATCCCATTCTGTCATTTCCTATTGAAAACATTAAGAAATAATGCATATTTCTGCATTTGTACTGCAAGTAAGTCAAGTTAATTTCTAAAGCACATTGAAATCACAGCTGACGCTAAACCAAGTACTTTTCAAACGATATTAAAAATGACATTTCAACAGATGAAAAGATTAGTGGGCAAAAACGACCAGTGAATAAAAATGTCTCTTTAACTGGGATTTCAAAGCAGAGTTGGAGGGAGCACATTTTATTTCTAATAGCTACTGCCACACAACCAGAAATGTCACCAAAATAAAAAGATAAGATTGTTAAGTCATGAATTTGCTGATCTCTACCTAATACACGTGGACTTTCTCTCTCTTGTCCTCCCTCAGCACCATCATCACCACTACAGCCACAGTGAGGAGTACCACACAGAGAGCAGCCGGGGTTCCGACCTGTCTGACATAATGGAGGAGGACGAGGAGGATCTTTACTCTGAGATGCAGCTGGAGGAGGGCCGCAGACGCAGCATCAACTCTCACAACACACTTAAGGTATTTACTGCACACCTTCAGTCTGTAGTGGCCTGGGGGCGGACAGAGGAGGGGGTGGGGGAGACAGTGGGCTTAGGGAAGGAGGGCGGGTTGTGCCACCTGCATAGGTACATGCTCTATCTCACAGGCTCTATAACCAGGCCTGTCGTGCCTTTGCCTGGCCGAGCCCCCCCCCTCGCCTCTGCCTTGCATTAGCCGAAGCAGCCTCCCCACCCCAGCCTGCTCCTCTACCTCAACCCTGCAGCACCGCTTCATTCATGCAAGGCTGAGCTCTGGGGAATGGCTGAGTATGGCTAACTGTACAGCATGAGAGAGGGGAAGGCCGCATACTAAAAGCACAATGTCTTTGTTATGGTTTGCAATGCATTTTGATGCTCTTCATACTGCACTAAAGGAGTATTACAAGTGTTAAAGTCAAATGTTAGTGTGATATTGAAGTGCAAATATTAATATACTGTACTGTATCAAAGGGTCATGGCATATCAAGTGCATATGGGAATCTCATTTAAGTGAGTACTTAAATGGAAATATTCACTTTTGTTTGTGTCCGTCATGTCCTAATGTTTAGTTTTTCTATTGTCGATGTGGTCGTTAACATTGTCGGTACGCGATCCTGTCGTCATGTGATCTGTCAGTGGGGATGTGTGGATATAAAGCCATGTTATGAGAGAGAGGGGTACTGTACTGGCTGATCTGTCGTCTGTGTTGTGGTAGAGGTCAGTGCAACATCACTGCAAATTTGGTGGGGTTATCCACATTGTCGTCTAGTTAAACCTGTACAGTAATGTGTTGTTCACGAGGAGTTTTCACTGTGTATTCACTCTTTAAATACACGAGTACAGCATTTCGTTTTTGTCACTGCCATCTATTTGTAAAATCCATGTTGCACATTATCCACCCCTTCTGTACAAATATTACTATTAAAACATGTATAGTAATGATAAATTCAAATGAGATCGTTTTAAGGGAATCGTTAAAGACGAATTGTACAGTTTGCTTCTGCCATTGTTTTCTGTGAGCACATAGAAGGAAGTACTGTATGTTTCACTGTTTGAAATTGTTGCTTAAGAAGTGTCCTCATGCAGTATGTCCTTAGTAGCTGATTCTTCCTCTCACTTAGCTTCATGTTGTTCCTTTTTTTCTTTTGTAAGTTTTAGTCATTCATATCATTCACACTGATGTCTTCATTTATCCCTCACCCGTGGCCTGTCAAATACTTTTTGTTTGAATATTTCTGATTTCCTACAAGCCAAATTCCCTCCATATTTGAGCTTTCACAGATTCCTGTTCAGAGCATGCCATTTCCTCCTCACGGAACGAGACTGCATGTTTTAAAACATTGCCACAAATAACTAATTCTGTCTTTATTTTGTCTTCCCCCCCCAATTTGTTCTATTCACATTCTGTGTTGTTTCCTGCCTGTTCTAAAACCTTCAAAAAACTTTTCAACCCCCCCCCATCACAAAAATCTAAACTGCACCTTTTGAATTGAACTAACTGAACTGTGAAATTGTGGAACTTTGCCTCCTGGTCAATGACTGAAGGCATATTACAAGCGCCAGGACTTAGCAGAGGAAAGAGACTGCTGGGACCTCCAGAGGGAGGTGGTGAAGCAGAAGTCGCTCCGCAGCAAGCGTCTCCACAGCATCCCCGAGGTGGCCGAGGAGGAGTCAGACAGCATGGACAGCATGGGCCAACGCCTGTGCTTCGAAGAGGGTGGGCGGCCGGGAACGCCGCACACTCAGCGGAGGACGTACCCCCAGGACACCCACATGCACAACTATCTCACCCCCAGCAAGTCCCGTCACCTGCAGCGCCAGAGGTCCTCCCCTCGCTTCACTGACAGCCGCTACTGCTACAATGTAGATGACCGCGGCGTGGGACGCCCCAACCGCCAGAACACCAAGAGTCCTGACAGTGGGTTAGACTGTGGCAGCGAGGAAGAAGGCTCTCTAGGCCGGGGTCATCGAGGGTACTATGCTCATGGGAGCCCACTGCGGGGACCCGTGCGCATCATTCACTGTGAGGGCCCGGTAGAAAGGAGGGCACTGGCCATGGGCCGCAAAAGAACTCTGACCCGTCAGTGCAGCGTGGAGGAGGAGTTCTCTGACGCTCCAGTGACTACAGCTAAGTCGGTACACACGGGTGACTTTAGGAATAGGGAGCACTTTGGGCCTGGTCGGGAGGCCGGGCCGCGTAACTACTCCAGAGAAGGGGCCCTGAGCGAGGGCAGGCTGAACGAGCTGGACAGGGTCTATTACAGCCCCCACAGGGAGGCTAGGGCCCAGTCTTTGTCCAGGCTCAACCGGGACCAGCCGCTGGTGTGTGATTCAGACTTTCTGCTGTACTTTCCATCTGCAAGCTGCAGCCTTTCTGTTTCCTTAATTTTGTTTGTTTTTCTTTCAAACTACCCCCTTACCCCTTTCATTTGGCGTTTTGTTTTTCATTTGATGACGTTATCACATGTTCATGGTTGGTCTGATTCAATGTTTTATTTTGTGTGAATCACTTTGCTTGTACTAGTGTAGAATGTTGTAGGTGGATTTTAAAGTAAAGCTTTTGATTACCTAAAGGCCATTTAACAAAGTTTTGGCTTCTCATGTCGTTGAGGGGAAAGGCTCCATGTGAAGGAAAGTCTCTGTGCAGTGCATGGGAACGTGCTGCTCCAGTCTCTTCTGCCCTTAACCCTTGCTCTCTCTGTCAGTTGCTGGCTTCATATTGTATGTTGCATTCCATGTTTCCATTGCTTTCTAGGGCTGCAGCCATAGTGCTCCACCTTGCGCTTGGAGCTTTATTTCAGCATCTCCTGCCTCTCATGGCTTCACTGACAAAATAAGGCCAGATCCAGACTTTAGCAGCCTGCTGAGAATCATTTATCCTTCAGCTAATACACATCTAATACATAACAGCTAATACACTTTCAATTGTTGCGGCAAAAAAACAACAACAAAAACCTCATCTCATCATGTTCAGCATCAAATTCATATATATTACATTATTATAATGTGCTGAGTGTTGTAATACAAAACCCTCGGCTGGAAATATAATGGCTTTGCTCATCTCACCACATCTTTATCCATCCACTAACCCTCTACTTATACTTTTTTCTTCTCATGCACTCTTTCTCTCTCTTCTTTCATCATCTGTCCTTTGTGTTGCCATTTGCTTCCTTTTCTCATCAAGGAGCTGACATGCACAGAACAAAACAAACCAAACAAATGGTCTTTAGCTAAACATCTGACCCCTTCTAACCCCCAGTCCATGGTGTTGTGTTGGGGGTGCATTTGATTTACTTGTTTTAATGGTCTGTTGGATTTCGTTATTGTTTTATGAATTATTTTACTATTATTTTGCCTCCCTAAGGACAAATGGAAGCCACATCATTTGCTCTTATGGTTTTTATTTGTTTAAACAGGATTGTGGGATTCTTTTAAATGACTTAAAGTTTGTACTTGTCTTCACTTTTGCAGACAATGTGTTGTTCTAACCTCTTATCTGTTGTTTTTTTTACCCTAAAGATCATTGGGAACTCCCCATCACATGGAAGCGCAGATCGTCTGGACCACACGGGGAGGAGGCCGGTTCACATCGGCACTCCCCCACAGCGACGCCCCATCCCATCCATTGGTTAGTGAGGTCACCACGTGAGGAGACGCCTCATCCCCACCTGCAGGGCCACAGATGTTTGTGCTATTTATACCATGTGTTTCCCTCACCCATGTGAGCCAAGCTGTACATCTCTCCCATAGAGCTTAAACAACCACGTAGACCCTTTTTTCGTGGGGTGTTTGTGCACCCTGTAGCTGTCCATCCTCATGAGCTGGATTCGCCAAATGTTCACATGCAGTTTTGCAGGAAAGTTATCCCAGATACACTCCCTATGCCTGTGTTTACTGTGGGTTAACATGTTTACGTGACCACCCAATTTGACCTCCCCGCAACAGTGAAAGCATTGCTGTTTTACACCCAGTGACTCCAGAGTGAAACCTGTTGCCTTGTACACCCCCTCCCCACCTCAGGGCAACCTCATCATCCTACTGTCTCAGCATGAGTGAGTGGGCCATGGGGTGGAGCAGAGTGTGTGTGGGGGGGATCTCTGACCGTAACGCTGTGATTGGTGTCTTCTGTAGAGATCACCATGGACAGTAACAGTGAGGGGAGTGAGGGGAACCTCTCACCCGTCAAGGAGGATGTTTACTATGGCAGTGTAGCTCGGCGCAGGATATGGCGATCTATGTCCTCAGAGGATCAATATGGTATGTGACGCAGCTTCTCTCCGAGATGACAATTCACCTTGACAATGCCAGAAAAGGCCACGAATCATTGTTGAACACATGCAGTGACATCATGGTGGTCTTTGTTCTGTGCTGGACAGTTAGCCACTCTTTTTAGCTTAGCTTAGCTTAGCTTAGCTTAGCTGAATAAAGCTGATGGGGGAAGACAAGACTGGCCACTTTTTCCGTTGCTGGAGAATGAAAATCCTTTTCCCTGTATGTACTCCTACACCTTCAGTCCCAAGAATCCCCAAACCACCCACTCTTCCCAGTCACCCTCCATATCCTGGCCACCCTCCCACCCCACCTCAGCTTAGCCCACCCTCCTCTTCCTTACCTTTCCTGCCACCTCTCCTTTCCCTTCTTCTCCTACCTTTATGAGCCAACAGTCTGTTTCCTTTCTTCATTTTGCATGACCTGTTTGCAACACAATGAGAAGGAGAGAAACTTTACAGGAAGTACTAACTGGAAGAGATAATGCATTCTTGCCTTGTTGGTATCAGCACATTCTTTTACTCTGCTGCCATCAAAATCGAACATGTTTTTAAGAACATTTGACATCGTCCAACAAGCATATCTCAGTTGCTTGGTTGGTATTGGTTGCTATATCTCTGAGCCATTATTCAGACTTACAACCTGCCATTGAAACATTTAACATGGTGATCCATGAGAAGCATGGGGAACTGATATCAGGTTCATCCCTTCCCCCTCACTGTCCCTGATATCTGCGTTGCCAGGAACTGCTGGGGCATTTGATGTTTTATCTCCCTTGGGAACATGCCTCCTTTGCCCTTTAGCGCTGCACATTGTTTCCGGATGTGATCTAAAAGCATGACATCACACCTGCATTTGAAGAAGGAATGCTCTCCTCCACATGTCCAGTCCCAGCAAAGCATGCATGTCAATCAGCCTCTGTGAGATAAGGCAGTGAAACAGCAATGAACAATAGTGCAGTGTTATTTGTGTCCTCCTGATGTGCACCAGTCATTCAGCTTCCCTTGCACCCCAAAAACTGCTTGACATGCGTTTCCCCTCTGTGCTGTGTTGTACTGTGTTCTGTGATGTTTAGCGACTGTCACGCCAGCAAGCAGAGATGTGTGAACGAAGAACCCTGCTGTGCTGCGATTGTAACCGAGCCTTAATTACAACAGACATCCTTTGCTTTTCGTCGGTGAACGCAACAGAAGTAGCGTTTTCAAATTGAGAGCAAGATTAAAACTAAAAGTACAATTATGAAATTCGATCTCTGGCTCTTTTTTCACACATGAATCTCATCACCCTCTCCCCTGTCAGCTCTAACAAAGAGACATCTTCTGCTCTCATTGCCTCTACAGCCAGCGTGGCTGTATAAGGCTGGTAGTAGCAGCAGAGGCCTCCTCTATGTTTCAGACGGCTATGGCGGTCGCAGGCCCGGGCGGGGACGGCGTTCCCCGGATTACTATGAGGAATCAGAGCCAGAGGAGCTGACCCGAGTGTTTGTGGCTCTGTTTGACTATGACCCCCTGTCCATGTCTCCCAACCCTGATGCTGCTGACGAGGAGCTGCCATTCAAAGAGGGCCAGATCATCAAGGTGGAGGCTTGTTTCTTAAGACACCATTCTACTGAGATGTACATGATTCTTTTCTACCTAAAAAATAAACTAGACACCTCTTTAAATTCCTCTGTACTTGAATGCTGCCTTAGCTCATGCCTTTAGAATTAAACATAACTAGGTATAATCTAGGCCAATTATAGTTGCAGGTTTTATCTGACCTTTATATCTGGCTGGGTGTCTTCCCCGGACACTTTGTTGTTCCTTTAGGTGTTTGGGAATAAGGATACAGATGGCTTCTACAGGGCAGAGATTCGAGAACGAGTGGGTCTGATTCCCTGTAACATGGTCTCAGAAATCCAAACGGAGGATGATGAGATGATGGACCAGCTCCTCAAACAGGGCTTCCTGCCACTCAACACTCCTGTGGAGAAGTTAGGTGAGAAATCTTTTTCCCTGTTCCCCTCTCAGCTTCTTTTTTGCTTTGACCTTGAGCCAACAATGGTCTACTAAACTGTCTTCTACTGACACAGTGCTTCTTCCCTCTATTCCTCCCACTTAACGTTTCTCTGCTCTCCTGTGAAGTGAACTGCGACCGTTTCAAAGATGGCCGCTCAATAAATCGCAGGTCCAGAAAGTCCAAGAGAGGTCTGTGTCCAGTGAAATGCTCTTCTGCCCTCTGCACCATCTTTACTGCTTCATTTCACTCCTCACCATTCTTATTTATCTTTGAACTTTTGAGTAACTATACTTACTGTCACTAAGCACTCCCCAATACTAACATGGGCATAGCTGTTGATCACATGGTGTAAAGATTGTTGGACTTGCACGGGTACTATGTATCGTCACAGGTCATCGAAATGACGTTTTTTTAAATATTACCACTAATTACTCTTGTCTTTGTATCTGTTGTCATTACTTTCCCTCTCCATAGAGAGGAACAGGCGGAGCGGTCGTCAACACCCAATGTCAACACGGAGAATGGTAGCTCTGTACGACTACGACCCCAGAGAGAGCTCCCCTAACGTTGATGTAGAGGTACTGTCCTCCTGTGGCTCCAGCTATCTGCTTTGTCTTGGTCATTCTCAGTCACCATCATCATGTTAACAAAACCATGAAAGCAGTCAAAGCAGAAGGCAGACACAGCCAGCGAGATAAGGATGCTCTGTTTCAGAACTTCAATAAATACTTTGGCATTTTGAGAAATATGCTTAATCATGATCTTGCCAACAGTTTCATGAGAAGATTCATGTTACTCTCATGTCTGTCTGTTAAATATAATCCCACAGCAGCTGGTTATCTTAGCCTAGTAAGGTCTGCAATGAATTGGCCTCCTTGACTGACAAAATTCAGACATGTCAATTACAGGATATGTGTTGCCCCTGCATCCACTTAAATCTACTCAAGCAGCATGACTCAGTTCCATCCTGTCAACCACAAGACCTTGGAGGACATTATACAACACCTGAAATCCTGCTCCGGCAGCCTTGAAAATCTGCCAATAATTATTTTCCAAAAATATTTTGAATTACATGGCCTCAGATATTCTTTAAATTCTCAACATGTCTCAGACATGCAAACTGCAGACTGCAAAACTTGGTGGGACTTTTCAGTGCACCGGTTTGAAGGCCGGGGACTAGGGTGTCCATAGTTAAATACACATCTGAACTACATACTCCCGCTCACTCAGATTATGGAAAAGGACTATAGTCCCATAAAAGTCCTGCATAACAGCATTGAAGAAATCAATGACTGGATGCGACAGCTATTAATGAAAATGCTATGTTGATCATCCTCTGGCTCTAAAATTGCATTTACCAGACAGATATGAGAGTGGTTTCCCTCTTGACATGACAATTTCAAACTATTCATTTAAGTTTAAGTGAAGGCAGTATGTGAGCAGGTGAGGTTGAATGAGAACAGTTAGCACTGTGTAAGCAAGGACTCAAAGTACATTCCCGTGCTGTTTTTTTTTTTTTTGGCCCTTCCTCCCGGTTTCACTTACTCTCACCTTTCTATTGGCACTGCCACCGACACAGTATGAGGGCAACAGACTGAATGAGGAGGTGAGTGAGGGCGAGGAGGGTACAGTACTGTCTGCTCTGTGTGTATTTCCTCCCCCATTTGTTGGAGTGCGAAAGAAGAGGTGGGCTTCGGATGATGGGCCGCGGCCCTCCGTCCCTGGTGGTGAATACAGCCCCTCATGCATTGCCTGAGCCAGCATCTCCCCTCCTAAGTTTGGTCTTTTGTGACGACCTGTCTTCTACATATGCTGTGTTTGGTTTGCGTGTTCTCGAGAATCCCATACAAGAGATGTGCTCACTGTGTTGCAATCCTGTCTTCACAGTTCCAACATTTGATGCATTTGCAGTTGCAACAGTCCATCTGCTGGGACTGAACTGACACTTGTGTTTAAGATGCATCACACTGATTTGGAGAAGGAAGCACAGCATTTCAAACTCATCAAACCCCAGTAGATTTGATGTTTTGACAAGTCTTTGGCACACTTTAATTGCTGTAAATGAGAACAAAAGTAAAACAGGCCTACTGTATCTCAAAAGCTTTCTCTTCCTTGATAGGCTGAACTGACTTTCTGTGCCGGTGACGTCATTACAGTTTTTGGTGAAATTGATGAAGATGGCTTTTACTATGTAAGTACTGAAAACCTCCATGTCTGGCACAGCTTGAAAAAATACCTTTGCTAACTTAATCATAAAGTTGAGAAGTGGGAGGACTCATTCATCCGAGGTCCTGGAAATAAAAGTGTTAATATTCTACAGGGTCAAATTTTGAGCAACTTACACTTTGAGCACAACCAGTTTCTGCTGAAACTTTTCAAATTCTCCAGGATGAATCAGTACAAAAGTTGAGCTCATGTTAAAAAAAGAATATGGCTTTTTGTTAAAAAGAAAAAAGGCATTCATACTCATTTTAAGGAGAGAAGAAAACCAAAAACACCTTCCTGTGAGAAACAGCTAATGACCAAGCTTAAAAGTCAGCTCTGTGCTCCCTGTAGCAACAACAAAGCAACATGATTCTGGTAAAGCTTTGGTTCACAACTCTGACTGGAATCTTCGCCACAAAAATGGCAGCTGGGTATCTGTTTTGTTGTTTATGCAGTTCCTCCTGTTTCTCAGCTCTACAGCAGCCTTGAAATTCCTAAGTGCCTTTGCAAAGCAAATGTTTAACGTAAGGGTAACGCTCAGACAAATGCAGCAGAGGGACTCTCACTGTGGTTATGTACTCCGCAGGGGGAGCTCAATGGACACAAAGGACTTGTTCCTTCCAACTTTCTAGAAGAAGTGCCTGACGATGTAGAGGTTTTTCTCACTGACTCACCATCTCGATACCCCCAGGACAATCCAGCACGGATAAAGACCAAAAGGGTACATGCTCCTTCGCAGTACTAGCCCTCTGTCATCCATTTACTCTTTTTTAGTTCCCTCTATCTCCTTTAGTTTTGTGTCTGCGTGTGTGTGTGTGTGTGTGTGTGTGTGTGTGTGTCTCATTGATCAAAGTACAATGGGATTTCTGACTTTGGAGCATTACAATGTAAATAAATAGATGTCTAAAATCTATGAAAAAATAAAACTTATAAAACTTTAAGACTAATACTTGACAGAGGTACTTTTATTTTTCATGTTTACTGCTGTGAAAGGGGGGAGGTTCTGCATTGTATAACACATGGATATATTGTATTCATAAAGCAGTCTCAATGACAGCAAAATGAGGGACGAAGCTCCTGTGACTTTTTACTTTTCTGTCATGTCTCGAAAACAGCAGTTAACACTTTTTGCACATGCATATTTAGCATTCTGACAGATGCTTTATGAATATATTCTGTGTTTGATCTCCAATGATTTCTAATAGAGTAAATAGTTTTGTTGTACTGAAAGATGAACTATGTAGTCTGTAGCTCAGCATGTTCTATAGTCCAGATGCATGAATTCTTGAACATTTTATATAAAGATAAGTCTAGTGTAGTACAACTTTTGTATCTGCTCCTGAACGCCTTGTTTTGTATATTGCTTTCTTGTAAAGTAGCACGCAAAGGTCACTTAGCCTATGTTGCCATCAGAAAATAATTTCAGAAGTAACTATTTACTAAATGTAAATATGTGATGTTATTTTTGTGTTTAACAAATAATGCAACTGCTGAAATATTAACAGGTGTCATCAGATATTTCTTTCCTTGTGTTCTAATTTGCCATTGTCATAGTGCAAACTATATTGAAATGCCATCACCATATTTATTTATTTTTTTTATTTCTTTTCCTCACCCGCTTGGCAAAACAGAAGAAGAGTGTTCATTTCACACCTTAAAGGCTCTGTTTCCGTCACGTAAGTGAGCAACTGAGGATACCAAGATTACACTCCCCTCGTCTAATGCACATGACATGGGTACCCTTAGTTTCTGGTATGCAACATGTATACTTTGTGTGATATTCCTTTAGTGCCGCTATGGCTTTAGGTAGGTTTTAGGATTTTTTTCTCTGTTCCTCCAAAACACTCCGTACTCTTTTGTTGGTAGGAGACAGCAACCCCAGCCAATGCATTAGACAAGAAGTATGGTATCTTCAGTTGTTTCTCTGAGTGTTGTACATGACAATGTCCGTCTCCTGCAGTTAGTCTCCTGCTGTAACTCATGGAAAGCTAAAAGGCCATTTTTGCACGGTGATCTGCAATAAGTGAAAATTTGAGCTCAAATTGACAGCACTGCAAACATTTAGACTGCTCTCTGCAGTATGACAAGCTTCATCTGAGCAAAGAAAATCTACCATTCTATGCAAAAACCAAAAGAAAAGCAAGAAGTGATCCACAGTTGTATTGGACAAATCAGTTAGTCGGTTAGTTTGGGTATTCAAATCACTTCTAAGTTTTTCTAATATTGATTCGATTGTGAATAACAGTTAATGATTTAGAGTGAGACTATGCATCTTTTGCTGAGCAGTGCCACTGTGTTTATAAATGTTATATGTGATGAAACAAAATTAAGTTCAGAAGACTCAGTAACGCCTGCTACATAGCAATAGTTACCAAAAGTTTTTCTAACAGTAGCAGAAAAATAGCCACTAAGCACCAGGTCATACCAAATCAAGTACAGTATGTAGCAACAAGGCTGAATGGATAGAATTGAAATGAGAAAGGCTGCACTTGCTTAAGAATCCCGCTTTTTGTTTGTACGTGGAACAATGTTTTGTTTTCTCAAAAGTTGCCCAGTCTCACTTTAAAACTCAGCATAATAAAATAATACAACGCAGCAGAAAGATTTTGAATTGTTACATGTTCTGGCTTGCTACTCACTGTATATAGAAATATAACCTCGTATAAATGTAGTCTTTAACCATCTGTCTTCCCAAAGTGCAATTTAAAGGAGCCTTTTAGCTCATGATTACAGAAAAGGAATAGTGACCAGTAGTTTCTCTGTAACCCCGTTGTATCAGTAAATATCTCTCTATATATTTAAGAGGAAGGAAAGTGAATGTGATATGAATATGTCCCACTTGTCACAAAACGCAAATGTATCTGTTCATGTGAGAGGAACCTGCCCTGCCTTTGATAGTCATTGTTGGGAAACGTCACCTTACATTGATGTGGAGAGTTAGCCAATGTCATGCTTAAATTCTGTGCTGTTGTAGCTTATTCATAGAGGCTTCATAGAAAAAAAAACCAACAAAAAAACAAAACAAAAGTTTCCTACCTGATGCAGGGAGTGCACATGATTACATCCAGGGAGGTAGACTTCAGAGCCATGGTGGCCCAGCTGACACAGAAAGGACTTCAGAGGAGGAAGGGAGTAGTGATTGAGGTGTGAGAGACGGCTGGCTTTTTAACACCCTCAACTGTCCCTTACGGGTCTCCCATTAGGTTCCATTGGAAAAATCGAGTCCGCCCAGAAGAGCAGCCTCTCCCACAGTGCGTCCACACGTCCCTGGCCCTGGCTCTGCCACCGTGGGGCCTGGCAGTCTCATCAGGGCCCCACTGGACATGTACTCCTCCCAAAAGAAAGAGGGACTGCTCTCCAAAGGGAAGAAACTATTGCAAAGACTTGGCGCTGTAAAATAATTCCTTGACAAAAACGGAGAGTGTCATCCACTTCCTTGTACTGTTAAAAAAAAAAAGAAGAATCAAAATATACAGTGGACGAGTGGCATTTGTGAGCTTAGCAAATGCTTTACTCATGTACATCTGTTGTATACTAGAATATTTGTATTTTGTTAATGGTATCAACTACATATTTTCAACAACACACTTATTACGGTCCCGAGACCTCGTGGTGTTGGCCCATGTAGTGCTGAGTCTCTTTACCTCCAAGTCTCTGGCTGGTGAAGTTTTGCCGTATAGAGGGACCGGGACATTCTCAGTTTCTACCACTTGGTCAAGTCTGGTGACGCTTGATTCACCTCATTACGAGCCTGACCAGTGTGTCTGTACCCAGAAATCAGAACATCTTTCAAGCTACGAGGGCTCGGTTAAACCTCAGAGTCCACTCTGAACCTGAGGGAAAAGATGAATGAGGAGGGCCCCGACCTGAGCTCATTACTAAAGTGTATGAGAGGTTTGCATGCTTTACTTCAGCACATTCCCTCCTGACCCCGTGAGGGCGCATGCGACGCGGGCGGGCTCAGTGTGGAACCTGGAGCATGCGGTACGGAAACGCAGCGCCGCAGAGTTGCTGTGCAGTTGACTGCGACGAACCAGCAGCCAGCAGGTCTAACTCCTACTCTTGTGCCCTATCTGAAAGAAGGAAAGCGCCCCCTCCTCCCCAAAAAAACGTCTGACTCCTGCAAAACAAGCACATGCTGTTCCTACTACAGGGTCTACAGTAACAATGAGCCTGAATGGAAAAGCCTAGTGGATCCAACGTTCATGTATTTGCCTTATAATCGCACAATGGTTAGTACTTTGTCCAGTAGAGCATGCAGTCCCATGCCTACTATTCACTTACGTTACTTCACGACACAAGATCTGTTCTGCAGATATTACTCCTGACTTGTGATGTGCAGGGTGTTTTGTGACCATCGTCATTTCCGTAGTACCAGAGATGACGCATCACCGCCCAAAACTCGTGTGTCTAAGATGTCCATAATCCATAGTTTAGCCCAAAAAGAAGACATTATTTTGAATCTTAGAAATATTGCTGAGGAAACATCCCTGCATAACCAAATTCTTGGGCTACTGAGATAAATGAAGGGCCTATATTTTTATGAGTTCACTGTTGTAGGTGCCACACTGATGTACAACTGGTTTAAAACAATGACTACAAAGGAAACGCTACAACATAAACAGATTAAAGAACATATAGTAGCTAATCTGTGTGATACAGCGTCAGTAAATGATATCCTGTTATTGTAATGCGTTCAGTTCTCAACGTGCAACTTTTGGGCTTCACTAGAAATCTAAAAGTTTGATTCCTTTTGCAGTGGTTAACGGTGAGACACAAGGCTACCTCTACACTGCCCCTCCGCCCTTCTGACTCCAAACCTATTAGATCTGCAATATGTTCATTCAAGCAAATCCGTCACTGATACCTGTTCGGTGTGTCCTGACTTATGGTGGTGCAGGATACAAGTACTGTATATCAAAATATCTATCTATCTATATATAGATAGATAATGTAGAGTAGTGAATGTACGATGAATTGAAAGCCAATGTATTTTCAAAGCTGCCCAAAAGGATTGTGCAGATGTCCGTGTTTGTGCGTGAAATGAAACAGTCCACCTTTACCTCTTCACACATTCTGTTTTCCATTTCATCCTCATGCGTTTTAAAAGCAAACCTATTTTTTCTACACACACACGAGTTGAACTGAAACTGCCAAAAAAGAATGTATGCAAAACATTCTGTAATACTTTCTGTACAATTCTCGGCCGAACAGCCATGTTAACCTAAGGTAACCTGATCTACATCTTTTCCTAATTACGGACCACGTCCTCAAGACATTGCTTCTATTCATTTCGAGTGACTGTTGCTCTTTTTGTACTTTGTCCATTTGTAAAATTGTTTTTAAATGTTTATACTTGATTTTCAAACTGCCTTTTTTGTACATTCAACTTTATAATCAAACAGTGCAAGCTTTCCCCATGGTGTCTTGAAGACCATATTGTTTAAAAGTCTGCAATTGTGTGCTAGCTTTATGATAAGAATTATCAGCCTATATTGATGGTTACAATTATCGTGTGGGTGTGCATGTGCAATCTTTTCTAAAAAAAAAAAAATCTAAATAAATTTGATATTTTGTAATGTTTGCGTGTCTGATTTAACTTAAAAGTGCAAACGTGACATATAACGTGCAAAAAAACATTTATTAGAACCGCTGTGAACGCATCAGGAACAAACCAGGACCTTGATGTTGACCCATGTGACAAAACTCAAAATTTCAGCATGTTCTTACTCCCCAGTGCAGAGAGGACAGCCATTACTATAAACAATCTACAAATCACCTGAGGCTCTCTTGTATAATAAAAATTCTAGGGTCCTCAATGAAAAAAACCTCTTTGCTCAGATATTTTACCTTACTCAAAAGGCCAAACACTACATCAACTTATGACTGAAACTAAGTTTAAGTGACAGTACAATCATCACTTGTCGTCTTGGCAATACTCCTTATTTCAGAAACTGCTTGGAGTAACTCTCACAGATCAGGTTGCTTTAACCAAGATGTTCATTTCACCCTGAAGATTTTGATGCACCTTTTACCATGTCAACATCAACGGTGCCTATTTATCACTTCAGCCCACGTGAGGCCTCTGACCTCTGAATTATGGCTCTCGTTCCGTTCGACTTAAAACATGCAATACAAACCTCTTTACCTGCGTTCACTTCATACACAGGGCTATCTGACTCGACCTGCTGCATGACACGCAGAACTCTTGGCATCTTCCAATTAGCTTAAACTTAAGAGAACTTTTCGAACAGATATGATAGAACACATATGATGCCCTTTCCAAGGAAACTCGGGAGGAAGGGCCGAACAAAGCGCTCATCATTTTATCCTTATAGGTAGAAGAGGAGGTTGTCCAGTTTCACATTGGGCTCCCTGTGGATGCTCTGACCCACAAGGAAAGCCAACTTGTGGGCGTACTGGCAGGGAGCGGGCACTCGGATGATTCCCTGCAGGCCAGATAGAGGGGGAAAAGTACACAACATTCTATAGGATTTCCAAAATCTTTCTTTGACCTTCACTACCACTTTTTTGGCATCAGTTGCTCTTCTTAGGTAGTGCAGGATTAATAAACAGGGAAGAATTTTCCAGCAAAATGTGCTCATAAATTTTAAAGTTGTATGAGAAAAATGTTTCTTATGTCGAGGAAGAAAAAAAGAGTAGGAGAGAAAAATTCAAATCCAGCCCACCTGCCAGTTGTAGTACATGTGGCACAGCTTGTAGGTAAGCCGCTGCATGTGATCAGGCTTCAGTCCGCTGGTGTCGTACACAACATTGTAGTGGGTCGGTGAGACGCTCCCCATGCGGACGGCCTGACTCACGATGTAGAAGTCATACCTGAAAAACAACAAAACTGTGAACCGCTACTACTAAATAGTAGGAATCTGAATTGTCACCAACAAGCTGACCACACAGGTGCAGCTGAAGTCAGTCGGACTTGCAGGCAGACACTTCGCATCACACACCTGCGGATGAACTATCGTGTTTGCTAAGCGGGTTGGCAAATGACCGCACACACTGAGCACCGTAGAAGAACTCAGCAGCAAGACAACTACCACACAAACATTAAAAACGCACCACTCGGGTCGGGTGACCTCTGTGTCGACGACGGTGCCGGGGATCGGGTTGAGCACCTTGCCAGCGCGGTGCGCGAAGAACCTGCTGCTGATGCGCTTCTTGACCACCACCACGCCCAGCTTGGGCCTACGACGAGCAGATGGAGATGTTCCGTCAAGAACAACAGATTTTGACCTTTGTTCCAAGTTGGCGTGAGAGCGTCCCCCCCCTCAACCACGTTCAAATCAGAGTCAGCTGGTCAGTTGTTGACAGTTCAGCACCTGCTGCTACACAGCATTTTAAAAGGACAACTTCTGCCATGACAAACTCACGCGTAGTCTTGCCCCATGGACTTGATGGAGTCCATGATCTGTGAAACCTCGAAGTTCACCACGCTGGCCAGCTGGCCGTCCCCCACTCCATCCCGGTACACGATGATGCGTGATGGCAGGCACTGGTTGAACTTGACATATGCCTTCAGTGCAGCTGGAAAACAAATCGAAAGATACTCTGTTGGCAGAGAACTACTGTGCACATTAAGATTTAAAGAATGCCAAATCAAGGAAAGCCACTTGCCACTTAAAGCCATCTTCAGTCCGTCCATGATTTCCTGACCCTTGTGCTGCAGCACACACTTGGAGAACCACCTTGCACAAAAAAATTTAAAGTGTCACGTGACTTACTGGATGTGCTACTGCACTGAATCAATGATTGGGAGGTGACTTAAGTAATGAGTGTAATGCTGCAAATGTACTCAGCCCTTCATGACACAGTTTCCTGTCTTTCGGTTGCAGGTACTAACCTGCTCATGCTCTGGTTGAGGCTGGCCACTAGAGCGCCAACGGACCTTTTCCCAGCAGTGATGTCATGGTAGCAGTCAATGCCCACAACCATCAGCTGTTTCAGCTGCACAGAGAGGCGGGGGAGGTTCACGATACAAAGTCAGCAGTCATCGTTCCTCTCCATGTGTACACTTGTGCGTTTTCTTAACCTCGCCCTTTAAAATCATTCAAAAACTGTCATGGTAACTGATGCGTCACCTGCTTTTTCAGACACAGACACGAACACGTCATTTCAGGAAGTTATGGTCTACGGGTCTACGCCTATGTTAAACCAGCCCCATATCTGCCGTCAAACAAAGCAGATTCAAATCCTTGTGACGTCCTGTTTAGTGTCGTGTCAGTGTGAATCCATTCAATCTTGATAAACAAACTTCTTGATTCTTGTTTCGCCCCATAACACCGCTCGACTTTTACTTTCTTTAGTGTCGATCGATGATGCAGCAACTTACAGGGATTTCCACGCTCCAGAGCTCTCCTCCCATCTTGCATGCCATCTGCAGCGCGATCTTGGTAGCCACAGTCATCAGTGCCTGAGGTCTGCTGAGGGTGCGGGACAGTACGCACTGGCTGGGGGTGGGGCAGTCCACACAGAGGTACTTCTTGATGCTGTCGTACTTGTCCTTCCTGTTGCTGGGGAGGACCACCACCACCTAAGAAGCGGAAAACAGTGGCAGGTCTGATGATCCGTTCCTCTGTGTTCATCGACTAAGCGTTCAGTCACGAACCATCTGTACTTCAGGTCCAACGTTGCGCTGCAAGGCTCTGAGGAGAGACTCCTGCTGATCCTCATACTCAATCCTGGAGAGAGGGGACAGCTTAGATGATTGATAAGCAATACAGTGATAATGGAGCCACTAATAATAATGTATATAAATACGGCACTTCCAAATCTAAATTAAAAATGTCAAAATCATGTTCTTATAGCTTAGAAAAACTGTTTCCAAGTGTTACACGATCATATTCAAATGTGTCCATGGACTGCATAAAAGAATTGAGCTATTCATCCCCTAAGTTTGACAACCATAAATAAGTTAACTGTACGATACATTGTGCTTATGCTACAACTTACATGACAGGTCTTTGTATGCGGATGCCGAGCGGAGCGGAGACCCTGTTGAGGGTCTGCACGAGGGACTGGGCTTCGTTGCCGTTACGACGGGTGTAAAACACAAACCAGTGCGCGAGCGGAGGAGAGGATATGACGGGGATCCCTCGCATCTCTTTCGTCCAGTCAGCCACCACGGGGTTGTACTCGTACTGAGTGAGAGACACATTCATGTTAGTCTCTCAGTTCATCGTTGTATCACAGGCGGTAAATAAACTCGTTCAATTAACTCAACAGAACAAATGTCTGTAACCGCAGGCGGGACATACCGAACTTGGTCCCTGGAAAATCATCTCCCTTTGGAGGACTCGGCCTTTCAAATTTAGGAGTTGTTTATCAAAGCTGAGTCCCCACTTATCCAGCTCTGCCTGTGCGTCAGCGTTCCTACGAAATCATTTTCAGGATTTAAATCAAAGTCTGGCATTATACTGCCCGAAGATGTTGACAGAAGAAATTGCTATTCCCGCTTCTGTGCATACGAACAAACTAATTACACAAGTTGCTGAGATGAGCAAAGCTTTTAGAGAAAGCCTTTCGTGATGGATTGAAAGATAAATCTTTAGATCAGTGACAATATTTAAATAAGCATTTGTGACTGAGGCAATGTTGACATTTGACAAACAGCATTTGTGTTGTGTACAATCTCTCCACTGTCAAACAGGAACTAATGGGGAGTAATTAAGCTTTTCACTGAGCAGGCTGGCTGGGACTTCTGACAGCATCAACAGTGCTGGATGCTAGCAGAAGGCTGCTACTGCTACAGTGGCCGCATCTCAGTTCATGTAAACGGACGCCTGCAGCGTTTCTGACTGTGAAACGTTACGATCGCGTACTTGTGTATCTGAGAGACAAATCTGCTGAGGCGCTCCTCTCTCTGCTCCGGGGCAAGTCTGGTGTGGAGGCTCAGGTCTTTCATGATGTTGTAGTCGGCTCGCATCTTGTCAGTCAGCCCTGTCAAACACACAGACAAAAACGTGTGACCAGTTTGGCGCAATGGTTAGCATGGATGACATCTGAACAGACCAAGACATTTAGCCTATCAGCTGACAGATTTGTGTACTAAACAAAAGTAAAATGAAATTTCTTAAATGTTGACATGTTGATCTTGAACTGAGAGTCCAACTCTACAGAATAATGCTATAACCTGTGAGGTAGCACAGCTCAGGGATGAGCAGGGCCGGGCCAGGTGGAGGCGCTCCAGCGGGACCCAGCCTCTTCACATGGCTGATCAGCAGCACTTGGTTCCCATCAGTGATGGTCAGACCGTATTGCTTAGGACAGAAATGTACACGTTTGAGCATATACAGGAACAGAGGTCTGTGAACGAGGCTGAAAGGCACGAAGACGGATGCTGCGGCTGCTGTTTCTTCTTGACAGGTGGGCAGCAGTTATAGCAATTGGGATTGGGAGAAATTGGGATTATCACTGTCTGCAACTGGCTCCGGGAAACTGCTTCCTACTCCCCCCCGAATCTGAGTCCTGGGTGGTTTGTGTGCATGACACCTACAGTCTTGTAGTAGTTCTTGAAGGAAATGTCTGCGTCGCCCCTCTTGAATGTGTTGTTGGGGGTGTGATCCCACGCAATGTCATCAATCCTGTAGGTTTTGTTGTTGTACCTAAAAATCACCAAGAAAAGAGGTGCGTCCAGCACAGGTATTACTGAGGGGTTTTGAAACTGATGTTATTTGTTGGGATGAGACATCACTTCCAAATCCAGTATTAAAAAAGGTGCAGGGCTTTCACGTGTATCGTACTTGGTGAGGACTATGAGTCCAACAAGCTCCTTGGTGCAGATGTCAGGGAAGCGTTGACTCCCACACCTCTGCCTCAGGTTGGCCATAAAGTCGAGAACCGTCTCACTCCGCAGCACCTTGTGGCTCACGTCGGTGCACAGCATGATCGATGTCTCGTACTGCAGGATGGTGTTGGTGTAGCCCGGCCAGATGGTCAGACTGAGGCAGAGGACAGACAGACAGGACAGAACGTTTCTCATCGATGAAGACCGCCCGTGAACACTACTAAAGAGGCCTGAAATCTGCTATGGCTTGTTAGTGGTTATAATGCATCCTATTACTACAGTACACAAAAGCAGGAGCTGCTATTATTACACACAGAAGCTCAACTGCGCTTTAGTTTGTGGACTTTTTTCTTTGTATTTGCTTGTGTTAAAAATGTACCACTGCCACAAATTTGCTTGAGGATCAAAAGCTTATTTTCAGAGGAATCGCTTTAAATAAAACCTTTGTAAATGCACACATTGTGTGATGCTGGCTGAGACAGCGCTGCATTCAAGGAAAAAAAAAAACAGAGAATGAAATGAACGTGCCAGTGCTGCGGGATGTTGAGTGGATCACTGGGGTTGTAGTAGTTGCGTCCGATCTGCTGCATGTTAAGAATTCTCAAGATCCTGTAGAAGCGGAAAAAAAAGATTGTGAATGTGATGTTTGGAAAATGCCGTATTCAACTGTATCTGGGCTTTAATAATCAGATTTACTCCAATTTGAATGCGCACCAACCAGAAGTAAATGAGTCAACTAGTAAATCCAGTGAAAGGAGGATGTTTATGGATGGATAAATTACTTATTTTAAACCGGTCAACTTGCCTCTTGAGTATGATGTTGTAAAACTGAATGCACACTGGAGACGTGGGGGGCAGCTCATTTGTCAATGTGACAATTATCTGAACGTTCTCTTCATTCCTTGTTTTGCTGTGAAGCACAGTCTCCTAAACACAAGGTTAGACATTTCTGTACAAGGTAGAAAACTCTCATCATTTCTCACAATTCTGGGGCTGCTGCGGTCTGCGGTGTTACACGGTGATCAGGCACGGACCAACTGTCTTTTTAATCAACATAAAACCCATTTGGTTCATTTTCGCGCATCAGTGGTAGAACTCACTTTTCTCACATAAATAACCTATTGAGCCAATGTGCAAACTCTGTCTGATAAAGCATCTGGAGATGCCCTTTTAATCTGTTTTGCTCAAAACGTTAGGGGAAGATGAAAATATCTAATGCCAAAGATCAAATTTAATGCAATACAGATTTTGAGTCAGGGTCTTCGCTTGTAAAATGTCCTCTGTAATTGGTAAAAAAAAATGAGAAAATTTCCACACGTGGCATCCCTAATATGTGTCACTAACCTAAGCTGGGAGTAATAAAAGTACCTTGCTGTGCAATCTGTGAGGCAGAAAGAGCATAGCGCCGTCAAAGCTCCGCGCTAAGCCAAGCGCTTCCTCATGCTGGAAGAGGAGGGCAGATCTCAGACGACGCGACTCCATCGGTGGGTTAAAGTCCACATGGTACTGATACAGCACCCACTGAGGGCGGGACAGGATGCGAAAGAAGTTGGCTGTCAAAGGCACGACCTCCCCACTTGTTCCTGAGGAAGCACAAAAATGAGTCGCCCATCATTCTCTCCTACTGCGACATTTACATTTGCGGAAAGTGTTCCTGAACGTTCATTTAAAATGATGACGGACCACTCTTTGATTCCTTGACGTGCTCCATGGCCTGTCTGGTGTTAACCCCAACATCGTGAAAATCCCGGCGGCGTCCGCCTCTTTCGCCCAGCTTCACCTGCTGAAATCCGGCTGAAATCTGGAGTATAGCTAATGAAACCAAAATTAAGATTGTGAAGATAAGTTTGCAGACATTAAAAGTGCAAAAACTAAACTTCAAAAGTGTAATACTTTGCTCTCCATCTGCAGAAGGTGTGAACAATGTGTGAGAAATGGTACATTCGTTATTTCTCTGGTCAAGACTTTTCTCATTTCGCTAATTTAATTGCATTTCCTTCCAGACAGAAAGGAACAGCAATAACCACTTGACACAGTAAATGTGAGTTTAAGGACTTTGCGTTTTTCACTGTACCTTCTTCAGAAAATGGTCCTGGAGCGCCTTTCTGCCTCCCTCTCCCGACGAGCTCCCCCTCTGCAGGAGGGACAGCTGCTGGTGCCTGCTCTCGAGGCTGGCTCTTCAACAAAAAAAAGGTGGAGATTTAGGAATGCAACATTGAAGAAAAAAAATCTTTAAGTAGGAAATACAGTTGTTTTGCCCTATTTGAGGATCTTGTGAATTGGGTTTCGTGTCACTGAGCTGATTCTACAGACAGATTTTCATTTTGAGCCTTCTTTAAGTTGAATTAAAGCAATGAAAAGATAAAATGCTATGAATGCAACAAAGGCTGCTCACACTGCACCACCCTGTTTTTGTTCTCTTCTTCTGGCTCTGCATTTTGCAGCCCACAACATGTGTGCATTAGTGTCCCTTCCCCTGACTTTGCCAACTTGTCCCAGGTATTTTTACACTAGGACTATGTGATGCACAAAAAATAGCATCTCTAGACCTTGACGCTGTTTATTATCAGGAGACATTAGCATTGTGTGCCATTTTAGCATGCAAGCAGAGACAGCACTCTCTAGTCACCAGTTTATAATGGAAACTATTACTTCAGTAAAAAATACTTCAGATAGAAACAGATCTGTTGATTATCCTCAGTAACAGGGGGCAATTGTTTTGACGACACGTTTCATATCTGAGCAACACAACTAAAATTACATTAAAACTCCATGAATCCAAATGGTATCAAATCTTATCAGACTCATCTCCAAACCTGCACCAACTTAAGGTACACAAATACACTGAGACCACTGGGAGGAAGAAACAAAACGTTTTTCTCTCTCTCTCTCTTTAGTTCAGGAACAAATACTCTCAGATTTCAGTCCAGCCTCTTACCGCTCCAGGTGCAGCAGTCTCCTGGCCACGTGCCCTGCCTCTCGATCTTGCTCGTGCCCGACCAGACATTCTCAGAGATTCAAAAGGGGCAGCTATTCATAAAAATCAATATTACGTTATTACTACAAAATAATTTATATCAACCAACTCAAGAGATATTGGGAAAAGTAAAACGTGTTCTGACAATCAGACATTACTGGAAACTGGAAGCAATTTACGGTGACATTTTTTTTATACAAAGTGAAACTTACATCTGAATATTTAAAGCACAATTCATGAGAAGCACAAAGCTCGTTTTCGTCCTGCCGACACAATGGCGCCTGCTAATTAAGCGCGGCCCACGGCAGCTCAGCCAGCAAGGTCACGTAACGCTAAAGCTGCGCATGCTAACAAAAGCTAACACCAAATAATGACTTTTCTTTTTCTTGAACAAGGTAGGGCACCGACAAAACCTTATTCGGGGTGTTAGCCGGTTTAACTCCGTTGACCTCCATGGATAACAAAAAGTTACAATACAATAAGCAGACTTGCTAATTTACGCTGATTAACAGACCTCAATGTCTGGCTAAAAATGGTAGGATATTAAATCAAAACTTTTTTTTAAAAACTTTTTTTTTAAACTAATAAAATGTAAAGTCATCGTGATCATGTGCTGTATTAACTTTATCAGATTTACTCACCTTTCAAATTTTTGCAGAGTTTTCTTGGACTGAGTTCTTGGCGTTATCACGTTCACCACAGGTGTATCGTCAGTGGGATGCGGGAATAGAGTTTTAGGCCTCTTTGCTAACAAAATTAATACGCTTCCAATTTTTAAAATCTTCAATCAATCACTTTTTCATTTTATATAATGCATCACTGTGTATAACATGTGGCTTTTTTTCCATAAAAAGAAATTATTCAAGTAAAGAGTTATAGACAGGCTGCTGAAATAACTAACTAATTAGAAAAGCCCAAGTACTACTTTTTTACGCGGAGTGATACATTTAACCCTGTTGTGTGTACATTTTTAAACTGTACGATCTCCGTTGCGACCACTAGATGGAAGCAAACTCGTACAGTAAATAAACTGAGTCGTCCTGTCTGGGTTGCTGACACCCACTTCACTCTCTCTGTTGAAACTCAGGGCTGTGATCCACCAACTGTTGGGGGTTTATTAACCAGCAACAAACTGTCAAATATCCAGTGGAGCTTTTCAACACATTGTTCACTCTGAACCATGTCAAAAGTCACTTTGACCTCTTGTAATTGACCATAATCAGTAATGTAGGCAAGAAGTAAAGTGAAAAGGTGAACTTTGACTTCTACTGTGTAATGGTCATAAGACAAAACGCAAAAGGCGTTTATTAAATCTTATTTTGAGGATAAACTTTAAATTGTAAATATAATAAAACAGGTATTTACTGTGTACATAAGGCCATCTTATGATGATGCATACAATCCATTAAGACACAGCCTTGTGTCTGGAGCTGATCATTCCCTTTCCTAGTTAAGTTTAACTTTTGACCATGATGAAAGATTTATGATTCTGACATGTTAAGAATGCTTTCACAAAGTAAAAGAAAAACCCTCTCATCATGACCAATCTTTTCTTTCTTTCTCAAACTTTTCCTCTCTTCTCCACAAACTACCAACTGAAACAGAACTTGGCACCACAGAGGGCATTTTTAGGAAGATGTAGCCTACGCAAGTCTTTCATGTCTGAGATCTAAGAGTGATTACAGATTCAGACCTGAGGGACCAGTCTGGGAGGACCTGCTTCAGTCACTGTTTACCTGCTGGAAGGAGACCATGGAGAGATGAAGAAGAAGGCAGGGACATCAGCGTCATCAAGTCTGATTGTGGGGTAAAAAGAGAAAGTGACAGTGGGAACCCTAAGACACAAAAATCTAATAGTGTGTATTTGTCTGTGATCATGTTGCACACACATATTGTGTTGTCAAAATGCTGAACAATATGGCAGCACTGTAAACACTTTGATAAAAAAAAAAAAAGAGTAAGAGTAAAAGTGAAAGAGGAAGAAGAAAATGTGGCCCGTGAGAGGGCAGAGCGGCTTGAGGCTGAGAAAGGTGCACCCTGCCAGGGACATTGATGAATGCGCTTCAGGCCTGCAGCCCCCAGCGGTGTGGATTCCACGCTTACGCTGATCTTACTCTGCAAGATACTACGGCCAAGGACTGATGAAAGGAAACATAGTTGCAGCACAGTTAGTCTAGCAAACTGACTGCACGACACACGCTTCAGTCTTACATCATTATCATCACAGCTAAGGATGCCAACATCATCATCACCACCATCACCTTCCCTGTCAGAAACACATTTCTATGCTGAAGCACAATATTCCTCTTATTCATAGCATCCAACCTCACTTCCTGTTTGGAACATAAAAAACAAAACAGGATCAAAGCTCCTGTTTTACATAAGTTACTGTAACTCCATGAAGCTAGAAACACTGATTGCAAAATCAGAACAAGCGGGGATTCTGAATAATAAGGATCTACTGTGCCATGATATCACTAAGCGGGTTAGGAAAATTAGATTATTCTCCTGCCTACCGTGGAACCTAATCTGCTCTGCATCAGTGTGCTCCCCAGAAAAAGATGCAGGTTCTGCATCATGCACTCCTAAACACACAGAAAACTGCACCATAGGTTTCTAAAACCCATGCAGCATGAGCAGTCACACCAAGCATGTACAACATGTTCTATCAACAATGAAGACAGAAAGCACCATGTCAGTATTGTGGAAATCACGAGGTACGCTTCCAGTAACAGCCGTCTAACAGCAGGGGAAGAGCATTTCCAAGCAGGTTCTGATTGAGGAATAAATGAACAAAAGTGAAAAATAAATTATGAGTTTCTTCCCAAAAACATGAATGATTCTCCTACATTTATAGATTAAAAAAATAATTGCCTTAAATATCCAAATGTATGTTTATCCACATTGAATACAAAGAAAATGTTTGAAAATGTGACAGCTCACACTCGCACACCCATACACACACAATGAGTGGATGCAAATATATGATACATAAAACTAAAACATTAACTGTGTTCGCACAATATCACCACAGCTTTCAAAATACATTCATTACTGATTCAGTCCTTTATCCAAACTTCCTGCAAGCATGAGCACCAAGGACATATCAAGCACCATTTTGTTCTTAGCATTTGGCAAATATTGTTTCCTGTTTCTTTGATAACAAAGACCTCTGGCCGGTGGCCTTGACTTTTTAGAGATTATTTGTATGCAGAGAAAAAGGAAATAAAGATTTGATTCAGTCATCGTTGATTTGTCCACTGAATACTTAAAAGGTGAAAAGTAAGCATGATCAATCATTTATCAGTTTGCTCAGTGGAAGCAACATCAAGAGAAAATTTGGGTAATTTTTGAAGTTGTTCGGCTTGTGAACATGCTTAGTGTGTTCAAACACAAGCCCAATTTAATTTATTTTATTTTTGAAAGGCAGGCAGTGAACGCAGAAGGAGAAGGAGGAGGAGGAGGCCTGTGCTGACCATAGCAGAGTCCTACAGAGGCAGAGCCCCCTCTGAGCCAGCCTCAGTGAGGATGCCATGTGATCTCTGAAAAGTCAACAAGGGTTGGTCCACAGCTGGGCTGCAGGAGAACAGAGAGCAGACACGTAGCAACACCCTCCTGCTGGGAGCAGCCGAGGAGACGAAGGACTCACAGCCTGCCTACGAATCTACTGTAGATTTCTCCCCCATGAAATGCGAGCGGACAGTGGGGAGGAATCTTCCCCAATTCACTTTCATCATCACGGAGGCAACTGCTATTTTTAACACTTACTTTAGCTTACATACATAGCTGTTTACTAATCCTTGCACTCCTGCTTTTGATTCTTTGACAAGAAATATCTTGCTGTCTGCTCCAAGGAAACTCCCAATCCATCCCCTGTGTGCCACCGTACAATGGGAGCATTGCAGCTTTAATTTCCAAGAAAGATTAAGTTGCCTCCTGCATCACTCAAACTTTCTTGGGGTTTGGAGTTGAAATCTCAGTAGTTAGTTCCCCTCTTTGTCCAAAGATTTGGTCTGAACAATGGTGCAGTGAAGCATCAGCAGCAAAGAATCTAATAAGCACAATGTGGGAATAAAGCAGAGGGGAGTGAGCATCAAAGGCAGCCAGGCACAGCATGACTGGCATTGGTCTGAACTCCCAACCTAGGACACTCAGCATGCTCTTCAGCAATCACCCCCTTTAGACCAGTCCTGGGCAGTAATTAAAACCATCATTCCCACTGCCTCAGTTTCTCATTAGCCACAGGACCCTAGGCTTTCATCCCTGCTTGTCCAAAAATATTACAACTCCACACCAGCAAAGATGGGTTCCGCACAAATAAAACGCACGTCTGTGACATCTCTGAGCTGAACAGGGCATTATCTAACTATCATCCAACTCCAAAAGAACAGTGGCAGATCATACAAGCCTGTCTATTCATGCCCACTGTAATTATAATCGCACCTAGAGAGAGATGGCTTGGAAGAAAATCAACCCTGCTGCTGGTTGATTAAATCTACCTGTGCAGCAAACAAAGAATAAATTCAGATATGAAAGAGGAACCAAAACGGAACTATGACTCATTAGCTCTGCAGGGAACAAGGCAAAAAACAGAGCGCCTTTGTATCATTTGGTTTTTGGTTGCAAATATCAGCCGGTGTTTGTGACTGAAACCCGTTACAAAATGAAGACAAACTGATGCATTTGAAGCTCCTACGCTTTCGCTATCAAAGCGAGGATTTGAAGTGGGCCGAGTATCAGTTGCAGTGGTCAGATCTAGCACTTTGGCTGTGGATAAGAAGAAACTCTTCTTCCCATGTTTAATTCAGTGTGAGCCATGACTAACTCATGTAATATACTGGGCCTCTGAAGTCAGTTGAAGGTTTCTTCGCTCTCTTTGTGTACTATCGACAGCCATGAATGTGTCACAGTATTTTGAGGGTCATGCACCTCAGCACAGGGATGTAAGTCAGGGAAGTGTATTGGGATAGGTTTGTCTTATTCCCATAGTAAGTCAGTTTGTCAGTATAGCAGCAGTGCGGAGCTAACCTAAAACCTTAATCCACTGCATGTTATTAACCTACTTGCCATCACTGCCAAGCTATTTTAGTGCTTTCAAATGACAGCAAGAGAGCTGATGTAAAAGACAGGATGTCAGCAAGAGCAGTTTTGTGTTTTCTTGCAGGTAAACAGTGGCCCATCTGTCGTTCAGGAGCATCTCTAAAGCTAAGTGTGAGCCACGACAGTTCCTTCCACAAAAACAGTGGGGACATTTATACAAGGGACTTAATAAAGAAATTCCAAAATTTTGCATATGAGTTTTTAAAGCAATGGAAAAGTTGCTAAATAGCTGCAGTGTCTGGAAGCTCTTCCTTAAAAAGCAGGGTCCGGCTCCTCCAAAAGAGTGCTGTAACATTGTCTTCACAAATAATGGCAACCACTCCTCCCACTTCTGATGCACAAATGTGTGTGTGTGTGTGTGTGTGTGTGTGTGTGCATGCCCACGTGCACGGTATATGTATTTGAGATGGACTCTCCCCTTTCTTCAGCCTCTGATCTTTCAATGGCACAAAAGTTGCGCAAGATGAGGATGAGCCCTCAACCTTTGTGAGGATCCAGTCTGAATCTGCGGCACTTTTAATAACAGCAGCGCATTGTTTATGTGAGTGTTTGCTCTAAAAGGCCTTGATGCCACAAAAAAAACCCATTATAGACTGGGTCCCCACTCCCTCCTCAGTGCCATTATGAGTCAGTGGAAATTAAAACCCAACCACAAGCTGGTTCTCAGCCAAATTCAGCTAACTGACTCTCTCCCGCTCTGTTTCTTTGAGAAGCCTTTGATGTTAGCAGGGGGCTTTTGCACTCGCAGTGATGGTAACGAATGATACTTTAAGCGATTCTTTTTTATCCGGCGAGCTTAATGAAAGATTAATGGGTTTGATATTTTCCCTTGTTTATATTTTATTTAAAAAGTAAGCCGTGGTCCTTGGAACCTGTTAAAAGCTTCTTGGTAATAATTTTATGGCTCAGTGGTTATATTGGGGTCTTTGACTCTAAATGCAAACAGCAGTGTTGATTGTCTTCACAGCAATATGCAATATTCTTGAAGAGCACTGACCTTGAATGCCATGCCTACATCTTTGTCTGATATGGATTGAGCGTATTGCAGGAGCAGCAAAGATTTGTTCATTTCCATATATCCTAAATTCGCCGGCTGCAGAATCCCCCATTACACTGTTTCACAGCTGAAAGGTTGAAATGAGTCAGACTCAGTGGATATTGCAGTGATAGTGATAGATTTTGCCTCCAGCACAAGATACTGTTAGTTGAACAGAGGGGTAACAAATGATGTGATGATCCAGAAATGTTCATCTGACAGTTTTCCTTTTTCCAGCTTCTCAGATTACTGTTATTGTCCTTCAAAGACAACTGACTGCATATTGTTCGTCACTGATCATACAGTACAGTTAATTGATCATAAATAATCAGAAATGCATACAACTCAAGCTGTATATTATGTTGGGCTGCAGTTATTACTCCAATGAGTATTCCTTCATTTAAATGGTTCAGTAATTGATTGTGACCCACTATTTGCCTCTGTAATACATTTAAGAGCTCGTGAGGAGATTTCCATTCTTTTTTCTCATCTTTTTCAGTTCTTGAAAAGTCTTTTTCCCTTACAGAACATATGAAGAGATCAGGATCAAAGACCTTCTCGAAACATTATTTTTAATGCATTTTATTTGACTGATCAAGCATTTTTGCTGCTTGTATGGGAGGTATTCAGAACAGGTACATTTCCCATTGTGAATACAACATCATACGCCAGGAATCTTTACATTAATCAAAGTTTTTTTTTTCTTGCTAATGAAGATCATATTATATGAATAATTCTTAATTTATAGTTTCTTTATGCAGTCAGTTTTTTGCATTCTGGTTTGTTTAAAGGGACATTCCAGCAAATTCCCTCAAACAACATATGCTTATGCTCTAGTGACAAATTCACTGAGCAGCTGTGGAAATTATGACTCTTGCCCACTGGCATCAAAGGGAGGAAGTAGTTTGACAGTGATTTGTAATAGAAACCAAAAGTCAGGATATCTCAGCTTCTGATGCTTTGTATTTGACCATCTCTGGTCTCTTGGTCTTTATATCACAAGTTTCACCTTTAACTCCATAAAAAGTAGTAAGTGGGATTTCCTGGTAGCCCAGCAGTTAATACTGTGTACTGTGATTACCACATCCTCAACTCAATGCCCATCACTCCCCTTTGTTTTTGTTGTAATTTCTTGTAACCTCCATAATGCACTCATTCACAACCTCACAAACAAAATGCCCAAATAATGGTAGTAAAATATTACTGATATGGTATTGCAGCTAAATTCCACATTAAAATGCCTAATTATAGTGCAGGGTAAAGAGTGGCATCTATCTATTTACTATACTGAGTATCATTTGTGGGTCATGGGGCGGCTGGAGCCAATCCTAGCTGGCATTGGGTGTGGACAGGTTGCCTGTCTGTCACAAGGCTAAAGCATACAGACACCATATGCAAACAACAATTTTGGTTTGGTGAGACACACCAGTGGAAAATTTAGAATTGCCAGTCTACCCAACCTGCATGTCTTTGGTGGAGTGGGAGGAAGCCGGAGTACTCAAAGTAAACACATGCAGGCATGGGAAAAATATTCAAACTCAACACAGAAAGGCCCCGACTGATCCAGGATCTGAGCCCAGAATTTTGTTTCTGTCAATAGTCTAACCAGGCAACACTGCTAACCACTGCACCTGAGAGGAATGTATTCCCTAAATTAAATAGGGATAAACCTGGTCTTTGCTAAGATGCCTGTTGTGACTCATTTTTTACAGAATCTAAAGATTTCCTGCAGAAGAAGCTGGAAATAAAAAGTGTGTCATACCATTATTTTCTATGGTCTGATGCTTACTACTATAATGTGTCAGGGATGAAGAAGTGTATTGTAATCAGGAACCTGCAGGACCAGTAAAGATCCAAGTATAGTGTGACTGCCACAGCCACAGGAAGGATGTGAATGCTGAGAGACAGGCTGCAAGAGAGTGTTTGTGTTTGACTATGTGGGATGGCTAAGGGAAAGAAAGAGAGAAGAGATAAAGAAAGAAAGATAGAAAGAAAGAAAGAAAGAAAGAAAAAGAGAAGGGACCGAGGGGGGAGCATTTAGGAGGGAACAGTATGTTTCTTAGTGTTGGGGCCTCCTCTTGCCCTGAGGCCATACTAGCCTCTCTCTCTTTACTTTCGCTGTCTCTCTCTCCCTCTCTCCCTCCTCTTGCTCTGTGATTTATGCCTAACCTCTGTAATTACAGTGCCAACCACAACAGCCGTCAGGTTCAGATGGGATAAGGCACAGACATGCCCCATCACCTGAGAGCAGCCGTTCGCCAGCTCTGCAACTAGATGCAGCTGCAATTTTCCCTTCAGCCTAATCTCCTTGACATTGGCTCTAGGAACATATTTGTGTGACAACAAGACACCACAGAGGCCTACTGCCAAACATCAGTCAATTGTTTTCCATTAGAAGACATAGGTTATGAAGAGCCTATGTTCTGTGAGTGAATCAAATTAATTTCTGTTGATTGATTTTTGCTCTTATCAGTGAGCTTTAGTTGTGGTAATTTTGCTGCGGTCCATTACTATTAAAAAAATAGTGTAAGGGTACAATAGTAGTGCAGAATAATAATGCACATGACGCCACCCACTTGGCATGCAGCCTAACTGGTGCACTAGTCCTTCACTCCAGCTGTGGGATGAAATATGACTGGCAGTTATTTGGACTTTGTGACCTGCAGCGCATATTCACTACCTGACCTGACATGTCCTTGGAAACAAAACACTCACTCAGATCCCACAACAGAGGGGAAATATATCTGTTGCCATGTGTTTCAGGAAGGGAAGCCCTTGGATTTTCAGAGCCTGCATGCTCTTCTTTGCACTGTATATGTATGGGGATGTCCGTGACACACCAGGCATTGTCAGTGGACAGAAAGCTCTTTTTGGCAGCCCCCTCGGTGAAGCAGCGTGATAGAAAGTCAGAGAAAGAAAAGAAAGGGAGGAAGAAAGACAGAATGCACCCACATGAGTGTGACATAGTGCTGCCGGACTGATTTGCTCACCATGACAACTGTGCACATGGGGGGTGGGGGGCCTGGGGACCCCCTGGCTTTTTGGCCCAGCACAATACGGAGAGGCATGGCTGTCTTAACCTCGGTGACATTCCTGTTGTCAGTGGGTCAAATCCTTGAATATCAATGAACTGACTCAGTGCCCATTGCAGTGGTGCTCAAAAAGTGTCTGCCTCACATAAGAAGCTCTCGCTGTCCTCTCTGACCTCTCCTGACCTGCGTCCAGCCTCTTGCTGCATTCAGACCTGAAAAACTGATTCCACAGGGTTAAACAACACTTAAATCAGCGCACATGCATTCCTGCTCCCAGTTTAAAGTTGGTTCTGTCAGTTAGTTGTGTGCTAGCGCATTGATCGCAATCAGAGTGTGCTTACACTGAGGGAACCTCTGTAGCTGCCATGGCTTATTTGGAAAAACATCCACACATTACAAAAAGGATCAGCATAATAATAACTAGTAAGATAGCTTCTATATGCTGACTGCACAGTGCACATCTCCTGAGACAGGCTGTGACACACAAAATCCATATGTTGCTATAGAGACTGCATGAGAGCTAGTTAGCAAGCAAGAAGAAATATTAAAAATTGTTCAAATGGTCACCTAATTGAGAAGATAAATATAACAAAATAAACAAATAATAAATAAATTGAAATAGAAAAAATTGACAAAGCAATAGGTACATTATTTAAATATTATTCAATTAAATTAAACATTTGAAACAATGTAAAATTCAATTATAAGCAATTTAAATCACTTTCAGAAATCAAATCAGAAAATTATTGGATAAAAAGGAGAAATATTTATCTAACAGTAATGGATAAATGGAAGTTCTAGTAGAAGTAGTAAAGGAAGCAATATTTAAGTAAACCAATATAAACAGTGATGATTTGTTTGTAACCATATCCAAAGTAATTTAAATCATTTCAATCATCTCAACACATGTCAGATGGATAAAGGGTAGTTGAAAGGGATATATCTGATTGGGATGAGGGGGTATGTCAAACAAAAATGGTTGGGGGCCCTGTTACAAATGCTTTTGATAGCAGACAAACATAAACTATATAATGCAAACAACTCATACATTCCCACAGCTACTCCATCCAGTGATTCAATCCCCATCTACTTCCAGTCATGTGTTTCCTGCTTAAAAGAACATTTTGTTGTCTGCAGCTCTGCTCCATTTTCTCCTTTGAAGAAGAGGAGAATAGAGGCTTGTCTTTATGTTGTTTTGTGAATCTAGCCATGTTGGTTCAAAGAGCTGTCCGTGACCTGAGGCAATGATCAAACAGAGAACTAAATTTAGTCCTTCGTTTCCTTGTTAGACATTGTTGCTTGTGATGCACTGTACTGTGAACATTCAAAGGCATACTGCGCAGGTGTTGTGCAGTAAATATGTTGATACATAGTTTGCATGCTTTTGTGGAACACCCTTTACCACAGAGTGCACTGACTCTGACACTGACTTTGGTATGGGCCTCTCTTGTACTTACGGTACGACAGCTGTTTTATGGACTACCATCAGTTTCTTTTATTTGGCCATGTAAATCATTGCTTTGCTCACATCTGTTTTCAAAGACTCTTACAAGTAAAATAAAGTAAATGTTTCTGGAAATGTTTCTCACCCATGCTATTTTAAAATGTAAGTGCATTTTATTCAAGCGTTGACAAGTTTACGAACATAAACAAAACTCAAGCAGCCTCTAGTCTCACATGAAAAGCTCAGGAAATAATTTGCGGTGTGAAAAAAAGTCTCACAGCCAGAAAGTTACTATGCAAACAAAGACGGCAGCAGAGCAACAATGTTTCAACTGCAATGTCATTCTGCAATCGCAGGCTGGTCCTTTAAGTGGCCTGTTATTTTCCACTCAGGTCAGATAAGTGGGTCCTGACCCCTTCTCTGTGTAGATTAGCTGCTGCTGCCATCACTCCCATTACTATTATCAGGACCAGACAATCTGGGTCGCCACCAGTGTCCAGGAAACCAAGCTTCTTTCACCGTGCTATAGCTTGATTACTCACAGGAACACATGCACCGGTATCAGATACGGCCACAAAACCCAACAATAAAGTCATTTATCATCTCCTCAGCTGTTCCTCGGTACTTACATCAAATTGCTTCCAGTCCTGTCACAGCGTAAAGCAAGCCGGGAGCAAAATGGGACATTGTCTTGGATTGCTGTAGACCAACACATGTTATGTGTTGTGCATGCCCATTCATATTAACTTGATGCCTAAAGAAAAAAAAGGAATACTCTGCAAGGATTTTTGCTAAACCGAAAAGAATGTGGCCAAAGCCTCACAATTAAAAACCACTAGCAAGCTGACAAATAATTTAAGTGCATTAAGTTATATTTTACAAACATAACCAGTAAATACAAGACTTGCAAATAAGTAACTGAACACCACAGACGGGCGAGCCATAAGCAAAGACTGACACTGTATAATGTTTTGTTTGCTTCCTCCTCTTGTCATCGTGTTCAAAGATGGAAATTAAGATCTGTCATTCATCTTCTCTTGTGTACAGTGTGTATTGCTCTCAGTAGTTGAATGTCACGAAGTACATTTGCTCACCATGTCAAATAAACCTTTCGACTGTTGACACTTCCTCAAACAAGAGAGTGAATCCAAATTTTGATTGCCTCTTTTTGCAAAAGCTGCTTTGAATTGTGATAATAAGATTACAATTATAATGTACTTAAAACTTTTGTAAACCCATAATTAAGTGGTTGGTGTATATCATACATTATGCCAGTATAGGTTGCAAGTGTGTCGGGCATGGAAAAAAAATACACTCACACACTCACTAAATGGTAGATGGCCGACAGTTTTATCTGCAAATGTGCTGCTATGTATCTTGCATCTCACTTTGTCACTGTCTACTGCACTGAGTTTTTTGTGAAAATGGCAAAATGTTTGCATACAGTATATTCTGCCAGCAGGGCCAGGATGTTTTCTCCAAGTTTATGTGACAGTTGATTGTGAAGTTCCCTTTCATGTTCTCCCCCTCTGTGCCATCTTTCTTTGTTAAGTTTGCTGAGAGTGTCTTTGAACCACAGGCATTTTTTCTCAGCGGTGTTCATGAGCCCTGCCAGATCCGTCATCATCCCTCTCCCTCTGCCTATCCCTCTATAGCTCCTATACTGTCTGTAAACTCTCACACACACACACCAATATAAACACATGTAGACAGTCTCCTGTTGTGCTTGCTCTCTCCACTCTTACCATCAGCCCTGTCACTGCTGTCGTAACAACATGCATACATTTGACAAACGCTTGCATGGTTACACACATATATACTGCATGTACACATGCTCTCACATACATGCAGTTAAATGCATTGACATGAAATTGCTTTTTTTGTGACGTAATTCATAAACTTCCATGAGAAATTGATTGCGTGTGAATTTCGAAGACAACAGCAGCAGCAAAAATGAGATTTGTTTGTTTGTGTATTGTATGTGTGTGTGTGTGGGGGGGGGGGGTCCACAGACAAAGGAAAGTCATTCCCTCTCCTGCTATTCTGCTCTCTTTAACAACGGTCAGAGCTCTCCACAGTGTGGATTAGGAAAGAGGCAGATAAGAGTCCTCTGCTAACTCACCCTGGCAAAAATCTTGTTCCCAGCTGAAACAAAGCCATTCACATGCCTCTAACCATGTGTCAGTCACGTTGTAGCCCATGAGTGCCAACGCTGCTTCCTTACGCCTGACATTTTTTTTGTGTGGGCTGCTGCATATCTGTCATTGTGATTGCAGAGAACATAATGCTGTTGTTAAGAGTGTGACATTTGGGGAAGTATACTTATTCCCTTTCTCGCTGAGCCTAAAACAGAAAGATTAATGCCACAATGAGATATCTTCATTAAATATAAGGCTTTGACCAACAGCCAGTTAGCTTAGCATAGCATTATAATTCCTACATGTGCTAGTCCACAACAAAGCAACAAAATCCAAACTTTAGAGGCGCTGCTAGGCAGACAGAGCTGGGCTTGCTTTTCCTCGCTTCACGCTGAGCTAAGTGTGCCAGCTGTTCAATGTAGCTTTATATTTAACTTACAGACATGAGACATCTAACTCTCGGCAAATTGATGAGATTTTGTCGCCTGATATGGTCTAATATCCACATAAAATCCCCTTGCACCTGTTAGCCCATTCCCCTTGTCTCACAGTACACACTGCATTTCAGTAGACCTGTACTGTAGTGTATTGCTCTTGTGACACAACAGTGATTCTAGTTGTGAATTTGGCTCTGAAGGAATTTAGAAAATGAATTCTAAGAAAATAACTTTCATGTATTGAATGGCCGCCAGTCATGGGATTTCTCATCTCTAATATTGTTTGCCAGCTATTAATGTGCATGCTTTCACATGCACCGACCCAAACAAGCCCAAAAAAAAGACATAGTCTGGCTTAAGGGAGGAGGCTGGCATACAAAGAGCAATGTCTGAAAAGTAGCAGGAGGTGCCACGCTCTGGTCTATCTGATGTCGTATTCAGCCTAACTAGTCCTCTGAGGAAGTGCGCCGCTCTCCTTCTTGTATGGAGGGGGAGTGTGTGTTTGCACAGGTCTCTGTCAGTTAACACTAATCTGCCTGATCTCCACCTCAAAGTCACTCACTTCTCCACATGCAAATAAACATATTCAGGCCTCTTTCAAACCAAAGCCACTATCAAACACTTGTTTGATCAGCAGAGGGCCTGCGAGGCAGTTCATTACGCATTTGAAAAAAGTGCCATGCCCCCGCCTTGCCGGGACAGAGCTCATTGCTGCCAGGCTTTTATGTAATTACTCTCACCTTCAGCCGTGGCTGGGAACAACTGCCACCACAGCAGACTGAGGTGTGTCTGTAAGCTATTTGTGTGGCTTGTTACTGCAGATTGGGCAGATATACTGTACTCTTACATTGCCCTAGATACTTTGCTATGTAGATCAATCCAGAACACGAAGCCCACCCACACTTCCTTCAACCATAATTCTCAGTTCTCTGGATTTATGTACCAGAAGAACTTGAGGGATGAGAGGGTGCTTTCATGGCGTTCTATGATAACGCTTTGGTCTATGAAACTTGCTGCTCTTTGTGCAAAGTTTTTTTTCTTCAGTAACTCTCTTACCCCAAGTTACTTCTTCAGCAGGAAAACAAAGCTGTTTCATTTGTCATGATGCAACAACTATTTTTCTCCCTCTCTACAAACTCTGCAAAAGAAGAAAGATTTACATTAGAGCAGCTGTCTATGGAAGAAGCAAGCACGACAAGTCAGGATGGGTCCAGCACATTAACAGCATACATGATGGAATAAATCCACCCACCCCTGAGCACCAGCCAAATTCCTTTGTGTGTATATTGTGCGTGTGTGTGTGTTTGTGTCATGTATGAGCCTATGACATTGAGAGGCTAAGCACTGCTTTCCAAACAGACAGGCCTGAACTAGTAAACAGGTGCTGCTGGAGCAGCTGAGGATGAGGACATGGGGCGTCTCCACAAAGCCTGATCAAAGAGAAGCTGCCCCAGCCGCCAGTCATCCCAGCAACTTGATTTATGTCGCTGTGTCAGAGAACTTTATGACTGCTTGCAAAAGCAGCAGACAAAGTAAAGGTACACAGCCTCGCAACCAGCAAGAATGAGGTGTAGTCATTAACCAATACAGAAGCCTAGTTTTAAGGTTCTGACTCGTCATGATGTTTCCTTTGGTCATGCCACTTTCCCTCTGAACCCAAATCAGCCTCTGACATGCAGCTTAGGCTTAATTGTTCTGTCATTTTGACTTTATGTTTGTTACACTGCTCAGTTCTACAAAGACACTTAATATCAGCTCAATTAAAGAGTGTGAAAAGCTAAAAACCCTGGCTCCCTGGCAAACCAGTCGCATTGAATTAACTCAAGTCATTATCAAAGGTCTGATATGTTTCAACAGCCCTGATCATAAGCAGAAGCTTTGTCAACACATAACAAGCCGACGAAGACATTACTATCTCCTGCATGCCACAGCAGAGAGAATGAGGGGCAGGAAGTGCATGAGTGTGCGGGTGACAGCATTCGTCCTGGTGGAGTTAAGAGATATGTGGGTCTGAGATTCATCAGCCTGAGTCACATGGTTGTGGTGGGATTCCCCGCTTGGTCAAATAAAATGTCTCATTTTATATAATCATCAGCAACACCAGATGGGAGGATATTTCACTCCTGGCTTCATAACCTGTGGTCTGATGGAATGAGATCTATACTTTAAAAGCCCAAATCCAGCAACATATACAGTTGAGTGTGATTTTCAAAAAAAGAAAGAAAGAAAAAAAGCAATACTTTGCTCTTGCTCTAAGCAGGATTTTTTTCCCTTTGAAGAGAGGAGAAGAAGAGAAGTGAAGCCTGCTTGGCTGAAGAAGCCCTGGAGGGGGGTGGTAACTGTCATTTATATTTACAGCCTTCCCAGACACCTCGGGGGCTGTTATCCAGGTGGCCTCTGTTGAAGCTCTCAGAAGCACTCACACCTTTTTTGCAACTCACAGTATCAATAGACACTGGCTGACTTTGATTCAGCCACATAGAGGTTGTGAGTCATGTGCTTTTGACTGTTAAAACGGGTTGGGCTGACGCTGGAACTTGAATGCCCTCGGGGATGAAGTATTACTACACTTCAGAAACTTTATTAGACCAGAGAGCACTCTCTACCCTCGGTTTTAAACTCCCAAAACAAGATTTGAATTTGAGGCCAATAATGGTGGAAAAGGCACTCTCAAACTGCATCTTTTCCTCACATACAAAAAATATAACCTCATGCTTACATTTCTGACAATCCATTAACATCCCCATGTCTCCTAAATGATAAATATACTTGTACAATTAGTCACTGAATTTAACTATCTTTGTTTTCCTGTTGCTCTGACAGCACTGTCAAGACACGAGTCAATTGCAGTTGCTTAGATTCAAGACTCGACTTGTGGCTGTCAGAGCCTGCACCTTAAGAGTGTTGACAAAGTGAGGGCCGTTTAGCACCAAAAATCTCAGGATACCACACAACGTATTCAGTTTGCTCACGCTTTAGAAAAGTGCTTCAGTCAATATATAACTGCTTCAAATCCAGGCCAGATGTGTCTTTAGAAATGTCACTATGCCCTGCTGATAAGAAGAGAGGCGATGACAGATATTCTGTATTTTGGGTTGCTGCAATCCTCTTTTCAAAGTCAAACCCTTCAAACAGTCTAATCCAGTCCTGAATGAGAGCTGGATTATTGTATAACCCCTTCATTGATACACACCGACACATACAACACAGCAAGAGGGAGGGAGGGGGAGAGAGAGAGAAAGAGAGGGAGAGAGAGATAGAGTCTAAAATAAAGACTAAAATAAAGTATATTTACTTCAGCTGAGGTGAAAAAACTACACAAAGGCTCAGATAAGCACCCATCATAAATGCCGTGAGGAATATACAGTATATATGTATATATACATTTGTAAATTGTTAAACAGGTTATCGAAACTCTAATTTTGCCCACAGCTAAAATACAGGATAAACTAATTCACCTAATTTCCCTTTTTGGTGATATCACCTCGTTCACTTTTTATGTTCATATACAGCACACTGACTGAAACGTATGCTGACAGGAATATTTGGGCACACCATTTCAAATGGAATTTTAAAATAAAACACTGCATAATCTCAAAAATTAAAGCAACTCAACCAAACCTGAGAATCAAATATTTTTAGTTTATAGTTTGTTTTGGTTAGACAAAGATATTAAAATTAATGACTGCATATAATTTTAAATGAGAAAATATTGAACAAAAACACTATGTAAAACTAAAAATATGCACAAACGGACATTGTGACCTTACTGTACATGAACAGCAACTAGACGACCATAGACGATCCTTTAATGTCATACTTTTTTTTTGCTGTTAGTTGTCCTGATGCTGCCACTGAGACATAAATGTATCATTGTTTCCTTAGGAACATTGAAAAAGAAGAATAGAGACCCTTCCAGTTATGCTTCCTATTGACATGAGTAACATGTCGTGATTTCAGCAGAGCAAGGTAATATATTCATCATGGAATTTTGTCCATAGCAGAAGATAATATGGTCATGATATGTGTGCAATATTTATGAGCTGATCTGAACCAGTTAATACTATAGTAAAAATGTGACTGTCTTTTTTTTTTTTAATAAACAAAGTTGTCTCCACCAATTATTCTGAAAGATATTCAGAATGAATCCAGCTCTAACATAGATATACAGATAGATATTTTACCCCATCAGGGAAATTATTATTATTATTATAATGTAACATTCATGAATTATGATTACTAATGTTGATTTTTACGCTGTATCTAAATGATTGCAGCACAGTCAGCATATAATGGCGAAGGTTGTAATTGCAAAAAATGAGCACGGAGACTCACCCCCATAGTAAGAAGAACACAGTTGCAATACACAATTTCAGCTTTTACGAACATTTAAAACTAGAACGTTTTATTAATTTTTCTATAAAATCTCAGTTTCTCTTCTTTTTTTTAGAAATATATACAAACGTTCTCTTGTGCTATAAAACAGCAAAGAAAAAAATGGAAAACTCAACTGTGTGTACAAATAACTTTTCAATAATGAGTGCTTGATTAATTTATGGCATGGATTTGCCTCACAATAGGCAGTTCGTAAGGTCTTGAGCGCTTTTCAGCAGCTGCTCTCACTTCAGTTCAAACATATGACACTGCCATGATTTCTATTAAAAAGCCTCCAAACACAACACTCATCTCTCTGACCATTTGCCTCCATTGTGTATGGGGTTATTTCATTGTCTGTAATCTGTCACTAACAGTACAAGTGTCCTTTTTTGCCTGTAAGGAAAAACATCTATTGCACATTATTCAAGTAACCCCATGGCACATCCAAATGGTTTATTCCACTCCTTTTGTCTCGGGAACAATATGATTTTTTTCTCTACCAAGTTTCTCAATAGGATAAGTGAATCCAGGAGTAGCAGATTTTTTTTCTCTAACAAAGGCAGCTCTTGTTGCATGAGATGGCTCAAGATACAAAAAACCCACATTGCATTATCTTCAATACAGTTTGCATAAATAAAACATGAACCTTGAGTCTTTTGATGGCACTCTGATTATAAAGTCTCATTTAGGTAAGGGCTTTACAAGTATTTCTGGGTTTATACAAAGAGAGCCAGCTCATACACATGTTGGAGGGGGTCGTGTGGGCTCATACTTAGCACTATGCCCTTTGAGAGATGGGTGAGGTTTGATATAAGGCCTGCTGCTGGTGAACACACTGGCAGCCTTTCTCCTTGTCCTCTTCTTTAACTTCCTGCTGAACACATTCTGCCATGACTGCAGTGTCTTTGAGGTCCAGATCCACATGCCACTAGTGATGCCCACCACCAGCAGCATGAAGATCTTCACCATAAAGATCTCAACAGCGGGGATGGAGGTCTTCATGACACACTCGTCTGACTCCAGCCCGCTGCTGTCCATGCACTTCTGCTCCCCTGCCAGGATGCGCCAGTAGTCCATGTTAAGCCTCTCATAGAAATAGCAGGCGATGACGCAAGTGGCCGGTACAGTGTAGAGCACAGAAAAGACCCCGATGCGGACCATCAGCTTCTCGAGCTTGTCTGTGTTCTCCCCCTCTGTTTTCATTATCTTACGGATGTGGAAGAGAGCCACGAAGCCAGACAGCAGGAAAGAAGTGCCAATAATAAGATAGCAGGAGAGAGGGATGAGCACGAAGCCAGTGAGAGCTTTGACATCCATGCTGCCCACATAGCAGACACCCGTCAGCTCATCCCCCGCCACCTTCCTCATCACCAGGATCATGATGGTCTTTACAGCCGGGATGGCCCACGCTGCCAGGTGGAAGTAGCTGCTGTTGGCCTCAATAGCCTCATGACCCCACTTCTTCCCTGCAGCCAGGAACCATGTGAGGGTCAAGATAACCCACCAGAGGGAGCTGGCCATGCCAAAATAATACAGGATGAGGAACACAATAGTGCAGCCGGTACTCTCCAGACCCTCCTGTATAATATACTGGACCCCATTGTCTCTGTCGCAGGCGATTCTGTCAGCTCCCACAAAAAGTCGGATGAGGTAGCCCACAGAGTAAACACAGTAGGACATGGAGAGGAAGATGATCGGCCTCTCTGGGTATTTGAATCGCTGTGGGTCTATGAGGAAAGT
Source organism: Psettodes erumei (assembly GCA_016785225.1). Lineage (NCBI taxonomy): Eukaryota > Metazoa > Chordata > Actinopteri > Pleuronectiformes > Psettodidae > Psettodes > Psettodes erumei. The sequence continues at coordinate 4,143,386 of JAFBJZ010000781.1, forward strand.
GAGCACAGTGAAGGCGCTGGAGACAAAGCAAAGGATGGACCAGATGGCCATCCACACCAAGGAGAACTGCTTGTCTCCCTGACTCCAGTAAACGTCCACTCTAGGGTAGCATTTAGGGGCACAAGACTCACTCTTCTCCACAAAGTGGAACTTGCCAGGGTTGCTGCATGTTTGCTTGCTGCCACTGTCCTTCAGGTGCAGGTCCTGCCCACTCAGAGGCCGCTGAGGCCTGAAATCTGGAGGCTGGGTGTGGGAGACTTTGGGAGGCTCATCTGAGCCATTGTTGGGAGCCTCCATGCAGAGGTTGTTCGGGTCGTTTTTGGTCGGCAGCCGGGAACAGTCCAGAGAGTCAGGCCAGGGGAAGTTAAACTGTTCCAAGATGGGTGAGCATTTTAACTTGACCTGCTCGCACATAACTCTACATGCTGGGATGGGGTTTGACACCTGCTCTGTGCACATGGGAGCATACAGAGAACAGAGAAAAAATTTGAGATGACTGTGGCATCCAAACTGTATCAGTGTGGCAAACTCCTGCAGCTTTATCGCTGCCTCTTTTTGGTCATCGTGGCCCATAAGGTTTGGCATGCGAGTCATGTTATAGCCGATGTCTTTGCACTGCGGGATGTTGATGTGTTGACATCTCCCTTCTCCTGACCAGTCGGGGTCTATTGAGCTAATGGCTGAAACCCCACCGCTCCACAGGACCAGCAGCACATAGGTGAGGCTCAATTTAGCAGATGAACACATCCTACCCTCTTGATTTGGTGAAAAAGAAATTCGGGCAAATGTTCACCACTATGGCAAAACACAAGTTTCTTTCATTAAAAAGTCTTTGATGAAAATAGTCGTTCGTTTGTTGGATGAACGTGGAGATAACTTACACGACTATCAGTAGGGAGACCATCGTTTTTCTCATTTTAGGTTTTGGAGACTTTAATGAAAACATATTTCCCGCGATGATCCAAAAATGTCTTCTCGCTGGAAGCAGCGTGCGTTCAGGTCCATGCTTTCAGGCGCTCAGTCTGTGGCTCAAGTGTTGGAGCTACTTGTTCAGTCTCCTGCGCCGTGCATCTCACTCTCCTGCTAATAAAAGAGAACTGCTGTGTGTTCCGATTTCTTTCCAAAAACTCACCGGTCCGTCCATACGTTTCGTGCCACTTTCCCGGACAATCTGCCGGTGCAACAGTGCGATTTTAGTCCTTGTCCGACAACTTGGTAAAAAAACAAAAAATATTTTCCTCCGGTCCTTTCTGCGGCGCGGAAGGTTCCTCGCAAGGCACACGAAACAATCTAGCAGCCTGCTGGAAAAAGTCAGATAAATATCCACGCTGATAATACCAAACGCGTCCCAGAAACGCAGGGTTCCGCTCTTCCCGTACACAGGCTGCCGATGCGTTTGGTGGCAGCGCTTGTCTGAGCTGGTCGGAGCCTCGGTCCCGGTCTAACCTGCCAAGAGATCCGCCTTCAAAGACAGCTACTTTGCATAAGAAAGATGACACTGACACGCGGATTATTTTCAAATCGTGCGGAACAGCTTGTTCATTACAGCAGTTTCAAAGACTCACAGCAAACTTCCCCCTCTCTGTTTGCTTGCGCCCAGACACAAACTTCGTCTACAACAGGACAGAGACATTTTATAAGAAAATGTCGCGCAACCTGGGTCACAGGCTCCAGAGGCGTCCAAAGGCGTCCAGAGGCGCACCGGAGCTGTGGACCAAACTGATGTTTAAATGTGTGTGTATTGATGTGACAGAGAATGACTGATGATTGCTGCTGGATAAGTTTAAGTAACTACCTTATATGACTTAACCTAAGAATATGTCTTAAATAATAAGGGAATCAATGACATCTAATTTCACTTTACCCACTGCAGGATAACATGCATGTGTCCAAAAAGAGCTACTTCTAAGTGACATTCAGCAGCTCATTGACCAGTGGGGGAGTAATTACTCAGATCCTTTACTCAAGTCAGAATAATGATGCCACAATGTAAAAGCACTGTGTTACAAATGGGCTCAAAACGTACAGAAATATAAGTGGCAAAATATAGCCTACTTATCAAAAATAAATGCTCATTAAGCAGAAGGGCCCCTCTTACAGTATTAATTCTTGATGCATTCACGTGTAAGCAGAATTTTAATGTTGCAGCTGGTAGAGGTGGAGCTACTTTGAACTAGTTCATATGCTGTTTTTATAGCTTAGTCCATAAAAATGCACCATTTTATTTGTTGATATATGTTTGGTATGTAAAATTTGAACCTGCAAAGTCATTTGTAATAGCTGTCAGCTGAATGTAGTTGAGTAATAAGTATTCCATCCTCTGCATGTAGCAGAACTGAAGTAAAGAGAGGCATAGTAATTAATTCAGTTTTGGTATAGATAAAACTGTAATGTGATTTTCATAGTCCACAGCCAGCAACATCAATGTTGATCAGTTTAAGATGAAAATGATAACCTAAATTATGCTTTAGGGTAGTTACAAGTTTACAAGTCACATATACATTAATATTCACACACCTAACAAGAATGGCTACATAGAAGTTAAAAACAACAACAAAAAAAACAATTGCTACATTCTGTTGAAGCGGAGACACAAGTCACTTTGAGTCTGTGGACTGGATGGAACTTCTCAGGGCATTCCTGAAAATACCAGAACACACCACTCATGGGGAACATGTGTAAGGATGTTGATAAATGCGTATCCCAATTTAGAATCTGTTTAGAATTTTGTAGTGCGGGAATTTGCATGTCCAGGCCAAAACTCTCAGTGCCGATTTCAACAACACCTTGCAGTCATTTCCTGCCTTTTTTCAATGGAGGATGTAACCCAGCAAACAAAAAAGATTAAACGACTTTTAAAAATGTCAGACTAAAGTGTTGACAATATTCTATTGTCATGGGTAATCTTGCATCAGTAGATCAAATACCGCATTAAAACCTGTCTCACAGTGGCATCTGTATTCTCACCATTCTCCTCAACAATTTCAGTATTTCACCATTTTGCTTGGGCGTCCATTTGTATTCATATAAATCCATTGGTGATTTAAACACCTCCATCATTTACATATTTACTTTAGAACCCTGGGAAGTTGAATGAGCATTTTAAATCATGGGTACTGTGCTCTGTGCAAGTCAGTGGCTACTGTTCTCATGTGGAGATATAGGGATAGGAAATAGGAATAATAGGAATTTATGACTGCACACTGAATCACTGATGAAAAGTACAGTTTTTTTGCAGGTTCACCCCATTCAGGTGCCCTGCTTTACTGTTATACTCCAAAGACAAGTGAACACCTCCCCATCAGTAAGGATGGCATGTTCTCAGCACACATCTACAGTATGTGTGAGCCCTGTGATAAACTGCAGTGTGTATCCCATCTCTTGCATGGGATAGGCTCCAGCCCCCCGTGACCCCGAACAGGATAAAGGGTTTTAAGAAATGGAATGGCTTTCCCAGTCCCTTAAAGGAAAGCACAGCACTACCAAAGTCGCAGTGTGTCATAACATAAACCGAATACAACACATGAACATGCAGAGTGCTGCAATAAACGTCATCACTAAACCCTGATGATGCATTAATGTTACAGCGAGAAAGAGCTTCATCTTGGTTTGAGACTATTGGCCTCTTCATGGAGGAGCAGCATGACATGTTAGGCTACACAAGAAGACCAAGTTATGGAGCTTTCTGCCTTTTTTACGCGTACGTGTCGGCGAGACATCCTCCAGACCTCACTTGCATTACCTCGTAAAAAGTTTGTGGCGGTAAGATTTATACTCGGGCCCAGTCATGGTCTTCATCATGGGTGAACTACTGATCACAAGTAAACAGCAGGGCTTTTGGTACTCCTTTTTTTTTTTTTTTTTACAAGAGTCACTGAAGTGCTTTTCGAAGTATTTCTGAAATGTGTCGGGGCAAGATGAGAAACCTGGCACCAGCATGCATAAATGGTTTAAGCGCAGCATATCTTAGTGGGGGCATTTCAGCTGTTAGGGCTCAGTGTGTGGAGCAGGAGCATAAATATAGGGTATGAATACACTTATGAACACAATACCCTCCTCCTATGCAGCACACATGCTCCTCAGTTTTCACTTATCCAGCTGTTAACGTTTGAAGCGGTTCGGTCAGAACTTGGACTTGAGGAAAAGATATATATGTATAGCCAGTGTTAATATGTTCTGCTTATGTGTTTCCAGTTTGTAAGCCTTCAGCAGTTAGGTTGATTTCTTTGATTTCCTGGCAGACACTATTCTTTCAAACCAGCAGTTCTTTGTGTTTGTGTCAAAAATTCCCTTCGGTGGGAAATTCATAATGGTGTGCATTTGCCTTTGCAAAAAGAAAAAGGCCAGATTCAATAGCGGCATACATTTTCTATATTCTGACCCCTCACAAAGACCAGGCCAACAGCTGACATGCCTGCTCTGTCCCTCCCTCTCCACTCCACTTTTATTATGTAGCTGATGTGTGGAAGTACAACAAAAACAGAGAGATGACAGCCTTAATGTGAAGGAGAATAATGTAATATCACTGCATTAGCCTGGGCCAGTTCTGCTCTCCATTTACTGATCATCCATCTTTCAGGAAACCTTGTCTGGCACATTTTAAAGCACATATGCCCTTATTATCACTGCCTTTGGTGTAACGAAACTGACAAGATAATATTGTCACACAGTCTAATAAGAAGACACAGTCTGCTGGTTTGTTGTAAATCATCGGCTTTGTTCTGTTCTTGCCCCTGTCTCTTCTGCAGCCTCCCTCTCTTTCATGACTGTTTTACTGGTCATGATGATATCTCTTTGATAATAAGAAGAAAAGGAAAGAAATCAGGCCTGTTCACTCTTTAGCATCAGTAGCCTCCGCAGCCACTACTGCTCCTTTTATGATTCTTTTTCTGCCTCACGCCCTCTTCTTCATACACAACCCCCTCCTAGCTCATTCCTCATACACACACACACACACACACACACACACACACAACTTTATCTCATCTTTGCAACCACAACAGTGTGACAAAGAAAAGCAGCGCAGCACCATCTCTGAGAAATCAGCAACTGTGAGATAATTCTGTAACTAATAAAGTGAAGGGAGGGGGGCCCTTTGATGGCTGAAGCTGAAAAGATATTTTATTTTTTTGTGTGTGGGATTTGAGATGTGTGATTCTATGGAGCGCGCTCGCTCCCCTGCTGCTAGGCTCTGGCTGGAAGCTGGCCCCCTCTGGCTAATGTTATGGAGAATCGGAGGAATTTTATGGCTGTCTTTTCCCTCAGCCCCCTTTTTTCTTTTGTTCCCCTTTGAAGAATGACTTTAGACATTTTATTTACATATTTAACCATGGATGAAAGAAGTGAAGGGTGAGGAAACAAAGCTCCTTGGGTTCTTAAGGGAATTTTGATCAGCAAAAATGAATTGAAGAGAACACATTTTTGTTTGCAACGCCTGAAATTAAACGGGTATCAAACATGGTGATGGTGACATTTCTGAAATTGATGGCATCAGCTCTTCGTTGGAAAATATGACCTGCTTACAATAACTCAGTATCAGTAAGAATAATCGCAGCATTTCTCTTAATTGCCGCGGTTTGATGACTGGCATGCTGTTCCAACATGTGAGGTATGCTATGGGAGAGATGGGGGACGTTTTAGACATGTTTGGCATTGTTGCCGGCGTTGAAAGGGCATGTTGATTAAACGTACGGGTGGGGTAAGGCTATAATCTTCTTAACCAAGGCCCTCCTCTTCTCTTTCAGACGGCACAATGAGAAGAAACAACACACTCAGTTGGAGGTGAGACTATTTGTCCACATGCCCTGCACATTGTCCAGGGATCCTGTTCTCCCTCCTGATTGCACGCATTCAGCGTTTAGCTCAGGATGATCCTATTTATCAACATAATCTGTTATTTTCTCACTTATTGCCACTCAGCAATTTGTGAAGAGGCTGGTGCCAAAAACCAAAAAAAGCTATTACTGCTGTACATGGACAGTAAATGGAAAGTAATTTTACTTCAAGGTTCTAGTCGTAAAATTGCAGGGAAAGAAAGTGGAATATTAAAGCAACACTCTGTCCTATCCCCTGTTTATGAGATTTTTTTTTTGCAACTGCTGGCAAAGATAATTTTGCTTAATATTATACGTCGTATTTTTCTGTACTGTTTGAAATGCCAGAGCTTTAATAAGAGCACCAGTTTTAGTAAAGGGTCAGGCGTTTTGAGGAAACGCATATGAATCAAGCAATTAATTATTGAAGAACCCTGTCAACATCAAAGCCGGCAGTATTCTTTGCTCATATGGTTTAAATAGTTCGATAAAGTAACTTATTAATGAGGACTAATTTGTTTCACTCTTCTTTTCACTTTGCTCCATTAAAACCTTCTTTGTTTCACTGCTACTATTATGCTCCATCAGTTGTTAAAGGTTAACCCTCTGACCTTAATAATTGTGTATTGCGGTTGATAAGAGGAAGTCACTATGTTATTGTAATCGTTTAAGTGTTTATAGAGTAGATTAGTATAATTATAAGGGCGCTGGACCTTTATGTGACTGGGGAAGCTGTCAGCCAATCTGCAATAAACATTGTTGTAATGAATTTTGTTTGTTATGAAGCCCAATTATATCTGGGTTGAAGCTGCTTTGAAACAGCAATATTAGTTTAGTGGGGTGTTCTTACATCATTCTCTTTCATGTGGTGGTCGTTTAACAGCAAAGAGAAGAGGAGGGGAGGAAGAAGTTGTGGTGGTGGTGGAGGTTTGGTTTGGGGGGGCAGCTTGAGAAGAAGCAATGAACCAAAACAGTTACAGCCAAGAGTTTCCAAAACACATTTTTGTTTCTGAAAGTCACACCAGACCCAGTGGAAATGGGCGCAGGACTCAGCTGACTTTCAAGCAAAGTTCCTAAAAGCTTGAGCGTGATTATTAAACGTTACAGATGAAGAAGGGGAGGGGGGTCAAAAAGGGGATAAACATTTTACTGCCTGTGTCGGCGAAGGACACTGATGGCAATATTATTACCCGAGGTCCTTGTGGGGGCACTTGAGTGTGAATTGCTAATCAGCAAGGCCTTCTCTGGCCTAATCCCTCTTTGAGTGGCCGGCCTGGAATCAGCGCGTCTGGGGAGACTCCCCACTGCTTCTGGCTCTGGAGCCTCCATTCAATTGTGCAGCCCTCCCGTCCCATTCCCACAGTCCCCTCACACTGTGCAGCGCAGCCATGCATGTACACACACACACACATGTGCGTGCACCCACACAGCACACATCCTCCTCTAACCAAATTAGATTAGACCCTTCCCTTTCTCCCCAGCAAGGCGCTGGTCTTTTCTCTGCCCAGTCATTTATTCTACCCTTTTGTCTCTGCTTTATAAAAGAGAAACAGATTCCAAAACAACTGCCCTCCTAAGAATGCACTGGCTCGGAAAAGGATGAGGGAAGTGTAGACATCTTTAGCAGACCTTGGGTGAAGCTATAACATCGCCATCCTTTTGGTGTGTCAGCTCTAATGATGTGCGGGGAAGAAGAGTGGTGTGGCGGTGAGGCTAGCAGAGCAGTGAGAACAACGCCAGCTGTGCGTCATGTCAACCTGTTACCCCACAACAACACTGAGCTGTTTCTGACAGCAGCACCAAGGATCTCTTTATTGCGGCCCCTTGCTAACATTGTCCAACATTTGCTCTGCTTGGCCATGAATCCTCCCTGACAAGAATAGATAAATTGCAGTTGGCGAACTGTCTGCGTGAGTTGTGCACCAGTGAGTCCTGCAGTATTAGCTGTTTTGATTCCTTGTATCTTTATTCCTTGTAAACCAGTGATGGACACTGACACATATAGGAAAAATAAAGGACTGAGTTGAAAGGGTCTTTTGTAAGAAAGCCCTGGTGGAAGCTCTCGCCTCCTGGTTCAATGTGCAGCCAAGCTATCCCAAAAGCAGCAAATTGAGATCAAAGCAAAATTAAAGCTGACTCGTTCAAAGCAAGATAAAAATGTGTGAGCCTGCAGCAATATTTTCTCTATTGATTTCCTCCTTTGCTTGCACTCCGTGGGACTGTGCTGGCTGTGCTGTGCTCAGCGCCAGCATCGCAGACTCTGAGGCTGCTGCGGGGAGAAAGGAAATGACTATCGATAGAGACAGAAAAACACTGTCATAATGATCAGGGATAAACGGATTTCACAGAGCGCCTGAGATCTAAGTGATTGGGTAACTTTTCATTCCCATCCAAATCTGTTTCCACTTTGGATTGAGATGCAGGGAAGAATAATGAGAACATCTAATGGCAAGCATGAGAGTGGCACGAGGCGCGAGAATGGGACTGCCATTGTCTTGTGCCGTTATTAGCTGCGGACAGAAGAAGGCGTGCCGAGCCAAGTTTCGCCATTGTCTTCGCATTAGGTGCATGGGTCTCTTTTTTTGTGGAACCACATGTGGAGTCTATTTCTGAATCTTATTTAGATTTGCAACATCACCGAAGAGCTCCTTTGAAAGATGTTCCTCTGGCCACTTTTTATTTGCTTCTCTGTTCAGTTCTAGCTCAGAGGATCAGGCACAGACGCAGTTTTGTCAGTGCCACACACAGCAGATAACTGCACGTTGGAAAGATGTCAGCTTTAATTAGAGAGCGCAAGCTTAAACGTGATGCTCCAGCAGGAACACAACAGCAAACAAAACGTCTTTGTTATGCTGAGCTCAAATCTCGGCAATTATGGTTCATTTGCCATTGCTCTACTTATGCTGCAGGTTGTCAGCAAGGTGCGAAGGGATGAGTGAAGGTGCAGCTGAAGGATTCAGCGCTGTGTTTGAAGTCCTGAGAGGGATTGACAAGCCTTGCAGTGAAACCTGAACAGGTATGAAGACAAGCTGAAACAATCAGTGTCTAGACACCGCAGACCAAGAGTGTTTCTCTCTTTCTGATGTCATTCTCCACATGCTGCATCTTTACACAGTCTTGCACATTTATCTTTATCCACAGTAGAACAACGCAGCAAATATGTCGGAAAGCTAAGCAATGAAAAAATGTCTCAGTCAACAATGGAGGCGTGAAAAAAAGACTGAAAGAATTTTAAAAAAGAGAACTTTCTTTGTTTTTTTGCAAAATACATGCAAGGATGTTTGCACATCTGCTTTTCTCCCTTCACCTTTCTGCGGTGGGGTGGAACACCTGGGCGAGCTGAAAGGAACATGAATCAAGCTGAGGAAAATGTCTTTTAATCTGTTTCAGATATTGTTTCATAGCTGTAAGCAGTCTTACCTCATCTGTGAAGCTTCTTCCTCAGATGGAGGGATCACTGTATCTGTAGGCATTCCTCGGGCTCAGATATCAAAACAGCACTAAATAACCTGTCATTCTCCCTCTGCAGAGCATAGACGTGGGTGCGTGATCAAGCTTGTGGTCGATTTTGGAAGGGAAAAAAAATTGCCCAACAATGGTCTGAACTGTGAAGTTGAAAGGTTACAGCTTTGTAGTGTAATTTATGGGCAGAGCGAAAGAGGTATAACAAATTTCAAAAGTTGAGCTTTAACCTAGATGTAAAAAAAAAAATGGAGGGAAATGCCTCAGAAATAAAATAAATTATAGTAGCAGTAAGAACATCTTACATTCAACCTTATGTGGAACCCAATTATGGAAAGTGCTGTGGGCTTTCTTTCCTCTTACACTCTGAGCAAGAGCAAAAGCTGTTTTGACTTTTACAAGTTTGGTGTTCAAGAGATGTCCCAGACACTTAAGTCAAAAGTACTACCGAGTGATTTTTGTTTCACGTCGGTGCCTCCCGAGTGACCGAACCTGCGACACAGCCAACACTGTCAAACGAAGAAACCACTGTGACAGATAGTCAAAAGTCGCCCGATTCAGAGCTGTCTGACATGCAAGTTCCACAAATCCTGTCTGATACACCTGTTTTATCTCCAAAGTATATGGGTATGTGGTATCTTTGGGGAATGGCTGCTTTTCATATGATTAAACAAGACATGAAACAATGTGCATTCATGTCTCACACATGCAAACACACGTGGACTCCTTCTGTTTTATAGCTCCTGCAAACAAGAGCATTGCTGCTCCTTGTCATGGGAAAGGATGTCAACAAAGGTTTTAGTGGAGGGATCTGAGAGCAGTTCTGTTGGTGGTGGCTCTGATATGAAGCCAGTGAATTAAGCAAAGAAAAGAGACACTGAGCATCCAAAGATGGCTGTTGTTAGGATGTACAATAGACGGGTGCAGATTGGGTATGAGAGACTCAGGTCTGAGCTCTTAAGCTCGTTATTAAAAGCATGCATGGCCTAAAGCAGTTCTTTCTCTGCCCTTTAAAGTCATTATTATTTCATTGAAACAAGGTATCTTATTACAAACAATCAGGGTCTCACGTTCCAGAAGAATTTATGGGGTTTTTTTTTTGACTGAGGCAAATTTTTACCTCACGTTATTTGCACGAACATGACTGCTGGGATGTTTTAGCTAAACAGTCCAAACACTGACTAGTATTGTACATGCTTAAAGCAATAATTAGAAAGCATAGGAAATACATTACTTCCTTCCTTCGACTTATAGGAGAAGGTCGATAGAATAGGAGTCCATTAAATGTAAGTGTACAATCTGCAGTTTAGCTGAAGGACACATTCAAAAAAGCGATCCTGGCTCTGTCTAAAGGTTAAAAAAATCCTCCAACCGGTGCTTCTCTGTTTCCATCTTTATCCTAAGTTAAGCTAACCTGCTCCATATTTACTGTAACCTATTCCTGTGTACATGTCATGCTCATTTTGTAAGGAGCTGTGTTTTATTGTAATAATCACAGACACACACACATGAAGTTTGGCTAACTGCAACTTTAGTTTGCATGAACATAGAAAATCACTGCATTCTCAAAGCATGTCCATGAACATGAGAGATAAAAACCGGACCCTTTCAAATAAACCAAAATCATCCTTGTGATGGAATTCATCCACATTTCATGTATTTCAAGGCAGACAAGCAAATGTCTACAAGTCCAAATGGAAATTGTTCAAATACAAGTCTGATCTGCTGAAGTCTGCGTATTTAGAAGTTTTATCAGAGTAAGATCAGTCAGAGTTACATCGGTCAGAGTGCACTCAAGTCCACATTTGACGCTGGTATCAGTCAGGTGACTGATTCTTCCTACCACAAAGATGATACTGTAGATCTGGGTTTGCAGGAAATCAACTGGGAGGCTCGCCATCTCCTGGATTCACCGGGTCCTCATCGGATCACACCTGCATCAACAACAGGCTTATTGTCTGTGCTCTGTTTCTTGTGTTTCTCTCAAGTTTCTCATTCGATTGTTTCATCATCATTTGTAAACATCAAGTGCAAATGCTTATCGTATTGAGAATGAATGGGTTCTCTGGGTCAGCTTCCAAATACTCACATTTTAGAATTACTCTGTCCTAACATGAGCACACGGTGATACAATACCAAATCAAACATGATATATATAACAGAACTGTAATGTTAATCTTTTGCTGAACGCTGGGAGCAGGTTTATCACAGTAAAATGAACAAAACACAGCACAGGTGCCAGTTTACCTCGTCAGGGCCAGTGGAACTAATTCAGGGAAACACCGGCACTGGATGCCGATTTCGTAGCTCTTGGAGGAAAGCTGTCTCACTGCTGTCAGCTCGTTACTCGTTTCTTCAACAACTTTTGACTTCGTTCACACTGTTCACGCTTCAGCTCATTTTTTTATTCCCAGCTTCGCACTTTGCACGATGAAGCGTCCTGGGTGCGCCTCCGCTCACGCGACACGCTTCCGCTTGGATTTAATAACATGCGGAAGGAAGATGAGAGATTTAGCATATATTTGACTTAAATTATCACAGACTGCGTTAATAATAGCATTATTTTAAAGTCAATAAATAATGGCCTCCATCTTTATTCACTCACATTTAGGCGCAGTTTAAAAAATACAGAAGATAACACTTAATCTTCTCATCCAACTTACGGCGAGAAATTTAATGTGTATTTCTAAAAATGCCTGTTCCTTTATGCTGTAGCGAACTGAAAACCTTTACACGATTTGCACCTGCATAAGGGTTATATGTTTAATGCACCACTTTGTATTATAACCTGTTGGAAACATACTGAACCCTTTATTTATTTCTTTTTCAGTTAAAGATGTGCTTAAACTAAACAAAATGTAGAGTTTTGTGGTGTAATATGACCAGTTTGACTGCTGATAGTTTTTGTGCAACTACACTGCCTTTAGATTTTGTTGTGTTTAGTCTGATTGCCATTTGAAAACTACCTGGAACTTGACACACTTGTAAGGTTTTAATTGGCGTTAATAATAGAAAATATTTCATAATAGAGTTTTCTGTTTCTCCATGTTGTAACTTCTATCTGCTGTTCTTAATGTAACAATAACTTTCTATCATTTACCAGGTGTTACTACAATAAGGACGAGGTCTATGGAAACTTCACAAGAGGGACAGCGGTCTTTTTGATGGCTGCATCCAATTATTATTCTTTTTCATCTTCAGTACAGATGTTGAGAGGATCTCTGCCTTCATTCCCTCGAGAGGAAGACCAAGTGTAGGGTAAACAAAACTTGCCTTAAGTGCTGTCCTGAGTGTCAAATGCTATTGACAGTCTGAGTTCAGAGAGAACAGAATGTTAGCTGTCTAAACAGGGTTGCAGAGGACGTCCGTCTGTAGATCAAACCGGTCAGCAGGAGTGAAAGACAACACCGGCTTGGCTGCATGGCTGTTCTCTGGGAGCTGACACAATCTTGTTGGTGCCCTCCCTTCCAACCCCCAACTCTGCTCCCTTGTGACGATTGACACCCTTGTCCCGTATCCTCTAGTTATCACAGTAAAGAATGGGGCATGCTGTCACCACCATGACTCTCAGTGTGTGCAAACAACTACAACCTCTCCAGGTTTCAGGGTCTGTTTCTTCTTCATTCTGTAGCCTCTTCTTTGTCTGTGGTTTTTGACAGAGAGACTGGTGTTTCAGGTTCAAGACGTTTCCATTAGCACCTTTTGGTGAAGCCCTTTCATCCAGCCATTAAAGACTTGTGATCTGACCACGGCTGGGCTGTTAACCTGCCGCTGTGACGACGTCAAGGCTGACAGACTTGACAACACCGGGAGGAAGTCCTCACTTCAGCAAAGTCTGCTGTCTGGAGTGGTTTGTCTACGTCTGTTGACATTTGGCTTACGGTACAAATCTCAGTCCTGTGAGTGCAGCACAGACCCTTGTAAGATGTAATGTTTGACAATGTTGTTGCATGTTATACAAAGTAGCCCTTGGCTTGCTTCTGTTTAACTAACTTCAGTAAATGCAATATCTAATTCAGCAGTATCTACAAGTCCTAAAAAGTAAATGATTAAATTTGGGCTAGTCTTTAAAATGCTAGTGCCATCTGCCCATTTATAGTTTCCATTCCTTGTCATGTACAGAAATATGTGGTCCACTGCAGTCAGGTATGACAGCAATTCTTGGACAAACCACACCAGATCATGTTTGATAATGAAGCACTGACAAAACTACCTGAAAAGAGCAAGACTGATTTTTGACATGGTCAAAGTAGGGGAGCCCACAATAATTATTTTTTTTTAAGTGGGTGAGACTTGACCCACCCTCATACAATGGCTGTGGTGCCCATGATTCACTGCCTGTAGTTATGAATAAGCCTGGCCTCTGCAGAGTAATGTGGGCTTCAACCAACGAGTTGTTCTTTGCCAGACAATTCATCTCCTCTCACTGGCATCCAATAAGTCAAACCACTGAAATGATTAATCAAGTTCTCATTGAATACCAAGGCACATACTTCAATTGATGGGGCAAACAATTAATGGCATCCTGTTTACTTGAAGTGATTATACTGGGTTTGTTCCCATCTGCCTCGTGGGAGGAAGTGGCGTCTCTGGTGCAGATGCTGTTTGTCAGAAGTCAGAACGGTGAAGCGGTGAGCCAGCATGCAACAGAGGAGATTCAAGCAAACTGAAATAGAACAATGGCTTTTCCTAGCCTATATCCTATTTCATAGGGAACAATGCTTAGTTTGTGGCATTTTTCCATATACATGAAAGAGAAACCATGCTTCTATAGCTATACACTGTACACATTTTTGTGATATTTTGGTTCAGCTTTCTTTGATGTGTCTTAGGGCAAAGACAAGCCTCTGCACAGCATCAAATGTTTCACTCACTCAAAAGGATTTGTGATGTGGATATAATCATTTAGTTCCAGACTCTGTTTTAATGGGTTATATCTACAGTATATTTAGGATTAGCTGCTGCTTCTCAGGCCTCTGTCTCATCAGCCCAAAAGAGTTTGAGCAGCAGCTGCAGTAAATGCTGGGCTTTATGACTTTGGTTTTTATCCAAAAATTGTTTTTGAGTTTGCACCTACAGCCTGCTTTTGTTATATTACAAATGAGATCAAATTGAAAACATACAAAGGAGGAGATGACACTAGATAGTTTAATGTTCTTTTCTTTGTGAGGACCCCCCTTGGCCAAGCTGTGGTTTGAGGCAACTCCTCCTCCATTTATTGTCCAATGACTGTTTGTTGTCATTGCTGTATTGTTTTCACTGTCACTTTCTGATCTTGTTTTATGGTCCCAGATGTTGGCAGAGGGGTGTAATCCCACAGAAAAGACATTTGAGGACTGCATCTGATGTTCTCTGTGGTGCAGTTCTCCTAAAACAGCAAACACAGACTCGTCTTCTCTAAACCCCAAGCAGTCATCGGCCTATATGCAGAAATGGAACGTGGCCTAAGCCTGTGGCAATCTATTTTGATGACCAAGTTGAGATATTTTGTTTTTTTGTAATTACAAATGTCCACTCTGATTCAGTACATTTCTACTTCTACAAGTTGGCTGCAGCTATAGCATTACTGTTCTACAGTTTGTTTTAAGGGGACTGTTGTTTTGCCATATGAATGCTGGAAATCCTGAACCCTTTTCCAGTGTGATGGTGACTCACCCACTTTCATTCCTATGGTTGCTGTCTGATTGGTGTGAGGAGGCCACCCTGGTCTTTTTCTACTTCTGCAAAGGTTAGGAGATGTGAATGAATCAGTTCTGTGTGTGCCTGGGGAAGAGGCAGCACAAAAGCTTGTCGTGGGGGGTGAGATGGCCCCAGTATGGCTTCTTACCACCAATCAGCAATGATAAAAAAGAGGAGAGGGAGCCAGAGGCAGAGAGGGGAGTAGAGCTCCTCTGTAATTACAACATGGTCTTAAAAAGCAAATACCAAGCCCTAGCAACCTCAGCCGGGAGACAGAAAAAAAAGGGGGGAAACAGTGGAGAGGAGGGGTAGAAAAAAAATAGGCAAGGGGAGTTAAGAAGCACCACAGAGAGCGACCCTGCAATGACCTCGGCTCTCCAACAATCGTCCCCTGCCAGCTGGAGCCAGGGTTAGGGGCGAGAACGAGGGGCCGGGCAGGATCCCCTCCGATTTATGACTGACTATAAGGCCCCTGAAAGAAACCCAATCACCCAGGATTCCTGCGCAGCATGACTCTGGCTGGGGAGAATAGATAGCCCAGGAGAGTGTGGGACTCGGGCTTCAGCGGCAGAGCCAACGACTCATGCAGAAGCACTGACACAGAGGGCCACTTTGCCAAGGGGAGGGCCGGTGTGCACTGGCTCTATTATCTGCAGCACTCTGCATTGAGCATGATATCATTACAACGTGCCGACTCTAAACTCAGCTGCGTTCAACGACTGCCCAAACTCATCCTCTGAACTCTCTTTGTCCAACATATTTCACAAACTGGATTTACATGCACCCAGCTAATTGCTCTATCTGTCTAATTAGTAGAAATTTAATGGTTATTAAATTTCAACCTGCTATCAATGTAGAGTGGGAAAGAGAGAGACAGGCTGCGAGTAGGGCATGAAAAGAAAGGGAGAAGGCAGCTGTCTTTTAAAGCGGGGTAAGCCGCGCTTGGAGCTACCCTGCTGATCCATTAGCATATCTGAATGATCCTGTTCCTGCACAGCCACCACCACGCTGCAAGGTGGCACATCTGAAGAACGCAGCCTTTGAATGCGCTTGCAAGCTGAGGAAACTCTTATTTTTCAACCCGTTTGAAAATCCGGAGACAACTTGATGTTTGAGAAACCAACAAAAATAAAAGAGGGAGAGAAAAGGGGAGAGGGGAAGAAAAAAGTTTTCGAATTTGAGGAGGACAGAGTTTTACAAGCTTTTTGAAGCTGGATACTTAATAATTCACTTGATGGTACAAGCAGCAGTAAGGCAGTATGGAAGCACACTCGTGCATGACGGCTTTTGTCGCCTATGTATTGTCAAAAGAAAGTATGTCACAACCCCTGGCTCAGGCAAAAGATATGTAGTGTTTTGCTGAAATACAGTGTTTCGGAGATCTTGTAACGCTAACCCATGTTCGAAACAGATATTTATTAACTGAGTTTACAAATTACAGAATTAAAGTCTATCTTAAATATTTTATATTCATCCCTATCAGCTTTACTTTAACCTTCAGTCAGAAAACAAGCAAAATTTAAAAAAAAAGAAAAGATTTAAGAGGTTACAGTTTGAGGTTCAAAGTACAATTACTGTGCACGGACACCGTGAGCTGCCTCCCTCACACCGCTAAAGAATTTGCAACATGTCAAGTGCTCAAAAACAGGTTTGGCTGGATGCAGCTCTTCAGTGAGACACACCCGATATCTGTTGCACAAGCAGCAATTCTGAATTGTTGAATGTGTAATATATATGATTCTGATCTGATTTTCTAAATGTGCCAGAGCTTCGGTTTTTGTGGGGGGTTTTTTGGATCGGTCTTGAAGTTGGTCTCCCCTCGGCCACAAAGTGGGCTTCTATTGACTGGTTCCAGGGAGCGTATTGATGGTTCCATAATTTGGGCACAGGAACACAAAAAGGCTGACCCCCGCTGCGCTCAGCACGACAGCCCAGTCAGCAGGGAGGCTTGCATTTATTAGCCTGGGAGAGGAGCTCCTGCAGAATTAAAGCACATTCACCCACCCATTGATCTCTGTCATGAAAACAATACTCGCCTCCCTCTCTGGCAGCGAGCTAGGCACTGCACGCTCTGAGGTAATTCAGCGGCCATAGAAAACAGGATGGCTCACACCCTCGGGCTCCAAGTAAACTATTTGAAAAGCGAGAGGAATAGGATAAAAAAAAAAACCTAAGCCATATTAGATTATCAATCCACCTGTCTGATTGTATTATGCCATGAATCTGGATGAATGGTGGCTGAATATGAATGCAGTTGTTGTGTGTGTGCTTCCAGGGAGCAGAAACCAGTTTTTGTTTTTTTGGGCTGTGTTGTGACATGTTGAATGCTACTTTCTGTGCCTATGGAGGATTCAGAGTCCAGGTCTCCTCTATTTTTATGAAAAGATGTCTGTGGATTGAAGCAAGGCTAGGCCTCTCACAGGTTGCTGAACTTGTCTTTTACTTTTGGCTCTGGCATTGTGGTCATATGAGAGGCACGGTGTGAGGCTGCATAGTTTCTGCCTCTCAAAAGGATCTTATCTGCTGGCCAGCGGACAGAGGTAATGCATGGGATACAGGTGAGGGAGAATTAGGGCAATGCGTTCCAACACTGTGAGCTCCCTTTCTGTTAATCCACTAATAATGGCCCTCACCACCTACAAAAACAGTAGCGAGTCAGTCACAAAGCAGGAGCATGCCTTCCAGTTATCTCCTATCTGATAGGGTGCACACGAACATGAAACATACACCTAATGCTGCTTTGGACTTTATCAGCACCACCTTCCAAGAAAGAGTCATTAAAATAGAGTTATCAGTTGATGTTTTACTCTGCAGGGACATAAATGAAACAAAACAAATTCTCGAGAGAAGCCACGAGAGCGGGATTCCGTACCAAAACTACTCTCCTCTTCCTTTGTGTGTGAGCCATGTGTGTGTGTACACAACCCTGACTGTTGACCCTAAGGAACTTGCAGGGCTTTGATGCTGCCCAAGGAGGGGGGGGGCTGTCGGGACTGTCCGGTCAACTCCTCGCACGCAGGCTGCAGTGTCAACACATGACACAAGAAGACAGAGAATGTCACACTTCACACATAGTTGAAAGAAGCGTTGTGCCTCATTATGCCACCTAGAGCTGCTTTTGTCAGCTGGGGTTTGATGTGAGGAGGGGAAGGGCTCAGGGAGACGCCATGGCCTGGTATGGGGCCTGCTGCTGCCACGTTTGAAGTCACTGTCGGGACAAGGTCTTTCATATTTACAGAAAAGAGAGGAAAACTCAAGGGATGGCCGTGATTGGCACACTGTTTTGTTAGCGCAATAAATGGCTGGAGCTAATCACCATTTGCATCCGCCCTGTTCATCAACTCTCTTGCAGCCCCAGGAGTTTAAAAACAGTGCTTTGCAGGCACTTTCTTGGCTCCTCAAACATGAAACTTCCTTTAATCTATTCTTACTCAAAAAGCCATTCAAACATCTTACATAAATTATGCTCTTAGCATTAGAATCAAAAGCGAGCACCATCTCTCCTCATGCTGTCAGTGAACTTTTTGATGGACAGATATATTGAGGCTTGCTTTATGGGTAGCATATGCTTATTGTAATTCCAAAAGCGACTTTGAAACTCGACCGCATCCCTTGGTTACAGTGAGAACAAGCTCCTAAAACCACCATCACTGTTTTCCATCATTCATTTCATATTAGAAGACGATGGTTTAAAAATGGAACAGGACAAAAATTACAGCAATGTCTGCTGCTTGGTATATCAAACTACTGCGGAATGTAAATACCTCACTTCAGTACAAGACTGAAATACAATGCAACAGTTCCCTGCTGCATGTCCATATACACAGGTATTTGATATTTTAACCTCTAATTTAATTGTTAATTGTAATATTGAAGGCATACATTTTCCACAGATACAGCAGAATTGATTCCTACCAGGAGAAAATGTAACTAAATGTATTATTATTCCTATAATGGAGATATTATGACTTACAATTAGGCTTGTGACTACCTACCTCTAGTCAAATTCTATTTTTTTAAATTACTCTCAGGTTTGCTACAGTATGAGCTTTATACTGCACATAATTGGTGAGATTAATGGCCTAATTGTTCCTCCTTTTCCTGCCTTTCTTTATAGTCTGACTTCCCTCGTTGTATGTAACCTGTTTATAGTGTTTAACAGGAAGAGCATCCGCATACAACATTAAATATGCTTTGTACCCAGGATAAAAAAGTATCCTGTGCCCTTCCTCTATATTGCAAATGAGTGAAGGTTTAATGGTGTTGTCTACTACACCTCAAACCACCATGGAAGGTCATGGTCAGGGCCTCTCTTTGTAATAAACACAAGGCTTCTTTCTCAAACAAAGGATGGGGAATGAGAGAAGAGAGGGTGTGTGAGTGGAGAGGTGGCAGCGGATGGTGGAGGGGGTGGGGTAGTAAATAGACTCTGTTCTTATCTTTTTTCAAACAGTGTGGAAAGGGAAAGTCAGGAAACACACAAAAGGGAGAAAGGAGAGGGGAAACAAAGCCAGGTACAAGATAATGACAAGGTCAAGTGTGTGCTCAATGGCTCAGTTCAGTCAGAGTGAGATAAGGCCCAACCTGCTGACAAGGTGTGTGTGCAGCAGAGGGGAATGGGAGGTCAGGTAAAGCTCTGGGGATAGGTCTCCTGTTCCACATACACAACTGCCTGCATGTTCATTGGAGGGTCTGGCTGTTGGAACACCAGCTCACTGGCACCACCTGCTGGAGAAATTAGTACATCTACAGCTGATAAGGGCACAACCAGAGTGACAGCAGTTCACCTTAAATGACAGCAAAACAGAATAAGCCGTCAGTGGTGGAATTTAGCTTTTCTCAAAGATTTTACGGACACAGAAACATGAAACATGAGAATGTTTCTATGTCCGTAGAATCCTTGAGAAAAGCTAAATTCCACCGTATGCTTATATCATCTGGAGACCAGTGTTATATAATGACAACAGTGTGGGAAGCTTTCGGAACTCCCCAACCAAAAACAATGCCGGCTTGAAAGGCACGCTGCCAGTACATTCATCAAGTATTTCCTGGAGCAACTCCAACAATAACCAACAGTTTGACTGGAAGAATTCTTGTCTCTCTTTGATGTTTAAGTTTCCTCTGCTTCTGAGAGGCACATCATTGACTGAGTGAAGTTTAAAAAGGGCTCCAGAGCTCCCATCTGACGTCAAGCATGACATTAAGTATGATTTCAAACGACAACAAATAAAGTGTGAAAGGACTACAGGCTCACAACGTACTTTCACAGAGCATAAAAGATAGGATTAGTTGAAGGCTATCTCTGATTTGTCAGTCATCTCCAGGAGAGAGGAGAAGGAGAACACAAGATAAAACGGTCTCTTTGGTGGACCAGCAAAGCCAGAGAGGTGAGAGAAAGATGCAGAGATATGCTTCAATAGATAGATAAATCCGATACAACTGATCCAGACACTGACCCTGATCCTGATCTGGAATTCCGATGTCATGCCTGGATAAAGGGATAAAAACCCTTTTTTTGGGTGGGGGGTTCAAGCAAAAAGGGAGGCCTTGGACAGATGCTCTGAGGTGGGCTGGGTCAGTGGGACATCAGGCAGCACTTTGACCACACCGAGCCTTGAAGATGTGATGGACCGAGGGTCTGTTAAGTCTCATCCAACACAGCCGCGCTCAGGGTGAGCACAGAGAGAAAGCACCAGCAGAGTGGGATTGAAGTGAACTACAGGGTGCAGGTTGGCTATGCTGTTGTGACTGATAAAGGAGCGAGTCAGCAGCTCTTTGCCCTCCTTCATTTGCCTGCTTTTAAGACAAATCTTGTGGAAAGAAGGACTTAAGGGAATAATACTCTTTTATGGATTGCATGTATGAAGGTGACATTTAGAGCAAGGGTACTTGCCAGAGTGTAGGTGGAAAGATAATCATGTAATCTGATGAAATAAAAATTACCCTTTGATTGAGAAATATGTCCACTATTGAATCAGCAATAGCACATGAACACCAATTTACTAAGAATGTTCAATTGTGTAAAAAAAAATCAACTTTTACTTATTCAGTTGTTGAATAAACAATTTAAAATGGTTTGTACATGAGCTACTCTGGAGCATGACAGGTGATCTTGGAGTAGCAGTGGCTTTCATTGGGTATGTTTGACAAAAAAGGGAACTTCTTGTTTAGATGAAGGGGAGGAAGGTCAAACATTTATGAGTAAGCCCTGAGAGACAACAGAAAGCAAGGGGTGGGAATACAGCAAGTGAGGTTTTTTTGTAATAAAATGTCCCAGAGGTTACATACACAGATCATTCAATTCTCATGAACATAGAGCATGGTTTAACTGTTCAAACTGTCTCAGTAAAAACTACCAAATGTATTTTAGCTAATACTGCCATCTAGTGGTGACAGACGTATTTGATTAATTATAATTTCTGCAGGTCCCTTGAACTACAACAGATATGGAGGACTGCAGATAATGGATTATCGAAACATAGGTGCACAACATAGATGCACCTATGCTAAAATGAACCAGACGATGGCTTGTTTCCAAGAGGAGGCAGCCTCAGGATAGAGAAGCACACACATGCATGCACACACACACACAGATTCCTGCCAGAGCCTCTGCTCTGTGTACGGAGGATTAATCGTCCATAGCAGGGGCCCTGATGGAGGGGGAGCCAAGCGTAGAGAACATGGCTGGCCCCCACTCTATTAATCAGACGACTCTTCGTCTACCCAAACCAAATTGACCTGCCGATGTACTGGCCACGTCCATGCGCTGTGTGGAAATAAATTACATTGAATCAGAGGTAGGTACCTGTCAGCTCCATTGAACACCCATCCCTCCAACTGCTCTCCCTGGATGGAAAGACGTGTCTGCATGGCTTGCCATCTTACACACAGTACGTTGAGCATTGAACTGCATATTTTTAATGTATGCTGAGTTTCAGCTGGGCCAGTTATCAGGAGTCCATATATTTTGAGGCAGATGTGGAATAAGGGAGTTATTTTTACTGCATAATGCATTCTTTAATCCCCTGAGATGATCGTCCATTGGCACACAGCAGTAATAACCTTACGCAGCAGGACAGAGGAGGTTAAGGATAAATGTGAAGGGGAAGTTTGGAAATCAAGCTGTAACCTCTTCTCCTTGAATGAGAATAAACATAGTGAGATTTGTCTAGCTGGCACTGGTGCAGGGTTGTCGATACGTCCTTGCATCAGCGCTGACATGACAAATTCCCAGACACTCATTGTATTTGATGAATATCGTGATTCGGAGTCTTATTCTCATTAGAAATACAACCACTACAGTGTGTAGCGGATGGCGTAGCATGCCTACCCTCATCCTTCAGCTGTCCCTCTATTCCCCTGTTGTAAAGTCTGTACCAGTGGCTCTTAGCTCTGGGAAGTTTCACAACATGAGCAATGGCTTGAAGGGAGATAATGTGAGGAGGGTTGGCTCTAAATCTCAGTTCTGCTCATCTCCTCTCATCCTCTGGTTCACCTACGTGGCCGGCTGACAGATGACACAGTGTGCGGTCCAGGCTGCATCTCTGTTCCTGGGTCATCCATTGCTCCCGGAGTGATAAGTGGCTCTGTCCTGGTGTGGCTCATCGTGCTGCATGCACAGTCAATCACAGCAGAGCCACAGTACAACAGCAGCCTGTGGAGGACAGCAGAGCAATAACAAAACTTGAGGTGACATCTATATCACCTGAAGTGATCAAAGAATTTTCTAGGTCCAATTAAGTTAAAATTTAAAAAATGAATATAAATAAATAAAGCCACTTATACAACTTCTACTTTTGCCATTCTGTTAATGACCTACAGCTAGTTTGTAGGGTTTTTTTTCATCAGCTTCTTAAATTACATAAAAAGAGATCAAAGGTTTGAGGATGTCATGCACTGTTGAATTACGGAAGCTGTTTACCATTAAGCCAAACTATGGAGCTAATGATGATTTCCATTGGTCTCCAGCTGCCATGTTCATAGGCTACAGCAGCAAAGAAGGTACGCTGTAGTGGTTCAGATTTACTGCTTCATCTTACTCTAATTCCACAAAACTGACAGACATGACAAAATACTAGAGGAATATTCTTTTGCTTCATATAATGCTAACATACAAACATGGATTAAGAATGGGGGTTAGAGTGAGATTTGCTGACCAAAACACTTATTGGTACCAAGGGGATTTATTTAATGGGCAGACTCACCCAAAATAAAAAAAAAGTCATGCTTTCTCACTCAGCCATTTAGACAGTGTTTTAAAAGGATTTTTGACCATTTCTCAGAATTATTTCCCAACACCAGAACAATGGAGGCAAAGCCATAATCAAAACAAGAAAAAATATATTGAAACACAGTCACTTGTCTCTCCAAGAAATGTCCCAGTTACAACCTGGGCAAAAAACGAAAGACTTAGAGAAAAAAACTTATCTGCATGGGTAGATACCCATATAGGTGAGACTAATTTTCATTAAATTAAATTAATTTATGTATTCATAATATGGGTGAACTGATCCTTGGAGGGGTTGAACTAGAGACAGTCACAACACCATGCATACAGATAAAGCCTGTGGAGTTAAATGGATAGAGCACAGCAATAACGCTGCCAAGACTGTTGCTTTGATTCCCTCTGGGATTACCCTTATTAGAGACATGTGCACTCCTGGCACTGTAAGATGCTCTGAATAAAAGTATGTGCTGAGGCGCAATCCCTGGTGACACACACACACACACACACACACACACACGCTTCACGGGAGATAAATGAAAAGGAAAATGAATGCAGTCCAGAATTGAATTCATTTTACATCCCATTGCAAGCTCGAGAAGCAGTGACGTGCAGGACTGAAACACTAGATGGCAGCACTGCTGCACTGCTGCACTACCTCCTGATTGAATATTTACACATTTCACCTGATCATTTGTATGACATAACACAATTACGTACAGTGTCATATGTACATTCACCTGCTGCTAGATTGACATGTTGCCCATCCTAAAGCTCTTCATGTGCACACCATCATCCCCAGTTAGAAAAAAAATCTAATAACATGGCTGACTAACTGCTCAGCCTTCATGTCATGCTGTTGTGAGCTTGCACGAAAAGAAATATACATAAATTAAAGTTGAGCTCTGACATCTACTCATTGGCCTTTTCCTAAACCAGCCTCTGGAGATGAAAAAAGTCTGACTTTTGGAAAGGTATATTCCTGTTAATCCCCTGGACCAGATCGCAGTTCACCAGGTAATTCCTGGAACTTGGCACTCTATCAGTGAAAGGGAAATTGGGCTTAAGATGTGCAGCCCCTCTGGTTTTGCTGAGTGTTTTTAAGGAAGCTGAAGGGGAAGACTTGAAAGTTTAATGTTTACAGTCTGTGCTTCTTACTGCTTTACTACTTCAGTTGCTGTTTCTCTTCATGTGCAGGAATGCAGTTTCAACTAAAACTTATAAAACTGTACATTTTGTAAAGTAAATATTTTAGAGTTCCTCAAGGAGTAGCATCCAGTAAATGACAACAGACGAAAAACTGCATCCATAGCATGCATATGCATACATAATCAGGCTTGTCCAAATAAAGACCATGGGCTGTCCATATTGGGGCTGTGAATGCATTGTGTAGTGTTGGTGTATACATACCTATCTGACTGAGATTCTTGCCCGTCATGATTCATTCCATCATGGCTGACTGTGTTCCCCAGAGCGTGAGGGAGAAGCTTATCATCTGTCTCCTCATTTCATGCCTTGTAGCAGCCAGTCTTCAGCGATGGAACAAATTCAGGATGTAGCCATCACTGACACACCTCCATTGCTACACAGGAGACGTATAGGGGAAACGGTCGGCACATTTAATCATCATATTCAAAAGGAGTAGGTGTTATATCGCACAAAAAGTAACCTTTCCAATGCAGTATTTTCAGAATAAGGTGTCCCAGCTACACCCTTAAAATGTGCTGTAAGCTGAGATAACCTATCCAATATCAGCAACTAATGAGGCAGAAAGAGGAGCTGGAGCAGACAGACACTATCATTTTAGCGCCATACGTTTTCATGTGCAAGATAAGCTTTGTCAGAGGTCAGATACTGTGTGATAGTTTGACCAATTTCCAGCACTATTTCTGGCGACGGCTGTCGATTTGATGGCAGCTTGGATTGCCAGCCATGGCGAATGAGCAGCTGCAGTGCTTTTGGCACACAGGGGAAATCTGTTTGGGCTGCCTGAAGTTCAACTGCTGAGCACTTTTACTCCTGGTGAGAAGATTGCTCTCATGTTTTATTGAACGTTGCCCCTGGCACCTCTCATCCTTGACAGTCTGATTCCACTAAGGTCCACCTCATGACCTTAATGTTCAACCAATGGGGTGTTACAATTCACTGATGCTGACCCCTCCATCAACCTCATCAGCATCATAGGTACATTGGGTAGCAGTTTTGAGCCACTCTCAAAAGTGGATTAATGTCTTTGCTGCCTGCCTCCACTGTACTTAACTGTCCTTGCACTTAAATAACCTGTCATCTCTGCCCTTTAGTTCACTTGTCCTTACAGACACGGCTAGACATCAATTTATCATCTATTCTTGGTTCTCTTTCACTGTGAAGGTCTCAAGCCAACAACCTCCTCATACTGAGTATGTACATGTCCTTTTGGCAAACATATTAAATTGGGTCAAGGCCTCTCAGCTTGCCAGTTACTGAAATAAGAATCTGCCTAGTCTCCTTGTGTGACCTCTAAAGCTGTCAACCAAACTGTATTGTAGTAGAGATTTAATCCACTATAGCTGTCATGGAGCCAGTGAAAAAAAACAAAACCAGTCATCTCTTCTCCATTTGACCACTTAATCTCTACACAGTTTCTACAAAAGAGAGAAACAAGAAGTTTATTATTCTTGGAGATGTTCCTTTACAACCCCAGAATGGGAAACTTCCTCCGAGGTATTGCTTCATAATAAAACTAAGGCCATGCTCGTAGCTGCAGTATGTGAAGCTGTACTTGTGGCACGGAGTCAAATGCTAATGTCAGGAGGCTAACATAGTTTCAATATCAGTGCTCGGCTGATATTTAGCAGTTACAGCGTTACTGATGATGTTGTAAATATGCTGATCTTTATCGCCACATTCAACATAGTTTAGAGTGTTGAGATATTTCAGTTTGGACCAAAGTGTAGATCAACTGACCGACTGAAATGATAGATGAATGAAATAGATGAATGAGTCTTTTATGAGATATGTAAGCTTAACTGTGTCCTGAATACTGCATCACTGAGTTCATTTCATCCACAACCTCCTTAAGATAACTTGGCTTGAAATTAATGAGCTGATTATTAAAACATGAGGATTCTGTGTGAAACAACTGATCTTTGTAGTAGACAAACTAACTTTGATAATTGTCTGAAATACAGTCTTTTTTAAGCTTTAATGGAAAACACATCTTTCGATTTCAAGATCGTATTTTTTATTTTTTTTTTATTTATTTTTATAAATTTTTATTTATTTATTATTTTTTTTGGAAACCTGTCAAACTCACAGCCTTCCGAAAGAAATATTAAATCACAGAGACATCAAAGCTTCCTCGTTAGGCAAAAAAGAAAAGAAAGGGATTTTTGGATGGTACAGTGCTAAGCAGCTTTTACGCAACAGCCAAACATCTGGTTTCACCCTTTCAGATTCCATCTTAATTCTACTTTTTCAGACAACCGGTAACATAAATTTTGTTTTTTCTTGTCTTCAAGATCTTAACATAGCCATTGGTACAAGGGGGACAACAAAATGACAACAAAAATGACAGATTTTTCTGAACAAGATGGTCTGTGGATTAGATGAGTGTCTGTGTTGGAATTGTTTGTGAAATCATTTCTAAACCATAAACAGCATGAATCTCCTCTTAGATTTCAGTTCAGGAAAGAATGTGCCAGCACAGACATATACTACAAACTTCAATCACACACATACCAGATTTTTTTACCCAAAATGTGACTCTCACATTTCGCTCAAAATGTAAATTATTCTTGGTTGCTTCGTGAATTTTTGCTATTTGCTGACATGTAAACATCAGTTCAATCATCAATCAAGCGTAAGAGCCAATTTTCATGTAAAGTGGCTGTTGTTGCTGGGTTAACACCGTATGCATGTGCCTGCGTGTACATGACAGCATGTGTTGGCTGTGCAGAGGGCTGCAAAAGCCTTGTTCTGCCTGCCTTGGTGTGTCTGATTTCTCTGTTGTGGTGCTGGGATTACTCTGGGGATTAGCAGGATACTGGCAGCACCCATCGATGGGACTGAGATGACAGTTCCCATCGTGTAGTCTCCTGCTTCAACCCCTCACTACTCTGGACTTAAAGCAACACAACAGCAGATTACATGAGGACTACAGCAGGGGAAATAGTCACACATCACAGATTAGGCTGAACAAACTCTTCTTTGGCTGCCTGGGGTATTCAACACAACATGGAGGACTGTCTCTCATAGCCCAGTTTGGGCTGGATTAGGAAACTGCATACAGCAGTTTGCTGCACAACAGTTTGGAGAAAACAACTTCTGGTATGCTATTCAAATGATGGAGTGCAACAATGTTATACATTTGCAGTTGTAAGCATCACTATTTGCACTCATGAGCGTTGGCAGGACTTTCATCTCTGTTTGTGTGGCTGTCACTGCAAAAGTTTTTTCCAATTTGCATTTTATCTGCAAAGTATCTAACACAGACATCCAATGAATAGAATCACTTGCAAATCAAGTAAAATGTATGCTTGCCTTCTAAGTCTCAGTGACATTCATGCAGAGTTCAACCTATATGCCTCTAGGACCCCGAGGAATAAAGAGAGATCAGCCTTCTTGGTGTATTTGAATGTTTCTGTGCTCATGTTTGCTCAGGTCTGTGCTTTGTACCTTTTAAGTTTTACAGAGTTGTTATTAGTGGTTGGAGAGCAGCAGCTTGCGTGGGATTGCAGTGGATGCTGCACAGACATGTAAAATGAAAAGCCCTCCAATCGCCCCCCTCCGATCAAGGACACAGAAGTCATTGAATGGGAAGAAGCCTTCAGCATATCAAAGATTTGCCTTTTTTATCCCATGCAGAATATGATGGTGTTCTGTTGTACTATAAACAGAGGGCTTGTTATTCATTGCAGTTTTAACAATGTACACTCTTTGAAAGATCATTGGTGAGAAAATGTAGATGGAGCCTCCCGCAGGTGGGAGCATCGTGAAACTGTAATAACATGTAGTGAGTGACGTGGTTTTAACAAGGTTTTTTTTTATCTGAAGCTTTAGTGGGTGTAGGTACACATGTCAGATTTTATTATTGTTGACATTTTTATTATTTTTGAGCGCAGTTTATTCCTGTTTTTGATCATAGTCACTGTCACCTACAAAATTCACAAGGCCAACCAAAATCCTCCTGCAGACTCTTGCTGTTTCCACACTGCTCTTGTCACATTACTAAGTTAGGTTTTTGTGTGTTAGCAATCATGCTGAACTCCTGTATATTTTGGAGAATTTCTTGCAGACTAGTCTGCATTCAAAAACATTGTGAATGCAAAAGGCAAAATGATGCCAGGGTTCTTGTGAGTTAATTAAACACCTTCATCAGATTTTAACATTAATCCCTATTCACAGAGGTGTTGATTTATCCAGACAGAAATAGCAACACTTAAGTCAAATAAGTCAAGGAATTATCCACTCACTTGCTGTGGAACACAATTTTAGGCTAGTTACAGCCAAGCGTGCATTGTGATTCATTTTCAAGCTCAGACCACTCTGCACCATACAGCAAACACTGGCAGTGTTGATTTTTAATGCTTACAAGTTAGTCTTTCATGAAAGACTTTTCTTTTCAGAGGTGTGAATACCTCTCAATTACAGGGAAACATTACAACTACAAGTTTGTAATCAAGCCCCCTTTATAAGTGTTAATGTTATTGATTTACTTAGTGGCTAATATTTGCTGATGCTTCATATATATATACATAATCCAATAATAGCATTTTATTTGCCAGGCTGTA
The DNA here is from genome assembly GCA_016785225.1 of Psettodes erumei. Lineage (NCBI taxonomy): Eukaryota > Metazoa > Chordata > Actinopteri > Pleuronectiformes > Psettodidae > Psettodes > Psettodes erumei. Next base: position 4,172,335 of record JAFBJZ010000781.1, read on the forward strand.
AAAAACACTAGATAGTGTTTATTAAACAAAAATTAACTTGCTTAGCTCCTAGAGAAAGAAAACAAACTTTTGGCCATGTGTCCTCTACCAAAGTGCTTCAATGCCTCCAGAGGTCTTAACATTTGGGGAAACATAAACTTTTTATCTTCCTGGCCTTGAGTTGGATGAGACAAGTGATATCATTTGTATGTCTCTAAAGTAAATATGAAGTTCCAGTCAGCAGCATGTTGGCACAGCATTGGAGAAACCAAGCTAGTCTGTCTGTCTCCAACAGTAACAAAATCCTTCACCGGCACTTCTAAAGCTGCAACAAGTTGCAAAGCAAGCTGAGCATTGTCTGGCACATAACCCCTGTCAAACAGAACGTTGTCTTTTTACACTTTACAGTATGTTGAAGTATTTTTCTAATTTCATGAGCATTTATTATTATCAGCATTGTATTATGGAACAATAAACCTTTAATGCAGGACCAGCATAAAAAGATAGCACAAGACATCAGTCCACACATACAGTACACACAGTGTACTGTACATACACCAGCCCCACATTTACGCCCACATCTATATATACTTAACCTTCACGAGTTAGCAACAATGTTATTATGAATTTTAGTGCACTCTCTGAGATTGCAATGAAAACGAGAATGGGAACATTAGAGCACTGTGTGTGGCTAAATGCAGCTCAGCAGAAGATACCTCTATCTGTCAAACGGAAGGATAATGTACATTGAAAACACATTCCCTTCCTTGTGGCACTCACATCTATCACCAGTTTATGGCCGCTCTCCCCACTCTAGCACGTCTCTGCTGTGAGATCCATCTATGTCAACTTCCTAGCTTGCATATCTGGAGGCGTTGTTTGCCTGTCCTTTGAATGTTCATGACATATTCTTGACGGGTTTTGCCATATGTTTTCTCTGCATCTTTTAGCTACTGTGGATGTCCCTTACAGGTATTCACTGGGGAGAGGTCGCACAATTCTAACATATTTTTCATACAACTTAATGTCATGTTAAATGATAGGGGAATGACACTTCTGCAAGCAATTCCCATTATGTGCTAAGGAGGCTGTTTTCATACAAGAGCATGCCTCTGCTACTTTAATGAACATTCAGGGGGGAGATTACTGAACCATTCAGCTTCCAATACCTCAAGTCAAAAACTGACTAATTTAAATAGTAGGGAAAATTGTGGTTCTGGCTGCTTTCAGCTGTTAGGGGCCTGCTGAATCTCATGAAATATTTGTGCTTGTATGCATACATGACAAGTATCCATGTTTCTAGTTTTGTGCTTGTGAGTATTGATATTCATGTACCACTGAGGGTGTATTTGTACTGCTACAACAACTTCAGCACAAGTTTTGGGGCAAAAAGCTTCTCAGCCTTTCGTAATACAAAGTGCAGCTGCTGTTTCTCTGTGTGTGAGGAGCAGGTAAATAGGAAAGGATCTAAATTATCCTACGGCAGCGCTACAGCACACTGGAGCAACCCCAGCACACAGATGCTGCTGCTCCTGCTGCTTATCACAGTGCTGCAGTGCTAGGGAGGAGCTCAAATAAGCTCACAGCAGTAGCTTGTGGCAACTTCCTCCTGTCTCCAGACACTGTGCAGTTTGGTCACACAGTCTGTGTGTTGATATGTTGGTTAATCCTCTTTATTAGTCATTAAAGCCCCATTACATTTACCCCTACATGTCTGCAAAGTAGTAGCTTTTGTTGGAGTGAAATAAAGTCAGTGCGAGCACTGGAGTATACAGATGAGTTGTAAATATTAATACATGTGCTCTGTATCAGATGGATGATGGATGGAATGTGTTACACAAATGTTGGTATCCCTTCTTCACAGCACCCCGCACATAAAGATATTATGCAGACACATGTAAGAATTTAAATTTTACTTTTCCACTCATCAGGTTCAGGTTGTTAACAAAATTAGTTGAGTTGAAAGTCTTTCTGATGCAACTGGGCTGCAAGCAACAGTCAGTCAGTCACTCACCTTTGCTTTACTGACACATGAAATCCTCTTAACCATCAGAGGGCACTAAAAATCCACCTGATGCTCTCAAGCAGTCAAAGACCATTAGAATTTAATTTAAATCGCTGGAATAGCTGTTGTATTTATTTGACTGGCAAAAGTTTTCAAACTTCGTGATATTTATAATGTAAGAAGAAAATCCCCCTTATTCAATCTCATTTTTTTTGAATGAGCCATAATAATGGGCGAGCCTAAGTGTGAAGTATAAGGATAATAAAAGTATACTACCTGTATCAAGGCAGAGATTGTGGTGCAGAGAATTGAAAATTCAGGGCCAGCTGAAGAGGGTTGGTGATGCAGTGTAAATATTTCGGAAGACAGTGATCTCCATCATAAGACAATCATCTGGTAAAGCAAAAATATATTCGATTTTCAGAAAAGCATGTTTCGTTTTTTCCCCCCGAAAAGACAAGTTTTTAAAATGATATTTGCATATAGGATTTGACTTTCAGTGATCTATAATAAAGACATGTGGGAAAAGTAACCTTCACTACATCCATGTTTCTAATTTCCGCGGAAGATCCATCCCCAATAATGGCTATAGAAACTACTGACTTCGTTGTATTGACTGTGGGTCAACATACAATGAAGCCCCTCCACATTAACAGATTAAGTGATTACACATTACTTATACATCGCGTTTGATCATTTCTCCTGCCATTACATCCAAACCAACGCAAGGTTAATCCTACCAGCTGCGTGCTGGACGTGGCTTCCTGAGCGGATGAACAGTGACAGATGATGAGTTTAGTGCCCTGAGGATTGCGCACAAGACAGTCAGTGATCACTGACTGTTCTAACAGCCGTTTAGCAGCGCAGAGTCCCCGCCGCGGCGGCAGACTGGGAGACCGTCTCATTCTGGAGTTATTGAAGATTACTTTCTCAGAAGGGTTATACTGATCGAAACTGAACGTCCACCGTTACGCAGATTCAGCTCGAGATTCCCACATCTTCTTACCGGACACGAAGTCTCCGCGAGAGACATCACCAGGATCGATACGCACAACTTTTACGCGCAACCAGGGACCTGCCGATGAACACATCTCGACGCGTGGTCCATGTTACTTTCAACACGGACTACGCTACAACTACACAACTCCCACAGGTGTGATTATGTTAAATGAGCGAGTGGCAGGAATGGATGAAACGATCCGCTTCATACTTTGCTAGAGCAGCATCAAACCTCACGGACACTGGGAACTTGCCTGGAACAGAGGAGCAGCTTCGGGTGCCAAAATGAGCCATTACTGGCAGAGCTGGAGGATCTTACAGATAGTATTTGCAACAATAACAGCAGTTCTCACACAAGGTAAGTGACCTGGCAGTAATTACTCGTGTGTTTTGGGGTTTTCTACAAAATCTAAAATACCCGGAGTAGAGGAACAGTTTATGCCAAAGTGCAGTGCATTACCCCGAAGCCTCTGGGGACTGTCGCTGTTTAAGCGTGCACAGTGTGTCTACACTGTCTTTAATGATGAAAACAAATGAACTACAGAATGAGACCGGACTGTCCATCTTGTGCACGTTACTGAGGGGAGGTGGGCCCTTTGTGAACAACGACATGCCAGCAGTATACAACCTTCTTTAGTATAAATTATATATAAACGTCTTCATTTGTGTCACAAACATCTTCCTCCACAGTGATATAGAATTCCAGTGAGGCTGGCATGACCATATGTGTCTTACTTTCTGCAAAGGGGTGTCACAGCATTGAGTGGGATATTAAACATTTAAGATGAAATTGGTGAGCAAATACTTGATGGGTTTATATTACGACTTGAACCTTGCCATAATGCTCAGTACTTTGCTGCTCTCTGGGAATATATTACTTTCCCTTATAGATGTCTGTAAAACAACCAGGGTACCCCATTTTCACACAAAGGAGACAGTCAAGAAGACAATCTAAATGCCCAACTTTGATAATGGAAAAGAGGAAAAAAAGCACATCACAAAGGCATTTACTGTAAAGCCTATAACTGCCTCATAGATGGCTATTTCCAGGGAATGCAGGCGGGCTGATTTATGTGGATAAAAAGATGACAAAAATGGAGAAATTGTGATAAAACAGATTTTTTAAAGCAGCTTTAAGAGTCTCATTGGACATAGCAATCCTTAGTAATCACTGCACAAGCTTAAGCCTCCCTCAACCTCTCTCCCTCTCCTCTCTTTCCTTATCTTCTCCACTGTCTCACTACGATCGGTGCCATATCATCTTTGTATGTTGGTTTAAAATGCTCTGAGACTTTAATTCTGTCAGTTGTGCCTGATTTGAAGATCTTATTGGTAGGTTGTTTTGTGGCATAACTTTTATCCTTGTGGGAGCATGTAGCTATAGGGCTGTTTTATCAGCATGTAATTCACTGTCATGTCATACAGTAAATGGTGAAACAAAAATGAGCAAGGCAGTCTTCAAAAGATACTTTTAATGCTAAGAAAAATCCTATGCATACTAACAGGTGTTCTTACCTCTAAATCACTGTTTCCCTCCCAAGATAACTACTAAGTGTCCCACAGATGACATCAATGCAAATCTTTGTGTCTAAGGACCTATTCATTGGCAATCTGTCAAGATTGAAGAGAGTCTTTGGTGCTCCATTAAAGGTAGTGTAGATACACTGGAAAGGTTAGTCAGTCAAAAGAGCAACTAGTAACACACAGTGCAAACATCAGATGATGAACATGTTGTTTGCTGCATAATTTTGCATAATTTGTAATAGTATGCTTTTCACAAGAACAGCCCATTGCTATATCCATTATTTAATCAAAACCTATACAGTATGAAAGAGAACCTTTGAGACAAATCTGAATTATTTTTATCTCTCAATCACTGACTGAAATGCAGACATCCATTGTTGACTTCTGTGATGCTACTGGGAATCCACTCACTTCTGCAAGCTGTTTCACACATATGGTAAAAGTCATTACTGCACATTAGAATTCACTATGGTTGTTCAAGCTTTGTGCATTTTAATAGAATAATATAAGGATTGATTACAATTGACGAAGTAATGCTGAAAGACAAGTAAACCAAAAATAAGTTAGCTGACATGCCAAGAAAAAAATTTAAATGGTGCCTTAGGACAAACTGCAGGGCAAAGTTTTGATACAACAGCATTTTCATTAAATCTAGTGATGGGGAACATTGTTTTGAAATGAATCTGTCAGACTTGAGCCCCAAATAAGGATTGTAATGACTTAAACAGAGCAAATCTCAGTTGTAAAACTACACTTTTCAAGCTTAAGTAACCCGATTTCTTTTATTCCCATTGCATTGCACTTGCTTCATGCAAGTGACTTAACTAAAAACGCAGTACGACTGGGATATTGAACACATGAAATGTTCTATTTTTTTAAAAATCGAAATCCCTTCCTGAAGTTAATTTTCTGCTTTCCGTCAAAGGTAGTAATAGTTTCAAATGATGTGTAAGAAAACAACTCTGAAATCTAATTTGAAGGAGCTTTTTCAACTGGAAACAGAGGGGGATGAAGATTTGATTAACAACACATGATTTAAACCCTTGCATAAAATGAATGAGTTTTCCCTTGTCTACTAGAGGGCACTTAACCTACATACTGTAGAGGAAAAAAATAAAATAAACCAACAGAGCAAGGCAAGGGAACATGTTCAGTCTGCAGGATATGGCTTTTAAAGGGGGTTGGAGGATCTGCATGGCAACACTGATCTCTGACTCAGCCAAGGAGGAAGAGAAGCTCAGGGTCTTCAAAATGAGTGATTTGAGAGGCTGGAATGGCTGGAACAGCTGGTGCAGCAGATTTGCTGTCATGTTTATCAGTTGAGGGCAGGACTCTCATCATGATGAGAGGACCATAGAAGTGGAGTTTTGCTTACATTGGCTACTCGTTAAATTGCCAAAATATTGGCAAAGAAGAAGGTTGCTTCTCTTAAACTGTAATGAATCATAAACCAACACTTCCCACAGAGTCTGGCACCATACTTACAAATAGACTGTGTGCCTTGTGTGCTTCGAAGCATGTGAAGCAACAAGAAGAGCACAGATGACCCATCAAACCCAAATGTAAAGGGATGGCCTTGCATGTGAAGTACTTTGTTGCTACGTTGGCGCTGCAGTCTCCCTCCTGGAGACAGTGAGCCAGTTTATACTCACTCCAGCCGGAGCTGCTGCCAGCTCTGGTATTAAACATCACATCTGTCACTGTGGCCACCGGTAGGATAAGCCTGGACAGCCCCGTTCCCAGATCCAGTCTCTGCCTCATGCAGTGTGTCGCCCACACAGTGAACATGACTGCCACTCATCTGTGTGTGGAACGGAGGAAGGGTGGGAGGGCTGTTGTCTTTCTCCAAGGGATGCTGGGTTATGATTGTGACACTTACAGTATAGTCACTGACGTGTGAACTGTCGGACCACCATGACAGACTCTTTGCATGGGTGGATGAGTGAGGATGAAAAGCAGAAGAGAATGTGATAGACGGACCTGTCAGATGCCAGCAGCCACGAGGGACATGGTGGCTGATTTTGACACAGAAAAGCTTCAAGCCTTTCTCAGTGAATAAATAACAATAACACTCTTTTTGAAACAATTTCACAAACGCAAACACAAATATACCATAAGCAGGTCTGCAGATCTAGATATGATCACTTTTGTTAATTTGGCATTAGGGTGGGATGATTTGTTTAGGTCTGAGATGCTCATGAAGCTGTTTTTCACGATGCAATACTTTGCTTAGTGCAGCTTCATCCATTTTGTTATAATCTCCAGGGTAAACACCAGTGTTTTTTTGTCCTTAATTCACCAAGTAGAGCAATTAGCCACCGGATAAACAGTGCAGACTCAGGTCAGCTGCTATAATCTTCATAATTCTATCAAAATGTCTGTTTAATGAGGACACACGATGGCTGAGCGACCTCTGCCTCTCCGCGTTTCCACTGGGGCAAACACTCACCAGCAAGCTTTTAAACCAGATCAGGGAATGTTTATGCTTTGGGTTTGTTTTTACTTACTCATGTAAAAAGGTCATTTTATGCACTTGTGATCAGTAACAGTGAGTCTGTCATAGTTGAAAACTGGGCAAGTACCGCAAAGCAACTGATGCACGAATATGCTTACTGAATAAAAAATTTTTTCAGATGCATTTCTGTTTTAGTTTGGCTTCATATTTTCATGAAAATCTGATACTCAGGTCTTTCACTTCACATGAAGATGCTCTATACTAATTTTTTTCCCTGTGGTAGATCTGCAGGGTATTCACAGCCTGCTGACGATCTGAAAAGCCATTTTAATCCCAGTTTCTGATGGCTGATTTCAGCCTCGTGCCAGATATATCAGATCCCACCTTTCCTGCCGATATAGAGAAAGCAGATCATCCATGAGAAAAATGAATGAGGGGAAAGAGGGGATTACAACATACATTGGCAATATTTTTAAAGACAATTTTACATTTTGAACAACTTGACACAGTACATTTTAGGTCCAGTTTTTAAATCTAAATTCGATAGGAAATGCAGTAGTAATTTTTGAATATTATCTCTCCTTTATGCAGTTAGGTCATGAGGATGGTTCAAAGAAATAATAATAACCGCTGGAAGGGCCTCACTTTTTCACAAAGTGAAAGGTTTAGCTGCTCACAACACCACTAATTTTTGTACACAGCCGCAGAGTTCAATTGCTGCTCCGCCGAAGCGGAAGCTGCTTCCTCCAAAAATAAAACACTCTTCAGCTTTTCTTGTTGTAATTTACTTTATTTCACCTGAGTGCTCTGTTGCAGGAATTTTAAGGTTAAGCTCAGAGGCCTTTTAGTTTAATATATTCCAGCCCCACTCAGTTGATCATTTGGCCTTGGCTGACTTTTGCACTCAAGTGTTAGTTCCTGGAGCAGTATTTTATCATAAAATGTAGAGGAGAACTGATATCCTTATTTCTGCCTGTTTCAAGTAGAGTTATAGTTGCCTATATATGTGGCAGGATGATATATTGTTTTGTCTTTTAACAAGTGAAGTGTAATTTTTTATTTTGACCTTACAGGTTTGAGCAGTAAAGAGCTGACTGACAGCAAGAGCCCAGTGCCTTTCCCTGTCTTCTTGCCAGTCAACTACGACGTGCGAGGCGCTGACCACATCTTCCTAAAAGAGGCTGGCCAGGACTTTATGAGGAACTCCAGCATGCAGAGTCACACGCAGCCCTTCGTTATTCTGAGAGCTACCTGCCAGCCAGCTGTCAACGCCAGCTATGGCACTATATCCACAGAGCAGCCTGTGCCTCTCGATCTGGTCCAATCTGTACGGCTCTTCAACGCTCCGGAGGTCTTCACCTATAACTGGAAGATCCAGGCCTTCGTGCTGACGCCTCGGGTTTTCTCCTCCAAACCCAAAGTGCGGGTGCTCTTCTATGTTGCAGGGAGGGATTGGGGCAGGGGGGAAGGAGATGCGGATGAACTACCCTGTGTGACAGTGTACGGTTTCTGGCAGACCCAGGAGGTGAGGGGTTCCTGTGCCATGGGAGGCGAGAGGGGAACCTGCATAGCTGAGCTGGCTCCTGCGCCTGGCTGGTTTGCCCCAGGGTCAGAGGGCACCAGCAGGGAGAGGCAGGACCCATCTGCTGGAAACCCTGTGGAGCTGTACTACCAGGCTCAGCCTAAAGTCAGTGGGAAGTGTATTTCTGTGGATGGGAGTCGCTGGAGTGGCTCACAGCAGCAGGCTGAGTATATTCCTGTCACTCCCATGCAGAGAATTGGCAGCGTACGTCTTCTGCAGGTGCCAAAAGGAATGGCAACACTTTCTCGACTTAAGCTTGGCAATGCTATTGTCATACGGACGTCCTCCAAACCGCTGAAGAAGACAGACATTGCCACGTTCTACATACTCATGGCCAGCTCTGCTCAGCTGACTAACTTCACCCTCAGGTAAGATTGCATTGTCTGTAGGCTTACAGTTTGCAGCCACCAGAATGGCTATGTTTTAAAGATACACACAGACTGCAATCACTTCAGTTGAATCTGCAGTTTCAGTGAAGTGCAAATTAATTGATCAATAAGAATTCAGCACAGGGAATTGTTCACTAACAGCGTTAGTCTTCATCTGCAATTCTTGCACAAATCATGTGCCATTGAAAAATAAAAGAATATTGGAGGAAATTAGACTGAGGATGGATTACGACATTTCTCTGAATATATCATGGAGGTCTTTCTGGGAAGCGGGGTAGATTATTTGAGTTAAATTAGAAAAATACATGTTTGAGTGAGCACAGCCTGATGACATTAAGGGCTGTTTCAAGAGAGGTAGTCATCAAGGTTCACATAGATCAGATAAATCATGTTGCTTGTGACTCAGTATTGCTCTGCTTAAAGGGTTTGCTCAGGATCCATGCTCATACATGCAATGCATTGCTATTGAACGCATGAAGATCATGGGGATTACCAGCATAGCTCAACTTAATTTAAAAGGCTATGTTCTCATTTAGCAAAGCTAAAGATGAGAGCATTTGTAGTACTACCTCAAAGCAATAATTACTTCCTGTCACTCCCATGAGATCTCTGTAATGTCTTTGTTAATAGGGACCAAATTTATACAGATATTTGCTTATATATTTCCCAAGAATTAATGCCTCAACTACCTAGCTTATTTTCCTCTGTTGGAAAAGAAAAAACAACGCACAAAAGAAAGAAAAACATGACTTAGTGTGTCCTTATGGGTTTGTCTCAAGATGGATTTGAACTTAATGGTTTTCATGGTAATCTACCATTACATCGTAACTAACACCTTTGGTTATCAACATCCAGATGGAGAACCATGTTGCAGCAAATAGCTGGATTTGTCTGCGTTAGCTGTCAGACAAGATAAGCGAAGATTTAGACAAAATTGATTAGAGACACACTTTTTTAAAAAAATTATTATTATCCTAGACACTATCAGCTTAACTCCAAGACAGTGAATAATGGACTGTCAGGAGGCGTGAAATAAGTCTTTGTTGTTTTCATTTGGTTTGTGTGCAGATGTGGATCGTGAGTTAAGCATGTCATACATCTGTCTTTCATATGTGGTCTGGTTTCTCACCACGTAATTAATAATGAGGGTGTTGCTGTTGGCAGTGTCTTTGAGTGATGCCCGCTAAAGTGTCACTGATTTAAGAACAACAAGAGGAAATACAAGAAAGTCCTTGAAGGCAGCTAATCCGACTATTCCCAAACAACAGTCACAGTCTGTCCTCGTGGACTGAGTAACACTGTGGTACACAATCAATACCACCTGAAAAATAAATCATACCTGACTTACTTCCACTTTGACTTGCTCATATATGCTTCAGCGGAGGTGAGCAGGTGAGGCGACAGTCATGGATTATTCATTCCTTTTTTCACCTGGCTCTGCATTCATTTACTGAGACAGCATGTTCTGGTGTTGTAAAGGAAACAAAGAAACACTAAGATGAAGGTGTTTCATCCAGCATTTTATCTGAGAATCATTCAGTTGCATTATAGATAAAAAACCTGGTATTCATGTGTTTTAAAGGGCGCCACCGTGTATTTGAATTAATAAGATGGTTTAATTATGTTTCTGTCTCTCGATTCTAACTGAAGCACTGAAGCCAAAAAAGAAATCCTGATATCCCCTCTTCATCCTGTCATTTTTAATCACCGCTGCTTTAATTCACTTACGCAATCACGTGTTCCTGAACAAAAAGCAAATAGCAGTAATATCGCCTCTCCTCTCAGTTTCTTTTCTTCCTTTTCCTATTCCCTCTCTCTTCTCATCCTCTTTCCCTTCCTTTCCACTTCACTCCTCTCCTCTCAGCCACTGTCTCGGAGACTGGCAATCTTGTTAGGAAGCTTTGCAGTAATTAACCTCATGCAAATGGCAATTGTGTTTATACAGTACGTATTGCTGAGTAAACTAGGAAAATTCCTTTTTTGCATCCCATAAACGTGACATAATACACTCGCTGGTCTCTAACTCGCATAGTAACACAGTACCTCCCTCCTGCAGCTTATTAGCACATTAACACGCGCTGTGCATCCAGTCCTCAACAGCTGTCTGTGTGCTTTATCACTGTCTGAATGTCCCATTAAGCTTCGCTTAATACCCTCTCATCAGCATGATAAACCTGTTATTGATGTCTATTGCTGGAGTCAAGGGACATACAAATTTGAGGTCGATGGAGAAAAAGACAAGCCACACCTGTCCGTTCCAGCAAAATGAAGCTGTCATTCTCAGTGACAGTTTGATAAAGGTCATGTTGTATTACCATCATCACACTACCCACATGAAGGGTAATTAGATTATTCCTTTAGCGCCTGCCCAGCAAGTATGATCTTAATTTTTTCTTCCTCTTTTTTCTTTTTGGTCTCAGTTTAAAAGCAGTTAGAAGTCAGCTCAGAGGCAAAACAGTTTGTCTTGTTCTATGGGTTTTATTTAAAGGCAGCATTGTGACGATAAATAAACTTGAGCCTCTGTATCAGCAGTAAGCTCTTCAACTAGGGAGCCTAATCATTCATCTGTGTGACAAGTAGGACTTTTACATCAGTTTTTAGTGCTGCGGTGCCTGCCACTTGGCAGGAGTGTTGCACAAGCATCTCCCCGTCTCCCTAAACTGCTCCATAAGTACGATAAGCACGTTGCCAATGGCTGGCCATCAGACTGGCTAAATGGTGGACATTTGACTGCATAATTAACGATTGCATCTGTTTCCGATAGCACCGAGGTTCACTGGTGGTACTGCGGACCCTCAGCACTGTATTCACAAAGCCAAAGATTAGACCACAAATTATATCAGGGAAGTAATTACAAACACTGTATAGCATCTTGCTGGCAGCCTCCGTGATGAAATGCATCTGGACCATGCTGGCTAGCTTACACAGAAGATACAATCTCTTTTATCGGTCTTTGATCTGACTCAGTCTGTATTTTTATTGTATTTTATGTATTTACACATTGTCTTTAATGTTTTAGTTTCCTTTGTTGGCCATTGCTCTGTGATCTCTCAAATAAATCTGGAGAAAAGAGCATTCCACAAATAAACAAGGGAAGAGAACTGACTGATAAAGGGCCACGGTCTAAGTGTATCTGACAGTGTGTGTGTCTATTTGTCACCGAGCTTATGCGTGCTCATATGGGTGGTGGTATTTTTACATGCATGCATGTGAGTGTGAGTGAAAGACGAGTAAGTAAAAGGTGAAACCATAGTGCCACTCATGCCTTGCCTGGTCAGAAGTGAGATGGATGGCAGGTGCAGCACCTGAGAGCTGCTTTTCTCACACACTGCCAGCTCCAGTCTCCACAGCCATCCATCTTCTCTGCCCTGGTGCCTCCCCCCTGCCTGCTGCCTCCTCAGGGCCTGCTAACCAAAGCCATGGACACTAGTTCCTGTTCCCAACCAATCAGAAGAATAGCGCCTCCTCAAGTCGCAGGGGATTTTTTTTACACTTTTTTTTAACACAAGGGGGGGAGAAAAAGGGGCTTTAGATAAGTCTTCTTGTTACCGTCACTTCTTATTAGCTATACCCTTCCCCGCTCAGCTCAATACACAAAGGTGTTTCATCACAGCAGGGCATGTTATTCAAAAGCCATTGCCAGATTAACGGTCGTCCTAGGTTCCTAGGTTTTCTCATTACATCGAGCATGCCATCCTACTTACCTCATTGATTATGCTGGATTAAAGTTCTTCCCGGTTGAAAGCAAATGATCATGCTGCGCTCAGAATTCTCTCCCGTCAGCATCAATACTGCAATTAAAACAAGTGGAAAAGAGATGTTGGTTTCAGCAACACAATTTGAAAAAAAAATAATGCAAGTTTTTCACATTACATGTGAACAGCGTTTTATAATTGCTTATTATCAGCCAGTTAGCTGCTTTAGAAACAGGAAGAAACAGCTAGTCTGGCTCTGGATAAAGGTAACAAAATCCACCTACCAGCCCCTCTAAAGCTCACTTTCCTTCTTGTTCTCGCCTATCCTTTCATCCTAATTAGAAAGCTGTAGCCTGGTTACATCAAAACCACATGTACTTCTCTTTGCTCATTTAGACCGCACTGAGTGTTTGTCCCCATGTGTTGTTGGCTCTCCTGCCTCCTGGGAACCTTCTGACTGATAACACTGGACCCGCTGCCCCTTTTCTGTTCTCTTATGTCAGTCACTCTAATGCACAGTACACAGAGAAGCTAGTTTAATTTACTAACACAAAGACCATACAACCCCTGCAGTATTTACTCCTATTTCTTCTTTATTTGATGAGAAACACTCAGAATGAGTGAGAGAGAGTGATTTAATAAGTCAGAGTCAGAATTTGTAGGTTCATTGTGTCTCCTGTTACATGTCTCCCAAAGCAGTCTCTGTGGTAAAAAGAGGGAGAGGTTAGAGGCTTTAATGCAACTACCTTTTGGTAAATAACATGGCCATTGAAGGACCCGCTGAGTGCCACTCTGTGTCCTTTAGCTGTGTGCAGTCACAACTGAAAGACTTTATTTTGAAGCCAGCAAGAGCACAACAGATGATTTCACTTTTTAGCCTTCTGCTCCCTGGCTGAACTTGTGTTAATCAGATAAACCAGCTTCTGTGCAGCTGGAATGAAAATCAACAGTCTCCCAGGTCACGGTGGCACAAGATTAAAACCACTATTGAAAAAGACACTGCTCAGTCATCTCTTTTTATTTGTGACCTTTAACCGGTAAGTTTGTCTGTTTGAAGTTTAAGCAGTGTCACAAATGTCACAAGATGATTAAAATCCATGAAGTCTGAGAAACAGATCTCTCTATCTTGCATTCCTGCAGTTAAGGCACCATGTCAAACAGTGTGTGCCTCCATGCCATGACCCCAAATCCATTAAAAAATGTTCCGAAATATTTCAATTAAGAAAAAGTTGTAGATTGTTTTGTTCTGTTGTGCTGAAAAGGTATCAACATCTCCTCTCCTTTTGCTAGATCTTCCAGGTCTAAGCAACCAACCCAGAGCAAAAGTGTTCAGCATCAGATTGTGGTTGCTCCTATCACAGATTAAACCTATTATTTTTATCTCAAAGATTCAGAGATAAACCACGCATCTTAGAATGCAGACAAAATCCAAGGAATTACACAAGAATGTTGCTCTGAACTACTTGAGACAAGATGCCTGGGTATTCAGAGTCTTATTAGAGCTTGGAGTCTATAAAAGAAGGAGCAATACATGGTGAGAGTAGCTGACCATGTGGATTACGGGTATTGAGCAGAAGACTGGAATTATTTGACATTTCTACCTGCATGCCTCCTGGCCTTACTTGATTGCAATTCTTGTTCAAGAATATCTCATTAACATTTGACCTGCAAGCTGCTTCTGCTGGGAAAACCCATTGGGAAGGTCTAAACGTTCAGATGCATAACCCTTCAAATTCACAAATTAGATGCCAAGGAAACTAATGATCTTAGTACATCTTAAATAATGAGCACACATAGAAAGAGAAATGTTTTATTTGGTTTTCAAATACACAAAGCTTGAGTGTGGTTCAAAGGGTGGGGCACTTGTGGCAGTAAATCAATGACTGTTGGCATTTTCTTTTACAATTTCCACCAATTTTGGTTTCACTTAGATCAATGGCTTGTCTTTATATTTGTCATATTTATATTCATGAGAATTAATTATGTGATACTCTTTTTTTAAACAACTAGATGTATGGTAATGAGCTGAACAGATAAAGTTTGAATGAATAAATCACAAATATGATCTGTCTGAGGAAACTGGACTTCTTAATGATGCTGACAATATAGAAAAATGAATATTTCACAGGAAAATTCAAAAAAGTAAAACAAAATGAAGATCAGAAAAACTATACTATAAAATACATAGAAATAATAAGTTAGTTGTTCAAAATATATACTTAAACTTAACCATAAAAATAACCATTCATTACCATTAGATGTTAATGTGGGATATTATACATTTACCACAATCTTGACCTTTTCCTTTCTGATTTTTCACAGAGCGACAGTTAAGAAAGGTGTGACCTTTCGAACAGCGACACCAAGTAACTCTTTACTGTGGGACATCACTCTGGATATGGGTGTCGATGGCACCATTGCTGTTATTTGTCAGAGGAAGGCTCCCATACCTGGAAAAAGGCAAGTGTGTTCTACCTTTGTGTGTCTCTTTTGTTTTCGCTGACAATTGGATCACGTATTCATAGGGTTTAAATTGCTTTTGTTTGAATGGACAAATAATACTTCTAAGGTCCAAAGGGAGTTTTTCTGCTGCTGTTTGTTTTCAGTGTCTCAAGCTGTTAAAATTGGCACTATTGTAAGGTACATCCTGCAGAGCATATCAGTGCATCTGCACTGTGCAAGTCTGACAACGGCTTACTGCAGAAGCATACTGTGCTGTGTCCTGGGAGGACATTTCTTATATTCTCTAAGCACAGGTTTCCTGCAGGTGCTCCCGTAAAGCTGGCCCTTGTAAACAGCTATTGCTTTTTCTCCCTTTATTGCCCACTCCTCCTTTGTGCTCTAATAATGTCTCAACATTGACCATTTGTGTATGTCCATGCATTCCTGGCATGCAGTAGAACATTTTAACCTGTGACTGAAAAGCGGCAAGCCAGAGAGGCTGTGATAGCAAAACAATCAGGAGCCATTTTTAAACATAACACTTTAAAAAGCTCTTCACTAAATATTTGCAGGTTCTTCCATTCAAACTCAGCTCTTCGGGCTTCTAAGGGCATCATAACCTTATTAAACGGGGCTACACCCTCTCCCCAACAAGCAGCTTATCTCAGATGTCCTTTCAAGTTCAGCTTAGGGCAGCTTTATTTCACTGAACTGAGATCATTCAGTTCATTCAATAGTTCAGTCATATAAGCTTTGCCCATATGCTTCCTCAGATTAGAGACAGACACTTTTTTTAAAATGACATCTCCAAAACAGGGTAAAAAGTTCATGCCATATCATTCCAGCCTTTCTCTGTCTTACCTTGCTGCCACAATAGTGGCCTTGAGTTAGCTCAGTATTTTTATCTCACATAGTCTATAACCCTTTTCTGGCTAACAGAAAAAATGTAATGCGGGCAAAACAAGAGTCTAACTTACTGTGATAGGGCAACTTCTATGCATACAGTACTTTGAGCTAAATGCAAACACCAGCAAGACCACATGCACACAGAAATAATACTGGTGTTTAGCAGGTATAACATTCAACATGTTAACCCCGTCCTCTGTCATCATTAGCCAACATAATGAGGGTAACACACCACTTTTTCTGAGCATGGTGGAAATTTGATGTGTTTAACAGGCACGGTAACATTTGCCTAATAATACTAGACACAAGATATCAGAGATTGTTGTTTTTATGACCTGATGATGATGATGTTTTGTGAAAGATGTGCATCAACAAATTGTTACAGTTCATCCTGAAGGAGATAATGTCTGTTCCAAATCAAATCTCATGGTAGTTGATCCAACAATTGCAGAGACTGCCACTGAAGAAAAAGTCAGGAAACCGACTAAGTTCTCTGACATCCTAGTCCAAAGACTACGAATGGATACTGAGGTTTGGGTGTAAGTTGTAGACCAACAGAAGGACATTTCCATGCCACTAGCCTGACTCATGTCATGTAATTGAGCTAAATGTTCTAACTGGTCACAACATCATCCAAACAACTTGACAGCATTGTACATTAAACAGAATACTATTTTTGGAAATGTACTTGATTTTAATTCTTTTTTTGCCATTGAAATTGACAGTGGTCCCAAAACGGATCCACTGAAATTGGAAATTGAATGACCTCAACCAAGGAGATTATTTCTTCCTCCAGATCAGCTCCAAGAAATGCTTGTACAACCAAAGCTCTAATCTGTGTGTGAATGGTTGGCATAGCCAGAGAATAGCAACTGTATACAGCAAACTTTCCCAGAATGAAAAAACAAATAAAAGCAGACAAAAAAACACTGAATTTTGCTTCTATATAACACGTAGTCACACCATTACAGGGGTAAATTTGCACTTTCGGAAGCTAAACAAGAGGCTTTGTCCAACACAGACTCACTTGGTCATGCACCAGTAGACACAGCTTACTTGAACCAGAGACAGAACACCAACTTTATCCATACTCGTCATTATTGGTTTTACCTCATTAAGTTGTTTTCCCCATTTGCTGTGGATTATAACATTGTTTATCACAATTTCTGTATGGTTTAACATAATTTTTCACTCTGTCATTTTGGCTAATCCTTCCTAAAATGTCATGAAACTAACAGAACCCCTGCAGAGAGCGTCTACTGTCACACCACAGCAGGGATTTCTCTGACTTTTTGTCTTCCTGGCTTTAGTGGGCACTAAAAGTATTTGCTGTGTATGTACATTAAAGCTTTTATTTTCATGTCTGACACAGTGGTTTGGTTTGGATCTTAATATTAAAGCACTACTCACAGACAGTCTGCTGGCTGTTAAAAAAAATGGCGGGCGTAAATAGCATGGCAGCATCCCCTATCTTATGGATATCTGTGTTAATGCATACTTAAGGGGATCTAGGGATGACTATCTGAGTCAAGCATATCTTGTTTTGATGCTTGACTAGAATGCTGTTTTTATCTTTTAATCTCCAGTCTCTGAGCAATATGCTAAGATTATTCAATTACACAAAATCTCGGTCTTGCCTGTAATAAGGGAAGATATGAGACGTGGATATAGAGATGGACTTGTATCCTTTGTTGCTGAGTTTGGAACTTAATGGAGGATTAACAAAATATGATTAGTAATTTCTCCAGTCGTTGTTGCTTTAATGCACAAAGGCAATGTGGCCCTATAGAGGTCATTTTTGTGCAATAAACAGGACTTACTGTGTGTCTCCACAGCTCTGGTGCAGCTATTTATAACATGCCCACACAGATGTGCATGCGAATGTGTGTATGTCCACCAATATACTGTATATTTTCTATAGTTCAATACAGTGTTGAGAAATAAAAACAAGGATAGTAACTTGGTCCATGGGGGAAAATTAAATCCATGGCAAGGACAATGTGTTTTGGCTGGCATCACAGAGGCCATGATAAGCTACAAAGGCTTATACTTTTTTGTGCATGCACGATGCTGCTGTCCTCAGACCACCTTTATCCTTCTTACACTTAACAGTACCAGCAATTCCACCATAGGTCCACCAAAGGGAAACTCAGCTTTATTTTTAGTTTGGTTAGTGAAAAATGCCTAGAGAAGCAAAGCCCTCCACTAAGTAAAAAAGGGGATTGGGTCTTGTCGCATCTACTGGGATCACATCCCTCTCTTACAAATCTCTACACTTTCTACCCAAAGGGCCAAATTCATAACATCACACTCTGAATTTTAAGCTGGATATCTTCAAAAATCCAGTCTCGGTATTTTATCAGTTTACTTTCTACTTTTTTTTCCAACAGCCTCTGCAAATTCATAAATATGAAATAATTTCTGATTTAGGTCTGATGGTAGACTTTGAGATAAGACTGAATCCGTGCTTTAGGAATGTGTGGTCTGTTGGTCACTGTGGCCTATTTAATATATACTGCCTTTGCCTCATATAGTAAATGACGTCCTGGTGCATTCTGAACTGTCAATAGGCTACAGCAGAAATGCCACCACTTAGTATTTCTATACATCTGGTCAGTAAAAGGTGACACTGCTCAAGTGCTTGACACTCGAATCTTGACAAAATAAGGTTTTCTTCACATTATAACTGGGGTCATAATGTCTCCATTTAGTTATCTGTAGTTTCCCATATCATCAAACCCAGTGTGGGTATCTTTTGGCCAGTGAAACGTGTGAAACACATGTACAGCACATGATGAGCCCAAGGCACTTGGGTTTCCATTCTTGTGGCATGGCTCCATGGACGTCAGTGTCAGTTGGTGGGTCCTCCACTTTGGTCCAGGCTGAAACACATACACAACACACTCACTAAAGCACCATCCCAGGATGAACTGTAATCACTTAACCCCTGATTGAACCCCTGATAACCCCCTGATTTTTATCTAGTGCCATCATCAGGTCAGAACTTCAGTTCATCATTTATTTTGGCATGTCTAAAAACCAATGACATTCCCACCAGCCTCAGCTGTACTTGCATTTTATCCTCATTAGCACACTTAACTCACAAAACTTAGATAACGACCGTCGGCATGTTAACATACTTGCTACAAGCTGCTAGTAGGGTTGTTGAGTCTCAGTCTTGTGGTATTTATCAAATGAAATGTCTAACATCGTAATTCAAACTGTGTCTTCATTAAAATTTAAAAAGAAAGAAAGAAAGGTCTCTCCAGTATCCATGGACACTGATGTGTCCCGTACTGATATAACTGGTACACAGACTGAAGTGGAGGACCTATAACATCACTAGAGCTCTATTTAGACATAATTACCTCTAACCTGAATGTGAAAAAATAGAATTTCAGATTCCAATGGGGAATTAATCATATTAGGTGTCAGTGCCTGTGAAGGAAAGATTTTGCTGCAAATGTCCAAAATGAAGACATTGAAAGACTTGAACGGTTCCCAAATAGTGAAAACACTAAAAACTCTAGTACCGCTTGCACCAAATGATAACATAAACTGACATTGGGAAGCTGCAGTAAAATTCATTTTACTGACTTGTCTTCTCCCATTGTTTCACTTTGTATATTGTTACTTTTTACACATAGCTGCATTGGAACTGTGGTACTGCTTTTTGCAGTATGCATGTACAATTTATGTGTGTTGCATGCATACTGTATCTGGGTAACACAGCTCTTTGTTTCCCACCCAGGCTTGAAAGCAGTCTGCTGGAGGTACTACAGATGGATTTTGAGGTTGAAGAGCTCAGCAGTCCTCTCGATAGCCAGGTGATCATATGGAAGCTGGAGCTACTGTCCGCATCCAAAAATGTAGCCAAGACTGAAGGAGCTATGAGGATCTATACCACTCAGAGAGACTTTGTTGGCCTGGCTCCCCTCGTAATGGTGAGTTAGCCGACAGCTTCCACGTCACACCTAATCATTATTAAAACTGGAATTGATGCTACTGACAGCAGCGTTCCAATAATGCCAACACTTGGACTGTATCCTTTGAGCGTTGGTGCATGAAAATATCATAAAATGCACTTTGCTGTGATCCATTCCTGTCTGGTTTGCATACACAGAAGGCTGGATATGCTTTGGATTGCTTAGTAAATGGGTTCTATTTTGAGCAGAGAGTGACCTTGTGTTGTTGACTGTCAGCTAGCTGATGTCTCTCTTCTGTGTTGTTCTGCTCTGTTCTGGCGTGCAATATGTGGTCATCCTCTCCTCCAAACAGCTGCTTCATGTGCATCTATTTTGGTGCCGCAGGCCTCTTTATCATGCTACATCTATAATTAATCCATGTTATAATCTCCACTACATTACACAAGAGTTTACACCACTTGGAATTACACTGTTGAATCTGATTCATCTGTCACCTGGTCAGTGACCTCGTACTACACCACAGAGTGACACATGACAACCTGTCACATAACACACTCAGACTGCCCTTTTCACTTCATAGCATTGTTCAACCACATTTTTTAAATCAAATATGATACTCATACAATTAAAAGATTTACAATGAATTATTATTAAGAATTATGGTACTGAATGTTATACCATACATTTCACAGTGTTGTCTGCTGCATTTCCATCATAATGGTGCTGGAGTGCTTGAAGTTATGAGGATATACTACAGTATCCTGATTTGTGAATTTGACATGGTTCATCTCCCTTGTGGATTGGAAGCTGACCTCAGGCTAAGGGCCAAACATGAGGAGATTTGATGGTTGGCCTGAGGGGACATTAGTGGTGACTGGTCACCTCTGAGCCTTGCTCCATGAATTTCTGCTAGCGATGCCACTCAGTACTTATAGATAATTGCAAAAGCTTCACTGACACAACCTTCAGATTGGTGTTTTTAAAATATACTTTAATGCCAGTTGAAAAAAAAATGACATTAAGTTATTTCAGCTTCATTGAAATCAGTTTTACAGTCAAGGGACACGTATCCATCTGCTTCATTTTTATACTCAGAGCGGCCAAGTGTCTCTTTAAATTTGATTTAACTGATCATTCACAGAACTTGACTGTGCTGCGCTCCACTGCTCTCATACTAATCTACACACACACATACACACAATATTGAATTATTTTCACTTCATTTAAAACAGTGTGTTTCTACAGCAGAGGACACATATCCATCTGTTCCATTTACATGCTTTGATTAGCCATGCATAACAAATGCTTCTCTGTACACAAAACACACACGTGTGTACAGCTATCCTTAATAGGACATTGCATTGACTTCCATTCATTACAGACAGCCTAATTCAAACCGTAACCTTAACCACAAGCAGTTCATGCCTAACCCTATCCATATCCTGGCCATAGTTCACACCTTACCATTAATGCTAAACCAGGACCGCAGAAATTACATTTTGCCTCAATAGGACCCGACAAAAGTCGGTGAGGTCGTATTGGTAGCAAAGGTAACAAAAATGAACAAATGGACACATACAATACAATTGGGGATCAGCACCTTGCTCATGAAAACTTTGCCATGTGGAGAGGGGAAGCCAAGGATCGAACTGCCAACTCTGTAATAAGTGAAAGGCTCTCTCTATCTGCCCTCGCTACTTTGCATACCACAGCTGCCCTATTTAACATTACATTGAGCATTAAGGAACAGGCTGCACTGTAAATTTGTACAGATCAATCTTAGTGCATGTCCAGGTATTTGGCCATATTTAAACTGCTATGGCATCCTGTTGAGGGACATGCCTAAGCAGAAATACATAATACACCATATACAACCTTAACTATGCTGCCCCACCTGGCTGGCTTCCCAAAGGCATTGGGGGGAGCAGGATTGCTGAGTCACTGAGTCACACATCCCATGGCTGTCTCTCCTACCTTCCTGCTCTACTTGCAACCCTTGTCACTGCTTTACCTTAAACCTACAGTTGTCTGGTGGTCTCACCACAACAGCATTAAAGCACTGTATAACGGATTTGTTATTTGTAGGTTATGACTGTGTCTCATATTCCTCTGCAGGACACAGAGATCCTGAACACAGCTGTACTGACTGGAAAAAAGGTGGTGATGCCTGTGAGAATCGTAGCTGTGGAGGAAGATGGAGTAGTCACCGATGTATCAGACTACACAGACTGTAGCTCCACTGATGAAGACGTTCTCAAGGTAAGACTTCCTTCTTGTTTACTTCTTACATACCTACACCAAGCACTACTAATCAATGGTCATCTGTCAACAAAAATGGATCGAGCAGCACTGAACAGAAGAATGTGAGATATTTCTGTCTTGTCTGCCAGTCCTGACACTAAGGGGCAGAAGGGAGGGCATTTAGGAGAGGATGTTACAAAAGTGCTGCATAGGGTGGGTGGGTTTCATGTGTGTTGGTAAGGATAGGGGCGGAAAAATGATTTGTTCCAAAGTCACCTCTGCTCCCTGTCTCTTCTCCACAAAGCAATGCAAACTATGAGTTGGGCTCTCACAACACGATCCATTAATCTCCCAGGCAGTCAACAGCCACTGTGTTAAATCGCTCACCACAAATGACCTCACAGCCTGCCACTGTGCTCCCAACCCATGACTCGTCCCTTTTATCCGGTGAACCTGAGCACAGCTGACTGCCAAAAGCTGGCTTTGCTTACTGATGAAATTGAAAGTCAGACTCCTGGCCTCTGAGGTCAGAGGCTGGGAATGTACTTATTCATGGTAGGCAAAAGTGGCATTGTAAACAAAAAATAAAGAAGTGCAATGGACTCCTGTACTGTAATACATTTTTTCTTTTTTCTTCTGGTCAAATAACTTCAACAGAAGGTTTAGCAAACAACAGATGTCTTTAAATGAAGCATTTTGTTAATTTTGTGTTGCTCAACGAGACGGCCCAGGGGTAGTATTAGGGGTAGTAAATGCTTGTGGGTGTAGATGGGTGTCAGTTATAAGAAAAACAGGATTATGTGAGGATGTCAAGAGGCCGGATGTGGACTAAATCATTCTTTTCAGCCCTGTAATGTAGCCATCTTTACTGTTGTTCTAAGCTTACTGTAGCTCTCAGTGTATTTGCTGACCAGATAGCAGCTTCAGTCACAAATATTCCATTTAATCTTCTTAGTCTAACAGCTTGACTCAGATACTGTATCTTTTCTCTTCTGGTGTGCCCGAAGAGATTCAAATCTGCTAGTGATAGATGGGGGAGGATTTATCTCGAATGAACAGCTCATGTGACAAAACAAAAGCAAAACAAAGTCTTATCTGCCACAATGGAAAGGGTTCTTTTTAAATGTGCATGAATGACAGAGAGACTTAAAATAAAGGGCTGAATGATAGACAAATAGAATCATATTGTGATTAGTGTGATTGAAAAAAAAGACGATGATGATGTGATTTTGATTGTGGAGTCTGTATCAAACAGCCATGTTCCCTCACATCTGAAAAATATGAATTGGTGCTCAGGGCATCTCTGCTGAAACATAGTGCTTAATTTATAAATGGTATTTTTACAACCATTTTAATGTTTAGCCCTACTTAAAATGTGTACAGGCATATTCTTTGTCAGTTCAGGGTGAAGGACTGATTCGTGAACATGTTTCAGCAGGGACATAACATGCACAGTTGTTTATTCAGTTGATTAATTAGGGCTTTTTATTACTTGAAATTACAATTTGACTAACCGATTTACAATAAGCCTGACATCAGTATAACGCTTGAACTTAAATTGCCCCTTGGCAATCGATATATTAATTCTGCCCATGCATCCAAATTTATTAAAGTTGTTTATTTGCAAAAGAAAACTACAGCCACAGTTTTATCCGTGAAGCATTTTTTTCCAGTACAAAAAAATAAAAATCTGCCTCTCCAATCCTATTTAAAAAATATTATTTTTAGCATACCAAAAACACTGAGGGACAGAGGAGGATTCTGACCAGGACGAGTGGGTGGATGGCACATTAAAATGGCATTCCCTTTTAGACTCATGCTTCAGAATATTATTTGAACATGGCTTATGTAAAGTTCACTGGAGCTCTTAGAAGATGTTTCTTTGAAAAAGACGAAATGAGCAAAGTGTCTTAGATCATGGAAGACTGGTTGAGTGCCTCACTAGATCTAAATCAGCCCTTGTCTGTCTTTTGTTGCATTAGAATTTTTTTATAACGACAACTGTTCCAGGGGCTTCAGTGCCACATATTGTAAATCTGCTAGTTGGATATAAATCCAGCATAGGATTATTTGTGGAGACGAGGTCAGGGCATCTCAGCTAGAAGCATGGATGACGCATAGTGAGATGTGAAACGTGAGATATGGACATGTGTGCAAGATGATTGACTTTCATATGCAATAATGACACAAGAATATTTTAAAAATAGTATGTCCCCAGGACAGCAGTCCTCTAGCTAACTGCTGGGTTTACGCAAATGAGGGAGGGGTATCTATTTGCTATTTGTATTCCTCCTTAAGCTATCTGTCAAAGTCCCAGTTTTTTTTTTTTTTTATCTCCACTCCCCTGTGCACTTCCACAAGCTGGTGACTGAATGTCAATGCTGCGTTAATTATCCTATTTGTTTCAAGCTGTGGCTGTTGAGAGGACCAAGAAAAACCTCCTGATTCGCATCTCAAAATGTCCATGAGATCTTTCAGCAGTTGCCCAAACTTGCCAGGGTCACCTTTGAAATTACAGTGCAATGAATGCACTGGGCTGTGAAGGACTGATGTTCAACACTGCACCACATGATATTTTGATTAACATAAAATTGCAATGCTGCCTCTTGCTAACGCTTAGGACCAGTGATCATCGCAGTAGTTTATTACAGCCAACTGACATTACTATGGTAACACATGCAGGGCAAAACTGCCACAAGGCCATTTGTTGTTGTAAGAATGGCCTATTTGTTAAAATAGTGACTTTTATGTGAATATCTGATTACTCTTTGTCATTGGTGCGATGACTGAGATCTCTTTCATCAACAACAATCTCATTCTGAGTGTGATAAAGATTGTTTACGCAAGTAAACTTACACAAACTTTGATATTATCAGGGAAATTAAAATGGTAAGATATTCATGCTCTTTTTATCTCTTCCTTCCCAGGTGTCGGACAGGTGCGACTATGTTTTTGTGAATGGCAAGGAGACAAAGGGCAAAGTCAAGATGATGGTAAACTTTACCTACAGTTACTTGAGTGCTCAGCTGGAATTGAACGTGTGGATGCCCCAACTCCCCCTCCTGATCGAGGTGTCGGACACAGAGCTGAGCCAGATCAAAAGCTGGAGGGTGCCCATAGTGACCTCTAAGAGGTGGGTCACAAAAACAAACAAAACATTTGTTTAACAGAAAAAAATTTCCATATCTGGTTTCTATATGTGAAAGCATCCTTCAGCCCATTCAAATCATATTTCTCCAAGGGGTTTAGCATTTTGATTCCATTACATAATGTACTGAAATATCCAATCAAGCAAAGAGACAGGATTGAGTGATTGGAATATAGTGGGTCAAAGCATTTGCCATGCGACAGGTGTGACATGCACGTGTGTTTTTGTGCTCATGTCCCAGGCCTGGCTGGAACAGTGAAAAAGACGACGGGAAGGGGAAGGGCTGCATGCTGCAGTTCCAGCACGCCCTGGTGCGGGTGTTAACTCACTTCGTGGCAGACCAAGCAGACCCTCGGGACCCTAAGGCCTATTTCCTGGGCTCTGATTGGCAGGTAGATGTCACAAAGCTGGTCCGATACTTCATGAAGGTGGAGGACCCTAGAGTGGCAAGGCTGCAGGAAGGAAGGGTGCTGTCAGGACGGGACCTCGGGACCACCACCATCCAGGTAATAATCTGAACCACTGCTTGGATAAACCCTGGCCTAAACAGTCTGTGACCAACAAGACACAAGAAAGAGAATAGCCTAAATCTGGATTGGATGGGGTAGTTTTCTCTTAAAATATAAAAAAAGACAGATTCATATTTTACTAGGACACAAATTTAACTTAAACAGTTGCTGGATGTTGAGTTGATGTAGTCTGAGGCTTCCTAATTAATTGATTGCATTTGATGTTGTTCTGTGACAGGTGTTTTCTCCACTGTCTGATGCCATCTTGGCTAAGACAACTATCAGAGTCGTGGATGACAAAGTGACCATCACAGAGTTGGGGGTCCAGCTGGTTACAGGCCTCTCCTTGACTTTACAGCTCAGTCCAGGAAGCAACAGGGCCATTTTGGCTACAACAACCACACATGAGGTTCTACAGAGCCCCAAACAGGTAACAGTCTTCATCAGTTTCAATGACTCAAAGATAAACTTTAGATTTTAAGAACAATTACAATTTTCTGCTCTTTCAGGAGGCTTTGGTCAGTGCCTGGGTGCAGTTCAGTGACGGCAGCCAGACGCCTCTTGATGTTTATGATCCGGCTTACTACAGAGTGACGGTGACGTCTCTAGATCAGGGGGTGGTGTCGGTGCAGGACACGCCTCTGGCAGTGGTGGCAGAGGGGGAGGGTGAAGGAGTTCTTGTCAGAGTAGAAATGTCCATCTGTGAAGCCTGCCAGAAGTCCAAACGCAAAAGCACTGTGGCTGTGGGCAATGGCAGCCTCAAGATCAAGTTTCAGGCAAAAAGTCCACGACCGGACAGCAGCACCAGCAGCTTCGACAGTAGCACGGTTAGCAGCAAGGACAGTGGCAGTGACTATGGGAGTGATGGGGAAGAGGTGGACACTGAGAGGAAGCAGAAGAAACCATCTCCACCACCACGCAGCTCAGCCTCAGAGAGAGAAGAGAGCGCCATGCAGAAAATCACAACCACCATCAAGTCAACAGAACGAACCTTCATAACAAGCGGCAGCCTGGGAGGAGTGGGTAAGATCAGAAATTCAGGAAACCCCAGCAGTCCCACCTCTGTCTTAAATGTCAGCATGATGAGCAGCCCCAGCGGCAGCAAAGGATATGGCTCAGACAACATGATAGTGGAGGACATGAGCAGTGTTAGCTTTACTAGCACTGTGAAAGCCCCTGGGAACCTGGTAAATTACAACTTCCCCACCAAGGTGCAGGAACCTGGACAGGAGACTGTGGAGGTAGACATTGGTGGTGAAGAAATGTTGGCCAACAGGCCTCTCACAGACTTGGAGATTGGCATGTACGCTCTCTTGGGCGTCTTTTGCCTGGCCATCCTGGTGTTTCTGGTAAATTGCATCTCACATGTTGTGAAGTTCAGGCACAAGAAGCCTCCCTCTCATGGCCAGGAGCCCACGGGGCACAGGCACGACTGGGTCTGGCTTGGCACAGACGCTGAGCTGGTGATGAGCGTGCCAGGCAGTCCTGTGCAGCAAGACTCCCAGACTACAACCACCGTGATAGACATTGGGCCTGATAAGACCACCTCTCTGTCCAGGAGGCCCAGTTGCTTGGCCTCCGTTACAGACTCTCCCATCAGTTGCGTGGGCTCCCTCAGGAGCAAGCCTATGCACACAGAGTCCCTCCACTCGCCCACCAGCAAGAGGAAGAGAGTCCAGTTCACCACCTTCTCCACACTCGAACGCCAGCATTCGCCACATCTCCCGCCCATGGAGAACGGCC
Source organism: Psettodes erumei (assembly GCA_016785225.1). Lineage (NCBI taxonomy): Eukaryota > Metazoa > Chordata > Actinopteri > Pleuronectiformes > Psettodidae > Psettodes > Psettodes erumei. Next base: position 4,199,878 of record JAFBJZ010000781.1, read on the forward strand.
ATGGCATCCACTGGGTGGGAAAGGAGGGCAGTTGTGAGGAGGAACCCCAAGTGCCCATCGCAGAGCCAGGGGACCAGTTATAATATAGGACCTGATCAGACCTCACATGTACAGTAGATGTGGCTTTGATCACCTCAATGCCTTTGTTAACTCCAACAACTGTGAAGAACGTGATTCTGGAATCGCCCTCCTCTGCATTTCATTATTTATCAAGGCCTTTTACATGTACATGTACTGTATATTCTTGTTAATATACACAATGTTGTTAATAATGCACAGTATTTAAAGCCACCAGATGTTAATGCTGCATGTGGATATCTACTTCTCTAAATCTCTGCATTCACAAGCTGGTATACAGACACACTGAAAATCCCAAATTACAATACAGTACCAGTTATAATATAGAATTCAGTCAGACAGATTTCATCACAAATGTGGCTTTTATTTAAAAAAATAATGCAAGCTGAAATTGGTGTTTTGTATTATGCAACATCCCAAACTTTTTTCTTTGTAAACTTAAGTTGATCTTATTTTTGTTTCATTTTTTTCATTAAAACACTATGATCTTGAATGTCGCCTTTCACTAGATTTTTTTTTATGTTCGGCACAGGCCAGTCTTTAAGAGGTCGGAGACCTCTGTTAACAATTTGCAGGTCAGCAACTATTTGTGCTTAATTTGACAGCTGCATCAAAAGTGCTGCACAGTGCACAACATTGGAGAGAATATCAGCGTTTCTGTAACCAACCAAAGCTCCAATGTGTTGCCAAAATTAACCTTTGTAATGGCAAAATGCAGGAACCTTTGTGCCCCTTGCCCTTTAAACAAATTGAGTTTATTTGTAGGGCTCTTGGCTGTGTGCAACCAAACCTTTGGACTTTATTAAAAATGAATGTATGGAGCTGGAAGGAAAAGCAATTTTGGAGCTGTTTTTAGCAAAAGTAGATTAGCTGATCCTGCACTGCATTTGAGAGAAAATCAAGATTTAATGCCATCTTTTGTATTACAAGCAACTATTTTTTTCTGAATGATCCACCATTACAGATCACCAACCGGTTAAAAAAAACAAGCAGTGGGGTTGTTTGCTTCTTTTAATAAGTACAATGGAGAAACAGGGAACCTGTGCTTTTCCTACATTTATACTAGACCATAAATAACAATTCAATCAATTTCAAATACATTACATAAAATGTATTAAAGAAGCATTTCCACTCTTGGTCTTTGGTTCAAACTGTAACCCCCTGCAGCATAATTTCAGTCTGGCAGTGAAGATACAACAGCATTATACAGCTTGACATCTTTGTAGCCTGATTTCTTAAAATACTGGGAATAAAGACACCTGAGATTATTTTACCTATGTCTGATAGATACACAGGAGTAATTCCCTGTTCTCTGTCGCTGGAGTTCCTGAGAAAGTATACAGAGTGGGGTTGAATGCTGTGACCCTTTATGCTCAGTGCAGGATGTCCACCAGCCGCTTGTAGGTTTCTCTCTCCTGTTTGAGGCTGTGATGCTCTTCCACATAGAGTTTTCCGTTCCTCACCACTCTCTCTTTCAGCTCATGATCTGACAACAGCCTCTGAGATTGATGCACAAATTCCTGGCAGGGATAAAGGCAAAACAAGTCTCATTTACTGCCAAATGCCAAGTAAAGCTCGTCACTGAAGTTGCCTGTAGATATTTTTTAAAGCATGAAAGATAATCCAAGGCTAGAGAACAGTACACAGATAAAAGCCTGCGCGCTGATTATTAAATACTTCAAAAGTGTCTGTGCATTGCCAAAGGATGGAGATATTTGTGGCTCCAGATCCAAATACGGCTGTCCAAAAGACCTTTTCAGTCGATCCTGATAGCTGCCACCTCTCATTTGCTTATGAAGTAAGGGAAAACAAATAAAGAGAACGGTACTACTTAACCAGCTGTCACGGGAAAAGGATAACAAATTATACAATTAAAAATGAGTACTGGTGCCATTGCTGAGCAATGACTGAGATGTGGTTTAGCCACACAGCATCCTGAATCGTAGTTGCTCATCTGCTGTTCCATCGGACTGAGAGAAGCCTCCAACAAAATTAAGATAAATTGCCTTAAAGTATTCCTGCAACATGGCAGCCAACATGTACTGCAGCAGAGAGCCAACGGGCACACAAAGTTCTCGCACCTGCCAGTCAGTGGGCCACTTCACTTTACTTCACTTCTCTCAAGTGATGTGATTATGTCTGGAGAGGCTCCTGGTGGGAAACAGCTCTTCTGCATGGCCATATGAGAGCTATAAATCCTCAGCAACGGGATTAAAACTTAACTTATGAGCGGCATGCTTATAATCACTTCACTCTTAGTGGAAATTACAGAGCCAGACAGGAGAAGCCATTTCTCTGTTCTGTGTTTGTTTCTTCGAACACATTTCTTGATACGCATGCTCCTCATGTAATTACTCTAAAGGCTTAAAGAACTACAAACACTGTCAATCAGAAGTAAGACAGGATTAAAAAAAACAGTCTTGAGCATGATCCACTGCAAGGAAAGTTCTGGCTGAAACACTAGTACCCGCTGCCCATTAGTCCTGGCTGAGGTCGTGGTTTATCCAGCCCAAGTCGCTGCAACCATCTGTGAGAGCTTCCTCCTGGCAGCTCCACTGAGCACACGTGACCCCCCCTGGAGAGGACTTATCTCAGCCCTTACAGCAACATCACGCTAGAGTGTCTTGACAGCACCACGCTCAAGCCCTCTGTCAGCTGGCCTTAACCTATGTGATGCTCCTTTTGCATCAAAGCTCATTAAATATCAGACTGAACAGCTCTCCCGGGGCTCCCCACTTTGCACTTTCCTGCCTGCTGCTATGTGTTGCATCACTACATGGTAATGTGGTATCATTGCTCTCTCCCTGAGGGTTTCACTTTCTGATTCTAATCTAAGCACCTGAAAAAAAACATCAGCTTTTTGTTCTATTTTACCTCCTTAGATTGGACTAATGATAAGAATTTAAAGTACAGTTTAACAAAATGATGCAAAGTTGGGAGTTTTCTTTCTTAACATTGTGAGGCTTTTAAAGATAAATCAATCCCGGCAAGGAGACACACATCTTAAGACATCCTGAAGCAATACTACTTATGAGCAGTAAGTACTTTTCCAGTCAGTTGAGGTGACAGGAGCAGGTGTTGTCTACATTGTATATCCAGCACGCTCTCTGTAGTCCATCAACACGGTCAGTGTTAAAGCTTAACTGGACTTAACACATGTGGTGACATGGTCACTACACACCTGAGGAGAAGAGTACAGCAGGCCAGTGAACTCGTGTTGCACGACGGCTGCATTTCCTGGAATGTCCCTGGCCAGCACAGGTACCCCGAGATCCATGGCCTATCAGAGCAGGGAGCATTAAACACTCGCAAGTTGCAGACTGCAAAGTACGACAAAAGTTACTCACTCATTCTATCATTATTAGGGCAAAAAACCCAAAAGCACCTTGAGAATTGTATAGCCTGCCAATTCTGCTGTTTAGTGCCTGAGTTTCCTTACAGAATTAACAATCTGCATTGGCTAATACCTTCAGGTTGTTGAGTAAAACATGCTAACATACTAATCAGACTTTAGGTCTACTGTGGATTGTCTTAAATGACTGTGTTTAAAAGCGATTAAGTGGATTTGCAGGTTTTGCTCACTCAGGAATTGGAAGACTGGAGTCAAAGCAATTAATTTGGGTAATTGTCCCTGAAGTGGTCAGATAACATTGTAGCTAAGCAAGTAACAACAAGATAAGGACTTATGTAAATATTCACTTTTCAAGGGCTTTGGATGTGGCAAAATACATAGTTTGATTATCAAATTCTCATGACATAAATATTATTCTGTACCACGATGCATGAGCAACAGAAAGTTTAGCAGTTGAAGCCAGGACATGGTATCCTCCAATTACCCATGAGCCCTGACAGTGCTTACCTCCAAGATGGCTGCTGACATGCCCTCTGAGATGGAGCTGTTGACCACAGCAAAGCACCTTTTCATGGCAGCGTGAAGCTCCCGTTGGCTCCTCTCCTGGGCCAAGAAGACCCCTGCTGTTCTGCAGAAGCAGTGGCAAAGCTCAGTTCTGCGTGACTCAGGGTTCACAGAGGCGTGAATGATGCTGAACAACAGTGACAAGCTCAGGGCGGGGGGTGGTGGTGGTGGTGGGGCTGCACCGTGTGTGACATGCACGGAGTGTCCAGGTAAAGCCCTAACCAGAGAGGGCAGCTCCCCGCCGCAAAGATCTTTGTTGTGGTGGAGGCCCATGGCGAAAAACTGAAAGATCAACTAAGACTCGACAGTCGGAGGAGAAAAAAAAGAAGAGAAGATCTCGGCACTCCACTCGAATCCGCAATCTGTTCAAATTATGTTATGATGAATGTGAGCTTAGATATTGCTTAGATATTTTCTTGTACCACCTGAGATAAAAAGAGGAGAAATTTCTCACAGGAACGAGATCTTGGCAATTAGACTGTCAGATCTGAAGTTTGCTTTTATGAGATGTGGAAGCGATAAAGAAAACCAAACAAAACAAAAGAGGAGGCTTACCTTTTAACAACAGCTTCCACTTCAGCAGTAAACACAGGATCAATCTGAAAACGGAAGATATTACAAAGACACATGAAACCCCCTTTTCTGATCTCTGTTTTCATCGAGGATAAGCAATGACTTAATCAGAAGGATGAAATAAACAATGACGCAATTAATAATTTCTATCATGAGCAAATCATTCTCTGAAAATCCTGTCTTTTCAGAGATTGGGGTCGGGGTGGGGTGGGTGGCCAATCTGATTAATTGCAACGTGGGATTTGCCTGCATTAGCCTGCCCACAGAAAAAAAGTCAAAGCATAGCAATTTGGGTCAAAGATGCTGCCAAGCAAGCGCACCCCCCGTCATTTCATAGCTCATGGAATTTCTAAATTGAATCTGCTTTTAAAGTATGTGTGCATTAAAATCAAAGAATCTAAAGGAAGAATATTTTTGTATCCTGGTGTAATCTGGGATTTAGCAGACATTGTAAACCCAGTGGGGGATACATCGTGATAAAGGCTGCATTAACAAACACAAACGATTTAAGCGCAGATTCTGCACTGTCCAAGGGTGAATCAACAGAAATCGGAGGGGAAGGAAATAACTACTCCACAGGGGAGGGTAGATGCTCCATCAGTGTTTTGGTTTGTGCAAGTGAATCTGTCATAACGTTCCTATTTTAAGATAACGGCGATGTTGACTCATTGTCTGCCACCTATTTTCTGGTTTTTAAGCAACACATAAGGTACATATGCCTGCTGTTGTGTCAAGATCTCTCATTACATTTTCACAACATTTTTTGAATTCATTTTATTTCATTGTACTGCAAAATACGCTGGGCACTGTGTTGCTTGATGAAACCCAGTGACAGAGCAGTGAGATGTGTCATCGCTGACAAACTGACCTGAATTTTCTTCTTAATGACAGATGCTGTGCAGCCAGGCCGCTTATTATCTGAATGAAGTTGCTGTGGATTTATGGTACATGATGACAGCCTGAACAAAGCACATCTTTCTAACTTCCATTTGTTATTTTTTTTTTTTTGACATTTGCCATTACCTCATTAAATATAACCAACAATGTTTATGTTCAATTTACTGTGGACTCCTAAAATTATCAAAGGGAAATCTGATACCCATACAAATACATGCTGATGATAACAATAATACTGTATATGCCTTTTCATTTCTCAGACAAACAAACAAGCACGCTTCCACGGATTCAGGGGTGTCGAGATGAAACGCACGTCTCTGCTTCCACTGAACCATTTCATCAAACAGCAACAAAGAGCAAGAAGCTGCACTAAGACAGAGTATAAGCCCCTGGCCGTGACTAATTGAGTCGTTTCAGAGCAAAACTAAAGCAGAACATACCTTTTGCCTGATACCACTGTTTGAACTGATACTAAAACACTGTACAGTGACATCACATCAAAGCAAGTCAGGGGGAAGAGAAGGTGAAGACAAACATACAGAGAAATCAATGAGTGAGAGATTGTAAATGAAATGAGGAGGAAAAAAAAAAACAGCTGTAAGAGCAGTGAGGCTGCTGCTGTTGGCCGGGATGTGACTCCTATCTCGAGAACAGCATAAAAGTACAATCAGTTGAAAAAGAAAAACCTTTTTTTACAGCAGATGTAAAAAGTTCTCCCCTCTGCTTTAACTGTCTGGCTGACTGGTTGATTTTTAATATCATAAATCATGGCAGGCCAAAGAGTTAAATTACTTTCTTCCAATTAGATGACTCATATAACCTGTATATGTGCAGTTAATGTCTCCAGGGATGACACAAAGGAGCATGATGGTGTGCGATGGGGCTGACGGCTGACGGCTTATACCAGCACCTGTTCAGATATATGCTCATCGATGTGTGTTAAAATGAGGTAGCTATACAGGTCACTAGTCAGAGTTTAGAGCTAATGTGGAGTAGGGAATGTATCACAACTCAGCTAAGTAACACAATAAAAACCAAACCAAACCAAAAAATCAGGACCACTGTTGCTGCTGACCCTCGCTCCTTTTGCAAAACACTTCAACTTCCTCCTGGCAACGGCTGTTAATACCAGCTAAACAGCTAAAGCCGGTATCTCTGCTTCATCCAATTAGAGCCTGTATTCCCAGGAGTCATGGTACAGACGGTGACATATGAAAAAAAACCCCTGACTTACTGTAGGAGGACTGCATACGCACCTTTGGACCAATAATGACCAGCACATTCAGGGGATTCTCACAGCGCCACTCTGAAAGACACAACATAAAACCTGCAATATAAAAAAACCCCTACAGTTTGGTGAAGAAAAAAAAACAAAGCAGCGACAGCTCTCACAGAAGCAGTGAGGCTGCTTTTTTTGGGCGAACACTTACAGATATATTTGCTGAGTGAGCCGCATATTTGTAATCTAAGCCTGAGAATAGTACATTAAGCCACCTGAGAATCCACACATCTGGTCCCTCTATCTTGAAACATTATTAAATAATTTGACGCCCTCTAGTGCTGTCTTATCACCACAACTGTGTTTTATGAAAAACACATACAATAACGGGAGAATTTACATAAGAACCCACTGATGTTGCCAATCGTCACGTGGCACATCTCTCAGCTGAACCCATTAGATGCATTTAAGATGAACAAGATATCCACTGTTAAAAGAAAGACCATAAAGACAAGACTCAGCATGAAAAAAACAATGTCTTTGGAGGGCGAACATGAACTGTCAGACGAATCGCATTGCATTCTCACATAAATTTTCAATTAGCTGAAACTCACAGAGATCTAACATCATTCCTAATTGATGAGGGAGTCACCACTGCCTCTACCACAGGTTCCTACAGAAATACAGTGAAAACGGCTTTGCAGCGATGCGGTTAACCTGACATCCCAGCAAGAAATCACCCATTTTAGCTGGCCAAACTTACTATGTCATTTAACTTTGTGTTACATGTTTTCCATAACGAGTACATAGTATATGTAGTATGTAATGTAGATGGTAAATATAAGTAATTGTATGGTATACCTGAAAATACCTTCACCAGATAGAGGGGGTCCTTGACTCTTCGGAGGCCACAGACCAACAGGAAGACATGCAGCTCATCCGCATGCTCACGGCTGATACCTGGAGACAGGCCAGACAGGAAGAGAGACAGCGCCACAATATCAAAACACTGCATAATGAACATCCCGAGTAGCCTACATCGGCAGATAATGAAAGTAATACATCACCCAAGGTCATGAGGAAAATAAGACGGCAGTGACTAATGCGCTCGCACAATTCTCTGATCAGAGCTGTGACGCTCAAGAGGGAAACAGCCTGCTGAAAAAACAGCGGTCGGCCGCAGCCTAATGAGTGTGTAATCCTGCATCACAACTGCACAACCCGGGCAGTTGCGCACTGAACAGCCCTTGAGTAAAATGAGCTAACATCAGTATCATGCTAGCAACATCAAACGTGCTTGAGAACTTGAAAAAGTAGGACCACACACTGAAACAACTTTTTTCCCAGAGCATGCAGTGTTCAGGATCAAGTCCGGATATTGGTTGGAGACTGGCTGACCCACCGACCGTGACGCTGCCTGGTGCTACTGTGCTGCATCTCACCCTCTGAAGGCAGAGGACAAAAGTCCTGACCCTAATTAAAGAGCTCTAATAAATTTTATGTGAAGAGAAGATTTTGATGTTATATAAGTAAGGTTTTTTCAGGTTTTATGTTCCCTGTTCTTGACACCTGAGAGGGTGACCTTGGTTGTAAGTCATTTTCAAGCAAAGTTGATTTTAAGGTAACACTTTAATGTGGAGGCCTGATGAATCAGTAGATCATAAATTCAGGAGTTAGCATTGCTGCTTGTGGTTATACAGGCAAAACAACGTTAGACCAAGCTTTACATGCGAGTGTAAAAGCAGCTCAGACAACAGGTTCTTTTTGAGTGTCTGTGACAAGCAGAGAAACAATGACACCACAGACACACACCAGCACGTGCTTCAAGCACACTGACGAGTGAAATCCCCTGCTGCCAGATAAGTCCAGATCAGGAGGCTGAGGCAGCTCTTTTAATGCTATTAAAGAGCATCTTAAAATGACAGCACAGAGTCTGGGCACTGACCCTGATCCAAGCCAACTGTCAAAAAAAAAGAAGTTCTTCATCTGCGGGCCATATCGAATTTCCTCGCATTGATACGCGAGATGAGAAATCGCATCAAGGTAAGGTAAACGCCCATGTCACAACCTCAGAGCAAGATGCAGGAAAATCACGGAGGATCACTGGAATCATACACAGACCTGTCAAATAGGAACAAGAAACTCAAAGGAATAAACAAAGCCTTTGGATGTGAGACACCGTGCGTCTTTCCTCAGGGGAGAAAAACAAATTGTACAAATCATCTCCTGTGCCAGCGTCAATCTTTTCACTCTCTTTATTTGCAGTTCTGCAAGTTCTATGTAAAACACACTTTTGTTCATTTGCCTTTGATTTCAGGAGGGCATTCTGAAAAATCCCCTAATGCTTTAATCAGTATGTGTGCATGTATGTGTGCGCATGGAAATGGGAGCGCATATCTAACTGAACAGCTCCTATTAATCCATGTGGCACAGGGTGACACAGAATAGTCCACAGGGTGTAGACAAACTAATGACAAAACTGTTGAAAAAACAACTAAGAAAATTACCCACACAGTAACTTAACTACACAAATGAGATTTTGTTTCAGTTTTAAAGGGATTTGATAGTTTGTGCACAAAATGCTGTTGCACAACCCAGAAGTTTCAATTCAGACTTTCGTAAGTTTCCTTCCCTCCATCACAGACAGACATAAGTAGATGAGAAGCATATTTGGCCAGTCATTTTGCATTACCTACCACGGGGGTATCTACATGTTCCTATATGAAGCCAACACTGAGGAAGTGCACCAAAATTAGGAAGGGGTTCAGGCTGGGAAACAGCCTTCTGTAGTCAGACAACAGGAATAGTCGCTGCAGCCGTGCACTGTTCATTTTGTTGAAATCTGTTCTTCTCACCACAACAAAAATGTACTGATGTGAGTAAAAAAAAGGGGGGGGTTGACACTTCTTCTTCAACTTATTTAAATAGCACAGAAAAACAACCTCATCACAAGGACAGAGTGTGAGTAATTGTTTTTGTGTGTGTGACTTAACTTGGGGGGACTGAAGTATTCAAAAATATGTGTGAAAGACTTTAGCCAGAAGAACTCATTGTATTTGTTTTGCATGAGGATGAGCCACGTCAGAGATCTATTTTTCATGTCCACAAATTTCACCTTTTTGGTTCAATATGGAAAAAATAAGAAAAAAAAATATAAATGATGAAAGATGATAACAGGGATTTTCTCTTAACACCTGACTTTAGCCCGTCCTTTGCTTTCGATTTCTCTTTCGTGAAGCTACCTCACCGAGAGCTTCACGTGTAAATTATTCAGTATCAGTCATCTGAAGACCGAGTAACTGGACGAGGTGACAACAGACCGCCTGCTTGTCTCCCCACATCCTTGAGTGATTCAAGGTGCCGCTGCACTTTCTTCTCATGTACTCCCTTAACCCCAGCTCACGAGACACACAGCGGGGGTCACAAACAACATACAACGAGCTTTCATGGACTGACAGCTTCTGAATCCCAGCGCTGGAGCCAGTTGCTTCGGTACATGACACCAAAAGGATAATCACTGACACGCACACGCCACACTCATGTACTTCACCCAGGTAGGAGGGCTGCTTTGCCTCTTTTATGTTCACCGGTGGGGTGTCTTTTTACAGTGCGCCGCTGTGACATCGGGTGACACAGAATTTATTCCCAGCACTGCCGCACACCTTCATTAAACTGGCCCATATACGATACACTAGATTTCTCTATCTAGTAATGATTAATTTATCTCACACCAGATGGAGGGATGAAAAAGTAAATTATCATGTGCACAAAATCTGGGAGGAGAGAACACACACTCGGGAGAGTGCCCCCTGCTGTGCTGGGAGTGTGTGTGAAGACAGGAGGAGGATGCAGAGAGAACACGGGCTGCTGCTGGAGACACTTCTGTCAGACTGCGTTGCTGTGTTTGAGGGAAACTAAAACACAAGTGAAGTTGTCGAGATTCAGTGCTGAAGGTGACAAAGCAGGTCATCAAAGGGGAACATGCGATATGTGTGTTAGACGGCAGAAAGCCAAGTTCTCCCAATGACAACTAAACAACAATGCTTAAGAAGTATTTTTGTTTTATGACCACTACAGAAGAGTTTTCTGAACAAAAGCACAAATATAACAGTTAAACACAGAATGAAGGACAATTTAATTTGAATGAAGTCTCAGCTCTCTGGCTTCAGGCTGCGTTCACATACAAACTGATAAGTCTGAGGCAAGGAAAATACAAAATCTGTGGAACTTCTTAATGATGCATCGAATCCACATTAAGGAAACGTGGCTGCAGCTCTAGAAACAACTGGTATTCAGATTGCTGTGTTTTCATTACATCTGAGGAAAAACACAATAGTAGTAACTCATAAATTCTAGTATAACGAATGCAGAACTGACTGCGGGCAATTAGTATTACTTGTGCTGGGTGTGAAGCATGGTGATAAATGGCCCTGAGTTGGAGGGCTATTTATCAACTGTCTGTCCCTGAAGTCAATGATGCTCTCTGTGAGCACTAATGTACCTGAGATGGACATCATCTTGCAATGTACCATTTAAAGTCCAGGCGTTTGTGGAGAGGATTGCCTGCAGTAAGTGGACTTACTGGGCTATTCAAATGGTGGGGGGCTTGGAGACTGAAGGACAGGAGAAGATAAGGAGAGGAGGATTCAGTCCAGGATATGGAAGAGGGCTGTTCTGTACAGTGTGACAAACGTTACAAATGTGTGGCACGCCTGTATATCTGGTCAGAAAAACCCAAAACACAAATAATCCTATTTTAAAAGGGATCTTATGTTTCCATTTAATTGCACTGAACATTATATCAAGTACAGGGTCCTGTTAAGGCTTTGTGGATGTGCACATACGGTAACTATTCTTGCTATATTTTGAGACATGGCCTCAATAATTAGATGAGACCAGACCAGACCGACTCAGTGCTTGAGCCAAATGTTATTTGCAAATAACACAGAGCAAAAAATAAAAAAGCCAAAGCACAGAGCATCCCAAGTATGATAAATTCATGTCACAGCAATTCCAATATTTGGGTGATCAGCAAAACAACCCTCAGACAAGCTTTCCTTATGAAATATTTTCTACTTGAGGTGCACGTAAGTTAACCTGGAAACTGTTTATAGCCAGGTCTGTGAATTATCAAGTCCCACGTTAGCTAGACAACAGCTGAAATGACAACCCATTCATCCAGGAACAGTACCTGAGCTCCTCAAGAATTCAGCCCAGCAGAACTCCCCAGTCACTTCTGTTTGGACACCTTTAAAATAAACACAGACAAATACAAGGCTGAGTGCTCTCAGTTAAGCCTTTACTGCATATTACTGATAAAATCCATTATGGAAGCACTTGATGGAAATGGCTTTTAATTCCAGTAAATGACTAACTCCAGGAATGTTTTGCTTTTGTTTGTAATGAGACATTGTGCATCTTTAACAACAAGCACATCCTACATTCTTTGCACCTTTTCATATGAGGTGTGTACACAACATTTGTATAAAAAGGCAACAATAACGCAACACTCAATAGGTAAACTAAACAAAAAAGGTTCAACGTGATGAAAATATTTTGTGTCATGGTCACGTGGTGACAAACATGAAATAAGCTTTCACTAGTCCGAGCTCAGCCCCTCAGCTGGCCCAGGGCGCAACTCTAATCTATGAAGGGACACTATTTGCCAAACAAGGCTACTGGTGGGAAACAACATGGAAGAGTGATTTGGGCTGTCCTACATGGGACGTGGCCAGTGGCAAGAGCAAATACAACTCTGTACTGCAGACAGTATGATAATGGAGGGAAAAAAATGCCAAAGCTGATTAATGCAACACTTCAATGGTGAGTCAGGGATGCACAGCATCAGGCGAGGATATTTATCCTGCAGAGCTTACCTTGGGGTTGCACATAAATTTTACTGCTCTGGGAGAGCTTCGAAGAGAAAAACAGTAGAAGAATATGGTTAAAAGATGCATTAAAATATAAAAACACAAGTGTTTTAAATCACTCGGTAATTATCGGCTGCGTTTGTTTATACACATTACATCTGATATGTAGCTGAGTTTCTTTCTCTTTTGGTCACAAAATGGAAACGGACAATTAATGCTCTTTGTGCTCCAAACATATTCATACCAAACCTATACTTTAAAAGAGAGCCGAGGGGAAGCAGTTGCTAAGATAATGGGGGTGCTACAAAATAAATCACGGGGAATGGAAAGGAAATTGACTGGATGTTATCACACTAGATCCATCCGCTATGTGTGTTTTCTGTCACAATAAAAAGCGCGGCGATGCCTCTCAGCGCCTGCTCTGTCTGCCTGCTGTCAGCACTAAATGGCAGAGATAAAGCATGCCACTCGCCTCAATCTACAGCCCACGTCTGGAATCTAATCTTAAAATAAAACATGGTAATATTGTTTTATTGCTAAACTATTACGGGACAGGGCAGGATATTGTGTTTGTATAGTAAAAGCCCTTCTGTTGTATTTATTGAAGCTGTCAGGCTCCTGCTGTCTGTTGATGTGCCGTAAAAAGCAAACAAAAAACTTTTGCTCCCCCTCTTGATTTTTCATACTTTGTAATAGGAATACATGGGTTGATATTTTCTTAATGTAAAATTATCAGTTATGAAAGTCTTGTTAGCCGCTAAGTCTCGGGGGGATGGTTGCAGCATAGCAGGCTGTCATAAACATAGTGATGAACCTGCAATTAGGCACATAAACAATTCTTCTCGTAAAACTTAATGAGCAGATCCGCTTGACAGCATGAGACACAGATTTGGACATGCAAGGATCAAAACGTATTAGATACAAGTTGGTACAGAAGGCTCTTACCAAAAACAACTCAGCCTCTTCTTTCAGTTTGTCAGAAAACGCAACAGCAAACCTGTTAAAAGCAACAACAAAAAAACACCCCTGTAAAACTCAATAAGAATATTCATTTCAATTTAGACAATGATAGGGTGAAAAGCCTTAGTAACACTAATAATAGAACACAAACGTCTCAAGACTGAATATGTAAGAGCAGAAAAACTGGTTGTGGTTTGAAGGCAAATGACTTAAGGATGGATACAACAAGAATACAAAGAGTGACACAAAGGGAATGTAGAGCAAAAAACAGTGGGGAGAGAGTAATTTGCATGTATGTGAGCGTGCATTATTAAATGGGCCAATGGGCTCAGAGTGGCGACTGAACTTCATGATTAAGGTTTGTGTGAGAAGGCGCTAACAGCGGGAGGTGCACGGCTTCAGATGTTTGAAGTCATGAGACCTGGATATCCTCTGATCGTTATCCCCTTAGATTGGCTGGATGAATGTCCCACCATCCATTTTCATCATTATGATAACAGAGGCGCCGCGACGCGACGTGACGTCAGCGCACAGGACAAGATATTGATAAGCCTGTGTGCACGTTAACCTTTCAATGGTAAACCAGGTGAGGACAGATCACACAGCGCAAGCAGCGGATCCGTTCTCTTTTTTTTTCCCTCACAGATAATGCACACAGTATTTAATACGATTCAAATGCTTTGACACTGACTAAGTATTGGTGAAAAATGTCATTATCATTTAGAACTGTCATGTAAATCCTATGGCGACGTCTACATCAATTCTAAAAGGATGAATACTATCTCTACATTTAGCTACATACTACATGCAGTGATTTATGGCAACATCCCTACTGGTCACAACTGGGACAACAACTTTTATTTTGAGTTTGTAAATCTGTAAAAGATTTGTTAGTTTGTCCAAGACTGAAAAATCACACGATTAATGGAAATTTGAGCATGTCTTGATTTCAAATGGAGAATTTCAATGAAGAAGTAGAAATGGTCACATTTACTTCCTGCCCACACTTCAGGATGGTGATGTCGCATCGCACCTCTACAAAAGAAAGTAAGTAAAACATGATGTGATACATTCCTAATACATATTTGGAACTAATTACCAATAGTGACTATTATTGTTATACTAAGACAAATGTATTGCCGCATTTGTGTCACATTCACAAGACATAACTTCTTCAAACAGATCCAACAGACTCTTCTCATGGCTGACATGGTAACTTTTCACAGCAGGGCAAGTACAGGTGTAACTAATAATAACAATAATGATTGCTTCATTACCTTAATTGTCACATAAAAACCATGCCAATGAATGAGCATGCCCACTAACAGGGCCCTTAAACTGGCTCAGCTAAACAGAATGCATCCATAATTAATGTTACAAACTGCATCTGGGCTTTTCCTGTTCCGTCTGCTGTTAACGCTTCTTATTACACATTTAAAATCATAAGGTTATTCTAATTAATGGCTTAATATATATACAGATGGGTGATGAGTGGAGAAACAAAACGAATGCAGATTCTTCCAAACTGCACATGCATGGCACGGTACAGTTATGCAATTAACATGCAGTCATTCTCCGCGGCATGTATAAAAATGCTGAGTGGGCTCGGATAGTCCCGATTTTGTTTCAAACTTGTAAGTGGAAAAAAAACTAAGTGACACTGAAAGAGGGTTCATTGCTGGGGCAAGGACGGCAGTAGCTTCAGGCCTGGTGACTGCTTCACTGACCACTGTGTTAATGGGACCAGCAAACACATCTGCATTTAGATCTTTGGGAAAGACTTTCTGACAAGAGGGCGGGTGCATGTGAGTATACACCAACACAACAGGGCGGGCGTGAATGCTTGACCCCTACAGTGTCACAGTGACACAGGCTGCAGCACTCTCCACCACCATCAGAAAAACACATATCATGAGATTTCCTGCCAACTAAAAGAGAAACAATAACAGAAAAAAATATTTGTCTACGTGGATGCTGTTTTACAACTATTCAGTTCTCCAGCAGTATTCCAGGCACATGCTTTCAAACATTCACTCATGCGCTCAGTTAGGGACTGTTTGGAATTTAAAGGGTTAAAATCGTAGCTTTCGGAAACATCACCTGGCTTTCAGCAGCACCTGCTCCATAACCACACGCTTCTGTTCAACTTTCACATCTTCATTTACGTCTGTTCCGCCGAAGATGACGCCAAAAGGTACTTGGGTGTCTGGTGTAAAGGGTGGACATAAAAAAACAGAGACATTCGTGGAACAGGTAGTTGTGCACTTGTAGGTTACGCTGGCAAATGGAAGTGACTGGCAGTGCGCACAGCACACACGGAAACAGATCACAAAACAGCAAGCACGTTTACCGAGGAGAAGTCTGCCTGCCCTGTACAGATGAATGGCCAGCGCACCCTCGAACGGAGGGTTTTGAGACACCAAGTTTGCCACCTCAGCTGGTGACTCGAACTCCGCCGCATCTCTGAGCTCGCAAGTGTGTCCTGCCGATTCAATGTGGGACCTAGAATAAAAGAAAGGTGTGACAGTGAGAGGCTGGTAGGAAGACGCGGTGGTTCAGCAAAGCCGCGAAAATTAAAATTACCTTTATCTCTAAGAGTCTCAATAACAATGCAACAGCGAATTAGCTACGGCCACTGAGAAATAAGGCAGATACTTCCACAACAACAGCTGAACCCTGGAGCAGCTGCTGCATGCTAGCTACACTTAGCAAGAATGCAGATTACCTTATTCTCTCAGCTGTGGTGTGGTTTCCAGTTTTAGGACTGAGACAGGCAAGGAAGAGCAGTTTCATATCTACACTTAAGGCTGGGCTGTACTACGTGGTTGACGTTTAAACATGACTGAAAACCAGAGGGACCGGTGCAGCGCCTCGGCGTGCTGTTCCAGGCTCGTTTAACCGAGGTTTCACATTTCCTGAACTCATGGCTGTCAAGTTACACGTCGAGCACAGTTGGCAACGACCGGGCTAGCTCTTTAATTTGGCACTGCACCACGCTTGATATGTTTACAAGTCCGTCCCTGTTGTGGTCCTCTGGAAACACGTCCCGGTAGGACATGCTGCACAGGCGCTTGTTGGCCCATTGCTGTATTTTATTTACAGATCATTACTGTAGCTCGCACCAAAAAAAACCCTCCCCCCAAAAAACAAACAAGAATGTACGCCGGACCCCGGACATCAACGGCGTCAGCAGTAACAAAAATAAAGAAAAAAACCCGCCCCACTACTTCCTTCTGTCGGTGGTAAATGTCTGCGTGAACAGAACAAACTTCCAAATCACATGGATAGGCTGGCAGCCACTGCGCCGATGGGGCGCGCAGGGCGCGTTTCATTTGGAGATCGTCTTCAGGGAAACGCAAGCGTGACGGTTAGTTGACTGAGCTGCGAGTCACGCGACAGTACTGTGACTGATATTTGTTGACTTCCAGTTCTTCCTTTGAGAAAGTGCAGATTTAAGACGAGGCAAAGTGAACAACTGAGCCTCAGTTAACAGCTAGTTTCATGGAGATAACGAAGACCCCTGGGACGTTTTTGTTAATAAGTTAAGGTAATGTAAAGCCAAACTCTTACCAAGCTATCGTTGTGCTAAAGCTAGGGTAACATGACTTAAGGTTTGTACTGTTTGTATTATTTGTGATAAGCAAGGGGGAGCTCCTTGGACAATTCAGGTGTCGTAAGTAAATCACAAATAACCATTTTCTGCGTGTAAACAGTGATGACATCGCCTGGCTAACCTCTTTAATCTGCTTTGTATTTTCTTCTCAGTTTTAAACTATTGCTGATCTCAAAGGAACCCAAGACACTGAGTTGGTTGAGAATGGCTAACAACAGGGATGCCAGTGAGAGCACCCCTCTCTTGGACTCTTCTGGGAACAGACCTACAACGCCATCGGTTTTCCAAGGGAGACGACTGGCATGTGCAGCCATCCTGCTGGCTGAGTCCTTAGAAAGGATTGCCTTCTACGGCATCACGTCCAATCTGGTCCTTTTTCTAAACAGTAGTCCTTTTTACTGGGAGGGTACTCAGGCGAGTCAGGCACCGCTGATATTCATGGGAGTTACTTACCTGATTTCACCATTCGGAGGCTGGCTGGCGGACGCGTACCTTGGGAAATTCTGGACCATTGCTTTGAGTTTGATCCTTTATTTCGCTGGCCTACTGTTTTTCCCTTTCATTTCAAATGATGACACCAGAATACACCTATGTGGAGAAGAGGTGGCGTTTCCTGTGCAGCCTGCTGAGTGTCTGAGCACTAACAGTACACCTCCAAGCAATGTCACCTGCCCCGTCCGTGCCCCATACTGTGGCCAAGTAGTCTACAGTGGACTTTTTTTAATTGCATTAGGCGTGGGTACTGTGAAGTCCAACATCACTCCATTTGGGGCAGATCAGGTACAGTATGAGTATTACTCTTAGATCTCAAAGCCTGTATGAAATAGCCTAAATAATGTTGAAAAGAGACTTGGAGTTTATCGAAAGCCACAAGGTCTTTGAATATGAATTTCTTCTGACATAGGCCTGTGTAAGATCGGGCATGCAGTGTGACGTCATGGAAGTTAGACATGTGATGGAATTTGTGTTGCACCATGACAGTTCATTTTGACATGCATGCTCTTTATCATCACGGCCAGACACTGTGGGTCAGCGACAATGCCTCTGTTTTTCTGTCACTCATACAAATCTACACTTTCTCTCTCCCTCACACATACACACACACACACACTCTGACACGCACGCACACACACACACACACACACACTCTGACACGCACACACACACACACACACACACACACACACACACACACACATCCAAGAACAATGCTTTGAATTATGCTTTGGTGTTAATAACAAGTGAATTACTCAGAGAAGCCATAACAAACCATTTAAGAAATGGGAATGTTCACCAATAGTATCATTGTTTCGCACAATAGTCGAATCAGGAGTGGGTAAGACCTTTCAAAGGGGATTGGCACGGTGAATGCGATTGAGCCCATTGCGCTCATTACAAGATTTTCAGATTGCTGTCGTGCTTTCTTTTGATCATGTTCAAACCCTCAACATGTGCAACACTGAGCAAAATCCATACAATGGAGTAAAACATGAGAAACACAGAAGCAGCACGCAACATAAAATCACAGCAGTATATGGAATAGATCGGTTAGCTTTTTACTTTAATTATTAAATGTTATAAAAACGTTAGACCTTTTTTTTCTGAGGGCTCAATTTTAAATATGGAACTAAGGCAGAATTTAGAATTTCTAAATAAATGGCAGAGGGCGCTTTGAGTATTAATGTCACTTGGGGCTTGATTTCTGTCTGAAGAATAATTGCACCCCTTTGCAGCATAATGGTCAACATGTGTTTTTGAAATCAATACGCACCTTCAGCATCATAATCAAAACCATCACAGGTTTGCTGGAGCTGCACACCAGACATGTGCAGATGCATCAAGTTCAGACATGAATGTAAAGCAGGATTCAGAAGGGAGGAAGCTGTGTAGCAGCTACATCCTTTTTTTGTCCTCATGTAAGTCGCCGCACATATAATGTCAGCCTATGATCAGTGTAATGTTTGCTAATCATACTATGTATTTGATGGAAGAGTCAACACGGAATTAAGGTGTTAGATTAAATGTTTGTCTCGTCTCAACATGACTTAATGCTGGAGGGAGCACAAACACTGACTCTGACTGATCTTGCCTCAAAAGTAAATGTAGGTGCTACAAAAGCAAAATTCCTCAGCTGCGTGTATTATCTAAAAACATGTTACGTATTGGTAACACGTGGACGATAAAGTGACTTTGTAACTGATGCTGCGCAACTTCAGAGAGCGACCCCAGGAAAATCTATGCTCAGCTTCGGCCCTGTGAATGCCGTGACGTTATCTCCCCAATAGTTAATTGTAGCTGCACCGCCGCTTCTTTGTGCTCACATATAAAAGACGTATCCACTTCATCACACACTGATAAAATCTTTCCCTCCACAGGGATAACTGCCTGTGGAATGGCTCGGTGCCATTATGAGAATGATATTACGTGCTTGCATAGACACTGAAGTGAATGTGTTGCAGTTATGGTAAGACAAGTGCAAAGGCTACCGTAGCAGATTCTGGGAGAACACGTGAAGCCACAGGAAGCAGATGAAGAATAAACACAATATTACACGTATATTTTATAACTCCCCTACGTAATAAAAACAAATCCTAATTTTTATCATCCTAGAGCTGCAGTGATTTGTTAATTAAATTATTATGACAGTAAATATAGTAATTTTAACCATTTTGTTAACTTTCACACGCCTGTCAGTTTCAGCTTGTGACTATGGTTCCTCTTTGTCAGTGCAGTTGGTCTTTTCTTTCCTGTGTTGTCTTGATTTTTCAGTCTGTATAATGCACCTTGTGGGTTTGTTCACTAATGCAGCTGCCACTGAAATGCATAAGATGAAATCTTTTTAATTTAATTGATTTCCTTATATGGATACTTTCCCATCAAAGTGCTGACTGTTATGACTTCAAGGTCTTTTCTGTGAGATGGCTAAATAGTTTTAGTTTGGATTATCTACTTGCACAAGTGATGAAATTACAATGACATGACTGATTTTTGTCATCCTGTTCTGTGGGTAATCTCAGGTCAAAGACAGAGGACCAGAGGCCACGCGCAGATTTTTTAACTGGTTCTACTGGTGCATTAACTTGGGAGCCATCCTGTCTCTGGGAGGTGTGGCCTACATCCAGCAAAATTTCAGCTTCGAACTTGGCTACATCATTCCAGCAGTGTGCCTTGGGATCTCCTTCCTGGTCTTTCTCCTGGGCCGAACTGTCTTCATCACCAAGCCTGCTGATGGCAGTGCCTTCACGGACATGGCCAAGATCCTGAGCTTCGCTTGCTGGTCCCAAAAACCAAAGGAACCTAACCTGCTCCGGTGCGGCACATCACCTCTGTGTGTGTCTGTCACTTTAAGGCATTTTATATACAGATATACAGAAAAATGTATAATGAAACTGTCCTCTCGAGGCAGTAAAAGTGGTAATAATGCTCTGAATGACAACAGCAAGGCAAAGCATTCATCAGTCTCACTGGGAAGGCTCTTTCTGACAGTGTAACTAGTATTTTTCTTCTTTCTGTGCAGACTGTGGTGGGACGGGACTCTGATTTATCGGAATAACACAGCTAGGTGTTGTTGGACGACCCTTAAGTTAAAGCCTTTTTTGATCCCCCTGTATATTTCAGGGTCCATGCATTCATCTTCATCCCCTGTGGTGAAAAGTTATTCTGAAGGTCCGTTGCTTGACTTTGAACCAAAGAAGCACGATCGGTTCAAAAACTCGACATTGAGTATTTTAAGTTGGCCAATCCTGTTGCCTTTCAAGAATTTCTTATTAAGGCATTCTCTCCTGAGAAGGGGATTATAGGCTTTAGAGTAAAGTTTCTTTCCTGTCTCTAGAAGGACTGTTATTTAAGAGTGAGATGTTCACAAAGAAGGCTGATTAAGTCTCCCACTTCAAGAGTATTTATTTATTTATTATTTCAATCACACTGAAGTTTTAAATACCAATTTAAAGGTTCTTTTTCATTCTTTTTTTTCCCCTACGAAGCAACAAACCGACACTACTAGACAATGCCAAAGTGACCTTTGGAGGAAAATTTCCAGAGGAGAAAGTGGAGGAAGTCAAAGCCCTGGTGAAAATCCTCCCAGTTTTCTTTGCCCTTATCCCATATTGGACTGTGTACTTCCAGGTAAGACCAACCCATTTGAAGTTGAATCAAAGTCCATGAGCAAATTTTCACATAAAATGACAAATATGAAGGGAATATAAACTTTCCAAAAGCATATGTGGCCATGCCTGTGTAAATATTAGGGAAACTTATTTCTGTTTTCAGTAGTGGAGAAGAATGCTTTTGTACCAGACATCCTGGTGATCAGAAAGTGGAGAGTTACTGCATGCTGAGACTCTAATCTGTTTGTGTTGCAGATGCAGACAACGTACGTCCTGCAGAGCCTCCATCTGAGGATTCCTGATATTCCTTCGAACACCACTGCTGGCTACCACCAGGTAACCTAAAGGGGAGACATTCTCAGTCTCAGTACCTCTTTCTTGTTTAGTTTAAAAAAAAACCCAGCTTCACTGTGGTGATGTCTGTGGTTCGACACTGTGATTTGTTACCCAAATATTAAGCAACTAATGTATAATTCTGATGTGTTAAACATACCAGTGCGGAGCTCTAACCTGCCTCCACATAAGTAGGTTTGAACTGGATTTTTCACTGCTGAAACTAAAGGAGTCAGTAGGTCACTGACACAATGGTGGGCAACAGCTGGAGGAGGCAGCAAAGGTCGTTAATGCCTTGGGGATTAAGCCAGAACTTTACTTCACAGACTAATGCCACGCAGATTAGCAACCTGTCTGCGATTCCATCTCTCCACAGCAGCGCCTCTGCCTGACTCTTCCTGACGGGTGTTACCGCCTCACCTGTGTCCTGCTCTGACAGATTGCATTTCAAGTTCTGACTGAGACTCACTTGCTCCACATGACGCACAACTCCTCAAAAATCTAAGGTTTAAAAGTGATGAAATTGGAATAAATTAGGGAGTGCGGTATATATAGCATGGGTGTTCTGCTTTTTGAACAGACACAGGAGAGGGGATAGTAAAGTGTAATGACTTCATGGAAATGTGAAGTGAAACACTGGCCTGTGAACCAGACAGTCGGAAGCAATGTTGTATAATTGGTCCATAGAAATTCTTATATTTTTCATAATAATATTCATTGTGACTTGTGACACTGTTAAACTGGTTTTACATAGTTTCTGTTTTGTTTCCTCCCAGTGTGTCTAGCTGTATTTAAGAACTATATTAGTTGTTAGTTGCTTTTATTTTTTTCCCCACTATACGTTTTATCGGGCATCAAAAACGGAACTAAGCCTTTGTGCTACCAGCCTCGACACTTCTCAACATCAAAAAGGAAGTGAGATTAGATGCCTGTGATTTGCACCCCCACCTCACCTGACACATTTCAGTGGCTAAGCTGTACAAATACTGTCTCTTCAACCAAACGAAGAGTCTGTACTAATAATATGGGAGGCAGGAGGAAATGCTGTGTAATTATTCATCATCAGATTCAGTCTTGACATTAATACTCTGGTGTAGTGGCCTGTATTTGTTTTAGTTTTAGTATATTTTTTTCCAAGGGAGTCTGTACTTATAACCAGAAGCCATTTTTTTTCAGACTGATTTTTATCTTCTCACTTTTGATTTTAAGACTACCCGTTATTACACAAAAAACAAAGAGAGAATTGTAAGAGAAACATAATGAGAGACAAGCAAAAAAAATAAGCCACCTTCTTCTTTACTTACTCATTTCCTTACCATCTCTCCAGGTCCCAACTTGGCACCCATGATAAAGAGTATGTATGCATACAGTACATATGTACGGAGAAAATGCTGAATACTTTGCCTCCCACAGATTTAGGCTTGCCAGGGCAGCTCTGATATTAATGTCAGGCTTTCCCTGTCAGAGAAAAAAAATCTCCCATAGCACTTTCTGTCATTTTGAATATGATAATGTGCAAACAAGGGAGGAGCTGCGTATAGATTGCCAGCAGTTACACCAAGAAACTGAAATTCAATTTGAGAATAAATGATCCTATCAGAAGTGTTAAGCCAGGGACACATCAGGAGCTCAGATGGCACTCGGAATTTAAATTGCAAAAACCGTCTCCAGCAGTCTGCAGTGTTTCATTGCTCACTCAGTGAAATATTGCCTGAACTTGCAGACACTTTGCATTCTCACAGTGGATTTTTACCCTGATTGATATGTCATCCAATCTGCACAGTGCAATTATTCCTTTCATAGATTACACCTCATGGTAATATATTTCGATTTGTGCTGAAAACATATTTTGATAATAATAATAAGAAGAATAATGATAATAATAATTCTGTTATTTGCTCTGTTATACATTTATTTGACTGTGTTTTCTTTCCTATGAGTTGGATGAATATTTTTAGCTTCATTGTGGTTGGTTTTGACCACATGGGGGTGCCAAAGCAATATCAAGCCTAAAGTAAACACATATGCACTCATATGAACACAGGCACTTGGCAAACTGTGTTGGAATGCACTGACATCCTCTGTAGTTTTAATGCTTTGGTGCCCTTTTACACAATTTTACCGTAATCCTTCTCCTCTGGATCCCCCAGATGATGTTCCGCTTCCCGGCTGCCTGGCTCACCATGTTTGACGCGGTGCTCATCCTCATGCTGATTCCCCTTAAGGACAAAGTGGTGGACCCCATCTTGAAACGCCGTGGCCTGCTGCCCTCCTCTCTGAAGAGGATTGCAGTGGGGATGTTCTTTGTCATGTGGTCGGCCGTGGCGGCAGGTGAGCACACTAACAGACTCTCTGCACTGTCACACGGGCGGGCCAGAAACAACAGTTAGAGCACGCTTTCTGTGGTAAATGCCACATTTAATCAGTACTTCTGCAGCAAAGAGCAGTGAAGCTGTAGTGTCACATTTAATCAATAATAAATAATTTAATCAAAAGAAACATGCCATCAATACATCAGTCCCTCCCCAACAATGGCACAAATGTAGCATGCTCCATGAGAAATATTATTACTGAGGCATTTTCTACCCCAAGCATGATTTACAAGTATTTGCCAGATCCTTTTTTAATTTTACTGTTTTGTTCTTGTGTGACTCAGCAGATGGTCTGTTATTGATGTATTAATTGTCCCTGAATCAAAAAATCACTTTTCGACTGGAAAAGGGGGAAAACAGCCCAGGGGGTTTGACTTTTTTTCCCCCCTCGCCCTGTAGAGCACAGGGGGAGCTGTGGCATCTTACTTTTTGGTTCTGAATGACTGCACCCGCATGCGGCAGCACTGCTCAGTCCTATTTACTTCCAGCCTGTGGATTATTTTGGAAATAACGTCTCAGCCAGGCCTGTCAGTGGATGCTGCCGCATTGATACATCCAGGCTAAAATGTTCTGAGAGAGACAAGCCCGGAGGCAGGAAGAAAGCAAATCAGTAACACTCCTTAGAATCAATGCACATTATACTTTCCAAAACCACTGCCCTTTCTCCTCTCTCAAACGCACAATACATCTGCCACATAGAATATGAACATGTTCTGTCATTAGTGACCTTTTAAATATTGGCAGCTGCACCTCAACCAGATTGCGAGCTGATTGTTAAACATCCACTGAATCAAATTTTATGGCAATTGTGCAGGATAATTATTTTCTTAAATTATTTTATCAAATATTTTGTTCGTACAAGTTTAAATACTGATAAATCAGGAACCAGATAACTATAGCAAATAATACCATGTGAATCACTAGTTCATGATTAAATAACTGGAGTCTGGGCAGCACTGTGCATCATTTCAAATGATTTTAAAAGGTGATTGTGGAGTCCAGATTGAAGAGCCCCAACAAATATTTCCATAAAGGCCTTTTCAGCATAACAACGTCAGCTCTAATTTCAGTGTTGGCACAAATGATTATTGTAAATGTATGCTGTCAGAGCAGCCCCATGAATTTCTACCGGTGTCTCCCTGCAGCCGTCAAATAGGATCACACTTATGTGTCATGACAGATTCAAAAGCCTGTGGTTCTCTTAATCCTGATCTGCATCGCAAAGTTATCCTTTTTTTTCTCTTCAAAGTCATCTGACAGCAAAACCAGATCTGGGTATAAAAGTCCACACGGTGCAATAAAAGACTGATACATACAAAACACAGCACTTAAATGTTATCATACTGTTAAAAGGAGCATTACATGCTTTAACGTGATTAGAGCACGTGATATTTTTTAATCAGCCCCGATACAGAAAGATAAGCAGAAATATTTAAGTGGTGAGTTGGACTGTATGATCAATCAATCGAGGAAATAGTAGCCATTTTGTGTTTTTAATAAATAAGAGGAAGAGAAAGGGGAATTGTACTAAACCCTCATCCTTGTGACACAGTGAAAAAGAGATGAGAAAGTTTGTTGAGAGAGAGTTGGATGGTCTAGTCTGAGTTACTGAAGCCTGACTTAGCCCATCCAACACATCCTGTTCAATCAGCGAGATGTGCTAATAGGTGTATTAACTAAATCTGATGTGTCTACTAATTTGGTTGAAAGTAATTGTCAAGAAGGAGGAGTTGGAACCAAGAGAATCCACACTTGAAAAACCGGGGAAATTTAGGGAGCATCTGGAGGACGGGGAGAAAAAATCCACTAAAACAAGGAACAAAATGGCAGCACAGAAAAACAGCAGGAAAAAAGGAGCTGTCAAAAACAGGAGCAAAACAGCAACAACAACAGACGAACCGACAAAGACCAAGACCAAGACTATACAGTATATACACACACCAGGGAGGGAGGGATAACAAGACACAGGTGGAACACAATCAACCGCAGCAAGTCAATAGACAGAACACACACAGAGATATAACTACCAAAATAAAGCAGGAAAACGGCAAATGAAAGTCCGCAACGTAAACTAGAGTCCTAACCATGTCAGGGGACCGTGACCATCATGGTAATGTTTTCCTTTCAGAGCACATGGACGATCGTACACAGAAAGGTATTCTGGAAAGTTAATTTCCGATGTCTAAATGTGATACAGGTGCTTTTCCATCTTGCTTCTTGAAAGAAAGTGCAATCCTTGCATTTGAATTCGGGGGAAAAAAAATTCTGAATATTGCAGAAAGCAATTTTGGGTCCCAGGAGTGGAGAGAAAGGGTTTACGATCATGCAGTGGTGTGGGCATTGGTCGCAGAAAAGCAGGTGAATGCACAACGAGTGTGCAGCACAGTTTTGACCTGGATTTTAGGAGTCAAATCAGAGAGCTGGATCCGATCTGTATATTAATGTGCTTTGTGAGTTACCGAGATGTAGTATTTGTAAAATTGTATCTGAATTTTATTGTGACAACTATTTATTCAAGAATAATTTGCTGAGCCTGTGCGCTGTTTATCTCCAGCATTTCCTTGCTTTACATTCATTCAGTTGTGCACTTTGACTCCTGGGAGCTGCCTTATGCTGTTAATACATTCTGAATTGTATTTCCCTCAGCTGGCTTTCCATATGTCCTCAGCACTTATCTGCATCTGTCCACTAGTTGAAATCAGATAGTTATGAATGACCGAGTGTGGCATCTTCTGCCCAGAGAATACTCAGTCCATCACGTTGAATTGTCAGCTCCGTGACGCTCTGTGTCCATGTCATTGGCCACACCGCTGCTTGTCAGAGTTAGAATCACTTTCATCCCCATGTGCAACAACGGTGCAGGAATTTGTCATGATAACCCTGGCGCGGGCGACATTTCACAGGATTTCATCGTACACGTGTGGCGCGAGGACGTCCCGTGCATTGCTGAGGGACAGCTGGAGATATGCTGTCAAGTGGACAGTGGGCTGATTCTGATCTCCTTTTCATGTGTGTCCCAGACTTCAGCTCCACACTGGGCCCCACTCTAAAAAAACTGCACTGACATCGCTTTTGAAGGCATTCTTTTTTTCTTGTATGTTTTATCACATTCGCTCAAATTTACAGTCTAATCTGCTTTGGTTGAAGCTCAGTCGCTTTTAGGTGTCCAAAAGTATCGCTCTCTCTCTCTCTATTTTTTTTTCACAGCAGCTGGGTTGCCAGGGATCACACATGCTGGGCTGTCCGATTGTGTGATGTTTAGGAGAGGAAATAAAAGTAGGGATATGTGTTTATAGTGTGAGACTTGCTGTGGGCAGCCCAGTGGCCACACTGCCTGAGATGGATGGCTGGTATTATAGGATAGTCGGATTACAATGCTACAACTCCTCTCGAATACAGCATTAAGTGTAGTTATGATAGGAGGCTGTCTCGGGGAGTTATCTGGAAATAGCCGCTGGTTACATGATAATAGCTATCGAAAAAAAGCTTTTAGGAGGCGGTAGCAGCTCGTGACAACTGCTTCGCTCTCATAATTGAACTGTCTGCACTGTTCCATTGCTAACTGCCATAATACGGAAGCGTGCAGATGTGATCTTAATGAAGTGGTAGGGTGGCCTTAAAACTAGTTAATGGACTGTCACTGAATCCTCTGACTCTGGCTGTGTTTGGCTGTTTGTTGGTGTCACGGCCTTCGCAGTGATAAATACTTGAACAAGTGTTTCTTCATCCTGACTGAAATGTACAAGCCTTTAGATTAACCCAGTGCCCTGTTTGTATTTTTGTGAAGTATCTTCAGTACGTTTCAGCTTTATAACTTACGTATACGGCGCGTATGTGTAGTGTATATGATTGGATTTTTGTCTTTCTCTACCTTGAGCTAACTGTTTTTACGTGCATTGTTTTCTGTGCGTGTCCCCTCAGGTATTTTGGAGACAAAACGCCTGGAGATCGTCAGATCAAATGGTACCATTGACCAGGTGCTTGGCCACGTTATCTACTACGCCGCAGATTTACCCATATGGTGGCAAGTGCCTCAATATGTGCTGATAGGAATCAGCGAAATCTTTGCCAGCATTGCAGGTACGTATGTTTGACATCTCCTTTGTTATTTGCAGCGAGTAGAAGCTGCTACTTAGCACTGCAGTCTGGTAGATGTGATGATTCAGACTAACGGTAAAATACATTATCCTCCAGTGATGAGCATCATGGTATGAATCGCCTTCACACTGAGCCACTCTGAGTGGATTGCGGGCTAAAAAAACATAGAGCCCATTCTCCTAAGCAGAATGCAGTGAAGACAAATGCATAAGCTCTTTTTGAACAGTTTGTATGAGTCACTGCCAGACTGCACCAGCCTAATGCGTTTGTGGATTGTAGTCCAGAGCTCACAATGTCGATCGATAATTGATTATCCTGATTTTCTCACACCACTACAAGACATTGTTCAGTAATGGGACATTTCATAAATAAGGTGTGGATAAAGCAACCCTTTACAAGTGAAATGATGAGTGAGCCTCACATTAGCACTCTTCCTCTGCTTGTTGTGTAAAAAGATAGAGTAGATAGTAAGATGGATAAATACACAGATATCCGCATTATACTAGATCGTGTATCCCTGAGGGTATAGTGAAAATTGCCACACATTTAACATAACACACAGCAAACGTTTTAGCTCCATGTTCAGTCAGCTGAACACAAACAGTCACATTAAAAGAGAGATTATAAAAGATAGTACTCAGACGGCACTGACATGAGGTGTATTGCAATTTCACCTCTTAATTATCCTGTTCTCTCAGTTGTCACGTTAGTCATAGGGACATATTACACTTGAATACACAAATGGAGGTGTGTTTTATTGGTCCAGGATGCTGAAAGTTACATTCACATGGAGACCAACAACTCAGGGAATGAGCCTTAAACTTCCTTATGGGGATGGTACGCACCTACTCCCATTTTAGAGGCATTATACTTTAGACTCTAATGACTTCTTACTGTAAAGCAAACAGTATATTACAGGTGAAATTGGCTTATACACACAGACATACATTGGGCTTCAATCAATGTATCATCACACTGGAACAAAACTCTCGTAATCTGAAGTATTTCTATAAAGGGTCACTGATTTGCAACATTGCCCAGAATTACCTAATACAACCAAATATATGACTTCCATGGTATGAAGGTTATGAATACTCTGCAGGTTGACAAATTTCCCACTATAGAGCACAAATAAAAAATAATCTCCATCTGGGGTTGAGGTTGTGGCAGCCACAGTTCCAAAGGCAGGTATCTGAAAACCTTGTCACAATAAACCAAAACTAACTGCATGACAAGACATAATTAATGGGACTAATATTCTAATTTGCTTTAATGACCCCCTTTTCATTATATTGTTACCTTACAAGGTGTCTTACTGGCTGAGATCCTTTGTGAATAGATTTTATCTTCTGTCTTCTGTAAGAAGGAATTTCTTGTGTTGCAATTCTAAGATTCTTCTTGTTTAGAATCGTAGCAGAGAGCAACTCTTCACAGTAGGAAGCTTTGTGAATTACGCCCCAGGTCTGATTTCAATTCAAATTTGTACTTTTGTTCGTTCCAATAATATCATTCTCAGACATATTCTCATCATCCATAATCCTAACAGCATTTTGTTTCCCCCAGAGAAATGGATCCCCTGTTCTTTTCCAAAAGAAAAAAAATGATTCGACAGAAAAGCATTAAGTCAAACCAGGTCAGAATAGTTTGTGGTGGAAGTGACAGTTGGAAACCTCTTTTGATACTTTGAGGGTATCAGCTGAAAACTGCTCTGTAAGAAGCTGGCTCTCATTCCTTGCTAGCCCTGACCTAAAGAGGAAATATCATTTCATTAAAAGCTATGAGACGTAAGGGCATATTGCCCCAGTAATACAATAATGTGCCAAAGTGAGAAACTGCTCTAATGTTATATCAAATCCTGGCCACGAAGTCTGAGACAAGCATGGAAACAACAGCGACAATATTCTCCTTTATTAAGAGAGGGGAATTTTTGTCTGCGAGAGTTGCACTGAATGTGATATACAACACTACAATGTGGCAGCTGTGGGCCATTTTTATCCTACAGTGTTCTCTGCAATGCACCACAGCAATCTGCCTTGGAATGTGTTTATCTATCTGTTCTGAGTCTATTCTTTTCCTTTTCTTTACCTATTTTCCTCTACAGACATCATCATCATCATGGCTTCAGGCTTCAATTATAGTCGTGATTCGAGTTTGTTAAGGCCTCTAGCCGTGATTGAGTCATTCACCTACTATTACAGATCCTGTTGTTGTTTGCTCTTCCACATAGCCCTTGCTTTATTTCTATATTAAGAATGAAGATTGAACCATTAATTTTTAGACTTTTTTCTCAGCGCAGTATAAGCCTTGTCTAGCTGATCCTGTCACTGCTGGGTTTTTTGTTGGAATGAACATTTGTCATCTTTTAGTTTAAAGTCCATGGATACTGTTTGTTTAATAAGGGTATTATTAAGCCCTTGAACAGAATTCCATTAGGCTTTTATAAAACATTGGAATTTGCAGAAAAACTATCAGGGTCTCCATGAAAGTCAAATCAAGACATAACAAAGCTATAGGGATCCTTAAAATAAACTTCCTCTCCTCTCTCCCTGCGTGCCATCCCACTGGGCTTACTTCAAGGAAAATTGGCTGACAGAATTGTGACATATGTCTGGTAAAGAGGAATATTTCCCCTTAGTCTTCTTCTGTTCGAATAAATCTGTTTAAAACCTCAGGTGCCATCAAACTTCCTTGCTGCAATCCCCAGTCTTGTAGGACTATGGGTAATGCTTTTCACATACACCACCCAATTTTGTCCGTTTTCAGGCAATAAGAATATAGAGAAGAAAATAAAACTTTTGCAAAATGATTCCCTACAGTACTTTGAATTATGTATTGCGCTTTTGAAACTGTTAGAGGCTAATGTTATTTTCTGAAAAAAGTCACCCCCTAACAATGTCCAATGGGAGGGAAAAAGAAACTATATATACATTTTAAATTTTGTGCCTTTCTTTTATTTCTTTTCCTCAAATAACTCTGCCTTTTGGTTGAGAAAGGTCAAGTAGTTTGTTCCGTTTGTGGCGAAAGCCGTGAACGCCACTGTGATTGCATCTTGCATTATTTTTGTTGCAGACAGGCAAGAGCTGGATTTAACATATTGTTACAGTGTCGGTCTGTACTGTTCCCTTCACTATGTGCAGAGCTGCATCTGAGAACCCTCATCAACCTTTGTAGCCCCCTGTGATATGCATGATATGCACAGCTATTGACCGGCGTTTGCTGCTATCAAAAGGTTAGCTCAGGATATAAACAAACGTATCGTTGTGAACTTCTGGAAAGGTCATTCATGTTTTCCACTGAGTAATAACCTTATTTTTGCCAAGCTTTTATCTCATTTTCTTCTCTTTCTTTTTTCCCAGCTAGCGCAGGTATATGTAAGGAAACTATACATCACATTAATTTGTGCAATGTCCGTCTCCAGGGAAGGTCTAACAAGGCAAATGTACCTAACCAGAACTGTAATCTCTCCTGACAGATGTAGCTATAGGGCCTCATTTGAAAAATCACGTTCGAGGTGTCTTGAAATTATCAATGTCAGCTTGCAGGCAGACAGATCTTTAGGCAAAAAAGACACAGATATGATAGGGGTATTTTTCACTCCACGGCTCTCTTTGTCTTAGGTCGTTTGCCCATTTTCTCAGTTCTTTCTTTTACAACATAGTATATGCTGAGTCATAATGAGTGCGATGCTGTGTTTTCCAGAAATAACCATTTTTTCACAGCCCTAACAAGCAGACTGCATGCCCAACAATGGCAACACAGACCAGTGCCACCATGGAAAATTAGTTGCCAAGCAGCTGCCGAGGGAGCTTTTTGGTTTCGCATATGAGAAGAAAAACAGTCACTGTCAACAGAATCCATCATGTTACATGCGTGCACGCGTCATTTGTTCCAGGCGTGAACTTTGGCAGAATGTGTTCTGGCAAAGCTGATAATTAAATGGCATGACAGTTTGCCACTGGCTGTAGCCTGTGAAACCATTACTTTTATTTGCAGCAGGTCACAGCATGTAAACTGTTTTCGCTTTCTTTTACATTGTACATATCCTACAACCATTCAATAAATATCTGTCCCTTCACTCTCATTGTTGCAGGTCTGGAGTTTGCCTATTCTGCAGCCCCAAAGTCCATGCAGAGTGCCATCATGGGCCTCTTCTTCTTTTTCTCTGGGATTGGTTCCTTTGTGGGCTACGGTTTGTTGGCTATAGTGTCCCTCAAGGCGATTGGCTGGATGTCATCCCACAGAGACTTTGGTAAGAGATCCACTAACTTCAACAGTCTATGTGCTGTAATGTCTGCACACCACCCCCAACAGGTGGAAAACTTCACAAGCTGAAGCAAAGCAAATCAACAAGGCACTAGCAGGGTATAATGGGAAAGGGGTCAGTCATACTGATGAATCCATAGAGAATTACAGTATCAACAGGAACAGCAGTTGCCCTAAAAAGAGCTTCTTCTTGCAATGCATTGGTTTAGCTGTGTGTAACTCTTTTGGTTCAGTCTTGCCAGCAATAAAGCATGCAGCAGTGGAAAAAAACAAAAACCACAGAGCACCAAATGGCAGACAAAGTAAGCAAAGAGCCGGTGAGGACAGCTGAGCACTTAACTACTTAAAAAACAGATATTTCCCCCTAAGACTCTGAAAAAGAGCTAAAAATAGAGTCAGTGTTGGACCATAATGCATTAGTTGGCCAGAGATACAGTACAACTTCCAATTAATGTTTCTAGCTTCTGGATGCATAAAAAGGCAGCAGAATGTAAAGTTTGCCATATCAGCTTAAAATGTGACAAGTCATGGTTTTATATAACAACTGATAATACATTCTTTGATAATAATGTATGCATTGTCCTGAATCGGGATTTTTTGAATGAACATTAACAGAGCCGTGAAGCAGTGCATCAGGCTTTCTACAGTATGAGCTGTGACTTTGCTCAGGCACAAGCACTCGCCCCACTTGGGTTGAGGATCCAGTGTGTGTGTGTGTTATTGACCCTGCAGCTATTTGACATGCATTCGGACTCTGGGGAGTCCTTGATGGGATGACTTTGTCCAGGTTTGAATTCAAAGAACACCGATGCTCTCCTCAGACTATCTCCAGCACTCGGCTGACTGATCATTACTCATGCTGTTTTCTTAGCGCTGTCTGTAATACACGTGAAATGAGCATTGCAGTTGTCAAGGCCTGCTGTTAGATGCCCTGCGCATATATAGTGCACTGTTGACTTTGCACATCGACGGTATGTATGGACTCATAATAGAAATCGATTCAGAATACAGAAATTTATTTTCCAGGGACATACCTTAAGAATGTTCATAGCTCGTGCTGATTTAAAATCCACTTAAAGAGTTTGTAAATTAAACGCAGGGAGGGGGGGCGACACCCTGTGAGGCTCTCTTGTTTTCGGAGTGTTTCCCATAATAAATAGGCATGTCAGACTAACGACAAAAGGTTTGTGTAAATCTGTCCGAGTGGTTGAATGAATAGCCTGGTGGTGGCAGCAGATGGATGGGCTCCCCAGCGAGAGGAGGCTCCCAACCCAGACGCACTTTTCCCTGAGCATGCGGTAAATAAGCCAACACTGTAAATTGTTTACTCGCAAACACCTAATAGCTCATTAATACAGTGTGCCGACGGGTTGGGAGGTGCTTTTGATGATGTTAGCACTGGAAGATGCTTGGCACGCTTCATAAATCCATCCATTGCTCAGCCTTGCTTCACTTGAGGTGCAGTTAAACCGGGGCCGGTCTGCTTGCAAGTCTTTTTGCTTTCCAAAAACAGTCACTTCAGAGGTGAGCTGTGGAAATGGAACAAAACATCCTCCTGGCCCCTGAAAAAAGGCGCACGGCACAAAGCATAGGCATTAAGTACAGGCAGGACTCATGCCGTTTGATTTTGTGGCTGCTGTTCACAGTTTGCTGGATGTTAGCTTCTTCCACATCTCATGGCCCTCTAGGTGGAAAGGATTCAACTTGTTTCCATGGCTGCGGGCGGAATGGTGTGCAGTAAACAGCATCATGGGTGAGCTGTGCTGAGTTGTACTGAGCTCTGCGGGCCTGAAGACCATGAGCAGCATTAATCACAGGCCGGGGGTCCGAGTACATAGCACCGCTCCTCTTAAGTAAAGCTCTCCCTGGAGCGTTACATGGGATGGCACTGCTAGCCTGGCATCTCACTGGTGAATGTTCAGCCCTCCGGTGTTGGGCTGTGGCTCCATCTTCCCCTGCTCTGCATAAAGTAATGTTAGTCAGCATAGTTTAGGTGACACGCGAAGAGTCCGTCCCGGAAACCGGTGAAGTTCAAGGCTCCAAACCTTCAAGACGGCAGGGAAAAATGTGGGGATGCCCACACCCCACAGTAGCCCCTAAAATATTGATGCTGATAAAGAAGGGAACTGGAAACTGCCCAGTCGTGCACTGCAGGATCTTTGGGTTCTGGCCTTATTGGCAGGACAATGCTCGAGCTTTGAGAAAACAGCCAATTTTTGCTGTTTTCTAGCACTTTATGGACAAAACAGTTGGTTAATAAAGAAATAATCAACAGATTAATTGGTGATGGGAATAATAATTAGTGGCAACCCTAGTGCGAGAAAACATATGAACATAACAACAATTACTTGTGATGTACAAACAACACAACCACAAAACACAGCACTTCTGTGGCGCCTCCTGTCCATGAAGATTTTGAGTTTCCGTACATTAATGAGTTTTCCATCCAACATGCGGGGGTGGATGACCATATATGCGACTGAAAGCCCATGGCAGCGGTCGACAGAGCTGCGTTGAAAGTGGTTCGACGGTATTTCAGCCACATCTGTTTTCCAGACTCAAAGCTGTGTGCTTATGCGTTGCATTTATCGATGTTTCAAATCCCACGGCACATCCTTTCCCCCCTCTGGCTACATCTGGCGGAGTGCTCATTCATCACGCTCTTTTATTCTGTATTTTTATGGGGCTGGCCTAACTCCATCTCATCCTTCCCTGTCAATGCGAGCATGGAGCCATTTTAACCTTATAGGATCAACCTTTACTTCCTTCACTACCATTATCCTTTACTCAGGACGGGGTTATTTTTCTGGAAAATGCCTTTTGTTGCATTAATATCATGCACTCAAAGGGGGTTTTTGTGTGTGTGAGCCTATGGTCGCATGACAAGAAATGGCCTTTTCTTTGACCGGTGACTGACCTCTTATCAGATGTCTGGGACGTGTTCAGACATTTCAGAGTGAGCTGACATTCACATGTCCTGGTCATGAGGAGATGGATCACCCTGAAATGTCACGTTTAAACGTCAGATGTGGCAAATTCGACATGAACTGTAATTCTTCCTGATCTTTTTGAAAATGTCCATTCTGGTCCATGCATTCGACATGTCATGAGACGACGGAGGGCACCTGAACATGCACAGCTGCGGCCATTTACAAAACTCCAGCGCCAACTGTAAAGTTTTCATGGGGCAGTGGAGAGCTGCAGAAAATAACAAGAAAACAAATAACAGAAAGAGACATGCATTGATTTCCCTCTGATTTCATTCTGAGGCAGAGGATGACACTGAATGCACTGAAGCATTAAAATGTTGGGTCATTCCACTCAAGGTCTGGATCAGTTGATCCATTTTCAAACGTTAAATTGATATTGACCCATTTCATCTTCATCTGCCCAAACCCACTCGCAGGTAAATTGTCCCTCGAGTTTATATGACTCATATATTAGATGGCCGACTCCTTATACTGGGGCAGTCATTGAAATCACAAGCGCCATTTTGTCATTTACTTACTCAGAGCTGTAAAACAGGACCTCTGAGTGCACATGTGGAAATGAGACAACTTTACCCTGAATGTTTTGCGCTGTTCCTTCCCTTGCTAAGAATTTGCCTTTAAAATAACTGTCAAATATTTATGGGCCTCATTAATGTTTTTTTCTTAACAGAAAGTCCTTGTTTAGTCCTTTGCTGCTGTAATTAGCCTTCCATATTTTTCGAAAGTGCTTAGCAGCCAAGTGGGCCCTTGGGGGCAGAGGCTGTAAGGACGAGGTACAGCCTAGCGTAATGTATAATGAAATTAGAGCAAGAACCCTCACAGAACTGAAACCTTGCACATTTTTTAGGACTGTTCTAAAGATTGGATGTTGCTTTTTTTGCCAGGCCCACTTTTCATTCCTTGGGTGCTATTTAAGAGAGAAGTTTTGAAATCCAGAACAAAGGTTGAGATCCAGTCGTCTGTCAGAATAATCTTACCAGAGCAGGAACATTTTTTTTTCTACAAAGGGGTAAAAATGTCCTAAAATCAGAACTTGTTACATGCCTCACTCTGACGTTCAGCATCTGCCCAAGAGCAATCTCAGAAAGTGTTGAATTGTTGCTGTAAATCCTGTTCATATTTTCATTCTGTTTGTATTGTACTTTCACAG
The DNA here is from genome assembly GCA_016785225.1 of Psettodes erumei. Taxonomy (NCBI): domain Eukaryota; kingdom Metazoa; phylum Chordata; class Actinopteri; order Pleuronectiformes; family Psettodidae; genus Psettodes; species Psettodes erumei. Next base: position 4,236,316 of record JAFBJZ010000781.1, read on the forward strand.
ATCATATTATACTATACGCTCTGGATACTGCTGTTGACAGCCAGTATGCACGCATCTTCCCTCATCATAATTTTTATGCTATATTGTAGCTTTTGTGTATGCAATACTGCTCCGTTAATTAATACTGCAGCAGCAGACTCTTGGTTTACTATCTGTTAAAGTGAATTATCGATTGAAAATACAAGAATCCTCACCACGAATGCACTTCTCTTTTCCTCGAGTGATCTCCTGTCAAGCACATTGTTATGCACGTCATGAATTATTAAAACGCTGCTTCGGTTTTTGATCTGTTTGTCACAATTTAAAGCTTTGACCAGATCAAGATGGCAACAAAATAAATTAAAACTGCAACAGGGGTCAAAGTGTTTGTCAGGTTTTCCATTTGCCGCTCGTTTCGTTAATGCTCTGGTGGAACTTCACAGTCAGCAGCCCGCTCTGTGTTTGCAGATCAAAGGTTTTGAAACTGTAGAGATGGCCCAGTGCACAGAGCATTGACAAGAGAATCTCTCCTGCGTGATGCGTTCCTGTCATCGCTCTGTTTCTTTATTCCCCTCGATTTCTAATTATCCACTGAAGCATGCACACAAGAGATACGCATGGTGACATTATAGAGTTTGATCTGCTCTGCTGGTCACAAGTGATAATACAAAGCACCGGGATCACTTGTTTCAAATTAGTAAATCCTGCTCTCTGTCGAGAAGCAAAGGACGCCCTGTTAAATCATGTACAAGAACATGAAGGTTTCTGTGTTAGCTGAGGATATGTTGTGACACGGCTGCCTCTAATGCAGCGAGATGGCACGTTTTGATCACAGCTGTTCACATTACGCAGATTTATGTTTATATTCAAAGATCATCATCAAACTTTCGCTGTATTTTAAGGACCAATATTTATCCTCTGTTCTTGTTGATCTCTGATTTCATTGATAGACTTGTGCATCAGTAGCCAGGGTTTGGGTCGGTAATGTAAAACTCTTGGGGTTCATAAACTAGAACTCCAAGCCCCACACCCGGTCTGCAGCCAGGACGCACCACCACCAAATGCTGATAACAATCACACATCACTCTGCTCATCTTGAGTGTATCTGAAAAAACCATAAAACCATAGGCCCATAGGACAAATCAGTGGTTTTTAATGATTTTTTGAAGGCCGGGAGGCCTAATTTATTTATTTTTTTCATAATGCTCACTTTTAATCACTACCAAACTTCGTACATGCACTCAGGATTGGACCCAGATGGTGTGTACTAAATTTCATGCAATTCCATTCCATCCAATAATGACATATAAACTTCTCACATTTTCAGCACCCGCTCGAGGTTACTTATCCAAAAACTTGGCTGGTATCCTCAGACTTGAGTTTCGAACTAGCTTCTCAAATTTTGTTGCCTTGGATTATTCAATTTTGATTTGCCTAAAATGCTATGCTAATATCTCATGTTCATATTTGCATAACTTTGAAACAGATTGACGTATCAAAATTCCTTTGATAATGTTTTGCCCTCCATGGATGGAGATGATGTGAGTCACATTTCATACTGATCAGGTGAAAACCCAAGGATGAGTTTGAAAAAGGAGGTGTTGCACATATTGCAGTGATTGAAGTCTCGTGACTGTGGGATGTACGGTTTAGGAATTAGAGCCCAAAATGCAGGGACCGTGGAAATAGTGCCACCTGCTGGTCGATATCTGATTAATTGCACCTGAGGTACGTGCAGGGCCCTGTACCATCCCTGCAAGTATATCTTGCATTAAGCTTACAGTTTAGCCTTGAAAATATTTTAGCATTGGAAAACAATAAAAATCAGAATGAAAACAATAGGGTGTCCAGCACTGCTGGTGCAGGGGCTCCTAATAAGCACTTCTTTTCAGTAAATCCCTTCAGCCACCTGAAGGCAGCAGGACACACATGTTGATAACATCCAATGTGAGGTAGTGCCATTACACACGGTCAACCACTGTGTTTACCTCCATTAAATCACATGCATATGAGAGCAAGCTGCAACAAAGTGACCGCCACACCTCTACACACATCAGAGGGGTCCGATTTAATTCTTTCTTAAAATTCTCATTATGTTGCTTATGCAGGAGACATCAGATTACCAGAGCTCATTATTCCCACACACATCCAATGAAAAGAAAAAAAAGCAGCAGTTCATGTTTTGCCCAAGATGATTGCACAAGTAAAATACTGTCCTTACATAAAAGCATGACTCTGTACATTGAAGTGATGGTGACATGAGACAGATGCTGTCTCAATTCTTTTTAAAATGCTTTGTGTACAGTACATTTAGCTGTTCAAGCACTGGTTTTGTAAGTGTAAATGGTGATGACCTCGATGATACTAAATTTGAACTACTCTTCTTTCTCTCTGAATTAAAGCCTTAAAAAGGTTTTAGAAACTGCAAAAATCTGTTTGCAAAGCATGTCATTTGCCTGTGTCACATTAACACATTCCAAAATGATTTCAATAAACTAGTGGGATCAGTAAGATGTGAAATAAATGAAATGAGACAGTCCTGTTTTAGTCCATAAGCACCGTCTTGACTCAAGGGGCGGTTCACTTTAAATTGACAGGTGTAATTAGACCATATTCCCATTCACTCACACTGCATACACCCCTACTATGTGAATAGACAGGACATGAATTGAGAATTTCCCCCATATCTAATTAAAATCAAGCCTGCTTCTCTTTCTCTGGCTCTTTATTCGGTGTGACAGCTCCACATGGAGAAGCTAATGGGAGCTCTCTGAGAAGACAGCGGATTGCTCCAGGGCTTCACTTTTACCCATCTGAAAGATAATGTAGGGTGCTAGCTATAGGTATCTCTGTTCACTGGTGAAATGTGCTGTAGCTGAAAAAAAAAATTAAAGCTCCTCCTTTGCTCAGTGTAAGGCACCCTTCAGCGACCAGCTTGCCCCAAAATGTCTCCTTGTTCAGCAGAGTAGTGAACCGCCTCATCTCACGCTGTTGGCCACAAAGTCAATTGGTCTGCCTGACACGGTCAAGAGGACAAAAGCTGCTCTAATGCCAATCCAATTGTCTCCATACTTAAACAGTGGAGACCATTGTATTGTCGTCAGCTTTGCCCTTCGTGTAAAACCCAAGCGAGGCGAAAACAGGATTTGTTTAGAGCTTTGCTCTTGAGCTTTGTTGCTGAGCGAGGATGTCCTCCTCAATCAAGTGTACAGCAAATGTTAAGACAATTAGAGTTTAAAGGCTGCTGGTTGAACTTTCCAGACCCAGTCGCGGGGGGAAAAATGGGTGGGGAATGTCACTAAATAGCATTACTTCATTTTTTTTAAAGCATGGAGCTTACTGCACAGCGTGCACTTAGTTCTGTCCGTCTGAGCCCTGTGCGTTTGTCTTCCCCTACCTCCTGTACACAAGTGCTGTTGGAGTCCCAGCAAATCATAGTGGAAGTGACGTTTGGCTTTTTTTTTTACTCCTTTTCATCTTATGCCATTCCCATGAGGAAACAAACAGTCCTTTACTACCAATGAAAGACTCCCTGGGTCAGACTGGTCAAATCAAAGCTGAGGGTCAGTATTGCTCTGTTAGTTCTGATTTTTCCGTCCCACATCATCAACACCGCCTTACTGTGTCAACAGCGAAGTTCAGGGTCAACCGTCTTAACTTTCAGTAGGTTTCACAGTGTTGAGATGAGAAGTAACAAGTCAGAATCACATTGCACTCCAAGTCTGGCTTTCATGTCTTTTCAAAAACACAGCAACCTGTCACAGCTGCAAGGTGGTGGCCATTTACCTTTGCCTTTGGTGTTCTTTTAACATGAAGAAGTGCTTTGTGATAAAAGAACCCTCTCACAGACCCCCTTTGACTATGTCTCAACATGTCTGTTTTGTTCTCCAAATTTCCATGTTTGTCAATATGCCGTGCAGCTCAAAGTTTTTTAAGTGCCACCTGGGTGCCAGTCTCGCTGTTTGAAGTCCCAGGCGTTCCATACTCTAGTATGATAATTTTGCTTGTTTTCTCTCTTCTAGGTAATATCAATGACTGCTCCCTGCACTACTACTTCTTCCTCCTGGCAGGGATCCAGGGCTTGACCTTGCTGGTCTTCCTTATCGTCTCTGTCAAGTATGACAAGCAGAGGGGCAGAGCAGGAAGCCACAGGCAGAGACACGTCTCCTCGTGACCCCAACACACTTTCTTGTGTGCCCTTCGCCATACCTGCCTTTTCCTGTCATATCACTCAGACCCTGTCAAACGGGTACTTAGTAATCACATCCTACAAAAGTTTGGGTTACCTCACACGTGGTTTTGGCGTGACTATATATTTCTTATTTATGTTGGTTTTAGCTTTTATGTGGGAATAATTTTCCTCTTTTTTGTAACATTGGGTGTATGCACAGGTACAACTGAAAGTATAGACATGAATGCAGGAGTCGGGTCTGAATCATTTCCACTGTCCCTTTCTCCTGTGTGTTTACTCCTGTTACCTTTCTTTGGTCAATACTCAGTTATTTTATCGATAGATTTTTACTTGATGTTTTCTAACAAAATCCTTTTGGACTAACTCGTTTATTCACCATTTTATCAACCCTGATACGGTACATCAGCATTTAGTTGAACCAACTTTTTGAATGTCTTATTGAAATGTGAAACTGAGGTATTTGTGCACTAAATGCACTTGAACATCAGCATCATTTCTTTGTCACATTGACCCAGAAATGATGGCTGTTAATGTTGAGAAATGTACACAGAACAGAGATTTCTGTTTGACTAATCTAATATTCAAATCTAATATTTGGAGAGAAAGAAAAAAGTCTGCCACCTTTGTTTCCATTATCTGTGATGACATACTATAAATCCACATAAATCCCTCCTATAAAGCTGCAGTAAATCCTCAAACAGCATCAACAGCTCTTCGTGTTAAAAATACTCCATGACTCCCATGAAGCATCGCAGCAGTTTTTAATTTTCTGGTCAAGCTGCAAAACTGCACATATTGGCATAAAACTAATTAGGAGCTAACCTTAAAGTTAAGGCAACCTTGAGTGCAGCTCTTAAGATATTTGTGGCATTAATGTTTTGAACGTGATAATAAAAAAAAGCAGTTCTGGACTTAATGCATAAAAAATAAAAACACAAACCACACTGACATAATCTCTATTTTTAGAATTTCACAGCAAAATAAATCACAACTTTCACCATATTTACTGTCGGACTGTTTTTACAGTGTTATCGTGGCTTTGCAGCTCTGCCAGAAAATCTTGACTAAGAAGCCTCCGTTCTGTTGTTCTATTTATCAGACTGTAATGCATTTGTTTTAGCTTTATACTGTTATAAATAATGCTAGCCTGTTTCCTAAATCCTCAGAATGAGTAGAGCACAAGGTACTGGATTTACTCTCAGGGCTTGAGGAATACTGTCAAGTTACATAACTCTCCATTAACTGCTAAAGAGTGTTTAGCCTGCGGTGTCAATAAAATTACATCTGTAACAGCAAATTAAAAGATGGTAGTGACGGTATGAGGTGCCTTTTAAAGTGATTTGAATTTGTGTTTAATTGACTGGATAAATGGATGTTTCTTGTTTTAGTACATATTTTATATATACTTGCTTTGTCATCTCAGTCATTTTAAAAAGGTTTATTAAGTTTATTTTGGAATTATATTATGTTTTCATAATGCTGTAGAACTGGAATATTGTTTTGTGGTTATATCTGTGGCCATTAAAGTATATTGAGAACTGGGTTTCAGTAAAGCATGATTTTCAAAGCTACCTGAGACATAACTTAACACAGTGGTTGTAAAAAGCCTTTCTGTTTTTTTTTTTTAAACCATTCACTTTTTGTGCATATTTCCTATTTTCCTTGCAAGCCAGCACTACTTTCCTATGGGCTGTGCAGTGTTGATATTATATTTTTAAAGTAGTAGTAAAAGTAAAAGTGACCTAAACTTCACTGTATAAAGTATACAGGAGTAAACATATATTTCATATGTTTACTCCTGTATTCTATGTATACATGCTATGTATCATGTTACTGATGTAAATATTGTAAGATATTTAAACATCGAAAGACTTAAAGTGCGGGGTAACCCTCTTGTTTACATTTGTATCACGGATTATTGTGCCTTTAAAGCCTGCCATGGTACTTTCATGGTGAGGGTTTATGGTTTGTCGCTTTTAAGGCAAACTAAAAGTAGAGTGCCTAAATTATTTATATTAGAAAAAAACACACCCTGTGGCTGGCAGTTGCAAACACGCAGGTAAAAAGCCTCATTTTGCATTCCCACTGGGGAAGGCAGCATATTTCTTCTGGATTTCATCATACAAAGATTGAAATCAACACATCATCACAGATCATTTTTTTAATGTTAAGGCCTCCCAGCCATGAGGGTCGCAGAGGGCCATTTCCTGTTTAATTTGGTCAGAGAGCTCACATAACCGTGACTGAGCAGACAGCTTGATGTTTGAAACCAACACAATGCCTCCGGGTCATAATTCTAGTGTGGCAGCTTGTTTGTCATGTTGAGAGGAAATTTCTGACACATCGAAGTGGTTATGGAGGCAGAATTGCAATGCAATAACAGTGAGATATGTAATTTTGGTACAGACCTTTCAATATATTAAGTTGATTTATCGGTGAGGCCATGATTTACACAAACAGCACATCCTGTATATATTTATACCTGCTTGTGTATTTTTGAGCAGGAGCCCAGTTTATGCATAGCTGCAATGGTTTAAAGAGTTCTCCAAAGTATATCTTGCCATGGCATGGGTTGGGGTTATGTATGGCAGTGTTGATGTGTCAGTCTGTCGCTTTGGTGTAGACTGAAATGTCTCAACAACGATTAGTTTGATTGGCATGACAATTTATACAAACAGCTATGGTCTTCAGAGACTGAAGTCATTAGGATTCATCCTATGACATTTCTTCCAGCACCATCAGAGGCATGTACTATGTATACTTTATGGTTGGGGAGGTAACGTCAGTTTTAACTCTGGGTTTTCAGGGTTACGAGAGTGGTTCACTTCTTACCAGGGCACATCTCCATGGTAACTTATGCTGAACAGTGAACCTGCCTGCATAGTCTCACTTTGCTACAAGCCCGTTTATGTATGTTACGGGTGATGTGGAGCGATGACCCTCATTATTGCAGAAGGCCAGCTCCTCAGCAGGAGTGCGCTACCGTAGGAGGAATGTCAAAAACATTCCACTGTGCTTTTGTATATTGTTATCTTACAAAAGAGACTGAAGTACAAAAGCCTTTACTTGAAGTTATAAGAAATTATTATAAGAACTTAATACTACTTAATGCATTGATTTCTTTGTAATTGCCAGGTGAAAGAATAAGGCTAAAATGTTCATGCCCTAGGAATAAAAAAGACTAATTTAATAGAAAACTCAAATCTAATCGTATTCAGATACTCTTGCTCCAGTGATGTGCCAGTGAAACAGTTTGTCTCCTCCCTGTCCATTCTAAATGATGTTTTGGGTCATTTGGCAGTTTAACATAATCTACAGAATGTTGAGCTTCTTTTAATTGTATTAGCGTTACCTGTGTAATGAGCAACCGGGAGATACTCCCTTAGATATTCCTCCAGTAATTGGAGGATTAGGATGTATCATCACATGTTAATTAAGATAAGCTAAAGCAGACACAATGTTTAAGAAAATGGCCAAGCCGACAAATTGTCCATTTCTAAGTACTAATCATTTTCATTTGCATAGACCTAATTTTCTTATCGGAGCAGTCTTTGTGTGGGCTCAGCCTTTCCTGTGGGAGATTCCATATGGGCTAGCGTTGGACAAGAGGCAGGCAGATCTGTTTTTAACATGCTACAGCAATGGCGCCTTGCTGAGGATGTGAGCTATGGAAAGGAAAACATATGTTGGGCCTCTCACAATCTCCTGTTGTGAAAAAATGTACTAGCCTTGTCACGAGAAAGACGGTTTTCTGTGGGACCAAGCACAACGGCAGGTTAAGGATGTTCATTCAGACAGATGATCTGTGAAATAAGCAACCATAAAATGCTTTAACAGCATACATCCATCTGGATTTACAGCATCAACCTTGGTTATTATGTGCAGGCCCTGTGGTTTAGAGCATATTATTTGTTCAGAATGGGGCTTGACTCCCATAAAACGGTACAGGTATCAAGATAAATCTTTCTCGGCCTCACTGAGGAATACCATTCGTGCCAGGTGCATCTCTGTAGCCCTTTGACCTTCTATTGTTTTCCAGAAGGTAGAAAAATGCCCTGGCCTGTCTCAGAACACTGGCTGATATGTCGCTCCCCTGAGCATGGTGGCCCGCTAGTCCTCTGAGGCAGATATATCTAAATGACATGGCTGGGTACTCACCTCATGCTGCTGAAGGGCTTCACTGGCTACTCGATTTGTTATCATCTTTGCTTTTTGAGTATTTGCTAATATTTGTTGTTGTGCATCTGCTCATGCTGGCATGTGTGACTTTGCGTTTATATCACTTTGTGGGAGGGAATTGTCCACTGAGGTTATGAGGACACACGTCCGTTTTGCGGACCAAAAAGCTGGTCCACAAAAAGATGAAAGTTTATTGGAGGATGGAGGCTTTGTTGTGTGGAAAACATAAAAAGATGAGGCTGGGTGTATTTTGTATATGTATTTGTTATCATCAACAAATCCAATAAAACGACCAAAACATTAATTGATCCAAAAGGCAACACTGCCTGTGGAGCTAAAATCTAGTATGGATTACTCCTCTATGCCATTGATTACCATTGCTGTCCAAATTATTTAAATTAAATTAAAGTGCATTAATCCACTGCTCAAAATGCACACAACAAATGCACTATTAATTTATGCTATTAAGTGGCACCTTGTAGAGGGATTGCCACTGACGGGATGAGGAAAGTTTGAGAATAGAATAGATATGGGTTAATACATTATTTTTGATGTTCTCCTGTATGGTAAGAATAAGATTTGGGTTGGAGAAAGGAGATAGGGTGAATGTAGTCATTAAACAGCACTTACAAGGATAGAGAGACAAGCTACTGTGTGTGTGTGTGTGTGTGTGTATGCGCGTGCATCCATGTGCACATTCTGGTCAGGTGGGAGACTGTGTTTACAAGACACCGATTTGGCACAGGTTCGCCACACAAGAGTTTTGTTTATGAACAGTGTTGTCTTTGGTGCCCCGTGGCTCCATCTGTAAAAATTGGTAAAACAAGAATGTCAAGCTGACCTTGTCAGCTGCTCGTTCCTCTGCAGGAGCGTGTTTAGTCGCTGGAAAGCTACTGTGAACTGATTTTAAAATGAAATCAAAGGAAGCCACATAAATCAAGCAGCGAATAATCATTTGGAAATTGCAAATACAGATCTGGCACTTTAGGACCACAGGGAGCACAGCCAACCATTAGTGAGAGTTTGTTGGTCTCACATCATCAATTTAATTAAAAATCCATTTAAGACTGAGGCCTGGGGAAGATTTTTCCTTCCAGGGAAGTCAAGACTTCAAGGCCAACAAAAATGAGTCTTGAGTTACCACACTCGAAGAACGGAAGTGAATCCAATCATTATATCTGCTGTGCTACATCCCAGCAGGCGCGAAGACGTCTAAAACCGGAGCCCAAGGGGCTGGAGACGGTAGGTCTTTAATGGGCTGTGCTGCAGTTCCTACCGGAAAAGGATGAATCCACCGACAGTGGTGTGGTCATAGAAAGAGAGTTGCAGCGGTGTTTTAATTACACGAGGCCCTCCATCAATCATGCCCCTTGTGGCTGACAGTTAAATTCCTCCCAGACCTAACTACACTGGCTCCCCTCGCCCTTCACAGTCCACAGGCTGAGCACAGCAGCCACAGTCCCAGCACACAGCATGCACCGCACACAGGCCCCGCTTCAATCCCCTGCAGCCACCGATAGAGCCACAGAGGCAGGAGGATCACACGGCAGACAGCAGATCGCACCACAGAAGAGGAAAAAAAGGAAGAAACATTTCAGGATGGAGCAGAAACAGAGACAAAGGGGCGAGGAATGGCTAAGCTCCAGTCTTCATTTTTTTCATACATATGCATGTTGTCAATCTTTTCATCTGTACCCACGAAAAAACAAATAGCCTCGCTTCCCACAATGCCAAACTACACCTTTTTATCTTAATACCAATCACAGCTCATTAAGTTTCTATTTGTTTTTTGTTACATTAATTCAGTGTTCAGCTCAGCATACAGTGCAGCAGTAGCAGCACCTGAGAAGTACAAAAGAGAATTCATCAACAAGCCACTTGAACTAATTAAATGCAAGTCGAAAAGCCACTAAACTTTCATACCGGCGTCTGGAGGGGCTCCATTCAATGCTGACTGTTGACATAACGGAGCTAATCCAAATGGCATCCATAATTACACTCAAGGTACCGCTATCATTTGCTGAAGTAGCTCACCTCCCCTCTTCCAAGCTAATATTGTGAGCACTGCTGATTAACAATCTGATCCACACTGCAGCAACAGTTAACATAATGTGAACATTTCTCTGCTTGATGGAAAATAATAACACACACACATACAAAAAAACGCAATCAGCCAACACCACTGTGAAGATAATAACATTCACTGAGCAAAATGCAATTTTTCAGCCGACTGCCTTTGTTTAGGAAGTTTTCAGAGATGATTATTATTTGTGCAATTATCTGAATAATAAATTATCCATTTCCAAAGAGAAAACATTTTCCTCCTTGCCCATAATTATCCCTCTTTGCATCTGCACGCTCCCCAAGAGGTAGAGAGCATATTATATCCCGGTTTGTCAATCAGAATGCTTTTCCTCGAGGCTATGGGACAGAGGTTAACGAGACCTTAATTGGCATTTTCTTCAAAGCTCAAGAAACTTTAAACTGGAGGGTGGCAGTAGTAAATGTCACATTATCATGTTGTCCAGCCATTTGGTTTAAGAGCCCCTTCCTTCACTGGCTGTCATGTTAGGTGTTCTAATAGACCAGATGAGAGTATTAATGGCCACTGCCTCCCTCCACTGGCAAGCATTAAAGGGATAACATATTGTGTTGTGGCTTGTGGGAAAATTGCAGCCCATAAAAAACCTTTGAGCTCACCTCAGGATGCAAGAAACGAATAACTTCATGAAGCTGCAGTCAATAAATGATGATACACGCTCTTGACATTGTTGTGTATTCCTTAAATGTTATGAAAATACAATATACAGAGCAACAATACAATGCTTTGGAGACTGTTCGGTATATACATAACAGGTCTTGTGATGTTCTCTCATGTTAAGGGGGATGAGAATGACCCGGAAAGTTGTGCCTTTTTTTTCTTCTTTTTCTTCCCAATGACATGCAGAAGTTTCTCTTGGCTTGCTTTGGCCTTTCCAGAACTCTTCCACAGAATAAGGATCTGATGTCAGAAATTAATATCCAAAATGTTACAAAAACTTCCAAAACCATTTAATGTGCACACACATTCAGAACATCTATCTAGTTATGTTACTGTTCATTTTAAAATCTACACGTCGTCTGGATATCGCAGGTCATAGTTGCTGCCGATCAGTTCTGGGAAAATTACTGGAATTCTATCTAATCCCTGTCGTAATAAAATGATGATAAAAAGGTAATCAGCTGAGCCAGCTGACGTCCTCATTCACTGACATTATTCTTCATTAGTGATTCCTCATCAGTCACTTGTGGAATCATGACAGCTTTCTTAAATCAAATGACCCTTTGGCAGTTTGGAGTGATTCTGAAGTAAATTCTCTCCTCTTTCACCTCCTAAAGGGGTCCGGTTTCCACTCAGACCACTTTGCTTGGAAAGGCATAAGGGTGAGTTTGTTACAAGTGCGCACAGTGCATTATGCCACCTCTTTTAAAGCACTGTCATTTAACCTTTCCATGTAATTGCGCAGCTCCTTAGAGTCTCCCAGCTCCATGTCTTGGCACACCCACTTGATGTCCTGGCTGTGGCATCCAGTCAGTGTGTTAACAGTGGGGTAGCTATTGTCCGAGGGGATGGTGGTGGTGAACGTGGTGAACTTGACACGCTTCCTCTTGGTGGTGGGGGAGTCGCCTTTGCTGTCCTTGGCTACGCACCCCGTCTCCGCCGTCCGGTGCACTTGTCCCTGCACGTGTTTCTGGGCCGAGCCTCCGTTCAGCAAGTGACTGCCCTCCTCGATGCCGCTGCTCGAGTCCATCATGGAGGTCTGTTCCTCCTGCTGCGGCGACAGGCTAATTTGGCTCTCCAGCAGCTCTGCCTCATTCCCAAGCCACACCCAATCGTGGGCATGGTTCATGTTTTCTTGGCCCTCAATAGAGAGCTCCTTGTGGCGGTATTTCAGGGTATAGGAGATGCAGTTGATGAGAAACACCAGGATAGCAAGGCAGAAAACCCCCAGTAAGGCATACATGCCAATCTCCAGGTCTGTGAGCCCGCGAGCAGTCTGAATGAGGTCATCGTCCATGTTTCGGCCACGGGGTAGATCCACTTGTGCAGGGAAGTCAGCAAAGTCAATCGGCATGTTCTGGCTATCATCTGAAAGTTTGTCCCCGCTGGGTCTGCGCATTATTGCGCTTCGAGTGGTGGTGGCTCTTCTCAACACCCCATCCTCCATGTCAGAGATAGAGCTGCCATAATAGTGTGTGTTAAGTCCCGTCCTGTCCTGGGGGGAGAGCCTGCCTCTGTTCTCCATATCATCTCCATCAGGGCCGTAGTCACTGCTCCCTGCCCTTGAGCTGTCACTATGACCAAACTTCACCCTGATGTTACAGTTTCCCGCTGCCAGGATGCTGCGGCGCTTGAACTTCTGGCAGACCTCGCAAACAGTCATTTCCACCCTGACCAGCAGGCCTTGGCCCTCCGCCTCCGTCACAATGACAGGCCATTTCCATGAGGGGTCTTGCTGCACTGTCACCACTTCCTCATCTAGGGAGGTGGCTGTCAGGACAAAAAAGTCCGGATTGTATAGGTCGAGAGGAGCCACAGAGCCGTCGCTGAACTGTAGCCAGGCACTGATCAAGGCCTCCTGTGGAAATACATACACGCACATGCCCACACACAGACACACACACGCACACAAAAAAGTTGTATCTGCATGACTTCAGAGCACATTACATTGACTTATATTCAATCCCTACCCTCCCCTTAGAGACCTACTCTAACCTTGAAATGTGATGATATGTTAAGGGCATTTGCTTTTTGTCCCCATAAGGAAGACAAGTCCCTCTAATGTGATTTAGGTCCTCGCAACATGAGTAATACCTCGAGCACACAGACACATGCACAGATGCACCCCTGCAAGCACACATGCGCACACAAACACACACAACAATATAACAATATATGAGAGAGAGAAAGAGAAAATATATAGCCACTGACAAAGACAACATGGTGTGCTTTGGTATTACAAAGAAATTGAATTTATAGTGCAAAAGTACTGCCTATAGCCTCATTTCAAACAGATATATCTTAAAAGATATTTGTCTTCAATCTATTAGCTCTAAAATTGTGAAATTGTAGTGCTCAACCAGGTGTTCTTCAGGTGCATTGATTGTTTCAACAGTTTTTTTTCTCCCAGGAGTGCACTAAATTGTTATAAGTGAAACACACAACAATGATTTGCATTTTCATGTTCCTTTCATCAATGCGCCACATAGGCTTACAGTATACTATACATGAAGCTTTGTATTGTAAGTCGAATACAAACTCACTAAGTCGCACAGATGTGCCTGCTCAGCAGCTATGCTGCCTAAGCTCAGGAGGATACAGATTAAAAGATAGGCGGGAAAAATCAAACAGTAACATTAAACATTGTTCATGGGAGTGAGGATTAGGCCATACAGTGGGCATCTTAAGGCCTTCTCCCGCAGCAGTTTCACAATTTGCCGTTTAATGTTGCCAAAGGACAAATCCCCAAGTAGATCCCCAAAGTGGCCTGTCAATGCTCCCTAATCATTGACACCAGAGGGCTTACTGTTCAGTGCTGCCTGATTATCTTCACACTGCATATGGAGATAGGGCAGATAAATGGCCTTCCTATATCCTTGCTTGCTTGAAGCAGGAATGCAAAGCAGCAGTTCAGGGAACTTGTGAGGGAACTTGATGGGCAGATCAAAGAGTCCACAATGAGAGTAGCCAGAGCAAACGAGAAAAGGAAGCAAAATATGACCAAATTTGGGCTGTAAGTCATATTTTGGTGGAGAGGCTGTGGTGTTGCTTTTGCATGGTCTGAGATTACACTCCTGTTACTATTAGCTATCCAAGGAAAGGCATTATGTCACACTCTGCCTCTCAAGCCTTGGAGTTAAGAGGGTTAGGAATGGTATGGAACAAACAGACGTGTACATGAGCACATACACACTCAGAGCTTTCTTTGGAAAATACTCATTCAATGACCCTGATAGTGTGAAATGGAATCTGGAAGAAAGTCTTTTGTCTTTTCACAGTAATTAAGGCCAAAAGAATGCACATTTTTCGTAGATGTATAAATTGTGTCTTTCATCAAATGGCGATCAAACCAATGAAGAAAAATTTAATGTGCTAAGAGATAATAATTACTCATAAAAGTAAATTAACATCATTGTCTGTCTTTTATCAGAACTAGCTAAGTAGTGTTGCAAATAATTACTGTTTTTAGTTTTTAATTTATTAGACAGTAATCATTATTATCTTTTTAAAGGAGGGTTTGTATCCAAGGCTAAGAAAGACAAACTATAAAGTTCAATTCCTACTTAAGTTTGGTTTTGAACCCTACTGTAGGTTCCCTAATCAGTATTTTTCAGTATCCTGACCTGCTTGGGGCTCTGCAGAACCTCCTGTGTGGTGGTGGTGGCCAGGATGGCTCTGTTGCTCCCCGGACTGAGCTGCAGGTTCATGGACAGCCCTGTCACCAGCTGGACCCCCAACTCTGTGATGGTAACTTTGTCGTCCACCACTGTGACAGTCTTCTCTGCCAGGATTGAGTCCGACAAAGGAGACAACACCTAGGAGGTGCAAAAGCAAGACGGTGAGAAAAAAACAGTAAAAAGTATTTTAAAAGGCAAAGCTGTAGAATAAGATTTTCCTTCATAATATTCCTCTCAAATTCGGGATTGTCAAGCAGTAACCCGTGAAATTTTGGTATGATCAATTACTGCTGTGCTACTCTACAATAGTGACTCTACCCATTGTATTTCCTGTTCATAAAAGCTTTTTCATTTCCTGCAGCAAACACCCAGGGCTGAGTTGGTGTTTTCCCAGGAGAAATCAGCAGTGACAGAAACCATAGCTGATCAGAGAAAAGAAAAGAAACTTCATCAACAGAAAAACCAAGCAGCAATAACTGGGCACTGGTCACAGCGCTTGACGTGATTCCTGGTGAGCAGAATGCAAAAATATCAGTAAAGACATCACCTACGTGGAAAAAAAGAAGATTAGCACGAGTTTTATGTGATTTAAGAAAATGTGTTTGCGTTTCATCTCACATAAAAGACTCACAAGCCCCCTCACAATATGCAAAACGACACACAAAACCTATTTTTTTATTTTAGCGCCATAGTCGAGCTATGTGGATCAAACAACAACTCAACTTGGCTGCCATCCAGCCCCCATACCTCCTGTAGGAAAAAATACATTCCCTTTGATTAATACTGGTAATCTAGAGGAAAGGCATAGTTCAACCCCAAAACAGAAGCAGGAAGTCAAACTGTGTTTACGATGTATACCATGAGAGGAATAGGCGACCTTCTCTGCATGTAAAGATCTACTCATGCATCAGTCCGCGTGGCGCCTGTCATGGGTGGTCGCACAGACCTTTGCACTCGTCACGTTTTTTTCTGGCTAGCGCTTCTTTTGTGAGCGATGTTCTGCGAAGACGCATCTGCACTGGGGAGCAGATCCCACTCACACAGACGCCATCAGGAGGGTGATATTCACCCAGTTAACCTGAGGAGCCTGACAAATCGAAGGGCCGAGGGGGAGGACCTCAGCCTACTAACTGCTGAGAGCCCACAGTACAGGCTGTGACACACCAGAGCCTGTCTGTACTTCACAAAAGGAGATAAAGCATAGCAGTGACAGCGGCATCTGTTTCTGTCCCTGGAATAAACAATATGTTCATGCTGTTGCAGTATATTATTCAAACATTTGTTGACAGAATAATATACCATAGTGAAGTTGATTAAAGTATGGAACTATAATAAATCTACTTCATGGCACTTTCGTAAACTTTGTTATATAATAATTCAAATCATTTGAATGTTGGTGTTCCTTTAACAGTAATAAAATCATTAAAAATAGTTTCAACACAATGAAAAAGTTACCTCATACTTTGTGATTAGTGAAACAGACCTTTGCCAAAAATCAATGGAAACCTCCACTGCCCTCAGCAATGCATTTTAAATTGTGTGTACAATTTGACATCAAAAGATCAGAAACACACACTGATCTTCCAACACAAATATTACTGAAGTTTTATGAGGTTCCAGCAATGGCAGACGCTACAATGACTCAATGCATATTCACTGTTATCGAGTGATTTTTATGGATCATCGTCTGTCGTTTCACAAAGCTGTGTGGAGGAAGAAGGGAAAGTGGTTAGATCCTCTTTGAGACATGAGACCAGGGCTTAATTTGGGAAGCACTGGCAAAAAGGGATTGTTAACATGAATAGCGCTCCCTGCTCCACAGTATTAACAATGCCACTAGCCTGAGACATTACCATGGCCTTTTTATTTAGGACTTTGCATTTAGGAGCCACCATTGAGTAGAATAGTTGAGGTTTATTACAGCTTTGGTGTTATTGCCATAGCTCTATGGTTTCATTTTGTCACTCAATTATGGTTTCACTCAACAAAGTCATCACTTACATCTATAAACATGGTTTCATTGTAATAGTGACGTCAAACAGGGCAAGAAACATGAACTGACGGACAATTATACAGGTTATTATTAAGGCCAACAGTTCAGCCAACTTACTTAAACCAGTTTGTTCAAATGAGCCCTCCACAAATAAAAAAAACTCCCTCCTTGCACTCATATATGATACTCGCATACAATATCAGCAAGTAACTTGGTGAGGACTGTCAGAACAATGGCCCAAAATACTTAAAAATAAGACCCAAGTTCTTTTAAACTGGAATTAACATTGTTAACCCATGGCCTACCTGGATAGTGGTCATCCCCACGTCGAGTCCCATCAGTATCCTTCTGTCCAGTAGCTGTACAATCTGGGGGTCCTCTACTTTCAGGAAGTCCCACACCAGCTCTGTGATGTCCACCTGCCAATCAGTGCCTAGCATGAAGCTCGTCTGGCCTCGGGGATCAGCTGACTCGGCTACAAAGTGGGTCAGGACTCGAACTATGGCGTGTTGGTACTGCAGGGTGCAGCTTCGTCCTCGTCTGTCTTCATCGTCCTCATCTTCACTGTCCCGGGTGGACCTGGCATTAATAAAAAAAGAAAGTCTAATATACTCTGGGGATTGCAATGTTGCTTGTTCCACTGCTTTAGCCTAGACTGAAATGTCTCAACTAAATGCTTAATGGTAATTATTGGATAGATAGCCACAACATTTAGTACAGACATTAACAGTGCCCAGAGGAGGAATCCTAATGACTTTGGCGGATTCATTGGCCCTGGAGGTTTTTGGTTTTGAGTGACATGTCTTGTCAACTATTGGACGGATTGCGACAATTTTTTTTTACACACATTAATTTTCTTCATGTTGAAGTGCAGTCACTTCAGTTGTGTTTCCTGACGTTTCATCTAGCGCCAGTTGAGAATCTGAATTCTGACCTGGAAGATGAAAACATCAACACTGCTCTCTTTTCAGTGTCATCTTCCCTTAAACCAAAATCCTATTGCAATGTGTACTCACACACAGCAGTGTAACTCATACAGGGATGTTTACTTGGTGAAGATCCAATGATGATGCAGTGCTGTTGATTAAACCACTAAGAGGGGAGAGGCGATCCGGCGTATGGCTATCATTTTTCTTTCTCAGAGCCTCTCCTTCACCATTCCGGAGCACCAGGTCTGGATTGTGAATGTGCACACACCTCCTTACTGCTTTACTTAATAGCCTCCCTGATTGCTCTGTTGCTAGCAAATCTAATTTTATTACTGTAGGCAGCAAATCAGCCAACAGAGGCTCAGCTCTTTCTCACCAGTGGAATTGCTTTGAGTGTGACAGACTAGGTTTAAATGGTTACAATGCAGCTGCAACATCATTAGAGTTCGCCTATAACTTTTTTCCCCTCAAATTTTGCTTCAACAAACAATTTTATAAAAACAGATAAAGTACCCTGAGATGTTGAGAAAGTAGTGTTTGCACGGGTGATGTGTGAGAATAAATGCTGTTACAGCTCTTCATGCTTACGCTAGGGCACAGCTGGGATACTTGGAAACAGAAACGTGCTTTGTCAACAAAACTACTAATCATATATACTGTACTGTAGACTTAACACCCGCCTCTCCGTCTAATCGTCATCATTTGTTCCTCTGTCTCCTTTCCTCTCCCACACGTATACACACTAGCAAAGGGATGATGATCATGATAAAGGAGAGAAGAAAAGAAATTAATCTCTTAAACTGTTTTTTTTCCAGATTATCCGCTCTACTTGTCTCTTTCTGTCTGAATCCCCTGAGACATCTGACTGCATGCAAAGCCGTGGGAATAAAGATGTTGGTTACACGCTCCAGGGCGAAACCGAGAGTACGGTGAGACTTGGAGTTAAGGACTTGGAACATTGACTGACAGGACTAATTTCACATGCCAATGAATGACAGCCTAAACAGAAGAAATTATGCTACTGTGGACATTGTAGGCTCACTAAATTCATAATTCAACAAGGTTCAAGAGCAGCAGCTTATCCCCAGCTCAAATTTTGACTGAACTTTTTTTTATTGATATTATCATTTAATAACTCTCACTTTATCTATAGTTTTACAAGAACTTCTTTACTTTCTCTCTTGCCTTGTCTCAAAGTCCCTGAAACCTTCAAAGAATGTCTGCACAACATTTAATATTCATGACTGAATATGCAACAAGTGAACATAAAACAACAGTTTAACACTCAAAAACACAGATCATCTCATTTCATTAAGACTATGTGGGCGTGGTTTGATCACCATTTGAGTGCACACCAGTTGCCATAATATTTCCATTCAAATGTTGTTGACTACTAACACTAACAGTTTCGCTTCTTACAAATTTGTAACACTAGATTAAAATAGATCAGATGACAATTTGGGCCTGAGTCGGCCCTATATTTCACAAATAATGCGCATTCATCACCGCTCACACCTTTACTTTTTATTTCTCTGTCTTTTTCAGATAGGAGTGGAACATTGCATGAAATTCCCAGGTAAGGACTGGCTGGGTTATTTGAGTCCCCTTGGTCACGAACATTTTTCGTCTCATCAAACGCATGGAGCGTCATGCCTGGGTTACCTTAGTCCACCATGGCTAATTAACGGCCAAGCTTCAAAATAAAAAAACTCGCAGCTGCATAAAACGCAGCACTCGTTCAGATACACTGTTCATTCTGGTCTAACTGGGGTTTGTGATTCATGCGTTTGTGCTCAAACATTCATTTGTCTTTTAAATTTCTGATCTCCCTTTCAAAAAATCCTGTTCTCTATTGTGTCTGCACTCTCTCTCCACTCATTTACATATATGCAGAGAAGAAAAGCATCTGCCAGTGATTTCCGTCAACATCTTTCAATTACTGCATTGGGAGTAACTGATAGTTTCTCACCAGTGACTATTTGGGTTAAACCCTCTTGAATCATATTGTCAGTGTCTTGAGTGTAAATACAGAATTTGTTATTTAACATTCACGGCCAATGAGCTGACAAATATTAAATGAGTACGTGCTGACACATTGACTGAATCAGAGCTTAAACAGTGTACTGCATTTATAAGGGCATTTATACATGCAGATATTAGTCATGTGTAATGGATTCAGGAGTAAACAAGCTGATAGTGAAGTCCAACCATTTTAGCTATGGTATAAATCTGATATGCCAGCGCTTGCACAGCCATCTCAAAATCTAATCTAAGGTTAATCTAATAAACAAATCACACTCGACGCGGAGAACAACCTGCTTTACAAAGCAATTTTTCCTTCCGCTTCATTCACTTTCACGTCCAGCGCTGACTTCAGAGGGGAGGCTGCATATTAATTAATGTGTGTGTGTGTGTGTGTGTGTGTGTGTCATGCTTATTTTTTCTTGTGCCCTGTGGATCGCTTGCTGTATTTGTTTTTGGCATTTTGCTGCATTTTATTTTCTGCTACAATAACACGACGGAGGTCACAGAGAGCTGCTTCTATATATACAGAAGCATCTCTGTCTGACAACAGCTGATTGCTTTTTATTGTTTGAATCTTGCAGGGATTGGGTTTGGTCAAGGGAGTGCACGAATTTGTACGTGTTCATACAACTCAGTCTGAAAATATCAAGTATAAAATAAAATAAATTCTTAATACACATATCTTTTAAGAGGTGTTTAAGGGTGGTGCATGCCTGAGTGTTACGCCTACACTTAGGTTTGCTGTCTGTAAAGGCTTATCTTGTCCCTGTTTTGACAAGGCTTAAAGAGGGGGGAGGCAGTACATACAGGCAGTGTCACTCAAAAACTGAGTAAGGAGTACTTTTGTGGCAGTTCCACTAACAGGCCGAATGTCTACTTTTTTATTCCATGACTTGTGAGCTGGGCTGATAGGGGAAGGTCCTGCCACTTTGTACTGTCGCTCACCGGCACAGTTCCTTGTGGGTTTACGGACAGTGGACCAATGCCCATTCTCACCAACAGGCTTAGTCCTAATTTGCGAAGCCCCGCCTGTTTCCCCCAGATAAACAAAGATGGGTGGAAGACAGGGGGAAACAAAGCTTTCTGCCACCCATCAGCACTGGTGCTGGCGTCCACGGTGACAACAGAACTTGGCTGTCCACGTTGATAAAGGCATATCCACGCACGGCGGGGAAGGCAACATCCCCGACAAGCCATGGCATTAGTCAAAAGCTGTACCTCTGTCACTCAAAATAAGAGGGGGAGCAGGGATAATTAGAGAGGCCACACTGGTGCGTGGGATGAGTCCAACCTCAATGCTTTTCCAGAACTAATTACTGCAGGTAGGCTGATAGCTGCTCCATCAATTGATAGATTTCAACAGTTGCAGAGTAGCACTGCACAGCGGCGTTGGCAGAGGTGCTACTCGTGATGAGACCCCAAGGGAGAGGTCTGACCTCCAGACAGCTCTAATAATGTTCTGTCCTACTGACGAGTAAGAGGCGCAATGGCAGACCACGTTAAGCTAGTCGTAATGACAAAACTGTATTGCACAGGTCAGCCATTTTGTTATCAGCCAAGAACTGTCAGTAGGACTGAAGTCAGCAAGAGACAGGTGGTGTGGTGTTCACTCCCACGTCTCATCATTATCTTATCTCAGGCTGCCCTGACTGAAATCGAATACATCACCTGGAATAAAGGCAGAGTCTGATCACGAGCATTCATGTTGTGCCAACAGGAAATCTCAAAGCACAACTCCATTATTTAAAAAAAAAAAAAAGAGAAACAACGGCATCTATGAATGAAGCTCGGATCCACTCACATTTAAAGTTGCTGCTTTTTCATCGCATAATGGGGAATTATGCAAATGACAGATGACACAAAACATGGAAATGTACTCCAACTGATTAACCCTTTTTTATAATCTTTTCTGTAAATAACCACTGTAAAACATTTTCTTTGATTATACTTCTGGTGTAGCCCAAGAGATTAAAAACTTTTATTCAGTAAGACAGTAGAATACACCACCACAAAGCCCTGCCCTGTAATTGACAGATGCGTACAGAACTGTACCTCTGATTGGGGGCGACGATGGGCACCCTCCACCCTTTGATCTGGCTGAGCTCCGTGTCTGACACCTCAATCTGGAGTGGGAGTCGCGGGATCCACACGCTGAGCTCCAGCTGGGCGCTCAGGTATCCGTAGGTGAAGTTCACCATCATCTTCACCTTGCCCTTCATCTCCTTGCCGTTCACGAAAACATAGTCGCACCTGTCTGACACCTACGTGGGAGGAGAGGGAAGGATTAACAGAGAGAGCATGTGGGTTGAGCTTCCCCGACGGTTGCGCGAGATGACTACATTGGGAATTACATAGTGCAATATGCTGTACAGTGGAGAGTGTAGGCCAGGCCCTCCAAGTTGATTATAAGGCTTTACACTGCTGAGCTCTTGACTGATACAGTAGTCCTGTAACTACTTTGAACAAGATGAAAGCTTCTGGATCAGCTCCTCGCTCAGGAAAAGAGGGTGGAGGGCAGCAAGGACATCTTTGAACCTGAGGGAAAACGGGTTGTGGTCTGCTACATTTCAGCCTACAGCTAAAAGAAGAACCAACAGATGGACACTAGAAAAAAGAGAGCAGTTCTCTCTTGATAAAATGACCACACTCAAAGCCATCTGTTTCACAAATTGCTATACGAAAGGAATGTGCGGGGCCAATTTTGTCTCATCGAAAGATACAACTTCTTGTCGCTTTGACTCGCTCTCTTTGAAGCCCCCGATGCTCCTTCTTCTTTTTGCTTTTTCTTTCTACACGTCCCAGTGTTGGACTAACATCCAGAACCCTCTCTCCCCTTTTCTCTTTCAAAGCCTCTCGATATGGCTGTGCGACCGCTTCAAACACATAACATATGCAAATACACAAAAAGCCAGGAGGGGCATCCAAGCAGACACACACTCACACATGCAAAAATGTTTTTAACATAGATGCACAGTTTTTTTCTGGGGAATTTGTAAATCCTGTTGTTTCCAACCTCAAGCAGACGACCATGGCTGGAACCAGATGGAACGAGATGGTCTGGGGACACATCTTTTTTCCCACTTCCAAGTTATTTCTCTGCAGCGAGATAAAACCATAAACAGCCATTCATCACGAAGCGGCGGCAGGATATCCTCTGTGACCAGGAAGAAACTTTGTGTACGTGTGACAGATTGTCTAGCTTTATGTGAACTCTCTCCACTTCACATCATCTCTGGGGTGAAGTCAGCATTAGAGGTTCTTTGGTTTGTATAAATAAAAGCAGATATTTGCAGGTTTCCTGAGTTGGCTTTACACCCGGCGCTGTGTGGGTGCTTGCTGGCTGAACTAGTGAGCTTGTGGGAACTTGTGAGAAAGTCTTCATCAAAGCAGCCATGGACAATCTTCCAGTTAATCAGTTCTGGTTGCAGCCATATGGACAACAGCTGAATATCCCTGGAAAGTATGTCCACACTGAGCAAGGTTTGCACCTCACACAGTCGGTGTTGGCGTTATCATTTGTATAATTATTGACTGTAACCACAATCTCTTTCTTAACCTAAACTAAGTGTTTGTCTAACTACTGTCTAACTATACCTTAAACAGAGCTAATTTTCTTAACCATAATCTAGACCCTTTACTTAAGTCAAGTCCCCAAAATAGACACAGTCTTTTTGTCACAGGAGCACCTGTAGTCATAAAAGGCTGGGTACCACTGGTTCCATCCTCCTTGGTTCATCTGTGTTCCTTTAAATTTAAATTTTAATCTAAGAAGGGAATTGTTGGGATCTGTACAGCTGTCAAGCTAATGTAGGGGAGTAAAATCTGAATGTTTCCCTCTAAGATGTAAGTAGGAGTTCAAAGTAATATATGGTAAATACTGAATAAGTGAAGTGCGAGTACCTTAAAAATGTACTTAAATACAGTACTTGAGTAAATGTACTCAGCACTGGACGTCAAAAATTGTAACAAACATATTCAACTGCACACACTGCCACCTTGAGACCTCTTCCCTTTTTCATACCTTATGTATGTCCACAGGCTGGCAATCTGTACCCCCCCCAGAAACCTGAACAACCTGCTGCAGGGCATCCTTCAAGGCTACATTCAAGGCTATAGCCAACCTTAAGAGAACTTCTGTTCAGGACTGCACAAGCCCAGCATTTTCAAGTGGACGTATGCAGGATCAATGGATATTTGCTTTGGGTTTTACTGCCAATAAAGAGAACTCTTATAATAGCACCTTGCTCACGCACTAGTGCCGGAAGACACCGCAGCGTAACAGGGACTGACAGAGTTGCTTAGTGAAGGCTTTTGAACATTTCTCCAAGGGCAGCGTCACTCCCTTGGCTACAGTCAGTCATGGTGCAGATTGGGCTCCATCAGGGCTCCCAGTGTGAGAGTGTGTTTGAACTGATAAAGATATCAGGAGTCCCTGCTCCTTATCAGCCCTTATTGTTAGGCTCCTTCTCTCTCACCACACTCAGTCTGCTGAGACTGAAGTGCCTTTGACAACCCCTTCATCTCAGACTTTTCTTGCAATTCAGGGTTCGGCAACCTGTCCACGCGAGTACTAGGTTGCCGTCTACATAACACCCGGGCTCCATGTTTGACCTTATCTAACTGTGACATGAATAATCAATAAAATGGATGCTGCAGGTGAATAATTTGAGGCTTTCAGTCTTATTTTTCTTGCAACGCACACAAAAAAAACGTATGAAGACAGTTTACCTTTATTTATAGTTGGGAAAGAATGTGTAATGAGTCTGGGATTTATTAACATACAGCTCTGCTACAGTACGTCCCACGACAGGGAAATTAACTGCCTGCTGGCATTTCTTCAATCTATTCCCAAACAATTTAAGCAGAAACAATTATGGAAAACATGGCAGCTGACATCCAGCCATCTCAACACATTATACTGATGTGTTTATGTCTTCCTGCTGTGCTGTATCATTGGCCAGCATAACTCCAAATCAATATTTAAACATATAAAGACACCCCCCACCCCCCAATTTAATCAGCAACCCCTTTAACCCCTCATCCACCTCTCCCAACAGGATGTGTGTTGCGGCAGACATGAGGGTGGGGCTGTCTCTGCGAGTTACACACTCGCCGTCATTCTGATTCTCAAAGTATCATAAACGTCCAAGAGGATCCACCGCCACATTAATCAGACACATTAGGCAGCTAACGGGAGAATACTTACAAAGGACATTAAGGCTGTCTCTGGATCGAGCAAAGGAAATTAACAACTCACCAGACAGATACAGTCCACGGCAGATATGAGCGATGGGAGTAGGGAGCATGAAGGTGGGGTGAGCCTGTCTCTGGCTTGTACACAGAGTTGGCTTGACAGAAGCAATTAAGCCACTCAGACACCCACTCACTTCAGCGCAATGGGAAGGTCTGTACATATTCTAAAAGCCCCAGCTTCATGACAGCAGCGGTTGTAAGAGCCCACTCGTATGCGTGACCTTGAGTAGCCACAGTTCATGGCAAATATGAAAATAAAAAAAAAACTCCTTATGAAACTTATGAATGAGTGTGCTCTGCTGTGTTACTGCTGCTTTAAATATTCTGTTCGATGTGAGCAACAAGATAAATTCTGAAATATATGTTTGATGACAATATGAGGTATTGAAATATGTTAGTTGTTTGAATCTATTGAAAATATGTTTAAAATACAGGGTACGCAGAGAATGTCCAGACCTTCTCATTAAAGACCAAAAATTTGTGGAAAATTTAAAACTCCTGTTTAAATCACAACATTTTAAACCGGCATCATCCAATTTCATGGCCACTTGGGGGTGTGCACAGCAGTACGTGGCTCAGCCAGTCTCCTCTCTGCGTCTCCAAAGTGGGCGCGCACACATCAAACTCTACTAACTATGCATCAGTGCCTCAAACAACCCCACATCAAATAACTTCAACTAACACTCCAGTCTTTGAAAACGTCCTTGTAACGGCCCTTATCGCATTGTTTTTCTGCTGCATGTGAAGCTGTATAAGGAACAAAAATGTAAAGTAGAAGATGTCCTGCTGTCCTTCCAGAGATACCCAGACACACCGACAGCCATTACAGGCCATACAGCAAATCAGGCCAAGTAGATATCACCTGTCAAAAAAATAAATCCAGAAAAAGAAAATGTGCATGCAAAATAATGAAGGCAGAGACATATTTTTCCTATGAGTCAGGTGAAATTTGTTTCAACAAGCCAAATCTCCAATGAGGTTTCAAGAAAAAGCCCTTGACCCGAGGTGCTTCTTTTAAATTCCCTGCAATCATGAGGCCACGAGTGATTAGAAGCATCATTTAATGTGCTCGGTGATTCATTATTCAGGTTTAATGTCACTCTGTGTTTACTTATCACCAATTCCCTAGGACAAAATTAGATAAATTAGTCATGTTTACATACATGATCGCAAGCTATGATTAGAAAAAAACCAACCTGAGCAGCAGTGAGCACGTCGGACGAACGCTCTGAACTGGAGATCTCAGCGGCGGAGCTGTGGCTTTTATTGAAACATCTTTGACTGCAATTTAATTTCCCTCTGGAACTCACTTAACCATCCCTAACTCACGCATCAGACACGATAGAGTGGATCGATGTGGCAAAATATCCTCCTCTTCTTTAGTTTTGGATTTCGCTTCATTTTCGCTGGTTAGGGTACATTACTTGAGTTTGATTTACTCCATCCAGCAATCCTTTCTGATCTTGACAAATTCAGACAGGAAACATGATTGGAATGAGCCCTTGCCACAGTGGGGTGCTGATTCTCGATACTGAGCAGCCACTTGGAATTAGAAACAGGCCTCAGACACGTGTGGCTTTTTTTCCTCTCTGGATTTTCAATGACTTTTTCGATACATTATAAAGGAGTCACTGGGATTCAGGTGGACAGCAACTTCTTTTTTATATTGGAGAGCAAAGACACTGATACCACGGCTCAACTTTATAACACTGTAAGGGACTTCATTTCTATTGTGCCTTGTGCCCCATGTTTGAAAGGGGCTCTAAAAATAAAGGAAAAGTCACACAACACACACTTTCATGTGTGGAAGTGTGTGTTTGATATGCAGCGACAGTTCTTGTGTGTTCTTGTCGCTGTCAAGAACACACACTTTCATGTTGTTTGCTGTTGTTTGTTTCCTTTCCAGAGGATTTATATAGATGTGCTAAACATAGAAATCCTTCTTATCTGCCATATTTTTAATAAGTATTGATTTCACATAAGCTTTAATGCAGTGTCGGTAAAGCTCAACAATACCTGCATTGTGTCAGTCATTAAACGCATATTGGTAGTTAATCCTTTTTTCCAGTTTGATTTGGTATTTACTTTGTATTGCATTGCCATTTAAACAGGATCCCCTTGCAAAACTGCTAGAAGTGTTTTACTATAAATGGACAATACAATGAACTTAGCATTCTAATTAATCAAGTATGAATCAATTAAATCAATTAAATATATTATGCAGGCAACTGCATATACTACACAAAATACTTCTCTTTGCACTTGAACCTTCCCCCTCATATCAAAGCAACAATGCACTCGTTCCTACTCACATGATCGTATTTGCACATGGCTTCACCTTGTCAACACGCTTTGTTCCTGCTGCCAGTATGAAATTTTTGTGAATCTATGCCAACCTTGGAAAAACATCACCAAAAACCTATTGGAAGAGATACAGAAGCTAAGTTCTCTCCTTCAGCGGTTAATCTTACTGACCTTGACCACATCTTCATCTGTAGAGCGACACTTGACTGAGTCAGAGACGTCAGTAACAGAGGCATCAATTCCAATGGTCACCACCTTTACCGGAACAGCCACCGTCTTCCCAGTCAGCACAGCGGTGTTCAAAATCTCTGAGTCCTGGAGACAGAAGGAGAGAGAGAGACAACTCATCACAGTACTGGTCACAGGCAGTACAATAACAGACTGTGACAATAACTTCCCTTTGGGTATATGATGTTATAGAGCAAAACAAAACACACGTTTCAGCACATTCTCCTACAATACGGAGGAGCAGCCAACTTCAATAACTTGAGAAGTCATAAAGCATTTACTAACAAGCGTGTCCCAGCTTGGTTGATCTCTTTTTTGTGTCCCCTGGAAACACCTCCGTTATCGTCTGCACTACTTGGAACACATTTCTGCATTTGGTTTTGTTTGGAGCACGTTTGCCTGTTATGGTGTGTTGTGCGTATTTACTGTGAATTGATGAATAATCTTTATTCATTCGCTCGTGTTTGGTATATTAGCATGTGTTTTCATAAGCCGCAGTGCATGGAGGCGCTATACTATGATTATTTTCGTGTGAATCATTTCCTTCTCTACTCAGACACATCATCAGTCATGTAGTCACTGAGCGTTGGCAGGGTTGCTTCAGCTTTTATTCATGTTGTCTTGGACCCACAGTAAATTGAAAGCTCTTTTTGCAGTCTCAGTGGTGGTTGTGATTACCCTCTTTCCGTGCATGTGTAATTGTCTTGTAAATGCCAGGAGAAGTCCCAAACCTGACTTGTTTGGAAAGCACACCGAATGTCACTTCTACATTCAGTCATATGCGCGGCCCCTTTTTTCAGAGGCTTCCTCAAACCTTATGTTTTAAAGCTTCCCCTCCCAGGCAATAGCAGAGCAGTCGTGCTGAAGAGAACATTATGGATTCAGGGTCATAAATTTATGTATTTACAATAATAGGGCATTTTATGGATAATGGGTATTTCAGTCAGGGAAGCAAAATGATGCAAAAAAAAAAATCGAGAGATAAAATGCAAAACAAAAACTAAAAAGCAATCAGTACTGCAAAAATAAACAAGAAAGGTAACAAAATACTGTTATATGCTGTTTTGACATTCACCAACAAATTTCAATACAATGCCCTGCCCAACAAAATACATATCCATAAAATTATCTTATTTGAATCATTTAAACTCCATGGTTCATGGGGTTTAACCATAGATATCTCTGTTTTGCGAGATGTCTGGCTGTCCATCTGCTATTAATATTTAAATTGAAGTCAACCTTTCACATCACAAAATGTGTGATTTTAAATTAGCTTAGCCACACCAAATTGCATGCATTCTATTAGAATCAAGATTTGCTGATATTGTTGCATTTTTTCAGACTTCATTGTTAAAATCAGTGCAGTGTTCAAAGTGTCCAGATCTTAAAATAGACTGTAAATTGACCAGAAATGAGAAAGGAGGTTTACTAAATTTGATTAAACTAATCTGGGTGCTTTTTGATCTCTGGACTAAGACAAAGACTCTATCTAAAATTTTCTTCAAAATGTAACATGATATGTAAAGAGCACCAGTGCTCTAATTTGCCACTGGACTGCAGTTGAGACAGTGTGACCTCAGTGGCCTGATGGCCCTGGTTCTTTATATTCAAAGGCAGAGCTTCATTAGTCTAAACAGAAATCTTAACCTTTCATTGTACATGCATGCACACACACACCACTGTCACAGAAGATAATTGTGGCCATCTAAGATAGGTTTTGGGTAACTTTTGCTCTCTAGTCACCCATGCCCATTGGATTGTCTCATCTGCACATTCAGCTCAAAGAGATTGCACTACAATTACACAGATTGCTATGTAACTCTGGACACCACAGTAAATAGCTGCCATCGAGGTCACAGTGTACCTCTCACTACTTCTACTGTATGACGAACATAGCCCTCTCGCTATTTGGGACCTGAAATGACTTCAGCTAATTGTACAGCATGACAAAAGTCTCTCATTGTAAGCTGTTTTCATTCTGCTCTTGGGATGCTCTCACACAAAAGCCTGGCACTGGTTTCTGCAATTTCTGTGGGCAGGAACCCCAAGACACCCTATTTTTTTCCCCCTCTCTGTATTGTAGCTTTGCCAGCACTAAAGGCATTTCTGCGTTATTCTATTGAGGAAGCAACTATTACTTTTTTCTTTTAACAGAGAAATCAAACTCTGGAGTGATGTGTGTTCAATAAAATGTCAGATTCCTGTAGAATAATACTGCTAAACCTGACAAGTGCCGACAGGACCAATCTACAGCGTCTGTCACCATATTCATGTGTATACCACAGTCACTATGGGAGCACACAAGACTTGTACACTGCTCCGTTAACTTGCTTTCCAAAGACTGTGTTTGTGAGCTCAAGAACCATTCAAAGGAAGAGAAAAGGAGGATTAAGTGCGGCTGAAAGGAGCCTGGTCGTTTGTAAGCATCATTTACTGAGACCATTCAGCTTTGGAGTGAAATGATTATTAGTTGAGCCAGGAGATACCAATGAATCACAAAAAACACTTAATCTTCAAATGAATTTCCATTATAATTTTATAGACTGTGACAGTGTTATATAGCAATATAAACCCCTCACTCCCTGTGCCACCGACTTTGATTCAATTCCCCTTAAAATCGAGGGTTGCTGTAAATTAATTCTGTGTCTACTGGGATTCCTACCATTTCCACAGGGTCGTCTGTAATACATGATGGGGTAAATGGTTGGGACCTGGTGAAAGCGGAAGCTAATGTTAGATTACAGCAGCTGGGGATGACCCAGCAGGTTGAGAGCAGCAGAGAGCAGGGCCTGGCAGTAATAAGCCACAGCAGGATCCCACAGTGATGCATCAATGGTTCACACAGTCAGACAAAGAGGGCGCAATTAAACACAAAATGGAGACCAGTGGTGCACATCAGCAGTGTTCCTCAGTTAGCTTACAGTAGTGTGAACGGAGACGCAATGGGGCTTTTGAAATGTGGAAAAATGATTCTCTTGCATGATGAGAGCTTTTATTGTGGCCACAGATTAATGAGTTTCTTATTTGAGATCTTATATCCTTAATGGGTATTTAAAAAAAAATAATTTTCTTTCAGCTCTGCACCTGCTTCGTTTTAGAGCTCCCATTTTAGAATATGCAAAGGTGAAATTTGTAGCAACTTGAATTTCTGTTTGTGGCTTGCAGCTCACAGGATGCTGCTAAATACCTAAATGACAAATGACAAAATTACACTTCATATAAACTGCTATATAGCCCGTGTCTGTTGCTAATGTGCTCATTTGTTCACATTTACGGTCTGTTCTTTCAAGATTAATGTGGCTGTGATTTATCAAGAGATAATCCATGACAGAGCCTGAATTTATCCAGAAATAACACACATGCAGAGTACAAAAGCAAAGGTTTGAATTCATATCTCAAAAATGCCTTAAATTTGATTTTAGGGCCCATCTACAATACAGATCCTCAAAATGATGAAGAATGTGGGCGTCACATTTAGGCCCCTGTCATTCCAGTTTAGTTTGTGCTCTAACTGGTGCTCATACAGTACACAGTGACCACGGAGCTTTTGAGAGCCCCAAGGATTTCAGGGCCCAGGCCACTTGCTCGCTGTGCTCAGTTGATAATCCAGTCAAGCAAATGTTGAGGAGTCTGTAGCGTACTAACATCTGAAACATGTAGACTATCAGATGTAAGCATTCACTTGAAAGGGTGACACAGTGGCAGCATAAGCACTGAGCACTTATCTGAAAATAATACGCATCCTGTGAATAATAATTGAGTGCACTCTATGGGTATAACATATAACACCTTAAAAAAAAAGGCCTCTTGTAAAGCAAGGCGAAAAAGGAAGCAGTCCTTTTTGCCACTCATGCCTTGCCAAAAAAAAGATGATAAGAATAATAATATTTGGTTATTACTTAACATGGAAATGCTTTAACAAAGAACACGAGAGATGGAAATACAATTGTACAAATGCGCTTATTTATAGTTTTAAAGAGGTTTCTTTGCATGCGGAATGCTTTGTAGTTCATTTGATTCTCAACTGTTGACACCAGTGTTTGCTCTTTACTTACAAACCAATCTGCTCCCTCAAGTCTCACAGATAGGAGTCTTTTTGTTCAATAATCTGTAGGAGAACTGCCTGTCTTCTTTATCAAGGATCTCTCTGTTAGCATTCCGCACGCTGCTGGGGCTGGTAATGTGTTCTGGGCCGTAATTTCTGCCCGTGTCTCGATTGGATCTGAAAATAAGTGAGATTTATAGTGTCAGCCTGAGTGACACAGGCAGCATGAGAAGTAGTCAAGCCGCCTGTCCTGGTGTTGCGATTAGCCTCTGCTTCTACCCTGCGCTAACACATCCACATTTTGACCCTCGCTATCCAAACTGCAGATGACCGGGTCATGCAGTGTTGAGCTGGGGATTTTAGGGCCTGCATGATTCATTGTGCAGCATAAAGAAGAGAGGGTGGTAAACATAGTGCGTATGCTTAGCGTGTTCACCTGCGCGTGGCAGCCCAACATTGTTATGGCCGCCTTAAAGCCAAGAGGCTGCCCAGATAAACCCAACAGCACAAGTCAGGGCAGTTAAAACCCTATAAGCCAAAACACCTAATCTGGTCTTTTTACCACCATGATTGAGTGTCACTGAGTCTCTTCATGATCTTCCATGTCATTTCAAGAGCAAAAGCATTAAGAAAAAGCCCATGAAATATCCCAATAGTCAACTAACCTATAGTAAATGAAATATTCATAGTTCTGACAAACATTTTCATCCCTTGGTGATAAAGTATGCGTACGTGTGAGGAAACTAAAATGGGAGTAGGGGGATAGTGAATAATATGCTGTAGACATTAAACGCCACTCAGACAGAGTCCAGAAGCTATTAAGCAGACTAAAAGAGACATGTCCTTTCATCAGCTCCACTCTGCACATTGTGCATTGCTCAATGTGGCACTTCCTCCCCTCTATTCCAGTGGGCGTTTAATTGGCTCGAATCGAGAAACATGGAGGAGAGTGGGAATAAAGGCCTTGGTAGCCACCATGCAGAGCGATACATCACTGCATGACAGCGCATTGAAGTGGTGGGACGGTTGCGAAGCCAACACAGGGCCTTTTAATGAGGGTCCCTCTCTTGCTCCCTTCTCTTCACTTCTCCTCCCGCTCTCGCTCCTCCACGAATCAACCGGTTCCTCTCCTGTCCTCCCCTTACCCTTCCCCTTGTTTCTTCCCAGATGATGGGATGAAGGAGGCTGCAGTACGTGGCACATAAAGACCCATCTCCTCACCGCAGTCATCCCTCACTGCCTCCTAAAACGCCTCTAACCGCTTTTCAACGGCAGCGCCCTGTCTGAGGAACATGCTGGTCAGAGATCTGATCTCCTCATTACTGCTGGACGTGACTGGCCACGAGAAGATTAACTCTGCTGCTGCTTTGATGGCGGCCCCACTCCAAGAAGTGTCAGTTTAAAAGGAGAGGTAATGAGAGATCATGCTGCGGATCACATGGACACATTGACCTGGTGCGTCAGAATTGGCAGTTACGTCGTTGGCCACTTTAATAGGTATCTCATTTAGTCGTTAGAATATTATGGAAAGGACAATTCAAAGTATAAGTATAGTATAATACAAAGTGGCAATATGTGTATGAATGAGCTGAATTGTTTGGCAAATTACAGACAAGTGTAGGTTGAGACACATCGTATACCTACTTCTAAGACACACTATAGTCGTAGTTTATATTCAAGAAGATGTACAGCGTGGCCACTCTAATCTGGCATGTCTCACTGTTACTGGACTGATATGAACCCTACCCACTGCTGTTTGCTGTGCTGCTGCTTCCTTTCCAATCCAAACTTCCTTCTTAAGTGCTAAACTTTTGGTTTAATTGATTAACCACGCCCCTGTTTCCAGAAAAGCTTGGATAAAATAAAAATGTAAATAAAAACAGAATGTTATAATTTGCTGATCATTTAAACCAACCATTTAATTGAAAGTATCAGATAACATAGTAAATGTTGAAACTGAATGAAGATGAATGGAAAATATGTGCTGATTTTGAATTTGATGCCAGAAACACATGTTAGAAAGGTTGGGGGAGACTCCTTCTAAAATAAGAGAATAAAGCATCTTCTTACGAAATCTCTGACCTGAATTTGACTTTTGATGATTAAACCAATGTCACTGTGAGTCACTGAAGCTTCTCAACATATCGCACAGTGCCTACGTAAGAAGCGCTGCATAAACCTGGACATAAAGTCATGAGCTTAATGGACTCGGGTAGATATATTTATACTGTAGTGTTGGACTCAAACTTTAAAAAAAGGGCAGCCAATGACATATCAAGACCTCATACTTGATGTGAGCTGCTTAGTCAGTTATGTAAAGCAATTCACTCAACAGTTCATGAACAGTATTGATGTTTTTGTCTGAATTCTCAACAGTTAATTATTTATGATCGCACATGATTTATGAGTAAACTTTGACTGCAGGGAAGACACGCTGCTGACAGGACAAATTCACCCACAAATATTCATGACATTATGAGCGGACATGGCTTTTTGAAAATATAATTCATTTTCTACAAAGCACAGGCTCTTCCTATGTGTTAATCTTCAACCTCAATGATCAATGATTTGTTTTTAAAAGAGACACACTGAACGTAAAGGACGACAGTTTCCTTGTGAGGGGAAATAGTGAACTGCAGGTATACCACTACTTGCTGCATCCATGTATCTTCAGAGCATCTCTTGTCAACCAGTCTGTCCACAATATGAGAGTAGATTAAGAGAGCACTTAATAGTGTCTGTGCTTACAAAATTAAAGGAGGAATTATTAAGGGTTGGTGCTGGAGGGATGGAACCACCCTCTGGAGCCCAGTGGCTATGAATTGCACATTGTGCGGTGAAAAGGCGCTTGTGAATAAAACATGGCTGGATGTGAAAGTACTATATTTTAAGTTTATAGGACAAATAGCCTGCAATTCTCATGAATACCATACCTGTAATACATCGAGATCGATGGATCAGGATAGAGGGGTGGGTATCCCAGGAAAATTTCAACATTCAGACTCAGCTCCCTAAGAATCAAGGTCAGACACCAGGGACACCGCCGGCTCTCTGCTCACCTAGAGATGAGTAAGAGAGCCGCAGGAGTTCGGGGGGGTGCTTTCAGCAGGGTGCTTTGACTAATGCTGATGCCGGTACTACAGCGATGCCTTGCTCGTGCCCCTGCTGTTTGCCTATTGAGCCAGGGCCCGGAGGCTAGAAGGCAGGGAAACAAGCCTGCCTGCGCCAGTCTGCTCAATTTCAGCCCGATATCTATCACACTCAGGCGATCGATGAAGAGTTCTTCACCAACAGCCAACCATGCCTGTAGGGGGATGACCTCTTGATCTTTGTCTGATTCCTCTGATCGAGATCCATACTGCCAGCTTAGCCTGGCTTAGCTGCCCTCTGGACACAGACCACTCTCAGCAGGCACAAAGTTCAGCCGCACTGTAGAGTCCATTACCGGTAAAAAATACACACTTTCCTTTCAAACCTCAGTGGGCTAGGATTAAAGTCAGAATGACTAGATCTGAGCCAGAATGTGAAGTGGGATGTAACAATTATGGGGAGATGTGAGATATGGACATGTGCAGACCCTGTCACTCTGAGATTGATCCGTCAGTCTGGGTCTGCCCTTCACTTTATCCCTGCATTTTTTTTTGCCTTTTTCACTTTTTTTTCACCATTACTGACAGGGTTTGGAGAACTGAGAGACCGGTATCAAGGTTCACAGCATTTTATTAGAGAAACTAGAATAAAAGCAGTTGAACTGGGTACAGGTCTGTAACTATTTTCTGTAGGCACAGCAAAATAAACAAAGTTTATTTCATGCATGAATCGTGGAAGGCATCGTGGGTCATCTTCTGAGAATTGAAGTGGCACAGGAAACAAGTCATTTGACCTCACTGCTGGAGGAGCTTTCTAAAGCATTGTGGAAATGTTTGCTGTCTTAATGGAGACTGATAATTTTTTGCTCTCACTGTACTAAGCAAGCTTTGCAGAAATATGTTCTGCAGTAGCAAAATGTATTTATCTAAACCCCTTGTCACATACAAAACAAGGAGAAGTCATGTGAGCGAGTGTTTTATAAGGTAAGAAACCCACCTCATGCCCTTCTGGCCTTTCAATTACAAAAACAAATTTATAAGTATAAAATCTCCTGCTCTGAGTGCCATAGGAAGAATTTGCCATTAAATCTCAGTGTATCTGATCCTTTTGAAAAGTAGCTCCCACTGTGCAGTGTCATGAAAAGGCACAGTAGCACACCCACTCATTTCCACACTTGTTTCTGTAGATGTAGCTGCAGTGAAAATGAGTGGCAGGTCCTCCAAATACCTTTTCCATCCTGTTAAGGGGCATGGGACATGTGATCCCATGCAGCTTCAAGGACTCTGACTGTATCCTGGATTAGCTGGACATTTGTTACAATCCATTGTCCTCATTAGCATTACATGTAGTATGCCACGTGCATACTGCGGCAGCCTCAATTAGTGCTACCACTTCATCATCAGCCTCTAAGCTGTAGTAGATGCTAATGGGTTGCTCGCTTGAGGTCTATCCATCAGCCCCCTTTTGTAAACTGCATGACTCACGCCATCTGAAAAAAAAGAAACTTCTTGTTATCTTGTGCCACTAAGAAACGGGGACATGCGATGCAGCTTCGACACGGGTGGAAGGAAGTGGCTGAGGTTATTAGATGGCAGCCAACAGGTACCTTCATGTCCAGGTATACAGTACGTGCTCTTCTTATGAACAGCTTGCATGATGGTTCGTGTGCATTTCTGCAGGATTAGCTGGCATATAAAGCGCTTATGTCTGTATGTCTAACTATGCGCTTGATAAATGGCTCTCCAGATTTCACTTGCCTGGCAGAGAAGATATGCATTGCAATGGAGGCAATAGAATCGAAAGGAGTAAAATGAAACATTCATTGGTGGATGTTGATAGATGACTTTATCATGTGAGAGCAGAAGTGGCCAGAGAAGGCCAGGGTGATGATGTATTGTTTAACGATACATTGGAGCGGTACGTGAATACAAACGGCTGCCTTCATTTCTCCTCATCTCTGCGGCCGCGAAGCTCCTGTGAGTGAGCACAGTTTGGTGTCTCGGCCAGGGCGGGAAGACTGATGAGTCCAGATATGATGTATGCCCTGTCCTCCTGCACCCTCTCCATCACCAGGCATCCACAGCATGGGTAATGATGATGAGGGCAGCCCGGACAGGAGCGTATTACTTCACGATGGTAAAAGATAATGGACCAGCCTCCTACTGTGCAGGGGAATGTGCGCAGGCATCCAATTACTGCCTTTAAGATCCATCTCAAGATGACCCAAAAAAACACACACAGCTCTTTCACACTTTAAGTGGAATGGAGGATGCCAACACAAGGAGGCTGAGGGTGACAAGGGAAGCAATTAATCTACACTATTAATATATTAATGTATGTTTGTCCGAAGCGAGAAGAGGAAACACAAGGACAGAGAGGAGGTGGAGAAAAAAAAGAGTTAAAGATCTGAAAAAGAAGGTGAAAAGAAGACAAGCCAGGACAGGCAAGCGGTATTACAGTCAACAGAAAGCATTCACAGGCACTTCCTCGCTCTGAACTGACTGAAACTTTTGAGTACTCCTTTCATTTTCTGCTTTTGAAATAATTGCTGCATTTGCAGAACTCGGGCTTCACGGTTTGGAAATTGGTGACAAAGTGGTGAGCAGCGCTCTGAGCCCTCCCAGTGCAGGTGGGTCTGTGACAACACACAGGAGGAGCCCTCTTCAAAGGGAGCGGGGGAAAAAAAAGAAGAAGAGAACTCATCTTTCAAAACGACGTCGCCGCTTTCCCAGAGGTGTCACCCATGGCAGAGCCCATCGCTTGGCTGGGGAAATGCAATAAAAAGACCTTTTTATAATAATCAATTCCAGCAAATGGGCAGGGAACGGGTCTGAGGAGCCATTGCAGTAATAGGCCATAAATGTGATCAATCCCAAAATAAGCTTCCCATTACTAATAGTCATTAGCTTTATTACATTACAACCTTTAGAGACATGGTCAGTTATGGATCCTCATTCAGTTTATGAGATTATCTCTGGTTAAGACACAGTTACAGCAGCTTTTCCATTATGACAAAATACAGTCGAGCTTATTAGACTAATTAGTGCTAATTACAGATGAAAGAACTTCCTTGAGCAAAACCACAGAGCTGTTGTGTCAACGTCTGCCTTCAGCGTGCTCTGTGAAGTCTCCCCCTCTCAACTTGATTAAAAGAGATTGGAGAATTTCCCTCCACGCTATCGCTGAACACACCCTCCTTTTCTTCCTCGACGTCTCTGTCTCCCCTTCTCTTCTCCGCACTTCTTTTTCCTCTTTCTCTCGTCTGTAACCTTGGTTTACTGTCAAAATCATAAAAATGTTCCACCACTGCAAAAAAGTTAAACTACGATAATCGTAAGGATGCCACCAAGTGCACAACATGAGAAAGGGCTTTCCATTCATCTTTATGTGGAGAAACAAGTGTACAGCTGTGGACAATCATATTTCTTTCGAAGCTCCATTAAGCAATATCATTTATATCAGTCTGCTTAATTTTCTTAAGAAAGTCCATTAAGGAAATAGTCCTAATTTTCTCACTGAAATTCTTATGTCCTCAGACTGTCCAGCGGCTAAAATCCAGATGAGATGAGCTCGATAGAATCTCCATAAAAAGCTTGAGAGACTCATCTGAGTCAACTTTAATTATTGCTGTGCTCTCGGAGAAAAAACGCTTAACGAGCAGCTTAAAGAGCAATTTTTGCATTCACTTATCCAGCGTGTTTCCCTCACAGGCTACTACATTACTGATGGAGTTTGTTGGGAATGTATGCAGCCTGAGAAGAAGACTGCAGGTCTGCCTCTAGGCTGGAAAAAACACTAAATGTACCATATTAATACTGTCCTGAAAAAAAGGCTGCCTTGTATCTTCATTGTATTACACAACATTGTAACTGAACTGTAACTTGAAGAGTAACACGTGCTGTTGGAATGCATTTCTTACACTAAGCTTCCAATTTTCAATCTGAGAAGAGGAAAAATAGTTCACTTTTTGTCATTTTCTACATCTGGAAAGAAACTAGTGGCTGCTTTCAGCCAGAAGCCTTTAGCTGAAATTTTAAGGAGACAAGTTTAGATCTGTACCGCTGTGGGCGGACAACTTGGAGTTATTAGGTCTGACCACTTCTCTGCATGGTTCCCCTATGTCATTCCCTTACTGCGCAATGAGAAGACCTTAAAGTAACTCAACATTTAGTTCACGAAGATACAATACTTCCCTAGTCTTACAATCGCTAGAACCTGCCATCAATGAACCTCATTGTGACTGGGTATGTGATTGTGATTCTGTCCACCCACATGTCATGTCCCAAGTCTGCCACAGCTCCGTCTTCACCACTCCTCAGTGGTTTGGACCTGTTTTTTATTGGAATAACTGAGTTGGTTTTCCCTTTGGTGGAGTGAGGGTGCTGTGTCTGTCTGTGTGTGTGTGTTTCAGGTGGGCTGACAACACTACTCTTACATTACCACATTACCTTACTTCCTCTTTTCTATCAGCGAGGAGTGTAGCAGAGGGGAGGGAGAGGAACTTATCTGTGGGCCTTTCATGCCACAGTGATCCCAAGTAATCTAATTCAGCCTACCTCTTTCTCGCTTGTGTGCCTCTCTCATATTGGAGCATGCAGATTGCAAAAGCCCTGTGTGTGTGTGTGTGTGTGTGTGTGTGTGTGTGTGTGTGTGTGTGTGTGTAAGCATGAGGGAATGAAAAGGGGACAGAGGGAAAAAGACAGAGTTAATGAGTTCTGAATGTGTCTGCATGTATAAGTATTTGTGTTGTGGGTTAAGTACCACGGGATGGCTGGACATGCTGTGCACCTCGGGATGTGGTCTGTGCAGGGGAAGCGTGTGTGTGTGTGTGGGGGGGGTGTCGCACTCAACCTCTTTATATCTGACAATGAAAATATTTTTCCAGGGTACATGCTGATCAGGGAACCTGATCCCTTTCCATGCACCGTTCCACACTCTGACATGATAGCAGCTGCTTCCCCGACACCCCCCCTGAATGGAAGAGCATCTCAACATAAGGAAAAAGGGAATTTCTGTACATACTTACATGGCACACCCATCATATTTTCTGTCTTACACATCCAAAACGCTATTTGTCTTCATCGCCCTTGAGGCTTCTGCCTAAATCATCCTGTCCCTAATTGATTTCACCAAGTTTAGCAAATAATTGTAACATCAGGTTAACTGAGATGGATTTTTGTCATTGTGGGGAACAAAATTTTACATGATTTATAGAAAGCCATAAAACCCTCTATTCTATGTAAAATGAGCAGAATAATCAGAGTAAAAAACCCTTTCAGGACTGATTGATGACTGCATGTTAGACCTTTTTTTTGGGTGGGTGTGGGCTCAGTCACAGATTTATTTTACAAAAACAAAAGTGGAAGTATTGCCTTTTATATATGCACAAAATGCAAATGAAATTTAATCACTCAGTAAAGACTTAATTTAAAATGTGTTTTTCAATGAGCAGGCTACAGCAAATTCTATGGGTGAATCTCTTTTATGAATGCAGCCTTGTGTGAAATAATCATGAAAATCATCTTTCTGATTTTTTTTTGTGAGTGGAAGGTGTGGGAGCTAACTATATATTCCTCGAGCAAGGCACGCAGGCTGTTGATACATCAATGGCATGAAAAGGATGTGAGAGAAGGAACTCAAACAATACTGCAGCATTAGACACATAGCTTCAATTATCCTGAGAATGGATCAGTGGGAGAGGATGCGGCGCATTCCTCTGAATCCAGAAACAGTCACCCACAGGCATTTTTCATCTGCACAGCTACGGGCAATACTTAGAGAATAACATTGACATAACAGTCGGGTCTGTATCACGCACATCAGAAGCACTGAAATAGAAATGAATGCAATCTTTGTTTTAGTAATCAACCCCAATGTGACAGCACATCTTTCTCTTTAGTCTACAGAACTGATTCTGCTCTTCTTTTTTTTTACCTGATCTAAATTAGAAGCAGTACTCTACAGGTCGCTGAACAAAGCTGTGGAGATGCTTGAAAGAACTCTCTTTGTGAAGCTCTATAGGGGGAGCTTTGGTAAATCTACCCAACTGAGTACCTCTCCCTCGCTGAGGGAGACACACAGCTCCAGGCTTACCCTCAGGCCAGAGCCACCATCCCGACGCCATCTGAGGCCTGCTACTACAGATGCTATCCTCCCGCACTGTTCCCTAAACATACTCTGCAAGCACACACCTACATTTAGTAGAAGTTACTACTATGTGAATGTATCCTGAATGTACAAGTAAAACTCTTCCCATTAAAAATGAATCAAGTAAATGTAATTTAGTATTATCGGTAAAATGAACTTTGGGTATCAAAGATAACAGTACTCATTACATGGAATGACCCCTTTCAGTGTTATTATGCATGTATTGTGTGATTGGATTATCATGTATTAGTGTGCATGCAGCATTTTCATGTTGTGGCTGGTTAATATCAAGCTAATTTTCATTTTGTGTTGAGGGGTGTGGTAGTTATTAATTCTGAATATTTTCTTTGTAGCATTTTCTGGGGTAGCACATCGCACACTTCAGGCTCATACATACTAGTATTTTTTTTACTATTATTATTATTATTATTATTATTATTATATCCATGTTTTCAGTCATGCTTAAAAGTGCAGCAGTGCTCCGCCATTTCCACTGCAAATTACATTTCAGTCCTGTTTTGAAAGGAGACATGTTGATTCAAAGTGTAAAATTAATAGAAAATGGTGTTCCATATTGTCAGGATGCACCATTTCACATTCCGAGTGATGAGCGTGCAGCCATCTATTTAGGCTACGCACTGAGCTGGAAGTGGCATCACTCACCATGGCCAGGGGCACGATGCCCGCCAGGTCCTCCTGCGCCAGTCGGATCTCCGTCTCGGCCTCTTGTGTGGCAGCACGGCTGGCCGGGTACTCCACCTGCCAGGCCATCCAGCGGCTGCCCTCCGGGAAGCTTTCCAGTTTCAGATCCACCTGAAGCACCCTCTGAACTCCCATCTCAGACCTGCCAAAGAGCAGGAAAAAAAAGGGTGTCAGTGAATGGTTAAGCAGATGGCTGGGGGAGAGTTTGAAAAAGAATAAATGTGTGTGAGCGTGTGTCTGTGTGCATCTGTCTTTGGATGCTGGCGCTCATGTGTGTTCATGAGCTCATTCAACCTACTGTCTGCTGTAATGGTGACAAATGGTAAGGGCTGATGAATGTGTCTGTGGCTGAAATCTATGACATTTTACCAAGAGAGATTCTTCAAAATGTCATGTCCCTTTGCATTTGACTCTCTGGTCAACCCTCCGTTTCATGCAATAATATCAGCCTCCCCTTCTTTATCCCGCTTATTCCTTTCCCCAGGTGATATGCACTGTAAATAGAACCTATAATCTTGTGGCTGCTCCTCAGAGCAGTTGGGAGGAATGCTTCACCAGGCGTCACCCCGCTAAGGTGTTGATGGTCGGGTTTGTCACCGGTGCCCTTGTTTGCCACAGAGTGTAAATATACTGCATGCTTTGGCACAATCTACTGCAGGCCCGAATTAAGTCAGACAAATGGAGAGCATTGATAATAAAATTTCCCATGGTGCCATAAGTCTCTTTTGCTCAGTGTTTAAATATAGCCTAGAGGCAGGAAAGGTCAGCTTTGCACAGGAGCTGGAAGAGATGGGAAATGGCACAAGATCTGTTAGCCATGTCTTGCGTGTCAAATGGCAGGACTCGGGGCCAATAAATTTCATGCATGGTCTCTGTGGCACACCGGTACAAAACGGCATCTTGTAATTTGAGCATGGTGAAGAGGAGAGAGACAGGGAAGGGGAGAGCTGAAGAAATTCACATGGTATCTCCATGTGCTCGATGTAACATGGAAAACAGTTTCAAGCACACAGTCGGAAATAGGAGGAGGAGTCACAGTAGTATTGAGCAAACAAAAGAAAGAGATCATAAAGACAGATAAAGAGAGATAATACATATGCGGAGCATCTTGGAGAGAAACCAAAGCAAATGTATTACATCCTAAATTATGAATAGGGGAGTAAAACAATAAAATGATAAATAATAGAACATCTTTTATCCGCTGCTTTCATATTCACGCCGGTCTGACACTATTTCCACATCATTCTCATATTATTCAGTTTCATTCTGAGAGAATGAAAGATTTGTAGCGCAGCCGAGCACAACAACCCAATTTTTACATCCAACGGAGGTGTGTATAAATAATTAAGATGACAACCAAATGACTCATATTACATTTCATACCATGCTGTTGAAGGTGTAGTGTGACATCATGGACCACAATAACTATCCCACAGTGCTACATCGAAAGACAGATGTTAATCTCTGCTTTTTTTCTTCTTTTTTTTTTACCGGTAAAAGCCACAAGCTTCATCAGGCGAGCAAAGTCAACAGATGATGTACCGGACGTCCAGAAATAAACCTCTGAGTCCTCCACAGTCATCACGCATCATGCAGGACCTGTGTCAGCCATCAGCCCAAATGGCCTACTTTCTCCAGTATGGGCCCACTTTTACCGTGGAAAGGTTGCTCCGGCAAATGTCGGCCACTTTAAAACAGCGGTGCAGCAGAAAGGGTTGAATGCGCAGTACGCACATTACCCAAGTTACTGTACAGGACCTATACTCAACACCCTGATAGTTTGAAGTTGAGTGTTACAGGCTTTTTGGCCTAGAGAGATATCAGTCCCTCTGCTTTATTTTAGCATTTATGACAGACATGCTGCTAATTTTGCGGTTCTGTGACATAAATATCCAACTTCAAAAGAAGAAAAGATGACAGAAGCACAGAAATGAGGACAAGAAGTAAAAGGAAGAAATACGATCATGGGGCACTGCAAAGATTAGATCAAGGACAAGTGCAAAGAGATGGAGAAATGCACATTACATCACAGCACTTGAGCCCTTCCTTTGACTTCAATAGATGACACTTTTTGTAGGGGATGAATAGAAACTAGAAAGAACTAAGAGAGAGCAGACCTCGGCCGAGGCTGAAAACTTCCCCAAAAGCAGAGGAGCGTTCTGATCTGAATCAACGTGGGTTATTTTCTTGAGGGCACTGAGATAGTGCCCCCCAGATCTGCTACTCCAGAGCTGAAGCCAATGTGGTGTGCACTCTAACCACATGACTATCAGGTCGCCCCGCTTATTTCAAATCTTTATGCATTCATGGAGTTCCATTCATTTTTGTGCAATCCTGCAAACGAACAGGTACAGGTGCGTGTTTGACTGCGATTTAAGTCAGTGCTCATGAATTCCGGTGCGCAAGGCTGGGACTAAAATAAATCCAGTGTTCATGGTAAAAA
This sequence comes from Psettodes erumei, assembly GCA_016785225.1. Classification (NCBI taxonomy): domain Eukaryota; kingdom Metazoa; phylum Chordata; class Actinopteri; order Pleuronectiformes; family Psettodidae; genus Psettodes; species Psettodes erumei. The sequence continues at coordinate 4,280,263 of JAFBJZ010000781.1, forward strand.
TGTTTTGTTTACTGCATTTCTTATGACGATGATTAAAAACCAAAGCTGCTGCTGGTTGTATATTGAGCCAGCCAATAAGTTGTAAAGCAGATGGCAAAGAGAGAGGACGATAAACAAAGACATTTTCGGCTCTTTTCGTCACAGAGGGAGTCTGGCATCATTCCTTTTTTTGAATTGTTCACCGCACTTGACCCCCATTGACACGTCATAAAATGAAACCTGACAGAATCGTCAGTGCCACAGTGAATGTGACGCGGGCGCTGAATCAGAAACATTGACCATGCACACCAGCGTGGCTTCCTAAGCCGACCTCCCCTCTCCAAGTCTGCTAATCACATGGCTCGCTGGGGGAAATTGTTCATTTCTCTGTCACTTCCAGCACGCGGCCTAATTCAATTAGCAACAAAGGGCCCGTGGACGCATGCCACACAGCTGGCCTCGGCCTGATAATTATCTGTAAACTAGCTGTGGTGTGACTAAATCTGAAGCCAGACAGACGACCTGAGGGCAGCCAAAGGCAACAGAGAGGGGCTGAGCAGATAACAGGCCCTAAAGTTGGAAGCAGCTGGCCCTCTGGTTTTAGAGACGGGACTCGAGAGGAAATCGGACCTGACAAGATGCTGCCGCGAGACGGCTGACGACTGACTCACTGAGAATAACACGGAGGTGGCTGAGTGGATGCTGTTTAGCCACATCCAGGAAGCCCATAAATCACCGTGAGACCAACAGATCTGAGGAACATGGAGTGAATGGCTCAGCAGCACAATGTATTCATTTAAAATGCAATATGGAGCTTTTTTTTTTTTTACATCAAAAAGGTGATGTAAAGCAAACAGTTGATATAAATAATGGAGGTGATGGCAACAACAACCACTTGCATCAAAGAGCTACATTTTCTTGAAATTACCAAGACGTTACTGTAAAGCATGTTTTCTTCCTGACACAAAGAAAAGGCCAAATCTATGGTCAAGGTTGTTTTGGGTTTTTTCTAACTTATCAAATGTTTACCACAGACCTCTGCTGTATTCTATTTTTTTGCCCTTAAACCCAGTGTGAATTCTGTGCATGAGTACTGACACCGTCCATGTTTTCACACCACTCAGGCCCATATGAGACTTTACTTTGTGTCAGTTAGAAGATCGATTCCTCCGATATCTGTCTGGTAGATATAAGGCTACAGCCAGGAGTGAGTTAGCTCAGATTAATTTAGTCTTACTGCATCTAGTCAAGAGTAAAGCGTCCCCTGTAAAATCGCTTCTGTCTTGACAAATAATTACACAGTCTAACAAGCTCTTTGTAGCTCCACCTTCTTATCTTGAAAGGGGCATGTTAGAAAGCTATTGAATTTGGGCTGCAAGAAGGTTAAAGAAAGTTGGATTTAAATGTCAAAATGAATAAACAGACACGCAACAAAGTTACCGGAGGAATTCCCTTTCAAAGAGATTTCTCTTGAGAAAGAGCTATAATCGAAAGCGCTTTCATTGTTCCATTATCAAACTCACTGTGTCATTGTGACACTCCTTGTTTAATCTCCCCCTGATGTGATGGGATCCGTGTGTCCACCGCCTCAACCCCGATGGGGTTTGCAGAGTAAGAGACAGATAGACAGGAAGTCTTTGTGGGACAAATAAAGTGTATCAAAGACATTTTCAGGTCCATTTTCTTCATTTCTCAACTTGCAGATGAGGGATTCATCTATGTTTTTTGTATAAGACATGAGAGTAAGATGTAGAGTACACACCACAAAGGGCCATCGCCAACCTCAGCAGAGCAGCACGTAACGCTGCTGATTCCATGTAACAAGAGATGTTGAAGGAAAACAGAATGGCAGATGAGGATGCATAATGCAGGCTGGTGGAGTGAGAGGGGGTGCTGTCCAAAAGAGTCTGAAGCGTTTGTGTACGTGCGCGCTGTGACAGTGAGTGTGTGCGATTGTGAGTGGGGCCTCGACTCCAAACTACTTGTGGAAGGAGGGGGGAAAAAAATAATCAAATTTGTGGCTTCAGTGGTGCTTGAAAACAGCACCCTGAAACTCTGCTGTTCTCATGCTCCGTCACCTGGAACAGCAATAAACCAGTCAGCACAATGAAGCCAGGCCACACACATGCAGTCGCACACACACACACACACACACACAGAAATAGTTATGCATACATGTATGCGCATACCATACGCAACAGAATCCATGCATGGATCTCTGCCTGCATGCACGCACGCACACACACACACACACACACACACACACACACAGATAAACGCTGTGGACCTCATCATTCATGCAAGACGACAGTTTCAGAATCTGATACAAACATCAATAAGCAACAAACCGTCTCGGCTGTCCCCTTTTCGGCAATAAAATATAATGGCCTCAACATGTGTTTACATCACCACGTCTACGATATGCAAAAGCCATAGTTTGTCAGAAGCACTGCAGCTTGTAAATACAAATGTTTTTATGCATTGGTGTCCACAAGTTGTCAGAAATGACTAGTGTACTATAGCTCTGGGCTGAAAAGAAAAGTAGCAAGCCCCCTCGCTTTAAGAGACTTAAACACAACACAACACACACAACAACTAACATATATACTAACATATTATTATCATCACTATCAATTTCAATCATAGTCTCATAATTATTTTTCTCAATTAAAGTTCTTGTTCAGAAGAAAGGAACACTTTCCTGTCCTTTTCCAAGGTGGTGCTCTCATTCTTTAGTCCTGCAAGTTCAATGACAATCAGAAATTCCTCATATTTACAGTATTAAGATGGACACAACAATGTCTTTGCATTTGCAATTATCATTTTCTATATTTTTGCATATAAATTTAGTTTTTGAATAGAGATTAAATTGAGAAACACCAACAATTCCTTAATTGGTAATTGTTAATTCATTAATTCCTGAAAATACACAACAGACCTAAGTTACATTTTCTAAATGGTAGCTAGAACCTGGACAAGTTACTGTTGTTTTGTCCATTCAGTTGGTCTCATAAATTATGGAAGGTAAGGTACTGTAGGTACAGTCCGGGCAATCAGCATGAATGACATGAATGAATACCTTGTGATAGCCATAACAGATTTGACAGTCCTGAGCTGAGCCCATTAGAAGTAAACCCCTGGGTCGCTTCCATCAAGCATCCACCTCAGGGGTCAGAGCCTCTTTTCAGGCCGCATTTCTGACAAAGGACGCCAGCGGTCACAGCATGAACGGGGCGGTGCAAGCCCCGGCCAAAAAGCAGAGTTCTTAAGTCACATTTTCACAGCACTCTGCAATCAAAGTAAATCACTCAGAGCCTGAATGTACTGTAGTCATGGATACATTCAAAAGCCCAAATGTCAGCGCAGACAACAGAAAACTATATCACATCGACATGAAAAGCACAGGGGAGAAACGTTGCATTATTAGTCAAGTATTTTTATTAAACTAATTTCACAGAATATTTTGAGTGCAGGGGTAGAGAACTGTACTGAAGGGGTATCAAACTTCTGCAAGTTAGACAGAACAGACTTGAGTACAAAGCAGGTCTGGTAAGTCCATTTGTATTCTTATACTTCTAAGACTGTTTTCCAGTCATACATGTTTCTGAAAAGGGGCGAGACGGGAAGTGGGGGTTGCTGAGTGTGGAGTGAGCGTAGGAGGGAAAAGAACCCCCAGACGCCTATACCCAGCAGACCTTTTCAATTCCGCCCTGTACCGAATGGAAAGACAGATAGCGACAGAGGGAGAAAAAGGTGTAAATTCCCCCTGAAACACTGTCAAATAAAAGGAAGACAGGCAGGAGAATAATAGTGATAAATGTCAGCGAGGTGTAGCTGCCTCCGCGGCTGCGGAGGTTCACGGTTATGCAGAGATATATTGTATGTAGTGGCCACGAGAGAGTTCGAGCCAGATAGACGAGCGAGAAATCAAGGGATACAGACAATCGAGATGATCCAAGAGTGGATTCGAGTGAAAAGATAGATAAATAAATCCATAAATACACAGTGATATTCATTTTAAAGTCAGCATACCCTAGCAGAAGGATTCTATATAATAGTAAGTTAGTTTCATCAAAGAAAAGAACCCCATTTAAGCTCTCTGCCAAATTTCCAAATGTGTCAGCATAAAATTTCACTCTGGGTTAGACACAATGTAAGAAAAGAAAAACATCAACTTCAAAGCACCTTTTCCCCCTCTTTCACCTGACAGCAACAATACGTTCCCGAAGCCTGTGAGGGCTCTTTCCGTCTTCTCCAAGCTATAAAGATCCTTCTGCACAAAGTGCCTGCAGCCGTCGCACGGCGCCCTACGTTAACTTGTCAGCGTGACGTTCAAAACCCCACCAATTTTACATGTGATTGAACGTTTACACCGCGCCGAGCATATGGGTGCGCGTCGAGCTCGCCTCGCGTATTTGCATGCGGCTGTGGGGTTCCTGCGTTTTCTTTCTGACGTGAAGCCTGGAAGCAACAGGCCGGTGACACGGCCGGGTGAGCTGGCGCGTCCTTTGTGTCGTTACCGCCTGTGCAGCCTTAAAGGCGATGCCTCTGCTTTCCAGTCATGCTGAAGTTTACACATTTACACACAGCTGATTTGGCAGAACAAAAGCAGAAGAAATATTAATGCGGGGTTGTTGAGAGAAGCTCTCCGAAGGTTTTTGGAAACGGAGGAGCGATATGAAAAGGCACCGATTCTGGTAACCCTCTTTTCAAACTTCTTCATCTTCTCGGGTATATTCCACATGCCATGGTATAATTCCCTTGGCATGCCGTGGCACACCCTGCACATTAGCGGCTGATCTTAAACCAGAATACAAAAGAGCTTTACATATGTCAAAAAGAAATGGTTATTTTAAAGTAGACATATATATGTAAGTACTCTAACATTACCCTGAAGTAAGAATAATCTCACACGGCCATTTTCTGGCCACTTTACATATATTGCATACTGCATAATAATGCATTCCTAAGACTGATAATTGAGGATTTTTGCTGTGTTTGAATACTTGCCTCCACTGATCCCTTGTTTCTTGTCATCTATCTACTGTGGGCAACCTAATGAAGTCATAAAACTCCTAAAAAGTAATTTAAAAAAAGGTTCCCGAATACAGTAAGAGACCTATGCTTTCAAAAGGTGTTCTACATTATACCCCTTTGTTCTTGAAATTGGTAAGAAATGCATTCTGTAAATGTGATTTCCATTTGTCTTATCCTCCAGGAGTGCATTAAAAAAAGAACGGGCTGCTCCATTTCAAATAACCTACAGTGCCTGAATTAAAATCCACTTTTAATCAGCATCAGATTCCCTCTACTTTAATCATTTATTCTTTACTGCTTTATAACACACACTCAGAGAAAAGGGCTGAGTACTATTAATTATACGATTATAATGAAGCATGGGCAGAAAGCGAGGGCTTCTGGCTCATGTGCATCAAACTCAACAAGGGGATCACATTTCCGATGAGCTCAACGGTGTTCTGCAGCATTCAGCAGCTAAAATATTCCAACTCCCACACACACACACACACACACACACTCCTCTCCCTCACTAAGTCATGAAAGGTGTCACACGTGATTAAGGGTACATGGGAGAAGGAAGAATTCAGTCCATCTTTCATATCTGGATCCAATTTGGACACAGAAGAGTTTTTGTTATTGCTCTGATCGCTCACATAGTTTACTGTCACTTCAAATGAAAATTTTCCATGGGCAGGTCAGTCAACTTCTACACAAAGTGTAAAAGACAATGCTTTACACACAGATTTTATCAGTGCAGTGATATGGTGTGGCAACAGACACTGTACAGTATCTCCAGACAGTCCGGCCGGTTCAAAGTCAATTTGTCTGGGGGATATAAAGTGGGGAATGGCATTGGACATAAAAGGTAGAAGAGTGTCAGGAGGGGAATATTCCATTATTACGTTTGTTTCTTAACTTGCTCCAGATTGCCTTGGGGGAATCGGGGCACAGACAGTCTGCAGTCCCCGGCCCCGACGGTGGCGAGTCAACGTAAAGATACAACAGAATCTCATCTTCGAGTTAATGAAATACACCGCAGCCAGCAACAGTCTAATTAAAAGTAAATGCTTTTCTGCTGTGCAACGTCATTAGAGTAAATCAGCTAAAGTAGGCCCCATGGTGTAATGGATCTCTAATGACGGTGGTTATCATCACCAGTGACCTCCGACCTTTCTGCATCAGACATCACTTTCCAGTCAGTTGCGCTCCATGTCTGTCTCATTCATAACAAAGCTATCTAAAGAACAAATTGCAATATAATAAATTGCTACTTGTCCCGACAGTAATACTCAATTTTCCCCACATCAAAGCACTCATCTCAAGGTTGGATAACAGACATTAAACACTGGAAACGGCCGGCAAAGCTGCTTACAGCTCATCCACACACACACGCACATGCACACACACGCGTACACACACACACACACACACAAACAAACACACACACACACACACATATACACACTAGGGGGCAGCAGACACTGAGCCCTGGGGTGGTGATGCAAACGTTTGTGCAGATAAACTAATCCCTCCTCCCCCCACACATGCTCCCCCTTGGGTCGGTCTGCGGGCGTGACCGTCCGAGTCTGCCCTTGCACCTGCAGGTGCTGCAACACTGGCAGCGCCTGTCCTCCTCGGAAAAGCCCTCATAGACCCACAAAACCTGGTCCCTTTCAGCTCTGCTACCGTTGGCATGGCAACAGATCCTGGAGAACACACAAGAGTCATTGACCAGAGGAGCCCAGACTAACAGATCAATGGTACTCTATTGCAACTTATACCCCCCCAACTTGCTTGTAGGACATGCAAGGTGAGATTTGGGCTGCGTTACACACACAAGAAGGGGTGAAAGAGTCACAGAAGGGACACGGGTCAGTGGTAAATAAGGGCGACAGTGCAAGATGACGTATTTGCATCTCATTAAAAGTGGTGCAAAGACTGAAATGATGAGGATTTAACCTCATGAAACTGCAGCACAGACCTTTTCGTATCGTATTTTGATGCAATAAAAAAAGGAAAACATAAGACATGCAAGGTCACATGACAACTAATGCATGTACACACACATATAGACACCAAACACTGAATATACGTTAAACAGCAGGAGTTTATAAGTTAAACTCCTGCTGTTTTACAACCACAACCACAAACGTAAACAGAAGTGCTGTGATTGTGATAATTACAGTGTTGGGCTAGGAAGAGATGTGGAGGCTGTGTGGGCACTACTGCCTTGTACCTTGGCCTCAATGCGGTGTCCGTGGATCAGCGAGGTAAGAAGTACTCCTACCTACTTAGGAGTCCTTAAGAGGTTCATTGTAATTCAGAGAAACACAATAAGTGTACGTGACACCCACACACTGGCTATACTGTACTCTCACAGTGAAATTCCTTTCCTTTAACGTACAATTATTCTTGGTATTAAGACTTGCTTCCAAATGTGCTGAGGGCTTCAAAAATGTTATCTTCCAATTCTTGGATTTCGCTGCAAATTAACCAGTGGTTAAAGATCGGCCCATGAGCTGCTTGACGAAAGGGCACCCGGTAAACACAAATGGGCAATTTGCATACACTTTGAATCATGTAATGAGGATCTGACTGCTTATTCACTATGAAACTAAGTAAACGTATCACAGTTTCTTTTATTCATAATCTGAATCTTGGATCTAAAAACAATATTGTAAATTTGCGGACGTGAACACGCACAGAGGATGAAGATAGGGCTGTAGATTGGAAAGAGTATATTAAGCCAAGCGTTCCCCAGATTCTGAAGTTCCTCGTGATCCCTCAGACTCAAAATGCAGAAATGAAGTTAAAAAAAGAAACTTGAAAGCTCTCCTCTTCAGCTTTTGAAATCCCACTGGGCATGAGCATTCAGCACTGCATGTGGACTCACTGATGGTCACAAGCCAATTAATGGTAAGGTTAACATTTTGGATTCATAAAACCCCTCAGCAGCTATCACGGCCTCTTTGAACTCAACCCATGGACAATAAAGGCCATTTTTAAAACAGTTAGTCTCACAGTGCTGGTTTAGCACCTCCTCCCAGTACACAACTGGCTCCCAGTTAGAAATGCACTTAGGTATGAAGCAGTATTTTGCTCCTTCTTAATGACCTCAGTGCTAAACTACAGCCAGAGCAATATCACACAAATAGCATCCACCATACACACTTCAAACATACTAATTCAGACAGGCTGCTTCATAAATCAAACTGAATATTTGTTGTAATCTGATCCTGCTTACAAAAAAAACATACCAGTGCACACACTATGCATATTGGTGGGCTTAGAGCAGCAGAATTTCTCATTGATCAGCAGTTAGGGGGTGTGATGTGAGCGGGCGTCTTGGCAGAGGAGATATTATAAAGCATTTTGTAATGGGAAAACTCCCTCCGCACACCCAGGGGTCCGTGTGCAGAAATGAGACATTGATCCATAATTGGAAGCGCCCAGTCATGAAATCTAAAGACTAATTAAAGAAAGAGAGCCTTAATGGCATCCATTTACATATTCAGCACAGCGATTCGATGCTGCTGAGAGATGGAGGGTTGACCCAGAGGCGGCAAAGAGTTGAGTCAGATCACACGATGATAGACTCAAAGAAAGTGTCTGAAGCATCTGACTGCATCAGCCTGAGCTGCTCACATGACATGATTAAAATGCCATTGTGGCTTTGCCGTCACTGACAGACACATCCGCTATGAAAAATATTCAGATATGTATCAAGGTCCTCTAACGTCATAAATCATGAATACGGTCTTGGCAAGAATGGCAGTGAAGGCAGTGAAGTCATCGCTCTACTGAGGAGCTGCTGGATGTCTTGTCACTGCGACCTCCACAAGCCAAGGACAGCTTCTGACGCCTCCCCGTCACCTGAGGTCGAAACCTGAATCCGCTTGCGTGTGTTAATGTGCCTGTACGCCCATGTTTCTGTGCCAAGTGTTTACGTGCGCAGCTTCAAGGTGGGAGAGGTGACATGTACAGAGTGTGGCATCTCATCTGGAGGCGTGAGCATGTCCGTCGGTCCCGCTGTGCCGAGGCTCTCAGGGTCCAGCTGCTGATACCCCGGTGGCCCGCTGAGGTGTACACACTGCCTGATTACATGTCAGAGCTGGTAAGTCCTGCCAAACGCTGCCTACGGGGGCATCCTACCTTTCCCTGCGTGTTATCGGCTGGACAGAGTTCTGCTTTCAAGCTGTTAGGCTAAGAATGATAACACAGGACAAGAGAAGGAGGCTGCCACGTGTTTGCACGTGCACGTGCCATAGTACGGACAGGAGGATGCGAATGGTCCCTTCACTGCTGTCTCTTCGGGTTACCTGAATTTGCATCTGCACTGAAGGCCGAGCGGCACATTTGTGCTGCATGTTCTTCAACATCCCTTCTTTTTGTGCATGTGAATCCTCCCTTCTTCCTTCAAACACTACTTCTATACCTTCCTCAACTGCCCAGGGTCTCATTTAATAGGCTCATTTAAATATTTCTCCTGTGCAGGTTAGAGAAATGAAGCAGTGCTGGCGCCAGAACAGGCATTTCTTTAAGTGGAATAGGCTTCGGTATAAAAGCCAATCATCTTGAAGGCCAAGTTAAACTGAGGTTAATTAGACCCAACTGCAGGCCAAGGTTTCATGTGCCTATTCAGTTAGATAAATCTGTTGGGAGGGAGTTTCTGAGTGAAATTTTAGTGGCAATATTAAAGACAAGTGGAGCTTATTCTCACTGCTTGGTTGATGTTCATTAGAGGCAGAGTGCTGACTGGGTGAAACCGGGCTCAGTACTCATTCGATAGACCCCATAAAGATGTAATTAGAAGAAAAATGACCTGTATGCTTGTCAGACTGCCTGTAGACAATTCATTGTTTACATCTCAACACACCGCCTCCCTGGCTGAGTGCAACCTGCAGCGAGCGTGGCAACAATTTTGATCTGACCACGGGTCTAATTTCACCAAACATGTGTCTGTCTGCTGTGAAAACACGAGGAGATTTCTGCAGGGCGTGCAGTCATATAGTTCTTTACTGGGGTTAGCATGGGAAACAAATCCATGCTGTGCTTATTTGCGGATGTTGTTTTGCACTAAAGAATTGCAAGACAACACTGAAGTCCCCTGATCCCTCACAGAAGCATGAAGTAAAAGGTAAATCTGCTCCAGACCACTGTTTTAATGGTGTGGATTGTTTTTTTTTTTTTTTTTTTTAATCGACTCATTCAGCTTTGGTTTATCTTAAAAATTCACACACATCATCATTTCATAAAATATCCTAAGTAATTATTTTTATGTGACTAAAGGCAAAAAGTGGGTGACCTGATTGCAGTCCCAAAATGACAGTGTATTTTTTTTTTTTTTTTTTTTTACATATGGTGTATGGATGAAATCCTGACTGTTTACCTACTGGTAGGTAAGAGAAGAAATACAGAGAATAATTGGTAGAATATTTGCATTCATATACCCTGGACTTGCACTGTAATAAGGAAGTTTTCTCCGACATATTGAATTTTTTGCCCTGATGTTAGTGTACTGTCACCAAAAGGCAACAGGCAGCGGCTCCGATGGAAAATTGATGGGATTTGTGAATGATGAATTGTGGGATATTTTCATTTTTATGCTGCTTTTGTCCCATAAATTCCAACAAAATTACCCAATGAATGTGTTTGACTGATGGTGTACTGTATGCAGTCGGCTGATATGAGGACATATATGAGACCATAAAAGCTGTTTGTTTCTATCATAACATCAGTTTTGATTTTCAGATGGCTCTTGAAACTACATGACTGCTCCTCAGTATTTTATCTTCATTCTGAAAACAGACACACAGCTATTTTAAAACTACAGCTTAGAGCTATAGCTTTAGCAACAGGACCTTCTTCCTGATTTTGCCAAATGTTTTGTTTCCTAGCAACAATATACCATACTCAGTCAGTAAATACTCCAAATTATGGAATTTCCAGATTTTTTCATTTTTTAATCAATAATTAACTCCTATTTCCAAAACCTACTGCCTTTGACCCATGTACTATCTGTCTGGGACTGGTACCCTATTAGTAAATGGCTGATACAAAGTGTGTACGATATTATTACAATACAATTTGCAGGTGACAGTCATAAGCTGTGACCACGAGATGATGAAAAAATATGAGGGTCAATGATGTTTGACCATCTGCTCTATTCAATACACAGCTGACTGACCATCGCCACTTCTGGTAAGTTTTACTAAGTTACAATAGTAGGCGACAATCAGCTTGGTCCGGCTGCATCAGTCAACAGTCAGCCAATCAGATGAGAGGCTAGTTTGACAGACACAGAATGTCCTGTTCTTGGTAGCGCTCCAGAAATAAGTCTGAAAGAGGAAATTTAAAACTACATTGAGACAGTTTTCAGTACTTAAAACCACCAGATATCAAAACTTCAAATAAAATACCTCAAAAGTATAAAATATGCGAACTTAAAGATGCAGTTTTACTAAGCAACTACAAAAAAAACCTCTGGTAATGCAACTCTCCAAACACTGGTGGCCACAATCTAATCCTCCAGGGGATTAACCTCTAAGAGCAGGATATTCACTCTCATAAACCTCATAAATCTGAAACACATGAACTCTCTGGGACACATGCAAACCACAATCTGTCACTCTTCTGCACATGCATTATTTACCACTTGATGCAAGCGACAAATGAACGAAACAGGGCTGTCCTGTTACGTTGGTGGCGTGACAGCGTGGAGTAAACCCGTGCTAGCATGCAGCCTCACATCTCCCTATTCTAAGGGACGAGCCATTGTAATGTATGAATAAGTTTTCAACTTTGACAATGGTTACCGTAGCAACTTCATGGTCACCGGGTATTGACAGTGCAGATCAAACCTTCCCCCACTGAGTGTTATTACTGTCTGATTGGGTAACTGGGAAAAATTGCAATGAGGCATACTGGGACATTATTTCCCCATATTGTTTTCTTGGCAATGGAAAAGGGGAGCAGGCTGAATAGTCAGATGTAATTTGGACTGACTGCTGTAATCAGATGGCTGTCAGGGAAAACAGAATATGCCACATCTCTGCTCCGGTCCTGATAAAGGAAACCAAGCCACATCTATTCCATTAAATGCAATTTGAATGTTCCTTTCTCATCAGCCTTACATTATAGCACCTAATAAGACTTCCAGTGTTCACTCCATCTTGATAAAGTAAAAAAAAAAAAAAAGGACGACAGTAAAAAGCTGTCCGGGCTGTCACACACGAGCATTGATCACATGTCATTTGTAATATTATGAGATGAACAAGAAAATAGCGCATTGTAGACAGTTGTGTAATGCTAAATGCTGCCAATGAGGCTCTAGGAGGAGTGTTTGCAGTAAATACAACCCACTGAGAATGGGGCTTATTCGTTATTAAGGGTGTTAGCATTAAGACTGTCAAGTTAATATTCCTCTTTGCCCCTAATGTAATTGGGCCATTTCATTTTAACCTTGATTTATGCAGCATTACAGCATATAGCATTAAAACCTACAGAGTATAGCTCATTTTTAGGGCTGCTGCCCCATAAAAAAAAAAAGCTGTATTCATGAAAAAATGCAAGACGTTTTAGCACTTAATTTCAAATCAAGTCTGAAATCACAGAGAGAGCACGAACCTGTGTGTTGACTGTGAAAAGAATTTTGTTTTTATTTTTTCAAGCCACCTTGACATTCTTACTGTAACTACAATGTTTCACCTCTCTGGAGCAAAGCATGGAGAGGCAATTATTTTCTGACACCCAACAGGGATAGAATGATACAACTATGCTGAGATGGCTAACATAGAGACGGGCAATATAGTTTTTCAGGGGCCGTGAGTATTAATGAAGCGACCTTTCGTCCTTAATTTCATTTCACTTTTGCAGTAAACACAAACCAAACAGATTTGTTCTTAAAAGTTCTCTGGACTTTGAAACTGAGATAAATTGGAAGGTTACTGTCAAATCTCACCTGTTATTACATAGCTGTATGTCTTTCCCCCTGGGATCCTTTCTGGGAACCATTCACACTGATGATAGTCTATTTTTGAGGAAAAGTCATGTATCTGCTGGGGAATTAAAGTATGTTGAATTTAATTACAGTGATCTACACGCTATACAGATTTCAGACAAAGTAAAACAGGCCACATTGGGGTGGTCTGAATTTGAAAAAGAAGGAAAAGATATATATATATATAATCTGTATATGACTGGCTCTCTCATGGAGTGGCTGTAATGAGTGGACTACCTGCTGTATATCGGCTGGGTGTGGTGTGGAGGGATTAATGAAGTGGCGGCTCTCAAGGGGGATCCATCTACACCCAGACAGTCTTAATGAACTACCGAGGACCAGACGCGGCACTTTCACTGAGGCCTCCACTTACAGCTTATGACATGCTGAGGAAGCAGGACTGCTTTTGTTTTGAAAGGGCTCGCTTTTAACGGTGACAAAGTGAACTTTTCAATCTACCAGAGTGCACTTCAGCCAATGTGTGTGTACGCCACATAGCAATTTTGCCCCTTTCTACAGGGACTCATTTTGATTTCTTTGATGTACTGTAGCAGCCTCTGTGAAAAATCTCAACCTGTCAAAGCAAAAAAAAACAAAAAAAACAGGTTGCCAGCATTTACAGGATGACATAACAAATAGCATTAAGTAAAAATAAAAATAAACAGGGAAATTGGAACGATATGCTAATATGTTCCAGTCCTAAGCATAGCACAATCTTACTATACTTACAGTAGGTAGTAAAATAGTTACCGAGGCATGCTAAGGTTTGAAACTAACAAAACAGAGTTTTATCATTCGTATGCTTGTGCTGTTGTGTTTTGAAATGTTGATTAAAAAATACACCAATCTCTAAACTCTTAAGATATTCAGTATCATCCTTATTGGATCCCCATACATACCGTTTCAACATGTGGAGAAATGTTGTGTGGCGTGCTGATTTGATTGGACAATCACTGCTTAAAGAAGAAGTGAATCATCTACGCTGAGGTCCCCTTTCTCAGATGTCTGGACCCCACCATATTAATTCATTAATTAGTCTTCAAAGGAATAATGAGCGCAACATTCTCCCACAATATGAAGATAATGAAAAAGGGGCAAATTTAGATCATTTCAGCTCTTATGGTGGTATTATATGACAAAGATCTTTTCTGAGAAGCCGTAACAATTTAGTCAATCTGGCAATAGCGACCCAATTATTTTAACCCATCGCAGTTTAACTGTGAGTCACCCGGCCTGCAGCACAACTGCTGCAGATCAGGGTTTTTATTAAAACCTCTCATGACAAAATCGTGGATGGCTATTAACTCATTATAGCATGCTCAGGAGATTCCCTGCACTGAGTTGAAAAGAACTGAAATCAGCTCTTTGGTGGCCTTTCCTTCAGGGTGAAATAAATTCTGTTATTTTCAGTCAAAAGCCTACCTTGTCTTTATACCATAGCAACCCTTGATGAAAAACTGTCACCTCAATATTGCTTTAGGCGGGATGCCACCAGTTGGGGAAAGGCAAGGTGCATAGGTCTCTGTGTGTGCACTGAGAAACAGATTCAAAAATATTCCATATACTGTACATACCTCTGTGCCGCATGATGAAATGTGTATTGTTCTATGAATACTGCTAAAAAGCTGAAATAGTGGACACTATGTAGTGCACAATGCCAGTTTTTTTAAATGGGTGTTCACAGTGGGCTGGGTGTAGCCGGAGCATCAGCTGTGAAGAGGAGAAAGGAGTCTCAGCTGGCTGGAGTGAGCAGCTTCAGCTGACTGACTGAACGTACACACATCAGTAACGCTGACGCACAAACGCCTGCAGTGGGGCTGGGCTCCCATCATGGCACACACACACACACACACACACAGACTTCAATTAGCAGTCCCACAGATATTATTCAGTGACACTTTAATCCAGTCCACAATCCAAGGTCCAGCTGGAGTGGTGACGATCCATTCGCACCGTGGATGACAGTCTGAGCATCAGTTCCAATTTTCAGTCTGTGTGTGTGAAGATGAAAATCCTGCCTCATGAGCTACAGATGACATAGTGTAGGTGTAAGCGGTCTACAATATGCCGTCACTCATCGCCAGTCTTATCGTGATAGGTAAAAGTCACTCGCAATCATTAAAAGAAATCAACTTTTGTTTTGCAAAGTTTTGCAACTTTTAAGTTTTCAAGTGTTCCTTTTTATTTGGAGTGGAAGTGTATGGCTTTTTGTAAAGTGATGCTCAATTGACCCAACAGATATTTGAAAAATAATTTTTTTCTTCTTTCTTTAAAAAAAACATAATATATAAGCATAAACATATAAGGGCAAGTCATTGCAAATCAAAAACCTTGTTTCCGTTCCGTGGTCACTGGTCAAATACTTGAGAATGAAAGCAAAGGAGAAACATGTTCATCTTGTCAAAGAAAAATAAAGATGCAAACGAGATCCACATTCATTTGACCTACAACATTCACACACCTCACCATCCTGCTATCCTGGAGAAAGGAGCAGAGAGAAGAAAGGGTGCTGAATGACAGCTCAACAGATGAGATAGCTACGTCTAATCCCCTTCTAAAAGAGCTTCAGTGAAATGACTGGGAGCAGGGAGGACAAGACGAAAGAAAAATTGGAGCATTGTGTATTATATAGCCATCATGGGGCGTCTTTGGTCTTCTCTGTGAAGTGACTTTGACAGCTGTGGGGATTAAGGAGCAGTCCATCGTACATGTCCCAAACAGCAGGGATTAGACTAAATATGCTCACTCGTGTCTCTGGCTCCTTCAGTTACTAAATCAATAATACATGATTTTACTACAGTAACACAGCAAGTGTGTGTGTATGTGGTGGTTGGGGGGGGGGGGGGGGGGGTCATGAGGCAGAGCAGAGAGAATAATACCTGCATAAAAGGGGGAGAACGGCTCCAGATGGAAGGAGGAGCCAGCTGCCAAGTGTTGCTGAGCGCCGTTGCAGTTTGTTTAAAGCTCCTCTTTCCTCTTTATGTCCAAGATGCTGCAGCTCCGCTTGGAGCCATGCACAGGCATTTTATATTACATCCACGGCAATGCCATCATTAAAGGCCACGAATTCAACTTGGACATACTTGGCCAGGCCTCCATGTATTCAGATAGGCAAGTAGCCTTTTGGGATTTTAAAACAAAAATTATTATTCCACAAAAAAAATCTTGCTCATGCTCACTGTATATCCAAGAGAATTCACTAATCTGCTGACACCAGCTGCCAAAGAGAACCAAAATAGCTTTCGGCATCCAGGCATCTTACTAAAATTATATAAAAGCAACTCTAAAATTATGAATTTAACATCTTGTGCACTGTATTGCAATTGTGAATTACGCCACACTCTCATGAATGCCTGGGAGGAGGAACTGAGTTCACAGTATACAGTTACAGTTACAGGCTTCACTATTCAAAAAACTCCCCTTCTGGTGATCAATATAAATCTGAAGACGAGTCTATTAGTCTATCTACATTTTCTGGACATGCCCAAAACTGTAGCATTTTTGGACCAACAAATTCATAAGATTCTCTGACATGTACAGCTGTGAGCTTGAACCTGAATCTGTCCATGCATGATGTTCAATCTTAATACTTTTCTTCTGATGATAATCTTTTTTTTTTTAATCGTGATCACAAACTATAGTATAGCTACAGATATTCTGGCCAAACAATGAAAAGGGGATGGATGAGGCAGATACACACCAAATGAACCAACATCTAATTTTTTTGCAACCTTGTATATTTACAGTGAGCCCAAGCCTTTCTATTTATAAGACTGAGATGTCAGAAATTATAATATGAGCATATGGTCTGGAAAGATGTGCGGAGGCAACACAGAGCTCCCAAGGCAGCTCATATTTGCAACCAACTGCTTAAAAAAAGTTGCATTGTGTGTTCAAGTGAAAATATTAAACCCGTCTTAATATATCACTGAGGTCTGAGTGCAAATATCAGTGACCGGCACGGCACGACTGAGCCTCCGCGCTGAACGCAGCACTGCCGTATCCCCCGACAAATTACTGTATGAGGTGTAAATTTGAGAAAATCTCGATTAGCTACCTCTGATTTTACAGCTCCAGCCTTTCAAAGGCATGCGCAGCTGTCTTTGTTTCATGTGCCGTGCAGTAACACTATAATCATTCCTCGCAGTGATCCGCTAATAGCAGCATGTCTAAACAAATCACTGGACCAACAGATTCTGATTACATGTGTTTCATAAACTGCGCTCCACTTAAATAACCCCTACACAACTTTGATTATAAAGTTGCAGTTGCAATGTCAAGTATCCTGTTTTCTTAAGGGAGTGCTTTAGAGTTTGCTAAGTGGAACGACAGCTAAAGAGCAAATAAGTGG
Organism: Psettodes erumei; assembly: GCA_016785225.1. Classification (NCBI taxonomy): domain Eukaryota; kingdom Metazoa; phylum Chordata; class Actinopteri; order Pleuronectiformes; family Psettodidae; genus Psettodes; species Psettodes erumei. Next base: position 4,297,611 of record JAFBJZ010000781.1, read on the forward strand.
AGCTTGCTCCTACCCCGAATCTGCCTCTAATCCATAAAATTACACCTGTCACTAGAAAGTTAGATTTATTAAACCACTTCCTGATCCAAGAAGGAAAACCATTAAAACACACAAAGGGCTTCAATCAGCAGTTAATTAACACAGCAACCTTTTGCCAGTGCTGACAATCACTCCCCTATCTGCCAGATTAGTATAAGGACATGAATACAGATATAATATGATCAAAACAACTTCGAGGCTGCGGCAGCTATAACTGCTACGGCAGCGGAGGAAATAAGTATGCAAATAAAAAAAAGAACGCAAGGGAGGATGGAGAGAGAGAGAGAGAAGGAAGAGGGGATATTGCAATAGTCTATTAACTTTTCCCTCCCCACAGTCGTCTCACAAGACATATCCCATGTCCGTTATGTCAAGTCGAGTGTGTCATTTCAGCCAAGGGAACATCACTTAGATAACCATTCGCACTTTGTGTCAGTGCTGATGTGTCTCTTGCAAAATGTTAACGAGTAGCAACAGCACTTTCTAAAATGATGGTAATGTACAAGACTGTAAAAACATTTTTGAGGAGATTGGACCATTACGCAATGCAAGAGATCCTGCTAACTTATAGCAGCTGAGTATCACGAAAGTGAGAAAATGACCATTTGCAGCAGCTGTAAAGTTAATTAAAGCAATTTCCAATTGTGTTATAAAGTCTATTCAACAAATTATTTTAAAAAGGAAGTAAATTTAAAAAATGATTATTTCTGCTGTGTCAATTAAATGTGAAGATAGTGGCCTTTGGGAGACTTCATATAACATTTAAATAGAGTAGCATGCATGTATGTCTTGTTGAAATACTGTTCATACAGAAATTAAAAATGAGCTACAGAATATTTAGTAGTTTTATGTTAAAAATTGAAAAAAAAACCTGTATTGTGGAAGGGGTGATAAACTAACACAGAATGATCACCTGGTGATAGTGCCGTGCCTTTCTACTGAAATTCAACTTCAATTTCAGCGTCTTTCTGTTCTGATCCACTCCCTGCCCAGTACCAAAATGCAGACATACAAGCATTTAGCAAATAGAGACTCTTGTATTTCCCTCAGGAGTAGGTAGAGACCAAAACAGAGTTAAAAGGAAAGAGAATACTGGACCTAGGTTTACTATGTGTACTCCAAATAATTCCTGATGTTGCTCTGTGATTGCTACAGGGATTAATAGACAGCTGCTTGCTTGTGTGTTTGCTACAGCAAGTTGGTAATTAGGTGTATGTCTGCTTACCTTTGCTGGTCATAGCTAGACTCTTTCCTGCGGCAGTGCAGAGTCACCACCCGGTGGCCTTCACTCCTAACGTCCTGGCTTACTATCCACTGAGTGGGGTTGCTGGGCCGAGCACCGAGAAACGTCACTCCTTCTTTCAACTTAACTCTGTGGAGAGGGAAAGACATATTAATGAAGGCATGAGGCAGACACATTCTCCTCTACACCGCTCCCGGAAAGATTCTCATCTCGGTGAATCATCGGATGTATCCAGCTGATCCATGCACAGCAGCTGTGTCCAAAAAGACAATAATTCCCCCCCTGCCGTCATTTTGTCGAGCAATACCATATCCAGATGGTTCACTGCACTATGTGTTGCCTTCAAAAGATGTCACAGCTGTTACCTTGGTTCTGATCACCCTGCTTTTGTTTCCCAAGAGAACAACTGGTTCTTTGTGTGTTATCTTATGTGTCCCACCAGTTAATCCAGTTACCAAAACACAGACAACACCTGCTGTTTTAATTAGCAATTTGGGGATCCTAAACTGTCTGAGAAGTGGTGGTGTACATCTAGTCGATAATCTCATTAAATTTGACTCAATACAGCATCCATCAAAATTAACAAACTAAGAAATAACTTATCAGTTTGCTGCCATCTGTGGTGAATGTGCTATTTGCCATAATATTAGGGTAAAAGTAGGATGTGACCACAGCATTATGTCACCCCTCTCCCTCATTTACCTCCCTAAGTAATAGATTCACTCTCTGAAGAGGACATTATGAAAAGGTTTCTTTGACTGCGGCAAAATTACAGCCTCAATGTCCTTGGCTCTGTGGACTACAAAGGAGGAAAATGTCCACGGGTGAAAAAAAAAAACCCTGAAAATGAAAACCTCCCTTTAAGGAAACCCATCCACTGTACAGAGAGGAGAGAGCGAAGGGTGAAAGTGTTGACATAAAATAGACTTAGACTAATGTTCCGTAGTATAACATGCTCAAAGGCCTGTGTGATTTGGTCCGAGAGTGACAGCGAAATTCCAGGATGGAAGCGAAGACTAAATTATAACGGAAGGCCCAATCACTTTCCCGGGCCGATCCATACCGGGTTGGCAGATGAGACCAAAGATAGGACTTTGCTTTCATCTTGAATTTGTTGCTGCACTTTCAACATGCACGACGCGATTGCCTGTCTGTATGCCAATGAGTGTGTCTGCCCTCTCCAGTCAAGCCTCTTCCTTTGATGTGATGTCTTATCATGTTGCGAGGGGTGTTCTCTGTGAAGTGAAAATGGGTAATATGACAGATGGTATGCTTCCTGTCTCGATGAAGATAAACACAACATGTAAGGGTCACTCTGCGCGTGTATGTGTTTGTGTAATCGTAAATTTGTGTCACAGTTTTTTTTAGATGTCTTTTTGGGAGCGGTTTCCCTCTATGTTGTGCCCGTATGAATGAAGGCCGGCAGAAATTTGTGGATTTTGCTAGCATGTCGTGTGATTATCCTGAGACAACACAATAGTTTTGTCTTTTCAGATTAGATCTGTGTCAGTCTGGGCAACCATGAAGTCATAAATCTTTGACATGACTATGGCGTAGCTCGCCATCTTTCCAGAATGTGCATGACGAGAGGTGAACTGTGGGGTGTTTCACCCGCCAGCACTGACAACTATGAATGAAAGCACACCTGAACCTCTCGTTGCAGCTCAGCAGTGACTTTGTTTGTGTCTTTTTACTTCCCAGTCAACAGACACAGGGTGAATGTGTGGATGAGCAAACACCCATTGTGTGGGGGGCGATATTGTGTCCATGCACGAGATTGACATGGTTTCAGCAGCCTGACAGTTGAGAGGTTATAATTTAACTGAAATCAAAACATCCATCCTCTGATGTGTTCTCAGGAAAGACCACACTGTGCTTGTATGGGTCAATGTAATGGAACAAGTAGTTGTTAAACTAGGCAGGAGAGAACAAAACAGATCTGACATGCTAGTCTTTTTGTCAGGCTGCCATTTCAAATCCTGCAAAAGAACACGATTGAAGAATTGCTACACTAAATGAACATTTTGATTCTTTTAAGAAGTAGAATACTGAAATAGGAGGGAGTAGACTACTGTAATTTAAATTAAATATACTGTATTGTAAAAGGGAACACTGGAAATTTTACACATGAAAAATAACCTTATCGGGAGGGTGGTCTAATGAAAACATGCTACTGAGTTGTGATGTAGGATCCGGGGCTTTTGGAGGTTGACCCATAGGGATTCAAATTCCCATATTTAGTCTCTCATACATTGATTTTGATCATTTTTTTAAATTAAAAAAATCTGCCTCTGTTGAATCTCTCTAATGCTGTTTTATAGCTATGCCACTGCAGCCAGGAAGTCAGGGGAAAGGACCCAAATGCAGACACATGAAGGCAGGTAGGTGAGGTGAAGGTGCAAAACAAATTTACAGATGGATGGGTAGAAGCAGACAGGCAGGAACACTGGGGAGAAAGTCTCTCCAACAAGGAGTCATACACAGCAATGAGCTGACAAAGAATGAGGGGAACTCAGAGACTAAACACAAGTGAGGGGAAGACAGTGAATCACAGGTAAAACACACAGGGGGCGGAGCATGTCATCTCAGAGGCGGGAAAACACAAAAGGCAAGAAGCAGAACAACCATAAACACAACAGGTGAGATATTTCAAAATGAAACATTAAGCAACACAGGAGTCCAGGAAGTCCCAAAAGGGCACATCATAAAAAGAGTTTCCACAATACAGTAGGATCAACGGCTCGTAATACAAAACTAGTCGCACGACATGACTGAACAGGATAGGGAGAGCCGCAGGAGACATCACTCATGCCTCGCTGCCATCTTTGCTTGGATATTTACAACCAACGCTGCATCAACCGAGCCTCCAGGATAATCAATGATGCCTCTCATCCCTCCAACAGTCTTTTTTTCCTCGAAAGGCCTTAAGGCTATCAGCTTTTCCCCTCATTAGTCCCTTCATTAGACCTGAAGGGTTAAGGCGAACTTTGCACTTTAGGCGTACACATATTCTATATTTCGCGTTACCATTTTATCGACTGAATTTATTCGATTCATTATTTGCTCTTATTATTGAACCTTTCACTTTTTGCTAGAAAAAATAATTAATGTCTATGGATGGAAACACATAGAAATGAACCATGGAATCTGAAACTTGATGTTATATATTGATAGCCATACAGACCACCAGTGTCCACAATCTTAGCTGCAAAGCTATATTAACTGTATTTTCTAATTCATCTTCCTATGACTGAAAGCAACAAGAATCTGATGGCAAAACTTAAACATGCAGGAACTGCAACCCGTTTAATCTATAGGAGAAAGGTGGAGGAAAAGTGGCTACACCATAAAGTAAATACACTCCATCTTTACCTGCTTCAACTCCTGGATTACGCAGACCATCACAAAATAACATCTTACATCAGTTTATAACGTGAAAAAATTTTAACTGGCTTACAATGTCAATCCAAGGGTGCTTTTTTTCCTCACTAAATTGCAAAATCCATTGTCGGAGACAGAGTGAAAGGAAGTGCTGAAGAGGAACTTGTACTGCTGACAGTGAGCATAGAACTGTAACACAAAAAAAACTCGTGCACAGTCCTCCTCGTGTCCCAGCGGGAGCAGCGGGGTCTTGTATCTGGTTTCTTCACACTTCAGTGCCCAGGATGTCCATCAGTGGTTTCCAGTGAGGCCTCAGAATGTTTTAAACACAGTCGAGTCTCAGAGGGTAACCAGTCATTACTCCGCAGACCATGTCCGACCTCGCAGAGTAGTCTTTTATTGACTTAATGGTAAGTTTGGCCTTGGTCTCCCTGCAGGTTAAATAGCAGTCATCCAACTCTGGTGACTAATAGATTCATGTTGTAACCTGTTGCCACCACGGAACATAGGCCCTTCAAACAGGAAAACTACAAGCATACCACTTTGAGCAATACTAGTATAATACCAACTCAACCATGCACACAATGTCAGTGGTGATATTTAGCAGATACAATGTTAGCATGCCAACATTTTCAAGTAGAGCTGAGGCTGAAGGGAATGTCATTAGGTTGCTAGTTATCGCTTTGTGAACAAAATTATTGGACAAATTTAAAATTTGACCTGTGGATGGTGCTGGATGAAAATATAACGATTCATCCTCAGTGGGTCATGAATGACTGTGCCAAACTCCATGGCACTGTATGCAGTAGTTCCTGTCACATTTCACACAAAGCGTCGCAGTGACACTAGAAGTGTAGCTCTGCTGCAGATCTGCTGGTTGCCCTAAAAAATGAGATTATTTGTACCACATTCCATGGTAATCTATCCAATACTCATCACGACATGTCAGTAGAGATCAAAAATGTCAACCTGCTGGTGGCCACTAAAGGGACATTTTAGGATATCACCAAAGTCTATAGGATTCATCATCTGGGAACATGAACATGAGCAGAATCTGAGATATTTCAGTCTGGACCAAAGTGGTGGACCAACTGACAGAGCCATACCGTTAGCATGACTCATGAAAAAGCCTTATACACTATCCACTTCAGGTAACTGGTTCTTAATGCTGTATGCTGTATCTTTATATTTTTCCCTTAATCCTGCTGCCTTGTGTATACTGTACATTTAATGCATCTAAACGGTACCACGCGATTAATGGAGTCAAGGGCGAAGCTCATAGCAACTGAGTAGAATTCTCCTCAAAGTCTGACAAGTTAAGCCTCCTTCGCTGGCACCATTGCCCTCAAAGACGAAGGAACACTTTAATTCACTGCTCCCAGGCCCTCCTCAGCCTGTGAGTTTTCCTGCAAAGCCACGGAGCTACTATCGTACAATCAGGACTGAATGCTCTGAATAGTATCACACAACTAGAGGGGAAGTGAAGCGACGACCGCTAACAGAGGGAATGGAGGGAAAAAGAATAGAAAGGCACCAGATTTTAGCATAAGTTCCGCTCGATGCAACTCCCCCAAATTGTCAGCAATCATGAGAGGATCCTGGTGAGTCAGCACCGAGCTGAACAAAGGAGAGTGGACGCAGGTAGTACGGAGGCGTATCGGAAACCACGGAGTGGGCCGTGCTTGGCTCTAATGCCATGCCATCACAACCCATTGCGGGATAAAAAGTGAAGGAAATCACGTGGCAACTACAGCATACATTCAGTCTTGTCATTCTCCTCCTCTCCTGACCCTGTGTCTCGACTCTCTGTCTACCGCCCATGCTCTCTCAAGGGCTCCCTTAATAAATAGTGATGAGATAAGTAGGGGAGCTACAGCTCAGTGCAGCAGTGAAAGAAATAAACATTTCCAGGGGAAATCCAATAAGGTTGAGACTGGACGATAATGGGAGTCCCCAGCCAGTGGTCTGTGTCCTGTGACCCGGGCTGCATCCCCGGTTACCTCTGTGGCCCGCTTCCATCCGGCCCTGCTGGGCTGCTCCTGGCTCACGCGCATCACAGGGATTGGTGACCTATTCTGACCAGTTCCATCCAATGACTCCTCTGAGGAGCAAATGCATCCACAATCAGCAGCTCACCGAGGAAGCATTTTCTGTTTTATTGTGCCAGTCCGCCCACATAAAAAGTGTGCAGGGAATGCAACCAGCCCAGCTGGGAACAGGGAAAAGAGGAAAGCTGCGGTGTGGGGGAATGGCGAAAAGACAGTGGGAGGACAGTACATTGTGATGGTTTGTGGTTGATGACTACAGGACTGAATAAATTGCATTGACTGTATCAAACTTTGTAACAACTGGGAGTCTAAGCAGTGCAGCCTGAAAACAAGTTAAGTAAAGTAACAAAATACCCTAATTTTTTAAGCCTAATAGAAAACAGAATCTGGTCATAATTATGTTTCCTACAGAATTTATTTGCTGCAGCAGCACAGTTGCATACATTTCTCGGAGATGGGGATGATCTCTATCATCAAGTCTATCCTAGCGTGTGGTTCTGAATGCTGGCAGGGGAACAAAACTGAGCCACACTGTTTCAGATTGATCTGCATGGAGTAAATACCAATACACAGGACTGCTTCCGTGGCTGCTGACTCTTAGCCTTTGTCTCCTTTTTATTTTATTTTCAAATAACAAAGGAAGAGAGGAGTGTTGGCCAGGCCACTGGCAGGTAGGGAGTAGGCAGCGAAGGAGAAAAGAAGGTTAGGAAAGAGGCTGAGTGACCGAGTCAATGCGTTTGCAGCCACAGAGCGTGACTGCACTCTGCAGTCACTTAAGTCCATCTGTCATGCTGCTCATCTCAGCCATTCATCAGGGCAGGAAAACAGATGCTTCGATACTACAGGTTGCAAGAGACCAGAGGGAGCAGAGTTTGCAGATGCACAGAGGCTCAGAGTTGTGAAACGGTTAAAATGTCAGCAGGACGACAGCCAACACTCTTAAGTCCCTTTATGAAAACTGTAATATAAGCATGAGGCTGAGACAGACCTTCACTGTCTGCCGGCTGTCAGCACGATCAAGTCAACGTAATATCCTCACTTGATCGGTCTCACATCAGCCTATTCTCTTCGTATGAATTATTCATTTGCTCCCTCTTTTGAAACTACATAATGTCAACATAAATGATAGGCAAGTATTTAGGATTCCCCACGTGTACCCATGCAAATATTAGCATTTGTTACAGCATATAGCACTGGAATATTTTAACTTTTATCTGGCAGAGCAAGGCCGTCGAAGGAAGAGCCACGGCCCGCCAGAGAAGACGTGCAGTGTTGTACTCATAAGAGTCCAAAACAATGCGGTACATGAGACAATTATGTGCCTTTTGCTCATGTGTCAGTGGGGGGGCCACTAAGTGCTGGTGATATGCTCTACCCACGGGAGCAGTCGTTTTCCCCACATGCCAGGAGACACATTTCATTGGCTTTTCATTTCTGAATCACACGGCAGAGATTACAGAAGTGCCCATTGTTATGCTGAGTGGCCATAAAAGAGAGGGGGAGACACATTTTGTGTGGAGATCTGTTTGCCAATTACTCCATCTTTTGTGTAGACACGGCGCGAGAAGCGAGAGGGGTGCATCGAAAATCCCACATGAAGAATTCATATGATTGCTATCATGGAGCGCGCTTCTCACGAAATGTGTCCACCTAATTGGATTTTCACGACATTCAAGAGCACCGCGAGCCGGGGCAAACCACGCAGGAGAAAAAATGAAAGCGGCACAGAGAAGCAGAAACAGTCAATACAGCTCAGACGAGAGTTTTTTAAAGATATTTTAAGACTTATGGAAATATTTGCACAGCTTTTCCTCTCCGGTCTCATCAGATACAAGGATTTTGCATTCAAGCCTGACTGAAATTTAATTCGAGAAATTCAGGAACATCTCTGTTTATTAATGCGACATGACTGACGGCGGTCGCTTAGTGTGAAAGTTTGTGAAATAGCTCTTCTACCCTCTGAATTGCAGTATCATTCCTTTTTTCTGAGGACATTAAAGCGTGTTTGAGAGGAGCTTTGAGATGGGAAAGGCTGCCGGAAAGTGTGCGTTTCCACCCTTTTCTGCATGGGGGCAGGCAGGCAGCCGCAGGCTAATCTGCAGATGAACGTGTGTGTATAGGTAAACACGATGCCTTTCATTTTGAGCACAACAGCAAATGCTCTCGAAACTCCACGCAGGCAAGAGGCACAGGAAAAACGTGTCGGAGCACGCGCGCACGCACACACACACGCTCGAACGCACACGGAAACACACACTCATAAGAGCGGACCTCTGTTGAGCTGTGACGAAGAGATAATGTCACAACGTTGCCTTTGGCAGGAGAGATTTACCCGCGCACTTGTTTTTCTTTTTTTTTTGTTCCCCTCCCGTTTTTGCTCATTTTCATTTCATTTCCAGTTTTGAGAGAATGGGGGGAATAAATAGTTGCGTGCCCTGAGGAAATGGTGAGCAAATGGAAAGTTATAGTGAAGGCTGCGGCCCCGCTGCTCACACACTGATGTCTCATCTCGGGCTTCATGTGGCGTGTTGGTCTGAGTTAAAGGGCGCATCACATAAAGGTGAGGCTCCTAAATCATAAGGTTACCTCGGGTGCTTTTGCAGCAAGCTGCGTTGTTTACCCATACACGGAGCTCCTACCCCACGACAAGTCCATAAAAGGGGCATCTCCAGTCCACCTGCAGTTTCTCGGCCAACCCTATCACATCCAAGCTGTTTAACTGCTTTCGGACTTTACCAAGTTACCTCACGGGAGAAGATGTAACTTCAAAACATGTACTTTGCAGACATACTTTGTGTGCACGTACGTGTTGTTCAGCTTACTGTACGCTCATATTACTGCATACCGCAGAGTGCACGCCACTGCAGCGGGGATCTCAACCGCCCTGGAAAACTGCAGAGCAGATGATGAATTTAACAAACAAGTGGTATAATGCATCATTCCATGTTGACAAAGTTCGAAAAGCTTTAAAAAGTTAAAAAAACTGTTTTTTAAAATTTTCTTTATTGCATCTTACAGATTATTCAAAATGTCAAATATGTTATGTTAAGTGTCCCATGTTATAAGTGAACAGGCATCAGAGTGGCGAGTTTCTGTCAAAGTTAAAATTAGTGACACTTATCTTTGCTGGAAAATGTTCACTGCCTCAAACCAATCCAGCCTTCAGTCCGCCCACTGTGGCGCACCAACGCAATATTAATGCAGCAGGTGTCCATCAACAGGGCGGATGGCGGTCGTCGTCGCTGACCTGTGCACTCAGACACACCGATGTGATGAGAGGCGCAGAGCTCCGTGGGTGGGTGGGTGCTGGGGCACCAGTTCTTCAGGGCTAATCCTCAATATTCAGCATGGCATTGGCTTTAACCCCCCCCCACCACCACCACCACCACCCTCAGAGCCCTGGGTTATTTACAGCAGCCAGTAGCTCCCTGTATTCTTTTACATGTCCCCTCATTGCCTGCCCTGCCCCCGTGTCTCTCCTTCCCAAGGGGGGCAAGGGAGTTGGTGAGAGATAAGCTTTGTGTCATAGCAGAGGCAACCGACACCGCTCCTACAACATGAGGATTTCACTAATGCCCCGCGCGTGCGAGGAATCGCAGATACACACCAGCCCCCCATCTGCTACATGTAGCTTAGCATGAAGGGGGAGGCAAGCGCTCACACACACACACACACACACACGCGCACGCACCCACCCATATGCTATTCTATGAGACGCATTCACAGAGGGAAATAAGCATAACAGAGCCACCCAGGAGTTCACACAGAGTCAGGCGAGTACTAACGTGTGTGTGCACACACACACACACACACACACACAATGAGGTAATGAACAGGCTGCTGCAGTAAAAGGCCCCCAGCATGGCTTACTCTAATGCTCACAAAATTGCTTTTAATTGGTGGCAGAGAATAAATCAATGCAAACCATGTTTAGAGGAGAGGAAAGAGGGCAGAAAAATGAGCAGGGAGCAACAAAGGCCTGCCCAGCATGGGCAGATCATCTCGAGAGGTGGATCTAGAATTGAAATAGCGTTCCAGCGTTGATGAATTTGTAGCTTCCCTTCTCTACATCACCTTATAAATGGGTGTTAGCGCATCAGTTGGACGTAAGCTGTGGGTATGTGCCTGCCATTGGCTGCACATCTCATGTGGTCTGCCTGTCTGCACCACAGGAAATAACAGCGACTAACTCCGAGCAAACGCCCTAAACATCGCCAAAGGAAGGTTTTTGATCGTGCAGTCAAATGGTCGACATACTGATTTTTGTGGCATTGTCTTTGCGTGGAATTAGCCGACTTAATGGCGATGACACGCAGCTATATGACAATACTCATTCAGACCGAAGGACCGTCCAAACAGTGCATCACAGTGAGGCGGATAAGTGGAGGAGAATCCTCAGAGGAGAGCCCCCCCTCCGTGCCTTGCAACTCGCCCACAGCTGCTTTGATGAAAATTAGCTGTCAGTCCATGGCCCTCATCTGATCAACGCAACTTCATCTGCAGCTCGCTGACCTTTACCGAAGGAGCCGGGGAAGGACGGCCGCCCACCTCGCACAGAGACCGACACAGTGCGAGATGAAACAATAACAACCTCACAAGCTCAATGAGATGACACAGCAAAAGAGTTCAACATCTCGGAGAGATGAGACTGGAGCTGGGAGGGCTGTGCTGTACCAAAATCGTGTGGTGTGTGCGGGTCTGTGTTGCAGCAACAGCAAGCATTGGTTAAGGAGATCAAATGGCCTGGGGGAGATAAAAGCCCATACCACAGGCAAGAGGGACAGTGTTCCACCGAAGATGACTCAAATGAATCAAATCAAACTCGAAAAACAGATTATCTCCTGTATGTCACTGTTTCGTTACCGGCATAGAATGAAAATTCCACCTTTTCTCTTCAATAATTCTGAAGGAGTTGATATGCCTTAAAATATTCAATTTGCAGGCTCACCAGGTAAAATCCATTAAAGCCAGCCAGTAATGTCAATTGAATTAGGGCCGCTTCGTGTAAAGCATGGATTCCCTGTTCTTTCAGCTGAGTGGCTCTGCTGGCACCTTGTTTGCAACCACAAGGCAAATGGGATTAGAAGACACCGGCCGCTAATGTAACGACACAACTTTTCAAATCATGCAAAACCACAGAGAGCCACTAACGCTCTAATACGGCGCAGAGAGAGAGCACTGCAGTCCATTTAAGACTCAATTTGTATCTGCAAAATTGGCACCTCCACTGCTGAAACCCTACGCAGTGAATAGAGCGGGTTGAGAATATTCTCCTCACTTAGAAATCAACTGTGTGAACGCACGACTTCTGGCTCTGTCTTCAATGCCGTGCAGGTCTGTAAATGCATCTACCACACAACTTTGTTTGCCTTCTTCCTTTACAATGATGGCACAGAAGAAGATGAGTAATGGTAACTGAGATAGAGTTCATTTCTGACCTTGACCCAGCTGGTTGCTGGTCTGTATGTTGTTTACAGCTGGTTCGGTGGGTTGAACAGAAGTTTTGCGATCAAAAACAGCTGCCTGAGCTGCATCTGGAAATGATGCTGTTCAGACTTTACTACTTCTAAAGTTTTTAATTGCTTCTTTGGGTTTTCTGTCCCTGAATATTTTCTCAGTTGTCATGGAGATGGCGAAGTGATTTAAGTAAGTGGGGAACTTTGAGAAATGCAGGGAAGTGCATCTTGAGTTAAGATTATTTCACCAAACAAATGATAATTACAGCCAGCTATAATAGCATCAGTGAGGGAATGTATTGAGACTAACACCAACTGTTCTGACCTTTAAATGAATAACTGGCCTTGCCTCTGTCACTGTCTTCACCAAGGATGAAATCTGTGTCTGCGTTGTTAACAGTGCTACGGCTACATCGGGAGCACAGTTGTCATGCTGTTGATAACAGAAGATGTTTTTGCTCTTCTCCTGACTGGCTTCGGCAACTGCGACAGAGAGCGATAGACAAGCGGTTTATCCAGTCCCCTTTTTTTTTGAAACCTAACGCCCTCTATCCAAACAGTTTCAAACCAAGTCTTCCCAGATGGCGCTGTGTGACGAACCATGGAAACTAGTGTTATGCAATCATAGTATTTTGCCCATCACAAAGACAAATATTATCTATCATGATAAAATGCCAGTAATGTCAGCCGCTTACGGACTTCATGGTGTACGATTCTGACTGTGAGCAATTTTTGATATTTTTCTGCATCCTAAAAAAACAAGATAACCTTTCCTTATGAGAAATGATGGAGTGCCCCCCCAACACACACACACACACACACGCACACGCACACGCCCTCACACTACCACTGCAGTATGTCATTTTATCACACTGCTCCTTGTGCAGGACAATTCTTATCTAATGCCCGAGTTGCGCTGGGGTGTGCTGACCCCTATTATATGACTCAAAGGTCTTCCGCAGTTAATTACCACCCTAGCTGGCGGTGCCCTTGGCCTGTACGCTTGACAATAAATTACTCAGCCATGATTGACGGGTGACATGGCCTATGAGAGGTGAGGTGAGACTGTATTGGAGTGGGCAGCGGCAGAAGTTGTGTCCATGCCCTGCATATGTGGCCGCAGAGCTGTGGAGAGCTGATAGACTCACCTGTCAGAGCAGCTGCCCCAGAGCTCTTCCCATCTCCCCAGGGACAAGTGTCCTTCAGGTTTCTCACTCTAACACAAACCCTTACATTCAAACACACAGATGCGAACACACGCTGATACTGCAGTGATGAGGGAGGGGAAAGAGCACTTGCGTGTTTCACCTGCACGTGGATAAACATGTGATTTTTACGTCAAAATCAGCCCCGCAGACGTGCATCCCTCGCCGGGTCTGAAGCAGGACAACATGCTGAAGGTCTTAAGAAGCACAGCTGAGACAAAGTCAGATCACCACGACCAGGTTTCTGAATGTCTTTAAAGCAGTCATCTGCCCTCAAGCACTTGAAATCCTCCATATTTCACATGAAAGTCTGGCAGACTCAAAGGACAAGGATCCATACAGAGGAAGTTCCACCATGAAAGAGGAATAGACAGATGTGGACCAGTTTCACCTCAGCAGCAGCCTGAAACTCAATGACTTTTAAGCAAGGTCCATGGGCTTGTCTCTAGTCTCTCAAAATGAGATGATTGCCGCAAGGCATTTTGGCAAGTGTAGGAAAACAATGCCTCACATGACTCATATGATGTATGAAGCTACACCCAGCAGCCAGGGAACCAATTTCAGCATATTTTCCTTTCTCATGACAATACACATTAACCATGTGTATACAGGCTATGATATGAGTCATGAATTGTTTAATCCCTCCACTGAGTCGATGTTAAAGGCACAATCCGTTGTCTGATCTGGCAGAAGGAAGAGAAAAGTGGAGCCAAACTCAAAGTACCGCAATGCTATCTGCTATCTGAAGAGGTGATCCATAAACCATAGGTACTGCCACAAGCTCGGTCACTCATTAGACATCTCAATGCTGAACGCACCCAGGCATCTCCTCTCACATCTCAGGCAGTGGCTCTTCCCCGTCATCAGTCTCCTGCCATACTGTACGTAGCAGGAGCAGTTAATGCATGTGGCAGTCAGCGGCGTGTAATATTAAGTGGATGTCATGTTCTATGTGGATTAAGGATGCTTACTGATGCGTATTTCATGGCTAGTTATCTCATGGACAGGGGCGTGCTAATAAAGAGGCTGATTTATGACCATCTGTCTCTGATGACTCAGTGTCATTATGGAGCTGAGGAGACAAAGTGGGAAGGAACAGAAATACTGTTTTAACTGTGTTATTGTGTTGACTTTCTATTACCTTCTGTCTGTTCCTTTGTTTTTCTGTATTCATCCTCACCTCTGCCTCTCTGACATTCAGCTGTCATTTCCCCTTGTCTGTAAGCAACCTTGAGACAATCCATTGTACACACAAAAACCCCACAAACACATATGCACACACACACACACACAAACTGTTTCCACTTGCTGCTAAGTGCACATTATTTGCAGTATGCTTCATTTCACCTTAGCTAAGGCTGTTTACTCAGTATACACTGTGAGTTAATGAGAATGTGACAATTAATACCACTTGTTTACAAAGTGCTGATGCTGTCACTGCTGAAATGTCTGAGATTAAGCTCTTTACAGTGGCAAAAGTGAACTTTAAAAAGAAAGGGAGGTGCTCTTAAAGTGTATGTGCGTGTGCATCTAGGTAGGCTACAGTGGTAATGTCTGCAAATAACAAACTGCACAGAAGTCGAAAGAAAGGCCACAGAGGAAACGGGAGCGATTCTATCAGAACATTTGCAATAAACAAACAGGTCTCTGTTTGCCCCATGTCTTATAAAAGCGACAGATCCACATTACAATCTTTATAGCTGTAAGATGGTGACCTGCCCTTCTTGTATGATATCAAAAGGTGGCAAGGTGCCCTGCATGATGCTCACGTGGCATTACAAAACAATGTGACATGAATACACCATCAACCGCTTGCCTTTTAGAAACTTGTCTCGTTTGAATGTTATCCTTGCTTTAAAGTGGGACTTGAAATTACCTCCTCAGTGTTTACACATGATATCTCTGCCACCTGTCTGTGGCAAGGAAATGGCACAACTCAAGGCTTTCCCTGAGCCGTCGTCAGCTTAGAAGACGTGCAACGGACATGCAAACGATGTCAGGGCCTCAAACAAGCCGTTTGCAACCAGGCTTTGCGGCGTGAAACGAATGCTGCAGTTTGTGCAGCTGAAACATTCGTGGCACTTTACCAAGGCTCAGGAGGATGGATATAGCTGACACTCGTGTCCTCTGCTCAGCAGCAAGGAGATGGGGACGTCACACAGTAAATTGCCGACAGAACAGGAAAGCTGAATCCTGTGAAATTTGCATTTTAACAGCCACAGTACACAAAAGTGTCAAGAGCCGCCGCCATACACGATGATACACTGAAAACCAGGAAGAGATGAGGGAGAGGATATGTCAAGGGACTCTGGTTAACACCAATGGGTGGCAGAAATCACATGAGGAGACGCAGACAGAAGTTTGCACTGTGCACTTGGCAGCTTTACACCTACTCTGCCAAACAGTCCCCTCTTAACTTTCTTAAACTGTCACAAAGGGCTAAGGCTACAGCAAAACTCCTGCATATGCGCAAACGGTCGAATACAGACGGCCCAAAAATACACAACACCTTTTAGACCTCAGGCAAAGTTTTCCTTGCAAAATGTGCAACTTTTTCCTCTGAGCATTCTGAATGTACATTGAAAATACTTTCACTGTTGTCCAGGTTCCATCAGAATTTTATTCAGACTTCTAGTTTAAATTGTTTCACTTTTGATGATTTAAAAATGTTCTTGGGTAGCTTATTCAAGGTATCAAAAGTGCGACAAATAATTAACCTCAGGGTGCAGTTCTTTTCAGCAAACCCTTGTTGTTTTTGCATCCTTGTTGCACACTTATGAAAAAGGAAAAATGTTTTAATGGTTTGCCTGGATGAAGCAGCAACTGGCTCTGTTCATCAACAAAAAAAACAGGTTTGATTACAGACAATAGAAGTCACTGATCATCAAGCATATACCATATTTCTTTACGAGCTAAAAATACATATTAGGTGAGGAACTTGAGGGGCACTGTGGACTCAGATTTTTAACAGTTACTGGATTGACTGCAAAGTACCAAAGACACTGCATTCTCCAGCTCAAGGCCGACAGATGTAAGACACACATCTGGGCCAACGTTAGTACACGCACAAATGTTCTAACCCTCTGTCAGTCGGCAGTGGTCAGCCGCGGAGCTGAGTAAAATGACAGATGTGTCCACAGGATGAACTGTACGTTGATAAATACTGTTAGAACATTTATCAATGCTCTTTTTGTGCTTTTATTTGCCAGGGGAGTGAGTATTGTTTCTGTTTTTCCAATTGTCTCTGTAAAATGACTAACAACAAAGCTGCTCCTACACTACATGTACTTGTGTACATGTAGTGTAGGTACTTGTGTACTTGAAACAGCAGCCAGCCCATGAATACACATTTATCATGGCAGCAAGGGAAACGATCATTTCCCAGCCTAGACAGACAGAGAAACAAATGAATGTGTTTCACGGCGAGGGAGGCTTTACCCTGAAATGTATCGATACTTTGTTTTTAGAAAGGCACAAACACAAAAGTCCATCAGCCAATTGGAAATGATCGAATAATCTGCAGTGAAGCCCCTGAAGTGAAGATTCATCAATGCTTTTAGCCCAGATAATTGTATTATGAAATTTCATATCAGCACATGCCAAGTGGACACAATTTGTTCTCATGCACACTCTCTTAAATTCTCTGGCAACAGAAGAGTTTTGTGTCCCACCCATCGTCTGCATTTCCCATTCCACTTGTTTTGTGCTGGTCTCAAGTTTTTGATGACTTGTTCTGTGTCTTATTCAGGCTGTACTGTAAACAACTTTGATGGGTAGAATTTCTGCTATTGGTTATGGAGTCTAAGAATCATTTTTGCCATGGTACAGGACTCCTGCTGTGGAGGTGCCCCAAAAAAATCTCTTTTTTTCCCCCTTAAGGTGACATCTGTTTTAAAAGAATTCTAATCTGAGCTGATATAAAACGACTTTCACAAGACATTTCACTGGCTTTCATTGCCTGTGCGTGAGCTTGTGTGTGTGTGCATGCGCACTTGATGATTATGATTATATGAAAAGGTTCCTCCGAAGCCTGCACACTGGCAGAAAAACAGCTAAACCTTCACCCTGTTTTATGAATGCCATTATGTCTGTCAGAGTGACAATGAGACAAAATGCTCTAATCTATTTACGTAAGCTTCAGCGCCAATCACGACACGACCATCAGGCTTTGCTTTCTCTGCAGGTCATTGTAGCCTCTTTCATCCCTCTTTGGTGTTCCATAATAAAACAGGCACACCCTTAATGTTTTTCAAACCGGTTGATTGGCTCTGAAGATGGACTCAGTTTGCTTTTGGAGTGGCTGCCGTCTTAGTCTTGCTATAATACTGTAAGTCAGAGCAGAGCCGTAGTACCATCCTGACCCAAACAGGTTCTTTGCCTCAGTCTGTGGAAGAGAAGAGAGTGGGCCGCTACACACCGCCTGCTCCCGAAGACAAGCAGAAAACACGTCCACGTCCGCGTCCTCAACCAGCTCGTAACCCCCCGCCCTTCCCTGCCTCCCAGCTATCTCCCAGTATCAGCTGGAAATGTGATGGATGACATGTGGAGGGAGAGAGAACAGTGCCCCTCAGAGCCCGTCAGGCTCGCTCCCACTACCCATTAGTCTTCCATTTAGCCAGCGCCGGGCCAACCACCCTGATTGCACAGACACTTGAATTTTCTGTTCAATGATGAATCCTTAACCTTCCCGCTGCAGGATGGGCCCATAGTCTCCTTTCACAGGAGAAAAAGAGGGCCACCATGGTTCATCTCTCTCGGTCTTTACCCACTCAGATGAACCACTTTCCTACACGTGTCCATCACTAATGTCAGATAGTGCCTAATGCTACAGGACCTGTCATATTCTCAGCATCTGTCTTTGGTGGATACACACTGCAGAGGAGAGGAACGCTGTCCGCAGGAAAGGTCCGTACTGCAGAGTCGGCCGTAAAGAGCCAAACCGCAGTGAAACACAAGAGTGATTCGAAATTTTTATCTGACAGTGAGAAACTTGGGGTCAGTTGGTTTAGTCCATTTTCTTCTGCATTGCTGCCAATGGGCTTGTCAGAGAGCCCTTGGCGTGCATCAACAGATCTTACCTCAGATCTGCTGGAAGTGTAATTCTGCAGCCTGTTGGGTGAACTGTAGGTGCATTGATTAGCTCAGTGGGATCAAGGAGGAAGTGGCAGGCAGAAAAGATCACAGAGGGCCTGCTGCGAATTGATCTGCGGTGCAGATCAGCACCTTCCACAGCCCTAACAAGGCACGGACCTCTGACATCTGCCCCGGAAAAACAATGTTGGACACACTGACAAACATTGACAAGCAGGGCGCCAATTGAACAAGCAAAGGTTGTGACCTTTTGAAATGCCAGACAGTTGAATAACATAACCAAATTTGGAAGTGCGTGTAAAATGGTTTGGCTCCAGAGTGGACAATAGGAAAGTAAGAACAGTATTATTCAATTTGTAGTCAGGACACATGTTAGCATGGTCAAGATATGTTTCAATCAAGGTGAGGTACAATATCTCCATCAAATCGACCATTGAAACAAGAAGCCCAAGGAACCATATGGTAAGCACAAGCCAAATATTACATTATCCCACTGCAACTTCCCGGCATAAAATCTAATCTTAAAGTCATTTCACGTTCTCTCTCCATATTCCTTTTTACGAGAACAGGGTCTCCTCAGGTTAATAACTGTTTCTTCCACAGATTATTACAGGAAGAGGAGGATGAAATGTAAAGAAGGGAAACTTGCATTTTGATAATGCAGTGCTCTGTTCCATTCCCCTCCACTGAAGGGCTGAATGTGGAAACAGTCATTAAAACAGTATGCTTGACAAAAGAGAAGCGGATATTTCACACGAACAGATTAAGAAAATCTGTGCAATTTTGCGACTTTTAAGTAGTGCCACAGCATGTTGCCAGTGGAAACTGGAGCGAGAACGTAGCTATCTTTAGGCCCTTTCAGACATGCCAACACTTCATTCCATAAATGTGCTCGTAACACGTTGGGGTCATGTTTGAGGCAGTGTTTGTTTTTATTTTTATTATTTGCAGGGTTTAAGGTAGAAAATCCAGCTTTTTCTATATAATCAACAACATTTCAGGAAAATGAGAATCAAATGAAGTGAACTGTAATTAACTTTTCCAGGAACTGTAGAGGCAATGAGTACAAATTTCTATATTCCAACAAAAAGAAGTACATGGTGAGAAGTTACTGTGGAGTGCATACTTGTGGGGTCACTGAAGCCTGTGCAGGCCAAGCCTCCACCGGCTATAGATGGACAGCGATCTAGCTGTGAAAATAAACACTTTTTCATTTTAATCACTAAGGCAGCCCATGGGAACACTTTCCCCGTTCGACGACATTATTTCCCAAGACACCTCCACCCTCCTGCAGTGCGCCCACTGTTTTCAGGAGAAAAAGAAAGGGTTGTAGACTTCCTTTATCATGCAAGCGTCGTGGCTCTATCAGCAGCAGCCCTGTCATGTTTTTTAAAAAAGTCAGCATGGAGCTTTCCATAGTGCTATGTCTGAAAGACAAAAGGGCATTTTGTTGTTTGTTTTTTTTTCACAAAAGGTGAACAAACACAGCAGAACACAGGGACGCTGCAACGAGTAGGAGGACCACATAAGAAACACACAGCCCAACGGGGAGAAGGGTTTATGTGTTTAGTTGCATCAATACAACAGCACTAGGGAGGATGTACTGTACTGGAGCAGTGCGAAATGAGTAATGCAAATCTATATCTTTGTTAGCACACTGTGATGAAAAGCTGAAAATAACATCAATTAAAGCTGCACATTGTACAACTACTAAAAGAACTGAAAAAATGAACAACAATGGTGGATACCCACACACTATTCGGGCTCTATGATTTCTGCAATGCAGAAAACATAGAGCATATGCACATAGAACTTCATTCATCAACCACATGATGAGACATAGCAGACAAAATGTAGTTACATCGTAAAAAAATAAAAAGAAAACGGATATCATAGAGCCATACACTATCAGTGCAGTAATCATTCATTTATTACAGTATTAAATTCACAGGGTGGTGGAGTCCAACTACTTCTTCATTCAAGGCCATTCTCTGACTAACCTTTCCTTGCACTGTGTACTAACTGTATTCATCTGAAATGCATAAGGTGGCAGGTGGAATCAGTTTTAACTAATCACAGTGCAGAGGCATGGTTGGATGTCAGTGCCTGACTGATGATCAGCCAACGGTCCACCACTTTGGTCTGGAGCGAAACATCTCAGCAAATTTTGGACTAATTTCCATTACATTTTGATATTCAGTAACACCTGCTGACTTTCAGTGACAAGCTGATTTTTCCTCTGGCACAACCATCAGGCTGACAGTTTGAGTGAATATTGGATGGAGTTCCATGAACTCCGGTACCCACGTTCATCTTCTTTTGAGGACGGATTGTAACAATTCTGCTCATCCCCTGGCTTTTCATCATGCTCCATTATCGAGTCACATTTTTAATTTGTCTGAAACTAATTGTATTCCCATCACCCCCAGCTGCACTGTGTTTAGCAACAACAGAGCTGCAACCATGGCTGCTTCTCCCTCCTTGGCAACTAGGCTACACAAAGCACCAAAATCAAAGACATTTTGAAATAAATAATTATGAAGGAGGACAGTTGAAAGAATAGGAAGATGTGTAATGTGACTACATTTAATCAGGAGACAACACTGAGCCATGGGGTAAGTTCAACAAGTCCTCCATCGTAAATGACCATGTCGATTGCTTGCTCGTAGGAGGGGATCAGGCATACAGGATCTTCATCGTCATGGTTACAATAATAAACACATGGTGAAGGGGGTGGAACGACCATGGATTAATGGAACAATATTACATTATATAGATTTTTCACAGGAGAACAGTCTCGGTATCTCATAGGATGGAAAAAACATTCACGGGTGGGATGACATTAGCAGCTGATGCCATGAATGCGGGAGGCATCGTCACTGTACACCGTGCGCATACGTTTCATAGTTTCAGAAAAGGAGACGCATCCTCTTTTTCTGCACCTACACAGATTTCTACACATTGCAATCACACAATCAAACGTGCCCATTGAAAGCAGGTGAATAGACTTAAATCAATGTACAAAGTTAATAGTTTACCCTGAATGCGGGATCTGGTTTGGAGGTCAAGGAGCAAATTCTCATTCTCAGGGTTGTCAGGCTGTCGACACGCGACCAGTGGTTGCTGTCTGGCCAAAGAAAGTTTCCTGCCTACATGTCATCATATAAGTCATGTATGCTGTCATAACCAAGAGGTACACATTTTCACCCCAGAATTGTGAATATTAAGTAGAAGGAAAGCTGAAACAGATGTATTTACAAACTAAACAGTTCACAGCACAGAGACACTTTATAGCTATTTTTTTATTGTATTTTAAAGAGATTAACGGGGGAGAAAGGTCAAATAACGTGATGGTGGAGCACAATTATGCTCCGTATACCAAAGGTAATGCTGAACCACAATATTCCAACTCCCTCAAAAACTGACTGACAAAATTACAATAATCTCAAAGGATGGGACAGGATTAACAACCCAGAATTATTCAAATACATAAAAAAATATCCCAACTTCAAATAACTACAAATAGCTACTTATATGTTAATCAATCATTTGTAATAATACAATGAGATCTAAATATTCCTGCACTCGCTGGTTTTGGACAGTGTCATCAATGTCAACAATGAGAGTTTGTTTTACTTTGGCTATTTCCGTTTCTGTGATCCAGTTTGTTTCTGTCACAGTTTCTTGTGATAATTGCTCATTCATGCCACACAGCTGTGAAGTATTACCTTTGGAACAAGGAGCTTGTTCTGAGTGCTAGTGCATCAGACAGCGTAAAAACACTCTCAACACAGGTAATGATTGATGGACAGACGCAAGGGAAAGAACAGCCCTGAGAACAAAGACACGTTTTACCTGTAGCAGGGGGGTAGGTCGGTAGCTATGGAAACATGAAAAAAACACTGAAAATGTTTGGGTTTTCAGGTATTTGAGTTTTTAATTAGACGGTTTGAATGGCTTCTTAGCGTAAAGGGTTTCCTGCACCCTAATTAACATATGAATGTGGGCGCAGCACTCCAAGGCCACAGCACTGTGTGGAACTGTACTTCTACAACGCACACGTAGAAAATGTTGCCAGTTGTTTTTACGTTGTAAGACTTCAGAAACATGCATTTAAGGTATGCTTGTTGCCACCACTGCACAGCGGCGAGGAAGGACAGGGAGAGGGAAAAGCTTCCCTACTGTATGGAAGTATGATGGCGCTCTGCCTGAAACTATTGATTTGATGCAGGTCTAGGGGGGCAAGGCTGCACTGGGGGACTGGATCGCTGTCTGTGGAGCACAGAGCTGTTGCTAGGTATCCTCCACATTTTACTGTCCTGATCTGAGGATGCAGTCAGCCAGATATACACTGGTTGACACACAAGGCAAGGATGAGGCAGGCGAATCCTGCATTTCAGTGGATTCCAACGTTTTTTTGTCATCACAATCAGAACAGAGGTTATGTGCAAAGTATCAGATCTGCAAGGTCACAGAAATCCAACCTGAGGCGCACAAAAGGGTAAGGGAGGCACATCACCATGCCGATACCGTCTGAGCAAGACAAAATGAGTCTTGCAAACGTGTTCAATGAAATATAATAGTGAAGAAAAAGTGTGCAATGTCATCATCACAGAGGTTAAATCAGGCAAAATATAGATATAAATGTAATGTGTCACTCTTTGATTCTGGCCAGACTTCCAGTTCTCTCGAGAACAGAGCAAACACTGATTTCTTTGGCCCAACAGAGCTTGTGTCTTTGGACTTCTCGCATGTTGCAGGCCATTCTGCCTCCTGAAAGGCAGGATCACTGAGTCAAATTTAAATAACACGAGAGCCATGGCAATGAAAATGGGAGACAATCTCTGATGACATTGAGCGAGGGTCCCCAGGACAGGTGACCAATCAGTCACAAGGCTCTTTCTCTGACTATTAATGATTTACTCACTTCATTGTCACTTTCACTTTTTATTGTGGTAAAAAAATAATACCACAGGGCAGAGTGCAGGCAATAATACATGTTTGTACTTTAAATCATGTGTGACGTGTGTCGAAAATGACCATATAAACTGTTTGGATAGCACTGCCAACAACACTCTACCACAGTGCAGGGTGCATCAAAGTGGTTACTTCCCAGAAGCAGGCAGCATTAGCGAGCTCGTGCTGGCTGAAGTGATTGTCTGAAAAATGAGTAGCCCGGTGACCCGCGGTAAACTTAACTTAACCACGGCAAAACAAATGTCCGTTATGCATGTTGAGTATCTGCTCATCAACTCAACATAGACAACAGATGGGGCTCGCTGCAGAAGAAGAGAGCGAAAGAAAAGCGTGGAAAACGTGGGAAAGCACATGCATTTATATTTGTTTCAAATATTAATTTCCCTTTTCCTCTCATCTACTGTTCTCATCTGCCACCATTTTTGTTGTCTCTTGAGTGGAGCGGAAATGTAAGTCTTCTTAAAATCTTTATTTCAAACTGTCGATGCACACGGTATCACAAGAAAACTACCCGATCCTGCTTGCAGAGGAAACGTTGAGAAAACAGGACAAATCGCAGTGCGATGGCAGAAACGACTCATCAGTCACGTGAGTTAAATGTTCACTACCTACATTTATGGAGACATGGCTACTGGATCGTTGCTAAGCCTATATGGTAACCTGACATGAATACTAGGCATATTAAAATTCACTACCATCTCATTTTTTGCATCCTTTGTCATTTTTATACATACCTAAGCCTAAAACAAACTCCAGTTTAATCTAGGTTTTTCCAGACCGGGTCATTAGCTACGTTCTGGATCCACCACTTGTATCAGGGAAGATATAATGCAACCAGTTACAGTGCCAATTACCAAGTTTTAAGAGCACATTAAAGTCCATGAAAATGAATAAGGGAACCATTCAATTTAGTCTTTTGTGTTCCCTCCAAGAAAAGGCATTAAATCATATCTCTGAACTTCCCGACTGCTAATAATCTGAGCATTATTCACTTTCTAATGGACGATGCAATCAAACTGAGCCAAGGAGTCGAGGTTTAAGTGTAGTCTGCGTGACAAACTGCATTTCCGGGGGCATCATGAGGGGGATTGATGGACAGACAGCTCTTTTGGTACATTTTTAGCCCCTGTGCTCTACATCCACTTTAACACAGATTGTGTTATATAATGCATAAAGTAGGTGGATTAAACTGAATCAAGAAATATTTGTATTTATTTATTTAATAGCGACCATCCCCAATAATAGAGGGCTGCTCATTTGAGAAAACAACAGCAAATCAACATTTAAATCGGGACTTTGGAATGGACAACTATTATTATGAGGCTGAAAGAATTCATAAAATACTGACCCTAAATTACACATGAAACTACAAGATAACAGGGTGTAGCTTAGAGACTTAATTAATTTTAAGAAAAGCGCTTTGATCATGTTTATGCTTAAAAGGGAATAAAAGTGCAGGGCAAAAGAAAATGTAAGTAAAGGACTGGGGACTTAATAAGCTGACAAATTAATTAACACTGAATAACAGATAGAATTAATTATTAGAATTTAATTCAGTCATTCTACAAAGAAATAATTACCACTGCATGTATAATGTAGTGCACAGGAAATGTATTGTGATCGCTGAGGCGCTGTTCTTGTCAGCACATTCATCAGTGGTGGGAGCTTGGCCTCTATTAGCCTTCCAGTTGGGTATTTTGACCGTGACGTTCAATTTGTTGAATATTCGTCAACGTTTAATTGGCACGCCAATCTTACCTGTAATGGTGGTTCAGTGTAGTTACAAATGTAATCGGGGATCAAACTGAAAGATAAACTATCTGTAAGTAAAGTCCAGCTGAAGAAATGCTTGGACAACACTGAGGCAGCTGCTGAAATCAAAGGTAGAATTATCTTTTTCACCACAGTTACAAATGAGCCTCAATTTGGAGCAGGCAATTGCAAAATACTACTTTGTTATTCATTTATTTATAACTTTGTCATAATTTTGTTGCAGAAAAACTGACATTAAAATCAAACTCCCCCAGAAAAGAATACTTAAAATTTGTTAGATATGCCTTTATGTTTTCTTCTGCTCGGTTAACTCTGGTGACCTTTACATTTAGAGAAGCGCAACTACGTGCCAACTTCTGCATACAGAAAAGTTGGCTGCAAAGAAACTCCATTATTTCTGTTGCTCGACTTTTTCTTTTTGTTTTTTTTGCAGTGCAGGTGCGTTCAAATTGATTCACATTCTTGTGAGATCCCCAGTGCACCACTGGTCAGACACCTTTACTTTGAAAGCATCCTCCTTACAAAACACACCGTCCATCCCACAACCGACATATTTTTTAGAGACAAGAGGAACAAGATGGCCCTGTCGAGCGGCCTGCACATTAATTTCTGCGGACAGGGCAAACGCACCAGCAGAGGACATTTGGTGCAGCTCTCTGCAGGGAGCATGCTGAGAGCAATTTCGTGCAAATAATGTCCCCAGAAAGAAAAACACTATGTGTTTGTGGAACTTGGCTTCTGTTGTGCATTTAAACTGTGGGAAAACATAATTTCATTGTTAACTGTGATGCGACAACTACCGAATCATGTCATGTTCATCAACACGAGACCAAGAGGTGGATTTTTCTGAACTAAAAATGTTGTCATGCATGCAAAATGAAGACATTCATTCCGACTGTAAACATAGATCTGCAAAGGAAAAACAACCTCCCGCGTAACGAGTACGCCGACAGAATGTCTGTGTTGCTGTCTAATTATATATGATGCGATTCCTGGGGGTACAACACTGTACTTTCACGAAGAGAGCGGCTGGAGGGATCCGAAGCAGATGACGAGACCCCCCATCGAGCCCCCCGTGGGTAGCGATGGGGGCTGGATGTGGGAGCGATGCACCACTCTGCTCTGCTCTGTTACAGCACTGCCACCTCTCTGTGCACCCAGCCTTTGGCAGCAGTTGTTTGTTAACAGGGCTGCAGTCAGCTGCTGGCAAGGCCACACACTGTACGAGCTAATAAAAATGTAGCAAACATAATTGGGCAAATTCAAACCGGCAAGCTCAGCGCATGACATGTTGATGTTTGACACCTTGTAGTAACAATCACGCTACCTTAATGAAAATATGAGGAGGCGCCTTACTACATGAAAACAAAAAAGCTCTTCAAAATTTACAAGTGCTGAGCGCTGTTTTATATATATATTGCAGGAAGGTGCATCATCACACCCAGGAGGGCTCCACACACGCTGCTCTTGGCATTTTAACGGGAAAGCAGTTTGTTTTGGACATGCAAAAGTGGTCTGCAGCAGGTTGCTAAATCACAATGTAACCTCCCACAGACTAAATATAAAACATTATTCACAATGAGTAGGAGACATCTGACAATGTTTATTTATTGCATGTTTGAAGCGACTCTCTCAGATACGTTAAGACTTAATCATCTATATCTGCTCCCTGGAGTGCTTCTTTCTGCCACTTTCAAATGGATAAGCTGTTTTAGGAGAATGGCTTATGGCTTCAATGCCTGCCAATAAATGACAAGGCATTTTCTTAGTCTTTCATCAACCCCCCCACCCCACCACACCCCACCCCACCCCACAACACCCCCACTGGAGAAGAGCCCCAGTGGCTGCTGATTCAGAGCCTGTTTATAGCCGGCGATGATGACTTTCAAATGAGATGGCGAGACGATGAATCTGATATGAGTCGGTGACCACTGAGTTGATGTGCGTTCCTGTCCAGTTCTCAACCAAAGCAATTATTCATCTGCCAGTATGAAGCATTCATTTTACTGGGACACTTGTGTCAAGTGGTGAGCAGCTACAAACTTGAAGCTGCAACATGTTTACAGCTGACTTCTCTTTTAGCCTATACTGCACCCTACTGCATTTCATTTACAATTATGAATTTTTGAACTGAATTGCCATGTATGCACATGTGGGAAATCTATTGCACCGAGTGAGCCAGATGATAAATGGAAGGATATTCTGAGGGTTATTTCTTCTGGAGCCGATTAATAACCATTAGTTCATCGACAGAAAATTCGTCAGAGGTTCCAGCTTTTTTTTATCTTCAAAAATTGGAACAATATTCGTGTCTCAGTTGTGTTGAAAGAGGGATTGCTTGCAACAGCTCTGATAATCGATTCGCCATTTAAGTCATTTCTAGGCAAAAATACCCAAAAACCACAGATTCTAGACAATTTTACAAAAGTAAATGCACTATATTGATCAGACAAAACAAAAAAGCTGAAGACACCTTGAACTTGAAGAAACTGTGGTGACATTTTGCACTAACTTCTGATATCTTATAGACTCGCCATTTATTGAGAAAATCAGCAGATGCATCAGTAATGGTAAATAATCATTAGGTGCAGCTCTTGTAGCTTAGTGCTGGCAGTAGTGCACAGTGGTTTCCGTGATGATCTGTCCTGAACCGCTGGAGCCTCATATTAGCTTGGATCGGTAGTACTTTAAATGCACTTTTGATTTTGTCCCATTGCCTACAGTAGTCACATCAAGGCCAGCAGTGGGGAGGAAGGATGGGTGCACCGGCACATAACTCAGTCAATGTTTGATCCTTTAATCGATGAGCCCAAAAGAAATATCCCCAAAATATTTGACAGTGAAAACAATTGTTAGCTGCAGCTAAAATATGACCTCTGGGCCAATGCTAATGTGTTAGATGCATATTAAAGGAGTTGTAACCCTTTTCTGGAGCATTATTCTACTCTGGCTCTTCTTCTCCTGCTGAAATTTTAGGCCACTGCCTCAAGCCATTAGTCACTACTCCAGTCCATCAGCACACATAATGAAGCATAATGGTCGATCATTTGGTCATTGATGCACTGCCTTCTGCTCATACAGTACTTTTGGTATTCACGGTGTGAGCATAACACGGTGCGGACGTGTCCGCAGGCATGCACAAGCACTTTTGTTTGCACACAGATGCGCGCACAAACGCCCCCAAACAAGCACGCCATCACACACATGCATACACAACGTGATTGCAGAAGGCTGACCGTTTTATAGAAATCTATTTGCACACAAATGTTTGCGTGAATGTTCTCTACGGGAGGCAAGCGATTGAACAAACTCCATGCAGACGACCGGCAGTGTTTATCTGCTTGGCACACGGCAGCCGAAACACACAGCAGTCATGGAAGCGCACACACGACACACCTACATCTGCATCAGGTGCACAAAGGATACATACTGTGCAAGCATATCAACCCAACCTCTGTGCTTTTACAACCCACAAACACAAACCAAACGTGGATGAAAGTCCGACCAAGGCAACAACAGTCATCACCGCACTGACGACAACGCAGAATTTTGTGCGACAACAAATGCTTTTCTTCCAGTCTTTGCCATTTCAGCACCTGCTGATCCTTGTAAGATCTAAATGTAAAGTTGCTCCCAAGTGGGTGGAGGCTACATCAGTTCAACAAAAATAAATTGTAGATTGCACAAAAAAATTAACTTACAATAAATTCCATATTTTAGTACGATGGTTCTCAAGCTATTTCTTCAAGGGCTGTATAAAACAAAAGAGAAAGGGGAGGGTATTGTACTTTATTTATTTATTTATTTTCCAGGAAGGGGGACAGACTATTTTTTGGGAGGAAACAGAGAAAGGTCCTTTATCTTTTTCACATCACTTTTACCTCCCCAGTAAGATTTATGTCAGCTTTGAGTTTTACAGTTATTAGTTATAAGAATTTCCACTACAGCCAATACACACTGATCCATAAAGTTGACTCTGCATCACAACAGAAAGCAGAACTACAGTATAATGGAATTTATTTCTTTACTAGTTATTTATTTCTTGCGTCTGGTATATTGGACACTTTGTAATATTTTCGATAAATCTGGCAATTTGTTATCTCGGTTCCATGCATGCAGAGGTGGCCATAAAAAACACAGGTCAGCTAACATATTAAGGTTTAGAGTGGGCTACTGAATTATTTACACTTCGCTTCTTTTAGTCATTATTCACATTATTCCGCATATTTTGAGAGATTGGTGGGACAGATGTTGCTGTTTTTCTTACTATTAAGAAAATATTACAGGGGTGCTCCATCTTCGGGACTGCTACATGTCGAAAAACGTTTCACAAAGCCTTTTTGTGGCTTTATACCACGTGTACCCTGTGTGCCGCAAGTGATGTCACTTGAGTCAGTGTCAACAGAGTGAAGACGACAAGTTCGAAGATGAAAAATCTGGACATGGGGAGACAGGAATGAACTTTCAACACCTCTGTAGCGAGTTCCTCATCTGTGCTTTTGGGTGGCGGCTGCATACATGGAGCCGCCAGGTAAGGACAATAAAGCGTTGGAAAAAAGATAATATCTCTCCTTCTCCTGCATAGGCATCGATGCTTTTTGTACTGTCCAATGTGAGTCTGACAATAATATGGAAACACAATGCTGAACTCTTCAATGATGCAGGGGAGAGACCTACTTTTTTTTTATGTTAATCATTTTGAAACAGTCCCCAACAGGCCTCCAAACTAACACCAATTGTCACTTCACTAAACTAAAGCTCTCTTAAAATGAGTAACTACTCTATTGGTAAAATGTGGGCTGAGTACAGCCAGGGAGGACCATACACATGTAATGACCCTAACTGTACAGTGACTCATACAGTGGAGCAGCACCGTAGCAAGACGAAAAATAGAGCAATTTCCTTTTGTGCTGTGGTTTTTTTTTTTTAAACCACTAGAGACTGCAGGGGAACATATGCTTTAAAATAATTTCCTTCATTGCATTTGATTTGCATATGAACCATCTAATACTGAGGAATGATAATGAATTACCAATGGCATATAACAATCAAAAGTGCTCGCACAGTGATCCCAGAAAACATATTATGATAATGACTTCAGCTTATACATTACTAGCATATTGAATGTAATGGCCTTAAAGCCTTAAAGAGCCTTTTGAGCCTCTCTCCCTTCATGCAACTCCCCTACAGCTGCGCAGAAATGTCTCCATTCTTTGAAGACATTATGAGCACAAACTCTTGTTGGTGATGAAACGGCTCTGCAGCAGGCTGTGATCCGGCATCATTTCTCATGAAGCACAACAAAGTGGGAAAATATCAAAGTAGGAACACAGCAAAGGGACAGCTGCAGTCAAAGACTCACTCTTGCCTAATCAGCTTTACTTGCGATAATTTACAGTTTGGTGCTGTACTCTTTAAAATCATGTTACGATGCTCGATATACTATAATAAATCCACAAGATCTATATCACCTTAATGAAATGACTGCAGGATGTGTGAACTTTACAGTGCAGGGCTTCCCCCCAGAAAATATTTCAGCCGCAGTCGAATCTATCACCAAGTAATTACATTTCTAATATTTTTACTTTCAGTTGCTATTTTTTTCTTCCAAATACATTCTCATGAAACTGTTGCCTGTTAACTTCAATGGCAACGTTTTTTGTTGTTGGATTTTTCCCAGCGATGGGAATGTTATGTTCTTGAACCGCAAAGTACAAAAAGTGCAAAAGCTCGACAGAAAACTTTCATATTCTAAGTTCCACTTGTGGTTAGGTTTAGGTAACAAACGCACCTCGGTTGAGGTCAATAAAAGAGCGTGGCTCCATTCAAATGTTAATAACACATCTTGCTGTGGGCTTTGAGTCACAAGTGACTTTTTCAGTTTCAAACCAAAACCATGATTTGTTTTGCCCCTGACCTTCATGCAACATAACTACTAATGAAGAAAAGAAAGTTAATCATGCATGTAAAACAAAATTGAAATGTGGAGCAGATACTGTGGGCAAACAAATGATGTCATCAATGAGAATTTCAATCAGAATAGATAGAATCTGTTCTATGTCTGGCAGATACATCAGGTCATTAAATCAATCCCTCATTATCTTGATTAAAGGCAAATGGATTTTGCTGTATTATATGAATGTGGTTTCCAGGAGACTTGTTAGGGTAAGACACCTCGATCCTGGCGCACCATGTTTTGAAATTGATCTGGTTTGTAAATGGCAGCTAAATGATACCCACACTGCACTGGCTGTGCGAAATAGCACCTGGGTTCCTTTTTAATGGGAAAGTACATTCATTTTTTATACTGCTTTAAAACATTGCAGGAAACATGGCTCAAAAGAAAATTTATCGCCATAATAACTTTAATCCTAGCAACTCAATACCTACAGCTGAATGCTTATTTTAATAATCACTGAATTTACAGCACTGAAGTATTTTGCCATGAAAAAAACTCTGTCTGAATTGATGTGGTTTAAACTCACCTAATAAAATTTACAGTTTTCAAGTAGTAGTAACAAATTTCTGATTAACTTCTGCATTTTTTAAAGAAACGATCGAAAAATCTGATGGTTTAATTCAGACAAGAAAATTCAAGGTGAAAAGCTGAAACCTGAATTTCTTTGCCTTACTTTAACTCATCTCATTTTCATCCAACTCAAATCTTTGCATCAGAATCAGACTGCTTGAACCTGAGCGACTTAAATATTTGAAACACCGGACATTTAAATTTTTCAACGCACACACAATTAAAATAGGGACACTTAAACTAATGAACTGAGAGGGGAATTCAAACCACATCAAATGAATTATTCTAGCGCTGTATATTTAGTGGCATTTACATTTCCTCAATGAGTGTGTGAGTTATAATTCACACCTCAGTCACTCATAAAATTCAAATAATAAACATCATTATTACGCAGGGTATCATTTGTCGCCATACCCTGCAGTATTTGTCAATGTTATTATTACATCATCCCATAAAGATATGGCACGCATTCTGGGTTAATACTCACTGGTTATGAACTCATTTATAGGGATATTTTGCTTATCATCAAACCATTACTGCATTCAGTGGTTGCACTTTATAATGAAAACCGGTGTTAGTGATGTCTCGTCTTTCGAGATATGGTGTGCCGTATGCAAAGATGAGGCTGTATTCCGGGAACACAGCAGAACTGAGAACTGAATGCAATTAAACAGGTGTGAAATATATCAATATGTTTTATGGTCCATCTCTCGTTTCACCCCGCAGACAAACATTGTTTCTGCATTTTCAAAAGCGAGTTCATCCGCTACTATGAGCTGAACCTCACATGGCTGTACGATCTTCACAAACACGTTAATGGGGGATTAGATTGTCCAAGGACATATGACTTTCTAAGAATGAGTCAGCGAGAAGTGGGGACTCAAGCAAAAGCAGAAAACCAGCCGCGAGAGGAAAACGGCAGCCGGCTTTTATCTTCCAGTTAGAATTTGTTGCACGTAGATGAGCGTTTGGTGAACGCCGTTACGCACAGTCCAGGTCACCTGACACTGCGAGGGGCATGCTGTGCTTTTTTTTTTTTTTTAACTGGATTCCTCCACCTTGGAGTATTTGTTATGTAATCATTACCGTACTTTTCTCTTCCAACTCGCATCTAAATCATATCATTTTTCTCCACTGGTCACTGGCTTATCGAAGGAAGAGGTGACGGGTAATAAAATGTACATATATGTCCAGATGAAAGCAGCGGCTTGCAATTAGTCAACATGCCGAAATTGCTCTAAATTCAAACGACATCCAAGAAAGAGAAATTTCCTTTGTTTCTGAGTGACATAGCCCATTATAACACAGAGGAGGTCAAAACAAATCAGAGGCAATCAAATTTTAAAAAAGTAGCGCGTCAAGACAGAAATACCCCAGCAAGTCATACCATGCTGGGCTTCCACATAGCAACAAATTGGCTGGATGATTGGCTATTAAATATATGTGAAATTAGTTTTTCAATGCAATAACATCCACCCCAGCATGAGCCGTTCAGCATAATGGAGGAGACGAAGGAGAGAAGGAGCTCAGAGGCCGTTTTTCCTCTCTTCTAGATGCGTCCTCCTTCATCCATGTGGAGAAAAACAGCGTGGGTTTTTATACGGACATGTCGTGTACCTGTGCTACGGCTGAATAAGGCATAAAACTAAGAAACCAAACATGAAGGACTCGGCCTCAGATTGTATTATTAAATGTGCCAAACTCTGGATCTAATAAACATTTAAAACCAAAGTATCAGAGGGCCTCTTTGACAGATTTTACGGGATCATAAGCTCAGACCGCAGACGGGCTCCACGGCTAACAATGGCCGACACAGAGGCGTGTAGTACACAGATGATAATGATGTTGTGAATATAGAGATCAAAGTCTTCTCGCTCTGGTGATTAAGCGTCCTAACAAATGCATGTATGAGGACAGCCTTATCACCTAGGACCACACAGAGGCCTTTTCCATATCTGTCGCTCTCAGATGGCCAACCTGCGCCTGCCACGCGCTGCGCTGCCAAATAAAAACACCACAGGCATTGCCTCTGCGGCCGGTCTGGCCTGCTCATTTGACTGATGAAAGAAATTGTACCGTTTCTCAGTTTAGGAAAAAAGAAAAAGTTTGCAATGCTTTATCACGTCAGGACAGCCCGTTGGTAATTAAATTTAGCACAGGAAAGACATAAGTCTGGAGAATTTGTTTGGCTTTTTCAAACTTCACAGCGATTGTGAACGCTTTTCCCCTGGCTCTCATTTTAAGGCGGCAGCGCTAACTGTATGTTTCTTTATTAGCTGGGAAAATTATCTTCATGAGCAAACAACTGGAAAAGGACAATTAGAGTGGAATAGCTTCATCTAAACATGCCTCTCTTTCATTTTTCAGAGTGCCTCTGCGCTTTTGACCTTGCCTACGCGGAAAACACTCCGGCATTTCAGGAGACTACTCTACTACTAGGTTTACAAATTGGCTTGACCCCTAGTTGCAGCGTATCCGAAGGTTCACAAACGCTCTGAACTGGTGTGATGATTGAGACCAGCTTCATCCATTACACTAATGGTTATGCATTTTAATTAATGACATCCTCGTTTGCACTGCATGTAAATTGTTTCATCTCATCTGTTCACTGTAACTATTACATATCAACAGCTTGACCAAATCACGCCTCTTCCTTGCTCTGTCTCCATCTCACTTTGGAGGAAATGCTCGTTACCTGACCAAAATCGTGGTAGGATCGTTACTACTGCTGTCAACTACATTTTACAGAACACATCACCTACTAAACCCATAAAAATCGAACTTGTAAGTACCACAAATACTGCCATGTACGTCACAGGTCAAGTATTGTGTTTGGTCTCATCACACGCAGCCACCGTTGTCAACTGGCATTTTGCTTATTTGCAGAATCGCCAAGAGTTCAATAAAAAGACTCACGCCCATTTCCAAATAAATATCCTCCCTGCCGATCATGTGCGATCATGTGACTCCTGGATCGGCACTGGTTTGCTTTGATCGTTCTTTGCAAGGGCATGATGTGTGAATGCATGACAAAGGTCATTGGACTGAAAATTAGTTAATGAATTAATTCAGTGTCGACACTGTGCAGAAGCTGATTGGTGTTTCTTGATTCATCGCTTATTCTCATATTGACCCGATGACCTCGTCTGAACGATAACAACGATAATCGCTTTTCCAATATGAAAACGCAAGCCCACTGCATTTCTTCCGATTCCCTCTCCGATCACTCATTTCCAGCCCCACCAATGCCAATCACACAATAAAGTTGTAGTCATTAGCTCGTGTTTATATTTCTGTTGTCAGGCGACTCCACAATCAATGATTTCATCAATGCTCTCAGCGAAGTAGCAGGCGAAGTACTGTTCACCTTAGCTGACAGGTGGCAGTTCTGAGCCAATATTAAGTCATTATTGTATACTCAATCAGGTGTTTCACTTAAGAAAATCACCAAATACTTCGATGAGAACAACTACATTATGTTTTCATGTTTTGTTACAATGGCCGAGGACAGCAGAAGCTGAACCTGCTGAGGAATAAGTCTACTGTGCCATTTTAGTGTTTGCTTGTAGAAAGAGGAGAAAGAACAAGAGGTTTGACCAAGTGTTGCAGTTTTAAAGATGTGGTTTGAAAAACTTTCACGTGGCTATTGGCTCAAGAAACAATGAAATGATTCATATGCAAGAGTCAATAGAGACTGGCTGCAGAATAACACAGTCGGAGACTGACAGAGAAAGTCTGCAGCCAGGCGCTTCATGGCAGAACAAAAAGAAATGAATTCTTACCTGAGAGTAAACATCTCCACGGGAGAGTAGGCTGACACCATGATAAAAGCGGAGACGGTTTCCCTCTGTCTCATGGGAGTAGCTGGAACCATGACCATAAAGTTATTATCCAGCCTGTGTTCAGCGAGGGGAGGGGGAGCGGGGTTCTGGTACAGCCTCACGCCGCCGATCCTCTTAAGCGGGGTAGAGGTGAAGGAACCAAACAACCCTTCCTGGCTGGAGCGGATGAAGCTGTCCTTCTTGGCCTCCTCCGAGTGACACTCTCCTGCTTCTGTGGACTGCAGCGTGTAATAAAGCTCCACGGGTGTGCCCTCGGACACCTCAAGGTTCCTCTGGCGGCCTGGCACGACGCTGGGCGGGCTGAACCAGCTGGCCAGTGGCTCCAACTCAGCAACGCACAGCCCCAGCTCCCCTTTCAGCTGGCAAGTGCCGTGTACCTCCTGAGTCTCGTGGAAAGCGAACATGTGCACGCAGGGCAGCTTGTCGATGGCACTGTAATCGTCCCAGTCCCGGCCTGCGATGTAGAACAGGACCTGGACTCTGGGCTTGGCCAGGTGAATCCTGGTATTCATAATGAAGGTCTGCACCTTCCAGTTGAAGGTAAAAACGGAGGAGGCAGGAAAAGTCCCCGGGCTCTGGAGGAGCTCTAAAGGCACAGCCTGCTCCACAGAGAGCGGCCCATAGCTGGCGTTCACCGAAGGCAAGCTTCTGGCCTGGTAGATGAAGAAGGGCTCAGTCCGCGACATGAGGCTCGAGTTCCTCATGAAGTCCTGATTGGCTTCCTTCAGGAAGAACGCCAAGTCAGCATCGAGCAGCTGGTAGTTGACAGGCAGGTATGTGGGGATGGAGGAATATCTCTGCAGTCCCTCTAAGACTCGACAGTCGGCCGCTGGAAGACAGAGGAGAAGAGCCGAGTCAGGACAAGCTCACACACAGAACTACCTTAATGCATCTTAATTTACTCGATTCCTCTTTTCTCCCTTCGATCGAACAGCAGAAATCAAAACTTTGCCAATGTTACTTCACTGAGGCAAATTTCCTGGATGTCAGCTTGTGTTTTTGCAACATTTAACAACCAGAACATTTGTTTCTTTTGATAAATCAAGACAACTTTTGGAGAAAGCATATTTCTGAAAATAAGGTACCAAAACAAATGCTGTTTTGCAATCAATATCTTTTTAGGTTTCAGCACCAACACTCAATGCAAAGCCCCAGTGAGCCTCCAGCTATGCCTAATGGGTTCCTCTAACACCCAACTGTTCGGAAACAATCATCATTACATACTCTGTAAAGGTTATTAATGTTTTTAGATGTCCAGACAATGCGACTGCTTATTAAATTAAACTAAAGGCATAATTACGATTAAGACCTCGATGTGCAGCTTTGCCCTCCACTCCTAATGTACAAGTTCACATTGTGGCCTCACGGGCTGAGGACGAGCACAGCCCACACACAAAGGTTTTAATCACAATAAGAGAGGGCTTTGACCTTCTTCTCAAGAGCAATCTGCTGTGTGATTACACTCTCTCAGCACACCCCCATCTTCATGCTCGCTGCCCGAGGATTTCTTTCCACTGATCACCGTGTAATTCAACGTCCTGACAAAATTCTTGATTCATGGCGCTCCTCTTTGCCGCTGTCCCACTGAGGGATACGGAGGGTGCGGGGGGGCTCTGACCCTCGACCCAGGTGCGGCAGCAGTCCCACTTAAAGCATCAGTTAGCTTCCTCTGAGACATTTAGGGACAGATCTTATCCTTCTGAGCAAAAGAGCACCACAGAGCAATTTGTATTTCCCCTGAACAAGCAGGATCTTTGTGGTATTTGTTGGCAAGAGGCACCGTCGTGTACATGGCATTGCGCCGCTCCCAAATGAAAAGCTCGATCCGTCCAGCAAGACGGAGCAGTCGGGGAACAAAGTCATCGTTACTCTCACTCCCATGTCTTGGGTAAAGCGAAAGCAGAGAGCTCTCTCCGGAGGACCGGCACCTCACTCCTGAGATGTGATTTATTGTCTTCACGGCTGACATGAGGAATTCAAATGCGCTCGCATCTCTGCTTATACCCACAAGCTGGGAAATGTAAGATGACATGCATAAATCACTGCTCACTCCTCATTAATAAACCATGAAAAAAATGCATGTTAAATGATTGAATGTCAACTGGATCCATCATTGTTATAATTTAACTGATTTAAAGACTTTACGTTTTGCAGCAACAAGAGGCTATTGGAATTTTGCTAGATATATAACAATTACATTTTACAGAAATACATATCTACAGGGATGAAAAAAGATTATTAACATGATTACTTGTTTAATCTGTGCAAGGCTGCTCTTTTCACATTTGATACCAGCAAACCAGAAAAAAACAAGACCCCAGACGAAACAAATCAGTCACTCTCAATTTACAGTTACAAGTGCGACACAAGAGCAAGAGCAAAAACTCACGAATTTAAAAGAAACAAAATTTAAAGAATGTGAAGAAAGAGCCTGTTAAAAAGACAGGCTGAGCCCATAAGGCAAAGGAGTCATTTGAATTCTATTTAATGCGCCGCAACATCTCGTGTACAAACAAAATGTAAAAGTGCACTCATCTTTTCATAGGATGAAGAGGCAGCTCCATGGAAGAGGAAACAGAACAGAAAATGGAAAATCCAATACAAATTAGGGCTTGCTATGTCTGAACCAAAGTATTACTGTGTCAAGTAGTAGAATATACAGTACACATAATAATTACTGGCTGACTTTTAGGTTCAGAAATGGACGTTGCTTTGGCTCAACTACACTATAAACATCTTTAAATACGTGGGTCTTGAAACCCGTGGCTTAGCAGGCAGTCTCTTCCATTGTGCTTGGCCCCAAACAGTTGAGTGCCAGTTCACCTAGCTTCACCACAGCATTAGCACGCAGACCTTGTTTACAGTAGCACCAGTGCATGAAAACCGACACTGAATTTATACATTGGAAAATAATCCTGTCTCAAGCCAAACAAAGCCCGGAACTCTCCGAACCCAAATCCGCCATAATCGGAATCAGCGAGCCTGTGTCCTGGATTGGAATAGATAAATGGCACAAAGCTTCTTCAAGATGAATTGCTCCCTGCATTGTTCTGAAGAGAAGAGATTGCAAAACATAACAAAAATACATTCCAACTCCCAGTCGCTCGTTTGTCTGTGCACCAGGGGGGCACTTCCATTTTGCTGGACCCCTTGAGAGAATATCGCTCTGGGCAGTCGGGTTTAATAAAATCATTGTTTATGGATCTGGGTGGGCCCTCCTCAAATGTGTCCCCTACAAGGGAAACCAAGTTTTGGCCCATTAGCGGTTTCACTGCTCTGCTACACTGACCGGCCTTGGCACAGCGAGATATTATCCGGCACATCCTGCAGGGCTCGACAGTGCGAGGGTCTCCCTTGCATCTGCGACTAAAAATGGATGCGCCCGAACTGTAAAATGTGTTCACGAACACAACGACAATGATAATGTTGCGGTCACTGTGCTGAACCAACGCTGTGGAATGAAAAAAAAAATGGTGTGATCGTGTGCACCAGAAAACCTACTTTATAAAGCTGCTGGACCAGCTACAGCCTTTGTATATAAACACACTGAGCACTTTTTTTGCTTGGGGGTGGGGGGGGGTGGGGGGGCTAAGTGGATATAATTTTTATATTTCAATCAAATTTTATTACCTGCCATTATTTTTTATATAAAATTTAGTTATGGTCATTCGATTTAGAGTCAAATATATTTTTGTAATTACATCATACATTAAACCTTAAAGTCACACACACCCTCTCCCCATGGTATAGGATTCTGCCCAAAAGTTGCGCACACACAAACACACACAGGATGATGACTCTTTCAGGGAGCAGTTTGGAAAAGAGGTTACTGCTGCTGTGTCTGAGCCTTGACTGAGTTTCATCTGTAGTCATGCTGCTTTCTAAACACCGTGCTCGAAAATACATCTATTACCACGTTTGGGAGATTTCTTTCATCTGTGGCTTTAAAAAAAAATCTTGATTCGTGAAATTAATCTGCGATGTTGATTTTTTTTTTTTTTTCATAATTTTTTGTGAATTTATGCTGTTGCCAATTTTTTGGTTCAAGCAAAGAGGATTTAGCTCTTTTGTGTTGCTTTCAATAACCATGCAGTCACAAATAACTGACAAGAAAGATTCTAAATAAATATACATATTATACAAGTAAGTATTGACTATGGAACAAAGTGGAAGCTGGTTTGGTGAAGTTTTCAAAGAATCTAAACCCTGAGTCTTTGAACAGAAATTTGCGTCATTATCTTCTCATTTTTTTGGCTGGATCTCCACACCCCCTGCTATAATTGTGACCCAGTTTATAAAGTAATTCCACAAGAATTAAATAAATAGTTTTAAATGGGAACAATGACGAACCTGGCGTACTTTCTGCATCAAAATGAACTGAATTACTTTGCTTGTTAATGTCTTCTCACATCCCACACATTAGTAGTAACCTCCATAAAGCTGTCACTCTATGATCTGTGTAGTAGTGGAGGAATGCATAGACAAAAAAAATAACGATTCATAATTCAAATGGGAAAAAATGTCTATTTCAGCATACACTTTATGATCTGCAACATGCATAATTATAGTTCCATATACTGTGATGCATTGTAATCGCTTAGCCAGATAAATTTTGCTTGAATCCCTTTCTTCATTTCCATTTTTTAATAAAAAGAGATTTTTTTTCCTCAGCTCTCTCGACATGGTAACATATAACAACTACGTGTTGAGGCTGTGTTTTCTCCCCACAGCTG
This sequence comes from Psettodes erumei, assembly GCA_016785225.1. Lineage (NCBI taxonomy): Eukaryota > Metazoa > Chordata > Actinopteri > Pleuronectiformes > Psettodidae > Psettodes > Psettodes erumei. Next base: position 4,337,928 of record JAFBJZ010000781.1, read on the forward strand.
ATGAGGCCCCCGTGACTTCAGGATCTCACACATAAAGAGGGTGTATGCTTCAGACAATGTGGCCGGTGAATGGGCATTATGGTGAGCACTCTATGTCCGCATGCGAGTCGTTGTCATTTGTAGACGTGCAGCAGTGCAGCTTTGTGGATGAAAATGCTGGTGCGTTGGTGGACACACCTCAACAACTGATAGATGGATTATCAGGAACGTCTGTACGGGTATTAATGGTTCTCAGGGGATGCATTCTAATGACTTTAGTGATCCTCTGACTCTTTTCCACTTGTGCCAAAACATAGTTGACACTTTTTCGGTGAAATGTCTTGACAGCTTTCGGATAGACTGACAATGATGTGGTACAAATATGCATGAGTCCCGGAGGATCAATCCTTGTGATTTTGGTGATGCGCTGACTCTTCCTACTTGCACCACCAGCAACTTGGCATTTCTGGATTCAAATGCATTCACAACTATTCGAAGGACCGTCGCGAATTTCGATGCCGACAGTCATGCCACACCCAAGATGAAACATGACACGTGATAACAGCAGCCTCAAAAGTATTTGGATGATGTCAGATTTGGACAAAGCGACTTCGTGGATGGCTTATACGGCTGTTACATACAGAATGCAACAGCCGTATAAAATATTTTAGTTCCAATTGCCTTGGTTCTCGCTCACCAATGTCTGAAGCCACTCTATCCGCATACAGTCAATTTAAGCTTTCCAGTCAGAAGCCAGTTGTTTTTTCTGTCACACGCCAATGTGCAGAGGTGTGCAGGTGAGAAAAGCAGGTGCCGCATGAGTGCTGAGAGATCCTACCACTGGGCATCCACGCTCGCATATGTACAGCTGGAACAGGACCGGCGGAGCGAGCAGCAGCCTTCACACTTGCAGAGTAAATGGACAGCCACAATAGAGGACACCAGGTAAGTGGAGGCCACATTCCTGCTGCCCACTCCCGGCTCTAATGACATTACTGGACAGAGGAGTGAACGGCTGGGTGGTCTTTCTGCATCATCACACAAGTCGGGGCAGACGAGTAACAGGGAACAACGACAGAAAGCTCAGTAGGAAATAGCAAAAGTGGGACAGCGAGCAACACTGAATAAAATAACAGAACCAGAAGAAGAGGTGAAGTGATGCGACCGTGATGCCGGGATTCTCTTAAGTGACTCCGTTTTATTAATCTCTTACATAAGGGCTGCATACAAAAGGATTATCCAGCATTCGCAGTCTCAACAGATGACAGTGAATCACGCTGCATGGCTGACAAGGAAACACTCTTTGCCGAGGTTTACAATTATACTCCCTTTGACCCGCCTCCTGACCCCGAATCATTCCCAGACTTTGCCATGAATGCCAAGCAGGACAGTCTTAAACATGAGGGATGAGAGAAGGCTCTCTGGTCCCATTGAATTACCCACATCATATTTCTCACCATGTTCAATTAATAAGGGCTATTGAATTTGTGACCATGCGTCAAGAATAATAAATACAATATTTCCTTCAAGGATCATTTGCGGATGATTTATGCTTTCGAGCCACCTTGAAATTCAGGAAAGAGGGACTGGGAAAAGAATCAATACATGACACAGTATGGTATTACTTCATGCCAGCCTCCATAGAAGAGAAATCATTCAGGCAGAAAGAGGTCTGTGGGGTACGCCTCGCTGTGTCACGTAAGGGGGAGGCAGGGCCACAGTACAAGGTTTGGATACAAGGGAACATGCGGGTGACTCTTTATCTTCGAGATGAGCTGAATTCAATGCACAATAATTGTTCTTGATTAAAAGTCTGTTTAAATTACTGTGTTTGTGTGTGCGTCTGTGTATGTGTGTGCGCGCACATGTGTGCGGGCTGGCAGGCTACTGACGGACCTGCTGGGGCTGTTTGTTGCTTCGCCTCTAATGGATGGCCACATTTAAGACGCTAAGAGCTAATAAAGAGTAATGGGCCCGTGGCTTCGGTGGGGAGGAGGAAGAGCTATTTTGAGTTCACGAGAGAAAGCATTATCTCGGGGATTAAAGAGTATCGACCGATGAAGAGTAAACACTGCAATGCCGCGCTGCTGGCCTATTTGGTAAAGTCGTGGCTGGGAGAGACGAACCCAAACAGGCGGCGCCGCTGGGAGGGTCAGCGGGGATGTCATTAAGGGATGCTGAGAAGGGCCTCCAGGTGCCACGAAAAGGCCCGATATCGCTCGAAGAGTGTTATCACAGCAGGAGACTGCAGACTCCGCAGCAAGAACCCTGGGCATCCTGCGAGCAGCAGAGAACAGCGCCTTCATTGTGCCAGCCAGCGCACATGGCTGGAGGGGAAAAGGGCTGAGAGCTTTTGGCTGGGGTTAGGGGGGGAGATGAGACAAGCACAGGCCTGTGTGCCAATCAGTATTCCCGTGACCCCTCCGGACTTCTCTAAAACATAAACTAGGCTCCTTAATGAATCTCTTCCCCTCACACCGGCCTTTATTGCAAAAAGGTATCGTAAATCAGACTAAATACAGAGGCACTGGCTGGGCAGAGTCAGACAGGCTCTCTGTGAGCACACAAGGAGGTTTAATGGTGAGTGAATCCAACAAAGACCGCAGGCCGCCTACTGAGGAGGGCCGACTGGGGTTAGAAATTATACAGCGGCAAATTGGATTACATGACTGTTGATAACAATCAGGGTATCAGGGGTGACACGCAAGCCAAATTCTGGGGGGGACAAAGAAAGCAGGGGCCATGGGGGTCCTCCCCTTGTAAGAAAAAAAAAACAGTGACAACTTTCTGCTATTAGATATCTATATTCAGTAATCTCCCCCATTGTATCATGGGAAATACTTCATGTATTGTATTTATTTAGAGATTTTCATGACAATTATTTGTGCTGTTAAATTATTGAAGATAGGGCTCAGACGGATCATGAACCAAGCACAGTTCGTTACTGGAGATTTAAAGTAGCATCCAATGTTTTGCTAACTACAACTTGTGAGCTGGGCGGTAACAACTCAGTGGCATAAGATTCACAAAAGTCTCCCTTATAAGTGTTAAGCGGGATGCTGCCACCGGCTTAACTTTCTGCTACTGTAATTTACTTCCCAGCATTCTCCAACTCTATCATAGTTCTCCTCTTTAAGTGTGATCACCAGGAAATCGCATTAACACTGCACCAAATCAAGGAACCAACGGAAATCAAATTAAAAGAATATTCAGCCCAGGCAAAGCCGACTGATTATGGAAATGAAGTACAGCGCTCCTCTGATGAGTGTGAGGAGCAAGAGGCCGCCTCTGATAATGAAAGTGGGTGTGAATCGAGTCATAACATGTTTTTCTCCTCCGAGAGTCAAGACACAAATTGTAACTTTTTCTTATTTCTTTTTTTTTTTTTTTTTTTTTTTTTTTACCCGACAAATTACAACTTGAGAGTTCAACTGTGGTCATCTCAGAGAGTCTCTCCATGAACCGCTGTTACTTACAAACTGTTCGAGCCAAAATCGTGAGGCTTTGGAGGGTTTTCTCAGGAGCCGGCGGATGATAGCAGTAAAATCCGTAAGTTAATTAAATCAGTTTATATAGTACAGAGGAAAGATTTTCTCCCAAATCCCTTTATTTATAGCAAGGTGTGAAAAACAGCCAGTAAATGAAAGAGTTCTGCAGCGTGGCGCCTCTGCATGCTTAAGTACCTCCACATCCAACACTGCTCCCTCCCCAAATCTACTGGTAAACCTCTCCCCAAGGTCATCCACATATAGGGTGATAAATTCTGCCTGGAGCTCTCCTGACAAGGCTGAATTCCTATAAATGCAGCGATGAGTGTTGGCTACGCATCGTTGATGAATCTCGTGCACACTTTCTCCAACTTCTTCTCTGGGCTTTCACTTCTGTACAGCACTGGGCTATATGATGGTTGCTAATGAATGCACAGTAATTAGGCTTGGCTGAATAATACCTTGCAGCGCCATTAAGCAATTAATGCCTAATATGGCTGTCTTAATCTGAGGCTGAACGGTGTATTTAGATTAGCCAAGCAAAATTTGGAACCGGTACAGACGCATTCGCAGTCGACAGAAAGATGTGAACGGAGAGAAAACAGGTGCAGAGTCGCTCGCGCCGATGAAAAACCGAGGCAAAGATTTGTCTGCTTCATTTGGAAATGTTTCAGCTGACAGGAAATTTCAAAGCAGTCCCAGGCTGTACAACGCCACTTCATCAAAGCGCACAAAAACAGCAGCGGAAAAGGAACTGGTCTGGTGGAAAATGAGTGGAACTGCTGAAGAGTTCCCGGTAAGCAATAAAATCCATCTACCTCGGCTGTCAGTCAAACTGTCTGCGGACTGCCGCACTCTGGGAAAACAGCTGCTGGGTGTTCGGGACTCCAAAAACGTTGGAGCGATTAAATCCATACAAATGCGGTGAGACAGGAAAATGCTGCTTATACCTCAGAGGAAGTTGCTTGTCTGTCCTGCACCTTCTCCCTGCCCCACCCATACAGATTTACAGGTCCCTTAATATAATAATTATATAATAATCTTAATGGCTATACATGAAAAATCACTGTGTATGCTACAATACAGTTGTTATATTGCATATCCAGCATCCTGTCACGAAGCTGCCATGCATCTTATGCACGCCATTGACGCATCAGAGCCAGACAACCAAAACAAAGCAGGGTTCTTGAGCTGGGGCGACGTCTCCAGTCCGTGAATTACTGTGAGCACAGTCCCTGCTAACGATCTTTTCGGTCATTTTTTTTTTCCCGACTGGCAACTCAACGAGGGAATTCCACAACCCATCACCTCAGCTCTGTGCCTCACATCCCGGATTGCCCTCAACAGCCCGCTTAGCAGGAAATTTATGCACCCCACGAAAACATCTCATGGCTCGATTCTGGATAGCATGGGGAATCCTCAAAAGTCTGCGCGCCCCGCCGCATGTAATGAGTATCGAGCCGACGTCTGAATTATAAAGTTTTTGTGGAGATTGAACAACTAAGGTCAGGTAATGGTTTCATTTTATTCACCACTGACCCGGGTGCTCCTCGGGCTGATTCTCCCAAGAATGTAAAACACATATGTTCACTGAAGACAAAGCCAAGACACTCATTATTCAGGACTACAGTGACTAGCAGGGGTGAAAAGGGTATGGGAAGATTGTACTCGTAAAAGTATTATCCCTGAAAAGGAATTTTTACTCAAGGAGAAGTAAAATGGTAAAGATGTACTAATTTTAAATGCTGTGAGCAGACATTACAATGTTTTGGAAAGGGGCGAGGGGAGGGTTAAGACCTGTTACATGGTGATAATCATGATATATGATAAAACTCAACTAAATCGAAGACCATCTTTAGGTTACCAGGTCTATATGTGCTTATATTCCAATATTAGACTATGGTGGATGTTATACTCGGGTCAAAGTCCCTCCTGTCTGCTCCATGTCAGTGCTGCACATTCGGCACTAAACTGTACGGAGGGCTGAAAGAGAAAAACACACAGAGCAGCACTTAATTAATCTGACAGTGATATATTGAGGAAGGTGTCTTTTTTTATTCGTTAGACCTGTAGAAATATGAGGCTCTCATTCCCCACACTGTCTCGTTCCCTTCTGAAAAAGCGCTTTTATTGCGGGTCCAGATAGACTGGCTTTAAAAACGCAGTTTAGCCTAAAACCTGTCGCAGCAGGAACCAACTCCGTGAACAAGTGGCTCTATTTTAGGCCGGCGCAAGAAAGCTATTAAAGCGAGGGGAGAGAAATGTTTCTATTTCAGACGAGATCAGGAGGAGAGAGCAGCGCGCTTTCACGCCACTGGCAAAGTCCGTTCGTTCTCGAGAAATATTTCCAGCCCGCAGCTCGGCCTCGGCGCACTTTGTTTTCAAAGCCTTCCTGTCCGGCGACCAAGCTGAACTTTATCTCAGTGACTGACGGCAACGCGCTCTCCTTTCCAACAAAACAAGTCGGCGCGTAGGAATCCTGGAAGACCAGTTATACTGACTCGGGCTTTCGAATACGCTGAAAAAATAGGTTAGGAAACAGAAGCTAATTATAATTTTAGTTCGACAAACACTTCTCGGATGCGGGCGGTGGGGGGGTTCACTGTTTGAGTTAATCCTCAGGCGGCCAAACTGAAGCACCAGTTTTTCCTGGATAAGTAATGGTAGTCTGTCGTTATTAGGACAGCAACTGTCGTTATTATGAAGCCTCATAGTCACGCCATGGAAAAGGAAAGGAAAAGTAATGTCGTCTTGGCACGCAGCTTTAGTCAATCAGGTCTGAAATCATTTGTTTATTTATCAAAAGATATTTCCCTCCGATTTTTATTTCCGTAGCAAAAACGTTTCAAGGGATGGACAATGCCTGCTGTATGATGAATATTTTCACTGCTTTATCTTACCATCAAACAGCCCTTTTCTTTGGTGCTACATTTTCTCAAACATATTACACACACACTGTACTATGCAGCTTTAAGGTGCACTCAATGCATAGGGATACGGCTGTACAGCGGTTGAGCAAATGTAGCGCCAAAGAAAGGGCCATGCGTACAGCGTTGTCGGTTTGTGTGCGCACATGCACTATGTAAGTATGGATCCTACGTGCAGATTTAGAAATAAGTTAACAAGTATCATAAGTTGTATCCTGATTTTGGCATGAAACTGTGAAAATAAGTTCTGCTGTCAGCTCAGCAACCTTACACCAACAGATCCTGAGTAGTGCCCCACAAATTCATAAAATTAGAAAAATGACCAGTACAGTATTTGCTCCGCCAACCTTCCACTTCTTCTCTTTTGGGTTTAATGCAGATTGGGCAACAGTGGCACATTACCGCCACCTACATTACGCAATTATTCAATAACTGGCCTGGTGGCGAGTCAGTTGATCGGCCACAAAATCGTTATGACAGCATGAGATCCGTGCACAGACTCTCACAGTGTGTGCGAGTTGGCGGTCTCCCTTGAGAAACATTTTACTCAGGCTCCGAAAATAAACTTTAGTGTTATGTGTTTTTTCTTTGTTTTCTTTTAATACCGCTGATAATAATGATCCATGGCCTTCAGGGATGTATCCAAACACATTCCAGGAGCTTTGTCATTACAGTGGAAAACAGTAAATACTCAAGTGGGAGAGTATGTTATTGCCTGTTTGTTACTAACTTTATGCCGCTCCAGTGGAGTTGCTCAGCCTCCACCAGGCAGCTGAGGTTGTAGCGCTTCCAGGTGTAAAATATTACTAACTCTGTACGTTTGACACAGCTGCTTCCTTTCCATACATCAGGTGGTAAGCTGAGAAAATGTGCGATGAAAAACATTACGTTTGCAGCGCTGCCAAAAATCTGCCTGCCCGCTGTGGCGAGGAGAAGCCAGGGGTAACCTGCTCAGATGGGTTCCTGAAGGAGCTGTTCATATTTGAGAGGGAGGAGATGGCACAACATCAGCTCCACCTCCGACAACATGATCTTGTTACATGCAGTAGCCTTTTTGGGCTGTTGGCAGTACCCACTGTAATTTGGTTTCCACTCTCCAGACCAAGAGATTTCAGCATTTCAGTTCAGCGCATTTAGGGTTCGCACCTCCTTATTCAGCGGATGTTTCTGGTGATTTGTCATCCTCTGCCAGCGGCGCTACACATACTCTAAAACCTGTGAGGATAAAACAGAACAAACCTTCTGCGTGTATCTGGCAGTCAGTCATATCTACACTCCACCGCACCGAAAGGCGTTATCTATTTTTCTCTGGTGGGCTGGACCACAATGAGCTAATAAATAAAAGGTGGGAAAATGGCACTCATGTCACATATGCTTGCTCGATAAATTCTGTTGTTGGTCCATGCTGCTCCCCGTAAACTAATCATCATACTGAAACTGGATCAAGCCCTGCGCTTAGTTAGTGGTGCTTGGTCTGCAATCTCCATTTCCCAGAGAGGGTTGAGAGGTCGACGGATAGCTGACAATCTTTCAGCTCAATTTTTTGTCCATTACTCTCCATCAAAGTTAGTCATTTCACTTGAGTAGCCTGATATTAAAATGAAAGGGGCAGATCTTCTACTATTATTCATATTATGTATGATCAAAAACAATGTGAGCGATTTCAGTTGCATTTTGATATGGGGGGGAAAGGAGGAGTATTTTTCCTAAAAGACCTCATCTAATGCTAATCCGAACAACAGTTCAACAGTCAATATCTAATCATGTGCACTGAAGAGTTTGAAAAATGGCCCTCAGAGGATCGGATATGGCCACTGGTCCGTCATTTGTGATAGGCTTACACTGACGCCCAAATTGTTCCATTCGTGCTCGTAGCAAAACAGAGGCAACGGTTATCTTCAGTTTAAGGCACTGATGATGCCATCCGATAGCAAACAACCTTATCGCACTCATAATGAATAGAGTTATCTTAGATATAGTTATAGTTAGTAGTTTCATTTTTAATATAAATTATCTGGTGGGTGGTGGAGGCATCGGCCAGACCTGTCCAAACCTCCAGTTTGGACAGTCTTGGTTGTTGTTTTTTTCTATTAGTGTTTTTATTAAGGGGAGACGGTCATTTGAATCAGTGTTTAGGTGGGTAAAAGGAAACATATAGGGTCATTTATAACCACGGTGTGTTAAACCGTGGCTACCCTGGGTCAGTCAGACCACTGCCATTAATATGATTAAACCCTACTTCAACACTAGGTTCCTGGTACCCTCCCTATCGCAGCTGCCCAGTTGTTACAGCATACAGTAGCTCTATTTCTTCCAACATGAAGAGATATGGCAAAAATAAATCACAAGTTCACTTCCCAGTTTCCTCTGTGAAATTGCATGCGACTCCAGATCCCTTATCAAATAATTGATAGAATCCTCCTCGATCCCACGCTCTCAGGTTTTTATGTACTTTTGTACGCTTTTGTGCGGAAGAGGATCAGAAGTTGTGTTTTTAGTTTCTCAGCGTCTGTCTCAGAGGCGGCTTCACGTTTACCGTGTCATATCGCAACAACAGCGTCGCTGCTTCACCTCGCATCTGTCTTCGTTCCCACGAGGCAGAGATTAACCCGCCTCTCTCTGCCGGTCATTTTACAATATATTTCCAGACAGATTTCTCATTTTGGAAAAAAAAAAAAAGTTGCCTGGTCGACATGCTCTCTTCCATCTTTGAAAAGACCACATGTGTATGACACCAGGCGTGCTTAGTTGTTTTGTAGGTCCTTTATCCGTATCACCGCTGCACTTCGTCTTCCTGCTTTCTCTGTCCTTCGCGTGGATTTTGTTCAAGCGGTCACGGTGGCTTCAAGAAGTGCAGGGTTGCAATGTTTGTGTGATAAAAATTCACATCTTCTGTCAAAGCGATATACACTTATGTTAGTTCCAGACAGGCTGTAAAAAATGCAACCTGACAGAGAAAATCCATATATGGATGTTTTTTGGGGCTTTTTTTTGTAAATGGCAAAAAGCATGCATTCTCTTCACTTTCACAGGCTGAATTAGTCACCCAACATGTGGCATGTGCAATTAAGGATGGAGCACAGATTACATCACTCTGAATTTCAGCGGTTGCCACAGTCCCAGAACATCTAATTACTGGGCCTTCACACAACAATCTTCAAGGTTCTCTGAGAATGCACAAAAACAGCATGAAGCAAGAGAGCAATAGTAATCAAATGTGGCCCAGCAGGGCAAAGAAACACTTGCCGACTGCTTGTTTGCATTTAGCTCAGGCTTATACAGGGGAATAGTTAGAATGTCCTCTGAGCGAATTGTATCAAGGCCTCCATCACTCTCAGTGGATCCAGAGCCAGAGCGGAGGATGGAGTCAAACGTGAGAGGACGGCCGCTTTTGACCGTTTTAACACAATTAATTTCCGCACAACATCCTGAACTCGAAAAATGCGTGATGAAGGAGGAGAGAGTCATGTCACGCTTCCCAATCCAATTCAGAGCCAGAAAAAAAAGTTCCAATCAAATCTCAACACTGTTAAAGGATAAAACCGCCATATATCTTCGATGCTGGCGAAATGCATCTGTAATTACCCACACTCCTCTTCGCTGTCTATGATGCTGGCGCTGTGATGCCAGGCTCCTAATGGATGCAAAGACAACCACCGTATTAGCCTCCCTCCACTGCCTCCCAGAGCAGTCAATTCTAAGGTTCTGCTCATTACCTTCAACACAGGCAACGGCCTGCCTCTCGCTTACATTTCTGAATTTTCAAGCCAGCACACATGCTGACAAACAGGTGGTTTGGTAAGTAAACTCTAAGTCAGAACCGTTTTATCACGTCTGTCAAAATTGTGATGAGGGGGTGAAGTGGACCTATCCTCCTCGTCACAAAAGGAGAGAGAGGGAGAGAGAGAAAAAAAACTAAATGCCATGAGATTGATTTGTGGGAACAGCAGCCAGGTTAACTTGTGTTCTCTCCTCTCCAAGCTCGATGTCAGCGAATAACAGTGAGGTTAAGCTGAAGGGTTAGGTGGCAGAAGATCTGTCTCCAGTCTGTCCGTCTCGCTAACCCAGCTGGGCAGTGCGCCTCTTGGTCTGTCTGCGTCTCACTTGCTTGTCAGCCACTTCCAGATCTGTGTCCTGTGACTCTGTGCCTGACAGAGTGAGAGTTAAATACAACTATTTACTACCTTTCACCAAAGTCTTTAGGATTCTTCCCCTGGGGTTGCTTGGGTGCACAAAATTTGATGAGATGTTCTGGGCCAAAGAGATGGTCTGACCAACAAAGTAAGGAGCAGACACCGACATTCTGTTCGCATGGTAAAATAAAAATTGTTATGATAAAACTAATCCAAATTCTAATTTTGAGCAGGTGGAAAAGACAGCATTCAGTATGGCATTAACATCGTGATACAGTTTTATTCCCAAATTGGAATAAGCTGGGGTTTTTTTGCTAATCCTTCGTTATCATTGGGGTCACTCCGTCTCAGCTTGGTGTGGCTCTTTCCAATTTGTGTGAAATGAAGAGCCTCTGGGTTAAGAGCGGAATCTGCAGGCACAGATAGCGGTCCGGAACGAGCTGTGGCAGGACGTGCTAACTGCCAGCGCTGCCCCCCCTGGCCTGGGTGACACCACTGCGCACCACAAGGCCAGTGACTCACTAATGCCACACTGCCTATGTTGTGACTGGATGAATCTAATCCTCCCACGTCATCAGCTCACTGTCCCAGAGCATGAGAGAAACAAAGCAGCATGAAAGCTCCGTGCTGCCAAAAACTGACTGGAGGCGGCTGGACAGCCAGGGCAAGATGATAGCATGGAAACATTACATGAAAGCGTCACATGAACACTGGACACACAAAAATCTGGGCGACGCTTTCCAGATCCTGGAAGTTAATGGTCACAAGAGGACTTTTGTGCTCAGTGAGTTCACTCAAGGGAGTTCATTAAGTTGGAGCTACTCCTGCCAGGCTAACTTGTACACTGATTGTACTCTGAAGTGGCCATTACTTTCACACTGATTAGGAACTGGTGATTGTGTCAAGATTGAATAGGAACGCACACATACACTGGCATTCCAATTACACCAAGTACCATCTGGTCAATGGTCAAAGTGTACTTCAGGCTATTTACATTTAACTGCAGTATTTCCTATACATTGACTTGTATGTGTGTGTAATCAGACGATGCTGGAACGCAAAGTGCATATGAGAGGAATGACGAGGCGAGTGCAGGGCCGGGAAGGAATACAAAACATGGTGCTGAAAACATGATGTCGTCTACGCTTTGTATGCGCTTACAGGCTTCTATCCAGTAATTTGTATATGAATGTTATGACAAAACTGCACAGCCAGCAATTCATCTCTCCACAGGTCTAACATTGGCAACGATATTTAACAAGAACCACACAGGCATTTCTAAAATTCTGTTATTATTATTAGTAGTAGTTATTATTAGACAGTGGTCTATCAACAGACAAATGGGTGCCTATCTTATCTACTTTTCCAAAATACAACAACCCACCACCATGTCGTGAATCCTCCTCCTTCCTGTTTCACTTTTTACTCCAGGGCCATTACTGCACTGAAAGTACCTTCAACTCCTCAATGAACCTGTTATATCCAGTTTTATCAGGCAACCGCCCCTTGAGAAAACATATGGCTCTCCATGTTCTTAAACAAATTTAGGAAGTGTTCCTGAACCTGGCTAGCTGCTAGCTGCTGCCGTGGTTGTCTTCGGTTGCTGTCCGAATCAATGTTTTTTTAAAACATAATCAATTTACTATATGTTATGTTTTTTCTTAAAGGTATCAACTCAACCACCTCTGCAGTTCCTCTCTACTATGGTCTGCAGCTTGAATGTTTTGGTTCACTCTGCACTCAGCAGCATTGTGTTCAGGCTTGGCAGGCTGTTTTCACAGAAATGGCTCTGATAAACCCACTGTCTGCTGCCCTCCCAGCAAAGACAGCATTCAGACACTGATATAAACTTTGTATTGAACATAGTGCAGAAGTTAACAGCTAACTAGGCAGACATGGTGGGTGATCATGTGTCTGTGATGTGTTTATAGCTTGCTGTGTTGACCCCTCATGGCTCCATAAAATTAATAAATGCAGTTTTTTTTGTTTTTTTGTCTTGAAACTACCTGCACTTTATTTCCTGGCAGGCTGTATACACCAATAACAATAAATCTACAATAACAATATCAGCCAATATGCAGACAAGCACATTGCAGCGATCAATGTAAATTAAATGATACAGAACTCTAAAGTTTTCTCATTATATGACATTTTAGAAATTACAGTATGTGATGAGGACAATGTGTAGTGTTTATGGATTAAATTACATTTAATAGTAATTATATGCATGAATATTCTCTCTTTAAAAAGAGAGAGTCTTCAAAAGTTTACCTTATAACAAAACCTTCACATCAGTTGCTAGGTGATGACAGCTGACATACTAGTTATTATTACAATGATATATAATTGTCATTGTAATAATTGATAACATATATATATGTTCCTCCCTTTTATATTAGACTAATGCTCTTTGTCTCAAATTATAAAATGTGCTGTGTCAGAAGCACCTTTCCATCTACCATAATTCATTCTCCATGCAGCCGTGCAATGGTTTGCTGTCACAGATGAGAGGGCACAACAAACTCTTTGCTCTTGTTCCAGCTACAGCAGACAATAGTGATTATTCAGAAACCGAATGGTCTGCTTGAGGGCTAAAACTAATATATTTAAAAAATTAAAATTCAACGGTAGTTTTAAGGCTGCTGTTCAGCATTCTACTGCATGAGCGCACCACTGTGAATCACAAAGAGGTACACGACTCTCATTTTAACATAATCTCGACGATCAATCAGCCACGCCACAAAGAAGTCAATGGGCCTTGACAATATGTACCTGTCAGATCATTGCCTCTAATGCATTAAGCTCTGATGCCTCTGATAGACAGCGACAGCTCTGCACACAACCAAGTACTCCACTCTGTCAGATGTAATGACAGCCTTTTGTCCAGCCACCTGCCTGTGATTCCTCAAATCAAAAATGCATAACCAATTGGAGTTATGGATTTATCTTCGCTGACAGGAAGGAAGAAAAATGGCCTAAGGAACAGCATATAAGAAGCTACGCCCTTAACTGGCAGAGGAAAAACTGAAAATTAACCTGCAATACAATTTTTATATACTGGGATTTTAATATATTGAATTTTTAATTTCTTGCAAAAGTATAGTTATCTAGGTATGTTAATTCTGTCCACACATTTCTTTTTGCAGAGAAGAAACTTCTTTAAAAAAATAAAGGTCATGAGTGTTTTCATATTGTTTGAGCTTTAATGCAGGATATAAAATCTAATACTGTGATGTGCTCTCTTAGCAGTTTCTGTTTCCAGAAAAAGCTCCAAGACTAATGACATTTTATTATGGCACTGAACTAATAAAAACATAATCCACTTCTTGTTCCCATGTTTTTTTTTAATAGTTTTCATATTACTGTAAACAGTGGAAATTCTTTTACTCCACCTCATTTGTGCAGAACAAAAATGTTCAGTTGTTATAAAAAGAGCACAAAATGTTTTGCTGCAAAAATTTATGGTAGGTAGGTTAATGGTATAAAACTGTAAATGCATAATGTTTTTTCATCATATGTCTGTTACGATGTCTGGATGGGAGAAATGTACAGTAATGATGTACCTGCATTTGTATGAAAACCCAAAGAGCAAATAAAGTGAGCAGGGTTTTAGTGTCAGGAGGTGATCAATTGAAGAGGTAGTCATGTCAAAAAAAGAGCTGCTGATGTGGCTTACTAAATATTAGGGGAACATATTATTACTTTTCGTCAGTACTCAAAGTAAACAAGTTTCTCAGTTCTGCTGCAAGAAACTTAAGAAACCTTAGTATGATTGGTTTATTGACTCTTTAGTTAGAGCTTCAGCCAGGCTAATGGTGGGTCTCTAACAGTGCCAACAGTGCTATGAAATCAGAAATGTTGTGTGGAATTTCATAGTTTCATAGTGAAGATGAATACTAATGACTAATATTGTATGATCAGATTTAAATATCAAGGCAATTAATGGATGGATTACCATGAACTTTAGTAATGACATTCATGCCCCCCAGAGGATGACTCCTGCAAATTAGGCAATACCCTAACTGTTCCTCTAGTGCCAAAATGATGTTGATATATTTTTGTTTTAAGGGCAATGTCTTTACTTCTGTCATATTGCCACCACTGGGTCAAAGTTTTCACTTCTCCAGCGAAATTGTTTAGCATCCAATTATAAATCATAGATTGGCACAAACACGCATGGTCCCCAGAGGATTAATGCATTTGAAGATGCTCAGATTTGGTGTGAAACATGGTGCCCTGACAATGAATTATAACATTTTTTTCATTCCCTAACCTGTCAGGAAAACTAATGCTATTCTTATCAGCCACAACTAATATTGTGTTTAGTAAGTGAGTAATTCAGTAACTCAGTATAATCATGTTAACATTCAAAATTTAAATAATTACAACAGTTAACATTACCTGTTAGATCTGTTATTGTGAGTATTTCAGCATGATAACATTAGCATTTATTTCAAAGCACTGCTGGGCCTATAAGTACAGCCTCACAGAGCTGCTTTACATAGCTGTTCATAGCTGTAGACTCAGTCTAACAGTTTATTCTACCTCACAAGATTTTTAAATTATGTGCTCTAAATCGAATAATTCTTCAATGAAATTGTCAGTGCAGCCTAACATTGAACTATTTTCTTTACATTTAAGTATGGGATTGAAACAGCGCACAGTTTGATGTGAACTGGTGTTCCTGCGTATTTTTCCCTCTGCTGCACCACATCTAACAGACAGTGTGTCTGTGAACTCCCCAACAGATTTATGAGAAGGAGGTCCTCTGTTCAGACACAACTATCCACTGATGAAAAAACACACAAACTCTGCATCAGCACGTTTGTCAATTATTACAATGACCCCCTATCCCCCAGGCACTCACTCACACACACACATACACACACACACACACACACACACACACACACACACACACACACACACACACACACACACACACACACTCACAGCCCCTCCCTTTAAAGCTTTTACACAGATTTCCTCCATTCATCTTCCCTAATCATGAAATTTGATTAAATTGAATGTGAGATCACGGCAGTTATAAAGAGCCAATTAACACAGGGCAGATGTGCTTTATGGAAATATTACAGGACATTATATTGATGATATATGAATTTATGGGGGCAAAAACCCTCTTCTGACTCAGTGATTGGAAAGCCACAATGTATGCCTCCCACACATGCACTGTAAGTATAATGAGCATGAAATAGCAGTACAAGGGATTTAGCAGAGAGCCCACCTACTCGCTGTGTTTCATAGAGTGGTCATTAAACAAACAAAAGGTGCACAGTTTGACATATAAACATATAGCGTGAAACATTTGTGATGGCTAGTAATTACACAGTAGAGAAGTTCAAACCCAGCACGCACTGTGCTGATACTGTGCCTCTTCTCCTTTCTTCTTCCATGACAAGAAACTACAGAAAACACCCAAGCTACATGAAATTGGATCTGAAGCTATGGAATGATCTGCCTCTATTTATCAGTGTCCTCAGTCACAAATTTCAGAAGTGCACCACAATGTGCTTAAGGATTTCTTCTGTTCCTTTCATGTTCTCTGATCCATAAATAAACACCATGACTGAGTTAACGCCAGCTAAAAAGACTTTACAGGTCTTTATCCAATGCAAGCTCACATATATATATATATATACCATATGCCACTGATACAAGTATATTTGATGACATCAAAGGTTTGAAAAGGAACTTTGGATCATTAGCCCACAATTACATTACCTGGACTTATTTTTTTATATCTCCAGTGCAATAAAGAAAAATGTGAGGAGTAATGTGGAAATGTGAAAATATTCACTGGAGTGCTGATGAAGTCAGGCTTCTTAGTTGGGTGGTGATTGTCTTTAATTCTATTAATAACAGATTGTATTACACTTTGAAAATCTTGAATACAAACATGATCAGTCTGTTAATAGTGTCTGCTCTTCACTGGATGATTTTTGGGATGTTTTTGCACACAACCGTGTGGTATTCCATTATTTTGAGTCATATATTCCATGGCCTGTAAATTTTAGAAAGACTGTATGTCAACCCACTCTGTTGTTTCTTGGTCCTTGCTTGCTCAAAAATATGAGTTGCAAGGCTTAAAGGACTGCCGGGGGCAAAAGAGGAGGGGCTGGATGTGCGCCACAGCACTGAGGCGCAGGGCCATGAGCAGCAGTGGATCACTCTGAGGACAATTACAGATCAAAACTCTGCTCTGAGAAAGAACCTAAGAATCTCTGCAGGGTCACTAAAACGTTGGTGGTCCAAAAAAGCTGCATCCTTTGACAGGGATATAGACGCATGAAGACAGACGCATGGTGGAGACAAGGAACAGCGTGGGCTGTGTGCTTAGTACTTAAAGATGTAGACTGAAGGCTATCCTTGCTTCATCCCCTTTTGGATCTTGTTAAGCTCAAGGATAAGAGGAAGGGAGGGAAGATTGGATATTCCCCTCAGGAGTCCCAGCGAGGCGTCTAACTAGCGCACATCTAGTGGCTTCATTTAATAGAGAGAAAAGACTTTTTTTTAAATATAAAAGGAATACAACCAGTTCTCTGAAAACTGAAACAAAGACCTTTAATCTCTATATTACTATGACATTTCATTCAGTTGATTATTTGGCAATATTTTAGGTCCGGTAACTCTCTGCCCTGATAAAATTTCTGCTTTTCAAACAAAAGATATTGTCACAGTCACCCTAGCGTACCAGAAGATTTCCCTCCCTAATTATGGCTCCATTATGCTGCGCAGGCATTTTTCTAGCATGGATCTGATCCTCTCATTTCCTGGAGTGTGTTATCAATTTTCATCACTATTCACAGTGAGAAGCTCTGTCCTGCGGCTTTATGACACACAATGCTCAATTAGGATCATACTGTGTATGGCTACTGAGAAGGCCTCGGCATATGGCAAACATCATTACCGTACACTTCAAGCCAGTGAGTCAGCATTCAAAAGAGACACTGTCAAATTAGAGTCATCGTCTGAGCTCCGACAAAGAAGCTTCATCAAGGACTACCTGCATCATGGACGTGTGAGAAGCAGACTGAAAGTGTTGCAGTAACTTTCTGCAAGTGCATAACCTTTCATTCTGTAGGTAATCAGTGTATGATTGGATGTAGGATTTTATAAGAACACAATCAGAGGGAGGATGATTCTTGGTCTCTCAGCAAAAAATAGATAAACAAACAGCATGATCACTGAATGAGAAAGATGCTTTTCATTGCTGTTAACTAATATTCAGTTGACTATTTGCAGCTGCTTTAAAGTATAAAATGAAAAGTTCTCTCCTGCTTGATAAGAAAGAAAACCACATATTATCTACTTTAAAAACACATTCACAAAAGTGGGCAGGATGCATTTTCCAAACAGTATTTTTTTTTTGTTTTTCCCAACAGACTAAAGGGATTCATTAGCCAGACCCCCAGCTGCCCTTAGATCTGTAGATTCCAGCTGCAGGCCAGACAAAGTTGAGGCTACTCTCTCTCTCTCTGTGGCACTAAATGACTGATGCAATAACATGTACACTGAAACTGAAATACAATTTGTAGGCTTGTACACCATGTATATAAATATAAACGTGATTATCGTGTACTGATTTTACCTATGATGGTCTGTGCAACTTTTCCCATAAAATAATTCTAGGTTTAGAGATTAATTTTGATGTAATAATCTGACAAGCCATGTGGTAAAACTCCCCATTTCTTCTGTAGCACAGGAGTTTTTAAGGCCAGAGCTGCTCTGAGTACGTTGTACAGGTGTAAAGCCTCTGACCACTGGCTACTCTGCATTCTTCTTAATACAGAGATACGAGCTCTAATTATCGTCAGGGAGTATAAGTAAATCAGATGCGTGCAGTATATGACTGAATAGCACATCAATTCAGATTAATGCAGTGACACACAGCAGTGACTCACGGGATGATACTGCTCTGCCTCCGCTGTTTCTCAGACAGGATATTGTTTCTGTTTAACCGCGTTATGTATGGCTGCGTTTCTTGTGTTTTTTGGTTTTTGGGGTTTTTTTTGTTAAAAGAAGGGACAGGATAAACTCATTAGTAGTTCAGAGGGGACAGGAAAACACATTAACAAATGAGCCAAAATTGCGCTTACCTCCCAAAAGTAACAGCGCCGACTGAAGCGCAAGGATATGCAACATGTTTCTTTGAGCCTTCGGGATACCAAGAAGACCCCCAAAATCGTATGGAAGCCGCAGTGGCTTAATTCAAAGAAAAAAATCCCACTCGCAGCATCGATGATTTCTTAAAAAAATGAAAACACATCTTTCCTGGTAAAAAATGCCATGCCTCATCCAGACATGTGAAAATGCTAAAATATCATAGCGCGTGTGAACAAGAGTTTGTGAAAGCCTTTTCAAGCGTGTCTTGTCAAGTTGGTTTTGTCGGGAAAATTCAAGAATTGAAGAGAGGCAACTTGCGCGCAGCTTTGCGTGACTCTTGGAAGCATTTTTGGAGGAGAAACCGCTCAGATGTCTGGTGAAATCACAATGAAACGTCTGTTCTCATGCATATTCATAATGAATCTCATCGAGTTCCAGTTCGGTTTTACCCCCAAACAACCTAATGAAGAAGTACTCGATCCTTTTTTTCCTCAGTTTGTCTGTGGATCCTCCACCTCACCGGGTTCCTGAAGTTGGCTGCTGTGTCGTGCGTATGGTCCGACAAATTGGGAGGAGTGCAAGCAGTTCCCATCCGACATCATGTACGGTGAAATACATAAAAAGTAAAGAACTTCATGCCGCAACACATGTCAGCATACATCCACAGTCAGGCAACCTTAAGGTTTTCTTAAGTCCTGGCGGAGCGCAACTCCAGCAGCGGCAGCCGCAGCAGAGCGCACGGAGCTCTGCTCTCGTAGGCAAACGATCCGCCGTCACTTCTAATAAGACTTAGTCACCAGGTGGTTTAAATATTCTGCCAAAGTCCGGTTTCAAGCCTTCATCTGCCTGTGTTCGTGTAGACAGGCTATGGGCTACAGTTTCAGTGGAGCTTACGCATTGTCAGCCCGTCCAATGCGCGTCGAGAGAAGCAGAGAGGAAAAAAGCCGACAGCAAACATGGTAACCAGCACCTGGCACACGTCGGGGAGGGGGTACGCCAACACACTCCGCTGATGGTGATGAGAATAAATCAACATTTTTAACCAAATGAATTCCCATTAAACCCCAAAGCATCTCCTTCTAAGTGCAGTTCTTCCTCACATTGGAGGATTATAAGAAGGACTGGACTGATTTATCCAAAGTCATATATTTAAAGCCTTTCTATAAATAGTTTCCTATCGACACCGTTACCCTCTGTGAACAAAAAGAATGCCTTTAAAACTTGTTATCGGACATGTCCAGGTCCTTGCATGAACGCACCACTTGGCAGGCACTGGCGACCCCGTGTGGAAAAGGAATCGAACTAAAAGACGTTGTGCAGGACAGAAGGCTAGAGACTTGTTAACACTGTGGACACCAGAGGTGGACTATTGATCTGCCATACCAGGCATTTTCTCGGTAAGCCAACGTACTTTATGGTGGATATAATATAATTTACAATTCTAAACATGTTTTGGCTGACGACCGTGGAATAAAGCAATGGCCCATTGGTTCATTTTATATACTGACACTGGGTTAGCCCAATCACAACTCTCAGGTCTCTTCGATCCCACCCTTCCCCCTCTGTCATCTCTGGTGTGATAATGGACAAAAATGCAAAAAAAGAGGGAGAAATCCAGAAACCAATTCCTCGGAATGTAGAAAAATAACAGCCCTGTTTGCTGGAAGGGGCTGCAGTTGGTTACCTACAACATGTACAGTGCTTGGAATACAGTAACAGGTTGAAAATGAAGGAGGAAATGTGATGATGATTCATTCAATTAACGTAGATGATTATCAATCAAAGTTTTCCCATGTTAATTTTCACTCAGGTACTAGGACTAGCACAGGATTTGGCATGGATTACTGTTGTTAGCCTACAGTCTTTGGGGCAGCTCTCCGCCTACAGTAAGTGCAAAACATTTAGATTGTAGGTTTTGTTTACATATTCCATTTAACATACACTTTCACATGGTAGATGCATGAAGTGTGAATCAACCCCCCACAACAAGCAAGTACACCATCCGTTTAAATTCCCGATCACATGCAAAGATCTAACTGTCACTCCTCAAGAGCGAGTGAGAACACCGGTCTTCTTGCATTGTTACACTTGTCCACAGCTCTTACTAGTCAGCTAGCATGCAAGGATATCACCTACATTGCAAACAACATACCTGCCGTCATACTGTATGTAGCCATATTTTCCATTACCTGATTTGAATTCATTTGTCAGGACTCAAAAACACATAATTGCCGCTGATGATGAATTCATCACAATTGAAAGAAAAATTAAATGAAACTGAGCCACACAGCAGATTTCTTTTTTGAAAGCCAAATGCCCCTGTGAAGGAAAGATCCATGAACGCTAAATACTGGACTGTTAGATGAGTTACCCACAGTTTAATCATTCTTTTCCTGAGGATGTGTTTTGTTGCTTTACTTGTCTGCACATGCTGTGATCAGTGTGAGGTGAGGACCTCGCATTAGTCTAGTTTGCATTTTGATTTAGAGTAGGAGAGTCATGCTGTTCTGAGACATAATAAATGCAATTATTACTTGGTAAAATCTTTCAAATTAAAGGTATGTTTAGTAATCAAAATATGAATCTCAGTTTGGTACCAAATTATTATTCTATCCATTTTAATTGTGTCGACCTGAACTTGTATGTGCGCAACATAAAAAAGCATGATCTGTTTTTACCAGAACACCAAACCGTATATGTACACCATATCTGTTTGCATGTAGTTAACTCCTGATAATAATATAAACAGCTGTTAAAGAGAAGATATTTGTGAAGATATTTGCAAAGATAAGCCGAGTCCGAAATGTCTTCGACCACTAAATCATAGTTATAGACACTACATCTGTCCTAATTTTTAAGCATCCTGTCTGGTTGAGTCCAGATTCCATACTTCTCCTCAAGGAGCCAGACCTTTGCCCCCATCCCCCCACAAAAGAAAAAAAATGTGTGCAATTTGATCCAGGAACAAAACTCACTGGTGTACAGCTGCAAAAAACATTAGAGGTGGGGGGGAGGACAAAACTGTTGATGTAGAGCAGTCACTTACCTGGCTTTGATGGTGGGCTGGAACATCACTCACACAAAGGCTGGTGGCCGTCCAAAAGCAGCTCATTCTGGAGCCTGACACTCTGTCAGACCCCCCTGAAGCCGATGCTACACGTAGGTCAGTCCAACTGCTGGAAATCAGAGAGAGCACCAGACAGAGTCAGCATGTCTTAAATTACAACAGAGCTGGGAGTCATTAAAAAGTAGTTGAACACCTCTCAGTTCTGCACATGATAAACCCATTTTCCAGACTAAATTACCAAGACGTTGGCTGCTGTAAAAACTCACACAACATCCATCTCCCTTGTCAAGATGATAAGACACATTAGATTTGGAAACAAAGAGGTTTTGAAAACATGTAGCATTTCACGTAGCAATCCTCGGCAATGTCGAAACAGTTAGAGGAGGAAAAATGCAAGCGATTGTGTCTTGACAGATGTGACTCTGAGACCTGCAGACCTCTCCTCGGACAGGTGGCAAGGCTTTGAGGTCCAGCGAAAGGTCTCAAGTCTTTGATGCCTTGAAAAAGATATGGAGGCTTTCATGCCTTGAAAATTGAGCAGACTGAAATGCCAGAGACATTCAGATACAGCACACTTTATTTTCATGTGAGACACACATCGTCACATTCACTGTGGAACGAAAGGCAATCAGTTTCCTACAAGGAAACAGAGTTTTGATCAAGAACACTACACCCAATTTCTGGTTTATAATATTGATATAACTTTTTGAGGATATTCAGATATAATAATATTAAGTGAGTAAGTAGAAGCACACTAGAGACTGCGTTTTTGAAGTTTCCCATTGTCACCCAATAACCTTCAGGAGGTCCCCGGGGGTATATATGATCCTATCCTCTATATTATTCATAATGAATCGTCCCTTGTGTCTTCTTTCGGGTCGTATCATTCATCCGTGACCTTAACCACCCTCAGTAGCTTGTCCTCCAGTCAGTTGGTAGACAGGAGGCCCAAATTCATCACCACCTTTCATTCTCCTCGCCTGGCCTATCTGATCTATGATAGCATTAATAATAACCGCTGCAGAATGCCCTGTCGCCCTCTGTGCCTTGCCCACTCCAGGCCTGCACAGATTACCACCAGCCATTCACAGCCCATTAAAACTGTATTTACTTATCAGCCTCTCTGGGGCCGTCACTCTGTTTTCAAGACCGATGCCCAGAGGGAAGGCAAAGAGTGACCTTCCCATAGCCTACAGTGCTGTAAGTCACTAGTCCCAAATGATTTGTCCTTTATTTTGCTGCTTAAACTCCAATGAAAGCAATGTTAGCGTCGTTCAATAGTTTTAGAGGGTTTTTTAAGTGGATTTAATAAATAGCTTTATGGTAAAGGACTATTTAGTCATTTTGAGAAATACAAATACACCACTTTCTGGTGAACTGTTAGATTGAAAAAACCCTCTCCGTCCATTAAATATAAACAGCAGCCAGTTAGCTTAGCTTCCAAAAAAGAGTAGAAACAGGTGGAAAGAGCCTGACTCTGCCCAGGCTGCTGTACATTATATCTTGTTTGTTAACCTTGTGCAAAATTGAAGTGTACAATTTGCCAATTTGCAAGAGGTTGTGTGCCACACTTTTTCTTGGTTCAGAGGAGTAACTTTGTGGCATCTGCAATGTGTGACTGACTGGCTGCCAAAAAACTATTCCTTTAATCATGTAGCTGCCTGTATGCAACAGAGGTCACTCATTCTGTGGTATTTGTATTCCAGACTTGCTGCGCTCACAGCCCCAGTTCTTCATAGCATGGATTCTACAAGGTATTAGAAAAATTCCTTGAGGTTCTTTTCCATGTTGACATGATTGCATCTTATAGTTTCTACAGATTTATCAGCTGCAACATTCAAGCTACCACTCTCCTGTTGTACCACATCCAACTGGACTGTTGACAAAAGACAGGTTGTGTCCCTGCATTCACGTTGTTGACGCCAAATTCTGACCAAACCATCTGCATGCCTCAGCAGAAATCAATATTCATCAGACCAAGCTACCTTTCTCATGTCTTCAGCTGTCCAGCTTTGGTGAGGCTTTGCCCACTGCAGCCTCAGATTTCTGTACTTGGTCCATTGTCCTCTGTTATTGTAGCCCTTAAAGTTCAATGTGTTGCGCATTCTGAGATTCATTTCTGCTCACCACAGCTGTAAAGAGTGGTTCTCTGTGCCTGGCAATTCTCTTCTGACCTCTCTCATTAACAAGGTATTCGCAGAACTGCTGCTGATTGATTTTTTTTGTGAGTAAACTAGAGACTGGTGTGTGTGAAAATCCCATAGATCACCAGTTTCAGAAATACGACCAGCTTGTCTGGCATCAACAATCATGCCATGGTCAATCACTCAGATCACATTTTTCCCAAATGATACTGATGATTGATTTGAACATTCTCTAAAATTCCTGAGCTGCATCTGCGTGGTTTTATGCATTGCACTACTTGAATGGCCGATTGCATGAATGAACAGGAGCACAGGTCTTCCTGATAAAGTGCTCTGAGTGTACATTCTGCCGGTGGCCAGAAACACAACTTAAAATGAATGCCAATGTTACTTTGCATGCAAAATTATCTTATTGCAGGATTGAGTAAACCAGTAAACCATTGCCATGTTGATTGGCTCCCAACACATTTGTGATTTCCTCAGGTGTTTTTTGACTCATGACCATGCTGAAATGCTTGAAAGACAAATGTTACAATACTATCACTTTAGTGGCCACACTATTAGTACTTCAATACTTCATTTCCCTGTTTACAAAGTACACTACAAGTTTCCTATAGCTGTGCCTGGGTTTAGCATCACATGTGTCATTATATTTGATTGACAGCTGAGCAATCACGATAGCATACACAGGACAAGGTGAACTCTCCTCATTCTTCCTTACACAGACAGTTCTTTCTTATCAGCCAGAATGTGTCATGGTCTACTTTGGGTGTGCTTAACTTCCCCTGACCTTTAAAAAGGGCTGATTATTTCCATCCACAATCTTCACTCTGCAATATGCTGCCAGCACAAAAGGATATTAGGCCCAGACCTGCTGCTCTGATAATTCTAGCTCTCGGTGTGGAACTGAGGGAAAACCATGCCGCAATGCCCCGCCACTCTATTATCATTTCACTGCCTCCACCTTCACCTTCGGTATTCTATCACCTTTCACCTCACTTTGCAGCTTTTTTTCCCAGGAGTTAGGCAGTTCTAAATGTGTTCCATTTTATTACATTTAAAAATTACTTTGTATCCATGCACATTAACTTCTCCTTTGTGCATCACCCTCCCAGGACAAATTAGACTGTGTTGTATACCCCAGAATACTCTGTAGCTAAGAAAATCTCCTCAGTGTTGGGAGACCCATGCTCAAGTTCCCCTGGCAGCACAGTTTGATAAAAATAGAGGGAATCCAAAGGGGACCAACAAGTCTAAATGCTTAATAGATTTTTACTTTACTTGTGGTAATCATGTAATCAGAGGTTTGTGGGGGTCACATCTATCACCTGGGGAACCAATAAAAGTCTTATTGTGTCCTGCTTCCTTTCACCTCAGGAGGAAATGTGAACCAGATAAATGATGCCCTTGTTTCAAGAGAGGCTCAATCTATTGCCAACGATTTGTGGCCTACAAAGTAATTCCAATACCATTCTTTGTATTGATAGATGGGGCCTAAATTTAATAAAGAGCCAATTTACTCGTAAGGGATATAGGAATGGAACTGCAGTTATCTTCCCTGTTTTTTTCCCTCTTTACCTCCATCCTCCAATCCAACCCAAGAACAGATGGCAGGAAAAGGACAAACAGCACAAGGAGTGATGTTTTTGATAATGCTTTGCTCTGAACCACCACCATTACTCTCTGACACCTATAATCCCAGTGAGTTGTTTTATCACATATAGTATTGGGAGAAGTTACATTACTATATCAATGTGAAATGTCTGTTCATTTTTTGTTAACAGGGTGGAATTTTAAACTTAACATTGGACTGAAGCAAAAAAAAAGACAAAACAAATATGAACAAGCATCATTGTTTAAGTGATATTGAGTTGTGCATTTCTTCAGGGAAAATGCTTTTTTATAAATAGTATTTTACATTTGGATGACCACAGATACTTGAATGGAATGTTTTGTGAACAACACTGTCACTTGCTGTGCGGTTCATAAACTTCCTCAAGAAAGTGCATTAATGTTGAGCCTGGGAAGGAAGCCCTGCAGCTGACACACCCTTTTTTGTCATGGTCAAACGTTGGATGTATCGTGCCACCTGCTGTTACTGTTATGCTCCCGTTAGCACATGGTGGAACAGGTACAAATTAACTTCAGAGTGAGAAAAGAGATTATCTGCTTCAGACCTTGACAGACCCAACAGGTGTGTGCACAAAGACATAACTTGTCTCCAGCAGATTTCTAAAAGGAGAGGTAAAGTAGATTATTAATAAGCACATGGCTTGAAAACAGAGAGTAAATTGAGTGTGGTGCCTTATTGATTGGTTGAATTAGATGTGAAAATAATATCTGTTGCGACAAAATTGGAAATTAATAAAATTGTTTTCCACTACAGAGGAAAAGCTGAGCTCTCAGTACGCCAAAGATTCCCAATGCTATTTGTTTGTGTTTCTGCCCGTGTCTACATCTGTGGGTTGTGCTTGTTTTCATCCATGTGCAAAACTGTGCACTGATGCATGTGCTGTATAATAACAGAAGTGAACCGCTGAGCCCAGCCTGTAATCTGGCTAGCAGATGCTGCACTGCTGCCACCTAAAGTCAGAGTTTGTAACAATCATTTTCTTTGGTAAGCAATAAAACAGCATACTGTACTTTACCAACATAACACACACAACTGCAAGAACAGCATTCAAATGATTGAGTCATTTTAACCCATCGTAGACAACTGAATCTTTCACACCTAGTACACACCTTGTACAACGTAGGTACAGTATGATCTTCTGAGAAAATGCTATTTCATGGTCATCAAGCTCGCTCCAAACAGAACTTCATATTCCAAGTATTCCTGTCAATGCATATACTAATTCTATAGTTAAAGTGTGTTCAAAATTTTCCTCATGGTTCGGCAGCCTTATATTCACACTCGAACTCCACTATCCAAACAGCCCGAATTTATCACATTCTGCTTTTTTTTTCATACAAATCACCATTCAAGCAAAAAGTCTTTCATTTGTTTTACTGGCGTTCTCCCACATACACAAATAATAAGTCCGTTTAACTTGTGCATTTCTCTCAGCGTGACATTCATTGCATTACTGCCCAAAACACAATATTGTATATCAACAACAACAACTTGCGTTAAAATGCAGTGTCGTTAACATGAGCTGCGTTCAAAAAACAAGACAGATGTGTTTAAAGTGACATCTTTTGTGAGAGAGAACTCCTCAGCAGTTCTCAAAGTGAGCCATCTGTCGCCAAACAGGGACACGGCAGGGGTGTGCTTGCGAAACAGGACAAAGGCGACTGTTAGCGACCAGATGCTGTCAGCATAATGGAGGAGTTGTCAAAAAAAAAAGTACAAAATCTGAACGTTGCCTTCTTAGACTAATGTGCCATATGGGCAAACGTAAACCGTTTGAAATCTGTGTTTTAACTGATTGAGTTGGTAAAATATGTTGTTGATCACATTTTTTTCAATCAGAACATAAAATTAAAATGTGTCATTCTGGCTAATCAGTGGCATATTGTAAGATGCTTTGTTAAATACATGGCAGAACATGACAAACACAGTCGTGTGAATTTTGATCACTGTAATGACAGATAGGCATGTGCAGAAATAAATTTCACATTATTATATAAGGGTTAATTGTAAACCATATGGTCGGTATTTGTATATCTGTGTCGCGCAGAAACGTACCCGTGCTTGTTCTCTCTCAGGGTGTTCCAACAAACGAGTTGCACGTGGGTTCAAACACCTTTTGAAAATTGTGGGAGGGGATTAAAAACGGGAAGTAAATAGAGGTCAATTTCATTATTGTGTTGAATGTATTTTTTTATGCTAATTATTTAGGGTTATCTATTGATTTGGTTTGGGTGTGTGAATATTTCTTAAGAATATCGTTTTTTGATAGTGCTTTTTAATTTTGTTATTATATACTTAGGTGAGTGTGTTAGTATATTACCTTTGTAAATGGTACGTGCCAGTCAGGTATTAGACTGTATATCTCGTGTATGTAATGCTATCAGTTGGCATATGGTAGCAATGGGTGTAAATCGTGAACATGGTTCTGCAAACAATAAAAAGAAACTGCTTGATGTTGTTCACTGCTGCTTCAGGCTCTCCTAATTGGTCAACAAGAGTATTCCAGTCAGCTGGCACCAGCTACATTTAAAATTTAATACTGTAAATTTTACTCAGTACATTTAGCTGGCAACTTGAATAAGTTACAGAACAAATAACTTTCTCCAACACAGTATAAACTTGTCATCTGTGACATGTCTATGAGTTAGCAGTTCCACCAAACAGAAGTTGTCTCTTCAAACTGCTGACATGGTTTTGTTTCAGAAATGTACTGTATATATATTACAGACAAGTACAGAAAATAAAAAAACAGATTTGTGTAACAGAACAGTGTTTATTTTTAGTTCTTAATCATCTTAAAATACTTATTTATTTTTGTCCCTCTGGGGCGGCCTGACCCCGAGGTTTGGAACCAATTAAACAACTATCTATATGCATATTGTGCAAGTAGATTGAAGTAATTCCACATTGTCCAGGCACAGCAATAAAATATTGTTAGCACAGTAATACATCAGCATTAATGATCTCGTCTAATCTACTGTAATTATATATTAATTATCCCTACTCTAACCCAGAAGGACCCCTTTCCTTGGAATAAATATTTTTTTATTTAAATTTTGATGCCTTTACTCCTTTTTTCTGAAAATACTCTTGTGTACCTTTCCCAGAGAAAATAATCTGAGTACTTCTTCCATCACCTGCCAGCGCTATTATTTTAAAACATTTACAGAAACTACCCACAAGACGACGTGTGGTTCATATTATTATAACGTGCAGGCGGGCACGTAAAGGGGAACCATCGTTACCGCTGCGTTTTTAGGGGGAATGAAAACACTGTCGGACTGATGTGGGCGTGGTCGTAGCGTCTTGTCGTGAAGGTAAACAAGTGGCGTGAGTATCTAAGTGAGTTTGATAACTACTTCCCTCCGTTAAGTGATGTTCTCCAAAAACGCAAATAATTCGTACTTCGGTAATTAAATGATGGTAGACGGAGTGAGAATATCTCGCCACGCTGGCGCTGACTCTGCTGACGTTTAACATGCACCTGCTAGCTAACGCCGTAACTCCTGTCTTACAGCACAGCCACAGCAGTCGTTAGTTAGCAAGCCAAATATCACGTGAACTAACTCGAGGAATAAAGTCGTGGTGTGAGCAGAGATAACGTAACTCCATTTATCAGAATAGTAAAATGTTCTGGAAAGCGCCACAGAGCCTTGCCGTTCAGGCGTCAGCTTGAAGCGTCGCGCGTTTCTGTGAGCTGGACCGCGGAGATAAGGATAAGACAGCTGCGGTGAACTCAGGCCCCTGATATGACTTCCACTCTCTGTCCTTCACGTGTACATTCGTGTTGTGGGTCCAGGGACCGACCTGCTGTTGCGCGGAGCGGAGAAGCCATGCCTTTCCTCCATGGGTTTCGAAGGATCATTTACGAGTATCAGCCGCTGGTGGATGCCGTCATGTGTGTCGTTGGGCTGGAGGGAGGGGATGGTGGCAGTCAGGAGGACAGGTAACGCTGAGGCCATGAATATTGTTCCTCTCGTTCTTCATCTTTTGCCACTGAGTCAATAACACTACAATTACCAATTATTTCATCACGCGAGGGATAAAACTACTTCTAAACTGTGATTTGTGGTAAACTAGGCTCAGTCGTAATATTTACCTTTAGTGGCAGTTTGTATTGCACGTTGTGTTGCTGAATCACCGGTGGTCTGTTGCACAGTTTGAATGGTACAGTGCTTTTTTTCAGAGTCAGAAGCCCAGAGGACGAGTCCGGTCTGTGCCGGTCTCTAGTGGAGCTTCTGGAGCGGGAGTCCCAGTCAGAGGTGTTTGTCGAAGGCATCAGCTACGCTCTGTTTAAAGTGGCAGAGCGGGGACTGGTGTACGCCGCTGAAATCCTACTACGCCATGGAGCGTATCTTAACTTTGAAGGTGAGCAGTGACGTGGGAGTGTGCATTAAATAATGCTATCATACAAACTTGATCGGAGAATGACAAAGTTGTAGAGGCTACTGGGCTTAATCTCATGTGTGTGATAATGCATCATTTGCAATACATCAGATATGTAGCTTTATGTATTGATGGACATGTAACTCAAAATATTAATACAACCGACTATATTACCTGTCTAGCACCTGTCTATCCCATGCTGCCAACCTGAAACGTGTCACATAATTCTGAGCTAACTTTTTTTTTTTAATTTGGTGGAAGCCCAATCAAAGCTCAAAATGTCAGATTATCAAATAGACATTTTCAAGATGTCATTTCAGGAAGTTGGGGCTCTATGATTCTACACCATTTACAGTGCATTTATACTAAATGAATAATAAAAGCTCTTTTCAAAGAGAAATGTTCACTGTGTGAAAAGTGTGGACGATCGCTACAGTAGTTGTCTGCCGTCCACCGTGTCTCAACTTCTCCAGTGTGATCACGGTTCTGTTGCACTCACAGTTCTTTGTGCTTTAATGACAGACTCCACTTCAGTAACTGCATATGTATAATGAGCAACTTGTCATCCATATACACTTGAGAGATAAGTTTCCCTCTTGCAAATTGCAGTGGAAACGAGCCAGGGCTCAGGCAAACTCTGTTGCGGTGACGTATGGTGGTTGTAGAAATGTGTTTCCTCGGGGACACAATTAGAGGAGCCTGGCAGAAGCGGCTCCATTCATCTTTCACATTTCTTGGATACCTCCTTCCAGAGATTTAACACTGACAAATGCTCCCACATAGCGTTCGGAACGCTCAAGCTCGTCTCGTCTCCTTTGCCATTCTTTGTCTTCACGTTTAAGGATATGCTGGCTCCCCGTCAGCCATCAGACAGGCACTGTGCTGAAGCGAGGGCGTCATGTTAAGTGGCAGTCTATAATGTGAACACTGATCATAGTGTGTACACAATAGAGTATATGTCAGGAGAGTATAGGCACACATAATAAGTAATAATCTCTTCATGGGCCCCGAGAAAACCACGGTCAGGTACAGGTGCTGGTCTGCTCAGTGGGGTGGCCACCAGAACCCAGAATATACAGAATCAGTCAATACAGTCATCATTCATCTCCATCTGTCTACGATCAAACCTTGGTTTAATTTTGATATTTGCTTTCCCTTCTCCAGACCCAGTGTCATACTACAATCCACTACATATAGCAGTCTTGCGGAACAGGCCCAATATGGTGAAGCTGCTGGTTGGGCACGGAGCAGACATCGAGAAGAGGGACAGGGTGAGGCAACTGTCTAACTCTCATGTGCTTATCGACAGCTGTCTGGTTATTATTTCTTGATTTTTATTTTTTTGAATCACCTGGTGTAAATGCCGTATGTGACGGGGCAGATCCATGAGAGCAGTCCCTTGGATCTCGCCAGCGAGGAGTCGGAGAGACTGCCCTGCCTGCTCACCCTGCTGGACTTGGGCGCTGACGTGAACGCGAGGGACAAGCACGGTAAACTTACAGTCTAACTCCGAAACACTCATTCATTCATTCATTTAGCGTGAAAACTGACTGCTCCTGTCCCGTCTTCAAAGGGAAAACACCTCTACTCCATGCCATGGCAAGCAGTGATGGACTCACTGTGCACAACACAGAGAACATCCAGCTTCTTCTAAGGAGAGGTACTGGCCGTGACATGCGTCTTCCTCTTTGCCCTCTAGTCCACTTCTGCTCGGTCAAACTTGTGATACTATGAACGCCTGCGTGCTTTTTGAGGTCTGTTTTAAAGGCTGTGACCAGTAAACGCGCAGTCGTGCATGTTTCATAGATGACTTAAACAATAACTCACGTGTCCAAAGGATCACTGCTAAAGAGCGTCTGACAAATTGACTCTTTCAGTCACACAATCTGAGACGCACGTTCTGTAATGTGCACACAACAGTAGCTAACCATTTTAGATTTGCTCGCACATGTGGCTCACGGTGCTTTCTTGGCCACAGGGGCAGACGTGAATGCTGCTACCGTGGACGGTGAAACGGTCGAGACCTCGCTGGTGTTTCTGATTAAGGAGGCCCTGGAAGCCAACGCGGAGGATGCCGCCGAGATCGGCAACTTCTGCCTGAAAACCACAGAGCTGCTGCTGGCTCACGGTGTGGACCCCAGCTGCTGCCTGAATGATGACGGCGACCCCTCCCTGACACAGACAAGCCTGGAGCACTTTGACCATCTCTTCCCTCTGGCTGTGCTCTTAATCCAGAGCGGAGCCCCGTTGTTTTGCACCTATCACGGCGACTCCTGCTGGTCAGGCTACAGTCTCCTTTTCCAGCGGCTCCAAACAGCCCTGCAGCCGTGCTCCGATCAAAGTCGCGCCTCCGAGCTGCTGGAGCAGGCCGAGCTGCTGCTCGACCTTGCGAGGGTAAACGTCCCCGCACTCCACCCTCCCAGGCTGGAGCTCCCTGTGCCCGGTCAGGACCCTCACCCGTATGCTCAGGCGCTGGTCGACCTGCACCGCCGGATGGTGGAGCGCGACGCAAGCCCTCCTGCTTTGCGATGCCTCTGCAGGGCGTTCATAAGGAACCACCTGCAGCCCTGGCCACTGGAAGACAGAGTCAAAACCTTGCCATTACCTGACAGACTCAAAGACTTCCTTCTCCCCGAGCACACGTACACCCCAAAGCCTGGCTGGGACTGCTTCAAGCCCCAACAGAACCAACCCTAATGATGGAAACGCCTGGCTGATTGTTGTTTCACCTAACACCTGAAATGAAAGAGGCATTAAATAATTTCACGAAAATGTCTGGGCTCGTGTCCGCATATGAATACCTAACAAACCACTGAGGCCTTTGCGGAACTTTCTGTGTGTTGTCTGTGCCAAACGCTAGCTGTGGAGTTGAAATGAGGCTGTCCGCGCTCAGCGGTCGACTGAAGGGAGCTGCAATACAACACGAGAGCCACCAGATGGCAGTGTTGCTCCTGCAGCTCAGGAGCAGCTCAGGCGCCAGGGTCAAAGATTTACTTATTCTCAGTGCAGCCTATTAAAGTTGTTCTAGCGCAGTAGGGCCCATCTATATTTTATCTCCTCAACATGATGGTGATGTGCTGTGGGTTTTGTGTATCTGCTCGCTTTTCACGGAGGTGAACCAATAAAAACAGTCGTGTGTTTCACCAACAAGGTCCTGATCCGTTTTATCCAGAAAATGCATGTTGACGATGTTGTGTTTGTCGACGTATTGCTGTTTTGGACTGACCAGGTAGTGGCAGTGCAGCGCTGGCTATGACCCTCGCGCTCCCAGGCTACCTGTTAAAGGAGACTAAACCCTGCTATATTTTTGGTTGCGCGCATACACCGCACATCAGCTGAGCGAGTGCTGAAATAGAGAAGCAGGAACGAAACGCCACAGCTCTGCAGGAAGCGTGCGTCTGTCGATGTTTTGACATGCTTTTGCCGTGACATAATGTAGCTGCAGTGGCTACTGGCGTGGAAAGTTTTACTAGGCATTCTTAATGCTTGTGTTTAAATTCAGATGAATTCAGGGCCCCGGCCCTCCCTTTTTTCTACACGTTCTCGCTGCGGTCTCAAACAAACGGTGCCTGAAAGACGCACGCCATGATGGTACAGGAACACCATCAGGGTACATATGTGTTCGCATCCGCGTGTGCGATGAACAACCTAAATAGGACATTGTGTTACACAACTAACCCCTTCCTGACATTGCTGGAGCTGGAGTGGCTCCAAGGCTTGCAGGCGCTCCAGCTCCTCTTGGTTATCTAGGTCACAGCCTCTGAGGAGAAGAGCCTGAGCAGCAGCAGCAGCAGCAGCAGCAGCAACAGCAGCCCTGCATGACACACGCTTCACTCTCCTGTCTGTCTGAATCTCCCGCATAGGCTTGACAAAACCTCCACACTGGCCTTGGTCGAATGAGGGAGAGAGGGAGGGAGGGTGGGAGGGAGGGAGGGAGGGAGAGGGTTGCAGGAGGCAGAGCGCTAAAAAAGAAAAAAAAAAAACATTAAAGATACAGAGACGGCATGTGTGGAACGGTTGTGGGAGCGCTCGTGGAGGGCCCACAGAAACGGCAACGTTGGATTACATTTATACAATACACTAGATGTAGGAACATAATCCACCCAACCAACAATCACAATGCTGGGGAAAAAACAGTCTTCCTCCACAGAGTCCAATCCGTGCTTGTAGAAGGTGATGGAATAGAGATAGTGGGGGGAGGGCTAAGCCAGTACTCTCCATCCAGCATTTATTGGAAAACAGTGCGAGTGAAGCTTGGTACTGAAATTAGTTATTGATCTATTCTCTCCCTGAAGCCCATGGGTCTTTCCCACCACACCTGCTCATTCTCTCATAGCCCTTTCTTTCACCGCAACCCATTGTGTCTTTCAGCCTTCGCTTCGAGCTTCAGTGTGATTTCGCTTGTTTAGTAGTTCTTTTATTTTCCCCAAATGCAGGCAATTTTTTTTTTTCAAAATTAGATCATGAGGATGATTTGATATCTCCTCAAAAGTTTAAGAACTAAAATCCGAATGGGCTTTAGAGGGCAGCAAACAGCTCAAGTTGACGCTGGAAAAAAAATAACTCTTTTACATGTTTTATAGTCTGCGAGGTGAATGCAATTGACTCACTAAATAATGAAGCAAAACTTCATGTGTAACATGCATAGTCTATTGAGCTCTGTTTCAATATGATATTATTTCTGCAGATAAACCTCCCCTTTTTAAAATGGCAGATTTGTTTTCATTCTGTATTCCTTTTAATGTCAGCCAGTCCCTGACACCATCTTTTCTAATCATCAACACTGCAGACTCAAGAATGGTCATACTTAAAAAAAAAAATCAAATGCAGTACAAGGGCATCTAATAACACAGTAGGTGTTTTGAAGGATAAACCCACAAAATTAATTTTATTGATATAAACTCTAACAAGTATAGTATTGTATTCTGTTGTGAGCAAGATAATAAATAAATAAATAAAATAAACCAAAGAAATACTGCACTGTGTGCCATGTGGAGAGTAATTCCACTTTTCTATAAAAAAAAATGAGGAGAAAAATTCACCGATATCGCACATGAATGCTGGTTTTTGTTTACATCAGTGCATGTTGGCTGAGTTCCTGGCCTGGCCCTAACCTTTTCATTAACCGCCGCGTCACCAACT
The DNA here is from genome assembly GCA_016785225.1 of Psettodes erumei. Taxonomy (NCBI): domain Eukaryota; kingdom Metazoa; phylum Chordata; class Actinopteri; order Pleuronectiformes; family Psettodidae; genus Psettodes; species Psettodes erumei. The sequence goes on from JAFBJZ010000781.1 coordinate 4,372,951, forward strand.
GAAAGGCATTGTGGTCTATTTCAGGCCTTTTCTTCTATAGAGCAGAGCCTATGCAGAATGTGCATCGCCTTGTCTTTCAGTAGACATCGTCTAGACACGGGATAATTGCAGACATCACTGAACACTCAGCTGCTGCCTGAAACCTCATGGGAGTTGAGGTGGACTTTGGAGGGAAATGGCCAGCAGTCAGTGGCGTGTGTGTGTGTGTGTGTGGGGGGGTCATATGCACACACACCCCCTTTAGACTGTGTGTTTGTGCGTTTGCCCATACATCTCCAATGCGGCGCTGCATGCGTTCGGCGGGCCCAGAGCGAGCGTGGATGCGGCCGTGTGGGAGAGAGAAGGAGAAGGAAGGGAGCGCAGACATTGAAACACAGTGTTCGTAACCGCAGATGTGGTGACTTCATCTGAAAAAAATGTGCCCCGTCCTATTGCTCTGCTAGCCTTGATGGAGCTCACCAAAATTAATGGCTGTTAATGCTAAAACACACACACACACACACAATTCAGGGTGGATATCAACGTATTCGATACGTCTGACGGCTTCCATGCAGCACGTTACTTCTCCTACAAGATTATCGTTGCTTGGCTTAGACCTACTTTTCACTGTAGAGCTCTGACTGGGTGTGGGGATGAGTGGGTGTGTGTGGGTGTTTGTGGGGGTTGATGGCTGGTCTGTGAGAGATGGTCGCAGGTCGCCGGGTTCACCCAGGGCAGAGGACTAATCTCAGTGGGGGTGGATTGGATGCAGGATAACTGAATCCTGTTGGGGCAGGCCACCTTCTCATTCTGCTCCAGGTGCTGGTTCCTCCTCCAGACTGACACATACTGACTGTCAGGCTCACCAGCTTTCACACTTTCATTTAGCCTCGCACTTTAAGATCACATCTAAAGGGGTTTGTATGTTTCTTGTCTGCCAGATATACTTTTTTTTCGGGGGGGGATGAAGATTTAAATATATTACTTGTCAGAAAAATGAAGAGAAGTAGTTTCCCTACAATTAACATACTTTTTGTCCACTTTTATACAATTTTATGCATCTCAAGGTTGTTTTTCTTTTGGGTACCAATCCAAAATATGGTTGTTTTTTTTACACGTGGGTAGTTTTTTATGTTTAGCTTATGTGACTGTGTTTTTTTTTAACTTTCCTTTGGAAAGAAAGAAGACAACGGCTCCACTGAGTCAAGTAACCATACTGTTACAGTACACAGTAAAGTATAGTAACACAGGTCTGCCTTTTGTTCTTTGAGGGGGGAGTAATATAAAAATGTAGCACACCAAAAAGTTACAGTTCCATAACTCCTGCTCCTATTTTAGAAGCACACGAATCCACCACCCTCTACATTTCTACAACTGACGCCATTTCACAGAAATTCCAGACAACTGGCGCCTGAGCTCTGCCTCCAAGAAGGACATGATGAATAGGACACACCCTTGGTATGCTAGTGAATGGTAGAATATATGGCACACTGCAGTGTTACAGCCCAGATTCATTACAGCCTCTCGTCCCAGCTCTTTTCAGCGTCGTTTTCTCTTGCTTCTCTCCCCCTCGCGTTTCATGCTGCTCGCCTATTTTTAAAAGCTTGAATTTGAGTGAAATGCACTGAGGCACCAGTAAGGCGAGCTACAGCTCTTTCCAGCGCTGGTTCCTGATCCACCTCTTTGTTGTGGTCTATGCATGCCTGCTCTAGTCACATGACTGCGTTTCTATGGCAACTCGGGTTTGAGTAATCATTTGCGTTACGACCTTTATTCCCTTGAGGAAAGGGGAGGGGGAGGTTAGACTGAGCCTGTAGAAAGAGGGAGCAAGAGGAAAGAGAAAAGACAGGCAGAAGGGGAGCGGCAGAGAGGCACAGGGAAGGAAAATAGGCAAAAACAACGGCTGTGGAGGGAAAATGTTGCCCTTTCTTGCCTTTATATTTTGTCTTTCTCCTCACGCTGCACGCAAACCTCTCCCTCACCATAATCAGAAGTTGGAGAAAAAAAAACTACAAAAGCCTGCCACTAAAAACAGAGCTGTATGCTTCAGTTTCACCCTTATGTCTTTTGTGACTCACACAGTGAGTTTGGTAGGAGAGGCAGCAGGCATGTATGTTTCATAAGGGCCTACACACAAGCGCACACACACGCACGCACGCACGCACGCACGCACGCACACACACACACACACACACACACACACACACACACACACACACACACACACAACTCCCCTTCATTTCTTCTCAGAGGAAAAGCGGTACTGTGCCACATGTGCAAGTCTCAGCAGAAACAGATTCTGTATGTTCCTGTTTCTTGCTCTCCCGGCTGCGTTGTCATGGTTACTGAGCTAGTCCACCAAGGCACGCAGCTCCTCTCGCCCGCTCGCTCTCTCTCTCTCTCTCTCTCTCTCTCTCTCTCTCTCTCTCTCTCTCTCTCCACCGTTGGGTGATTCAACCCATCAGTTGGGTTGTGTCATCTCCTAGATGGAGTTTCTAGCTCCCACATCTCTTAAATGGAGTTTGGGCCTGTATACCAATTGGATTCTAGTTTGAGAAAATAGAATAATTGTGTGTGTGTGTGTGTGTGTGTGTGTGTGTGTGTGTGTGATGGGTGGGGTAAACGGGTGGATTTTGTGGGTGTCTTTTATCAGCAGTGGGGGGATCCAGCATTGACAGGAGGTGGGCTTGACTGGGGGGCTGGTGATAGACACTATGGGGGTTGTGTGGTGGTGGTGCTGGCTGCTTCCAGGTGCCTGTGACTGGGGCTGAATATGAATGAGGGGCCCCGGTTCTCCAGAGATGGCGGCTGGGGAGAGTGCTGCTAAAACCAGAGACCAGTGGAGCCTGGCTGGTTGAGAGGCCCCCACAAGCTGCTGACAGGAGCTGGAGCTAGCCATCACGTTAATTAGCGTTTTTACTCTAGCAGCGGCAAATAGGGGGAGTGGGTTTGAGAGGGATGTGGGGGTGGTATATGACTCATAGACACAGTATGGTTTATTCATGATGGAGGAAGGGGATGTGTGCGTGTGTGGGAGAGAGAGGGAGAGGGAGAAGGAGAGGGAGAGAGAGGGAGGGAGAGAGAGAAAGAGAGAGAGAGCGAAAGAGAGAGGGAGGAAACAGACATTTGATTTGTGCACAGTTCCCTGTGTGTGCATGTGTGCGTGTGTTGCCTTAGTAGATCACTGATTGGCACCAAGCCAAGATATTATTATGTCTTGAACATAATATGAGGCGTTCATTGTTATTTTCATTTTTTGTTGTTTTTTTTTTCTTCTACAATTTTACTTGACACAACTGAAATGAATTCCTTTTATATGAAACTAGATCTTTCCTGTGATTTTGTGATACATACGTGTAACAAGACATGTTTTCACAACACGCGCTCGGATGAAGATATTACGAGCCACGGAGCCGTTATATTTCTTTCTGTTTCTACACTTACTGAGACATTATTGATCACAGGTATGTGAGGCCTGTCTGGGAAGAATTGGACTGATGAAATGGGTTAAGGGTGCCTCTCTCATAGGTGACCTGACCTTGTCTCCTCTGCCTCAGTCCCTGACAGTGATCCTCGCCCCCCGGAGGGAGGCACGGGATCGATAGATTGGTCTTTTACCCACCACACCAATCACCCAGGACTCTCTCTCTCTCTCTCTCTCTCTCTCTCTCTCTCTCTCCCTGGGTTGAGCATAGCTGAGAAGAAGAGCTATGCTGTGCTGCAATATATAGAACAATCCAGAAGAAGCATCTCCTCAGTCTGTTAGCTTGCTTCATGCCAGAGTGGGCTTGTGTGTGCGTGTGTGTGTGTGTGTGTGTGTGTGTGTGTGTGTATAAAAGGTTGTAAGGGGGGTTACATTACAGCTATGCTATTGTCTAATTGTCTCCTCTTATCATTAGTGACAACCATGACCTCTGTTATTGGCATATCTGCATTCTGCCTGCACTGCAGAGCCTCCACCACACTACTCGCAGCGTTTTCTCTCCCAAGAGCGGCAAGGCCCATGCCTCATAAATACAAACACAATCTCTCCTACACCTCCTGACTGCAGGACAGGACTCCACACATATCTGCCCGTGGAGCGCAGCCCATTTGCATACATATTAAAGTGACGCCTCAGAAAAAAGGAAGAGAGAGAAAGAGGGGGGAAGAGGGAAGGAATGGAGGGGAGGGTGGGGGGAGCGGGTATATGCAAACAAGGCTTTCATCTAATATGCAAGAACCGGCATTGCTCTGGCATAAATCTGCATCTGAGCTCAGGCAAAGAGAGCGGAGCCCATTTGACAGTAAATGGGGTAGGGATGGCTGTCAGAGGCACAGGGGAATGCTGTGTTACCCCACAGAGAACAGGGGCGATTGATCAGTATGGCATGTCACATATAGCAAGAGCTACAAGGTAACAATAGTGCATGCTAAGTAAATCCTCCGGATGTCCAAAAAATAGGGAGAGCTTAAAGAAGTAGTTGAGCATCTAGGGCAATAGGCTGCACTTGTTTGTTGTTTGGTTTTTATAGGGATTCAACAAATGAGATATAACTTTGTAATTTGTGAATTTCCAAGGTGCTGGTAGGTAAGCTACAATTTCTTGCCTTTGGGCGGTGCTACCTCCTTCCCCTTGTTTCCAGTCTTTGCACTAAGCTAAGCTAACCAGCTGTTGGCTCCAGCATCCTACGTATACCATTTAATCATTTGACTGGTACTCTCACTTAATTCTTGGCAAAGAAGCACAAAAATGTTTTCCACAGCATATTTGCGAAATGCTAGGACACTAGCATATAATACTATGACTAAGGTATAAGGTATATAGGACTAAACTAAGTTATAAACCTGATACTTCCAAAACGACTCTGCATCATGTGTCAAAAACAGTTGAATCTCTTTGCAACACAATATGATATCATACAGCAAGGCACTATGTTGCCCAAACGCATGCATGCAGACGTGCATCCTTGCTGGATTACTTTGTGAACGAAAGCAACGTGAACAGCGTATTTCTGCTGTGTACCTAAAGATCATCTTGAGTAAAGATAAAACAGTTGCCGCCAAAAAATCCTGTCTGTATTACAAATCCCTGTGCTGTTTGTGCTGTGTATATGAAACAACACACTTCAACAAATAAAGTCCCTCTATGCTGTCAAGTGTGTGTGTGTGTGTGTGGTGGGGTCTTTATGCTAAGCTAACTGTTGGCTACAGAAACATATTTATCATATGGACCTTCTAACTTGTAAGAACAGAGAAAAAAGCTTTGTAGGAAAAAAGTGGGAGACGAAAGCAACAAACCAACATATTTACCCAAATGTCAAACTGTACTGTTTTTGTGCTTCATGATCCCATTATATGAAAAGTGTGTACTGTCCCTGAACAGACAGATATTTAACACCATTTGAACATTTTTGTACAAGCAAAAGTAGAGCACATGATGGCAGTGCTAAAGCGAAAAAAAAGTGCACGAGTGAAACTTTACTTCCTGTCTTCAGAAACTGGAGTGCTGCCATGAGCTCTGGGTTTCCCCTAACTCTGTGAGTATTTCATGTTGGACACCCTTGAACTCCCTTTCCTGTTTTCCTGCCCGAGCATGTCGCACCGAAGCACGCCATTCTGTCTGTACAGGTGATCTTACGCATAGGAAATGGAAACTCTGAATGTGCATGTGTTGTGTATACATGAGCTGTATGTGCGCGTGTGCGCGGATAGTGAGTGCTGGGATAGTGAAGGGTGTGTGTGTGTGAGGGGGTGAAACAGGATATGTTGGGAATAACACAAAGCACAAAAAGTGTCACATGATCTGAAACACAGGGTAGATTTATTTGGCTTCAGAAAGAATCTGTTGCATGTGGTTTGGAGGAGAGAATGTTTTCCCTCTTTGCTCTCAGTGTGCTCAGACACAACACATGGAAACATTTTCCGAGAGGCCATGGGTCTGTGAAGAAAAAAAAAAAACTCCAGACATTTTATTTCTTCGCCCTCTTTTCATAGCTTTTTGGGTCCTTTTTTTTCAAACTGATTGAATTACATACTGTACATCTGCTGGCCACATGTAGAAATATCGCCCTAATTAATATTTGTCATGCACTCAGGAACTGTGACGTAAAATTAGCAGTATATAGTCATACTTTATTTTAGTAAGTATCAACTGTTAGAGTGGTTTACCAATCGGTGGGCTCTTCAACTGATTCGTGGGAGTGTGGAGGGGATATATCAATGAACATACTATTTACAGCCTCGATTTCAGTCTGTAATAAATACACCTCCACTCACATGAGACAGTTGCATGTCTGCTCTATTGTCTGCCATAAATATGCTGGAAGGGTTGGTTAAATATTGATAACACCAATTTTCTGCCACCCTCCACCCCCAGCCTACCCCACACACCATTTCTCCATCACCACCACACACACACACACACACACACACACACACACACACACACACACACACACACACACACATCATGCACACATACCAAACCCCTCCTTCTCTCTCTCCTTCTATCTGGCGGTTATTTCACCCTCACAGTAACCTTGCTTATGCATATTGCATATGTAAATAAAGCACCCCGCCTCTGAAGTAATTGTGTGCATCTTCTACAGAGCTGCATATCTCAGCTCTGTGTTTAAAAGGACGCTCTACAGAGAGACTGACTAGTCTTTGTTAAGCTGTGATTCTTTTCTGTTTGGGCTCATCCACAAACTCAACAACTATATATTGTTAAGAAAAGCACTGCAAGTACAATCTTATATCTCTCTGCTTCAGTTTTTTGTATAAGAAGGACGTGGTTATGGGCGGGGCTGAGGCCCTTGTCCAGAATTTGTGGGGGATTACAAAGTCATTTATTAACACAGAGGATCTGAAGCAAAACGATATGTCATTTCCAGGATGAATTCGAAAACAGCTTGAATGTAAAAATGGAAAGATGAGAGCGGCTATGTTGATGTGGTTATTGACTTTCTGAAGTCAGATCAGCACATGACACACAGCTCATTAACTTAACTGTGAATTATCAGGTGAATTTTGTGCCTGTTTGTGCCGTAATATTTTTCTTTGCAAAACTTTTGACTTGGACATTATCAAAGGTTGAGTTTCTTCATAACAAGATGTCAGAATGTAGTAAGTCTCTGTTACATATATTATTTTCTTTATTTTTCAAAAATGCAAAGCAAAAGTTTCCTTGGCACCCGGAGCAGAAGTGATTTCAGCATCAGGCCATAACAAGGATAAAATTATCAAATTCAGACAGGGATGACCTCAGTAGCATATTACGCTATCAAATAATGCCGCTGTGCTACACTATGCTACATCACCAATAACGCTGTTTATGTTGACCAGCAAAACAGCATCTCCTGGGGCAGCAGACTTTCAGTGCAGTGTCACGCCTACCTTACCTTCAGTTTTTGTTCAGATGTATGATTTGAGACTGAAACTACAGCGTGTTGAAGGTGTTTCTAAGATTTTATCCTCACCATTTTGTTTGTTCCATAAAAAAAGAAATCAGAAACATGGCGAAATATAATGGAAAAACCTTCACAAACTACAGCCTAAAGTTAACGACTCAAGTCATATCACGACACAAGTAGGATTTATTACAGAACATGTGGAATTGGATAACTCTACAGCGATTGTATACTACATAAATTATATTGTACTGTACTCTCATTAGTAATGGGAATTGAATGCAGCGGCGTGGAGAGAAAATAAATAAATAATAGGCAGAGCATCATATGTTTCTTCCTTTACGTGCAGGCATCAGATTTTATACAGAACATTCAGTTTGATACTTACCTCTTCCCACCAAAGATACTGTGGCAATAAGGCAGCAAACAACCCAAACTATACTATATGACACAATGTAAAATTGCTCAGATATCACCATCATAGCTGACCGTGACCATGAATTTTAAAGAGATTAAAATTCCTGAACTTGATATTCCAAAAAAACAAAGTAATATTTAATGTTACAGATGAACAATGAATGCTGTTTACAGGTTTGTGTATTGCATATTTATGACCTGAATGTGTAACTAACGTGCTTTAATTAATCTACAACACAATAGCTGAATTGTTAAAGTCCTAAAATATACAAATTAGATCCATGGTATGAAATTAAATAACATAATCATATACCATACTTATCTATCAATCACTAATCTACTATAGTAGATATACTATGCTAAGCAATGCACCACACCACCCAACAGTGTACCATAAAGCATGATATCTATCTGCCCTCTACTATTTAGGCTAAATTCCTGAGAGAGCACACATGTCAGACTCCAATTTGCACTATTATCAGAGCATGATAACCATAATAGGGGCTGTCCTCCTGATTCACCTATTTGGAAGGAAATCAAAGTCATATCCAGGTGTTCAAGTATGATGTCAGTGTGTGTACACACAAACAGATGTGAAGCATGGATGACAGATAAGCTCTCCGCAAAGAGCTTTTAGCTCACAAACTCCTGAGTCCAGTTACAATATTCCATTATCAGAGGCAGTCCTTGTAATTTCATTCTTAGGTTCAGATAGTACATTCATAATTGAGCCTACTGTGTATGGTGTGTGTGTGTATGTAGGGGGGTATATTAAACCAATCTATGTATATGTGGATATATTTAAGTTAGATTCTGGGAAAATATCTATTAGTTAGTAAAGCATAGCATAGCATAGTGTAGTATAGTATAGCCAAGTATAAATAATCCTATATACTGCATGTTTTAGTAGCTTACATATACAGAATAACTACTACAGTTGAATCGACTACCACTGAATAATACCGCACTTCACTACTCTCTCCCCTCTATTCTGTTCTGTTCTGTTTTATTTGGGGAGTTGCTGCATGGAACAGTCATCCAGAGGATCAGAGGAAAGTGGAAAATGTTAGCATTTTCACATACAGTCCAGAGTTGCCTTTTTTGGTGTGCCTTTGCCCTGGTTTCTCAGCTCTTCATCATTTATATTCCTCTTCTTTGCTGTGACACACTCAATTACCAGTTTATTAGGCACAATTTATAAGCTAAAACTAATGCAACAGCCCTTCAGTAGAATAAATCCTGCCCTCATGAAGGTTATGATGTTCCATATTTGTTGAAACGTTTTTAGAGAGGTCTTGATTAAACTGTGTGGTCATTGCGGAGGATGCAGTCTGTGGCATTGTTGAGTTGTACTGCTCTATGATGACAGGTGTTGTTGTCCAACTCATGTATACCAACAGAAACATCTGTATATTACAGAGGAACCTCTCTGTATAATGCAATACAGCGAGAGAGCTGAATTAGACTATATTGGATTAAGCAAGGTGTATCAAATAAACAGGCAACAGAGAGTGTTGTGGTGCTGACATATTTCATTTTGTCTTTCTTACATTTATGGCTGTATTAATTGCTTTAATATTCTATTCTATTCTGTTGTGTTCTGTTCTAAAACTCTATTCTGTTTCTATAAATTCTAAACTATTCTATTCTATTATTTGCTGTTTTGTTCTATCACTCTCTCATCTGCTCTGCACTATACTTCACTCCATTCTGTTCTATCCTATTACTAAATACTCTACTCTATTCTATCACTAATCTACGCTGCTCCCTTGCACTATACTATGTTCTATTCTATCATTCTCTATTCTGTTTCTCTGTACTATTCTCCTTTCTGTTCTAGTTCATTATTCTTTTTATCCCTGTTGAACTAGATTACTCTTCACTATATTATATTGTTTCCCTCTGCTGTTTTATGTTCTGTACTATTGTTACTGTCTACTTTAGTCTATTCTGGTCTTTTCTAGTCCTCTCTTTCTTTCTGTCCCTGTCCACTTTGTTCTGTTCTATTCTACATGGACAGTAAAGTCCAATGATTTCTGTCCGCACTGAGATTTAAAAAGCTCAGAACACATTTAGTGAAATGCAGCATGCCCGCTCCTACGTGCATTCTGAATGAGGCTAGTAGTGACATTTGCGTATAACAGAAGCACCGCCTCCCTCCCATTGGACAATGTCTACGTGAGGGCGTGGCAAGGAAAGATGAGAGTTGCAAATCCATGCCCTTACTGGGAAGACATGGAGCGCTATGGACACAGTCTACACGAATCAAGTAGGAATCTCAACTAAAGACATTAATATTTCTCCAGTTAGAGAACAAACGATTTGAGAGACCAAGAGAAACGAAAGGGTGGCCCGGTTGAGGATGGAGTGTGCATTTGACGCACAGAATCTGATCTCCATTTCTTTGAGGAAAATCCAAAGCTCCAGGACGCAGAGAGGAGGCATCAAGCTCCACAAGAACTTGCTGGTAACGTACGTACTGAGAAACGCGAGGCAGTTTTATATGAGCAAAAACTTGTCGCAAACGCAGAGGACGCATCAGTATGAGGATGTATCTGCAGTCCGCGAAAGGCAAGAATACCTCGAATTGACCGGGAGCTTTACGGAGTTCGCCGATGACTTCTACTGCAACTTTACTGGTGTTGAGTCGGACACTTGGCACTGCGGAGCGCACCAGCCCAACGGCCAGCCTGCAGAGGTGGCGCACCAAGACGCATCTGCCTGCGCAATGGTTTCACCAAATGACTCTGATCTCATGGTTTCGGAAGCCTGTTGGAGTTGTGCAGACAAATCCTCCTGGGAGCTACCTATCCCAAACACACAAGCGAACCAAAAGACTGTCCTGGACTTGGACACGCATGTGGTGACTACGGTCACGAATGGATACTTCCACTCAGACTGTTGCGCACAGCCAAAACAGCCGCAGGGCGCGCAGTGCTCCTACATCAAAAAGCGAAAGATGGACACAAGTTATCATATTGTTGATCCAGAGTTTTATTTGCCAGACTTTGGGCCAGTGCCGTGTAAAAGAATGAGGACTGATGATGATTCATATTCAGACTCGGACCAGTTGGACAGCACAAACATCTCCAACCTGATCTCAGTGTTGGGTTCAGGTGGACTATCTGAGTTTATGAGTTGGCAGCAGACGGACCTTGAGCAAATATTCGCCGCTCAAACAATCTGTTTAAAACATACACTGTTGACAGGCAGCGGCTGGACCAGAGCAATCGAAGCATTTTGATCTGTATGATTTTTTTTTCTTTGTATCGCTTTATTTTATTGCTTTCAAATAAATCATGACACGACTGCAATTCTCTCTCTCCTCTGTTTTTGAAAAAAAATGTTGACGAAATGTGATTGTACAGAGCAGCCATATCCATTTCGGATTACTTTTTGCACATTAACATTTCTACTGTCAGTTAATTTCTCCAGGACAATATAAATTAATTGTACCTTTCATTTCAACATTATTTGCTGTTGATTCGTTTGAGGGTACTGGAGTCTGTCTTTGGTTTGCAGCCTACTATTTCCTGAAGAAATGAGTTGACGCTGTTTCTCTGGAAAGATGTTTGACGAGCTCCATCATGTGGCTAGTAAAGATCTGTACAGCCCCATGCACCAGATCAACGCAGAATATCATTCTGTATATGTATTATTTATACCAGGGCCTGCTTTTTTAATCAATAAAACGAACATAATTTAAAAATACTGATGTGTTGGCTTTACATTGAAACTTCTGCCTCTGGTGAACGATAGGCCTATCACCACACTCTTGTTAACAGTGACTTTATCATTGAAAGGCATACATCTATGGGGTTTATAGCGACCTTGTGTTTTTTTCAGCTGCTATTATTTTATCAGTCCTGCAGAATATAATATAACCTATAATTTATGACTCTGTTATACTTAAATTGAACAAATACGTGTTTATTAATGGTTTATGTCGATGAATGGAATCCGTTATTTCTTCTGGTATAATGAATAGGATCGTGAAATGAGGCAGCTTTTACTGCTGAATGATTTTGTGCACAACAGTTCCAAACGACGTGCTTGGTGCACCCCACTTGGAGAAGCCGGACTTTTAGTGGGGAGCTCGCGGATGTCTTTGCTCGGTGGGTCCGAGGGGGGGCGGGCAACTGAGAATAGACAGTGCGCTTGTCCTTGAGACATGACTGCCCGAGGGTTCCCCATCTGTATTCCCGGGACAGTCAGAGGTTTTAGCGCGACTGTCTGACAAGATGCTGGGTGTTTTTGTCAGATCCGTGGTGAGTCTGGGGGTTTGTACGCGTATTGTGTGTGCGTGATAGAGAACGCTTCATCGTTGCGTTGAGTTTAACGGCACCGGCCTGAGGGAAGGGGGTGGGGCGCCGAACATGCAGGACAACAACGATATGACAATATTATGCGAAAGTGTAACTCGCGTCGTACCAATGTCAAAACGTCCGGCGCGTTGTTTGTAATGGCAGAGCGTTGTTTTAGAGCGTTTTTATCCCAGACACTCACTGTGACATTTTGCATAACGTTAAGTCGAGTGTAGCCGATAGCACAACATTAGCTTAATGCGCATGTTGCTGAAAACCACATTGAAAACAACACTGCCGTGATAGTATTTTCCCCGGCAGAGTTCCCAATCAGTGCTATTATTAATTTTATACTGTTTGTTGTGACATGTGTTGTTAAGAGCGGAGCAACAACGCTGCAACACATCATGGTCCTGTTTTTTTTATTTTGAAAACCTGGACCGGAAGTTCTTGTATTCTTAGTCACTTGACGCGAATGGAAGTTATGGCCATCAGTGTGAATTATGTTTATCACCACTTCGAAATTAATTTGCATTCTGTTACTTAATCTATAAACACGCATGTATAAAAATCGATGGCACTCCGACAAAATGTATTTTGATATCCTCTAATCCCTACATTAGAAAGTGACTTAATCATTGCAACCAGCAGTGAACATGAGGGCACAGATAGATTTCTTGCTTTCGTGTGTGTTTGTTTTAGCTACCATTTCAAAGGTTCAACTGTGTCCACCTCCTATTTATAAGCTGGCAGAGCCCACAGCAATGGGTCCAAACAACTAGTGTGACTGCTGCGCTCAGTTGTTTTGCTTTAGTTTTGGTGTCAGTTTTCACAGATGAAATCATGTAACCGTAAAAACATATGCATTTGTAAATAATTAGGAATGTTGTTCACGGCACCGAATCCAGTTCTTACTTTGAGCCATTTGCACTGAGTCATTTATTTACTATTTGAGGCTTCGATTGCACACACTTGATATTTAACAACATGTTGACAGCTGGATTTGTTAGGCAGCATCAGTCACCTCTGCGGTCTAATTCATCTTCTGGTTCAACTGCAGAGATTTTCAGCAAGATTAAATATAAGTAATTAGACTTTTATATCAGTGCGGTGAGTCAGTTATATCACATATTGTGAGTGGAACCACCCTAAACCTCACAAAGAGTAGCTGTTATACTTTTCATGAGGTCTGCACTTACCAAGCTCATGTCTTCTAGCTCCGACCAGGCGTGCTGAAGCCATGTCGCCTGGTCAGATCAGTCACACAGATCCCAGAAAGGTCCCTGGTGCACCAGGAGGGTTTACCTAAGCTGCCTGTGCCGCCCTTGAAGCAGACATTTGATCACTACCTGGCCACTCTGGAGCCTATTGTCAGCGAGGAAGAGCTGGAGCACACGCGGCAGCTGGTGGAGGAGTTTCTCAAGGGTGGTGTCGGGGAGAGGCTGCAGAAAGGCCTGGAGCGACAGGCACGCAAGACAGACAACTGGGTAGATATGTCGTCCTATTAAACATTTTTGTGTAGAAGGGTTGGCACACTGAGGGGGGAAGTCGTCTTTTATGCTGCAAGTGTCTTGCCTAAATAAATTCAAATGTACGTGCAGCGAAGGCTGCAACATATGCTTACTTTACAATTTGAAATTTTTGTATGACAAGTCTTTTTTAAAGAAGCATTCCTGATCTGTTGTTGCATCTACACATCTTTGTTTGCATGGAGTAATGTCATGCTGTCCGACTACTGCTGTCTTTTGTGTAGCTGTCAGAATGGTGGATGCAATCAGCCTATCTCGACTGCCGTATGCCGGTGGCAGTCTACACCAGCCCCGGGGTCGTCCTGCCCCGCATGCACTTCCACGATCGCCAAGGACAGATGAGGTGAGAAAGCAGAATCCACATCTAGGACCAGCTGCAGTTGCTAAGCTCTTAACAAACAAATCTCCACGATCACGAAAAAAGAAGAACCACTACTTTTCATGTACGCTGTGCAATTTTGTGGGGCTCCCACAATGTTGGTTACAATCCTCCACGTCTAATTATAAGCGCAATCGAAAAGCTGTTTCCAAAAGTGATTTACTTTGTGTTGAAGTACAGTATAAACAAGTTCATACGAAACTGGAATTTCAAGTCGACCTTTGCACAAGCTTCCCTTCACATGCGGGCTATTTAAAGCGCCCCGGCAGCTCACGGCATTGCTCAGCTGTTTTTGACTGCTGCGACCCATGGGACATGCAGTGATTATAGTGGCCCCATAGAGAAGAACCCCAGCAAAGCCATGGCTGGAGTTGTAGGTGTGCAGGGTACAATGTGCTCATCAAGTTTTGCAGATCATATCTCCATTCAGCATGAATAACTGATAAAAGATTTTTCATTTTGTGTTTTCTGTGCACCCCTTATATGTACCATAACTTGTGTTCTGTATATTTATGCAAAAGTAATGAAGGTCATTTCAAATGGATGACAACAAAACAATTCTCTCTTCTGCAGATTTGCTGCCAAATTGATTGCAGGAGTTTTGGACTTTAAAAAAATGATTGACACGTGAGTTCGCCTGATCCTGTTACGAACGTGCACTTGCTGTTGCAGCGGCTATCTCGTTTCGTTCTCATGTATTAATGTGAGGTGCTGTGTCACAGTAAAACCCTACCTGTAGAGTACTTGAGTGGGAAGCCGCTGTGCATGGATCAGTATTACCAGATCCTGTCCTCCTGTCGCATCCCGGGTCCAAAGAGGGATACTGTCGTCAATCACGCCATCGGGAAAACACCTCCCACTCACATCACTGTGGTCCACAACTTCCAGGTACTCTTGATGGCCCCCGCTTCTCCTCTCTGTATTCCCAACACACACCACTTTCATAATGTCATTAATCATCAGTGCAGTGGCTCAAGAAATGCTGGCCCTCACCTGGCTTCCCCCCCTCCCCCAGTTCTTTGTCTTGGATGTGTACAACAGCGATGGCACCCCACTGACAGTGGACCAGATCTACATGCAGCTGGAGAAGATCTGGAACTCCTCGTTGCAGACTAACAAGGAGCCGATCGGCATCCTTACATCACAGCACCGCAACACCTGGGGAAAAGCATACAACAACCTGATCAAGGGTGGGCAGAGGAGGGAAGTAGCAACATGGCTGTATTTTCGAAGCTGAATGTTGTACATCACAAAGGCCTTTTCATTCATCCTCAGACAAGACGAATAAGGAGTCGGTCCGCGCCATCCAGAAAAGCATCTTCACGGTTTGTTTGGATGCTCCGATGCCGCGAGTGTCGGACGAGCTGTACCAGAGCCGCGTGGCCGCCCAGATGCTGCACGGAGGAGGAGCTCGCTGGAACAGTGGCAACCGCTGGTTTGATAAGACGTTACAGGTCAGCATGAGAGGAAGGACTTCACAATTCA
Organism: Psettodes erumei; assembly: GCA_016785225.1. NCBI lineage: Eukaryota > Metazoa > Chordata > Actinopteri > Pleuronectiformes > Psettodidae > Psettodes > Psettodes erumei. Next base: position 4,388,435 of record JAFBJZ010000781.1, read on the forward strand.
AATAATGGACGGGACTGCAGCAGTGGCCCGAGAATTTGAAACGCGCTTGCTTCTCGTCCTCAGTTCATCGTTGGTGAAGACGGCACGTGCGGACTGGTGTACGAACACGCACCTGCCGAGGGCCCACCCATCGTGTTTCTCATCGATCACGTTGTTAAGTACATGTAAGTCAAGCAGTTTCTGGATTGGCGATTTGTCCGTTTTCAAATGAGTTTGCGTGGACTTATGGTTTCCCCTTCCTCAACAGGCAGAAAACTGAAATAATCCGCTCCCCCATGGTTCCCCTGTCAATGCCTCTGAAACTGCGTTTCAACATTACACCCGAGGTCAAGAGGGACATTGACAAAGCCAAACAAAATATGAACATGTATGTGAAGCGCAGGCGTGATTTTTACTGTCACTGTCTCAGCTTTGATTTTGTGTAACGGACTCCTTTCTTTGTTTTGCTAGAATGGTGCACGACTTGGATGTGAAGGTGCTCATGTTTTCTCATTTTGGAAAAAAGGTGCCAAAGCAACATAAACTGAGTCCAGATGCGTTTGTGCAAATGGCTCTCCAGCTTGCCTACTTCAGGTAAGAAGTCCTTTTCTTTGCGTAGTCGAAATTGTTGCCGGACATAGACGCGAGGTGTGCCGCATCACAAAACCTGCGTGTCGTGTGAATTCCAGGATGTACGATACTTGCTGCTCTACGTATGAGAGCGCATCGTTACGGATGTTTAAATACGGGCGAACAGATGCGATCCGTACGGCCACTGTGGACTCGTTGAAATTCGTCCAGGCGATGCAGGACCCGGCTGAACAGGTGCCGTCGAACCGTTAATTTCGCAATAAATGTACAACTGAAGGCGTCTAAGCGGTCTGTCTGAACAGTTAATCATGTCAACAGAGACCAGAGAGGCTGGCGCTTCTACAGAAGGCCATTCAGACACACAAGGACAACACCTACAATGTGAGAGCTTCATCTGTATGAAAGACATTGTGTGTGTGTTTTTTCCTGAAACCAGCTGATTAAGCTCAGTTCTACACATTCACCTGCTTTTCTTTCTCAGGCGATTCATGGAAAAGCCATCGACAGACACTTCCTCGGGCTGAAGATGCAGAGTATTGAAGACCTGACCTCCATGCCCGAGATATTCATGGACACGTCTTTCGCTGTGGCTCACCATTACAATCTCTCCACCAGCCAAGTATGTTCATCCTCGAAGAAAATCCACGCCTTATTATTACCGAGCGAATGATTATTTGTCCCCGCATTTGTTTGTTTGAGCATTTGCCCTCATCTCTTGTCGTCTCCGCATCCAGGTTGGCTCCAAGACAGACTGCGTGATGTGCTTTGGTCCAATGGTGCCAGATGGCTATGGAGTGTGTTACAATCCCATGGACCAGCACATCAACATCGCCATCACGGCCTTCAACAGCTGCGAGGAGACGAACGCTGCCAAGTTTGCCCAGGCTGTAGAGGATGCTCTGTTGGACATGAGAGCTCTCCTGGAAGACACGGCTAACACCCGGCAGTGATCCCACACAGGAGCCTGGCATGGGGTTTCTGTCCCACTGGGCCGTATGGGAGCTGGTACCGAACCGTCGCTGGCAGAGTGTCACGCTGGCATAGACGCACAATGTACTGAGTGTGTTGGAGCTGTGGGGAAACTTGTCACCATAGGATTGTGGGAAGTGGAATGTGTGATGGTTAATGCACTGCCATTGAGAAGAGAATCAATTCTCTATGATGGAAATGATATATTTTAATATATTGCGTTATATAGTATATAAACGTTAAAAGAACAGAATTGACTAATTGTAATAGTATAAATGTTTTATCCTGGTTTATACTCACCCAGTTTCTGGTGCAGTTTTCAGAATGGCGCTGTCCTCGCTTGACTTAGACTTAGATTCTGAGTGCTTTGGTTTGTTCATTATTTATTTCAGGTCAAAATAATTATGAAGATCATAGTTTGAAACAATCTGGCTTTCTACTCAGTCTTTTCTACCCATTCGAATGGAATTTAAAGGCTGTTACAAAAAAGCGTTGCGAAACAAAGAAATGTTCAGACATATCAATCGAAACCTCCTCAAGATTGTTCACTTATAAAGGAATATGCAGCTCTGAAGCTTCCTTTGGAATGCAGGTAGTCTCCATGAAATTCAATCTCAGCCATATTTCCAGAGGAGTGCCACAGAAACAGCTGCTGGCCTTTAAATACATTGGTCTTTAAGAAGCGCACGTCCCGGATCTGGACAAAAAAAAAAAACACATGACAAAACATTGCACTAGTTATTGCAATAGCACTTTTTTTCTCATGTCAAATGCAAGTAAGCGTACTGAAAGCTTGTCCACACCATAATATACGTAGAATGGGAGCTGGTGGCGTTGAACTGTAATCCTGCATGTAGCGCTTGGATTCGGATCTTCACCGCGGGTGGGGCAGTGATGAGCACCCGACAGGTGTGGTTAGTGTTGGATGTTGTTGGGTTCTCAAAGACGCCGCTGGGGGGAAACAGCTGAATGTCACAATCTGTGGGCCGAAGGCAAGGTATGTTTAATCTGTGGTAAAAGCAGATGTGGAGTCAGATACAGTATTTCATTTATGAGGGTCAAAACGTTGAACACGTGTTGGAATCGTTGCTTCTGCACTGGATCACGCTACTGCAAACATCTCTGTAGATTCCTTTTTGAAAAGTTATGCTGCAACGACATACCGAATATTTTTTGGGCCTTAAAAAGCCCAGCTCTGCACTCAATGGCCCGTCTTACCCTGATGGTTGCTCCTCTTGTTTTTCTGTGACTTGTAGGTGAACACAATCCCATTCCCAGGTGTGAGCAGATTTTGGCGAACCAGCAGGACGTTGGTTTTAGTGGTCAGTTCGCTACTTGCCAACTGCTTACACTTCTTCAAGAACGCCATTCTGTCAAAAAATGCCACATACTCCTCTGCAGAAATGCATGCACAGAGTTAAAAAAGAGATTCGCTGTGGTGCACGGCAGAGTGTGCAGCATCCTTTGCATGCTTTTTAAAAACATACTTGTGCAATTCAAGGAGCCAGATTCCACTTTAATGTGAATGACCTCATCCAGGGGTCGACCTATGGACACTAAGCAGCGGCTGGTTACGTCTCTCAAATCCACTGTGCCTGATTCCTCCAGGAGCAGCTGTCCACATGCACCTGCAAAAAGAGCACACGCCGTTACGGTAATCCTGCATCTGCCCTCAGCTCTCACTGAGAACAGGTAAGGCGTCAGTGTGTTTATGCCTTTTGGGGACGGGGTGGCTGGCGTGGTGGTCTGCGGGGCGGTGACGGCCTCTGTCGGACTCAGGGTGGGAGACGGGAGCGCTCCCTCTGTGAGGTTAACCATCATGACAGTGGCGGTGTCAGAGGCCACGTCCGGCGTGTGCGGCGCATCGCTGCAGCTGTCCACGTAGCAGCCCTGGATGGTGATGGGTTTGGGCATGTGCATGCAAAGCAGAGGGCTGAGCGGATTGGGCTTGGAGGGGCCCAGGCAGGACACAGCTCTGGACTGGATGCCATACCCACAAGGCGCTGAGCACTGCAGGGGAACGCAACACAGTAAGCTCATTGTACAGTGACAAAAACCTTGTACGTAAACAGTCATCCATATTACATACAACAGTAAACTAATCTGGCGATCATTTTCTTGACGAAACGATTAATCAACTGGAATATAAGGTGTCTGAAAATAGTGAAAAAACATCCAACACAATTTCCCGCTGCAGCCTCTCATGTCTTCTTTCATGAGGCCAACCGTCCAAAGCACAAAGATATTCTACCTAATTACATCATTGTACTCCAGTCCATTCTTTCTCCTGAGGAATGTACCTGGCTCCATGGTTTCGCCTCCCATCTGTAGGTGCAGATCTGCACCAGGCAGGGCACCGCGGTGGCCGGTTTGACGGCCGCATGGCAGCTTTCCTCCGGCACCACGGTCTCCTTGCCGTGGACAAACTGGACACAAGACACAGTCCTCCGAGCGACACCCAAGTCACAGGACACTGAGCAGGGTGACGTCCCGAATACCTTCCACCTAGACAAGTGACAGTGGTGACAAGATCAATGTTGCGTTTGTAGATATTGATTTCAGACGTGTGTGCGCGTGTGTGATTTACCTTGCTGGGCAGCTGTGGGTGTTACATGAAACCACTGCTGTGGGTTTAAGAAAGTAACTGCACGCTGAGTCCTCCACCACCTCCTCCTCCCCATCTGCTTCTCGAGCACAGTACAGCACCCTGTTGGCCACCCCTCCTCCACACGTTACGCTGCAGACGCCTTGCTTGGAGCGCCACCTGGTTGTTAAAAATATCTTGCTATTGTCATCTGTTGGACGCCCGTTTCGAACAACGTAGCTGCCTTTCTCTAAATCCATCTGTAACACACGACAGGCGAAAACGAGACTCCGGTATCTCACACGGGAGGGCAGGGAGACGTGCCGCAGGTCTCAGAGTGAGGAGGCGGTTTGGTGGAAGCATCACAGTAGAAGTCAGGCACCCCCAATCTGTTCAGGTGGTCCACACAGGAAAACCACACCTGCACGGTTCCTGCATAAGCATCAGACTTTGGTTGGCCCTGTTTGATGGGGACATGCTGTCTCTAGGCGAAGGTCAGCATAGTTTTTGACTCACCATTGCCACAGGTCTTTGAGCACTGGCTGACAAGAGGGATCCACACATACACATGAGCTTGTCTCGAGCGTGGCAACACACCAGACTTTAGCATTGGCTGCTCCTGCTCAAGAACAACAATGTTTAGGCATGGTTATCATTTTGAAACAAATTTGAGATTTTAGTCATTTTCGAACTTACCTGCCCCTTAGATTCCCACCCAATGGGACAGACGTCCACCACGCAGGGGACCGAATCAGGCGGTCGCATCTGCTTTGAACAGAAGCTTTGATCCACTTCAACAACCTGATCAGCTTCTGGCCGGACGCACGACACGATGCGCTTCGCCTGTCCTGGCCCGCACACGGCCGAACATTCCTCTGACTTCGACACGTGCCATCTGTGAGCACGTGCAAGTGGGTTATCACATAAAAAAACTTGATAAAGCCTTAAATACTCACTTCAACAATTAATGTTGAAGCAGTGGCAGCAGGATAACACCTGAAACCATTCGTGTGATGTGGTAAGAGGAAGTTAGTAGACTGAATACCTGGCAGGACAGTGCTGCAGGTTACACTTTTCAACAGCATGTGGAGCTGTTTCAGATGAGCATTCAGAATCTAGAACCTTCACCTCATCAGCTCCATGCTTCTGAACACATTTTACAGAGCGCACCCTCTCTCCTCCGCCACAGGAAGCGCTGCAGGGCCCAAATTTCCCTGTCTCCCACCTGTGAAGCAGCAGGTTATCTGTGTGTACCCATTTTTGCTAAACTGTAAGTGTATGTGAGTCTAAGACAGGGGAGGAAACACAGATGAGCATGACCCACACCTTGGAGGACAGGGTGAGAGGTGACAGGTTGTTTGGAGTGGTACTGGTGGCGGTGTTTCACAGTTGTGTTCTTCTACATGCGTGTTGGTATCTTCATCTGCACAGACATTCACATGCTGCTGTACACCTGTAAAAATAAATATATGACCCTATGTATGGGATAAAAGCTTGCTCAGAAGTGTCATTATTGTTGCCAGCTATTATGCAAGAAAGCTAAGAATATAATATGTAATCAGTCTGGGAATGAATAAGGGCATCAGTCTCAGAAAATATTATATTTAGTTGTTTATTTGGTTTTGTTTTGTGCTGTACAGATACTCACCTGATCCGCAGGAGACGGAGCAGGGCGTTGTAACGACAACCCATTTTCCTTTAAGTGTGACGCCTGTCAAGTCACCGCTTCTGGTAGGTACATAAAACTGGTAACTAATGTTTGGATTTGTTTTCTCGCCATATTCTTTTCCATATTTGCGATAGACCTACAGAGAGGAAAAATAAGTGTAAAAGTTATACAGACCATATTTCCCTTTTAATTTCTCTGTTGTTTACCATTATACATCTGCGGGAAAGCTACAACCTTTCACTTAATATTTCAAAAATTGCTTGTCACTCATCTCTCCTGACCTGAACGCTGATCTCCTGTTGCAGTGGTCCAGGCAGCAGCAGCTCCTCTGTCACAGGCAAAAAGTCAGGGGTCAGGTGAAGGTGGTACTCGACCCGGTTATCATCCAGAGGAGAGGGGTGAGTCGTATTCAGTGTCATTCTGCCAGCACCAGACACAATGTACCGATCCCCAACCATCACAGCTGCGGACACAAAAGGCAACAACAACTCTGTGTTTTAGTCTTGTGACACCTAATGGAGAAACTTAAACATTTACAGCGATGACACTCACCCATGTGGGTAAAGAGAGGTGCCCTGTTTACAATAACAACCTGTGTGGCATTTACCGGCAGAGTGAGAAAGGTGGTGTACTCTGAAACAGAAGAAAAAAAATCTTAAAATTGTTTTAGATGGAACATTCTGAGCACCAAAGGTCATGTAAAACTGAGAAATGCAGCAATTCATTTTCCATCACCGAATGGGTTTAATAATCACACACTGTGATTTGCTACCTCTGGTCTGACCACCAGTGTAGGAGTCAGAGGTCAAACTGCAGGACAATCCATCGCCGCCACACACACCACACGCATCCCTCACTCTCCCAGAGTGTAGCACGCCGTCACAGCCAAACAGCTGATCGGAGAGTCAATTCAAAAAGGTGCGAGAGTGAGTGTTAAAAAAAAAAAGCATGAAAGAGTAAGACTGCATCTGCTCTCCCGCATGTTCTGCCACGCTTAGTCATCTCTACCTGGCATTTCCCTTTCAGACAAGCAGCTGTAGAGCCAAACGGAGGCGTGCTGTCTGACTCACAGCGAGTCCCGTCCACAAACTGAGAGCCGCGGCTCACCATGAAGTTCTCCCCCTCCGACTGGCACATATATCTGCACTGCTGGTCCCCTGGTTTTGACAAGGACAGTGTCGAGAGGAATGTGTTAGGGCCGTCGAGTTTTCTGATTTTGCACATGGAAGAAAAGCTTTCTTGCGGCCCACCTTGTACAAAGCCCACAGCGGGAATCCATGTGTAGAAGGAGGCAGCATTTGGTAGCAGGTAGAGAGGCTGCAGGTCTGTCTGGGAGCACTGCTCTGCCATGAAGTCCAGCTGGGTGCGCTCACACGGCTACAGCAACACCGGTGGTGAGAAAAACGAGGAGTTCTTAACTGTTCCATCACGATGATAGCGTTTCCAAAACACCACTGATACGTTTGCCCCGCAAACCCACTGCAGAGGCATTTTGTCTTCATCTAAAATTGTTTGGAAGGACCCCCCCTGGCTCATGTTCTCACTTTTAAATGATTTCTTTGCCTCCAATTACCCGACTCATCAATGCTCATATATTTGGAGGCTTCTCATAGGGACATGTGGACAATGATCTGCTTAGCAGAGAGTATTGACCTGCTATGTGGAGGCCCACTGTAAACATAACCAGTTACCTGCTGGTGACAAAGTTCAGCCTCGATATCTGGACCCTGACAGTCATTCCCTCCAAAAGTAGGTCTGAAAGTTGAACAGACAGACATAATGTAACCAATGCTGACACCTTGAGGGTCTTCAGCGCCATGTCCGGCCGGTGTGTGCATCACATTTGTCACCTAGGGTTGTTGCACTGCCGTGTGCGGTGAGTGACCCCCCCACCACAGGTCCGCGAGCAGGGGGAGAACTCAGACCAGCCTGACCAGGAGCCATGCACCACCACAGAGGAGCTGAGCTTGTTTGGGGACACGCAACGCCCCTTCAGACACCACTGCAAGGACAGGACTGCAAGTCACAAAAACAGCATTCCTGTGCCTACTTTTGGTAAAAAAAAAAAAAAAGTGGTATTTGGGGAAGGTGACTGCAGCATATTTACTCGCTGAACACAGAGCAGTACCTGATTTGGTGCACACTCTGTCCCGTCCAGCAGTGGAACCAGGAGACGTTTGCAGAAGCTGTCATCATCAGGGCTGATATGACAGGACAGAACGCGACAAGCCGGCTGATAAGAAGGAAAAGCAACATTAGAAACCTGATTAGAAGAATTGTGGTAATGATGTACAGTATATTGTTGATGTGAAATGCCACCTGGTGGTGCCATGCTGCTATTACACTTGTCTTACCAGGTCAGGAGTGGTGAAGGAGCAGGCTCTTGCGGTGCTACCAAAAGCAATACGACACTGGTCATCAACTCCATAGTACAGACCGGGTTTCCAGTCTTGAAGGTCGCCTTCCAGTGCAGGCAGGTCGTTTACACATCCAGCCTTCCCTTCACTGTGATACCAATGTGACATGTCATACCCAAAGCACTTGCACCATTTCAAACCGAAGAACACAGTAAGTTATTCTTTACTTAAAATGTGTTATTGTATTTCAAATCAAAACCCTAATCACCAGCCGAAGAGGAAAACATTTAGATATGACTGCGAGATGAAATGCCCTTTCAACAGTGCAGGGACCGCTTGACGGATGAGAGCCATTCTCACGCACAGCTGCTCTGAACAGGTTGGCCCACCTGAAGAATGTGAGCAGCTGCTGTCTGCTGCAGGGGGACCAGGTCAGATCCACACTGTTGTATCCTCCATCAGTGGCCATGATGAACCCACCCCTGCTGCAGGTGTTCCCCAGCCCATCGTGGTTGATTCCAAAACTGGTTGAAATGAAATACAGACCCAAATGTACTTAACAGAAAGCGCCGCCTAATCAGTTTTAAGAGTTGTAACATCTATTTGAAAAGAGAAACTGGTACAGTGTGATTCCCAATCTGTTTTTACCTGTGGCCAATTTCGTGAGCGATGGTGATCCCCAGGTCAAAGCCCGTGTCCTCTGTGATCACGCAGCTCCACTCTCCGGAGCAGGCCCCACCCAGCCGCGTTACTCCCCTGACCTGCTTGTTCCCATCAGGCAACACCAGGTCATATCTGTTTGTGAAGGATGACATACAGTAAAACACAGTTTTACTTCATCCATGAGGTATGAAACATCTGCTCGTAAGATAGAGCCAGACGCAGGCAGCCAACATACCTCGTAATGTACAACAGCAGGTCGGCGTGCAGTGGGTCTGTGTCATTGGAGGGGTTTATCCTCCTGCCCCATTCACACACACTTCTAAGAGACGAGGTAATGTTGGTAGACATTTGGATCTCTGGCTAGAAGAAGGAAAACAGTAACTAGAGAGGAAAGACACTGCTCGGACAACCAAAATAATGCCCAGCGGTCTTCTCCCCTTCCATACTGGCCCCTTAATATTCTTTCCACCGCATTTACACCATCTGTACAGTAACCTTATATTTCATAGTAGCAGGAATATAAGAGTCAGAGTGTCAGAGTCACACTGGAAAACAGATTTAGCTGAGTATCAAAAATAAATTGTGCAGGTATTGAACTTCTGGATTACAGCACAAGCATAGTTGCGTTCTGTTCATTTGTGATCTTGACTGTAAATTGAACTTGAGGTGCAACAGGGAGCCGCTTACCTCTGGCTCAGACAGGATGATCATGCGGACCAGGTGCACCCGCATGTTGGCGCCCAGGGTCATGTCTCTCAGCAGCTCCGAGGCCTAGGTGGAAATTGGTATATGGGCAGGTTTAATATATTTCAGGATGTTCCGAGCGTAACGGGACTATAGTGTTGCAGCGCTTTCTCTGCAGCTGGCTATGGAAACATTTCAACAGACAACACCCAAATTGGCTTTCCTCCTTAAACTGAGCTGCTTTTGACTTGTCTTCATTATTTATTGATCACGCCTTCTTTCAGGCTTACAGTGCTGTAAATAGTGTTTGTTCAGGCTTGATCCATCGGCTATTCTCATACAGTATTTTTTAAGGTGCAGAAATGGCTATCAGTGGAACACAGGCTGATTTTTCTATATGTTTGTGCTCTGACTTACAATATTGAGGTTGGTGAGGATGTATCTCTCTGTGTCCTGCTTGTGGACCTGCTGGACGTCAGGCCCCGCCACCACCAGCAGTTCCAGGTGGGTGATATCAGGCATCAGGGCTGACCGACGCAGCCGTACACTGTCTGTGAACAAAAAGACGACACAGTAGAAACATACCCCAGTAATTTGCTCACGTTTCTATTAACTTTCATGTTTTTAAGCAGGCATAAGAAAGTTTTTTTATGATGATACTTCTGATTGTGTAATATGTGAGTGTTCATACTGTCACAGGAACGCATACCAGCAGCCTCAGGAGAAGAATCAGGAGGGGAAACTATGTCTCTCTGACTGGAGGAGTGGTGAAACGTCTTTTGGAAGGAACAAACAATAAAAGTGTTTTTAGCTCCTTCAGAAACAGATGCTTTAAACCTGCAACCAAATTTAGATCTGTGGCCCAAAATGCTGAATGAAAATATAAAAAAATATTTGAAGGCATTTTTTAAAGGGGTCATCATGTAAAACCAGTAAAACATAGTTATGGCTCTCCACAGGTCGTGCATGTTCACAGGATGATAAACAGTTTCAAGTTGAAGAGTTCAATGTACTTTGCAGACGTCCCGAGCAGTGGAATCGCTAACCGCCGTGCTGCTGCTCACCCACAGCTTTCCACCTACCTCGTCCAATGGAGATCTCATTAGAGCGCCGAGGCCAGGCCGCAGTAACAGCAGACAGAGCAGAGTCGTAAAAACCATGTTTCCCCCTCTTCCTGTGCGTCTACCTGCTCTGCTTTAGCGCTAGGACAATATGTGATCCTCCTTTTCAGGCAGGACAGAGCCCAGCAGTCAGGGTACGAGGTGTTTATTTAAAGAGCAGGGTTAAAGTTGATGAGTGACACACGTCATGTTTTTTTCTAACTGTAGGACCAAGGCTACAGCTCTCATTGGTTGTTTTTTTTCTTTTCTGTTTTTCTATGGTATGACTAAGTTGGGTTATTTCCTGCCTTGCATCACTGGCAAATAAAGACCTCATTATTGATGAGACAGCATCAGTGACGACAGCCCAATGCTTTTTTTAGTAACCAAAATGTGCACCATTATTTTTAGTTAGGCCTTTCACAGCTGCGATTGCTGCTGAATTAATCCATAAAGTTGTTTCTTGATGCAGCCATTAGAGGGCAGACACAATCCTACAAGAAATTCTGAGGGAACAGGAGCACACACACACACACACACACACACACACACACACACACACACACACATTTCTTATTTGGAAGATTGGAGATCACACTGGAAACAATGCAACAATGACAGTAAAGCTAGAACTGGCGAGCTTATTGATGTGGGTCATGGATGTAATTATTTTCCTTTAAGTGGGTTGGATGAAAGACTTCTATCTCTAGCTTCAACTATTAGCAGTGATTTCTACATAATGTGGAGGCAAGGAAGACGTAATTACTTCTTAGTAATTTATATATATCCATATGCTGATGATATAAATACAGTAAAACTAGGGCCTGCAGATTGTGTCCTAGTTCTAGCCCAGTGCAGGTTTGCGCTGTTGATTAGTCTTTGTTGCTTAATGTCCAACAGTAACACAAATCTATTCCACCTTTCGGATAAACTGTGAAATGGTTAAACCATAATGCAAAAAAAGTGCCCCCCCCCATCCCCTTCCTTCCTGAGGGGGTATAGTTTATCTCCATAACGCTACGACTCAAGCCCATCTGCCATCGCACTGCCAGATATCTGCCTGTTGTCAGTCTGAATTAATAGCTGAGTGTCAGAGGCATTACACCAGCATCGCTACACCACTAAAGCCCTGATGCGCCGCTGGATTTACCGAGCACAACAGACTGTGATGAATGTTGTTGGCCCCTCGTGCCCATGTCTGCTCAGAAGAGGGTAGGGATTGTATATTTATGATGTCCTAAATTATATATATCTAGTCATATGGGATACTCAAGTGGGCACAACAGATGACGCCTCAGGAAAATGTTGCTTGGCTGCAGTTACTGAAGGGGGAGGAAGTTGAGAACTCCTCATCTCTGTTATTGTGCTAAGACAGATACAGTCACATTTTTTAACTTTAGTGTTTCCTCTCATTTTTTTTTGGCAAATTCGATAATTAATGGCACCCAAACCCTTCCAAATGGTATGCTCCAGGTTACAACCTTTTGTGCAGACATTTGGCTAACTAGATTTAGTATTTCAGAGCCCGACCTCTCAGCGTTTAATTTTGAGATGCATTTATGTAAAGTAGCTCTGGCTTATACATAAAAGGGTTCTCGTTCATCTGCTTGTCCTTTCCCTCCATCTGTCACACTGTTGTAAAATATTAATGTGTGCAAAAACTATAAATGTTCACCTGCCTGTCTATGACAGCTTCTATCTTTATATTTGGGATACTTTGTGGTGAATAAGCACCAATATTAGAAATTTACTATGTTAGTTTTGAAAGAAAATGATTAAGGATGTTCATTTCTGGCGCTTGGTTGGGAACCTCGCTTACTAAGTAGAGGCTTGACAGAATGAACAATAAAGTAATTGAATCTCTTGCTTTGACCATGATTTTTGAAAAAGTTTTAGTATTGCGCAACCGATCAGTTGTTATTATAACCAGAGCGCCTTGGTTAAATCTAGCACATCTTTCATGTCTGACTCACTGAAGCTACAATTCTGTTCAAAGTTTGGTGTGTGGCTATTTATAATACTGCCAGAGTGATGGATCAGATGTTGAATCAAAGTTACAGCCATACATAAAAATATCACCACCAAATGGGCTCATAATATCCCCTTTTCAAATATATGGCTGTTCCTCTCAATCACTGTGTGTTTATGAGCGACTCTGTCCTCAAGTGTGACATGAGAAAACCTGTAAACTCAACACTGTTTCCCCCTGCTGATGGAGTTTTTCAAGCTAATTAAGACAAATATTTTGTTGATGGTATATTGTCATGCCTGAGATGATGACTTCACAGCATACAGTTTACAGCTGTTTTAGCATATGTCAACATACCATAGTGATTCAAAAACGCTGTGTGGGGCATTTAATGATGCCCCTTCACTGATGATGATTTAATGATCATGGTGTGTGGTTACTGATAAATGCATAAATATCTGCAAGTAATTACGAAAATTTGTTGGGGGCTGTTTTTGTGTTATGCGTTTGAATGATAGTGAAGAAAATGAGATATGACAGTCAGTGTTTGATGCTCAGCGGAAAATCCCCACTTTCTGACGGAGGCATAAATAATCATCCCATACGAAGCAAAGAGGAACATGGGTTAGATGCGGTGGTGACATCTTTCAGTGTGGAAGTCTACAGAAACACTGTTTTGTGATACAGTGATACATGGGATAACCTAAAATGTGTTGCCCTGTGACTCCTATCACAGCTGTAAACATAAAAGTAGAGATATGATCATATGATTAAGCCTTTACTCAACAGCCACCCGCTCTCAGGTCGACAGCATAAGAAGATGAGATATCCTCCGTTTATTTAACCAGTTTTACTTTGGCCTCCTTCTCTTGTGCCTTGTTCCCTCGATTCCTGTGAGACTGCTATAACTGCAGTTGAGTGCGACGTGGGACTGCAGGGAAGGGTACTGAATACAAAGCTGCCAAAGTCACAGAGCCTATTTAGATTCAGCTCTCCTGTGAATGTGCAGTGAATGATAGCTCCTATTGGGCTATAAAATGACAGTATAGCAGTTGTTAACAGACAAGTCCTGCAACTGAACGGCTGTTGGCATGGTGCTGGTGGGAGATGACTTCAAATAAGCTGCAAATGGACAAGGTCAAGTGCATAGTTTAGACTCAAGCACGGGTAACAAGCACGAGCAACAAATTTGATAAATTGGGACTCTTGGGAAAAACGACACGTCCTTGCATTGTTCGCGTACCCTAAATAAGCAATCAATACAGGTAAAGGCTGCAGAACATTAATCTTTTGCTTTGGGCCAATTTGAATTTCTATCCCTCTCCTTTAGGCAAACATGGCAGTATATGTGAAATGATTTTTCCTCATTCCCATATGGCACTGTTTCCCAGCTGGCCTTCTGCTCTCTGAATCAGTAATTACAGTAGGCTATGTTTGGATAGACTTAACCTGAGTTGTGCTGGTTTGCTCTCTCAGTCTGACATCCCCCTCTCAAGCTCTTCGTCTTTCTTTTAATCTCAGACTTACAATATGTTTGGTAATTTTAATACACTGGATAACGATATAAATATAGGGTCTTTCTTAAATCTTACACATGAAGATCACTTTACTTGTTGTGTAGAGATTTACTCAGCCAGTTAAAACAGCTGTATCTTGTCTTTTGTGGTTCAGAGTGAAGCTCTGAAGAGAAAATAGCCCCGATGATGTCACTCAGCTTGAGACCTCTAATTTTTTTTTTTTTTTAACCAGGAACTCAAGTTGAGTTGCATGATGGGAATGGTAGTACATTTTAGAGCTCGGTCCATACCAATGGCTACAGTTCGGGATGACTCAGCCTCTGCTGCATTAATCTTGACCATTCTTTGCGCCTGTCTTTACCTCTCATCTGTTGTTAGTCCCTGAACTTCATGAAAGTGCAATACTAAATTGCCGGGGAGTCCCTTTAATGCCTACTACTAGATAATTAATACAGGATAAATATAATTTGCAAATAGAAGTATTATTTATTGTATTGCTTTAGCAACATTTTAATTAGAGGTAAAAGTTAATTTGAAACTAATTAGGAGAAAAGCGTCCCATAAGGAGAGCAGTTACCTGTCAGACATTGGGAACAATTAATGCAGCCCTTGCCACACAGTCTAATAACAATATCCCATTTGGAAAACGGGCCAGGCTTTAAACTAACAAGTAATTACACACACACACACACACACACACACACACACACCTCTGCAGTAATTCCCACATAAACACCCCATGGAAACACTATCCAAGTCATCGGCTTGCTCAGCGCAGTAAAACTGGGCACACTGAGCATGTGGTCTCAGGCAGTGAGCCCGGCCCTTGCCCCAATACGAAGCGACACGAGTAAACGCTCTTAAAGCGCACAAAGAGTTAGTGTGTGACCAGCGGCACCCCGACGTCAGCGGCGCTGAGCTCCGTTGGTCGGAGCCAGCAGCAACGTCACACCCTGACGGCGGCATCGGAGCGGAGCAGACGGCCGTCCGCGCAGCAGCGAGCCGCTCGCTCCGGAACTCGGCGGAGGAAGATCACCGTTGGACAGCGGCTCCCCGCCCCGGGACAAACTCGCCGGACGGCCGCTTCCCACTTCCGACGTTCAGGTAAAAAAAAAACGGATAAGGGTTGTTTTTATTTATTTCAGTGTGTTACGTGTTTTTTTAGTCAACTAGCTCCAGGAAACAGCGTGGGTACCAGACGTTGCGACTGCAATGACTAGCAAGCTTCCCGCACGGTAGCTGTTGTACCGTGGCCATAAACTGCGTTGCTATGGCAGTGCCAGGCAACATCCCCGCACCGCTGCCGCGCTCAGACGCATTTCTCTCTCCCGTCGCACGGAAACATACGTGGATATGCGGAAACAAAGCGCACTCTGACACGCGTGAGCTCGCCCATTCATCTGTGGTGTGTGCACGAGTTGCGCTGTTTCGTTCCGAGCCACCTGTTTCCACCAGTGACTGGGCTCTGCCGATCGACTGCTGCCATTAGCGGCAGCCTGTTGGCCACATCCAGCAGAGAGCCGGCTGCCTGGTTTGAGTGTTCTTGTTTTTTTTTTCCCCCAGTCAAGTGCCCCTGCGTCCGCGGCTCTGGGTGACAATGCAGCCTATTTCCACTGAAACAAAGCTCTGCTCTCTGTTTATTTCCACAGTGTCTCCAGTGATACCCCCAGGACCACCGGGCTTGAGCGAAACACAGGATGGCGATTACCGGCGTGGCATCCCTCAGGAGGACATCAGCCGCCGTGGACGCGATGGGCAGATGTTTGCAGTGAAGGTGCCTAGTGCATGCGGTCATTCTCTGTTCTGTGGTTCAGATGGCCGCCGTGGTCAGGCACCGGCGCATGCCGATGCCAGGCCCGGCGATACAAAGAAATTCCATTATACTTCATCTCCTGCCTGCTGTGACAGAGAGGAGGAAATCACAAAACCACGCCGTCGTGAGGCCGGGAAGGAGGGGGCATTATGAGTCAGAACGGAGGCGAAAAGAAAACTGTCACTCTTCAAATCCGCCCATAAGCTCGGTAGACAGCGCACATGCTTATTTTAAGAGCAAGGCCAGATCCCTTTTCTCGCTGCTGGGCTGGCATCTACAGCCGCAGAGCTATGTCGAGACCTGGCGCCTTCTTGCTCTCCGTAAATTATCACTCTCACTTTTTCGGAGACTGTTATGTCTGCGTACATTCCACGGATTGGAGTTAATGCGTTGAGTGAGCGCAAAGTGCAGCGGGGCGCATCCGAGGGAGGCTCTGTTCATTGTGTTTTAGTTTACGCACCTCCTTATCTCAGCTGTGGAGAGGGAGGATTGTGCTCTACAGTAACTCGGGAGGGATAGAGATAGCGGTGGGAGGAGTGAGAGGAACAGAGGAGGACTGTGAGGGAGTGAGCGTGCCTGCCCCAGCCACTGAGTGACTCTCGTATCCAAGGACGAAGGTAGCAACGCAGCCGTCCAAACGCCACTCTTCGCCTACATACTGCTGCGAAGAAGTGAGGTGGACGCCAAGGCGGGTGGCAGAGCTCGTGTAGCCTCAACCGCCCGCCGGCCCCTCGGTCCGTCTGGAGAGCCAGGGCTGATGCCTGAGCGGATCGTGACCGCATCTCGAGTGACAGAGAGTAGTTTAGCTTGAATGGGAGTTTTTTTTTTGGTTTGTTTCTTTTTTTCAAAATCCAAGCCAAACATGTTGCCCTCACCCGACCGGTGTCGCTGCACCTGAAACTGGCCGTGCGTTTGTTGTGTGTTTTTGGCAGAGGAGAGGACCGGAGAGGAGGCAGTAACAGGAGCTGCGTGGAGGAGAGCTGAAGGAACATGGGCAAATCAAACAGCAAGCTCAAGCCAGAGGTGGTGGAGGAGCTGACACGGAAAACATACTGTGAGTACCAGCAGCTCTTCTTTTTCTCAGCTGATCATTAAAAAGGATCCTTTGCAAACTCTTTTCAGCTGGACTGCATAAGAACTGAGGGACATTCTGGCCATGGGTAAAATAAAATACAGTGTGTACGGAACAGTAATCACATTGCTGCAGATTTCAAATCATATTTTCAACCCACTCCACACACACTGCTTTACAGTTGGGATGTATTCTGTTTCAGTTTCTCATTATCGACGAAACAGAGCTACATCTAAATGTCAGCTGGGAATAAGCTCGCCGTTTGATTCGAATTTGCATTTAAATGCTGGGTGGTGAATCGTGATTGGTTCAGGTCTGGCGAAAAGTTGCAATCAGCATCTTTTAAGTTGCACCGAAGGGATGCGGAGATGCTGAGCAGAGAGTGGAGGATGTGCTTTTACATGCAGTGCAGGGACCCTCTGTGTAAGTGCATATTATAGATCCATGATGTAAGGAGCACGCGTCACAATTATTATAAAGAGAATTTCTGCAAAGAGGCTCATGAAGATGCATTTGGATCACAGGAGGGAATGACCCAAACCTGAACCATGTCCACAACGTTGCAAGTCCAGGGATTCTTGTTGCTCCTCCTGAGTTATCAGGACACAGCAGATTGGCACTTCTCACCTTGCCGGAGAACAAACTTACTTCTTTATTATCCTGCTGTGCAAGAAAATTGTTTGTTGTTTTTCTTTGCCCTTCCCGCAGTTCTGAATCCAATCCGAACAGAGATGGCATCTATAATTACCGTGCTCGCGAGACACCGTATTAATCATTTGTGTGTGATTTCTGGGGCGCAGCGTCACCGTTATTATTGTTTGAGCCGTACAGTGTGCAGGTGTGGGTGGGAGTTGACGTCCATTGGCTGCTTAATGACAGCGTTGTTTGCGTGGCGGGTCCGAGGCAGGCTGCTGTGGCAGGAAATTGCTGTGGGGGAAGATTGGGCTTCGTGCTGGGCTGGGCTGCTCGCTGCTGTCCTCAACTCACACCCTCTCTCACTCTCTCTCTCACTCTCTCTCTCTCTCTCTCTCTCTCTCTCTCTCTCTCTCTCTCTCTCTCTCTCTCTCGCTCTCTTACCCTTTCACCCCGTCCCTCCGGCTTTACCCCCTAATTGCCCCTCTTTGAGCGGGGAATGGAATAGTATAATTAGGATCTTATCTGGTTAGCATCGCTGAGAGGGGCGCCGAGCCTTCTCTGTTGTGCTGCTGCTGCTTTGCTTGAGACTATCACTTTTGCTTTTCCTCCATCCTGTTCCCTCTCCCAGGAGAAGCTTCGTCTGCCATCCGAGTCGACGCTTTCCTTTGGTCCCTGACAGATTCGGGGCTTAATAAATGTCTGTGTGTGTGCGTGTCTTTGTGTTTCCATGCGTGTTTTTCTTTTTTTTTTCTCTCTGCAAATAATGCCCTGCGTGTTGACAAGCAAGCGGCAAGGCCAGGCCAGAAACAAGGCCTGCTTAGCACAAAGGAATATCTGTCTTCTGCTTTGTTGTGGGTTTTAAAATTTAAGAAAATTCTTATGACCTTATATTTTCAATAAAACACTTTCATGGCTCAAAGACAACGCTAAGCCGTGCACA
The DNA here is from genome assembly GCA_016785225.1 of Psettodes erumei. Taxonomy (NCBI): domain Eukaryota; kingdom Metazoa; phylum Chordata; class Actinopteri; order Pleuronectiformes; family Psettodidae; genus Psettodes; species Psettodes erumei. The sequence continues at coordinate 4,406,978 of JAFBJZ010000781.1, forward strand.
GGCTCTGGCCAGCTGGTGTCGTTCCTCTTCTTGTTAAAAACTGTGGAAAACGGTTGCAGCCCCCCCCCCTTCAGAGAGCGTAATTCGTTTTTCCTAATGTGTGTCCTGGCATCACATGGAAAAGACCAGCAGTCCTATTCAAATGTCTGCAGGGCACAGGCGAGGCCCATGTAATAACATGATGATTTTGTAAGTTGTCAGAGCCATGAACATGCTCGCGGTGACGGGCTGCGAGCTGGATGTGTTCTCCTCGACCCCGCGGGGGCCGACCCGGCCGAACGGGCCCCTGCGGCCTCCTGCAATTGGCTGATTGCATTATTGCCCGTTGCCCCTGACTGAGTTACGTAACAAAATTATTTATTAAATCCGAGCCATGGCGAATTGCCTCAATTTTTGACTGCACTGACTTTTGGGGCCAATTTAATGGTAGCTTGGCTCGGGCTGACAGTCGCGAGATTGACCCTGACATTTCGAGCCCAGGAAAGGGTCACGTGACGAGTGTCTTGGCGAAACGCCGAGCAGAACAAATCGAGGCTGAGATATATGCGGGTGAGGGCTACCTGACCTGCCCTCCTTAGCGAAAGCCTGTGTATAACTGTGCTTCAGTGCTGCAGTTGTCTCGGGGTAAAGAGTTTCTACACACCCTCTTTACCCTGGTGGTGAATATGACTGTGTCATATGACCAGTCTCCCACGATGTGAGGGTGTCGGTTCCCGGGGATTTGATTTGCCCAAACATGTCTCATTTGTGGCAAATGAATGGCCAAGCCTGAAACTCATTGTTTACTTTGTTCCCCTGGTTGGACGCTTTTGTAGTCACCATGACCATCAGTTGCTCAAGGTTGAACATTACAGTGGAGGAAATTATCGATTAACTAACCCGCCTTTTGTTGAGTTTGTAATCCTCTTGCTCTGCCTCAGCAAGCAGTAGTAGACGGACGCTGTCCTCGGGAGCGCTCTCTCGGAGGGCCGCCTGGTTAAACTAATGCTATTGATTTTCAGCCCTTGTTTTCATGAGCAACCTCAGGGGCCGAGAGGTTGAAAATTGTTCAGGTTACTTGAGAGAAAGCGAAGAGACAAGGGCCAGCCGTGAGGGATCGGTTGATTAGATGCTGACAGATGACGGTGCTTGTGTGGGCATGATAACACACGCCGCCTCCTGTACGGCTCTCTTTCTTAAATCTGCGGCCGACCTTCGGTCCCTCGGCCCTGTTGGGGTCAACTCCCACTTGTCCTCCTCTATGCCGGCCGGGAGGAGAGATTTCTTAGCTTAGGAGAGAATTCTTCTCCTCTGATAGTATGAAAGAAGTGACCGATTCTCCGCTCAACCAAACAAGACTGCTTTGCAATGATTGCATGTTTGCACTGTTGAATATTTCAGAGGATATTCAGAAGAGATTGGGTCAAGATGATGAATGACGCTCCAGCTCGGGTCCTGCCCGACAACGATCGACTTTCTTCTTTTCTTCTAGGACAACCAAAGTTTGCCTCCGAGCTAATGCAACTCTTTATATTTCTCTTACAGTTACGGAGAAGGAGGTGCAGCAGTGGTAAGTGTGTGCATTCATTTTTAATGAGACTTTTTCCATTCCTGCTGTGGGGCTGCTCGTACTGTGTGTCAGTAATTGCAGGAATTCTTGGGTCCTAGCTTGTCCCATTTGCCAAAGCCACATGGATATATACATATATTCAGTTGCTCGAGCCTGCGGATGCTGTCTTTGGAGTCGGTTCGATAGTTGATTTGAACCCCCCCCCAAAAGACAGACTGGTTCTGAAAATAGAATGACTTTGAAGCCTCAGTCAGAGACTTGGGAGGCTGATAGCACTGATTTCCACGATGCGAAGCTCCTCCACGAGCTTTTCGCTTGGCCCTCCACAGAAGGGATGTCTGGTAACAGGACAATGGTGGGGGCGCGGGCTTGTTTCTCTCTCAGGCACCTAATGACTACGTGGCCACAGAGGCTCCTCAAGGTGGCTGACTGGTAATCCTTCCCGTCAGATTCTGTTCTTATTAGTCAGCGTGCCCCGCGCCGGCATCCTCATGCGGAGGTCTAGCCTTTGTCTGTTCCTAGCCTGCACTCACGGTGCTGTAACCTGTACTTACATATATCAAGATGAAACATGAGTCACAGTGCTGCGGTGAGAGTGATCATTACTTTTAAGGTGTGATTCTCTGAATGTTTTTTTTTTCCTGGAGGCACAATTGATGGCGACTGCCAAAGGGAGAAGAAACAATGCATCTTCATTACAGGGATGATTCAAGCGTGAGCGTAGTCGTCGCTTTTGCTGGCTGCAATGCCGCTGCTGGGATATTGTTTCCTTGGAAAATGCAAAAACAAAGAATAGTCTATGTCGGGAGAGGGGGGGGCACTGTAATAAAGTGACTCCTCTTCCACGTTCACACTTCACTTCTCCTGCTCTGGTTTTGCATTTCACGGCCTCATTCTGCATGCATGAGAGGAGCTGTGCCTCCAGAGCTCGTCGACGCTCGCGTTCCCTGTGAGGGGAGTTTACGGGAGGAAGGAGCCGGGGCGCATTCGCAGCCGCCGCGGCAGCGGCAGCAGTATTAGATATCGCTGGGCATCGGCAGGTCCGGAGCCTCTGAGCTGGCCTGTTTCCGAGGCTGCCCGAGTGCACTGGAGCGGAATAGCCCCACCGCCACCCCTCTTAAATCTCCACCCCCACCCCCACAGGCTGCGCAGCCAGCTAGCTCGCCATCGCTCTCACTGTCTCTTCACAGTAAAGTTTGCACGAGTCCTCGCTTGAAGATCAGCAGCAATCAACACGGCGGAGTGTGAGGGATGAGAGGGAATTTTACCAGGGGAAATGCCAGATGGCGTGTAATTAGAGCACAGGCACAGATACAGAAGAATTAGCAGGGTTAGATAAATGCCCGTGTTGCGCATTAAATTTGTTCCCCTCTCTGATTCTCCTCTAAGGGAACATCATTAGTATGCCTGCGGCCCACCTGAAATCAATAACAAAATGCCATAGCGCAGTGACGTTCTTGCCAGCGAGGCAGGAACAAGATAAAGATCCCGCACGGCGCTTTAAGCGAGCCACCGTGCTCGGTGCCAAGGAGCAGCGAGCCAGCGCCGGCGATAAATACTTGATCTTCACGCCGGCCCCCCGGGGTCTGATGCACAATGTCACGTCTGCTGTGTCGTTTAGGCGAGCCTTTGAGGAATCAAAACTCAAAAGTGCCTGTTGACGATTTTTTTTCACTGTGTGTGGCAAGCCTGATTCCTTCTTAGTTTGTTTGGAATAAACTCTAATCAGATGGGATTTGCCTCACCTGAATGCTGTATAAGCTTTAAGGTATTTTAGAGTATTCACTTTATACTGGTTTTCAGATTAGCTATTCCACAGTCATCTTTTACATACGACTAAAGAAGTCAGGTGAAACGGGTCAGCTGGGATTACGACAGCGTCGTACCCTCTGCGCACTTCGACTACCAATTAGGTTGTGTCCTGCATCACAGAGAGCCGGGCCTTCATTTTCCTGCCCATCTCCAGATGATCGCCAATGCCAGAATGACATCTCTCTCGCTGCTGAACTTTTTTTTTTTTCCCAGCTTCTCCTCAAAGCGCCCCTCCGTCTCTTTGACTGCGTGGCGCTGGCTTCATTATCTCCCAGGCAAATTAAAAGTAAAGAGTTTAAGCCAGAGTGTTGGTGGGAAAAAAAAGATCTCTCCTGACCTTCATTCTTCATCAGAGCGCTCTCTCCCCGGCCTTAATTACAGCTTTGCCTCTTTTTTTTTTTTTTTTTTTTTGGCCGGCCTTAACTGAATCAGAGAACACGCAGCCTTCCCTTGTGTGAGCTTGCGTCACTTTTGCTGTTGATCAAGAGCAAAAGCTTTTTGCGATGCTTTTTATAACCAGAGACACTTATTATTTCCCTGCTATTTCCTCCTTCTCCTAGTTTCTACTTCCATTTTCTTTCGTAAAGGCTCACTCTCTCTTCCCTGCTCCCTGACCTATTACAGTCCAGTTAGACCGAGGCTGCCGTCCTCCTTTATGAAGACATACAAGGAAACCACCTACCTCTGAGTGACTGCGCTTGAAATTGCTTATGAAATGCTTCTATATTTAGACTAATAGAGTTGTTAAGTCGCTCTCCAGATATGTCATTTCCAGGGGCGAGAGGAAGCTCTCAGACTTATCTATCAGCCGCGCCGAGTATCAAAAGAGGACGAGAGACTAATTTGATTAGCGCTCACCACGCTGGGCCTGCTATTGGATTAAGGGCGATCGCCTTATCTGTGAATAAGACAAATGGCTTTGCACTTCACCTTTTTTTGATCGAGTGCAGTCTTCCCAACTAAGTCAGTAGCGCCCGCGGCGGAGACTTTGTCTTGATCATGTATTCTCATTACATTACAAACGATAATGCAACTCCTTCAATGAGCTCGCTGTGCTTTATCTTTCAGGTACAAAGGCTTCATTAAGGATTGTCCGAGCGGGCAGCTGGATGCCGTGGGCTTTCAGAAGATATATAAGCAGTTCTTTCCCTTCGGAGATCCCACCAAGTTTGCCTCCTTTGTCTTCAATGTTTTCGATGAAAATAAGGTTTGTGTTCAAATTCATACGCTCTGCTGTCCCGTTACAAGGTGGAACAAACAGTTTTAACGCTCTGTTACAAGCAACAGTGTCTGAGGGTAGAGTTAATCTTTTTTTTTTTATTATTTTAATGCTACTGCAAATAGAACTGTATTTTTGCACATATTAGGGGACCTTGACAAGAAAGCACTACAAGCAGCTTTTGAAATCCTCAGGAAGAGTAACAGTCAATATTTTGATGGCACAATTGACACAAAAATGAGTACTTTGTAAAAACTGAGGATGGGTCGCAGTGTCAATAGTAACTCTAAGTTTTACGCCAGAAATCGTTCATGGAGGCTGAGTGCCAATTCTATTCCCAAAGCGCACGTGTACTTTGATTTCTTTTTTTTTAGAATGAAGCGCTCGTTGCGTGGAGGCATCCTCTGAGGATTGGAGGATAGGATGATGAAGCAAGTTTTAACAAGGCCAGACCCTAATGAGCTACATTTGTCTGAAGTAATCCACCTCGTTGCAGCTGTACAGGATTATTCAATTTGTGTTGAGGAGGACAAAGTGCGGATGAGCAGCTCCCGGGACGTGGGTGCGCCCCTGGAGGGTTATTGACTTCAGTTAAGAGGCTTTGTGTCAGGAAGATCAGAAAACCCCCGTGTCTGATGTTTATCTATGACCTTCGTTAGCGCCGGGCACCCCGTAGTTAGAGAATGCATTGATCTTAACGGCTTTTATGACTTATGTAATCTGCCGTGCATGACTTCAGCGTTGTCTGGCTGCTCGGATGTCTGATGGAGATAACGTTAGCTGACCCCCGAGGCTGTGAAGAATGCTTGGCCTTTCTTCTGACAAACCCCCACCCCAAAAAAAAAGGAGAAGTGGCTGGATGACAGGTAGGCAGCTGTTGCGGCAGAATGTGATACAGCCCAATCCTTTGGTAGCTGGTGGGAATAGGAAATGAGGAAAGCCTCGAGGCTCCGCTGCCGGCCAGTTCGTACACATCGCTTGTCCACAAGTCGCGGTTTTCACTTATAACGCGAGCAGCGCTCCTGTCATGGTTTGACTTGCGGGAGTCTCATGCTGCGGGCTGGAGGGCACGACTTGACGGCACCCCGAGCTTGCGTTTTGGCGTTTGCCGACGAGCCGCGTTAGCAGGCGTCTCCGTCTGCTGCACACAAGCGTGGCCCCGCTCTCCGACGCTGAAGGCCCCCGCTCTGGGAGGCAAATTGGAAATGTTGAGCTTCTGCGTTACAACTTAGTCGACTCTTAACAAAGCTTAAGAAGAATGTTTTCGACCTTGCCAGACAGATTTATCCGCTGGGCCCATCTGTGACGAGGAAGCGTTGGAAAACTGTGAAACCTTTCCGTTCCATCCCAAATATCCCTCTGTTGTGATGTTTGCGCGCTGTAACTTTGAGAATGCGAGCCGGCAGCATCCATCTCACTAATGACCAGAGGTGACACATTTCTGCCTCAGGAGAGAGCCAGGTGCAGGGCGAAAAATAGCAGCTGACTTGGAGCGAACGTCTGGCCCCGTTTTCAGCCGAATACAGCAAGGACATCATGAAAGCGCCGCGAGGTGTCCAGGAGAGGACGTGAAGTCAAATGCTCACCTTATCTCCGGGCCATTTCCTCTCTTTCTCTCCCGTTTGTCAAACCTGTAGGACGGACGCATCGAGTTCTCCGAGTTCATCCAGGCCTTGTCGGTGACTTCCCGGGGGACTCTGGATGAGAAGCTGAGATGTAAGATCGTGAACCTTCCTCCTCTTGTTTTTGACATTTACATGGCAGGATGTTGGATTGCCTGTTGTGCGCGGCATATGAGAAAAAACTGCTGGGCTCCGAGAGAGAAGCAAGTAAAAGAGATTATTAGCGTCGATGCAGCTGGCTTCTGCAGGCTGGGGGTCACGGCCGAACCTTTTCTTTAAAACAGCACACCCAAGAAAAAACTGTCGCTGTAAAGCTTGACTTTTAAATCTAGAACAGCGTGATGGTTATTTATATCCCGCCTTTGGAGCTGGGAAGCCTCCATGAAAGGCTGCTGTCTGTCCCAAAGACATGAAACACGTCGTGCTTTGTAATCCACAAAATTACACATTTCACTCTAATCTTTTGTTTTGCATTCTGGGGTGACAGATGCTTTCTGATCTCGGCGTGAGCTCACCTGCCAGAAACAGTCGTGAACCTCGTGTTTGCTGCAGTAAAAACCCAAACGCCTTTCTCTGCACAGGGGCTTTCAAATTATACGACCTCGATAACGACGGCTATATTACCCGCGACGAGATGCTGAACATCGTAGACGCCATCTATCAGATGGTGGTAAGTTCTGTGAAACGTCTGAGGTTTAAACCCCAGTTGTTCGAATCGTACCAAAGTGTGATGATGTGATGTTTCAGGGGAACACTGTGGAGCTGCCAGAGGAGGAAAACACGCCAGAGAAGCGAGTGGACCGTATTTTTGCGATGATGGACAAGGTCAGAAGTTTAATATTGAAATAATATGAAAAGCGTGATAGGATTGAATGATGATGCACTCGTTACTGTACTACTTGATGTTACAGTTGGTTTAACATCAGACTTTGCTTGTGTATCCAACTGTAGTAGTTAAACATTTACCATCAGAAGGACTGAGTCCGCCCCTCTCGCCGCCCTCGTGGACACCATTAGGTTTAGAGCCGTTTAGCTGCAGTCACCCCAGCGTCACTCACGCTGCCCACAGTCGATAAACATCACATACAGCATCCTCCACCACTAGCCCTCGGTGCTGCGCCCACTCCCTCCGCCCCAGGACTCTTTCATCTTCGGTGAAAGATGAGACGCAGCCTGCATGGGCGTGTTAGTCAGCCCGCCGCTGCCAAGATCAGCCTGTCGGTGGAGCTGCGCAGCGCGGCGGCACTTAGTGATTTGTACTGGCCGGAGAGTGGCCGCCGTCCAAGCGCGCTGAACCGGAATCGGCTCCAGCAGCGCGGGGCGGGAGGAGCGCGGCTCAAGCTCGAGGGCCTCTTTTGCCCCCTTCTGGTAGCTCTGCGCGAAAGCGTCGCCGGGCCTCGCTCACGTCTCGCCCCGCGTTCTGTCCGCAGAATGCAGACGGGAAGCTGACCCTGCAGGAGTTTCAGGAGGGCTCCAAGGCAGACCCCTCCATTGTTCAGGCGCTGTCGCTCTACGACGGACTCGTGTAGGAGTGTCAGGTGAGTGGGGTGTTAATGAGCCGGTGCTCCTCCGCTTGGGCGATTTTCAGTCCCGGGTCGCGTTCCGGCTCCAAGATAATGCTGCATAATTCTTATTTGGCCAGAGCAAAATAAAAGACAGGAAATTCAGTCCGTGGGCAGAAACCAAAATGGAGAAGCCGCTTTCTGCTCTCAGTTTGCTCTCATGAATTATTCAAATGGCCCACTTGTTTGCTGGCAATCAAATAGTCTTGCGATGCTGAGTGAAGAGCGAGACGGCCCTCTGCTCTCACTGCCTTTTGTAATGCGGCAGGCGCTGCCAACTGCTGCCGACATCCCGCTCGGCGTTTTGTCAACTGCGACGCCAGCTTGCAAAGGCGTATTTGAGCAACACAGACGCTCTGTTCGCCGGTTACCCAGCGTGCTCTGAACGCACCCAGGTATGTCGCGACGCGGCTCCTAACGTCCGCCCTTCAAACGGCGCTCCCTCTTACAACTCCTCAGATGGACTCCGCATCCTCCTGCGCGTCGCACGCCAACTCCAGCGCCATCACACCTGTAACAGGAGGAGGCCACATTTAACCCGCTCACCCCAGACGTGGACTGTTTGTGGACGCGGCCGCACGGCGTCCGTGTCAGAGTAGCCGCTCGTCTCCATCCCCGCCAACGATCGTGAAGAGACGCGGCGCGTCCCCCCCCGGATGTGACGGAGGACTCAAACGTGTCAGCAAAAAAAACAAAACAAACAACCCCTCAGTCATTTTTTCTGTGCTTCTGCAGCTGTGTGGCGCCGCTCGCACCTTTTGAGCGTCGTGCGCTGCGAGAGCATTTCCGCAAGCGCAGTGTTGTGGCTTACCCGCGGGGCAGGCCAAGGAACTGAAGCCCCGCTGTGATGTTCGTGTGCGTCTTGTCCACGTTTGTGTCGGGGGGGGGGGAGGTTGCGCGGGAAGCGCTCGCCGGAACTGCGCTGCTTTTCCATCACCTCACGGAGAGACCTCCAAACTTGAGGAGAATCTGGAAGAAGAGAAAATGTATTTACAAGGCGAGAACGCGAACCCGAGCTTCAAGTTACAGAGCAGTATAGTGTATATTGTATAATGTAAATATAAACGGTAATTTATTTTCTGCTTTGCTGCGTTTATGGGAATTTTCCTCATAAATATGGAATGAAGTTTTATTTTTTATCGGAGGTGTTGAAATGTATTGCACTGTATTTTTCATCGTGGGATGGTTTGGGTTTTTTTTTTCTCACATTCTGAAGTTTCCTTCTTTCCTGAGAGGACCGTTTCATTTGGAAGGAGAGTGCTGAAGAAGCGGGGGCTCCTCTGTGGGTTATTTTACTATGTTTGCAGTCTGTGCATTGTGTCCATTGTGTTTTCACTTCCCAGTTGGCAGGAGCGTCCGCAGTGTTGGATTCTCGCAGCTCGCGTCTGAATTGAGGCTCATTATTTCTTTTGAGAGCGCCGCACCCCACCCTCGGCACACAAAGAATCGGTCATTGAGGGGCACAGACAGACATCGATTCCGGTTGTAAAGCTTTTGCGAGCACTGTGTTGCGATTGTCCACTTTGTATTTGTCCCTTATGAGGCCAGAGCATGTGATGATGTCTTTTGGGGTTTTTTTGTCCATTCTTGGACTGTTTTAGTTAGAGCATTAAAATGTTTTAACAGCTTCACTGATTTTATGCCTTATGAAATGATAATTTACTAAATGGAAACGTCGTTTACCTGTTGATCAACAGTATAAGAGCACAGAATAAAATGCATTTAAGTGGCTCTCTTTTCTATTACTGTCTGGAATGGATAGAAAATGTGATTCATTTTGCATTTACCTGTTTTTTTGATCATTTAAGGAGCTGCTTTGTGGCATGACGTTTGTGATGTTGCTCAAATGCCTGTTTCTCCCTAAAGATAAAAATGAAAATGATCCTAAACTGCACACTTCCTATTGCATGATATTTAAGATTTCAAAATCGATCAATCCAATGCCCGACACAAACACGGAACAATGCCATGTCAACTGTCGTGGTTTCAAACAGAACAGTACATGCCAACTTGCTCTGCGGCGTAAGCCTGCACTGTATGGTTGTTTAATGAACAAACGAACTGCATAAAACTGTGATGTCTTGGCATTGACGGGTGGATTAATGAGGCTCAGCGGCTTTTGTGCAGAAGCTGCCGGGTCTGTCTGCTCGCTGGGCCTGCTCAGACCTGCTCTCTGTGTTCCTCTCATCAAGGAGGACAGATGGAAGTGATATCAAGAAGAGGAGGAGGAGGAGGAGGAGGAGGAGGAGAAGGAGGTCAGGAGGGTCCAGAGCTCTGACCTGAGACCACTGTGAATGTTGGTTACATCTTTCATTCACTGCGAGTTTTTTTTTAAGGAGTGCAGCAAAAGACAAAAGGATCAAAAGAGCCTGGATCCCAGGCACTGAATTATTTACATTCATAAGATCTGCGTGGAGCTTCCTCTGAGAGGTCTGATCGACTTAGACAAGACACGTCATAGCCAGACATCAAGTGCATAAGAATGACGTTTAATGATCAATAACACATATCTGTGCAGATCAGCCATAAAGTATAAAGGGGGAGTGACATTTCTGTGTGGCAGTCCAGCTATTCCCCACATTCATATGGCCGGGGGGATATTTCTCAGGGTGGGCTCTGTATAAAATTAGATTGGTGTCAGCTGAATATAAACGATGGCTATTTATAAAAACGAGGTTGTTACTGAGACAATGTTCTCGCCACGTCCAAAATACAGACTCCAGCACGCCAATGTGCGCGGAGCTGTTTAAAACGAGCACGTCTCCAGGGGGCCCACTTAGAATGCGGGGAAAAAAAACAACAAATCGAATTGAAGTGGGAATGTTGGATAGGGTTAAAGCCTGGAAGTCACAGTGGGGTCGAGTTACACACACAGACTCGCACGCACACACACACACACACACACACACACACACACACACACACACACACACACGCAAATCAGGTTGGGTCTCGGGAACCTTTTAATACCCATCTCCGCCCCCGTTTGAAGCGTCAGAGCACCAGCTCTCCAGGGGCTCTCTAACACAGAGCCAGTCCACACGCTCTTCCAAACTTTACGCACGGATGTACTCCTGTGGAAGCGTTTTACGCTGGATTTTGATGCGTTTCAGCTGAGGCGCATTGTTCCAAATATCTTTTTTCACCGACAGGAAGCAGTCCAGGATCAGTCTTGAGTTTCTTTGAAATCTAAACTTTTTTAAAAACTTTTGAATTCGTTTATGTGCTCAGCCACATTACGTCAGACAGATGCAGTAAGTCTTGTTTGAAATAAAATGACCGGTGTCTCGTTAAAGTGCCTCGTCCTGGCGCTCTGTGTCAGCGCGCACGGGCTCTTGGCAGTCCCCGGGGCTGAGGAAGATGATGGATCCGGTGACAGCGCCTCGACCCTGGCCTTTGTGTTCGATGTTACCGGCTCCATGTACGACGATCTGAAACAGGTGATAGAGGGCGCTTCGCGGATCCTGGAGAAGACGCTGAGCCGGAGGACCAGACCCATCAAGAACTTTGTTCTGGTCCCCTTCCATGACCCAGGTACTACTCTTTTAAAAAAAAAAAAAAAATACATTTAATTGAATAACTATACACAAGACGCGCTTCTTTTTTTAAAAAACAGTGTCAGTCTTGAATTTTGATGTTGTTGTTTAATTTTTATTTTCAGAAATTGTTGCATGTAATTACAATTAAGCCTTTAACAGTTTCAAAACTAAAGTTGTCACTGGCCGTCTGGGTCAAACCCACGGGGACGGTCGGTAGGTTGGGGTTGATCTGCCCACGTTGGATGTGAGTTTTCCGTAGGTGTCTTCGCCCAACCTAGTTTTACTTCGAGAGATGAACGGAGCGGCGAGCCGCGGCGCGTTTCACGACCTGCGGCACGCTCCGCTCCCGCTCCCGCTCCCGCGCCCCCCGAACCTCAGACACGACGTCGACGCGTGGTTCAGAGGGTCAGCGGGACAGGTAGGGTGTCCCCGGCCCCGGCGTCTGTCCTTCCTCTGCGGGAAAGCTGCAGCTTGAAAATAAGAGTGCCATAATGGGGGAGGGTGTTTGAGCCCTGATGAGAAGCATATGCTGTCTGCTTGTGTGTAATTACCCCAATCGCCCCCTCCACCCCCTCCACCCTGCTCCTCCCTCTCCTCCATCTCAGCTCCGGCGGGGGGGGGCTGCTGGTGGTGCCGCACTGACGCCCAACATTTTGTCCCGTGTTGAATGTAGCCCTGCCCCCGGGGACCTTGTAAACTTCCAGCCGGTGGCTGACAAAGAGGCGTGACGGCGATGTCGGGGGTTGTACAGGCGCTCATGAGGAGGACACAGGGACTCCTGGAGTCAGAGACGTCATCAGCTGACACACGTCAGAGACGCTTCAACGCGATATTTGACAGTTGGGACCCAGAAATCACGAGGCCCCCCTCTACCTGATGAGCAACTCTAATGAAAAGCGTGTGTTTTAACGTACAGCAGTGCTGTACTGTACATTACAAAACAACAATGGGCTCTCTGTGTACTGGTTAAGGTTTACAGTTCCATCGATTGGACCCAGAAGGTGTCCCAGTACGAACCTCTGACAGGTCGTGATCCATCAAGCCGGGGTCCGCTGCCGCTGCTTGAGACCCGTGGAAGTCCCCCAACAGAAAACGCTGACTGCAGCCGCAGAAAAAAATGATTATACTGTCATCATCCAGACCCGGGCCAGATCTCAGCAGATTGTGTAAAACAAAACCTTAACGTTGTAGTGGTGTCAGTGCGCGGATCCAGCCTCCCTCGTGCTGCGCGCTGAGTGGGATTGATATTCATGCCTTGCACAAAAGCAACAGGACATCTCTCTGGTCCTGATAAATTAGGCTGGGATTCTGATGCCATGCCGCAGATGCATTTTCCTCCTTTATTCTCAGAGGCTGAACTGCTGAGAGGGAACAACTAAACCCTTTGTTCTGATATAGTTGTTCTGTTGAGTTGGACGTTTTATAACAACCAGAAGAGCTCTTATTAAACTAATTTAATTTGATTCTTCTTCCGCTTTGAAAGTCTGCTCTGGGAGCTTTGATAACATACGTTTCTTAACTCGCAGATATCGGCCCTGTGTCCATCACCACTGACCCAAAGAAGTTCCAGCAGGATCTGCAGGAGCTGTTTGTCCAGGTGGGAACCGGGGACACGTGGGACGGGCCACTGCATCATTCCACGTTGGTTCACATTATCGCGATGTGGACTGCAGTCGCTCAACGCTGGCATATGTATTTTTTACTGAACAGCAGCCACTGTTGGCCACAAGGGACAATTATGTGATAGGGTTAACGCCATAATGTAGCGTAACAGTACAGAAGAATCCTAAAGTCAGCAAACTGACTCAGGAATATCAGTTACACAGTAATATCTGTAATAACTGCTGGTTTGACCAAAAAACCCCTGAGTGTACTGAACTGAACAAGGGTGCACTTTTTCCATCTGATTTTGACTTTTCATTTTGAAGTGTCATTTCGTTTTCTGTCTTCTTTTAATAGTTAACATATGTTATGGCTTTAATGAGTGTTATATTTTAAACACTTCCTTAACACGCAGCACTCCTAAATGGGAAATTATATTGTAAAGGTTTAATTTTGACGAAGTTGCTCAAGCATAAAATCGGTCTGAATGAAGATTTAAAATGAGATATTTAGAACTAACATCTTTCTTTGACTGTGTGATTCTGTCGCCCAGGGTGGGGGTGACTGCCCCGAGATGAGCATCGGGGCCATCAAGAAAGCCCTGGAGGTCTCCCTGCCTGGATCCTTCATCTACGTCTTCACTGACGCCAGAGCCAAAGACTACCGCCTGAAGAGAGACGTTCTGCAGCTGGTGCAGCTCCGTCAGTCGCAGGTTGAGACCCAGGGAATGCACAGGGTCGTGAGGACCTCACAAATCAGGGTTCCGGGACACACTGCATGCAGGCCTTTATTCATGCCAAATGTTAATCATTCATTACGTATGAAGGAGCTTCCTCTGTGACAATAGCTACATTATGTAAAGGGCCTGCACGCATTTCATTAGTCGTGTTTAACTCTCTCTTGTCTGCTGGCAGCAGGGAAGTGGTTAGATCTCAAGCTTTTAAACGCAAGTCCTGACCCACAGAGTTTCCAGCGTCTCCTCATTCATCACAGGTCGTAGTTAAAGGAACACAATGGCATGCTGGGAAAGATCTACATTCCAATGAAGTTCCCCGATGCTCAGCAGAGCAGGAGAAACTTTCTTCAGAGTTAGTCTGGTTTTGGCCCCTTCTTGAGGAAGACAATGAGCATTAGCGTCACTTTGGAGCCAAACGAAAGCGAGTCCGCGGAAGGCAAGCACTGAACATGAGTAATCCTCTTACCACGGCTGCCGCTTTCCTTCCCAGGTGGTTTTCGTGCTGACCGGGGACTGCGGGGACCGCTCTCAGCCGGGCTACCGGGCCTACGAGGAGATTGCTGCCACCTCCTCCGGACAAATCTTTCACCTGGACAAACAGCAGGTCAACGAGGTGAGAGAAAGTCACTTTCACCACGCTGCTACTAAACCCCAAAGTAAAAGTCAGTGCACATGAAAGGGATGCACTGCCTGATAACAGAGGAGCAGCAGGAGCAGGAAAGAAACAAACCCCGTTTGACCCCGCTGATGTAATAATAGCCATTTGATTTAGTGCAGTCAAATGATTCCGAAGCTGATATTAAACTTCCTGGTCTATGATATGGATGAGGGGCTCTTTTATAACGGAAGCGACATGTAACAGAAGCCCTGCCTGAGAGGCCAAAGACAGCGGGGGCTCACGTCCCAGGCAGACGTAAAAGAAGCCAGAGTTTCCTCTGGAAGAGACACTGGTATCCTGCGTGTCAACACAGGAGATGGCTGGGCAGCGGCGAGCACTGGTGGCCCACTGAACCTCTGAACTCAGATATGTTTCTGCGAGCGTGCGTGTGTGCGTGCATGTTGCTTGTGGGGGGGGGTGTCTGTTTCCTGTCAAGCTCCGCTTGCATGTAGCTAAACATACAGTGCCTGTGTGTGGGGCAGCTCCGTTCATTATCACGCCATAATCCTGCCATCTGTTTATGGAGCGTTTGAATAGCATTTTTTTTGTGTTGCCGTGTTAAGGGAACAGGGGAACGACCCCGCACCTCAACCCCAGACGCCTTTGTGCTAAAGTAGCGTGGAGTATTGTGACATGTTCTCAGCATACTGTTACTGCATCCAAAATACTCTCAGATCCTCATCGAATTACTGCATGTCAGTCATGTTGAGACCGGTGCGATTATAGCTCCTGGGTGGCTTGCTTTTTACCAAATTAATGCAAATCCTTTAATCCTTAAAAAACCTCAGAAGTGCTACAGATCTAACCAAAATGTTCCCCCTTAATAGCAGTTTAATAAAACGCGGCCAAATCAAATACACAAAGTCTTTTTCTGGTCTCCAGGGGAAGAGTGGAGAGAAAACAGACTGCTTATTTTACTCTCTAATCCCAGGATATGATCTGTCATGGCTTCCCTCCGTCCAACACAGCTGCCCAGCGGAGCTGGCTCCAAGGCCTCGCACAACAGCTCATTGTCAGCTCTGCGTATCGCTCTCTCTCCCCTCTTTAAATTTAACTGGTTATGATCGACCCGAGCGCCCGCTAACAGGAGCCTGGATGAGGACAAGCACGCTAATGTGCTGTCAAATTTGGACCGCGATCTGTGCTCTTCGCAGCGATGATGCCATCCTGAGTCATCGGCAGCCTGAAGCGCCCGTCCAGAAAGTAAGGGGCCGCCAGGTTTTTGGCCTCCTGATAACGTCAGCTGCGTTGTCCGCTTGCTGAACGCAGGGTGCAGTTTTGAGAGCGCTGTGAGAGCCAGGGGCTGCATGGATCCTCAGCTCAAGTGCCTGGAAGAGTCATTTTCTGACATTGCCCCTTCTGGTTTCCCCATTATGTGGATGAAGTAATGGGTTAAGGAGCTGGTAATGGTTGTCAGACATTAAAATGAGACCACGGTAACATTTATCTTCAGGCGCTTCCTGACTGTGCTGCGCTGAGGCACCGTCTGCGACGGGCGAAGCTCGGGCAGGTGTGTCCGAACTGCCTGCCGCGAGGGAGCGGGGGGTCCATCTGTGACCGATCGGCTGGAACAACCTCGATTTGTAGTGGGACATCCTCCTGCAAATGCGAACGGTCGCGGCGTTTGAACCCCGGGCAAGGGCCGAGCTGCCCCCCACCGGCCCGCAGGGAGGGCTGGAGTCCAGATGCTCTTGCTCGACCACGGTGCGTTCGCCTCATCTGTAGCCTGATGTACCTGGATGCGTGAGGGGAATACGGCATCACCCCAGCCTCAGCTAACCCTTTTTCTCTGGTTCATCTGTACCGCGTCTATGAATAGCAGAGGGGGTGGGGGTCCTTCCTGCGACAGCCCTGTAAGCCCAGTTCAACTGAGACACGCCGGATGAGGTTTCACAGGACTTAAGGTCCTCTGCATTCCCCTGCGGCGGAGACGGGGAGCGGCTGCACAGCTCAGTGTGCAGGAGACCTACCATGGGCCGGACAGCCGGTCACCCCCCACCATCCCTGCACTCCACTTCCCTTCATCTGAGGTCTGAGGGCAGAGCGGTGCCCACCTCTCTCTGCTCTCTTGCGTAAGACGCAGACACTCCTCTGGGGCAGATGTAGGTCACCTCGTAGCAGTTTCCTGCCTCTCCGGCGACGGCTGCACATGTGGCAGACATTACAGCTGTTTCCAGTTGTAAAACGGCGAGGGGAACCAGCTGCTGTCAGCGCCCAGCGGACCTGATAGACAAAAAGAGCGCGGGCCTGATAATTAAATTATCAAAGGATCTCCTTGTTTCATTCCTTTCGTAAATGTCTTAGAATGCGTTCTGCCGCCGGCGCCGTCTCCAAGGGCCCGCGGAAGAAATGTTTTCAGTTTGTTGCAGGGCAGGCGCGGCTCGGGCGTAAAGCCCCGCCGCACGAGGTCAAAACAAATACTAGACAGCAGTTGCTTGTTAAGAATTTGGAAGGAAGAACACATTCGGTCCATTGTGGCCACTGAAATCAGACTCTGTGAAATGTCAATGGTTTACGCTGCTTCTGTTTTCATTTTAGAGAAAACAAAAGGCAAACTGTATTCTTAGTCAATACCATGATAATGATAACACCCAGAGGGTCAAGCACCTGTCCAAATGGAAACTCTATAGTGTCAGATATTTCTCTGGAGATCCGCCGAGATCCACGATAGCCGAAGTTAGGATTATTGTTGCCGTTATATGTAATCAAACTGTCCGCTGTTGTTTCTCTGAGACGTGAAATGACTCGTTAAAGCCTCTGACCTCATCTGGCTTCTACAGCTTAACCGACTCCACAGGAAAGTGAGAAACGGCCATTTCTGCTTGCGGCCGAGCCTACAATTACTTTGGGTCGAGCCCGTGGAATATCCAGTTTAAGTGTATTTCTAAAAGACAGGAACATCCTCCCACACTCATCACTACTCCCTGCGCTGAGGAGCAGTCCTCATGATTCATGAAAGCAGTGTTGGGGGTGGGGGGTGGGGGGGCTGATGGACTTCCACTGCGAGAGACAGTCTTTTGGGAATACGTGCTTGAGAGCGCAGAAAACTGTATGTTATCAGTTTGACAGTCCAGCTCTTTCACTTTTCCTTTGTTTAGGCCAAAGTCCCTCCGAGGAATACTTTTGTGATGAAAGCATAGTCCGAAGACAAAGCGCAGCCTAATGTCCGGGCAGGGTGGGGGGTGGGGGGGCTTGCAGGCTGTCCTTCCTGTCCTCATCCTCTCAGTCTGAGTCGAAAGGGGATCCCTCAAAGTTTGCGTTTGACAGGTGCCGGCCGCCGCGGTTCAGTGACGCCGCTTTTCTTCTCCCGCCAGGTCTTGAAGTGGGTCGAGGAGACAGTTCAGGCCATGAAGGTTCACCTGCTGTCCTCCAACCATGACAGTGCCCAGGAGAACAAGTGGGAAGTGCCCTTTGACCCCAGCCTCAGAGAGGTCACCGTGTCACTCAGTGGACCAGCGCCACAAATTGAGCTCAGCGATCCCTTTGGTAAACAGCATTTATACTGTATTATCAGTGCCTCCAAACACGGAAGGACATATTGGACATTGAGATTTCTCCGTCCCTGTGGTGTTTTCCCAGGTCGTGTAGTTGGTGTGGAGCAGGGACTTAAAGAGCTGCTGAACATTCCCAACTCTGCACGGGTCGTCAACCTGAAGTTTCCCAGACCTGGAGCCTGGAAACTGAAGGTACTGCTTCCCTGAACAAATTCATCAATATCCTTCTTTGACGATTTAATGACAGTTTCCTAATTGAATACAAATACTGATGCTTTTTTTTTTTTTTTTTTTAAAGGTGAGCTGCAGTGGGCGCCACACTCTTAGAGTCACAGGAGTCAGCAATCTTGATTTCCGGGCTGGATTTTCCAGCGTACCCGTTTCGGAGTTCAACCACACCCGGGGCCGACCCATAAAAGGTGCCACATGTGTTTCTAGTAGCTTCTGGAGCGTAATCTGACTGAGAACACGAACAGAAGATGGCTTCATGGCCGCCTTTCTTCTTCTCCCCCAGGACTTCCGGCCCACGTTTTGCTGAAGTGTACCGGCCTGAAACCTCCGGGCCTGCTCAGCCACGTGGAGCTGGTGTCGGGCTCGGGCCGCTCCCTGCGCACCGTCCCGGTACCCCTGCCCTCTGACCTCGGTCGGCAGGGCCTGTGGAGTCTCCCGGAGTTCCGCACCCCCACCCAGAGCTTCTTCATCAAGGCGACGGGCAAAGACGAGGAGGGCTACCGCTTCCAGAGGCTGTCCAGTGTCTCCTACACCAACATCGTTCCAGGCAAAGCGAGCGCATCTCACCAAAGCCGCCCCACAGCGTCTCTCGCACCTCATCAATCTCTCCGACGGCCTTTAACCTTCGCTTCCTCCCTCGCGCAGATCCCCCGGCCGTGAGCATGCCTGAAGCGGTGAGGGGCCTGTACATGCAGCCCGCCGTGATCGCCTGCTCGGTGGAGAGCGACCTTCCCTACAGGCTCCGGTTTAGCCGAAGCGGGACTGCGCTGGGAGAGGAGAGGCTCTTTCAGTGAGTGCGCCCTCTCGTTTTCCCGGCACCTTGTTCTGGTCCGTTCAGCTTGCCTCCTTTTTGGGATTCCTCCAGACGGCGCCGCGCACGTGACCTGCTGTAAAAACACTAATGAGGTCACTCGCGAGCGCGCCTGCAGACCATTAGCGCCGCTCCAATCCGGAGCTTTATTGGCTCATGTGTCGGGAAGCTGGTATACGCAGCCCACTTGGTTGTGTCATCTTGAAAAATTAACAAAGCGCCTATTCTTTCTTGGCGTTGATGCTCTGCTTTGAATTACAAACATGAATGGTTAAAACCATTCCTTGTGTGTGTGTTTGCTGGGGATACAAACTGTATGTGATGTAGATTAGGATATGGCTGCCATTCTCGCACTCCAGCCAACCAACCAAGCGTGTCTCTGTCAGGAATTCTGCCATAGCATCATGGGAGATCGCCCAGGCGTCGGCCGAGGATGAAGGCCTGTATGAGTGCATAGCGCAGAGCAGTGCAGGACAAGGACGTGCCTTAGCCCAGCTGACTGTGAGAGGTATGCCACACGCATGATTCATTCAGTGTTTTGCTTGAACGCTTTGAATTACCTTCCAGGCGCTTTTAAAAAAATAATAATCCGATTCAAGACTAAAACAGCAACACGATACAAAGCACGCCAGCGCAAACATTTGTACTAGGAGAAAACTCTTTCTGCTCTGTTTGTTCGTCGCTGATGACACCGGTTTGGTGTTTTGCTTGCGTTTCCACTAAAACAGAGCCTCCTCCGGCCCTGAAGCCCGCAGTGAACGTGACGGCCTCCGTGGGAGGCGTCGCCGTGCTGTCCTGCCAGGTGGAGGGCTCCATGCGCCACAACTTGACCTGGCATCGAGCGGGTCGCGCCGTCCGGGCCCGCGCCGGGAGGGTGAAGCTGCTGTCCGACTCGTCCCTGCAGGTCAGCGGGGTGCGGGCCCAGGATGCCGGGGAGTACCACTGCGTGGCTGCCAACGCCCACGGAGAGAGCAGAATCACCGTGTGGCTCCTGGTCCCAGGTACGGTAGGACGACACCCCGCGGGCCATCTGCTCAAACGCTCACGCATGTCGGGGGCCTCGCGGCTCCTCTCAGGACCCCCGTCATCTGTTTTCCATTACCGGCTTAACCTCTTTGCAGTCGGACTGAGCCGCTTCCTCGTCAGAAAATGTTTCTCCTCGGCCAGAAGCGGTCCGCGTTGAAAAGCGCGGCCCCTGTCGTGAACGTGCTCTCATATGTTTCCAATGAATTTCAAAAACAGCCGAAGCAACTTGTACCTCACTGCGATCTACCAGTTATGACGTCAGACATCGCCATCAGGAGTCTGCCGTTGTTAAACGCTTGATGGGGAACATATAAATGACATCACGCAGCAGTGACGCAGCTCTGACTCATTTCGTTGCCTCTCTTTGACTCCGTGTCTAGAGGCTCCTTCGGTGGCGGTTCACCCGCAGAGTCTGGCGTTCTCCCGGGGGGACGAGATCCGCCTCGTCTGCTCAGCGTCCGGCTCCCCGCCTCCCCAGCTCTTCTGGAGCCATGGAAACATGTTCCTCACCAATCGGCCGCGGTAAGGCAACTCTCAGCCCACTCAACACCTCCGGCGCTGAGGACTCGGAGAGTCATTACATTCCACTTCAACGACATGCGCGACTGCCACATCTTGTTCGCGTCACTTTGATGATTTACATCGACCGATCCCAGAGCTTTTTGTCCAAACCACAAGTACATTATGCGTCCGCGTAGAATACATATTCAAAGAAAAATGTCTCTCCCGACACCCAACAGCAGCAGAAAGGTTCACCGACGAATTGCTGTTTCACGTCTGCATATGTAATCAAGAAGGGTCCACAAACACCAATCCTCTCGATTGTACCATACAGGCTGAGTCTGAACCAGTATGGAGTTCTGACCATCAGAGGGGCCCTCCCAGAGGATGCTGGGAACTACACATGTCTGGCAACCAACGAGGCTGGGACTGCCTCTCAATCGGCGTCACTTACTTTTGCAGGTAAGTCAACATATCACGGCAGATGTCGAGGATGCCAGATGTCAGAAGATCTGCTTTTTTTACCGTTTGGAGTCACATTCTATTTTTTTTTATTTCTGTTTCTGAATAATCATTTCTGTTGGTATTACATTTGAAGCTCTTAAATAAGGCAACGGATTTTTGCCTGCATTGTTCCCTCGACTCCTCAGCTGCATTTGATTTGAATTAGTCTGTGAACAGTGTCAGGTTGGAGCACACGCTGCCCTGTCTCACACACCAGCATGTTCCTCTCCTCGTCTTGTGAGCGCTGACAGTCGCGGGCCCGAAGTTTCGTTCACGGCTGTCGGTTAGTGGTTGACAGGAACATCGGCGCTGATGGACTGTGGCGGCCTCTTCCCGGGGCGTTCTGTATTATACGAGCTTTTGTCTCCCAATGTCGCTTTTAACAGCACTGATCTGTCAAGGCGGCGGGAGCCTCGTAAGACAGATCATCTCGTCCTCTCGGCTCGGCTGTCTGCCTGCTCCAAAAGCACCTATGTGCGTCACCGTGCGCACAGGATGTGTGTGGAGCCCTCAGCGTGGTTTTTACATTTGTTTTTGCTTTTCTTCTTTTTTTTTTACAGCCAAGGCTGCTTAAAGTCAACATTATGTTACTGTTATTTCTGCTTAAAGTAGCAGAGCATAAAAATTGCTATAAAATAAGAATGCTTATAAGTTTAAGTCTATTTTAAACTTCCTTTTTTTAACTCCAGAGGTGCCCAGGATAACAGTGACGCAGCAGGTTGTACTCGTGTCTGCTGGCGGAGACGCGACTCTCGAGTGTCGAGCCACAGGCGTCCCCCCTCCCCTCGTGCACTGGTTCAAAGGTAAGTACAGTGTGAACATTACAATGGCCATGCAGGCCCGCAGGCTTACGTCACAGTACACTTCCAGGCGAGCTTGAGGTGGGCTCCGCCCCTTTCGTGGAGCAGGACGTCCACCGCGGGACTCTGCGCATTCGAGGGGTGCAGGAGGTCGACGCCGGCCAGTATGGCTGCGTGGCCAGCAGCGCCGCCGGGACCTCGGCTGGCACCGTCACCCTGGAGGTCGGAGGTGAGGCCACACTTCAGCGTTTCTCGGGAAGTTTCTCTCTTGGATTCACACTGTGGAACATGATGTTTTACCTTCCTCTTCTGTTCCCTCCACAGCGGGCCCATTGTTCTCAGAGGCGCCGGTTGATGTGGCAGCCAACGTAGGGGAGAACATCACCCTCCCCTGCGTCGCTCGAGGTTTCCCGCAGCCCACAGTTACCTGGCACAGAGAGGACGGCAGACAGATTTTTACAAGGCCAGACGGCCACAGCAGAACACTGCAGCTGGAGAACGGACATCTGCTGATCCAGAGTGAGTTATCCCTGAAAAAAAAAACTGCAGCGGCGGAGAGCTTTGGTCTGCAGCGCGGGCTCATGCAGCTTCATGGCTGCCTGGCACCGGCTGGCATAACTGAAATTATAAGGGCGGTATCAAATTCAGCTTACATTTTCTTCAGAGAAGGGGTGTCATCACCATCAGTATAGTTACAGTGTACACAGGAGATGGCTCTCAAAACATTCAACACCCATGCTGCTACAAACAGTGCTTCTGCTCTGTGGACCACTTAACTTAAAGTCGCCACGTGGGCGATATTAATCATTCTGTCCCTTTGTCTACTTCGTTGTCCATCACTGGGAGATTGTAATCTCATTAGTGCAAGTTGTGAACTCTGGAGGCCTTTAAGCCTGCAAAATGTCTCATCTTGGCCGCTGAAGGTGATCCTTTGTGCTCCCGAGACTACATGTTTACAGTGTGTGTAACATTATATTGGAGAGGAACGGACATATTTGCATAGGCCGCGTCTGTCATTGTTTCCATGTGTGGCTGCCATCTGACCTAATTAGCTCAATCTGTTGCAGATGACTTCATTTAAAAAAAAAAAAAAAGTTTAACCTGCCATTGTTTCAGAAAATGTTTATCCATCTCCTGACATCTTGCATCCCACTTTTTGCTTTAATGCTTAATGTCTTGTCATCACCCCTTTAAACATTCGCCGGACTATCTAAACACAAGCAGTGAATCATACGTGGATCTTCCAACACGCGATCTGCGGGGAATTCACCGAGCGGGGACACGTGTGTCGGCAGGCTGGCAGCTGAGCCAAACCCATTAATCCTGTTATTTTCTATTTTTAACTCTTAATTACAGCTCGCTCAAACCAATAATACCGCTCATTATTCGCAGAGAGGGCTCAACTGCTCTTAGCGCGGACTTTTTCGAGATAAGCCGCCTTCTTTCTCTTGCTTCAGATGTGTAGACATGCTTCCAAAGATGTTGAAAAAGGGGGCCGTCTGACTGTGTGCTCGACTGCAGGTGTGTGGCTGGATGACGAGGGGCTGTACGTCTGCGAGGCCAAGAACCAGTTCGGAACGAGCAAAACGGAGGCCAGGGTTACTGTAACCGGACTGGGTGAGCTCGTCTCGGCTCTCCTGTCTTCTTGCGCCGCCACATACGATACGTACGACACCGGTAAGTCCAAAGCCTTACAATGCATTTACGTGTTCCCGCAGAACCCCCCGTCTTGGCGCAAGGCGCCCCAGTCATTACCACCGGCATCGGCCAGTCCCTGAGTATTCCCTGCATGCTGCTGGATGGAATACCTCTCCCAGAAAGACACTGGTCCCAAAATGGAAAACCAGTAAGACCGGCTAGTATTTCACTCTCATTCACTCTCAAATGCGTTCAGCACAGATAAGCTGTGTCCCCGCGTGATGGCAGTTTTCCCTCAACACAGGTTCAGCTGAACGGCAGGACGTTCTTGAGGAGCGACGGCAGTTTGTATGTCGAAAGAGCCGTCCCAGAGGACGCCGGGACGTACGTCTGCATGGCGGTGAACGTAGCCGGTTCCGCCAACGTCACGGTCACCCTGGAAGTCCATGGTGAGAGGGCGCGCCGAAGGAGTAGTCGAAACGCTTCGAGAGCTGATTTGCCTTCCTCCTGCGAGGTGGAGGGGAGGATCAGTACCTCGGCAGGCGGCAGGCGATCAGTAGCTGCCAGTTTCGTATTCAGCGTACCAACACAAAAAGCGCGATCAATCCATCACATCTAACTCTCAGTGACAAAGTATCAGCCTCAATTTTCCAAAGCGTCGAATACTTCCTTTAAGCTCTCGGCCCTGAACCCAGTTTCTTTCATGCCCGGAGGCACTGGCAGGTTCGGACCATAAGTCTGGCCAGCTATGTGCTGACTCAGCGTGGAAAAACAACAACACGTCAACGACTCGAGCACCTGCTGTCATCGTAGTGAGAGGGTTCATTTACTGCATGCTTTGATGAAAGGGCCGTTTCGCTCATAGGCACGTAATGACAGACGGGCCAGATTATGGCTCATCATCGGGTTTGTAATGAAGAAATGCCTCAGGCGCTGATACCACTGCCTCGCTAAGGCCGGCGATAATGCCCGCTTCTCTGCGGCCGGTCAGACAGCTGTGCTTTGTGACCTACTTCTCCCACAGTGCCCCCCGAGATCAACGCCGGTCCCTACCACTACATAGCCAATGAGGGCGTGGACATCTCGCTGTCGTGTGAGGCCAGCGGCGTTCCCAAGCCGAAGATCGTCTGGTCCAAGGTAGGATGTCACACTTGCGGCCCAAACCCACTTTTGTGTTTAACGACGGCGCCAGGCTGCGCCCTACAAGCTCATGCATGACTAATCGGCTAGTTCTGATTCCCACAACTTTATCAGAGAGAGGATCGCACTTGGCGCCTGTTCAGCTCCAAATTAGTCATCACTCATACTTTGTAAATGATTAATGACAAGCATGTTGCAATCAAACAGAATCTCAGCTCAATATCCAGTCCTGCTGTGTTGTGTATTTTTGTTGAGTTTAATTTGGAGCCAAACCATTCATCAGGAAGTTATTGACGCAATCAGCACAAGCATCATGATTGTGATGATAACAGTAATGATAAGTAGTGGTCACTGTCATCTAATAATCCTCTCTTTTGATAATAACTACTTTTACTTAGGTCATGTCCCACAGAAGTATTAATTAATATAAATCATAGGTGCATTTGGAGGCTGTAATGGCTCACTTTGGATTTTATTTTATTTATTTAACATCTTTACCACTTAACGCTACCTTCAGCAGTTGCTTACATTGATTACATTTACGTAAATACAATTATTTGTATCATTTATCTTTTTTTTTCCAACAGGCTCGCTGATCAAACCATTCTGTTTTTTTTTTCTCTGACCTGTCAGAACACTCTACAAAGACCACCAACAGTAACAGCTCGCATTGCAATCAAGCCTTGATTAACCTGAAAAGGAAAGCTGTAACCATGGCAACTTTACCATGTTGCCGCTCCGCTGTGAGAAACCAAGCGGTATTTTATTGTGCCTCAGAAAGCTATTTAAAGCTCGTCTTGCAGCACCTTCCGGTGCGACGATTGGGATTAGGCGATCAAATGATTTCTCTATCGGCAGCTGCTCTTCCACCCCGTTATTTATGGAAAGAGTTTTGGCACCGCAGTTATTAAAAGCAGTGACCCGTCCCGTGAAAAAATCAGCGCGTTACTGTCACGTTAGAGTAACGACCTCACACAGCGCCACTGAGTGAAGTCATCGCGTTGTTGTTTTGTACATATTGTTGAACTGAGCCAGCTTTTTCCTCCCTTCCCTCCCCCAAACTTTTTTTTTAAAAGTTGTACTCCAGAGTCAAGTAAATTTCTTTTCCAGTCAGAGAGAAGTGAATCTGTAAAAGCTATTTTATGTTCAATGCAAATGTGCGTGTAGCAGGCTGTGTTCCTGCGTTTAGGCAATGGGGGTGCAGAGCGAGTTAAAGGGGTGCTCAGTAATTCTATAACCTGTCGAGCTCAAGTGAAACCTGCCGTACCTTCTCTTTTCTGCTCTCCTCCAGGGGAGGCAGCCTCTGCCCAGGGACCACGCCTCTCTTCGGTCCTGACCCGGACGGTTACCTCCACATCCGCCGCCCCGCTGCTGCCGACGCGGGCATCTACATCTGCACCGCCACCAGTCCCGTGGGCTACGCAAGCAGAGAGATCCAGCTCAGTGTCAACAGTGAGGCCAACACATGTTTGACTGCAGTCACCCAAACACAGCAGTGTTTGATGGAACACTGTCTGGCCTCCGTCTGAAAACGTCCCGTTTAGAGATGGAAAGCAGGAGGGGGACAGAGCCGACGTGGTTTACATATAACGTCTCCCCCTCTCTTCTCCAGCCATGCCCAAGATCGCGGGCGCGAGCGGCTACGACGACGCGGTGAAGATGGCTGCAGAGGTGGGAACCGAGGTTGTCCTCCCGTGTGAGGCGCAGGGGAGTCCGTCCCCGCTCGTCACGTGGAGCAGAAACGGGCACCCCATCCCCCCCGTCACAGCTGGGTAAGAGGAAGGCTTACCTCACTCTGCCGGTGATGCAGTAAAGTAAATTAAAATTTGTCTAACAATAGACTAATTGTCTCACCATACCTTCCCTCTGACTTAGCTAACATCTGACTAACGCTTGGCCGCCAGTCAGCGCCGCTGCTAATGTTTGGAGTTCATTTGGTGATGCCCTTTGAAGGGCAGTTAAGCTTGGGCCGCAGCAGACTGCCCCGGAGCTGTCTGCGGGCGTCACTTGTTGGCTAAACCGAGGAGGAACATCTGGTCCCTCGTGGTTCGCCGATTCCCAGCTTTCATGTGCGGTCACTCCGGGTGCAGACAGGCTGGAGAGAGATGACAGACACCAGACCCAAGGGCTCGGGGGTTGATAGACAAAGCTGTGGTGACTCTGATACAGTATTACTTGTGTGGGCCCACAAAGAAGGAAAAGGTGGGGGTGGAGTGGGTGGGGGGGTCTGACAGGAAGAAGGGAGGAAAATGAACTGACAGAGGAAGAGATACAAGCGCTGTCTGCCTGATGTTTGGATTCCACGGGGGGCTTCAGCAGTAAAACAACATGCTGACTTTTTACTGGTCCTGTCTGATGAGAATAACACGTCTCTGTGAACAACCCCCACATCAGCCCGTGCTTTGCATATGCGAGACCGGCGGAAGCAGGCAAGCTGCGCAAAGGGAGATTCATTCTCTCCTGCTCCGCTGACTCTGTGGGTCAGAGGAAATGACCATGGGGGTGCCGATTGTTGAAATAACTTGAAACGGTGGGCGGTAAGGTTTCTGCCGCGGCCTTGCGTTTAGCCCAGGAGCAGCAAAGAAGGCAGACGGGAGCGTGGTGAGGACACGAGGGCGAGCCAGCGCCGGGTCAGTGGACTCGTTCGCTCCAGACCTGATCCTGATGAGGCCAATTTGTCCCCGTTAAGTCTTCGTGTCAGGCTGTGTACACGGATGACTTGACACCAACGTGGGGAGTGATGGATGGGTGAGAGGGGCGGTCCGCGTCTCGTGCGCCCTCGTCCTCGCGGCGCGCGGGCAGGCGTTTGGCTCCGGTGCTGAGCGCTGCTGCCTCTCTGAAGACCGTTTGAGGAAGTGGGGGAGCCACATTACACCATATGTGCAGCTGGGATAGAGCGCTCTTTGTGCCTCCAGCTCATTCCCACTTACACAAACATGTTATTGTTGTAATTCAGTTGCTTAGCAGACGCACTTATCTGAGATAAATCACAGAGGTGTGTTTACACTTGTGTATATTATGGATTTACACAGCTGGATAGCTGCTGGTGCAGTTCAGGTTACCACACAGGCATTTAAAGCCACTGCCCTACATTTAACTACTTTAACCCACATTCAACTGCTGCTGCCGTTTTTTGCTACACAACATGCTTTTGGATATGAATGGAGTGCGTGCGATGGCCATCCGTCTCTCCGACATCTGAAAACAAATGCCTCGCTGCAAACATTATCGTTCCCAACAGGAGGAACCGCATTGATTTCTGTGAGACACTGACTTTTCCCACGGTGACATCATGGGGTCAAACTCTGGCTACCCTTTTACACTGTAATTACCCTGGACAATGGTAATTGTGAAAGTAGCGACTCACTGGGGAGATTACAAGGCCGTGGCCGAGTTCCAGGCTCCACTTATTGCTCTTCTGTTAACAGGACTTTCATTCGGAGCTCGGCAGAGCACTCCCGAAGAGGAGAAAACACCACACGGATGACAGCGCCGCACCGCGCCCCATTCTTTTGACAAAGTGCTCCGAACGTGCGCGACTCATCGAGCCATTTTCCATATTAATGGGCCGCTCTGTCGGTGGGCCTCAGGCAGCCGCTCGACTGGGAATGTTTTCCCCCGACTCATCCTCCGCTAAAAGCAGCAACAGGAGCAAAACTGCGCCTTGAAATTTGTCCGCACAGAGACACAAACTACTCAAAAGTGATACATGCAGTAGATTTAGGGATGCTTCTGTAAATGGGACACAGGAGGAAAAACACTGCTTCAAAACGGGGACACTTCTGAAAAAACACAGCTGCTGCAGATCTTGGGTGACTCATGAGCTGTTGTGTTTTCCCCGTCCCTTTGCCCTTGACCCCTGACCCCTCCCCAGGTTCACTGTTTTGCCCTCGGGCTCTCTGAAGATCACTGATGTGCGCCTGATTGATACTAAACTCTACACCTGCAACGCGGAAAACCCAGCCGGCAACGTGTCCGTAAGCTACAATTTACACATTCAAGGTAATTCTGCGGGGCTTCATTAGTGAGTTTGAACCTCAAATCTTACGTTTTCGCCCGGATTCCATGTGGATACATCCCCTCTCACACGTGTAACATGTGTGAGATGTGTAAATAGGTCGGCGAGAGATGTGTTTAGGACACACTGCATGTTTCCTCCGCAGCTAAGCCCAGGATTCAGCCAGCGCCGCCCCTCCTGAAGGCCCTGATTGGTCAGACGGTGACCCTGCCGTGCGTGGTCCAGGGAGAGCCGGGCCCCGAGGTCAGCTGGTTTCATAACGGACGTCCTGTTGGGGTTGAGAACACGACGCCCCTCAGGATCCAGCAGGTCAGCCTGGCCCACCAGGGCGCCTACCGGTGCGTGGCCAGGAACAGCGCCGGACAGGAGACCATGGAGATCAAGCTGGAAATTCTCGGTGAATATCAGCGGCTCACTTCTCCCGATCGCCGCGATTCACTTTGAGAATAAGCATAACATTACTGTAGCGTACAGTATATTGTATCATGCTCGCTTTGCCATTTAAACAACCGTTTCCTGGCACTGCCCATGTAAACGCAAACT
The DNA here is from genome assembly GCA_016785225.1 of Psettodes erumei. Lineage (NCBI taxonomy): Eukaryota > Metazoa > Chordata > Actinopteri > Pleuronectiformes > Psettodidae > Psettodes > Psettodes erumei. The sequence continues at coordinate 4,435,983 of JAFBJZ010000781.1, forward strand.
GACAATGCCCTGGTTTTAGCCGCGCCTCGTCTTTTCCAGGTGCACTCTGACGGCTTTGTTGTAAAGAATCAACCTGGACTTGTTAGAAGTCTTGAAAAACAAAACAAACCCTCAGATGCCTTTGTATTTTAAACCAGCATCGAAAACTTTTTTTTTTCGTCCTCACAGAGGCGCCGTCCTTTGCAGAACCTGGAGACGCCATCATGGAGAAGGTAGCGAACAGCAAGGTCATCATCCCTTGCCCCGCTGAAGGTATGAAGCGATCCACAGATGAGTCAGCCTTGCACAGACGATGGAATATCTGGTGTTTAGAAAAGGTGTAATTTACAGGGTGTGAAGGGTTTGTTTTCAGTCTTTTTTCACTTCACATTTTGAGAGGGAGGTTTCCACTTTAAATGTGGGACAGGTGTGTGTATTCGTGCATCATCAAAGGAAGGTTTGGCTGTCGCCGTAGACTTTTTCAGAAGGGGGGAAAAAAACCCTCCCTGCCATCTTAAAAGGTACAGCTTCTTTTGATCCCGGCACACAGAGACACACTGTTGTCTACATATTTTTTAAAATCTCGGCGCAAACAAGGCGGCGTCCGCGGAGGGACGCGGGGCTGTTTTATCAAAACATGGCATGGAGTACCGTGGGATGATAGACACTTACCCTCTGACAGCCCACGCGAACGGGTATTGTTTGTGTGGAGCCGTGCCATGGCAACGGGCTCAGTAAGAGGAAGGTGAGGGCTGCGTCTAATGTGGAGCAACAGCTGGAACATCGGTCCGCCTGCTGCCTCGGCGAGCCACATCTGCTTTCCTCTGTGTCGGGGCCTGCTGGGAGAGGAATCCTAATTACAGGCTGCTGCTGGCAGATAAAGGACAGAGATGTCTGAGGGTGCACCGTGGAGCACAGGAAGAGGAAGAAGGCGGCGCACAAGCCCTGCCTCCGACCGAGTTATCCGGGCCGCGCCGCGGCGGGCCTCGGAGGCGCTCGCGCAGAAACGCTCGATATGCCTGATGGCCAAGCGAGGCAGCCGGCGGCAGGAAACGAGGATCCTCTCGTTGCTCCGTTGAGATCGATCTGTACATGGCAGAGGAAGCACAGTCTCTGCCAGAAGGATATGATTCATTCGCCAACAAGCGCATTGCATTTGATAGAGGTAATTATTTCTGAAACACATGGAAGAGATAATCTCTGACTTCATCGTCATTCCCAAGCAGGTAGATTCAAAGCCTGCTAATGAGATCTATTAGCATCTAAAACAGAACATCTGCACACATTTCCTCCCAGCAATGAGATAATGAATTTGCCTCACAACTCCCTAACTGTAAACACGTGTACGGAGAGCCAAGAGGCGATAGCATCACCTGTGGTTGTCCTGCATCTCCTGTGGTTAGGGGTTTTTTGGATTGGGGAAGGGTGCTGTGTTTGATTTCCCTATTTCTACTTTGGTGCTTGTATGTGCGACACCTCTGTAAATAGAGCCGTGGCATTTGGAGCTCTCTGCTGCGCTGCTCTTCCACTGCGGCTTGCTCCTGTCCTGGTCCTGGCAATCTGTCGTGCTAGGTACAAAACCTCCCCCCCGCCATTCCACCTTCCTCCTCTTGACAATTTCCAGCACTTTTCCCACCCAGTAATCGACGGGACACATCTGTTTTGGGCTCCTGAGTGTACGCACCAGTGCCTTTGAACTGCTTCTTCGCCCCCTCCTATCCTTACTGCTGGAGCCTGTCACCTCCGTGTTTGGTAATAAATCTTAAATCCCTCCGCCACGCTGCGTATTACTTTTTATGTGACTCCGACTTTGAAATCTAAAGCTCGCAGGCTACAACGACTCTCCATTTTGGCATGGCCTCCCCTGCTGTCCAACAGATAAATGTAGAGCTGGCTTTCCCCAGCTCCACCTGTCCACCGAGTTCTCCTGTAGGGAGGTGGAGAGATGGGAGGTGTCGTCATTAGAGCTGCTTTTAAACTCACCCAGAATCGTTCTCTTGTCCCCTCGCCTGCAGGTTCACCTCGTCCCAAGGTGCGCTGGTTCAAGAACGGCCTGGAGATACTCCCTGAGCAGTCAGAGTTTTCCGTGGGGCGGGATGGAGCTCTTTCAATCAGCAAAGCATCCGCCAGCCACAGCGGGGACTTCAAGTGCATGGCCACCAACGAGGCGGGCTCTGTGGAGAGAAAGACCAGGTTAAAAGTAAATGGTGAGAAGTGTGGTTATTATCTGTGATGTTAACAAAAACGCATTGTGTGTCGTGATTGCACAAATCACGCCTTCTCTTCTGTGCTAATTAAGTTCCCCCAGAGATCCAGGATGACAGCCAGCCTCTGAACCTCACTGTCACCTTGAAGCAGCCCCTCACCCTGGGCTGCGACGCCTTCGGGATCCCCTCCCCGACAATCACCTGGACTAAAGATGGACATCCTGTGAGTTTGTCGTCCCCAGTTCGTATTTACAGTCATACCGGACAGCGCACCTTGCCGATATCTAGCTGTACAATGCCACCAAGTGGCTGTGGTTTTAATTACAGCGTGACACTCAGGACGCCACCAACCTGATTTGTGTACGTGCAGGTGAACAGTCCTGGGATGTATCTGCAGAACGGGAACAGGCTGCTCAGAATCTACAGAGTTCAGCCTGATCACGCGGGACAGTTTGCCTGCACGGCTCAGAACTCAGCCGGAGAGGCCAGGAGGGAATACAACATAGTGGTGCAAGGTGAGCTCATAAATACAACAACAACAGAGATACTGGTGTTTGAATCGGTCACGATCGAGTAATGGTGGTGCATTATCCGTTTGGTTTACCAGCACCGCCGGTGATTTCGGGAACGTCCCGGCTCCAGGAGTTGACGGTCGTGCTGGGCCAAGAGACGGAGTTTCAGTGCAGAGTTAGCGGACAACCACCGCCCCGAGTGGAATGGAGCCGCGACGGAGAGTAAGCGTCGCTCCAGCGAGTTCGTCGCCGAGGCCTTCGGTGGCCCACGCCACATTGATTTGATCTTCCGTGCTGTCCTCTCTCCAGGGTTCTTTCCCGTGATGGCGATCCCCACGTAGAGTTCCTGGAAGACGGCCAGGTGTTGAAGGTGAAGTCGGTGAGACTGCGGGACCAGGGGCTTTACCAGTGTCTGGCCAGCAACAACGCCGGAACTCAGATGCGCCAGTTCCGACTCACGGTGCAAGGTCCGTGCTTCACTTTACATTCACAGTCACAGCGGCCTGAAGTCAGCAGATTCTCTCGTTCATCTTCCTGCAACACACAAAATTGAAGAACAGCAACAAGGAAATGAAAACCCCAAGTAATCAGCGAACTGAGTGCATTTCTTTTCCGGAGGTGCCGTGGTTGCAGCTCTCCTCTAAGAAATAAGTTACTGAACTGAACATCTACATATTTATAGAACTCATGTAGTGAGCTGGCTTCTGCAGCCTGATGATCTGACTGAATTTCCTTTGTGCAGACCTGTGGGGATTTCTGTCACCTACAGAGCATGCACTCTAATTTTGTTGGGCTTTTTTGCTGTTTCTGTCCAGCTCCCCCCACCATCAGGGGTCCCAGTGAGACCTCAGAGGTGTCCGTAGTGCTGGGCTTCCCCACGGTCCTCCCCTGTGACATCGAGGGCTCGCCCACACCCAGCATCACCTGGCTGAAGGACAACCAGCCTGTCGTGTCCAGCCCCCAGCTGACATACACCCGCGGCGGGCAGGCCCTGCGACTGGGCTCTGCACAGGGAGACAGTGCGGGCCTCTACACCTGCAGGGCCACCAATCCGGCCGGCACCGCCGTCAAGCACTACTCTCTCAGCGTTCTGGGTAAGAGACGTCGGCAGTATGGACAAGTTCGGGCGCCTGAGGCACGACCTGGAATGTTTCTCTGTTTCTTTTTCATCAGTGCCGCCGCAGATAGAGGGCGACTCTACGTCTCTGAGGTTTGGCGGTCACGAGGAGAAAGTGCGGATCAATGGGAGTTTAACGCTCTCCTGTCTGGCCAAAGGTTTCCCTGAGCCCAAGGTCAACTGGTTCAAAGATGGACAGGTCGGTGCATCTCTTTACATATATTTATTTATGGGGGGGTAAATAAGATTATAAATAATTTGTTGGGTTCTGTTCTATTCCAGGTAGGCATATCTACTTTTTCTGGTTTAAGCAGAGACGGACAAACCACTTTGCCTGTGGTTTGTCCATCTGTTTTGAAGTTCACCATACAATGCATGCTTTGCAAACATTACAAGAAGCTCAACAGAATTCTAACCTATGCAACCCCCCACTGATTCTGACACCTTGGCCAAGATTTGAAGTAAGGGAGGGAAATCGTGATGCCCCTAACAAACTATTATTGGCTATATAAGAGCATTGTCTTGGCCAGACTATATCATTCAATGTATTTTCTCCATCTTTAGTTGTTGACTGGAAACTTACATGGCGGCGTTCAGGAGAGCGGCCACTTCCTGCACATAGAGAACGCCATGCTGTCCCATGAGGGCCAGTACACCTGCGTGGTCACCAACTCTGCAGGAGAGGACAAGAGGGACTTTCATGTCACCATTCAGGGTGTGTCCAGTTACAAATCTCTAATTATCTTCAGCACTGGGGCCGGGGAAATCAGAATTAATGCAGATTTCTTCTTCATTTTCAGTAACTTTTGCACATGATGATAATATACATTTTACATTTGCATTATTGATAATCTCGACCCCTGACTCTAACATGCCGTTGTCCTGCCAGTTCCTCCAATATTCCACCGGGTGACGAACAGAGAGGCAGCCTGGGGCCTGGTGCACGAGGATGACAGTAACAACGAGGACATGGTGGAGAAGCGCGAAGTGGTCCTTGGCCATCCAATCAGCCTGTCCTGTGAGAGCAACGCCATCCCTCCACCAAAGCTCAGCTGGTACAAAGACGGCAGGAAACTCACCTCTGTAGACGGGGTGGTGCTGTTTCCAGGTCAGGGGAATCTCTTTCCTGTCTTGCGTCCCGTGGCCAAACCACTGAGGCGTCACGTTCATGGATAAATCTGTTTGATCCTGTCAGGTGGACAGGTGCTACAAATCACTCGGGTGCAGAAAGAAGATGCGGGAAAGTACACGTGCGAGGCCGTCAACGAGGCAGGAGAGGACCACATGCACTTTGAGCTGGAGATCCTGGGTAGGCGAGTGCGCGCACGTTGTCTCTGTAGTCAAAATGTACGCAGGTGGAACCGAGCGTGAACTCCGATGCTGTCCATCTCCTCCCACCTCCTCAGTCCCTCCTGTGATTACGGGAGCATCAGAGGAGTTCATGGAGGAAATGGGAGCGGTGGTCAACAGCACGGTGGTCCTCCACTGCGACGCAACGGGATACCCGGCGCCGGTCATCTCCTGGCTAAGAGACGGGCAGCCGGTGCACGCAGACTTACAGCACCACATCAGCGAGGACGGGTCTCGACTCCAGGTTAGTCACTGTAGCCCAATACCTATGGAAACGGGTCCGCACGGCAGCGTGTCACGCTGAAGAGTAACACTCCGATCCCGTTTTTCAGCTGCTTAGTGTGCAGGTTTCCGACATGACTGGGTATCTGTGCGTAGCTGAGAACAAGGTGGGGACAGTCGAGAAGCTGTTCAGCCTGACGGTGCAAGGTGAGAAAAGCTCGAGCCAGTCTGTTTGTCACGGCCACAAATGCGCCGACTCATTCCCTCTCCGTTCTCCTCCAGTGCCTCCGAGAATAACTGGCAGCAAGGAAGAGGAGGTCGGCGTGATCGAGGGTCACATGGTGTCCCTGCTGTGTGACGTCCAAGCGTACCCTCCTCCAGAGGTCACCTGGACCAGAGACGGGCAGGTCCCCTTGTTTGGCACCAACATCAACATTCTGCCAGGTGAGCCCTTGGCTAACTGCAAATCTAAAAGTATGATTCTGTCGGGAGCATTCCTCTACGTGATATCACAGATATTACACTTCATAACAAAGATATTACACATATACACAGGCGGCCAGATGCTACAGTTGACCCGAGCAAGACTGGAAGATGCAGGGCAATATGTGTGCACAGCCACCAACTCAGCAGGCCAAGACCAGAAGACTATTCTCCTCAGTGTTTATGGTGAGCAGACACGTGGTGACCCGCCCGCACAATAAAGCTGCGTACAGCAAATATATACAGATGATCAAATCTCACAAGTCTGTCCAGATCAAAGATGTGTTTACCTACAGCCAGCTGTGACCGAGGGCAGCTCCAGTTCCGCATGAATCAAACTGAGATTCCGTCCTCTCTCTGTGTGCGAACTGACAGTCCCGCCCGCCCTGAAGCCCCGCCTCGACGCCGAGGCGGACTCGGTGACCCCTCAGGTTGGCTCCTCGGTCACCCTGAGATGCACAGCCCACGGCGTTCCTGAGCCCGAGGTCACGTGGTACAAGAACGGGCTACAACTGGCTGCGGGGAACGGGCTGAAGATGGACCGTCACCAGCTGGAGATCACAGGAGTTCAGGTCAGGGAAAAGTCTTTGTGTCACACACGACTGAGGCTGCAAACAAAACAGTCATGGAGTGGCCACTGTCAGGCCTTTACAGGCTAATTAAATGCATCAAAGTATATAGTGTATTAAACCTTTTACCAGATGCTGCAATTTATGTGCACAAACCTGAAACGAATGTGCCCAAAATAAAACAGCTACTGTTTTTTTCAAGCCTTCTGATTCCAGTTAGAACGTGGTCTGTTTTGAAAGGGAAAAAAAGTGAAAGCAGTTTCAGAGAGACTGAACCAAAGTCTCTCTCACCACCGTGACCTTCTTCTTTGCTTCCTAGATGGCGGACGGTGGCACGTACACCTGCAAAGTGTCCAACGTGGCAGGACAGGTGGACAGGACATTCAGGCTGACAGTTCATGGTGAGAATACGCCGTGTTCTGGAACTACCACTTAAAACAGCTGGGTAGTTTCATTCTGCAAATAAAATTTCCACAGTTCCGCCTGGCCTTGCTGGTCCCCTCCAGGAGTCTCTAAACTACACCCTGGGCTCCCATGTGAGCCTCGTATGCGAGGCCACAGGGGTGCCTGTCCCCAGCATCACCTGGCTCAAAGATGGAACCCCTATTGGTAAGAGGAAGGCAACGTCGGGGAAAAATCCAAACGGTATGTCGTCGCTGTACGTGGCGGCTCATCATCGTGCGCGTGCTTTCCGTGCAGAGAGCAGCCTGCAGTGGCAGTGGTCCGTTCGAGGGAACCGCCTGGAGCTGGGGCCCCTCACGCTGTCTCACGCGGGGACGTACACCTGCGTGGCCCATAACAGCGGCGGCCAGACGCAGAAAGACTACGCACTCACGGTGCAGGGTAAAGACTCGTCTGCGTGACAGGATTCACCAGAGGAACGGTATTGAGTGGCATTTAAGACTAATCCCCGTCCCCGCTCAGTATCGCCCACCATCCTGGACGCTGAGCACCCGGCTGAAGTGAGCGCGCCCGTGGGAGAGGAGCTGACGCTGGAGTGCAGAGCGGCTGGAAACCCCACGCCCAGCCTCAGCTGGCTGAAAGACGGAGTGACTTTAGAGGGATCAGACGCCCATCACATCGCGTAAGTCATTCTGAGTCGCTGCCAGAGGTTTAAATGCTCACGCCGCGGGGGGAATTAATAGCCGTGGGGTTTTTTCTGCCCGCTTTTACGCTCATTCAAAGCTGCTGCTGAATTTGTTTTACGAGCTGTGCGCGAATCAATCAACACCCTTCCCTAAGCGTTCGGGAAATGGAGAAATTACAATATCAATCATCAGCGTGCGCGATGATGTGCGTGACGGAGGGATCTGTGGTCAGACAAATGGAGTCATCTCGAGTGCCTTGCCTAACCTCGTCACGGGGAACAGAAAGAGCAGCTGTTTTACAGCTGTTCAGTGGCTTATACTGTACGGTCATTACAAGTGTGTCAGCCGTGGAAAACACATGCCTCTGTGCGTGTGTGTGTGTGTGTGTGTGTGCGTGACTGTGAGAAAATCGTGGGACGGTGATGATAGCAATGATGGGAAAGTGATTCGGAGGTGGGGTGGACGAACGAGCGAGGCCGGCTGAGACGGGAATAACCGTGAATGTGAAAACATTGTGTGTGTTCGTAACCTGGCAGCATGACCCCCGACGGCAGCACGCTGACGCTGCTGAGGCTGAGCGCCGAGGATTCTGGGACATACACCTGCTTGGCGGTCAGCCCGGCGGGAAAAGAGAGCAAAATCTACACCCTCTTTGTTCTCGGTCAGTTCCAGCATTTCATTTGCGCGTCTGGGTTCGTGCTCGGCTTCCTGAGCGGTTTGCTCGAATTCAGTTTCTTCTTGTTACAGTCCCGCCATCGATCTCTGGTGAGACCGCCGTCCCCAGGGAGGTGCAGGTCACGCAGGACAGCGCGGTGACTCTGGAGTGTCAGGCAGCGGGAAACCCTCCGCCTCAGATCAGCTGGCTGAAGAACGGACGCCCCTGCTCCTCTCCCCCCATGCGCGCCTCCTCGCCGGCGACTCTGTGCTGAGGTCAGGTTAGACAAAGGTGGAAGACAAACATGGTCATTTTGCCAAGAGATTGGATCGATGCTAAATTGTTCCTTCTCTTTATGAAAAAAAAAGGATTTCTCCCGTGCAGCTGTCTGATTCGGGGGTTTACACATGTGTGGCGCGCAGTCGAGCGGGCCTTGCCGAGCTCAGCTATGACGTCCAGGTCCAAGGTGCAGTCATAACATACCACCTACTGATTTTTCCCTCGAGCTGATGCCGCGTGTGTGTGGGTTTTACACACATGTATGTGGACGTGTGACCCGCAGTGCCCCCGGGCGTGGATCACGTCGAACCAGTGGAGCCGGTTACGGTCGTCCAGGGGTCCTTGGTAACGCTGACCTGCGAGGCGCGCGGCGTCCCCCCTCCCACGCTGACCTGGATGAAGGACGGCCAGCCCCTGTCCCTTCACCGCAACCTGCTGCTGGACGGGCAGGAGACGCGGCTGCAGCTGCCCGACGTGGCGCCCTCAGACGCGGGCCTGTACAGCTGCGTGGCCAGCAACCAGGCCGGAAGCAGCACCAAGAGCTTCAACCTCACTGTTCTTGGTAATCCAGCACACTCTAGATTAGACGTTGCGGGTCACAGTGTACACGCCTCAAACTGCTGGTTCAAAATATTCGGCTTTCTAATCTAGAGCCTCCAAAGATATCCAGTCACGGCTCTCCAGAAGAGCTGACCGTAGCAGTGGACAGTCCACTGGAGCTGGAGTGTGCGGCCGCAGGCGTCCCAGCTCCCACCCTCAGCTGGCTCAAAGATGGCCGCCCCTTAGAGGGGAGCCGACGTCGTTCAGCAGGATGGACACGTCATCAGGATCAGCAAAGTCCAGGTAACCTCCAAATGGGTCGATATCTGGTAGTGATGCAACGTTAAAGCAGCAGCAGGTGGAATAACGCTCTGAAGATAAAGCATTACATACAGGGAGGGAAAAAAAAACTTGTTGCAGCATCAATATATCAAGTACTTGGCACAAAAGCTAAACAATCAGGTTAACCTCAACTTAATTGTGTAATTTAATGACTAATCTGTTTGCATTTGGGATGTATGTCATAGATAGAAAAAAAGCCTGAGCCTTTATCTGTATAGCCAGACTTTAGATGGCCTTTTTTTAGCAGCATCAGTCCATGTAAACACAGGATTGTGATGGCAGACCTACTAAAAGTGATGAGCGCCGTCTCTTTACAGGTGGAGGATGGAGGTCTGTACACGTGCTTGGCCAGCAGCCCGGCCGGAGAGGACGGCAGAAACCACTGGGTCCGAGTCCAAGGTGACGAAAAGAAGCCGTTCTTGTGCACGGTTCCGTGCGGAACCCCCTTAACCCACTCCTCTATCTGTACTCTATCGAAACTCGACGTGGACATTCTGGAGAAAAAATCTGTCAGAGCGGGCGCGCAGCTTCTTCCGCCCCGCTTCACCGTATGACGGACACAGTTGCTCGTGCTGGCATGCATTAGTAATGAGTGTGGCTGCGTTGCAGTGCCCCCGACCCTCCTCGGCTCCGGAGTTGTGAGGACGCTGACGGTGCCGGTTAATGGACATTTGACCTTGGAGTGCCTGGCTGACAGTGACCCCCCTCCAAATATAGAGTGGTACAAGGACGAAGCTGGCCTGCAGGTACGGCAAAAAACCCCCCAAAAACAACAACAGGTATTACTGAACGCCATCACGTCTGACTCACAGTGTCCCCTTTCCTATGCTCCTCTCGTTATAACAGCTGGGGGGTCGCATCCAGCGGCTGGCGGGGGGTCAGTACCTGGAGATCCAGGAAGTCCGACCAGAGGACAGCGGCCAGTACAGCTGTGTGGTCACCAACATGGCTGGGAGCACCAGTCTCTTCTTCACAGTGGAGATCCTCTGTAAGAACTGTCCGTCTGAGCGTCAGTGATCAGTTAGAAGCAGTTCTGCACACTCAGGCCAATATGTCACATCCTTCTTCTCTAGTGCCACCGGTAATAAAGGAGAGCAGCTCACTGGTGACCACTCACGTGGGGCAGGACGCAGTGTTGCCTTGTGAAGTGGAAGGCGACTCCTCGCTTACAGTCTTGTGGAGAAAAGACGGCTTCCCCGTGTCTCTGGACAACAATAAGTACGTCCCGAGGCAACGAGGAGGGCAACCTGTGAGATCAGACTCCACGCTAGACTGAATTCGTACATGCGTCTTTCGTCTGATTCAGGTACGCGTCGTCAGAGGGCTCCTTGCGTATACGCGGGGTTCAGCTGAGTGACGCGGGCCGCTACTACTGCACTGTGTCCAACCAGGCGGGCTCAGATCACAGGGGAATGGACCTACGGGTGTTTGGTAAATATGGTGGGGGACAACAGTGGACGTAGCGTTCTCTCTGCGTCGCCAGTTCTGTCCCTGAAGCTGTCCCGTCTCTTATTAGTGGGCCCATCGATCAGTCCGGGCCCGTTCAACGTGACGGTGACCTCGGGGATTAGAGCCGTGCTGAGCTGCGAGACTACAGGTATACCCCCACCGCAGGTTTCCTGGAAGAGGAATGGCACTCCACTTGACGTTGGTCAGCTGCCCGGCGCGTACAGGTGAAGACCTCGCCTGGACTCCCTTTGGACACCCGACATGTGCACATCCCAACGCACACTGCTGTAAAAAAACGTTTTGTCACTTTGTCCAGGATACTGTCTTCGGGGTCCCTGGTTCTTCTGTCACCGACCAGTGAGGATGAAGGTTACTTTGAGTGCACCGCTGTCAATGATGTTGGAGAAGAGCGCAGGGTCATCGAGGTCATCGTACAGGGTATGGACTTTTGAGCTTGGCGCAGCGAGCTGAGCGTGGGAAGGCATTTCGGCCAGCTGGCTTGATCAATTTTCCGTTTTCTCTTTTAGTCCCGCCATCTATTGAAGACGATGCCACCACGATCACGGCCGTGAAAATGTCTCCTGTGGTGTTGCCGTGTCACGTACGAGGCCGCCCTGAGCCCGCCGTCACCTGGACGAAAGGCAGCGCCAAGCTGGGCTCCAGAGGAGGAAGTTACCGCGTCCTCCCCACCGGTAGGACAACGCGTCTGAGGAACCGCAGCAATCCAAAATAGCTCCTGATATCAGGCTCGTGTATTTTTTGCTCATGACGTTAAACTGTTGCCGTATTCATTTTCCGTGCAGGTGTGTTGGAGATAACTGCCGCCGTGCCGAGTCATGCCGGCAGATACACGTGCTCGGCCCGCAACCCGGCCGGAGTCGCTCACAAACACATCTCACTCACGGTGCAAGGTGGGCTCTCGTGGGCTGTCTGCACGTTGACCTGCTAACGTACGTCGGAGTGCTAAAACATACAAACACGCATGGCTACGTTTTTTTTTTTCCGTGCGCTCAGAGCCTCCGGAGATCAGGCCGATGGCAGAGGAGGTGCAGGTGGTGCTGCATCACGGGACCGTCCTGCCCTGTGAGGTTCAAGGCTTCCCCCGACCGTCCATCACCTGGCAGAGAGAGGGAGTTCCCATAGCAGCAGGTTTTAGCCCAGCTCCGCCCGCTCATTATAAACACTAATGCACAACAAGGCGAGTGCAGGTACTGAACGGGACTCCATGTTAAATCGCAGGTCACCGGCTGGCCCTGCTCTCAAACGGAGCCCTGAAGTTCTCGCGCGTCACGCTCGGCGATGCTGGGACCTACCAGTGCCTGGCGAAGAACGAGGCGGGCGTGGCTGTGGGCAGGACCACGCTGGTTCTTCAAGGTAACGCACAAGAAAACAATGGTTTCTGTTTAATTTCTCATCAGTGAAACTGTAGGTCAGAGAGGCATGTGCAAACTCTTGAGGTCGGTTGCTCCTAATTCCCCAAAAAGTATTTTCTTTGCCATCTGTGATTGAATTACTAAGTGCTCGAGCCATGTTTGTCCAGTTCCGCCGGTGCTGAGCGTGCCCCGTGTGGAGTACACTGCCGTGCTGGGCCAGCCGGTCAGTCTGGAGTGTGCGGCCGATGGGCAGCCTCGACCTGAAATCAGCTGGCACAAAGAGAGGAGGCCCGTGGTCCACGGCGCACACGTTCACATCTTTGCCAACGGAACTCTGGCAATTACCTCCACCCAGCGCAGCGACGGCGGCCTTTACACGTGCAGCGCCAAAAACCTCGCCGGCAGGGCCAGCCAGGACATGAGGCTGGTTATTCAAGGTGAGTGAGCGCTGAGGGCTCTTTGTGATTCTTTAAATGAAAGTCGCTAAAGGGTTCAGAGGTTGATGAAGTAATGCGATTGCCTTTCAGTCCCGCCTACGATTCCTCCCGCGCAGGCAGAACTGTCGGTCATTCAGGGGTTTCAGGCGCTGCTGCCATGTGCTGCTCAGGGTTCGCCAGAACCCAGGGTGTCGTGGGAGAAGGATGGGGCCTCTGTTGCCAGCCACCCTGGGAAGTTCACCGTCCTGCGGTCGGGGGAGCTGATAATCGAGAGAGCTGAGGTACAGCCCACATTTCCCGCCGCATCTTCAAAACCGCTCGTACGAGTCGGGGCTGATCCCTCATTCTTCATGCAGCCGGGGGATGCCGGCGTGTTCGCATGCGTGGCCACCAACGCGGCGGGCTCGGCGAGGCAGGACATTCGCCTGTCCGTCAACATGAGGCCCGTCTTCAAGGAGCTGCCGGGTGATGCGACCCTGAACAGGGGACAGAGCCTGGTCTTGTCCTGCCACGCTCAGGGAACACCTCCTCCTGTCATCTCCTGGACCGTCAACAACACGCCCTACACAGGTGCTGATTTGTGACACACAGTCTTCGTGCTTTTTATACTCATATCTAATTGAGTACTGTAGTATTTATTGTGTGTGCAATGAGTCCAGATCTCTCTGACACTGTTGATTTCCCGTGTCCCAGGTGCTGCGGTGGATGAGGCCGGCAGGAGCTCCATCAGTATTGAGAACGTGACCACGAGTGCCGCCGGGACCTACATGTGCGTAGCAGAAAACAGCGTGGGCTCCATCCGAGCGCTCTCATTTGTCCGCGTCAGAGGTGAGCTTCGGGGTGATGGACTAGCCGGGGGCTACCCCTTCGACTCTCGACAGATCGTCTCCGCGGGTAAAAATGTCCCGCCGTAAATCTGCGCCGTGTGCCTGCAGAGCCTCCGGTGCTGAAGGGAGAAGCCCACACGTCTCAGACGGTCGTCCGGGGAGGCTCGGCCGTGCTGGACTGTCCGGTCCACGGGGACCCCAGCCCTGTCCTGCGCTGGCTCCGGGACGGAAAGCCCCTGCTCCGCTCCCTCCGAATGCAAGCACTTCTCAACGGATCCTTGGTCATTTACAGCATCACTGTAAATACAAGTTTTGCTTTGCTCCTTTCCCCCCCTTACATTTCACAGCAGACAAGTTTTCTTAAACCAAGTCGCTCCAAGTTTTGAGTGACGTCGCTTTCATGTCTGGGAGAACATTGTGCGCAGTCCCCTCGGGCGGTGGAACAGCGTGTGACTGTCCCGCAGCATCCCGCTCCCAACCTAAATCAGATTCAGTTCAGTCGGGGAGGCTAACGGCATTAGCGGGCAGAGGAAGGAGATGAGCGGCGAGCTGGACGTTCCCAGACTCTGCCCCTCCGCCTGTAACCTGGTTAGGCCTCTAACTGCGCCTGTAATTGCGCGGCCTGCAGCTGAGACTTTCTCACAGACGGATGACCGTCCTTCCCACAGGCCGCTCGAAATTTTCCCCTCCCTGGTTCAATAATGTCTATTAGGGCAATTCAATAGAATCGAGTACAGAATGCTGGCTTTTCTGCAATAATGTCAACTTCTTCTGAACCATAAAAGTAGAGGTGATCTAAGGCAGATCTGTCTAAAGGTTTGTGGCTCCATTAGAGGAAAATTGTTCCTCAGAGTGCCGATTAAGCCAAACTCTGCTCCTTTACCAATTTGATGTACAGGCTGCAGATGAAGGGGAGTATCAGTGTGTGGCTGAGAGTGAAGCTGGAACTGCTGAGCGGACCATTACTCTCAAGGTTCAGGGTAAGTTCTCCGCTCTTGATGACGTAACACTTGAACGGGAGGTGAAGTTTGGCGAGAAAAATCCGCACAGCTCTCTCAGCCTCTGGCTTCCCGCCCTGTCTCTGACACAGTCAACGGAGGTTACTCAGACTGGCAGGCGTGGGGTCCGTGCAGCGGCACCTGCGGATCAGGTTTCCAGGAGCGAGCCCGATTATGCGACAACCCGGAGCCGGCGAACGGCGGCCGATCGTGCAGCGGCCCCAGCATCGATTCCAGGAAATGTCATGCTGGTCTCTGTCCAGGTGCAGATTAACCTTTGTTTCCCCTTATCCTATTTCACATACAGTTCATCAGTGCATCAGTGTTTTCTAACATATCACCTCATAACCTCTTCATCATCATCACAAAGGTTACATTACATGCAGCGTTTCCCCACGTGAGCTATGGGTATCTTTCACTTGAAAAGTGAAATTCTAGAAGGTTGTACACGATTTTACGAATTTTAACTTTATACCCTCCCTGCTGGCTGCGCTCGATGACGAAAGGAGAGACTCCTCGCAGGACCAGAGGCAGCCTGATCGGCATGGTGAATGAGAGGGAGTTTGGCGTGTCCTTCCTGGAGGCCAACGTTACAGATGGCGCGGAGGAGGGGAGCAGCAGCCTGCAGGCGCGCCTGCTCAACATCCCCCCCGGTGTGGGTAAGCGGACGTGCGCTCGCCGTTTTACTTATAGGCGTTAAAGCACCGCGTAGCGTAAACAGGCTCAGACCTGCCGTGTCGTTGCAGGCCCCTTGCTGCGGGTGCTGGTGTCCGTCTTCGCTCCCATCTACTGGACCACCGTGCTGCAGAGAGGCGCCACCAGGAACGGCTACTACTTCACTCAGGGCCAGTTCAGACAGGAGTCTCAGCTGGAGTTTGAGACTGGTGGGGTTTTTTTTTTTTTTTTTTTTTTATGCGGCACGCAGTTCCCAGAAGCAGCCAGCAGATGGCTGCATATCGCTCACTTCTACTAACGCCACAACAGCTTCACCGCGCTTCCCTCCACTTGCCTGATGCCTGAACCGTTCCCTCCTCTCGCCACACAGGGGAGGTCCTCCGCCTGACCCACGTGGCCAGGGGTCTTGATCCCGAGGGAGTTTTACTCATCGACATCGTAATTAACGGATTCGTTCCTCCTTCGCTGTCATCGTCCCACCTGAGCCTGCAGGTATTTCTCGCCGCCGCGACAGCCACGTGTGTTGGAAAGGCCTCGGACTCGCCCTGAATTTCCCACTCGGACGCGATCTCGCCCGCAGGAGTTCGATGAGTCATACGTGCAGACAGGCCAGGGGCAGCTGTACTCGTGGTCGTCGCAGACCCACCAGAGAGGAGGAAACCCCATGGTGCTGCGCTGCAATCACACCATTATTTACGAGGGCCAGGAGGAGCGCCAGGGCCCGCTGCTCCAGCTGCTCAGGGTCTCGGGGATGAACAGCGTCTACAACGCGTTTACTCTCACGCTGGACTTCCACATCACCGCCAGCCTCCTCATACCAGGTGTGAGATGACGACCACTTCCCCATCCGTCACCGCGGCGCTTGAAACACGAGATGTAAAACGTTTACACAGCGAACACTGACTGAGCTCTGTTTGCAGACGGCTACGGAGACACGTGCCCGAAAGGTTTCATCCTGGACACAGCCTCCTACTGCGCAGGTATGCTGCTCTCCTTTTTTTGTTTTTTTTCCCAAGCCTCTTACCTTCAACCACCGTGCCTTTATCACTGGGATTAAATGTGTTTGCATTAGACGAGGACGAGTGTGCACTCCAGTCTCCCTGCTCTCACTCCTGCAACAACATCATGGGAGGCTTTTCCTGCACCTGTCCCTCCGGCTTCACCGTCTCCACGGAGACCAACGCCTGCCAGGGTGAGACAAAACCCTTTTTTTTGTGTGACTAATTGCCAGGTACACGATGGGCGACGCCTCGGTTCGGTTCAGTTTTACCCTCGACGTCTGGTCTCCCGCTTCTCCTTCGCAGACATTGATGAGTGTTCCCAGGGCTCGCACATGTGCCACTACAACCAGCAGTGCGTCAACACAGCGGGCGCGTACCGCTGCCAGGCCAAGTGTGGGCCCGGATTTAAACCCAGCGTTACGGGGACCAGCTGCGAAGGCAAGTCGCAGCTAATCACCGTTAAACACTTCATATGGCGTCGTATCTGCTGCTGTGGCTGTGCACTTTAACTCCTGCACCTGCAATAATCAACCAGAGAAAATTTTTAAAATAACCCCACGCCATACGTACCGCGTTAGATTAATTAATCCAGAAGAGTCGCTTGTGCGTTGCAGATGTTGATGAGTGCCAGGAGTCGGCTCTCTCCCCGTGCCAGCATCAGTGCCTCAACACGCTGGGCTCCTACCGCTGCATCTGCCACCCTGGGTACCAGCTGTCAGGACACCGCTGCCTCGGTCAGTCACGTCGCTCTTCCGACTTCCACGACACGCGCAAATGCAATTTAAACTTTCAAAATAAACTCTTGCCATCCGAATGCTCTGAACCTACAGATATCAACGAGTGCATGAGGAACGTGTGCCCGGCTCACCAGCAGTGCCGGAACACAGAGGGAGGATACCAGTGTTTCGACGCCTGCCCGGCCGGCATGACAAAGGCTGAGAGCGGAGCCTGCATGGGTTGGTGCCCCGTCACACTTGTTCAAAATGAAAAGTTGTTTAAAATGTGCAGTTACATCTTGTTTATTTTAAAACACTCAACGTGAATACTGAATGCTTCTCAGATATTGACGAGTGCCAGGATGGGAGCCACAAGTGTCGCTACACCCAGATCTGTCAGAACACCGTCGGAGGTTATGGCTGCGTATGTCCCAGAGGGTACCGCTCCCAGGGAGTAGGCCTCCCTTGTCTGGGTATGACATCCGTCGCATCTGTTCCATCACACGCTAAAGGGGAGCGTGCATTAGCGTTAACGAGAGCGTCGCTTTGCCTTTCAGACATTGACGAATGCCTGCAGACGCCGAACCCTTGTGCGTATCAGTGCCGCAACGTGCCCGGCAGCTTCAGGTGCCAGTGCCCTCCCGGCACCGTGCTGCTCGGGGACGGGCGCTCCTGCGCGGGCCTGGAGCGAGGGCAGACCTTCGCCAACGGGACCCGGGTCAGGGCGAGGCTCCGCCCCCAGCTCGTGTCGTCTCTGGGTCGGCCGATCCTCTCCCGCTCCCACGGGGTGTCGCGCATCACCAGGCAAAGCTGCCCTGCGGGCTACGCCAACAGAGACGGAACGTGCCTCGGTGAGTTCACGCGCGGAAACACAGAAACGCTCGATCGATCGACGAGTCTCCCCGCTCACATCCTCACGCGATTCTCTGCACAGACGTGGATGAGTGTCTGCTCAGGAAGCCGTGTCAGCACGAGTGCAGAAACACCATTGGCAGTTTCCAGTGCCTGTGCCCCCCGGGTTACCAGCTGTTACCCAATGGCAGGAGCTGTAAAGGTAACGGTCGCCTCAAGCTGCGACTTTCCCCCTCCTTCCTCTAAATGACTAACTTCTCATCCCCCTTATCTCCGCCGTTAGACATCGATGAGTGCGTAGAGCAAGGCATCCAGTGTGGACGCAATCAGATGTGCTTTAACACCAGAGGAGGATACCAGTGCCTTGATACACCTTGCCCTGCATCCTATCAGAGCGGAAGAAGCCCCGGGTAAACCGCATGACAAAATAAATGCAACAGTGAGGGCGGAGATAGTCACCGGGAGATGTTTTGATGCTGATGTGTGGGTGACACTTTGCTCTCTCCTGCTGACTTTAACAGGACGTGCTACAGGCCCTGCTCTCTGGACTGCGCCACGGGAGGCTCCCCCCTGCTCCTGCAGTACAAGCTGCTCACCCTCCCCTCCGGCATCCCGGCCAACCACAACGTGGTGCGGCTGTCGGCCTTCTCCGAGTCGGGCGTCCTGCAGGAGCGCACGTCCTTCACCATACTCGAGCAAGAGTCGGAGACGGGCGCGGCGGGCCGGGTGTTCGGCATCAGAGACGAGGCCGGCAGGGGGATCATCTTCACGCTGCGCCGTCTGGACAGACCGGGGCAAGTGCGGCTCAAGGTGCAGGCCACCACCATCTCGCTGCAGGGCCGCATCACCTACCAGAGCATCTTCATCATCTACATCTCCATCTCATCGTACCCCTACTGAGCCTCTGTGCTGCTTCACAGATGACTCTGCCCCCCACAGGCGTCGCCCTCGGACACCTCTTGACCACAAGGCAATTCCCTCAAAAAATCCCTGTGCCTTGGACACATTAGGCCATGAAAAAAGAAACCAAGAAACGTACAGGATTTCATAGAAAGGGTTCATTGGAGGATTCTGTGAAGATGTGCCCCCCCGATCTGTGACTGAAATGTCACGACTGAAAAAAAAAGCTCCGCCTTCAGTCGCCTGAAGACGTCAAACTGAATGAACAATACGGTTTGTTCATTTATTGGCCGTACGCTTTATTTGGGGAAAACGCCAGGGGTGCATCTTTCCAATCAATATCTGAAAACACGAGAGAGAGAGAGAGAGAAAAAAAAAGTAATATCAACCAAGCACTGAAGTTATTAAGTGTCCATCAGGATGCTGCTATCTATCGTTTTGTTAGGTTAGTTTCAAGTGTTGATTTATTCTCATATGAAAACAGGTTTGCTGCCCACACTGTGGAAAAACAGGCCTATTACAAGTCTGTCCACAACTCTGAAAATTGTACGACGTTTCCCCCGACTATCTTAATTTATTGAAGTCCTTTGAACACATCAGTGGCTCAGACAACCTCCTCTCACAGAGGGTTTGAGCCTCTAAGGATCTGCTGGCATTGTAAAGACAAACCTTCAGTGGGACACCATGCGACCGAGCTTGTAACAGTTTTTCAACTATCGTATGTGTTTTTTGTACTCTTTTGTAACATTTTTCTTTTTTTTGTATCACGTGGAAAAGTTTTTAAGGTGCTGTTCTGAATGTACTCGAGTGATCTGAGTGGTGCTAGTGCTGCAAAGAAAGCCGGCAGTTGTTCTCCAGAGACCGCAGAGTCGCGCTCGACGTGTTCCTGCAGTGCGGCGGCGGCTGCGTCGCACGTCTTTCCGAGCTCCATCCACGAGGCCTTACACATCGTTCGGAGTGGCCGCTGTTCGGTAATCCAAATCGAACGCGCCCGGTCGCTGTACGAACCTGAGGAGGGGCGAACTGCTCACGGCTGCAATAAAAAAAACAACAAAACAAAAACAAACAAAAAGAAGCTGTTGCTCTTCTCTTGCAGATTAAACCATTGCTTCTCAGTTGCTGTAGACGAGTGTCAAATATCCGTGGAAACAGACAAGAACGAAAAACTGTTGTTGGTCGTGTGTTATTACCATAAATAGTCTCAGTCGCTGCTCGGGAGTCATAAACACAGATACGTCGGGCGTAATCTCTGGTCTCGGTCGTAATTTCCCACTAAATCAGGAAAGTTTGAGGCTGACCCTCTGAGCCAGGAGTTTACCTGAGCGGCTGGCTTTCCTTCGCTGATTACCTCAGGTAAGGTTTTGTCGAACGTTTCAAGCGAGGGTCAGGTCTCGTGCCTCCTGAGCCGTGTGTTCGGGCGGCCGCTGGTCTGGAGGAGGAAAAACACAAATAAGAGTGAACGTCTCAGTGCCCGCGGGAGGGAATTCCTACATCCCCCCCCGTTTCTAAAGAGACACGTGCCCGTCGGAGAACAAGGTGAGTCAGCGGCCGCTGGACGGCCTTTCGTATTTTTCGGTGCCGTGGAAGCGACGGGGGTTAGAGAGCTCTTTGGCATCTGTGAAACAGAGCTGACCGCTCGGCTGTTCCGTTTCCCCGAAGCCGGTAATGAGGGAGGGCGGAGGCAGGCCGACCTGAGCTGTTCTGAGAGCCCAGTGTTTGTTGATGCTTCGGCATCTGGTGCGCGCAGGAGGCCGCGACGGGGTCGTCGAGCCCGACCTGACTTAGAACACTGGGAAACAACAGCTGATATGATCTGTAATGGTCGTCTTCAAAAACTTATCGTACAACAATATTCACGATGATTAGTATCATGACAAAGCAATTTACAAAATAGCTTTAAACATATGTCGGAAGCGTCCCGTCATGTTTTCCATGTGAATAACAAACTTTTTCTGTACCCCTTCCTGAAAACCTTGAAACGCGCAGCCATTAAACTGAATTCTTTTGGACAACGGCACATGTGGAGGTGGTTAAAACAACCTGCGCTGCGTCTTTAATATCTCTGCATGACGAGAGAACCACTTTAACAGGTAGATGCAGCGTGAAAGGGGCGAGCGGTGGCAACGCGGGGTTAAAAATGAGAGTGAACAAGAGAAGAAGAGAAAAAAAACAGGCAGGACCGCTCACCGGAGGGCCCCCCCTCCCTTCCCCGTGAAGCGCTCGGTGTTGGTGGCTACCTGTGCCATCTCCCCCACTGCTTCGCAGTCAGGACGGCGACTGGCTGCGCTCCGCCCGCTAATGAGCACAACGCCGCTGGCTTTCAGAGCTCAGCAGTGGGGAGCAAGTTATGCTGCGCACGGGAGTCCTGTCCAACATTTCACCTCGCCCCGGAGGCCGCCTGAGGTCGAAACCAGTTAGGAAAGCTGAAGCCGAAAGGTGCCGCTCCCGGTAGACTGACGGACCCGCAGGCAGTTCGGCGGCCGGGCCCCGGCTCGTCCTGCGACGGTCACGTGTGAAAAAAGCTGAAGCAAAGCTTCCAGCTGTTACTTCTGCATCCTGAAGGCAGCCACATCACTCACGAAAAGCGTTTTAAGCATTTATCAGCTGGTCAGAAACCCGACGCCAAGTTCCTGTAAATCAGCTGCACGATAAGAACTTCGTAAGGTGACGACTTCAATCGATGACGGTTTTAATTTTGGTTGTTCGGGGCTGTTCGCTGCATCACGAGACGAACCGATCGAGCGGTAAGCGATGCTGCAGGTTTGAACTTTTTTTGACGAGATCAGTTTCTGCTCCAATAAACGGGATGCCGCTGAAACAACACAAGCTTTGTGTTTTTGCCGGCCTGAGTAATGGCCCCGGCTTCAGACGCTCATGACTCGTCCGTCTGTAACTAAGTGGGGGGGCGGTGAGTAATACCGTGATGTGGTGGCTGAGAACCGCAGAGGAGGAAGTGCAGAGCCTGTCAAGGCTTCGTGAGCGCTCGGGCCCTGCGATGCGCTCAGTGGGCAGCGCACCTGAGCTTGCATCAGCCACTTTTCCGGCGCTTCAGAACAGATTCTCTGGCGTGCGGTCAATAAGTGAGGTTAGAGCGAGCTGGGAATCGGGGTCCGTCCGGCCCAGCCCCCCCTCAGCGGCCCCCCCCATCCTCCCCGTGCGCTCCTCATAAGTGTGGAGGCAAAGTTACGAGGGGTGAAAGTATATTTTCCAGATGATGTATTAACTTTCTCTCTTCATTACGCTTGTCGCGCCAATAAATGCGATAATGAACGTGCGCGTGTGGTACGTTGTGCCCCGCTGGAAACGACTCGCGCGGATGAAAAGGACGCGATGGTAATATTTACTTGTTGCCACGGCAGCAGGGAACTATACATGTGTGAAGATCTTTACGAAAGTAGGCCAGTGGAAAAAAGAAGTGAGCGCGGAATAACGCAGGCATGACGGTCATTTGTGAGTTAAAAAGCCGGGGAGGTCACTTTTTTTTTTATCTTTGTGCTTTGTGTTGCACCGCCGCGTGCGTGTGTGTGTGTGTGTGTTGCTACACCTTTTGTAAAAGGAGAGGGTGACAAAAAGATTGATGGAGGCTGATATCTGGGGCGGAAAAGCCACATGAGCTCACGGAGATCGGCGGCGACATGAAACACGGCCCCGATGAAGCGCTGCCCCCGAATCCCCCCCCCATCCCCCCTCAGTGGGGCGGTAAAACACACGCGCTGTGTGGTACACCGCTTGACATCACTCTCTTCGGGCAGCATGACAACATTTCCTGCGCACGTAAGAGCGCAGCCTGCCAAAAGTATCAGCGCGCGTTGGCCCAGCGCCTACAGCCTGGGCGAGTTTCCACGTGGCGGCGGCGCTCGTGGGGAAATGCGACGGGACGCCGATCCATCTGGGATGACACCTCCGAGCGATGCGAACACGCCGGCCGCCGCGTGTGCGCGCCTGCTGGAAGCTTTTATGTGGGTCAGACGCTGACTTCATCGCCACGCCGCTCGCCGCAGCAGTTCCATCCATCGCGCCTCCTGACGCTCCAGCCAAGGCCCTGCTTCCTATCATTACTCCGGCGGCTCGCGGATGTGGGGGGGGGGCTTGCATCGAATCTTAACATTTTGTAGCTACGGATGGAAAGGGATCCCACGCGAAAGTCTCAACGCTACCGTTCTGGGTTCTGTTCCACGACTAATATCCCTCACATCGACCCAGAGCTGCAGACGCCAGGATTTCATGTTCCTCGCAACCCCAGTTTTCCGAGGAAAGAACTTTCCAGACGCAAACCAACAAGAGAACTTTTCATGTAAGCACTCGCAGGAAAAGTCCGAGCTAATTCAAATAAGCAATCAGAGCTTCATATCCAGGCTTTCCTGCTTGTCCCGGGGCGAGTGGATTTTTGGAGACCAGGTAAAAGTCCGAAACAAACAAAAAAAAAAAAGGAAAATGGAAGAACAGCGGCGGTGGTGTCGCTTCACAGTCACGGCCACGTGCCGGCAAAAGCAGCATGAGGAAGAAACATGGGAGCCCTGACAATCGCAGCGTGCTGCTCGCGGTAGTTGAGGCAAATTCCTGAGCTGTAATTCATCATTCATTGGTCATTCAGGATCTGACCTGACGTGACGAATAAAGCTTTAAACGCAGAAATTAAAGTCGCTACAATCCTTTTTTTCCCCCGATGCCTCACGTGACGAACGGGAAGTGAAAGGGCTGCTCATGATGAACCCACGCACACCCACCGAAGCGCTCGCGGTGTCTTTTTTCGGCCGCAGCTGTTACTGTTTCGGTTCGCCCGCGCTGCTCCTGCCGCTGCATTCAGAGAACCTTCCCCGCTGAGCGCCGAAGAGCGCACGCACGCGCGCAGACGGAGCAGCTTTTCCCCCACGCGGGCCAGGCGTGAGCATTTAACGCAGGGCTGAAGAAAACCAACGAGCTCCTGATAATTTGACCAGCACCGCGCGGGCCGCCCCGGGATGTTGTTTACTGCCCCGTCGGACAGGTAATTGTCAATCCGGCCCCGGTGATTGCTCTCAGACACGACCCCTCGCTGCGTCGGACGAGTGATAAACGCGCGCTTTCTCACGCCACAGGTACTGTGGAGGCAGCAGCAACAAGAACCCGAGGGCATCTACAAAAATACCTCTGCTACAGTTAAAAAAAATGAAAACACGTACACTTCCAGACACGCAAATCGACTACATGTGCGTTGACTCGCGCTGGTGTGCTTCTGCTTATGTGCAAATCGAGGATAATTGTAGGGCAAAAAAACCCCAACCTACAAACATGATACTGATTCCGCTGCACACGCGCCGCTTTAAAGGTTCGCCGTTGGGCCGCATATGCAAAAAAGACGGAAGACCACGAGGCCGTGGCGGGAGCGAGACTTCTGAAACTTGAAAACGGGGACAGCCCCGACCGCGCTCGCGTCCCCTGCTCCCGACCAGCTGCCCCCTGCGAGCCCGTGTCTGTAATCACGCGGCCGTAAAATAACTTTTTTCAAAGTTCAAGTTGTTCGCTTTAACTGCCCTCCACAGCTGTTCTCCAGTCCCGCAGATGTTTTTTTCGCGGGGACCGGCGTTTTTTGTTTTTTTTTCCTCAGCCACGAGATCGAGCGTTGAATCCCTTTTCAACGCGTCAGTGCCAGCGAGTACCCGCTCTTCGCTCGCGGGCCTGGAAGGGGACGAGATGGAAATATCAGTCGTAAATAGCTTTGTGCGCGCGGAGGTGAAGGGGGAGCCGTAGGCAGCCCTGCAGTCATCTTCACCGAGCAGGAACCGTGTTGCGGCTCCAAATCACCCGTTGTGTAACGATTGGACTTCAACAAAGAGGGGGAAAAAAAAATCAGCTCTCATTATCAGGAGGCTACTGCAGTTTTAAAGACATAAACAGAGCTATTAAATCATTTCTGGCAGGAATTCCCTGTTTCCAAATGTAAAAAAAAAAAAAAAAAGTTAAACATCGCAGTCAATGTACATTAAAGAAAAAAAAGCAGCTCAGAAAAAAAGAAGAAAAGATTCAAGAAGTGTGGCTGAGCAGAAACAGTTGTCGCTGGTTATTTCCAGGCGGGCGATAGGAAATCAGACACCGCGAGGTGAACACTGAGCGAACTGCCGGGTGACATCACCGAATGCGCCCCGTGTAACTGCGAGCGCGGGTTACCTCACTAGAAAAGAATGGGCCTTTATCGTGAGGCCGCGGAGTCCGGTGGAGGACACCTTCCACCGTTTCTGAGGATTTGTCCCCGGAGCGTGTCTTTCAGCCAAGCGCTTGAGGGGGAAACCAAAAGACGGCACCTCTTGCTACGAGAGCAGTCTGGCAGGATCGTTGAGCTTTGGCCAGTCCGGTGGCCCCCATTCAACAGTTTATGAGCGTCTAGGGTGTATTGGATCCCAGTTTTTTTTCTCCCCGAGCCGGTGGTTGGCTTCCAGAGAGACGTGACCTCCGGCAGGCGTGACCCCAGGAAGCAGAGTGGTGCCGAGGGGGCTGACGGCCATCCATCACGGCCGGCGCCCTGGGACCGGTGGCGGAGCGCGGCCGCGCGGCGCTCTCCGGCTTCCCTCTCGGCGCTGCCCTTTTCGTGCTGCTTGAAATCCTAGACGCGCTTATATTTAGCCCGTCCTCTCTGCATCTCGCCCCACGGACGGGTCCAGTGGATGCCCGTGATCTTAGCGGGAGACTCAGCGGGCCCGTGGCCGCTGTGTGAAATGTTACGGCCCGCGGCCTCACGCCGTGACTGCTCCGGCGTTGCAAATAGAACACAGCGGGCAAAGCGGCGGCGGGGTCGGGTTAAAAAAGGCCGACACGTGACGGTCAGCTGCGGGCGATCAATCAAGACGCTCGGGCGATAACTTTATACCGCAAAGCTCGTGGACTCAGAGCCTTTCATAGCGAAGCTCGCTCGCGCGACGCATTCCTCCCCTCACGCATACCACGACTCGGCACATTCCCCGGCGTAAACCTTTCTTCGCTCCTACGGCAGACGCCGCAGTAGCTGGCGGTTGATGGCAGGGGGGGACCGCTCCCTTGTATTGTGTTGAAATGTGAACCTCCACATCCACCTCTACAGCGATTAACATGGCTGAGCCCCGGTCAATCGAGGTGATGGGGCGGCAGGTTCAGGGAAACGTCAAACTGACACGGTCAATCCAGTTCAGACACGGCTCGAAATCCGGTTCCCGGACGCTCTTCATCACACAAACCCATGGTGCGGTGCCGGGTGAACATGGACGGAGGAGCCAGCACTGCAGTCAACGCTGGCCAACATCGCCAGTGAGTCCACGCAGCTGATCGTCCACATCATCTGCTTCTGGCCAGAATGAGTGTAACAACTGCAAGAAGCAAATCACGAATCAGCCTCGCCCTCACACGTCCTGAAGATGACCTCACCCCTACAAAGACTGGACAGCTTTTAGTCTTTGACAATCAACAGGGATCATAAACCTGGACCTGTACTGGATGACCCCACGCGCTGCTGCACCAAAACAAATGTGGACGGCAACAAAGAGCGCATGAGGAGGCAAAAGGCGCTGTCACTGGTCAGTTGCAAACATCCAATGTTCAGCTGACGCTGTCCAGCTTCTACCATCCATCGGCCGTCCCACCCAAATCATATTCATAACACGGGCTGTAGACGTAATGTGCATATTGTATATTCTGTGATTACACTCTGTTGTGTCTGCTATCCTTTCTACTATGACTTCAACAGGCTGTGGATTTTCCTCCTGGAGAATATGCTGCGTTTCAACTCATAACAAATGATGTGAGTTCAATTTACCTCCAAACAGTCAGTGAAATCATCCCTCTGAGAGGAACACTGTTCTCGACATGCAGCTGGCTTATCATTGAAAAGCAACAGATTTGCGCGGACTTGTTAAACCTGGCTGGACGGAGGCAGCTCGGGCTTCTCACGAGGACGCATTTCAGGGGAAAACGTTAAATGAGAGCAAAAACCAAACCGTAAAGCCGGGTGGCCTCGGAAGCCAAGTGGGTTACAACAAAGCCAGAATCATCCCACTTGGCAGCCTCAGATCAGTCTGTAAAACCTGAGACGGAGCTGTCCCGGCCAAGGCTCGCGGTGCCATCCCCAACCAGTCACCGGCTCCATTTCACGACTCCAGTTGCTTTTCATTTTTGCACCGGAGGCTTCCCCCCCCAGAGCTGCATCTTCTGCATCATTCGGTCATTTAATACGCGCCGCAGGCGCTGACGTGAGCCCCGCTCTTTTACAAGCGCCACGCTGGTCCGTACGGAGGTCCACATCCAGCGAGACCCAGGGTGAAGAAATTCCAGCTGCTCTCCCGGGTTTTTTGAAGAAACGGAAAAGTTTGAGGTGTGAGACTCAAAACAAACAGGTCAGGTACTCTGACACAACTTTTACTCTACTCCCTGGGACATTCCTGCAAAATGACCTCAGAAGGGACAGTGGGCTTGGAAAGCAATAAAAATCCATCTCAGCGGAGATGGCTTTTCCATCAGCTCTCCGGTTTCATTGTTCGGGGGCCGGGGTTCAAGCCCGGAGTGTGGGACCCCCTGTGGCAGCTTCAAGGCCGGGGGGGTGGGTTGTAACAACTTCTACTATTCAGGTATAAAGTATCGCAACTTATACCCTCATAACATTACAGTCGCCATGAGCTAACTTTATAGCCCTCGGTGGGTGAATGGATAGCGACCTGAGCAGCGTGAACAGCCTCTTCCTACCAAACGCATGAGAGCATTAAAGGGCAGAAAAGAGTGTTAGCGGCGAAATAACAGTTGTGATGTTCTGTGTCTACGTGTTGCATTGTGTGTGGAGAGTGGCACACAGACCAGCTGGCCCTGGCTCATTCCTTCGTGTAATGCCGCTTTGTACCTCAAGGGGCAACAGTGAGTCACTGCAGAGAGGCTGCTGCTGCTCTCCTCCTCCTCCTCCTCCTCCTCCTCCTCCTCGCTGTCACTGACGGAAACTCAAACAGACGAGAGGTCACGTTGCTCCTGTGGCTCGATAACTCCTGATTCAGCAACGCCCTTACTTCCTCAGCTCTGGATTAACCCGCCGCTGGGCTTTTATCATCTCCTTTGTTAAATTAGATTGGCACGTTATCGCTGGGGAGTCCCAACAGAGTGTGAATGTGTTTGCGCAGGGAACGGCGCCGAGCGGCGTCCTTCCCCTGCAGCCGAGCCGCATGTGTAAAGCTGCCCCTCCGTGACCACATGCTCTTTTACTTGTGGAAGAAGAAAAGAAAATGAAGAAAAAAAAACACAACAGCTAATCACAGAATAACTCTGCTGAGCAGCCGTTCAGACAGCTCTATCAGCGACTTCCTCTCACTCCAGCTCCACATGCTGAAACTGGATGTAAGAACGTTTAAAAAAAAAAAAAAAAAAATCTGGTTTCTGTCTAAAGCCTGCAAACAAGCCGACGGTGGTTCTGTGCAGCAGCGATAATACATACAGTGGCTCTTCGTTACAGTGTAAGAGCAATAACCGGTGTGAGGTTTGATGGAACAGGTCCCGCTTCAGCTGTGTAACAGACACGAGAGGAGAGGATGCAGACACATCGGTACAGTAATCACAACGGCCTCCAGCCCAATCGTGTTGATGATACAAACTCAAGTAAACACTCGAGGCGACGCTGTTGATGTAACACACAGTGTTTACATCATCTCGGGCACGCGGGCCGGACAGACAGACAGATGAGTGTAATAATGTCTGGGGCTCTGGTCTTTTAATGGTAATGCTTCGCCTGGCCAGTGGAAAGAGCTGACTAAATATTGGCAAAATTGTCAAGACTAAATATTGGCCGAGAGCACGTGGAAGCTATGACTAACAAACATTAGGTAACTGCGGTTTCTCTCTTCGATTTGAAGTCGTTCAGACACAGAGGTAACATAATGCAAGCGCAATGTTTCACCGTTTAAATCAGTCTTTAAGGCAGGAAGTCACATGCCTTTTTTTCTCCCCCGTCTACGTGGGTGAACCACCGGTTAATGTCTCCTGTTTTTCTTTTCTGCAAGCACGGCTGCAATCGAGCACGAGCATCTAACACAAATATTCATGCGAAACGAGCGCTCGGGCTCGACCGTCCCCACACCTGGACACAACAATGAGGCTTTTGAGGGAGCCCTCGGCAAAACTGCTACCTTAAGATGCGAGCACGCGGCGCTCTGCAGGGACGGCTAACGTTGTAAAGTTGCGCTTGCGGGACAGTTGGATCGTGAAGTGAAACTGGCCGCCAGGTTTTTGCTGAAGGAAACTAATAAAGAGATTCATTTGACTGCTGCTGCTGGACGAATGTAACTTGTGAGCCGCTTCAGCAGGAACTTTACGTCTCGGCGTCGCCTCCTCGGCAATGACCCGCCACGTTTCCAACAATCTGTCAAACGGACAATAATTGGGACTGTGTGCTCCGCCACTCGGAGGGAATTAAACACTTGACGCTGCATGGAACCATTTGCGGGAACAGCGCACCCTCCACAACTGCCCCCGGCGCCACATCACACCCAACTCCGACGAAGGGGGACTTTCAAGGTAGGGCTCAGTTTCCCCCGGGCCTCGATCCGATTGTCCCAGCGGGTCAGGATCTGCCGAGGCGTCCCGTCCTGTTGAGTTCAAAGGCCCTAATCAAAAAAGAAAACCCGCGGGCCGTCTCGTCCGCAGCCACGGCCGCAAACCGGAGACGTGGAAGAGCCGACGGGCTCAGAGCTTACACGTTCAGAGACGTTTCCAAGGTAGACGTCCAAACAAAGCAGAGGGAGATCAATGATGTCCAAAGCAGAAGTGCAGAGCCGGTCTTCTGACCGTACATTTACAAAGAGCCGTGTGCACTCAGCCAAATCATGAGCTCAGCGCTGGCCTCCAAGGAAGGCAGGCTGTGATGAGAGGATACTAAGTGCGTGCATGTGTTTGTCCAGAAGCGTGGGGTTATTAGGCTCGTCTCCTTTCTGATGTGGTCCAGGAAATGCCTCGCTGCTTCACTTGAGCCATGTTTACGCTCCGCCAGTAAACATTTTCTTGCCAGACTATAACACGCGCGTTAAAAGATCCTTATAAAATCTTTCCGCGGGCAGGCTCGCGTTAATTGTGAAACTCGGGGGGAGGGAAAAAAAAAAAAACGCGTCGCTGCAAGCTGCTGAATCCTGTAAACTTGGGGGAGGGGATATCGCAGTTTTTCCAGCGGCTGCACGTTTCGCGAGGGCGCGATGATGTGCGACCACCGTTCCACGCAGTGAGTCGAAAATCGCACGCTGGTTCTCTCGACGAACGACCTGCGGGGACGAGTTTGGCGGCGACGCGACTCGCGGCACATCGTCTCGCGCGGTGGAAAAAAGCGCTCCCCCGCTCGGCGGCCGCCTCGGGTTTTTCTCCTGTGGAGCTGAGGTCTGTCTTCGGAGGGAGGGCAAAGAGCATATTTGAATCTGGAAAATATTACCGGGGGTGGAAGAACATGGGAAACAATAACACGAGGAGGACTCCTCTTCCATCCTCTGGGCTCTGCGATTTGAAGATATGCTTTGGTCGGCAATTTCGCCTGACCGCAACTACCCGCTTGGCCCCCGTCCTCCGCTACTCTTTTTCCACCTCCCTCTAAAGTGGGCTTTTGTCTCGGCCGGCCCCTGACGACAGAATGGCTGGAGAGCGGCTCGGGAACAGCAAAAAAAGAGAAAGAAATCCCTCAGGTAACGGCTTGGGTCGGGTCGGTCTGCGTCATTTAAGACGAACGTTCCCTGCAGCTCCGGACTCTCAGGCCACCGTACCGACCACCCCCCCGCCCCCGCCAGGACAGTTGCGGCAGGTCAGACGGGCGTCTTACGAGGGTCCCGCCGCCCTGCTGGAAAGTTTCCCGCGTTCAGAGAGAGCGCTTCCTCTTCACACATGCAGAAGCAATCACAGCGTGGAGGCAAACGGAGCACGTAGGGCTCCCTTCAAAGCAGAGAGCGTCCCTTCTGTTTTTGACATTGAGGCAGCTCAAGCCTTCCGGCGACTGATTGACTACTGTTTTCACAGAGGAAACCATAACAAATGATTTGTAAGCTGTTGTCAAACAAAAAACCACCAGTGGGACGGCCAACGGAAAATCTAATCTACGTTTGCTTCCTGCTGGGATGAATTGTGGAAAATACCTCATAAAAAGGTAGCGAGACAGAAAAAAAATAAATAAATAAAAGACGTGGTGCGGCGAGATAAACGAGCGGGCAGTTTGCGGACGTCTCTGGGTTGTTTTACGAGGGTCTGAGCGAGCGACACGACAACGCTCTGTGTTTTGAGAAGCTACCGTGCGCCGGCGAAGCCCTTGGAGAGGAAAAAAAACAAAAACAAAAACAAAAAACAACTTCTTCTGCTTATTTGAGCGAGGACCCGTCCAAGACCAACAGCCTGCAGCTTCAGAGCGGCCTACAGCACCGCGTGGTCCGCTTCCGTCTGCCAGGATGGCTTCTGACGTGCGACAAGTCGATAAGCATGGCCGCTTGTTCCCGGCGCTCCGTCGCAGTGGGAATCGCCGAGGGACGCTGAGTTGCAGCGTCTCGTATTAACCGCTTAGGGACTTTTAAGATCTCAGAGGAATCTGACTAAAACTTTCCCTTCCAGCCGCTTTCCTCAGGAATCCATGCAAAAGCGAGGAAACAAACTCCTTTCTCTCTCCGCTGGGAACAGAATCCTCGGCAGCGCGCCAATTCCGTTGCATCGACTATGTTTTACCCTACGGAAACCCAACAAGTCCGATGACGCCACGTTTCTCTCACGGAAACCCATGGAGCGCCTGCCGCGTTTTTTACGGCGCATTTATGCAACCCCGTTAAAACCGTTCAACGTGGAAATGCACGCAGCTGCTCGGCAGTCATCGGTAAACAGATGGAGTGAAACCCATTGTTTGTTGAGTCAGCGCCCACGACGACGCAACGTCGCTCCTGTGCTCCGAGGGGGTCGGGGACGCACGGCGGCAAAGTGCGCGCAGGCCTTACGAGGCGTGGCGGTTGACCTGTGGTTGCACGTGCGAATGTGCGTGTGGTGCAGCTAGACAAAGACGATCCAACAAAACACAACATCTGCACAAAAGTGAGACCAACGCGAGTCCTCTGCGTCAGGACAGTGCTGCAGGAGGTGTAATTGTAATAATGACAGAACATAATCCCCGTCAGCTCCCACACATGGTTTCCGAACACAACTTCTCTGACGGAGTGGAGACTGCAGTTAAAGAACAAACAGATTCTGGGATGAAACTCTCTCACATTATGATTTCCTGCAACAGCATGAAATCCCAATTTCTTCCACATAATGCTTCTCCAGTGCTACTGTCAGGCACGGCAGTACAGTAACAGTAACAGTATTTAAAGTTCGGTCGGGCTGGGGGTTGGGGGGGTGTTTCACTGCTGCCATTAGTGATTCCATAAACAGGAGGGAAATGAGCTATGGTTGTAGCCTGCGTGCCGATCCGATCGCTCCCTGGGCTGTCCTCCACCCGGGACAGGACAGCGGTGATTAAAACTAGCAGACCTGAACCCAAACACACAGCGCCTCTGTCCTCCACGGTCCACAGGCTGAGACCAAAAGGATATGGGCAATGACTCCTGCAGAAACCAGGCTGACAAACGTCCAACCAGGTTTGATGGAGCCGTTAAGATGACAGTCGTGTGATTTTTACTTTTAATAAATGGCTGGGTTTTGTATTTTTTTACTCACTGAAGTTTATTGAACACTTTTTTTTTGGCCTCTGCCATCGTCGTGTCTCACACCGGTAATGGCGTTTTCTTGTTCCAGTCTGGATTTTTATGAGCACCATTACTCTCCACCACTGTGTGCTCATGCTTAAGCTAATGAGGCTTAACCCTAACCCAGGTGTTCCCATTTTGGCTTATCTTAATCCAGGACTCTGTAGTCTTGCGACTAACTGAGCCAAACATAAGCCGCGCCGATGAAAGCTACTTATATGCTCAGGTTTAACCGAGGCCTCCGGGCTCAACCTAAGCCTCGTCCGTGAATCAGGGGCCCAGAGGGCCAGAAGAGCAGCGTGCTGCGTTTTCTGCAGCAGGACCTTTGCATTCGCACGAGCGACGGCTGTCGGGCCAAAAAAGTAGGTCAGACGTGCCGCTGACACGATCCACACGGGGAATCTGTGAAACCTGAACTCTGCTACCGACGGCCTCCCCTGACGACAGAGCTGCGTCCCGCTCCAGACAGGTCATCGGGTCGCCTCCCTGAAGCTCCCGTACCAAACCCAACGCAGAGCAACCGCCGTCTCACGCCTGCACGTCACATCACGCCTCGTTACATTTACAAGTTGACGTGACGCGGCACAGGCTTTTATTTGCTGCTTCCGGGATCCCACGGCACAGCACCTGTTGGAAAAAAGAAACCCTTTACCTACCGAGCACGTCCCTCTGGATTCTTTCCAAATGATGTAAATGCAGCTTCTTGTAAAACATGTCTGGAAAGCATACGGTAAGGCTTTGGCACACATGACAAATGTGGCGCGGACACCTTGATCTTTAATTTCCATGCCACGAGGCATGATGTCACAAGTAATGCACGCGGACGACGGCGCCGGTCCAGGGTTTAACGCTTGTTAAGAGACGGGCTCCGGCAGGCAGCGGGAAAGCGGCGTAACCTGAATGATTTGAATCTACGTGACGGAGTCACG
This sequence comes from Psettodes erumei, assembly GCA_016785225.1. Classification (NCBI taxonomy): domain Eukaryota; kingdom Metazoa; phylum Chordata; class Actinopteri; order Pleuronectiformes; family Psettodidae; genus Psettodes; species Psettodes erumei. The sequence goes on from JAFBJZ010000781.1 coordinate 4,469,156, forward strand.
CGGGTCTGATGTTATTTGCAGCCTCCGGCTTCGTTAGCGATGCTCGCGCGAGACGGGGCCCACACAGGTCGCGGGGCTAATGAAGTCTGAATGAAATCCCGTTCCTCCGGATTCTCACACGTTCCATATTTACTGGTCTCATTTGGCTCAGTTTCTGCAACGGTCGGGGTGAGCTTGACAAAATCCGGAGCCGGTCCCATTCTTTCCACTCGGATCATAAAACTCCAAAACTTTCCTCCCCTCAGCACGGCCGCGGAATAATTAAGCGAGCTCTTTCCACACCACATCACAGAGGAAAATATTAATATTTCTATTTCGATGCGTCGGTTGCGCTCCCGGCTGCTTCATCGTGCAGCCCCCGCAGAAGAAACGCGGCGCAGGAGAGGCCCATCCCAACAACAACACGCAAAAGCGAATTCACAGATGTAATAAGCTTGTCAATCAAACGCGGACAACAAACGCGGAGGGAGGGCGGGCCGGGGGCGACGGGGTCGTCCGGGTCGCCGCCGAGCCATCCATCACGGGCCGGCGGACGGGGAGACGCGCCGGCCTCGTACAGACCCGCGTTCAAACGGAGGTCACGCAGTCAGCCAGCGACCTCGCTGATCCCGGGGAAAACATTCAACGCGGATTAAGTCAAACGCGGCGGAATGAGTCACTCATTTACCCGCAGGCAACCGGGAACTGGCTTATTTCGACTTTCAGCTGCGCCGCTGACACCTTTACATCAATGTGGACCGGAGCTGGAGGTAAAGAGCTGCATTCACGTCTGTTAACTGAACTGAGCTTTTTGAGAAAAAAAATAAATAAATAAACATTTGAACCTGGACAACTGTACAGCTACAGTATTAATAACCATCAGTGAGTGTGTGTGTGGGGGGGGATCAAGTCTGTTCGCTGTCCTTTCATCATTTTTATTTAAAGTCATTAAAATGACATTCATCAGCGTTCTCTCTTAACGGGAGCCTTGCTCTGATGACAGTAATTCTTTTTTTCCAAACGGTGTGGGAGGATTTTAAATGACAGACTTTTATAAATAATGAAGACGACGTTTCCATTTAGCGCCGGATTTGCCGACCGAGCAGCATTCAGCCCCACGATTTCAAATTTGAAAGGATCTGAACAGCGGGTTTGCTAAATATTCAACATAAATATTGCAGGAGGTTGTTCTTTTATTCAAGGATGTTTACTCCACGCAGACGATCTCCCCAGTTGCCTCGATAAAAAACGATGATGTCATGCTTTCCCTTTCAGCTCCAGGAGGAGGAGGAGGAGGAGGAGGAGGAGGAGGAACGCTGCTGCAGAAACATTAGCTCATGGAAAAAAAGTCCCTGCTCGGTCATTTCAAACACACACCCACTTTCTCTGCAAACTCTTACTTTTGTTTTCTACCAAATTGCATTTTTTCTCAAGTAGGACACACAGCAGTGCCCCCCCAGCCCCCACCCCCCACCCCCCCAACCACAGCTGTCAACAAACAACATGGACATGGAGACAGATTTGGGGAGGTGCAGGTTTTCATGTTTTAAAATCAGAAACACTTGATCGCTGATTTGAAAATGACGTGCTGCTCTCAAAAATCTGCTCCACAAACAAAGGCAGCGTCTCCTCCTCCTCGTATCTGCGGGAGGTTTTGTTTAAGCCTCGCTCATCCAACAGCTGTTAGCGCCATGCCACTCTTGCATTGACTATATTATTTGACATTTATCATTTATTCCGGGCTGTTCACACAATGAAGATGCACACACACACACACACACACACACACACACACAGCTGGCCACAACAGAAGCTCACCCAGATGGTAAACAACCACGCCACCCTCTCGACACAGAAGCTCATCTGTGAACCATTTCCAGCGTGGAGCCACTTTCCGTGATCTCTCCCGTGCGGCGCAAGCGGCTTTAAAAAAAAAAACAAAAAACGATTGCATACTATTTCAGTTGGGTAGGAACATTTCTCCGGCCTTGACATTTTTATGATCCGGTGTTCCTCCACCTGCTGCGCGTTACGGACGGAAAGACAACTAATCACTGCGCCAACACCGCGGCGTAGGAGGAGACCCCACGAGCCGCTGGGCCTCCCGGCCGCCATTTAGCCGCAAAGTCGAAGAGGGCTGACGTTTTGTCACATTTTCTTTGATGAAAAACGTCTTGGAGGGATTAACCTGTCAGACGCGCGAGCGGGCCTTCGGGCTGGCTCGGTCGCCGATGTTACGAAATGAGTTTGTCCACGTCGTGCCGGTCCGGCGTCTCCTGCCAGGAACTTTGCCTCGTGAAGCCAGTTGTACATTCCTGCCGTGTCATTAGGGGGATCATTTATACGGCTCCATTCACGTAAGGAAGGAACTGAATGGAGCGCGGAGGATCAACGGCCATTGCGCGGTCTGAACCGAGGGTTCGCACACGAACCCGAAACAAACACAATGTGTGACGTAATACACACACACACAGTGTCGTGACGAGGTTTTTCGCTGTAAATATTTCGTTGGCGTCGACCACAGCAGCGGGTTGCATCTGCAGCACTTATAAAAACCGACATCAGAAAGTTAAATGCTTTTCCAGTCTCGCTGCAGTCGCTTAATTGTGCATGGGAACGTTTCCACAAAGCAGAGGTAGGCCTGCAGGATTCCTCGATACGAAAAAAAAAACAACGGATGAATGCACACTGTGCGAGAGGCTCGGCGTTGCAGCGAGGCGAACATCGGGATCGACGGGCTCAGCGGAAAGCGGGCGCGGCAATGCGAAACCACGCGATGGAAAACGCTGATCGTGCAGTATACAATCAGCAGGAGCACTTTGCACGCGCGGACGCAAACAACAACAAAGAAGAAATATGTTGCCCAAACTCTGGCACTGGAGAACCATGCAACTTTTATCCTCATTAACGTTAATTCTTTCCCCTTCCCTTTTTTATTTTTTTTATAATCGCAACACTCATGCACATAAAAGCTAAGTCGCCATCTGTAATTTATATTGATGCTTTTACCCCGGAGAGGAGAATCACACATCCTGTGCATTGTAAAACAAACTCCACAGCCGTGCTCAGGACTTTTATTAAACACAAAGCTACAATAAAAGACGTGAGTAAATGCACAAGCTTTTTCACACACAACGCATCATGGACCGGAGCTTGGAGGATGACTACTGCTGGGTGCAGGAATGATGCCTGATTTTTATTTGCCCCATGTTAAAAACCAGTTAAAAGACCATCTGCTGACACAAGCTTGGGCCAGACATTTTAATTCAAACAGATGAAAAAGCCGTTAATACCAGACGTAGAAATATCACCTAAATAACCACCAGGATGTGTAAATTCTTCTGCAATCATAAATTTAGAAAAATGCTGTTCTGAATCTATTTTTTATATGCGCAGAACACAAAACTATTAAACTCCTAAATAAAATAAACAGAAAGAGGAAACCAATTTACAAAATAAATGGCTCAACAACTTAACCCTTATTGAAAACAGGATGACAAAACGAAAGCAGCGGGCGGCAGCCAAGGCGACCCCGCACGGACGCCAAGTCTTTGTTCGAGAAATTTATAGCTCATTGGCAGGATTGTCCACGCTCCGTCTGGGACGAGGACGTGCTTCAAATCCATCTGTCAACAGACGCGCACCGATGCAAGTTAGCGTAGCTCCGCTTTTTAAGGAATCGCGCTGTTATCCCCCCCCCTCCCGGGAAGATGTAGTTCAAGTGTGCCGCCCCGCTTCAGACGCCTCACCTCGGGGCTGTAAAGCGGGGTCGGCAGTTGCTCGCCCAGACCTGGTCTCAGTCAAACACCTGGATCCGCTTCCTATCTGTCAGCGTCTTTCCGCTCTCTCGGGGGCAAGTGGTCGTTCACGCCCAATTAGGATCCGATCAGTGTAACATCAGCGCTGTCCACCAGCAGAAGGGCCGTGCGGGCCGCGCCAGAAATAGCGGTGGTGGTGGCGAAACCAGCGGCCAGGGGGCAGGGGGTTGGAAATTTGAGAAGAGAGAGAGTGTGTGTGTGTGTGTGTGTGTGTGTGTGTGTGTGTGGCATGTGTTGTGCATGCTTGTGGATCTCCTTTGTGCCACGGGGAGGAGGGGTGGAGAGGGAAGGCTGTTGCTTTAAACAAGAATGTGTTCATTTTAAGGGCGAGGGGGGAGGCTCCCGCTTCTATTTGTCTGCCTGCCGAAACACTGCTGGAGGATTTCTCATCATTTAAAACCGCCGGGGAGGGGGGAGCGAGCGAGCGAGAGAGAGAGAGAGAGAGAGAGAGAGGTGCAGCTGAGAGAGACGGCCTCTTAGAGCTGTGAGGCAGAAGTGATGGATTCAGCCCTCAGAAAAGTGACAGTCTTCTAACGGGCCACAGGCGGAAGGCAACCTGCCCCCGGACTCTCCCCGTTTATCAGGGATCTACCAGCGGCGTCCCACTGAAGACATCCTGAAAGGGTTCCAACTCTTTCAGGCCGGGATTCGGGAACGATCTCCTTCGATGGTTGCTGGAGACTTTCCGGCAAGTTGAGCTTCTGCTGGGCTGATGACGGCCTTTTAAGCGCAGCCTTGAAAACCAACTCTCCTTCGCCGGTGGAATGGACTGAGGTGATAAGAGGCAGAGCGAGCAGAGCGAGGAAGAGGAGGCAGGCGCGCAGCTTTCACGCTTGGGATGACTTTCCGCCAGCGGGGACTTCAAGCATCTCCGGCAGGAGGGCAAGGCAACTGAGGGAGCGCCGTCCACACTCCACGGTCGTCTCGTAAGCATTGAGCAACCTTTGACTCATTTGCACGTTTATCTTGTTGGTTTACGTAACACTGTGCACGTGCAAAAATGACTATGATTCTCCACAATGAGAGTTTGGGGACGTTTGTGACGAATCGCGTTCCACGGCAAATGGTGACCTTTCTCGTTCGTGAGCTCATACTCGGAGAACCCGGTGACATCTCTGACATGACAGCGAAGCTCTCTGTTTTCCGCAATTCTCATCAACTTAGTGAAGTCAGGCTTTGGCCGTTCCTGCTCAAACCGCTGCCATCATGGTTCGGTTTTAATCTTGAGTCGAGCAGCCGCCATGCAGCATCTGTTATCTGACTCACTGTTCGGTGCCAGCGGGTGATTCTGCTGGCCGATGACTAACCCGACAGATGACTGAAAGCCTTGGTCGGGGAGGGGCGGTGCTTCAGCGCACGGTGATGCTGGAGAGCAGGCTCTCCGGGCTAAGTGTCGCTTCACTACTGATAGAAAACACTGAGTTTGTCAAAACGGAGGACCCCGAATGTGTTAAAAGAAAAAAAGGGTGTCCAGAGGATGTCTAGATTCTAAAAAGCACCATTCACTTGTGAAAAAGAAAAAGAAAAAAGACCACCTCATTATGTCAGGCAGCCTGCAGCTTCAGGATGTTCCCCTGGGCTGGAGAGGACAGGGAGGCAGGCGGCTGAATCCCGTCTTTGTTTCTGTTGCCAGGGCAGTGTTTGGATAAGGGGGCTTTGAGGTAGAATGCCGGAACTTATCGAAACAATTCTGGAGACCCCCTGCCTCCCCGTCTGAGCGGCGGAACGCGCAGCGCAGCAGGAGGAGGAGGCAGAGTGAAACCCGAACTGGCGCAAACGCTCGAGCTCAAAACCAACGCTGTCCCGTAGCGGCGAACCCAGCGGGCAGGTGAGGGTCATCGTGTTCTGAATGCCATGTCGCACGCTCACCGGGATTACACGCTTGAGGGGGGAAAAAAAAGAAAAAAAGAAATGAGGTCAGCCCTCGAGGCAAAGCAATAGTGCAGATTACCACGGAGCAGACCCGAATTTGACTCGGAGCCAGCGCATGTTAGGTGTCATGCGGGAGACCTCGCCAGTTCCCAGTGGAGCTGCCGCTAATTTGAGCATGCAGCACAAAGCCGCCCTGCCAAGTGCCCGCTCCTTCCTGGCAGCCCGTAAATCAGGCGCTTTGTAGCCGCGCTGCCATCTCTTGCTGCGGACGATGATGATGATGTGATTATGAAGCATTCACACAGAAAGTAGGGCACTGGGAACCAACTGGGTCAGTAGATGCAGTATGTCTTGTAGGTACGGCGGGGGCGAGGCGGGGTTTGGTGGGGGGGTGGCGGTCCTGCGTCTAGAGGGTCCTGCTCTACCCGTCCGCCGCCGCCACCGACCCTCGGTGTGTGTACGGCGGCTCGCTCTAATGAGGTGACGAAGAATGCGAGGAATGCCCCGCTCGCGCTGAAATGAGAGGGGCCGGGGAGCGAGACATCAGCCGGTCTGAGCGAGGCTGCCCACCTTCTAATTAATATGTGCTGAGCGCGGCTGAAAAGGCCGGAGGGCAGCGCCAGCCCCGATTTGACGTAAAGTCAAGTCCATGAGGAGGACTCCTCGCCCGGCGATGGCAAAGAACCCTACATTTCGGCGTGAAGTCGCCCGGGAGGAGCTGCCAATCAAATTGCGACGCGAGTGCCGTGGCACGGCATCTCCGTCATTCATCTTAAGGCCCCGGGAAGAGTGGACGTAAACTACCGCTTAAAATGTTTTAGAACACCTCCTATTTTTTCCAGTTATTTTTGTAATTAACATAAATCACTCAGCGTTGTGCGGCGCGGCACGGTCCTAGTGATGCATCAGAAGCTGCAGTGACGCTGCTTGTTCCTACAAACTGTGTGTTTTGCACGGATTGGGGGCGGGTTTAATCGGCACCTGTAGGAGTTGTTTTCGTTAACTTTCGCGGCTTCGGTTTTCCTTACTATTATTATCACCACCTCTGGTAGTAAAAATACTGCTGAGAACAAGAAAAAAGAGACTTGTAGTGAAACTTCTGGTCGGTCGCGTGACGCTTCTCAACACCAGTTCATTACTGCTGCTGTCGGCCAGTCAATAGCAGCCAGTTAAACTGAACTGATGTTAGGACAATAATGAGCTGCGGGGGCTGCGGGGGGCTGTTTACGGCCAGGACGGGGGGTGGGGGCTCTCTGCTGTTCCCTCTGGCAGGCTGTGGACGGGCTAATAACAGGCTGTCTCCGCCGGGGCAGATGGGACACTCTCTCTCTCTCTCTCCGGTCCCTGGGAGACCGAGGCCCTGTTATCCCAATGCACGCATTAAACCCGAAAAGCACTCGCAGACACGCACATGCCGCGTACAGTCACGCCGCGTTCCATCGCAAGCTGCAAACATTTTGCCCTCAGCTTTGAAGTGTAGCGGAGCCTGAAGCCCGGAGCGGGAGATTCCGGGCTAACGACGTCTGACGCGGGACTCCTCGGCAGCGGGGGCAAATCACACGGCTCGTGTTCCGGGGGGAGAAACCACAAGGAGCAACTGGCCAAAAACAGTCATCAGCACATTACAAGCAGACAGACGGCAGGCCGCTCTGTTATCTTGGTATGAGCTCGCTGCTAAGATATTATCAGCGATTTCTGTCCACCTTGTTTTGCAAGACTGTAACATCGTTCCGGTGATAACCGACAAGTATCCCGCCGCATGGCGTGACAATGCTTGGCGTGGCAGTCCGCATCAGCTGGCATTTGCTGAGGTGACGTCACAGAGCCTACTGATCCGGGCTTTGTCGGCCGGATCAGGACCACTGAAAGATCTCTTACAGTGCTGACAGAAGACAGAAAGAAAGCAAAGCTCCACTTGTTTTTTTTAAACTAATATTCCATCTGAGGACTTTTAAGAAAGTACGTGGAAGACTCGGAGCTTGCGTCCGACCGGGTAAACTCTAATCTCAAAAAGACCAATAGGTTAAACAAACAGTGCGCAAGAGCCCATTTTTGGTACGAGTTTTTCTCCAGTGAGGAAAAATTGTTTGCGCGTTCTGTTCGAGATGGATAAAGCCTGAGGGGTTGAACGTGCCACGGGTCGTGCTCTTGGAGAGTGCCGCATTTCTCTCCTCCGTGTCTCCAATCTAATGCGCTGGCAGCACGCCTGGATTAACAGGGCGAAAACATTTCTTCGCTTCCCTTCATTTTCTTCCCCAATGTTGTGCCGAGCATTGCGCGGCTGATAACCTTTCAACGCTGAGGCGGGCTGGAACAAATGCTGCCAGATTGGGCAGCTCTTCGAAACCACGCCGATATAAAGGCTCTCTGCAATCCTTTCTGATCAGACAGGCCCCCCTCCGACTCTGGGGAGGTGTCACACAGGGATCCTCTGTAATCCAATATGCAGCGGCTTTCAATTAAGGTGCCCCAGGAGTTCAAGGCCTTGTTATCCTTAAACAGGAGTTACATTCTCCTCAGCGCTGAGTGGCATCCCCTCCACTTCTAATAACACCATCTTCAATAACATCATCTTCAGGAACTGCCTGCGCTTATTTTGCTTCCAAAAATGCCGACGCCGTGAATCCTGCGGAGTTGTGCTTCGAGTTCCAGTTAGGGAGGAAAGAGGGTTTAACGGAGACAGCGATATATCTAAGATTTAATCGGAAATGAATGCTGAGGAAGATAAGGATGATGTTACGTCCTTTTTATAGACCGATTCCTCAGCATGCTTGACGGTTGAAGTAAGTCTTTACTCTAACGGTCAAAACAGAAACAGACATGTTCAATGTGGATACATAATGATGATTAATTGCCTTTCAGCGTCTGAACGCAACTCATTCCCCTCTTTTGGTGAGGGCTACGGACGGGGCTGTTGAAACGCAATCAATAATACAAGCGGTTCCGTGAATAGCATCATCTGGTAGTGCCTCAATTTTTCCATAAGCAAAGATGTCCAGGCCTGCAGAAGGGAGCAGATAGGAGTGTTTCTTTGTGTCGAGGACGAGCAGTGGCAGTCGCCCAACGACAGCCTGAGCCAGGGCCGCAAACTAAGCTAAACACACTCCAATAACAGCAGTGTAACCGACTGGAGAGAGATCAGCACATCATTAGACAAGAGAAATATTTTTCTTGGGCCAGTGGGGGGGGGGTGTCACCTGCAGACAACGTGGGCTGCATGTATTTGAAAGTGGAAAGCCGGCTTAAACAAACCAGCACCGAGGGTCGGATTAATTCCATTAGTTACACTTAAAAGCCATCGGAAAAACAGCAGCACGTGCTCATGCCAGCACTGACGAGTCCAGCGCGGCACCCGTGAGACTCTCAGTTTATGTATTACACATGAATATATGCGTCTCCTGTCATGGAAAAATCACGGCAGCCACCGGGGGCGAGTGGGCGATTTCCTTTCACGTCTGATCTCTTCCAGTAGTCCATACTTGCGGCAGCTGTAACGATCTCCAGCCCCGCGCAGTTTGACACGCGTACGCACCGGACGTCTGTGCCGTCCTGTTCCCATCAGGTAACGAAGTGTAGTGATAAGCAGCTTCCTTGTGGTCTCATCTGAAGAACTCTGAAGGAGCCCACTGATGCCTTGTTAAAATGCGTGCAGCCCAGGGCTTTGAATCATGTGCAGAGTAGGTCGTGTGCAGGAACCAAATGCTCATACGGTCTCCTGCTTTTCACCACATTGCAAACCGTTTCCCTCTCCGTTCTCCTCAGGCTTTTGTGAGTTGGACGCAAACTCATGGAGCCCCCTTCAACGGTCCTGCTGGGGCTCCTTCTTGTTTATGGACTAGCCTGTGGCGTCCAGCGGACTCAGGGGAGTCCGTCGGACAGCAGCCATGATGGGGACCGGACCCAAGAATTTGAGAGCAGCGAGGACGGTTTCGAGAGCGAGTTCCTCTATGCTGGGAGGAGCAAGCGCTCTCCGGCCGACCAGCAGCAGGACAAGTGCTCCTACACTTTCATTGTGCCTCAACAGAAAGTGACCGGAGCCATCTGCGTCAACTCCAAGGAACCCGAGGCCCTGCTGGAGAATCGGGTCCACAAAGAGGAGCTGGAGCTGCTCAACGTGGAGCTTCAGAAACAAAAGAGGCAGATCGAGACCCTGCAGCAGTTGGTGGAGGTGGATGGAGGCATCGTCAACGAGGTCAAGCTTCTGAGGAAGGAGAGCCGAAACATGAACTCCAGAGTCACTCAGCTGTACATGCAGCTGCTCCATGAGATCATCAGGAAGAGAGACAACGCGCTGGAGCTGGCTCAGATGGAGAACAAGATCCTGAACCAAACGTCCGAGATGCAGCAGCTCACCAGCCGATACAAAGATCTGGAGCACAAGTACCAGCACTTGGCTTCTTTGGCCACCAACCAATCAGCTCTTATTGCCCTGCTGGAGGAGCAGTGCCAGGTTCGCCCTCCCCCTCGCCACGTGCCCCTCCCCCAGCCGCGGCCCCAGCCACCTCAACCGTCGCCACCCCTCAACAGGCCCTACCAGCCGCCCTACCAGCCGCCCGTCCTTCCGCGAATCAACAACCCAATCAGCAACGAGATCCAGAGCGACCAAAAGTCCCTGCCACCTCTCCTTCCAACGATGCCCACCGGCACACACAGCCCCTCCACCACCGACAAACCCTCTGGTGAGTCTCACAGAGTCTGATATGAACTTTATTTTTCATGCATTCCTTCCAAACACACCAGTTGCCATCACAAACAGTGGTCACAAACAAGGGATTGTGTGTGTGTGAGCTAACTATATCGTCAACCAGTTCAGCATTAATCACAAGACAACACCAAGCTCCCATTCTTCCAGCCATAGGCCATTTAAATAAGTCCCACATATTCCCAGAGCAAAGGGCTCTCAGTGAGAACACAAATTCTGTTGTCTGCTGCCTTTTGAGATGCATATCACCTAATTGCCATGATTCAGCCTTCACAAAAACACAAAAGGACATTAGCGGGGTAAATACGTGTGCGTAAATGGATAGCTGAACACATGTTACTGGAAGATAAAGCTTTAAAACTGATGCAAACTGTTTTGTGGTATCCGTGAGTTTTGCCGTTCCCTGTCATTAGCAGACTTTGGTTTTAAAACGATGGAAAAACCCCCACCATGACTACTGGGAGCTTTTTCCATTGACATGTTGTGCTGCTGCTGCTGCTGCTTGCCATTTTCACTGGGCTGCATGTGAACGGTGGTCTTTGTGTGGAATGTTTGAAAGGGGGCAAGTAATTTCCTGCCCACAGCCACGGAGCTAACACCCCGAAAAGTCACGCAAATCCTTAACATGAACAGAGTGCCGCCGCACAATGCGGGACTCCGGGGAGGAAGAGGGCGACCTGAAGGAGCGAAGAGAGCGAGACGGACGGATGGAGCCCACGAAAAACGGGGAGGGGGGGTTGGGGGTGAAGCGGGAGCAGAAAGAGATACCGGCAGTCAGTGATGTCATTTGTTCCACCAGGCGAGAATCAGTCATATGTTCCACAGAGGCAGGAAGACTTTATCAGGCAGAACAGAGCGGGACGGGGCAGGGCAGGGCAGCTCTCTGGCTTGTATCTGCTCAATGGAGACATTCCTGAGAGCGAATGGATGACAGGCATCATCCACGCTGATTTCCTCAAACCAAAAAAGCACCTTGTTACTAAGACTTTGGCTAATCATTTAGGGCTCAGTGGCGTCCGAGCAGCACCTCCATGCTGCGGTGTATACGAACCCAATGGTTTCTGTGCTTTTGTACGCCTCCTCCGCCTTAATATGTCATGCAAAGTGTCAATGCCCCCTCACCTCTAACCCCTGGGTTTGACCCCCCCATTCTCTTTTTTTTGTTTGTTTCCATTGTATTTAAACACTTTGTTAACGAGGGCCAGTTGGCGAGCCGCACAAGTGTGAAATCTTGACAACTTAAACAGTTTCACAGCCAGTTGAAAGCCAGGCAGCCAGCTGCCCCATTTTCCACATCTATTAAGTTTGGAATCTTTGGGGTAAAAAGAATAACGGCAAATAGGGTTTCACTGGTTTGCCCCCCTACAATCCATTAACACAATCCTGACCTCGCACAAAAATCCACAAAAAACGTTTGCGGCGTGAACTGTAAGCCTGCAGAATAACGCAGGCCTGCTGCGGCGTAATTAGCATCCACATTATTCTTCTTTGGCAGGCTGTTGTGTCCAGTTAAGTGTCTCAGCTGTAAACAAGAAACACGTCTTCCGAACACGATGTGGAAGCGCTCCTGGAAAGAAAAACTTCCAACAGACTAACTGGCAGAGGAGTGACACTTACAAACTGCCCTTAAATGAGTTCAGCCTCAAGGATCCTCTCTTCTAAAAGACATGATGTGAGGCATTAATAGGTACGGCGCGCTTCCACCCAAAACGATGCACGCATTCATGCGAAACGCAAAAAAAAAAAAACTCCGGCGAAAGCGAGTGAAGTAATAATCCTGCGGCGTGAGGCGTCACAGATGATCGAAAAGCTCTTGCTGCTGTTTCATCATTCAGTAGTCAGGATTCCCTTTGCCCTCATGCCAGTGTTTCTTTTGGCGGCGCGGCCGGCAGCCATTTCCCTTATGAGAGGAGCAGCCAAAGTCAATTCCACTGTTAAAATGAAAGCCTCGACTGAAAAATGGGATTCCCTGTGACAGGGCAGAACGACTCTTTGTGTCGCTGTGGCTTTTTTCCCCTTTCTCTCTCCCTCTTTCTCTCTTTTACACTTTTGATGTACCGTACGAGCTGACGGCTCTTCTCTCCCCTCCGTTCAGGTCCATTTAAGGATTGCCTGCAGGCTCTGGAAGACGGCCACACCACCAGCGGCATGTACCTGGTGAAGCCGGAGAACGCCAACCGGCTGATGCAGGTGTGGTGCGACCAAAGGCACGACCCGGGCGGCTGGACTGTGATCCAGAGGAGAGTGGACGGCTCCGTCAACTTTTTCAGGAACTGGGAGACGTACAAGGTGCGACAGCATCACGCCAAAACGAGGGCCTCATAGTTTCGGGGGGGGGGGGTTGGCGGCCGCCTTGACACTAACCAGATGTGAGCCTGTAATGAATAGGTAATTGTTAAGCTCTCAGAGCGTCCGACAGAGTACCTGCCTCGGTCTGTGACTCATTAATTCCAGTGACATCGGTTGCTCTTTGTAAGATGACTTCCCCCTTCCCCTGAAAATATGGATTCATCACTTGGATTCACGCTGCACCAGGAAGCATCTGACAGAGCGGCCTGTGGCGAACATTACTTTCACAAAGGGGATCTCGTGTTCTTGATGTTGCGAAAGGGAACTCCTCTCGCGGTTCAACGCTAAGCACTTGTTTGCAGGCCAACAATTCGCAAGGGTCCTGATTAAATCTTAGCTGAGGGGCAACAATAGAGACATTTCCACGACTTTCACAAAAAAACCCCAACCTTTCGACCGCATGAGATCAGAAATTGCATTTGTAAACTCATCAGAAGGGTGTTTCCATGATTCAAAGCATGTGTGGGGCCGGGCATGCCACGAACCAGCTTCCAGTATGACTGGAGCCAGAACAAAGCAGCGAGACAGCGTCCGGACTTCATGCTTTATGCCCTCTGTCCTGCTGTGTTTCCAATAACACAATAATAGTGGAAATCTGGACACCCGATACGAGCCATAGACTTGACTCAGAGGGTCCATTTATTCTAATGTTCCTTGACAACAAACAACCCTTATTGAAGAGCTAAGACTCATGATTACCTCCAGAGCATGAACAATGACCCCGAATCATCCCCCAGACATTTATACTGACAGTTCAAAGGTTTTCAAAGAGCATTCACAGAGGAAGTCTTAATCACGCTGGTTAATGTTTTTCTTCTGCGTGCACTTCACAGCAAGGTTTTGGCAACATAGACGGCGAGTACTGGCTGGGCCTGGAGAACATCTACTGGCTGACTAACCAGGGGAACTACAAGCTGCTGGTCACGCTGGAGGACTGGTCCGGTCGGAAGGTGTTCGCTGAGTACGCCAGCTTCCGGGTGGAGCCCGAAGCCGACTTCTACAAGCTGAGGGTGGGCCGTTACCACGGCAACGCAGGGGACTCCCTCACCTGGCATAACGGCAAGCAGTTCACGACGCTGGACAGAGACCACGACGCGTATACAGGTAAAAAGCCGACGGGCGCGAAACGGCCAAAGTCTTGGCAGTGGAACGGCACCAAATTCAAATCACACGAGCCTGAATGTCGTTTTTGTTTTCCACGCCTCTCCAGGTAACTGTGCCCACTACCAGAAGGGAGGCTGGTGGTATAACTCCTGCGCCCATTCAAATCTGAACGGAGTCTGGTACAGAGGGGGACATTACCGCAGCCGCTACCAGGACGGCGTCTACTGGGCTGAGTTCAGAGGGGGAGCCTACTCACTGAAGAAGGTGGTCATGATGATCCGTCCAAACCCAAACACCTTCCACTAAGCATTGAAGGAACACGTACTGTACTGTATCTCTCACTACTAAATGCGAGGAAAAACCAAAAAAAACAACCCGTACGGCTCCTAACACATCCACGCAAAACTCTGGCCTCTCCGGTCTGAGCCGAGCGGCACCGGACCGAGCCGGGCTACGGAGAGGAAGACGAGGCCGAGAAGTGCAATACCAAAACATCAGGCTGACGAGTCCGTGCACTGTCATCCGGTCGTCTGTACCGCGTGGCCTCTTACGTGACTCAGTGAAGACGTGCGCTCACTGCTCAGGAGCTGTTTGAAACGGAAACCTGCTTAGTCGACGCTGCGTGAGAAATACAATGTGAACCTGAGTGCACGTGAGACGAACAGACTACAATAATTCACTTAAGTAGCTTTAATAGGAAGCCTACGCTATATATTTACTATGTATGTCAAGTTTAAGTAAGAGACAATGAGGCCGACACAGGAAATATATCCAGTGACTTTGAATTGCATCCTAAACACACTCTTCAAATGTGTAATTTATAGGAACAGTAACAGTTATTGTATAATACAGGGTTGATATCCAGGCCAGTTTTGTGCATTACAATAAAATATACTGTAAAAATAAATAGGGCTACTTTCTTTTTCTAACATAAAGCCAAACTGTTAGCAACAATAACTTAACAGTCTCTTTATGTAATGTTTAATAGATCTAAAATCTACCCGCTACCAAAATTTGAGGAAGTATATTCTCCCCAACGTCCTGCTTTTTTCTGCTCTCTCTTTTTTTTTTTTTTTTTTTAAACATACTTGTTTTGAAATCTTGAATTGCTTGAACAGGTATCCACCAATTTGCTTGTATGAATCAAGCACTGTATTTACTGTATAAATTTACTGGTTTGTTGATGTCAATAGATCTAACTCATCGCGTTTGTACATAAGATATTTGTAATATAATGTATCATAACCTGGTATGTCAATAATATGTTGCATAAAATATGTACAGTTTGTGCGTTCCTCTTTGTCTCTTGGTGTGAAGCCTCGGCTTGCAGGTGACGTAACGCGCTCTGCGTACCTGCACGCACGCAAACCTGTGGATTTCTTGGTCGTTGGACTTCCTCTTCCACTTCATCATTGCATTATTTTAATACACAAACTGTTTGGGTCAATCCCCCTAAAGGCCTGTGCACCACTCACTGAGTGAGAGTGCACTGGAGTACTTCAATTGTCATTTTTTTAATCCTTTTCCGCTCAATTTAATTATCATTGGCAGTATCACTGCTGCATTTATAATAAAAGCTCATCACAACTTACAGTACGTGCCTCTACCAGACAGCAACCATAGCTTTTAACATGTAAATGACGTCCTTCTTGTTTTTTGCTTTTAATCTGCACTAAAAAAAAAAAATCACCAATTTGTATGGAAAAACGCAAGTAATCCATTCTATTTTCAAAGCGCAGTAACACAGTACATGCCATTATGAAAAAACTGCAGTAGATAGGACTCCTACAGCAAAAGCGAGTCAGCACACAAATGGAATGACAAATATAATGTGACAGTCTTGTGAAGCTAACGTATCCAGCAGTCTCCTCCACTGACAGCAGCGACCGCCCTCACTTCACTGCGTGTCAGTGACATTTCCAACGACAGCTGGAAAATGAAGCAGGAACGACTTTATGCTGCAATGAACCGAGCTCCATTAACGTTGTATTTTGTGACCGGGCTCCAGTTGAAGGTTTAGTCATTTTCAAGAGCATTTAAATCAATTTAGTATGAATTCCTGCCACTTACAACTTTAATCACAATGAGAGATTGTCTAAAGAGACCAATTATCAACAGAGCAAAATATGACGTGTGCTATTTAAATCCCCCCTCTCCAAATAAAGCCTAACATACCATGTTAGCTTCTTGTGCTGCCAGAGTGAAGATGGATGATTATGTGCAGTAGCCAAAACGCTTGTCCCACATTAAGCTGACACACACTGGCTGCAAGAACCGGCTCGAGTCAAACGCGAGAAAGCTTTCTTCCCTGTGACAAAGAGGCTTTGGATGGGACAAAGGAAGACATTCATCACAGTGACTGTCACTTTTTGTCGGCTGTGTTTTTACTGAAGATGGATGGGACAGTGAATTGCACTTTGCACCAAATCCTTCCGTGTCGGTCAACACTCTTCTTTCTTTTTTTAGTGCCAATTACATCTTAAAACCAGTTTAAGTCTGCTTCCTCAATTAACCTGGTCGTGGTAAAACAGGAGGACGTTTCACCGTCTCCATAAACAGAGACGACAGCTTCCTTGGACGCCGTGTGCGTCTGAGCGCTCGCCGCGATGGAAAACCTACAGTAAGGGTGGCCTGTGCAGCCCCCACTCCTCAACCAACATGGAAAACCATGAGCTGACACAGTGCTCACTCAGCACAAAGAGAACCGCATTTCCTGAGCCTTCAAACCTGAACCTTCACATTGGCCTGTATTGTTGTTTCACATCTGCGAAAGTCCATGTCCTTGTACTTTTAATAGAACCATTTTTTAACTTTCCGGTGCTCCCACGGATCCCTCTCGCTCCACCATGAACGCAGTCATGCCATGAGAGAGCGCTGCGCAAATTTTTCACTGAAGGCTTTAACCGCTCACATGTCATGCTTTCACTGCGAGCAAAATGCAGGCATGTGCTCAGGGACTAGACATGCCACATAACTTATAAATCATTCTTAATTATTGAATATTCCACCAAATATGACAGATGAATTGGGCTAAACACTTGAGGGTTACAACAATTAAATAACAAAAAACTATATGTGGCCCTTGCATAACTACTATAAATTCAGAGCTTTCTTGAAGGTGTGTGTACGTGTTAAATGTTTTGCCATGCAGCACTATGAGAGGACTGTGGAGGGGAGGTCGCTTTCCCACTCCCACCCACCTTTTTCCCCCAAGTTTCCAGTGGTTGTGAACCAGGGTCAAGCTAAACATTTTCAATGCAAGTAGCCACTGTAACCGCGAAATAGCTTGAAATAATCCCATTTTATGCCAGCAGCAGCCATGAAGTTAGATCCAACTTTTTGTCAGGTCCATTTCATTTCTCTGTTCACTTCTTCAGTGTGATTATAACTGACTAGAGACTGTCACAGACACACAGAGGAAACAAAGCTATGCCTTAACATCATAACGGTCTGGGTCATGTCGCTTCTATGAAATGGAGCTTTCCGCTGAGGTGACACCACTGACTTGATCACAAACCATCATCACCGTCCCGCTGCAAGTCAGCAGAAACACCCCTCTGACCACTGGGGAGCACCACTTGTGAGATCAAACAGTAAAGTGTGCAATAAAAAGATAAGCAACATCTTTTTTCCAAGTCATTTGTTCAAACCACTCCCCTCTGCTGCTGTAAAATGATTGTGATACATATGGTTGTGATTAAGAAATGCTTCAAAATAGAAACACATAATAATATGGTGAAGCTCCTCTTTGGGAGAATAGTCACTTCATTGTTTGTTACTTTTGCATAGTGGAACTCTTGAATTTGTTGGGTTTTTTTCCCCCGTTTTCCAAAAGCTCAGCATTTGATCTGATTTCCAACTGTGGAGATGTGCAGATTTGCTTATAGCTTTACAGCCACATGCCATGACTACTGTTTCATGTTCTTCCAGAACGTCTGCAAGTCCTCTGCTGGGAACTTACAGGAAATCTCTTAGGGATGGACGAGAGGAATTTTCCTCAGCACAATGGAAATTTCATTTTGTAAAAAGGTATTACTGTGGCCTCTCCAGTGATGCAGTAGTTTAGGGCTTTAAGAAATCTTTGTTAGCGAGGTATGTTTACTGTTAGACTGACACAAATCTTCTACAGTCGATGTGATACGTTTTATCACCGGGAACTGGACAGTGATACTTCAGTTGGGTACATGTTGTGTTTTTTCCATGTGCAGCCTTAACCTTTCAAACAGAAAACTCCGTTTTCATCTTTTCATCATAATCGTTCCCAGATGCAGGATACAAAAGGCACGCATGCAAACGTCATTGTTCTCTGGCGTTAGTTTGAGAAATCCATTTGAAAAACTATTTTAGGCAGTGAAGTGAAATCAATTTTTGGCTGCAACCAAAAATGGTCACATCCGTGTGCCAAAATCGTTAAATATGAAGAGATATTTAATCACACTGCAGGGAAAAATTATCACTATGGACCAATATGCTTAACACATTTTTTGAGAGTAGACCTCAGACAACCACCAAGAAAACACAAAGAAATAACGAGGATCAACAACCACTGCCTGTCCTTAAAGATTCAAATGGAATTTCATATATACAGAAAGGTGACAAGTCTGATATAATAAGTAATATCCCAGTTAATTCCAACAAATTCTCAAAAACAAACAACAACAAATATAATTACCAATTTTTTCTACTGAATTATTATTACTTACAGTCCAAGCCAGCTGTATAACAAACGAACTGTACACAGAACCAGCAGCACTCCAGGAGCCTCTAAACTGTTACTCACCTGTGAGTCAAAGTTACTGGAGCATAGGTCGAATCCAGTGTAACAGATTGAGTCAGTATGAATCAAGGAAAATATGAACAACATGAATAAGCTTATATTGGGAAAAGGAGTGGTTTCTCAGAATCTGACAAATGGTCCTCTCTCTCCGTGTTCTGGTTAAAATGTCATGCCAACTAAACAGGGCACACTTCTCCCAACTCAGATGCGCCTTTGTCCTCATCCAGGTACATTCACATAACTGCACGTGTTACAGTGCGGAGAGATGTACAATTCACTTATGAAGACACTAACTGTTTGATAAAGTATTAGAAACAAAGGTGGAATTTCAGAAATGACTCATTTTAAATGTTAGATTTTTGAATAAAACATTATAAACGTTACTAAAAGTGATGCAGTAAATTGTGCAGAGGGGCTACACATTCAGCTAAGTGCACTTATTGACTTACCTCAGATGGAGCAGAAACACAAATGACTCCCACATTGACAGATGTATCCTGTGTGAGTTCTGAAAGAAATCACAGACGAGGAAAAAATGGGAAAGAAATCCTCTGTTTTTACACTAATTTATGCCACATTTAAAAGTTTTTTTTTTAAAAAAACATGGTATTCATGTACAATATTCCCTCACATTCCTAATCATCTACTCAGGCCAAAAAAAATTATAAAAATGGAAAAAATAGATACACAGTCATTATCATACAGGTTATTCATTCATTTTTAAACCGGAATCTAATTTTTCCTCAGTCACAGCTGGGATAGCAATGGCTACCAGGTAATCATGCACTTTTTCTTCAGTGCTGATAGACTGTTTTCACAGCACACGTTCTGACACGTCAAAGCATGGAAAGCACGGGAGTAATTGATAACACTGATCATGACTGTACTCTCTTCAGGTGAGCCACTTTCACAGTTTGTTAGTGTACATGCTGATTTACTGGACAGAGCCATTGTTAATGTTGGCAGCTGTGCCTGAGCTTTTCCAGCTACACAAGTCAACATGTCTGCCCTGAAAAAAAAATCGCCTTTTTCCTTTTACACAGCAGGAGTTTTAATTTGTCATAGCAGAAAATAGCAACAGGTGTTAGTAACATTGTCCCAGTAGGTAATGACAGTGAGCCAGTAGTCTATGTTTAATACTAGCGCCATGAAAAAGACGCAGATAAAACATGAATGATATCATGTACTCGTGTACTTGTTCTTGTCCAAGGCCCATTTATAGCAAGCGGAGCGCAGTGTGGGCACGACGTCACGACCACCTGTGCAATAAAATGCAAGCCTGGTATTTTTAGTCAAACAACTTCTCACAAGTGCTCACATACTATTTAAATAGCAAGCGGCCGAAAATGACCCCACGGCGACCACGGTCGCGCAACTTCAGTCGGTGAATAAGCGGAGTGTTTCAGCATGAACGGAAGTGAAGCAGTCAGCGACAGAGCCGGGAAATATTAAAACAGATAAACTCATTTAGTCGAGCCTCGCCAGCTGGTTAACGAGCCGTCACATTCACAGATACAACTAAACACAGTTAGTTTTCCTTAAAATTAACAAAAAACAGACAACAATAAGCTTCTGGGACAGAAATGATACCTCATCATTGGCTTCGTTTTCGCAGCCTTTACAGCGTTCACCTCTGGAGCCCCCGGTGCATTGTGGGGCTGTGAGTCAGTCCAACAGTCTCTCTGTTAACTTTTCCTAAATCATTACTTTACGCAAAAAGAAGGAATGCCTTCGTGAGTAAACTCGTTTACAGGGCTGTATGTTTTCACCTTGTGCATGAAGGAACCTGTTCTTCTCTTCTTCCCCACCTCTACACCCCCCTTCCCTAATCCCATGTCACATGGCAGCGTTACACTCATTCAGTGCCAGCTAAACTGAAGGGTCCATTATTCTCCACTGTCACCTATTCAGTCGTGACTATTTTTAAGAATCATTCAGGGACCGTTTAATGAAGAAACAGCTTGAGTCACTCCTACAACAGCCCCATTGCAATAATGCCAAATAACATAATGGCATAAAGAGTTTTTCAAAGCTCCATCTATTTTACAAGGTTCATTGAGATTAGGTTTGCGGTAATGGAGAGGAGATCAAGATCTGGCTTGTGTTTCTGAATTAAATCTCTGAACTGGTCACATTATAAAATAATATGGCTCAAAAACTCACAGACCTGGCTGCCACAGGTTATGACCTTTGTACTGTGAGATCTTAAGTGGTTTGCAATTTCAGGACTGGTGCACTGCTGCATGACATAGACTGAGCCAATGTCTGACAAAAATATGTAGGGAGTTGAAGACTCACCAGTCATGTTCTAGTTGCAACACTGCCATAGCAAAACTAATGATCATCCTGAAAGTACAAATTAACAGCTTCACCTATCAGTTATCCTCTCCCTTCCAACTGTTTGGTTCGTGTTACTGAGAGCCACAATACATCATACCCACAGAATGCAGTTAAAGACCCCTTGTGGAAACATGACTGCCTCGGGTTTCCTGGCCTTGTATTTTGTGGTTCTTTTTATTCTCATATTCCACTGAACAGAGCAATTTTGCGTATTATTTTAGGATCAGATGTCTGTGCAGCCCTGTAATGCTGTCATTTAAACAATTCATCCAGTTTATTAGAATTTTCAGCAATGAGGGATGCTCATTTCACATTTTGTTGCCAAGTAGAACGTTATTTTCCGAGATGACCAGAATCAGATAATGAATTATAAAGCGCAATTACGCATAAAACACTGAAATTCTCGTCACTGAAGTCGGTGTCAAACGGCAACAACCAGCCTGAAAGCAAAGTTGTAAACTATTTCAAGAAAATGTCAGTGAAGCAAATAGCTGGCCAGTTTGGTGGTTTATTAGTCATTTGGCTTCTTCAGGGGTCCTACTTTTTGTAAAACCCACAAACAGTGGTAACACTACGGGAAGCTGTTGCACAGCTGCCACTTCATGAATTTATTTCCCCCTTTGGATGCATTTTTTAACACTGTGGGGAGAAAGGCCATTACACTGCTGAGGATTCGGTTGAGAATTTGACTGGAGATCCAAGAGGAGCCTTTTATGTGATAAATGAGGTTTAATACAGGCCATCTGAGACTGAAGCAATTTATTGTGTTATATTCTGCTACTTGGCCTCTGTGACTCTTGTGAATGACCTATTTTCCATGGACACTGCCTGTAGCCAAAACGAACATGCAAGAGGAAAAGTTCTTTTGCAACATCTGGTTTGGTCATTTCTATCTATCAAAATGTATTTTACTAAGTTTTCACACCAGCAGCCTGTTATCTGGTCAGGGCTATGCTTAGAATGCTAATGTTTTTGATGGTGTGGTTAAACAGCTCTATGTTTTAAGTCACAATAGCCACTAATTCTGAGGTATATTATGCTCTCATCATATAGATGAAATTATTATATAATTATTATAGTTTCTGGCGAGAATAAAATGAGCGACCTATTGAGGCGTATGTTATTCTCTAGCTCCCTCTGCAGGGTCAAAGTTGTATTTACATGTGATGTTCCTACACATGGCCTCCACATACAGTGTTACTGTAGTTTATGTGAATTTCATGCATGCCAGCAGCACATTTAGGATGTCTTGCCATTCAAAACAATGTAAACGAGATAGTCAAATGGTACGGTTTAACAGTACAGTGTGTCCTGCTCTTCCATTTTACACCGAATGATTTTCATACTCATGTAAAAACACATATCTGATAATCTACCTGCGAGAAACAAAAAAGACAAATCAGAGCCAAATCAGCGTCTTTATTTTACAAACGCATTATTCTATTGACATTTTTTTTTCATATAATAAAAAAGCAATTTACAAGCTTAAGAACCAAAATGAAGCAGCACAGAATGATTATGAGTAAAATATATAATTTGAATAAATATATTTTATTTCATGCTATAAAATAAATTCATAAATGGCAATAGATACAACATCAGCTCTAGCTAGCTTCATTTACTTCATAGTTGTACAAAACAGTAGAGTTCTGAGGTTCACAGTTGGGTTGTGAGGTTGTGTGTAGAGTGGACAAAACAGGAGTTGGGGCATTTAGTGCTGTCATGGTTCAGTTCGTGGTCTCCAGTGCTCCTCAAGCTTCAGCTCTGTGGAAAATATGGGCTCATTGAGACCTTGAGGCAGAATGTTTGGGAACCACTGACTGAGGACTTGTTTCCCCACCTGAAGAGAAGTGCACAATTATACTATGGACATACGGTTATGTCCAATGAGACCACTTTTAACACTATATATATACCCTGAGATCTAAGTTGTTGTTGTTTTTTGCCTTGTCACCAAATACATATGAGCCAGAGACATTATAGTGCAGGGTTTAGGGAGTCGTAAGAGGAAAAAAGGACGATAGCGAGGCTGAAAACTTCCCCTCTGATCCTGAACAACTACAGTCTCAGTGCCTCAGGAGCCCACGGAGATCACCGCACCTCAACATGACAACAGACAGCCCGCTCCCAAACAGTGGCTATACAGCCCAAAATCCCTTTCGTTATCTGACACAGCTGGAGGTGCAACTCTGAACAGTGCCACTGATGACTGAACCACACGCTCAGTTCTTGTGTTGCAGTTTACTGACTACCACTGGGTTTGTGAAGAGCATTTAGAATGCCAGCAAGCAACACCACTTTTTAAATTTTTTTTAATATATATATATATACTGTATATATTTTCTGTCAAGGAAGTCAACCTGTCCAAAGTTTCAGAAAATATATAAAAATAAATCAATACCGAATTGTCCTGGTCCGACTTCAGTTCAACAGCTCCCTGACATTCAGTTTGTTTGATATATGACAGGCCAATATTTCATTAGGCTTGATGATCCCAATACACCACTTTTAAAAAGGTTATTGCTTTTTTTTCATAATACACAGTGGACAGAAACTGACAGAAAAGCTATGGAAGACTTAAGATTTTTTTCTAAGCCTGTATCAGTGTTCGTAAACTACCTGAAGTGAGTTTCTTATAAAAGGAATAGGACGAGCTGCAATTTCAAAAAAGTAGTCTGACAGCCTCCCCTGTAAACACTTCCTTTTGATTACTTGTGGCCCATAATGCATCTCCTGTTCCCCTCGGAGGCGGGGGAACCGAGAGTTGACAAGGAGTCGATTTGAGTGTGTGTCAAGTTCACCTGGTTCTGTAGATGTGTACTATCACATTAGTAACGATAGTTCATGAAAAGCTTTTTAACAACTTCCCCTCTAGTCACCTGTGATGAAGACATGGGCTTGTTTACTCATTTTAAGAACAAAAAAAAGTAACCTGACTAGTCTAAAAGCACCGTTTAAGGGGAAAAGGTCCCTACCAAAGTGACTGAGGCCATGACAGCTGAGTCCCTTCAGGGTAACTACAGAGGAAAACTACACTTCCTGGATGGAGTTTGTATGTACTATCAACTGTAAGTGCACAATCGATGACACAAATACAAGAAAACTCAAGTTCAAAAATTATCCATTGGCAATTTTACACAATTTTGTGGTTGAGCAACGTGCAATTCAGCTACAGTATATGAGGATAAGCTTTTTTTTCTTTTCTTTTCTCCACAATTGTTCAGTTCATTATCAGCTAAATACCCAGACAGCTGTTCTCCTGCCAGATGCTCCGAGAGAACAGGGAGGAAGTAGATTTGTGTTTCTCATGCATCTCCGTCCTTCACTAAAATGCCTACAACTACAGTACATTGCTAAGATTGTCCTCAGTGGCTGGAGAGGAGGGATACAGTATAGTCTGTGATCGTGGGGACAATGGCTTCCAGGGAACAAGTCTGCCTCATTTGATTGTAATCAACTGCTACGAAATCGGTTAAATGTTAAAATCAGCTTTCCATCCCATGGCATAATAATAATAATAATAATAATAATAATATAATGACAACAAGGAGCAACAGGGGGCAGGACTACAAACTACAACATGGACAAGTATGACATGAATTAGTTTCTATTCATTCTCGGTACCACTTTACAATAAATTATGTGGCCATGTTTTTGTCATAATCTCTATTCAATCCATTTCAAAATGAAAGAGGCACAGGAATCTAAGTGCCAGAATCTAACATGTAAAGCTTGTGGCAAGGCACTAAGTTTAAGATGCCACTTTTTGTGAAGCGTTCACTCCGTTGTTTACATTGGCTTTCAACAATTACAATTGCACAACTTTTCATATTGTCAGCTTTTGTATGGCTTAATATGTGACGTTACTTCTGACTTTGCTGCTTAATATCGTCTTAGCAAATTGTTCAAATTTTACACAAGTGATTGTTATAAGCTGGGGAACGTACATTCCTTGCAAATAGCAATGAACTAGTCCTACACTGAATTAAGAACCTATTCTTCTCAATGAGCATTCAATTATGCAGTACAGTCAAAATTTACTGTTAAAAATCACCTATTACTCTTTGGTGTGAAGTGTTGGCACAAAATTGTTTTTCGCAGTTTGCACCTATTACTCACAAAACCTTACTGACAGTAATGCACGACAGCATCTACTCCTTTTTCTTCTGGGTGAAGGGCAAGAATCATCCTCGGCAGAATCGAATTAGTCAGGGACTGACTGGCCGAGCCGTCAAACTGGGCGTCACGTCAGTGGCTGACGCAAATAAACTTGGCTAAGTAAACATTCATGTAAAAACAACTGTGTAGGTTGACTGCGGGTGATGGCGACCAAAAGTGTTTGTGATGAATCCGTACACAAAAAGAGAATGAAAAGCTAGCTACACCGATTTTTGCGAAACTCCCTAAATTTGGATTACTATCTGAACTGTCAATGAGTGACGACGATGATCGCACATTCAGTGGAATAACAGGACTGCACTCCTGACATAACATTTGACATAAGCAACAAAACACAGTATTCTTCCACCAAACGCACACAAAGTACAAAATTATATGGAAAATGTAAAATAATCAAAACACAGTTCACTGACACAATTTCAGCATGGACCAGGTGCGACAGAATAAAAGCATTTAGCAGGCGCTCCTCAACGCAAGGCACCCGGACCGCCCAGCAGAGCTTTCAATTACGCAGAACACGACAGGATAATTAATCAGGCTGTCCAAACGCCTTGATGTGTTTCACTGTGAACGTAAATGCTTTTAAATCAGACTGGAAATTAAAAACCGATTCTCTATAGGCTATAAACACCCCCATACCCGATCCCCCATGGTTCAAATAGTAAAGATTAAATACAATGTTGCCTTATGCATGACTTGTAGCCAATGGTATTTGTGTGATTGCTGAGGCTTATCAAAGTTCACAACCTTTTTACTCAGAGGAAGAAAACGCTGCCGTGAAGCCGGTACGACTCTTGACGCCCATGCTGCAGCAAAACCGAGACGGAGATGAGCACATTTCATCGCTGGACCTGCTCCTGTCCCTCCAACAACATTGACCTATTCGCCTTAATCTAGCTTCGCCACATCTATGTCAACACCATCAAGTAGGGCTGATAAAATAAGGAAAACACGCTCCAAGTCTGCATTTAACCCCAGCCAACGCAGAGGGCTAAGATCGCAGATCAATCGTCCCCTCACAAAAGGGAGGACAAGGTGAGACAAAAGGAAACAGACCGATAGCTCTTTCAAATGATGTAAGAAAAAAACCATGTCAAAATGGCTGAGATTCCTTTGTTCTTTCTGTTTGCATATTATAGAGACTAGTATACTACATGAATTCATGTGAACAGATCCAGAGCCGTCCCCCGCTGAGCTGAGTTCACGATGAGCGGTAACACACCACAGGACAAAACGCATACAACAGTTCAGTATGAGTCTGCCATCGGAGTACGGGGGTGGGGTGGGGGGGTGGGGGGTGGGGTAGATACGACTTCACTGCGTAGACGAACTGCACCCATCACATGGGTGACGGCGTCTAACGACCACCTCGGCCAGCAGAGTGAGATCTCCAGTAGTGACGAGAGACAAAAGTGTTGAGTGTTGTGTAGAACCCGCGGCGGCAAAAACCTTGAAAGTACGCGGGGGTGGGGGGGGCATTCTCTTACTCTGTGTTCCGCATTTGCCAAAAACAAACATACAAGCGAGCAAATTTAATGCACTCCTAACATAGCACCTTCTTAATCATCATTTTAACTTGGCTGACCATGAATCATCTGACGAGGACTTTGTCCCGAATCCATACAATCAGCAAGGAATATTTCCCCTAAGTATCAAGGCTTTGTGTTGAAAGAATATTCTTCTTCTTCTTCTTCTTCTTTTTTCTTTACAGGGTTTGGCAAAAAGTTACTGTACATACAAACCTAAAATGGATTTCAAACGGTGAACACATCTGTGCCTGGTAGGTTCTTGGCTATGAGGTAGAACCTGGTGAGTTTAAGTTAAAATACTGTCTGTTATATGAGTATGTAGTTGCATCATGAGGTATTGAAAGGATATGTCACACGAAGCTTTGCACTGGCAGAAAAATCATTCCTTGTGAGTAAGTGACCTCCTGTGGCCACATGTGCAAAAACAGGTCAGGTAAAAAGGTGATATGACAAGCATCTTACCAGAGCTTTCACATTATCAATTATTGCAACATGCCTATATAACTCTGTAAATATGTTTTAAAAAACATTGAAAGATAAAAAGAGAAATCAACTGGGGGGTCGTGATTATCGGGACCCCCCCTCAAAAATAGTAAGTTGTTACTCCCTTTGCTTGTAAGAATCAAATTTCTATAAAGCACCCATTTGCTCTCTGCATTCAACAACTAACTTTCACAAAATTGACAGAAACCCTTGATGCAAGAAATGTCCATAGTAGAGGGAGCTGATTCAAAAAGAAAAAAAAAAGTCCTTTAACTTGAGTTGAAATAAACACTTCTTTAAAGCTTCCTTAACCTGAAGCAGGACCTAAAAATCACATCTCGATGCTTGAGCCTCCTCTGGACTGCATTTTGAACTTTCCTCCATATCATTGGCCGGTGCCTCTTCTGCATATTGCGCCTCGAATGCCATCCCCTCAGACGTCTCCTCTTGGTCCTTCTGACCTGAGCTTCCCTCCGTCCTCTCTGGAGAGTCCGTGTGATTGCTGCCCTCCGACGCTCCCATGTGCTTCTTCCTCAGGTGCTGGTTAAGGGTGCCCTGAAACGGGAAGCATTTGCCGCAGATCTGACAGTGGAAGGGCTTGTTGTCCGTGTGGCCACGGATGTGGTACTCCAGCTGATCTTTCCTCGTGTACTTCTTGCCGCAGAATTTGCAGACGAATGGAGTGATTCCCATGTGCAGGCGCATGTGGCGGTCCAGGCTCCCCTTTTGGTTGAAGGTCTTTCCACAGTAGATGCAAATGAGTCTCTCATTGTAGGGATACCACTGGCTGCGCAGGCTGCGCTCTCGCACATCGTTCTCCAACGCCGTGGGTCCCACGGCTGACTCGCTGTCATCCGGGCCCGGTTTCATGTGACTCAGCACCCCTGCTGGGATGGCCAGGGGGCGCTTGGCCCGGGCCCGCCCGCCTCTGAAGCTACTGAGCATGGAGCGGGACGGACTGGAGCTGCTAAGGTTGACAAAGCACGTGGAGGACAGCCCTGAGTAAGAATAGGCAGCAGGCTGGATGACAGGACAATAAGAACCCACGCTCACGGCCAATACCTGTTCTCCGTCCACCAGCTCTGTGTGGTAACCATCATCCCCGGCCGAGGAACTATCCGAGTAAGTGGGCCTGTCGGTCTTCTCCACCTTCACGTGCACATCTGTTACTTGCCCGTCCTTGCCAATAAGTTCCACTTGCTCTGTTTCACCCTCCATGGGAGCATCGTGCTCGGACACGCTGTCGCTACTGCCGCGGTCCGACTGGCCTTCCTCTTGCTGCTGCCGCCCCCGGCCTAAGGCGTGTCCTGCTTGACTCTGCCGGGAGTAGTAAGGGGGGGAGATCTGGGTAGGGTTTACAAAGAGGTTGCTGTCATTGACCCCATTGCGGCTGGTCTGCGACTCATCCTTCTCCGGGCTGCACACGCTCACTGGGAGGCTGATCTTGGAGTGGATGCTCTCCAGGATTTGGGTGCACTTGTCAATGATGGCCTGCATCTGCAGAAAGCTGGCAGCGGTGAGGAAACTGATGATATCCTTGAGCTGCAGGGACATGTGACCCGTGTAGCAGAATGCAAGAAGCTGCTCGAACACCTCGGGGCTTTTGATGACGGAGATGGAAAGGCCGCTCATAGTGCTGAGAGCCGAGTGGTCCCGAAAGTAGGGTGAACTCGCCGCCAGCACGGCCTTGTGGGCTCGAAACGGCTGGCCCTGAATGTGAACGATGATGTCGCACAGCTTCCCCTGCAGCCGCAGCTCATTGAGCTGGGTCAGGACGGTGTTACTGAACTCCGGCACATCAAACTCGATGTAGCTGCCGTCGTCCATTTCTTGGATATGTTTCTCCAGTTTG
Source organism: Psettodes erumei (assembly GCA_016785225.1). Lineage (NCBI taxonomy): Eukaryota > Metazoa > Chordata > Actinopteri > Pleuronectiformes > Psettodidae > Psettodes > Psettodes erumei. The sequence goes on from JAFBJZ010000781.1 coordinate 4,498,140, forward strand.
TCGACAGCCTGGCGGGTAAAGCAAGAAAGAAAGAAGGAGAGAACATGAGTTTGAATTGACTGCACACATCATTTCACAGTTAACAAAATCAACAAAACAAATGAGACAGGGAGCTGTTTTGAGATGAACATTTGATACGGGTTTACTTTATACAGCGCTGCATATGACAAAGGAAAACAACAAAACAACATTGAATGCATTGCAGCAGACACACGTTCCTCAACCTGAATTTAAAATAACGTGTAGCATCTGTTTTTTAATCTGTAGATACAGTGCTGGGTGACGTATATGATGACATAAACTGTGAGATAGAAGAAGATAAATAAGATAAAGATAAATTATCAAGATAAATTATCATCATCTAAAGATTTTGTCCCTTCAACATCACTGGTTGAGTTGGGCCACTGATGAAAGGTTTTATCTGTCTCGCCTGTTTACGCTAATGAACCTTGCAGTGATGTTTATGGTCCAAAATTAACCGTTGCACTACATCTCTCAAAACCCAAAGACAACAAAAAAAACTCCACCGCGGCTTGGAACCCCAAACTAATTCTGCACAGAGATGTGTTTTCATATTGGCTCCAGTGTGGCAGGTTCTGTTCCATCAGTAGTGTTTTCTTGGGGTTGTACCATATAAACACAATAAAGTTCAAGTAATAAAGCGGCGATAAGAACAAAGGAGATGTGGGGTAATTTAAAAGTTCAGCTTCACGTATCTTATCCATCATTCCTTTGTCATGTATCTGTTGCATTGTTCATTCCTCGCCATCGCTGTCTAACCAGACACAGAGGGCACGGAGATAAACCGATAAAGACTGATGGAACACAATTCACTGACTGTGGTGCATAACAGCCACATGATAGGCCACAGGTATACATGTTATAGTACATTTGGCAGCGAAAGAAGAAAATCTGGTTCTGCTTGGAAGGCGAGCAAGCACTAAGTCTTCTTTACATGTCTGCTAGTCTTTGAAGCTTCCCCGGGCACATGTGAATACAGGAGCATCAGTAAGGACAATGAAGCAACTTCTTTTTCATCTGCATAATTGTGGATAATGTTTGTTAATCCTCTCATCTCGAAGGAATGCACGGATCTGGTTTTAGATGTTTCATGACATGTGAGCCTCAACAATCAAGCTCTGACACATTTTGGAGAAATGATCACCAGTCGAATGATCAAAATTCCCCCGTGCAGGGCACTGTACATTAGCGTGGTGGCAAACTACCTTTACACAATAATACGCTGCTTTTAGCTGGTTGATAAAATATTAACTGACACGGGCCCCGCCTTGTCAGCACTAATTTCACTATACCTACTTCGTAATTCTGTCTTTGTAAAAGCAAATACACCCATGTTGCAAAACCTTAGTATGTATCTCTTTCTCCAGCTTAACCCTCCTCCTCCCCCCAGCTCCATCTGTCCCTCGCTGGCAATTCAGCACGATCTTCTGCTCATTTGAATCCCTGTCAGCACTTTGGGAACGTAAACACTTTCTCCAGTTGCCAAAGCATGCCAGGACACCTGTCCAGAAAACCATATGCTCTGGTCCCGGCACAGGAGAGGGAAAGATGTAGCAAAACAGGGAGAGTCGTAACAAGGTGTGCGTCACTCACGCTCGCCCATTACCACACAGAACCTGTTCATACGCTGAGACATATCAGTGATGGCTGCCAACAGGGCGCGTGCTCGCTGGAGCCATGTTGAGCGGCAGCCAAAGAATGCGTGCTCGGTGGTTGAGATGCACATGCTGGTTGAGGGTCACATGCTCGGCTCACGTGGGAAAACCTAAAATGTTTAAACTCAGCTCAAAATTTCCATCCGCGGCTCAGGTTCCCTGCCTGGCAACAGACCTGTTTGACACGGCTGCTCCATGTCGGTACACAGAAGGGATGCGGAGTATCTTGTGATAAGTCTGGCTGACCAACACATCAGCAGAACTGCAGCGGGCAGCCAGAGTCTTATAGAGAGCGCCTCGTAACTTTGGCGTGTCACTCAAAATTTTAAGAAAAAAATGAATCAAAGTCAACAGGGCAGCGTTGTATGGCCTCTTCAACACCAGCAGCATTTCACCTGCTTGGAAATACAGCTTGTGGGGTGGACATGATTCAGGATTGCTTGACAAGCAAAGATTAGGAGAGCAATTTAAAACTAAAATTGTACAAAAATTGTATATGTTTAGTCTTCAGGTAGACTGTCTATTTTGATTTGGTTGGAATAAAAAACTGGAAAACAAAGCCGTCCCTGTTCCTTTCAGCCTACTCACGTGCTTATCAGATGAACACAGGCCTTAAAAGACCTTATTATCCATCTCCGTTTTCTACAACGTACCAATTCTTAAGCTTGTCTGTATTAAAAAGACATCAATTAAAAAATATATACATATGGTATTTTTACTGCATGACAGTGAAGAAAGTTAACCAAATTCTCGGTCTTGCACCTCGACTTACTACAAACGACAACTGATGCATTCAGATGAAGCGTAACTAGTTGAACCACTACAACAGTACTCTGATTCTACCCTCCCTGAGGAGTGTTTCCCTCCACACGCACATCCTCCTGAAGAACTAACCACCTCCTGTTTGCAACAGGGGTGGTGCATTTAATGACCAGCACTAATTAGCTAAGATATCGTCTTGCTACGTTGTCTTTCACCTACAGCCACCCTGCAGAGGCTGTGCTGTTGAAAATTACAGATGGCAGTGACAGATTTGACGCTAGGTCCACCCAACAGGTTTTTATTACCGCCAAATGGTCGGGATTTGCTCGAGGAGGAGCAGAATTTTGGTCTGGTAGCCACCATTTGCTGCTGTGATGCAGTGGACAGCTATCAAAAGTGTGAGTGTTGAGTCTCATTTATAGTCTCCTGCTACAGATGAGTTTCCCCATACTTCCCCGCATTTTATTTAAAAAAAAAGACACCAGTAGAAAGTAAATACTTTTAAATAAAGTCTGAATCCCAAAATGAGCTTATCTTTTTACCTTGAGATTTAGAAAACAGCAGTAATTACAGTGACATGTATATCAGTAATTAGGTCATAAATATCACAATATCATGAGCACAAAACAAAATCTGAAAACAAAAATTTGAAAATTTCGTGGGAAAATCCATGCTCCTTGCAAATGTACAGAGCATGAAACATGGTACCTGCTACTGACGAAGTTACTACAAACAATTAACACTACACTCATACCCCAGCAATTCCTGAATAACCACATTGCCCATGAATCCTGTTCTCATAATACACCCTCTTTTTTTTTGCACCTACCATCTATACGCCTTTTATTGCACAATCACGACTTTCAGCTTGTGGTTCAAACCAATACAGTTTTACTGCCTATCCCAAACAGAAACAGGACAATAAAAGAAAGGTTAATTGGGTGTAAAACCATAATGCCTACTCAGGCAGAAGTCAAAATTGCTTTGGCTCAACTCTGTTCTGACTTGCCTTATAGTTAAAATATTTGAACTGGTTTCAGATGCAGTTGTCCAGGAATAACGTGTGCTTTTTGGTTTCAAACTGTTGTTAATGCAGCAGAATTCGGGAGGGGGGTTTCAGAGTAAATGGATGACACAGAAATAGAGCTAAACGCTGTCCTTGGTGGCCTAGGTGAACCCAGGTGTACTGAATAACCTGCCATGTCCCTGCACTTTGTCCTTTCCTGCCATAACATTGCATACAGTCAGGTTGAATGTACATTAAATGCTACCGAGATCATTGCTAATACTGGTGTCTCAAGACTTTCACGTTAACGCATGCCCTGTGAATACCACTATTATAGGCTGAATACATACGGGCCTGATGCCACCCATTACGCGAAGAGTAGGATTGCAAAACAAGTCATTATGGCAAGTTTTCTAGCTGCACATTTAGCAGGTTACCTTATTAACTACAAGTCGCATCTATTCACGTTAGCTTCATCGTGATGGACCATTGTGGGACATTAGCATGTACTGCTGAACCCATCGTACGCGCACATGATGCCGATACATTAGGGAGAAAATGTGCGGTGTTCAAACTTTATTGCAAACCATCCTGTTAGTACTTAAGTTAGCCATTGAGGGCTGGGGGGTCCTGCGTAGCGGGACTGCTTATAATCTCGTTAGCACTACGATCACGTCCAACTACTTTCGTTTTCTTACCTCCACTGTTTGTCATTTCTAGTGTAACTTATAGATAGATTAACGTTAGTTAAACCATCTGCATCGACACAGGGCCGATCCACCCAACTATCAAGCAGCACACCAGCATTAGCTAACCAGCTATATTAGCTAGCGCAGGCTAGAATCGGGCAAATGTTTCAGATAAAAATGCGTTACTTTAACACCGACTCCACTCTTTCACACACGGCGGAGAAGTTTAGGGTTTGGTCACACTTTCTCGGACTACTCAAAAGCTTGACAACAATGAACAATTTAGTAGCTAAGTTACAACGTCGAACGCGGGTCCGAACTATCGGCTGTCATATGAAATAGCTACGATGCTAGCTAGTTTAGCTAGCAACCATTCCATGTCAGCCAGGGCTACGTAGCGACCTGCGCTAAATAGCGGCTAACGCTAGCTAGCAGGTAGTTGCTAGCGTAGGCATCCAATTATTTCCACATTACTTACAGTGTAAGAGCAAAGGCGTTCCGACATTACAGGCGCATAAAGGTCACTAGTCCAAGCCAAAGTTGAAGTCCACCAAACTCACCGTCTTGCAGATTAGCATAAAACGTTGTCCATTCCCCTCAGTAGTTCGCTAACACTACCGCCAGGCCTCCCCCCCTCTCCAGTCCAGATGTGTCAGACAGTTGCTGCTGCAATTTTTGCATCAACAGGAAGTGTTCTTTTGGCTCTTTGCATTCATTCTATCAGTGTGTTTTGCAGCAGCCCCTCCCTTGCTTATGTCAGTGTTATGTACGGAGACATAATGTTCTGAATGTAAAAACATGATGGAGGGCATGCACGCGCAAAAAATGAATGTAAAGTAGCTTGCAGTCGAGTTCCAAATTGTTTGCAGCAGATAACGTGGCCACACTTTTTTCTCCTGACTACACCCATGTCATTGTAGAATACTTTTTCGACTTTCGCTTTACCACAGAAACATTTAGTTCGCTCATGTTGCTCTGTTCTATCAATATTTATAGTGACACTTTACTTTTGAGATTTAAATCTGAGATCCATAAATCCATTCCCAATGTATACTCTCTCTCAGCAATGTCTCCTCTCACACACACACACACACACACACACACACACACACACACACTCTCACACTCACACACACACACACACACACACACACACACACACACACACACACACACACACACACACACACACACACACACACACACACACAGGAGGTTGTAAGGGGGCTTTTTGTCTTCTAAAAAGTTCAAACACTGGTAACACGTGCACTGTTTTAATGACAGACGTTGACTTATTCTTCTTCCACCAAACACTGGGCAACATTAAGTCACCAAGAGACGGGCAGAGCTGTGGCACTTCATCCCTTGAGTTTAGCTGAGTTGTGTCACAATAACAACTTCAAGTAATGAGACAGTTTGACAGCCACATTTTACTTATCTCTAGCTCCTCAGCCGTTTGTTGTTACTTATAAAAGGTTTTTGGAATCAGATACAAGATCATTTTTCGTGAACTCGATCCATAAATCCATTCAGTTCTATATAAATACCACAAAGGGGCGCCAGAGACTAAAGTTATGCTGAAACTTCAACTGTGCGCCCCTAATCCTCCCTTCCGTTATAGTTCAGCACTCTCAAATGGTGGCTCAGCATTATGAGGTATGCTATTCCGCGATTGAGATGCCTATATACAGTAAATTAGGTTATAAATTATAAAAGTGAATATGAAATTAATTTGTTCTCTTCTTTTCTTTTGCCACAACGAATACTTGCTTGAGTGGACATTGGTTGTCAGGTCTCAGTTATGTAGTATGCATAGTATGGTGGAAACACCGCATGATTTAATGTTCTCTTTCATAATAGCAATTGGGAAATATGTTCAGCTATTAATTCAATACAACCACACAAAAATGCAGTGCAAAAAATACTGTAACTATAACAATCAAGCAGGATCTTAAGAAAACAGGACTTAAATTTAGCTTGGTTTGGCCATTACCCATTGTGGAAAAGAGGTTTGTTTACTGTTGTAATCTATTTTATGTATACTGTAGAGCTTTGAACATAATCACAAACACTGCGATTATAATTACTTATAAGCACTTTACACCTTGAGAAAATCTGGACTTGTTGGATATTGTAGAATCATTTAATGACTTTAATAACTTTTACATCTGCAAATTGCAGATTAAATTGAACTGTGTATATTGTGACCCAGGCAGAAGTGATAACTCGTGGCTATATTTTTCCATTTTAATTTTATTTTCACTCATAGATTATAATAGGTGTAAAAGTGCATACATTGTTTTTTAATTATTTTTTTGTTGAAAACTTTTAGACTGTCTGTTTTTATTTTGGTATAAGGGACAAGGTAAACTCTTGTCTGCTGTCTTCTGTCAGGAGCACTTTATCTGCAATACTCGTAGAGGAGGGGAATGAATGTGAGCTGTGTGGGGGGTTTTTTTTATTGAGTGTGAGTGACAGGTCGGCAGCTCAGGTGAATATCTGACCTAATCTGTGTGCAGGTGGGTGATCAGCATAGAGAAAGAAATCGCTTTGTCATTGCACGTGCTACTTGTTAAACAAGTCACTCCTCTATTCTCGACTGTGATTTTCTTCTCTTTTTTTTCCAGGAGATTGATGCATAACTGAAGGTGCAGCCAAGGTATGGTGATTAGAGATGGTTTTGTTGATCTGCAGGGATGATCATGGTATTGATAACATTTCAAACAAACTCATAATCAAAGGGTTTCCTGTTGAAGTTGTAATCTTTTCTGAAATGGGGCTTTGTTAGCCCAGTGTCATTTGGTTGACCAGGAATTATTTGGCGGTAAGCTAATGGGGCTGGTTTTGAGTGGTGCAGCGCCAGGGATCGTATAGGGGCTCCAGGTGGTGTGGCCTGGGGCTCTGATGTGCTGCTCCTTTTTAATCCCAGATGACATTGCAAAATCTCCAAACCCCCTGCCCTTGTATAAGACTGTATAGGAGAAGCACATGATTTGTTTAAAGAGAGCATATCATGTATCAAACTGAGGGAATAAGAAGCTCTAGTGTTTTATGTTAAGCCTGAGACCATTCGTAGGTTATGCTTAATATGGAAGACATGTATTAATTCTTTGTCTGAAAAGGAAAATTGTGTGATTCAGGTAATATACTCTAATAAGTCTAATGATACTTCTATGTATTTTAATAATTCTTCTCTATCAGTTTCTTTATTTTGTTCCATCAGTTACAATTATTCAAGAAACATTTTATGTGAGGTTGTTCTATGGAATATATAATGTTTGCAGTTTTATTACAATATTAAAAGCTATCAAGCAATTCTGCTACAGTCAACAAATACCACTGTAACCACAGTTTGTTTGTGAATATTGAATATGTAGCCCAGTTTTTAAGCTTAACATGAATAACACATTGTTTTCTATGTGTGCCAAGAGTCCCAGAATACCTTGGCTGTCAGTGCAGAGGAGAACAATGGTCTCCCAGTGCTCCTGTCCAGAAATAGTCTATAGCTCACTGATGGAGAACATATTTCCCAATAGCAGGTGTCTGGGTCAGTCAGTGCCTGATCCTCACCATGACTGTAAATGAAAGGGCCAGCTCGTCCAGGTGCGGGAGCACCTCTTTGGCCCTCTCAGGTTTCTCCTTGATGGAGGAGCTTTTTGTGAAAGAATGAACAAGAGAAATATTGACATTTAACAATGTATATTACTATTAAAATGTACATACATCATCCGCTTTAGGATATGTAATATTCTGCACAAGGATAATTGCTGTCTGGGGCTAATGACACAGACAGCTGTATAGAATGCTGAAAGCCATTTCTTAATATAAGTCTTGCTATTTTATTATCATCATGGTATTTACAACAGGTATGTGACAATTTTACTTTATGCTTTGTATTGGATAAACAATACAGAAAAAAACATGCATTAAAAATCCTTTTGGAAGTGCAAACACCATAAGCTTATGAAATATTTATAGACTACAGTGACCGTCATTTTGACATGTCTTCATTTCATTTTAAAAATCAGCTGGGCTCCAACCAAAGCCATTCAAGACAAAACCTCAAAAGCTAAGAGAGTTTTACCAGTAAGTACAATAATCACTTGCATTGCGGGGATAATGAGCTCTCAGATGTGTCATATATTTGCCTGAGAAATTAAGCCAATTTGTGGAAATGGTGGCCTGGGGTTGAGGGAATACAGAGTGGCTTGTAAAGATGAGTGATATCTGGCACAGCATGAAGAGAATGAGAGGTGTGCTGCCCGGTGCTTAGCTCAAATGAAAGCTCTGATTAGTGGAGCAAAGATCAAAATGACAGAGCGGTGGAGGCTTCAGCTGGGCCTTTGTTATTGATAAGTCTGTCATCTCTGCTGATATTGGAGCAGTAATGGCAGCTGATGATTAGGCCACTCCTGAGCTATTAACTACATTTCTTATCCTTTTACTGGGGCCCAAGAGAGCCTGTTTGAGAGACAAAGGCTTCCTTTATGAGGCTGGCTTCTTAAACGGCATCCACCTGACCTAAAAGGCACAACCGTTACGTCTTCCTGCCAGGCCAAAGAAGTCGGGGACGAGATACATGTCAGAGGTTGCAGTGTGCTGCTGTTTGAAATGAAGGGGTTCTGAGTGAGTAAGCTGCTGAAAGATGGCTGCAGCAAAATTACAGAAAATTGGCTGTTTTGTCAACATTTCATCAGAAGATTTACAGAAAGCTGACCCCGACCCTTTCTCTCCCCCTCTTTCACAAGGCTAAGGAGATTGAGTGGGTCGGAACTGACTAACAAACAAATCTCTTCTTTATTTCTTTTCTCGCTTTCTCTTTCTCTCTCTAGAAGTGATATTCAATATGATCTCTTTTTAATGATCCTAAGTGGTTGAAATTACATATCCTCAACACATATTGTTGAGGTTGTTTTAGTCAGATTCCAGGGCAAACTAAGGGCATAAAAAGTTATGATCAAAACATTTAAATTCTCCAATGTAAAGGATAATATGCCATTCATTCAATATTATTATACCAAAGTACACGCAGTTCCAGTACATTCATTTTAATATTTACCTCATTATACATAATTGCACAATATGACAGCATCAGATAATTATCATATGTGAATGAGGAAAGATAAGAAGGGTAGTAGATGTAAGTCAGTATGCACATGTCCACAACATCAGTGATTGTTAACCAGGGTACTTGTAATCCAGATGGTACAGATGTCGGTGCAAGGAAGTAAAACACAGACTTAAATAATAGACATTGTAATTTGAATTTTAAAAAATATATCTACAGAACGAATAGGCCATAACACTTAAATAGTACATGTTGGGAGTGAGATTGCAGATGCAGTTCAGTTGTATGAAAACATTATTACAATTTAAAGTTTTACCATTCAAAATGAATGAAACGTGTGTGGAACAGGTAACAGATGGTGTTAATGAAGGTGTCGGCTACTTGAGTACCTTTGATAGGATAATAGGAGTATATGTCAGACTGAAGTGGTTCGTGTCAACTGCACCAGATTGCAAACAAGCTTGTTTTGGGTGCAGCAGCTACATCTTCAGCCCCATGCTTTGTCTCTGACCTCAACTCAGTCCGCTCTGTGTCTTTGGTATTCCCCTACAAAGGCCAACAGGAATCCTAGGCTTGTTGATTTAGCCCCCAGTGACTGGAGGCAAAGCATCTTTCATTAACGTCTAAAACCTCAGGAATGAGATACTGGCCTCATGATAAGATCTGGTAATGCAGTAACATGGAATTATGGAAGAAGAAAATTGCCATTTTGTATATAAGCACCTGTGATCTCCCATGAAAGCCCCCTGTTCCCCGGGTTGGGTCAGTCCCAGGAGACGAGAGGGTCCTGGAACCCAATCCATCCCGCAGAGGAGAGATTTTCAGGCTGAAGGCTTGGAGCAATAGAAGGTGCTGCTGCCTGGGGAAGGTCAGCTTAGAGTGCCGAGACAGTGATCCTGTGTGCCTGCCGGAGAAAATCATGTCCTCTCCACCAGAGAAATGCTCCCCTGTCTGTGGTTCTGCTTGTGGTCAGCAACTGCTTTAAGGTCAAAACAAAGTATTTATGAGACACTCCAGAGGCATTGTCGCAGTAATTTGTCACTTCACCAGTAAGCACGGACAAATCAGAGAGCTGCTGTGAGAATATGGGAGTTTTTGTTTCCTCCGTTGCTCGTAGAAGGGTATGTCAGCCTTGCCACTTTTAGAAAGGTGTTTCTTTATCTGAGCCTCTTTGGAGAGAACATGTCAGAAACAATAGAGTTATGTGGCATTTTGACATTTTGAAGAAGTTGGATACCCTTTTACTCATGCGCTGGGGTCAAATTCAGAGTCCTCCAGAGAGCCTGGAAAAAATGCAGGTGTTCTGCTTGCAGCAATCAGCCTGCGGAGAAAAAAAAACTCCTGCTATTCACGGGCCTCCTTCATCTTGCAGTCTGTACTCAGGCAAAACTGTTCGCGTGTCTTGTTGTTCATTTACACGTTAGGCTTATATGATTTGCCAGACTTTCCATATATGTAACCACAATGGGCAGATGCCTTTACAAAGAAAGAAGTTAAAATGGCTTGTAATGAGAGCTCAGGGTAAAACAGATCAACTGGAAAGAAGAGGCTGGAAGGAAGGAAGGAAGGAAGGAAGGAAGGAAGGAAGGAAGGAAGGAAGGAAAGAAGGAGGGAAGGAGGAAGAGAAAAGTCTTATTGTGGCAGAACTGATGTGTTTTTGTCTCCTCTGGATAGTTTCTTCATCACCTCTTTAAATTTTAAAGCATTTGGCACGCAGCCTGTGGCAGGTTCTCTTGAGGAAGCAGCAAAGCAATGAGGGTCAATGGTGCCATAAATCTTAGATTGTCCACTTTGGAATCCGACATGGACACTTGAGATATGATATTTCGTAGAATGCTCATGTCAGTGTGACTTGAATGTCCAAGTCAAATGTATTTTATATAAGGGAACAGTTGGTGGATGCTAACAAGTAAGCTGTTCACCCGCTGGGGACCTGGAGTGCTGAGGGGTCTTTATCTTGCGTTTTCCTGTGATGCAAAACTGATAATATACGTGGAACGGCACATAAGTCCTGCCTTTGGATTTTGGAGGGCCTGAGGGGGAAAAGAGCTGGCAGCCATGTTTTTGCACCTCATTCCAGAGCAATGCAATAAGTGTCATAACTTTGGCTTTAACATAAGAATGGAACTCACTCAAAGACGAGCCTTGGCCCTTCATCCTCTGTCCTCCCTTTACTCTCGAACAGAGCTTTACATTTAAGTACTGTATGCCCTCATATTGAATACATATTGTCTGCCCTTGCAGCATTCTATTTTTTGACTAAAACATGGCAGGGGTCTAGTTCTATATAATCGAGAAATGCTTGCTATGTAACGCAATGCTTCCAAGGACAAACCTGCTTGGATTTTCTTTCCACAGCATGTGCAGTGCTTTTATTTATCATTTATCATATAAGGAGCCTCCCTCATTTGGCTTGTATTTTATGACAGCTACAACAAATAACTGCATTTTATGGTTTCGAACGTACAAGAACATTCAGCCCAACTATAATTGTTGAAACAGTAAAACAATATTATATATATGATATTATTATTATATATTTGTACCTGAGCCTAAAACTCAATTTCAGTTAGGGTTAGGGTTAGGGATAGAACTGTGTGTGTGTGTGTGTGTGTGTGTGTGTGGGGGGGGGGGGGCTACAGCGTATATAATGTAAATAGTTTCTGGCAAACAGAGAGGGATATAAGTTCAAGACAATATTTGGAGGCTAGCAGACTGACAGTAATTCAATTAGACAGGAATCCTCACCCGTTCTGTGGGTCAAAGTTATCCATGTTAATCAGTAGAGACCGGAGACATATAAGCTGCTGGTTTCCTGCTGGGGCTACACTGTCTGACTGAGCTCTGTTACCAGTGCATTTTATATTAAAACTTGCATTATTATAAACCTACCATTAAAAATGAATGACGAAGAAATTGTTAGTTAAACCAAAATCATTTTACATGATACTGAATGAGTGACTGGGCTGTAATATTAATATTATCAGTGACTGAATTAAAAATAGTTACAATAGAGTGAATGATAAATTATCAACTAAAGGCCTCTTTTTCCATCTCAATACCCCTATAGAGAAAGTGAATCTAATTATAAATATAAGTAAGTGAGTATACAATTGAATAAGTGTGAATACAAAAGTTGATGGTTTTCAAATTTGTGTTCTGAACAGTCCAGTTTGTTACCAGACTGAGCTGTGACCCTGAGACTGCCATTTTCAAAATGCGGCTGTCGTCTGGACGCTTTGCATCCTGGGAGATGTCTGCAGAATGTAATTACTTCAACCGGGATGCTGTCAGCTTGACTCGAAGCAAATGATCTATTGGCTGAAAAAAAAAAAAGAGGTACAAAAATGATTAAAAATTATTAACGCAGTTTGGAAGTGGGGGCATATCGGTAATTTCATATGCATGTTGACAAAATAATTGATTGGAGTAACTGAGCAGGATGATCCGAGTTACTCCAACTAGTTCTGCCTGTCTGCCTGCAGCCGCCCAACTCAAAGAACAGGTGGACTCTGTTGAAATCGTACTAGCGTACACAAACACGCAGAGAGAGGACAAGAGCCAGAGCTGTCATCCTAACTTTCAGATGAAGTGGGGATTAGCATGGAGGTGAAAGTATGCTGAGGACCATGGTGACAGCAGATGAAGGGAGATAGTGCAAATTCTTGTGGAATTCTCAAGCATTCATAGGCAGAATTGAGGGGGTGGGTTGCTACGAGAGTGCTGGTGTGCTCTCAGAAGTATTTTTGTTAATGTAAATTTCATCACAAAACGTCTATAGTAATGATTGAGTGACTTTCATTGCAGAGAAAATTGCATTTCTGAAAAGATCTGAAAGGTTAAATATGCTTTTCAGATGACAAAGTCCTCCAGGGAGCATAACGGATTGCTGACCATCTCTTTCTGTTTTGAACTATTATAAAATTATGTATCGTGTGTGTGTGTGTGTGTCTGTGTGTGTGTACCTGTGACCAGAGAAACCCAGTACACCGCCAGTCGATCTTCTGACAACACTGATATTAATACCAAAATGATGTCTTACAAATTACAGCTTGTGCTCAGGATATTCTTGTGTGCATGTATCTGTCTCTTTGTGTGTGTATGTGTGTCATATGTCTTTTCTTGTGTTATGGCTGTACAGGAATGTGCTTTTCAATGTGTTTCTTCTCCTGCTGGGTCTAGCTGTGGTGGTCTCGCGGCACCAGCCATTCGTCCCTCCACAGACGCGCTGACTAGGCCAGCCTGGGCTCAGGTATCTCCACTAACCTCCCCTTTGTCCTGCTTTAAAATAGGCTCTTTTGTCTGCTGTTTTCTGCAGGTCATTGTGAGGAGCGCTTCTTAGTGTCAGCTTTAATTCACACTGTAACCCTAGCCGTGATGCCTCCCAACTATCCACGCTGCCTGCCTGGCATTCAGCTCCTTGGAGAGCTGAAGCTACATTACCCCCTCCCTCACCCTCCATAACTGCACCCAAGGGACAACTTGTGAACTTTGTTGCTTAAATATTTAAATAGCCCTTTAATTGACATCCTTCAGACCTCACCCAGAGCACAACCTGAATGCTAGTCTGTAACCATAAAAGAAAATGCTGGTGCAGTTTCTTTTTTTCAGTCATTGTCTCTTAGCACTGTCGAGATTTGATTATAGTGCTCGAGAGTACTCAATTTTTTTTCCAAGATCACAGATCGAATATCCAAAGCCAAAATTCATCACTTCAAATTGATTAATGTCTGCTTTGTTGTAGTCTTTCTTTCTTCTTTGAGGGCAATATTTTTAAATTGATAGCATGCAGTAGAAATAAGGTTTGCTTCTTTTCACTCAGACAGGTAGATTTATACCTTTGAATGACACTAACTGGGCACAGCTCAGCAGCTTGCACTGACAGTGTTTCCATAACCTCTGACCTTCGAATGAACTGGCGTCGGGAGAACTGGTTAAATTAAAGGGACCTCAGTCTAAATTACAACAACAAAGCCATGTGATGTAAAATAGACTTGCAGTGAAGGAAATGCACTAAAAAACGTCAACAGCAGTGGTATTTTTCTCTTTGGAGCTTAACCCAAGATCCCAGCTGGGGAGTTACAGCCCCCAGGCTCTGTCTGCCTGTCTACTCTTCAAGAGGAGAAGCAACAACAGGAGAAAAGAGAAAAAAAGGCTCATGTTAAAACAGCAAACATCATAACCTGATATCGACACTCAGCTGGGGTTCACTTTACTTCTGCAGTCTCCTGTTTTTCTCTCCTGGGAGGGTGCAATCTATAAGGGCTTCCTCAAACTAGCTCCATGGCTAAGAATAAATCTCACATACAGTACGCTGGTGTCCGGTGTTTAAAAAGTGAGTTGGTGGAAATGCAGACATCAGTCAGTAGGACAGGTGATTAGCTGGGTTACTATCCAAGAGGTGAAAAATGGGATGTATATTCTGAAGGGGAATATTTGATATTAAAAAACAATGTGTTAAAAATGTATTGTGACGTATTCACTGAGTAAATACAGATGTAGGTATTACACAATCAACCACTTGTTTCAGTTTTTAATAGTCATAACTGGCTTTGAATTGACCATTTTAACTGAAATGTTGCCTGTTGCCAGAATTTCTGATCAGTTGTTAATTTCTTCCTCACTCTTAAAGGATGCCTGGTGATGTTTTATATTTTTGCTCTTGTCAGCTAATCCCATTAAAAGACCAAAATCAACAAAGTATTACTCTGTGTCTGTGTTCTCCAAATTCCCTGCCCTAGTTCCCAAGCCCACCATTTCCTGTTAAAGACGTAAATCTTTAAAACTCGGTCACAAATATACAGAATAAGTTCTACAAAATAATTTCCTGAAACAGCCAGCTACTGTAGTTTCTAGCAAATGTCACTGAAATAGAAGTAAATAATACATTTGTCTGTGACTATTTTCAGCTGTTGATTAGTGCAATGCCTGGTGTGCTGTTGAGCATTGGTGGAGGCAGGATGGTGTATAAGGAAGTGGTTCAAAATGAACTCGAGCGCCTATGAGGAAATATATCACATAGTGTAAGACTGTGGCTCAATGATGTGTTTTCATCATGTTTGCACAAGGACTGAGCTCAATGTAACACCATGGAACAAGAAAACAAGAAATATTACCAGACTTCTCCATTAAAGTCCAAATGAGTTGAGCTACCTTCTGCTTGGTTCTTCTGTGTAGCTGTTCACTGAAACACAAGCTGATATAAATTTGTACATTTAAGTTTGTCAAGTCAAGAACGATTAAACATGTTTTAAATGTGCACATAAAATGTGAAGAAATCAGCATATCAGACACAGTAATTGTGACAAATATGGTAGATTTAGATGTACACCCGATCCAAACAAGAAACCGCAGTGTCTTTCAGTTGGGCTCGCTGACTTGAGGAATGGAGCGGAGGTTTGTGGGAGCCCGTCTCGGCCCAGCTCCCCTGCTCAGCTCACATTCTCTGAGTGAACCCGTGTCCTGGGGCCAGTTGGGCGGCACAGTCTCATGTCTCAAGTCCTCACAGTTCACTGGGCCCTTTAAAGTGAGCACACCCACCAGGGGCCCTCAGGACTACAAAAACTACAAACACTGGGCTGTCCAGGCTCGTATCGGAGACACACAGATGCACACTTGCATGCACACATGCACACACACACACCAACTGTTAACAGCCCATTTATCCTTTATACAATGGAGAGAGAATAGCAAAGACAAAGATATTATCTGCATTGGTTGTTACTAGCACGGATCTGTAATTTTGACCCTGAAAGTCGGTCAATTCTAAGCAATATTCATCTTTTTTATATGATTTTTTTTGCAGAGAACAGATAGAGACCCTGAGATGGTTATGGGAGGGAAATGTCAAAGAGCAGATCAGTTTTCAGACATGGCACACTTCGGTGAACATACGCACTGAGATCAAAGCAACCCCTTGCCTACCGCAGTGCATCCCCAACAGATCTGACAAAGTGCCCCCATTGTGTGACCCTGACCCATTACTGATAATGGATCGCCTCCAGAACCACCCCCTCTGAGGCCGAACTGGGTCTGCAGTCCATGCTTCCACGATAACTGCGGCGTGCTGATGAACACACAAGATATGACATGTCAGCTCTCATCCAGTGTAGCAGCCTCAAACAGCTTAGGAGCAATGTGATGTTTTTCTTTCGTGCCATCTCCATGTTGTTTAATATTTCTGCTGAAGCAGCAACGCTTTTGATGAGGTTTTCAATGTAGCTATTTCTTCCACTCGCAAGAAAAAACTTCCCACATCCACAACTGCTTGGTGCTTTAAATTCTGCATGTTTAACTCAGCAACACCCACACAGGGTCACAGATCCCTCCATAGCCAAATGTGATGTCACTGTAGGCCATTATACTGTCTTCAAACTACTTCTAAATACGGGGTGTTGCACCTGGATAAGTCATGACATTATACAACTTTACATTGCACTGCTGTCAGTAAAATCTAGGTTAATGTGTGAAATATTTCAGTTGTGTGTTTGGGTGTTGCTCATGTTCTGACTGCAAGTATGTGCACACGCCCGTGGCATCCACACAGATATGAACATTTTCACACTCACACACCTACACACACTGACTTCAGCTAGGCCACATCCACAGCCTCAGGCATGTTCTCAGTCCCTTTCTCCTTCATAATTACTTTGGTGATCAAGGTTAGAGCAGTAGTAAAGCACACTAACCCTTTAACCTTCCGTGAACTCTCCCATTAGTCCACCTTGGCAGCCGATGCACAGTGTCAAACACCGTCACCCACAACAAGCCCATGAATTAGTCTTGGCATGAATCTTAGAGACAGGTCTAAAGGGCTGCCGATGTCCCCGCGTGAATCAGACGCTGGGGCAGAGACAGCAGGAGCATGAGGGGGTCAAAAATGTAGCGTTATCAAACAGCCCACCCCCTGCCTCCTCGGACCCCCTGCCTGGGCTTACAGAAACAGGACAGACTCCCACAATGCTCCCTGCCATTCTGTCAGCCCCGAGGGCTCCTCCAGACAGCTCAGGAATTTGGGATAGGGATCCGACAAGGTCTACAGCTGGGAGGAGAATTTCTACCATCCTGCGTATCGGCCTTTTATTGTCTGGTACTGGCATCCCAGTGCTCCCTGTCTGGCTCCACTGCTCTCCCAGCTCAATGTTTTGATATTGTTTTTGCTCAAGGGCAAGGGTCATGTGGGTTGTGACATCTCAGTTTGACGGGAAATGAATTGCAAACAGTGATCATAATAAAGGTGAAAATTTAAACTAGGGTTGACTCTGACAGAAAAAACAGAGCGGATAAAAGGAGCCTTTGTCATTAGCAAGTAATCGTGATAATACGCTGCTCGCAGTTATTAAAAATAATGATTACAATGAATATGTGATATTTTTTCTGGTTTTATGTGTCATCTATTAGCTATCTTTATGTCACTGAGTCCCAAAATGTCGAAAGTTGAAGTGCTATCATTGTGTGTCCAGAGCTTCAGTGGAGTCACAGACAGGAGGGCTAAATGATCGGTCCAGGAGGCTGCCATCTTTTCACACACAGCTTTGTTGATTGCAGTACAAAAACTATTTTCCAGGGGGCACTATTGAACTAAGATACGAACACGTTTATGACTTTCTGAGCTGCAGGGAAACACTGCAGCTGTGTGGAGGCTGAACACATGGAAGGTTAAAGGCAAATAATCAAACCCTATTTGATAACTTATATTCGCAAGCAGGGATATTGTATAAACGTTTGCATTGATTCATCAGCTGAAATAAGTGTCAAAATTCACTTTGTCATGAGATAGCTGCTGAAACAATTAAGCTGAGAAAGAAACCCAGCTTTCTTTCTCTTTTCTTTTTAAATACAGCAACGTAAGTTTGTCAAGTAAAATGACTGGGTGAAATTGTTGATTTCTGAGAAGACAGATCAGAAAAACCACATTCATTAAACATTCATCAAATGAAAATTGTACTTTAAAACTTATGAAGATAATTGCTGTTTTGAACAGGATAAACAGGATGAACAGCTATAAGTAGTCTGAGATTTATACTCTTTGAGGTTTTATCAGGTTCAAATAAAAGTGCAGGGGTGGTGCTGAAGACTTTGTCCAGAAAAAGCAAAAATATTATAAAATCAGAAACGGAACAAAACGGCACTAATTGTCTCTGGCACCGAATCCTGATCTGTAGACAATAAAGTATAGCAAGTTTAAAAAAGGGGGGGGGGTATACAAAGAGATGTACAAATCATTGTCACTGCCACATCTGAAAATCAGCTTGGCAACAAAACGGTGACAGGATGAACAAAGTGTTCACAGCTGAGGCCATAGTGTTGCCATCACACAGAATTTAGGCTGGGTGATGGACAGATGAGATGGACTGGGCAGATATTAGGAGTGGGAGTAGGATATGACTGGGATGCAGATGAGGCTTGTCAGAGCAGGGGGTGGGCTGGGGGTGGGATTGGATGTGAGGGGGGTGGTATAGTTGAAGGAGGGGAGGGTGGGTGCGGGGGTTCATATCCAGGGAGACTGGGCGAGCAGCAGTATGCAGGTGGTGGCTGGCTGGTGCTGCTCAGCTGGGACTGCCGCCAGCTTGGCCCCTGGGTGCCGTGCTTTGAATTCAGCCCTTTGTGCTGCCCTAGGGAGGTCAGACAAATTCATGTCTCATCATACACCGAGATAGCAATGATACAGGGTAATGACTCAGCTGCAATTTCAACCCTGTCGCCTCTGCTGTAAAAAATGTTCATCAAAACAACTTATCTCAAGTCGCTCAGTCAGCTAATAAAGACACCGAATGGGTAAAAGCTATTTCCAATCCCCTTATATGCATGTTGCAGGTATTTGCATGTTTGAAACCACAAGCAACAAATTAACTGATATAGCATAAAAACAATGTTTGTATGTGTGTACATTGGACATAGGAAATTTGAGCCATTAAAATCAGTTCAGTGCTGTTCTGAATTGACACATGGATGTGTTCATATGAAAGCAGCGAAATATTTACTAAGCACTGTAATGCCACATGCTAAAGTAAACTGTTTAATTAGTGGAGTTCTAATTTCAGCAAAATACACATGCACACAGTGACAGTAAATTAAGATGTCTTTCACATCTGAATTAACTGATACTGTCATCTTAATCACTGATAAACCTGCAAACAAACTCGCACAGTCATACAGTGTGTATGCACACACACGCAGTGTTTCATGTCCGTTGGAAAGACCAGTGCATAAGTGGCTTGGGTGGCTGCCTGCTTAGACCCAGTCAAGACTAGTGGACAGGCTCTAATGAGAAGCAGGAGCAGTGAGGTGGGAGTGGGACTGGCTCTAGGGAAGGGTCACACGGGGTTAACTATCAAAGATGAGTGCAAACCTATCCCTGTGGAAAAGACTCCGAAGAAAACATCACCCTGCACATGCTAAGCTCCCCAAACTGGGAGTTCCTCTGCTTAATTAATCCAAGACACAAGATCCTCCCTGCAAAATGTTTGCTTCTCCACAGAGGAGTAAATGCTAACACAGTTTAATGTCACAGTCATTTTGCTTGTGGACATTTTTTTGTGCCACACTGTTCATTTTGATTAACTTTGATTATGTCAGATCGGGAGCAGGCTGTGTTTTAAAGCTTTAAGGTAATTCTATCATTAGTTGATCATTCACTCGCTCATCGCTGGCTGCTTGTCAGTGTAATTTATAGTTTCTACCGTAAAATAAATAAATAAATAAAACAACACAAAGCCCAAAAAGAACGGAAACATATTTGTGATTTAAATGTTTATCAAAACCATATCTGGAAGACAGACTAAAGTATATATGGTTAACCACAGGAAAAAAAAGATGCAAGTAAATTTATTGTTGGAGTTGGTAAGATTTGTGTGGGTGCATTGAGAAACACCCACCAAATTTTAGAAACCACATTGTGATAGACAGTTTAAAAACCCAAAGGAAAATAAAGACAGATGTGGAAGTCTAGAAGTAAGCTGGTCAGGAACAGTGGCAGCAATGAAGTTGTCTAGACAGCTAATTTTTATGATGAAAAACTGTCTACTGTACATTAATGCAACATTGTGATTAAACCCAAATTTACCCCAATTTGTCAAAACTATACTGCATAAATTATACAGCACCTTCATGTTCACAAACTGTATACAGGACCTGCTGTCATTTAAACCTGTTTAAATCAATTATAATGATCTAATTCACAATTCTACTTTTAGCTGTCAGCGGCTGTCAGCACAACACAATGTTTCTTCACCAAACATGAATGTGTATGAGCCACTGTGTAAATCTTATTCTGAAAATACATTCGTCATAGATGAAATAAAACCAAAAGCATGTAAAACAAATCTATGTCATGAGATCTTGATTTGCATTTGTAAATGTTTTCGCAGATTCAGATTTTTGTAACAAGTATGAACAAATACAGTTGTCACCACACACTGCTTTCTAAGGAATTAATATAAGAGTGAACCAGTGGGGACACACCTAAAAAACAACTTTCTATTTTTTAATGAGAGCTATTAAGCTGAAAGCAACACACCCGCTACACTCACAGCTACAAGCTTAATTTGCAATTGATCCTATCTCCCCTGCTCGGCTCTTGCTGCAACCCTCACAATGAGAACCTTTCGTCACAGCAACACATTAGTTTCCCTCCACTTGTCCAGACAAGGATTTCACTGGTAATGGCCCTGTAATGGCCTACAGGTCCTTGGGCATGGGCTGTAAAGGCTATATTATTGAACAGTCACTCCTTGACTGACAATTTGTGTACATCTGTAGAAATTGCCGGGCAGCAACTGGAACCGTCAGCCAAATTGAACACAAGACCGCCAAGAACGAAACTGATGAAAGAGAAAGCGAATGCCACGCGAGAGGACGGGACATGTCAGATGGGCCAGAATCAGTTCAACCGACAGGACTCTGTCAGCTTTCACTATCTGGAGTCACACTGGCTTTCTTTTGCACTTGCCTCGGAGGGAACATGGCTCTCTGTTCAGACATGCAGAATGTTTTTCGCACCTTCTCTCCTATCAAAGAAATCTGACAGGGCTGGCAGTGGTCATTAACTAATTTAACTTGTTAAGAAGAAAGAAAAGGGAGATAGTTTTCTTGAATGTACATATGTGTTCAGTGTTGTTATGAAAATTCTGAACTTTCTTTTCACATGAGTTGTTGCAATGCAAATCTGCCTTCATCTGACTTAGTCCATTAGTTTAGACCAGGCCTCCTCTTGCTGAGATCGTTTACTGCTGTAGATTGTTTCAGGCTGAAGTCATGTTCAAATTCAAGCTTCCAGACATCACATATTAATCCAGTCTGATCAACGTGATGCCATTTACCGGAGGATCCTTGCTGTAAACACTAAAGATGGCTGGCACCTGTCTCTGTAGATACAGAACAGCAGTGGCATCCCTGCATACTTTGCATATTTATGTTTTAATAGTATTACAACCCGCTTGGTCTATTAATGTTATTCTTTTCCAATTGCTGGAGTGACACAAATATGCCATGTTCCCTGTCAGCCCTGCTGCGTCTCTGTTTGCTGAGGCGTGCAGCCTACAAGAGTCAGTGCAGGATGGTGTGCTACTCTGCAAAAGGCAGGAATACAAAAAAACCTTGTGAGTGTTCTGCATTACATAATTTATATTTCTCAGTATTAACTGTAAAGATGTTGCACCGTAGCACTTTGAACTTTACCGCAACACTTCAAAGCAATGTACTGGGGAGCCAGGCTGATACATTTTTTGGAGTGGTTATTATTGACTTTGAGGATTAATGACTTTGTACCTCCCTTGAATGACACTGAAGTGGTTTATATCTTCTGCATCATCCCAGACAGTTTGAACACAAACTTTGGACCAAGAGGATGGATTCCAATGTTCCCAAGGCAGGTTGACAAGAAATATCAAGAAGAGGCATGCACCTTCAAAGGGCAAGCCACAGGCAATGGTTTGTGGGTAGGTTTCTGTTGTGCGCAATGGCAGCTCTCTGTCAGGGCTTGCTGCCTCCTCCTGAGCCTCCAGTTCTCAAACACCCGAAGAAGAAAATCAGGCCATTCTGTCAATCTGAAGGTTGACACCGCTGCTGCTGTGTGGCTTGAATTCCTCTCTTTGTCTTGGGATTTATGAAATAATGAAACCTTTTTATCATCATGTTATGCGAGGACACTGAAATCAACAATTTAAAGCAGGCTCTTTGGTGAGAGTTTGACTGAGCAAAAGCTCATATTTGTCCATTAAATATATGGAAATAGCCAGCAGCTGGTGAGATGTGCTCTGCATAAAGCCCTGAAAAAAAGAGAAAGAGAAATAGCTAGCCTGGTCATGTCTGAAGTAACACCTTTCGCCAACCAGAACATGAAGTCTCTGTCGATTGTCTAGAAACCTCATGACAGTAATAAGATTTCTGGAAGTTACAGCTCCCGGCCATAAAGTAGTCAGACACATAAACCCCCTGTAAAACTGTAACTTGCCTTTTTTAAATTTCAGCTTTTGCCTGGCTTAGACAACCTTGATATATTTGTTAATAGGTGAACTTTAGAGGTGCTGGGAAGAGGTTTTCTTAATCTTAGCCCAGAGATTGGCTAGCAGTTTCCCTCGTTTCCACTCTTTATGCTAAGATCGAATAACTAGCTGCTGTTATAAGCCGTTTCTTTATCATCCAGAAATAAGAGTGGTTTCAACCTCCTTTACTTTACTCTCAGAAAGAAAGTTAACAAATATGTAAATGAAAAAGCTGAACTATTCCTTTAAACCAGACTCATTAAATCATACAGGGATCTTTGTTGCATATTAATCCTGCATCACTACCTACACTCAAAAAGAGCCCAGTTAATACAGACAGCCACAGTATAGGCTACAACATGAATTTGGCAACATAAAGTATTTCATAACAGAGTTTTACTTATTCTGTTTCAAACCCCTGCTCAGTGGTTAGCGCTCAACGCCATGGAGCTGGTCACGACTCACTTGTCAGCAGAGGAAGTCAACAGAGAGCTTTCATTGAGGCGGGCACAGAAAGTCTGATGACATGTATGAAGGCGGGGGTGAAGAACATGTGAACTCAGGTACCGCCATACCATCTTGGGAGACGGCCAGTCAGTGCCCCCGAGGAAGCCCGAGCTCGAGGACTTAGATTCAGGAGGCTATTTAGATACACTGCAGCAAAGGTCTGACTCCACCAAGCAGGAGCCCTGAGAAACCTGAGCCCAAAGCAGAGTCACACATGCTGATGTGCACAGCAGAGAGAGGTGCACCGGCTGGGGTGAGGGCAGGGCTGAGGCTGGGATTAGGCCAGATATTACTCCTTTCAAAAAACACCACAGTACATGGCTGTGTTCTGCTCCGGTGGCTCCACTTAGCTGACTGACTGCAGTGTAATCAATATTTACTCATAACGGCCACGCTGGGAGGTCATGACCTTTGGTGTTTGTGACTGGTTATAATCTTGAGTTAGAGCTCATAGATCCTGAACTATTGAAGAGGAGGAAAAAAACATTACTCTCACTGAACAATTACAGTAAAGCGCTCAATGATGATGCCATGGCACAGTAATGTACTGAAGAACAAAAATCCATTGCAGATTAGATATGTTGTAGCTTCCCTCAGTTACATTCACGACCAGTGAAAACCTTTTTGCAATTTTTAAGATCTTCAAGCATATTGTTTGCCTGTTCAAACCAGCAACATGTTTTTCTACCTATGCTAAGACCTTAAAGGTCACGCTCTCTTTATTACGCCCAACATTTCATCTCTAAATCCATCTTCATTAAACACGGAGGGAGGACAATGGCCTTCCTTGCTCTCTCAACACTTCACCTCACCAGGCACAACAATATTGTAAAAGTGCAAATCTCTCTTTGAAATGGCCCCACAGTTAATAATTAAGCCATGACATTTCAGGGAGACACCAAAAAATCTATATGGTGAAATTTACTAACCTTTTCAAAAGCTAGCGAGAGGAGGCTGCTCATCTGTGGTTTATTTGGGCCGTTTTAGTCCTTATAATAAAACTGTCAAAAACACAGCAAAGGGCCGCGCGGCACACAAAGGGTGATTGTCTGCTGTTAACAGGAGGAGGGCATGAGGCTAATCAATGCAAGTGGAGCTCTCTCTCTCTCTCTCTCTGACAAACACGGCTGACAAATGATATTCGTATGTTACAATATGGATTATAATTGTCATGATGAACTGATAATCATGTTGGTTCTCGCTACAATCAAAAGGTCACATCAGGGGAGAGTGGCACTGACCTCTGTCTTCTAAAAATACTGATTATCATGTTAGAACGGGTCATCCGGGAGGTCAGATGTGGCCCTGTAGTCATTAGAGGATCTCAGTGCAATAGTCAGTGTGGCTCTCAGGAGGTACTGATTTATAGTTTTATATAGGTTGTTGGGAATTGCTTAAATGTGGATTTAATTTATATAAACAAACAAAAGGTATGTGATATAACAGACTTCTTTTGAAACTTTTCATAACAGCGGTTAAGCTATATTTCTAGAGAAAATATAAGTATTTTAAATAGCTGATGATCTCAAGAAAGCCCTTAATTGGAGTCATTAAGGTTATACAATAAATAGAGCATACACGACGGGAAGTGTGCCAAATACAGAATTCCTAACAGTTTGGTTTAGCTCTCACTGGCTGTTGACTTTCAGATTTACTGTCCACACTGCACTCCGGGTACACTGCGAGTGATTTATCAGCCTCACAGGTGAGTTCTGTCGAAACATCCAGGGCTTAAATATACAGCTCAGGGCTCACCTTGTCCTGCACCGTATCCCATATCCAGAGGTAATGTTTGTGAGAGCCAGCAATTCTGCCTGAAGTCATGTGCGGGCCAGTGGAAAAGGCCTACTCGTCAAGTTCATCCACACAAGAAAAAAATAAAGTTCCTTTCAATTCAAACTTTAACAAGTTTTCAGATGACACTGATAGAAGTTCTCTTTTCCATGCAAACACGTTTTGGAAAGAGGAGTAACACATGTAAAAAGGGGATCCTCACCGACACTGTAAAATTGCCTGAGTAACCTGAACTGCACTGCATACTCTCCTCCAGCTCTTGTGGTTAATATGATTGCTGCCTTTATCTGCCTCAGTGACAGATTTAATCCTCTGCTCCGCTTTGACAAATGCACATCCATGCAACACACTGACAAACAATCGTTTGCTGGTAGTGTTAGTGCTGGTGTTTCCTATTTGCCAGGAGGTAACTTAAGTCAGAGAATAATTATAAACACAGGTATGAGTTAGCTGTGCATGTCAAAGTCTGGCAAACACAGCAGTACTATACTAATCACTCTTCACATGAGTCAAATTTGATTGAGCTTTGTGGTAATTGAGTCCTTATTGAAGGAGAATGCCAAAATTACATGTGTATGGAAACATAAACTATCCTGTGCTGGAGCAGGAGTTAAAGGACAGAAGGAGGACTCTAATCTGCAGTATTGCACCATTGCTTAGCCTGGAGCTGAAACACTGGTTATAAAAGCTAAATTCACTTTTTCAAAAATTAGAATGTTTGTACTTTAATCTCTTTGTAGGCCTAATAGTACCAAATGTTACTTTACAAAAGGTCCTAAATGAAGGACTGCTCCATGAACATCACCAAGACTATTTTTGCCATTTTTAACAAGTTGCAGCATTGCACCAGTGAAGACAGTGTTTGTTGGTCAGTCCACCACTCAGGAACTGTTGGATTGGCACTATTTTCTGGATGAAGCACACACATTTAGTACTGTTGGTCTAATGAAGTTATAATTTGTCTTTGTTTTTCAGTTACCTGGCTGGGTTCTCCTTCCTGGTGTGACAACAGGTGAGATTGAGGGTGGAGCATGGTTTTATTCTGCGGCACCAAGCAAAGGACCATACCAAGTGCTCTGACAACATGGGGAGGAATCAGGGTTTTTGCCCTGAGTTCAAATCATGTTCTAGATGTGTATTTTGTTTGGTCAGCTGGTCATACTGTCAGTCAGTTGAGTTGTTTGGTTAGAGTTTTGTTTTGTTTTGGCCTATAATTCAGTTAATTTGGTCGCCTTGGTTGAAAATGAAACTCAATTTTTTGAGATTTAAACCTGTTTCATTGTGCCCTGACTGCTTGGTTCATGACAGGGATGGATTGTTGTGGAATTTCATACACACTCTCCTGCCCCCCCTCAGGATGAACTGTAAGAACTTTGGTTTATTACCACATAAAGGAAAAACTTCCCATCATCATCCCCAGTTGTACTTTGTATTTAGTGCTAACTTGAGAAAATAGTACAAATCTTAACATCAGCATTTTATTGTTATTGTGGTAAATGTCTTTCATTACAAATGTAGAAGCATGGCTGTAGACTTTGCTTTTGTAAAACTGTACAATGTCACATTTAAGTGGCAGTAGACATTAAGAGCTAACCTCATGTTTGCTAAAACATATCAAATGGATATGAATAATTGATTATTCTCCCAAAGAGTTACCCAAAGAGGTACATCATCATACCAGAAAATCTCATGACTGTGACACTAATCAGCTGCCAGATGAAATGGCAAATTGCAAAGTCACAAAGGCGTCTGAGGCAGGAGAGAGAGCTGGACTTTGGATTCCAACATCAAGGGAGAGGCTCCTGGAGGTTAGGAGCGCTGGCTTGTGTTAGACCTTAAGGTCATCATTCCTTCAGCTAATGCCCCTGGCATCACCTTCCTCCTTGACTTCAAACACTCTGGCTACATTCCTCGACCATGTACCAATAAGCACTAATAATGCAGAAAAATGAAAACCAAAACAGATGGGCTCCAATAGTGGTGGGGATTACTGAGCCCTATCCAGGGCTCTATCTGCACCCCTGGGCACTGAGAGGTGAATCCCACACCATCTTTTTCCCAGCACAGCAACAAAGGTAGGAGGTGAAAAGCAATTGCAGCAATATGTTTACATGTCCCAGAACATCTACAGAGAGGTTCAAATGGTCATTTGTTTTTTTACATGAGAGGAATGAATGTAATAGATTGCACCTAAAGCCTCCTTTGAAATGTAACTTTCCTTTACTGTTATTTATTACAAGATTTTGTATATTACCATTGCACTGCAAGCGGTGTCCAAATGTCTGTATTGCATCACTTGTGGTATTTCAGTAAAATAGTTTCCCAGTGTGGAATCACTAAAGTAACAGTAAACCACTGTTACTACATCTATGCTGGACCTGTAGCATGCAAACAATGTCTCATACAGTGGCAGCACTGTTTTTTGTGCTGCTGACTGACACAATAAAGCATGCACCGCTGTGAGGGCATGCTTGAATGTTTGGCTCTGACCCCTCTCTATGGTCAAAACCGCAGCATAGTCTGTCATTTGATTATGCACAAGCCCTCAAGGCTCAAAGAATATGTGTCAGACACTGGCTAAAAGTCTCCCTTAACAATTAACCACACGCCATGGAAAATGCCCAACGAAAACACCCAAAAGCCCCCCCGCCCCACTCCCACTGGGGACATGCTGTGAACTCCTGTGAACTCTGTGAAATCATGTGAAGAAATCTAGACTGTAGTGAAGCCACAGAACGTCTGAGTGTTTTTGGTCCTGCGAAGCGACAATTAATTGGACTTGGGTTGTTAAAAAAAATGTAATATTGGTCTGTTGTAAATGTGATGTTGAGAAATGCCAATTTGGAATGCCAATTACAAGTACAGTAAATTCAAAACAATGGCCATTTCAAAATAAAAGTGTTGCGTGGTTTGAATGAGTAACTGCCTGACTGATTTAAGGGTGGTAGGATATGCAGCCTTGTTGCCTACTCCTCAGCTACTGTCTTAGGTCATGCCCTGCTTTTATGGGGCAGCTGGTGAGAATCTTGTTTTAAATTAGCCCAAATAACAAATCAAGCTCCATATGCTTTTCATGGGTTGGGCAAAGGGAAGATAACAGCTCAGAGAGAAATTGAATCACAAACCTCCAATTGTGTTTCAGGTGGAAAATTTCGGGATTTGGGTTATCTAATGAAAATATTGTCACTAGACTCATTTCCTATGTGGTGCCAGAAAGGCAGAAGAGTAAATGTGTGAACAGTTTGCTGAGGGCTGACTCTTAACGCTCTGTGAGTTTGTGCATGTGTGCATGTGTGTCTTCAGCTCAGGTTTCAGCATGACTGTTTTCATATCGAGGCCACACTTACTTCAACCTCTAAGAGTCTTCTTTGGCCTATTCACGTCTGCGTGCCAGCGAACAAGCAGTGACATAGGTTATATTCACTCATTGCCTTGGACTGCAGAAAGTGGGGACAGGAGGTAAGAAAAAAAAGCCGGAAAGGCATGAGGATGTAGAGTGTAGCGGTATACGTAAATGGCAATAAAATACGTCCTGGGCAAATTGTTTTTACTCTGTCTACTCCAACTAATACAGCCTACCCAGAGCCTGGGTGGAGCAGAGTAGAAGCCCAGATCATTGTGAAATAGAAATGCGAGCTTGTGAAATTAAAGGAACAATTCCAAATTTTGGCAAATGCACTTATTTACTTTCATGCTGAGAGCTAGTTAAGAAGATAGCGCTTTTGTGCTAATGTAGTAAATATGATGCTTGCTAATGTCTTACTAATTGGTAGTCAGATTTTTTCCTTATTTCTATCTTTACAAAGAGACAGTCCAGCTGTTTCCTCTTGCTTCCACTTTTTATGCTAATCTAAGATAACCTACTGCTGGCTGCAGCTACATATTTGCCATACAAACATGTATCGATCTTCTCATTTAGCTGTTGAGAAGAGAGTGAATAAGCCAATTTCCTAAAGTGTAGATGAGTGATAAAAACAGCTGGTGTCCTTTTAGTCTTTTCAGAGATTAGTTATGCAAGGTTGTTCAACTAATGTTATTCCATTTAGATTCAGAATTTCCGCTGGCAAATTGTCAATTACAGAAATAAATACTGTGATCTTTTAGCAGAAAAATATGCAAGAGAATTTATGGTTGTGGAAGGTTTACTCTCACATTTCCACTACAATATCAGCAGCTGAGCCTTCTGTCCTCCTCTATGCCGAGACACCTCTCTGTAAGCTCACCTGGCTTGTCGTGAAAAGGGAGAGGTTCAAACCAATTGTACTGTCTCTATCGTGCAAACACAATGTGTGCATATTCAACCCCATCCATGTTTACAGTAAATGGGAGCCTTTGTTGCATCTGTTTACTCAGTCTTTCACACTTTAATCCACATATGTACCAGAACCCAGGACACAGACCTGTTCATTGTCCTTATGAGTCTTGCTTATAAACACAGTATTTCTGGTTTCTACTTCAACTTCACAGCTCTTCCAAGGAAATAAACTACTTTGAGTCAGCTGGATTTGATCCAGTTTTGAGTCATTTGCGTACGTATGATAATGTCATCCAATCAGGTTCCAGACTAAGATGATGTCACTGCGTGGTGCTTCTAGGGATATTCACCTACTGGTGTGACAAGTGAAGATAAATGGCAGTGTAACCTTGCCAACAAGTCCAACACCTGGCTGTCAGATTGAAGACCTGATAGTAGAGCTCGATATATATATATATATATATATATATCACACTGTGCTCATACTCTGAACCCTCACAGATTTGACACTTTCATGTGCTCCTTCAACTCAGGCATAGCAGCCAGGATTATTAAAGCCTGTCATGGGTATGGCATTGGGAATATATTGACACATTGTAACATCATGAATGTTTATCTGCATGGTCACGTTACCGCACAGACAGTGGGTGGAAGCTTGCCTGGCCACATTGAGGAGCTGTCAGAGGAGATGAAGGAGCACCCAGATGGTACTTCCAAAAAACCGCCCGACAAGCCCTGAGGGTATAGGCGGGGCTCGCGCTCTAGTCGTGCAGCTGTACTGGTATGTCACCTGAACTCTCTTCCAACCTCTCCATTACTACATGTGCATGTTTCTGCCCCGGTGTCCTCATTCTCTCACAGACAAGTCATACGTTGGAACAGCAAACAATCTTTGAACTATCAGTTCACCTGCTGAAGTCAAATAACAACAAAGGAAAGCGAATAGACAGGATGACTGCGTAGTTTAGTTGTGTAATTGTAGGGCTCTGTGATGCAGATTAATAGCATGTTAACATGATGGCATTTAATAGATATGTACATTATCTGTGTGCTAGCATTTGCTAATTACAGTAGTTAACTGCAAAGGACAGTTGATGGGAATGCATTGAGTTTGTCTGCAGTTTGGCACTAGAGGAAAAGTCAGAAGAGTCATGAGGAGACTGATGTGCTGAGCTGAAAATGCTTTTATAATGCCGACAAGTGTAGCAGGTGATACGTGAAACTCACCACGTGAATGATCACTGAATGGCATTTATTTAATGTTATCAGGAGAAAGACATTGTTTATTCATCAAACCAGTCAACTTTGGTCAATTAGCAACTTTAACATTTTGAGAATGCACATGTGACAATGACAACAAAGGGTTTATGGATCTGTACGAAATAAATAGCAACATTGCTCATTTACAGCTTGGCTGAAGAAAAAAAGGGTTAATCTTCATATTAAAAAGGCATACAGATGAGTTGTGATACTCATGAACTCACTAATTGCTCAACAAAAAAATCTCTCCTTTTTAAATAAAGCTTTTCAGTTTTAATATGTACCTTCAAGAGCCTGTTATAGTTAAATAAATAGAATGCTTTCCATTTTTAACATGCACATCCAATTTGCCTGGGGAAAGTATTTACACTTCACTGATCCTACTTGTCCATCAAAATTCTCCACTTTTTTTCTCCTCTAAACAACTCTTTCTCACCACAAACTCTCATACATACACAAATGTACAGTCACTCTTGCAGACATGCTGCTCCTATTTACTATTAACACAATATCTAAACCTATTGAAAGTGATCAAAATGCTAACGGTGAACATGGAAATCCATGTAGTGTAAAGAAGAAACAGTCCAAACACCACATCTTAACCAGGGAGGGGGGTGGGGTGGGGTGGGGTGCTTACAAAAAGTTTTAGTTCACAATTGATCATGCACTGTATAAACTCACTGTTATTTGGTTTGAGGGGTGTGTAATCAGTGGCTTCAATATCTACTTGTTTTCTTTAAGTGAACAAAGAAAAGAGTAATATCTCCTGTGACAGATCAGCAATCCAACCAAATAATCTCTAACAATATTTAAGTCTCTTTTTTTCCCCAGGAGTCTGCACTGTCCTACAACAAGTGGTTTTACTATCTTTGAGTAAGCTTCCGCACATAACCAGGAGCTACTGCAAGGAGGTGTTTCTTCTGTCGTGTCGGTGTTAGTGTAGAAGCTCCTGGCCGTCGTGCTTCAGGTTGAGATGGGCAGTTTATTCTGTGCTGATGTCTTTTTTTTTTTCCCCCGCTCCTCTCTTTCACGACGCAAAATAAGAGTTCTGCATGGAGTACAGGCGGTCGATGGGGTTCCCCACGCGGGCCTGCATGGAGCTGACTTCCGACGAGGCCATGAAGCAGTCACTGAGGCTGGTTAAAGACGTGTCGCTGTCTATGTCATGGAATGCAGAATCATTACCTGCGGAGAGAGGGAGTCAGCTGTCAGGATCCGATGGCAGAGGCGTCATTCGAAATAACTCAACAATACCCCACTCTGACTATGAAATCAGCGCAGTCTTGTATTTGAGATTTATAGCAGCATTGGGAAATTATAATTACTAATAGTCACTTTGAGAAACTGCTGTTGCGTGTCATCACAATTGTGAGAGCTGTTTTGTTAGATATCATCAAAGCTCACTTTTTGCTGCCCTCACTGGGACAATTGTGGTCTATGAGGGAGCATGTAAACAAGGGGCATCCTCCTAAAAGATCTGGTTAATAGCAACTGTTTACGCCTTTCATAAAACCTCAACATGTTATTTCTCTAAAGGGAATAGTTAACTTTATTACACTCTGGATCTTAATGATAGTGTTGCACAAAATGGGGACAGTGTTTTGAGACATATCTTTTAATGCCTTGCCAATATTGTTCTTTTCCCCAAACCAAAGGAGAGTGATGAGACTGGGGATTTGGGTTCTTACTACCGAGAAGAACTAAATGGAGGCAAATTATAAGGAAGTTATGAACTTCGGGAAATGGTCCCTCTGGGGCTTGTTGAGGACATCACTCTGAAATGTGTTATTCCAGTTACATCCTGTGGACCAACACTTGATTGACTGATTTTTCCCCCCCTCTGTGTTTGCATTTTAATTCTTCCCTGTATCACAGAGAAATCTGAGACTTGTTGTTTTCCCATTCTGATTCATTAGCTTACACAACCCTCAATCATAGTTGGGATTGCACTTTATCTCAAGCTGTCCACATTGACCACATGTTTTTACCAACATTGGAAAACATCATCAGTAACGTGGCATGTCTTCGAACTGGAGGCGGAGAGTTAAAACCATATTAAACAGATTTGAAATTGGACTTCAAAACCCATAGCTTATGACAATGCTTGTGTTATCTCATGTGGGAGGGAAGCTGCTCGTACGTCGCCGTGAGCAGCTTAAATCAGGAGGGCTGTGGCCTGAACACATGTTCCACACTGGGGAGCTATGAGGTTGATCAAGGGACAGGCATGTGTGTGTTTTGAGAGCAGGAGTGGGTGTTTTGGGGAATGGCTGGTGGGGGGTGGGTGGGAGTTGCTGGATGCTCACCATATGGGTTCATGTGGTCCCCGGGCATCTGTGGGGGGGTGAGCCCCTGTTGGAACGGGTCTGTGCTGTAACCATTCTGATCCATGGCGACCAGCTGCTGCTGCGGCGGAGCCAGCGGTGTGAAGGAGTTCATCATCCCCTCCATCCGATTGGACATCACCTCTGCGGAGAACAAACGGGGAAAACCGTTACAGAAAATGTAATAAAAATGGGATGAGTCTGCAGAATATAACTGCACAAAGGGTATACACAGAAAGGTGAGGCTGAACAGGGGAAAACCAATGACGATGAGAACACTGACAATAAAGGCATGTTTCTTCTTTGTAGATTCCCTTTGCCTTATACCTGGGAATTTCACAAGCTCACCTGAATCAGATTTACAGTTTTGCAGAACAAAAACAAAACATCATCAAAGCAGGGGGAGTCTGGTGCTTGTGAAATAGCGACAGTAAACTGGATCTCTTGCCTGGTAGTATTTCCATGGAAACCTAAGGCAGTCTTTCCTGTGGCTTCTCCCACAATTCCCTTCACAAACACTGCTCTTGGCTAAGTGACTGGTGAGATGGACACAAAGCTCTTGTGGCTTCCTCACTGGAGCCCATCCCTTTCCTTTGCAGTGACTTTGTGAAATGACGTCTGCCATTCATTTTGTTTGGCTTCCAAAGACAATTTCCTACTTTCTACTGATGTGAAACGTTGTAATGTAAACAATTTCCTGTTTGTATTCTTTTATTCCATCTAATTATTGAATACACAAGAGAAAAAGCTCATATTTTCTGATTCCGCGTTTGCCATGATATTGCACTCATGTCATATCCTATATTGTGGCCTCATAACTACAGTCACCAGAAAGAAACACTCATGTACTGTTTCTAACTAGCTTAGTGTCAACATTTAAACAATACAGGAACAAAAAGGGCAAATAGAAATTCTATGATTTACACACAATTTGTGGGAGGTTTTTGCGCAAAAATTATCAAGTGATAAAAATTCCTAAAATGACACCTACTCCTTCCTCATTGAAATATCCTGAATTAAAACATCACAATTCTGTGATTTGCACATTGAACACTGATTGGCTGGCTTCTAGTTGTGATGTCCCAAAATCATGCCTGTACATACACATCTTAAACTGAGATTTTAGGAGAGGACAGAGCAAAACACCTTTTTAAGCAGAAAGAGGTTTTGAAATTGGAAAAAAGACAAAGAAAGTAAACATGTAAAGTGGGTAATGCAGTAAACATGCAGTCGAGAACATGCCCGGAGAAGAAGAGTGTTGAGACAGTGAGCCTCCATTGTGTCTGCGGGGTATGTACAGTATCGTACCTTGGCCAAGTCTCTGAGAATTCTGTTGTTCTTGTTGTTGCTGCTGTCTTCTTGCCAACTTCTTCATCTGAAACGAAGGAGTCAAAGTTGTGAGGAACTCCCAAAACTAACATGCACTCTTTAATTTAAAAAGGATGCTCCTCGCTGTTCACCCTCGAATGAACTGCATAAAATCTGTATCTGAGTGCAGTTCATTATCAAGTATCAAAGGTTTTCACAAGATAATAATCAGAAAAGGGGAGGGGGGTAGACATTTAATGCAAGAGTGAGCTAGAGTTGCTCCTTGCTCTTTTTTCTTTTGCATTTGTGAAAGGAATGCAGTGATAAATTTAACTCACATAGTTGTAGTGATTTATTAGCTGGACTCTAGGATAGAATAAGGCTGTTGTATGTGGACACAAAATCTTATTTATCCTGTGTTAGCTGCGCTCACCTTAGCTCTCTGGTTCTGAAACCACACCTGGACCACCCGAACGCTGAGTCCCGTCTCTGCGGCCAGCGTCTCCCGCACCTGAACACACCAAGACAAAAGACTAACAGCGTTACAAGAGAGAACAATATCCCAAACTAACTTTTCCTCTGAACATACGGCATCTGCCACCTCTCCCAACAGGCATGTTTGCCTTTTTGATTTCAGTGAACGTTGAATGAATGCAGTGGTCTTTTTGGACCTCTTGGTTATTGCCTCTTCAAAGCTTTGGAGCGGGTGCAGCGTCTGTTTTAGGGCCCGGGCTGTGGAGGCAGTCCTCCTATCTCAGTACGACATTTGGTGCAGGCGGACTGCGTTCCACCAGCCTGCCTCAGTTAACACAGAACAGAATGCTGCTCGCCACTTCAAAGCTCAGCTCTGAGGTGGGGGAGATTTTTTTAATTTGAGAATTTTATTTGTGAAACTACTGTAGGGCTCGTGGTCGGCATCTAAATCTCCATGTGTTCATTACTCTAAATGCAGACCAGAGAACGTTTTTAAAAGAAATGCAAAAATTTTCCTCACTTAGTCGCAGCAGATTATTTAAGCCTCGTCTAACCTTTCTGCAGGGTTTTGAAGACACCTCAAAGGAGGCCTTGAAGGCCCGTCTCTGTTGAGTGGTCAGGATGGTTCGTGGTCTTTTGGGCCTCCTGGGATCCTTCCCGTCATCCCCCTTTCCCTGGCCTCCGATGCCTTTCTCTGGCTTGATGTCCAACTCCTCATCGTCACTTTTCTCTGCAGAAAGAGTCATTTTTCTGTATCATCAACACAAGCTTGAACTGACGTCACCCTTTTAGTCAGTGACAGTCTGTTGATAAATACATTTTAGCTCTTCCCTATTCCAAAAGATTCACACACCACAAGTATAATCAAAGGAGACACATGTGTTTTTGATACTTTGTTATCAATTTATTACAAAAGGGAAAGGGCCACATGTACGATTAGACTTACAGGAGTCTATGGATCTTGCTTGGAGAGCACAATGAAATATGCACATTTGTCAGTGGACTGGACACTGCGTCACTTGTAACTGATTGCTCTCAGCTTTGTCTGATTTACACTAAATCAATCTCTGATAAGAAGACTACATCAAGTGCAACATCAAAAAAGCAACACGAGCACATATGAGAAATGCATCTCCCATGACGTGGCAAGAAAATGAAATTTTTGCTCTCTGATAGACTTTAAAATAATGACAAAAAATATATGGATTGCTAGATTTTTACTAGCAGCACCAGCAGGATATTACAGTTTTGGGTAGTAATATTGGTGCAATGTTTATGCTTCTAGTCTGCGATGTGCCATTAAAGCTAAATAATAACTTGGTTTTATTAGATTTCTGGGATATGTTTGTAGGTTTATTTTTTAGATTAAACTCAGCTAGCAGTTTGCAGTTATTATAAACAATAATAACATATTCAATACTCTCCCAGAGCTAATCATTACTTAAAAAGTCATTCTTAACTTTTTTGTCATGATCATGAATATCTTTTTTTTTTTACTGAAAATGCATGACAACAATGTGAATATTAACTTTCTACACTATCAATGGAAAGTTAATGAATTATAATTACTTTCACATCCAGTTTTTAAAATAGTTTAAATTGTTGTCATCGAAAACTTTGGTTAAAACACAACATCATTTGCAACTTATTTCAACAAGAGCAGTGACCCACGTATTTCATTATCACTTGCCACAAAGGCCACAAAGCTATGTAAACATAACATGAAAAACAAATGAATTCATAAGAAAACATCAATTATCATTACATGTGAGGATGGAAACAAGTGTTTCCAAATGAGAAGCAGCAGCGCAGCTACGCAACTCTGATGATTTTGGGGTCTAGTGGCTGCAGGGAGAGACACACATGATGGCTCGGTGTCTCCTGTCATCTGGTTCCGATATGCATCGACATTTCTCCACTGAAAAACTTACATTTCATCTGCCACATGCCGAGGTTAACCTCTGTTCATGTCAACATTTTCTCCATCTTGAAATTTGGAGACGTGCACAAAAGACATGCCTGCGCGATAGGCCGGGACACAAGTGAACGAGGAAGACGCAGAGCAAATATTCCCACAAGTTGACAAAAGTTGACACAGGCACAGATGTATTTGACAAATTCCCCGCTTTTGTGCATGTCTAAATGTGAGCCAGATGGTAGTGAACAGTGAGGCTTGGCGAGATGCCTCATTGTGTGTGGAGGCTATAGGCGAGGAACACTAGAGCTGATAAGAGTGGAGGCGCAGGCTTTCTGCAGAAAGGCCCCAAATCCCTCTGTCACTCACCATGATACAGTGATTTAATTCTTTCCAGAACCAGATCCTGCCCACGCATGGAGAGCCATTAATACGGGGCGGCTTGGCTTCGTCCTGTTTCCACTTCCTACTGTATCATAAACCTACGCTCCCTGCTTGAATTAGAATGCTACAAAATCAGCCATTGAAAAGCAGCAGATGGGGCTGTGTTAGAAGTTTTACTGCCTGAGCTGCATGCAAGATCTCTGTAAAAAAAAAATCTTAGATGTCTGTTACGTAGTTTAAGGACAAAATAACATTTGTGGTTTCTTTTAATGTTGATAATACAGTACTACTACAAGCTGTAAGATTCAGTTTAGAGACATCATGGAGGATGTCTATGTTGGCTAACACTGTGATGGAACAGAGCATACAGAATACAACACCCCGGTGCCATACGATGATAGCACCACGGTGCTGTTCTCGCCCTCGTGTGAGAGGGTGCAGAGGGCTCACCTGAGTCTGAGTCATCCGGGCTGACCGAGCTGAGTAAGTCCTTCTCCCGCTCGTAGTCGATCTTGCACAGCAGCTGACCCTCCTTCAGGACGAACTCGTCGCCCTTCCTCAGCTGGCGGTCGCACACGCAGCAGCAGAAGCAGTTTAGGTGGTAGACGCACTCCAGTGCGCGCATCACAAACTCCGTGGGAGCGATTTTCTCCATGCAGCCACTGCACTTGGTCGCAAACAATCTGCAAAATGACAACAAAAAAGTAATGGCTGAGAAGCTTTTTTTACACAATGTATCTTCTGAAAGAAGAATTAGAGAACTGATTATTTTACTTATGAAAAGTATTCATAAGAAATGAAATCTATTGATCCATTACTCAGTTGGAAGCACGCAGGGATTTTGCAGATACAACCTTTCATGCTCGAGAATGATTATGCTGACTATTGTTAGCTCATCTTAGCTCAGTTTAGGTTGTGTAACTCAAATTACTGTGTTTGCTGACTTGATATCTCTTTGTTTTTTTGCTGAGTAATTGTCTTGTAGTTGTCTCTTGTGGCCACAGCGGCTGTCGTTCAAGTCAGAGTTACACAATCTCACTTTAAGTGCTTTTTTCGGTGAGGAGTGGCTTTGTTTTGTCACATGGCCTTACTTTAGCTGACCATCAAGGCTTTTTGATTAAGAGTCAAGTTGGCTGGCTGATCCTGTGGGCAGCCAAGGAGGTGACTCCTTTGGCAGCAGCTCATCTGTTAAAATTTCTAGGGTGGGCCCCATCCCGCGTCATTCCGAGTGAGCTCAGTCGTGGGCACTCAAAACCAAATCAAAAAAAAAGAAAGAGGCTGGATCATGTTCTCGGGCAGTGACAACCAAACCCTGCTGATCCCAATCAAACCTCTGCTGGCAATTTGAACATTTCATATCCACAATACTCTATATGCATCAGATACCGTATCAGAGACCATGATTCATTGGTGACTACTGGGCTGACCTGACCTCTAATCTGTTCATATCTCATCTCACTGTCTAATATCATGCCTCTGTGGTGCAACACTGCCTCTATCACCATTTCCTAGACAACACCTCCATCTTGTTTTATATCCTTTCAGGAAGATGTTTGCATTGTTTTATTGGTGACTGAGAGGCATTTAATTCATCCTCTGCTGTTCAGAAGAAGCCACATTAAATGGAGCAAGAAGGCAGGGAGTGTGGTTGATCTTGTCCAGCCGTAAAGCTGGATTTATTAGCGGCCTCTTTGTTTGCCCTGGTCTGGAAGACAGCTGGCAACCGCCTATCTATTTGTGGTGAACATCTATTTCATTGTGCAAGGCAGGGAGGCAGCGAGAGGAGCAATTGACATCATCTGCTGATTTGGGACAGGGATGAGCGATAGTGATGAATATAATGTGTAAATATGAGAGGAGGGAAACCAAAGGATGGCTTTGTTATGGTAATGCTGTTATAGGTGCTGATTGAGTAGTGATACGGCGCATGTGTGTATGCGTGTGTTCACACATGTAAGTGCATGTGTATGAGCAGCTGTATGCACGCAGGAAACAAGATAGTGCGGTTTCTGTTGTCTGTGCAGCTTCCTAAAATAATTACTGTGATATTGCTCATCAGAGCAGCATCAGCAAGGCTAAATTTTATGTTATCTTAATTACATCACAAACAATTGATTGGTTATTTAACACATTTGATTCATTATAATCAAAATCACAACCTGTATCTGGATTCAGAACACGGCACCTGAAGGACTGTATTTACTTTTTAACCATTACGAGGCAGCAAAATAACAGAATTAGTAGTCTCTGGGTTCATAAAATCCTTTAATCTTTCATTTATTACATTAAGTTAAGAAGATTATTATTCAACTATGGAAAAAACCCTCAAGGATAATCCTTTCTAAAAAGAAATTTTGGCATGTTTCTCACACAAGCTTCTTGTTCTGATTTAAGTGACCTGCCAACCTGGATCTATCTTCTAAACAAACCTCCAAGTTTGGTCACTGAAAAATAAAAGACAGAAGCAACACTTTAAATCAAAGAATTCAGACAAAAACCCCCAAAACAACTCATGTCTGCAAAGATAAACTAATATTCAGAGACTTGTTTCGAGCTTTTAGAAGGATTAGCATGTTACATGCCGGGATCAGGGAAAAGAGGTGATGAATCTGTCAAGACAAGTTCCCAGCTCTAACTCTAATGTTTAGCTAATGATTGCCGGCTTAAGCTGAGAAAGAGAGCAAAAAAGTTGAGGAAATTACTTGTTAGCGCGGTTTTGATATGTCCAGGACTCTGCATTCACCTACGACCGCTCTTTCAAATCGTCTCATCTAGATGAAAACATTCTCATTCAGCCCTCTTTCCTTTCTTCTTTCTCCTCGCCGAGTCTAATCTTGTAAGCCATTATTTTTCTATTTCCCCTCTCTGTCACTTTGCATTATTTTTGCTGCTGTAATTCCTATTCGTCCCTTCTGGAATCTTCCTGTCCTGCTTTGTCCTCGGGTCTAATCCGGACTTTCTGCCTGTTTTCAGTCCCCGGTCCCCATTCTCAGCGGGGTTCAGATGGAATAGCCATGCATGACGCCCCTTCTATGGCAACCACACCTCCACAGGAAGGCAACGGCGACTTTTCGGATGGGCAGAGAAGGCCTTTGAGAAGCTGGCAGCAGAAGTAAATCCCTCTCTAAGGAACAAGGAGAATTAGCAGGGAGCAGTGGACTAGGGATTTAACCCTACCCCTCTCCTTTGAAAGGCACAGTCAGTCCCACTCCTGCGGCTAGCCACAATCAAACAGAGGAGGAGTGGGGAGGTGGCAGTGGGGAGAGGAGAACACAAACTCCCTGAATGACACAAGCAGTGGATTGTGGAGGAGCCTAATCCCACTTTAATACCTTTCCAAGTTCAGCTGCTAAAGAATGCTCTTTAAAACAACACCACTGTGTGAGCAGTGAAGGTTGACCAGGGGGAGGCACGCCATTCAACCTCCCCGACATTACCTGATTAGTGGTTTGAGGACCAGGCCAGTGGGCCAGCGTGCCAGAGGAGAAGATGTAAATGATGATTTTATATATAGAAAAACAAATCGACTGGGGCTGCTGACAACATTAGCTGAAGGGGAGATTTTGCGGCGTTCTGTAAAGCTCTGCTGGGATATTAAAGATATCAAAGAAGCTGTAGGTATGACTTGAACCGGACTTAAAGTGATCATTTACCATTTTCTGCCTGTGCTTGATCCCAGTGACCCATCGCACTAAGACCCGCAGCCACCTAAAATCCAGTTTCTGGACGCTCAGCTGCTGTGGTAACACGACTCCCAGTGTCGCAGAGGCAGGCTGATCAGCACCTTTAAGCCGGTGTGTTTATAAAAGCCGCCACAAAGAGGACCACCAGCACGACAACCCGTGTCCCAGCTCTCGCTTTCCCTCCTCCCACACCTGAGCGCACAGATCAAGTGATGAGACCCTCCTGTGCGGATCAATGGCCGCATCTCAAGCAGGGAGAACTGTCAATATTTACCCAGGCCTCCCCAGAACTGGACTCATAAATGAAAAAAGAGGCCATCTCAGCAACATACCTCTCTCCCACAGGAATCATTACGTCCCTTGTTTTAATCCTGTGTCCACATACCTGTAATCCCTTGTCTGTCCTTTCTTACGTTATCTATGGTTGACTCTCCCTCCCCGAGACAGATTATCACACTGCTGAGGCTTGTAAAGCTACAACCTGTTTTTTAACAAACGCAAGTAAAAAAAAGAACACTATGAAGAAGACAAAAGCCAACGGGGACCGACAGTTCTTTGTCTGATGAACACTTCAGCCGAGCCAAGTGCAGCTGAGAGACTTTGCCCTCTCGGCTGCTCTTCTTCTTCCTCCCCTCCTTTTTCCAGGCACTTTGGAGAACTATGCACTCTCCCTTTGAACAGATTATAGGCAACTTAAAGTGTGACAACTTCTTAAGCTCTCACCACATGTTGCCAATGATTTCCCTTCCACAGACATTACATTTAATGCTTCTGCCGCAGTGATAAGAATCAGGAGGACTGGGTGGGATAAAAGAAACTCAGAAGAATAAGAGAGGTGGGTGGGTGCATGGGTGGGTGGGGTATAGAGCTGCTTATGGCTCTTGATAATCATGCTACATTTAGCAACACGTGCAACAGTCTCACCCACTCCCCTTTTGCTATTGAACAACACTTCGTAAAATACCATAACAATTTAGGGAAGAATAGGCCGGGCTATTATGTCACCGCATCCCTTCAAAGACAGAGGGGATGAGGATTATCCAGGCAGCAGCTGTAAGCTATTACTTTGAAGATGGGCTCTCGTGTTTGGGCAGGAAACCTGTGGCCATGCCAATCATTGCTGAGGTGAGAGATGAGGCACAGGTTGCAGGTCAGACGAGGGCCTCCGAGCAGGATGAAGGGCATGTGGTGCAATTGGTCAAACGTGCACGCTTGATATTTGTTTTTTTCTTTTACAGTATTTCAGTATTTTTTTTAATCTTCTTTTTGTTGCTAAATATTCCTTAGCAAGAGGAATGTCATTTTTTATGCAATAATACAACATTTCTCTCATATCTGTCATGTAAATGGAAGTGCAGTCGGTTAGCTAAGCCGAGCATATAGAGTGGAAATGTGGGAAACAGATTGTCTGGTTCTCTCAGCGTGTCATTTTTACATGTCGACAAGCTAAGACGTGTAAATTAGTG
The DNA here is from genome assembly GCA_016785225.1 of Psettodes erumei. Classification (NCBI taxonomy): domain Eukaryota; kingdom Metazoa; phylum Chordata; class Actinopteri; order Pleuronectiformes; family Psettodidae; genus Psettodes; species Psettodes erumei. Next base: position 4,540,195 of record JAFBJZ010000781.1, read on the forward strand.
AGATTCAGAGGCGCAGACTGGCTGCTGGCTGAAGCCTCATATTTATCTTGATACAATATGGTCTTCTCATCCAACTCATGGCATAAATGCATATTTCTTTAAGAGTTGTTTTCAATTTTTTTTGCGCCTATGCAGGAAACTATTAACCAAATACTGCATTTAATGCATAGCCAATTTCTTGCCCAAAATTTTTTTCAGGTGAAATCTTGTTCTGTTTGTTGTCTGGAATGACAACAAACGGATCCGTCTCGAAGAGGCAGCAAAGGTCTCCGAACTGCTGAACAGCAACTTCTCGGCAGCTCATGAGACATGCCTCAGTATGTGAAAATTGGTTCTTAGAAACAGTATCAAGAGCTTTAGTCAAAGAGGAAAACATTTGATGCCCAGATGTTTTGCTACACACGGACACAACGAAGGCAAACCTCTTCAACTTGTCTCAACATCATGAAAATGACTTTGTAATGTATGGTCCCGTTTTCCTCTCGGCACGGCAGACAACACACGTTGACCACAGAGGCCCTAAAAATAGCAACCTGAATTCAGCTCATACAAGTGTTTGATTGCTTGCAGAGGGACCAATGATAAAAGTAGATTCCAAACCAAAGTTGAACTTTGCATATTACAGTGGATTTGCATATTTAAATAAATCCAGCAACATCCCAACCCATGCTCCCTCCGTGAAAATGAGATTAAAACAAACTTTCAGTCTGCATGAGTAGTAAAGTGCAAACAAAAAAGTGGTAGTGATAATACTGTCTTCATAAATGATCTCAGTAGCTGACCTTGTTTCATAGTATCAGCATTTCTCTTTGGAGCATAGATTCACAGAGAGTAATGAAGCCAAATAAAAAGTGCCATCCTTCTGCTCCCAAGGGCCAGCTCCAGTCAGCTCTAAAAGCTGCTTAATCACCATCTCGTGCTTACTACATTAGCATAATAATGGCCTTTAAATTGAGGCTCTTTGTTTTTTAATTAAACTCCCAGCAGGTAAAAGTAAAACACATTAACGGGAGATGTGTACACCACTAATGGCCCAAAGGTGCCTTCTTCATCACACAGCTCTGGCCACAGGGTTCTGCTTGTTCCCCGCGCTGAAGCGCAGCACCGGCTGCCTGCGAGCTCACAGGGGAGGAACGAGACGGCCTGATTGCACTTGGCATAGCCGGGGATAATAGCGGAGACGTGTTCGGTGTGTTACTGTATGCATATGCACCTGCCCTACATCTCGGAGGGAACACACTTAGTAATAGCTGCTGAACAGAGCTCTGGTGTGTCTGTACAAAGATGGTGGCTGCAGTCGGTCCGGAGTGTAGTGTTTTCCAGGATCATCTATCCCACACATCCGCTATTGTGAAAACAAATATGGCCACTTCATTTCTACGGCAGCATGAGCTCCTATGCGCAGGAATGTGCAGCTCCTCGCACTAGTCCCCGGCCAGACAGACATCCCGGCATATCTGTACATAACGCTATACCGCACAGCTGCACAAAGAAATCCTAACCCTTAAGTCGTTATTCAAATGATCTCATTCCAGAGGGCTGTGTGTGTTTCACAGATTACTCAACACTTGAAATGCAGTTCAAAAGGAATGTGGTGTTCCTGTGTATTCTAACCGACTGCAAGAGTCTAAAAAGGTGCAAGTAGCGTGCATATGTCTCTCCTAATTATGTGACCGGTCTAACTTAAAGCAAATATTTCTCATGGCAAGTATTTTATTCAGATAACAAAAAACCGAACGTTTAATTCGTTCCAAACTGCGAGTTAATACACAGCTCCAAAAGCAACAGCAAAATGCCACAAATGATCCTGCAGCATCAAGCGACCCGTTGCTTCTCCTTCACACGTCTCTGCTAATGAGTCACTGGGAAAACAGCGTGGAAATAATCCTCACCAGCCACACAGGTAGAACAAAGCCAATGGAGTGAAAAGGACAGTGTATTGGGCAGCAGAGGCGGCTAAGTACACATCTAAATACAAGAGTAGGCAGGCGGGCACACATGACGCTGTTTGGACAGCTGGTGTTCCTGAATATGTAAAATGAATGCAACATCGCATTTAGGCTCAGTTTTTAGAGCTCAGAACAAACAATATGGTTGCAGATGCTGTGCAATGACATCAGTGAGGATATTATGATTGTAAAAGATGTCGGGTTTTTTCTTCTCAATTTGGCTTTTTTCCTGCATATTTTTTACCTGTTCTCAAAGCCGAGTTGATCCTTGAACAAATAAATTAGGAGGTTGTGAATTACGAGGCTGTTTTAAACTGCTTTGCTCGGCCTTTCCCTACTCCAAGCTGTTTGTAAGGGCCGTCAACTGCTGCTGGAGACGTGACATGTTTACAACACGGTCCCTGTAAAAGCACAGGAGCAAGGCCCTGGACAGCCCCCGTTAAAATCATGTGCACCCGTTTTATATATTTTAATAATAATTCTACGGGTGTCTGTTTGTCCAGCCCTTCCAAGCTAATCTGTGTGAGGTGGAGCAGAGCCCGCTATTAAGGGCTTGGCCCGCTCGACAAGCGGCCGCCAGTGATTGCCGCTTCTGAAAGAGCCGGGAAAGCAAAGAGAGTGATGGCTACAATAAGTGTAATGGCTATCACATGTTATAGAGCTATGGCTGGCTATAACTGCCCACAGACACAAAGGTTATTTCATTTTTTAAAATTTATTTATTTATTTTGATGAGAGCGGTTGACTCTAGAAATCATTGCGCTTATATCCCTTTTGCAGAAAATAAAAACGACAATCTCACGTCCAATCAAATAACGGTACGTTCGAAAAGACTAGATTAATTCATGAAGCGTAAAAGTACGAGAAGCTTTGACCAACGCTCAGATACTTTACTTCCTTTGTTGTAAGAAAATAAACAGACTCATTTTACAGATTCAGTGCTGGAATGGTTAAAAAACAACATTTGGATTGGAGAGCTTTATAATTACTATTGACCTAGAGGTTCTGGGTCTAAGAAATAAAACAAACAGTAATATGAGGTGTTCTAAAGCACAAGTCTGCAAATATGCAAAGACAGGGTCTGGTGGAGAGCATCACGCTTTGGCTTCTTTTCTCCGCTCCTAATCTGTGGGCCTACACAATATTAAGACGGCTTTGGAGCCACTTGTGACCCAGCTGTGCACTAATGAAAAATTCCACAGCTCTGTGCAGAGGCCAATGGAGCTTGACCCCTTTCCACCCTGAACCAAGCAATGTCCATCTTGAGGAGTTTACCAGGCCTGAAAGATACTGGATTAAAAGGTAGGGAAGGAGAAAGAGAGCCAATCTCGGAAAGACTGGAAAAAAAAAACACTTGTGTGTTTCTCCCCCCTTCCTCTCTTCTTCTAATCTATATTGGTGCAAAGTAAAGTGTTTGCCCAGGTTTTAATAGGCAGAGATGATCTGGAGATGATTGTGATGGAGACAGGTTGCATGGGGGGGCTCTGTTTATTTAACAGAGATTCAGTCTAAGCCCAAAATTAGTTTGGAGGGAGAGAATGTGAAGCAACCAGGAATTAGACGTTGTTCACATGATCCAGATTCGTATGTTTGTGATCCTGCTGCCCTCAGTTCTCTTTCTCTGCGTCCTGACCAACACAAAAGCCAGCGCTATAGACAGATATCTAAAGAACGGACAGGATGAGGATATACAGTATGCAATTATAGAGTAATGCACACCATGTTAACTACTCAGATGTGTCAATAAGCAGATGGAGTTTTTATAAGGATGTATATGTTTTGGTCTGGTCTGTCTTTCATTATTTCATCCCTTTCTCTTCTTGGCATTTATTTATCCAAACTAAAAAACGCAGATCAGCCACCCACTCATCTCCTTTAGTTGCTAATGTTCAGCCACATAGATACATAACAATGCAGATAACATCTAGGAAAATAGACAAGAAGTATAATGAAAATGGTGCCCCCTCCCAAAAAAAAAAAAAAAATAAAAGTGCATGGTATTGCCTTTTTCAGTGCAAATAGACATCATGATATTCATCCAAATTTTTCTGGGGAGAAATTATAGAAATTTTTGCCCATAATTATAGAAATTATAATGAAGATTTCAAGACTTTTAAAATTAAACCTGGCTAAGATTAGATCTCAAAAATCAGAGGATGTTGGCGCCTGAAAAATACCATAGTAGGATGCATAATGTAGCATCAGCAGGACTGATACCAAGAATTTCACCCCGGGCAACTTTAACCGTCAACTTAAATCCTCATCAGAATGAACGATAATAATCTGCGTCTCCAGGAGCATTCAAATTATCGATGCTATCAAATTGGCATGCACTTTATAAGATGACTCCACCTATATTGTCCTTGAGGGAATAGATTACAGACCTAAATATGGAGTGGAAGGGTGGGGGTGAGAGAAAATGAAAAAGGGAAAGCAAATGAAAAATCAACATTGTTATTGAAAGACAGGATGCTTTAAGACCCGGGGGCCAGGGATTAACATTCAGATTAGCATTCAAATAATATATTTGAATTTCTGATCAGCAATCCTCTTCAAAGAGCTAAATCCCAAGATTAGCAGGTGTTATGCTAAAAAGCTGTGTTTTTTTGTCGGGAACGTAGCTACACTAGCCAAACAAATATGTCTTTGAGTGTGAAGGGCTGGCATGGATGTATGGCTGTAACCATGGCGACTGGCTGGTAGTTAGGAGCCTTGGAGAGGGGTGCAGTGTTGGAATGTGTCAAACAGACAGAGGGGCGCACATACACCGCAGAGCAAACCAAAAACCTGCTGTTTCACTAAAGACCATCAGCTACATTATTGAGACCACCTACAAATTCCAGGGGGCTTTGGGTTGGGAGGGAAAGAAAGGTAATTTTGAATCGTCATTATTATTTTACATGCTTTCCCAAATGGTTTGATTTAAGAGCGCCTGGCTGAGGGACTCAAACATAAAAGTGATGAATTTATATTACGCTGTGACCAAAATGCCAAGTGCCCTCCATTTTATCTGCTGCGGGTCTCTTAGTTACCTCGGAGGTAAGGAAATTAAGGCGGAGATATTTGTAAAATACAGCAAGCAACATTCAGATCACATACAGTACACGCTGTTAAAAGTGGCCCTGCTACTTTATGTTCATTTCTTGCACAAATATGGATTCAATTTGTGTATTCACAGTAAAAACATATTTTTAAAAAAACAGTGTGGTTGACCGACTTAGTGTTGGCTATAAATGACGAGTGATGAATTCATTTAATTGAAATACATTCGAGGAACTTGACTTTTCCCCCTGTAATCCCTCTTTTTACTTCTACCACCACTACAATTAGAGGGGAAAACCTGTAGTTCTTGCTCCACTGCAATAAAACATGATGCATTGTTTAAACTACCCAACAGCAAAACTCCACTTTGACCAAGTACAGTAAAATGCTACAAATAATCCAATACTATAATATGGAATGGTGTAAGACTCACAGAGGCTATATTTCTGAATTATGAGTATTTCAATTACTTGCAATGCAATGCAATTCTTAAAATACAAATGTTATTTTAAATGCATTTTCTTTTATTTGGTAGTATTACTACTTTTATGTAGGAAGGGATCTGAATACTTGCTAATAAAAAGTATACTATAAAATAATTTAGTCACTACATATATATTCCTGATGCTACCTGTCATTTCTTTCTTGCAGAGCTTTGGTTTCTTTATGTCGAGTCATGCAAACACAGTTTGTTGTTCTACTCTTAGTTTTAGCTAAACACCTGCAGCACATAAAAACTCAGTTTATAATTTCATCATCGTTATCTATGATATACATTCCACACTGGGTACAAATAACTCTAGAAGAACAATAAATGAATTGTCTGGTCGTGCTGCAACCTGCATTGTGTATGTGCATGTTTGTGTGTTTAATCTTGAAAGGGAAATTCTCTCTCCACTGTAGCAGCTAATGTTACTGTGAAACTATTTTGTTCATGTCTTAAAGTATTCAAGCATGCTTTTTACCCCCGGAGGTCTGGCAGAGGATTTTGTCTGATGCCTTCTCTGCTTGTTCTCTCTCTACTTTCCTCTGTCTTTCCCACACACAGACACACACGTACACGCACCGAGCATTTCTCTGTCATGTGGTTGGCGGAGTGTAAAATCTCATCTCTCCAGCTGGAAGAGAACAGGTTCGACAAAATTCCCTTTTCTCCACGTGGAGCCTTTGAGGCACAGAATGGAATGGTGAAGCATGGCACGGCACGTCTGGTCTCTCCACAAACCAACCGCCAGTGTATCTGCATGGCCCTGCGGCGCTTACCTTGAGTCAGCTCTGTGGTCTTACTGCAGCCCTTTAGTGACTGCATTATGACCCCTGAAAGAGCACTGACAGGGTTTGTTTTCCCTTTGCCTGTGCTCAAGACTCAATAAATTGACACTGCATTGTAGTGGAGAGCACAGAGATACAGGTGCCTCGACGGGTCATACATACAAGGCCCGGTTAACTGGTCTCATATGAATTCTCAAGAGAGTGTGATGTGGCGGCAGCTGTAGCTATGCATATTTGGCTGTGAACAAGGGCCAGTCCCACTGGTTCCCCTGCCACTCATTGTACACATGACTGGGCCGATATGGATCCTTATTTTTCTTCAGCTGCAGTGACAATGTCTGCCGCCGCGGTGACACCCGTGGTCAGCCCTCGCAGCAAGGAAAAAGGTTTGTATTCACCCACCAATTTTACACTCTCTTTAGGTCCAGGAGTGTCTTTGTGTGCTGGGGAGCAGCCTATTCTCTGTGCCTGTCTGAAAAAAGCAGCTGTTTCTATAATGCTGTGGCAGCACTTTATGCCGCAGAATGATAAATGAAGGGGAAGAAGCAGAGCTGAGGTGCAGCTGAAGCGCACACACGCAGAAACAATGGCATAGGAGGGTCCGTGCACGACATGGATGCGCTCTCTACGCCTCTCTCTTTCAGCCTCCGCCTCTCTGTTGCTCTCACACACACACACACTCTCTCTCTCTCTCTCTGCAGGTTACACTCTTGGAGCTCGCCCATAGCCAGAGGTTATGTGAGCGTGTTGAAGAAAGGGGGGGCTAACAGACTGACATGTCCCACCAGTCCCGTGCAGACCCAGGGGAACGAGAGGTTGCGGTCTCTGTCCCACCGGGACCTGTCGCTCCTCTGTCCTCGGGGCAGTCATCTTCATTTCCACCAACCAATCTAATGACAGAGCCCCAAGGCCTCATCACTCCACCCCCCCCACCCCCCCACCCAGCTCCACGCTCCTCTCTCCCTGTTGTCCTACCCAGGTGTCTGTCAGAGGGGTTTCTGCTCCGCGGCTGGTGTAGCGGTCCACATAAAGCCGCCCCCCTCCTCCTGCCGTGCCCCCTCCCCATGGCCTCGGGCTCAGTCTTTCATTTTGAAGTGGCGCAGGCCAGCTCTGCACCAGCCTGGGCCCTCGGCCTGCAGCCTGCTCCATTGTTTAGCCTCAGAGAAAGACTATTATTTCAACTCAATTTACTGTGAGTAAACACTGAGTGATAAGGCCCCCTGTCCTATCCCTCACACACACACACGCCTCTCTGATCCCTCCCTCCCTGACCGTGGGCTGTAATATACACTGCCAACAAATCACTGCTCTCAGCCCATTGCTATCACTGGCTTTAGAGTGGAGCTTACTAATTCACTTTCCAACACAGATCAGAGGACAGGCCTCATGTGTTTCAGAATATGGCTCCGACACTGAGCGGCATTTAAAGGGCTTGTGGCCCTATGGTGGACTGTTATAAATTTTAAGCAACAGCGTTCTAACATCTTTATCCCACTGTTCGCATGCTAAGACCCAAATAATCACATACGAATATGCAACGATCTAAACTGCGAAACACTGCCGCGACAGTTTATTAAAATAGAGAATTGTAATCATTTTTGGCATCAGTAATATCAAAGACGAGCCGCGTGATGAATGGCTCGTCGCAGCAGATAGATCAGTTGAGCTCTGAATAATCATGATGGTGGCTTTTTGTGTTTCCGACACAATGGATGCAGAGTGACTCACAGCTGCAGGAATGAGACCAAGTGTGGCCAAGTGTAGCGTTAATGATGTTAGGACTTCCAAGCAGCCAAAGCAGAGGACACGACTGAGGTGGGATTTTATTTTAACACACAAATGTGATGCTTTTCAGTCTGTAGAGCCTCTTTTGCTTAAAAAAAGAATAAAAAAAAGCCTCACAAACAGCTCTGTTTTGTTTTTCATTGTTTCACCACAGAAAAGCCCTCGATCCCTCTTCTGTGTGAGGAACTGTACTATGTCTTAATTATACAGAATTATCAGGCAGCTTTAAATAGCAGTCGTTTGCACTGTCTCCGCCTTATGTGGCTAATATAATTATTCGGCAGCCTACTTTATCTTAGGCAGAAAGAGGCTGACACAGTAGCACAAACTAATGTGATAAAAGCTTAGCATATCAGGGCTTGATTCAAGGTTTTTAAAGGTAAGTGTTTATGACAAGGTAATAATGCTTCATGCAAAAGGCTGGCCTGTAAATTGGTTAGTTAGGGCATGATGGATGAGGGGGAGCCTAACCTTATTTCCAATAAAGCCTCTTGATTTCTAGAGCTGAGGATAATGAATTTGATTTAATTAGACCATCCCTCATCTAATTAAGAGTGGGAGAAATCTGACCCTGTGTGTAGTCTTGAAACAGACCGTACTTTGAACCATGTGGACATTTCTAAACAAAGACTCGGAATGAACTATTTTTGGGGAAAAAAAAGGAACGTGTCCAGAAAGAGTTGTCAACTTAGCCACAACCGCTGGTTATCTAAGCCATCCTTCATGAAATAAGTAACAATGTAATCAAAAAATGTAATCAATTAAAAAAATGATTATTGTGTTAAATAAAAACAAACTATCACCCCATCATGAATGGAATTGAGAAAATGGGACTAGGGATTAGGCAACAGCTATAAAGGTCCAATTAAAGTAGTGATTCATCATCAGATTATTAATGAAGGTTGTGAGGGTCCTCTGTAGTATTGGTAATGGGCTGGTTGGCCTATCCGCCCCCGAAACCCTTTGGGTAGACCTGCTCCTTACACTGCCAAGGTAATCTCTTTAAAGGCCACAGAGATCCAGCCCTTCAGGTCCCCAAAGGCTGCCTGTGCATTGCTGCGACCGCCTGCCGCACTCTGCGCTTCACCTTACCGGCTTGACAACTCTCATTATGGCTCCAACTTTTCTAGGCTTCACCTTGGAGAAAAAAAAAACCAACTCTCTCAACTTGATCATTCTGACAGCCCCGGGTGTTGTATTTGTCATCCTCCAACTAACTGGACGTGCTCACCAGAGCCGGGGATCTGAGGAGAAATGATGTCGGCTTTGTCCAGAGCCAGATATCCAGAGCCAGTTCTGATTCGCTTCGGGCTCTGACGATGTCCGTGTGTGTGGGCGGATAAGATATCTCAAATCAGCCATTATTACCGCATATGCTTGAAAGCCTTACAATACTTATCATTGACAGTCCATCTCCTAGTGCTCCTTGTAAGCTCACAATACACATCCCCATAGATGCTTAGGTAGCCAACACACTGCAGATCCAATTACCTGTAATACACACTTCAGTTTATCTCACTCCCAGTCATTATCTAAATTGCCGACATATTATTAGGGTACCTGCTTGAGAAGTGTGTGTGTTTCTCTTTGTCTCCTAATAGGGCCCAAAGGGAGCATTGTTTTGTATGTAACCCTCTGCAGGCTGTAAAGGAATAGGCTTTATAACTGTTTTCCAAAACAGAGGCATGTGGGAAGCACAGAACACCTCACCATTATGCACCAAGCACAAACGCATGTGTCATGACACGGTGAGTGGTAGAATCAGGAGATTAATTATGTGATTGCAAAGAAAGGAGCCCGGGCCAGTCAGAGTGGTCCCTCATTACATTACCTCTGCCTCCAGAGGAACCCAATTGACTTCAGAGGCGCGTGGTTCCTCCACGGAAGATCCAGACTGACTGAGAACTGTGACAACTATTAACAGTTGATTTTGAACGGCCTCAGTGGTGGTACCACTCCGGTGTAAATCCAGAAGGTCACAATTAAACCGCTGAGGTTTAAAGCACGTTTGTATGGTGGTTGGGAGGTCACTTTCGCAGTCTGCATCCCAGCAAAGAAATGTGTATATGAATTATGGGCTTTATTGACACTTGTATGCTACATTCTCTTCATCATAACCATCCAGCCTTTAAGGTTCTCTCCCCTGACACAGATGTTGTGTTTTCCAAAGTCTAAGTGAACTCAGAAAAAAAAGCAAATTCCTGCAAAACCATGGATAATCATGGTGCATTTTATTTGAAATGAAACTGCTTTTAAAAGCAGTTGAGTGCATCGCTTTTGACCGCCAAAATTCCTCTTAAGATGATAGATATTAAGAAAAAATAATACTTGAGGAGCAGAGAACCTCAAACTGTAATCATGTGAGCGTAGTAGAGCATTTTGCCATTGCATCAACAGTTTGTGGAAAAGACTTTGCTTCTTTCTTTTCTCAGGAATCACTATGCTTTGTTCGACGCTGGCGCTTATTTAATGAGCCGACCGGCACTGAGACTGTCACAGGCCCACAAAGGGAGAACTGAAGGCCAATCGCACCTTGTATCATTCAAATCATGTCCATGCAAGTGAGATGTACTCTTGACACTGGTCCCTCCTCTGAGAGCCATATATGCAATTTGCCGAATAGCTGCGGCTGAAAATGTCTCATCCATAGGGACGCTCGCAAGCAATAACACCATATGAGAGACAGACAGCTAGATTGAACAGAGAGACAGCTAGACAGGCAGAGATCAAGTCCAATCACGCTCCCATCATCTGGCTGTACGTGCGCAGGTCAGGCTTAGCTAATCTAATTCCTGGGCTTTCCCACAAAAAGCCAAGTGCCACTCAGGAGAAGTGCCAGAAAGGGGAGAGAGCGAGGGGTTGGGAAGTGGACGTGGAGAGGCCTGGTGGCGGTGGGCTTGAATAATTATGAATCAGGGAGCTTAACCTTCTGGGGAGTTAATTTGAAGAGCACTGGGGACAGGGGAGTGGGACTCTTTATTTCCCTGGGGTGCCCCTAATGCCATTGTGAGGGAATGGAGAGATCAGGACGCGCGGCAATATCGTGTCTGTTAGCCACCATATGACGAACTGACCCCGGAGCCGCAGCCACAATCACACCTGCCGTCATCAGGGCTAATTTGTTAAACATATCAATAGCGCTCTGCTGGTCTTTTCTCTGCCACACTGGACCATTGATTCAGCCGCCGTGCTGAGTGACAACACCCGACCCCCTTGACTTCGCTCCCCACTCCACCAGCAGACACATCAAATCACTAACGATTTATGGGCTGTTTTTTTGCAAGAAATGTACAAGAAAAAAGTTGGATGATAATTAAAGCACAAACAAATCAATCAGTTTTATATCTGTTGGCACTCCTGCAACAATTTTATGTGAATCTGCAAATTTATTGCACCTACTAAAAGCCTATTTACACACATAACATTGTTTTGCCTCCACCAGCCCTCATGCACAGTGAGCTAGGGAGAGACGCATATTAAAGAATGGGGGAAGACAAAGAGGGGATAGAGACACAGACCGAGGGTTAGATAAATCACAGCATGCAAAGAAATGATACTTTGCAGCCCTTGGCTCTGCGAGGGCCGCGAGCTGGAATTCTTTTATTTGGAGCGGGGGCCTCTGTCCCAGGCTCTCACCGGGAGAGTCTCCTGTCATGTTTGCAAGCAGGGAGGTTGAGAGATTGGTTCGCTCGCTGTTGGCTGGCTGGCTGGCTGGCTGGCAGAAAGAGCCTGTTGTGCGGCTGCGGCTGTGGCAGCGGCGGCAGCAGCAGCAGCCTATGGCAGCAAAGACCTTGACATCTGGATCCAGTTTGCTGGGAGCACACTCAGACAGGCCTGACTCTGCCAAGGGGAATCTCAGCCCTTTGATTCCTACTCCCATGGCCCACTGTAATTGTCATCCCTCATTACTTAGTCAAAGGTGGAGGGATGAATCATAAACTATTATGGAGAAATGACATTTCCTGCTCCGAGAGAAATCCTCCTCAGCCTCGCTCCCCCTCTCATCTGGGCTGATAAGGACAATGAATTTTATACACGGCTGGACTACAAGCATCTCTCATCTCTGCTCGTGTAATTTAGATTTAGCTGTGAGGGTCTGTGTTCCTCTGCAACCATAAGTGATGCAAGAGGGGGAGGGTGAAAGTTACAGCTGCTTTGATGACAGTCCTCGATTAGAGAAGGCATCTTCGCTGTCAGAGACGTCTTTACCAAATAATGAGCCCGTGTTGAAACTGGGCTTTAACAGTAGCAGTTGCGGGAATTACTGCAAATAAAAGCAACATGTTTTCTTTTTTTTGATGTACAGAAAAAAATCTACATATGGCAACAATACAGGGACTTTCAAAAAGATCTTTTCTATGCGAATCATAAAAGTCTGATACAAGAGTCTCATAATTTATAACTAATAGAGACGGAATTCTTCAGAGGGTTTTTAAATGCTTTCTCACCGTAAATAAATCTGGTTTGCTTCCCAAGATAATTTTGCTGCATTTCTGTTATCTAGACCTCAAACTTAACCCCGTGCTGCAACTTTCAAATAATCGGTTTAACCCTCTCATTCAAATCTGCCTCAATAAATAAATCATCACGCCTCTCGTCACATAAATTCTTACAATTTATTTGTACATCATTTGAAAAAGCACCAAAGTGATTCGCTGACTGAGTGAAGAGTAATCAAGACAAAATACTCAGGTCAAAAACAATAACAGAACTCTACCTCAATAATCTAAAAAAAAAGAGTTAAAATAGATTTCTTTTTAACATGTAAATGTACCATTAGATCAAAGAATAAAGTCATTTGTGGTTGCTCTCATCATGGCAACAGCCAAGTGGAGTTGATAATCTGGCAAGTAATGACAGCTATGTGTCTGTGCACAGCACAAGGCCAAGTGAGAACAGGTTTTGTTGATCTCAAGTAGATCATAGAGGCAGCGCTACAACACCTTCCCCTGCCTTTGATATGCCCTCTGTTTGTTTTGGAAACTCAGCAATGCGTGAATATGTCGTGTGTTTCAGTCTGAGACGTGCCCTGTTCATTACCCCTGAAGTGGAATGTGTACGCCGCTTTCAATGACACGTGACTGTCTGTCACAGTCATTCAACAGCAGAGAAGTGCGGCGGTGACAGATCGTTCAATCATTTTTTTGGGGATTACTTTATTTTTATCTGAAACAGAGAGGAAGCCGCGCCGTGGAATGAAGCGCTTCCTCCGCCGGGATCACGTTTCAGCATCGGGCACCGCTTGCTGTACATTTGCAGAAATGCTGAACGGTTCACAGAGATGTGTATCGGCCCCGTCTCTCTTACACTGCCTTGACTCTTCTTTTTATAGCGGTCATCATTCACTCACCGCCGGCTAGATGAGCCATTTTTCCGACTGAATGCTAAGCCTACCATCAGATTAGGCGGTCTCTGATTACAGCGCTAATTGTGCACGTCCACTTAAGAAGCTGACAGCCTGGCGAATGAGGAGGCTCGCAGGCCTCTGCGGTACGACACTCATCCATCACAGCCTAACCGATTGCATCCCTCTGAAGGCTCAACACGCTAACACCATTAGCTCTACTGCTGGGCATCTAACTAGCACATCACTCACACGGCTACATGCTAACAGCATTACAGCTAATGCTGCCCCTCTAACTAACACATCCGTCATAGGCCTGGAAATCCTACGGCTCCGCTGAACGCATGGACCCGCACTGTCTCTCCGAGACAATCACCCCCATTATTTCGTCTCTGTTACTTTTGTTGCTCTGTTGCTAATATCCTCATTTGTCTCTGAAGATGCTGAATGCCACTGAAAGAAAGTTGTTTGGATTCTGTTTCGCTCTGCCCACAACAGATCTGGGCGTATGGTTGAATGCGCATGCCTCTGTGAGGGGAGCCATTCAAATCCGATTATGATTTCATATTTCACAAAGACAGTACACCACTAGGATGATTTTTAATTAGAACAAGAATCAGTAAAAAGAATGGGGCATGGAGACAATAAAATGAGGAATGCATTCATCCATGGGATGATTCTCTAGCTTTATTTAAGATCTGTGCCAATGTGCTAACAGCATTAATGAAGTTATAAAGAATTATGAGGGGAAATCAAATTTGCCTCGCCACTTGAGCGCCACTAAAATGCCAAACAATAAACTACCAGATTGCAAATTAGATCAGTAAAAATATCAAACACATTGCGGTGCAGGAAAATCCATAATTGCATTTAGTGCCTGGCCTCTCCTGGGGAAGAGACACTAAAGATCATCAGCAGGCTACACGGGAGCCACTATTGACAGAGCGGTAAAAATCGACAGGCTAACTAAATAAACACTCCAGGCTCCATTAAATATTCAACGACTGAGATTTGACAGTCTAGCGTGCCTGCCTCTCCCCATCGCCTCCATTGGCTTCTCTCTGCAGCACATCTTTTCCCTGTCTTCCCTCCTCCAGTACCACCCCACCCTCCCCCCTTCTCCCCCCCTTCCTCTCCCCTGTGACTCCTGACAGCAATAAATGATGCGGTGCCTGAGGGCGTTGCTCCAGCGGGAGACCTGGGAGGATAGAGCAGGAGAGCAAAAGAAATAAAGGGGAGACAGCCTATGACCAATGGCCATTAACCAAGGACTGAGACAGGGCCCTATGACATCCACTGACACCCCACCCCCTCAACACACTCCCAGGCAGCCTCACACATGCACACACACTGTAGCAAACCTTAAACACCACAACCTCCGCTCTCCATTTTGTTGTTTATGTTCTAATACCGCAAAGACAGCTGAGCCAGAAAGAAGTGTATATACAGAACAGTGGTGAGGCAGTCTCCTCTTTCATCCTGCTAACTCAATCACAATCAAACAGTTTATCCTGTGTGTTTGAAATTAAACTGGCACCTAAAAGGAGGTGAAAACCCTCTGCACTCATGCCATCGAAACGCCCGCTGCCTCGTGACAAGATCATATGCATTCATCTGCCGCCTTGAATCGAGCAAGGTTATGCAAATGAGAGATGACAGTGTTATTGTGTGAGGAATATCAATGGAGTAATTACTGTTCCATGTCGGGCTATTGGCCCTCCGCTGCTGCGCCCAGCCAGCGCGCTTCATTTCTCAGCAGCCCTCTCAGGGGAGAGATGAGCGGCGTGCTCTGGAGAGCAGAGCTAATAATGGCAGCTCGGATACAGGCAGGGCTTAGACGAGCCCCGGGGTCCTGAGCTGCAGACTGCTAAACGTTGCAGGGGTCTCAGGAGAGCCTCCCAGCAAAGATGAAATGATTAAAAAACCACCCAACCTGACTGACAAGCTGACTGGCCACCTATAACTCTTTGTGCGGCGGGTCAAACCACCAGTGCTCACTTCAATCATAACAGCGGGTGACCTTTTTGGACATTAGCGGGCTGCCTGACAATGATTCTTAGTAGAGAGCGAGTTTCAGAGACGAAGAACGGGAAAAAAAGCAATAACGGCAGATGAGAGGAAACGTACCGGGGAGCAAACCGTCTTCACACAGACTGAAACACCCCAAGTTTAAAAATGAATCAAACGCATTGAGGGGGATTTGTAAGTCAAAAAATAGAATCAGATAGATAGAGATAGATAAATACAAAATAATCCTGTAAGTACTTTGCTTCACTGACACTGAGTGAGATCAAAATGTTCTGGTCTGGATTCATCTTTGCGTCCTGGCAGCCGTCCAATGAGCAAACTCCTTTGGCATGTAAACTGTCATCAAATTTAGAGCTCAAATTTGTAGGGGTGTTTAACAAAGCGCTCTCCTCAACGTGCAAAAGTGGCGACTGCATGTAACATGTCAACTTTATCATCTTTTACACGTGAGGGATTGCCTAATAAATAAAAAGCTCAGCGGCCACGAGTTCACCTGATGGGGAGAAGGCAACGCGGAGAGGAACTTCAAAGAAGGAAGGCTGGTACAGACCCTGGAGCTGTGAATTAACATACCAAGCAGGAGGAATGTTTCTCCCACACACCTTAGTGAAGCAGCAACCCAATCACTTTCCTTTTTTCTGAACTGTGATCATGTATTTCTTCATAATTCAGATAAAGAAATGAAAGCTAATAGATACAGCTGCTGAATTCTACCTTCATTTTGGCAGCAGAGATTGTAAATATTCAGATTTACCATTCAGTTAAGTAAACTGATAAAATGTTTTGGGACTGTATGAAAATGATCAAAGAGAGAGGAAGGTCAGAAATGGTTAGGGATTTTTTGTTGTTGTTTTTTTTTTTGCTATAGGGAAGATTTTCAGATTTTTTTTTGTGAGAGCAATGGAGGGCCTTTTACTTTCCCCACATATTTCTATGGAGATTGCAGATTAATTAGTAGAAAAAGAGTAAAATGACAATAATGAAAATTATGATCCCATTAACATACTGCGGTTATTAGAGGGATTATAGCAGGTTTTTTTCTAAGCCAAGGGGAGGATCCAGATCAAATATTAATAACACCTACAAGAGGATTTAAAAAAAAATGAGACAAATGTTCAACCCCCACTCGCCACACCAATAATTTAATACAATATTACTTAAAGCTTTAGTGCTATGATACAACATACAGATGTTTTTACACAAGCAAGAGATAAAATCTCCCAATCCCCCCTGAAATACAATTGTCTGTAACTTCTAATATCTGTGTCCTGATCTGGGGTGTTGCACTTATAAGACAGGGCCCAGATGAAAAAAGAGGCTCATGTGCTGCACTTGTACCTTCACACCATTCATTTCCAGGTCAGGTGCACCTCCAGCACTGTCCAGACACCTCATACATCTTGCAGGCAAGGACCAGCTTATCTCCATACTTATCTCCCGAGTAATAATTCCCACTTAAAGCCGTGGCCTCAAGCAATTGACTGGACAGGACAGGAATGGCAAGGCCCGGGCGGTACACCACTCCCACTCCTGCACGACTGGGAGTGGTGTACTCCCTGATTTGAATGTGAGCATATAAGAAAACAACGCAAAAACAAAATATATAACTGAAATTCCCTGGGGTCAAAAAGTGAAATTGATTTATTAACTTTGCCCTCGGTGTAATCTGGTGCTGAAGTGTGGGTTGGGGCGGGGGATTCGGGGAGGGGGGAGGGGGGGGGGGCATTTGTGAACATAGCCAGCTAAAACAGTCAACTCAATCAGCCGTCCCCGGGTCGACGAGCACCAGAGAGAGCCCAAGCTGAGCCACGGCCTACACAAGACTCGTGTGTGACGCAAAAATACTTTTCCTAGAAAGACTGACACGGGGCAATGAAAGAGTCAGACACGATTTTCACCCAATCAGTGTCTTATTTCAATACTGGAGAATGGAGAGAAAATAACACAAGCAATAAAAAGTGCCAAAAAAAGACCTAGTGTATATTTGTGGCCTGAGATCTGAAACGCTCGCCTCTCCTCCTCGCTGCTATTGTTCTTCTGACTTAACAGGCTTGTTTTTTCGGACTTGGAGGCTGTTTTTCACAGCCATAAAGAGCAGCCTGACAGAAAATCTGCCTCTCCCTGACATGGTTTCTAGATGTCATAAATCCGGCTGGATGACTAACTGGCTGTTTTGTTTATTATTCCCGTTTCTTTACTTAATGTCCTTTCAACAGAGCTTTGATCCTGCTAACCTTATGGATCCTCAACATAAACACTTACCTTCTGAAGACATTTTTATCACCCCGAGGCCCGATGCCAAGCATCTGCGCGGAAGTGCAGCAACAGATAAAGTTGCCAGTTACCAGCAAGGGCAAAGAGTACAACAGACTCTGAGTGAAGTGTTTTAAAACTCCTCCATCACCCTCTGGTTATGGTTTCATTCTCTTGTGAGCTGTAGATTTGGCATTAATAGATGTAATCTCTGTCTTTATTTATCTATTCTGCTATTTAAACATGTGACTTTCTTACTAATGTGATAAAATCTAATAAAATCATCACAAACCCTCATGATTTGGATTGCAAATCACAACTCCGGTGTCATTCTACACAATGAGAATGTCACATTATTCCATTCTTCAATTTATGTCCATATCAAACCAGGTAAATCAAAATTCATGCTATTTCCGGTAAATACTGACTATTTCGAGCTTACTTTTGGAAATATTTTTAAAGGCACACTCAAACCCTGCATGTCTGAGCACACATGCAAACACACAAACCACCCGCGAACACTCAGTCGCTGCCAGTGATGTCTCTGCGAGCAGGAGACCACAGGAATTGTTTATCACTGCACATCAGAGTGACTAATCAGAAACAGACTCTTTCTTCTTGAACCTGAGGTCGAGATGTTTCCTCATCCGACACCGGGACGCGCAGGCGTGCCGCGGCATGACCTGCGACTCTCCTCCACCCCCCCACCCCCACCCCCCGAGTACCTCACCAAAGCAGGTCCCCAGAACGCACAATCTGTGATGTTCTGCGTTCCCAGTGAGACTTCAAAAGTCCAGGCTGAGGGGGCAGCAGAATGTTGGAAACCGTGTCTTACAAAAGACAAATGTTCCCTTTCGTTCTGGTTTATTTATCCCACCCTTAATCTTAATAATTAGCAGATAATGCACTTTTTTTTCCACTCCTCTCTCTCAGCCATGAGCTCAAGCTGAACTAAGTCAAAGACGCGAACGAAAAATTACGGTGAATAAAAATAGAGTGCGACGAGGAAGAAGGCAACGCAGTGCGATTGCTCGGCAAAGTAAGAGTTTCCATTAGCATTTGCCAAAGTACCATTAAATGTTATGGGCACATCGAGGCCGACAGAGCACGTTGGTCAGCACAGTGGGAGTATGACATCTTACACTGTGCAGGGCCTCATTCTGGACCACGCAGACAGCTTCAAAAGAACTTAATCATCGAGAAAAACAGACTGTAGGCCTAAACCACACGGCCAAAGCACCACTCACAATGAGATACATCTTAAACTGCCTTACCCTTGGGGAGAGCGTAATGCTTGAGGTATTACAGTTAGTTACACAACATTTCTTTGATACAAACAACAACAAGCTGATCATAACATCCAGACGGGGCCAAATGCTGTTAACAGGGAGAAACAGGCCGACTTCTGCAGAAATAACGATGCCGAGCCGAGGCGCCGTGATAGAAGTGATGGAGCTCTGTTGCCCATGAGGGATGTTTCAGAGCCACTCGAATGCTTGTCAGTGCACTTTATTACTTCCTTGAAATATCTGTAAAAGAGGAACCACTGAGCAAAAGAAAACTGTTTAAGAGCTGAGGGTGTAAATCTCTTTTAATGCTGCCGATCCCTGCGTAAGTGCCGCTTCCAGAAACCGATCACAGTTTCTCCTTCCCTATGGTTCCCTCATTACGCATCGTCTAGGAGAAATGGCTACCTTTTCACTTCGCCTTCTCAAATATTGCAAAGTATAAGCGGTTTTCTAAGTTATAACTGCAGGGGCCGCGTCTGCCAAGAGTCTGTCGCTTATATTTAGTCCCCCCCCTTTCCCTCCCATTCCCTTCCCTTTATTTCTGTGGCTGTTGATGAACAGAAGCCATGTCACAAAGCCAAAGTTGTGACATACACAGGCATGCTGTTGTAGTATAAACTTGATATGGATATTTTTTACACCACAGGAACATCTCAAAGTGGATTCTCACGGCTCCGGTTCCAAGTCAACACCGTTTGTCGCTGTTCATTCTGATGAAGAAATAGATGTTTGGGTTTTTTTTTTTCTTTCCTGTGGATTTTCTTCCAGTAAGCACAGAGTTTGACAAGATTCTCGAAGCCCTCCTTGGCTCCCCCAGGTTAGGTTAGTTTCTGGTGGGATGTTTTTGTGCTGAGAGGCCACCTCTCTTTCTTATCTTCCTGTCATCTCTGTGGGACGGCAGGGCACGACTCCTTCTCTGGCTCCAGAACCGCAGGCTTCCCCTGGACAGCAAACCGCCGCTCCACACTCGATGTACTCTTTGAGAGGGTGGTTGTTTAGGGTGTGTCATAGCTTATTAGTGCCAGAATGTGTGAAAAAAACCAGAGCTGGGTGAAGCAGTATTTGCAAAATATGTTTTTTATGGGTTGCTTCGCTCGTCTTAAGTGCCAGCAGTGTGGGGTTTACCGCGTAAGGCAGGGCGGGCGGACAGAAAATGGGGACAATCATAAGGTTTGGTGCATTTGTGATCAACAGTTTACCTTACACTATATGCATTTTTCTTATTTGGTAAACCACATCCTCGCTATTTGGAGACGGGGAAATGAATGACAATGAACTAAATTCATACAACCAACCGCTATTGTTGTTTTAAGGAGGAAGTCGGTACCTGTGTGAATAAATATATTTCTACCACTTAAATCAACCTTTTTTGTCCAAAGCACGCAGATGTACCCTGTGTACATTATGCCATGTCAATTTGAATTGTGGTATACTGGATACCATTTGACTATTAATGACTTCTGAAGTGGATATAATAGTGGATGTTTTTTCCCATTCTATTGAAATGTCAGTGTTGATCAGTTTAAAGTTGCTGCTTCTATTTATCCATTCCTTTTCCGTTTTAACATATCCGTTACTAAGATTCCTGTTTCAACTGTTTGCCCACTTGTTTTAGCTCAGTACAGTAGTTTAACCATTCCTTTTAATTATTTGTTTCAGCTGTTCTGCTACTAGTTTTTATGTCTACTCTGTATTTGTAAATGTGGCGTTTGGGTGTTGTAGCCGAATCAATATGTGGATACGTTTTATTAATCAGGCTGCAATTTCAATTTCATGCCGTTACTTGATCTGCACCACAATCTTGCCCAACAAGCCCTCCGACCTCAACGATTATCCGCCGATACGACCCATCGGAGTATCTCCTGAATCACCATCGGTTGGAAGCAACTGCGGCCTCCTGCGTTTAAGTTCAACGTGTTGTCGACCCGTCCATCCACCGCGACCTCCTCCCCACACCGACTTTGCTGCTCACATTGTAATTGATACGACCACTGGAGGGCTCTGTCACGTGAACATCAACATGCTGTTGTGGGGCATTTGCTGAAGAAGATGCTTTCTTAGACAGTTGCCAAAGGTTGCCCAAAAATTAAGCGCATCATCGATGGTTGAAGACAGGCTCAATTACAAAAGCACCTCTGGTTGACCCATGACACTTTACACTGCTTCCAACCAGTATCGTTGAGTCTTAGTTTCCTGCATGATATTGGCCAGATTATCATTAAATTGGATGCAAACAATGATCTAAGTAAATAACAGGAGATTACATGAGTAAATTTAAAAAAAAGAGAAAGGAAGACAGTGAGAATTAGTCATTCCTGTGTAGGAACTGTGGTCAGGCTAAAGCCTATAATAAAATCATGAATGGCAGCATGTGTGTTGATAGTCCCTCACATAGACATACTTGTGGGCAACAAGAAAAACACACGCAGCAGAGTGAGGCACTAAACCTGCATGCAGCTTGGAGAATGTTAATAAGGATTATGGTTAACGTACTTATGATATTCGTCGCTGAGGCCAAGCGTGTTTTGCCACCGTCTTTGAAGAGGCCCGGGCTACTGCCAAGCAACACTAACTTTCA
Source organism: Psettodes erumei (assembly GCA_016785225.1). Lineage (NCBI taxonomy): Eukaryota > Metazoa > Chordata > Actinopteri > Pleuronectiformes > Psettodidae > Psettodes > Psettodes erumei. Next base: position 4,561,735 of record JAFBJZ010000781.1, read on the forward strand.
TGTTTGTGTTGCGGAGAAAAAAAAAAAAGTTTCTCTGTGTCAAATTTAACTAAAAGAAAGTGCAGCTTAAATAAGTCGGACCTCTCAGGAGGAGCGGATCGAAATTCCTGCTCTGTCAGACAGAACGAGGCTGTAAGTGCTGTAATAATTTTTCGAACATGTAAGCCATAAAGAGATGCTGATGCCAGAGAGCACGCTGTGACCCTGCTGACCTTGTGCCTGCTGCCTGGCTTCTGGTTAGTGTAAGCAGCATCCAGCTGAAAGCTACCAGAGGCCTTCATGTGTATATGTGATGTTTCCAAGGAGAGATGGACCAATTAATCTGATTATAGTCGCAAATCCTCCAACATGTGTAGGCCTGTCTGCGGCCATGTGCGCTACAGATGTGTGTCCATGTGTGTGTAAGTAAGCATGTATGTACCTATGTGTGTGTGTGTGTGTGTGCGTGTGTGTGAGATAATGTGATCTACAGACAGGGTGAAGGTACGGCCCCATGTATACGCACCAAATCGGAATCTTGGCAGAAAATATATGAGCCGCAAGATTTATAAAATATCTTGAGTGACATTTTGAAAACATTTATCAATATGATAAATGGGAATTGGATTTTCTCACAAAACCCAAGGGTTGCATGGGAGCTGAAACTGTATGCAAATACACGTTGTGGGTGAGTAGTTGTTCCTTGGAAGTCAGAAAAGCAACAGTTAGAAGTACCTGAAATGAAATACTGGGCGAAACAGTAAACCATCTGTCAAAGCTTTCGTGGTCTGTTTAAAAACACAACACCCGAGCACTTAAGGGTTTTAAACAGCCCCTTTTCATTGGCATGGCTATGAATATGCCTATTCTGAGGGTGATCCTTTCATTTTTAAGCCAAAGATGTGAGTCAGTCACAGCTCGGCGTATGTTTGTGCCACTGACTGCAGCCTGCGCTGAGGGGCGGGAGGAAGTGGAACGAGGAGCTGACAGACAGGGCCTGATACTGCACTTCCACCACAGGCCAATCCCCAGCTAACCCCTGTGCTGACAGCCAGGATGTAGCACTCATCCACAGGCCACAGCTCAGGCTCTGGGGCCCAGGAAAAGGAGAGTAAGGAGAGCAGGGAGTGGGCCGCACGGCTGATGATGGAGAGCAGGGGGGGGCGACGGGGGTGGTGTGTGTGTGTGTGTGTGTGGGTGGGTGGGTGGGGGGGGTGTATTGGTGGTTTGGGTGGCACGCACCGCTTTCTGCCTCTGGAGCAGCACGACCAGGAGGAGAATCCACAGACTGTGTCGCCTGCCAGCAGCGTGTCCAATCATTGGCCAAGTGACAGACCCGCTATGACACGCGAGTGGGCACGCTACGTTCACCCACACACACGCGCACGACTACACACACGCAGGCGTATGCGCACAGGAATGCGAAAAGAAAAGAAAAAAAATAACACCGGTAAATTCAAAGTAAAGCTGGAACCTATAAGATGCCCTCAGATAAACACGCTGTGCGTAGAGATGGCAAAGAACACAAAGACACACTCGCAGCACAAACACTCAAAGTGGCATTTTTCCTAAACCCAGATTTTCTGGTTACTTTACATATTAGTTTAAGTTTAAGAAGGAAACTTTCCAACATAGACATAACAGATGACGGCCTCCTTGTATTTTTGCTCGCAGCGTGATATTACTGACAGTACAGTTCATGTGAAACATTCATCTTGAACACTGCGCAGACAAAACTAACATTTTGGGAAGTCCACTCTCTCCAGTTTGGCGTAATTGATAACATGACCTCATCAAAGCTTCAAATCTCTCCTGATATTTGTTGTGAGACGCGAGTGGTAGAGGAACTGGAGACTGCCGGTCAATAAATAACGCAGTTCCAGTCGGTGCGGCGCAGGAGCGCAGCGGAGTGATGAGGGTTGAGGGGCCACCGGTGACCCCGGCCGCACGCTGCGAGAGGGCTCCGCTCAGAGCCAGAGCTGTCTCTCCAGCTGGGATCACAACACAGAACCGCAGCTCTGGTTTCAGAGCGCGGCTCTGGCCCGGGGCTGGGACGGCGCTCCCCTGTGAGGGCCGGGCCTGCGGGGCTAACGTGGAGGCAGACAGACACCCAGGGGGTCAGTCAACCCACCCACTCTCAGGAGGAGGCAGCGACAAGCGCGGAGGCCAAAGACTGATTGAGGCTGCCTCCGACCACAGCTTTGCTTTTTTTAACTGCTGAGTTTGGGTTTTGCATTAAGCCTCAGCCCGCTACAGTTATTTCTATTCAATGGGGTTTCCATTGAGCTGGCACCAGAGGCAGAATCTGTGCATAAATAATATGCTACGAGGCCATGATGTTGAATCAAACAATACTATAGGCTGGAGGAGAAAATCTAGACGAATAGAGCAAACAACTCAGCTTTCACCTGCAGCAAGCCATTTTTCTTATCAAGGCAACCAAATAGAAATCTCCAGCCAGAGAGCACTGTGAAATCACATATGCACAAAAAAACACTTTGAAAAATCTTTATGTTTTATCCCCCTATCCATCCCTTTCATAGACACCAGATCATTTTGCAGTGTTCAAGAGTCATGGAATTTCCCAAGAAGACGTATTGTAGCGGCTTTCTGGGAAATATTAATATCCAGCCTGCAGAGGAAAGGTAAAGGGAGAGGAGGTGCGATCGGGGGTGTACAGCAGGGGGGTGAGGTACAGACGATCAGTATCATGGCACGGTACGTGATGATAAAACGCCTCCTCTATTGCAACTCCCTCCAGCCCCCTCTGCACAGCACTCCACTGTTTGCCACCTTTTTTATGCAGAACATAGCGTCTGTCTCCTAAGTGACACTGGTGGTGGTGGGTGCGTGGCTTTGGTTGGTTGAGGGTAGGGGGGGGGGCAGAGGATGGGCCGTCATCTTCTCTGCACACACTCCCCTGTCATCACGGCTGCACTGCAGATTCTACACATCTGCCTTGCCTTACACCGCTTAGCCCCCGCTCCTACCAAGCCCCCATCGTCTCCGCCTCCCTCCCACGTCTCCACTCCCCCATCAGGATCATCCAAATATTTCCCCTCGCTGCTTTTTGAAGCTTCCATGGGTCACGAGACCTCATGCACAAATCATGCTGGCTTGCCATGGGGGGGCCGGTCAGAGAGGACGGGAGTGAGTGAGACGCGCAGAAACCCAATCTGCACTGTTTTCATACGGGGGTTATTTTTCCTGCCAAGACAGCCATCACCAATCAGCGGCTGGTTCTAAACAGCCAGTTTAGGGAGCTCTTGCTGTAGATGCCGGTCCTGGCAGCTGATCTCAACCATATTCCCCAGCCACGCCAGGGGGAAGAGATGGAGAGTAAATTCAAAGAGCCTGACAGCCTGCCGTGGTTTAACATGGGGGTTAGCCCCAAATACATAGCTCTGGGTTTATGTTGATGGATGGATAACCAAATCCATCTCTTTGTTTGCAATAAAACATAGATGTTAGTTTTTACACAGGGACACCAGACTTGCTATGGTGCTGAATTATGATCTACTGAGAAAGGGGCCTGACAAATGCACAAAACTCTGTCAGCTACCAGTTCTGGAGCTTGTATTCTTGAGATGCAGGGGAGGAGACAACAAACTCAAACACACAAGGATAATAAAAGAATCAAGGCAGCTCTACGCTGTGTGGGCACAGGAGGTTTCAGCGCCTAATGCAGAATTTTCATAACGGAGAATATTGGACAGGCCCTCGGTGCGGCGCTGGTAAACAGGACAGACAGAGAGGGATGAGCCGGCGTGGGCCCTCCCCGTCCACCTGCAGAGCGCACCAGCTCGGGGTGAGTGGAGATGCTGGGCAGGAATCTGCAAGTGCTGGTTAAAGTAATCACATTGGTCTCACTGCATCTGATCTGCAGTCTAACAGACTTCCAAACAGTTGAATGAGTAAATAAAGTGCCCCAGGGGACTCCCGCAGGAGATGGATTACCGCAAGGGTGCACACACAAAAGGAGCTGAAACCCCACAACCCGATGTGAGCCGCAGACAAAAGCCAAGCGCTGGACCTCAACCAGGGAACCGGCAAACTTTATTAATCTCATCCTAGACTGAACCTCCTGCGATATCGCAATCCATGAACTCGTAGACGGACACATGCGCCGCTGTGACTGCAACCAGGTACGCGCTGGGCGGAGCGGCTGCCCGCGCGGGCGTTAATACGGGAAGACGTGCATTTGCGCGTTTGCCCGATAGCGTGAGCAGGCCGCGCCGTAGACGCGCCAGACGCGCCAGTGTCTACGCGCCTGCTCGAGTGCATAGACCACATAAGATGACTCTCATGCTCACTTGGCTGTGGAGGCCGGGTCTGGAGGGGACTAAGGGCCGTGGCATTCTGCAGCCCCATCCCACCCCGGCCCCATTCTTTCCTCTTTCTCGGCCTGACACAAATAAAAGGATTAGGAGCCCCTGTTTCCGTCAGACCCTCCATTCAAGACAAAGCTCTGACCAGCTTAGTGTCACACTTAATGATAAAAGTGCAAATCTCTGTCAGTCACTTTGGGCAGGAATACCGGTATTTGGGGGCTAATCTCATTTGATGAAGATTAAAAGGGGTAAAAAAAAAGAAAGAAAAAAGACAAAGGCAATGTGTTTCGCACTATCTGTACAAAAAACTTCAGTGCTGAAATTCATGTAGCGACCAAGATAAGGTGCTGAAATTTAGCAATAAACAAAGAGGGAATGTGAGAGAAAGGAAAGCGCTTAGACGGGAGACAAAGAAAGAACGGAGCAGAGAGAAGAAGCAAGTGCACACACACTCACAAACGCACACATGTGCCCACACCCTCACAAAAACCTTGGGTGTATTTAGACAAACACACTGCTCTGCCCATTCCCATGTAGAGCTAGAATGTGTGATGTGAGTGTGAGAGTAAGCCTTGGGCACACAACAGTCTGAATGCAGCACTTGCCACTATGATGCCAGTCCTCTCTAGTGTATCTGTGAAAAGCCTACGTGTTGGAAAAACATTCCAGAGTGGGATCACATATACACAGTTGGGGCCAGCAGCGATCCTGCGAGCCAGCAGCGGCGGCCATGTCTCAATTTCTCATGCACGTTTGACCAGGCTGCCTGTAGAAACAAGTGTGGGCTATTTCCAAATCACAGAAGCGAAAAGAAGACAACCTGACGTATCTGGAGAGGAGATTAGAAAAACTGCAAATGTGGAGAAATTAATCAGTAAATGTTACAATGACACAGCGACAGTGCTGTTTGAAATGAATCATTTCAGAGCAAAAAAAAAACAAAAACAGCCACTGAAAATTTTCATTCTCCTGATTTAAACATGTAATCTGGCAAATTGAAATTGAAAACATTTGCTGAGTGTTTGTATTTCTCAGCTGGCTACTTAAAGAAGCCCGCTGCAGTATTTCATAGATTTAGCCAAAATCTAATTTGTAAATTGCATTTAATGGTTTGTGGTTGCCTTCCTTTTTGTTATGAAGACTTGTCATGCTGTGAAAATAAACCTGAAGGCCCGAGGACTTGGAGCCAGTAATGAAAATCACCGCGTTGCTGAGCCGAGGGCTTTCTCTCCACCGTCACTGATTAGCATTCCCGATTGACTGACATGTCCCACTGGCTGCCTAACAGCCGGCTTTAGGAGATGAGGTTAAATTGTGGCTACCAACAAATTGCATGCTTGAGTTCCTCTGCACCCCTCCGCTATCATCCAGTGTAATGTGAGCACACCAGGCAGATCCCTCTGCAGATCCTTCTCCTCCCCTGCACTACAGCTCCCCCACACAAAGCCACAGAGACCTCTTTCCACATCCCTTGCCACCAGTCTGGCTTCTAAAGTGGTGATGGGCATTACCGTGGCTGAGCCTCTGTGGCTTCCCATCGCGTCCTGCAAAGTGCTTTGTGTTCCAACTGATGCTACACACACACACACACACACACAGACACGCACAATATCACACCAGTGTGCCCCAACACCACCCCGCCCACGCACACACTCCACACCCACTCGCTTCTGCTCGAACACACAGCGGAAATGCCTTTGCAGGAACAAACCTTTCCTGAAATCACCTGATTTAATAATGCAGCTACTTTCTCTTAAGATTTACTGACAGCGTCGCAAAAACACTGGGGTTTATGGATGTAGCTGGTGTAAAATTTACAACAGCGCTATTCACGTATACAAGAGTACATGTAAAACGATATGTTTGAATCAAATATTTATCACTCACGGAGCTATTTGTGGGAACCAGGAAGAGGAAAAAACAGAGAATCCGAGAAGTTGCTAGCGATGCAAATAAATGGCACCGCAACAGGTCTTTTAATGGGTCTAAATGTACTGGAGGGGTGTCAGGTTGGGTGGGGTGGGGGGCGAACGGTTAGCAAACCATGAGATGACAGATGATGCATCCTAGTATGCTGCTGGGACAGGCCGAGCCGTGTTGACATAAAACCCAATACTTCCTTACAGTGGAAAGGGGCCAGCTTCAGCTAGCTCCTTGCCGAGCGCTAAAAATCCCAGCAAGCTGGAGCAATATTATCCGGCTTAGTATTTCTAACATTAGATTTGTCTCTCTGAAGAGGTCTTCTTTTATTTACCTAAGAGCAGTGGCTTAAGAATCGCTTTTATCCTTTTTAGGAAGAACTCAAAAAAAAAAAAAATACACGTGTGAAAGTAGCTGAAAGTTAGCGAGCCTTCCACAGAGGAACGTACAGGCACAGATCAGCCCGCAGAGCTGCTTCTGAAAAGCTTCAGCAGGACCGAGGACACTCTTTAATTAACTGCAGAACTACCCGACTGGGTTGACAACACAAAGTACATCCTATTTTTTTCCCTATTCCATTCTTTTCTCTTTTTTGTGCCTATGAGTGTTCACAAAGTGCCAGGCCGCGCGGGAGCGTCCTCCAGTGAGTAAAACACACACACACGCGGAGAGCTAACGCAGAAACCCAGCCGTCAGCACCTATCCGGCGCACACCGCTGCAGCGTCCCAAGCACAGCTAATTAAAAAACAACAATTTCACAGGAGGGCACTCCAAACAGTTCTAAAAGAGCACCTCTCAGCACACCGGGGGATCGTCCAGCGTACACGGGAGGTGAGACAGGTTTTCAGGGAGCTCTGCTTTTTACGGCTGCTGTGTTTTTCTACCAACTCACAACGGCGTGACCTGAATTTCATTTTGCTTACGGCACGTGAATTCAAAAATTTTGAAAAAAAAAAAAAACAGAAAACAAAAACCATCGGCATGCATGCATGCAGGTATTTGGATAAAGTACAAATGAAGCAATCCAAAATACTATTTTGCTAGACCATAAAACTTTATGGAGCGTGGGAATAACAAAAATCCACTCTGGATGCATGTTTTTCTGCATCAGCAGGAGCCACAAGCAGGCAGCACGGTGTATAATATAGTTAGTTAATGTTATGTTGTATAGATGGAGCCCATGGCAGTTTCTAACGAGGCAGTCCATTACAGGGGTGTTGTCCAACACTTCAGTCAAGTGATAGGCCTTATTACATGGCTGCTTTCAAAGCATCTGCTTGGTTAGAGGAAAGGTCCCTCTGGGGAAAAGATCTCCCTCTTTCTAATGACGTATAATTGACCTCCAAACACCAGGGCACAACAAACTCTCTCGGGGTGGTGTAATTCCACTCTACCTTTTACATACCGCCCGTCTCGTTCAAGCTTGTTCCTCCTCCACGGCTGCGGCTCCCGTCCAACTGACGGCTCTGCCTGTTTGCCTTCATTTTCTTCAAACTTGCTCTGAGACACTCTCGCATTAAGCTGCTCAGAATCACCACCATTCGCCTCCTCTAAAACACATGTTTTTATTTTCCCCTCTGTAAAACATGTCCTCGATGACATCCGTATGGCTGAGAATTTTTTTTTGTTTTTGGGGGGGGTCCCTAAATCTGAAACTGTCAAAAAATATTCCTGATTCACAGAAAATACAGATTTCATATCCAAACGGGGATGATGAAAACAGGTCAGGTGCATGACATAAGAAGAGGTAAACATATGGGATAAAGGCTAATGCAATTCAATCTTGTTACTATATAATTGCACTATACGGAGCAAAATGTATTGAGTCATGTTGGTGTGAGTTTTAATAACACAGAACGCAATTGTTTTCCCCCGTCTGCACTTAAACCTGGTCCAAAGGTGCGAAAAAAAGACTGCTTGCCAATTCCTTGATTTATTATAGCTAGTGAGAGCTGATTAAGGGGCATGAATCAGTTGCTGCAGGAATGTAATTAGGCACGTAGACCTCTGTAAGGCTAGGAGCTCTCTTCACAGCCCAAAGCAGTTTGTGGGCTGACAAATGCATCTTAAATGGGTGTCATAAAAGTCAAAAAGGTGCCAATTACATCTTTAAGTATCCCATCAATGCAAATGGAATAAACAAAAAAAAAGGAATATTCTATGATTGAGGGGGAGCCTCCAGCAGGTTTTTAACCTGGGAGGTAAAAAAGAAAAAAGAAAAAAAAAAGTGGAGTAAGGAAGGAGGTGGAAGAATTAAAAGTTGTGATGAATAACAGTGTGTGAGAGCAGGACCGTGCCCAGCAGGTTGTTGTGTTTGGCTGAGCCGATCGGACTTGCCACACGAGCTCGCAGCATTCTGAGCACACAAATGTAGCAGAGGAAGAAAAAAAAAGGGAGAAATGGTCGGTTATATATTCCAAATATGGTAGTGCTAAAACCCGTCAGAAACAAAATACCAGGGAAGAGTGCTGTTTGGAAGTGAAACACATCCTGTCTCTCTCTGCATGTTTATCTCTACCATCTTCTCTCAGATAAAAAAAAAAACCCCAACAACAACAACAACTACAGACGGACAGTGCTAAGTGAGGCATGAGAACGAGACCCCTGTCTCTGCCGGACTGTCTCAGCTTCCAGCCACCTCTGAGCCGTGACGCCGTGACTCTGGTATCCCCTAGTTACTGCTATGAATTTTCCATTGTTATCAGCCGGCTACACTGCTGTCACAAAGCTGGATGAATGGCACGCATGGCAATAGATGTAACTCTTTGTTGCTTGCAAGGTATCTAGCCGAGAGCCATAATGTCCCGGTAATCGAAGTAGAATTGTTAAAAAGGCCCGACACAAAAAGCTGAAAATTTAGTGACAAGCATGAAAAGCGCTCATGCGATGAGAAACACAGGGCACCCCGGGGTCCTCGCAGGCCAAACGGCAACCCTCAGCATTGTAACACTTGCTTATATAGTCTCAACATTTGCTTCACTGTATCTGCCATCTCTGCTGGTTTCATGTGATAATTTACTAATTCAATTTACTAATTTATCTCACCCCGGGGATAATGGCTGTCATTGCTAAAAACATTTTCATGGGAAAATTTAACAACTGCTATTGCATTTATTTTTTTTTATATATACTTCTTGTCATAGGCCTAATTTAGAATGCAAAACTTTATTGTAATTCACAATAATAAAATTAGCACAATGGTACAATTCCTACATTACTCTCATTTATTTATAATTTATAAAATTGTTGTTTTACTAGTGCTATTATTAATAATGTGGATTTTTTAAATTATTATTTATTGTGTTACTTTGAATTCATCTTTGATCAAATTACCAATCTGCATTTAATCCCCTTAGTCTGATGCTGTAATCACACTTATCCCAGAATAAGTGTGGAGGTTTTTTCGGGTGTTTTCAAACTGCAAAACTGTCACTTTAGTACTAAATTATTGAAGCTTTTAAAAATGTGTGCAAGTATGTGTGTGTGGGGTTTTGGTTTTTTTTGCTGTTGGGTGTGTGTGTGTGTGTGTGTGTATGTGTGAGCCAAGCGTGCGGAAATGGTTGAACGTTTAATTATTTTTTTTTTCTCCCTCACTAAATACGCGTTAACTAGTTTAGCCTTGCAGGTATCGCCGGAATTCCTATGGAGTCAAAAAAAAAAAAAGAAGCGCAGATTGCTTTTCATTAAACCGTCGATTGGTTGCCATGAGTGATGTGCCAATAAATTAAAACACGTCATATCCAGTAAAATAAAAAGACTAAAATAAAATACAATTAATACAGGCTGAGTTAAAAAAAAATGAAAATCAAAAGAAAAAAAAACTAATTTAAAAAATCTAATATTTAAGGCAAACGGATGCTTGTGCTTAACGGAAAAAGTGAATAATTTCTGATCGGAGAAAAACTAATCTAAACTGCGTTGTGGGCTCATAGTTATTACAGAAACTATTGAAATGATGTTTTCTATGTTTTGAATGAAACTGAATCGCTTGCTGGTTGAAGACGCGGGGAAAGGCCATGAGATGCAGCCGGAAAACGTGAAGGGTGAGCGGAATAATAATAATAATAATGGAAAAAATAACGAAACTGCACGCCTGCACATTCGCGGCCCTGTGTGGGATCACGTCGTTGTGTGTGTGTATGTGTGTGATATAAATGCACCTTCTTACGCAGAGACAAACGTGGAAATGTCGTGGGCCACTGTGACAATAATAAAGCCAAGCGAATGACAATAATACATGAGCGCTATAATGCCAGCGTCCTCCAGCCAGTGTGAGCACTCAAACAAAATCCTGTCTCTGAGATACAAAATGTTTTGTGATGTTTTTTAAATAAGAAGATGGTTTTCTTTATTTACTTGTATAAATTTGACAAAATCATGGCTGGACAATTCATTTATGCCACATCTCCATGTTGGTATTAGGTTGATTATTTTTTTTCCACTTAGTTAAATCTTATAAAACTCAAAGAAGATTTCACACTAGCTGAATGACTGTATTTTTGCACTGGGTACAACACACACACACACACACACACACACACTGGGCCTCCAGGCCAGCCAAAAAGCCATCACAATGTCTTTTTTTAAATCACTGCACACCAACCAAAGCAATGCGAAGAAATGCAAAAAAAGAAAGAAAGGGAGAAGAAAAGAAAGAGAAGGCAGGAGAACTGAGCTTACTGTTGGTAGTCGTGTTTGCAGTAAAGTTTCCTTTCTCTGAAGTAACAGCTGGTGGTGAGAGGCTGTTGACACACGGTGCACTGCAAACACTCCTCGTGCCATGAGGAATCGTTGACTCTCATCAAGAAGCGGTCGGAGATGGGGCGCTGGCATCCTTCACACACGGACGGATGATGACATTCAGTGCCTGCAAAAACGGATGAGGAGTTGAGGGCCCGTCAGGAAACGAGAGGAGGCCCGAACCACGCACTGCAACGGCTGATCTGAGCCCTCTGTAAAGAGCTGGGGGCCTGCGCGCTGCGTGCTTCAAGAAATCAAAAGTGCACGGCGTATGTCATCAGGTTGATTTTGAGAAAAACAGATTTTAATGGGTGAATTTGATATTCCTCTCCAACAACGCCAGACTCCAGATACCTGAATGGTTCCGGACGCGTCTCCTTGACAATAACATGAAACTAAAACTACATTTGTAACCGCTGACATTAATAATTAGTCCATTTGCACGAAAAAACATGACCTTTTGTCGGTTTTGCATGGTCGGAGGTGACCAAAAAAACCTATCAGGAAACAAAGCAGCAGTTGGTAGGCATGCAAAATAATGGCATCCGGATAGGAATAGCCTATCGGTCTGCAGTGTGTGAGCGGGTCGGGGTGATTTGCAGAGGTTTGTACTGTAAAAAAGAAAAAGAAAAAGAAGACTCACCGAGCATGACTCCGAGCGTGGCCTGTCCCGATCGCAGGGGATGATCTTCAATTTTAATGCCGTCCAGCATGATGCAAGCCTCGGACTGTTCTCCCGCGGAGAGGCGCTCCAGTGACACCAGACCTGTTGCAATATCCATAAGAATACGGTGAGACTTGAACAAGAAAATCCCCGGCACACAAAAGCTGTCTGGAGGACGAGCGAGGGCGACCTGTTGAGACCGTTTGAGCTCCGTGTGACACGCAGCCTGCAGCCCGGAGGAGGACAATGATAGAAATTCAACTTAACTTAGAGGAAATGCACAAAAAAAGAGGAAAAAAGTCGAGTCTGATGCTCGCGGTGGTTAGGGAGGTACGGGCAGTCTAAAGCCGGCTACACAAATCCCCGGTGTGTCACAGTGGAGACACACAAATCAAACAATAAACGTGGAAAACTGTCTCGAACAGTCACCTGTTATGATTAGAGGACCGAGGAAGCTTTTTTTCCGCTTCTTCGTCCTCAAGCCGACGGGAGAAAGCTCGAAAAAAAACCGTCTTCACGGAGTAACAGCTTTTGTCAAGGAGGAGAGAGTGGGGAAAAAGAAAGAAAAAAGTTGACAACAAATCCAAAAGATAGGAGTAGGCTATATGTTGTGGGAGTGTGTGGATGTCCCGGCAGTAACTCTTTGGAAGTAACACAGACGGTTGGTTGGTTGTGCTCCTGTCGCTGCAAAAAGTCTGAGATCGAGATTGAAGCGAGTGGATCCTCCCACTCCTGCATGCATGGCTACACTTTTTTTTCATTCCCCCATTCACCGCCATTGGGATGCTATTGGAGCAGAGTACAGTGCGCTCCACACAGTCCAATGACAACACACGCACGCACGCACACGCGCGCACACACACACGAGAAAGAGAAAATGATATTTTGCAGACGGCTGGCCTGACACTGACGACGCTGTCATAATAATAATAATAATAATAATAATAATAATAATAATAATAATAATAATATCAGTAAAGTATAACTTAACATGTATGCTTATTATATCATATGCGTTGTGTTAAAAATACATTCAGTGGATATTTGGCAAAAATAACTTAAAAATATACTGAAGCGAGGGAGAACCTGCTATATGTTATCATGAATCGTTATATTTCCCCTCAGTAAGATAACAGACAGATATGTGTGTGTGTGTGTGTGTGTGTGTGTGTGTGTGTGTGTCTCCTGGAGCACCACATGCTTTCCTCCTCGCTCTTTTGTGTATTGTTTCTGGTGGAAGCTGCTGCTGTCCCCTTTCAGCTGATGCACCTGGCGATCAGTGGTGATAACAGCTCTGCACTGAGGAGGCCACTACCAGCTCAGTCTGTCCAGCTTCAGCTCAGGGAAACAGAGCTGTGATCATAATAATAATAATAATAATAATAATAATAATAATAATAATAATAATAATAATAATTTGCCCTGTTTTTACTTGGCAGAATAACAGCAGCTGTGGATAAACTCTATTTTTATCGGCGGATCAGTAACTGATCAGTTTACTCTTTGATCTGGGGAATGAGCCATCAATAAATCCACACTGACTTCTCACAAATCAGACAACAGTCTTACAAATATACATAATAATAATAAAAAAAACACACACACACACATACCGTCTATGTATGTGCGTTACAGGCTGTCTAAGTTAATAAGAAGGCAGGGACGACCGTTTCATTTCTCTGTCAAGATGTGATCGAGACGTTTGGAAAGGTGCGGAGGAATATTGTGCACTATGAGGCCTGTCTGAAATTACAGGGCTGCTAATGGGATTGTGCGCCCCCACCCATGTCACGCTGCGTGAGACGCTGATTGTTATCAACTCCTTAAAAAAAAAAAAAAAAAAAAAAACAAGCCCAGGCAAGACAAAATAAGATCCGACGCATAGAGCATGACTGACATGCTATATGTTTTTAAGGAAACGTAAAGCAAAAGTAGCCTATTGTATTTTGACGTCAGCTCCTGCCTGAATATGGGAAATATGAATTGTAATAAATAAATATTCAGCTATATATAATAATAATAACAACAACAAATAACAACAACAATAATAATAATAATAATAATAATGATAATAATAATAATAATAAGCCTTTCGTAAAATATAAATAATCATATCATACGCTATCACTAGACAGTCTATTAAAATTGGAAAATAACAACAATACAATATATGTTTCCGGGGCTTGAACTATGTAAACTATGCAACGTCTACCTTCAGTCCTAAGTCCCAGCTGCGTGTTGTTTGTGATCTCCTTTGTGAAGCATCAAGGCGATGACCTGTAGCCCAGTTTGGGAAACAGAGAGCAGCCTGTTGGCGTCGCCCTCTGCCGTTCAGAGAGAGAAGTGCTGCAGTTATCTGACACACACAAACGCACACACACACACACACACACACGCGCAGGGCACAAAAGATGTTTCACTTCTACACTCATGGGTTTTAGAAGTATAGAAGTATCACAGGCGTTTTTAAAGTGCATTGAAACACAATATAAAAATTGAAATATTATTATTATTTTTTGTTAGGGGACATTTGTTTTGTTAAAATGAGTCCATGCCTGCCAGTCATGAAGTCATCCACCTCTGGCTTAGCCCCCCAACATCCAGCTCTTCCATCAGCATGGGGTCAATTACCTCCGCCTCACACTAATATTGGATTATCTTACTCATAAGCAGCATTACGATCTGAGCGCTGTCAATACACCATAATCAATACATTTAAAAAAAACATATACAGCCTGCCCCCCAGTCCTCCACCTTCTCCCCCTCCCCTCCGCCTCCACCTCCGTTCATCCAGCACTTATTGGCCAGGTCACTTGTGTGAATGAGGACATCAAACATGCATTCAATAAATCAATCCGCCAACTTTTAGCCCGTGGTGTTTTTAATGAGCCTCCACATGACAAGCCCTCCCTCGCTTTCTATAAGGCAGGAAAAAAAATAAAACGTTGCAGCAGGTGTGCGGCGCAGAAAGCATCGGCCCCCAAAGTTAAACAATTTGCATTAAAGCAACCACAACTGTTGCGTCCATCGGAAAGGTAAGATGCGATTATCATGCGCCGTTATAGCAGCGATGATTCCTGCAGCGTGGTTGGGTGTCTGCTGTGATTTCGATTTAGTTTTCAATTAAGAACGAAATGTTGGGGGCTACACGTTTTGAATGCAGAAGAATGGTTTCAGGGGGGATAACAGCGAAATTGTGACCCTTGACTTAAAAAAAGTGGGGCGGGGGTCGAGTTAAAAACTGCGAAAATGTGTGTGGAGTTTGGTGGTAGCCTGCAAAGTTCGGAGGAGAGTGCATTAAGAAAACGAAGAAATCTAGTATAGCACTTACATATTTTTCGTCTAGTTTCGTCTATTTAAACCAATGTGACATTATGCGTTTATGTGAAGTTCGAATATATATATATATTTTTAAAGAGCCAGAGACAGAAAAATAATTGATCCTAAATAAATAAATAGGATAAATAAATCAAATCATTTAACGATTCGTTAAATTTAAATCCCACCGAAACAAACGCCTCGGATCAAACTGAAATGTGGCCATAAACATATCGACGATTTCTCCACTTTAATTACATTTGCGTGACGCCGCTGTTAACAGCGTCCATTCATTTTCCAACTCTCCAACTGCGTCAGGCCTGCTCACCCGGAGGCTGTGATCGATGCGTCGCGAAAAATCACAGAAAATAACGAGCCCCGACGTGAAATCATAACGTATTAAACTGTGAGGAACGGACCCCCCCCCCCCCCCCACACACACACAGCACCACCGCCACCGGTTGGTGAGCATTTCCACTGGAGCGTGAAACAAAGCGCGCAGCGATCAGCGTTCAGAAAATACCTCGGTGCAAACGAGAAGAACGCTTCACCTCCTCAAAGGAGAAACTCAGCAAAGACATAATGGCTCCCTAAATTGCAGGGCCAGGGGACTTCGATGGTTAACTGGCTTTGATCTTTTTAATGAGTGTTTCTGAGCTCTCCATTAAAAAAAAAACAACAAAAAAAAAACAAAGAAAAGAAAAATACAGGCGAGCCATAATTTGTTTGCCGCCGAGAAACTGCAGCGTATCACTTCTGATATTTAAAGACACTATTCAGCGTTTTCATGCTCTCCCTGCAGCCCGCACACGACTCTCGTACGTTTGTGTAAAGTCGCCGCGGTAGCTGAGTGTGTGTGTGTGTGTGTGTGTGGGGGGGGGGGGGGCAGATCTCGTCTCTCGCCGCTGACGGACGCGCGTCCACAGCGAAGCTTATTGAAGGCTTCGCACGTCGGCGGTTTTCCCCATCTCGTCTCTGCCGAGTCTTAATGTTGGGTTGCGGTTCGGTCCAGCACGCGTCCATACATTTCAAAATGAATGCCGTTATTTACTGCCACGCCACACTACGGCGAGCAAACAGGCGGCGCAGTCCTGTAATAACAAATAGCCCACGTATGAGATTGCCCCGGGCCCCACAGGCCTGTGGGCCCCTGAATACTAAATTTAACAACTAGATTTGATTTAAAGTTTTTAATCGTCTGATATCGTAATTAAAAACATGCTTCTGAGCATCATTTGCGTGGCATGATGTCATTTGATCTCATTTAAAATTCGCAGATGTAGACACAGATGAGATAAAGAGCGGAGATATTTCCGTCGCATCCCCTTCCCTCCAGTCACTCACTCACTCAGACGTTTCTGCTTCTGAACCACATGGTCCGTCTTAACCTTACCGAGACAGCCAAAAAATATGATACTGCGGGATAATCCCAACTCCCCGAGGATTAAGACAAAGTATAATACAGCACTGTCAACCCATGGCTAGATTTGTTTACGGTATGATTTATTGGATTCAGCTTTTTTTTTTTCTTCCACTGACAAATTTATTGAGCTCCTGACAGATGGCCTGACAGGGCCCTGTGTGAGCTGACATACAGCGAGTTGGAAAAGTGTTTACCTGCATTTGTGGACTCAAGTTTGTTAACACAGGGAGCTGTAATTTCATTAATTTAAGATCTAGTAATATAGCCCTATTTCCAAGCACGGATAAGACTGCGTAATACTGATGACAATGCAATTATACAAGTGTTGCCACGACAGATAGAATCACTGCTAATGTGATTATTAAAAAAAAAAAGTATGACTGAACAATAATTTAAATTGAAAACCATGATGCATGTAATTGATCTCACCAAAAGGTAAGTAAACGTCCCTCGAGCATAGATATAGATTTCAATCTAAAAGTCACCCTAAATAATTATTTAAAAGGTGAATATCGAATGTAAACGTCAGCCTGACTGTTTGTCTACTTGTCTGTCTGCCTCGTTTTTTGTTTCCAACTCTCATTGCATTTATTTTAAAGGGATGTTTTACGATAATTAAAACTTTTAAAAAGTGATAATTTTCGTCACAAGAAGAGGGGAGAATATAACAAAGCCCATTTGATCCAAAATCTTGTAAAACTATCAAAGGTGAAAAATCGAATTTTAGTTAAACGTATTTCATTTTCTTGCCATTTTGATAGAAATCCCCGACACATATTGCTTGTTGTGAAGGTCCAGCTCGTGTAATGACGGCTGATGCAGTCAGGTTTATACGTGTGTTACCTCACAGCTGTGTGCCGACGTCCCCCGCAAACCCTGAAAACCCCGCCATCTGAATTACAACATCACCCCCTGCTGGACACAGCCAGGCAGTACACGCTCCTCCGCTGCACCACGGCCCAGCAGCGAGCCTTCAAAGCGCCAGGAACACAACACTGCAAAACACCAAAAATCAGCTCGATGAAACTGTGCCAAATGCTGCTCGCACAGTACGTTAATAAAACAAGTTCAACATTAGTGTATTCTGTCAGGTCACATTAATGAAATCGTATTGTTTGTCAAACTGGATTTGTCTCTAGTACCTCACATCACATGGAAGTAATTTTTAATCTTAAATAGCCCATGTTTTTATCATTACTATTTTGATATTTCATTATTTAATAATACTTGGTAAAACATTTATAAACAGGCATTTGTATGTCATTGTTAGTTTAATTCCCCGGGGACTGTTTTCAGTGATAGAATAACAGGAACACTATGTCTGGGATTCCTCCTGTTGACGCGTATGTGCTGTAAATTTGCAAAAATTCCAGTTTTATCCTACACTGTCTTACTAAAAATGTTTTTTTTCCAAAGTTGCCTGACCCATTATAGCCATTTTAGGGACCATGTGATGCCAGAGGACCATACTTTACCACTAAGTGCCTCACAGTGTATATTACTGGAATATTTTTATCTTATATATTCCTCAATGCAACATTTGCATTTCCTCAGTTTTGTATTTTCTCATTTGTCTTTGTGATATAGCTTTTGTTACTGTCAACTATTCTGTGGTGGTATGTTGCATCATACTTGTCTTTTTGTAAAAAAAAAAAAAGAAAAAGAAAAAAAATACAATTACAGACAGCATAAAATATTACAGGAAAATTCCCTACAAGGTATTTTTTTCTTAGCCGAGTTAGTCAAAGCTAAAAAGATTGTATGCACATTCAGTCTAATTTCATAGCAAGTGAAATCTACTTTGCTTTAATGTTGTGAAAAATGCTGCATGCTAAATCCACAATAGTAACCATCTTTAGAGAATTACCTGCTTAAAGTTACAGTAAAAATGCTAATTACATATAGCTTCAATCGGTTATGTTTTATGCCCAAAATGCACTGCACAAGTTATATCTTTTAAAACGGAGTTATTATCTTTGTCATATTTCCATTTCAAGAAATAAATGAGGAAAATAACATGTTTCCTCTCTTTATAATGTACTTGCTAGTGCATTGCATTAAAGCTTCCCCCCACACAGCTTTTTGTTGTGTCACAAAAAAGAAAGCGTAAATTGCGTGAGGTCTCTTCTGCATTGTGTCAGACGACAGAAACGACAATAAAAAAACAAATATCAAATGTTTTAGGAAACCTTACGATAACTTTTCTTTTGTCAACAGATTATCTTCAAAACATACCAAAAAAAAAAAAAACTTGCTCAAAGTTGGATCGCAGATGGTAACAGATGATGCATTATGAAACCAGGCAATAACAAATGCGTTTTATTCTGTGATGTGGGAATCTCCCTTTCCGTTCTGTTTTATTTCACGCACAGGCCGAGGCCAAACAAGTCCTCATGTGAGCCTAAGCTGTTCACGCACATGAGGAACGACTTACTGCGCGGTGATTTTAAACAAAATTAAACCACGGCCTCCAAATGTCTCCACGAGACACACGCCCACACGTATATGTGGCTCTGTTTAACTGATGGTCGCCTAAAAAAATCTTAAATCTTTCTCCAACAAGGATCATTCAATATCCCACTCCGAGGTGCTGAGCGGAGGAGTTACACAGAAAACAAAACAATGGTCTGCCCTGTGAGGAGAGGCTGTCGCACACACTGAAAAACTTTGGCCCATGTGCGCAGGAGCGACTGACATTACACCGTCGCGTCGCAGTGGGACGCGCGGCATTTGTTGCTACACAACTGTTTTCATCATTAGCCAAAGTGTCAAAGCTCAGGCGAGATTTGCGGCGCCTTTCATCAGGCCATCGTGGTATTCGGTGGATTTGTCTCCACAAAAATGTTTCCTCCAACGAAAAAAAAGTCGGAGCTGCGGGAGGCCAGGAGCATGATTTTAGGATGTGTGCCATTAACAACAAACACAGGGCCTTGCTACCCGCTCCTCATGTGGAATGTATAAATTCTGTGTCTGCTGAATAAATTGCATGTGCTCGCAGACTTTGTGGCTGAAGCAGCGAAAGATATTCTAAATACTTCGACATAGATACTGGCTGTGATACAGAGCTGGAATTGAATGGCTTTTGTTTTCATGGCAAACACATATCTGGAGAATCAGTGGAGTCTGGTGCCAGCTCTGATCCGTGAGTTACATGTCGGGCACAAACTACGACAGAAAAAAAGAAATGATTCGTTGCAAGAGAAAAAAATAATTTAAAAAATATGGAGAAAAAAATCTGGCTTCTGAGGCAAGAAGCGTTAAAAAAATAAAATGAAAATAAAAAAATCTTTAAATCAAACATCTGTATACGTGTGATTTTTTTTTCCCCTGCCTCAATCAAACGCGCTGGACGTGTTTTGTGTGTACCGAATCAAGTGTACGCGCGCACGGATGAGTGCGCGTCATTAATAGGCTGCACTTCAGAGAAAAAGGTAGAAATCCACCAGATGTTTTGCAGCTGGGTGGATCTGGTAGTGAAGATCTAGACAGCATCTGTCACAGGCAAACATTTCTAATCTGTCCTGAACATTAGGCAGAGAGCACTAAAATCCCGTCACTGGCCGCATGTGTTGCTCAGTTCACAGTGTGCTCGACCGCAAAGGCTCTGCGGCGTGGCCCTGAGAAAGTTCACAATTAAAGGAGGACGATAAATTAATGAAGTAATGTTCATCAAGCTGAGCAGCAGATTCAATTTTAACTACACCACACCACAACAATGTCTTTTAAGTGCTTCTCTTTTAAGCGCAGAGTGGCTGATAAACGTTTAGAAAGAAAAAACAAGGGCGAACAGGCTAACTGAAGTTATTAGGGCAGAGTGCCTGAGGCGAAAAACCAAGGCTTTGAACTAGAGGTCCAGCAGAGCTTAGTGAGGTCAAGATCTGTCAAACAGCGAGCAGAACTACCATCACAATGCTCTGGACAGACGTGTCTTCAAAGAGCTTCATTGGTGCATTAAAGGGAAGGAAGCGGCGATGTACTCGAGCTCCAGTGCGCACTGCCACGCGCTGCCTTTTAGCTTCACCGCTTTTAAAAGACTCCCGCTCAGAAGAACTCCTTCGGAAAAAAAACAACTCACTTTCTACATCGCTGTTGCTGCTTCCAAGGCGTACTTCCTGGATATGACTTCCTGCAGTGGCTACGCCGCTTTAGGCCGCAGCTAACTAGGGTGTGTTTATCTTATATGCTGAGTTGGTCTGGGTATGTTTTATGCAACTGTGGGAATCGCTCTTTGCTGACCTTGATGGTCTTGAGATATTTTTCCAATCCTGGGTTCATGTGCCTGGTTACCAGTTGGTCAACCCCGTGCCCCATGAACTGACCCTGTCCTCCCTCTGAGGTTTGAAAGGAAAAGAAACCCAATCCTCCGGGGAGCGCTCCGACTAACAAGAAAACTGCTGGCCCGAATCTCTAAGAAGTGCTGTGTTTTCCCACTGGACCACTTTCAGCTTAATAAACATCTTAACTAGCCAGAGGTCCCACGGGAGCTGCTGGGAAATCCTCTGGGCAGCCAGAGCTCAGGAGCTGGCCCTTTATTGCATCCAGGTGGCTGTTAAAAAATGCTGGCCGGCCATAAATGTCCAATAAAATGCAAGTGGCACCTTCAGGGGTGGACAGGGTCAGTGCACCTGTCTGTGGACGAAAGCTCCACTCCAGCTCCCCCATGTCCGATCAGTTTGATGTCAACCTCGCCTGTTGTGCTACCACCATGTTCGTAAGGATTACTGCACAGGCCTACCGTGGGCACAGGCCCAGGGGGCCAGGGAGTCAGGCGGCACCAGGCATCAACAGCTGAAGACGGACGCAAAACTACGAAAAAAGAGACACAAAACTCGATAAAAAAGATGCTAATGGCTACATAGAGACACAGATAGAAGACAAAGAGATAAAAAACAACCAGTTTGCACTCAGGTTGTGTCTGTTTCTATCTTGTGTCTCGCTCTCATAGTGGAGAGGTGTCTGTGTCCACAGGTCCGTTGTCTTACAGTCTGTCCACGGCCATGTCAGCCGCATGCGCAGAAGTCCATTAGTACATTTTCCTCCTTGTCACGCTGTCCTCGGCAGACGGATTAAAACCCATCACCCTGTTGCATTCACGAACAACTACCTGGTAAGTTGGGGGGGGGGACGCTCGTGGAAGTTCTGTCCAATTACTTCCCGTCGTTTATGACTACTTCACACTTATGTGAACGGTGGCAGCAGCCTCCCTTCATCTGTCCAGCCTGGTCGCTGTCCAAAAGGAGAGTTAATTGTCCCACAGGTTGCGTGGAGACCTGGACGGTGTATTGGGCCTTTGATCTGACTTGAAAGGAGTTAATTGATTTCTGTGTTACAGGCAGCGTTAGAGGGAAGGGGAAGAAGAAAAAAAAAAAAAAGAGAGAGATGCTTGCTGGTCATTTCACAACACGTGCAGAAATATCTGAGAGAGAGAGAGAGAGAGAGAGGGAGAGGGAGAGGGAGAGGGAGGGGATGAAGAGAGAGATCACCTCACACCAGACTCCATCCCTGCTCAATTACAATAATTTGACTCACATGGGCTGGCCGCTGTGGCAGAGAGAGCGAGAGAGAGAGAGGGAGAGAGAGAGGGAGAAGGGAGGAGAGGCGCTGTGTGGGGGAGGGAGGGGGCGATCCCTGCTCTGGGAGATCACTCATCTTACCTCTAGCAGAGGTACGGAAAGACAGATTTGATGTGCGGCTCCCCTCGGAGTGCAGCCCGGGGGCTTGTTAAGGTGGCGGCACAGAAAAGACCACACGTTTGTAACCTCTCGCTTTAAGCCTCAGCGGGCCACTCCAACTTTCGGTGACGTCAGCCTGGAACGAAGGAGACGAGAGACCGGTGGAGGTAAGCAGTAAGTGGCAAAGTGCTTCGCTGCCTACAATCTGTTTCTCAGGGGCAACGGCCTTAACTTATCCATTAATTCTTCTTGAAAGGTTTTCTGGTTTAAGGTCATGGAAGACTGAGCCTATCCCAGCATGCACTAGCCTAAAGGAATCCCATTTGCAAGCACAACATCTCCGTTTCGCTTTTTACTAAAACCATTGGACACTGATTGTGGCTTCGCATCTTCTGTTCATATGGTTTGGTGGTTCACCTGCCTGAGAGTCTGCTCGCCTGAGTCTGAGTCCGGCCCTGGTCTGGAGCTGCTTTGACAGGCCTCCTGCCTTCACTCCTTCACCTCTCTGTGTCTCTGGTCACCCCAGCTCAGGGGGAAACAGGGCTGTCAGGGGGAGAGTGGCAGGCTAAGCCCGTCTTAACACAGCACCTCAAACCACCTCATAAATACAGGCTTCCTTTTCCAATTTCCAAGCGGCCCATCCACCTCTGTCTACATGCTTACACACTGCTCCATGTCATGCGCCGGGGTGTGAGTTTAAAAATGACCACGGGACATCTGGCGAACTCGCGGAGGGTGGGGCTTTGATGTGCTGCTCTGCAGTTCAGCTCAACTTCAGCGGAGCCAAATCCTCCGGGTGACGCAGCGGCAGCGGCTGAGGAGCCTAAAGTGGGCCTGGTCAGTTAGAGATAGCGAGGGAGTTTAAGAGATGCCTTGAAACAGATTCACCATATGTGAACAGCTTAGAGACAACAGCCCCCGGCTACAGCTACTCCACTATCATTTAAACTACTGCAGATCAAAAAAAGTTGTATCCATTTTAATTTTAAAATGCGGTCTTTGAAAATGATTATTTTTCCATATCATAAAGCAGGAGTGAAAGGAAAAGTGAAACCATGTGAGGCAGCTTTTTGATGGCCGATGTCGGGCAGGGCTCGCGAGGGAGCTGTGGTTCTGAGAGCAGGATTGCACCGTGCCCATCTGGAGAGTTTGGCTACGCTGCTCGACTCGCCATCGACACAAACCGCCTGACTAATGATCAGTTTCACTCTAAACACTTACATCAGACCTGCAGAGCCTAATGTCACGGTCAACCTGCTGTCCATCTCTGATAACTACAAGACCTTGAGTACTGCCAACTGTGGCACTTAATACTGAGATGAGATTTGCAGAAGAGGGGCCAAGCATTGCTAATTTGTTAGGATAAGACTTATGATATTCTAGATTTTTGTAGTTGTCAACTGTTCCCATGACAAGACTGAACCCAAAAAATGTACCCAAAGTGGTCTGCATCTTAATACTTTTCAGCCTTCCTCCTTGTCTGGGGAACATAGCCCCAAGCACATCTGCTCCTCGTGAAAAGGCTAATCTTTTTAAACAGGCCATGAATGTACACTTATAAATAAACTTTAAAAAAAGGACGAAATTTCCTAAAGCAGCTGGGCAGTAGGTTTTTTTTTTGCAACTGTAACTCAAACAACAGCGGTTATTGCATTTGTTGGACACTATTTTGTGTTGAAGATTAAAACTCATTTGGCGCCTCACTGAGTATTTACTGTAACAGGAGGCGTATGTGGGATCAATTCAAAATGATCTTTGTTCATTGCTGTGAAGGAACACGTCACCTAGTGTGGCTCATCCATGTGTATTTAATCATGTTTGGACAAGAGGCACACAGGAGTATCAAATGTTTAAATAGGTAGATAAGTCTTGTTACTAAGATCCCTCTGTTGTTATGATTGTGTTTTAAATGGTTTTGTTATAAGTGACAAAAGTACAGAATACAACTAAACTTACCTGAAACACAACATTACTGAAAAATAGTGTCTAAAAGATATCCAATTGAATAAGTACTTCCTAACATTATCAAATGTTTCATACATCAGTCAAAAGAGCAATGGTGGAAAGTGGAAAATTTGCACTGCTCCGCCCGTTGCCCCTGCAGACGACGTATGAATCTGGATACATATGGCATACTGTATGCACCCCAAGCACAACAGGGAGGAGGGCTGTCGCAGCCTGTCACTGTGCTCTAGGGCATCACTGACATGAGTGTCACCTTCGTGAGGGAGCATGAAAGCGCTTCCCTCTGCAGAGGATTCCTCAGGCCGTCGCTCTGATTTCCGCAGCAGAACAGAGGAGTTACCACAAATCGCTCGTAGAGGGTTGTCATCTGCTGTACGCTTCATTAAACACCTGTAAATAACAAAAGCCATTAGGAATTTTGGTCAGGAAAAGGAAAAATATATATATACTAGCACTGTTAATGCAAACCAGAAGTTCACAGACTTAGCAGGAGGAGTCTAATTAACAAGAGGGACATTAATCTATTAATGAGTTTTGAATAGTTATTACACCTGGAAAAATGTGCAAATGGATTATGACAATTTAATTAGCTGCAAGTAACACGTGAGCAGGAGTGAGAAGCTAGTGAGGTGTTGGCATCCATATGAAAATTCTGCCTCTGAATCTGGCAGCAAAGTAACAGCAGGGTGTTGTTATTTTGTTAAAGAGAAACTAGGCTCTTCAGTTACAGGTATTTGTCATTTTTTGGAAAATAAGAATTCAGGAACATCACAATATGCAAAAATGATATCTTGCCAAAATGGTAACTTTTATAATTTCCCCCCCTGAAATCACTCCCCTCAATGCTGCATATTTCTGAGCTGAGACTTCCTGTTACTGTGCTATTCTTAAAGCTGTGATTCAGGAGAGGGACCCCAGCTGACGTGGGTGGGCATCTGGGGTAAAAGCTGTGCTTGCTCTTGCTGCACGCTGCTCATGATGAACTTCGTGACGGAAAGACGCGTCTTCTGGAAAGTGAACGTCAGAGGGGCCCGTTTGTGCGTTTGATGATGCCGCGTCCTCCCTCGACGGCCACTCACAGTCAGCACGCTCCTGCTGTTCTGAGGAACAAAGTGTGAGTCACGGCTAACACAGTTTAATGAATTTATCTGTCCGGGGATACTAATTACTTTGCTTTATTTTGAGCGCAGCGCTATTTTTGAACAATGCTTGTGAGAAGAGTATGCGACAAAACACAAATTGAGAAAAAGCCACATTCAAAATAAACAAGTTGGAAAATTTTCTAAAATTTAATGTTCAGTTATATATTATCACAAATATTTCAAGAACTGAATCATTTATATAAAACCTATGACAATATAAACAATTTTTATGTCTAAAATGACATAATATACATTTGTTACAAATCCCAAATCTTTCTTAATTTCATTGATCCTTGATCACTATTGTCCATTGGTACTTTTCTGGTCCTTGTGGCTCTGTCGGCTTCAGAGGGTTGGGGGGAAAGTTACAAAACAATGCTTCTCTCTGTGCTGAAGTTGTAGTGAAACTGTGGGAAGAAGAAGAGAAGAGGAGAAAGAACACACTGATGAGTTTAAGCATTTTGTCAAAAACAGAACAATAGTATCAACCTGCAATGATTAATCCCAAAGCTCCAAAAAGCATATATTTATAAGAAATGCTGCAGTGAATTTCAGACTCGCACAATCAGTACCATTATCTACGCAACATGCAACTGCTTTACTGTTATTCAGCCTATTGGAAACCACAAGAACAAAAGTAGCTTTACAGCAGAGTGATTGTGCGGTGATTCAGACTGAAGGTGGAGAAAATATAAAGAAACACTGCCCCCCGCTGGGATGTCAAGGACATGACTTTAAAAAGCAACAAGGCTTCAGTCTTTGACGATGTGGCATTTAAAGACAGGAAGGACTGCAAAAACTGATGGGAGAAATCCTTATTTTAACTCCCTTCTGTTGAACAGTTCAAATTTCAGTATTTCACCCCAAAGACGGTTAAAATGTTCTCTTATAACATAAGAAATGGATGTTACACCATTTGAGGCCAAAAGCATCTCTAGCATTTTTTTCATAATGTTATAATAAAATTCAGTGCTTCCGCTATCAGTGACATTTACTCAGTCAGGCTGAAGTTTCACGCAGTGAGGTACACAGATGTTAAACTTAGGAGAGAGAGAGAGCATTTGTATTAAAGGGGCATTTTCTATCAGCAGATATTGGTACTGAGTGGAATCTCTATTAGAAGACTAAATGTTGGATCACGCATCCCCAAGAACATTAGCAGTTACCAGCAGGATGATCATTTTTTATTAAGAAATGACCAGGAGATGGAGAAAGTTCCGTAGAAAAACAATTAAGGCAATCAAATATTCTATAACAACAAACATTATCATATATCAACATCTTATTGTTGATTAGTTGACAGTTAAAATGTTTCTGTTGTGGGCGTAGCTCCACTGGCTGAGCGTTGAAGTTTTGAGGCACAAGGCCGCGCTCGCTTCAGCGAGTTACACCGTTGTATTACCACAGCACAGCACTAGGTGATGCTGTATGATCACTGTAATAAGTTTCCAAATCGCCCAACAGAAGCCACGCAGCCACAATGGCTGAAACCGGGCCCCCTCTCGATCAAAATACCACCTTCCCCTGATTTTCATCTACTTGAGGGGAAAGCTGCAAGTTACCCAAAACCTGTCACATATCACAAGCCTGTTAGTCGTGCAGAATCTCAGCCCCCCCACCGCACTAAAATTCAGACCCAACATCTGGCACAGTAAATAAATAATCCTGTGTGTACGTGTATATGTGTGCACGTGTGTGCGTGGATGATGGATGGGGGAATGGGGTGTTATCAGGGAGAGCATGTATCAATGTCTGCCAGTTTTACACACAGGCTGACAGGACAGTGACACACTAGAACATGGGCGGCAGTCACCCAGACGAGCCCAGCTTCATTTCCTGTCCCTGCTCCACTGCCAAAAATATGTGACATGTTGTCTTCATTAATTCCACCTCTATTTGGAGCGCTCCCTCTCGCACCTCTCACATATCCCTGTACACTACTGTCCCTCCATACATTCACAAGGAAACGCGCACACACACACACACACACACACACGCACACACAGATAACTCCCTATAAACACCGAAAACTAATCATACATAGGTGCTAATGAAAATTCTGTCATGTGTGCACACACACACTTCCTTGTACCCTAGCACACTCCCTCTGAAAATCATTAGCCAGCCGCCAACAACATTTTTCAGCAGAGCAAACTACATAAAGATGTCACTTTAAATCGCTTACTAATTAACACTTAAAAAGACACAAATTAGATATGCGTGGCTAAAAGCAATTATAATATCCGCAAGTTTTGCGAGTCATTTGGGAAATGAAAAGAATGCCTAATTGCTGGAACCAACATCATCCGAGGCATGGCTTAAGTGATGCCTGTTAGGAAACGGTCTTATCTACGACTGTGGCTGTGATTACAACAATTTTCCTCAATTACATGTGCATATGTATGATTCTACAGAGTAAATCTCTTTCACTTATCTATATATTTTAATGGGTTTTAGAAAGGAAGTAATTAGATTCTGTGCACTTGTTTCTGAAGGGGGGGGGCGGTCACTGGACAGTGACCTCTTCTGGACAACAGAAGGAGAAACGTTACTCGCCAACATTTCGAAAACTGGGATACAGCTCCACACTAAAGTAAAGTCAGCTTTTTCTGAAGCTCAATATTGTTCTATTTTTTTTTTCTTTATGGTTTATGAGCCACTTCAACAGAAGCTCTGAGACAAAAACACAAAGGATATTAAATTCACAGTATTTAACACTGACAGAGAAAAACAAGCAAAACTAGAAAAAGAAAAGCAAAGAAAATATTTAACACTACAGACAGTGAATTTCCACCTCTTGTTCTGCAGATATCATTGTAGGATAATAATAAGAGGAGAGAAGTAAAAATAACACAATGGTGAGGGATGTTTCCACTTGGAAACTAATTATCAAGCTAAGCTGTGACTTCATCCTCATCAGCCTGGCCCCACCATTAATCTTGTGCTGTCGTCCACTTCACTAAATCCTGTGTGTTACACTATCTCACATTTACTTCATCAGCTCCAGCGCGGCTGTAATTAATGATTTCTCATGCCCTTCCCTTCCCTTCCCCAGCTCAGCTCACCATGTGTCCTCCTGCTAATCACACTCGGAGAAGAAAGGAAGGCGGAGAGGGAGAGGAGAGGAAGGAGGAAAAAAAAAAAAAAAAAAAAAAAAAAAAAAAAAAAGAGAAAGCGACAAGAGCATATAGGATGAGCAGCCAGCCTGTCTCCACCCTGGACACACACACACACCATTAATACCTGCGCTGACAATGAGCTTCATTTAGATGACCATGTGACAAGATGGCGACTGTGTGATTTGGATAGTATGTGACAGAAGACAGAGGCAGAGTGCAGAACAGACACCCAGTTTGATGAGGGAGTGTTTGCTCTGTAACACATCTCAAACCCAACAGCACCTGTTCTTTTACAGTGGTCTGTCACTTCCTGGCAGTTCTGATACCAAGATACCGTGCTAATGAGAGAGAAGGGGGGTTGTCACTCTTTTTAAAGCACGCACGCACACACACACACACACACACACACACACACACACACACACACACACACACACACACACACACACACACACACACACACACACACACACACAGGCTCTCTTTTCTTTCTCACAAGCACATGGGCTCTAAAGAAGGAGCTGCACATAGATGATTTTCTTGCTGCTAATGCCTGCAGGCTACAGTGTTTCATCTGAAATGGAATAGTGCTTTTACGTTGCCTCTACATGATCTCTAAATTTTGCACGACTGAAGATGAAGCTGATTGGAAACCTAAAGAGTGATAAACACGCAGAATCTGACCAGAAAAGCTCCTCGAGTTCTCCGGCACTGTGTGAGATGCTAGATTGAGCTGTTTGCGAGAAGAACAGGGGGATAAAAGTCAAGTGTTTTGGAACAGGAGACGAAGCTTTTAAGAGAGAATGGCTGCCGAGCCTGGCCATGCTTTTATTCAATTGGGGCTTAGTGGAGCCAACAGGGCCTCGCTGTCTCAGACACTTAATTACAACCCCAAGACCGTTTGCTTTGCATTCTGGGCCAGCGGCGTCAGCGTCAGCCGAGCGTTGCAGCCCCTACTCACTTCCTCCTCGATCTCTGCCAGGGATTTGATCGTAATGCCCATTAAATTGACTTGCTGCATCTGAAATCAAAAGCAGGGAGAGGAGGAGGGAGGAGAAGGAGAAGAGGAAGAAGAAGGAGGAGAACCCCCCCCCCCCCACACACACACACACACACACACAAGAAACATGGCGGTTAGGCTCATGGCTAAGTAAGCATGCTTAAAATCTTTAATCCTCTCCCTCTCTGTGTCAGTACAAACGGGGCTATAGTGACAACCGCCGCCAGCCAGCCAAATGGACTGCATTGAGCCAGCTCTGCCTGACTGCATGCATTCATCACTCAGTCTGAAGGGAAGGGAAGGGGAAGGGAAGGAGTGGTTTCTGGACAAGTAACTATCATTACCAGACAAAAATTAAATATCATAAAGAACTAAGTTTGCATTTGGTTCACTAGTTCCTCAGAGTTGTTACCTCTTTGGGGTTTTCATGAAACTTCTCAGAGATCACAAAGGGCACGTCATGCAGAGCTGCAAAAACACAAGAAAAAAAAACAAAGATTAAGGCTGGCTTTTAAACAAAACAATAATAACGATTACTCCCTATTCTTCATCTGCAGAATTTCCACAAGAGTAAACTCGGGATTATAAAACAGCAAAGATATCAGCCCCCCCGACATCACCCCACCTTCCATCTATGGAGAGAAGATGAAAGGCTTTTTTATTCTCTGCTGTATTTGTGCACCTCCACTCTCTCCTCCAACCCAGCCCTCTTCCACTTTAATTACTCTTGATTATTCCCGATTCCGTCTTGTCTGAGAGATGTTCACCTCTGAAACAAAGGCACACTCATACGAGGCACAGAAAAGTGGAAAGAAGAGAGACAAAACATTCACCAGATATCAAATTTGCATGAAAATAAGCCACACTGTTCAGCCGGCAAAAAGTGGATTGAAATGAGGACTTGCCAAGAGCGTGGTGGTATAATTAGCATTTGACCAAACAAACGAGCTTCAACAGAGCTATAATTAAGCAGGCCTGTAATTAAGTGTATGCCCTTTATCATAATGATCGTGGTTAAAATGGTGTGATGGCTGCCAGTTGATTATTAATGGTGTAACCCCGTACTGCATGCATCCTGCACTGGAATCAAGGTGTCATGACTGTCAGGCTAGAGAGCAGCCCTTTGTTTATAAAATACATTAGGGCCCAAATTAACACAGGGTGACAAGGGACACAAAGCCTCTCGCTCCCAGACTGAAGGGAAAGCTGCAGCTGCTCGGCTTCATTATAAAACTCCCAAATCTGGAAGCACAAAACTTCTGCCGCCTCTGGATTTGAAAAAAAGGGAGCGCCAAATATCAAGAGACCCAGCTTCCAGCCGGCGCTCTTTTACCCACAGTCCATCAGGCCGCTGGCACAGGAAAAGGAACTCATAAATGCGAGCCGAAGCTGCCCATGAGTCATCGTTTTGGAGCCGGCACTCCTTTTGGTCTCTTCTGTTCACAGCAATATTTAACATTCTAAAATATCCCTCACTTTGACACTTGTGTGACTTTGCCTTCCTCTCTTGGCGACCGCACAGACCCACGTTTGGCGTTTGCCACCAGTGTCGTACAATGTGATCTTTGTGATCAAAACGCGACCCTCTCAGCCAAAGCCTCAACGGACACGGTGCTTTGAGATGAACGCTAACATCAGCGCGCTGACCTCCACACAACAGCAGTGCGATAACAACACAACACGACAGGTTTACGTTAAGCGGCTCGCTCGGCATGTTGGTTTAGCTTGTTAGCATTAGCTAATCAGCGCTAGGAAGTAACAGCTGAGGCACATGGGAATACCATTAGCCGTGGATCAAAGGGATCTGGTCATTGACTAATGAACAAACAGTTACAGTTCAGGTCATGAAGGGGTCATGAGTGTGTTTACCAGATGAAGTGGAAATCCATCCAACAATTGAGAAATTTCACTCAGAACCACAAATGTCAGTGGTGGCGCATGGTGGCGTTGGAGGTTAAGTCAGGTGATCACCAAAGTCATTAGGATTCATCACCTGGGAACCGCAGATGTCTCAACCAGATTTTCTGGCAGTCTGCATGACAGGGGTTGACCTCCCGACCAACTGACCAATGTATGGGCCTAAAGTCCAGCGAATGATAATAAAGTGCAGGCAGTGAAAGGTTTAGCCCCGGCTCCTTTTCCAATCTTCCAAAAGCTATTTCGCGGCACACACCTCGCTATCTGGAGCAGCAGGGATGCCAGGGTGATGGGCTAAGCACGATGGCTTGTTATAGTCGTAAAAACAAGTGAATAAACGCGCACCGCCGTGCTGCCGGGAGCCCCCAGACCAGGCCGCGGTAGGCAGGGAGAATACATTTTAATCCACAGCCAGCCACAGGAAGCTGAGACCGAAGCTGCTGATGGATCTGCGTGGCCCGGACAGATGAATGCACAGAGTTGAAGGCCAGAGAGTTTCTTTACTGCTCAAGGATCACATTTAAAACCAGATCTTACTTTGTATTCCTCCACCATCTATACTAGAGAGGCTATCGTACATCCAGACAAATGGAGAGGCGCAGGAGATGACTTGGTGGTAAGGAATGAATGCTGTACCAGGGAGAAAGGTGCAAAGGGCAAAAATAATGTAAATTCAATCTTCTGACCAGAAATCCCACTATGAAGCATGTTCCAGCCTCTCAAATGACCAGGCTACAGTCCATTAACTCGTGAGTGTACTGCAGTGTGGGGAATTGGGTAGTTATTTGGCATTTGGAGCACCAGAGTGCAGTCAATATGAAAACATCTGGCCGGAATTTTGGTACGACGACTGCGCTGATGTTGATGGTGATGACGGTGATGATGATGGCGGCGGCGAGCGCAGAGGTGGCGTTAAGTAAGGAGGACCCTGTGGCTTGAGTGATTGTAGTGTAAAGAACGGAGTCAGCACAGGCCCCGTGTGGATCATTGCCTTATTAATGGCTCCGTCAGGTGCGATGAGCAATGGCTGCATTGTCATCTCCAGCCCCTGGGCACAGATGAATGGCTGTTTCAGGGCGGGAAGGGCTCCCTCGTACGCCGGGCTGAGCACTAATCCCTCACTCTTCCATTGTTGGATGCACTGTCACCCAGGACTTCAGCAGCGCCATACATTGCGTTTCCAGGGACTCGAACAGACGCGGCCACGCGCGCAGACGTACATGCGCGCACATAAACCACAGCGAGTTTGTGCGCCGACACTGACTGATGGAAAAATATGCATGGGTGATCGAGCGTACCCCATATTACCCGAACCACAACTCAAGAGTAACACTTTGGGAATGTTGATGAACTTTTATTTTACACTTCACTAATTCAGCAGAATTGCATTGATCTCTGTCTAGTACGATTACTTGGGCGAATCTGTCTCGCACCTGAATTAAGCGAGAAAGTCGTAGCGAGGGCAATAATCTGCAAGTGCAGGTGAGCATCTAAAGCAACTTTTTGACTCACGATTGAGCAGATTTCTGTTTAGTATTTAAAAAAATAATAAGAAATAAGTAAAGCAGCTCAAAAAATGGGTTAGAGCTTTATCTGGAACCTGCTACATTTCATATTCCAAACAATTGGATGTTGCCTTTCCTCTACATGTATCCAGGCTAGACATTGCAATCCCTTTCCTGTCTGTGTGACTCTCAATTTGAGGTGGATTCTTTATGCAGACCATGGAGATGCTATTCTAGTTGCAGACCCCGCTCTCTGTCACCTCTGCAGATAATGGTGAGTAGATGAACACAGAGCTGGAGGAGGACCCCCTATGCCCACTCACAGCCCTTAGCCCCGCTCTGACATGAGAAATAGTGCCCAGGCCTGACAGCATCTCGGAGACATATTGTAGTTTATTTTGTCGCCCGGGCATGCCATCTGTGCCATTCCAATAGAGGGTGTGTGTTCAGGCTGCTGCAAGAGAGAGGGCGCGAGGCTCTGGGTCCCTCAGTAGCTCTGCAGCCACGGCAGGTCATTAGTCAAATTGCCTAATGAGAGAGAATACAAATGGCCCCCTACCCTGACAGGAGGAATTTTGGAGGTGTCAGAGCTCCTGACCCGTGCTATGAGAACAGATGATAGCGAGTTGCTATTTTCAGATTCTTTTAATGACTATGGCTCTATGAAACCCATTCTTTTTCTTTTATCTTTTCCCCCCTTTTTTCAAGCCCTCTAGACGGATGAGTGAAAAAAAAAAAAAACTTTTCAATATATTTAAAAGCTCACTTGCAAAAGTGGAAGTGTAACTTTTGAATTATTTAAATGTTTACTGGGGAGTCAATTAACATTCTAAAAAGCGAATAACACTCATACCAAAATAGATCATGCACCGAAATGATGTTGAGTGCTTCTGATTATCTATTTTTATTTGTTTCTGCCAGTTGTGTGCGACTTGTTTTCCCTGTCTCATTGTGGTGTACGCAGGCTTCTGCTGCCGTTCCTGGCAGTCAGTTATTTCATACTAAAATATAAATTATACCTCGTATAAATCTTTCGAATAAATAAATTTAAATGATTCTTAGTGCTAAGAGTGGTATGCAAAAATCCAGTGGATGCATGTGCTTCTAGTACCATGGGCTAAAAGCTGTGGAGACACATTGTGGAGGCAAAATAGAAGAGAAGAACGGGGCGATTGAAAAGATGAATCATTTTACACAAGCTTGCCGTTTGCCCTCAAATTATTATTTACAAAAAATAAATTAGCCTTTTACCATGCTGACTACAAAAGGTTTTGTATTTTCTTAGGATGTGCTTTTTCAAAGAATACTCGTGTAATGTATTAAACACACAAAACACTTTTACTTTTATATGCAGCAAAGAAATAGCTGCTCTGAGTGGCTCATTGAGTCCGATTTTAACTATAAACTTTACTGTTACATAGTGCTGGACATCAGTTTTCAGCTGCAAATTGAAAATTAATGTTAGAAAAAAAATGTTACAACATTTTAAAATAACCCCCACAAAAAAAATAAAAAAGTGGGGCATTTACAAACACACTGATGTTAAAATTTGTTGTTTGCTACCAGAGGAATGCAAAAATTGCAAGCTAATGTAGAATGACCCACTTACTTTTCCATCTGTGACAAGCAGTCCTTGAAATCTGGTTGTGGGGAGGGAGCCAGGCGGCAGTCCCGGGCAGGCGCTGGTCCATCAGTCTTCCAGAAAGTGGGCAGAGCCAGCAACACCTACAGTGAGTTGGCCACAAACACAGAATCCTCTGTGGAGGTGTGTACATGTGTGATGACTTTTGCGAAGCGCACGCATGCGAGTTGGATCACATCGGGCCTATATGTACAACAGGCTATTTAATGTGAAGCACCAAAATGGTTGGGCCATTTGCTATAATTATGAAGCCCGTTTTAGTTGTTTGTCAAAGCACTCGGTAGTGGAGAGAGACTGCAAGAGCCCTTTTTTTTCCTGGCTGGCTATTGAGTACTCTCATGAAATTAAATGGACAATCAGACTTTAATCAGCAGCACAGTGTCTTTTAAGACATTGCCATGGCACTGGCATTGATCCCCAGCTGTGGCTGCTGGTAAATGTGCAGCAGAATGTGTGTATAAATGGGGTACGCCTCTCTGGACAAGTGTAAAAGCTGGCAGAGGGCTGACAGTAAATTGCATGTGCCGGATGGGACACAGCAGAAGGCACAATTACACAAATCCCCTCTTAATTAGCGGTTCTGTGGGCAAACTAACCCGTAATGATGCGAGGGATGTGGCGAGCCCCAGAAATCCTAACAAGAAACACTCACCAGCACAGGAGACTGGGTCATATGGCCCCGGGTCCCCCTGAAGTAAGGAGTGACGCGTGATCCGTTTTGATCAGTACGGCTGCAGGAGACGGCTCCCATGTCTCCCCTGCTCCCCACAACCCCCGGCCCTCGCTGAGCTACTTGCCCTCTGGACTGTGGGTAAAGCAGCGGGCCTTGCGTGGTTGTGGGTGGCATTATTAAGTTCTCCGTGCTCACAGTACCAGGCAATGTAAAGTGGCATCTCACACGGTGAGTAATGAACTGTGCCAGAGCGGAAGCAGGAGGGATGACAGCCAAAGAGGCCTCCTTGGCAGCCACTAACCTGGGCATCCACCAATTTATCATCCCCTAGAACCAATCCACCAATGCTGCGCTGCCATTTGTCATTAATTATGCTAATAAGGACACCATTACTCTCCTGATGAAACCGGCGACTGTTATTACTATAACAGCACTAGTTTCATACATATGCATTTGCTTATCAGCTTCATTGTGTGTGGATTAGTGTACTTTGCAAAGGGAAATTTTGCGTCGCGAGAGTACAACTGTTGAAAAAAAGTACTTTTATCCACTGCAGGAGTCCTCTACAGAATGACAGAGCGACAACTTCATAATCACGCACAGCTACTCCTTGCACCGAAACATAAAAAGGGCCCCGTGCAGCTACTGTACGTAAAGATGCTGATGGGCTTGAACTTTTTCACAGCACACTTTATGGCTCTAAGCAAACCAGTCTGAGCAGAACTACTTAATATAGCTTCTGGGAGCCCCAGATGCCCTTTTCCAGAACGACTTCATTCCCAGAATCTCATTGTGCTTTCTAAATCACACCACAGTATGTATTAGAAGATCATTAATTACAAACTTAACAAGTCAGCAGAGCCATTAAAAGATCTTTAAGGCATATTTGACCATAAATCTCCTTAAACTATATTTAATGACTGGATTTTTGTGAAATATTTTTTATCAAGTTCTAATTAGATGTGTGATAACAAACCCTGCTGTACATGGGGCAAATGAGGGAGCCGTGACAGGCCCATCCATTGAGGCTGTCCACGTCTGGACACTGAAACTAATGGAGCACTGCTTCTATCTCAGGGATGGATAGAAAGCAATGAGGGATGAGACTCAAGAGTCCAGTCTGGCCTGCAAATACAAAGCCTGGTAAAGTCTCTTATTTGACTGTGATAAAGGTCCAAAAATGCCCCAGGGCCTCAAGGGCTCCAGACAAAAACTCAATTAGGATTTATACAGGACTGATCCTCAAGTAGTTAATGCACCAGCACACTGGGATCAATCATGGGTTTTTTCCCAACCAAACTGTATAGTCAAACTGAATCTTTAAATATCAGCAGAATAAACTGTAATATTCTGTCTTACCTGTAAGATACAAAAAGTGCTTTTTCACTGAGGAGATACACAGTTGACTTTGGTCACAACTGAATGGAATCATTTCTATCGACGTTTAGCACTGTTTTCCACTAAGATCAGCAAATCCACAGCTAAGACGATTTTAAAAATCTTGGTTTGGGAAAATATCATCATTTGCAGAGTCCCAGAAAATGACAGAGTACTTTTCTTTTTTTGCAGATCCAGAGAAAGTTAACCTTACATGCGCTGTCTAGACTTTAAGCAGAATTACTGCATTTTTTGAAAGCAATTTCAGACTATATTTCACAGACAGACAATAATTCTCCTCCCTCATAACCTCTTATAACTGCTTATATTTGTTTTCTTTTTTTTTTTTTTTTTAAGAAATTTATTCGAGGCATGATGGTGGGATTTTTGGCCACTCAGTTCTGCTACATTCACCCCAAAACACTGAAACCCTTACTGCTGCGCCAACAAGGAAACCGCACCAATAGTTAAAACCTAAAGCTGAATAAAAGCAAAGTCAACCACTGTGCAATTTACAAGCCATCAGATTATAAAATGAAATTCAGCACACCCTTATATCATTAGTTGCTGGCCGTAGTAAACAGTTTTAAGACGCGCGTGTGTGTATGTGTATATGCATTAGGTCTAAATACTATTCTCCTGCTGAACCTCTCCACTGCTCTCTGTTTTGCCTTTTGCTGACCGGGGGAATTAAGAAGCAAAATGCAGGTTTTAAGAGCGCTCCTTTCATGTCTTGATGTAAGCTCTGGCATTACTTCAGACATCAAGATCGGTTTCATAGAAATCCCATTCCATCTAAAGTAAAAGCTCGGCAGTAAATCTGCCCATACCTCCCCCATAACACTTCCATAAATGATTCATTCAGCTCAGTTTAGCTGATGCAAAACAGAATGTTAGTGAGTTGTGGAAAGAGTCCGAGCTGCAAGTCTAGGACCAGCCCAGCTGCTTAGCAATTTCATCAATCTCCGGGAGGGAGGGAGAAGAGAAAAGAGAAAGAGGGGAACGGCGTACACTAATAATAACTTTTGTGTCACTATCCAGAGGTCGTGTTTTTTAATCCCTCAGCCTAAAGAATTGTGTTATTCTAAAATATAACCCCAGCGGTGCAGAAGCAGTTGAGATCCATCATGGTTGGAGATAAGAGCCGGCTGATCTCCTCCCTCCGCACGGCCTCGCCCAGAACTACACAGGGAGATAAGATGGAACTTTTGTTTGAAACCTGATGAGAACCCTCTTAATGAAAGTGCTGTGCCAAAAATAATCTTTTTTCTCCATGTTAGTCAATCAAGAAATGGTGTAGTTGGGGGGAAAAGAGGAGAAAGAAAGTAATTTTGCATAATCAGTGAGCACCATCTGGAACAATTAACCAAATTCCACAGAACTCAGAGGATCAGTCATATTGGCTTATTAAAGATCCAGAATTATACAAGTAATAAATCCTTGGAAAAACGAAGCGTACCCCTGCCTGTCACGACTATTTTAACTTCAAATACAGTGGAATACTTGATAAGGCTGAAAAGAGGAGATTAATATATGCAAATTATGTCGAGCATTTAAAAGCCCCCCAACAACTGTCTCGTTTTTTTTTTCTGTCTCTTATTACAGGGCTTTATGTT
Source organism: Psettodes erumei (assembly GCA_016785225.1). NCBI lineage: Eukaryota > Metazoa > Chordata > Actinopteri > Pleuronectiformes > Psettodidae > Psettodes > Psettodes erumei. The sequence goes on from JAFBJZ010000781.1 coordinate 4,599,739, forward strand.
TTATTCATACACCAACTCACCTGTCATTTCATAAGCTATAATATTATGAGGGTATTATTAAACAGCATAAAGTGGAGCTTTAATTGGAAAGCTCCATTGCATTTTCCAATTATTTGCAGCAAATTAAAAGCAGATGCACATAGTTTAATAAGAATTCTAATATTGTTTCCTGAAAATCAAAAATCACTGTCATCCTGCCAAGATATTTTGCAAACCCAAGTTAATTTTGCGCCTCCTCTTTTTTTCCCCTCCTCCTCCTCCTCTGAAGGATGAACTGTCTGGTGTCTGTTAATTGAAGTTCCTCTAATGGATAGGGAAATAATTGCTCTCCATATTACGTTAGATCAGGGCCAATGTCAGGATTTATTTTTGATTAATGCAATAGATATGTAAATGTATTACTTTTTATTACGTTTACCTTTTTATCAGGTGGATGTCTGCTGAATACTATATGTTGCTCTGCAGCTAATGAAGAGAGACTGCAATGCAACGGACTGAACGTCGCATGGAGTGTTTAGACTTTGTTGTTTCCGGCACCGCTACATTCATTTTTATCAAACATATGCTTTTTTTAAGACATATTTCACAAATGCACGTCGAAATACCTTTAACATATCCTGCTTTTCCGTCAATGTATGAATAATGGACCTAATTGGCGAAGGGACTTGACATGGATCAAAGCAACGCTGGCGAAGAAAAGCAAAAGGTTGGCGCTGCTATGAAAACTTGATAACTTTTCAAATGAGCTTGAACTGTCAAGTCAAAGAGGGCTGCAAAATAAATGTGAATTAGTTTTTAATATTCTGGTAATAAATGTCAAAGCGCCCGCACATCACATCTGTACATGATGTGACTGCAGATGACAGATTTCCCAGACATGTTACCTCTCCTCCCCTCAACTCACTCTTTTTTTGTGTGTTGGGGTTTTTGTTTTGTTGGGAAGTGACAGAGGGTTTAATCAAGAAAGCAGGCAATTCATCAATCCTAAAGAAGGCGCCTGTACAACCCTGACAGAGCGCACATGGTTTTAGACCAACTCGAACCTGGCCAGCTGTCAGCCCACACACACACACACACACACACACACACACACACACACACACACACACACACACACACACACACACACACACACACACACACACACACACACACACACACACCAGAGCTACCACCACGCTAACAATTAACACAAATGGGCTGTCGGCTACGACCTCACACTTGGTCTGCAGGCTATCGCATTGTTAACTAGAATGACACTCAGGATGCAGACCTCTGCCGAGGCCAAAGCACCCTAAACACGCTGCATTTTTAACATCGACACCTGGGCAGCATTTCCTGAGAAAGTGAAACGTTAAAAAACGCCCACTCAATGTGTTGAGGAAAGTGATATCACAAATTCCTGGATCTGCCACTTAAACCAAATCCGAACCCAAACTGAACGGGTCCTCCCCCGGCCCCCTGCCCCGTCTCTCCATCAACTTTGGTGCTTTTTTTTTTTTGCGTAACACCGTTGAAAAGGATGCGACGACGACAACAAAGCTGCTGCGAGGTTGACGAGCACACGGTCTCGAGCAATAAAGCAACAAACATCTCGGGCCGACTCCGTTCATCCTCCTGCCTTTAACGATCTCCCCAGCTCGTGGAGAGACGCGTGAAGGCAGAAGAGAGAGGGAGACTGCACCTGCAAAGGACAGTTTTCCGGGGGTAAATGATGACTGCTGGCAGCGCACTGTACAGTATGCGCATGTTCTTCACCGTCACTCAAAGTCCATCCCGGCGGAGGAGTCGCACACCAAATGCCACAAACCGCTCAGCTGTGTGTTAATGTCTGCTCCTTCCGGGTCACACTTCACACACTTGTCTGGAGCAACCAATAATGACTGTCATACCAACATAATGATGTATTCTTTTTTTGTCAATTATGCGCAGATTTCCTTCCTCCTCTTCTTTTTTTTCATGGATAGTTTTGGATTTGGATTCAGAGACCTTAAATCTTAAGTCAATGCATGTAATCGGAAAAAAGTTCTAGCTCAATCTGTACATTTCAAGCAATTGCTTTCACGCTGGACTTGCATTAAAGAGGCTGGGTGTGCCTCTGCTGGAGCAGCAGGAGGAATCCTCGCCACATGGTGTCTCTCTCCAGCTGGATAAAAACCTGCCCGCCTCGTTCACCTCGCGTGAATCACACGCTCTTTAAGGCGAGAGCGTCTCAGCCGGCTCTGACTCCGCGGCTCTGAGGCTGTCATGGCTAAGCCTGCGCTTCCTAACAAATTAGCCTTTCTCCTGTTTTAGTCATGGGGCATTGTGCTGCGGTTCAGTCTGTCCTTGACAAAGGGAAGGGAATTCGTCCAGTGCGTGTGGGTACATATGTAAGTATGGCATGTGATGGATCATCTTTGACAGCTGTTAAATGTTCTCGAGTGTAACGCCGAGGCTCGTCCGTGAAGCCACATCCGCTCAGATGAGCAAAGCTGTGTACAGTATCCATCAGTGAGGGGATCGAGCCATCTTCTGTACATCAAGTAGCTTCTTTTATGTGCAGGTGGAGATGATGAGACGTGAAGTGCCACATAGGAAGCACATGGACTGAACTTTTTCTCCAACATCACAGCTTCTCCTTCGAGCAAGATCTGCAGTTTAACAACCTAATGCATCGTGGGTGAACCATCAAAAGTGTGAGATGTTTTACCTGACATGGTGTGGGTCCCACTGCTCTGCTGCTCATAATCCGGCCTGCTTGTGGTCCTCTTGCTGGGGAAAAAAAAAAGACACATTCAGTCAACCGATTGATATTATTTTATTGACGATCACATTAAAAACACCCCAGAAGTATGCAAAATTTGGATTTGACATGAACATTTAGGGCATGCGTCGAGATGGCTCGGACATTACCATACAATGCAAACATACAAAGATAATTTCTTTGGCATTAAAGCCTGGAAATTCCCTCCCTTGCAAAAAGGCGGAGCAGAGCTCTGAAATAACAGACTGAGTCCGAAGAGGAGAAATATGGTAAAAGTTAAACCCTGCCTCAGCTGCCCAGGGGCTAAAACAGACCTTTAACAGAGGGTTTGGAGCAGGATCTTGTTAATTCTGGAGGAACTGAGAGATTCCATTATTCAAGGGAAGTCTGTTTTTTTTTACCGTTTCATGGCCTTGTATTACAGAAAACAGCACAGAATGCACTTTGTGGGCAGTTGAAGTTAACAAACCATATAAGATTGAAATCCTCATCAATCAAGCTATCATGAATTACACCCTGTGACTCACCCCAACGGATCGATAAATCCACAGCAAGCGGGGGGGTGGGGGTAAATAAATAAAAAATTCACAGCTTCGAGGGAGCTGCATAACATGACATGCTCTGAGGGGAAAATGAGCTCTGAGATGGCATTATAAAACAAATGATCTTATAATGATAATGCAAGGCAGTTGGCGATACCATTAAAAAAAAAAGTGAACTGCTTTGATTAGAGGACGTGCGGCTGAGAGTTCGCTGCTGGAGAAAGAGAACAAGGGCAGAGGGTGCAGGAAAACTAAGCTGAATCATAACAAAGACGGGACAGACTTTTGGAAGTGAGCAGGTGTGAAGTTGCAAATAATGAAGTGTGTATCATGTTCTGTATTTGGTCTGTTTATGGATAACATAATCAATCTTCGCTGGTGAGGGGTGTAAAATCCAAATTTTTGAAATTTAAGACGGATCATATATTCCGGGGGTGCCGCATGTGAGTTGTGGCGTTCAAAGCCTTATCTCTTCGGATGCGATAAATAAATGCAATAATTTCCATCAAGAGCAATAAAACAAGACTTCTGACAGGCTGTGGTATTTATGAGCTGAAGCCTGCAACTCAGATTTATTTGCAATGAAAGGGTCGACTTTTCTTCCTCCTCATTTACATCAGCATTTGGCCATGTTAAATCCAGGCCAATGGTGAATTTTTAAAAGGTTGGCATCAATCTTGCGGGAACGATTGCCACATCCAACGCAGACTTCTTTTACCTCGCAAAAGGTTGATTCCACTAGCGAGGAAGAAAGGTACACATCGTTCAAAGCACAGAGCCGTCCCTCGGACTGATAACACGGAGGGAGATGGTTTGAATGTCTTTTAAGTCGTCTCCGCGCGCGTTGTTACGTTAGCCGTCCGACAAAACAAAGGGAACGGAGAGACGAAGAGTATTAACTCTGGCTATTTATCTATGTATTTGAAAGGGTGGGAGTGGTATTTCAAATCCCAAAGAGTGCCGTGTGAAACCAGAAAAACGTGCTCAGGAAATGCCTTTCGCCTGGCAACCTCCAGGGCTGCTTCCCCCCCATCTGTTTCAAACACGAAGCGGCTCGATCCAAACGGGCCGTTTCTACGCGCAGTTTTAGGTGCACCGGAGACGGTAGCATATGGCAAATCAATTAGACAACTAATTCTTAAAACAAAAAAAAACATGGCAAGTGCATTTGCTAATCAACAGCAGTGTTGGGGCTCATATTATGTCGGCCACTGGAGTTTTGACAACAATTAATCCTCATTTCGGGCAAGGAGAGCCATATTGACACATATTCCTAATTTGAATATTCAATTATAGTGCAGTTCCTCATCAAATTATAGTAAAACTGGGAACACGGCCTGAAAGATTTACGCAATTACAACGCCGATCAAGAGCCTTACGTTCCCTTGAAATGTGCTGGAGTTGAAATCATATTAGCGGTGTAAAGCAAACCGCAACACTGAGGATTACCTGACAACATGAACTCCAGTTCAACAACTTTTTTTTTTCTTCTTTTGTGTGGTGTTCTTTGTGTTGTTCCACGTGGAATAAGGAGAAGAGACGGAGAAGAGAAAAGTGGGAGAGGCAGTGGGGGACAGACGAGTGGTAGTAAGCGGAGAGGTAAGATGAGGATGAGAGTAATATCGCTGAAGAGCCGGAGCTGCGATACGGAGCGCTGGAAGCGCTTGTTTTGACACACATCCAGCCTTTCCCGTGACAACATCTCCACACCTTCCTCTATGTGCCGACAGTGCTGCTTTGTGGGAGCTGCTTTCTCACCCATCATTATCTTCCTTTAAGTTTGGTGTCAGGTGTTGAAAAGCGGCGTCTCTCTGAATTTAGCGGCGACTCGCCAAATGTTGGGGGTGGGGGGCAACAGATCTTAGCCAATCGCGCGACCGTTTGCCGGGACCCCTTTGGCTCGATCGCCGCTACTTTTTCCCCCCAACTTTTGCGAACACATCAGAATGATGAGCGAGATTGAGCTGCGAGGATCGACTGTTCCTCGACCCCCTCCGATGGGAGATCTGACAGGCGGCGCGCTGACAGTTGCGGTGTCGCTTTCTCGCGCGCACAGTCGCGTGCAGTGGGAAGTCTTGGTTAACCAGCAGCTGCAATGAAAGCTGATACAACGCTCCTGCTGAGCTGCAGCAAGGTGTCACAGGTGGAAGGCAGAGCAATCCAGAGCGTATTGATATGCACGCCAATTCTGACGCCAATGACTCTCTAGGCCTCACCTGTTAAAGAAAAAGCCAGCTATCCAATAGCGAAAAAAAAAAAAAAAAAAAAAAAGACACTTGGCCTTGACATTTTTATCGCTGTACAGTTTGATTTAAAAAGCGTCCGTGTGTACAATGGCCTATTATTCTAAGAGAAATGTCAAAAACCTTGATTCTGAGTGAAGCGAGAGAAATTGCAATATTAGGACAAGGCTAATTTATGCTAGCAGTCACTGTAGAGGTCAGATATCAGCCTCAGCAATGACAGTTTTATCAGGAGAACAAATGGCAGCGTTGGCCGGGAGGAAGGAAGGAGGGGGATACTTTACTGGACACATTAAAAGGCTGACCGGATGGTGCAGGTTTGCCACATTATGAAGTCAGGGAGTGGCCGATACGGTCTGTCTTGACAGATTACAAGCCAAAGTGGTCGACATCACGGCGGAGCTATGAATCAAAACGGAGCCCTGTCGCTGGTTGAAGCGCTTTCGACAAACTTGATAAAGAGACATTAAACACGCAGGGTTCAAACGCATTTGCATGGCAGACTGAAACAGGACGGGTCAGGCCCTACGAGACAGTGGCGGCAGCCTGGGCCACGAGGAACGATCTTAGTTTGGTAATCCCTAAGATTCACTTTGACTTTTTAATCCCACACAGAATGCACTTTAACGACCTTTCACAACAATACTGATGAAAGTCTGAAGGAAAACAAGTCAGGAGGGTGTGATCTACACTAGAATCAAACTTTTAAGTCCCCAGCAGAATTTAACAATGAATCCTTCATTGCATCATTATATTAATTAGTGCAGCCTGGACTTAACAGAAATGGAGGCACAGATGAAATAATTAAAATGTATAAATTCTTTTGAGAGTTTCAAATTAGTGAATATCTACAGAAAAACCTTTTCGGTATTCAAGTAATCACTTCAGTAGTTCATCAAAAATGCCAAATAGCTCCTGGCTTTAGCTTTTCAAATGGACCTGCTGCTTTTCTTTGTTTAATATGACGGTGAATTAAATATCTTTTGAAATATGGTCATTTAAGTGGACCAAACAAGCTATATGAAGACATATTATTGGGATACGGGGGGGGGATTCTTTTTACTACTTTTTGTCATTTCACACATTAAGCAAAGAACTGATTAATCGAGGAACTAGAATGATTAGTCCATATGGGAAATAATTATTTGTTTCAGCCATAATTCTTTTAAGTTATTGCTAAAATCACCATCAGCCCATTATGAGACAATGAGCTTCTGAACTGCCATAGCCAGCAGTAATGACAGTGATTTTGCCTCTGGTCTGATGGTGCTGACTGGAAATCCAATCTCTCAAAAAATGATGGACCAGTCTTATACGTGCAAAATCTGCTGTTAGAACAATCCCACTTACAGTTAGGAAGCGCGTCGTCTCTTGACAGGCCGCAAGCAGACACAAGAACATTTTGTAAACTCAATTTCAAATTCTTAAAGGCCCATTTTGGAGGAGACTGAACTCAAAGCGTTTTCAAACTGTTTGTAGCTGACAAAACAACACAAAAACTATTCAAATGCAACAGCTTAGCCTTGATGCAGCAACCGTGTGCACCCCATAATGATGCAACACCCCGCAGTGACTGTGTGCTGCAGCTCCACGCCGCTGGAAAACCTGATTTGCAGTTTACGTTTGTACACAACTCTAACAAGCTCTCGCTGCCTGAGGCAACGTAACATTTGAGAGGGATCACTGAAGCTTTCAAAATTATAAGGGTCATTAAAAATTTACACATTATTGACTGTATTTAAAACATCTTTTCCACTGACTGTAAAGAGCACTTAAATTTAAGAGGTGCTATTCTCCAAAGGCCATAAAGTTGTTATAGATAGCCCGAAGGAGGCGTGGAGGAGAGAATTTTCTCTTGCTGAATATGAATAAAGTATAGTGGGGTGATACTACACAGACAGTTTCACTGTAGTACTGCACTTACTTAAGCAATCGGGGTGCTTGAGGAGCTCTTTGTAAATCACTGTGTCAAACCATCTAATCTAAAACTTTAAAAATAACTACAGAAATATTTACGGCTGAGCGTGTGGCTGTCTAAAGTGCATGTCAGTACACAGAAAGGATGCCAGATAAACAGTCAAAGAAGTGCCGCCGTCTAAAAGTGCCCACAGTCCCGTCCTTACGTGTCAGTGCATTATGGATGGAAATACTCTAAAAGGAAGACCCTCTGACTGTGGGATGAATTTTAATGTTAATACAAAAACAGCGGCCTGTGATCTCAGCGGGAATCAGGAGGGGGGTGTGAGTTGCTTCGAGGTGCAATTTATTCCAACCTCTGAGCCGCGCCAACTTGAAAGTGGGCTTCAAAAGGGCTGAGGATTACCAGTAAGAGTTGCGCACAAGACACACATATGGGCCCGAGCTCTCTCGCCATCGCTCCGGCACATCAAAGATTATTGACCACTGACTCCCAGAATATGGGCGACTCTGCGCAGCTCAGACTTCGGTTCCGAGTTCACTGCTGTCCATGTTGCAGTTCTCGTCCCCGCTGCGTGGCCGTGTGAACGGAAGATCTGTTTCGAATAAGCCTGCTGGCATCCACTCGCTCGGGCCTCGTGTTGCTTTTAAGTGGCTTTTACTCAGCCCAGCGCAGGATGGCAAAGCGGAGCACTTCAAGCTGGCAGAGCCATGGGCAGCGCATGCCAAGCCTCCCTCTCCTCTCCTCTCCTCTCCGGCGTCCCACCGAAAGAGTCTCGGTTGTTTATTTACAATTTGCTGTGGAAATCCCTAAGTTCTTGGTTGCGATAAATAATTGAGCTGTTTGATCTGGACGCAGTACAAAGGGCCGCTCCATTCACTCCGAGGCCTGAGGCGGAGGAAGCCGGAGCAGCGCGAGCAGAGGAGGTGACGCGCTCTCCAGCGCGGCGGAGATCTTGGAGCTCTCCACCCTTCCTCTGCAGCTGTCGCTCCCTCTCCGGGCTAAATCTCCTCCTCTTTGTCTGTGCCGAACAGCGCTCCTGTCAACACAGTCGGAGGAGCGACCCGCCTCGGCCTCCCGGGACACACCACAAATAGCGGGAGTTTAGCCCTCATTGAACTCATGTTCTTGTTCAGGGGATCCTGTCTAGTTAGCCCTGTCTCTCCGGTTCACCCTCGCTGCCTCGTTGTCCAGCCACAACCTTTACGGCAGAGTGCCCGGGAGTGATCAATTGCTTGTGTCTTCATTGTTGTGCATATGGTACGGAAGCAAAACAACAGCCCGCCGGCGTGCCGAGCGTGAACTCCAGAGGAAAGCGAGGAGGAAAGCTGAACTTCAAATGGCACCGCTGAATATTGTAATATGACATTACCTTGCTGTGTTGGGAGGGGCGTCGGCATCTGCCGTGATGGACGCTTCCTGGGACGACTGACAATGAGGCACGTCTCCCATTCGATACCAAATTCCCATATTGTTAATCTCACTGTGTGGACATGAAGAAGAGCCGGTAACGAGAGTGTAACATAGTTTTAAACAACCAGGTTAGTAATAATTCACGCCAATTAGGAAGTTTTACAATGCACACAATGTCACAAAGTGTGGCAGCTGATCGAAGCTACAAAACAGCAGCATTCGTTTCCAGTGCCAAGCAGCTCACCCAATACAGGTGTAGTTAACAAGATGGTACTTGGACTTCGCAATGATCTGGATGTCACACACAGCCGTCTCAGCCGCCGCACGAGGGCTGATTTTCACACAGAGCCTCCTCTTCCTCGTGGCGGTTTCCTCTGATGAGTCAGGTACACACGAGGGTGTCAGACAGGAATACGTGGTCGTATATTTCAGTCCTGTCTTCTCTCAGTTTCAGGCTAAAAAATTCTGCAGACAATAAGAGCCTCTTGGAGAAATATATATTCATAAATCCCACTTATGCTTTGCTATTTAGTCTTTACCAGTCTCAGAATAAGAGATGAGCCAATATCAGTTTCTGGGCGACTTGCTATGCTCAAAGGGAAATGACTGGACAGCGGAAAGCCACAGAATCCACATGCATTATTATCATTTTTATCATTTTAGTAGGTAAAATGACAGAAGCAAGTGAATCCTCCATCAGCTTTAGTGCACAACAGGGATTTAAAGTGGATATTCCAGATAGAACCTCATACATAATGCCGCATGTATACATTAAACATGGATCCACATGAAGTAATAAAACATTAAATTACACCATAGCCAAACAAAACATAATCTCTTTTCTTCATTCTGGAAAAAAAGCAATGCCATGCTTTCCTATATTGCATCTGTGCCTCGCTCATTTATTTCCCCAGCAACACTAGAAAGTGCAGTGTAAATGCAATGATAATAAAAATAATAAACAAGCTGTCCTCACTCCCCACACCAAAATATTATTACATTTCCAAGGCATGGATAGTGAGGGGGAAATACATAGCACTCAAAAAGCACTAAAGCATTGGGGAATGCATTTCATTAATATTAGATAACCCCCATCCACTCGTCCTCTCCCCAAATAAATACATAAATAAATAAGCCCCTCATAAAGAAAAGCACAGCTCCAGCTGAGATAAACAATGACTCATGATTCTCTTCTCTTGTACCTCCAGGGCAAAATGTTTATTTTATTCCCACAGTCTGCCATAAATTAAGCTAACCTGCACCCATAAAACATTCACTATCTCAAGCAAAGCTGCCCCCGAGGACCTCCGCGTAAGCTGGTTGGAGAGTGAAAAAAAACAAGGAGAGGAGGGGAGCGAGCCGCTGGTTGGTATTGACTGTTTACTTACTTGTATCCATTGTTTCTTGCACAGGTGTGAAGCCCTCTGGCAACGCGTCCTTAATGTCAGTCAGCTTCATGTCCACAACAACCTCGGGCCCCTGAAAGAGGGAGAGCGCGGGCAGGAAATTTAAAGTCATGTATGCAAATTCAACTTTTAAATGGATGGAGAGGAAGAAAAAGGAGTAAAAAAAAAAGGTTTGGGTTTTTTTTTTTTTGCAGGGCTCAGAAAAGAAAATGTAGAGATAATAGAGTCAATGATTTACTAAAAGCTCAGGAAGTCTCTAAAGAGAAGGGTTGACAAAATAGCTGAAGTAATTACTCTCTAATAGCCTTTTTTTTTTCGCAATGAGCGACTGCATCTGTGAACCTTTTGGCGAGACGCTGTGGGATGATGGGAGACAGAGCAGGCAGTCTGATCAACAGAATGGGACTGGTTAAAAACAATCAGGGACTGTGTAGTTGACATTTTCAAGCATGACTCTTCCCTGCCTCCCATTACATTTTCATTTTTTGCCATAATAAATTGCAATAATACACAGCGGCAGAAGAGAGTGGGGTGAGCCAGGCGTGACTTGATGCGTCCGAAAAGGCTGGATTCCACTGCTACTGTTGCCCGACAGTCATTACCATTAGAGGCATTTTTATTCATAGTTTTTGTACTGACTTAAGGAGGAATATGGATGAATGTTATTACTATGCATGGAACCTTTTTTAGTGTTTCCCCCCTTTTGCTGGAGAGATTTTTTCCATCAGGGCCTGACAAAAGGGGCTATCTACCTCCAACCTAGAGTATGATAAATCACAAACTATTTACTTCCCCCCACATAATTCAGGGGCTAATTTTACAGAATCTGTTTTTGTCATAGACAATTACAGTGGGGGCTCCACTGACTGGCAGACAAAATAGCTTTTGTTGATGGCTCTGTCATGTTTTATTTGTGTCAAAGTCTTTAAAACAATGTGGACACACATTTTAAGATAATATACAGGAACTAGGGGGAGGCTATTTGGATGCTATATACTAAACTGAGGCGCAGACTGAGCTCAGGCGTGAGGCAGCCGCTGCCATGGTGCACTGCTTTTAGAGGGCGTACTGTAAAAAAAAAAAAAAAAGACTTGATTAAGTCTTAAAATGAGCCGATGCAAAATAATAACAAAATGCACATTTTGTTTACAACGGTGTCTGCATTATCGACCGGCAACCCAGAGAAACAAACTAATAGGACAGCCCATAGTGAACTGCACGAGCTGCGGCGAGACGGGCTGATAATCCGGGACATGTAAGTGGGGGTATTTACGGCCACAGGGCGACTGACAGCTGTGCAACAACGCATCACCTGTAGGCCGCAGGCAGCAGAGTCCACAAATGAGCCGACAGGACGATGAGAGACGTTCAAAGATCCTCTCGGCTGCAGAAGAGCAGCTGCTGTTTAAATTATGCAGGATATAGGATGACCTCGCCGACTGTGCTTTTTTGTGGAGTCATTTCTTAAATAAAAAGCAGCGTTCTCACATTCAGGGTAAGGTGCACATCAGCTTTCGAGAATCGCTGTTGGTAACTGCTTTCTCTGCAGGGACACAGTTGATTGAATAAATTGGAATAGTTAAAAATCCAGCTCATTGTTATTTCATGAATAAACATAAATAATATCCTCAGGAGGGTCTACAATGTGAAAAATAGCTCACCGAAGTATTATTCATCTGGAATATGCATGCAAATCCATTATGTGTAAAAGTTCAAAACCGCACTGCCAACGATGGCCTTTATAAAGGGGACTTTTACTGATCAAAGTGCAGAGTGCATAAAGATATTCCGATGGCAGAAAAGCGAGATAATAACCACCGGCAGGCAAAAGAGCGCTGCAGATAACGCGTTTGCGCGGGTTGCAGGGGGAAAGGGAGAAGTTTACATTCACACTTACAGGTTCTCTGGTGAAACAGAGGTAGCGGGTGACCTTGGATTTGAATAAGCCGTCCTTCCACAGGTCGGCGTCAGAGCCATCTGTTGTTTGTGCAACCTATGTTGAAAAAAAAGAGAAAAAAAAAAACAAGGAGTGGAAAAAAAAACAAGCAGGAGGTGGGATAAAGTTAATGTATGTATGCCACGAGCGTGTTGCTTTTGCCTCTTCCCTTGCATACTAGCCTTAATTAACGCTTGCCTACACTAGCGCTCCATCTCATTAGTGCTCTGCTCGGGTAAAGGAGTCTTAGCCTCCAAAAAGGTGGCTAAAAATATCATCCCTGGGGACCGGGCTGATTAAAGATGCCCTGACAAGGATCTGCTCTAATAAGGAAGCCAAACTTCAGCGTGCTTCAGTGGGAAAGCAGGGATTATATTTGGGGTAAAATGTGGTACGCATCTTTTTTAGAAAACCTACTGTTGTATCCCAAGACGCAGGTAAACCGAGAACAGTGCACATGCTTCTTGATTACTTTTGCTGCACGGCTCCTTTGTGGATTCATTCTATTATTTAATGAGACAAGTTTTCTACGCAGAAATTAATTTGGAGGAATTCTGTGTGTGTGCCTAAATAAGTCTAAATCCAGAGATCTAAGCAGCCTGTCCTTGGACCAGAAGCCCGTTCATAGTTGTAAATGAACAGTGGAGCCGGTGAAAAAAAAAACAGATTGCATCATATTGACAGCATGTGGGCACCGCGAGTCAAGCTCAAGGTCCTAAACTGCATTGCTATGTAAATGTAGGTGTGGAGGGCAGAACGATAAAGCAAAATATAACCTGCAGACTGCATCACAGAGACTCTTCTGTCGTTCGAGCAAATACGCTTGGCTGAGACGTCATGTCCCATTGGCTATCATGTGAGAATCACCTAAATAACTGCCAGAGTTATTTTCTAAAGGGATCCTTTACAAAGAAGAGTCAATCTAATGAGGTTCATTCAAATGAAGAAGTCATAGATCTCTGCACCCACCCACACACATTACCCCCTTGACAATAATGATGAATGACCCCGGTGACTGGGTGGGGGAAACATGGCATGTGGAGATTCATGCAAAACCACCACTGACTAGATGGGATGAGAGCGGAGACTGGAGCGGGGAACAGAGATAGATAGTGGGATGAGAGAGAGAGAAGGAGCAGAAGATGAGCGGAGAGAGGGATTGCGGGGCGTCTCCAACAGCAGTTCCATGAAAAGGTCCCAGAAGGAGCCTATACATCACCAGCCTCCCTCTTCTTTACAAGACAACCCGTCTCGGCCACTTTTTCCAGGTCAGTAGCCAGCGCATCCTGTCAGCGTAAACAAAGGGCTCGCTTTGTGAAACCCAAAGTCAAGCTGAGGAGTAACGAGGGCACGGTCCTCCTAGGAGGCACCTCAGGCATCATCCTGCCACAAGCGCCGGCAGCAAGGATGCTACGCAGCTTGAATGTGAAACGCCAACCGCTGAGCCACGGCGGGAAAGGCGTGTGTGAAGTTGCAGCGGCCCTCCTCTAACACTTTCAAGCACGCCGCTATCTGGCTTCACCAATTACAGACTGCAGGAGGAACGCCACGTGTCTAATAAGAGACATCATGGCTGTGATATTAAAATATGGCCGTATCATTTGATGTAAAAAGCCAGTGACAGATTCAACTGCCACTTCCCAAAATCTCACGCTTACACTGATCTAAAAGCCCACCTATGAAACGAGTCTTTAGGGGGTGCTGAATATTCCTATGAAGCGTCTCCCGAGACCGACATCGCCGGCAAGTTGCTACGAAGCACTGAGAGGCACAGCTGTGAATACAAAGATATAAAGGATTGCAATCAAAACTCTCTGGAGAGAGAAACCAGGTGGAGGAGACAAAAGAAATGTACGGGGGGGGCACTCTCTTCAAAGAGGAACAGAAAATCTGAAAAGCAAAACATGTTTTGGATCCTTTCACTCAACTGGAAACGGATATACTGACTTCTGACTGCATATCACAGAAGTGCAGCTGCAGTTACTGTGAAAGGTTCTTTCATTTTCAGTAAGAGTTTGACATTTTTGGAAGTGCGGTGATCGGCTCCTGCGCTGACATTTAGATAATAAGATACAAGTGAGGAGCTAGCATTAGAGAAAGAGCCGATTAGCTTAGCTTAGCATAGGAAGTCTTGTTTCTATTCGTTGGATTTATTTCTTGAAAAACATCACCAAAATTTCCACCTATACCTTTCAAAGTGCGGGTGCTTCCTCAAAAACAGAAAAAAGGCACCCATTGGGTTTGTGAACACAGGCACTCCAGCTAATTAGAGACTAGCACTCGGCTCCTTCAAGTAAACTTCTGTTTCTTCAGCGAGCTCACAAGCACAGCGCGTCCAACCCGAATCACACACATATTCCCCTTTCCAACCCGCGCGCGGAGCGCCAGTGCGCAGGAGTCGACTCGCGGCGTTTGATGTTGGGTGGCTGCCGGTGCTCCGGCAAAGCTCCGGATCCCAGCGGAGCAGCGTTTGATCTGGGCCTGCGCTCTCTTGTGTTGGAACAACCTGCCCAAGTTCAGAGACGTGAGCGCGCCGTATCGGAGAGCAAAAGAGTTAATCAACCCTTTGATCTGCTGTAGAAAAAAGTAGGCTAAGTGCGGTAGGCGCTGAGTATTAAGGAGAATATTTGAGTCTCGTATGAAAGGAAAAACAAACCAACAGGATGTAATATCATTAGACTTCTCCTTCTCAGTACTGCATTAGTAACAATGATAACAGGTTGTTGATATTTTGAGTGTGCAGATGAAAGACCACATACTGTAGCAAAGCTCAAAAGATCCTGTTGAAGATGGGACAAAAGCATTTGAAATACTGCTCCAGAGTGTGAAAGGCCTTGAATATTATCTCAGAGGCTGACTTGACTTTTTATTCATCGACATACCATTGTTATTTCATCATTTTGAAGGATCTGTTTTTATTTTGTTTTATTTTATTTTACAATGGGAAAGTCACATAGGCTGAATTAAATCACTGAAAAGTGATTCTTTTAAAGACAGGCTTTGTGGGCATGTGTTGATTAACTTTGTTTTACCTCGAAACCCATGCTTTGTCTGCATCTCTGTTCATTATGGGATGTAGAAGTATCTCTTTTCCTGAAAGCCGGAGAAGGTAAAAGTTGTTCATCTTGGTCATAGCTCAGCTGGAAAACTCTGGCTGCACACACAGAGCGTCTCTCCTGCTGGGCTGCGGACAGCTCTGTCCACCGGACGCTGCAGGTGAAAGTTCTGGAGTGGCCAACAGAAACAAGCCATGCCGTCCCACCTCACGCCGTCCGGCACCATGCCGCCCTCTGTTCTCATCATCTGTCTCTGCTTCCGCCATCGTTACTATTGTGGTTCGGTTTAGGACAAGCCTCGGTTTAAAGCCTGATACGAAGTTAGTGCATTGCTCTGTGTACTGTGAGGCAGCTGAAAATAAATAAAGATTCGGAGAATGCAAGTTGACTTGGGGGCTTCCTCGAAGGGGACAGCCCTAGTTTACACTATAGCCTTGTCATTTTTGTTTCTGTGGCAGTATGAATTCATAATCCAAAAGCATAAATAAGATGTTCTATGTAGTGACTGTCTACGCTTTTATTATCTTCCTGAATGATGCAATAAATCCCAACTATTTCCAAATTTCCAACTGCTGCTGTACAACCTGCAGGTTAAGAAAAAAGTTTTTTACAATTCACTGAGCATTGCAAAAGTGAATCAGTGCCGCGATCAGCTTTTAACCCCCCAGAACATGCAGAGTATTCGCACATCAGCTGAAATGTACTGGCGCACTGGAGCAGCAGAGGAGGAAGTCTAATGGGGTTTCTCTCTGTTTGTCACCGCTGTGTGTTGTGCACACAGTTCCCCTGCCAGTGGCTCCATTCTGATGCCAACCCACCATCATCTGCCAGATTATGGAACAAGCTGGGTGTGCAGGGTGGGGCAGGAAGAAAAACTGAGGGGGGGAGCAAGAAGAAGTCTGTATAGGAAGAGAGTGAGAGGAAGAGAGATCTGCCCTTGAGCTTGTTTTGTGCTTTGCTAAAACTTACCCACTGTTCCTTTTTTAACCTCTCCGAGTCTTTCGCAGACAGAGCAGGTTCATACAAACCTGCCTGTCCTGCACCACTTTACATCCTAACACTATGAATGGTAGAGTTGTACTTGACTAAAAGGGAAGCATGGGGGTAAACTTAAATGACTCCAGTGAGCTTCAACCAAATAGCATTTAACTTTTGCCTCTGCTTCGTCTGTAATACTGGTGGCAACCAATAACAATGTCAGGAAGGGGATCCTCCTAATCATCAAAGTAAACTTAATGAATAAGTCATCTAACAGCTCTAACAAAAAACACCCTGGAAAGCTGCCAACATCCTGGCTGTGTGTTATTTTACACAATCAGTTACAGCAATTACATGTGCACCCAGCAGCAGAGCAAAGAAAAAAACCCTCTAATTGCACCTGTGACTTTAAAAGAAGATAAAAATAACTTCTAAACTTAATCCAAGCTCATTAAACCACCCGACATCTTCAAAACATGAAGGCATCTATAGTTTAAAGTGATGACTCACAACATAATAGCCATCGGGGGCCTTGTTGAGTGAAGTGACGACTCCAACTGCAGAGACCGGGTCTGCAGGCAGCTGGCAGCTCACCTGAGGCATGTTGGAGATCTGTTAGAAAAGCAGAAGAGCCACATTACACTTTTGGCATTTCACCAGAGAAAATTCACTACACTAATCAACAGTGTTTGAAAGATACCTGTCCTCTGGGACATACCGTTCAATGAAAAAAGAGATTATTTTAAATAGAAACACTAAATACACAGAATGCAGATAGTGAAACAAAATGAGAGCTGCATCCTTCTGGGTCAATACACGGAGAATGGACAAGGTTTTTTCATGGCCAAAATGACCACATTATTGACTTCTTGATGAGGCTTATTAGGATCTAGAAGAAAAAGTGGCCGCCTGATCCAGGATCAAATGACAAGTGAGACCAGTGGCAAAGCAGCATTTGGAGACCACCCAATGACTTCACCAAATCACAAATTAGGCAGAGCGATCACATATTTTCAAGGAAGTCCCAATCAATTGCTATCTATTCCTGTCCAAGGGAATTTTTGCCTAATGGGTATGCAAGCCTTTTACAGGGTAAGTGGCTTTGCAAAGGTTCCCTTAGACAACTTTATTAGATTAGGTTTAAAGCATTCTTGTACTAACTGACAAAGTTGCTGCATTCAATCTTGATGTTTACGAAATCTATTGCAATTAAGCTGATCAAATTAGGGGATTTACTCCAGAAAACAGCTGTCTCTTTAACAAATGCTAGATAGCTGTACTTATTCAAATGAAACAGGATAGCAAATTAGCTAATAGGATGAAGGATCTCTTTGTAACATTAATTTGTTCAAAATGAGCTTTGTTTTCCAGCATCAAGGTTTCGAGACTCATCCAGGCAGACCAAAGAAAAATCCATCCAAACTTATTTCTGTCTCCTGTGGAAAACAACAAAACACTGTGCGCACCTACATGGTATACAAACTACAGTGTGCCGTGCATCTTCATAAACATGAGGTAGGCTAGCAGAGGTGCGCTGCATTAGCCTACAATATGTTTTGTATGATTTTAATTGAATGGTAGAGAAAATAGTGACATTCTGTCAGTATTTCTTATGTTTGTCATTTTCTATGATATTAACAGTGAGATTTATATAGTTATACAAAGTGTAAATCATTTAACTTTTTCAAAAATAGGTATCAGTATGAGATTTAACATACTGTCAAGCTGGTCTAATTGTTGAAAATGTGCAGTACAACCAGTACAAATGTCAGTATGATGAGACTGAAGAAGTGAACATCATTCATGACTAACGACTCTTTGCCTTTACATAACAGTTAGCCAGTTAGCTAGCTAACATCTAGCATAGCTAGGTAAAACAAACAAACAAAAAAACGTAGCATAACATTCCAATATTTGGGAATTTACTTATTTGGGCTATGTTTTAGTAGCAGTTCGTCATTTGCCGCTCACCTACTCTAACAACTCTGTTTAAGTCTAGTTTGAGCTTTTATTATTTCCCATTATTTGCGTTTTAAATGTGGAACAATTTAGCAGGCTAGCCCTTGATTAGCTACAGGTGCACCATTAGCGCCCCCGACATTCTGGCTGTAAACATGAGCACTCACGGTAACGTCACTGCAGTCAACCTTATTAAAAACTCTCGGATACTAGAAAAATAAACTCTCTGCGCCATCAGACACTAAAGCGAGGCTAAAAAAAAAAAACAGAGCCCTTTTTGTTTGTTTTTACCTGTTTAAAAGTGTAATCCTGCTGCCGGCGCTGTTAACCTCCGGACTTCACCCTGCCAGCCTGTGGGCAGTAAACACTTCCGGGTATCATGGGTAATCAATTATTAGCCAAAACCTAATACGTGCATGGCCGTGATCACGTAATGTATTTGAATCAATATTTTAGCAGATGAAAAGAAAGCTTGGTCATACTCTTACTGTGACTGTTTTTTTTTAACAGATGCTGTCTTTTTTATTATCGTGGTCTGTGTCATAAACAATCTTGCACAATCCCTTTAGAGGGAGTGATTTGAATTTATCTTAACTAAGGGCCTCAGCCTGCAGAGAAACTGACTCAGTGTTGCTGCTTTTTAGCATTTCATTATTTATACTTATAGCTATCATGAGTTGTTGATAAATAGGCCTTTCACAGGATGCTACTGAGTCAGCACAGATTTTTAATTCAACAGATGAGAACATTTTGTGAAGGCACTATCAGCCATATGAGTGGTAAACATGCCAGTTTACTTTGTCAGCGTGAATACTGTATACAAAGAGAATAAAAGCCCAGGTCTTCAATGCCACATAGACTAGTGGGTGTATTTCTTTGCAATAACTTTTGAGAGCCAATTTGGCTATGGTAACAAAATGAAGGTACATCACTATCATTACATGGATGTATCTCCAGGTCACGCCTTCTGACAGCTGGTTGCCTCTTTAATCATCACATATCATTACTGTAATCAGATAAAAGTAAGACGAAGAGCAATGTATGAAGAGAGCTAAACTTGAAAGCCACTTTGTAGACTGTCCAAAACACCAGTGGGCAACAGATGCTGTCCCATCACCAGGTTTATTATTTCTACTCACATCATACCAATCAAATAACTTATTTCATTGCAGCTATTATCTTAATTGATTCAAATCAAAGACTTGTTGCTCTGTTTTGTGAAATGGTGCCATATGCCAGTAGGGTGTCTTCACGGGGGCCGCACATGAAGAGATGTATTTATTGGCTCATAATGTGATCACTTTTCCCTTTTTAAAATGCATGACGCTCATATAATTAGAGATGAGACGGTTACAGGAAAACTGCCGCATAATTCGAGCAGCAGATTTCTCCACCTCCACACTTGCTGTTGATGTTAACTGGAGAGACAAAATCTTGCTTGTGCTTGCTGACGAGTGTTTGGGTTAGCATCTAATTTTAATTCTGAAATTACTCAGCAGGCAAACATGGCACTGTCTGGACCCATTCAACCCTCCAAATATTCAATTTACAGTAACTTAGGACCAAGAAAAGCAGACATTCTTACATTTGTCAACCCGGAACCATGTTCTGTTTTGTAATCTTTAAAACTGACTTAAATGATTAATCAATTTCTCAAAATAATTAAAGACAAATGATTACAATGGAGACATTAACATGATGGATGAAGAAAATGTCTTTTTAAAATAATTTTACTTCATCAGCTACTAACACTCCCCCACCCTGTGCACCCCCCACCCCCCCGATCACTACCTACCACCTCACACACATAATCCTACCAACACATGCTATCACATTCAGGTGTTGACAAGGTTCTGAAACAGGCATGCTCATTTTATGCAGAACTGGTTGATAGGTTAAATTCTCAGGTGTCAGTGGAAAAAAGGGAAGAAAAAAAACACAGCACATGCTCCGGCTGAGAAGAGCTACACCTGCTAAAGTAATGGTCTAATTATGGAATAGGTGATGAAACACTCGTTGAGAGTCTGGAGATATCAGCAACACATGCTAACTGTGAAAGCCATCAGCTATTACAGTGTTTTAATGTGCGGCGCATCGCATGCTGAGGACTGTGGGGTAAGATGAATGATGGCTGTGGCAGAGTTCTGTGGGGGAGCAGCCAGTGTAGGATGCATAGCATTACAGCTGGCATTTTGAAAAGGTTCATTAAAACTGTGATTTCTTTGTTCACGCTTTGTTTCACTTATATTATATGACACCTCTCAGTTAAAGTTGACCCCATAAACACCGGATCCTCCTATCATGTACAAAATATCATACGCATATTCCGGTAGGTCTTAACAATGTTGTGGTCGTGAGTGGTAATCAGTGGATGACAGAAGAGCCCCTAGACCAAAATTATACCTCTGCGAATGACTTTGCAACCAAATGATAAAAAACAGCAAAGGTTTTCGTTTCATGTGTAAAGGTCATTCACCGTGTTTTGTAATTTGCTGACACTAGTCTGGGGACTGAAGATGGAGATTTCTGTGTTGCCACCCTGAGAGTAATAATATCCCTATCTCAACTTGGGAAATCTACTGCGCCCCCAATGTCCCCGTCACCCGCATGAACCCATTATGGGCTGTGTAGAAATCTGCAGGTCTCATTTCATATATGACCCTCAGCCCCACCCCCACCCCCTCCTCTTTTTTTCTGTCTACACATAAAAAATATCCCTGTGTCTCCTGAATAGCTTATAATAACAAGCTTTAAGAAACCTACCATTAGTGCCCCCATAGGATAAGGCCTTGCTAGGCTCAATAATATCATGCTTTTTTTCTAATTAAAGGTTAGTTTGGTCCAGTCGTATTGTCGCCTTGGCTGAAAAATGTCCTGAAACATGATGGCTTTGCCAAATGTGATTTAATTTTCCATTTAAGCCATCTGTATTCTTGGCCAAAGCACTGAATCGCAAGCTGAAAGTTGAAAATGTAGGAACTGTCTGGGTCTTTAGGTAATTCATCACATTTGTTGTTTAAGGCTGGACCACATCAAAAAAAAAGAGAGGAGGGATTTCTTAAAATCTTAAATAGCCCTCTGAGATCAAACAGCGGATTTTTACTAGACATATATGGCGCTTTTGTGCTTATGTATCTCATGCGCTGAGAGACGGCCAGTCTGGCTTAAGTACTTTGGTTGCATTTTGCATACAGTCATCTCCACCAGCTTACACTTCATTGCTCAACTTGCGATCAAACACACACCCATACACTCACTTGTGCTCGTGACACCACACACACACACACGCACGCACGCATACACACATATACTTCCCTCCGTCTGGTGGGGAGTCTGGACTGCTCCGACTGACTGCGCCTCACTGCCCTTGTGCAGTGGTGTGCCAGTTGTGCCTTCCCCCATCGCTGTGAATGCCACCATCTGGTGTGCCACGTGGACATCATAATCTCCCCTTAATTACATTAGCAGTGCAATCAGTTACTGCATTACAAGGCCGGGCGAAGAGCTTTTAAATCTTGGAGGAAATCATAAATAATTGCACTAAGTACCCAGCGCCAGATGTGCGTGCCAACTTGGCTGGCATGAGATAAATAGTAACCTCAACGATGGTGTTCAGCATCGACTCTGCAAACATTTTTTGGGCAGTATGATCCCCTTGTCCTTTGCTCTGGTCCCTGTCCTCATCCTTTCCCCTTGGATTTTCTCACTTTGTGTGTTAAAGCACACAGAGAGGTTAGGCTCCGCTGACTCTACACAGTCAGCCAGTACCTGTTGCTGCAGTCCTGATGCAGTGTGACTGATGGCATCCAGGAAACAGTTTGTAACAAGGTGTTTCACAGCGTCATCGTTCAGTCCTTTACTACACCCTTCAATCACCCTTCAGTGGTGTAATTAAATATTTCTCAGCTATCGTGTGTAGGAAAATTGAAATTCTATATGGATTTCTGAATAGGTGGGTGAGGTGTGTGAGCGTGTGCGCAGGGTAACGAGACACACGCGTTATGAGTCACCAGCACGTCTGACTCCTCGGAGGGGATGTTGCGTTGTGTTGCGTGGTGCTTTTCACTCATCTTCCTGTCATGTTCTCAGTTCCCTGGGCTGCTCATACTGACACACATCTCACTCAGTGCACTGCCAGCTCAGAGCACTTCCTCATACCCAGTGGTGAGACAGGGCTACCATCCAGTGTCATTGCACCGGTGGTCACCAAAGTTTTAAGCGGTAACTACCAATGAAATTATGAGTAGGAGGCATGAATAGACTGATTATCACTGCAGACAGTTTTGACTTGTCATATTAGGAGAAGCACAGGTGTTACTAATAACATTAATGATGCGAGTGAATGTGCATACACTATGCAAGCACCCTGGACCTGGCAAGACAAAAGGGGATGCTGCACGTGTTGTTATTATTATTTGCACCCCCGGCTTTTCCTGCTGTGATATGACTATGTATCTACTGGGAAAAAGGGCATACTGGAGCTTAAATTGAACAAGATTTAAAAGTGGGAGACAATATATTTAAAAAATATATATAATTTCTGAAAGCTAAGATGATTGTAGGTTGTATTAACAATAATGTTTATGGCACGAAATTATGATTTAAGAAAAAGTAACATAAAACTTGAAGTCCTTCCTAAAAGGACAGGGCGGAGCCTTTGCTACTGCAGTTCTCTTGTTTTTGGGACCCCTGCCAAGGGTCTCAGAAACCCAAGTATATTCAGAACACTGCTGCTATTATCTTAATGTCTCTGTAATATTACCCCCATCCTTTACAAACTTTACTGGCTAACAGTCTCCTTCAGGGGGAGAGTTTAAAATTCTTCTCCCAACCCACTGATGTATACACGTTCAGCTAGTGCTCAGGATTTTAATTGCTGTCTGTACCTCTACTTTTCTTTTTGGTAAACCATGAAATAAATTTTTGAGAAGGTATAATTAATAAAAAGAATGACGGCTGAATTCCATTTGGTTTCAGGGTCTTGGTACCAGGCATGCTAGCTGGAGATTGACCATGCTTGTTAATATTAGCACTTAAGCTAACAGACTAAAAGAATACTAATATTAGTATGTGATGTAAAATTGACTTTTTTCTTGTCTGTCATCCTCTTTCCTGATTATTTATCATAGAAAAGTTTCATGGAAGTCTTCCTCCATCTACTCATAGCCTAATAGGATCCAAATGTCTTTCCCTGGAAGCAAGGAAAAGCTACTCCGAGTGAACTACTGAAAATGTCATTTGATTAAGTCTCTTCAGAATCCAATCGGTGTGGTTTAACATTATCAAGTATTCCATGTGAGAGATGGAAAAAAAACACAGACAGAGAATCTGATCTATAACCCTTTCTTGTCACAAATTATAAAATTATTTAATGGCATTAACCAAAGTGAATCCTGGAACCTGCCAGTATTCCCTTAGATAAAAGCAACACTGTCCAAAGGGTGACCAGAGATCCAGTTCATTATGCAAAGGTTTAAAGACATTGTTTCTGCCTTTACGGTTTTTTTTCTTTTAAACATTCCCCCTTCCGTATGTTAGTTTTCGTTTGAGTTGAAATCGTTTAATAGATTTTTAACTGAACTCAAGGGAAGGGATTTTTTCATTCTCAACTTGTGCTCATAATGTTGACAAATACTTAGAAAAGAATTCAGCCTTTTAAAAAAAAAAAGCCCTCCTGTGCTGGTAGTCTGGAGTTGCATTTTCTGAGAAAGCCAGGTTAAATAAACACCCCCAGTACAGCTTGTGGTTTTCCGATTTGCTTCCCTCACGGTGTAAATAAGACATAAATTCACAAAAAAGGTACCCTGACAATCTATCTCCTGAATGGAGAAATTGATATTAACATGTAGAATGCCCATTTCAATTTGATCACAATCTGGCCTTCAAAGTGCAATCTAAATGAACGGGGTGTCTTTTCAGCTAAACAACGAGAGGATAAAAACACAGCAGAGAGAAGAAAGAGAATTACAGATATTGACTAAATATGTCTTATCATTTATCATAATTTCTCCATCCACTTTGTCACGGCTTCAGCATTTAAGGAAGATAGATGATACAAGATGTTCTCTCTTTCATACTTTCCGTGCTCTGGGAAGTGTGTCCAATATGGACTTACTACACCTCTTTGCAATTCAGTTGGCATGAGTTTGTCACTATCGAGACATACCGTGTATTTCCTGCCCGTTTTTCCACATGCTGTACTGTGGGACATCTGGCATTCAGACCTTTAACCTGTAAGATAAAGGATGCATCTCATGAGCAACAATATATCTCAGTAATAGTAAATATTTAGAGGGCAGTGTGTCAAATTACTACACAAGTGTTTTAGTTGACTAAGCGGCTGATATATGTTTTTCAGGGAGTTTTTGAAGGCGCAACAATGTCAGTGTAGTGTCATTAAGGAGCAAGGCTCTGAAAGGTGTGGCATTTGCTGTTCCACGTCCCAGTGGGCTTTATGCTGAGGTGGTCGGCTCGGCAAGGGCGACCATTAATATCTGCGAGGGAATATTCCCATGGTGAGGTGACTGGTTGGAGAAGGTCCTGCTCCAGCGCAGACACCTACAACACGAAAGTTCAAAAAAGTGCTGACTTCCTCACGATCTCGGCTACTAAGCAGCCATCTGCTCCCCTGCTAACTAATGCAAAAATATCCACGGTGAGCAAACCTCCAGGAGGGATGTGATCCTCTGTCCAATTTCTCTCACAAGTAGGAGCTTACTCCATCTGAAATGAATCAAATCACACATACCAGATGCGCGTCATGAAAGCAGGGAACGCACTGAGTTATTAGTTTAATAAGATGTAGTGATAGCTATCGCAACAGTTTCTTTTTATTCCTTGCTCTTGATGCAGTGATCTTCACATCTATTACACACGCAGTTTTTTGTCACTCAACTCTCTTATGTATTTGAATGTGTTGTTTGCCCGATGAGGTGATTTAGAGGGAACATTTTATCAGAGCTAGCCAAGCAAGCCTGGTCCACCAGGGAGCCAGGCATTTTATAAGGGTATAAATAATCAATGACACTGCATCTGTAATGGCCTGTAATGCAGTTTGTTAACTCCCCCACTCTCCACCCTGCCCCCACCCAGAAGCTGCGTTTGTTGCTTAAACAATAGAAACGGATTGCCAGAGCTAATTGACAAAGCGGGGGATTCTCTCTTGAGCTGTCTTAGTTTCTTGCTGCACGTCTCCTACTGCACATGATGCCTCTGGTATCATGCAACTAGCATCCTTTTTGTTTTGTTTCCATCCTCTTAAGATGTGAACCACGTGTGAATGCTTGTTGTTTGCGCCATACACCCATGCTGTCCCAGCAGAAGTATGCATGCAGTGGACAAATGAAAAACAAAAGTAATTAAGTCCATATTAAATAACCTATGCATGTAGCCTGACTCTCCACCATTAATCGGATTTCTCTTGTGTGGATTCAGCTGTTACTTATTATAAGAAACAATCTCAAATGAACTTTTATTGACCAATTACGCAAAATCCACAAGGGGCTTAAAACTTTTGCCAAAAAGTTACATTTTGTGACTTGCACACAATAAACTTTTTAATGATTGCAGTTAGTGAATGTTTCTAATAAGTAAAAAAAAAAAGGAGAACTGTGATTTGTCAGCGCTGCTCACATGAGATGAATTTCAAAGACATACAAACTAAGCCATCCCTTTTGCACCCATATTTCATATATTTCCAGAGAAGGGAAAAAAAATCCCCAAACACCAACTATACCCACCCTACACCCCCCCCCACACGCATACATACACCCACAGACGAACATGATACATATTTTGAGTTTCACCCCTCCCCCTGATCTCACCCACGAGCGTCTGATTTCCATTATTATTAATATCTGCCTGTTTAATTTTCAGCTCTGTCATAATGTGTCGACCTAAACTACAAGAGACAATCCCTTATTGATTACTTTCCCAGCAGCCCCGGCGCATGCCCCAGCTGATCATGCCTCTCATGCACAGACATCTCATGCATTTCAGATAATAAGCTGCTGTTCTGGAGTTGAAACAAATTGGATGTGCAGTCAGTCACTGTCCAAGTGAATCATGTTGCAGTCTGTCAGTGGACTAGGCTTGGATTATCATCTTACCCATGCGAGGCAAAAAAGGGAGAAAAAAATGCCACGAGCACCTGCCATGATGGCAGAGCTGTGTATGTGAGCATGACTCCCAAATTGTTGCAGAGTTGTACACTGGGACTATTGATCACCTTACATGCTGTGAGATCTCGCATACATTGAAATTCAAAGATTGATGCAGAAAACATGGGGGAAGATCTTGATCTAAACATTTCATTATTCCTACCAAATAATCAAACTACGATAAAAACCCAAAAGACAAATGAGACATATTTGACATATAATTTGTGTAGTAGTATTAGTAATTCATTAGTAAAAACTGTCCATCAAATGTCACTGAGACAGACTTATAAAAATACAACTTTGAGGCATTAACATAAAACAGAATTGCTCCTTTTCTTTATTTTGACAAAGCTTGTAGCTTCAAATGAACATGAAATCCTTCAGCTTCTGGTAGATTTTGGTAGCTTTATGCTTGAGGGTATTGTGAGAGCAAAATAGCTTAGTTGGCTTTTAGCATCTTAGCTGATGGCATCTCGAAAAGTTCCCATGGGAAACAAATTTGACAAGATATGAATGAAACAAGTGATTGGTTCCTTGAATAAATGAAGGTTGAAGGGCTTATTGAGGGAAAACTTTTGTAAACATGACAATTTATAACAATGAGAGAAAATCTTTCTTGTTTATGCACCACAAACATCCGACTGTCAACAGCTATCTCTATAGCATGACAGCACTTGTGAACCTACAACAGCAGATGCTAGAAACACCATGCTCCTTGCACATGTACTATACTGTACACTGACAAGACAGGGAGTGTGCCAAAAACTATTTCCAAAGGCAAACAATGCAGCCATTGTGTGTACTTGCTTTGGATTCTGTAACAGGAAGAAAATAAAGCATCCTGTCACCCTGGACCTGGCTTTGCTGCAAATTCAGTGCACTTTCACGTTAAAAAATCAAAAAGGGAAGGGTTTTTTTGGAGTTGCATGGGAAGACATGATTAATAATACATCAGGATTATAGAGCACAGACTGTGCTGCACTGACTTTAATAAGTCCATGGAGGGAAAACAAACCCCGACTATGAAAACAACCGCACTTGCTGCCTGAAAAAACATCTGCATTTAAACACCAATAAATCTGCAATTTCCCCCTCAGCGTAAAGTATTAGTTAGCGGTTCATGGTTAAAATACACATATGTAAATGATAGATATTGTGCTCAGTAACTTGTCTCTGATTTTTCACAAACTTTATGCAATAATAGTTTTATTTGGGGAGCACACCTGAGCTACTGTGGTTTGCCGCAAAACCCTGAGAAGTAGAATAATTGGCACCCTGGTGGAAGACTCCCTCTGTTTGGTTCCAGCTGTTTAAAATATGGATGATATTGTTTTCATTGCTGGGCTTTTATTGAGTTCTACTTGGGCTGTGCAGTATAATCCTCTGACTCTGACCTTTTCTGGCATGTGGAAAAAGTAAATAAACAAGGCACTGATGCATTCCCTCTTTTACCAGAGGAGCTGAGCAGCAGCTTTTCAGTTGATCATATTCAGGTGTCTGGATTCAGAGAGCTGTCTGTGGCTGCCTAAGCTGGAGTGGCGAGATGCCTTTTTCTGGGGAACAGGCAGAGAATAATGGATGATGGGGAGGAAGAGAAAAATTTATTGACAACTGTGATCGTTGTAGAGCATCTGCTCTCTATTGGCATATTTCCCCTGCCAGCGAAACTGGAGGCTGTTGACCATGAGATGTGTTTAAAAATGTAGCTCTGTGTGGAGGTCACAATAAGACACAGAAAAACCAGAGCTGCAAGACAAGGGTAATTTGAAAGCGAAAATTTGCCGCGCTGACGTAAATAATACACATGCATTTGTGAAGTAAAGAAACAAACAAAGAAAAAAAAAGAACAAAACAAGACGTTCCCAGAGACGAGCCCATTTCTGGCACAAGTTGTCCGAAGCAGTAAATTCTCCTCCAGTCTCAGATATGACAAGCCCTGCACACAGTGCTATAGAGCACGTGGATATCACACTAATCCCAGTCTCATTGCATTATTCCACTCATGGCCATCCTTTGTTAACTCTTGCATAAATACATAGATAAGAAAATGATTAAATTTAAGTCAAGTCTTTCTCGTTATACACTGTCGCCTTAAATCATGCATAAATGTGATAATTACCCACACTAGGCCAAAAGGGCCCATCACTGCCACTTTAAATCCAATAAACGCCACGACCTGATCACTATAATTGACCATCTATCAGGGTCATTGAGGAGTCCAATGTTGTTAACCACCGCTTATAATTCCTCTTGATCATTGCTAATTACAGAAAGTGGGAGAAACCAATATTCCAGATACCCAGAGAGCAGCTGCCAGCCATTTTCAGAGAGGTGGGAGTGAACGCTTTAATATGAGTTAGTTTGAAAAATGACATGTGGTTGACGCGACATAAATTTACAACTTTAAAAGCCCTGAAAACATTTTCCCCAGTCATACTGTATCATCATACTGTATAATTGTTGAGGTTCTACAAAGTGAGAATAATTCTGGTCCTTCAACATGACAGATTTTCTTGTTTTGTACTTTTGAGTTTCTAATTATTAAACTTGTAAAGGATAATAACTGAGGATTTTTGCTTGTGTTGCTCACCTGTGTGCGAACAGCCTGGTTGAAATATACAGTATTTGATAGCATTTGCTTCAGTGATCCTGGGGTAAATGAAAGAATTTAGCCTACAGATTTGTTATATTGTAACATCATTAACTTGTTGTTATACTAACAAGCACATTAAATAAGAAAGGCTTTTGTATTACTCAGGGGGGAATGGCCGTCTGCTCATGAATTTTATTTAGCCATGTAATGTCCTATGAATGACAGGTGCACTTAGCAGGTAATTTCTTACACAGATGTCACATATTTAGATGACCTCCAATAACCTTTTAAATAAGCCCAAAAATGCAAATTCCCATTGCTACCGTTTAAACAGTTCAAATTTCAAAATTACATTGTCGCTGCCAGCATTTGCACCCCATTTCCTCCGGTCTAGTTTTCTTACTGAGCTGTTCACCGGGGCAACAAGTCATTGAGAAAATGCACAATTTATTGAAATTTTATGGAAAGACCCTTAGCCCCTTTCACCACTGCACAATTACGTAAAAGCCATCTAGCCCTTGAGTAACCCTTTTTATAGCAATTCATTTATGACTCTGGTCACAAAGGGGATGCCTCTCCTGCCACAAACACCCTAAAACATGTGTGGATGGCATGAAGATGAAATCCGCAATGCCCTGAAGGGCACTGCTTTCATCAAGACATTCTTCTTTTTCTTCATAAGCACATCATAAAATATTTCATTCCACTTTTACAATCGACTTGTTTCATTACAAAGTTGTACTTTTTGTTTTATATATTTCCACGAATGGGAATGACATAAACCCAGGCTCAGTTGGGTTACATGCCATTCAGATGGCTCGTTTAAGTGAGGGAGAGCATTAAGGGATGTACAAGGAAATTACACTACAAACGGAGAAATAAACGGATAGTGAGACAAAAAGATTGAGTGAGGGGTGGAGAGCTCGTGAGAGTCTCTCCTGAGATGAGTATGATGATTGCACCCACATTCCACTGCAGAGTTAAAACCCTTGGAGGCTTTTGGAATGTGAAAACCTACTTCTTCTCTCTTTATAGTACAACACTTAGGTAGCATAGCACTTTTTTTCTTTTTTCTTTTCTCCCCCACCCTGAACATTGCTCACATCGCTGTTCCCTGAAGCCTGAAAGCACAACATTTCTCAGCCAGCAACTCCCACTGGGACTAAAGCCCAGAGATGGAAATGCAAAGGATATGTTTTATTGGACAGTTGCAGACAAATAAATCTAAATATGTATTTTGGTCATGTTTGTTTGCCGACTGCATCCTGAGGGAGTTGGGATGATTATATGACATAAATAACAGTGTTGCAGCATGGGATTAGGTCGCATGTTTACATACATGGACCTAAGGTCAGGGAAGAAAAATAATTCAAACACTATTTCTCTTCTTCTGAAGTGAACATTGTTTTGGTGGCATACATACATGGTGCCAGGAGTCATGCTTCCCAGTGTGCACAGACTATCAATGAGAGATGGGACTGTGCAGTCAGGCAAAATATACATACTTATGTGGTTAAAAGTCATAGCTGTGTTGAAGCCTGCCAGTGAGGCACAAATCAACCTGTCCAGTGTGGGGGGAGACGGTGGGTCACCCTGAATGAAATGGTTTAGGCTCACTGATCTGCACGAAGGAAAGTCAATGGAAGGTGTCAATGAGAGGGCAGGCGGGGACTCCTGCAATCACATGTCCTGTGATTGACATGGCCTAAGCTGGCGGGCTGTGGGAGATGTCAACACAGTGCAGCCCCCTCATATGGCCCCGGCCCAAGTCGCCTCACAGCAGCACAGTAAATTACGGACGAAGACTGTAGGTCATGTGAGCATCTCCTTCACTGTGTAGTTTTATAGACAATCGTGAACTTTCCTTTAAATTGTGTTGGCTTGTTTTTATATTTTGTTTTATTTAATATAGTGAAACTATGAAAAGAGCCAAGACAGCCTTAAAATGCCTTTTGGGGAGTTGCAGTGGAACAACATATGGAAACATTTTCCTGGCCTGCTTTTAGATTACTAATCTCTCAGATGACTATTATCAGTGTTTATTACGGGTATAATCATTCTGATTGATGATCTACTTCCTCCCACATTTTGGTGAAAGTGGTGGAAAATATAATTTCAGTAAGCGAACAGTAACTCAACTAGGATCTTTTTTGTGATGGAAAATTACCATAATTATATTATCACAATCATTATAAGCTTAAAACATGAGGGTACAAAATTGTTTAGTGTTTTTATGGCCATTAAATATCCTACAGCTATCAAAAGGAACAGTTTTAGGTCATATTGTATTATACTATATATTCACCACTGTAAGCTATCTGCTGCATAATATTTCCCTGTGTTGTAATTTAACTTCAGCTTTTTTTTAAATAAAATACTAATATTTGTAAAAATTTCCCCCTGTTCTGCCTCCCAAGACTCCACTATAATAACAAAGGCGAAAAAGCGTTTTCACTTCCCAATCCCGCACTGTCTTTGAAGGCAGAGCAAACTTGGGAAATAAAAGTGGCGGCCCATGGCAAACTACACTTCAGAGAATTCAGCGCCTTTTTCTCTCTGCCACATGTGACAAGTGAGCCATGCAGCTTTGCAGAATTATATATCTGTGTGTCTAATTATTTCTTTTCAAGTCCATACAATAAAAGACTGCATGCTTCTCTCTTGCCAGGGCGGGGACAGCAGGAGGAGTGCCCTCCAAAATATTCCCTCTCATGCCTCTGACACGCACATCTGTCTGCACGTCAGCGTGGCAACTTCCTAGACGCCTTTGGTTTTAATGAAAGAGATCGGTGAGCTACAAATGCAGTAGGCACTGTGATGACACATTTCAATTTCTATTGTGCAAATGGAATCTCTGAGACTTTCTTTTAATCTTTATTATTCACTGCTTCAGTCCAAACTGCAGTGAAGATGTCAGACAATTGCCCTTCAAAGCAAGGCATACCACACAGACACTAGGTGTGTTAACACACAAATACTTGTGCAGAAAAATGAACATTATCTCAACAGCATTAATGTTGAAATTGCATGCATCTTTGCATATGGACACACGTCCCTTTGATTTGTCATATGAGCAAAATGTTATATGTAAACGGCCTTTAATGTTATTGAAGTGGACCGTTTCCCCAGCGTTTCTCACAGTGAGAGACGGCCGTGAGGAAATGCTTCTGCTGCAGTGCGGTCACAAGGGGGTAGCATTGACACAGTTGTTTAAGCCCTTTAGCAGGCGGCTCAGCAGCAGGACAAACTGCCTTTGATGTAATTGAGGTCTTAGACCTCTTAGAAAAGCATATATTGGTTTGTATGTGGAAATGTTCAAGGAACAATGGATTTCCATAAGTGGATGTAAAATCGTATTTGGAGCATCCTCGGCATGCTAACCACTCTCTAAACAATAAGAAAAAGGACTCCTTCAGGATGGGACGGGTAATTCCGAGGCACTTACAGCCTGGAAATGTAATGGAATGTAGCATTAGGATTAAATGTGTGACTAAAAGATACAGACTTGACTAGTTTTGGGCTCTTTCCTGGGTGATTCATTCAAATAAATTTGTGGATATTCTCAGCTTTGTGCGGCGGTGCTATACATCCTAATAGAAGTCAGCAAGCAGAATAGAAGCACATCTTTTGTTCTCTCTTTCAGAGGAATGATTAAAAGTTTAATGTTTTTTGTCATTGTTTAGAATTAGAAATATGATCATTTTTTTCAGCCTTGGGGGGAAAAAAACCCTCATATGAAAGCAGGTAAATTATGACCTCCAACCTGTACAGACGAAGCTGTTAATTATCAATCATTCCACAGCCAAGTATTCCCCTAACTAACATTTTTGTCTATCCATCTTATCATCCAAAGTAATACTTAAGAGTGCGAGTGTGGCAGGGACTCATAAATAAAGGTTACCTATTTACATATTCAGTTTATCATGAATATTGCATACTCTGTACATAAAAATTCAAATGCAGTGTTTATGAAATATGATCATGCAGCAAATGTGAGAAGACACAGAGCACAGCCCATTCATACACAGAGGGGATTTAGAGCAACCCTCTGTGATTAATAAAGAATGAAACAGACATTAGAGCCACAAAAATTAACTCTGGGCTTTTTTTGTCTTTCTTTCAATGCAAGCTTCCTTTAAAAACATTGAATTAAATAATTGCCATCACCAAAATTGATACCTGACAATCTGTGCACCGGGGTTATTGATGGATTAATGCCCCATTATGCCAGCAAAATATTCAACCACTTACCTATCTGTAGCTCCACCAGCCAATAATTTATTAAAGTGATGACGGTTATAAAACACTATGCTTCACTGACTTGGCCCTCAGTGGTCATCTTCTCTACTGTGTGTGATTGAACATGGACAGGAGTAGAAGTAAAACAGATATCATGTATGTCTGGAGTCTGCATTCCACCCCAGAGTTATTTGGAAAAGTTGTTGCACATTTCTAATCAGCTCAGCTGATGCACCTGAGTGTAATGTGTATGGACGTAAAGACAAAACGTCTGATAAAATTTTAGCACACGAAGAATTTCATACTGTATATGAATTCTCTTTCTCTCTCTCTCTCTCTCTCTCACACACACACATACACACACACCTCGAATGGAAAATGCAGTTTGGCTTTAAATTCAAACAGCTGAGAGGAATAATGGCATAAAGAAGCAAACACTGTGCAGCAAGTGTCTCATCTCCTCTCATGAACTAGTTAACCTGAAAGAATACGATCTACAAATGTGTTTCAGCAAAAGCAAATTACCTGGGTTTTGTGGAGGGGAACTAATCTCTCCAAGCATGACACTGGACAGGAAAGGCCTCTTACTGTTATTATGATGTGTCGGCTTGTGTTAGATGGAGGGCCTTGATGGCCGCATCAGGAAGGAGCATCGGAGCCCCTCTACCATGACAGCGCTCTGATGGATGTACGGGTGGTGGAGGGGCAGGGAAGATGGAGGTTAGAAAGCTGGAGATGAGGAGAAGAAGGAGGGTGATATGAGGTGCAGTGGGGGTTATATACAATAGTAAATACCTACAAATGCAGCACATTAGTAGTAGGTGCAGAACCTGAGATTACATTAGCATGCATGATAATGCTCTCTATTGGACAGCCATCACCGAAAAAAAATAAAGGTCCTGTGTGGTGAATTTTCAGAGCCTATTTCATGTGACCTGGGATGATTTGTGCCCTGTATGAAACAGACGGCTGATAACAGCCCATTTGAAAGTAATTTAGAAAATCAAAATAACTGTATGTCAAAGACTGACACATTATGCAATGCCATATACACTCAGTGAAAGTAGGTACACCTATACAATACATTGTTAGTCAATATACTGTATCTAGTGTGGTGTATCTTCATAATGTTCAGTTTTTAGCGACACTGGCAGAAATGTACGATTAGAATTAGATTGTTTTTTTGGACAGTACCAGATTTCCTGTTTACACATATGTGGGACAGAATATTATAAACCTTTGAATATAATGCAGCCCCATATAACACTTCAGTGCTGCAAGTCATGTGGTAAATGGCTGTTTGTCAGTCCCGCTTTCCTGTAACACAACAGCAGATGCACAAGCTCTTTAGGTGTTAACGTGTGTCATCACCCATGGTTAAAAATGTACACAACTAATGTCAAATAATCTATGTCCAATCCATTGGATTTTTTTTTGCTGAACAATTCTAAATGGCCAAAATTCCCAGGATGGACCCATTATGTATTACAATAGTTTTGGTTCCAGCTGCTACACAACATGTAACCTGGCTATACTGATTTCATGTGCGCATCATAAGTCTGCCTGTGTTTTGCTACCACATTCAGTTGGAGCTTTGTCAGATTGAGCCATTGTGGGAGAAGCATTGTGGACGGGCACTTGTTGGTGTATCACAATGTTTTTCTTCCCTTCTGAGAACGATCACAGCTGGAGGTGTCTAACACACAGTATCCGTATTAAAATATTAATAGCCAGTTTCCCTCCATGTCAGCAGCTTGTAATTTGATTCCCCGGCTTAAGAATTGCAGTCTCGGGCGGCGGATCACCTGGTGAACAGTCCCTGGATTCCTCCTCATCCTGCTCTTTTGGGGTCCCGGGAGACGGCGGGTTGGGGAAAGTGTTACGGAGAGAGGTGGTGCTCCTCCTTGGCCTGGTAAAGATTGGGGGTGCCGATGCACAGCGGGACAGGTGTTCTGAGATGCACGCGGGAGCCTCACCAGGCTGCAGCGCCTGGCCTACATCCATCTCTGTACCTGGGGAGATAAATGGAAAAATGTGACCCAAACAGTCCAACATCATGGCCGTGGCAGGAACGTGTTCGAACAATGGGGAGCGGGGAGGGTTCCCCCTATCATTACTAAAAATGAGGCACACTCTGCAATTAATTCCAGCCCTAAATGAATGTCTACTGCTTGCAGCACAGCTCTCTGTGGCAATAGAACCAGATTAATAGTGCAAAATAGAGAAAATAATCTCATTCTGTACCAATGCTGCACTGGTGTAAAACTGGGCTTCAGTGCTTGGTTCATTTCTTGATCAACATTTTTTGTCATCTTGCAAACCTTACTTTTTTTCAACCTTTATTGTTTAAAATGGTGTGATCTTTCAACTGCCCTTTGTCTTGGAAGAAAAATTAATTCTCATTTGCATTACCACGTCTAAATGTCAGCCACCGATATTTTGTTAGACATTAGTAAAGCTGGCAGCGAGAGGCGCTGGATAATTGCACTCAGCCTAGCAGAGGGATTTACATAATTTCAGATAGCAATTAAAGAATCCTTGGGAATTTTCTTCCTGGCCTCTCTCTCTCTCTCTCTCTCTCTCCAGCTCACTTTTACAACAGTACAAAAGAAGCATTCGTTTACATTAAGCTCCATGCTCCTTGCTGTTCATTTGCATGAAATTAAAGGTTTTCATGATCTTGAACAGCGGGGTAACATTTAAAATGCTGTTTTAAAGCCCTCACCTTGGAATAATGAAACGCTTCTATTTTTTCTTAAGAAGGCAGTGGGGGTTCATTGACTGCCTGTCCACAGCCAAACTTTTGCATTTCATTCACGCACACAATATAATGTGACAAAGCTTCCAATTAGTTAGAAATACAACTTTCCTCTCCTGCCAAGATCCCCTTTCTGTTTGATCTGACCGTGCCTAATGTCGTCCCACCTCACCTGCCATCAAGCCATTAAAATATGATACAGTGACAGAAGAATCGCTTTCAAATAACACAAATGCATCAGTCTAAATGTACCTCCATTTGTGAAATAACAGCTGAGCATACACTGAAATCCACTTCCCGCCTCTTCGCCAGGGCGAACCAATGTGGGGACTTTTGCCAGTGCTGTAAAGATAAACCTCTCATGTACAGTATCTTTAATTAGGTCCCTGTGGGTCCCGCTGTTATCTGCCATGCTGATTAGAATGAACATTAACTTGCTTTAGCCCTGAGTCCGATAATACGCATCAGTGTGCGGTGACAAGGGTGCAAAATCCAGCTGGACATCTTTTGCGGACAACATATTCCACTGTTTTCGAACATATGATATTTTTTTTGAGCTATTACTGTATATATTACTTCCATGATAGCAGAAGGCAAAGCCACGTTGCTTTAAATCCTTCACTCCTTATTGGCGCGGCCTTGGCTGACACATTTGATATGGGTATGGATCATACGGATTAGTTAAACCAAACCCTTCTCCTGGGAGGTCTGTGGCTCAGCAGTCCAATGTGCATAATATTACTGTACTTAACAACAGTGTGAGTTCGCCAGCTCTCACATTTGTGTTTCATCATTATACTCTCCAGTAAAACAGAAATGCCGTCAGGATAATCTTAACAAAAAAAATTTTTCTTTAAAAATCCTGATGAATAGTGGGGCTTTGTTAAGACAATAAAGCTTTGTCACAGAGCTCAGAAATAAATACAAAGCCTCATCAGAACAATACCCTTCACACTTCCTCCTTGATTCCCCGTCCGTCCTTAAAGGCATCACAGAACATTTTCACACGAGTCGTCCCACTGCTGTGAAATAAATTGTGACAGTAACTCAATATGAAGTGAAATAGCTGAGAAAGCCTTGAGTTCACTTGCGCTGACAGTGCTGTTTAATTCCATCTTGTGCCAGCCTGACATTTCTGCTGCCACTAAATATTAAACATGTGTACCCGTTTCATTTGCATCTGGTAATGAGGTGGGAGACAGCGCCCAACTGGTCAAGCTCTCTCTCATGGTAGTGCGTCAGTGCTACCTCCAACACAGTCACATGGACAGGGGTAAACCAACAGAAATATTTAGAGAGGAAGGGGGCTGAGACAGAGTGGAATAGGAAATAAAAAGGGGGGTTGGGTTGGGGGGGGTAGTGAAGGATAGAGCACCCTTGTGTGTGCATGTGTGCTGTCCAGAATTCAGAAAACCAGGCTGAAATGACCCCAGCTCTCAAGCTACGTCTGCTTTCGGCTGACATTTTTCCCTGAATCTTTTAAGATGCATCCCTTGCTGCAAAATGCATTAGTGGAGATCGGAGAAACAGAGGCACACGAGGAGAGGGTTAAATGCGATTGCTCTAAATGTCATCACATCTTCATAATGCAATATATATTCATGATCTGGCAGTCCAGGAGGGCAGACATCAAAGTTGTGTTCTGTAATTCAAATGTTTTATCCCAATTTTGATTCACCGTACAATTCCAGGCAGACGTCTCGAACCAGGGAACGCACCCTCATTTTTCAGGCATTATACTTCAGGTGGACGGGTGAAGTCTGAGGTGAATGCTATGTGTGGGTGTTATTGAAAAGGCACTGGAATGCCAACTTCCCTCAATTCCCTTTGGCTACACAGAGCGCGTTTGGTGTTTTTCAGCTCACTGTTTTGGTTCCCAAGCTAATGGCAGATAGACACAGCTAGTGATGTTTGAGCATGTTAGCATTTCAATATCGCTGGTTATCTTGCTTCCTTTAAAGAAAAATATATGTTCAACAAGCTCACAGTGAGTTTTTGTGTAAATCCTGGACAACATTTCCCTCTTAAATGTATTTCACCAAAAGTATAAACATGCATGAAACAGAAATGCTGAAATAAAGTACATCTGCTTCAAAATGACTCTGAAATACTCTGAAACACTGCACACAAGGGATTTACTTTTGCAATGATGGCATAACATATTTTGTCTTTTTTGATATTTTGATAAGAGCTATAGTGAATTTTAACAGCTTGTATATGCGATACTGATTCTGTATTGCGCTGCTGAAGTGTTAATAGATAATAGGATAAAAAAAGAGACCGGTCGTCTGATGTTCTTGAAATGAAAGCATGACTGTCTACTGTCACACTATCATGACAGTGTAAAGACATAACCGCTTTGAAAAGAAATCAACATCTCTGGGAGGAAACTTTATACATTCTTTTCACTTGTATTGTCTTTTGTTGCTTTTACATTTGCTCTTGATGCCCTTTATATTTTATGTAAAGCACTTTGAATTGCCTTGTTGTTGAAATGCGCTGCACAAATAAACTTGCCTCGCCTTGTGTGACTTCTTACGAGCAGATTTACCCTTTTCTTCCCCCTGCCGCTGTGGAAAGGAGATGTACTTCTGTCATTGCCCTGTTCAGCATCCTGCTCTACAACAGTTAAAGTTTAGAGGCGCCCTGTCCTCTCTATGAGCGTGTGTTGCTTTCATAAGATGTATCAGATATTCAGATATGTCACAGGAAATCAAGCCTTGATCAAAACCAAAGCTGACTGTCGACGAGAAACAGGGAAACATCAAAGAGCTTACAGTAGAAAGGCAGAGGTGGTTGAAGTTGTGTGTGTGTGTGTGTGTGTGTGTGTGGCGGCAGTGGCGGCGGCTTCCCACTTCTTGTTAATTCTCTTCATAAGAGCTGTTAAGCACATTCAGCAGTCATCGAGAACGGTGTCCACTCTCGGGCCCCCGGTGGGACTGCGTGTCCTGAGGTTTACTGTTGCTCGCTTGTCATGTCCACGTCAACAGCACTTATCACCTTCTGTCTGAGCGCTGAGACATTTCCCAGGCATTTAGCTGCCTGTTTGTCTTCTCTTGATTTCCCCTCCAAATCTGTCACACATAGTCTTCACCTGACACCTCACAGAGTGTTCCTCGCTCAAACACTGTCAAAACAGGGAGATCCAACGGCAAGATATAGCAGCAGGGAACCACAGATTGCCAAATGTTATACACTGATCAGACCCTGCAAATAATGACCTGTGTAGGCAAAACGGTCTGGGATCGTTTACTTCATCAACACGCTGACTGCGAGCCAAATACGAAAAAATGAACAGTTTGTGTTCACAGTTTCGGTTTTGCAGCTCATTTTGGACTCTGAATCATCAAGTGCCGCTTTAGTCTGCTCGCACATTGTGCTGTATGTCAATACCACAGAGTCCGGAGTTTTCACATCACTGAGACTTTCCCTGTGCTTTTCTTTCTTGGAGTGAAAGCACTGGCATGAGAACAATGCACTTCACAGTGAAGGCCTGGCAAAGGCTCAAACACTTCTCTTTGCCGCATTTTTCTTTCCTTGCCTTTCTTCCCCAGTAAAAACCCTTCTATTATTTCAATAAGCTCTCGGTTTTAATACATTATTGATCTTAAGGTTGAACTACGGGCCACTGCATTACCAGGATTCTAAAGCCCATCATGGCATGACACTCATGTACTCGTGAAAAATTATACCAATTATGAAATCAACCAACAACTACCTCAAAAAGCAATCAATTGTCACATTGGAAAGCATTTTGTCCCGCAATGCTATTGGTTTTGTGGTTACACAAAAGGGGTGGGCGTTGGATGCTTAATGATTTCCAAATACTGGCTTCTCTCTCTTTCTTTCCAAACACTTATTACTATTCACTCTGAGGTGGTTGTGCTCCAAAGCGAGCCTTCGATTATGTTTAATGCTCTGTGTTGAGCGACCGCGTGCCAATAAGACAATAGCGTTTGCCATTGATTAGCCTTTATGAGCACCGAAGGCTCAACACCACCATGTACACTTAAAAGCCTACATTAAGGCCATGAATTATGATTAGTATACTGCATACCAGTGCATTAGGATGGGACATATTCATTTTAATTCTGCAAATGCCACAAAGCAAGCTGGGAAGAGAAAGCCATTTCTGGAGCTGCTAAAGTAGGTGGGGGCCAGGGGCTGAGTGCTAGCGGGGTCAAGTGCGAGCCGTGTCTTTGACAGTGGCTGCCTGCCTGTGTTTCCATATCACAACGTTCAATCATGCAGCGCCCTCATGCAGAAACCTTTAACTCAATGCTCATAAATGCAGGGAAGCAAAGCTTACTGTGCACCCCAGCCCCAACAACCTCTGTGCTCCTATTTGTTGTGGTCAGTGGTATTTTTTTTATTATTGTTTTGGTTTTGTGTTTAATGCAAGAGGATTGTGTTTTTTATTTTTTTATTTTTTAGAAAAGGGTGCACATTAAGAAAAATCAACCGACCAATGCTACCTATTGCTGGGGTATAAATAGCTACAATTAAGGTCACCTTTATTGTTTCCAATTTAAATCATCGGTGTGACATCTAAATGACATTTTAATGAAAATTTTAGACAGGTTATTTTGAACAGTTTCCTAAAAGATGCATAAGGTTGAGCAGTGGTGAATTGCAAGTGTCTTTGGGGGGATCCGGTGGCTTGACGGGCGTACAAAATCCCAGCCAAACAAATGAAGTGGAGATGGTAATACAGAGTGTTAGAGTGGAGAGTGACAAGCCCGTTCCTCCCATGAAGCAGCTGAGCTGGCATTAAACAGACAAGACATCCCGTTCAGTCAGTTATCAGCCCAGGAATAATGAAGGAACAGGCCGGCAGACCAGGACGAGTCACCCTAGTCAGCCAAGTGGAGAATTTAATTTCGTGCAGGTTTCTCCGCAGCCAAGCATTTCCCCATCGGAGGTCCACTGGTGCTCGGGTGAGCGTGGACAACTCAGTGCACCCGACTCCGAGTCTCTCCGGCACTGACAGAGATGTGTGGTGATGGATTTTAGAGTAGAGGGGGGAAGAGGTGGACTTAAGTTTGGGTAGGGTTGTTAAAGAGGAGAGAGAGCGGTGACAAGCGAACTTCAGAGAAAAGTAAGGAAGCGATCACTCGTGCTCCTCATTTTCCAGAGTATGGGTGCATTATTAAATCAAAGACAGTGAAATGAGAAATGGGTCCTGTCTGACCCAAAGATATGTAGGAAGGAAATAATATTGTCTGTGCTCAATGTTACCCCTGCTCCACATACTGCTACTCCACATGGCATGGCCACTTGGCCACCAGATTTAAATATTATGACTGATTTCTCCACTACACTATGATACTGTAGCCAGCTATTTTCTATTTTTATCCTTCTCCCAGTGCTTTTAAGTTAACTTCAGATGAATGCACTGAACGAATTGCATTTTCCCTTTGACTCTTATTCTCAACAGCACAAATCCACCCAAGCTCTTAATCTGGCACTGGCTTTTGTGGTCACATGATGCCATGTAGTTTCCACAACATAGCAGCGGAATGTTGAAAAAGCTGACAACTGATGCCCCGAGCCTCTGCCCGCCACCTTCAGACTCCCGTGCCCTGCAGCCATAGCATTGGGTGTCTCATCTTTTTGTATTCTTCCAGATGTGTAAGGTCTGGACGTTACAATGGCCTTGCAGGCATGATGAATACACTGGTGGCCTCTTAACACAGGTGGCGTTTTTCCTTGGCTGTGCACTGAAAAATCTGAATTTCTGATTTGCTTATATTAATAGTAGCATTTCCCAGAAAAGAAGGCTTACATGTTCACTAAAATATATTGTATTATTTGAGAATAGTGGAACACTAACTACTTGAAAAATACTTTATTATTTAGCAAGCGTGCGGCCACTTGTGAAAGTATTGTTAGTGCAGCTTCACACTGCTTTTTGCCAGGCAAAATGTGGCCCTGGAATGTGGAGCCTGTTTATTATGTTAATCGACTGGTGTGTCTAATCAACCTTTGTTTAAGCCTGGCAACAGTAGGTGGTTGATTTGGTCTGCACACTTTGTTATAATGTTTTGGGGGAACAAAGCAAAATAGGACTTTTTTGGCTGTTGAACGCAACACTTAGGCAACTTGGGTTGTGCATGCTGCCTCCTGCTGGCAATACCAGGTTTGAATGCATTAGAAGAATACTAGAATTACATGGATAAACCCATTCCAATCACTTCTTTTGTACTCCAGGGACAAGAACAGCCATATTGCTGCGAGTCTATACACTAGTATACTTAAAGTGGCAACCTTGAAGATTTCAGTCCTGGCTGATTTGGCAACACCTACCGATGGTGACAGCA
The DNA here is from genome assembly GCA_016785225.1 of Psettodes erumei. NCBI lineage: Eukaryota > Metazoa > Chordata > Actinopteri > Pleuronectiformes > Psettodidae > Psettodes > Psettodes erumei. The sequence goes on from JAFBJZ010000781.1 coordinate 4,642,005, forward strand.
AAGGCGCTACAGTACGACAGGTCACAGGAATCTGGGGGCAGTAAAATAAACTACCGCCATTTCAAGAGAGAACTCAGGCAATAATTGGCCTTTTTCCATCGTTCTGTGAGCAACCAAAATTTGATTTTATGCCGCATGCTGGCATGGGTCTGCAAACAGCAGGGCACAGCGAAAGGAGGTGGTTACCTCGCTGAGAAGTTGGACGTTTGCAGCTTGTCGCCTGCAGCTCTTCATCTAACAGCTCACCGTGGCTGCTCCTTCGTGTTCCTTTGCTCCCTGCAATATTTCAAACAGATCCGCTGTCAAAACACGCTGAAAATGACAGTTGTTTTGTAGACACATTTTTGATGAGCGATAGCAGTAAGTGCTAAGCTCACAGACAAAAACAATGCGTTCCCTGTGACTACTTTGCAATGAAAGTCAAGGCGCGTTAGGCCAGTTAACCGCTTTTAACGTGAAAACGGTTCGGTTTGCATCTGTAGAAACTTACTAAAGCATTTTATCCAGGAATGTTGCTGCAGACACCCACTACATACTGGACATACTGCTTAATTCTGAATACTGATAGATACTGTTTAACAAACATTTATTTCAAGGAAAATCTTCAAGACTGTCACTCTAACTTTAAAACGTGAGAAAAACAGCTTTGAAGGAAATTTGCTTGTTAGGTTGATAATTAGATGACAAGCTCAATACCATATATCATACGGTGTGTGTGTGTGTGTGTGTGTGCTCTACTGGAGAGCAGGTGACTTCCGAATAAAAAGTGATAGAAATAAAAGCAAATCAAGAATCATCATTGGCATTCCTTTCCACTGCTGGAGACAGCTCTCAGTGAGTAAAAGGATGGATTGAAACATGCTGCACTGTATATGTTTCACAATATTGAAACACAGTGGTAAGCAGATACAGCGAAGGAAATGATTCAGTTAGAGGTAACAGGTAACAATGAGGAGGAATCCAGCACCCAAGCTTCCTTTAATGTCTTTTCGACAGTGGAAGAGGCTTTCTTTCTGATGTTCGATCATGTGGGGCTTTCCATCTATCTGATGTCAGGGAAAATATCATCTCAGACAACAGCAGAATCTTTCATAAATGATCCCATAATCTGGGATCGTGCTCGGCTTCAGAAAAAGACTGTGGCTAACATTATCACCTCTTTCACACGTTCAATATTTCATCACAATGGGTGGATAAGGGAACTGTCCTGGTAAATATTGATCCTATCAGAGAGAAATATCACAGGATTAAGGAATTTACCCAGATTCGTTTTATTAGTAGTTATTAGACTTCTTTTTTTATACTTCCAAAACAGTCATAATACATGAGAGGGCCTTCTGTGCTGTTAATCTGTTCAGGGCTGGTGCCAGGGCCAACTCACAGCCAAGCATTTATGAGCAAACTTGGTTCATAGAATGTTGTGTAGTGTATGTGCACACATGAATCTCCACATAAATGTATTTACGTCTGAGTCAGGTGGTACTGTATGTGGCTGACTCCACACCAACAATGACCACTCATTTGGAAACAAACCAAATGCCTGTGGCTGCAAAGACCTGCCCAGGGTCCAGGTTCTTAAAGCGGAAATAATTGCAGAGGTGCACGCTCCATTAAAAGCAACTATTTAATACAATAATCATTCAATTAAAAATCCCTTGTAGCAGCTGCCACAGTTGATTTGGATCAAAGGAACATGTTATTTGTCGTATGAGGCAAACTGTTTCACCAAGGGCCACATTCCTGTATTTCTGCAGCCAGTCGTCAGATGTACCTGCAGACTCCATCATGTCAGAATGTGCTCAGAATGGTTTCTCTGCTGTAACTGTGAGAAATAAAAAAAAATGCTAAAATGAAATTTTAACACCATTCCCTAGTAATGAGTTATGCCACTCATCTAGGGAGCTGATTCCTTGACCATGAATGCCACGGTAACTGAGGATTTCCCGGTCCTGAGCATTTGTGTTGCGTAGTTACAACTCCAGTGTGCACATAGTATAGACTGCATGGAAATGTCACGTGTTAGGGGGCAGTGGTGGTGAATCCTGCTGCGAGTCAAAGGCAGACGACAACTGGCTCCTTAACTTGCGTCTGATCTCTAATGCAATGAGTCAGTATGTCCAGTTGCCTCTGTGCAACGCTGTCAGTTCACTGGCTCTGCAGGGATACGCCGGCAAACAAACAGCAAAAACAATAAAGCTGTACTGTAAGTGAAACATACAGTATTTCTTTTTAAATATCTACTTGATGTATGCTCCAGTGTTATCTCTCTGATGCAGTATTTTGTTTGGGTCTGCAGAGCAAATCGTGGCAAAGGATATGAATTATATTGAACGGGGTGGGGTTGGGGGGGTAAATACAAAAATTAAGTTTGAGAAGCAAAACAACGTTGCGCTCATTTTACAGTTACTAGCCAAATGGCCTTTCAAATGGGCGACGTCAGACATTATGCTGCTGGTTTGCATGCGAGCCCATTCTTCATTACCGAGAGATGGCTTTGTGTTTTTATCTTGTTGGGTGCCTTTTGAGCAAAGGAGCGCATTACATTGAGTCTTTGTTTTATTGTGTTCAGCAAATTAATAAATGGGAGGCACAGTGGGAAAAATAGATATGAAAATGTGTACTTTGCATTATTGAAAAGCCCATCCACTAAAGGTTACCAGCAGCTATTGTAGTACAATCTGTGAAATGTAATTAGAGTGTGTGTGTGAGAGAGCAGCACAGATAAAGCTGCCTCTGCCATTATGGACTCCCTCATAACATTTTGCTTCCCCCTGAAACTTATTCTCTCTGAACTAATTTTGCATGACATATTGCATTTCTGCTTCAGCTATCATGAGGCTACCTGTGAATTAAAGTGGGTTTGCAATACAGCAAATTTCCAGATTACATTTTGGACATGCAGATATCTCATATTTGCTATGATTTATTAATTCAAACCCGACTCACAACAGCACTTGCAGTTGTTACTGCCGGTGCCCTGTGCAGGCTGATGTGCAAGTTATGAGGTGGATGGAGAAGGGAGAGAAGTACTGGGATGATTGATACAAAAACTGCTTCATAAGGGGATTCTGACACCACGAGAAAAGTATGAATTTCCTCAAAGCAGGTATTATAACTTAATCCAAAGAAATACAAATGCAAATTGTTGACATTTACATGTGTCTCCTAAAATCTAATTTGATCAGGCAAACATTCAGGTTACATAACAGGTATATGGAAAATAACTAACTTAAAGCAACCTCCACTGATTTTCTTGTGTTGTGACCACTGGACTGTTGACATTGGTTTTGATGCTGCAACAGCCTCAGTTTGTGCTGGAATTGCTGCTCTATAAAAAGTAGTTGCATGCTTCTTTTTTTTTTTGTTTCCTTTATCGGAGTGGATGGGCATCTCAAATAGTACAGCCTCATCCACGAGAAATGAGGTTCACATAAAGCTGAAGTGGCACAGCAAATATGTTCTTGTAGAAAATGGTTTGGGGAGGCGATGGGCATGCAAAGCACAAGGCTGTGGCACCAGGGACCAGAGTTCACATCCTACTGTACAACCACACCTTGGCTGTGGACAGGGAAAGTTTATGATATTATTTAAATGTTAACAAACATGTTCTGGGCTTTACGTCAAGCGCGGCTTTTTCAGAATTCCTGATTTTACTGCAATCTTAACCAAGAGCTGTGATAACACAATTCTATGGTTTGCTCTGCCTTAACCAAACCATTTAGCTGCTACGACCAGATAATGTATTTGTGTTAATCAAAAGTATAAACTGAGTGATTTTACAGTCCTTTCAAATGCCTTTCTTGTGAAAAAATGTACCAAAATGACAAAAATGTTCTAGGAAACAGGGTTCTGTTCAAATATTAAATGTTTTTTGACACATACACACGCAGTGATTACCCATGAGTGGTTTCTTTTTTGCCTTGTTTGTTTTCCCAGAAAGAACAAATATTAAGGTACTGATTTCCAGACCTTTTTACACAGTAGCTGATAAGTGCTGCAAAGTGGTACAATGTGGCTACCGAGGTTAAAATATGACTCTAAACTATAGCTGTGTTCTGAATTATAATTAATTAACATCAGGGTTCTTCTCTGTGGATGGCGATATAGATTTTGTGGGCGCGTGAGACCATATTTATGGACAGAAAACACATCTTCTGGCTCACAACCGCTGATTTTTAGATAAAAGGTGAGGCAAAAACACATGATTCAAAATGCTCACTATAATCTGACTGAGGATTCATTCCCATATAAACAATATCCGACCGCCTTTACATGTAGGTTACAGTAGGTCATCGCAAATTTCTATGCCGTTGCGACCCAGTGCATTCACTCTCCACGCTTCCTGTTCTTCCACAAGGCAGCTCTTCTTTTAATGGCGCCTCTCCATGAAAAGAGTGATAATAGAAGCCAACCAGGCCAAAAGTTGGATAAAAAAAGGGAGAAAATGATTAAGGAACCTTATTAAAAGCAACCTTGTAGATTCAGACGCGTGATGGAGAGCACATTATGAGGCCTGATCCTTTTCAAATGACACCACGGTTTCCCGAACACGCCGAAAAAACCTGATTAGGGTGACAAGCACTGAGTGATACTGCAAACCTGTTAATAACATGAAAATTAGAAGGGGCTCATGCAAAGAAAGGAGATTAATTTAGCTGGAGTCCATCTTGCGCAAATTGCGAAGTTGTGAATATGTTTTCAGATAATGAGCCTTCCTACTTGTCAGCTCACTTGTCATTTTCTGTAATTAATGTTAAGGAAGACTCCTTCCTGATGGTTCATATTACTCATGTACCAGGAAAATTTCTCCCCAGAAATAATTTACATTTATTATCATCAGTCTGTTTGTGTGGTTTATTTCACAGTGGAGTAATTTATTGCAGCGCCATTTCGCTCGCCTTGATTAGTCACTCGTCAGACTGAGATGCAATTTTTTCCCTTCATACGTCTGCATGGAAATTGAGAGTGTTTTTGGCTCAGCGTGGTACCTTCTCAGCCCTCCTTTTTCTTTTATTTTTGTTCCTGGTCTGTTCAGGCTTTGGAAAACATGCTTTTGCTTTTTTTTTTTCTTCCTCACGTACACTTAAGGCACTGTATATCAACATTTTCTGCTGTAACTGTAAATCTGAAAAACACAGGATGGGAATACACGGCACGTAACAGCAGCAGCCGCAGCGACTTGCTGGATGGGTTTTAAATGAACATTCTTAATTTAAGACTTGGCAGAGAGCGCTGATATGAATGATGACGCCTCACCAGGACACATACTAGGACTGTCTTTTCAAACACAAAAGTTGTATCTGTCATGACATTTTCCAAATAATATCCTTTTAATTTATCATACGGAACTGAATGTATATATAGAGCGGAGAATAATTAAATAACACATTTGATTTCTTTACACAGTGAAGTTTTTTCCCCCCCTGAGCCCCCACAGATACCAACCACGCAGATTCTCCCCACTGTGGTGTGACCGTAACTCAGAGAAATATTCATTTAAGACAGATATTTAAATCAGCTTTGCTTAGCTACTAAGCTCTGCTTTTCTTTGTGCCAGTAAATTTATAAGCCCACTTCTTAAATGTATTATTCATCCAAGCATGTAAATAATGCATGCCTGCTTCCACAGTAAATTAACCCTTTACCTTACCAGGGGTACAGGAGTCATTGTTTTGAAAGGCAATTATGTCATTTAATTAATGTTGTAATTAATACCGTAATTAGCTTAAACACCCTGCAACCGAGTGCCACTGCTAAGCTGTCTTAATTAAATGGATTGAACGGTTTCATATCTTTTTGCACTGTCACGTTGCAGGGTGCAGAGAAATGTGCCATCCCATTTGCACATTTCAGAACAACTTTTTTTCTTTAAAGACAAACAAGGCGAGAGAGCTCATTCGCACGTAATGTGCATAATAAAAGGGAAGGGAAAGGTGCGTTTTCTTTCTTTAACGCTTCCCCTCACAGAGAAAATGCTGAACTCGGACCAGTCATTTTTTTAAAACTACCATTGTAAATCCTACCTGCGTCTACGTAACCTGCTTGGTCACAATTTGATACTCCATCGCGGTGGGAGTCATTGTCTGCTAAAATTATGAAACAAAATAAATCCAATTCCCAGTTCAGCTCTCAAACTAAAGGTAAGGGAGCTGTGCCAGATCAGTGCAAGCTTGTGTTTTATTGCTGCGGTACAGCGTTGAGAGCGGGCAGACAGCTAATCCGCTAGTAGAGAGTTTTTATCCTTGCCCAACCTGACAGTGATAGAAAGTGTTTTCCCCAAACTAGAAAAATAGTTGGGAGAGGATGAAATAGCAAAGAGGTCACTGAATACTGAAGAATTTCCAGTCCGCTCGACTCTGCTGGCTGCAGGTCCAGCTTTGTATTCATGGGCTGCGAGCATCCGTACAGCTCATCTATTGTGCATGTGTATGTCAGGATCATTTTTGAAGCCAGACGCTTCGGCACTAGCGGGAAGCAATAAGGAGGAACTCCCTGCTTGTAAAATTAATTCCCCTTAGTATGTCAGAGTGTGGCTGAAGATCCCGGGAGTTAGCGGGGAGACATAAGCCGCTTTAAGGCGCAGGATATCTTTTGCTGTGGGGGGTTGTTTGCATTACATTTTTTCCTCCAGATGCAAATGTTGTATGAAAAAAAAATGTGAAAAGCATGAATACGTGTAAACATTTTAACTGAATTTACCCTCTGTGTTCCACGTGCATCGGTGCAACACACCGGCTTTCTGTTTGGTTGCAAGTGATTTTATCAATGTCATTAGACCATTCATTGAACTAAGTGAGGAATCCATCAAAAGCTGACAGGAAGGTGTAGACTAATGGCTGTTAGGCTGTAATATTCTTTAATATGATTTTTATTTGCCTTAATTTCATCTTCTTTTACACAGGTCCCAAATCAGTAGAGAGCTGCTGAACACCTGAGCAGAGAGCATATTTCTGCAGCTTGTCGAGATGGGTTTTACAGAAGCTTTATTCTCCATGTGGATTTATTCAGGCAAAGGAAGAAGAAAAAAAACAACCTAGCTCTCAGTAAACTGGAGTGAGAAGCACATTGTGTGACAATTGTGTTTCACTGCGGGGACACATGAAACAAATTAGGACGAGTATGTATTATGTCCACGGTGGCAAGCGAGACAGCAATTTGTGCACACGCGGAGCCTCTGCACCCTAATTTTGTCTTTTCATACTCCTCTGCATTTGGAGCCACCTTCATCATACACTCCAGCACTCTAAATTAAAAATAGCTCAGCGGGCTTCTGTTTTGTGCTGACACAAACCTAATTTTACACCTCCTTTCAGTAGTTTCCCCTGTTCTTACACTTCATATCCTCCGAAACAATCAAGCGCAGCCCTGAAATTGCCTGAAACATAACAAAACAAATGAAATGGAAATTAATTTTTTGCAACAGGATTATCTACCCGTGTGACTATTATCTTTCCGTGCTGTTTATCTGGAGCAAAAGGAGGAGATTATTTTACAATTAATGGCAGAGGATTCAGAACCCTGCTGTAATCATTAGATGACACATCTTGAAGAAATAGCCCTTCATATTGCCTTACCCTGGGCTTCAATAATCTTGACCCTGGGTATTAATGGATGAGTTAATGGCCTGCAGAAATCCTTTAATTTATGCCAGGGTGAATTAAGAATAAGTAATGGATTCTGCTTTTCAAAATGTCCAGACAAGGCATTTCCGTTCAGCCTATCTGAGAAATCAAATTATCATATTATCTCTTTGAATGGGTCTTCTGAACCCATATTTCATGATATCTGATGGAAATAGTTGTGACATTCATTACACGACTCTTGCTTTATTGTGGCTTGCTACTACATGCTATGACAAAAGGGGATAATAATTTTCCAGCCGGCGATGGGGAGAACGGACGTGGAAAGAAAAAGAAGAGAAAAAAAAGAGGATCAGAAATGACAGATCAAACTTTCAGTGTCCTAATGTAAATACAAATGTAATTATGGAAGTGTAAATTGGTTTGACTCGTTGGAGAGAGGCCACTACCCTTTACCCCTTTTTACCCACAATAACTTCACAGAACATTTGGGGATAAAGAAAATAAATAAATAAACACAAGGATAATCTACAGCAGCAGCGGTTTGGCATCACAGTCGCTGACTATTGGGAAAAATTGAATGTCAGCCGTCAAAAAGATGAAAAAAAAGGGGCGGCAATCCTCTTAGTATGTTTATGATTACAGCTTAATTATTTCTAATTGCTGTAAGCACTTTCAATCATTGACTTTGATATGTATCAGCTTTAAGATGTGAAAGCAGGACCAGCTTCTAAGCGCTACGCAAATCTGCGGAAAGTTTCACTGGAAATCGACGTGGTTTCGTTTTTTTCATCGCCGTGAGGTCTCCTGCTTCATCCACGGCACAGACATCCCCTCTGAACCCAAATGAAAAGCCTGATGTCACCTTTTAGCATCTTAAGAATTATAATCATTTTATGTCTGTATCTTAAAAGGTGCGACACTATGATATTCGGGGACATATAAAGTAAATGCAAAACCTCAAAAAAAAAGTTCTGCAAAGTCGTGTTTCTATTGTTTTGTTAGCTGTTGGTGACATTTTCTTAATAAACGTAATGGCTGATTTTAAAACGCAATAAGAAACATTTATAGCACTTTAAAGGGTTATGCAGCCTCTGCTCGCGGTCGGGCTGGTGTTTTTATTGGATGATGTCATGCACGTGTCGCAGCGGAGGAGAAGTTTGATGCGAGCCACAACGCGGTCAGGGAGCTGTCCTGCGACGATGAAGTCATCCCGACGCTCGGGCGAGACACTTATTTTTCTCTAACGCGTCGCTCGGCTCCTCGGGTTGTACAATGTCCTGCAAGTGAACCTGAGCCTCCCCCGACCCCCGAAACCCTCCACACACACACACACACACACACACACACATAGCGAACTCGCACATACTCCGCTGTCAAACGGCAACACAACACTGGCAGTTATTTGGGTTTTGTTTGTAATCTTTTCGGGCGCTTTGTCAGGCAGGCGCAGCGATATTAGTGTGAGTGCACAAAAGCCCCCGAGTGGTGTCACGCACAATTAATGTCCCCAGGTAGCAACTCCATTAGTCTTATGAACTCAAGTCGCAGTGGGGAATGCTAATGGTGGAGGTGCCGTGGGGCATTAGGAAGGAGTGCAGCCAAAGCTACCACTTTACCCTTCGATTTGACCAGGGTGCACCTCCATCTCACTTTGGAGCCCTGCGAGCGCCGCCCCCCCGCCCCAACCTCGACACTTTAGCGAGACACACTGTCGAGTGGCAGGCGGCCTCAGCAGAGTCCGTTGGCAGTGCGCGCCGCTCGCTCACACAGCTGCGCGCCGTTCCTTTTTAATGATCATTTATATGTCCCAGGCATCTTATCCAAGTGCCTCCAATTACGTAACAGCGCCACACATTGTGTCACTCCAATGGACCCTTTGAAAGTCCATATTTTCAGTTTTATGTGAAAACAGCGCTGCGTGGTTAATCATTGTCAGCTTTCATAAACGTCGACTTCCATCTCGGCAGCCTCAAATCCCACGCGGTCACGTGACCTCCTCCACTACGGATCCCCGGCCTGACCTTGCTGGTGTAGAGGCACGGAGCGGTTCATTTGATCTAACAGGCCTACAGCTGAGCTAGACCCAGCGGTGAGGCCCGCCCGCCCGCTCCCCCGCTCCATGCCCGCTCTAGCATGGCTGTATTTAGGAAGCCTGGTAGCTAGCTTTACATCACAGCTCAATAGCATCGCGTTGCCTCCGAACCTACATGTCAATTCCGTGTCACACAGTCCGCCGAGCGAAAAAAGAGGTAGAGGTGGTCTGTGATAAAGCGCGAGCTGACAGAGAGCAGAGCGATAGAGAGAGAGAGAGAGAGACACGCTGGTAATTTTGGTAGAATGAAGCCGCGTCGCCGAGCAACCTCCGCCCGGGCATGAAAAACACAAGCCTGCCATGACAGTGACTGCAAACGGAGAGAAGTCACTCTGAGCCTATTCACAGCCTTTATTACATTATCAATTACAGATTATAAATGTACTCCACGCGGCCCGCTCCTGCACGCCTTACTCCATCATGTTGGGCCGTCATCACTCAAACTGAGGCCCACACGGGAAGGCCGGCGGAGCTCCCCGGCTCCTAGGCGCCCTCTCGCCGTTGCTGTGGAATGCAGTGGCTGTTTTATTGCTTGTGGCAGTAATTGCACTTACATTTGACGGTCTTTTGTTGAGATAAACCCCACAGCTGGCTCTCGGTGAGTCCGCGCCACAAGCCGGCAGAGCCACAATGCTCTCATACGCAATGACAATTTTCCAGCCTAAAGCACGCGTTTTGCTTGCTGTGTGCAGAGTGCAAAGAGAAGAGTTTGCTGAAATGTGTGTTTTTCTTATTCGGCCGTGAGTTTTACAAGGCGTCGACGGCAGCAGCATCTGCTGCGGCCATTCACTGAGAGAAAGCGTCCACAGCTGTTTGAAGTCTGCGTCTTTGATTTTACGGCCTTCCTATGAATGAACCAAGCAAGTGTTCATATTGATTTGCACATTAAATATATTAGTAATAAAACAACATCCTGCTGCAAACCAATTGTAAAATCAATAGTAATTGGAACCAAAATATTATGAGTTCTTGGTCTGCAGTCTTATTGTCTCTGTGACTGACCAGTGAAATCCTGTACGTTTGCGCGATAAATGCGATAAATATTGATAACAGTGTCAAATGAATGTATGGGTGTAATTCTGAGAGCCTAAATATAAATTGAATAAACTCGGGGAAAGACGGTCTGTGATGGAAAAACAGCAGGTTAAGAAACCAAACCAGAGCGGAACTTGATGAACTTGAACAGAAACTACTATTGATCCACAGAAAATGAGAAAATTTGAGGGTAGAGCTGAGTAGAGTTTGGAAATCACACGAGATCGTGCCACGCGCTGCTGATCCCGCGCGCGCACACTGTACCGTAAGAGATTCAATGCGGTTTTCGCAGCTTTTTGCTAAAAACAGCCGCCCGCCGGGGCTGAAAGCAACAACGAGGGGAGCTGAAGGTCTTAGTGACAGCGGGCGATGTCTTCAGGCTCATCGCTGTGAACTTTGAGTTTTCACACTTGATTCTATGACTCTATATATTAAGTGGTGCCTTCGGTGTGAAGACGTTGCTGAGAACACCAAAGTGCAGCCTGCACAACCTGACTTTCTTGGAGCTCTGTGATGAGCCTAATTTATGCACAGATTTATTAGACAAATTGTAGCCTGTCAAGACCAGTTTAAACATACACAGAGCCGTCAGCTGAAATTATCGTGAATGTTTTAATGCTCTTACCATTACTAATAAAGCAACTTTTCTTACGGCTCCTTTCACACATCATAAACAGTGCATGACGAGGAGAGGGGGGGAAAAAAAGAAGTTTCTTTAGCTGAGAGAAAGCTGAGGTACACTTTTAATAACAAGAACCGAGACACCGCTCCTTTTATTCTCTGGCTCTCCTCTGGTGTTGGGGATCCCGTGGTGCAGGAAAACAAAGCATGAGGTGTGTCTCATTCTCAACAGAGTGCCCTGGGGCCAGCGAGTGAGCTTGCTGCCATCCTGGAGGCTTTGAGTGCTTTATAACGGCGTACACAGAGGACCAGCTTCCCACAGCCCGGTCATTAACGAGTGGGCAGCGGCGAAGGCAAAGCCGGAGAGGGGCCTTCCGCTGTCCTGCCGCCACACCTGCTTCCACGTGCACAGAGCCAGGTCGGCGCCGGCATGAAGGATGACTTGTACCTCGCTGAACTCCAGGGAAAGCGAGCCGGCTCTCCTGTCTTGTTTGTTTGATAATTCAAGAGTTTCTGACAACGGTCGGCTGCCGAGGACCGCAAAAAAACCAACAAAAAAAACAACCCGGATGAATTCTGCCGCTTTGTCACCATTAGCCCCATCAAAAACAGCCAACACAGAAACCACAACGGTTTTAGACCACAACACAATTACTGTTTAGTTTACATTTTAGTACAGAAGCTGATGTCACTGGAGCACGTGGCGGTTTGGTCCGCACATCTGACTTCGTCAGTCTTCTGACATGCTCTGCATATCTTATATATGCAAATACGTAACCTACGAAGTACATAGAAGCGTCTTACATACACATGCCAACCTTTAGTTCATGTTTAAGTACAGAAAACACATTTTCCAATGTTAAATGAAAATGTTGTTCACGTAAAAGCGTTTAAAAAGTGGCTGCACACTACTGCCAGCCCTTTTCTGAAAGGAGGTCAACCTGTCTGAGGTCTAACTGCTGCAAACATTGTTTTACTACCGTTCAGTCAGCCTGACATTTCCTAATCATGTGGAAATTGCTTGTAAACATGATTTTGAGCTAATGTTTGTCACATGTCTGCTTCAGAAAAACGCGCGACTCCTGAGAGATGAAATATAATGGATATCTGTTACTGTTGATGGTGCCGATGTGCTGCTTCCCAACCCAAAATGAGTTATTCCGACATTATCGGAGCTTCATATCAGACTGGCATCTAATTGTTCCCAAACCTGCGTAACGTCCCTCCGCAGGATAACGTGCTGTACGTTTCTTCCTCTGTGAGCAGCCGTCCCTCTCGTCGTAAGCGTGAGACCGGCATTTGTTACCGTGAGTCAACGAGTCACATCCGTTGCATTTGCATTGTATTTTTCCTGAACGACACGGTGTTGTATAACGAACAACAAAATGCAACATAGTCATACAAACACACCTCCCTCCACTAAAGCAAACAAAAAAAAAAAGAAAAATGGCTTGAAGTGGTTTCAGGTTTTCTGCAGGATGACAGATGAGAGGCAACATTTACTTTTGACCACTCTGGATCAAACAGCCAACCTGCTATTTACCCAGCGAACAATGTCAGCGGGCGCAGACGCGTCACGGACCGGACCGGACTCAGTTTTGATGGATGTCAGTTGGGACTGCTGGACTTCAGGTGAAAAGTGGATATGTGACATTTACTTGCGGCGACTGCTCGCCGGCAAGTCACAGTGTTATGTAAATAGCACACCTGTCTGCTCATCGACGTGCCCGGCTTATAGAGAGATCTGTCTTTTAGGTTTGAAATATTGTATAAGCATAGCATTTTGTGCCATCTGTGAGAATATTCAGTCAGGGACAGAAATTATTGGTGAGGGGTTGGGGAGGAGGTGGGTGGGGGGGGGGGGGCTTATGTCCGCCTTTTTAGAAAAGCAAAGGCTTTCCCCAGCGTTCCTAACATTTTCTTTGGACCCTTCCCTTAAGTTAATAATCTAAGGAAGGCAAGGGAGAACTGTAAGACAGTATGTCACAATTCCAACTCCCCCCACGTCGACACATAAGTGACCTCCAACCTCGAGTGGCACTGCTGGATCTGATCCCTCCTCCGTCTTAGAAGTAATAATGTCCGTTAGCGTTCCAGGGTGGCGTTAACAAAGACAAACGCTGTCATTTTCCATCACGGTCGCGTTCCGATAGCGGAGCTCAGCCGCTCTCGCTTCCGTCGTCCTCGTATTCCGGGAACGGCGAAAGAGGGGAAAGACCGAACAGGAGTCGGTCGACTCCATGGTGAGTCCCCCCCTCAGAAGCGAGCCAGTCAGAGAAATTTACATTGTTAATATTGTGTAATAATCTACAGCACAGGCGTGGGATCGCAGATAAAACAAGAATGTACATTTTACTTTCCTAACCAGTGAAGCTGTGTTGGCTTTACTCCATAAACAACGAGCTCTGTTCGCTGTAATGGCTCTTGGGTGCCCCACTTGTGTCTCTCTAATTACTTTGGTTTCATCAGGTCCTACAAGAAATCTGGCGAGGAGGAAAATCCATACTCGATAACAATGAAAAATTCATATTGTTGTTTTTCCCCCCACACCCCCCCACCCCTCCCCATCCCTCTGTCTCTCTTCCTCTCTCTTCCCTCCTCTCACTCACTCACACCCCGCTCTCTCTTATTCTGTGATATATTTAAATGTTAATAACCATTCATTCCTGACACCCTATCTACCAAGCCCCAAGTTTAACAGGAAATCTATTTAATCTGAAGAATCTCATTACACGATCATGGCAGCAGCTAAAGCCCTGACTATTGTCGATAGATGGGAGGTGTGTGTGTGTGTGTGTGTGTGTGGGGGGTAAGAAAGGAAGGGCTTGCAGAGAAAGAAGATGATGCACTGGAAAAAAATGAATTCAGGAATGGATATTTAATTTAATCATTGTGCATGAAGCAACATAAAGGAGGCATAAAGAGTCTTGCTTCTTCCTTCATTTGAGTAGATAATGATTAAATGTTTTCTATTGTGCTGTACAGCTGAAAGGTTTAATCATTCCCAGAGCCACAGAGAAGAGAGAGTAAGAGAGAGAAAAAAAAAACCATCCCACCCGTTAGTGCAGTTGACAGTATTCTAAATATGAACTTCTTTTAAGGCCATTAAAAGATTATCACTGATTTAACAAAATGCCTGTTCAGAGCATTAGCCACAGACGGTTCCCCAAACCCCTCAGAACACCATTCACCGAGCCTCTATTATCTCATCCACCCAGCACTATTTAATTTCATTTCCATGAATATGCAATGAATTTAATTTTGAACACTATTTTCATCTGCTCCTGTAATCACAAAAAATGCCAGTGTAATTAGTTTCTAATTACTTGGTGTAATTGTTGTAGTAATCATTTTAATTACCCAAATGCAGCGACATTAGATGCTAAAAGGAAAATAATCTGCTTTTACCTCCTACTGTGTCTCTCATTCTCCGGCTTGATATCTAGATTTTGACATGGGCTGCTTCGCAGTCCGAGGCAGAGGCAGCAGAGGGCTGCTGCTGCGTGTGGATGTTTTATGGCACATGATAGGGGAGGCATGTACTGTACGGGATGGAAAGCCAGGGAGAGAGGAAGGGAGAGACAGAGGCAGACAGACGGGACCAGACTTACATTGTAGCATCTCCGCAATCTGCTCTGTGGAAATTTGCATGCCCCGAAAAGCCATTAAGTTAAAATATACAGTTATTGTACCTTTCTGGGACCGGCGCCATACAAATGCTTATTGCATGTGCTTATAGCTCAGTCTACCAGATGGTAAATCATGAAATTTTATGAAATTATTGCACCAGTGAGGTGTTTTGAAAAGGAGCAGCTGTGAGGGAGATGGGACATTATAAACACTCACAGGTGTTCTGTCTTTCCCCACCGCCAGCCACCACATAAAAAATTAAATTATAAACAAACCAGCAAATGTTGTAATCTCCTTCACAGATACACTACTTACAAGAGAAATTGCTTAAACTAAGCAAAGAATTTAATTTTAATTTGCATAAAATATTTATTGTGGCGAAGAAATTTCATAGCGGGGGCCGTCTCATCTGCCAAGTTCGGAAATTGCGGCGACGTACATTCGGCGAGCGTCGCAGTGCCACGGATGAAGATCCATTAGGGAAGGCTCTAATGGGCACTTCACCCAAGCACATATGGGCAAGTACACCTAATAAGAGGGAGCTGGTCAGTGCCAAACACCACAACAAGCTTGTGTTTCTCATTAAGATTTTATTCCTTCCTTAGTATTTAATTAGCCAGTCTAGCACAGGGACCGAGGAAGATAGCTTCACATCCACTATGTTGCCACCTCCCAAGCCTCCAAGATGTAAACTGGAGGTCTCCTGCTCCCTGGCTTACAAGCAGTGTGTTATACAAATACTTGTTGCTGGGAATGGGGTCGGACTATCTGCAGGAACCCCCGCGGCTCTGAGGAGCGGCGTGCAGGGACTTGGCCTCCCTCGCATCGGCTCATCGCAAACGTTCAGAGTCGTCCTTGGCTTCTTGGCGTTCGGGGGGGGGGGGATTCGAGGCCATGCCGAAGTGCTCATCGTGACATGACAGGAGCACGCTGGAAGCGTACCGCTGCTTGTACGGAAAAAAACAAAGCGTACAAATGGCATGTTGCGTTTTTTTGGGGGTGGGGGCGGAAATAGCCAAGCCAAGCTAAACTAACCAGCTGCTCATGGCAGCAACGGAAGTGAGTAAACTTATTTTACAAAATGTCAAAGCCATTCCTTTGACTGAAGGTGTTCAACATCTGCATAGGAGCAGGTGAAAATCAAGTTCTTTTAAAACTCTCAAACCTTCAAATTACAGCTAATTACAACCAGCCGCTTCTGTGCTCTGAGAGCCGCGTGTCACTCGGAGCAGCTTTGGGTTACTTCGCCGACATCTACCCAGTAAATATTCTGCACGGACACGTATTTATCGTGAATGACAGCAGCTGTAACGTATTCAAATGAGATGCACGCGTCGTCTTTCTCTGGAAAGAGGCTGGTGCCTGGACGCGGGGTTGTGCTGCAAGGGTAGCTGGGATAGTCATGCATATTCAAATCCACTGCTGGACATGGCTGCCCTAAATAGGCGAAGAGCGTGCAGCACTCAAGGGAGGTTTGTTTTCCATGTACCCCCCCCACCTCTTCTTTTTTAAGCACCTCCAGCACATACTGATCAAGGCCCTTCCAGGCATTTATTTCAAATTAGCTGTGGGCCCTGCAGGCCCCTGTGATCAACATCGCGGCTGAATGGAGCAGTGCATGAAAATCAAAGAAGCAAAGTGATTAAGTAACAGACTTTGAATGGCAAGAGCGCAGGATTCTATCTATCCATCCATCTATCTTTGCCTTTTACCCATGCCTTTTCCCACATGGACGTTTATACCACTTCACCGATATCTAATTAAATTGGGAAAAACAAAACCAAACACAGACAGGGACTGTCATCCTGAGTAAAACCAGGAGTGCAACAAGGTCTAACATCCAATGATTATTCCATTGGAATCCAAACCAACCCAAGACTTATTGTTAATTTAATTGCAGCCACATTATTTCACTCCTGAGAGGATAAACAAGGACACAATTATTCTCCAAATAAACGAGTTGGAGCGATGTATAGAATAAAAGAGTGTGTGGCCCATCCTTTAGGTGGAGAAACAGCGCATTGTGGCATTTTGTTTACGAGGCTTTAAAAACGGAGCAGCTTCTCACGCCACCAGACAAAGCCTCTCACCAGGAGAATCTCATTATGACTCGTAATGACAAATTCACCCTTTGCAATTATTTGCTGCCATTTCAGCGCTCTATCTTGAGGGGAGAGGATTCAGCTTGTGCATGGCTGGCCATAAACCTGGTGAAGTAGTACACCAGGCACGCCACTGATATACCTCCTAAAGGCAGTGTGGCTGACGAATGGAATGGCGTACATGGGGTATCATGGTGTACACGTCCCTGTCTTGGACGTAGAAACCACTTTTTGATTTGGACTGCGGATGTTTTGAAGGTTTTTAAGCTCCTTTACTTTATATATATTTAGTGAAGTGGATTCAAAAATAATTCCCCCCTCCAAAGAAAAAAAATATCAACGGTACCAGAGGAACATGGTAACAGCGAACGCACAGAATGGTAATCAAATGTGCTTGCAAATTACCTCAAACTCATCAACAAGAGCTTTTAATGAAATAACATCCTTAAATGAACACTGGGAGAGAGTGAAAAGTGAGCAATGGCTTTTCAGGGTAGTTTGAATTTTTAATTGCCTGTCGGGAGAATATTAGATAAAGCTTGATTAGAAATAAATTGGAAATCGCTGCTGAATGCATCTACTGATAGACACACTAAAGCAGACAGCCAAAGAAAGCAGGACACCCATAAAAAAAGTCTTTGATGACTTTGGAAGTTGATTGATTTACTATCTATTAGCGTTGTGGGGTTTTTTGGTTCCTAATGTCATATATCTACAGCATACTTTTTCATTCAGTGGTATTAGCCCACAGTGTCTAAGCGTCTAATGCTGTTGTAATGTGATGATCTTGCAGGACACTGATGGCAGGTTCACCGGTCCTCTGCTTTCCTCCTGTACATCTGTCTCTCTCGTGCAGGTTTCTGACCTTTGACTCCCCGTTCTAATTCATCCAACATGTCTGCGGCCATCATTGCTCCTTGGGCGCTGGTAATACCCAATTAAACCTAAAGGTCTACAAGATGAATCAGAATGGCTGGGAAATATTATATATATAATATTATATATGACTCCAGCTATGGAACTTCCACCCCCGCCTCACATGAATGGAAGGCTTTTATTCAGTGGTCAATGGTTGAGTCCCACTAAGTTGTTTCAAAGTATGATATGCATAATGTGATATCACAACAACAGGCATGGGGAGGAGAAGAAAATATCAGAAGTTGTTAACATTTCCAGCGTAATAAGCAATATTACAATTTCAATCTTCGCTCTCAACTTGGTAGGATGAGTTAGGACAAAGGTGCACTTACTCCACTCATAATTAAATGCATGTATTGTATTTCCTCAATCATATTTATATATATACAGATGAAAAAGGAAAGTCATTGGACATGCTCTGGAATTTTCACGTGCCCTGATAGCTGACTGTTTATGGATTTAGGAAGGTGTGCAGATAAAATGTCGTTTTCAGGAACATTGCTCAAACTCCTCCCGGGGTAATCTTTCTAATGATGATTTTCAATAAGAGACCAGCAGTGAGGGAGACCCTCTGTATGAAATAACTACTTCCAGATAACAGAGGCCATCACAGTGACAGGCGGGTCAAGAGGTCGGCAGACTGCAGAGCATGTGCACTGGGCTGTGTGAAATAAAGGACACAGGGGACAGTGAGCTCAGCCTCAAAATAAAGGCTGCTCTTTACTCACAGCACAGAAAACACTATAAACAAACCTGAGAAGAAAATACCTACACGCTGTATTTCAAATGATAAGACATGGCACCAGCACTGCTCATATTTACGGCTTTGTAGCATTAAAGCTATGAGTAATTTCAAATTTTTTTTATTATTACAACTGTATTCTTTTTTCTCTCAAAATTAGCCAAAACTGCGCAAGCCGCCAGTTTCCGAGCCCTCGCAGCTGGAGGAAGTCTGCTGAAAGAAAGTAAGCGTTTTATCTATTTGGTTCGCTCGAGCCACATTGTTTATTGCTTGTTTTCCGTCGACACTGAACTCTGCCTGCATCCAGACAGCCAGGAAAAAGCTCCAAAAAAAATTTAACCGCTTATTTAATCCCGAACATCACAGCAGCTGAACGAGCAGGAAGCGTACACGGAGCGCGGGGTATGCGAGGAGAAGAAAGAAAAGGAGGGGGGGGGGGGTGTCTGTTGTTGAAATGTGTCCGTGTTGTTTCATATATCATTGATTAGACAAAATAAAAAAGCCATAACATTGGGTCAGGAGAACACGGGGCATGGGTGCTGACATTCTATCACAGCAGACACATATTGACTGGCGCACTGAAAGTAGTCACTCACTCATCAGCGTGAGGCAGGCTGATTGAGTTGCCAGCAGCCACTAAATGAGGCCTCCATCCACTGTGGGACGAAATGAACTGCAATCTTTTCAGACCTCGTTGCAGCCAAGAGACCAAGTCAGTGTGTGTGTGTGTGTGTGAGAGAGAGAGAGGGGGAGAGGTTTAAAACCCAGGAGGATTTCAAATAAGTTTGCAGAAAAAAAAAAGCGGGCAAGAGAGAAGAAAGCCGCGAAAACAAAGCAAGCCCACTCCTGAGTCGAGATACTCTGTGTGTACGATTTCGACCGCGCTGTGCACTCTCCGAGCTCTTATAAATTATTCTTGGACTGCATCACGCTCTCACCAAACCCTGCGTGGAGTGAAGGGCGCAATCAGTCGGTGCAAAGGGGGCATCTCGGCTCACTTTTGCATCTCTGCTCACCCCGGCGCTCAACTTGAACTCTCTCGGCAGTGCAAAGACGGAGCGCGTGCAGTTAATTACGGCTAATGAAAGCTTGTTTGAGCAGAAGAGGAGGGGTGTACATTAGGGGAGAGGGAGTCAAGCGGCTTGAACCAGAGGGTTCCACGCACAATTTGTTTGAACCTGGGTCCTCCTCACTCTCTGCATGCTAATTTACCTTGGGGCCGCACCGCCTGTTTTTTAAATATCGTTAATTGACTTAAGAGCTCATCAACGTGCTTCGTCTTCATTAGGTTAATGAAAAGGCCCAGTGTTTATTTTTCGTAACAGATTGTGGCAATGACATAATCTAATCGGTTACTTCCACTTCCTGAAGGATTGAGTCCTTCTGATGTGAGCTGCCGGAGCTGTTCAGATGTTCGATGTTTGTGGGTGTCTGTCTCTGACAAAGCAGGGACGGGGGAGGAATTAGAATAAACACATTTAGCCCTTGGCATGAATCTATGTTGCCCTTCGCTAATCGACAGTGTGAACTAACAAGAACGTAATGGTAGTTTTGATGTGTGGGTTGTCGGGGAAGGCTGGGTGAAAAAGAGGGGACAGCCTCTGAAAATGGGAGGATCGCAGATTTGTCTCTGTAACCCTAATGGGTTGAAATAAATCAGCCATGGAGGAATGTCCGTGACCCATGTCACGAACCTGAGGGGCCTCGTAAGATCCTGAGGAGAAAAAGGGGAAAATATCTCCCGCACTTCTGGGTTGGAGTATGCACTCCTGGGTCGCCACGAAATGAGAATGCAGCCGGTAAACAATCATTTGGATTTTGTGCGAAACCTCTCACGACGTGTCAGGTCTTCCTTTCCACTTGTACAATGCCAATTTCAGCAGCCAATGATTTGGGCACAGGCGATCAGATGGTTCATCTTTTACTCAGTCGCCAGACAATTATCAATTAATTTTTTTCACTTGCTTTTGACAGTAAGAACACCTTGATGTCTGGAAAATCAAGCATTTTGACTTAAAAAAAATTAGCATTTCATAAACAAAATAACTAACTGGTTAAGAAACAAAATTAGCAGAATAATGGATTATGAAATAAAATAATCATGATAATTACTGACTACTTTTTTTTCTTTTCCTTTTTTATTTTAACATCCAATGCCAGTGTTTCAGAATTCTTGCTGTGTGATTGAGAATAATCATTAAAATTCTCTTTTCCCTCACTACATTATAAGCAATGCTCATTCAGTGTATTTACATTGTGTCATACCTCTGTGTTCAGTATTAAACCACATTATTGCCACCAGTGATCAAGCGTGTTGTCAAATATATACAGGGACTGAAACCTGGAGGATTACAACTCTGAGGTGAGGGTATGACCAAAGTTAAAACAACAGGAACACTTGGTTCAGGTTCTGGAAAGTTCAGCACAGCTCTGTTTAATAAGAAGGTGAAGATTAATGGCATGTTTGGACGGGATGTGAACTCCGGCCTCCTGAAGGCAAGCGTTGCTCCGAGAGCGAGCGCCGGAAAAAGTCACGAGGTGTGCAATCGTACGTCCGCGGGAAACCGGGCTGATGAATTCACATCGGGATCGACATTAGCGGAGAATTGGAGCGGCACTAGGGACTTCATTGACGATTCCAGAGTGATGTGTCAGACTGCGGGCACGCCCCATCTCTTTGTAATGACAAAAGCCCAACATTTAAATGCACTGCTGTAATTTAACCTTTGACTTCCAGTCGTGCATGTCTGAGATGCACATTGTCTCAGCTGCCCTTAAATGGTGAACTCTGTTGGATGCAAACATGCAAAGCAGAAGGTGTGTGTGTGTGTGTGTGTGTGTGCGTGTGTGTGTGTTGGGGGGGGGCGCACATGAGGTAACTACTGTAGGTCTGTCTGAGTCGCTGCAACACTTGCGCAAAGTGAGCCGATCTTCCTCCTGAGGACAGTAACATTTGAGGCCATCTCTAGTGGTGCGGCCCATAAAGAGTGACATGGTAGTAAAATAAATCTCCCCCTCAACCCCCCCTCCCCCCGGACCCCCTCCCCACCACCCCTCGCGCCCATCCCCCTCCTGCTCCTTCCAGTCTCGGCCATGTGGCCATCTGAAGGCTGCAAAAGCTCATCAGTGAGAACTTGAGAATCCTCCCAGGAGCTGTTCTGGGGTCAGCTCAGCCTCTCCACGCCATAAACAGCTCCCATCGCAGTCATGTTCATCACTAACTGTTTCCCCCTGCACTTTTGCTCACTGTCCATCCTTGCACTCCCTTTCCGTAGCACCCAGTAGCAGACGTTTCCAATAAATCATTTGACCCCTCCTCTTGCCTCTTGTCTAGAAACCCCTGTCTGTCCCCGACTTGGCCCGAGATGATGCGTTCTGCTGAAGTCACTTAAATAAAAAGATCGCAGTGGGAGACATAATGTGTTAAAGTAATAAGATGGTCTCGGGCAGGTCACGGCCCCTTTCCCTGCTTCAGTGCTCCTGTGGAGGCTCTTTGAGTTAATGGGCTGTGGTCAGTGCACTGGTGAGCCATAAAGGCTGCCCTCTGAAACTCCAGCCCTATTCAGAACAGGGGATCCTCCAAAAGCCACTAACTGGCCCATCTAGATAACAGCACACCCAGCACTATTTCCACAGTGCGTCTGACACTCCCAGGACCTGTAAATCTCTTGTATTTATCATCTCCTCTTGTACGTCTCCCGCCTGACTGCCATACTGTCCTTCAGTGTCAGCTGGATTTCACTCCGGACACCACAGGTGAATAGGGTAGGAGAAAATAATAATAATAATAATAAAAACCTAATTCATATCTACATCAAACATCCCCAGTTGATTACTTGCTTTATTATTAGTAGGATTATTATTACTTTGTATTTGAAGTTTTCCATTAAATTAAATGAAATGTTAAATGAGCAATTGAGTAATTACCTAATTAGATGCAAACATTTCCAGAATGTCTTTACAGAGGTAATTTGTGGTATCTCATTTTTATCACTCCATAAATCAAAGAATACTGTCAATGGCCATTAAAAAAATCAATTTTGCTATGTTTTTAGGTATAAAATGTTAGATAAATCAGGCTGTGAATGATAAACATCTCTGTAAAAACCTTGAGAATTTAGAACAATGGAAGATTTGGTGCATGTTAGTGCCAATGAAATGAAGATTTCTGTATGAGAAAAAAAATCTGACTCAATTATGCATTTTATTGTAAAATAATCACCTAAATGTGTATTTTAGACTTTTGTTATGAAATGCAATGGAAGCCAAAAATTTAAAAATTGACCAATGCATGAAAAACAACATTTTTTGCCTGTGTAGCGTCACTTCATTGTGCGTTTGGTGAAACACAGAGACCCAAGTTTCTTTCCCAGCACTTTCCCAACTTGTCTAAATGTTCTTGTTCTGATTTGACCTGGATCCAAGCCATGCATAATAACCTTTTCCATTTGAATCTTACAATAATAAATAAAGTAACTGTGTTTACTAATTAATTAAAATTGAAGTATTACGAATGGAAAGCTATAACAAATTATCCTACTGCATTTCAACAGCGGGTTATTTTTGTGATGGCTTGTGCGACTTCACTTGAGTGTGCAGGCCTGCTGAACGGAGGGAGTGACCGTTAATGAATGTAGCTTAGGGGATTAATGAGAAGAAGCAGGGGACGTGTCATGGAGAAGTGTTCTGGCATGGTGACGACGACACGGCAGCCCCCCTCCTCGTCTCCACTTACAGTGATTACATGTGAGCCCCTGTCAAGCGCTATAAGTGGTTTTATGAAATTGTATTAAATGCCATTGTTTATGCCTCACTTTTCACTTCCTCAGCGGTCCGCCGCTGTTTTGTTTTTTATTTTTTTGTTGTTTTTTTCATCGCCTGCCCTTAGCATGCTTCATTTGAGTCTCACTTCAAGTTTCATCATCAAGGCATTAGCATGTTAAGTCAAATTAACCAATTTTTCCTCATGCCAGATCTGTGGAACCTCCAATTACTTTAGCCCACTGAATCTTTTTTACTTGTGAATGATTAATATGTATGGTTCTCTATTAGCGGCAACGGTAGAGAAAAACTAGCTTCAGCAGCCCATTTGCAGAAGCAGGTGGATTTACTGCTGCAAAAGCATACTTCGAAAGTTTCTGTGCATTTAAGCCTGCAGAACAGTCCAACTGTTGGCTCACTGGTGACGAGTCTTTCCAAGCACAGGGAGGATGAAGAACGAAGCAATTTTTAAAAAAAATGTGTGGCTCAAGGCAGCCAAAAGGTGTGCTAACAAGGTTCAAATTAAATGCATGTAGAACCCAAATCAAACAAACATTTACAGCTTCACTCTATCTGATCTATTACTGCTTAATTTTCCATCAGAAAATGCACTTTTTATGTTAAACAACTAACTGCAAAGACCAGTCGATGAAAAAACATTCTCTGGTAAAAAATGCTCTGAACCATGATACACATTTTATATGTTTGTCTCACCAAGATACAATTTTAATTAAAATTTTAAAATAACTAGCTAATGTTTAATTAAATTGATCCAACAATAACTGTCGATGATGCACCGTAAATCTGCAATGATCATTTTTATGTCTACTTTAATGTCAAAGGGGTCACTCATATGACGCATGTGGAGAATTGGACAGTGCACGTCTCCTGAGTGCTGCAGAACATTTGAGCTTTCAGTTTGTTGTCATGCTTTTCCAGCTTTGTTTTGGTTTGCTCTAATAACATGGCCTCAGCTCTTCATCTTTGCTGTACGCTAGCAACAATCAATGGATAGCTATAGAGTTAACAGTGAACTACTAACCCGAATCTAACATCAGTGGACATATTTGAATAATTTTCTTGCTTTGCATTAAAAGCCACATGTGTTATTGAAAGATTAGGAACTGATATTCAGTAAATGATGGTATTAGCAGAAGACTGGCAGGGCGCTGGCCTAAGCACCACTTCTCTTCAACCACAAATGCTTCTTTTCTATACTTTTATTTGCGTTTACATGTGTTTGTTTAACATGTTTCTCTCGCCATCTCCCCCTTTTGTGTAACATATAGACACACAGGGATGGAGAAAGAGCGGCACACCAGACAGACGGACTGCCTCCCCACAGCACGGCTATAATAACCTCCTGGTGGTGGAGCAGACTCTCTGAGAGATATCCTTGAGCCTCACCTCCATCTCTCTAACAGGTCACGCCGAGATCCAGCAGATAGTGAGCTATAGTTAAGGTCCAGATCTGCTATCTAGACTTGAATGATGGAGGAAACCATGTGGCGACATGTTTATTGTCACCCAGATGGTCCACAATGCAGTGGCTTGGTGAGCCACATCCATCCCTAATATAATTCATGGGGTGGCACCATTGTGGGGGTGACTGATAAGGCCTTCATTTTGCCCTGCACTGGTCACTTGTCTCAAGGAGACTCCAAAGAAACTTCACTCTGTACAAATGGTGGTCAAAATATCTAATCCCACCAAGGGTTGCACTTTCGTGCTAAAACCTGTGGCGAGGTTACAGGGCTGAGAAAGGCCATTTATAATAGGAGAATTCTCTCTTCCCCATTTGGCCCCTTGGAAGAATTCCTATTTAGACGGAGGGAGAAAAAAAAAGCAATTTCTTGAGTGAGAAAACAGTGCGGGAAATGTAGAGTAGATGCGAGACACTAGAATAACTCAGTACAGGCCCACCCAGAGAGGAGCTCACAGGCAGCTGTGCCTGTCCACACAAAATAAGACCTCCAGGGTCTCTCGTCTTTGGCATGTCAAAACACTTTGGCACCTTCAGCTCAAAGAATTTCACTCCCCAGCAAAAAAAAAAAAAAAAGCTGAGAAAATGTTATTCTTACAAATGATTAAATTGCGGTGCGTTTGGTGACATTTTGATAGCTAAGGACACCGTCAAACAAACATTTCGGCGAGGAAGGTTAAATGGAACCAGATGCACAGTTGTCCCGATGGGGAGCGATGCGGTCATTGATGAGTAAGATCAGAGGAGATCAGACTTATGCTGTGGTGCCTCCTCAGATCTGCTTCCCATCAACCCATTGTTGTTCGGATTCGCCAGAGAAATTTTCCCTGACAGCGAAATTGCGTATAACTGCATAAAGATATTTGGAAATCTGTTCGCCATTATCAAAGCATGTTATCATTCGGCGACATCACTCATAAATGTTATTTCGCAATGTTTATGCTCGCCGATCTGTGTCTTCATCGCTTTGTAATTTTGCAGCACTAAAAGTGTTACAAAACTATCAAGGCCCCTGCAAAATGTAGAATTTCAACCACTTTTTTGAGCAATGTGATTTAAAAAAATAACTACATCTCTTGAGGATGGATGAAGTGGATGCGTACTCCAGGTTTACAGTAGACCTGATTACAGGCGTATAATATCCAAATTGTTAGCATAACATATTGTGTGTCTGAATCCATGAAATCCTTCGCAGCCATCTTTTATGCACGTGGGAAATATTAATATCCTCTCTCTAAGGTCTCTCTATCACCTCTTCCCCCTTTCAGCATCACCTTTTGATTGTTCCCATGCTGTGCTGCGTTAACAAAATCCACACATGCAATGACAAAACACACCGTGCGAAAAAGAGGAAGAAGAAAAAATAGAAACACCTGCGTGATGCAATGCATTGCAACACAGTCGTCTTTGAATGAGTTCCTCGCTAGTTTAATTGTTTGGGTACTGAGTCTGGTCGATGGTACAGTCTGATATTTTGTGCTGTATATATTTTGTCGACCTCGCTGACATCTGTGGAAAAGTATAGAGATCTACTTTGTAGTACAGCTGTGCTGTTAGAGATCAATAAAAGGCTATGGTGCAACTTTGCATGTTAAACTTCATCAGTGTTGCACAACTTCACATGCAAATCTATTGATTGTTATAAACATCTCTGTATATTGACGTGCCATGCTTAGGGAAGCGGGAGATCATAGTCATTGAGGTTGTATGCAAACAAACATCATGTTGCCAGAGCAAAAATTGCAGCTTAGAATTAAATCAAATTACTTATTGCTTTGGATAACGTCTGAAGAGCGTTTTATGTAAACAATATTTCACGAGAGGTCATCGTCACCAAATGTCCGAAACACGACTTTGCCTTATTCAGCTGCAGTGCAAGTCTGAGAGAGGAATACAAATGTACTTACACAAACAACAACAACAAAACTGCGCTCATGCACTGAAAATTCAAAAGGCATTCATAAGTGGACTTCCAATCTACATCAGCAGCCGGGGGTTATTTTTCAGCAAGACCAATAGTTGGAGTTCTGCCTATCGAAGCAGCATCTTTATTCGGATGGAAAATGAATCCTCAAGGAACATGGCCAGGCGCTTTATTGTGTATGCAGTGTGTGGCCAGGTTCAAATTGGCAATCAATTATCCAATTAAGACTGACAGAAATGCACATCAGGAATTCCAGCCCATCAGTCCAAGCTTCTGATTGGAACACGATTAGAGGAACTTAATTAAACCCTAGGTGCTGGGTGTTTAAACATCATTTGTGCGGCGTCGGAGGGCTCGGAAAATATAAATCGGCATTCTGGATGGTTTGCACCTATCCCAGTGAAAGACCAGAAAAGATGTGTAAAAGCCCTTTTTTACAAAACAAATGTCCCCTCTCTGTCACCATCCTATACCTTATGTGACCATGTCGCATGTTCAGAGATGCAGGGAGCACGGAACAGTAAGAATTAAAACACATGCCCTTGGGAAGATCAGAAGAAAGAGATAAATATTTGTGAAAATTGCACAGTACAATGCAATAACAACAGCGGCCATGATATTGTGCCACATTAGTCTTAAAGCCATTCCCACAGTTTAGAAGGCTTTGAATAATTCAAGGACATACCATACCATGGAGAGCCGTATAAGTGTGATGTGGAGAATGAAATGCAGCTCGCTTCCTCAGATTCTGAGGGGTGTTTTCTTACTTGGCCAACCTCTCCTTTTCCTGTGTGGTTGTTTAGTGCCTGTATTGATTTCTGAGCTGTTTCTTCCTCCTGTGTCAGACAGTGTGAAATGGAAGGCACTGCATTTTAATAGTGGGTTGTGAATTAATCATTTTTCCTGATAGCAAAGCTCAGCTCTGTCCCTGTAGGAGAACACCTTATCACAGCAAATAGGATTCAAAGGGAGAGGAGCAGTATAATCCACAGCTAATTGGATGAAATGGCTGTGCTCGCTCCCTCCTTCCAGGGGCTAGCGTCCATGTAGCCCCCTCCACAGGGATCCTGGAGCCACCGAAGAGGTTATTACAGTCTGTCCTGAGGGAGCATTAATACCTTAGCCCTTGTTCAGACATGCAAATAATCTAATTCAAGGTCTAGCTAATTAACAACTTAGCTACAGTAAAGATAAAGGGGCTCAATAATAAGCCTGAGCTTTTCGTAGGCGGGCCGTGTAGCACCCACCTCTGATACAGCAATGTCAGAAAAACACAGGTACACGTTGGAAATCAGCAAACAACCTTGTGTTGAAATGAAAATCCATGTTTTTTTCCTGAATTAAGGGTTCATACAAATGGCTGATGTGAAACTGGTCACTTAAGAGACTACGAAGGAAATAAGGGAGGCTTGTCTACATTGCCCGGGAGCGAGGGGGAGGGTCTTTAATGATTGAACGTTATCTCTCCTGAGACCATGTTGGCTGTCACTATCTTACACCAGCATCCACCCTCACTTTATTCTAAATATTAACAGAAAGCAGAGCCACATTAACACTGACGGGGATGCAAATGTGCCATGAGACAAGAAGCATCGTTTTGTCATGTTAGCCACAATTTTAGCTGTTGGCTAATTCCACTTCCATTGTGAGATTTTGGTGGTTATGTGTAACATTTCAATCAGATCGCATTATCTGTGCCCACTGAGTTATTAATGGCAAAACGAAGGGCAGCAGTCATTAATGTTATATTGCATGGACATTTTTTTTTTCGGAGTCAAGGGGAAATATTAAATTTCTATGATGTGGAACAACCTCAGTTGTATTTATTCATTTATACAAGTTGATTCCTGCATATATAATGTCTCCTGTTTACTGAATAAATATTGAAAGTCTGGTATTAACCCTGGCTGTTAACCCCTGGGATCCACATGCTCTCAGTATGTAAAGCGATACGCCTTTGATGTTTTCAGTGAGCGATCAGATGGATATGTTCACATTTTTTCGACACTTAGCATGCTTAAGTCTAATAAGAGTTTCTCCTTGAGTGCTCACGCAGCCTACTATGGGCACTTATTTGAATCGCCTCTGTAGGCTGTTGTCTCATAAAAATGGAACATGTTTTAAGGCATCTCCGGCTTTTCCAGGGTAAAATGTTAATCCAGCTTTAGCAAGGTTACATGGTCAAGGTTGCCAAATTACCGACAAGCACTAATCACCCCTGCCTTGGAGCGAGTCTGGCTCAGAAGCAAACGCTGTGGAACGCTGCTCCCAGCCCCCGCTGAAACGCCTCACCACCCTCACCACCGCACTCTGTGGCTTTCCTGTGTATGAAACAGAGATTTACAACATTGGTTTACATCTGCCAATGCCAAATAACTTTTCCTTAAATACACAAAGTTGCTGCACCACAGGGTCTGTATTCTCCCTCTGAGCTTATTTAAGACACACTGCTTTAAGTTTTTATATCCAACCAATATAAAGATCGCTGACCTTTAAAAATGACGACGTTACAATCAAGAGAGGATCAGCATCAATTAACACTGAACGACTTCAGACTATGAAATGTGCACATGAAGTACCTGTAACTAAAATTCGGGAAAGGAGATAAAAAAAGAAAGAAAAAACATTTGCACTGATATTCTTTATTCTGTCAAATATTCCAAAAAAAGTTTAGTCTGAGTAATTAACCACTTGATACTACCTAAAATACCTAAAGTCGATACGCAAATGGGTGTGCAACATTAAGCTCTTCTCATCCATGCGATGGCCATAAGGAAGGTATTAAAAATGACCACTTACGCTCACCCTCCAGCTGATGAGGATTGTAATTTCTTCAATATGTTGTTAGGTCACAAAGAAAGGCAAAGCTTTAAACACCTGAAGGAGGCAGGTGAAATTCTGTAAGTTTTGTATCGTTAGCAAATGCCACAAAGAGATGAAAACAAACAATGAATTGATCTTACTAATTACTGTAAATAGTATTGTCTGATATATCTTGAGCTAGTTGTGGTAAAGTAAGTAAGTAAGTCAGTCCCCAAAAGATTTTTTTTCTTTTCATGGAGTTTGTTGACGATAAGAAAAATATGGAATTAAGTCAACTTGATCTTTTAAGAATGGGAATATCAAAACATTATTTGAGTCTTTCAACAGAAGCCCTGGTCATATGACAGCATCATTTCATGGTTATTTCTTTCACACAACAACAATCTGCGCATATTTCACATACTGTATTGTTCTTAATGCTGTACCCATTAGTTCCCTTAAAAAAAAAAGCATTATTACAAAGGGTTAATGAAAGTATAGCATAAAATATGGTATACCAAGTGTTAGAGTCCAATCACTCTTTTTAATAGCTTTGTAGCGGCCAGAAAATCAAGTATTCATGAAGATTGAGGAAGATGATCCAGTGAACTTCAATTTAATTGGTGCAAATTAAAACAATCCATCTTTTGCAGCTGTCTATCTATCTGCTATCACCACTTCATTGCTCGTCTTGCACCTTGATTACAATTATCTTTTAATAGCAAAACTTGTCAGCAATTTCTCTCCCTTCTGATTTACGTCCCGGCCCAACACAGCGTTGTTCCACTCATATAATTCATGTTTTAGTGTAATGCAGAGTAAGCCTCCACTGGGCAGACGCAAGATGTATTGACACCGTCACCTCATATCTGCTGGGCGCTATGACATATGGCAAACTGTCTCTCTGCAGTACAGGCTGCAATCCTTTCCCCGTTCATATGAAAAGAGCGCGTTCGCGCGCCCAGGGTTCGGTCCCCGCAGACTCTGAGCCGAGCAGAGTACTTCGATGGATTACAAAATAAATGCATATGCAGACACTATTTTTTGCAGTGTCCAATAATGGTTCCAGGCAATTAGAGCAAAAGATGACACTCTGACTTTTAATTTGGGACAAAGCGATCTCTCTCTCCTCTTTCATCCCCCCCTGCCTCTCACCTGATATGCTGAGCTAAGGCATTTACGAAGATACATAGCTGTAGTCTTATTTTATCATAAAATGGGATCTTGCCATTTCCTCGCAATGATTGTACGTTGAAACGCTCAACTCAAGTGACTCAAGGTTGTTGGTTTGTTTTAGTTTTTTTTTTGACGACACCCAAGGTGGTGCTTTGGGAATGCAAAGCATGTGCAAGGTGGTACACAACACAAGGTTCGAGCAAAACAACAAATGCTCTCAGCGTCTGATGGTGGTCAGCCCCGATGGCTTTCTCGTTTCAGCTTTTGGATGTCAAACCCTAGCATGCCTCCGTAGTAGTTTGCGATTTCCAAGTGAGGCCAGAACAAGTACCGAAACAGGCGTCATAAAAACAGTTTTGATATTCTGTAGAAATATCCCCTCCAAAGTATCAGCAGCAGACTCATTGTTGCGGCAATAAAATACATCCAAGTCTAGATTTTCAGCATTAGAAATTGCTGGACATTACAGCAAATGAGCCATGCATGGGCAATAATCAGAGAGATGCAGAAAAAAACGGAGCAAATATACAACTTCATATCAGGATATGTGATCAATGGGGAAAGAAACCTTTGCCCTCGAGTATTTTATTGCCAATAATAATTCACTTAGCAGGGATAATAGATGCATTACCCTCTTCGAATTCCTCATAAACGAAACAATTAAAAAAGGATCTAATAAGGTAAAAAATGAGAATACACAATATGCTGTGTGTGTGTTTGTTTTTTTTCTTTTTCTACAAATGACAATGATCTTTGCTGGTAACTCTATTGGTGAACGTTAGCATGGCAGAAAAAAAAATCTATCTGTGCTTTAGGGAATTGTCCCACCATTTCCACAATGCCCCAAATAAACTTGGATGTTCTCCATCCATCAGGTGACTACATGGAGAGCTGACCTGTCATAAATTCACTCTGTGGGGATGATGACAGGGCCGGAGCCAATCTTCATGAAAGAATAAAAAAAATGGCAGTCAGTTCCCACCCCCCCCTCCCCGGTCCCCAAGCCCCCTTCCAACCCCAACTCACCCTTTACCCTCAGTACTAGAGTGCCCTCGCTCCCCATCTTCCTGCCTATCTCTCTCTCTCTCTGCACTTCCCGGGCTCTCTCTCTCTCTCACCCCCTTTTCTCTCCATGGGTAAGCAGGTAATCATGAGCTGTCACAGAAAGGTGACCCATTAATGTGATGGATACGGTGTGAAAAACAAATGGTGTGAAACGTGTGGATTGCTGTCCTTACTGCACCTTGGCCTTTTGTTCTGTCATATCAATATCCACACAGGGCCTCATTACACCGCTGCACTACACAATGAGTGGAGCGCCAGGGTCAAGACTGCGCCACGCTCCCTTTGACTGGCTCCGACCGGGCTTTTCAGCTCAACCTCACCCCAAAGGACTCCCAGGTAAACAGGAAGAGGGGGCGGCCTCTGGAGCCAAAGACGCCGCACATCATCCCAGTCTAAATGAGCGAAACCCCCCACGGCAGCCCCGCATCCATCAGGGGTCCCGACCGTAAGAATACCACGTGCCTATCTGCGAGTGGGTCAGCGGGCGAAACCCACATCAGCTCCACTAGGAGAAATCACTGAGTTCTCGTGAATGCGCAAACTGGTCTTTTTGTTCAGTTTAGGTTTGTTTTCAGCATTGTACTTTGGGTTCCACTGCATGGGAGCCTGAACATCACTTTTGATTGTTTTTAAAAAGAAAAAAAAAATTTTTTTTTTACAAGCCATTCTTGAAATAGGTATACTAAGGTCAACAACGTCTCTGTACTGAACAGGTGCTGGTGCAGGTGCAGGTGCTGTTTTTTCTGCAAACTTGAAAATTCCTCAGCTATGTATCACCGTTTTTTTTTCCCAGGCAATGACAGGTCACACAGTGATAACTGAAACTCTATGTAGCCAGAGTGTGTGAACAGCAGCAGAAGGATCAATAAGTGCGAATTATATGAATGTGTATGGACTCCTAAATTGCTTCAGGCATACCGTAAGATGGGCACTTAGATTTTCAAAGAGCCATACTGCCAGTCAAGGTCAGGGGGGGAAGCAGTGAGGAGCTACTGTATCACAACACTGGCCTTACTCTGTCCATTACACTTCCACTTCCACCGGCTGGTCAAGCAGTTATTAAAGAGCGTGGCCAATTCCACCGCCAGGACCTGTGATCCACGAAGTAACAGCTAATCACCAATTAAGAAATATTATGGATCACAATCAATTGATTTTATGTGAAGGATATAGACCTATGCTCCCTGGAGAATTGACGTACCCCACATTACCCCCACATTACAGACAAAAATTGTCTGTGATAGCAGCTTCCTAAATTTCAGGGTACATTTTTTTTAAAATGGCAGAAGCTGTGAATGGCTTTGGTTCTCTATCGATTCCACAGTGGAAGTGAAATACACTCGACACATAAGCCAGTACAAGCGATGTCGATACACCGTCTGTGTCCCCCCTGAGGTCTACAGTGGTGGTCCAGTGGACACCTCAGATGAAACGCTGGAGACTCTATTAAGGACAGTGGTTACGGGCCACAGACTAATCTAGTATGACAAACTGGAGGTGTCCTGTTATTTCCAGACCCTGTGATGAATTGAGGGCTGCAGTCCCCCATGCTGTCATGTCAGAGTGGAGCTGAAACAGATTGAGAAGGAGCCGACAGCAGATTGATGCACCGGGCTCCTTCCCTCTCCTCTAAAACCCACAGAATCAGTCTATTAGCCCTCCTCCCATTTGCCTATCATTTTACAGAGGCAGCTGCCCCCCACATTCAAATCTGAGACCGAGGGGCTGAACCAGAGACACGCTGCACACCACGTCTCAGCTTTTTAGTTTTGGGGGCAGCCTCACTTTTAGTTTTCTTTACCATTGTTTTTGAAATAATGTTTTTTTTTAAAATCTAAAACCATGTTTGCTGCTCTTTTTTTGCAGCCTACACTATAGACCTTTAGATTCTTTATAAAATATTACACTTGCTTTTTTAAAACACATTAGTCAGGTCTTCCCCACATAAATCTACCACATTGAAAAAAAATCATAAGAAGAAGGATCAAGAAAGTCACAGCTCAGGAAAAGACAAGAAAAAAGAGTTCTGTGTAACGTGCATGCTCAAGTCAAAGGTCAAAGGTCAGTCACTAGGACCTAAAGTAACTTAATGTGAAGGATATTAATCTGTCATAATGAAGCAATGCTGTCAATTGTGAACAGATTGTATTCATGATATATTCATGCATCAGTATATGCTACCATATGGTGAAACATGTTACATGAGATATATTTTTCATGCCAGTCAATTTTTAATTGACTATGGAAGGTGTGGTTTGAAATGTGGGAGAACACGGCTTTACTAATGTGGGACAGTTATTCAGGGAGTCTTAGTCTTGTAATGCTTCACCACTTCCTTTAAAAAAAAACTTTTAGGGGCAAAACATTGCACATTATATTCTTTAATAATAACTGTCTGAAGTTTGTTTAACATATGGTTTGATTTTTCCACCTAACATGCAGACACATAGACCTATCAGGTTGCGTAACAGCAAAAACAAATGAATTACTCAAATGATCAATCATAGGCATGGACTTTGGCCTTGAGTCTTATTGACAACAGGGACATAATCAAGGATTATATGGCACAAGGAACACTTTTATATGTGCCATTTCTTCTCCGAGTGTGCATTCTCTTTTCTAAATATGATTAGAAAACACTTTGGGGATGTCTGTATTATTGGGTGTGGGTCTAATGCATTGGCTTCATATCAGATATATTGGGGAATTGCCAGTTGTGCAACAAGTGTCCCACGTTCTTCTAATTCGCCCTTCATAATCCTGCAAATCGTCACGTTTAAACCGAGCGGGCATTCGATATTTTAAAAGAGGTTTCATGCTCTTAACTGTTTGTCCTTTACAAACACTGTGCTTCGAACTTCAACAAACGTTCAGAGGCCATAATTCTGAATTATTTACACTTGCAGCGGAGGGAATCTGCAGCCAGAGGTTAACTATGGTTACCGTTAATGGAGGAATGAAGACAATGACAGGGCTCCATAGTGGGCTCTGGCGTGTCTATCTGTACCGCCACCCCCCTCCTTCAACCCCACCCCCCTTTCTGCGATGACCGCATCCCCGCTGTAATGCACCTGTGTGTGTGTGAAGGACATCCCGACCGGCAGGGCTATCACAGACACAATCTCACAGCACTTTAATAACTTTGAGAGCGGTCAGCACCCTGCGCTTTAATAACACTCCCTGTCAGCTCACCCCACACTGCGCAAAATTGTCTCGTTGGAATTCTTTATGGTGGGGGGGCAAAGAACTCTGGTGATGGGGATGGAATATAGCCACGATCAAGCCGCTTCTACCTCTAAATGGCTTTCCAAAAGTATGTTTTTATCTCTGGCTCAAAACAAACAGGGAAGAAGACAGGCGCTTGCTTTATGACGCAGCAATAAGCTTTCAAAATCAGCGCTGTTGCCTTTGGGATAAAAAAAAGGAAAAAAAAGAGTGGAGGCGTTTTTGTAGAGTGCACCTGAAGTTCACTCAGTCATATGATAAAAATGTCAGAGCTGGCACGGCTTCTGAATGCGCACACAGACGTACGCCGAGGAATTTTCCGGCAGGAAGTTGCTCTCGGCGGTACCGACCGAGGCGGCGGCATCTCAGACAAACCGTAATTGGGATGTTGTACTGTACATCTGCAGCAGCATTCCGGCCAGGTCCGGTGTGAACACCTGCTGTCAGACAAGAAATTCAGGAGTGAAGTTTGTAGTTTTCCAAACGTTTGACCCACTGATGACCTTGTTGTTGTGGCGTCTCTGGTATCATGAGGTGGCAAGTCTGACTTCAAAGCAGATGCATGACGCCATTTCTAGACGCCGCGCTTCAACATTTTCCTCGCGATGCCACTCGTAGCCGGTGACGTGCGGAGTCGCCTGGTGCTCCTCATCATTATGCAAATATTTGATTATCTGTTAAGGAAGATCACAGCTAGGAGCTTCACAAATGCGGCGTGTTTATCCGCAGTATACATATTAAAGGGAAATTCAAGCTGAGCATGTGAAGTGTAAATCACCCCGCGCTGCACAAACTGTGCAGAAACTGTGTTTCAGAGCTAATGATGGGCTCGGGCTGTGTTTTTTGGCGATGCGTCTGAGATTATTGCCCTCTCTCCTGCAGCAGCGACGCTGCCTTCCTGGTCATCACTGCCGAGTGCTGCTGATTAACATAATCAGCCAACATTAGTTATTCATGTGATGTGCAGAAGCGCTCGGGGGTCAAATCTTTGCCCTGTCTAATAACCTATGTTAAATATTAAAGAAGTACATGGGCTGCCTGATTTACATGCCTCTCATCAAGCCTTTAGATGCACAAGTAGGAAGAAAGAAAAAAAATATGGTGGTCCATTACTTGGACGCAGAATAAATTTATCGTGTGCTGCAAATGTATTGCTTTGATGATCTGAGAATGTGCCATTGTAATAAAACAACGTACAACAACCGTTTCCAGTGATACATCAAGCACCAGAGCTGGAGTCCATGTAGGCTGGTTACGCGACCGTCTGACACACAAACCAGACATTGGTAGCCATCACCCCCCCCCTGCACACCCACAATTGTTTTGCATGCGTGCGTATACAGTATGAGGCTTTTTCCACTTGGCTTCATCAGACTGTCTGGCAAAAAAGGACCCCACTGGGCATGGAACCGACTTGCTGCATCTCTGTGCCTCCCATTTCCTGATTAATAACAATGAGCAGAGAGGCTCGCGAATCATAGAGCTTGGTTGAGCTGTGCACTGGGTGGGTGGGTGTTTGCGTGTGGGGGGGGGGCACGGACCCCATGGGCAGCAGAGGAGCAGGCCGGCTGTGACCCCCGAGGAAGTCATTAGGAGACCAGTGACCTCACTGGTGCAGAGCTCAAAGCTGCCCACCAGCACGATGTCATACTTGACGTGTCATCCCTCATCACAGCGACTCAGCGACGACTCCAAAAAACTGTGAAAACTCTATCATCACGCACCTGGCAGCTCTACCTCTGTTTGATGGACCGCAGTGGCCTCGAGTGAATCAAGCCCCACAGACTGTATCTACCGGCGGTCTCAATGAGCCATGCTGCACTGAACCACATTCAGTAATGGAATGTGAAGTATATTAAACTCCTGTGGATGTATACAAGCATTACTTATGTCTTTGTAGAGCACAAAAAAATACACAGGATTCCCAGAAGCATAAACGCCTTAGAAAGGGATCTGCCCGTTCTGGAAACAGTATTACAAAGAAATAATCAATGTGCATTGTTGCTACTGTTTAAAAACTTTACAAAGCTAAATCATTTGC
Source organism: Psettodes erumei (assembly GCA_016785225.1). Classification (NCBI taxonomy): domain Eukaryota; kingdom Metazoa; phylum Chordata; class Actinopteri; order Pleuronectiformes; family Psettodidae; genus Psettodes; species Psettodes erumei. Next base: position 4,679,205 of record JAFBJZ010000781.1, read on the forward strand.
AGCTTCAAAGTACATGTAAAGGCCACTGCAGAGCTGGTGGTCTCTATTTGAGGAGAGCAGCCATGCTCTTTGGGAGTTATAAAAGTCTCCAGCCCTGCACAATAAATACAAACACAGCCACAGCAGCAGGTGGATCTCAAAGGTGGCACTATATTCCAATTCCAGATTGGGCCTTTAATGACAACTTGCACCGCGGAAGTGAACGGATGCACAATTTATCACCCGTATCCCCTCACCCTGTAGGACCAGAAGGACCAAGCATGTAGACTAATGAACTTCAAACTCTCCTCCAGGCTTCCAGTTGTAATGATGGAACTACTCAGGGTTTTCTCCCCCCCCCTTTCTTTTTCTAACGCGATTCTTAAGAAAATAACAATCCTCTTTGGCCCTGCTCATTACTGCTCGGCTGTGGTGACCATTAGGAAATGAAAATAACTTTGCTCATTTTGCGCAAAGCGGAGGCCTGTAGGCTCGGGGTCCAAGTAACGAATTGAATTTCTAAATATAACCTGAACGCTCAGAGGCTGCTCTGCTCGCACATAAAGAAAACGGCGTGATGGGCTGGTTTACAAGGCCAGTGCAGAACAGAATCATTGTTTGGCGCAGAGCGACGAATAAGAGATTTAAAATCGAACCATAAAAAAAATCTTCATTGCACATTTCCTCAGTGCCCGTTTTGTGGGCAGAACACAAGCTGTGCGTGACTTTGCAGGTGTGATGTGCAGTGTTGGGAGGCGTGTGTGAGCTCACCCAAAAATGGTTCCAGCTAGCTGATGTCAGCTATCACACGCCACATCACACTAGACAAAGGAAGGCCGCAGCGACATACCTTTTTCAGTGCTGACACACAACCGGCTTCTCTTTTGTATGAGGAGGTTTGCGTTGCTTTGTCCAGAAAACTTAGACGCCGTCACAGGTCGGGGGCTACCTGTGAAACAAGACCATGAGACAGCGTATTGAAATGTGGAGTGTAAAGAGAACATAGCGCGCGAGCATAAGGTCTCACGGCACCCACGCGCTCCATCAATTCCCTCGCTCTGAACACAAATACGCCGGCGAGACCGGCGTGCTTGGCAGAGACCGATGTCCGACGGTGACTGGACGAACGGGCCGCGACATCGCGCCGACTGAGCGCGCTCCCACGTCGGGGGTCGGACTGCTGTTGGAATCGGGCGGGCGGTCACACTCGATGTGTACATCACCACTGAGGCATGGTGAGCAATGAGACGCCTGTACGAGGCCCCTGCTGGCCCGTCGCAGGGCTGGACCGCGGAGGCCCCTGGGCTGCCTAATCAAATCTGAAACCATCACATTCGCTCGGCTCTCGGGCAAGGATGCATGCAAAACAAAGAAGAAAAAAAAAAAAATACATCACCAATCATACTCCTCCCCCACTGCTCTTAACTACTGCCATTAGGGAGGCATTAGAAAGGAAAATGTAAGTGATGGGGAGACAGTTTTTTTCATTTGTTTCCCCTTGTTTCCCCGTCAGAAGCAGGTAAAACAAAGGTCAGATTAGGGAACTTGCCCGCAGCCCCAGAAACACTCGTGATGTACAGTACGGTATCTGTATCAACCATATGCAGCTGATAACTACAATCTGCCCTCAATCTCTAACTTTCCAGACCTATGAAATTGATGTGTTTATTTAGCGTGTCCAAGCCAAGGCAGCGCAGTAATAGCCTTGTCGAGGGGGCGAAGATGGAATCCCGTCGCTTCACCGTCGACGCAGGATAATGGTTTCCTTTGATGGAGATTTGGGCCATCTAAACATAATTAGGCAAGCGTGAACAATGATCTCCATAAAGTGCAGAGTACTAATTAAAACAGTTCAGCATTACAGCATTTCAAACATGACAATAAAAATAACAAGAGGACCCAAATGGATCGCACACTGTGCCAACGTTTGCGAGGAAAGAAAAACACTGTATCAGAGATTCAAAGAATTCACTCTAACGAAAACACAGCTGAGCAGAAGGGGGGAAAAAATACAATTATAGAAAAAATATATGTGTCAAATTAATCACTTCTCAGTATTTTCCCTTTATCACTGTTTTCCCTCTCTAATGGCATCTGTGAAATTAAAACAAATTGTAAGATTCAATCACAAAGATGTGCTTTGAGCAAGAATGAGGAAAGTTATTACATTAGTCGCTCGCAACTCACAACCCATGGCAAAATTTATCAAGTTCTGCGAGTCTGTTTTTCGGTGTCGAGTGTGTAACGACAACAAAGAACTTTGGCAAACTATATATATATATAAAAAGCTAAGATTTATCCACCAGCCTTACTTTTCTTCTCCTAATTTACATGTTTGCTTGGTTAGTGCTTGGTTAAATGTGGACGGCAGCTTTCCGGTTACCAACAACCCGCAAGTCCATTAACGCCACTGTCTGAAAGCACCCGGAGATCAGAAGATCAGAATAATGACAAAAAGGTTTCTGATCGTGCGCGTCTCCGTCCGTGTGATTCAAATAGCCGGCCTCTTGAGAGGCGCATTGATTCCAAAATGAACGCCAGGCTGGAGAAAAATGGATTTCTCCCTCCAGATGTGACTTTATGTCTCTTCTTTTAAATCCCCGCAGCGCCGCGTGCATTTGATTACACACTAAGAAAGGGGGGAAATCTTTGCATCTTTATAAAATATTCATCGGAGTGGATGGGTGAGGCAAGCCTCTGTAGATGGTTGCTTGGCGATGGAGGAAATCTTTGCAAGTTGAAGCGGATAGGAGTCGAATTTGGCGTGCGCTGTGTAAATCACAGAAGTAGGTCAGAGATTCTAATGGCAAAAAAAGTGCTGCAAATCAGCTGGAATTTTGTGCCTCTGTTGAAGATCCAAGGGTCCAAAAAATATTCAATAAAGCGTGCTTTTTTTTTTAATAAATGGTGTGCATCTACTAAATGAGCTGATCAAGTGATTTACTGTTGTGAGATGGCTTTTGTTACAGCATCATTCATCCGTTTCACCCTGACAAAAGATTGATTTGAGATATGATCATGATTAAATTACAGCTGGATCCTTTATTATGCACTCAGCAGTCGTGGCAGTCGGATCTCCCTCCTTATACGTCCAGGTTTTATCACCGTGCGCTGATCCCAGTCCCTCACATCAACTCTCTCCTGCGTCTTGCAGCTTGCGCGCCACTCTTAGCTTCCTCCGCTGTCAGCGTGCCTCACGTGGCGTCTGTGTTTACCCCGGCTTCACGTGCGTTATCAAGCTCATTTTCATTTCGTGACTTTCGGTGCAAAGTACGACCACGTGTGCTCGTAGTTCACAGCCTGGTTCCCCGCGGATTGGGATGAAAGAATCACACATCTACATGTAACGGTCTCATTCTAACTGCGGCAATAAAGTGAAATGCATGAATGGCCCGGTAAAGATCACGTGTTCATCGGGAAGCGATAATCATTTGAATCCAGACACGCTCGGTCTTTTCAGAGGACCAGAAGGTGTCACTGTTCATGCGACACTTCCAGACATAATCCTGGAAAGTTGAGAGCCCCCTCCTGATCCAGTCTGTCAAGGCTGTGAATCTCATCTGCACCGGGGTATTTTGCAGTATGACAAACATTACTTTAAGATCTTTTTTTTTTACCTGTCTGCTTCTAGTATCTTAAAACAAACGGACGTACAGTTTAAAGATGGAATGACGTCACCAAGTTATACAAACGCTGTAATGAAGGTTTATTGCAATTATTTCTATCAAGAAATGAAGTTGGCAGCACCTGATGTGAATCAAAAGCAAAAAGAGAGAAGACAGACACGGCGCGCACACACACACACACACACAGACACACAGATTGAGTGGAGGGGCTTGTCAAAGGAGTAATACCCCGTGCTTGGTATCTTCAAAACTGACTGGATGACAAACATGTCTGTCAGCACTGTGCCAATATAGTTTAGGGCCTCTCGTGATGGGGCACACACCCAATGACAGAAGCAGGTCATTTCCGCTCCCTGGCATCATAAATCCACCGTCTGGCCCCTGTCCGGCTGCTGATGCTGCAGAACGCCACACACAGTGGACCTGTCCGAGCACCATGAGCTACTGCGCTGTCCCTGCGGCGCGCGCGCACAAACGCACGCACACGCGCACACTGTGAGCATTCGCTCCTCACGTAGTAGTAGTAGTAGTAGTAGTAGTACCTGCCTGCACACTGTCCCATCTGCTTGTGTACGGTATCTCAGGTGAGTGAGAAAAACCCCCATCTATGCATACTTTTTGTTAGAGCTTACAGAGCATCTTTCAGGGGGTTTTTTTTTTCCTCCCCTTGTCAAGGAAGAAAGCAACGCTGCCATGCTGTGGTTCACCTATCCTTTGTGCAGAACCTGACAGCTCATATTCCTGTCTGCAGTAAAAAAAAAAAAGTGCGCTCAATATACAGTAGCATTGCGAGAATACAGTGCGAGCACGTCAGCTGGGGGATGAGGGATACTGTATGTAATATATTCATGTTTGCTTAAATCAGGCTCAAGGTTAAAACAACATCTATTTCTCCTGGCGTCACATCTCTTTGGCAGAACACAGAGTTTCGACGTGCCAAACATGACACCTCCACTCACTAATACACGAGAAATAAGGGATGAATGAGAAATAAGTCTGCGTTGTCTCAGCCTCCTGCTGCACACCCCACCCTCGTGTTCCTCCCCTCTCCAAGACAGAAATACAAATAGGTCATCGAGCTTCATCCCCCTTTCGCTCTAACGCGCGATGACAGTCTTTAAATTCCAGTCGGAAGCCGCTTCCCCCAGAAAAGAAAAGAAGAAGGAAACTCTCGGTTTTTGCATGAAAAGGTATAAATGCTTCCCTACGTAAGGCACGTATGGCGAAGGATCAAAATATGTGCTTTAGGGGAGCCATGACCGCTTTCAGGAAGCCATGACCGGGGTTGAGCGGAATGCTAAATGCCATACATCCTCAAGGTTATCTCTGAAGACAGAGCCCTTTTGGAATCTGCCTCTGCTTTATTTTCTTGAATGCATGCATCAAGCCAGCTGAACGGGGAAAAAAAAAAAAAAGATGAAGGTGACTCCTGGAACAAGTCAGACGCTCCCTCTCTGCGCACGCCTGCCCGGTGGTTGTGGGGTGCACACCTTGCTGCGTTTCAGCAATGAATGGGTTGTAATTTAGCGGGTCCGCGTCAGCCAGTCCAGCGCGGTCTTTATGTGCGGCGCGCGGTTCTGTCTGCGGCCCGGGATTAGGCAGAGGTACAGTAAGCCAGGGGCTAATACAAAGCACTTAAATGTGAAAAGTGTCATTTCCATCCCCAAGTCCCTGAATATTGAAATTAGGTCATCAGTGCAGCAGAGGCCAATTTTCACCCTCATATATCACGGCTGCCCCTGCACCCAAGGTCTCATTACACCATACTTGGTCAATAAGCCATTAACATGCAGCAGACAATGTGTAATGTTCACACAAAGCCAACGTATCTACTGTACAGTAACAGCAGTGAATCGGTGTCCGTGTCATGCGTTTTACACCGGAGGGGCTCAGATCCCGCCGGCCCCGGTGGCCGGTGGGAAAAAAAAACGAACGGAGAAGCTCCCGTCTGCAGCGTCCCGGCTTTCTCCGGCATCAGTTTGCCAGCGTGATATTCATTTGTTGGAAGCTGCGCTGCATAAACAAACAACGCCCAAGGCTACGACTGGCTGCTTAAACAACCACAGGCTGTTTTCTTCTCTTTCCTCCGCCACAGCGCGTTGTAAATTCCTCGCCGGACCCACAATGTGCTGGGCTATGTTTACTCAACAAACAGCCTGCGCGCGCCGACGATTCTGCCTCGTCATATTTACACCTTTGCATCTTACAAGAGTTTTGCATGCGTTTAATTAATTAATCCACCCCCCCAAAAAAAGTGTCGGCTATCTTTCCTGTGCGATTGCAGAATTGTCTTAGCAATGAGAGAAAGCTTCCCGCTACACGTCCTCGTGACGCGGTAACGATATAAACGTTCCTTTGTTTGTCGGCATCCTACATTTCTTCTCGCCATTACCCTGCAATAAACTGAAGGCATCAACATTCTTCCAACAAACCGAAGGCAGATTGAGGCCCCTGGCTGCCACTGCTGTAACAAATGGGGCAAATCATTGTCACAACCCATGTTTCTTTCTCCTTTAACGTGGTTACACGACTGTGCTGGGACATTTATGGACTGCCTGATCCAGTGCTGGCAGATTAAAACAAAATCAAGCCAAACCGGTTTAAACCTCTTCTGTGACGAGTCTCCCGCCGTATCGTGCGCCCCAAAAAACAAACATTTTATTAACAGTAAAGCATTGTTTTATTTTATTTTCTCGCTCCGATTCAATCTGTTTTCCTCAACATTTTTTTTTTTTCCCGAGTACCTTCTTCCTGCTCATGAAAATGGGGTTTGTATTGATGAGCTGGGTCCCAATATTGATTTCCCATCATTCCTGGTGTGGACATTTTCTGGTCTATTATACTACAGTCGCAGCATATTCCCCGAGCAGCAGTAAAGTGGATATATGGACAACCTGACCTTGGCAATATGGAGATAATGAAATATCCTTAATGACCCTTCCTGAAAGATTTTACAGGCTGGACTATAGACTGCCAACCCGTGTACAATAATAGTTAGCGGAGGAGGATTTTAGAGGCCCAACTAAATCTAGAGCTCACTACACATATTGGGAGGACTGTTAACTTGTCTATTTTACTAGGTTAATGTAACCATTAAGGGCACACAGTTATATGATAGGAGCTAATATCTGAGAGCAGTTTATATTTAAGGGCAGTGTCAGCCATTGCTCTCTGACTCGCACCGTTATGGGAGAGAAAAGGAAAACAGGGCACTTCCTGGGCTAAGTGAGCAGCGCACGTAACGTGATGTGATATTGGTAGCGATAAAAGGGGAGGATGTTTGTCCATAATGGATGTTTTCTGAATAATAATGATAATAATTCACATTAAATGCTAACAACTTTTAAAATGCACATGTGTAGGTGTGGCATTTAAGCGTTTAACACGATATAAATTGTTAACCCAGTGGTACATCGCTGTAATTGTACGTTGCGCGGTGATAGTGAGGATGCGACGCACTGTTCATAACTTGAATGCTAACGAAGCATTCAAGACCGAGGGTGTAAACAGTTACCGTACAGCAACCCACAACGTGCTTGTAAATGTATTATTTTGTCAGTCTTTACTTTTTAAAAAAAGATTTCTAACTTTGCTTCTCATGGCAGCTTTGGTGATTACAGACACTTTCATATTTAGGTTTGGAAAAGAAAAAGTAGGATATCGACACTCCATTATCATTAACATCAACATTCATTTTACTTCAAGTCCCTATTGGAAGAAAATAAATGGTTCACTGGATGACTTTCATGCCATATACAGTGGCTTAAATAAATAACTAAATAAATAGATAGATGGGGCTGTACTAACATAATGAATACACCTGCATCAGGAACAGTTCCCATCATACAATGTAGATTTCTGCCCCAGATTAACCTTTGTGTTGAGCAGAACTAAACTACAACACTTCTGACATGTAATTTACAGCCAAAGTGCTTATAGAAGCATTTGTCAGCATTAATACGCACAAAACACAAACTTCAGTTTAGGTTTGAGGGGCAACAGATAGTTAACACTAATATCTCCTTAGTTTGTTTTACAGAAACGTTAAGTATGATTACAGCTATTGCTATGCTAGTTTTCAAGCAATCATCTGTTTTCTACACACATTGGAAAACTTCATATCTGTCAACGAAGAATAAAAAACAAAATAAAACAACTTAAAATGTCCTCAGCTACCTGACTATGGGTGAAACGCATTTATTAATTGCTTACATAGTCCTTAGTTAAAAAGGAGGAGGGTGGGTTGAAATAAAGTTTTGCCATAATTTAAATAATTTCGAAGAACCGCACAAAACTGCAGCAGAGAGAAGAAAGAAGAAATGAGTGTCGGGACTCTCGTAGTACTGCAGGTATTGAGGTGTCAGAGTTGGTTAGGCGTCAGCAGGTGAAAAAGGGAGATCATTATTCACATGTCACACTGACAGTTGTTTCAGAGATTCGCGCCGATAGCAGCTGATAATCATCCCCAGAGCGAAGCAACAATGAACTTGCCCTACCACTCCACTGTCTTCAGAGCACTTCAAACATGCTCCGCTTCAAACACAAAAGCAGCCATCTCCTTTGATGTCATTGTCAAAAAATGAGTTTTGTTCCTTCGCATTTAAACTCCGCCTCCCCCCCTCCTGAAACCTAGACGGAGACGTGCAAGAAACAGATTTGGAACATGAAAAGAGCAGCTGTGTAGGTTGATACAGCCCTCTATCCCCAGGCTGCCATGCCTCTCCCCTTTGCCTCCCCGGAATAGGAAACACAGTCAGAGCCGCGTATTACAGCAGTACCCAACGTTTATATGCTTTTTGCAGATGGAGCCAATTGTGCTAATGTGAATAATGCTTACAGAATATACGACACAGAAGACGTAATTGTGACCGACTCTCCTGTTACGCCCCGACTACGAGGATCTACGGAGTGGTTGAAATACCCGGCACAACATCCGGCTCTTTGTAAAGCTCCTTTACTAAATGGGACCTGGTTGCAGAGGCAGCTGGCTGAGCACGTCTGCTCCCGCTGAAATCTCACTGCAGACACGGCTGCTTCATAATGACTATAATCACGGCAGATAAGCAACTAGTGCATGGCGAGGAGGGTGGAGATCAGAGGGGGAAAGAAATAGAAGGAGAGAAAAAGTAATTGAATCTTTCGGAGGCGCATTCAGATGAAAGCCATTGGCTGTGTGGGAGATGCTTTTCAGTGAATGACATTTAGATTACAGAGGTGCCCTGTTCGCCATCACGGTCAATACCACCTTCTTCACAATAGCACTCCTCGATCTGGGCGCCGCTGCTCTCAGAATAAAGACGGTGTTTCGGCAGCGATGTGGATTTTCGGGGATACGGAGTTTTCTGTGCGGATATTCTCTGGATTTAGGAGGGAAAACACTTGCACTGCACGACCAACACATTATTATTTCTTTAGTGGGTCTGTTTTTTTCACTGCCATGCACGGTTGTCCTCATTATCACTATTATCAGGATGCACAACCTGCCTGAACAGTTGTTACATTCAGATATACTGTAAGGGATATACAGTACAGTTCCTGCTGTGTATGGCCATTTGAAATATTCATCGAACTGCCTTATCAAAATGTAACCCACGGCGACTCACACTCTCAGCTCCCCCACCCGCTTTTATCCTCTCTTGCTCCTGTATTGACACAGACCAGCATATTCCTAATATTAGAGGGACCACATATTGCCCCGGTGACACACTTCAAATGTATCTCAGATTAATGATATATCACGGTAAGGGATCTACAAAAACCATTAGTAAGCCTGACACTTTGACGTCAGATTTTAAAAAATTTCCAAGTAATCTTTTTGATTTATGAAAGTGTGTCCAGGTTCATCGGGAGTGATTCCAGATTTATCACATCCTGGTTAGAATTATTAATGATTTTCAATTTGTAAATCTGATGCTGCCATGTTCAGAGGAGCTCTGCGGAATCACCAAAGGCTGATTTCAGAGTCCTACGTTTGCTCCTGAAGCATGATTACTTTATCAAAATATTGCTACCTATGACTTACATTTCACTTATTTTCCACTCTTGCAGAGCTTTTCCCATCACCTTCATTTCTCTCCCCTCACGTACGAATGCCACACGCATTTTTCACAAACGGTGTCTAAACACCAGAGTGGCCACAGCTTATGTCACTGCTTGGCTAATCTTCTGAAGTTAGACGTTGCGTTATTAGTCCCAAGTTCCTGACACATGCACTTTTAAGGACCTACTGTGTCAACATGTCAAATGGGATGTGGGCACCCAGACGGCTGTTCATTGCAATCTTTCTCAGTGTTGAAAAGAAGCGCAGCCAAGATCATCATCACTTTCCAAAGACAGCCGACTGCTGTATGTGTTGATGTGGAGGTTTTGCTTGGATGTCATGTCACTGCATCGGTACAACTACTTTGCTTCTACTTAACGTGCACGCTCACAGTGAAATCACTTCTTCTGTGAGGTGCCCTTTTGTGTGGCATATGCCCATTCAGACTTGAGTAAGAATGGCACTTTGCAAGTAAGCACTATGAGCACATAACGAGATCTATGGGTGTGACACCTTCTGCTGAAATGTGCTTTTCCACTGGAGGCCATTCAGAACAAACCAGTTGACGTGGGCGATAAACATATAAAGACCTCACAGCCTGGCTTGTTTTATAGGAATACCTCATAATTACTTTAAATGCTCCCCTCCATAAATAATTACAGGAAGATGATTTTGCCAGCATTTCTCGCTAGTTGTTCCTGTTCCTTATGACTTCACGGTGCATCTCGCTTCAAAGGGAATCAGTGGATGTATGACACTGATGATAAACCTCTTTAGTCCCTGTCCTGCTCTTAGATAAATACAGCCCTTCAGCACATCCATGATTCATTGCTGATAGTGCCAAAATAAATGTGTTAGTAATAGTATCTCTTATTCAGAAGACTCGGCCTCATTGTTTCCTCTGCTGAACACCACAGACACTGTGGTGATGTCGATATGATCAAGCCCGTTAAATGAGGTTGTAGCCTAAATATCTGACACAAGAAATTCCCTGGTAAAACTTAAATGGATTGTTTCATAATGATGTTTTCTCACGTTCTTGCAGGGAGCTGAATGGGAAAACTCTCTATATGGGCTCCTGCTAGCAGCCAGTTAGCTTAGCTTAGCTTAGCAAAAGGACTGGAAACAGGGCGAGACGTCTGGACCGGGTCTGTCCAGAGTTAAAACAGTCTATACCAGCACCTTTATAATGTTCACTCACCTTTGTTAAACTTTACTGCTGCTGGTGCACAGATTTTGTTGACTGTAGACGGAGAGAGAAAGAACTAACTAACAAACTAGCCCTCTTTATGCTAAACTTAGCAAACTGATAGAGCTGTATCCAACTTTCAGGAAGAAAGTGAATAAACACATTCCTCAAAATGTCAAACTATGCCTCTGGCTGAACACTTTTTTCTTCAAACTGTTCATACACTATTAACATGGCACGAATGTTACCGATCCTTATGGCCCCTATGACTCCATTATGATCCATCTTCCTCTGCAGCCACCTACACACACAATCATCCTGCTTTTCAATAGTGATTAAACTGGAATGATTGCAAATGTGAGGAACACCACAGTGCTAACTAGTAAACAGGCGACTTGGCATTTGTTTCTCTGCTTCAGAAAGCCCAGCCAGAGCACAGCGTGTTGCACACTGAAGTTGGACCAAATTCACTTACAGACCAAAAGTACACAATGTTTTCTGTATTAGTCCCAACACTGCCTGCTGGGCTGCTCTGCTGGTTGCATTTGGAAATGACAGGAAAATAACTAAGAATATCTGCCACTAACCCGCTGCAGTGTTACCCATACCTGGACTTGTATGTGGTGGCCCGCCACAATATCAAAGCTAAACGCCACGTATTGAGACGCGCACACACAGACCAATGGTTGCTTCATCTGTAAATAGCCAGTGCTGCAACGCAAAGTGCATATGAGAGCAGAGGCGTGATGTAACGTGGTGCTGAAAACATGACATCATCCCTGCTATGTATGGGCTTACAGGCCTCAATATCAAGTAACTTGTATGTTATGAATGTTACTGCTTTAAAAAAATTTTTGGTATACCGTACAACACACTGAAATACCCACATCTCCACAGGGGGCCTACAGCACACCCAGCAATTTAGCTCTCCACAGGTCTAATAGACAACAAGAGTAGAGTCATACAAACCCTCAGAAAATTCTCTTATTATTAAAAGATTGGCATGGTAGCCCAATAAAACCAACTTAAACAGTGGTATATTACAATACCACATTACATAGTACAAACAAAAGGTAGTTTACTTCTTTATCTAGTTGTCCAAAAGACTGCACTGCCACTGCCATGTCCTGAGTCATGGTATCCTCCTTGTTTCACATTTTACTCCAAATTACTGGGCATAAAGTACCTGTAACTCCTCAATGAACTTGTTCCAGTTGTATCCAGTTTTATCAGGAAACCGCCCCTTGGGAAAACATATGGCTCTCCATGTTCTTAAACAAATTTAGGAAGTGTTTTGTCACTGGGTTTTCCTCCTGCTGCTGTGGTCGTCCCCTGCTCCTGTTCCTGAACCTGGCTAGCTGCTAGCTGCTAGCTGCTGCCGTGGTTGCTGCTAGCATTAGCACCGTGGCTGCCCTGGTTTGTCACCACCCTGACATTTTGAAGCGCTATCAGGCGACTCTTTGTTGCGTTTGAAAAAGGATAACAAATTTAACTGGCTTTTTGACACTTTACTTTGCAGTTAAACACCTGTAATCCTCTCTTATTAAGTGTTCTGATGGCCTTCGGGCTTTTTGCCTTTTCTTTTTCTGTGCTCATAATGACCTTATTACACAGCATGCTTTTTTAAAATCAGCGAACATCAATCAAAGTGGACCTCTCAACCTTTTTTTTAGGGTAGCCTATTTTTAAATTAATAAAGAATACACACACACACACACACACTTTTTTTTTTGTTTATGGAGAGGTACCGGAGCCATGCAAATGGGTAGCAGAACACAGCTAGTCGAAACCGAATATGAGGTGCCGGAACCAGCACAAATTAAGCCCATGAAATACAAAACTAAAAGTAAAGGAAAGTACCCCCAGTCTACAGATGGCTGCAGCCATGAATTGCTCTCTGATCTGTGGGGAAACACTGTGCTGCCACATTCCAAGTCACTTTGTGCCTTTGTTTCCTATGGCTGTGTTTCTACATGATCCAGTTGGTAAAATAGACCATGCTGTAAAAATCAGGAAAATGATTAACTATTTCCAAATAATGTAAAATGTTAATTTAAAAACTGAAGGCACTAGATGCAACACAGAATTTGTTTTATTGCTCCAGAAACAATTTTCCCTAATGTAATAAATGCTGTGTGAGATTTTGCACATTGAACAAGGGTGCCAAATTGTCTAGTGCTCTGTAAAAAATGAGTCTGGATGCTGCTTCTCTATTACATTACCCAAATCATAGAAAACAATGAATTATGAAGAAACTGAAAGAAAATTCCAAAACTGGAAGTTGAGGGAAGTCTTTATAGATTAGATGATTAGTGTCCTGTCCTACACATCCTGAAGAAATAGCTAAGCTTTTGGGGGAAATATAATATCTCTCTCATATATTGAATGTTCATCAAAGACAAGGCTACAGCCAGCTTCCAATTAGCTTATCTTAGCATAAAGACGGAAACATGTGAAAACAACCTGTCTGACTCTGTCTAAACGTAACAAACTCCACCTACATGCACCGAATTAACACACCATATCTATGGATTAAATAAGCAAGACATAATGGGTTTATTAGTGACCTTTAGACTTTTGGACAATGCCAGGCAAGCTGTTTCCTCCTTTTTGAGCCTTTGTGCTAAGCTAACTAGCTGCTGGCTGTAACCTTACATGTAATGAACACAAGCATGGTATAGACCTTGTCATCTGATTCTCTGCAAAAAAAAAGCAAATACAGTATGTACCGATACAAATAAACCTGTAAAAACATGTTTCAAAATGTAATATAATACACTACATAGTAAAATTTAAAGTTAGATCCTTTTGATACTTTAGATACTTTTAAAAATAAAAAATAAAAATAGTTTAACAAGCATTTTTGTAATAAGGTCAAATCCAGTCACAAAAGTTAGTGTAACCAATCAGGGCAAATGGGTTTTCTTTTTAATTGGTTTGTTTTATTCTTGTTTCTTTTACAGTTGTTTGCCAATTGGTGAGCCAGTGTGATACAATGTTTATTGCTTTTTGGTAAAGAGCCCACGGGAGTTTGTGTATTGCTGTGGAAGTAATTAACAGAGATGGAAGGGTGGCAGCAAAGAAAAGTGAAATGATGGCTGACTCCCCACTATCAGACAATTTGATTCTTCTTTTTTCTGCTCCTGATTTTTGTGTTCTTCTTAATGTTGTCCTGGAGTGCAGGGGGTCTTATTTTTTTGCTTTGTTTTACCTCTACCATATGTGAATGTTATTTTAGTTTTCATGGGACTTAACATAATTATATATGTATATGCTTAGTGTTGAGAGTGTACACACTTTGGTCAGACTGGGGAGGGTGAGTTAAACTTTTGCCATAATTCAGTTGTATTTCATTTGAATAGGGATGTGTTGCAAAAGCCATATGTTTGGAAAAGAAACAGATTCCTCCAGGGGGTGAAAGATGGAAAGCGGAAACATGTTCTCAGTCCTGTTTCAAAAAAGCGTTTAAAAGACAAAACTGCATCCTGTTACAGTTCGGACTGTGTAAGAGTCTGTCTGTAGTGGTCCCATATATAGTCTTTCCCCTATGATGTCACACATTGTGAAAAATGTACTGTACTGTAAATGAAAGGAGACAGTACATCAAGCACAACCGGGGATTATTTTACATTTTGTTTCAGAGGCAAACAAGTGTTTTGCTGGCATTCCAGGTGGAATTAGAGTGTGAAAATTGTGCTGCTCTCTTCCTGCCAGTTTGTGCAGTCCTGACAGGCTTTGACAAAGGGAGCTGCAAGCTAACAGACTTGACAACAAGTGCCTGCGACAACCATACAAATTAAGGATGACTTATGATGAAGTATTGTGGTCTGAGAGTCAAGACAGAAAGTACCAGGACTTAATTTGTGTCAGACTAGCAATGATGGTAATGAATTCCTGTGGTTGGGTTGGTCTCAGTGCCAAGGTTTTGAAATTCCTGCAGTGAAGATACTGCATGTAGATTCGCACAGTCACTTATTGCTGAAGCACTTCTAAACTCTACTCTGCTCGTTCTTTTATGTGAATCATTTCTTCGATTTTATGTTCCCCCCAATTTTGTAAATAACGTGCTTTTTTTGGTCATCGCTCTGACCACAATTTTCAAGTTAATTTTATCCAAGAAGGTTCTCAGGCAATGGAGGCTGATCATTTTATCCATACAGTAAATGACCTTTTATCGAGAATGTCAATAGGAGGATCCGGTTACCTATGTTGAGAGAGAGGGAGGAACTTAATTGCTCCCAGTGAGTGCAGGCAGAGGACTTGATTAGACCTTGAACCACTTCTCATGTTTTTCATTTGTGTGGTGACGACCTTCCTCCTGACTGAAATCAGCCCGGGCTCATTCCATGTCCAATGCTCTCTAGAGATTCATGCCCCAGTGACTCCAACTGACTGCTGACTTCATTCTAGTAACTCTGAAAAGAATCTGTTAACTCCCTGCAAAGCATACAGTTCACTATATCCATTCTGAAAAAAGTCTGTTACTATTTATCTTATGACCAACAGTTGGTTCTGTGTTATTATAATCTTAGTGCAAGTTAAGATTTTAATTTCACCTATAAAAAAAAATGTGTGTTTCAGTTTGGAATAAAAGTCCTTATATTTACTCAGACAGCCAGTTCCACCAAATGTGAATGGCATTTGAAAACATTAAACTCTGAATCTTGGCCTTTTGTAATTCTTTGCTTTTAACTGCGAACACAATTGAATTTTCTTCCTAATGATATTGTGAAACAAGAGAGTGACCACATTGATGGCAGGCAGAGCTGTCTTCTTTTAAACCCGGTTCTGCTGTTTTTTTTATTAGATCAAGGGACTATACGGCAACAAAAAAGGAAGAGGAAAAAAGAAAAGGAAATCACAATTATAGTGCTTAACTGACCCACCTGCCATTAGCAAGATAAATTAGCTGGGTCCATGCTAGTGACAACAACTACAGAGGGAAAATGATCCTGGTGCCTCATAGACCTGGGCTCTCAGACACTACCAGGAAGCAGCCAGGGGCCACTTGGACCCCAGAGACCCAAAGAAAGAAAGAAAGGAAGAAAGAAAGAGCTAGAGAGAGAGAGAGAGAGAGAGAGAGAGAGAGCAATAAACAAGATAAACATGTTTACTAAGGCTGTGATTGTATGGAAGAGTGATAGAGGTTTACTTCTTGTGCAATAAAATAAATTATGCAGCACAGTGGTGCAGATTGTAGCACAGATCAACATAGTAGCCACACTGGTTACACTGCTTTCTGAGGTGATTCTTAAAGCACAGAGAGGCTTAATGTAAAAAAAAGGCTCAAGGGGTTTTGATGAATGCTAAAACACAAGTGCCGTTTGAATGCCACAGACTGGTTCACAACTAAGCTCACAATTATTCTTCCTCTGATTTAATCATGATAACTCAGCATCAGTTAGTCATAGGGCTGCTCCTGTGTACTCATGTTCACAACATACAGTTGCTATCTGTGGCTATAAATAAAGTCTAATTTAAGCTTGTTTGATAAACCCTGTCTGATATTGTATTGTATGGACCAATACACAGGAAAATGCTAAGTGAATTTTAAAAAATCACATACAATAACAAAAAATATGAGCATACAGACAATATTTACAACTCTCTCTCTCTCTATATATATATATAAACACATTTTTGGTTCCAAACATGTGGCAGATAGATGATTTAGGCATTTTGTCAGACCTGTTCACTTTAAATGAATAAATATCACCCATAATTCAATTTAAGTATGAGCATCTTTCGCCTCGACATCAACACTGGAAATGCTGAAATTTAATATCTCTTTTGTTAGACTTGCCCTGCCTGAAAAAAGTAATGCAATTTAAAGCGCAAGGTTTTGCTTAAAAAATGGAGTCTCCCTTATGACATCATCAGGGTTATTTTCTCATACTTCAGACAGCTCCTTCCACAGCCAAATCTAACTTCTCTTATTCACAGGTGGTCACTGTACATCATGGGTCTACAGAATGAAATATAAAAACCCACTTCAAAATCCCAAAATGATCCCCAAATGGCAGAATTACACACAAATGCAGAAAGAAAATCAGAAGGGAATGTAGGGAAATACAATCTGTCTTTATCCTTTAATTGTGGCCACAGTGGCCGATGTGCAGTGTCTCCTTATCATACGTCATACTGAGAACAGGGCAAATGAATTAGAGTTACAGCTAGCACTGGCTTCACCCAATGCAAATGGTTTTCGGCAAGTCTAGGTGACTTTAAAGACTAGACTGTTCAGTGCAGAGGGAAAGCTTAACAGCCTTCATTGTACACAGCCAATTCATACCTTCAACTCCATGTCTAAAATGAATTCACATGTCTGTAACTTCAATTATAATGGCAGAAAATGTCATAAAGGTCAGATGTGCACTGAAGAATGTGGCTACCCAAGGTAGGTTTTTGGCATGTAACTGGATAAAAGTGTCAAAAAGCTAAAAAACCAAAAAAAAAATCATGATCAGAAATCTCGGTGACACAAAGGAAATGCCTACAAATCCTCTTCATGATAACATTCTCAAATGGTCAATATCTGTATGCTCATCAGGTTTGATAGCCAGGGGTGGCAGAATGACTGATGGCATGTAAAATATGACATCAAGCCGGTGGGCAGCTTTTTTGAGCTCTGCACCAGTGAGGTCACTGGTCTCCTAATGACTTCCTCGGGGTTCGGAGTCAGCCTCCTTCTCTGCAGCCCAGGGTCTCCCTCTCCTCCCAGTACATGGGCCTTAAGACTTGGTTATACACTCGCCTATTCTTATTCTTCTTCTTCAGTGGCTGAAGATACATGCAGAATATAAAATAGATTAATATTTCTCCACCAAAGACCTTGTAAATGTACAGATTGTGCACAAAAGGAGAAATGAATGCATCACTGTACATATACCATTTAAAAATTAACTATATAACATTAATTTATTCGAAAGGAAAGAGCATAAATGTCTTTATAGATTCAGTAGTGAATGATCACATCTTGTCTTCATCCAATTTCACCTTATCAAGTGAATTTTAATGTGAATTCTAAGACTGAACAATAATGCTGTTATTGTGTTAACCACGTAATGACATACATCCTGGTGACTTGTATAGGAATACAAAGTCCCTGTGAGAGAAACCTGTGTGATGGTGTTTGCTAGCTAAAGCTGTGGTTGCTGGACAAATATGTCCTCAGTATAACCGCCTCACATCTGTATTTGTTCTGCTCTGAATCATAGGTGGCCCAAAGCTGTCTTGATAAATAGCTACTCCAGGCAAGTATGGTGTATGCTCTCTGACACTATAGGTCACATAACCTTGTTGTCGGGACGAAGACTAATGCAATGTGAAGTGTCAAGTTATTATACTGAAACTAGACTGTGGAGCGGAACCTGAGCCACTGTGGTGATAGCAAGTAGGTGAAACAAGGCAAGGTGAATGTAAAAAGGTCATAAAAGGAGGAGATACAGAGCAAATGAGAGGGTATGGAAGAGAAAATATTCAGCACTAAGTGGGTCTTGTTGGAGGTGAAAAGGGGCACTGAGGTTCTTGGTAGTCAACGTAAATCATAATTGGCTGCTCCGAGCTGGAGCGATGCAAAACACAATGCTGACTTGATAGGCGCACATGATGCCAGGAAGGGAATGTGTTTGTTTATTTCAGGAGAACTAAATAATGCAGTAATAATCCTCCTCACCATGTCTCTCGAGCAAATGCCTCAGCACCTGTCAAGAATTTGCAGTATGTTGTCTATTGAGAGAGTTGCAAGACGAAAACATGTTATTATTACAAAGCCAAGTAAACTAAAGTAATTGTCTGCAGATGGCAAAAACAAGCCACAGCTGTTAATACAGTGTGAAACATAAGATATGAAATATAAATGTAGCAGCGAGGGACTGAGAACAAACTGCATCAGACCAAAAGTTAATGACTTCCCATTATACAATGTAGCCTATAGCCACACTGCACAGGATAGTGCATGGAGGAGGGAAAATGTGTTGCAAAAATTTGCTGTTCTTTCAAGTAATTACCAGAATCAAAGCAGGCTGGGTGGTGGGTTTCGGGTTTGGATCGATTTCAGTAAAATTAACATTTCACCCACTTGTTATGAAATGCAGCTTTGAGCATTTCCTTTTCATTTCATATTTTTGTAACATTGTTCCGTGCATGCGACAAATGCATCTCAGTGAAGCTGTCACATTTAAACCAGAGGTTCAACATTTTGGGCACTTTTTCCTTTCTTGCAATCTTCTTGCATCAATACCACCTCCGTCCTCTTTACATGAAGCTACAGCCAGAGGCCACTTAGCTAAGGATAAAGAACCATCAGCTTAATATTCATTGGCTCCCCTCAGAGTATGAAAGATGTCCAGGTGACACAAAAGTGACAATATCAGGGTTCAGGGGAATGAAACTCACCAAATGCACAAATGATCCCAGGGCTGGCACCAGTGTAACATCAGAGATCACTGTCAGGTGGTTGGATCACTCTGACAAAGAAGATACAGCAGGATGGATTTGGATAACTTCGTCGAGCAGCACTTCAGTGTTATCCACACCTGACCAACTTCCCAATCACATGTAACTTACCTAACCAATCAGAAGCTAGAAAGGACTTAGACTGAGGTAAATGTTAAGAAACCACAGAGGTCGAGACAACAAATTATCACAAGTGTTTTGGAAATACAAACGTAATATTTAAATGTGTAAATGTGTGAATAATAGATGTGCAAACATGAATCTGTAAAATCTTTACTGTCTAAACACTGGAAACACATTTTCAGTTAATTAACTTAAATTAACTTCTAAACATAACACTAGTTAGCACTTGCAGTGCATGTGTTTGTGTGTCTTTTCATTCCCTCCAGTCTCCCTCTCCTTGTTCCGCTTCTCTTTGTATGCGCATGAAGCTGCGTCATAAACCCAACACATGCATTTTTTGCTCATGTTGCAGCAATTTCAACAGTTTCTACAGTTGACATACTGCAGCACACAGGAAAAAACAACCTTTGCATGGCTCACAAAGACAAAGGGACACAGGAGAGCATGTTGTGAACATTCAGAGGCATCCTAACATACTGTATCCAATGATCTCTCACTGTGCTGCTGGAAAGAGGCTATAAGACAATGGATTATGTACCACTCCATAGTGTACTCATTTCTGAGTCTTGTTGCACTATGAACAAATGACTGCTATAGCCTCTCTGTGGGCTCTTGGAGATGTAAACCGACTGTTGAGACAACATTTCATGTTTTGCAACAGCAGCAGCAGCAAGTGATGCAGTAGAACAATAAGTTCCATTCAGGTAAAAAAAAAAAAAAGAAGAACTCAAATCTAACCTTGACTATAGAGCTCCTTCAGTGACTCAAAATTATTCTGAATACTTACAGAAGCTTTTGATAATCTTTCCCAGCATGTTACCATCCTCTTTTTCCATCCCCAGCATGTGAAAATATAGCAGAGGATATTTAACGGACCATTTTATGTTTTGGAAATCAACAAACATCAGAGGCGTCTAGTCGGCGAAATGTTGTCACTTTAGGTAGACTTGTCACTTTATCCCTTTTTTAAAAGCTTGTAAGTGAATTTAGTCTGTTGTCTGGTGTACTTAGTCAATGACCCACTTGTCTAATCTTGAATTACAAATGGCTTCAGCTGCTTTATCTTTTTTCCAGATGTTGACAACAGGATCATTTGTTTCTGGATGTCAGGATATACATCCAAGCAACAACAAGGAGACAAACAAACAACAAACAATAGCACGCAAATGAAAACATAACCGACTTGGCAGATGTAAAAACGAGGATTGCAGTATGATTTCCTTGTTAAAAAAATAATAAATCTCTTAAAAAAACATGATTTCTGGGTGGGTGTTAGGAAATGTTGTCATTCTCTGATGTATTATCAGTGTTTGCCTGTTTTATTTGTTTGCCAGATTCTGAAATATTAACCCAGACTCTCAAAATAAGGCACTCAGATAAAGTTTTTTCAACACACCTCCATTAAAAAAAATAAGCTTTTTATGTCAAGATTTGTGGTTAATCATCATGTTGTATATTTAGGCACTGAGCTTTAATGAAAGTCAGTGAAACACAATGTTCTACGCTTGGAGAAATACATCTTGATATGGAAAGCTTCCCTGTTCTTTCAGTCACAGTCCTTAGAAGAAAACAGTATGAGTGCTAATTGTAAGTGGCAAATGAACCACTTTCCAGTACTGTGGTGTTTTTTTCAGGGTGCCAGGTGCCATGTTTGAACTGTCTTGATGTATGATATCTATGCCACTGAAACATATCTTTCCTTATTAATTTATTTATAGAAATGGCACTTGTATCAACATATTTGTTTCTTAACAAAACCAAATAAATATAAGACCATAAAGGACCAAATTTCATTACAAGCAGATGTTGAACTTCTGTAGATCAAATAAATTTTAGAGCTGTCACCAGAATAGTTTTTATGTTACAGCGCTCGAGCCTTTTGTGGCTTTATATGAAACTATGTTCCATAATATATGCTACACCTATCATCTGCCTCCAAGACTTGCATCTGCTTTGTAAGTTGTGCAGTTAAGTGAATGGTGACATATTTGGCTCAGTAATTAAGTTTTTATGAAGCTAAATTAGAAAGGTCCAAACCTTAAATTAAAGCAGCCATTTATCTAATAAAGTTACATGATATAATTATTGAATTTCTGCTCTGCAGTATGTGCATATGAGAGAGATAGACAGGGAGCAAGAGAGGTAGACATGCTCCTTTTTTGGGTGGGGCCCTTTCCTTTTTTTGTGACTTGGTGTCAGTGTGTCTGAGCAGCACAAAGGCCCTCGCTTGCTGACACGCATCTGCTAAGAGGTAAAGCAAACATCTGCCTCCTTTCACAAGCCTTCACATGCCGACTTTCATCCAGCAAGCTATGAAAAGCCACCTTCAATTCAGAGATGAGGCTACGTGCAATCTTAAAGCAGTTTTTGAGCACTACAATGGGTGAACGGTTAAAAATGAAACTGAAGTTATACCTATAAAGATGTAAGGATCAAATGTTAATTAAGTCCACTGTTTTAAGCTCAAAGGACACTCAGGACTCATTTCATAATAGAAGTCAGTGCTGCTGAAGAGATGAGTGCAGACTGTCCCCAGTCCATTATACCCCCGCTCTGTAAATCAAACTACTGTACACGTTTCTGGCTTATGGGCATCTTGTGAAGCAAGCTCTAACAAAGCAAAGTTGTTATCCTGTCTGCATTCCAGAAAAGGAGAATCAGTAAGTTGACCACATCTGTTAAATCAAAATTCAAAGAAACACTTTGATTTGAAATGTTGCTGATAGGAAAACCATATACTCAAAGTATGTTTTAGTGTAAACCCTCAGCACTCAACTTATTCACTCAATATATAAACATATTTTCCTCTGTTATTTGCATGTTATGCTATTCTTAGGTTTATGGATAAACTAAAACATAAAAAATAATTTATAGTACATGAAATGAATCCCATTGTATTTTAATACTTATAAGCTAAATCTTCTCACTTCCAATACAAACTATACATACAAAAGAGTCAACATATTCAAAAATAGTGACAATGAATCGACCTCTTCAATTCTCTTCCTTGGGTATCTGTGATTTGTGTTCTGTCAGAAGTCTGATGTATGAGGTAAGTTTCATTGTTCATCATCAACAATTAACAACAATCAATGATGATCACAAGCACATAAAATGTATCAGTTGTATATAGCTTCAGGAACAGACTCCTTGCCAGGAACTTATGATCTGGTAGGTGTTTTTTTCCATACTGCCCCAGTCTTTGATCAAAGCTACAACATTATTGCATGTTGTCTTGGACTCAAATTTATTTTATTCTCCTAAATCCGCTCATAGAATTTTTCCCATCAACTCTGAAGTGAACAACAAAGTAGTTACAAACACTCACAGTGCACAGTACCATACTTAGAGTCACATTTAAGAAAGAAAAATACATACTGTGCATGCCAGTTTATGAATTTCTGTTTGAACCTGCTACCAATTTCACATCACAATAGTGTGATGCAGTTACAGCTTTTTTACATTTTAATATAAACAATCTATCTATTGAAATACAGTATAACATGGGTCTTTGAACAATGCACTGTAAGCAATAAATCAAACTGTGAAAGAATTACATTTTATATTTAATCTAATATGAACTCTACCTTAATAATATAAATGATATCTTTCTGTAATTTAATTGGCACAATCTTGGTGCATATTGCTAATATAATTCTGAATTTCCATATTTAATGATGCATGCTTTTCAGAGTGAATTTTACTTAGAAAATGTCGTCTTTAATGAACCTTAGAAAAATCTCTAATAGGCATAATTTCAGAAAATGTAACTTCTTTATTTAAAAGGTTCTGAGGCCAATTTTGCTGAGTGCAGTGCTTAAAATCCAATAGTTGAAGTCTTGAGCAAATGTATTTATCTGTAAGGGTAGAATGAGCAAATAGATTGTGATCCAAATGGCAGAGTACAGCAGGACTGGATATCAAACTCCAAATGCTTTCATAAGAGCAAATACAGTATATATGCATATGCACACTCCACTTTTATCAGAAAAGAAGAGTCTCAAACAAACAGTGCCATGGAACAAACTAGCTTGTGTGGATAAATGTTAAATAAAACAACACTGGCATGTAGCAAAATATCCCTCAAGCAGAATCCAATGATTATTAATAATCCGAACAAAAGTTGCATTACAGAAAGTAGTTGTGAAAATCCATAAAGATTCTTTTTTGATTTACCTCAAGGGCAAAATTATTTTGTAGATTCAAATTGCTCTGCACAATTGGATCTCCTTGCATTTGAAAATCTGTGGCAGGGGTGTGTTATATCAGGATAAAGATATGATTTCCAGAGAAAGGTGTTCAATGAATTTGTGCACCGGTTGAGTGGACAAATATGCTCTCCCGGGAAACCGTCTGTGCATTGCACTTGAAATAAACTCATGCTATGCTGTTACATCTCTTTCCTATTTTTTCCCTGTCTATCTACACTAATATGTTGAAATTAAGGCAAACGGTACACATGCACACTCACACACACACACACACACAGAAGTATTAAATTAGGTCTTCTGTTTGTAACAGTGTACAAACCATCTGTACTCTGTAAAATCCAGGAGAGTCCATGACGGAGAGACACAAACACTGGACACAAGCACAGGAGCGAGACAGGAATGAAGAACTCTGCTGAGAAAATGAGAATAAATGGATGTCAATTTCCATGTGGAATTGGTAACCAATGATCCATTAAGGCAGCCTTTCCACAACAGACAGACAAAATAGCCTGAATTAGAAGTGCCTGACATTTCAGTTAATTGCACTAACCATGTCAGCTCCACAGTAGCTGCAAACCAGGTTAAGTCTTTACCTTACCCACCATATTAAATGAGCAAATGCCTCATACAGAGCTTATACATGCAGAAATCACAGCATGCAAATGATGAATGAATTTCTTGAAAAAATTGAAAAAGTATAATTAAGTGTTTTACCATCAGTGAGAGGAAAGTTGCAGCTTAAATCAGCCTGAAGTTATTATTTATAGATAGGTGCAGCACCCCTCCATTGCAACGTATCCATTATTGTCAGTTTGTGATGAAGAAAACTGCCAGAGCTTTTCAAAGTCACTCGACGAAACATGAAAGAAAACACACCTTGCTGTCATGAAAGCAAAAGGTTTATTCATGTTTGAAATTACACAACTACCACAAGGAAGACTTTTCAGTCCAGGGTGTAGTCTGGTTAGAAAGTAACACTAAACATCTTTAATACATTAGAATCACTGCCACAAATCATTTGTCATGACTTTTCAGTTTCAGAATCACATACAATAGAAAAAAGAGAAAAGAAGTCTTGAACCCTGTTGAACAGAGCTGGAAATTTACAGTTCTGAATACTGAACCCTCTATGCATTACAGTTTTTATAATGATTTTTTTCTTTTTTTTGCATGATTTAGTAACAAGATGAGCAACATTCAAAATGTTTTTTTTCTTCAGTATTTACAACAGTTTTACTGTTTGGTGTTAATTTATCAACAATGTTCATCGCATCCCATCGTAAAAGCCACATACCAACAACTTCTTCACCCTGCCCACACCCTCCCCATCTATTTTTCATGGTATTAATATCGTAATCATTTTCATTTTGTCTTTTTGTCATTTTAAGTTGCAGTGCAGCAACAGCATTTTATTAAAAGATTAAAATATACATTAGATTACATAGAGAATGAAGAGTTTACAGTGTTACAAGATGTAATCAAAATAACTACATAAAAACATTAAATAAGGGCAAAAGAAACAATGGTGGTGATATTGTTTAGAGGTAGTAAGTGAGCACTCTAAGCTACAGAAAAGTTGGAAATTATTGGTTTCTATGAATTTCAATGAGGTAATAAAGCTGTGGATTGATTGGTGGGATGTATAATTATTCTTTAGTTATATTATGTACAACTTTTCCTGTGTAATGGGGCCTGCTCCTGTGCCATGAAGGAATGATCTACTGTGGGGGATTTGTTGATTTCCATAAGCAGTACAAAAAAAACAAAAAAAACATGTTTACATATGTACATACTAAACATCAAATTATAAAATATGGAATGGTGTCATGTTATAGTCAAGCAATCAATTAGACTTCTTTATGTTCCAGAGTTTGAATAGTCATTCCCTGTTACTAATATATACGGCTGTAAGGTGAAAATAAATCTTGAAAGGAACTACAAAGCTGCCATTGAGCTGTCAACAGTAGCATTGTTGAGTTGCTGGACAAGATTGCGAGCACATTACAGTCAAAGAAACCGCTGCTTTAATCTACGTATTGTAAGAACTGAAAGAAAACCCAATTATCAAAATGGAGAGTGGTAATTAAATCAAGAATCAAACAAATGGCCATTTAAAATGTCATAAAATGTCATGTTAAGTACACTAGTGTCATCCAGTACTTTGAATTCAGACAAGATAATTATCCTGAAAGTTTACAGAGTAACATCTGAGGGCTGTTTTCTGTTTGTACATGTGTGTGCTTACTCCTACGACAATCAAATAAGGGCATGGTGATTACCGCTGATTTATGAAGACAGAAAGAAAACACTGAATAATCAGGAAACACTTGGTGTTCATGAAGGACGAAGTCATTTGTGTGGCATGGTCATGGGAAATTTTAAGGTACAGGAAAACTAATATTTTGAGAAGTTTTTTTTAATATATATATCCTTTGCAGTTGGTCAGCCAGTTAAAGAGTCCATGCCCAGCTTGAGGCGAAGATGCATTAATAGCGGATCAATTCGAGGTATCGGAGTGCACACTTCCAGGTCCTTCTGTCGGAGATATTACAGAAGACGGAGTCGTTGCATCTTGCCATCCCCCATTAGCCTAGGACACAAATGGGAGAGGTTGCGATTACAATCACAATCTCCGCAATATGAGCTTGGTACAATTTTACACTCAAAATGTAACACAACACTCCAGAGATGGAAAAGGAAACAGAACAAAACCGAGAGGTTGCACTACTGTGTCAGCTGATATTAAAATGTCGCGAACACACTGATGCCGTGTGATTAGTCCAGACTCGGAGCATTCCTTGTGTTACAGTAGCATCAGCAAAGACACTCTTGGAAACAAATTTGTCTCGTGTCCCGACCAATGGGAGCAGTCTCCAAAATCAGTGTCTAAGCAGATTTCAGCAGCGGCCGACAGCTTGTCGCTACATATTCTCCTGTCAGGCAAGAAGAGGGAGGGCTCGGGCCGGGTGAGGTGGGGAGAGCTGAGTGAAAGTGACAGGGCAGGGCCTCTCCAAGAGATCCAGTCTTAGCCAGCCTGACTTTGCTTTGCTCCAGGCACGACCTAGCCTTTACTGGATCCCTCTACGTCACCACCAACAAAGCTAAAGGTTAGTCTATGCTAATGCATCTATAAGGCACTTTCAGGGCTGCTGCTGCAAAATAGGAGCTCCTTGCTTGTTCTGATTCTCTTTTGTCACGTGTTAAGGTTGTTGGGCGCCGTCAGTTGTCGTCTGAGCAAGGCTCAAACTGAGCTCTGGTGAGCCAGCAGGCGCAGGTCTGCACTGTACATGGGAGTGAGAAACCTTGTGAGAAAGTGAAGAAGGCTTGATCCTGTGAGGAGTTGACATGTCTAAAGAGCTTATAGCCAAAATGACACCAAAAGCAGTGAAGGCTGGCAGCGGCCCCCACCATTTGTTTACATAAAATGTGTTATTTCTTTCTGATAGAAATAAATAAATAAATACATATATTTAATTTTCATTCTTAATTTAATACCTTGTTTTGATGCATTATCTTTCAATAGTATTAAAGTGAATATGCTTGCATTTTACCCAACAGGCATAACAATATAAAGAGAAAAAAAACCTGAGGTTCTGTTATATTGCAAAGAGAGAGAGAGAGAGCTGTCTGATGCCATTTCTCTCTCACTCCCTCTCTCCTCATCCTCTCTCATCAACGGAATTAATCTTTACTCTGATAGCTTCAGATTATGCGCTGCTTTACAAAAAGGCACCATATCAAATCTCATCATGAAAGATGGAATTCATGTCTGGAAAGGGCTGTAGGCGATCACATGTTCATATTTTATCATGAAGATAAGGCTACAGAAAATTCTGTGAGGCATTTCAGAACAGCTAAAATGCAACAAATACTTTGCAGTGAAAGGACCTTTTTTCCACCTCATTTCTGTCAAAGTATTAAAGGTTGTTTATTGAAGTAAAGCTGAAAGTATCATTCCCCTGCTGTGTAACATGTTTTATTAAATTCAACTTTTATTCATATCATCAGGTGACAAAGTGACAAGATTCAATGTCTAATATTTCACAGCACATGCTTCAGGAAGCTTACAAACATGCAACTTCATTAAGTATCATTTTGATGTTGAAAAAAAAGTGACTAATTTCACACTGCCATTGTCTCAACAAAGTGCAATCATTAAACCTCTACTTACGTTTAAGCCATGTGGACTATACATTGTGTTTCCCCCAAGAGCATCATTGTATCCTGCCGTCTGACTGATAACATGGCGCAGGGTATCCACCTGAGGGGACAGACAAAGGTGGGACAAGCTGGTCAACCGAGTGTCTCGCAGCAGTCCAACACTTACTGTAAACATGCTCAGTGAAGGGTCGGAGGTAACTAGTGTGAAATAACAAAGAGCTTCTGAGATGTATTAACATACTAAAATGTACTAATTTACTACTACTATTTGTATCAAAGCTAAAAGATTTTCTAATTTACATTTCTAAATATTATGTAATGTTAGTACATTGCTAGCATGCTCAAATCTATTACATTCTCTATAGTGGCTATGGAATAAACAAAAACAAAAGCATAAGTGACAATAATTTAACATACACTATGGCTTTTTTAAATTACATTTTAAAAAACTGGAATTGTGAAAGTATAGTTTGTTTTTTTTGTCATAGGTGCATGGTGATTGTGTGTTGGGTGTGTAGCTGTGTTAAACTTACAAAATGGAACACATCAAACAACAAACAATAACAAGATGAGACAGGAAGATAGCAATACAGAGTACAGAAAAAAGGGGGAAAACACAGTACCAAAAACCCAATACCAACCCAAGAGCTCAAGTCAAAGCCAAATGCATTCACACAATGTTGTTTGGAATAGTAACCAGGAAGTTGCTTTGTGGCATGATAGCAGTGGGGTGGGATTATATTTTGGCTGCCAAAATATTCCATCCAAAGCGAAATAGTCAGCAAACACTTTAGTCAATCAAAGGTTATTGGAGACCTCACAGTGGTAATTTGAACTGCCCTCCCATGGACAGCTTATGTTTCCTATTTGCTGTTTTTTGATTTCATGTGCTTCAGACTGCACTGTGGATGGCTCAGTACACAGGCAAGACAAGGACAGCTCTCTGCACTGGTAGTCAGGAACTGTCCCTGATTTGTTGATCCTACCTGTGACTGTACATTGGCTCCGACTTGTGCCCCTTGGTAAGAATCCCCATTCAGACTCTGCATGCTCAAGAACATGTCCCCAGAGTTTGGGAGGTTAAAAGAACCTGAAGAACCTGGAAAGGGAAGATGTAAGTAGCTGAATACATGAGAGGGCTATAAAGGGAAAGCACAGACACACACACACACACACACACACACGAATAACGCAGATACCCAACACACACACACACACACACACACACACCTGCATCTGTCTGCATACACAGACCCAACTCAAACAGACAAATGCACCAAGGAAGACTCCCATCAAGCAAGCAACTACAAGGATGAAGGAAGGGAAGCAAAGAATGAACAGAAGAGGACAATGTGCAGAGGGACTGAGGGGGATCTCTTGACAAATATGGTCGACACAAACGAAATGAAAAAATCACATGACACAAAGGGGACCAGTTCTACATGTGGTTGGTCGCTTAAGCTCCCAATTGTTCCACATCGCCTATTTCCAAGTCTAACTTTGGCAGGGAGGTATCACATGGTAAATGAAAAGAACAATAAGAAGCTTATGAAAAGACCAGTACCAGTAAACATGTTGCTTAAAAGAGTGTTTTTGCTCTCTGCAGAATCCAGCTGAAACTCTTCATCTTTCATCTGGAATCCTGGGTGCAAGAAAAAGGGACCACTTCATAAGCTTACCACATCCCAACGTAGGTCAACCTAGTCCAAACTCAGCATGACATTACTCATTAAACGGGACTAAACATGCCCTTTTAGGCTTTGTGTTTTTATTCTTTATTTATATTATCTGATTCAATATGAACCACAAATAATGCCATTTTAGTATAATTCTATTACTTTAGGTTAAAATGCTCCCAGCAATTATGTTTCTCTTTATTTAACAAAAAAGCACTACCATTCTTTGGGAATACATACCACTGCATTACAAATGACAGGAAGCTGACAGAAAGTCAAGGGAAAACAAATCCCATGGAATCATTCTGAAATCTTGCCATTTTTTTTTATTTTGCCAAAAATACATGTGTTCTCGGTTCACAAGTCAGGAACGCTCTCTTTATGCATGAGTTTGCTTGGCATCAGCTGTCTTATAGACAGGAGACACTGTGATCCCCAAGCTGGGAGCAGAGCCTGTCACTCTTGCCTGTGTGAATGGTGCATGAGAGAGTGAGGCAGGTAGGCAGCAGGTTAAGGGCTGAGGTGGAGGGCAGATCTTTTTTCGTCTATATGCAGGAGTGCCTACCGGAGTTAGGTGTGGTAGGGGAGTTGGCCTGGCTGTTCTGCACTGCAGCGGCTGCAGCGTGTGCTGCATTTACAGCAGTCTTGGCGGCATAGAGGTTGGCTTCTTCCTGAAACTTGCCGATATTTTTCTTGTACCGGATCCTTTTGTTGCCAAACCAGTTGGATACCTGTGTGGGAGAGCAGAAGAAGGAGGAGCAGAGGAGTCAGACGTCAAGCAGCCACAGCACCGTGCACTGAGCAGTGTGATTGTTTCAAGATGTCATGTTTGGGTCCATCAAGTACCCAATTCCCAGCCCCTGCAGTAATGTCCGCCGGGTACACAAGCTAATTAAGCCATAATCAGAAGCCACTTGTGTCTTCTCATGGATGGGAGCATGACATGCTCTCAGATCTGTCTCCTGACAAATCAAAAACACAAGGGGCTCCTATTGCTCAGACACTAAAATTAATGCAATGTATGTGAAATATATGAACGCTCATATTTTATTCCAGATAAGTGAGTTAAGCTGATTGACACCTTTTATAATATATATGTACAATTATTTGAATTAAAATACATATAAATGTACAAATGTACAGTTGAGGAACAAGCTGAGGGGCAATAAAGCAAACTGTGAATCATTTGTTATACGTGAGGCTGTACATGAATTCAGCATAAAGAGAAAACTGGGAAACATTGTATATTTGTGTTAAATGTTCATATTTGGCTAAAATAATAATACTAATTAAAGCATGCATACTAATCTAAATAAACATTCACCCTCAATTAATGGCTGGCCTGGATAGATGCACTTTAGTGCTTAGCAACAAAACATTAATACAGCAATGAAATGCGTGTGTGTGTGTGTGTGCGTGTGCATGCTCAGTGATTCATGAGGCAACTTTTGTTGGTAATTATCAAAAACAAGAGTTAGAGGGTAAAGACCTGTAGACATGTGAAGCAGTAAACACAGATTATTGGGGTGGCAGTGTTAGTTTATGATGTGGTAAAAAAAAAAAAAGGAAATATTTTAGTAAAATTGAACTCTAAAGGCATGAGGAGGTATTGAGTTCAAATTAATGTCTGAAACTGGGTATATTCAGATTTAGTGCAGTAAGAAATGCTAATTTTGTGGAACTGAAATGATGACATCTAACATCAGTCAGACACCGAAAAGTTGTACGCGGGGTGAGCCTTATGTGTGAATGCTGGCTCTGCAATAACAGTGGAATAATAATGAGATGATGCTTGTTTTTAATGGTCCTATAAATTAGAGTGTCTTGTCGCTGTGCTGCTGCCCCCCTCTCAGGCCCTGCAGCCCACGGCTGGACCAGCCAAAGAGCAGCTGCCCCTAATGACGCTTTATTTAATTTCCACCCATGTGCTTAAATTTTAATATCCCCAGCAGCCCGCCAATGCTGTGGCGTGAAAACTGACTGGATTTGCAGGACATCAGATCATTTCTATCCTGCACGTCTCTGTGCTCTAAATCTTTAATATCTAGGCAATTAAAATTAATGACCATTCAGGCGAGGCCCACTGTTGGCAGGGTTTCCTTGACATCAATTGTTTGATGGGTTTACCTAGAGGTTAAACTAACAAGCAAGGTTTAATTGGAAGCAATGAAAGCCCTGGCCATCATCCTTTTTACTTAACCTGCTTATGGTGGATTGTAGAGCCAAAGACGATACAATACTGTCGCTCTTTAAGACAGCTCACAGAGTGCCCACAAACCCCCTGAAAATCATAGGAAATGTTTTTAAAGCTCATCAGTCTGTTAAATGTTACAACATGTTAATGCAAAGCTTGCATTATCACATTGTTGTTCGTGAAAGTGGTAGATACATAATTTAACTTGTTGCCAAATACGTCAGTCATCCCGGCTAAGTCTAGAGTGTTATAGGAAAATGAGACTATTTTTTAAATCAACATAAACATGTTATTACTTTCTTCTGCTCTTGGCCTTGATGATGAAGTGTGTTATGACTGTATTCTACCACTGCATGGTGTTACGAGCCTGGACAGTCTCAGCAGTGTTGGCATCAAATCCTCCAGACGTTACACCACCCTTCTCCATTCTACACAGACACACACACACACACACACACACACACGCTTCTCTCCTGCCCACTGAACTCTGGCTTTAGCGATTCTCAGGTTCAGCTAAATATTGAACAAATGCACGGCACTGTAAGGTGTGGAGCACAACCCAATCTACAGAACTAATTCCCTTTTATCTCGTGGCAGGCCATGCATTCAATTGACTCCTATGTGTGGTGAGAACCAGGTTGTGAGACTGAATTACCTGACATCAGCAGCCTCAAAGGCAGCGATTGTATAATGACCATGCACACTCCTTGCAAGAACACGATACTGTTGCCTTCATTGCTGCCCACTAGAGAGGCTGCAGAGCTGTAGTTAATAATTCAAACTATTTCACCCTATTCCAGGGCAATACTCCTCGCTGGTCAATGTATGGCAACGCATGATCTGTCTATGGTCTTAATATATCTGAGATCATTATGCCCTAAGCCTTAAATAACAAATATAATATGTGCTACCATCAATTATACAGGCTGCATCAATAATGAATAAGAACTTGTCTTAGTTTCTTTGAAATGTTCACGAGAAAAATGCCTACAAAGGTAAACAATGTAAATGATGTTTTGTACTGAAATTTGCTTCAAATGTTGAACCATTCATACATTATTACAGTAAATAAATCCTCTGCAAACCCTGACACAAACCACAGTCATCCAATCCCATGCCTGCATTCAGGAGGCCAGCATGGTGCATGCAAAATGACAGCGGGATTAAGACGGCATCCTGCATTTAGAGAGCCACACAGTACAGTGTCAACCGCTCATTGCACTTCAGCTATTGGTTATAAACAAGCAGGGTTCAGCGTTAATCAAATCAAAGCATACATTCAGTTTAGTTTTTGTTCATTGAAGGTTAACACAGCGGTATTTCAAAACAAATAAAACACTGGATTTGAACTACAGGAATCTCCTGAGGTAAAGAGGCTTCGCTCTCTGAGATGACTGCATCACTTGCATTTGAAACGATCCCTGCTAAAATGATGCAGGGTGTTTCGTCAGCGATGATGTATTGAGCAAGGCTGCGGACTGATATTGGCATACCATTCACAATGGATGGTTTTTACTTAATGAACTGCTTGTGCAATCAACAAAGCACCAGAAAAAAAAAGAGTTTAGGGGTGTTTGAAAAAATGACTTGGCTGAGCACTCAGGGTGGCCACAGCCAGCAGTTTTGCTCCTCTGAAAGGCTGGGGCACGGTGACGGATAACACACTTACGGTGTACTCGGCATCATCTCAAGCATCCAACTTTGTTATTCGCTTAAAATGAGCCAAAGCACTAAGAATAAGTCAATAAGAATGTCTGCTGTGGCCTCCGCTTGTCGAGGACTGCGCCACAAATGGGGCCTGAGATGAGTTCAAGTGAATTTTTAAAAGCCCTCTAATTTCTGCACGGACTGATGTGCTCTCATGGGAACTGCCACAGTGGCCTGTTCTTTGCAAGGCACTCAGAAAACAGAGTGGAGCTGCATTTGGAAGGGTCGGTGGCCATTCTTTAACTACTATAAAGCACACGGTGATCACGGGGCGGGTGTGGGGTAAATAGACTCAGTGCAGTTTGAAGATTCCAAAGATCACACAGTTAATTGACGCTTTACAAAAAAAAAAATGTGGTAAACAATATCCAAACAGTAAAACTTCATGTGACACACATAATATGGTGATAACATGGGAGTAGTGTAAAAATATGGCTCAATCAAAAATAGTCTGTGTTCTTGTGTGACTTAAAGGTGGGATGTAAATGCTGGAAATTCATATCCGTTCATATCCGAAATGTCCATTCAAACTGGAAATACTGTAGTTTATGATAACATTAGCATTGATCCAGTCGTGTGAGGGAGGGAGTTTCTGTGCAGTGGCAAACTGTGAGGCTATTACATACATAAACAAAGGAAATACAAAAAGAAAAAAAATGAAAACAGTGGATCAGGAGAAGTTATGACATACCTGTGATACTGTGATGGTGCTTCCCACCCCCTGAAGGCAAAAAAGAATGGGCTTTTACAGTATCTGACTCTTCATGACTACACTCAATATACCCCTCAACACCCCCTCCCCACACAGAAAAAAAACACTGCAGATTATTGTATAGATTCATGTTTCTCTGATATTGTGTCTCATGAGGACAACCATAGAACAATAGAGTATGAGAAATCTAGATAGTAGTCACAATCATAGCAGAAAAAGAGCACAGGATAATAATACTTTGGATGTGGGGGTTAGGTGTGAGAGATATTGCCTTCAGGTTTACCCAACAAGGAGGCTTTGCTATATATAAAGTGGGAAAGTCGCATCTTGGAGTCTAAAATATAACTGTGAATTAGCAGAGTCCCGCAAGGTCACTTGAACAGCAAAAATACAAATAAATATCCAGTATCATCCGGTGTTTTGAAGCACCAGACTTTAACTGCTTTTTTGAAGTAATGGATGATGCCTTTTTTTTCCCAGCTTATGACCTGAGCAACTGACCAGGGAACGGAGAGAGCACACATGGTGGATGGGAATGAGAGGGAAAAATGGCAGGGGACCCAGCGTTGGGGCGGCTAAGGAAGGACAGCATAGTGCTTTGATGAGGCCAAGATGATATAGGCCTCCCCCTCCCTGTGGCCCTGCTCTGACTGACTGGGACCAGCCTTGACTGAAGCATCATTAGGCAGTCACAATGTCAAGGTTAGCTAAGGACATTGTTTCTTGGTGGTGTGACCTACGGTAACTATCCCTCCAGGCTTTTGCCTTCCCCACCCTGATTACCCACCAGCTACTGTTAGAGGAGCACTACCCACCTGGGAAACTGTGATGCTGCACTTCTTGGCCAGCTCCTCTTTAGCCTCCTCGCTTGGGTACGGGTTGCTGAGGTGCGAGTAGAAATATTCGTTCAAAATTTCCGTCGCCTGCTTGCTGAAGTTTCTCCTTTTCCGCCTGAGTGGGGAGCAAAACGAGAGAAAGGCCGAGCAAGCCTATTAGTGGGACCAGCATTAACTCATCCATTTGGATCGCACAAATTGCACAATCAATCTCACACATAAATGGTGAAAATAATGAGGAATGGGCTCTAAGGGCCCTCAGGAGCAGAATATCGTGTCCTGCTCCAAGAGTCCCGTCAACACACAGAGGACCAGACTCCAACCAATAAACTGACAAGCACGCACGCACACACCACACACACACACACACACACACACACACACACACACAAACAAACACATAGTCACAAAACACATACAATGCTTAATTTGGTCTGTTGGTCTCCAATCTCCAGTCCAAGCGTGTAATGTGTAGAGTTTAGTGCAGCGGATGGGTGGGCTTCGTGATGGAGCGCAAAGCCCAGTCGGAGTGCATCTCGGTACATTATAGAAATCACGGCATGCACAGTTGAGCATTGTTCCTGAAGTGCCACAGCCCCAGGGATCTCCAGTAGAAACAAGCAAACTCTAACTAGATCTGGGTCCCCTTCCCTCCCAAGGGCACTACTTATCATGTTGTTGAGTATTTGCTTATTTTTGCCTTGTTTACTGCGTTTCACACAGGCAGTGGGCAGCAAATGTGCTTCCACTTGGCTTGTTTGGCTCAAACTTGTGCCGCTCTCCGCAGAGCTCCACACTGCGCCACACTGTTAGTGATTAGGGTAATCCACAACACCTGCTGATGACCTCCCCTCCATCCATTACACACGACTCGGCCCCCATTTCATTTGGTCCTAACTGCTCTCAGGTGTGAGGGCATGATTGTCTTGAAAATGGATAATGCATGGAACATGGACATAATTAAAATCATGCATCTCTGCAGTGCTCATACTGTGTGCTGTGCCAGAAAAGTGAGAGAGAATAAACAAACTTCAGACCTACAAAAAATGACCTTGCCCACTGGATTTGCTTATATGGGTCATACAGAAGCAACAAAAGTTTCTAGATGCTAAATACATACACACACACACACACACACACACACACACAGCATATACACTAGACTCATATGATTCACTGACCTGGCATCAAGGAATCTGGAGCGCAGGATCATGACAGCCTCGCAGGTGCTCTGCTTCAGTTGCATCTGGATGGAGCTGAATTTACGGTGGATGATTCCCACCATGCGCTCAATCTCTTTGGGCGAGATGGGCCGCGTGCGAGACTGTTCCCTCAGCAGGTTCATCACATGGGTGGTGAATTCGTTACACGCCTGCCGAGAGACAAAAGCAGCAAAAGCGAGTTCTGTAAATGTCCCAAGCCACAGCAGTGAGGTTTCTAGAACTTGCAAAACTTCTTTGAGGGATATTATTGAGTTCTATACATCATTCATCAGGGAAATGACTTCATTACATGCAAGCTCTTACTGTTAAAAGCTCTAACTCAGTGTGCTGTTTATGTACTACTTTGATGACATAACCGGTAAAGTCATCTTTGAATATAGTGTAAATGTGGATTTGCAATTTGGCTTGGCCTTAATATGCAGAGTGAATTTAAACAGCTTTTCCTTAAACCAGTAGTTCATACATGATTAATTAGAATAACTCATTTACGTAGTGCACACTTTAGCTCATTACTCTGAGTAAAATTCGTTAAGTATTTACATTTAGATAATTAAAACCTGGAAACACCCTTAAGAAAGATGCATTTACTCCAGGCGAAGTGTTGTGTGCCCCCACGTACCCACCTCCTCTCTCAGAGAGCACCGAGTAAATTAGTCTAATTTACCTCACTGGCTTGCTGAGGCATCACTGTTACACCTTCTATTTTCACCCATAATGCCTCTGTGTTTAATGGCAGGCTCAAAGTGCTAGGTGGGAGAGCTGATCATGCTTTCATTTAATGCACATGACACTCCTTTGGATCTCCATAGTCAACTGCAGTACAGTGAGTATTATTGTAATTTTTTTCCCCCAAGATGGTAACACATTTTCTTCCATCATAAATATTCTCTGCAATTTTCTTGCTAATACGGGGAATAAGCCGCTTTGGTTTGCTTTTGTTTTGAAGTAATGTGAAGTTTTAGTGCAACTCAGTGGTACGTTCGAATGCAAACTGAAACAAGCTAACAAAATATATGTTCTTCTCCTATTCCTGGATGTAGAAAAGTGCAGGAAGAAGTGTGGTACTTCAAGCAAAAAATTCATCCCAAATATATTAACCTTAGGATTTTAAAGACTCCTCACCTGTTCGTATTTCTCCAGCTCTGTGTGGTAGATCTGTCTGATCTGGGTGAGTTTGGCTCTGTAGTCTGAATGTTCAATGGAGTTGTCGGCCGCTCCTCCCGAGGCAGCGGCTGCGGCGGCGGCGGCGGCAGATCCACCGCCTTTCTCTGGTCCTGCCACGCCCTCTGCCAGCAGCATGTTGTCTAAACGCATGAGCTGGGGGTCTGGTGGGTCCTCCTCCTGGGCACCGCGGATGCTGAGACCTGCAGCAACACACAAACAGGAGCACTGGGATCAGCAAATGCCATCCAGGGCCATGTTGGGACTGATACTAATAATTAAAAATTATACACATCACATAAGCCCAGACTGAATTGTTAAGTGCGTATGAAAGCATTATGTCTGTCTGCATAGTCTGCTATAGTGTGATGTTTCCCCTGCAGGTATGAACTGGGTGCCTTCTGTGCGTGTGCTGTGTTCCTGTCGCCCATGTCTATGCCTGTTCTCTTTTATTTACACACTGCGCTGCACACTGAGTGTACGGGAAGGCTGACATGACAGCAACAGCCATAAACTGACAAATGCTCAATGGTGAAGTGGCACTTCTACTCTGCGAAAGGATGCTAAACAGAAAACTATACCTCTAGTAAGTGTCTCTGCCTTTGACACAGTGAATGCTGTGAACTCCAGAAACTAACTCCTGTTTTCCTCCTTCCTATTTGCTTGTAAGGTCTGAATCTTGCATTATTTTATACTCTGAATTTTGAATGTGCTTGTGTAATCATAATAAAAAAAAAATCTACATACAGGAAAATGAGCGCGGAGTCAGTTTTGTGTAAAGTGCTCATTCATGAATCCTGTTTTTGTTCTCAGATCCTGCTGTTTATTTCCTCTGGTTTTCTGTCTCGCCAGTCTGTCAGCAAGTCGTAATCACCCAGCGGTGAGCATACGTGCACACCTGGGCGCATTGGCAATGCAAGCACAATGCCGGGCTTTGCAGAGAATAAACAAACAAAAAAACCCCACTGCGGGTCAGAATTACAACAAAAACAAGCTCGAGCGAGCGATCTAATAAGTGGATAAAAATGTGGCTCAATGGGCAGTAAATACTGAGTGGCTACTCGAACGTTATGATTACCAGAGTTGTTTCAATTCAATAATCCCTCCTGCAATTCAGGGATTTTCAACAGCTCATTACAGCTTCATTAAGATATGGCTAGCCTCTGGATTCTAAGAAGATTAGTGGCTCTATTGTGTCAGCCAGTAGGCATGCAATCAGAGAAGCCCTTTTACCACGCTTTGACCGACTGACCCTGCACACCATCCAAGGGAGTAAATACCAGAGAGAAAAAAACCTCCTCT
Source organism: Psettodes erumei (assembly GCA_016785225.1). NCBI lineage: Eukaryota > Metazoa > Chordata > Actinopteri > Pleuronectiformes > Psettodidae > Psettodes > Psettodes erumei. The sequence continues at coordinate 4,717,802 of JAFBJZ010000781.1, forward strand.
TTCTCTTTATATCTTTCTTATAAACATGACCCTGTATACAAAAGAAATTAGGAAACGCATCATACTGTAGCCACTCCTCTGATGTTTTCATCTCTGTTGGTGTTTTGTCCGAACCGCAGCGCCGCTGAAAAACAAATTTGGCTCTATTTATGGATCGGCTGGCTTTGAGTCTTTTAGGTGTAATGGTGTGAGAGGAGTGGATGAATGTGGCTATTTGTGTTGGAGACATTGAGATGCTGGACAAGGCTCCATCAGGCTTGCAGAGCCAAGCCATCCATGTGGACAATATGCCGCTGCTCCACTAACCCTCATCCACATCACGCTGCATCTGCACAACTCCACCCAAAGCACTCGTTCTGGACAGGCTCGACTGTTTCCATTCCAGTTTGTGCGGCATGAAACAAAATGGCACATGATTCAAATGGTGACTGACCAGATGCCTGGCTACATATCTCAACATGCCCTAATAGCTGGTGGTTTGTCTGCCACTGCGGTTCATATTTTCCTAATTCAGTATTTACTCCCACTCTCCGATTCAACATGAGCTCAGCAGGCAGCGCTTTCCTTTGTGCCGTGGGTGGTGGTAAGTAGGTAGGCACGTTTTTCATGTCAGGTGTATTAAATATAACTCTGGGACGGAGCGCACATTTCCACACCAAACCCAGTTGTCACTTTCACTCCACTCACTCTATATCCAGGGGAAATGCAGCTGAGGGAATTTACAGGGCTTTTCAGCTAAATGGGCATAAATCACTGGTTTCATTCAAACTAAATAATCACAGGCCATAAAGAGCTACTTGTCTCTTACCATATATTACCACAAAGTTCCTGCGTGCAATAATGTGGCCATTCATGGCAAAGGAAAACAGAGCGAGGCATTAGAAAGTGACATGTAATCCTGTTAGTCCACTGACATGTGGAGTGGCCGTGACATTTTTATCATACGTGTCCATTTCTATTTGGGAAATCAGCAGGATAAAAATGATTACTGTGCTGCCCTGAGAAGCAGACGGCCCTGCAGGAGTCCACTTGGGTGTATTTGTGCCACAGCAGCTCTGGCTGGTCATTCATAACATGTGTTGGGCGGGATGATGACTCCGTCTCAAGCACATAAATACTAAAAATTAAAAAAAAAGAAGAAAGAAAAAGAAAAAAGAAAACATAGTCCACAGAAAAAAATGACTATTTTATAAACAGGTGCAATGCATCTCTGTCTCTCTGTGTGCACCTTTGTCTGAGGAGCTAAAGATTGTGGATTCACTGTCTAAGCTCAGCATCATCACACAACTTCCACAAAATAGGCTTCAGCGAGATAATATCTTTAATTTGCTGTGTGGTTGACAAATCTGTATGGTAACTTGCAAAGCCACAGTCACATTCGTGCCCTGCAATGCTGCTGCTTTGCCTGCTCAAATCTTTATCCTGTTTTTGTCTGATGATATGGGTATTAAAACAAGTTTGGGCACCCGAGTTTAGCTCTAATCCACCTCCACAGTCAAAGTGGGATTAATCTCAGCGCAAAGGGAAAGTGCGGAGTCGTGTCACCTTGGTAAAGCCTGCGAGCGAGAGGAACTTGAGAATGAAAAATCTATACATGGTCTAGTTATTTCACATAACTCTGATGACGCTGGCTCACTTAATTACCAGAACGCATTTAATGATGTTAAAGAAGAAAGAAAAGAAAAAAATCTGAAATTGTGATAATAATGTAACATGTCCTTAATCGGCCTCATTTGTCATTCAACAATACAGGTGGAGTAGCTGGGGGAAAAGCACTTGCCTATATGATCGCTCCTCATTTCTCCTCTGTGGCTGAGACAAAAGGAGACACTGTGATTAATCCATCCCTATCAGTCAGGGGTGGCTCTCCTTTTCATTTTTTACAGGTTTCACCGTCAGTATCAGATCCAAGGAAGTAACAAATTTGACAGATAAAGACAATGCGGCCCTTTTCTCTCATATACTCTCCCCTGTTCTCTGTTTATAATCATTTCCGGTTTCGTGGCTGTTGTCTCGTACATCATTCCCTGCTTGAAGCCCTGACAGTGATCTGAGCACTGCTCCAGGCCGCTTGCCTTTCCTCCCACCTTTTTTCCCCCCTGTGCCCTCTTTTATTCTGTGGGCTTAGCTGACCTTTGGCCCACTGCTTGTTTACTCTCATCACTGAAGTGTGAGCAGGAGAGCCATAAAGGCAGAGCCCTGCTGGGTTAATGTGGCCTGCTGAAGAGGGAAGGGGTTGCTCTGGGCTCCTCCACCTCAGTCTGCTGCACTGACCGCACAGTCAGATGCCAGACAATGCGCGAGGAGGGCAGCGCTTCTTGCAGATGAAGCCAGAGATTTTACTTCATTTGTAATAATTCTTTGCAATGTGTTTCTGAGACAGTGAAATGCTCTGTGCTGCAAGCAGAACGTGATGCAGTAAAAGGGATATTGCCTGGGTTTGACATTACACACTGTGGCTCTAAAACATCCTGTTCATTACGAGTAACCCTGACCTCCTGCAGCTCCTCTCCTTCCTGGTGCCTCCAGCGAATGGCTCCGGCCATGTATCGACACTCTGTTCATCTAATTGCATTGATCCGCAAAGGTCTCCCAAAGCTCACTAATCGAAACAGAATTTATTTTCTGTCAATATTTGCAAAGGTCATCTCTCTTAAAGCCGTGGTGCAGACGCTTTGAGCAGAGGTGGAGGAGGAGGAGGAGTACCGTGGCATCTAGCCTGTTACTGAGGCTCGTCCAAGGTGAGCTTTAACACGGGCTTGGCACTCATGATCCAAGGCTTCTAATCCACCGTGTTATTAAAACCTGCTGCCAAAGCAACACACTAGAGACTACAGAGGGCTTAAAGTATCCATTTCACAAAGAGGCCAGTGTCACTACAGCCGTGTTCCACGTCTCCTTTGACTTCATATCATCTCCTTTGTCGTGGCGCCTGGATCAGTGACTTTCAGCTCCAGAAGCAGGGAGCTGGATCAAATTACCATTGAAAATCTTTTGTTCTGACAAATGAAACATAAGGATCCTCTTTCATCGATGTTCTTAAAGGCTTTTTTAAGCTTGGCCCACATCCACATGGCACAAAGAATCTGAGAGAATGCCTGCGGGCTCTCTCTAGCATGTACAGTAATTAACATGCCATTAACACATTAATACACATTAACTATTCCCAATGTTAATGGCAGAGTAATTACCATACCTGATACCACACTGTGGGGAAGCCAAAGCACATTTGCCACTTTGTGTTTCACTTTCTTTGTTGAGTGAGCTGAGCAGAATAATTTGGGAGGATGGCTCATTCTGCTCCCCACCACCCAGGGAATATCAGAGCAGCCTAATGTTGCTGTTCTGATTTCACTAAAAAACGCTTGAAAGAAAGAAAAAAGAAAGGAAGAAAGAAAGTTCTGACTGTAAACCACTAAGGCTTGGCTTTAGAGGTGAGGTGGAAATACTGGAGGGGACTGCGAGCCTGGTGATTAAATGCAGAGTAAAAGGAGGCAGGGAATGGGCCTGAAACTGGGGAATCCCTGTCTAGAATGATGATGTATTTCCTCCCAGTGCAGTGAGTGATAAGCTAATCAGCCGCGCTGACAGTGAAGTGTTACAGCCCCCCAGTGCTGGGTCAAGACTTCTCCCATCATACACCACCAGCACACACTAAACAGACAGCACATGTGTGTGTGGGGGGGGTATGTGACAAAAAGTGGCTCTGGTCAGAAAAGAAGATCTCTGTCAGTTCAGGTAGCCTTTGTCCCTCGATGATGATGATGATGCACTGCTACCACCGCCCCTCCCCACCCCCTCAAAAAAGAGGAGGCCGTGACAGCCGGGTTCAAGGGGTGTGTGTGTTTGGGGGGGGGGCGCTTGCCAGTCTCGACCCACGACTCCAAGACATACGGGGGAGGGGGGCGAGGGGGTGGGAAAAGACAACCCAAACAAACATCTTGAAGACATTTTGCCAAGCACACCAAAATTAATCACTGTCCCACGGTGGCACTGACATTTGTGGGAAGTGACACACAACATGACAGACTAGAGGGAGAGGATGAAAGGAGAGCGAGGGAGGGTGGGAGGGCTGGGTAAACAAGAGCCACTGTCACTTGCTCCGATCATGCGCGCATGTGTGTGTGTGTGTGTGCGCGCGCGCGGGCATGTGTGTTAATACGCATGTGGACGTGTGAGTGCCCGCTTTGTTTCCTGCCCTCTAAGACTCCACGCTGGCAAACGGCCAAGTGGTGTAGTGATGGCTGACCAGGGCTGGCGGTGGTGGCCGCACGCAGAGGTTGGGGAGACTGGCCAAATGAGTGGACAGGACCTCCGGTACAGATCAGCACACTGACTGACCCTACAGGACACCTACAGCATGGGGCTCCAGCGTAGGGGCTCACATGGTTCACATGGTCTGCTAGTCACAGAATGAGCCGCAATCACTGAGGTACTCGTGTGCGTTATTAGGGCAGACATCCCATGTCTATGCAGAGCGTGAAGGAAAATATATTTATCTGAAAAGTCGGAGGACACTTTTGTCTCTGTGCTGCAGGTAGACAGAGAGTTGAGAGACAGTTATTGCATCTTGTGTTCTAATATTTCATTTGATCCCCCCCAATATTGTGTTAGCATGTTTTCATTCTTTCTTTTCTTCAGTTTCATTTTATATTTCACGTATTAATGGTCTTTAGCTGCTAGCCTCAATTTGCTGCAAAGGTAGGCTGATTTGTTATTCAGACCTCAAGCAAATAATGCAAATGTGGCACTGAAAGCCACTTATGAAATACCCAAAGGCAACTAATCACTCCTCCTCTCGTTCCAGCCTTTCTGCAGCCCCCTAATTAGAAGATGGAGATTGCATGAAACCAGGTCACACAGCAGGTCTTGTACACACTGATAACCAGGCATATACACAAGCAAAACTTCATCCAGACATCATGCCAAGCGTGCATTATTTTAAGGGCTAGAGGTGAAAAAATAATGCTATTCGGGTTATTAATCCCATATATTTTACTGTATGCTTCCAAAGAAAGGATTTAGGCTTGAAGCATTTTGTGTATGCGCTGTGCATTTGCGTGTTTTCGAGGCGCGCAAATGCACATTCGTGTATGTGTGTCAATCTGTGCATGTGCATACGCTCACGTCTGCATGTGAAGGCTACGTGCTCGCATAAACAAAGAAGCAGCATTGGTAGCATACAGCCAACCATGATCCACTGCCAGAGAAATTATTCTTTGCAGTGGCATTTCTGCACGAGAGTTGACAGTCCATCATTTAGATTTTGCAGTGTATCCACGAAAAGGCTGCATTGCCTGAAGCAGAAGGAGCTGCTCTTTCCTTCGGTGTCTCTCATAGAAGAGAATCCAGCTCCAAATTGGAAAGCCAGAATCCTTTGCTAGCTCTGCTAACATGTAAGGACTCCGCTACGAGGCGACTGAGGTTATGACAACGGAATAAGACTGTCCTTGATGCGCTTATTCTCTCTTGGCGAGGATTGATAAAGCTCACAAAAACACATCCGCCACGAGTGTCAAAACAACAGCGCTGTTTGTGGAAGCAATCTGAGCCCGATGTTGCAGGTTATACTGCTGGGTCTGCACGAGTGCAGTGCAAGGAGTCGCTGGGAAGATCAGGTCCAGGCCAAACAACAGCTTGTGACAGAAGCAGGCCAAAGAGGATGTTGAGACACGCAGAGGCTTAACAGGCAGCCGGCCTGCCATCCACTCTTCTTCAGCTCTCCTTACACTCAACACATCACTTCGGATCCATCGCAAGCGTCGCTCAAAGAACGCAGCGAGAATTTACATTACCAGGAGAAAAGAGCGAGATAATGGTGGAGTTTTCAGTGCAAACGTTTGAATGACTGCTGGGAGAATATCAGCTCCCTCATTTCATTTCACCAGCTGAATAGTTTTATTGTACACCTACAGATGATATTTCCCCCTTTTTTTTGCTGCGCGATACCCTGCGAACAAGGTAGCAAAAAAAAAGGTTATTTGGTGCTAATTATTCCCAGCATGTACTTTACACACCATTTAATGAGTTAGAGCGGAGGCGTGGCCATTGGCTGTGACTTGCTTGCCCAGTTATCTAAGATGAACCGTGCAATCTCCCTCACGTCACCCCTGTCATGTGTACCAAGTCCCCCTCCGCATCCAATTCCCTGCTAGGGGCTTCACTGGAGCATAGACGAGGCGCCACTGAAGCAACGCAACAGCTCCCATCGCGTCTCCGCACACCAGCGAGGGAGGAGTTGGGGGGTGGGGGGGGTTGGGTGAGCTGGGAGCTCACTCTCATAATTACAATAATTAACAGTTGCAGATTTAATTGGAAGGGAAGGCATTAACAGGAGGAACATTGTGGCGACGCGTGCAGAGGGAACCTTTGCTGCGAGAAGCTTTTGTCTTCTCTGTACCTAATGGTGCCTTGGCTGCGGTTGGCGAGCGCTGACACAACACAACACACCACAGCCGAGCCGAGGGTTCAGACGGTGGGGCTTGTCAGGACTCAGACTGGAGGCAGATAATTAGGTGCCAGGTTAATGAGAGCACAGGCTCTTGATGGCATTTGGTTACTGTATGTGGGCAATTAATGACTTTGTTTTTGTGTTTTTATTGCCCACTTGAGTGGAAAACATAATACATTATTCACCTCAGGCCTGTGCATGATGTTTGATGGAGTAGCGGTGACTCTGGCTAAAGAAACGCTTTCATTCACCGCGGTGAACGGCGGATTCAAAACAACGCGTGCTATACGGAGTTAGCGACGAAATGTAATCTCAGTTCGCTCATGGCGACCGTGGTGTATGACCTTTTCAGAGGGTTCCACCGCTGGTCGCCAGCCAAGACATTAAAAACTCAAACGCTAGAGTTGCAGGTCAGGCGCGGGACAATGTATCCACAAAAAACACGCCAGAACAAAGAAACCAAACCCTGTGGCCATGAGCGTTGAGTTAATTCAGCATATCACATTTCATAATGTATTTGCGAAACTCCATACCCCCTCGAAAAGCCCTGCTTTCATTCCAGGGGATTTATTGGCAATGAATCCACTGAGAGGTCTTTAGACATCCTCTTCTTTAGCCCAACCACTCGACGCCTCCTATTTTGGAGTTAGTTGTTCTCTTGCCTGTGGTGGCCAATTAGAGTGCTATAAGATAAATGGGCACCCGCAACTTTGATGTCCATCTTTTTAATAAGCTTTGGTTAAGATGACATCTGTGTGAAAGAGTTCAATATCTTCACAGCGGGAGAGAAAAGAGGTTTATTCTAAAATGAAATATCATGTAAATACCGCTGGAGGTTTAGGCTGGGTGGGGGGATCATGGTGTCGGCTGCGACTCTGGTGTTGGCATTCATTATCTCCCTCTGCAGTTGTACAGATTAGTCAGCGAAAGATGATTTTTAGAGCCTCGTGAAATTTATGCTTTCACACTACTGAATCAGCTTCAGCATAAACAAGATTTTTTTCCCCCCTAACATACAGAATTTATCATATCTGGGGGAAAAAGTGTGCTAATTTTTAGACAGACCTAAAACAGTGAAGGACAGTTAAGAAATGCAACCACTTGCACACCTGAAATGCAACAGTAATGGGAGAGAAGTACAGTGTCAAAATATCTAAAATGGTGGGGTAATAAAATGGTGCACGGGTGTGTGTGAATGTAAGAGAGAAAGAGAGGCGGAAAGAGAGCATATATCTAACCTAGCCTGCGGACGTGCTCCTTTATACGTGTGTGTAACTCAGTCAGGAATAATGTAAATGTCTGGAGAGTCTTAAGACTGAGCAGGCCCGTATAAAAGCACCCTGTTTCAGGCTAGTAAAACAAGTCAATAAATACAGCGGAGAAGCCGGCGCTGTCTGCTGCACTCTCCTGAATGAAAACAGAGGTGAACTGCTTATTTTCAGTCTGGCACCAACGGTTGACAGCGGCATTATGGGCGCTCATACATTCTGACTATCACTCGTCACAAGCTATATCTGTCAACATTACACTCAAGTGCATTTTAGATGTAAAACAAGTGTTCCCCGGGAGGAGTATTTATGACTCTATGTGGTCAGCAGCGAAATGAACTAAACACGTCCTGGAGCGGCATCTGACCACGGTTATGATGGGTTGGGGTTTTTTTTTTTGTTCTTTTTAAGACCTCTCTTCTCACCCAATTCATCAGTTTGTCTTTTTTGTTGATTCTCACTGGCAGAGCAAACACAGAAGTATCGCACGCTAAGCCTCGGCAGGGCAGCACTTACTACAGGAGAGGGCAGAGCCAAATGGGAAGCCGATGACACAGACCCGCACAAAATGGAAACACCATTAAGTAGGCAAACACTTCACTGCGATAACTGCTACCTGATTACAGCGGGAGAGCACAGCCATGGTTCTCCTTTTTTTTATACTGTGTCAACACTTTGGGAAAGCAAATATTTCAGTGACTAGCCTCCCTGCACTTTAATCCATATGGTGCATTCTGTTTGTCACCACAGATGTTACGCTCCCAGGGATGGGCTTTCAGAATAGGAAGAACTACTCCACTACACGCAGTGGCTCACTCGCTCCGCGCCGCACAATGAATACACAGAGGTCACACACCATATCACACTGGGGCCAGCATCAATCCTTTATTAAATTACCTAGCTATCTTATTTTCTGTCACTGCACTGATATGAAGGTTATCTTTTTCATTTATGTTGCGGATTTTCAGGGGATTATGCATTAAAGATTAAGGACGTGTATACCTAACACCTCAGCACAACAAAATGCAATACCTCAGACAGTGCACGGCTGATGTGTGTAAGGAAAGCGGGCCGCTATAAAACAAATCTTCAGCAGCCAGAAGCGGACAAGGTTTCTTCTCCTCAGACAATACAAGCTGTGACTATACTGAATGTTTCGCCCCTAAAATACTGTGGTAAGCAATACAAATCCCTTGGACAAAATGAAATGTATTAAACATGTGGATTTCATAAATCTCCCTTTCCTCGGTCTGGGTCAGAGGTACAGTATATTCACTGTAGAGCTCAGCAGACACTTTTCCCCCAGCATTGTTACACTGACTCACAAGAGCTCCGAGTGGTTTCAAAATGAATGTCAGCAAAAGCTGCACGTGTACGGCAAACAGCAGATCCTCGCAGTAAAACGGTTCAAATCACTTACCCCTGCTACTTTATAAGAGTATTACAGCGGTGTAGGGATTTAAAGGTCTTCTTTCGAAATATTACAGCGGGAATAGTGAAGTAAGATCTACATTGTTGATGTAAATATACTGCAAAGATGAACAGTTCTGGATAGTTCTCCACTTTCGTTCTCCACAGTGCAGATAGTGTCAAAAAAAGGGGGGTATTCAGATCCAAACGCAGCACTGCTAAAAAACCCCAACTGGGATCCCTTTAACCTTGAGTAGCGTACCAAAGGTACAGGCAGCCTGGGGCTATGGGGGGACTGGCTACCACAACTCCCAGTGCCATGCTGTTCCACAGTGGGGGCCCAAAATGGCCAGATTGCCAGAGAGGCCGGCAGAGGTGGTGCTACAGAGTTACCAGGAGCTGATCATTCATCCGCCACAACATTCATTTAAGTTGCCCCATTATCTATTTGTTTTGTTTTCCAAACGATTCTGTTTCGGTCACCTCGAGGAGGAAAAAGTGCACCCGCGTTCACCTTGTGGGTGTTAGAGCATCTGTCGGTGGCTCGTTCGTGAGACATTCCCACTAATTATTGAGCTGGTGTGATGGATAATCTGTGATCGTTAAAGATCAGAAGAGCTAAGAAAAGATCGGCAGTAATTATCATTGCTCTGTGGAAGGACTTTGGAAAAGCAGCAAGTAGCATGGGCACACAAGTAAATCCTCTCTTTTACAGACCAAAGGACTCTTGTATATTGATTTGCTTCCACCTAAACATAAATAAACTAAGTATGAATGATGTATGAATGTTATACATAGGTCTGCTTTGTGTGTGTATGTGTGTGTGTTGGGGGGGCCTGGGAGAAAAGATGAATAAAGATGGAAGATAAATTGGTGTGTGATAACACACTACTAACACACTTCAAACATATAATGAAGCCCACAACCTATGAGTCACTTCAGTCCCATTGTATAATTCAATCATTTTTGTGACAGCTGACGATTACTCCATCATTTCATAAAGACAGATTAAAAAGTTGTCAAATTAAATATTTAAGAGGGACTGCAGGCAGTGGTGAATTTTTAAAGGAATAACACAGATTGGAGATGAAATGAGGCACCTATATGCATATTTTATGCCATAGGGAACGAATGCATATATTTTCCTCTAGGCCACCTACTTTGTAATAAAGAATAGTGAGTGTATAGATGTGGTAATGCAGCACAGCGGAAATGATATGAAAGAGAAATTGGTTTTACATAATGATGTCAAAAGGAATATGGCTCTGCATGGTCATGTGGAATAAAGATAAGATTCTCTTTCTCCGTGAGTGAATATTTCGCTAATGGTTTCTTCATTTCCTTAAAGAATAAAGAAGCCAGCTTTGTATGAACGGTGAATGAGGTTTCTATTGAAGGAAGTTAACATTTATCTTCAATAGCAGAAGAGATCTGTTGAAAATACCCATGCGTGGCGTAGAATACTCAACGTCAGAGCTTTGTCATGTGTAGAAATAAAGAGAAAGTGACATGTGACAGTTACCACAATCACATTTTCAGCGGAGGGGAGGGGTTTGAAGAGGAGAACAAAGCAGAAGAACGCAACGCAGAGAGGGTTAAATCTGTATAAAGAACAGAGAGGAGGCTGCATTTCACAAAGTCAGCATCGATTTGGAGTAAACAATGACTGATCAATACACACATAAAAGACTCCCTCTAACAAAGACTTGCATGTAGATTTCATATATCATATCTCACGACGGGATAGAGCACAGAGGATGCTTTCTCAGGCCTGTTGAATTAGCAGCAGGGCACCTTTTTCCCCCACTTGTTTTCTATTCAGCAGTAGTGCACAGATACACCCCTGTGTCCATACACCCTTACTCATGCAATAAGCATCATTGTCACCGAGATCTCCTTTCCAAATGGTTCAGCCTCCACCATCTGCAGGCGTTCCCAGACACACCGCTTTGAGTCTGCCATAATGATGCATGACTAAGTACAGTTAAAGTGTTGCAGTCTGTTGGCAAAAAGCAGTCAAGCACTTTGCTATAGTGTCACTACGGATAAACCATGCAGCTGAAGGTTGACGATGGATAAAAGGCAGTGACAGGCCGAGTGATGTGGCTCTGTGTGTGTGTGTGTGTGTGTGTGTGTGTGTGTGTGCTAGTGCGGATTCACATGTGTATGAGAGGTTAGAAACCATGGCGCAGCAGATTTATAAGTGTTCTTAACTAGGATGTGAAATAGGGTTAGACACAGTGAAATAAAATGCTGCGCTGCAGTCTGTTCAAGCTGGTACCCTCTGCCAATAAGCAGGCATCTCCCTCTACTACTGCGGTTTTAAGAGAATCACAACCTTGTAGGTTCGCTCGCATCGTTCGTCACACACCTATCCCAAATTGTTGTGTTATCTTAAATTCTTGATTTTTGGATTTGCAGATGAGTGTTACTTTGGGCTACAAAGACCAGCCCTCGCAGAGCACCGTTTACTCGGCTTATTTGGCCATGTACGACATACTCCTTTGTTTGAATTTAGCAATAAGGGACTCATGCCTTCCTCTTAAGCTCTAACCCAGTCCCACTCCTCATTTCAGTGTCTCCTCCACTACTCTTCAGGGTAGATATTCAGCGTACACTGAATGCAGACGAGACAAAGAACTCTCCATTATACTGTACTCTGTTTGCCAAAGTCTTTAGTGTCAAAATGCTCCACAGACTTTGTTGCCGCTTTGCCGAGTTCACCGCTGCAGCTGCTTTCATGTAAATGATCTTGAATGTTATTTTCTAAAGAACGCATTTTAAAGAGAAATTCTCATTTCTGCCTCTGAACCTTGTCACAAACCCTTTTCTCTCCTATCTCCTCCCCTCTCTCCGGCTCCCTCCTGCTGCAGCCGTAGACTGCATAATTGATGCAAATACTGTCACATGTGTCAGGCGCGGAGGCTCTTCTAGTTTACTTCTGTGCTACACTTTATCGGAGAACATTAAGTGGGGAAAGCAGCCTCATGCCAGGGGTGGAAAATCAGCTTGTCAGTGGTCTCATTCACACAGCCATTGCTTCGGGATTGTTTCATCAAGGTGATTGAGAACAAAAACTACGGCAGCAAATTCCAGCTTATGTTTAGGAGCACTGCCACATACATTATTTATATTTGTTGCCCACCCCAGTCTCTCCAGCCATCTGAATACATCATTGCCTAATTCTCAAGTATTTCTTCAGATTTCCTCCTATTTGCGCTATATCCTTTCCACATCAACCACGCCATACCATTAGGCTTGTAGAGCATGCTTTTTGTGTGTGACACGGACCTGAAATTATAGATAGCTGCTTTCAAGGAGTGCTGGGGCCTGATGGGAAAGCCGTAATGGCTGCTGAGTGACTGGAGTGCAGTCAGAGACAGAAACTGGATTTCATTTACAACAACGGTACATGAGGAATTATGTAAAATGGTAACATTCCATGCCATTTAATGAGCCATATTCACTAATGTCTAAGTCTATGCTCTAGCAGTAATAAAACGCACTGCCTGCCAGAGCTCCGCGGCTACACTGTTTCTATCTGTTTCCAGCTCTGTATGAAACAATGGTGCATAACAGAACAGGCAGACATTTGCAGTTCTTTACCCTGTGCGCTGAATGCTCTGCCTTCAGACAGAGTGAGGTGCTTGTCTGCTACCCTTTCCCGCCCCCTCCTCCCTCGACTATGCTCTCCCTGTCCTCTTTTTTTTTTTTTTTGCTGGCCCTAGTCTGCGCTACAGATTAAGTGACTTGATCCTGCAAACATCTGAAGAATTCAGTTCCACAAAGGGGTCAGACAAAGGCCAGGGGATAGCCTTACAGGTCCTCCTCCATTAGCAGATCCACAGAGGTGTCATCAGGAGCGCTCGGAGGGCAAGAAAGATGCCTCAAAAAGAGCAGATTGCCAATTGATGTTTATCTCTGGACTCGTTATTAAAACCCTTACTGCCTGTGCCTACTTGGACATAGGATCTCTAAGATGATAATAGGTGGAATTGATTAGCATTGCACTGTGCACATGCCACGTGTGATGAGTTTTATTAGAAAAATGAAATATAAATTTTCGGACTACGAAGTGGAATCCTACATCTTTGCTCTTTGTCAAATCTTAACAGTTTTCAAATCTTCACAGTTTTTGGCAAAACAATTTTTTTTTTTTTTGCACAAACAAGTTCTCGCTTGTGAGCTGCAATCCTCACGCCAAGTAAGCTGCAAGTGCTGACTGTCTCTTTGTTTACATGTTTTTTGATACAGACAAACAAAAAATACCCCATATTTTTCAGGCAAAAGCATTCACAAAGAATATCTGGGGCTCCTAGAAAAACATTTCAACCGTAATAAGCTTTCTCCATGAGAGTCTGAAGCATTTCAGAGAGCTCTTTTGAAGCCCGCACTATGTTGACTGCTCATATGTAGACAGTGCTTGGAAAGCCTGAGCGCCATATCACTGTAACCTCTCAGTGCTTCTGCATTAATAATTAATTGCCAATGTGAGTAAACACTGTGCTGTAGATACAAGAATGCCCCTAACAACAGAAACTCTGCTGCTCCCACTTAATGCTGTGTGCTCAACAAATTTAGCTGAGTTTGTGGATACATGCTAATGTTGCACTATAGTGTGTCACACACATCATGTGGAAAATGCTCATAGCTTCTCTCTATATATTCAGCATGGCAATTTAACCATGTTTGGGGAAATTTACTTAAAATGAACTGTGATTTGCTCAAATCCGCCATCCCTTCACACAGGCGATGCGATTCAAGCAGGTGGCTCCATCGTTTGGAGCCACGTCGTCAGAAATGGAGGCGTTGCTCATGCACAGTTACCCTTTAGCTTCCCGGCAACCTGCTGTGAGTTTACAGCTAACACAACCTCATTTATATTACTTAGATTGAGGAATGTATATGTAGAGCCTGTAGAACATGCTGACCTTGTCACTGTGAGCAGCCTCTCACCCTGCTAGTAAGGAGCCTTGCTGGTATTCAGGTAATGTTACCCACTCAGTGGCTTCTTGCCTGTGTTACTCATAAAAGGAGAGACTAAGAGACTGAGTGTGACAGCAGAACAGGGCTAGCTGAATGGCTAAGCAACATGACTGAGCTCTGGTGAATAGATATTATTATTATTATACAGCAGACAACACAACAGAAAGAAAAAGCTCTCTAACATCTAATGCAAGCATGCACTAATATTACTATGGCCATGTATGCATCACCAATGAGCCTTATTTGACTTTTGGTGGTGGAATATGACCGGCTATTCAGAATTCAGAAGCAAGGAGAGTGTCTTTTATCTTACTATAAATCCTCATTATTTCTAATAGCACTTCTGAAGGCTAAAGAGTAGAGCAGAGCATGTTCTCTTTATTCTGCAGTCACTGACAGACATGGCCAAGCACTATGGGTTAATGTAATATCACAGTTGGATGCCTCCTCAACTCACTTACATTCCCTGTTAGCTTTAAAGTCCTCCTGTGAAAAAAAGAAAGAAAAAGTATGCAGTGCCTGAGAGGAGGTGATGATTGTTGGGCCAGTAACAGCAGAGAGCCCACAAAAAGTCCAAATAAATTTCTCCAGAAGAAAATGTTTCACACGTCCTATAATAAAATTAGTCTGGTAGATATTATATATCAAAAATATCATAATTTTGTGTTAAAATGTTGTAAAATAACATCTGAAGAAAACAAAAGACTAAGAAAATCACATCTGTGATACCCATACTCCCATTTTGTCATGGAAAAACGTTGGTCTAAGAATAGAAAAATGGACTGTAAAAAGTCCATGGTTCATCTACTGAGACTGGCATATCAATTAGGATTGTGAATAAGAATGTAATTGAAAGCAACAGGAGCAGAAAGAAACGGAAATTCATCAAGGCAAGCATGGAAAAGCACAAATGAGTTCCGAGCGAGACACAGAGAGCTCCGTCCCTATTCTTCTGCTCTGTCTTTGCCCGGAACACATCCACCTAATCTCTCTCGCCATTACCGAACAATGAAATCAGCAACCAAACAACTCTGCCTGCTGTAGTTTCCTTTAATAATTCTAAGCAGGCTAATTGTTTAATCAGAAAGTGCAAATAAATATTTTTGGACTGGCTCTCCTTCCAGCTGCGGTGGCTTCATAAACTTGGTGTTAACAGAGTATTAGGTGCTAAAGTTCGTTGCCTGGGGGGCCTCAATAAAGTGGTAAATCTACTTTGTAGCATTAACCACTAGCTGTTAGCTCATCAGTCGCAACCTGTTGAAGTGGGTTATCACCTCTTAAACGTGCAACTCTGAGCTAACTAAAAAAAATTAACTGCTGCTGAGGTCAAAGGTTACCTTGCTGTAACTTTTACACGCAGGTTTTAGCGGGTGAGATAGTATTCTTTGCTTGCGACTGCCTTGCAGAGGCTCACTGGCCAGAAGCATCTGTGTCTTCCTATACTCTTATCTCTGCTGGCAAGAGAACACACTGGTGCAGGCCTGCCACGCAATCATTGTACCATGGCTCCACTGTCACTAAATGGCACGTTCTCTCAGCCCCAGTCCTCCCTTTCCTAGGCACAGGCTTCTCCAGCTGCAGCCTAATTTCCTGTGACTTGCCTAATTACTGTAATTAAGGATTAATTGCCATTAATTATTCACACATAAGCTCATCGCAAATCATGGGGTAAATGTCTTATGAAAGCTGCCATACAAGCCATGTATAAACATACTAGGATGCTCCAGGCTGCAGAATCGATCACTCAGCCCTCCAGCAAATCTCCACGCCACACTTAGGAAAACAGCGATAACTCTCCCAAAAATCAACAGCCTATCCAGGTGACGGAGCAATCAATTCACATGCTTTATTCTCAGTCTGAGCTACATTTGATTGCTTGCAATGCCGCTTCCAGGACATGAAGCAGACAGAGAACGGTTTCTGTGAAATATGCTGCGAACGGTAACTTTTGAAAAACGGGTGTGATGTCTCCAAATGCAAGATAATGGAAGGAAAAGGAGCTGAGTGAGGGATAAGCATACGCAGAGGCTAATTCTACTCTAATCTACCCATGTCATCTTATCCTTGATTTCAGCAGCAGCAGAATCAGACTGTTCAATCTGCCATCAGAGGACAGAGGTGAGGAGCATTGAAATTCCAGCGGAATTTTTCATGATTAAGTTCACTCCCTGAAAAGTGGTAGGAAATCTTTGGTATGCCTCTCAAGTTTTCATTGTTCCTCTAAATTCTGGGAAGTTCACTTAAACCTGAGGTTAAGGAAAAACATGCCATTAACCTTCCAGTTGGAGAAGCTTTTATCTCTAAAGTGACTGGTGATGTCTGGGACCTTCCTGCTTTAGGTGAGGAAGAAACGCAGATTTAGCGTGGGGGAAATATTTACACATGCCAATACTCTGAGGGTTCCCATACATTTCTGAGGAAATAGTTTTTAAGGCTCCAGCATCATAAAATCATAATAATGGCTATAATGTAAATCTGGTGAGCATGAAATGTCTTCCAGGGGCCCACATGCAAACAGTATTTAAAATGAGACATCTTTACAAGGCTTTAAATCAGCAGTGGAGCCATGTGTTGATAGAGAGAGAAAAAAGAAGAAGTAAACTGTCTGGTGCTTCACACCAGGTCTGTAAGCCCTCACAGTAATGCCACCAGCTTTGCCATAATATTCAAGACTGACAATTATTTTCTGAATCCTAATGTGGCCCTTGGAAACCTGCTGCCTCAGCAGTGACACTGCACACAAACCTATGTCTTCTTTTCTATTTACACTGGTCGCTAAGCGAGAACACAGGACTGTATTAGAGGGGACTAATTGTTGGACCAAAGGCAGATGTGTCAGATTAATGCAGGAAACATCTTCATTTTAGGACATAAGTTTGTGTGTCTGATTTAAACATTTATGTTAATGGACCTTCTGGCAGTTCTTTAATGCTCTACACTCTCTTGCAAGCAGCCTCTCCACAAATCCATCATTGGACCATCCTGTGAAAAAAAAATCCGAGCTGCACAAGGAGAAATAACAGATAACACCATTCCATATCAAGACAAGGGGATAACAAGACTTCAGACATACAGAGGCGGCTTGAGCCAATGCTGGAAAAAATTTTCCCCTGATCAGCATTATTGCAGCCGGAGTTTAATTTACAGAGCTGAGCCAGTTCTGTTTTATTCGTTTGTTAGATTAATGTGCAGAGCCATACTTTTTTTACTGCTATGGTATTTGATCAAGTTCAATTTATTGGGATTAACCTGAGGTTCAAAGTGTGGTCTATGATCCATTTCAAATCATTATAAGAAGGCTGTATTTTCTCCAGCTGTGATTGAGTTTCTAGACCTTATAATTAAACACAAGTTTAAATTGTCAAACCTGTCGTCCCATTATGATGACCCTTTACTATAGCATATTAATTTCTTCTTATTTTCGAACTTTTATACCCTTTGACTTTGCAATGTGCCCCTTAAATTAGCATGTGTTAATTGTTACCTTATAAGCAGCGCAGTGCTGTGATAAATACTACTTTTCACTGAGACACAGGAGAAGTGCCTGATTGTGCTGTGGTGTTAATATGGAAACGTGTTGTACAGTCGACGTGCCACCGCGCTGTGTGTCAGCATGTGAGTTATGAGACCCCCACAGCCTATGCAACTTTCTGTGGTCCCTGCTGCCCCCGCACGTTTCACACTCCCACCTCCTCCTGTGTGACACCTCCCAGCATGCACACGCATCATCGCGTCATTGATGCCTAATTGATACTTCCCTATTTATTGTCACCTTCCCTTTCTGTCAGCTGACTTGTGTTCTCCATGTCGCTTTGCATTTATGGACTCCCGGCTGCCTTGATCTCGGTAATTAGAGTTTATGTGCTAATTGGTGTGAATACAAAGATGGGAGTTGCAGGCGAACACTTCACACCGCAGCTATAAATTGTGGCTCTGATAAGTGTGGGTTGTAGTGCTGAGGGAATAGCAGAAGTGTCTCTAGGAAACTGATATTTCTGTCACCAGCCCTCTTTCTTCTTTACACATCCAAAGCACAGCACTTTGAAACATATTTGGACAGCTTAAGACATCCTTGCATGGTTTGGCTTTGAATGTCTCATTTACCTTTGGATGTCAAATGTCACCATTTCAAGACCGACTTGTCAACTTAATAGTCAGGACATGAGAGTGTTTCGAGTCTGGATTAAATGAATGTATCTACAACTACTTCAATCAAGCAGACTAATATATGAATAATAATACTGCATATATATTAATATCTTGTACTTTTCCCCAATGCATTTCTTATTTTAATGTATTTGGAATAGGTATATGATGGTTTGCCTCTTTTTTGTATATTGCAACACTTACATTACAGCAAACCCCAGCCTCCAGAAAAAAGGGAAAATGTAATGAAATGTAAAATGTAGCACTGCTGAAATGAATACTTGGAATAAAATGATCAGCAACTGGGGAATGCTTTTGATTTGTTTTAGTAATAATAATAAAATAATAAAATGCAAGCATTGTCCAAGTAAAGCTAACAAACGTTACTTGGTCTCAGCACTGTAGTGTTTAATGTAACAAAAATGATGCTGCTATTCAAAATTGTGCAATGTCACATGGCTATTATTATATAGGTTTATAGTCATTTTAGTGAAACCATGAAGTCACTCTGAATAAGAAGGCATAGACAATAAGGCTGTTAATGTAGTTGGCTAAGTCAGTAATGATGGTTATAATGCCATACATTTCCTTTATTTTACAGTTAGCTATTTCTATTATGTTCTAACAACAGGCAACATTTAAGTGTAAACAGAAAATTAAATCAACTCTCATTAATAACCTTAAATATATAATAGCCTGGCAGAAAGAAGCAGGAAAAAAAACTGGAATGATTTTAATCTCTCAAAATCAAAGCTACCTGCTCTTAATGTTTAGTGATTAGGCTCTGACAGCATGAGTTCAAAGCCAAAACATCAAAAGAACAGTCTGTGTGAGTCTTCCCATTACTATATAGTGTGTTTCTTAAGCCATCTGCTTCGAAATGCTCCATTTCACTGAAATGTAAGACATTTTTATGCAGATCTCCAATAGCAAACTTTTGCACTGATTAAAAAGGCAGATCGCCATGTGCTTTTCACATGCAAACACACAGATGTATGTTTCTCTCTCCTCTTTTCATTTTCAACTTGGTTCTTTTTAAACTCTGTGTTGTCAGCAGATGTCCTTCTAACGGAGACAAAGAAAATGAGAGGGGGCTGGATATCATCAGCATAGAAATGAGCCTCCTCTCGATGCCCCTTCTAAGGCACAGCCACAGTGCCGCTCCAGCCACTGCACTACCTTTTCAACTTGCAAATGACAGTGTCACCAAATGCTATCCTTCCATCAATCAAGTCGGGGGGGTCATGAATATACAAAAGGCAAAGCGGAGACTGGCTGCCTCCCGCAGCTCTACTTGGCCCAATTATACAGGCTCAGCTTTCTCCTGTGAGCTTCCACTTTTTGTTTCAGTCTAAAGGGTACAGTCCTAGGCAGCCTCAGGCTTAATCAAGGTAGGTCACGCATACTGGACCTCTCAAGTGGACTGCAAATGCAAGTTAAATGTGGACACCAAATGTCATCTTTCTTTTACATCATTACTGCTAGGGGGCAAAGACAGCAGGGGTCAGTTCCGCACCCCTCTTTCATGCACGTTCCTTGTACTGAAGTCCTCCTCTTTACCCAGACACAAGACCAGACCACTAAACCGCTGCAGCCCCCTCCCCTCCTCTCTTTGCGGCAGCCTGGTTGCCCCTTTCTTTACCCCAGCTGTCAGATCATAGTAGTGAATTAGCATTCTAACGGATACGCCTCAACCCAGGGATGAATTAACACACGGGAGTAACTAATGACCTCCCTGCTGAAAGTGGACCTTATAGTCGATAGCACAGCTGATCAATATCACTGCTTCAGCTCAGGTTACACTCTCTCCTCTTTTTAGTTTTCACTGAAATCCTCTCACAGCCTTAGAAAAGATACTAAAGCCAGTTTAATATATATTAGACCAGGTTATCGTGAAAGTCACGTGTGTTAATGTTTATTTGAATAAAAAATGAGAATAAAACTCATCAATAGACCGGAGTGGTGACTGCTGAACACAAAGCACATTTGTCAATAATGTCTCATTGTTACGTATTCATTATGATGGAGAGTGCAAATGAGACAAATCCATGTGTTAAATGTAAGTAATGTTACCTGATTGCATCAATCACTGAATACAGCGATTGTGTTCTTGCTATGTGTTGACAAGATGTTGCAAGAGCTGACTAATCAATCACCTCATTAAAACTGATGATTCTAATTGTTTTTGATGAGTGTGGCACTGACGCAAAGGTTAAGACCGTTTTGTTATATTGAAAACCGGCGGGATGAATGAATGCCTTATAAATTTGTCACGTAAAAGTGTGACACTAATGAAGCAGGACTGGACTTTCTTACTACCACACTGAACAATGGCTCCTTTCTGAATCACCCGTTTCTATTTAAGAAAGAGGAGCCGGTGACAGAATATAATATGAAAGCATGAAAGGAAGTGGCTGTCAATTATGTTTTGTTTTTAAAAACCTTTTGAAAAAAAAACCCCAGATAAAATATGTTGAGTCTTGAAATAGATGCGACAAGCAGTTTTGATGTGTTAATGTGTCAGTGGAGGCACAGCAATCAAGCCACAATAAGTCTCAGAGGAGTGTGGGAAAGAGAGGGGTTAATGTGGGCCTACGGCTGAGAAAATAAATTACTCTAAATATGTAAGTGGACGTTGGAATGGGCCCTGTAAGAGCAGAGTGGGTTTGGGTAAACCAACAGTCTGTCTGCAGTAATTTATAGACAGCTATGATAAATACTATTTGTCCATGACAGTCACATGAAATAATAAACCATGGCTGGCTATAAACATTACTAAATCCTGACACTATTGATTTATAATGTCTAACAGTGACATCAAACCAAACAACTGACAGAAACAATGCCAGGGCTTTAGGAGCAGTTTGTCAACTATTAATTCTGTCAAAGGGGGTTTCACTCTAAGCCGAGAAAGCTTGTCTTGCTGTTGTCAATCCCTTCCCTGGAAACAACTGCAGCACGTCCGCGGGTAAGGGCCCTAGGCACTGCTCCGTTAGCCCTAATTACCCCATCCCTGCTTTGGCAACGACAAGACCAGCCTCTATTTAAAATGCATGTTAATTATGCAAATTATTAATTGGGCTGGTGCTTGAGGATTTGTGTTTATGCCCGGATTAGAGTTAATAACTGTATCAAGCTACGTTTTAAGCCTGACCTATGACAAGTAATGCTGAGGTGCTGAAAGGGATATTTTCCAATACATTACCCCCTCTTCTCTTCCAAGTCCATTCCCCATTACAGGAGGTTGAATAAATGACACAGATTCTCCAACCTCGCAACAACACCCAGACAGTTTGGACCTACACTGTGTACTGTGCAACATCATCCAACACTGCTGCACCGTGGTGCTTTGTTAAAGGATCTTCTGGCGGCACAGCGGTTGATATCTGCTGGTAATTCATATGCACACGCGCAGAAAAAGCAGACATCTAAACACACTCACGCACGCAGTCACATAAACAGTCGAGGGTCTTATTTCATGGCAATCCAAGACTGGCTGTCAGGCTAATTGCACACGCCTGTGATGGGGACCACACATATGCTCTGTCACCACCTGCCATGGAGAACAGTCAGCAACAGTCTCCACTCTGGTCACCAGGTCGACCAGCAAGTTCAAGCAGAGATCAGTGAGCAAACCCAAATGTCTTGTACTCCATTCCGGTCATAACATCCTTTACACAACATGCACAGTGGCCAAACTTGTTGGCAGAGATTTTGTCAGTTAATTTTGCGATGGGCATTCAGCCACTGTTACCTGAAGAGAAAGTTGCAACGCACTACGCACCACCTTAAAGCACCCATCGGCAGTCTCTCCTTTTATGTGCACATGACCCATGAAATTGTGGCTGCATGTTCATTGTGGATTTGCCTCGGCTCAATCAGTACTCCAAATCCTGCCTGAGCTCGCCAAACCACTGGGGGCTCCTTGGAGCACGCCCCCGATGGGGTTAAGCTCGAGTTTGTGTCCCAACAGTCATGTACGAACGAGGCGCTGCTACACAAGACCTAAGAGGTATGACAGAAATATCAACTGCCAAAACCTTAGCATGAGAGGACCAGATAAACATTTCATCCATCAATGCGTTCTGTCTTTTTGAGGTTGCTTCATTTTTTTGCAGGTCAAGACAACATATATTGACATTTGTATGGTGGTAGGAGAGTAGACTAGGCTTGTGCTGTAGCCTCATACTGTAAGTAAATATAACCATTTCCATTAGGATAGCTAGTTGTATTCAACCTAAAAAAACGTATACCCAAAGTCTGTGTTTACATCACTGCAAAGTACACTACCAAATTATCAACTAGCTTCCTAAAAATAATATGTATCATTTTCATCCACGCTGTTTCGAAGTCTTCAACAATGTAGTTAATATGGTTTGCTTTTTGTTTCTTTTTTTTCCCCAGAAATTCAGACACACTTCATGATCAAACAATAAACAGACTGCAGAGGGTGTCGACCCCTGTGTCAGCCAGTCAGCAGTCTTTCCACTTCCTGCCATGACTGAGATGGTTAAGGGCGCATTAAGCTGTTTTGCTCAATGGCCCTTGACCAATATAAAGAAGTACTGAGATAGCATGTCCTGATTTATGCCCTGTGAAGACATTATGAATGCATGCAAGCACATGCATGAACACCAACACACACAGTTGGTGAAAAATAAGTAGATAGATAGATAGATAGATAGATAGATAGATAGATAGATAGCAAAAGAAAATAGACTTTCTGTATACTACTACCAGGAGCACCTTTTGTTTGTTGGATCTAAATTATAGCTTGATTAAAGTCTAACAGAGGGCTACAGTAAATCCTGTGTGAATGTTTGCTGCAGTTCCTCTAAAATGGGAAATATTGATCAGTATGATTTCCCTGGGTACTTGGGAGCTGTAGAGGAAGAGTGAGAGACATTATTTAAGGGACATGGAGCCTAAGTTGGAAAAAAAGAAAAGGGAAAAAAGTGACATTATTGTCTATGCCTTGAAACATGACTTAGTGTGAGTGGCCATAGATGGTAAGGTGAAAAGGTAGTTCATCATAGTCTGCATGGGAACCGGGGGGTGGTTGTCTTGTGTTGATTTTACATTATTAATTTGAGGCACACAAGGTCATTGGGGCCGCTATAGTCATGAGAACCAGTTGTTATCTTAACACAGCTGTCGGGCTGAATCTGCATTGACTGATTATGCCATTGATTGTTAACACTGTGAGAGGGGAGCCCTTATTCTTACAAATTGTGAGCCTTTTCAATGCCATGATTGCATTTCAGTACCAAAAACATTTGCTCAAAACAGGCCTTATTATTTGTATTTTACGGTCTCTGCTGTGTTAACTAGCACTGCAGCACCAAGAGCATTGTACAAGCATGTCTCAGACACCTTCAATCTGCTGTAAGTAAATCAAATGTAAATGTCAAATTGTTGCAAACATATGCTAATGCCGGAAAAAACCTCATGTGTGAGGGAGGGGGCCTGCAGGGTGGGGGCAGAAACTAAACAGAAAATAAACATCACAAAAACTGTGAAATCTTAAACAAAGGGGGGTTGAATCCTGAGCAGCTGGCATGGAATGAATTCTTCTGGAGAGGGAATGCCAGTTTCAGAGCGCCCCGAGCATCGATTTGGAGCCAAGGCAGTAAACAGCTTTTATCAGCAATAATGATGGCATAATCCCAGCTAAAGAGGAAAGTAGCATATGGTGCAAAGCTTACAACTGCAATCCCAACAAAGTAGTGGGGATTTTCATCACTTTGTCCACTTGAAAGACACTATGCCAATTCTTCTTTCCCTCCTCTTCAAAGGATCATAATGTACACAGTAAGATTTACATAGCTTGTTTTAAATACAGACATTTTTTCTCATCTGTTGACTCCAGCATGATTTATGGAGCAAGGCTGTTGCACATCTCCAAAATGGTACTGCAAATGCTACTGTATAATCATATGTACCCATTATAGTGCATTTCAGCTGTACACGGTGACTACAAGGTTCCACTGTAATTCTGCATTTCAATTCTGCATGCACATAGGCAATATAAAAAGTCATCCCACAGCAGCAAATTGCAAATGAATTTCAAATATACATATAGCTCCCACATACAGTGGGAAGTCAAACAGTGTCTATATTTCTACTGTCAGCTTTATCATATCCTCCTTCATTAAACCTATCAAGTTTCCTTTTGACAACCAAGGTTAGAAGACAGCTCTTTTTCAGGAACAGTGTAACACTGCCAAGTAGCACTCCAGACTGGCTTCAACCTCTGTCATTGATTTTCCTCCAAGCTGTGACCATTCATTGTTTGTGACATTCTCCTGTCGGCTCTTTAACACCCTTCAACCAAATCAATTTCATATTTTTGTCAATGCCTTGCAACTGGATGAGCCAGATGGGAAGGGACGTCACATGATTCAGGATGTCGATTTTCTGGCAACTGTTTTATCTGCAGTTTTTACAAGACTTAGAAAGCTGACACAATGGGTTTATTTTAAGATATATAACAGAGGAGAAGCAAAAATAAGCTGATGCCTATTATTGTGGAGCAGACACTATTAGTTATTAATTGATTAATTATTCACAGAAAATTAAAAAGGCAACTATTTTACTTGTTGATGAATCATTTCAGTCACTTTTTAAACATAAACGTCAATCTACACCTCGCTCACGCTCATAAACTATGAGGAGCTCTCCCCCAAACAATACATTCCTCCAGTACCTGTAGAATTCGATTCTAAAACCATCAAACTCAGAGAGACATTATTAGTATCCATTATTTGTTCGCAGCTATCATGCAACTTATCAGATATTAATTAATAGGATCTGAATCCAATGAATCCAATCCATTTCCGACTCCAGTTAACACACAATGCCATGATGTCAATGGTTTGACAGTGAAACCTGATAACTGCATGAATCTGTTATCTGTCACAAAATGGTTTTATTGGTGATGATGGCAATGTTGCCGTTGCTGTTTTTGTACATTTGCTGGTTTTCAACCTTAAATAGCAATTTATAAGCAGCAGTAATAGTCATGAACATATCAGAAGGAAACCAAACAGCAAACCACTTCTTTCCTCAACTCTAACAAATGACTGAATTTATTCTTTGCCTCCTCATAAGCCTCGTAGACCATATGGCTTTGCCCTCTATTATACTCTCAATATCACACACTAACAATGACAACAATAATAGCACGAGTGACCTTGACTTCCCGTCTGGACTCTAAGAATAATATTTGATAGCAATATTAAGTGCAACAATAATGAGATGAATATTCCCCATTTAGTGTAGACAGCTTTAGGACAAATTCTGAAGGGAGAGCTGCCTGCTGCAGCTACATGCTGGTCACTCTTAGTTGTCAAGGCTGATTTATTGCCTCCTAGCTGTTCAATTTCACATTTTGTCCTCGTCATATCCCCGACTCATGATCATTCTGCACTGACCCTTGTAGGGCAGGCAGGGAATATTGATAAAACAATTATCTGCTTGCCGTTCATTTGATTTTCCATTTCAATTACGGATTGGAGGAGGCAAAAAGAAAAGATTGCGGCATTGATTTTTTTTTTTCTACCTTACAACAGGAAGGAGGCAGGCTTTGATGGGATGCTTTGGTGACATGGAATAGGGGAAGGAGAGGTGCTCAGTAGCTTTAAGAGCTATGCTTCTCCTCTGCTGGTCTAAAGGCTTTGCTTTATGGACCGTTTGTGCATTAAGTTTGATTTAGCATGGCCAACTAATAGTATTTTAAAATGTAAAATGACATACAGACTCTGCACCCCCTCTCATATCTTATGCCACATACATGCATGCAATCTGATGGAAGGATTTCTGACTGATTATTGATTTTGATGATTCAAATGAGTGCAATAGCATGGTCTCTTTTTCAACGGGGGACCAGCACGTTCACGCTGCTGCTGACCTGAGGTAAACACTGTATGTGCTTTGCACTCTGGAGGCCAAAGGACCCAAAGGTCATAGCAGTTTGTCAGCGACACCATTTCACTCTCTCCCCCTTTCTGATGGTCTGCCACTGTCTATTTGTCACTCTAAAATGACAACAGAGTTGCATCATACTTGTTTTTCCTGCAGCACTGACACAATGCTCCTCCACCTCTACATTGTGCAATACTGTACTGTAATAGAAAGCACAGTGCAGGGACCATTCGAAGGCATAAATGAGACAATGGCTCCTGTAACAGATAAAAATAAACCAAACCTAGAAAATGCAGTAAAAGATTCAACTGGGGGAAAGTGGATGTTAAATGTTGAGTTTCTTTAGAGCAAGCCATGTCAAATAAATCCATTACCACATAAAGTAAATAGATTCTTCTGTAAATGATTTGGAACATTGGTAATGGATAAAGACCTAATGGGAATCCTGGTAAAATAGCCTTTGGGGAGCCTGGGAAAATCTGCCTCACTGAAGTGGCCGGCTCTTGGCCAAAACCCTGTGCGGAGGGGAAGGGGAGGAGAGGGGAGGCATAGACTTCACAGAGATGACAGAAAATGAGAGAGGGAGAGAAAGAGAGACAGAGAGGGGTGAGAGAGAGAGAGAGAGAGAGAGAAAGAAAGAAACCGAGAGAACCCACTCTTTAGGAATCTCCACCCACAGATGATGTTGAGTTCCACTGTTGAGCATAATCGCGTAGAAATGCTGAGGACTTGAAAGGGCTGATGATAATGCTATTGCTGTCCAGTGATCCAGCACGGTCACAGGCAGCAGCAGCAAGGCACAGTGCTGTACTACTTCCTATATCGCAGTGTGCTTCAGCGCACACGGCGGCTCCCAGGGGATTTCACATGGCTGACCTTAAATAAGTTTGGCTTTGATCAAAGTTTAACGTTAGAGCGACTGGTCTGCTTGCTACAGATCAGGGGATCAGAGAGATGAGACCTGGACTAGGAGGTCTTGGCAAAGTCTCCTTCCCAAAGCTCCGGTGCACCCTTCCAACACCGGATTATGTTGGGCAATTAAGGTAATGAACTGGCTAACGTAACAGCGCATAATGATCCTTTTTATCCTCATTCTCCAAGGTGCCTGTTGTAGTTTCTCTGACACATCTTTCTCTGTATCATTAAAAAAAAACTTGTGATACTTTCTGTTTAGTGTTTGGGTATTTTGTACTTAAGGAAATTATATCACAGGTAATTTGGGTGAAAAATTTTGGGTTTTTTCAGCAGCAGAGTGGAACAGTGGAGCTCTTGTTCGTGGTTTAGACAGTGAGGAGAGGACAGAAAAAAGCGAGCCCAGGTGTGGCTGAAGAAGAGAGGAGAAAGAGCGCAAAAGCACCTGTGCGGACACGAGCACTGGCCTGCACTGGTGCGCATGCAAGTGAGCGACCAGGCCCTGGCGTCGATCTGTGTGGCGGTGAAAGCCTGCTTTCCAGTTCCCCCAATCAACCTCCCACCCCATCAGTGCGCAACTTGTCTGCCTGCTCCCTTTTCATTTGAACACATTTTCTAGCCAAAAATTTCACTTCAATCTCACCTCATCTCTCCATACTACATTAACCCCTGGCAATTGCCTTCCAAATGACCCCATTAAGCTGTAATTGCCTCAGCAGGCCTGCTCCCTTGCTTGTAATTCTGTGCAGCGAACCCACCAGACGTTCCCCCGGCATTGTTTCATGTTCTGGCTCCCATCAGCCAGTTCAGACGCTGACCCTCCTCCTCCTCCTCCCCCTCAGCCCCCTACTACTCCCCACCTCC
Source organism: Psettodes erumei (assembly GCA_016785225.1). Taxonomy (NCBI): domain Eukaryota; kingdom Metazoa; phylum Chordata; class Actinopteri; order Pleuronectiformes; family Psettodidae; genus Psettodes; species Psettodes erumei. Next base: position 4,745,762 of record JAFBJZ010000781.1, read on the forward strand.
TCTCCACCGTGGCCAGAGCTGTTGGTGCTCACCACTAGCAGTGCCACTGGCAGACTCTCCTCGTCTCCACAGTGTGCTCACACAGGAGGCGCCGTGCCCTCACTTCCTCTTCAACAGCCTCACTCGCTGTCAATTACACAAGCACATACTATATTCACTGCGAGAGGCCCGAAACAAAACAAACCTTTCTTTTTATTATGTCATCCCCTGGTATTCATGTCATAAATACAGTGGGTGCACGGTGCTGTATTCTACGCAACGTGTGATAAAGAGTAGCAACGAAGATATTTGCTTGTGGCGTTCAGAATTTCACTTCTCGCTGCAGTTACAGAATTAATTGTAGCATGCTATTTGTATGTTAAACCATCATTTCTCTCTTCAGTTGTCATTAGGATGCTGCTGGGTGAAGAGAGTACAGCCGGCGATGACACCCGCCATAGCACCTCCCAGCACAACTTCACCTTTTCTGTTCCCACTAGGGAGCTGATGTCAGGACTGCTCAACTTTTTGACGAAGGCCTCCGCGGATAACTAACGCGCAAATGCGGATAGGTGGAGAAAGCGATCCTGACAGTGATGTATTGCAACTAGTTGCAGGTGTCAAAAAGAAGATGCTCTGCCAGCCATCGGTGTGCATGCACTGTATATATATGCATGCATGCACATGTCTGTGCCCCTGCGTGATTTTCTGAACGCGCGTCCCTCTGCACAGTGTACGTGTATATTTGTGTGCGGGTGTGTGCGTGCGCACGCACATGTGACTGTTCGAGATGCCTCCAAGCCTTTACATGTGACCTGGTACGGGGAGGGGGGGACTCAGACTAATAATCCATTCAACACTCCCTCCATCTCAAGCAGCACATCCTCCCTGCCGCCCATAACAGATTGGTTATAGCTCATAAAGGTTCACCGCTGCTTCAGACTCACAAACTGCCCCTGTCTGCTAGTCGGCCTATACTGTAATCAACTTCACACCATCTCCTTACATCTATTTTTATTCATTTAAAAAAAGGCTCTTTAGCCATGTGGAACAAGATAGACAAAATATAGTTACATTTATTTCCCCTTTTAACACGGTAACGATTTACCGATTTCAAATGTGCGTCCCCAATTAATTCTAAGATACAAGATTCTGAGATACACAAGCTTTCTCTGAACACACAAACCTTCAGGAATGCTTTAGATCATTTCGTTCTCTCGTTGCCCATTTATTTAAATTCGTTCTTTCTCCTAAGCAAATGTTCCCAGGAATATCAAGGTGTTTTTGTTGCAAAGCTCTAACTGATCCAGGGGGATTTGCTTCCAACAGCCTGTCTCTCCCTCGCCTTTCAACACAAAACTCTGCGCTCCAATCAAAATGAACCACCAGGGACCCCCCTTCCCTCCCCCCCTCAGCTACGCCTGCTCCGAGTGCTGTGATAGCAGCCTCTCTGCCATTGATCGCGGAGTTTAGCACAGAGCATGCATGCCACCGTTAGCAGAAAACAAAGACCTCTCTCCCTTTAATAGTGGCGCACGCCGTTAATGCAGCTAACGTCTTCTGTTTCCCTCTGCCCTGAAGAATGAATGAAAGAAAGCAGATAGCAATTAAAAAGGTTAACTAGGGTCCACGTCTAGTCACAACTCATCTTTTTCACACAAATCTTTTTAACCTCATAAACAGATTGATATCTTTTGGGAACGCACATTCACTTGCCACAAGTGATAAAAACACGCATTCATGTCTTACTCATAATTGTGTTCCATGCTGCAAATCTAATAGCAGACACTGAATTCAAAAAGGAAACACAGCTTTATTGATCCACCTAACACAGACCAGGAGGATCTCATGAATTAGGAATGAGATAAATCACCATTAACCCCACAGAACCCAGCTTGTGGTCGACCACTGACATACCGCACTGGTCCTTTTTTTTAATAATCAGGATAATTCTTCCTGGCGAAGTATAAATATAAGTCTTCAATGAATACAGCATGTGTCTGTTTATTTAATCAAGGGCTGATTTACTTGTGACAGAGAATAAATTCTTCTATTTTCTGTGAGCCTCTATAAAATTGCCATCATTTTTAATTAATTCTTAATTAAAATATATTACACCACAGCTTCTACCCATCTCTCTTGATATTCTAACATAATCAATTCAGAACCATTTACATATCATTAATTAAAAGCTTTCCTCTCTCATCCTTAAAATCATAATGAGGGCCGATTCCTCATTAGTAACCTATAAGGGAGAAAATAACAATACAGTAGAGAATGGATGGCGCATTCCACAGTGACTCCTTTGTCTCGGAGTTTCTAAAAAGCATTTTTTTAATGCTTCTCAATTGGATTTAAGAATCACTGAGTCAATTTTGTAGACTCAATGAAAATAAGTGAAGCAACACAGGCACTCTCAATATTTATGTGTGTCTCCAGCCTACTTGGAATAGTAAAACAGTCAATCAGTGTCCTCAGCTGGGTTTACTTTGAACTTAATTCTAAGAACTGAAAAAAAACCCACAGAATTAATTCACAAATTTGTAGCTTTTTAACAAATGAAAAGTTTTAGAATTTATGAAAAAATATTTTAAAAATAAAAATTAAAAAAAATTTCATATTATACATATGTATTTGTTTTATACAAACACTGCACCTGTGAATAATGATGCTGAACTAGAATAAATAAATCTCCTAACCTTGGACTTTGTTGTTGTTTACGATGAGCAAGCGCACACACACAAAAGGCCATTTTCTCTGAGCAATAAACAAGTGTGCATGAATATGAAGGCCAGCTTAGTACTTGTTGATATGCTTCCAGACTGCAAATTTAATTAAAGTGTACATTTTTTAAGTGCATCTACATAAACGATGGCCTAAGATCATTTACTATTCAGACCTTAAAATAAGCAAACGTGTTCGCATCTTTCCATCTCGAGCTCCCTCTTAAAGAAGGGTAATAATATCAAGTAATGATAGGTATTGTTATGCCGAGGATCAGGCGCATCCTGATTTTTATCGCCCGTCTCTCACAGGTGCTCCGGCGTTACTTGTCAGGACTGCATGTCTGGGTCTTCCACATGTCAGATAAAAATCGCTGCACTTGGTGTTTCGGCAGCCTGACAGCAATTTATTTGAATGTTTTGTCACACTGGTGTTGGTGCATTTTGTGTGGGCTGCTCACCGGAATGGCAACAGCTCGTAGCTCCCTGACACTTCTGCGCACGCACGCATGCACGCACACACACACACACACACACACACAAGCACACACACACTCTACCACAAAATCACAGATGCGTACTGCATGTATTGCATGCCTACTTTGGATAATTAAAACCTGTGTACGTAAAATAAAAATAAAAATATGAATGTGTTCATTAATATTTCACACCCAATAAAAGCAGGTGACACTACATTGTTAGCACTAGCTAGCCTTCTAAAAATATAGCCAGTATTTCCATTTACACCTTAGAACCGTACACACCACCTTGTATGAGTCCAAACTGAAATGTCACACCAGCCAATAATATTCTCAGGTGAATCCACAAATGATGCTACAAAAATTATAGTCTGTGTTTATATGTAAACCGACTTTTTTTTCTTAACTCTTCACGTTAAACACAAACCTCACTGCAATCCTCTGATTCTCTGAGCTGACATGGAATATTGAGTAAGTTAATGAAATCCTCTCAAAGACAGGAACTCTATTTTTACACCATGATAATTAAAGTACGACACAGTTATAATTTACAGCCCTCGCTTAATTGCATAGGAAAAGTAAAATGGGAGAGGTCTATGAGAGGAGATTAAATGTGTGCATGTGTGTGTACGTGCATGTGAGTCCGCTCTGTGTGTGTGTGTGTGTGTGTGTGCCTTTTCACTCAAGAAGAGTGAATATAAAAGAGCTTCCCGTGCATCTAAACAACAGGATTGTATCTTTTAGCATCATGCAACACATCAAAGATTAGGTAATGAAATATGCACTGTCCTATTTTTCTGCTACTAGGCCCTTTGACAAATCGAGTACAATCCAAAATCTCCATAAATCACTATTAAAGACAAGTATATCATCACCAGCGCATATATCTTCCCCAGCCTGACCTGTAGACTAATGAGAAAAGGCCTAGACTATCTTGTCTGATTAATTAATTCAAAATGTCGGCTGTTATTCAAATGTGAGGCTGGTGTTATTTGAATAACACTTGACAGCGACGCCTGAAGAAATAATTTCTGGTTTGTGAGGCTGCTGCGGCATTACTGATGATGGCTCATGGAAATGTTAGAAGCCTAGGAGTATTTTTTCCCCTCTACGCCTCTTCGTTCGCTTTCCCTCCCTCACCTTCTCAGTCATGATAGCTCCAAGAAGTATTTCATTACTCCAACCGCCCCCCCCGCCCCCCCAACTCCCCCTTCTTCACAATTATGGCTCTTACCGTTTTTTTCCACTGTCTGTCCTTTCTCTGTGTTTGTATTCCCTCCCACCGCCAGCCCAGATCTACAGGGCAGCGCTTTGGCTCTGCGAGAGACATGCTGGCAAAGAGGAAGGTCATGGTTTTTACAACTGCAGCTCCCCAATGCTGACAGCCCGTGCTGCCAAAGTGACACACTCTGTTTGGCTTTCCCACGTTCATAGAGCTCCACGGCACTTCGTCTTTATCACGGAGCGTACACACATGCGTGCGCGCACACACACACACATACACTTTTAATCAGCCTCATAGCCGCATTTCCTGTCAATGTGCAACAAAATGATTGCACATAGAGACATGATCACAAAATACTGCAACAGATAGAAATTATCCTATTCTGTGGTGCATTTCTTTCTTTCTTTCTTATTTGCAAAACCCAGTGGATTGGGGGGAGGGAAAAAAGGCACCGGAGAAAGAAAACCATGAACGTACGTGTGAGGGCCTAGGGGCAGTGCACACCCCTGTATCGCTTCCCTCATCAAGCATGGATTCTAATCAGGGCTGGGGAGATATAAGACGCTCAGTCATTAAATAAATTAACTCTGCCACTCCATGCTCTCCTTCAGCACCCGCGAGAGGCCCACCGTGCTCTGCATACTTACAGAGGCTCTGAGCATCACGCACCTCACCTTCACGGCACAACCGAGCAGGCCTGCCAACACACACACACACACACACACACACACACAGGGTTAAGAACTAATCTTGAATATTTAGAGAGAAGGAGTGGAACCACACCTCCAGCCCCTCAACAGCTGACGTTCACATTCACACAGAAAGCTTTTATGTAATTTTATCAAATGAAGGACCAAAACACAACCCTCGTGACATTTCAGAGATGTCCCACAATTTGCATTAAAAAAAAAACAAAAACAAAAACTGAGCTTACACATGTAAGTAATCTGCGAAGACCAGTGCTGATTCACAGGGTCTGTGAGAGACAGCGTAGACATGAGTTTTTTGAGGATCTGTGCAGCGTGCTGCCATTCATCAAGAGGAAGCAAGCGCAGTGACGAACAGTAAGAGAGCTCAGTGTCGGCTCGGATCACTGACACAAACAATCAAAGCTGACACAGTCTTCGTATAGCACCTGCCACTCCGGCAACACAAATAGATCAATATGAGGGGAACTCATTCACTGTTTCAAACTCATATCCTTGCACCCACATCATCTTGCAGAGCACAGTGATGTAAAAAGTGCATGCTTAATGCATATCAATCACTCTGACAGAGGAAATGCTTATTTGAGGAGCCAACGTGAGGCAAATACATGGTGTCAGCAGAATGTCCGTTGTCAAAACTTGCCATTTGAATTTCCAACCGCATTGTGTGGAGACAAATGTCCTTAGAAATCCCTTACGTTGCAATTTATATCATTTTAATGCGTGCTTTAATTCTCCATTACTTAGAGAGGAAGTACCTGGGAGGGTGGAAACACATTAGAGAAAGTAAGATATGAACAGAAGGGTCTGGGGATCTCTCTTAGCAGACACAATTAAATATTCATGCGTCTCCTCCTAGGACACAACAGATACAGATCATTATCATGGCAACAGCACACCACCATTTTGTTCACACGTTTGGCTTTGAATCAGTGTGTGTGTATAAAAATCCATATGAAGAGAAGACACGCTACCAGAACATCAGCCATAAACTTCATCATTAAAATTAGAAGTGTTTCTTTTTCAGTACAAATTATCGCTTCAAATGATCCTGCACAGGTTATTAAAATTGTATCTGTAATTATCAGTGTAATGTTCAGACTATTAATTATTACGGTTAGAATTACAAGCCAGGGGTGAATATCTTTGCCGAGGTGTACAGGTGTGTGTCTCTTTGAGCCACTTGCCATGGGACAATGCAGAGTCTCACGAGGTTAGTGAATCATTCCAAAATTCATTACGGATGCTCGGTCCTTTCCTGCCTCCTGCTTGAGGAAAAAGCAAGAGAAGAATAGCAGTAATGTACTCTGGATGACCTCCACTTTCTAAAGAGAGGAGAAACCAGCCTGCTTTTTTTTCCTAGCTTTTCAATCCCCATCAAAGAGGAGCAAAAGGAGGGACAGCATTCCCCTGCTCGCCGTCATTAATCATAGCTTTCTGGGAGCAAGCGCATATTAATTTCTGTCATCCCAAACATCATTTGGTATTGTTATGCCACGGCTTAGTCCTCATTCACCAGCAGACGCCGGCCGTTCCTCCTGGTTTGAGGGAAGACAGGGCCTGTGTGGCTGTGTTTCAGAGCAAGAGGCCTTTATCCCTGGGGCTCTGACACCAATTAAGCCATTTCACCGAGAGACGAAAACAGGGCCCGCCGTTTCACTGTAACATGAGCCAGCACCTAGCTGCTGGCCCCTCGCCATCTTTCCATTACTTCAGACACAAAAATGAACTTGAAGGACTTAAGAAAATAAAGAGACAGTGCGCTTACAGAGTGGTCATACTTACTCCTTACAAATTACCAAAAAAAAAAAAAAAAAAAAAAAAAGGAATTTTGGGTTCAGTTTGAGGTAGTACTCCAGTTTGTCTGTCATTAGTTCCAGTAACACAATTATTTAAAACAGATTCAAAAATATCTTTTTAAATTCACAGGCAGTATCAAAACAATGTGATAGTATTATGCCACAATTGATAAGAAAAATGCTCAGTCTGCACTTCCCTTTAAGTCTTTTCTTTCCCCATAGCTGCCTTTTGGCAGGCAGCAGAGTGGAGCTTGTCTTAGGGCTAAAGCAGAATAATGCAAGGTTTGTTATGAATTAAATATAAGAAATCTTAACACAGCAGCCAATAAGAATTATTTGCCTTATTAAAGCAGCAGAAGACGCTGATTAAAATTTCATTGCATTGCAGTCTTTTTCCCATTTCTGCCTTCAATACATCATTCTAATGTATGAAACATGTGGAACAATGGCAGATGGAACAATGGGAAGAGGGGCTTCATTTTCAAGATTGCAAATGAGGAAGAGAGGACAATTTCTTTTTTTCCTCTGATTTTGGAAAAACCATATTGTGTTAAGAAAAGAAAGGTGACAAAAATATATCATTCTGTCTTCGTTAAGCAACTACAGTCTGCTCAAGTGTCAAAATATTACAAGTGTGTACGGTTATTGAGCTCTGACTCTAATTTCTTCATCATGTCACCTGAAGGAGTGACACCTCCACACACACACACACACACACACACACACACACACACACACACACACACACACACACTCCAAAATTGTCTGACATAGGCATTTGACTGTCTGCAAGAAAAGACAAAAAAAACTGTCTATCAAAAAAACCCAAAAAAACATAGATAAATCTTTGCTTGAGCAAAAACAGAGACAAAAGCAGGATTCTTTTCAGTGTTGCTTCACTCACAAGTGATAGGTCATTTAGTTGTCCACATGTAATGTGTACAGAGTAAATGAACATCATGGTGTCTATTGTCCCATGAGGAAAACTCTTCCCTGAAACACTAGAGCTAATGAAATAGAGACCTATAAATAGCAGAGCCATTACTGAGAGAGGACTTGCCTTGCACCAGTCTTTCACTGTAAACCCTCTTTACACTAATAACTGGCTCTATGGAGTTACATGGACTGAGCCATCGAGTGGCACGGTAATGAACGTCGTGACACAGGAGACTCGGGGAAAAGTTTGTGTCAAAAGACAAAAAATGGTGGTTTACTTTTTTATAGTTAGTAAGCAAACAGACCTGTGAGCTGAAAGAATAAACAAGGTGCACTTAACTTCAAAAGTACTATCAAGCAACAATAAATTATACATGTACTGTATTTCTAGTACTCATAAGCACATTAGAAGTTCATTTTATTTTTTGCAGGAATGTTTCTTAATCACAGGTTGTTAGTTTCTTAAAATGTTTTTTCCTGGTGCCAAAATTTATGAAGGGAGCGCAAAATTTGACTTCCTCTGTAATTATATATTATGAAAAATATGGAGTGCTTGTTTTTGGCATTTATGTTAATTTAAGCATTTAACACTGGCATACTGCAATGCCTAAAAAAAGAAAATTCAAAATTTGGTTTACCTATATCTTACAGGTAAAAAGGTCCGTTCCAGTTTTGACGAGACGACAGTGATGCATTTAAAAAACATCCCTGCTAAGTCACGCTGACAAGCAAACAAGTTGTCCCATCCAAACCTCTGCCCAACGTTTCAGGTCATCATCTGAACTAGCTTCTCCCTGCCTGCCTCATCTTTATATTTTAACATTCAGTGACAAGCACGTGCCACAAAAAGCAAAAGGGGACAGGCAAAGTGTCTCCACCATCCACGTTCCTGCTGCAGACCAATTTCAATCAATCCTTCCTTTTTGCATCCAAAGCAGCCTCTGCTGGCTGCCACCGCCTGAAGATAACTATTTCACCACCTCTGTCATGCCTAATTAACAACTCAGATGTACAATTCAGAAATTTCGCAATTAACCTACTAAAATATTGTTGGAGGATGCTAATTGTTATGCCAGTTGCCATAAAGACTCATTTGCATAACGTATGTGCAAAAAACAATTATGAGCTGTTGATCGCGCAGGAGCCCGCAGAAAGCGCTGGGAGCGATGGAGGGGGAGCGAGGGAGACGTGTGCAAGATGGGTGCTCGTGTGTGCAGATGGAAGGACAGCACTGAATCATCATACAAAAAAAAAAACCAAAAACAGATTTTAGGAGTCTTACGTGCAGAAACCAGGCAGCACCCGTGCACAGGCGTCTATCTCAACAGCACAAAAGCATTTACCCTTCCAAATGAAACTGATATGTATACTCTTTGCCCCCCCCTCCCCTCTTTTCGTTTCATCTTTGCTGATGGGGAAATGGAGGGTATTTGAGAGCTACTTAGATAATAACCACATCTTCCCCGGTCCCCCTCGTGCTTTAGGAGGAGGAAGCGCTAGTGGCCCTGCCATTGAGTCAGTCAGGGACCCAGCTGTGCGCGAGCCATTCGGCACAACACTATCTAGTCACTGCAGCCGCATCACTGGGGCTCTGTGAAACAAAAAGCAGCCAAAGTCAATTGTCTCTCCTGCTGAATAGCATTCTGTTCTCTGTCATGCATTAGCTGGAGCTTTTCTCAGCACAAAGAAAACCTGTAAGGTAGAAAAATAAAGTCACATAAAATATATTTGTGTTCTCTGTCTTATAGAAAGAATTCTTTTATTTTAGCCACTACTGCTGGTGCTGTAATAATAATATTAATAATAAAAATAATAATAAATAGAAATTATTATTAAGAATAATAATAATAACCCAACTGGAATTAGAAGGCTCATTAACTTTGTCAGGGAACATTGAAATTAATGTTCCCTGTAGATTTCAGAAATGCTTACCTCCTCAGTCCTAACTCTATTTACTCCAGGTAATTCTTTTAGTCAGCCTTGCATGTGGTTAATTACAGGCTCATCCTGAACTGTATTTAGTTAACACAGTCTTTCCTTGCTGAACATTACATATAACATAGGCCAGCCAGTAAACGTACATGAAAGTGTGCTGAGCGGTTTTCCAGAGCCAGATCGAATATGTGCAACACACCGCCGACATTGGCTCGGACTGTGTAGTGTAGTCCCTCCCTAATCCACTGCTTTAAACACTGGATCGGAGCATTTATCAGCCTGAATCTGCCACAATCTCTCTCCCTCTCCTACCTCTCCAGACCCCCCGTTTCTGAACCTGATGAGTCAAAGGTCATGAAAACAACAAGTCAATACGCAGCCAAAAGAAGCGCCATGCAGCTGAGAGAGCTGTGGAGAGGGCTAAGCCTCTCTGTGGCACTCCCTGATTTAGCCTGTAATAGTTTTCTGTAATCTCTTTCTATTGATTAAACCTCACATCAAAGAGGAGTCCTGCTACAGAACCTCTCTTTTCCTGGTCAGAAATACCATATGGAGGTAATCTTTCACCTCTGTTATTCTTGCCGCTCCCGCTGCTGCTGCTGCTGCGAGCCTCTCTTCCAAGCACGAGAGCAAGACAAGGGAGTAGCCAGCAGGATAAAACAAACCCAGCACAGAGGAATAACTGCAAAACTCATCTGAATCGCAGGCTCAATGCATTCATTGTCTTCTCATATGCAGCCGGCAGGTAAAAAACACACAACGCGAGTGCATCCTTTGTCTCCAAACAATTAGGGATGTGAGAGAGGAATACATTTTCCCTGCCATTTTTTAATGTAGGTACCAAAAGAAAAAACATCACATGCTGAAGGACAAAGAACTCCACTTGCCACCTGAATATCACATTTAGCTTATCTAAATGCAAAACCAAGAATATCTGGGAGAAAAAAAAGCCTCCTGCTAAAAACACTCAATTTAGTGACAGGCAAATGACTTCATGCTGCCACTTAATCTCATTTCTTGCATAATGCTCCCTAATTAGCATATCAAAGTGAATTAATACTTCTAGGGCATTAGCAATGCAGAAATATGCTGTAGCTCTATAATAATAGTTAGAAGAGTGCCAGAAACTTCTGAGCACCTTGAAAAGTCTTCAAATTATCCTGCCAGTGCAAGAAAATGCACTAATGCACCTCTCCTGAGAAAATACCGATTAGGATCGTTCTCACCACTTTTCACAAAATAATACTTTAAGCATAATCACATCGAATGCTTTGAAGCCAAACCTGAGGCTCACTGCTCATCTGCACACAAGACAGTAAACCTCGATAACATGATACATGTGTGCAGTAATTACGCCGGTGATTCTTGGACTGCTTTCAAATTTATTATTAAAAGTCATTTTCAGCCAACGGTGGATCCCGTGGCGAAGAGACAGCGGCTCCCTGTGCCATCTGAACGCACATGAAAGGGCCAAGGAAGCCCTGTGAACGGTGCTGCAGGAGCCAGTGAAAGGCTCACTGTGTGCTGGAAAAACAGGCCGGTCAACAAGGCCACCGGACCAGCTGAGCTCTGTCAATGGCTAAGAGGGGGAGGCTGTGACTCTAAACCACAGGTTAACCATGCACACACACACACACACACACACACACACACACACAAGCCTGTTCTCCCTCTCCTCTCTGTCTCATCTCTTTCACACACACACACACACACACATTCTCTCTCTCTCTCTCTCACACGAGCATACATTAATCTCATTTTTTTTGTCATTTTCATTTTTACTTTTCTGTGCTTGTTCGACTGGCTTATTTCAGCTTAGCTCACAGTGACATTCAAACCAGCGCCGTCCACCAACAAACTGCTAAAACAATTAAAGCAACTTACAACCCTGAGATTGGATGTTAACACAACTTAAATTTGAAAATTAAAAATCACTTATCAAATCTTTTTTTTCACTGAGGTTCAACAGATGTATCAGTGCTTCTGTACTGGAAAACACTGTCACATTACATCAGTGACTGCATACAAAAGGAAAGTTGGCATCTTGTGAGATGTCTGATCTGCACTCTCTGTTTTGGTATCTCTCACACTGTCTGAATTCAACAGGCAAAACATAGCAAAGCACCTCAGCTAGACGGTGGACCCTCTGCCTGCCCCTGTGGACGCCACCTGTGTTGGAGAAGTTCATAAACTTTTATGATCTCCCCCAAGCCAATTTCCTCATAAACTGCACAAAGGTCACAATCTGACAAGGCATCTGGTTTGTTAAATTACACTGAACCCACACTCTTAGTGTCTTCATATTCTTATTTTTTCTTTGACGAAGAAATGTACTCGTCACTTAAAAAATATATTAATGTACAGTAGATTGAATATTTGAAGCATCTGTTCAATAGAGTTAAGAAGAGAGCAAACACATACCGTTAGGCACAAAAAACATGCCTGTACGAGATTATCACTAAAAGTCAATTATGTCTTCATTTAAGAATTTAGAGAGATGCATTTTATCATAAACCACATAAACATTGCGGGGAAAGCGTTTGTTCAGACAGACAATCTGTCTGTCTGTATGACCGAAAAAAATACTGAAGCAAAATATGAGCTATAAGAAAAAATTATAATACACAATACAGCTGACTCTCATGTATATATGTATGTGTGCACACACAAAGTTTTCAACCCTGGTCAAGGAAATCTGCAGCCTGAATGCTTATAGAAAGCATCTGTGCAATATGCATAAGATTTTTTTTTCCAAATAATTTTTTTCCCAAAATATTTTTAGAATAATTTCTACAAGTCAAGAATTTTCTACAGGTTGATTCTATTATTTGTATTTTTTACCTGAATCACCTGCCCACATTTAGAAAGGAGTCTGCAAGCAACTGCAATACAATTACTGACACAGTATAGTGGTCTTCATACTGTATGCTGTAAATGTGGAAATTGTTGGGAGGTTATAAAGCATGAATTCTGTGTGATCTCAGCTATGGAGAGCATATGCTACGGGATTTCCCCATCCTGTTCAGTGCCAGGGTAGTGAGGGTGGAAGCTAGAGTGCACTTTCTAGTAAAAATCCAAGAAACCAGTGCTGGAAAAGATTAAACAAAGGGCATCTTCAGTGAAAAAAAAATCTACCTCAGCTGTGACAACAGGACGGTTTTTTGTGGCACACTGACATTTTTAAAAACAGTGACTGATTAATTTGGGCAGAGGTCCCCTGTAACCTGGATGCAGGCTGCCATCGGATCACTAGGAGGTTAAAATGCCTACATACTATTGTACTCTATTGTAGTATTTTCATATTATTGAGGGGTTATTTTTAAACAAAGATCTTACCTGTCTTTTCTTTGATTTCACAGAGAACGCTGAAGAGTGCTGGTTTCATTCTGTGACAGTTCAGTCCATGTTTCCTGTTTCAGTATAAGAAAAGATAAAATGCTGAAATAAGTTCACTGATAAACATGTCACAAATGACTAGATTATTTAAGATATTAAGTTTCATTGTCACTATCTCTTGACTTGCAATGTTACAACACACAGGTCTCTCAAAAGTTTGCATTTTCTCCTATAGCCAGTGCAGTGTTTACACAAAGTTAAAAAGGAAAACAAAAGTATGTGCTAATTAAATTAGACTAATAACGTTGTCCCATTATAAAGCTAATACCAAATGACAACTCATTTTTTATAATAGGCCTCCTGGAATTAATTTTCTTTTGTTCAGCGTCAGTTAGCCTATAGTTTTGCAGATGCATGAACACTGTGGGAGATGTGTATACATAAAGTTTTTGAACACCACCACCTCTCTCTGTTTCACGTTGGCATACAGGCAATTCAAATTTTAAAAAGCTGCTGTTCACAACTTTCTCGTGCGTTAAAGCTTTGCAAGCCACTAAATACACCTCGGTGTGAGATTATCATTAAAATCACTCCAGTCTATTGTTATGCATGGGGGAGTTAAGTTAAAGCGGGCCACAACTCAATAATGATGCGTTCAGCGTTTGGAGTGGGGGGGTGGGGGGTGGTGTGGAGGGTGCGAAGTTAATAAAACATATAAATCAACCAACTTTGCTTGCGCCTCGTCCAGACTCTGATCAGTTATGGTCATTATTTGATGGAGAATGTCACCAATGTCTTGTTTTCTTCCGTCCCCGTCTGTCCCATCGTGTCCATGTGGAGGCGGCAGTGCCATGCCTCCTTGTACCGAGTGGCCAGCCAAACTGACACCGCCGATCGACTGCATGATCCGGGCTTGATCGTCCATAGTAGCCGCTAAAGAGTCTGTGCACTGAGCCACACAAATTGAAAAACTCATATACGAAATCGACTAAAACATGTGCCGCAGACTGGAGGGATGAACGGCTGTGGGGGCTCTTCAGTGATATAGAGCACACACGTTTATGTATCTATATGTGAACGAAGACGAGCAGTGATGTTTTAGCGTAAATCTTGTGTCCAAGTTCTCGCCGTCCTCTCGGTTTATTTTACGCGCGGTCCAAAGTGCCAAAACGCTTGGCTGTGTCCGTAGAAAAATGCATAAATCTTTTTTTTTCTTCTTAAAACTTCTTTGTCAAAATTGATGGTCCATCGTGTCCCGCTCGAATCCTCATGCCAATCTGTCTTTTCTTTCGGATTTGACGGGTGGTGTAGACAGAAACGCTCCTTGGTGATCTCTCATTTATTAGCGCTCTTCATGGGATTCCCGTCGCATTTCCTCTCCAAAATGTCCAAATCCTCCTCGTGAAGCACCGGCAACAAAAATATCCAATGTGGAAACGTGTAAACAAATCAAAAAGAAAGAAAAAAATGAAAAAAAAATCTTAGGCTTGCAGGTGTTGCCAATTATGAATGCGAAATGACTCCCGCGACAACTGACAGTAATTTAAAAAAAATACACAATCTGCTGCAGAAGGTGTCCAAATGTGACTACAAAAATATGAAACGTACAAAAAGTTGTGAGATTTCTGTTTAGAAAAAAATGGCAATAGCGAGAAGAAATTAATTAGGATACAACGCTGTATAAAGGCGATGCGCAAAAAATATCTCGCCCAGCTGAAATTTATGAGCTCCAGCCTCTGCCTGTGTGTGTTTTATGTTGTTTGATGGCAGCGGTAGTGAGCGATTGACAGTGTGCCAATGCCACTCACTCAGTGCAGACGTGTCAGAGCAGGGAACAGGGGTAGAAAAAAAATACAAAATACGAAATGAAAATGCACGCTCCGCCCTGCAGAGGAGGGGTCTATATTCTTGTCACTTCTCGCCTGAACACCGAAAAACAAAATGTTAAGAGCTAGTACTTAGGATGGTGATTATAATGATGAAAGCACAGCAGAGTCCCCTCTCTCTTTCTTGCAGCAGCGGCGGCAGGGTGTCCTCGTTTCCTCACGCGTGCACGTGCAGCTATGTGCATATTCTCTGGCAATGATAAAGACTCAGCCCTGCGACAACACGGGCAAATACATAATCAGAGTTTTTATACAGTTTAATGTAGAACTGCACAGTCCCTTGCAAGCCTTGGCTCAAGCCAGGCAAGCAGTAGACATGTTTATATTATTGGAAAGTAAAGCTCCTCGACCAATCCGGGGCTAGAATGAGGAAGACTGACGATCCGTGTGTCCTATTACTGGCAGATGCATGATGGTGAAAGCCCACCCACTCCATCCCTCCATCTTCACACTACTGGTACAAAAGGATGGGAACTTCTGATTGGTCGTTGCCACGAGTGACATCCATTGCACAAGCAGGCGGCGCTGCTCTATGCTCCTCCGCAGTTGCTATGGCAGCAGACAAGTTGTTGAGGAGGATGCAAGGCAGCAAATATACTGTGCACTTGTACAATACGCATCTACATCACGGATTTGTAAAGAAAAAGGGGGGAAATAGGGGCTTGCCTTCCTTTTATGGGCATTTCACCCGGGAAAATGATTGTGGAGTTAGAGTTGTGTCATATTTTCCTACACTAGAGTTCTATAGAGACACAGCATGTCTGTCATGGGGGGATTTGTGCAATACAGGGCCTTTATGCTGAACTTTTAATAGCAGGGGTTTGTTTGATTTGGATTTGATTATGATGACAATGAAGAGTAAAGTCATAAAGTCATCATAAACAAGGACAATTCTGCTTACACTTATAATACCCCGTGTTCTCCCACAGCCAAAAATAACCAGTATGGTTGTAATTTCAGGCATCAGAAAATCAATAAATGTGTTAAAGCATGACTGCTAGTGATGAGTTACCCATTAATGAGAGGTATTGTATATTTCCAGTGTTTCATTGGGCCCTTATATTTAACTAAGTTGGAAAGAAAAAAATACAAAGAAATGCACAGTAGTCATCAATATCACTGGGAAATATTCATTTTTTAAAGTTGAGCCTAATTAATTTGAGTTGATGAGCCAAACAGGGGCCATAGTCCACGCAAATCTGATAAAGGAACACAGTTTAATCTGAGGAAGCTGATCTGCTACAGTGAAGAAATACAATTTTTAGTCACCATTGAGCACGTTCGTCTCACTGTGGAAACAGACAAGGATTTACTGTTTTCACTTTTAAAGGCTATGAGTGATCAGTGATTACATTTTTTGATGCTATTAAAAATAATATCAACAAACTCTTAAGAATACTGAGAAAAATGTGCCCTATCAAATATTGTGCTGAAATTAATTAGCACTTACCACTCAGTAAAAAGTGGCTGATAGTTAATGGACTACCTGGTGTTAAATCATATTCATGATTTAAAAATGAGTGATCAGACTTTTCTTCAGAAAAAGTTCAACTCAAGTCATGACACAGTGAGTTATTACTTCAAATAACTACCCACAACAAGACAATGAAGAGAATGTGACACTTTAGGCAAAAGTTGAAAAAAAAACCCAATGCTGAATATCAGTACTTTTAGTTTGGTATAGAACAGCAGGTAAAAAAGTGAAGATTTTTTCTCAAAAATGAGGTCATTATAAATTAGAATTCAAATTTTCACTTCAGTCATTAAAAGGCAGCTTGAGGATTTCACTGATGACAAAATATATTCAAGGATGTGAAGTCTTCAAATGTGAATTCAGAAATCGCAATATTAAACGATTTCATTGAAGAGGAAAAAATACAGATTGTCTTTAGTGACCTGTGTGGTTCTGCTCATTCATTTGACCTTGAAGCATCGGAGAAACACACTCTTGAGTTTAGTGAATGGGAGTCCCAGGACTACTGCATTTATCATTGAAATACTGAGCTGTCAAGTCACACTACATACCTGTCAAGAAGGACTCAAAGGTACAGCTCTGGCTCCTTTCCTCTGTTGCAGTGCATGATTCTTCATTGCATTGCATAGCAGGCCTATTCACCGTTGTTTTCAGCCATATGTCAACATAATTCATTTCCGTATGTGACAGCTCCTTACAGTAAGACACTGAACTAGATGCTACCAGTTCACAAACCTATGTTTACATAGCTGTGGGGTTGTGCTATCCACTGTTTTTAGGTACACTTCCTTTTCTAAAAAACATATTGCTGAAGAAATGCCCTGAGAATTCTGCAGGTCAGTGTCTTTGAAAATAAGTAATTTACATGTAATGTGACAAGTTGTTTCCACATGCACTGCATATTAGGTTAAACAAAATGACAATATTTTTACAAATGGGCTAAGTGAGGCAGAGAAATAAGCACCTATGAATGTAGAAGCAACACTTTGTCATCATGCTTCTCATTGTGACATCTGAAAAGACCCACAGGTGCTGTAGAAAGTGACTGTGTTGTCATATTTCATTTAGGCATCCTTCTGCAAAGCTGTAATTGCCTAATTAGCTTGTTAATTAGGAGATTAGCATTTACTGATAGAGTGGCTTGCTCTGTTGTGATGAGAGTAATACAGATTAAGTGAGAAGTTATGGGTGCATGATTTCACAATTTTGCTGTCCACAAAGGGGTCACAAATCATTAAAAGATTTGTGCAATCGCTGCTTGTATTACATCTGAAGATGATGTGCGTCTTTTCTCTGAGCTTCCTTGAATCAGAAATTGGTTTTGAAGGCAATGGAGGAGCCGCTGCAGCGCCGGGTAAGGTAGCCTGTCACACAGCGGCGAGATACCTCCTGGTCTGAATGTCGCCTGTATGATCCCCTGTTGCTCGGGGAGATTGGAGGAAATGACCGAGCAGACGGTGCCAGAGACATTACTAACCCGATTATGAACAGTCTTTCATTTGGTTTGGATACTTTATTCTTATTTATTTCCTGGTATTTGTCGCTGGTATGCGCGTACTTTGTCTTCATTACGGTTCCACACGTGAAAGCACAGAGAGGTAGCATGAATATTTGTTGAATGTGCGCCTTGGTTTTATGTCGGATGCTTAAATCCAAGCAATGGTGCCTTTTTTCTTGTGTAGGTTGATATTCACAGTTTGAATTATCAAGTACTGTGTATGGCAGAAGTGTTCAGATCCTTAACTTAAGAAAATTATGCATATATAACAGTACTGGATCATCTGTATTTTGTTTTTGTAGCAGAGGGCTAATTTCAGACATTTTATATATATTGTAATCTGTCATACTTTTTGAGCTGATCATTTGTTTTTTATGTTAAATCTCCATAACTTTGCTGTAGTTGTCATGAACAGTACTCGACTAAACAGGCTTTGTTACATTCCACCACCGACTGCACATACATTCCAGCAGTGTGTTTGAAAGGTAGATAACTGTGCAGAAAATATTTTATCTGCTAATGAGTGTTGTTAACTCCCCCTGTGGTTATAAAATCACCGCAAGTGTTAATGTGGGAGGTAAACTAATAAACTGTTCAGAATGTTTAAAGCACAATTACAGAGCTGATGCGACTCCGACAGGGATTCAAGGAAAAAGGACCCAAATGCATTTGAGAAGCTATAGCCCAAACTGTTAAAAAAAAGGGGCAACAAAAGGGCACCAGTGATGAATGAACCAATGAAAACAACAAAAAAAAAGTACTTTACTGAAGAAATGCTCAGGAATCAACACAGGCAAGCAGGTGACACGGAGGGCATACCACGCCAAGAACCAGCTAAGACAAAGAGACGGACAACAAGGGAGGCAGGGATAAAGAGACACAGGTGGAACACATTAGGGCGGGGCAGGCAATCACAATGACAGGAAGTAAAGACAACTAAATACACTGTAGGAGACATTATGATCTACCAAAATAAAACAAGAAACCCTAAGGTCCCAGGAAAGTCCACAAAGTAAACGTCCACTCACGTCTCTTGGGCAGCTGACCATGACATATATGCAGGACAGGAGCAAAGTTATCCATCCACTTTGTAGTTTGTATGTTGTTTGTAAATCTTGGTGATGAGAATAAAAAAGGCCTCCCATTTAAATGTCCTTCATCAAAACATTACACCTACAGTAACTGGAAATGATCCAGAGGAGCTGCTCAGTGTCCCACACTGGACACCTCGTTCATGTGCATAGCTGCACAAATATAAATCAGGATGTTCCAAAAAGAAAAAGTCAACATTTTGATGAAGTTTAAATCCCAAGAGTATTATATCTACAGAATCTGTTTCTTTAGGAAGTCATGACAGATGTGAGAGATCAGGAGCAGGCAGTAATCGGGGGGTGGGGGGTGAGAGGTACACAGCTATACTGCTCACCACGATCAATCATACTATACTTGTCCTCCCTCGACTCTCTCGCTGTTACTGTCTCCACTGAATGCACCTCTCTCTTTGCTTAAAATTATTACACAGGCCATAAACCCAGAGAGGTGAGTGTCCTGTTAATGTGGGTACATGTAGTGGTTGCAGTAACCTTTAAGATTGGCCAGCGAGTAGTGGTGGCTTGGACACGGGCCATATATTCTGGTCAATACCAGAGGCACGGATTGACTTGGGGAGGCATTTTAAGGCCTTACATTTTAATTGTCATCCAGGCTGCAGATCCCAAATTGATCCTCTGGGGCGGAATTAAATCAGACCTAATTGCAGTGCTTTCATCGCAAAATTCACATTCATTTGACAGATTTCTAAGACTTTTAATTTTATGTGACAAAAAACCTGGAGGAAGGCACAGATGAAAGGGACGCTGCGCTCACCCTGTTGTGGATCAACTGCTAGAAAACTGACAGAGAGATGTAAAAAATCTTCAGACAAAATTGAGGATTGTCAAACAAGTCATAAATATCAACTAGCATACAATTAAATATCTGAATGTTAATTTTTTTAACATAAGCGCCATGCTTAATTTTTTTTTAAGTCAAAATTTAATCTGAAGCTAAACTGTGAGCCAATTTTGTGAATTCGTATTTGAACTGCAGTGCTCGTACATAACACTGACTCTGGACTTTGTCTCACTTACTTTATCTTCATATATTTAATTGCAAAGATTTAAACATTAAATTTTACAACTTTTTTCTCTCGCTTCGACATCAATTTGTCTGGTAATGAAGAGAAAATCTCCGAAGAGGTCAGAGTGTAGCGCGTCTAAATCAATGTGGCCAGACTGCCCTCAACTCAGCTTGAGTATTGACATTATGCCAGCTATGACACCATAACTCAGCCCACTGCGATGGTCATTTGATAAATGGTATCATAAATTGTTGACAAAACAATTTGTGATGTATTATGTTACCGATGGGTTGTACTGCTTATCAAATCAAGTAATCTGGCAGGGCTCTCCATTCATCAGCATAATGCAAGCTCTCGCTGTAGATAGTGATGACTTTGTTGCTTTGTCGACATACAGTTCAAATGTAGTGTTGCTGGAGAGCAGGGAGAGCTGCTGGAGTCAGAGTTTCATTATTTTTATGAGGCTCTTATGGAGGTACAGTGCGGCTGTCTTTTTCTCTCAATCAAGGTAAAGAGTGCAGTAAAGCAGTATCAGTATTTTGCTCAGAAATACCTTGTCTTATTTCAAGTGGCCTTCGTTGTGTGAAGGAACAGCGTCGCGTGAACAAACATCGCACTAGGATAAAAATGCATGAAGCAACAGCGAAACAAAGCTCAGTGCATATTTTGCACATGAGCCTTAAAAACGTTTTCACCAGTAGCAAAGTCCAAAGTTACAGTTTGATATTTTGGCAAATTATTTACTTTCTTGCCAAGAAGAAGATGAACACTGGTAGGACTGTACAGAGAACATTAAGTTGGCTTACAATATCTTAGCAAAAACACTAAAAGCAGGGTGAAATGGGTCGTTTGTACACTTTAGTTTGTGTTAGGATTAAAAAAAGTCAGAAAACGTGTTAATTTGTGTGCTTCAGAGGTGCTGGAAGGTGAATTCTGTAAATTTAGATTTGTACAGAGCCAGGCTAGCTGTTTCCACCCGTTTACAGACTTTGCGCTAAGCTAAGCAAATGGGCCACTGTCAGTGCCATAAACAGCCTTTTATTTCTAACAGTTTGTTCCAGATTCTCAAGTAAAAACTCTTATAACATGAGCTACACTTTCCATTTACTGCAATGAGTCGTTTACTTTTTAATGTTTTATTTTGACATGCTGACACAGATGTCAATGGTTAAGACAGTTGTTTTTCCCCTTTCAAAACATGTCATCTTTTATTTCCCATGAAAAGACGCCAGATAGAAAATGATCCTATTGTACCGAACAACTCAACAGTGAGTAATGTTGGAGTAGTGACAAGCAGTGGTGCAAATGTGACCATATTAACCAATAGCTGTCTTGTTGTTTTTCTCTTAAGTGTATGGAGAGCTCAAAGGAAAGCCAAATGAAAACCAAAGAAGGCAGGAGAAAGCTCACGTACATCTCAGCAGTCAGCTTGTTTTTTTGTAATGAGGAACATTTTAATGAATGCTAAAAGCAAAAATCTTTATTTTTAGCTGCTATGAAGTCACAAGATTACACTATTTATTGTCTACTTCATTGTCAGCGTTCTTCAAACACCTCCAGGTGGACATGTCTGTCTGTGTCCCGTTCGTCTTGTTAGCAAGGCATTCATGTGAAACATACTGCACAATATTTATTAGGTACACCACCGTACAGTCGGTGCTACAGCCAATTTTCCGCTGAAGTATTTGATCTTAAAAGCCAATGCACGACAGAAGCCTCATGCTCTTGATCAAGAAATAATGTTGGGTCTTTTCATCATGCCGCTCTTTGCTGGAAGTCTCCTGTCCATCCTTTCTCTGACAGTGCCATTTCTGTTTGGCTGGCAGTGGGCGACCCCTTGGCTTCAAAGATACATTGAAGTTCTGCAAATAATCTGTCAAACATGGAGACCAAGGACTATGACAACATCTGTCCACCACATCTCAACAAGCCATATTCATGAATGTGCCGTTTGTTGTTGACATGATGGAAAATGCTTCTTGTCATCAGAGTATTTTAGTACAGTGAAGCCCTCCAACACAACCGCCACTCATTCCTTATAATTGTTTTAATGTGGTTTGTTGAGGAAAAGGGATTAGATGACCCACTGGTTTGTGACATTTAGTATCCACTATCTCACTGAGGAGGCGGTGGGATTTATGAAATGGGTCATACGCATGCACATGAGTCTTACTTAAGCCTCCCGTTAAAGCCACATGACCTTAAGAGAGAGAGAAACGTATCACAGGAAAATGCTAATGTGGTGCATTTGGTGCACATTAATTCTCTTCATGAATAAGACACATATTTCACTGCTGGAAAAATAAAAATGGAGCTTTAGAGTGATGCATTCTTTTCTCTATCTTAAACATTAAAGGAATCTGTTCATTAGCAATTAGGACTTGCTGTAATTTGTTAACTGTTGATATCATTGTGGCCACAATTATTTTTCTTGTGACGATATGTGAATTAGAGAAAATTGCTGATTTGAGAGGTTTCCAGTGTCTCAGCGAGAGCATCTTCAAATTCAGTAATTACTGTCTATAGGTGAGTCAGTCCCTCAGAGGGGCAGTGGAAGGTTGGCGAGCATGGGAGACGAGAAGTGTTCAGGTTTTGTTTTGGTAGCGTCCTGAGGTATGGGGGGTATTTGCATCAGCGGCATCTGACTTGCGTTATCTTAAAAAAAACAAAAAAAACATTTGTTCCACATTTTACCTTGATTTTCTCCCCAAGTTGCAGCCCTGAGCTCTGTGGAAAGTTTACTGCAATGCAAGACCTCAAGGTTAATGCTTCTCAGGAGCCTTTACCCCTGGCCTTCTGTGCAGATCACTGCAATTAGGCTTTTCACTTGTGAATTAAAACTGTCTGAAACAAAGAGGTCAGCTTTCATCATCTGACCCTGTGCCCTCAAAGAGGGAGATAGCACAGAGTTCAAAGGTGTCATATTACAGGGCAGGGATTATAGTGAATTGAGAGTGGTGAATATTTTAAGGGGCACTCTCCGGCTTTTGACTGTTTTTTGTTTGTTTGCTTTTTTAATAAATATGCACATATTTGGTGTGCTTAACTAGCTTGTATTTCTGCACTAATTTTCTGCCTTGAATGTAACTCCATCCCTAAAAATTACATTTATGTGTGGGTTCATTACAAATGACCCCTTTCCCATTCAAGTAGTTATGTGATTCACTGTTAATAAGAAAATATTGATTACAGCAGGTTTTTGAAAGTGGTGTGAGTGTTTATATATATTAACAAAATACTTTATATGTATAGATAAAAGGAAAATGTACACATCTGTAATCAGAATGCAGTATTCATAATAATAATGTTCAATAACCCTGTGTTCCAGTTTGTAAAGTTAAATGGCAAAGGCAAGCTCATCTACTGGGAATCACCTTTTTAACAGGTTTACCTGCATTTAAAAACCCCACATATGCACACAAAATTTGGCATAAAAAGGGTTTTAGCAAAAGTTCATTTCTTTCTGATATACAGCAGCATTATTGTCCAAAATTGACTCTCTGCTCGGTTCATTGCCATCACCATTTGAACTTGCTGGTGAGCTTTACCAAGCTACAGTGTTATTATCTGTGGTTGGGTTGGCCATGCATCAATCAGAAAAGAGTCAGCCAATCATAGGGGGGCCTCAGAATACCCTGTTCTTTCCAGAACCACAAACATATCTTCCTGTGGGTATCAAAACCTCAAATAAAATATTGGAAAAGTATAAAATATGAGACCTTTAAAATGAAAAATTACAACATCTTTGCCTGAGGAATAAAAGAGGAGAACTGACTGCAATGTATAATGTTAGAAAATGTGATTGATGAACACAGCGTTAATAAGACTGCCTTCAATTGCATTTAAGCGTGATAACCATGTGTCTATTGATATTCTGAGAAAATAGTGCACATTGAAATTCACTGTATTGGATGGCTGAACATGGAGGAATGTTGCCTGTGTGAGGAGAGATAGCACCAAGACTTCTGTTGATCTGGAGCAATTTTTTGCTATTTCATTGTTCTGTGACATATCTTTCATTAAGGTTTAAGCATTAGATTAAACTAGAACCAGTGTCCAATAGTAATTAACTTGAGTATATCAGTAGGCCATTATTCACATTAAAGTAACCTTTTAATAGCTGAGCCTTTAACTCCACTGCAGGTAATGACTTTAAAGAGTGCTTATTAAAAGAGAAATGGTAATGAGCTTTAATAAAGCAGAACAACTTTGAAATGAAGAGCGCTTTTCAATAGAAAAGGATAGAGGGATTGGACCTGTGATTCCATTAACGAGACTAATGATTCTTTATCAGCCCTCTTATGTGTACATGGAGTTAACATTAACAGTGATTGAGGACGGGTTTCAGTGAAAAGATGGGTCTTTTCATTGCCCTTTAAAAGATCAGATAAGAGAAAAAGAACTTTAGTAATTTAAATCATTGAGAATTGATAACACAAGTCCTACGACCTCAAACTCAGCGAACGGAGCCAAATTCTCCTTCAGCACTTATGGACTGTAACAATGCAGTACATCTGTAATTATAAAATGAATCTGAGTCATTATGTATGAAAATGAGGTGAATGAAAAGTAGCAGATTAAGTGATATGAGTGTCAAAAATTTGGCTTAGAAAATGTGAGTCATCTAGTGGGTTTTTCAATTTTACATTGTCTGCGCTGCTTTGAAATTTGAGGATCATAGGGAGGGAAACTTTACATCTGCATGGAAGCAAATGTATGGAACTGAATATTTATGACATATTGTTTTGACAACAATAGACCTTCAGGTTTTCATATTATCATGGTGTCAAGACTGCAAGAGAAGCCAAAAGGCAACAAGATAGAGAAGACAAAGAATTAAAGAAATACAGGGACAGAGGGAATGGAAATAATTAAATCAATCTTTGGCGAGCAGCTGGGGCAGGACTCCAGCTGACAACAGCACCTGGGTGTGCAGCACAGGCTGCCTGGGGCTGCGCTGGCTCCCCGCCCCCCACCCCCTCCTTTCCAAAGCCCTCTAACGCCCCCAGCCCCTGCTGGAGCTCTGGCTGGTATACCCCCACCCCATCTCTGTGTTTTCAGACAGAGGCAGCGTCGTCACTCTGACGCTAACAGACTAATTAAAGGGATGATTTGTGAAATGCCATCATTTTATTCAATTAATCACAAACACAAAGCCATAAAACCCATCATCTAAAAATATTCTTGTTGGTTTGCTGTGTACCTAATAGATTAAGGTACATTAAAGAAGCGACGGGATGATCTATTTTAAAGCATGGCGCCAGAAAAGGTTGGCAAACCTCCCAATATTTTTAAGGCCTGTCAATCGGTGTGTCAGCATCATCGCAACAATACAAACGACTCCCTCTCGCTATTAGTGACAACAACTTGCTCTGTGTTCGTACATCACTTTGCTTTCTTTAAACAGGAGCCAAACATACATGTCTAAATGAATGACTGTGCAGTTCCTAAACAAATGCTTCCTTCTTCCATGTTCCTCCTCATCTCAACGTGTTTTAATTAGTAGTGAAAAATGAGTTCATTTGGAAGATAAATAACATGAGCGGTGCATGTCTGTTTTTGGTTGGCAAGGCTAAAGATGGCTGTTTTTCACCCCTTTCGCACAGAGAGGCGAGGGACACAATTTGCATATCTTACAAAAGGTATTTAAACAGCAACGCTGATGGTTTTGCAAAATAACAATAATTTATAGAGTAGCCAGCAAATAAAATGATGTTTGTAGACGTTTGTAGAAGGTATTACTTGATAAAATGTTGAAAGCACTGCCATATGTACACCGTAATCATGTCCAGGGCTAATTAATTAAAATGTTAATTAATGGCCCTACACATTCACAGTAAACAGTAATCCTTTCTTAACTTGTTACTGTCAGCGAGAGGGTTTTTTTCTGTTAGGAGCAGCGAAAAGGTAAAAATTAGAAATGAAATATTTAAAAGACAGTTTTAAGCTGTCATATAATTCATAACTCCAACATCCAGGATGGAACTGCCCTTATTGGCTCTTTTTTACATTTTACCTTGCAGCTGTTGGAACAATTGTTTTAAGATAGTTGACCCAAATGTAGAACTAGTAAAACTTTAAGGAGATTTTTTGTAATGCTGCAAAGTATATGACTGCCAGGAGAGGTGGAGCAGGCGGGGGAAGTAACGACGTGACTGAATCGGGGCTCAGAGTTAGTTTGGCACTGGGAGACAATTAAAGATGGATAAATCAGGAAGTCTGGAGGTGGCAGACTACGGCACAGGTGGACAAAGTACAAATCTGGAGACAACTCAATTTGGAGTGCAAGAAATTCAAAAGACCAGAAATGTTCTGACGTGGCGTTACCACGTGTAGACACTGAATAAACTGGTAGAGAACTGAGTGAAGACGAGGTGCTTAAGTACTGCTGGATTGGATATATCACAAGTGTGCATGTGAGATGAGAAGAAACCAGAGACCACGCCCAGGTGGACACACACAAAGACAAAAAGGGAGCAAACAGAAAACACAGGGGGACAACGAGGAAATCCTGCAAGACTATGACAACAGCATCTTTTTTATCTGTAATTTAAGCAGCAAAAAATTTTTTCCTTAAATCAGCATTTTCTTCTGAAACTTTCTTCTTCCATGTTTATTTTCTTAAACAACTTCAACACACGCAGTAGAAATTACACATATCATAGCTAAATATTTATTCAGTGTTTTTTCTTGAGCAATGGGTGCGA
The DNA here is from genome assembly GCA_016785225.1 of Psettodes erumei. Taxonomy (NCBI): domain Eukaryota; kingdom Metazoa; phylum Chordata; class Actinopteri; order Pleuronectiformes; family Psettodidae; genus Psettodes; species Psettodes erumei. The sequence continues at coordinate 4,772,565 of JAFBJZ010000781.1, forward strand.
GCTCAGGTGTAATTTGGTTTGAGTCTATCAAGATTAATTTTGTCAGGAACATGATGAATGCAATGCGGGTCGACGCGCCGATGCATCAGCGTCAGTCCAGATGAGATTTTTCACAGGAGTTGAGAGTTTCTAAGATTAAGTGCAGTATTAGTCAATGTTTTTGGGATAAGACTTCACGCTAATTTAGTGAAGAGCAACAACCTGCAGAGGAGGCTCCATTAGCAGTGACAATGAACTACAGCTCTGCTGGGAAAATCTGATTAACGCCGCTTCCTGGAATTGTGAAGTTGTTTCACTGGTTGGGTGATAATTCCACATTTGCAGGAATACCAGCTGATGAAGTGCCTTTGTCTGTGCCAAAGTCTCTCTTTACTGGAGTATTGTCATATTTCATCACTTCCCAGTAGGCAACACTGTGGTTAGTTTTAACACTAAATTTCTAGAAATGTCAAGGGAATACTGTGCAACACCGTATCTCAAAAACCACATCAGAGGAGGGGGCATTTGTTTACGAATAAAGATATATGTTAGATCTCATTTGTGTAGCAATGTAATGTGCCAAATTTCAAACAAAAGAGAAAGCGTGCCTGAGGCAGTATGGGATGTGAAGCCAGTAAAAGCGCGCAGGTAGGATTTCTGTGTGTTTTCTTAATATCCATCCTCGTCAGGATACTGAAAACTTACAGCATGGGCAAATCTTCTCTCGCTGTGTGTTTTAACTTTATTCACAATGTAGGATTGACCTTTCACTTCCAAATATCTCTTCATTATTCCCCTTTTCTCAAGGAAGTTTCTCTATTGAGATCAGATGTTCTGAATATATAACACTGACAAGCCGCTGTCAGCATTGATTTCCATTTCCCCCTGAAATATGGTGTTGAAATCCTCTCCAGGCAGATAAGTATCTTTACACATGACTGCCAGATTTGATTGCCTTCTGTAAAGGGGGCCGTATTGGAGTCGCTCTCAATGCATGCCACAGTACATTGTATTCTTCTTCTGTTATGCCATACTATGCCCCTCGCAGAGCCCTCATCTAAATAAGAATATTTCTTCCATGCTCGGCTGTTCTCAGAAGGATTGGTGTGCAGGGTTGGGGGGCTGCTCACTGTAACGGAACATGTGACCTTACCAATCTGGAGATGTCGGCTTGTATTGCTATAAGACGTGTATTTTTATGTACTGTGCACTTAGGATGTCTGCTGCATCCTAAAATATGAGTAGCCATCCTGTATATCAACCCAAACCAAGAATCCACCTTTCACATGAATTACTGTTCATGCACCCACAGTGTAAATTGGTGAGCAGTTTATTTTCTGTGGGTTTTTAAAAAAATGTATTTATTTTGGTCAGTCGGTTTGATTTGTGTCTCATTGTGAATCCAGGTAAAATTATATCCCTGCAATGTCCTTCAGTAAATTTTCATCAAAGTACAGGGTGCTTTTTATGAAATGATAGAATAAAATTTAAACTTGCCTGTAATGGAACATTTACTTGTACTTCAATGCGATGTTAACATATTTTGCATCATATACTATTAAGATGAAAATGTATTTTTTACTCCACTATGTTAATTTAACAGATTTAGTTACTATAGACTTGGCAGATGTACTGTAATATTACATGCCAATGCATCATTAATAATCTAATAAAATATAAAAATAATATACATACATAATTTAAGAAAATCAGTCATAGATGCACTTCTTCTACATTACACAGTGCACAAGTACTTACAAACTACAACTGAACATTGTCCATGCAGGACATACTTGTCATGAAGCTTTTTTACAATGTGGGATTGTTACTGAACACTTCCTTCACCGTCTCACACAGCAATATGTGAATAAAATGCACAACAAAAAGTTCTGTGCGTGATGCAGCTACTGCATATATTCACTCATGACAGAAACGTCTCCATCAAAGGAACTGACTAAAACAAATGAGGCAATAGTTTTGTGGCAGACATTCTTTATGACAGACTGCTATTTAGCCATTCAAAGTAATTAGGGCTCATGATTATACATCTTGGATCCAATTTCTGTTATGATTCTCATAACAATGTAATATTTCTCATGAAAAACAACATGTGCAGCTAACAACACAAATCTCCATAGCAAGTATTTATTCAGACATCCTATAGACATTAATGAGCATGCAGTTAGCCATGAGACAGAGAGCTCGTTGTTTCTCTGTGCATCATGCAACAGCTCCCTTATTCTGCATGTTTGGGTCAGCAGTGACTGCCATCCCTCAGTACTCCACAGTAACTTGTCTCTGTCTCGCTGTTGTGCTCCAAAGTACACGTTTCTGGTCTTGGAATTAATTTTCACTCAATCTAAGGGGACAGAGGGTGAATAAATTGTGTCATTTTGCAGGTCTATTAAGATCAAGCCTTTGGAAAGACATTTCTGACATTTTCAACATTTTTATACTGTACATATTAAATGGTGTAACATGCTAGTGTATTTCACAAATTTATGAATAAATCAGAGATTTTGGTATCAGTTCAGCACTGAGATCATGATATGTATTTAATAGTGTGAGAGCAGTGACGAGTGTGGGGTTTTGTGATGAGGGGAGCTTGGTTTGATGGTTGCAGCTTCACACAGTACAATAATAAATTTGGGGCTATGGGGGTCTGACATTGTCTGCGCTCAGTATAATTAAGCAGTGCATTAGAGAGAGGGCTGGAATAAAACATGAGTATGTAAATGCAGCCTGGAGCTGATGTTCTAGTGATTATTACAATGCAGATAAAGCATTTCTCACAACTGCCTGTGTCTACTGAAGCCTCCAAAACATCTGGACCTTTTAATTGAAAAATGGCGTGGTGTTTCGTTGTGCAGCTTTGTGCTAAGTGAAGTCAACAATTAAGACGAAAATGTAATTGATAAGAATTGCATTGCTTCATTATTTGGTGTTCTAGTCAAGAAAATTGATTTATCAATTATTTACAGGTCACAGAGCAGAGGCCATGCATTTCTGTTTTCATTGCATCATCATCTTAAAATGCACCGTGCAGAGCCGAGAGCATCTCTGGAGTTCCTCCACATGAAATCAATCACTGCATGCATATTATGTTCAAAGGTAATTAGGGTTTTTTTTTTGCTGGTTGTGGTATAAATGTTGGGCTGGGATGCATGGTTTGGTTCTTTACTCATGTAACTGTTACAAGCTAAATGTTAAACATCAACTGATGAGACACAGAAGCAACCAAAAATAATTATATAGTTGTCCAACTCTATTTTCTTGTAGAGAACAAAATTATAGTCCTATCTGCACAAATTATATATTTCTTTATCTTTGTTAGTGAATGGTGTGCAATTGATGGTATATGTATAATTTCTTATTTGGGGTTTAAATTCCTTAACTGACATAAAAAACTGAATTAATAGCATTAAGTGTGACATGATAAAAGACAAATCTGTGGTTACACTATGTATGGGGGCATTTACACTGTTGTCAGGGTTTATCACTACATTGCACTGGTCAGCGTGTAATGTGTCGAATTTACAACATGCTCTTAAACTATCACCTCTCAAACTAACTTGATCTCTCTTGGGTGTATTTGAATTCCACCAGTCTGTATGAATGTATGAAGACCATATAGAGAATGTAATAATGGATAGATATTTAGATATCTTGTGCATCTGTTGCATTTATAAACCTTTCTAAAATGCCTATGAATTTGGGTATGGCAGTGTATGGCAATGTATGGCAGCACAGCTCAAGTCTGTAATGACCTGCACACAGCTGGGTTGGCCAGATTCAATCGGTTAACTTACTTTTTACACCTTTTATTTGCTGTAATTGGGGAAACAGGAAGAGTTTATCTGGCCCAGTAAGAACTTGAACTTCATAAGGATAGAAGAGGAAATTCTGCTGGTGTTAGAATGACACAAGGCTTCGTAAAAAAAAGAAAAAAAGAAAATGTCTTTGTACTGTAGTGTAGCAAAAAGGGGGGGGGGATTCCAGACAATAATTGTGGGCATTTCATTTATTACTAAATGCTAATGTTGAGTTGGATCTATATTTGATCTGAGAGAAAAGAGGGAGTCCAATGTTTTTGATTCCAGGTGAACATTCCTTCATCCTCCCTGTCTGAAGACTCGAGATTAGTGGGCCTGGGGCAGAGGCTGTTCATCTGCCAATATGGCACCATCCTGAGTGATGGGCATGTGGCGATGTCACTAATGATCAGACCATAATGATTCGCTGACAGGGGAGGAGAGCAATAGATTGTCACTGGGGGTTGAGTTAAAGAGGGGCCCTAATGATCTGCCTGCAAACACAGCCAGAGCACCTCCTATATCACTCCATCTCTTCACTCTACTACTCATCAGGTTCCTCTCCGATGGAGGGAGCCACTGTGTTGTGTCTCAATGCCATCTCGCGATGCACTGTAAACATCTGTCACCTCCGTATCTATATTTCATGCTATTACCTTTTAGGCCTTGGGCTGCGAGCTGTAAGCCTCGGGGTACTTGATTTCCGCCAGCGTGAGCTTTCAGAGGAGGACGGATCAAGTCGTAATCATGGCTCTGCGTGGCGGTGTTTTAGCAGCGGGTGTCCTATATATGAACATCCCAAGTGGTTCCAATTCTGTAGCACTCAGCGAAATGAAGAATACCTTATGACCTCTATTTTTATCAGATGCTCTGTTACCCCTGTCTCCCATTTCTGTTTCTACTGTAGTTCTTAACCAGCCCGGAGAATAAATCTGACAGACTTTAGTTTATGCAAAGTGTATATTCAGAAAGTTTACAAAGAGAAAACGTTAAAGCTCCATCCTTTTCCAGTATATTGTAGCAGGTGACTCCACTTACAGCCTCAACACTGTTAACCTCATTAATAGTCTTCTCGTCCATTTGGTAAAGCAGATTTACTTTTAAAAAAAAAAGTAAGCACCGCTGATTGCAAAGTTTTGTGATTATAATCTGTTCTCTGCGTAATAAACTCCAGTGAAAATACAGTCAGTAATTAGGTAAATCCAGGCTGATATTGCTGACACTGGTAATAATGCTTCAAAAAATCCAAACGAAACACAATAGCAGTTGTGGAAATTTAAAAACCTCACTCAGATCACTGGATGGGTGTGTCCAGATTTCAATGAAGAAAATACACTTGAATTTTTTATTGCTTTTATACAATTATATTGAAATGCAATTTCAAGAAAAACACTACAAAGTTTTAGCATATCATTTTTCACTCACATACTGCAGACCTGTATACTTATCCATCACACTCAGACAGACAGCCATGTGGATCAAAACATAAGTGCCTTGCATGATCTTAACTCACATTTTCAAACACCACCAGCACGAGGGAACACTTTCACCCCATCAGTGTATTTAATTATGGTTGGACTTGATTCAACGCTCATCCTCTCAATATTATTTTATCTCATTTAAGGGAAAAAATGAAAGGTGGAGGGGAAAAAAAACGGCAAGTACTTTCGTAATTTAAGAGAGTGTTAATGAGCGGCTGCTAACCTTTCTCAGTTATCCATCATCTGGTAATGGAGGCAAGGATCCCTCTTCCAATCTGCTTCATTAAAAACTTTCTATTAAATCTAAATATGACTCCACGTACTGATGAAATTAATAGAGTATCTGAATGTCTAATTCATCCTTATGGCGCTAAATTCCTCCTTGAACATTTAACCGCATTGATTTTTTATGAATATTATTTAGGGAGACAGAGGTCCTTAAAAGCATGTCTGAACAATAAAATGCTCACCCGGGATTTCTTGAGACTGAAGTTGCATCATTAGCATTAAATTTATCCGAGCTGCTCTATTTTACATTGGATTGTTTTTAGCTTCTTCAGTTGATGTCTGGGCTTTATGGTTGAGGGAAAAACAAACCAAAGTAAATTTTGAACTCCTGTTTGAATGGACTAATGGCCTCAGGTTACAGGGACACAGTATTCCCCACTTATGCTACAAATCTGTTAAAGTGCAAAGTTTATGGGGCAGCTAAGGAGCTCTTTGGCATTACAGGTTATGGTATTTACCATATGTTTATGAGTTTGAATAAAGCACTTGACCCAAGGTATCTCTCATATCTTCCTTTTTCCTTTACAGTGACTCGAATTTATCAGAAACATGTAATTAAATTACAGAAAATAGATAAGCTATGTGTAATTAAAGAAGCGATATTAACATTTAAAACAATTTAACTATAGGTAAAAGTAAATATTACCAGCAAAATGTGCTTAAATTATCAAAAGTTTTAAAAAATGCAGTTACATTATTATTATTATTATTATTATTATTATTATTATTATTATTATTATTATATAACCATTTTAATGTTTTAGCTGATCAGAGTTGACTTACAACCAATGATAGATTTTATTTGTTAAATAATCCTGATCTGCAAATTAACTACTGCAAATTAATTGCAGCCAGAAAATGACATTATTTATTTACAAGTCTAAAGTATATAAACTGACTAAAGATTTCTCACAGATGAAGTACAGTACTCAAACAAATGCTCTTGCATTTACTAGTTTCCTGTAAATCCTATATTCACCACTGCAATTTATGAACCTTTCAGCTAAAACTCCCTCAGAACTTCTACACTGAACAATAATAAAAACATTATTATTGAAATTACAACCAACTGAACACCCTTCCACTTACCCCTTCCTTTACAAGCATGTAGGAGAAGCTACAGCAGTCTTCAGGTAATATAAGAACACAAGGCACAACATACTGGAGCCAGATCAGCGGACATGCAACATGGTTCCGTGGAAGTGGACCCACTCAGAAATGAAGGGCTCATTATAAGATAACAAAAAGGCAATGATTCTTAGTTTCTTATGAGTATACTAATGAAAACACAACAGTGAATACCACATTCTATTTCTGCCAATAGATCTCCCTCAACCCTACTTACTGGTCCAGCAAATAATAAGTAAGCTTGGTCAGAAAAAACCAAAAACGACTAAATACAATCCTTAATATGTTACGGGTGGGAATGAGATTCCTGCAGAAGGAGAAACGTGAGAGGGAAAGGGGAAATATATTTACTGTAGAATTACATGCGTTCTATTATTCGTCAGTAAAACCAGATGGCAAAAAAAAGTGCAGAGTTGATGTCACCACTTTCCTTTACAAACGATTATAATGAGGATTTAGATTAACTCCTGCTACCATAAAAGCATCGCGTTTTGACATGACTTACATCCAAAACTAAATAAATAAATAAAAAAGTGACTTTAAATCTTTCCACCAGTCAGGTTGCAGTTATATTTCAATTGACACACCCTACAGAAAACCTGCACTCAGCAGTGCTATGTTATGTGGATCAGGGTTGGTGGCTGGTAATATTCACCAGTCAGCATCCAGTATTTCTGTGTGTGAGAACATATGTTTAGAAGATATATCCTCTGCCTAATCTACATTTACTTGAAAAAGCCCAAGGGCACATAATTCTTACTATGACTTGTAGAAAACTCGACTGGAGACTGTTAAAAGCCAACAAACCTTTACAAAGGCAATAACAGTCTTTGTCGTGGATCCTATTCCTTCTTTTGCCACATCATATTTCCATTTTCCCATTCCCACCTATTTCCTTCAAATGGTCGTTGGCTTGAAAAAGGGGCGGCAATATCTCCAAACCAGATGTGTGCAGTTGCTGTGTCAATCCAATACCCCCAAACTCCTCTTGGACAATATGGAAAAGTGCATGAGGGCAAATGGTGAAGTCAGAGATTCCCCCCTCCCCTTTCTTGTCATAAATCATGCTTGGCAGCACAGAATAAGCTACTTCTAGAGACATCGCTACTGGCACTATACCCATTGCCATTCATCACCTCCGAGGAACTACAAAAAGCTAAAAAGAAAAAAAAATTCACCACAAGCTACCCATGTAACCTCTGGACCAACACCACCAACATTAGCAAACGTGCATTCCTCTCCTGAAGACAAGGCAATGTTTGCCACCTGTGCAATCATTCCTTTTTATTGCCATTGTGACCTTTTGGAGAATTTAACTGAGCTAATTGCTCTTCATTTACTCGCAGGGATGGGTATGATCTAATGAGGCATTTGAGGCAGAAAAAATGAATTTCTCACATGGAAAGAGTTTCCCCAAGGTAAATCTCTTCAACATTGCCAAGTAACAAACTGCAGGACACTTTTCTGTGGCAGAAAATGTTTTTTTTATAGTAATTCTAGCTTCATGAAGTTGACAGCCTTTGAGCTTTTCTATGTCCCAAATTCGAATGGGTCCACTAGTGCCAGAATTGTGGGTGCAGTTTTCTGTACATTTCCTCTATTTTTTTTCTCGACTGACCTTTTTTGAAATCCATTTGCCAATTCTGCAAACCCTTTCTGAACTTTTCAGCTTCACATTTGTGGTGGTATGCACAATGCAATACAGAATATACCAGCATGGGAGAGACGCACACAAGGAGTGATGTGCCAAACTCCCTCTACATGAACTAACCTTTAGCCTCCACCTTAAAATGACAGCTGTTTTTCATTTCCCTCGAAGAGATGTGACGGGCATGGCAGTAATGGCACTGATGAATGCCAGAATAAACAGACGGTGAGAGACAAGACAAAGAAGAAGATGAATGTGTCTGAAAGGTAGGATTCTTGGCAGTTCTGAATTCAGCCGAAGCCTGGATTTCATCTCATTCATCTGTTTGCATGAAAAAGTTCACTTTTGTGCGCTTTGTACATAGAGGTTTTGGCCACGGATCACAACAAATTAGCCAAATTGGTCATTTCTTTCTGCAGCTCTCCCTCTCTCTCTCTTTGAGCATGTGCTTTTCTTTATCATCTTTGGTTTTCCTGCCAGCTTCTTATGAGCAATGAATTTGGTCGGAGGAAGCAGGTAATGACATTTGTTAAATATATTAATGAATAATTACATTTAAGTCAGAGTGTAATAATAATAATGCTTCACTGCTTTCAGCTTTGGCCTCCAAAGTTTGCCTGTTTGGTCCGTCCAGACTCGCAGCAGCAGACAGTGGCTGCCCTGTATGTTGTGGCAGACGCACGCAGTCCATTTATTTATTTGAAAGTGTTTCGCTGTAGCTCCATACATTAAATTGCCCTTGCTATCAATCTCGTGCTGAGCTTAGCCAGCTGGATTGGACTTCCGATTTATTTATTACCTGCAATATTTATTTAAAATATTTACATGTGCGCACATTAACAAAAACTATGATCTGTCAGTCATTTACTGGCTTAACTTCAGGCAGGGAAGCGCATTACCCAAAGAGTGACAGCTACTCTTCATCTTATCATGACTCAGATTTGTGTCCTGCAGTACTTAGGGAGAGAGTAAAAAAAAAAAAGAATGATACTCACTGTTGCTTCTGGGTACACAAATCAAATTTCTCAGAGGGGACTATCAGCAGATTGTTTTTGCTTATTCTGGCCTATTGTTTTCTACAAAATGAGAGTACAGACCCCAACAAAAGCCAGTTTAGTTTGTTCCACTTTATGAACCATATATCAACACTAATTAAGTGATGGTTACTAAAATATAGTTAGAAGCAGATATAAGGACAAGTGTTTATTAATGTATCCATATCATTTGTACCTCATCATATGAAATGTCCATCATCAGTAACTATGATGTAAAATGTATACTGATTATAAATGTGTTGAAGACATGAAGTCCTTATTGGGATTTTGGGGTTTCTTTTACATGTGATATACCTGTATTTTTTATGGTGTATTCAAAGTCACGCTGTTGTCAGCCATCACTTTCTGACAGCTATCAACTACTGAAAACAGTAGTTTGAATTTTATTTTCCTAGATGTAACAAACTGAAATTTCGTAAGTGCTTGATCAGTAATTTAAAAGATTCAAATGTATTAATCTATAGAATTATATCACATAATTGATGCACACAATGAATAAATGAATTAATTACTTCTTATTCATAATTTCAGTTCACAAATACATTAATAAACACTTTCACTACACTATCTGCTGTAAACTACATTAGTGTTTATTTGTGTTTATGTACTGCTTATAAATGCTGACTTTGTAAACATCGACCCTGGCTCCTGACACCCACTGGATCTTTACCAACCAGTGCTGTGAATTACAGTTGATTTTACAGTAACGAGAATATGGGATGAGTAATATTTGGAGCGAGAGGTCAGCAGTTCATTAATGATCTTGGAACACGTTGCTACACATGCATGACCCCTCACCATCACACCTAAAGGGGTAGTTGTATTGGTTGCTATACTGCCATATTTCACCTCATCCCTGCATGTTCTCCAGCCCCCAGGGGAGACACAACAAAAATGGTAATTCACAGACAGGAAGTAGAGTGTAGCATGGTGTCATTGGTGATTGTTTCTGAGGATTTTCTTTTTTCTTGAGAGGCACTAAACACAGCAAGCTTGTCTATGCTGTATTTTAAAACATCTTTTATAATACAGCACAGAGGAAACCAAGGCAAATGTTAAAAAAAAGAAATACTGACAAGGATGAAAACACTGAGTTTGTTTTAAATGGCTTGATGTGTTTCACAGCATTTGTGTTAAATAGATTAACGCACTTATCATAATGCCTTTGATGTGCTACAAATTCCAAAACCCTCCTTTTAAGGTGCAAGCAGTATATTTGCTCAAAAGTACACTTTTTACAGCAAAAAAGTGTTTTTCAGCTTATTCATGAGTGTTTCCATAAAATTGTCCTTCACGTCTTCCCAAGATAATTCGCTGTGGTTCATGGAATCAAAAAAAAAAAAGAAAAATCAGATTCCTCCCAGATACTTGACCTTACAGAGGACTTCCACTTTAATTTGCATTAAAAATGTGAAAAATAGATGGATTTACAATGAAAAATGTTCTTGGATTGGTTTCTGCAGAGCAATATGAAAATTTACAGTTGGCATTAATATTAATGCATCATTATCAGCTGTCTGATTTCATAAATAAGTACAGCAGTGTCAGCTCTGGTATAGATCACTCGGATAGGGCACACTTTGCAAAACCACACTTTAAAGAGCTTTGTGAATTTAATTGGGAAAATTGCAAATCAGGTAGTCAGCCGTATAACTCATTGTCACATTTAATCAATAAACTTTGTAAATCAACTCATTTCATTTATAAATGATCTTCTATAGATCAGGCAACCAATTAAACAATTAGCATACATTTAGCAATTAATTAATTTAACCATTAATCACGCCATTACGGTTCAAATTTTAAGCCAGCAAATTTGGGAGCAGACGTGCAGCCTGGCGTTTGGAGCAGTACATCATGCCTGGGGAGTGCAGATTGTGACACAGCTAGATTTACTGTGCTAAAAATCAATGCAATTAGGAGAGAGGCTGGAAGCTGGCCTGGGGTCCAGCAGGGTCTTTAGGAAATTTTTGACACACACACACACACACACACACATATATATAGACAGGTCATAGTTGGCTACAGTAATACTTAATGTCCTGTAAGTACTCGGACAAATATCTGAAGCACTGCTTAAAGGAGCAATGTGTTGCGTTTTTAAACATCAATACATCACTGTAAAATTAAGTGTGACATTTCGGTGTAATTATCACAAACAAATGAGACAGTGGTCGACAAACCAAAGGGCATAGTGAACCCCATCTGTAATTTCAATCACCCTGTTGATCATCAGCGCATTCAGCACATGTATTTAGTGCTGGCCCAACACGAACAACGAAGTATTTTCTTCTGGTGTTTTTTTCCAAGTTCAATGCTAGTTTCACTGGTATGTGCTGGCTTTAGGAAATAGCCAAACGCCCTTTCTCTAACACTGACAATAGTCCATTGTCATTTCACAGACCCCTGTCATTTTTGCATCCACTGTCAAACTCCACTTTTCCTCTGTCTTTATAATGGGCCTGTACAGGTGTTAAGGTGGAACCATGAATGGATTGTAAGACAATGGGAAATGGCCCTTCATGGTGCAAAGACAAAGTTCTGTCTTGTCCATTGGGTGACACAGCTAACAGAAGTAGTTGCTGCTAAGAACCAAAATTTGCCTTATAAACCAGGGGTTCAGCATTACCAGCAGAGTGCATCACATACAGTATCTTTAAACACTCCGGGAATTAGCGAAACATTCCTGAACAGCAATAACCTCCACAGTGAGTTCAGCTTTGAGATGTTGTGGAGAGCTGCCCTCAAACACTGGGATGCGGACAGGGCTGAAGAGCTGTCCGGGCCTTGGGTTGCTGATTGTCTCATCTGTCTTGGCTAAGTCAGCAGGATGTGACAGCCGCCCTCTCTCTGTTACCCGCTGACCACTGGGCTTGGCATCCTCTCCACTCACCTGCCCTATCACCGCCTCCACCGTATCTCTATCCTTGCCTCGCTCTCACCTCAAAGTCTTTGCAGCAAGAATGAGGATCAACGCCTTGGTGTCAAAGAGAGGGAACGCGGGCTAACAATTTCTGACTGCGGACTTACAAGTGTCGGTTCCGGATGCTGACTTCAGTTTGTTGGGTTTTGAGAACGCTGCTCATCTGACAAAGGGACAAAAACTTCTCTTCAAGTGTAAGTGACTAATTGGGTTTTACTTACTTTGACTCACATAGATGCCAATTTTGTGGGAGGTTAGAATTTTTTTACAAGATGCCTTTTTTGTGATCACGCATCGCATAATCACAGTGCAAAACAGTGCAATAATTGCGAACTATCGAGGCAGCACTTTGCCTGTGGTTTGGTGAGGTCCATGTTAATTCACAGTGTTGTACTGAATACGTACAGAGAAGGTGGGGCTTCCTTTTTTTTACCCCGACTGAGCAGCAAATCCTCATTGTCACAGTGATTGTCTTTCAGGTTGCTCAGTTCACTGTGTCATCCTGTCTCTGTGCCTGTCACTCCCAGGGAACCTGTACATCATATACATGCCTGTCAGCGTTGCTGTGCCTGTTTTTCTCTTACCAATGCAGGATGTCAAAATAATATTATGGTGTGTCATGTATGATTACTGGAATATAATTTTTGGGAGTGTTTACTTTGTCAGACACCCATATGTGTCAGCTAAGTTTAAAATATGTTTGATTTTGTCGGCATGTGGTCTGTCAAGCCACTGGCACCTGCTGTATATTTTGAATGTGGCATTACAGCACTAACAGTATAATGTTTATGAGCCAAATTATATTTTGTCTTTGAAAAACATTAAAGCTAAAAGATCTCCTTGAAAACCAAAACTCAAAAGGGGGGATTTGATGTTTCATGTCCTAAGATCTCATGTTTAGATTTTCTTCTTCTTCTCCTTTCTTTATGCATATCATTACAGCACCTTTTTCCTCACTCAGGACTCACCACAGTCCTGATCCCAGACTTGAAGCAGCCACAAAAGCTGGCTCGTCAGGGATAACAGATGAGCGCAGATGAACAGTGTCAGGTAAAGTGCTGTGAAAGACATTTAATGTGTTTTATATCAGTGTGTCTGAATTGTCCGCGAACACTTGAATCACTCAGTGTCAACCAAATACGGCGTAATGAGACTCGCCTCCTCTCATCTGAAGACACATGTCTCTCTGCTGTCACTCAGGCTAACGGAGGGAAAAGGGCTTTTCGAGCCTTTTTCAGGCGCACGGGCTACGCGATAGCGCTCCGCTTTGCATCAGGAGTTGCTCATGCGGGATTATTTCATTACAACTCTCCCAGAGAGAGGACAGAGGTCACACTCTGGAGCTCATTCAAACATCTGGAGCTCAGGAGCATAAATTATTCAATGAGGCAGCAATCTGGATTGAGACACCTCACTATTCTTGGTGGTGCACTTTAAGGTATTCAGTTTCCAAAGGCTGACAAACATTACCTTTTTTATGTCTGCTAAGCTTGAACTGTTTTGAGCAGTAGATTAGTCTTGGCTATGAAACACTCCCTCTGTATGTGGTTTTTCTCTGTGCGTCTTCCACTACTATGACAGAGTCTGGCCTTACAGCAGAAGGTCTGCCACGGGGCTTATTTTTTTCCAGTGGTATGTTTCTTGGTTTGTATTTAGAAAACTCTTAGTTTCCTCTATTGTTGCCAGCACAAACCATTAGCTGGCCAGTCCAGTGTCCCTGATTCTAAAGGTGAAGCCGCTTGGGCCGTGCTTTGTTGTCCTAACCAAGGCTTCGATGCTTAAGGTGGGTGATGACGGGAGGGGTGCAGCCCAGCATCCTCGCCTCCTTTCGCTTGTCACAACATGGAAAAAAAAAATTGACTTTGAGCAGAAAGAGAGATCTCTAATTATCCCCACCTGTGCCCGGCTACAATGGGAGGGTCGAGATGAAGCCATTAGCTGTCTCTCCACTGGCACCACCAAGAGTTTGTATACATCTGTGTCTTATTTTCTTTTCTGGCACAATCAGTCCAGCAAGCTAAGCAGGCATGACCGGATTTGGCAAGTTCCAAGGACTTTGGCAAAGTTAGACAAGGAGGAAGCGGTGAGATGTAGAGAGGGGGATGAGCTGGCATGGACTCTGTTTGCTTTCTCCCCTGCCTGTTACTTGAGCTGGGTGTGTTGCTTGGAGAGGCTGCTGTGTTGGTCAAAACAACCCACCAAACGCTGGAGGAGACGGCTACGGAGGCAAAAGTTGCAGGGAGAGTAGGCTGCGCAGGAAAATGTGATTAAGCTGTTTTCAAGTCACACATGGTTTTCGTTTTTGCATCGTTCGCAGGCAGCAGAATCTTCCCAGGTTTGCAGGTGATCTGCATTGAACGGGTGCTGTTCAAGATTATTGGGATACTTAAGCTCATCTCCCATTTGAGCCGAAGCACTTGATAGAAAAGGGCTCATTGTGATTTCAGTATTGTCAGTTTTGATTAGCTGAGTCAAGCCTTTGTCCGGCCCTGCAAGTGTGCATGTTGTCAAAGCTATTTACGAGCAATGACCAGATATGAAGCCCAGACTATTGCGGTCATGTAAACAGCCACATCTGTTTTGAACCCACCTGCTCCCCGGTGTTTACCGGCCTTGTAAATAATGAAATAAGTCCGAGTGCATAAGAGAAATATTACAGGAGCATGGATTTTTCCATTAAATGAAACAATAATTAATCAACACTGTGGAACAACATGCAGGAATTGCAATTTTCCAAGTTAAAGTAATCCAAAAAAACCTCTGCGTCCACACTACAGCATATTTTCTCAAGGTGCAGCTTATTCATTCATTCGGACTCTCATTCATTCATTTCTGTCTATATTTATTTATATATCATCTCGAGTGTTTGTTTTCATTTTAGATCCTTGAACCTTGCCACCCTGTGTGTGACACCCGGGCTGTGAGAGAAGACGGAGAGGCGGGCTGGTTCAGAATGATCACTATCATTAACATTCACAGGGGGTTCACTTATCATCCCTGACTGGAGGGACATGGCAGCCATTATGAGACGTCCGCAGGTGGAGCACCGTGATACATATTGCATCTTGCCACAATGGATTTATGTATTCAGTAACAAAAGAAAAGTCTAATGAAAAAATACAGAAGGTAATCCTTTATTCCTCGCTCAACTTCAAAGTGAGGCTGCGATGTCCTGGGATGAGGGGGAGCGGAGGGGAATTCCGGGGCTGTATACTGATCCGGCACTGATGCTGGGGCCACGCTATGTCTCCTACTATACCTAAGTTTAACTGGTAAGACATTGGTGCCCTTAACCCCTTGCCATGAACGCAGGACTTACAACACACCTAGCCACCACCATGCTCACTTTTCTGCCCCACTTTTGATATTTGACATTAAGGTTTCTCCATTGTGCTTTTTTTTCTACAAAAAAATCAGGGGGAAAAAATCTTTAATGCACTTTAATGCACAAAAAATCTGTTTGTCCCTCAGATCATATTTCAGTGATTTAGTCTGAGCATTTTATGTTTGATCAGTTTTTCAGGGATAACTGTGTTACATGATTTTTCACTGATCAACTTCTCATACTATAATGCAAGTAGGCAAGCTAGCAAAGATAGTGAAAACTAGATTACTGGCACCATTGTCTGTCACTTGACCTTTGTCTTGCGGTACACAGCAGTCCCTGGAGAGTCTCCCTGCTACAGAAAGGGCGCGCTACTTCCTGCATCCCAAAAGAACATTGGCAGTAAACAGAAATTGTTAAGTGTTGCATTCCAAAATTAATATCATGATTAGCATTGTTTTATTTTTATTTTTTTTTACAAGCACCCTCCAGCAGTGACCTTTGGATCTCATTTTAAAGCAAATACCGATGCATTAACATCGTGTTATCAGTGAAAAGATACTTATACATTCTTCCTATACTTAATGAAACAGGTCGATTCACTAAAACTAAACACTAAATAAAGAAATCGGCTAAAACAGCAAGGAAAGAAAACTACTCCAAGACAGATTTCCTCATGCTTGATTAAAGACACAATTTCTGTTCTGAAATTTCCTTGAGTAGAAAGGCTCCCAGACCAGTAATAACCTAATTGGAGAGAAGCCTCTAACTAGTGTTGCTCCTCTGTGTCCCTGTGTATAAATAGAGTCTATAATGGACTGAGGTGTGATGCCATCATTCATCTCTGCTCAGAAACACTCCAGGTTCAGGTCTTTGCTCATTTTCCTAATGATGCTCTTGTTTTAGGTATGTTTTCACTTTAAGGTTTGTAAGATTCCAGCTTAATGGACACTATTCATCACGGGCGTCTGTACCCAAGTCCAGTTTACCCAGCAAACTTATTTGACATAACAAATTGCCAAAATGAAAGCAGAGAATTGGTATATTTTTCAAACCAGTAGCTAAATGTGTGGAAAAAGAGCACATCCCAGTCCTGTCTTCGGGGTCAGTCTCCCTTTGCCGTTCGTTCGAGTGTTTTGTGCCGCTGTGGTCGTATGATGCTTTCAACATGACTGACAAATGAATCTTTTGTTTGCTAATTTACTTAACATGGCTGTGTAAAGTGCTTTTTAATTTTAAATGTTAATTGACTAAAAGCGGCTTTCGGTGCCAAATTCCATTGGCACCAAATAATGGGAGGTCTCCTAAAAAAAATGGCGTCTTTTGGGAAGGATATCCCATATGATAGCCCCCGGTTATGCCATGCCTTTATGTGGTAGATTACTCCCTGGCTCCGGACCAAAAAAGCCTGCTTTTTAACCACTGCTTCTCCCATTTGCCTCGGGATGCTCACGGACTGGCAGGTTGCACATTACCATCCTGCAGTAGCTCTTAAAACACGTTTTAGCCCTGAAACACAGCTGGCATCTTGGCCAGCACTGCTGCACAGGGCAGGCAAGGACCAAACGTGGATGTTAGGAGATAAATTAAAACGGAACCCAGTTGGAATAATGAGAGCGGATCTATGCTGCGTCGCCTGTGCACTCCTCACTCCCACTGAAACAACAACTCTGTGCAGTGGGTGATTACTGCAAGCTAATTTTAAAGACATTATACTGTGTATGTAGCATGCTGGAAAAAAGGGGGGCTCCCTCTATAATACAGTGTAAGAGAGGGAAGGTATTCACATGCATGGCTGCCTCTGTGTGCATGAGTGTGTATACTAGCTCACGCCAAATACAGCTTCTATGTGTGGAGTTATGTGTTGCTAAACATCACTAAGATCCAACAGCCCAGTGTGATGCCTTTGGTTTCCAATCTCATGCTTCACGCCCGCTGCCCCTCTATCATGGATTCTTATTTACAGGCAGGAGCCTCGCTGAATTCCCTGAGGAGCAGATGATGTGCAGGTCTAGGTAGGGACCACATCCAATGAATACTGTCCCTATCACTATGAATGCTATTCAAGAGTCACTGTAACTGATCCAACAAGCTTCTTTATGTGCAGGGCTGTCAACTTTAAAACCCCTCACACTTCAGAAGTAGGTTATCTTCCCCCGTGAATAGATGTGTATTGTCTGTTTCATTTTGCTTTGCTCTTAAAAACCCTGTAGATTATTAATCTCTGTGATATAAATGAACTAATGGCATTGACTGATTCTTTTCCTATATCCTGGAGCTGCTGTGGTTTTATTTAACAGAGCGTACAACTCTGCTCCACATTCCCTCCTTTTAAATGCATCATAAATAATGTCCTATCTTTAAACATGCCCAAAATGAAATGTGCAGGAGGGAATGGTATATATATGAGCTGTCCGGTGCTCTTCTTGTCCATGTCATCAAGATTAGTGCATTCAAAGGCACCAATGTGGAAAGCTAATTGTGCACTGCTGGCCCGGAAACACAATCCTCTGTATTTTTCATTGATTCATTTGACTATTCAGCTAAGACAGGGATAGATTTGTGCTAAGTAGTTGGGCAGAGGCTCTCAGATGCAAAACAATGTTTTTGACGTGACAAAATAAGTCAAATGTCATCATCAAATGCACTATAAAAACTGCTGTTGACTTTTTTCTACTACCCTGGTGTGGAAACCATAAAGGTAGATGTACTGTCCTACAAATTACACATTATGATAGCATGCTCATTTCACCATTGAAGTTTGAGGTCACGCCAATACCAGTGCCATAAAAAATATACTTTGACACTTTGTATTTTATATTTGAAGCATTTTCTTGTAACTTCATATCATATCTGTAAAAAGTATGTGTTTTACAGATAAATTGTCTGACGAACACATGGAATGCATCATCCATAAATACTAACATTTTACAAGAAAACAGAAAAATATAGTGATAAGACACTTCAATTCAGACTCAAATCAGAAACAAAGCATATTCTGGCAGCCAGTTGTTTCGAGAGGCATCTAGTGTATAGTAATTCTCCTGCATTAGATTACAGATTAAAAGAAAAAAAATAAGGTTGCAGTGAATGGCACTGCACCGACGTGGAGGAGATGCATACTTAAATCTCTTACGATGGCAGAGATAGTATTCCGCATTCAGACGGATATAGGAAGTTGGCTGAAGTAACCTGATGTGGTGGGCCAAAGGTGGATATCCCACAACGCCGCAACCCGCCACCTCCCATTGTCTTGATAGGGAAGCAAGAGATGTACAGCGGCCTCAAATGGAGGTGGCATCTGGTGCCCAATTTGTCATGCCTGAATTACCCAGGAGCTGATAAAGGCTGAAGTTTTAATAAAAGTTGGGAGCAGCAGATAGCAGGGTGAAGGACACTGATGAAGTGTCTTGGGGCCTATTTCCAGCTAGAGATAAGAACCTACAGAGAGGTGGGTCGAGGGTCTAGCACAGTGTGATAATACGCTGATGCTGAGGGGAGAAAAAAAAGTGCTGTTGAAATGCAACACAGCACACATAATGGAAAAAATAATAAATAAGCAAATAAATAATGATGATGATCTAAACGAGGAGAAGCCAGGGTGGAGACTGTGGAGTCCTGAAGCGTCTCTGCCTGTAATTTGGCCACCCGCCAGCAGCCATTGCTCACCCTCAGCTGCGACGGCAAGCTCCAGATGTGCCAACGGCACGTTTTGGATTTTGCCAGCTGACTGCACCGTTTGATAGCCCGCTCTCTGGATGCCCATCACCGGCCGCAGAGATAGAATTAAATGATGATGATCTTCCCACAAGTTGGGTGAGGAAACAACGCATATAAATCTTGATTTCATCTCAGCGTGAGAAGTCTTTATCCATCATCACTCTTAATGAACAAGTCATTAGCCGCGATGAATGGCGCTCTGGGCTCCTGCTCGCCACTGCTGCTTTTGTTTGCAGCTTTCAGGGGCAACTTCCTGTGCCCTTTGAGAGGGTCAAACTCATTTCTCCAGATGTGGGGTAACCTCTCTGCTCCTGGGGTGGCTGCACACCCATGTACTAAACAGGGCCTGGAAAAATGAGGATAAACTGAGGATTTCTCTGCTTTTGCCACATTGTGTGTTCCTCAGCAAGTCTCTGCATGCCCTATCACTGAGAGAAGCACATTAGCAAACTCGGTGGCCGCCTATTATGGTAATTTTATGTGCACAATCCTCCACTTGATGCAAGTCTGCTATGTAAACAGAAAACGGCTTTTTGTTGTACTGTAATAGGAAACTACCGGGGAGATGTAAAACCATGCTGTGTAGCTCTACAGCTACACTGTAATACAAATATACAGCATCCCATCGACGGTGCGGCTACACTGGATTTTTTTTCTGTATCGGAAAACTTGATCAGTCTTTTATCTGAACCGATAATCCCTGTGTTTGAAATGAATGAGCTGTTTGGCGAACAAGATTTCTTCAACACAACAAACGTTTCCTTGGAGCCTTCATTTTTATTTACAATCACTGCACTGCTAAAAGCATTGTTAAAGAATTTAACAGTGTGCACCATATACCCCCAGGCTACCAGAATCTAAAACACCTACATAAAAGTTGACTCAAACTGTTGTGATCTTCTCCTCCTCCTCCCTCTGAAGCACCGCAGTGCTTGAAATATGAAAAGAGGAAGGCATCAATCCAGCCGTACAGCCGTAAATGTGAAGAGATAAAGGTTGACACGAGATAATTGAAAATATCTGGCACTAATACACCAGAGTCTGTGTTTGTATTTGAACATAAAGGGGAAGAGTGGCATGTGACTTTCCTTGTTAGTGACAGCTGCCATGTTCCCCAGTCTGCAGGGACATACTGTACCGGAGGATTCATCTGACTCGTACAGTACGTCTGAAGTTCCCTCATATCCCACGAGACGCATCTTTACATGTTTGATGATTTTTTTCCTGAGGAGAGCCTACAGTTAAACCTTTTCAGAAGTTTTGTGCCTTGAATTCCCTGAACGTTTAAGTCCCAGAAATAACAGAGAGACCAAAAAGAGCGATAGCGAATTTGTTGTGGCTGCTGTTTTACCCATGGGATCATTTCTGCTCCCTTTAAAACAATGTAATAATTTCCAGGTTCTAATGGTGGTTTGTCCAATGAGGAATGTTGCCACTGCGCTGTGGTTTCCTGGTGATCAGTCTAATGCCTCAGTTGATGAAATAGAAATTTACTGATGCTGTGGCTACGCACCATATTTATCTGTGTTTCCAGTTTCAACACGCACTCAGTATAGGTGCAGAAGTGAAATACCCATTACTGCATGTGTCAGTGTCATAAACAATAGCGTCGGCTCCTCGGAAGGAGGCAGGGCAGTAATGGAGGCAGTGCATCAATGTTCAGCACAAGGTCTGCAATTCACACCAGGAGAACGTTCACCTGAGCATCAGGGATGCTGGTAGGAGACGGCATTAGCAGGAACAGATGTATAGAGGAGGACCAGTTTGTAAAATGAGCTCTGTACACACTCAGCTTAAAGGGTCAGCTCACCCAGAGCATTAAAAAAACATTGTTTTTAAGTTACCCCTTATGGTATCTGGCTTTGCTGATATTTTCAGCATCCAATCAGGTTGTGACTTAACAAATGCAAATGCTACTGAGACTTCTCCCACCACATTACTACAGTGGAAATGAGTCATTTTGCAGGGCTGGAACTGAAAAACGTGTGAAAATGTCAACAGCACAGTGATTTTCCAGCAATGTCCCTGTTATGCACAGACTGCAAACAGTATTTTCTTACATTACATAAATGTATGAAATACTTACCACTAGACTTAATTGAAGAAATATTACAGCCTTCTACAAGCATATGTATATAAAGCAGTTACATAGGTGTCTCTCTTTGACCTGTAATGCGACAGTGCCTAAGGTAGAAAGCACCAGTACATGAAAAAAACAAGTACAGAAGAGCTTCTGTACTTGTTAATCTGTGAGAGAACACATTTAATAGTTTCATTAAAAAATTTTCTGGGTGGAACTGAGCAGGAGAGAAAAAAGAAACATTGGTCTGAAGGATTCGCAAAGTCCTGCTCATTTGATCCGTTTTCAAAGAGGAAACTGTGGCTGTAGCTTGGTTGACGCTTTTTCGCCCACTGGAAGTGGCAAATGGAAATCTTGAGAATAAAATGCAAATCGTCCTCTCGACAGTAACAAGAAAGTGCTCCATCCAGTGAGAGCTAGACACAATTAGCACAAAGCAAACACAACAGCAAGTACCTGCGGGTTCAGTGTACACAGTTTACTGCTGCAAAGGTTTGGGACAAGTTCCTGCACTGTTTGCAGGAGCTGCAGAATTGCAGTCCCCCAGAAGAGCAGCTTTGACCGGGGTCCTATTGTCTTGCATGCTAAGAGGCTAAATTTCAGCAAACCACTGCAGGATTGTTTAGATTCTGTCAGAAACTGCATCTCTGTTCTTTACAATTTCACCACCTTTCCATCCTGGTGTCCTTCAGTTTTGTTTTCCATCCAGTATGATATTTTCCCAGAAGACCTCCCTCAGCCATTCTTCTACCCCTGAGACCAGAGTCCCTGCTGAGGCTAATCTTTCACCGAGTGATGTGAGAAGTTGTGGGTCACCTTGTTGTCACTACTACAAACACTGAGCTCATTCCTGTTAACCTTAGTACAAAGAAAATCTTATCGACCAGTTGTCAGAGCAAGTGCACACATGCGAGAAGCTAAAAATGGTGAAAATTACGAGGTTCGGATAGTTTGAATCCAACTGCAGTCGGTTTTTGTTTTGGTTCTCCACTAGCTCCTTAGGGTGGTGTGGGGGGTAGCTGGCTGTTTACCCGCTGAATGCTCCACTACATTCTCCAGGTAGCTGCTAACTTCGTCTGTCTGCTGTTCGGTGCCGGGCAGGTAGTGCACATTAGGGTTTAAGAAGTTTTTTTGAAAAAAAGTAAGAAAAAAAAAAAAAAGCCTCACTTCTGCAGCTGAAAATAGTGAGAGCCCTGGGACTGCATCAAGACTGAACTACAGTACAACAAAAATTATTTCCTGAAAGACACTGAAATACTAGTAAATAGTTATTTGCAGCCATTATATTCATTCATTCAGTCCTACCTGCTGACTGAATGGAACTTGCAGGCTTATATGTCTTAGTAGTCTCATATGTGCACCTTGTGTTGGTCACCTGCCATTGTCATCCATTGCATGATCAGTGACAATTTGTGTCTCGATTCTGACTGACGTGCAATTTATCATTTATTCAACTTTTAACGATTAAGCAGAAATAAATTGGTATAACAATGGGGAGAAACAGACTCCTTTAGACAAAAGTCACTGGTACTGAGAGTTTGCTGGCACCCCGGCTCCAAGCAGGGTTTTTTTTTTCCACAGAGCTGTTATTTCCCTGGTTTAAGGTGAACATAACGCAGCCACTGATGGATGTTGTTGGAGAGAGAGGCAGAGCGATACGGTGATGACTGTGGCCTTGTCAGTAATTCAGCAGATCAGATGACACTTCAATAGAAGAGCCGGAGTGTGGGGTGGAATTTGAAAATTGAGTTGACAACACCAACTATAAAGGCGTTATGGTCTCTGGTATTGGTCTTTAAATGGCTGCTGATTCTTTTGTTGAACAATGCGCCTGTGAAAGATTGCCCTATGAAACAGTGCTATTGCCCCTTGTACTTAAAAGTTTTTGGCTTTAATATTGGTGTGTATATTGAATTACAGCACAACGGGAAGCCTCAGTAGGTGAGGATACGGTCTAAATTCAGCCTCGTCTGCGTGGCGTGATAAATGCACATATTAGGCATTCTGTAATTCTTATGAAAATAAGTCAAGAAACAGCATTTTATTCTCTAAGACCATCAAAGAGTGAAAGTGCAGAGAGATTATAAACCAGCAGTGATGCAATATTTTTAAGAGAAGTGAATGCGCTGGATTTAAACAAAAGCAGCTGTGGTGTAACATTAACATTGCACTATCCCTGTCAAGATTGCCGTTTAAAGTGTTATTTTTCACCCTCGCCATTCTGTCTGATTTAAAATGGTTTGGAGGAAAAGTCTGCAAATCCTCCTTGAGCGGATTACGGCTGAGGTTGGAAAACTTGTGGCAATTTCATGTGCTTGCTAAATTGCATAGATATCAGTGAGTCAGAGGCATATAATACTGTAAAGTCCTTTTTTCCCCCACTAAAAGCATCACTGTGACTTTGTTGCCTCCCTGCACTCAATTTAGAAGTTCATCTCAAACGAATTGTCCTTTCATACAATGTGTGATTTGTAATTAATACAAAATGTATATGCATTTGATACGGACAGCGTTGTAATGTTTGCACGTGGTTATGCTTTAAATCGCAGCTGTATTAGCAGAGCAATGTGCATGTACTGAGATGTGCGTGCAGAATGCGTGCATCTCTTAAGGAATTGCGTCAGCTTCTGAAGAATGCCTTTATGTTTCCAAACCCGGCTCTTTAACACACATTTCAGAGGAGGGCTGTCAGCTTATGGCATATTAGCTGGATGGGTCTGTTTCCCAGGGGACACAAGAGGCTAGCTTGGAGGGATCCCAGGGAAGAAATGGAAGACACACTATGTGAAATGCTTTGCTCTGTCATTCCAATTCAGCACAATAAAAATCAAACGCAGCTTGGCCACATACCACGGCTTCACCTGGAGCCTTCCACAGTACAGTACCATCCTCTAACACTGTACAGGGACTGCTGTCCACATTCATTTTATACTTTTACAAAACAACGGACCTTAATTGTAAAATAGCAGTGTTTATAATTCATATAGCAAGTGATTAAATGTAAGAGCTGAAACAACAGATTATTGTTTGGATTGCTTGATGTTACTACACATTGAGAGCAATATAGAATAGCAAAATAGAACCGAAAATCAAAAATTTTTGGTCCTGAATTGTCCTTTATTTCGTATATTAAACGTGTTGTTTTTTTATATAGGATATATTTATATTATTTTGTTGAAGCTGTACTTTTCACCAGTGAGGCTCTCAGTCTGTTCTTCATGTTGTTTTCTCCATTGCTGACTGAGTAGAGTAAAACAACCTCCGCCACGCTACTTGCCCTTATGGACCCAGAAAAACATGAAATCAATACTGCATGCATTTCAAGCAGGAAAATTCTGTTATTGAGTATACTGCTATATAATGGTTTCCATTATTGACATCTATGAGTTATGAAATAAAACCTAATGCAATGAGGATGAGGAAAATAGTATTTGAGGGTTTTTATTGGATCAATTTAAAGTCAGTGCAGTGCGTTCTGATGACAATAAACCGCTAATCTCGTCCCGTGTATACGACATCAAAAAAGATTAGAAAAGTGCAGAGGTATCAAAAATGTTAACAGGAGAGCGCGTGAGAAATAATCATAGCGTCTACAGACTTGTCTTTCGTGATTTTCTGAGGGGGATTCTGCTGGAATTTGACTTGACAGTCGAAACACAGAGCGATGGGTTGGATGTAGGAAAATACTTTTCAGGTACGGAAAGTTGATGTGATAAATGCTCAATAAATAATCTAGTTATCACTTAATCTGTGGCAAAACAAACTTCTTTCCATATTTTCTTCTTATTCTTCTTCTGCCTCTGACAAAAGGAAGAGAGCACTGGGTCTAGTACATGCCGTTCCTATCCTTATAATTGTATTTAACCTTGATAATCTAATCAGGACGGTCTCTCAAGATTAATATTTTCATATCTGATCCTTGCCATTGGATCTTCCCTCTTTGCAATAAAACCATAAACCCATATTGCAAAATTACTGTTGATTATTTTTTTAACTTAATTTTTGTGATAATCACTAAAAACAAAGAAGCTTTTCTGGGCAGAATTCGGCAATTAATCATTATTAATGTTACCATTCTACCTATTATTATTGCAATACCATGCAATAATTAGGAAATTCCTACAAAACACAACATGTGCATACTGTAGTCAGTGGGACTGTGCTATTGATGCAGCCCTCTGAGATCTGGCTGATCTCAGATGACCCCCCCCCTTCCCCAAACCACCACCACCTCCCCCTTTCTTATCCATTACATGGGAGCTGAATGATGGTGATTTGGTTGAGGCCCAGTGAGTGCCTGTAGAAAATTGGTTGGTTGATAAAAACCCTCCTATCAAAGGGGGCTACTTTCTCATTTACATTTAGATGAGTATTGATTATTTATTTACTCAGTGGAGTGGGATTCTTTTCCAATCTTATCTCTCGTCTGTGCCTGTCACCTGGAAAAAAAGAGATAGAGTTCTTGACACCGCACTAAGATAACGGCATTTTGTCGAGCAGATAAAACTTGGAATGGTGGTCTCTGCCTCTATATTCTCCTTTTCCTCCTACCCAATTTTGACGGAAAAGGGAAAGTTTGGAAAATTAAAACTGATAGCCCTTGTTCAAAAGGGGGGAAGGTGAAGGAATCTCAATTTGCAGGGGGAACAAGTCAAATTGGTTGTCCAGATATGGTCAGGCTGCTTCCACCGGGAGAAATCTTATCTTAGTTGTCTCAATAGTTTAAGATCTCTATCAGATATAATATAATATTGTTTGATAATTGTGATGTGAAACAGTACTGTACATTTTATCTGATACTACCTATAATGGGATTTTATCACACATTGCACGCTGAGTTACGTGCGATCCCAGTGTTTGCAGACTGTGTGGAAATGAAGCCCCTGGACGTGTCTGTCATGTTCCAAGTGCTAAACTCTGGTGATGTTTGGGTGGTTGAGCTGGGGATTGGTCATGCATTGCCAATGAGTCTGGAGGCTTGTGTCAGCATGAGGCGCTCTGCGAGACTGACTAAAGGTGTTTAGGGTAGGAGGTGCAGCATGTGGGTGCTCTGTTGGAATTGGGAACCCCTGACAGACCCTGCCTCTTCTTCTCAGCTCTTTGATGGAGAGTGAAGAGTCTCTTGAGGTGGTCTCTGTCAGCTCTACTCCTCCTCAAAGCAGACACGCGGCTTCAGCACAACACTGCCGCGCCTTCTCACCCTTCACCCTCCGGGCCACTCCCATCCTCTCATGGTCACTTTTCATCTCTTCTGTCTCAGCGCTGTGGTTGTTGCCACATGTAAATGGACTGGTAATCACTCTATTTAGAGTGTGTCTAATGGGAAGCTTGCATATGCTTTGACCCCACAGTAGATCAAGGTTGGCTCTATACTGTAGGTTGGTACAGCCAGAAGAGCTACATGGACAATGACTATTCACTACTGCCTCACAGAAGGTGACTTATTATGCTGCTCAAGGATTATAGCCCATTTTTTCTTTGTTAGCCAGTCAGTCATTAGCCTAGTTACACATCTGGATCCCCACAGCAATTTAAGGATATGGAGGGTTCCCTCAAAAAAAAAACCTAATTAGCCCAACTGGAGAGGAACATCTTGTTTTCCTACACCCCTAATGGATTGGACCAAGGTCTTTTGAAATGCAAACCCATCAAGGAGATGGCTGAAAACAGCCCCCACCCCCCCAACCACCCCCACTGCGCCTAAGAGCAAACATCCTTACTGATAATGTGCTACCTTAGGTGCTTTCTGCTAATGCAGCTTTCTGCTTTCTTATTATTTCATATATCAAAGAGCCAATTTCCAAGTGTAGCTTTGCACCACTTTTAAAGCCAACCTCATCCAATTATTTGTGAATAAGCTTTTTTAGATTGACTCATAATACATTTAAGGTAGTTTTTATGAAGTAACTGACAGCTTGACATAAAGACCTCTTAATTGGGTGCTTATGATTTGATAATGTTTGAATATTCATTATATAATGTATACATTTTTAATCTAAGCCTGTGCAAACACTAACAAAGATGATTTTCCCAGGTCGTACATTCACAAGCATATGAACCCTTCTCTTACGATCTCTTAGTAAAGATATGTAACAAGTAAGGATAATGATCATGATTATATTAATATGATATAATGATGTTAATGATATTTTTAATTCATTCAGAGGATAAAATATTGTGGCACTTATGCAAGTCCAACAGAGCTGGACCAGTTTTTCCTGGTTTGTTCGCTGTTATAGGCCAGTTTAGCAGCTCTTTATTCAAAAGTAGAGTGGCTGTATTTTCACTACCTTTTATGTTCTCCATAAATATATTTTTGTGAGACATTGGAGGTAAGTAAGGGGGAGGGTCCACAGAAAATAATGCTGTGGAGGGACTTGTTTTTTTTCTATAAGGTAAAATACATTCATTCCACCTGCCCAACCCAATAATTTTTGTACAGTCCCTTAGCTCAATACAAATGAAAGTGCAATAAAATGCAGGGAAACATAAACTTATGTGTTGGAGGAAAGATTTGTTATTGTTTTTCTATAATATCTAGATTTCCAAAAACTATTGCAGAAGAAGTGAGAACATGGTGCATGCACACCACTTCCTGTATCTGCTTACATCTTGTTGTAGAGTATACGACAACATGGCAAACATCAGCATGCCTCTGTCACACAAATGCTTTACATAAAGCTGGGTGGTAACAAACGAAGGGTCAGCCGAAATCCAGGAGATCGCCATCAGTCAGCCGAGCTGTCGTATCTCTTATAAGGAGAGAAGTAAACAAGCCTGAGTGTAACACACACTCAGCTCATTGTTTGCCCACAGGAGAGGACCACACATGTGACTGGAGCTTTGTGGCGTGACAAATTGCCATGTTGTGAAATTCCACCTATAAGCGACAACTCATCATCACAGCACTACATTCCGCAACCGTACACATTAATGGCACTGAACAAGCCCTTTCCCCAGACTTGGTGTAATAAAGTATTCACAAACTACAAAAATGGCAGTACACAATCAGCACACTAACTCTGGCAGACCTCTCAAAATCCAATGTGTGGCTTGGCATTGTTACTGAAGAAACTGTGACGGGAGGGAAGTGAATTGGTCTATCAGCTTTCCAACAACAACAGAGGATGAATGGCAAGGTAAGTACAGCACAGACTTGGTTAGCTCGCTGATTAGATGACAAGCTGTAAGGTTCGGTCAATCAAGTACGCCTCACAACTGCTCATTTAAGGCTCTCGGTTGGAAATGACGTTTTCAGCTATCCCCACAGGAAAGCGCAAATCAAAGAAGAGATCTCATGTTTCTATCTTTTCCTCCAGCTCGTTGGAACACTAAGATGAGACCCGGACTTTTCTCCTTCTTCTCAAGACAAATGACCACAAGCTTATCTTTGTCTCGTGTAAAAAATAATAACAATACAAAAATATAAATAAACAGGCTAATGCGTTTTTTGTTCAGCATTTTCTCTAAATTGTTGATCCAATTTCTTGAACCAACTTTAGTGTATGAGTTATATAGAATGGCAGAAAATAAAATCTTACTTTTTTATTTACATGTAAATATTACATAAGCAGGTTAATGTGTGTTGTGAAGTGTGCTGCTTTGAAAGAATAATGTTTCACTTTTATTAAAGATTAGTTTTAAAGTTGCTCTAGGTCAGTTTAATGAAAGGATGATACTTATTTTTGTTGATTTTTGGTAAATTCTGGTTAAACATGCAAAATATTTAAGTTTAAAACAACACAACTTTAATCATAACAACATGAAACATAAAATGTTCCCTTACTTTTGGAGTCTGTATTTTATTATTCTCTCTCTCTATCAAGTCTTTCTCTGTCTCATCTGTCCTGCAGCCAAATATATTTCAATGCATTTCATTTGTAATTGTAATTATAATTTATTTGAACTTTATTTCTGTGACCAAAGTTTTGACGGGTGATACTGTAGACTCCTGTTGCCAAAGTTTTGCAAGAGATAGAAAACTCCCCTTCGTTTCAGACTCCCACAACCCTTTCTCTTTCTGCAGAGAGGGCAGGGCCAGAGGTTGGGAAGAGGACCTGTCTGAGGCATCACTACCTCCATTCCTCATGGCAACATCTGCCAGAGCATCCTCCCACCTGTCCGATGCTGCTGAGATTTATGTGGCTGTATAAGAAGAGGCCGATCCAGTGTGCCAGGCCATGTGTAGGCTTCTTTTTATACTGACAGTTGTGTGTATGATACTGTAGCTGGCTTCAAGTGAGTCTTGGCCCAGTGTATCTGGAATCTGTCATAAGTGAAAGCTTGAAAAGGTTAGGACAGTTCAGGGAAGATAAATGGTGAATTGGGAGGACAGCTGATGCAGGAACACAAACACTTCAAGACGATGGGATGGGCTGAGGCCAGACTCCCCACCCCACAGCTCACGGCGGTGGTTCCTCATACCTGCTACGACCTACAGATGGAGGAAATCATCCACTGCTCCAATAACAGAAGTTTCTACAGAGCAGTCCATTCACAAGCCACTCTATTACTCTCATCAAAACAAATGATAAAGAATGGTTATTGGGTTTTCACAATGTCTTTTGTATAATAAAGCTCGTTAACTGCATTGCGCAAAACAAATGGACAGAATAATCAGTATACTTATTGACAATGTGTCATTTCTAGTTAGAGCAGGAAGAGGACTCTCACTATGGCTCCGGGCTTCGCCTTCCATCTCTCAAGAGGAAGAGCGCTAATGGCTTCTGAAAGGAGGGATCGAAGGAACTCATAAAGCTCTGCAGGATGAGACGAGAGGAGGAAGAGTATTATTAATCCTTTTAATCTGAATACATGACGCTCTGTGC
Organism: Psettodes erumei; assembly: GCA_016785225.1. Taxonomy (NCBI): domain Eukaryota; kingdom Metazoa; phylum Chordata; class Actinopteri; order Pleuronectiformes; family Psettodidae; genus Psettodes; species Psettodes erumei. The sequence goes on from JAFBJZ010000781.1 coordinate 4,802,832, forward strand.
TGTACAGCGTCCAGGCTCGAGACCAATATCATTCTGCATCTCGCTGACTAATTGCAGATGGCGGTGTTTATGGTGCGCAGCTTAAAAGTTTACGGAAGTGACTTGAAAATAAAGTTTTGTCTGGTTAACTCTTAAAGAGGTATGAATTTACAGCTCGGCCGTAACATTAAGCAGTAACTCATTAACTATACTGATTTTAAAAAGTTCAAAATGTTACAGTATGATGCATTTTATCGAATTCAACTTGTTTGTTTTCATTAATGTTCTCCATTATATGAATGTAATGATAATGCTCTTTATTATTGTGCATATTGTGCATATGTGTGTGTGCCTATCGCCCACATGGTCACATGGACAGGGATCTTGGTCTTCTTCACACAAGGTGCCAAACTGTAGTTGTTTCTTGATTATTTTTATACTGTTCATAATGACTCTAATTATGAAAAGCTGGGAAGGGTTGCAGCAAACATGAACAGGCCATCTTTCTATATATATGATGAACAATCGATGCATCATGAATGATGCATTGTGACCTCGAGTTGAGATTTTTACCTCCTTTTACCTCATTACCCCAGTAAAAGATCTTTCTTGCGAGTTGTACAAATCTGTTCCAAAGTCGAATCTCGTCTGACATTTGGAGGTTTGTGTTTCAGCAGTGAAGGCCAATTTTGTGTAAACTTATGAACTCCCTGAATTGAGCAAATAGCTCTGTGATGAACCGTGTTACAGTTTAAATGTTCATGAAAGCCCAAATGCCAAGCCTTATTAAGTTGGAGATAAGAAAGAGAAACTGTGTCACCACACCCTATGGACTATTCGGTTGGATTTCGTTACTCTTGAATGATGCCAGGCTAGCTGTTTCTTTCCATATGATAGTAGCTGAGGCTTCATATTTAACAGACATGTTAGCAATACTCTAATCCACCTCTAAGCAAGAAAGTGTATATCCCAAAGCGTCATACCACTTCCTCAAGAATCTTCTGCAAACTGTTTTTTATGCTTAGCCAGTGAGACTATATCATCTGCCAATGCTCGACTGCTGTTCTAAGTATTACCTGTTTCACTCCCTGCTGTTTTACATTTGCTAATAAAAGCGGATAGCTAGATAAATCAAAGTGTGTGTGTGTGTGTGTGTGTGTGTGTGTGTCTGTCTGTGGCCTCACAGGTCAAACCCACAGCCTGTGAGCTGCTCTGCTTCCCTGTTATTAAGAGATGACTGACAGCTGTCATGTCCTCATCACTGCAGACTGATATTTGTCAGAAGCCATCTCTCTGACAGAGGATCTGAGGGTCTTCTCAGCCCAGAGACGGCTCTACTGTACGACTGCGAGGCTTCACCTACAGGAGAGCGATGCTTGTAATAAGCCTTTGCAGAGGAAATTATGTCTGTATTAATTCATATTACATTTTGTCATATTAAAGTATAATACATCTTGAGAGGTTTTTTTTATCATGATTATGCATTGCACTTTATTGCATCATTTGATCTTATTATTACCGCAAAAGCAACGTAGCATGAATACACAACTGGATTTACAGTAATGATTATTAACTTGAACTGCAGTATCTACAAGGGAGACAATGCACATACCTGTAATGCGCTTCTGCGTCGTGCTGTTGTCTCTTTTTTAATGATGCTTACTTTATAATTTATTTAAAAGTCTATCTTTCACCACGTGGCTCCGCTCGGTGTTTATCATCATTTATCATCTGCATCGGCGTGCCCGGCTGTAAAGAACCATGCTGGGAGAATGAGTCACTGCTGTTACTGTTGCTTTCTACCGCTGCCTTAACAACCCAATCAGCTGGCCCCGCTCTCACTTCCCTCATCAATGCAAGCGCCGTAATGTATGATAGTGCTATGATTTATAATCCATGCTCAAAATTAAACAGCATAAATTACTCTTATTTACTCTGCAGGTGATAAAGATCCCGTCAAATAATGTCACTTGAGCATAATTTTTATAGAACAAATGAAATTTGTTATCAGGGAAAAGCAGGTCAAGTTCATCAATTAAAAGTCTACTCTTTTTTTTTTCTTCCCTTCGCTGTAAATGGTCCAGTGCTATTTAAAATGATTGATTTTATTATTTCTTCATTTATTAAAGTACTATGTGCAGGCTGTAGCATGAATAATCAGGACAACAGAAACTGACTCAGCACAACTGTCTAAAACTGGCACTTCACATCTCAGCTCAGACTTTTCTCTTCTTTTACGAGTGTTTTGGCCACGTCCATTAGGCACATCTCACTGGGGAGGACGTTTAAGATAAAATTCAGGAAAAGTGACATTTCTTGTTTAAGAAGGGCCCTATTTAAAGAAACATCCTATTTCTACTTTGAGTGGAGCACAGATGTTAAGTGCTTTTATGTCTGTCAAACCTCTGGGAAATGACTTTGTGAATAATATATGTAGCAGAGGGAAGTGGAAGGATTTTAATAAATGCCTTGTCACCGGGTCAAATTCTCCTATAAAGGAGACAAATCCATTTTTACGTAATGTATTTTAAATTTTTTATTTTGTTATGTCTGCGCGTTCCGATGTGACCCGCTGCAATCCAGCGCCGAAGGGGTTAAAATCTGTGCTACTTGGAGTGTGTCCCCCAGGAAAAGGAATGAGGTCCCGGGTAATGTTTTACAGATAAAATAAAAAGAATCAGGAGAATGAGCGAAAGAAGAGAAGTTGAATATATATTTCATGTGATAAGAGAAAGATGAAGCGCGAGAAAAAAGATTCCATTACAGCTGCGACAGTTACAAAACTGCTGCTGTGTGGAGTAGCCTCTGTTGAAAAGATTGATGCAATAAGGACTGACCTTGGCTTGGAGCAGGAGTCGGTGATGTATGTATGAGCATCTCCCTGCTAAATGGACCCAGATTTGTAGCACTAATATACATGGAAGCCCAGTACCAAACTCGCCACGGCTATAAATCAACAGCCACTTTGGGTGTCATTTCTGGTTTATATTCTACTATTGTTCTGTGCTTTTAATTCGTGTCACTGCCATCTGTTCATTTGATGCAGTCTCATACTGTATGATTTGGCGGCAGAGATACTGTGCAGACAATCCCTGTTTAGAGCATCAGCGTGGATTAACTGCACCGGGTAAATTCCTCTGTGGCTTCCTCGGTATGTAAATAGAATCTGAATTGTGTGGAATCTTTAGGCATTGGTTCAGTGCAGAAAATAAATAGAAATAAAAAAAAAAAAAAAACATGTTGAGGAACTGCACAGGAAAGTGGTTTTATATAATAAAAAACACCCACATGATAAAAAACTAAGAAAAACTTCTGGTAAACCTCATGTTAAAGTGGTTTATATTTAAGACCACGAGTTGTGGAGCCGCATAAATTCGGTTTTATTCACTGTCAAACTGCAGGTTTTACTGAATGCTGTGCCTACATTTAACTTTAACTGACAGATGTGTCTGCATGTTCATGCAGATACGTACCATCTACTAAACATGAAAGCTTATTCTGATACCTAAATAAAAGTGTCTCGACTTGACATTGTACGCATGAGAAGGGAAATAAATGCACGTTAGGTCTACTTTTGTGTTTGGAGCCCTGCAGTCACTGAGCCCCCTTTGACAGCTAAAAAAAAATACCTCAATCACCTTAGTACTTAATGACTTCTGTTATTATTATGACACTTGCTTGTAAACCAGATTTTTCACTTTTTTTGTACAAATACAACGAATTCTCATATGTTCTACATGTGATTTGTGCGCATTGTACTTTTTACGCAGCACTTTCCCTCCCGAACTATTGAAGTACAACTGGAGTTTGTTCCAAAACGGTTCAGTTGTTCAAAAGCTGTGACAGGGAGCTGACTTGGCTCCAAATATAAAATCAAAATACGGTGTGATAACAGTGTGTTACGGCCATTTGTGACATCTTCATCGGAGGCGCAGGCTCAGTATGTGTCACGCGTCCCCACCGCCGTACTTCTCTGCACATTGGGATTTGATGAGGTGAGAGTTTACAGAATTTATTAGGGTCATCTTCAAAACCTAACGCTGTGCATTTGTTGTTTTACATAGAATTAGCCTTTTCAAGCAAAGTCCCCCGGAGAGGAGACGCGTGTTTTATATGCAGAGAGGGGTGCACTGAGGGAACAATGTGACTGATTAAAAGAGTCATTACCAGACTAGATTAGATACTGGTCAACCCTGTCCTCATCTGCAGCTACAATATGCCAGGAAGACTGATACGAGCTGAGGGGGAATCTGCCGCCAAGGAGAGATAATATGACTTGATTTCAATACGGTTTCACCCGCCCCGTACCAGCCCTTTACATTTCAGTGAAGCGGCACAATCACCCAAACAGAGAGCTAAGCTGTGGATTTTTACTTTCACCGGTTACTTAGTTGGAATACATTTAAAAAAAAAAAAATCAACAAGACTCTCAAGAGCAAACTCAACACTTTGTGACGTTATGAAGTACTCTCCAAAAACTTTTACATTCTCCCTCACATGATCTAAACTTAGATTTCTTTTCACCCGCCGAACATGTAGCAGGATGATATTTTCTCCTCCTTTATATGTGTGTGCGTGCAGCGGGGAAATTACATTGACAGAGGTCAAAAAGGCCATTTTTGTTTTCCTTTTTAAATCCCTTGGCAGCGTTACACTGGACATTGTGTCTTAAATTGCGTGCATCCCCCTAAACCTAAAAATCGTCCTCCGCTGCCTTTAATAAAGCCCCCGATAAGTCCCCTTTCATCCCGCGGCCGCTTCAATTTTAGTGTGCCACTGAAGTTATTTAATCAGCGCCGCAGTCTCCCGTTCACAGTGTATTACCAATTCTGTCTGCGATCTTTATCAGTGCAGTGATGTATGTATGAGGCAGATGTTCCAAGAGGCAGAGGAAACAGAGGCCATGAATGAATGAATTATTGGACTCACGAAAAGGAGCTATAGATATAGAATTTTGAGCCCTGTAATATGTTTGCTTTCACCCCCTTATCTTGCCAGACAAAAATATACCTTATCTCAGACTGCTGGGGTCTGCATGAATGTGGAGCCTCTCCAGATCTTCCTCTCGTTCACTTGCTTTGTGTTGCATTTGGGTAGGTTGTTGTTGTTGTTTGTTGGCGCTCTTGTTATTTTCGCTGTTGTGTTGCTGCTCTGCATGTAATTCAGGACGGGATCGACTGCTTTGTTTTACATCTCTGCCGCTGTCGGTTGAGGCGAGGAGAGCGTGGGGGGGAACTACTTTTTGATAGCGAGTGCACTTTGGGTTTATGCAAACGCGACGTATTCGCCAGCAACGCACGAAACACACACACACAAGCTCATGCAATGGCCACACCCTTCATTTTGGCACACACACACACACACACACACAAGTGTTCCCCCCAGCGCCCCAATTTTGGCCGCCTTGACAACAACAAAAAAAAAAACTAACGCAAAGATGCCAAATATTTTTTCCCCATGTTTCCTGTTATGCGAATTTGCAGTGAGTGTTTGGATAAATGAAAGGGCATCTGCACACACACACACACACACACAGACACACACTTACACACATGCATACAGCTGCGAGCCAGAAATACACTAGGCTGCTGGATAATGAGGGTGGACAGGGTGGAATTATCACTTCACATCACAATAACATTATCCTTCTCACAACTCCCGCAGCATCTTCCATGACGGTGTGACATTTCCATTTTACTCGAGTTTAATCTCGGTCCTCTAAATAAAACCATAGCCTGCGGGCCCTTCCCAAACTGACCCAGTCCTATTTTAATCACATGGAATTAAATAACTACAGTTTAACACTGTACTTGTTCTGACAGCAGTCATGACAAGTGGTTTGCACAGCAAACTCCCCCTCCAGTCAAATCAAGAATAAAAACAAAGTAAACGGAGGCTGAAGATGACAGGAGTGATACTTACTATTACAGAGAAGTATTTGCTTTCATGATGGAAAAAAAGGGATGGAGTGCAGAAGAAATCAGCAGGATTTCCTGACGAGATTGGCGTGACTCAGTTAGGGAGTCTTTCTTGAAATGAGCGCAGTTGCAGTAAGTTTATTTTGTTGTGCAAATCATTGTGAGGTGGTTCAACTTCCAGCCAAACATTCTGCTGCTGCCTGAAAATCACAGGTAAACTGGACTGAAGCTACATTTTGAAGAGTAGGCTGATGAGTTGTGAGCGTTTTTCAAACTTTCTCTGTCATATTCTTCAAACAGCAAAACCAGAGTTTTAATTGTGCTACCCGTGTTTCTATTAAAACTTAGTTTAATGGATTGAATGAATGTTCATTAACGCAGCTCATCACTCCAAGTGAACAGACCTCGAATAATCATGTTTTTAAGTTCCAAAGCAGATTGCAAATAAAAACTAGCATTTTTCACTTAAGTTTTAGAAATTTGTTTTGAATTCATGGAAAATTATGAACTGATTGCATTGAACTCCTGTGGGATGTTTTACAGTCGGCCCACCACCTACTGCCTCTCTGCTATTCTTACAGCTTTACAAACAACTAGTCACTTTGGTGAATCCTATGCAAACAGCCCAACTTGTCAAAAATGCACTATGATTTCTACAAACACAGAAATAAGTGTGGCTTCCACATTACGTGGCAGTTGTTGCATTAAAGCGCCTCTAATAATCACCGGTGGTTTAACAATGCAAATGGCAAACTACTCCATTCGCAAGAGGATGTGAGTGACAGAAACACATACTTGCATGATATTTTTATTGGCACCTTACAGTTTTTTCCCGCACGTCAAATAACACTGAAAGAACTTCCATTCTGCATCTCTTGTCAATTCAAAATGCTGTGCATCTCTCCCCGTGAGCCGGCTCTCCTCCTCCATCTCATTCCTTTGTTGCACTGGGGCTGAACACTATGTTAACCTAGTAATTGGCACTGGGCCTTCCCCATTATACGGCTTTCTATTGAGCCGTTCTACATGACTAGTTAAAGAAGATGGCATGAAGATTAATGAAGTCCAGCTAATACAGGAGGGGGGTACCTCTCCGACACTTCCACTGAGGAGATAGCAGAGACCAACAACAGTCTGCCCCCAGCTCAGCTGCTGCTCTACACCTTTTTTTTCTCTCTCTCTCTCTTTTTTTTAATATTGCCTGTTTTAACCCGTGAACTCTGGACCTTCCACTTGTGTAGCAAAGCCACCACAGCGTCCCGGCTTGATTGATGTCGCTACACCAGTCAGTCTTTTCCCTTCGAATTGAAAGGCCCGGCTCTCCAAAATAGATTTTCCAGCACAATTCACGCTGGCTGCCGGCAGACAGAATGGCAGGGCGGCCCTTTTATGCGGTTTCATTTAAAACCATGAGGTAGCTGACGTTTTCATTCACTTTTGGCAAATGCACCTTTGGACGCAGTCTTCACTTGTATGTCGTCTGATCTTGAGCTACCGATATCAGCAGAATGATAAAACGGAAAATGTGTCCTCAACGTGAAGCAACACATTCTTAGAGCTTTTGGTCACAAATCTAAATATATAATAGCATCTTTACACAAACTTCCATGATATAGGTGTTCTAACCAAGCAGGCTTGAATTATCCCTTTGTTATAGTAGAAGCAAAAGAGGAGGGCGTATCTTATTGCCAGCCATAGCCGTGACACATTGATGGCTTGGTATACTCTAAAACCCCAGAACTGCTTAGATGCAACACTTGTGAAAGGTTGACTGCAGCATGTTCTTTAGGTGCTCTTGTAATCAGATAAATTAACCAAAGCTATCAAAAGATTTCAATAACACTCAATGCCGCCATAAACCTAAAGAGCTGCAACTGTGGCGGGAGCTTTATGACAGACGTCACCGGAGCGCGCTGATTTATTTGCGCACCCCTGTCCTATCGATCTTTCGTACGGAGGCCTCACTCTGCCTCTCAAGAGAGACCTCTCGAGCCAGGTTCTCATCGGCAACCATCAAAATCAACTCTGAGGCACGGGGGATATTGAATGTGCATGTGTACGTGCATGTGTGTCACTGCTTTTATGACCCTGGACATGTGACAGTGAGTGGCTTTTTCCTTTTTTTTTTTTTCTTCCCCTCAGCGTATGCGTGCATGTACTGTATTCCTCTGGTGTTTGTGTAACATTAGTACATCAGGAAAGAACGCAGCTAATGAAATTAAATAGAAAGCATGTGTGGGTAGCAAAGTGACCCGTATCCCGTTTGTGCATGTAATCAATATTATAGCTTGGCCTCTCTCGGTTGTTACTTTAATCAAGAACAAGCTCTACCTCTCTTAATCGCTTGGTCCCAAGATGAATGTTTCACAAATGCTGCTGAACATATGCTTTGATATATGCATCTGATTGCTGTATATAATATACGAGGGCCTTCTTTTCCAATTGGTTCTAAGAAATGTTCTAATTTGGATGGCAAATTTCATTAATTATTCTTACATATCCTTTTAAGAAACCCTCGTTTTTTTCATAAAGACACCTTTTTGCCGTTTTAATCATAAATGAAGAGCGTGACACATAAGGGCACCCAATCATATGGTACACATTGCCTCATCCTTTTAACAAATATGTTTCATAGCCCTATTAAAAGGGGTCTTCATCTGTCCTGTCAAAAGGCAGCCTAGCAGGGTTTTTTAGTTTAATTACACTATCCAATTAAAAAAAAAAAAAAAAAAAAGAACGGAGCTGCATTCTGATCCGCCTCTCCTTGGGTTTGAGTGGATATGACATTTACAAGGCTCGCCTTTCAAGCAGACAATGGCGTGATTGATGAGGTGCAGACGCTATGAAGGAGGCGATTGCCATGTGGAAGCAGTGCTTAGTGCACTTTGATTTATTTATTATCTGTTCCGAAAGCAAGGCTGGCTGCTGCAGGTCCACACGCTGCTAGGTGAGGCTGGAGGTGGACCGCAGCCTTGGCGCTCTGTGCTCCGAGTTTAAACAGCGGCAAGGCTGCGACATGACACTTTAACATAAAGAGGTACCCCGGTAAGACCCTGAGTGGCGGTATCTTAAGGGGTATCAGGCCCCTAAATTGTTGTCCTCATTGTGCGGCGGCGTTGAGTCCAGTAAATGTTGCCGTTATTGACACTGACACGCTGTGGTCAACCAGCGGGGGCCTCTTGTTAGCTGACTCGTGCTGTTTTGTGTGTTTAGAGAATGATTAATTCATCCAGTAGGGAGAATAGCTGGATTCAGTCCACAGACAGATGCTGACGAGTGAAAAAAGGAAAGCCTGCGAACACGGGCGCACGTTGCCTTTACGTTTTATGTTTATGTCTTTGATATTACATTAAGGAGAAAATATATTTCCAGTCTGATGTTAAAATGTATTTTTTGCGGGTCATTGAGAGGACAGCAGGACTCAGGAAAAACATGTTGTTAGAGTAAAGAATTCTAACGTCACATTTCAACAGGCTTTTTATGAAACTAAACTTTTTATGCAATCTTTTGTCCCAAATCACACTATGAAGAGTTTTTTTTTAGCACAAATGGGGGTCTTGTATCTTGTTACAAAACTGACTTTTCCTAAGGAGACGGTAACATCTTGATTGGAACGTCTTGAAAAGCGCAGCTGCATTGAAACTCAGCGAGGCGTGCTCACTCACCACGGCGGCACCACCAACCTCATCAGAATCCACTGATGAACTTAGCCTCTGACATCTCTCTTGTCTTCACACTTGTACCGCGACGGACTCAGAATAATTTAAAGCGATATTTCATTTTTTTCAGCTGATGTACCTCGGCACGGGTTCACGAACAGCCAACCGCTGATCCTGGCCACTTGAGGTATCCATGGTGACGTCTCTCACTCGCCTTCCACTTTGAAAACTAATTACAGGAAGTCACACTTTTTACTCATAAAAACGGCACGGTGCAAGTCTTCTGTCTGCTTGTCTCGCATCTTTTAAGAGCTGAATGAAAAAATGAACATATGCTGTGCATGAGTGATATCAATAGCAAGCGTGTGGCTGAACCTGCTCCTTTTATGTAAATCGGATTTCCACACTACAACGGCGGGGAAATATCTGACCCAGAAAGTCTCAGACTCCTCAACATGATCTCCTTCATCGTAGTTGGGCTCAGCAGTGATGGGTGGCACTGTTAACTCAGCATGATGATGGTCAGCCCTTGGAGAGGGAGCAAGGGTGAGCCACCTTTGTTGTTTATGTGCTGCCTCCCTGGCAGCCGCCTCCATACACAGACTGAAGGGGGGAGTCGGGAGACAGATGCTTAACGACTCCCTCAAGGCCACGGCTCCGGCCCTTATCTCATCCCCAGTTTGTGCAGGTTGCCATAGTAACTGACCTGAACACTTGAAAGGATGAGTAACACTATAGTATATATTGGCCCAGTAGCTACTAGAAGAATTTATTGAACACACGTCCTGATAAAAGCCGAACGTAATGTCGGGTTAACGCGGCCATAATGCTCACTGCTTTGTATGCTGTTTTTACATGAGGAGGATTTTTTTTTTATCAGCTTATAGACGTAGAGCAAAATATTTACATGGGATGCCACATTTTTAGTTAGGTTTAGTTGGTAAAAATCAATCAATGCCCAACTCCCATGATACACTGGGGCATTTAATTTGATGTGTCACATTGAGCTATACTTCAAGTTTTTTTTCATGAAAAATTGACGAGGACAATGCCACACAATAAATTATTCTATATCATAAGATTATTGTAACACACTCCCAGAAAGTAAATATGGGACTGAGAAAAAGGATGGAGTTGTGTCTCTGGCTAATTCTTGCACATGTACTGTGATGTTTGAAATGCGCAGCGTCTTTGTCAGTGGAGGTGTCCGTGGCGCAGTCGCAGGCTGGGCCTTGAAGAGGAAGCTAAACTAACAAGGACTGGTTGCAGCGTTGCTGGTTGCACCAGCATGTGCACCATGGTGATCAGACAGGTGTTTTGACATCTCCCTCTCTCCTCTCACAGAAACATCTGGCACTGCTGCCAGGCCTAATTGTAGCAGTATTTTTCAGGTTGTCAGTAACCTGGACACTAACAAGCAAAACAAAATTATAATAATGATGCAAGGGAAGCCTTTTACTGTTGGCCCATAATGCATATCTCTAGGTGGTTGGCTTGCAATGATCTGTATCTTGTTTAACTTCCCATACCAGTATTGCATGCGTGATTTTTGCTTATGGCAGATGATTACTGAACAGCATGTGCATGACGGTTTGTCTACAGTTTTTGTATGCATATGTACAATATTATAGTAATGGCTTAGGTTAGTTATGAGCTAAGGGTTTCCATTAAACAAACAAGACATCTATTTGAAACGTTTCTTCAGCAGTATATTGTGAACATACTGATAAACCATTGCTGATTCCTATTTTGAGCTGAAGAGCTACCAGGCAGTGTTTGGATTCTCACACATATCTGGACACTGCCAAAGAAAAGGAAGTTACTGGCACTTCCGCCCACTTCCCCAACCACCACTTTATGTTTAAGATATCTCTGTAACTTTTTATATATACACATACACACACACACACACACACACAAACACGCTCTGACAGCAAATATATATTTGGTAACTTGATTAAACACAACTCTGGATATGAACCAGGTGAACCAAGACTGAGAAAAATATATAGAGGCTGCTTTTCCAAGGAGAATGAAAAGATTCATCCATCAGCAGGTTCCCCAGAACATGTTCATGTTCATGTCCCAGAGCCATCTGGAGGTCATAGCAGTTATGACAGGTGCAAAGGAGGAAGTAAGCAACAAAGTTGGATGGACAGGTCAACAAATCACAGGAAATCAACACGACAGATGGCTGTTTGTGTCCGTTTTTTTTCCTGAAAGGTGAACTGTCAAACTACATAACAGTACAAAGAACTGCCAGAAAAAGAGAGCATTGTTCTGGATTTTTTTTTTAAAAAAAAGTATAAGTAACAAACTGTAAAAAAGCTGTAAAAGGCTGACACAGCTGAGTAACAGATGAGTGGTATTTACAGTGTGATGAATAGTCGTTTCGTTTCAGTTCGCAGCCGTGTTTTGCACTCTCGTGAAGGGTGACAGTTAAATCAGACACTGTGGCTTTACCAATAAGAGATCCTGCTATCTGCTCATCACCATATACTGTAGAAATGATAGCATGTCAGTCAACAGGTGTTTATGGCAGACTGTAAACAAAGCTCCCCCTCTGATTGACACTGCACTCTGAATGACTTTCGACCAGGCCATAATACCACAAACCCTGTGTGTGTGTGTGTGTGTGTGCGTGTGTTCCTTGATAAATGGAGAACGAACAGTTTTATAAATGTAGACAAAGCGTGTTAAGCAGGACCGTGGCAAAGAAATTAAATGAGTACAATAAAAATGGTGTGAGCCATTTTGCAAGTGACAAAAGATGCTTACTTTTACAGCGTCCAGAGGACAAATTCCTGTGGCAGTTGTAAGGAACAATTACTTAAATAACTGGGCTTTCAAAGAAAAGATTGATTGTCTAAAAGCTGTTTTCTGTGGAGAATCCATTAGGCGAAACCATTTTTTCTGGCTCCTTGACATAGTGTTTTTATTAATTTCTACTCGCAAAGATGCATGATTCTTTGGTGTTTTTTTTTTTTGCAGCTCTGTCACTGGTCTGTATGATGAACTATGCTGCATGGGGAAAAGTCATCAGATGAACAATTTAGATTCAACCTCTGATTTACTGTGGCTATATACATATATATTTCTCAAGTGAAATTTTCCCTTGCACTAAAACAAATTTGTGCAGCAGTACTGGATTTTCAGAGTGAACCCTGATGTCTTGATGGGGGCCGGCGGTAGCTTGCCGTACTGTGTGTGCGTGTGTGTGTGTGTGGGGTTTTTTTTCCTGGCTGCAACAGTATGGCAGCTTCTTTATATTCACAAAGCTTAATTAGCACCTATTCAGTACATGCTCTTCACACTGCGAGGAGAGGTGAGGGCTGGGAGGCTGCTGAAGGTTATCTCCCAGACAAGCTGCTCGGAGACGCCGCGGGCTCATCTAGAGTCGACCACGAGCCACGTCAGGCGGGTCGTGCCCCGTCATCTTAAACCTGATTTTGCTCCATCTCATTTTGAGGAATATATTTCCTCATCTCGATTCCATTTTTAGGCTATACGCGATAGGCCCCGCGCTTGCCTTTAATGTGAGACTGTAAGTACCCAGATGATTGATTCCGCATCTCCAGGAGTACGATGAGGGGTTTGGGTTTGGTGGGGGTGGGGGGTGGCAAACGTATCCCGCTGGCGGGATGATAAGGCGTCTCCCTGAATGCTGTTAATGTGAGGGGGGCCTGTGGCCATCTTGAGTCTCCCTTCTGTTGTGCTGATGGGACAGAGCCACTGCCATCTGCTTCCCATCCTCCCCGTCCCCCCCACCCATGGACGCGGCCGCTCTCGGATGCCCTCTCATCCAGCACGCTCGCATTGTCTTCCATCTCTCCTTGGAGGTCATGCGGTGCGCAAGCACAATAGCCTGAGCAGCAAGAGTGAATCCCGGCCTTCATCCTCGGACCAAGACGCTGCTGGATTCAGATGGAAGGCACGGGGTGACGTGTTGGGGGCAGGCGATGCAGCAGAAAACTATGTCAAATATCTGAAAACGCATTCATCTGCAATGAACCTGATGTTTTGAGTTGCACTGCTAATATTTTGGATTCTGACGTGAATTACTAGCTCCTCCCGCCGCTACATGCATCATCACGTGACGCCATAAACCTTGAGGCTGATAGAAGTGATGGTGTGCATGGTAGAGTATTATGTAAATGGGAGGAGAGGGAAGTGTATTCCAGGAAAAAAAAAAACGCTTTATTTATGTGTCCTACATCTCAACTTCTATTTCAATCAGCCCCCCCCCCCCCCCCCAACACACACACACACACACACACGCACACACACACTCCCCTTCCTCTGAGAAGGGACCGGCAGCTTTGCTCCGGGGCAGTCTGGTCCTCCTGTGACTGACACCCTCCGCCCCCCCCCCCCCCCACACACACACACACACACACACACACACACCAGGATGCTTCACACACAACCTGGGGGGCCCGTGTAGAATTAGCTTTAAAAGTAGGGCACGGATAATTGTCTGGACAAGAAAGTGTATCAGTGCTCTGTCATGTTCAAGTTCCTGCCACTCAGTCTCATAAGGCTAATCCTGGGGAACTACCTCACACTGTTGGGGCAGAGGCGCTCGGCTTTTTGACTTATTTCTCCGCACTGCTACATACATGTTAATGCACTCCTCGGCCCGAGGCAGCCGAGTATAATTAATATGTATGAAAGGTGGAAAAGGGAAAGAAAAGAGGTGTTTTTGATTAATTGTTCCACTGTGTTGGCTTTACCGTATTAATAACCAGGAGGATTAAGAAGGTCAGGACTGACCTGGTAAACATTAAAATTTCATGGAAGTACTACACATAGCTGACAGTAAAAAGACAGTGAGCATACACGCGCAGGCTCCCACGCTGGCATGAATATAAATTACTCACATGGCGTAACACCAACCAAATCTGAAAAGTGTGCTGGGATGTCATTAATAATAAACAGGCAGGATCCCATTTATTAGAATAGTGAAAAGTCATGTTTTCTCCAATGTGGCCTATTTTAAAAGTGCGTCTGCGGGGACAGAGGAAGCGCCGGGCGCCCGTGTCAGAGCTGGCTCTCCAGGTCCCCGCTGGGAGGAGGTATGGCTCGCGAGCAGCTGAACACGCTCCTCATTCTGGTGGGACGGCGGCGGGACAAATAGCAGAGGGAATATTTTGCAGGAGCGTCGCTCCATCTCCGTTTCCTTTAAACTGTGTCTCCTTTCTGCTTATCATGTAAAGATGTGGGATTTTATTAGCCATGAAAATGTTCCGTATATTTTTATGCTTTGAGCTATAAAATGTAATGAAAGGGGAACACCCCACGGTGCATAGAAACTGTTCAGATTTTAGCACGCCACTATAGGATCCAGCTGATACAAGGCCAAAGGGTCCATTTTTATCTTTTGATTCTTGCATTAACCTTCCATTAAAAATTATCTATGTTATCATCACCCGAGATTTAGTCTAATAAATCCAGTTTTATGAGCCATCTTGGAGGAGAATTATCATGATGTTATAGTTTAAGAAACATATGTTCCAATTTACTGACATCTACTGGATTTGACACGGCATCAGCCATCCATTCACATCATCATCATTTCATGGCAAGAAAACCCCTGCATTAAGTCGCCTTTGGATTTTGGTGATCAAGCAGCACATGGAGCCAGAAATGAACAAGCTGCCACAGAAACCAGGAACAAGGACTAGTGCAGAAACGAATGGGCTTTTATGTCTGTTATGATCATACAACATAATGTAGCAGGGTCTCTTTAAATAAGAAAAGAGACAGCCACAGCACTGAATAATCACCCAATTTTCTATGTGAGAATCCAATTTATCTGTAATGCTGAATCCTTATATTTAAGTTCTTTATAGAGTGGAGACCTATTAACAAAAAAATACACTGAATTTCCCAGTGATTAATGTTGGAATATTGTTAAAAAATCCTTCCTTTCAGTTTGCACTGCATCAACGTACTTTATTCCCTCTGCTGATGCATTGGACAGTATGTAGCAAAGGACTATTCCGTGATTTATTTTGCATGTAGTGGTAACGGATGGCTGAATTATAACGAGAGTCAAATATTTTCTGAGGTCATGGGAGATGTTTAGAGTCTCTAAGGTGTTTATTGCCAGGTCTACCCAGTGGAGGTTGACAAATGTAGATGTAAATCTAATTTTTAAAGGTTAATGCTTTAGAGAATTCAGAGTAATAAAAAAAGGGACTTGTATTCATAACTTTTCCTTCTGGAAAGCTGATAAACTTTTCCCTATGCTCACTTGACTCTTACTCGTGTGACAAACTTCTACTGGCTTTAAAGAAAAGAAAAAAAGAAATGATTTTATTATGTTTGTAAAATAGTGTTTACAATTAAAATAATTAGACCATATATAGTTATTGGTGTAGTTGGTGTTTTAAAAAATTAATTTAATTTATTTTTTTTTTTTTTACAGTGCACCAACGTCAGTAAAACACTGTGGTACTCATGAGTCATACAAATGTCACACAAATAAACTAGTGATATCACTAAATGCCTGCCACCTCTGCACCGGGTGTGCAATAGCCCCAGTGGGTCAGTTGGAGTGAGAAGGTAGGAGGCAGACTCTGGGGCAAAAAAAATTAAGCTTGTCTTGGCAGCTGCTGCCATAACGTGAATAGATGTCTTCCCCTCCGCAATTAAACCCTCCCTGATTACGTCTCTCTGGCTATCGATTGGAAACTTTCACTTAATAACCACTAACATGGAGTCTTATCTTAACCCCAAGGTCTAGCCTTCAAGGACTGACTGCACCGAGATTTATGTTCGCTTCCTTAGTGACTCCTGCGGGACATTGTGTCATTTTTGTATTCCAAGGTGCGGAGAGGTCTGTTGATTTCTTGTTAAACCGCATTATTAAACACAAGGGTATGGGATAACTGAATGTAATGCAGCCAGATAACTTCCTCTGATTGTCGGTAATTATAAGTTTGGTTCAATAAAAAGATGCATGGAGGGCTGTATTAGTGTACAAAACCATAATCCAAGTTCTGCTGCCTAGCTCCAGCTCACTGCTGCTTTGAAAATTGTGATGATCAGTACAGGAACCAGGCACAAGACAGTATGTGCTGGCAATGGTCTTTATTAAACAATGCAAAAGTCGCAAATCCAAAAATCCGTGTCACAAGTCCATTATCAGGGTCAGAAAACCAGGGCAGCAAAACCAGAGGCGTGGTCAAACAGTCCGAGTCAAAAACCAGATAAACAGCAAACAAATCAAATGGGCTAGGGCAAGAAACGGTGGTCAGGCATAAACGTGTCTACGGAAACAGATCAGGCTAGCGTACAGAGTTCTCAGCTCAGGCATGAAATGGTCACGTTTCAAAACCAGGGAAGTGTGAGGCAGGAGTTTAAGTAGACTGGGAAGTGACGAGCAAACAAGACACAGGTGTAGGGAATTAGCCAGGTGATTCACGAAAAGGGGAAGAACACCAGGGGGAGCCCTAACAGATAGCAACACCAGGAGAAAACACACCAGACAGAAACCCAAAAGGACACGGATCATAACAAAAATCAACCCGAACGTAAATGAAAGACTCAAATGTAAATGTACGCAAAAATATCCTTTATGGGCAATAATACCCACAGTTCAGTGGCTATCTACATGAAACCTAAATATGAATTACCTGAAAAGTTGTATACGTGATACTGAAACACCCTTGATGCGAGCATTGCCAGGTTTGAAGGTATATCTAACTATATAGGTTCTCAAAGCAGAGACTTTGCCATTCGTTCCCTTCCTTAATAACTCACACACCAATGAACAGGTACCTTTAACTTTAACTGCAGTGTATTATTGTTTCTGTACCCTGTGTGTGTGTGTTTTTATTTACTTAGTCATCACAATAACTGCATGTCCAATAACTGCATTTTCCACTTCTGTTACAGGAATCACCAAGTTCGCCGAGCATGAAACAAAAATACACCCACAACCAGGCCAATTGATAACTTAAATGACACAAAATGCTCATTATGGATTAGTTCATAGTCAACTATCATAGAAAGCCTGGTATGACTCATTAAAATTATTCAATCTGGCAGCCCAATTAAAGAGTGTATTTCAAGCACCACTTTTTAAATGCTGGAAACCAACAAGAACAACAGAAAACTATATCATGTAATTTTTGAGGACATTGCAGGGGGATTGCTGCTGAAGCTAATCTGCACTGTTGCCTTGAATGCACATGAAGTGGCCGTTGAAGCTGAATGAAGAGAAGGTGTCTAATCAACTGATCTCAATCAGCTGTGTGTGTGACTGCGGCCAGAGGTCGCCATGGCGATGTACAGGTCGCAACAGAGAGAAGAAGTTTTTCCTCAGGAGACAGAGAGCCCATTTAACATAGGATGTAATGGAGGATGCTTAATGAGTCTTACTGTGTGAATGGGCAAAATTTTTTTCCTACAATTCTATTTATGAATTGTGCGGGGAAAGTGAAAGATGTGGGAGAAACAAGTGCTAGAGTACAAATAAAGTTTGCAAAAAACAGTAGAAGAGCTGAAGTTCAAGTGGAAGCGACATCAACCACTCCAGCCACTGCAATTCACAACCACTCAAAAACTTTCAGAAAAGAGAGTAAAGCTTGAACATTTTCCATGCGGGAAATTTCTGACAAAACGTTGAATACTTCGAAAGGCATGACACAAAAAACACCCCCTCATGTCCAAATTGAGTTGAACGTTTCCGAAGTCGAGGGATTGCCCTTACGCAGCTATCCCACCAAACATAAAACCCAAGATCTCGGGATAAACATAAACTTTTTCAAGGACACATCCGCGGGAATATTAAGCAGCTCCTACCATGATTCTGTGCAAGGAAACGGTCCGTCCTGGCTCAGAAGATGACGGAGACGATGAAGAGGCCTGGCTCTGTCGAGCAGTGGGGACGAAGACCAAGGATGACTGCGGTAGCTGCGAAGATTGAGTGAGCAGTGAGGGGATGGTGACGAAGGGGACGAAGACCAGGATGCAGACTCTGTTCGTCTCAG
The DNA here is from genome assembly GCA_016785225.1 of Psettodes erumei. NCBI lineage: Eukaryota > Metazoa > Chordata > Actinopteri > Pleuronectiformes > Psettodidae > Psettodes > Psettodes erumei. The sequence goes on from JAFBJZ010000781.1 coordinate 4,821,387, forward strand.
TGATAGTCGCAACAAAAAAAAAGCAGCCTTAGTTAACAGTTATACACAGTTCAAATGCAAGAGGAAAACCTCAAATGACATCATGGCATACAACACTTATCTCAATAACTACGCATTTGAACAACATTTTTGCTAACATATTTTTGCTGATAACTGGAGCTGAACCCGGAGCGCAACAGCCAAAATGACAAGGAAAGAAAATATGAAACAACGTGTTACTGCTGCTGAATCTCAGCTTCAGTTATCCAACCTGTTAATTGACTCATTTTCAGATGTACAATATTCAAGCGAGAACACACAATTGTTAGTTCTCTTCTGTTTTTAACTACACTGCACAAAGTTTCCAGACGAGTTCTGTTTGTCACGTTTGTCGACTGTGTTGTTGTCCAGCAGCTAACTGACCTGAACAAACGCACACCGTTTCGATGGGGTGCTGCTGTACTCCTCTCGTCCGCCTCTCTTTGCAGTGATATTTGTGAGGTTCATGGGTAAACAAAGAGGCCCTACACAAACTGTGATCTCACAGAGAAAATCTACTATTTTTACAGAACCAACATCAACGTTTAAAAACGGCACTGACGCGTTAGCATCGTGCTGAATTTAACTGTCAAGCTAAATAACATGCCATTATTTATATTTTGCATGACACGTTAATGGATGGGATTTGAGCCAGTATTTACTCTATTTTAATCCCAGTGAAGTCATAAAGTAATACAAGCGACGCAAAGCTCCTCGCTGCCTTTGAGAAGCTTGCCATGAAACAACAGAAACACATTTTGGCTTATGAGAGGAAAAAGTCACAATGCGTGTAAATGTTTCCTGGGACAGGTCCAAGCCGCTGTTTGCTCCAAAAGCAACATTGACTTGTATAAGAAATTCACCCTTCACAGCTCACGCCTCTGAATCATACACCTGTTTGGTTTCAGCGTGCCAGTCTTCCTCACTCGCTCCCTGCTCAGCCATGTGAACACAGCGCAGGTTGTCCACAGTACTGCCCTCAGGCCCCGCAATGTGTTCATAGCCTGGCTGGTTGGCTGGCTGGCTGGCTGACTGGCTGTGTGGATGCATGCAAGGGGAGAGAGAAGAAGGGAAGGAAGAGGAATTAAATAAATAATAGCCTTTCTCTGGGTGAGTAAGCAAAGAGGGAAGCAGAGTTTTCAAGTGGCAGACACGGTGCCCTTTTATTTTCCAGAGCTTAGAGCCTGTGCTCTTTATTGTGAATACAAAGCTTATGACGTCTCCACTATGGGTTTGTATTTAAAATCTTGAAAGAGGCAATGATCATTTGAACATGTTTAACAGGGGGGTGTATTTTTTAAACTATATACTGTGGATTGATAGATGTTTTTTCCATTCTCTCTGTTTGGTGTCTGATCTCCAGCTAACTGCTGCATTCATCAAAGGTCTAGTCAGACACACAGAGACAATAGCTAATGAGTAGAAGCTCCCAGTTGGGCTGATCTGGGCTTTGGTGCTCCAGACAATGCAACAACATCTGTGCTGCCGAGTGCTGGTGTGTGCTGACAGAAGCATCCCCAGAGAGGGGTGTGTGTGTGTGTGTGTGTGTGTGTGGGGGGGGGTTCACATGTCCTGGACACACAACCCTCACTCCCTGCCTCCCCCACCCAAGCCCTCTCATCACCCATCTGTACCGGGTCTTGACACACAGAGGGGACGGGTGGCGTGAAACCATGATCCATTTCTCACCCAGGTGCGCCACTTGCACAAAACTCGAATCCCCATCTAAAGAAGCATTTGAAATGCCAAGAGTTTTGAGTTACCACTGGAAGAAGGAGAGAGATGATTTTTCCAGAGTGTGGTGAGAGGGGGGAGGAAACAGGTGTGGACCTCCCTGTGGATGGAGCTCCTCAAGGGGAGGGTTAGCAATGACTAGGGCTGGATGGATGCCTCCCCACAGGGAGGGAGGTGCACATAATTCAGGGAAGATGCCGGTCTCTCCCATATAAAGAATTAGTTATGTTGAGTGGTGACAGGCCAAGCATGAACAATAAGATCACTATTCGCACTCAAGCATTACGTTACAGTGTTTTGGGGAGTCTCTCATTGTAAACACGCATGTAGAGATAAAGCAGGTCTGAAAACAGGCACGTATGCACCCTCACTCCCACCAAGGCGGTGACCCATCAGGAGGACAAGGTGTACCTGGTAATTAAAATGCAATCTCTGCTGCTGTGCCCCCTGGAGTGGCGGTGGCAGCGGACTCACCCAGGAGCCTGAGGGCGAGAGGTGCCACCTGCACTGCCACACCACCTGCGCCACCACTGCCTCCCTTCATTAAGCCTGGTATTTATACTAGCGCCTGCCCCCCCCCACCGCCATGGTCTTCATGGGCCCTGGTAAGGCAGCGCTTTATTAGAATTAATGTGGCACTTCAGAGGAGAGTGTCAGTGTGGCGCATACCGGGGTGCCAGGAGAAAGAGTCCCCAGCTCTCCTCTGTCACATTGAATAAAGGCGCCACAGCCAGCCCAAAGCTGAGATGAGTGTGGACAGCACATGACAGAAATGTTTTCCAGAGCCAAGGGAAAGCAAAGTATTCTTTATTCAATCTGTTCTCATGTTTACAGGATGAGCTATTATATTGTACATGGAGAAGATCAAAGCCTCGAAGAGAACATAACAGCACGAGACAGAAGGTTGTGTCAAGAAAAACCGGACAGTCTACAAAGCTCGCCAGAGAACATATGTGACAGTTGAAGAAAATGAAAATCAAATGGCCCCAACAGACAAAGGGTATAGTGGAGCCTCCGTGTTGTTCTGTTCTGAATGATGTAATTGTCAACTGGACTGGGTCTAGATGTAATACATCATACGAATGATACCCAGCTTTCTCACTTTACATGCTGGTTTTTCTCATCTGCAATGAGGTTTAGAGGGCAGCCAAGACTCTTCTTCCAGGGACTGATGACATAAGTATCGCGTTATAAATCCCAACGCTTTAATGTGGCCAGTTACCAAAAGCCAAAAATAATCAGAAACAAACATGATTTAATAAAGTTCCCACATGAGTCATGAGAGTATATCTTTGGTAGCATTGTCGCAAACACTTTTCCACTTCTTCACATGCCGGGAAATAAAACAAAACTGTGGCATTTAGAAACATTTATACCTGCTTGTTGTATTGCCACATTTAGAGGGGAGTTGGTAAGAGTGCGTTTCAGACGTTGTTAACAGTACGTTTGGTCATTTCTGCGAGGATAGATGGAAAAGGAGGGGTGGCAACACCGATGCACTTGTAGTCAGGCAGCAGGGGAGGGCATTAAAACCTAGTTTGCATCACTCAGCGCCTCCAATTAAACACGAATAATCAGATACAAGTTCCTGTCTTCAGATGTGTTTTATGAGCTCCTGTGCAGCAGGGGAATTCTCCAGAATATACTGTACATCTCCCCGCAGTTTGGTGATCTCTACTGCACGCCTCAGTTCATTAGTGTTAAAAATGGTAAGCATTTTAGAGCCAGATGTACTTTTTAAGTCCTATTAGCTTCAGATGATGTTGTTTAAGGGGCATATGAGGCTTCCAATTAAAGCTGTAGAAAACTAAAACAGAAGTTTCTCCAATATTTTTTTTTTCTTTGAGTTAGATCCAACTTTTTCTAAGCCATAGGCCTAACTGTTAGCACCCTCCTTATCAAAGGCAGACATCAAAGGACTTCTGCAGCTTCTGCACACACAACTATATTAATCCTTAAGACAAAATCTCACAAGCTTAACTCTCAGAGAGAAATGAACAGTTCACTCATGAGCTGTTGATGTCGTCCATCCTCCCATGGCATCAGTGTAGCCATAAACTAATCTTAGCACAGCCAATATATTATCTCAACTTCTATTGACGAGTAGATTTCTTTGCACATTTACACTACTATAATGCAGTCACTGAAATGTCTACAAAAATTATCTACAAAAATAAATCCCTTTTTGCTTGTGCTCAATTAAAATTCTTTAACTTAATCTGTCAGCAGGTCTTTTGGAAAAAGAATCCACGGATTTGTTGCTAAATACGTCCAACTCTACTCTGACCAAGACACAGCTATTTCTGTATTCTAATTTGAGTTTGGCCCTTTCAAATGAGTTCATCCTGAGCAGCAGCAGAGGCAAGAACAAAGCCCTTTAGCATCTCCCAATACGGGGAGGTGCACTGAGGCCGGGGCCGTGCTGCACTCCCAATCCCCTTACAGTGCTGTCACTATTCATTCACGGTCTGCCCTTCCTCCTCGCGCCACAACCTCAACAGGGGCATCGCTCATGATAGAAAACAATGAGCATGATTTGTGAACTCTCGCCGTCTTTGTAATTTCATCAGTGTAATGGGATTATATTTCAAATCACCACTCCTTTGTTCATTACACATTTAAACTCCTCTGACAGACAAAAACTTAAATAAAATGTGCATGTCAACCCTGGTTGACTTTGCCTGCTCCCGCACTTGATTAGACAAACAGTGTACCGGGGCTGTGGAACAGGGGGAAATAATGTGCTCATTTATTCATTTTTCAGACAAGTCACAATAGATTTTTAACGACCAGTGTCTGACCTCCCTTAGGTACTTCTTGCTTAGGGGGGTTAATAAAGCCTAACGCTGTGGCGCTCAGGCACCAAAGCGAGGAGCACGCTGAGAAGATGCCTGTGATGAAATAAAGACAGGACCAAATCAAGAGTCTCCAAACGCACGATCCAACCCCAGCGAGAGGGGAAGAGAAAGAAAGAGGGTGTGGGGGTGGTGGTGTTGGTGTCGGGGGGAGTTGAGGCTGGAGAAAGAGACTGGTATTCCACTTAGATTCCAATTCCATAGGTCTCTAAGGGACAATTATACCAAGTAAGGAAGAAGTACTCTCTTTTCTCAATGCACTGGGGCGTGCATATTAGACGCCGCAACCATGGTGATACACTCACACACAGAAGAGTCTGCCAAGATTTAAACTGGAAAGCTTGTAAAAGCTGCTCCGAAAACTTCACGTTGACATTTCAGAACACATAGAGATCTCTCTGAATAGTCCTGAAATCTAATGTCAAGTTGTGCGCCGTTAAAGGATCTTCTCTGAGTCATGGCAACATGAAAAGAAATGTGTTTTTGAGTCAAGAAACTCATCATTTCTTTAGTTTTACATTGTGCATGCATGCAAGCAAATCACTTGTGCATCCAGACGCCTTATGATGTGGGGTTTCTGGGGAGAATGTCAAAAGTTTGGCCCCACCAAACACACACACACACACACACAGAGGGAGCCTGTGCAGATGTGCTGCCACTAGACATCCATCTTGTTTTCCCGCTTAGCTCAGTGCTCTATTTGTCTGAATCTATGTCATTTTAGCTCACTCAGGTCAACGGCAATTCAACCTCCTCTTTCGTTTGAGGCACTTCAGAATCATAATGTGATGCATGTGGGATGGGAACCTGCTAAACACAGTCCCTGTCACTGCTCAGACATTGCTGGATATAAATGATACACGCCCTGCACTTGCCTTCCCCATTCTGAGCCGTACTACATCCTGTTTCCACCTGTCCACAATCACTACTCTGTGCAAACGTTCTCTCCCACACCTTCTCAGGTAGTGTTCGCAATGTGTCACGGTATTAGGCTATAATCACACCTCCAGAAATGGCAGACAAAAAAAAAACTCTTCGTGATCCGGAAAGAAGAAATAGTAACAAAAGGATTTGTTCAGAACAGTCAATATTTCATACTTTTTCAGGGCTCAGCCTTGTTTCTTTCCCCTTAGTTGGTGCAGCTCTCTGCTGGGCACCTCATGGGAGCAGAGAAAATTACATCCTACCTGATAATTAGCAAAGTTCAGAGCAAACTAAAATCTGCCCCACTCTCTTAGCTCCCCACCACTGGCAGCTTTCTCTTAGCAACTAATTAAGTCCGCCTCTGAGGTTTTCAGACAGCAATGGTGCTGGATGCTGCAACAGCAGAATTAAAAAACAAAAGGAAGAAGGATGGAAATGAAGAGTGAGAGTTCATTTTTATTATGTTTTTTTTCTGTTTCATCTTTTTATACTGACGAATAAAATATGACAATGGTATTCCTGGAGGGAGTATTATTATTTCACACATGGATGCATTCTTCAAATAGAAATAACAGTGTTGGCTGCCATTACGCACAGTAGCAAATAGCAAAGCACCCTCTGTCCATAATGTTCTTTAATTATTATAATGTCATCATCCATATCCGGCAATGTTGCATGAAAAAGGAACAGCAGAGCACACCGGGTATTAAATGCAAATCACTAATGTCCCCACAGTTGAATGAAATCGTACTACACATACAGCATTATTAGTGATGTTATCGTCGCTGCTGCAAATCATATTTGAGGCTTCTCATATGAGATATGGATGGTCACAGAATGGGGTTTGATACAAGTTTGGGTATTTTTTAGCTTCACATTTTTCATTTATGCTTTAAATTGCTTGAGAAGACTTTTTAAAATATTTTTTTTCAAGCTGTCCCAGTCAACTCACATCTTAAGAGATGTGTTAGCACAGCAGGCGAGTAGAAAAAATGCGTATATAAAAAAAGAGCATTAATAAGAAAACCTGTTATTCAAGTACAACAAAAATAGAAAGCTAATTGTAATCTGCCATAAACCTTGAGTTAAACACTTGAATACAAGTTGCTCATTAGAGATACTTGAGCCACTGGGCCACTGATAACTTGCAGTGTAAATGGAGTCAGCTTTAAAAGGAAACCCAACAGCCTCCTTCATAAGGCTCTGGGTTGCACTGAGACTGCTTGTGATGTGCAATCCATGAGAGACGGAGGAAGCAGGCAGACAGACAGTCATTATTTTCTCCACAATTACCTGAAGTCCTTGATAACGAGCAAAAAAAATGCCATATAATTAGAAAAACACCAGCAACACCATTATTGTCAGGAGAACACAACAGTATAATGAAGCAATTATAAATGAGCAGCTTTGTGCTTGTCATTAATTTCTGCTTTTAAGGATGTGGAGATGAAGCATGGCTAAACGTCAGAGGCAGAATGAGCTGAGAGGATGTTTCGGTGGGTTAGGCTACGAGGGGAGCACTCTGGGGTGTTGTGTGTGTGTGTGAGGGGCTGTGGCACAGACAGATCGGGCCTGCAGAACTGCCGGTGATAAGTCCACCTGGTCTCGGAGTGGACAAAATGTCCACTGGGGGACACTTTAGATACATTATAATGACCTCATATCATGCAAGTGCAACTGAAGTCTGAGATTTGTGTACGCCCTGATGAGGACATGCAGGTTCCACTGCGGCCACATACGGCCGAATGTGTGTTGTTTATTTTGTATCAAGTGGAAGATGCTTAGTTGCCAAATGAAAGGTAATGAGGAAAAGTACATGCTGGGCGAGGAGCTTGCCCTTTTCCCACATCATCACAAAGATTGATCTCTCCTTTCTGGTCTCAATTGAGAGATGATACATTTGAAATTCATGCATATTTTCCTTTGAAATGTATACTGCACTCCTGACGCAGACGCGCAATTAGCAAACGTGTTGCATTTCATTAAAAAAATTCCACCCAACCACTGATCGGATTAGAGACACATATTTTTACTAATGAGCCTTTTCCACTCTTTGATTTCTCCACGTATTGAGATGAGTGGAGACATGTTGAGATCCCAGCGTCCTCCTGACATATCAGGATTACAGTCAGCTCAGTTGTTTGCCACCTCAAAGGCATCAAACAGTAAGAAAGGTGAACAAATAAGGAAGACAGAGAGTGAGCGAGGTCATGCCACTTAGGATACAGTGAGAGTACAACTCCAAAGAATTGTCCTCCTCCTTTAGAAATGCCATCTTATTAACACATCCTTCAGCACACTTCATCATATTGTCTTGAGAAGGCAATTGTATGGAAGGGGCAATTAGGACAGAGAAGCTGTGAGGTTGCCATTATTTTAGAATTTAATGACCACGCAATACGGAGCTAGATGTAGAAATGAGGGCTACAATACTACAATTATGCATAATCTGGCAGATCTTACCGCACCCCCCACACTCCTCTTCCTTTCGCCTTGAATAAATTTACATGGAAATGCATCTCTGCCTAATTTATTCAGAAAAATTAGAATATACATTACAAATATTTCCATAGACGACATCAGCAACATGCGGTTATGAATTTAATAACTTATTTTCTTTGTATTCATGCTTATGGATTAGGTCAGGGCCCCCCCTCCGCAGACAGGGTTTTTAAGGAAACAGATAAATAATTAAACACAGACATATATATTGATATTTATATTCACCTTTCATTCTTGTTCCAGCTCATGTGCCATTCATTCTATAGGAAAAGAAAGCTTTCCGGCCCATCACTCCAGGGTGACTGTGTGTGTGTGTGTGTGTGTGTTTTTATGTCGTAAAACCAAGTGTGTGTGCCACTTGTAGTGGCAAGATGCATGACTCTGGATACAACCCAAAAGCAGGGATTATTGACATGGATGCTCCACCATTAATAAGCCGCTGTATCCTTTGTGTTCGGGGTCACCATTGCTGCAGTTAACTATAACTTGTCAAGGCTGCTCCAGCCGCACAATGCGTACCTCATGCATCTCCTGTCAGCAGGCATAATTCCTGGATGCTGGCACGCCGCTGATTTCTGCATAAGTGATGCGAGCCTTCTAGTAGAGTTAGGAGCACGAGTCTTTTGCCATTGAGAGATGTTCATCATTCTTGATCTGGCTCTGTCAAGACCTGGTGTTTTAGTGCCTCTCACGATTAGGCAGAATTGACAGGCCAAGAAGGCAGTGAATAGCAAAAATGTGAGGAACTAAGGGGGTGTGGTGTAGGCTGTAGGGTGAAGTGGAGTGTGGCCGCCATTTAATCTGCAATTTATCAGTTTAGGCTGCACCATGTAACATCAGGGAGATTACATTCCGGAGAGAAGGAGCTCTATCGCTCCTCCGTCCCCTCCTCCTCCTCCTCCTCCCCTATCTCCTCTCGCATGCCTCCTAATGTCGTCTGATGGCAGAACGTGGAGGACAAAGAGGGAGGACTGTCTTTATTGTCACCATGATTGTTTCTGAAACCCTTAATTAATATATAGCATTGTGGACTCCTCTGTGAGTAAGCAATAAGGTGTCGGTGACAGAGAGACGGAGCGTAAGAGGTTTGCTGCAGCGAGACAGGCAGCGTTTATGGAGGCATGTTTGTCAGAAAGAAAAAGTTGGGCCAGATTTAACGTGCACAAGCATGCAAACTGCAAGCACGCACACACACACACACACACACACACACACACACACACACACTTCCATTGATGTCTGCACATGACCTCTGACAACACTGATCACGTTGGGCCAATAAATGCTTAATTGCCATTTTTCCATTGGGCTGCTTTATTGATGTCATTTCAAAAGTGATTAATATGAACTGTTAACTAGCTGTTGCATATAGCGCTGAACAAAACTGAACTGGCAAGCTGAATTATATTGATTTCTAACATTGTACATTGATAAAATTCATTCAAATATGTGTTGTAATACAAAATACAGTGACAGTATACCTAATGCATTTGCAAATGGAAGTCAGTGGGCAGAAATTAGTTCCAGAAAAAGAAAAAGAAAAAAAATCCCTGTATTGATGTGTATATTAATGACCTCTTTTAGGAAATCAGTATTTTTGTATTTTATCATAAGCTGCATGAGAATGCCAGTGTTCATTTTTTAATATTTACACAAATATCATTGTGAATATTTTTGTCAACATTTGTGCTCCCTGCACACTCTCCATGGTGTTTAAAAGGACCATTAACAGGGTCACTAACTCTTTTAATATACACTGTTAGAAAATACCAGCAGCAGGCTCAGCACTCCACTTTTTATCTCTTGTTCTGAGAGGGCAGAAACAGAAATATGAAGACGCTGGCTTACAGGAAGGAAACCCATGGCAGGCTGATATTAAAATGGTTCAGGAGTCAAGTAGAACAAGTCAAGTAGCTCGAGGGCAAACAAAAGAGAGAGAAAGAGGAGCGAGTGAACAGGTCATTCTTAAAAGCTAATGGACTGTCAATGGTCATATTGTAATATATCAAACATTATAAAATATGTTTGCTTCATGTGAAGACTGCACTATTAGTCATTGACTGCCCATTACTTAAATGAGATTACTGACCAACAATGATAAAAAACATCTCAATAAAACAGGAAATAATATATTCCTATTTGAATAATGTTAATCTAACAGTGGGTTTTCCGATTGTGATATTGTTATTCTTTCCAAAACATGGTTTCAGTTAGTTTTATTTGGATTATTGATACACCTCCTTTCCCAGAGTCTGTGGAGTACAATGCTCAGACCAGTACTCAGCACTGTGGCAGCTTATAGTGATAGTCACCACACTGAGTGAATATCAGGCCATGCAGAACTGCACATTTCTGTGCCTGGACATACAGGAAAGGTGTAGTGGATGTATTTGTGCATTTATATGTATTGTTGATGGATACTTGGAGCACACACACACTGCACTTTATTGTTTCATGATCACCAACAAAGCAGCCTTTATTAAGCATGCCTGTATCCCCGTTATTTTCTAGACGTTCCCAGGAGGAAGTATGAGCCGCTACACTTATCTGCACAGCCTCTCTCCAGCGACAGAGAGCTTGATCCATCCTGAAAGGGGGATTGAACTCTCACAAGATGAAAACGTGACATCTTCGGCTTACTTGATGTCAGTGATAGGACAGCTCACTTGTAGATTGGGCACATTGCCAGCCAGCTCTCCCTGGGTCCCGAATGCCGTCTCTCTGAACAGAGGCCAACGACACAGATGACATCCAGGGAAACCCGTCACCTGTTGCTTAAGGACAGAATAATCAAAGTGGGTCATACCGGGACGCTGGCCTCGCACTGTGCATCGGGCCGATATGTTCGTCCAATGCGCATTTGTGTGTGTGTTTTCCTAGACTTGTCAGGGCAGCAGCCAGAGCTGAGCCCTGAAATCCACCCCAGTGACAGAGATCATCAGCATCAGCAGCAGATCTTCAGCCTAGATCATGTTCACAGTGAGGGCCATGCCAGGCAGAGAAGCCACTGCACTGTCCAGTTGTGCAAAAAATGCTGTCTGCCAACACAACTCTGAACACTGATTTAGCAATGTTCACATCAGCAAACATATAAGCAGCGTGAGCATTTCTCTAGGCAACGACAAAGGTCATTTTAATATAAACAAATTACAACTTTATTGATTTATATGCATCCAGGTAAAATACAGGTTATTATTCCCCTTAAGGGATGTTTTTTCCTTACCATCCACACTTGACACTTCCCTAACAATAATGCTTAATTGCAACCTCGATGAAACATGCACGCTCAATCACAGAGGGAGTTTACTGTCGAATTTATGGAAATGCACAAAAGAGGCCTGTGTTAGTTGTAGGGTTCACCTGCGCTTGTCAAGGTACTCAAGTACACTGGGTAATTGGCTGTTGATTGCTGCCATTAACATGCAATGGCTAAGTGCATCTAATTCCTGTTCCATTTCCACGGTTCAATTTGATGTCACCACCCACTCTTTCTCTCACAGGTGATTAGCAGGGCCTGCGAAAATTGTTCTTTTTTTAATGATATAAGCACACTATAAGGAAGGGGCGGCAGCCTCAAAAGCACCATTGTAATTGACACTGTTGCCTTGTTGATGTCCTTTGTGGTGAGAAGTCCAGGGAAGCAGAATACCTATGTCCACCATGTCTCCTCTTCTGACCGAACCTCATTGGTTTAGTGCCACCATAAAAGTGCAAAAGGATGCATTGATCCACATAACTGTGCTTTGGAATGATGCTACAGCTAACGTGATAGTGCCACAGCATTACTATATTGCCATGGTTTAATATTGACTCTCTATAGCAACCTTCTCTAATGAACCAGAACTGGTCTGTTATTTGCTACAAGACACAAATCTCCCTCTCAGCCCTTTGTCTCTGTTTTTGAGGCAGAAATGATCACAGAGAATGGTGCTCACTTTTACTATTTGCATTGATATCATATTTACAGTATCACCACTTCAGGGCACAGAGACTTGGTATCCCTTTGAGTTTTAATCTCCTTGTCTGCCTGCATCCTCGCGGCTATTTCATTTAAGTTTTAATATGTGTATTTGACATTTTCTTCATTTACACCCCCCTTCCCGCTCCCTCTCCCCACTTAATTTAATTGACGTGCTGCTGCTTTGTGGTGTTTGTATTGTCCTTTGTGAAGATTTCCCGCCACTACGCACGCACATTCGTCGACTATGGACCGGTACCATGCGGTATATATGCACGGAGGGGCGTGTGTATGGTTTGTGGTAGACACTTTTCATAACGTGGAAAACGTCACGAACTTTTTGCAGCAGGGATTCTTATGAGATAAGCATGAAAAAGTATTAACCATTTCTACTTGTTCATTTAGCCTTAAGTGTGTTGTATGTCTTTCCTACTACTACTACAACTGCTACTACTACTACTAATAATAATAATAATAATAACAATGATTCTTCTTCTTCTTCTAATTATTATTATTGTTGTTGTTATTATTACTGTTATTATTATTATAACAACAATAATGATAATAGTAATAATAATAATAATAATAATACATAGGCATTTTTGTCGAATATCCACAATAAACAGTACAGATCCAGTTCCAGACAACGGGTCCCACTGCTTTTAAGATGTCAAGCCGTCGTGCTCCGTGGCGTTCTTTGTCTGAGCCGCTCTCAGATCAGCTCTGCAGACCGTCGTCGTGAATGGTGTGTCTGCCATCTGCCGGACACCGACGGTAACACGTACAGCTGTGCCGTGCACGGCATATAGTCCAGCGGTACAACACAGCGGTGCTGACATTGTGCCTCTTGCAGCTGCATGATAAAGATTTGATGCGGTTAATGTGGATATCAAGGTAGCCTTGATTCATACTTTAAGAGGAATATATCCGGGGAATAATGCTAAAAAATACTGTCATATTCCACGTTGGGAATTACTGCATTCTGTGGTGCCCAATAATACATCTATTGTGATTTTACTCCACTTTGTTGTATTATCTGCTATTGGATTACTATGGCTCACTTCTTTCTATTATCTTTAGGCAATTTTACAATTGGTCAGGAATGATATTTCAGAAAGGCATGACTAATAATCCTTATTGTTTTACTGTAAAATCCTCATGTATATGTTCAACCTGTATTTCCGCAGAGGAAACCAGTGTGCTTTCCTGAGATCATTGCCTGATCATGAGGTGGTGGGGCTACAGTGATTCATGGGGGGAGGCTCTCCTCCACTGGTCCCCCACAGTAAGGAGGTACCAGACCAACAATGTGAAGTCATGCACGAGCCCCGCTGGACCGATCATCTGTTATTCCACGGCCATCTGGGTGAGACCTCAGGCCTGTTCATATCTTCTCAAGCTACAGAACGGCATCAATATACGAGTCAAACAAACCCCCTCTTCTCCATCACTTGATCCATCTGCCATCACCTGCAATACAAACGCCACTGCACTGATATCTTGTATAAATTGGAAGTAACAGTACAGCTCATGCATGTGAGCCCCATGCTGCCTCCACTCCATTGAAGCAGGTATTCAAGAGTTTGAAAATAAATAGCGCTTGGTACAGTTTAACACAATCTAAAAGCAAGCCTCCTTGTATCTCACATCAGCTGCCACATAGTCAAAAGATCCAATCTCCAAATCTGGCCTATCTAGCCATTGGCTTAGGCAACTAATTAACTTCACACACCAAAATTTGAATTTAAATTAAGGATTGCGAGATATCATCAGGGGACACAAAGCACCCCACGAAGAAGTTTATGATGAAAAAAAAAGATGAGTATTAGAGAAGGCAATCGGTGAAGTAAGGAGGGCTCAAAGATGAGGGGATATCTCCAATTACAATCCACCGTACACTTGTCAGCAGTAATGAAATGTTTGCTGAGAGGTTGCTATTTGTGGCTGCTAGATTGGATGATGCTGCTCCACTGCCCCCACTAACAATTATATTCCATGCATAAATTTCCCCACCATCTCTTGTATTGTGTGAACTGTCGGCCAGATATACCTATAACTGTCCAAGGAGCAACAGAACAATGAAACTCTATTGTGCGTGTACAGTAGGTACGACATGCCACTCCTTCTTCTTCTGCAGAGAAAATGCATGGTGACGCACAAGGAAAAAAAAAAAAAAAAAAGGAAAAAACTTCTGCTTCTTTTATTGTTTTTGAAGAATTACATAATGCATTAATCACAGTAAAGACAAACCGGCTTTCCCCACGTCATAATTGTGCAAGCTTACAATTAAATGTAAAATTAGATGTAAAACTTTGTTTTCCTTCTCTGCTCAGCCATTTAAACTTTATTGTACAGGGAGCAGAGCAGTAAAGCTTTGAAGAACAGACCAACTTTTGAATCTGTTTAAGTGACACCACTGCCCAGTGGTTTGCATACAATCAGAGCTTTAAAAAAAAAAAAAAATCAGAGATGATATCACAGCCGTACGGACTTACAGCACATTTGCTGTTGTGATCAGAGCTTCGCTGGGGGTCATTCGTAGCTGCCGTGACCAGCTATCTGAGGAACCACTGAAACATAAGCCAGGTCCAAATAATTTCATCAGATTTGTGCAGTATGTATTTCCAATTAAAGTGACATCACATAAACTTAATTAGTATAGATGCAACCTGCAACTGGATTTTCCAGTGCATGGTTTTCTCATCAAATTGATTACACAGGCTCCGCAAGGAAGTGTACTGCACATAGGATTCTGGTGCACATGCTACTGCAGACAGATATAAAAATACATTTGTGATGCCGCTCGTATATAAACGTGGGTGCTCATCAGCTCGAGAGAGAGTAACAGTCAGGTGCTTAACTTCGCTACTCAAATATTATTTTAATCACAATATGTTAATGTCATGACAGCAAAGGCCAAAAGTAATGACATTTCAAAATGCACTGCTCCCTGTCAAATTTTCCAAGAAAAGACATCTGTTTTGTGCAAAATAAATCGAGTTCTGATATGCAAGTATCACGGACACAAAGAAAAGCTTTGCATCCTCTTGCAGGTTCAATTACTGGCCTGTGGCAGATACTAATTCTATTCTACTGTTTATCATGATTGAGAACGTACAGACCATTCAATGACTTCATGCAAGAGGAGGCAGAGGGTCAACCAATCACGCAGTCGCCTCACGCGCGCTCACTAGACAAAAACCACGCTCATGTACTACACCAACCACTTTAGCATAAACTGCAGTAACAAGTCAATAGTGTTGATTATTTGCTCTTCTATCCTACTGTGTATTGTGCCATCAGGTCATTCGCCATGAAAAGAACTGGATTATTGAAAACTATAATACATGTGGCGCGTCCGTGCGCAAAAATGAAGCAGAGGATTTCAAGAGAAAAGAAGTTTTAGTCATTTCTGGATAATTAAAGACATGCTTGTACTATAATTGGAAAGATACAATGACACTGGGATATCACAGCACGCCAAATTGGGGAAAAAAAGAGAAATATAAGTGCACAGAAACACGAGTCCCTTTCTTGAACTTATGAGGAGGTAGAGCTAATATCCAATAGTTCACGAGTCTGCCCGTGTGGACACCCGTGGCATTTCAGGTATAAGATTAGAAAGCAAAATGTCTTTGTCCGCTAACAAAGGCTTGTGTTAATCAAGGGCGACGTGACCACAACAAGCATCACAGCAGGTCAATGTCCAACTCCCCCCCCCCTTTCCTTCCTCAACATTTTACTATTTTTAGTAACCAGTGCAAAAAAAAAGATCCAGTACTCTGTTGTCAACCAATGAAGGGCCGTTGCTGAGTTGCGTACAGACTGACATCAGGCTCATTGGTGTCAACTCTGAGGTAGGATCGAGAATACCGAAGGGGATGGTTGTTCAAACTCAAGCGTATTAAAGGGACTGAGCCATGACAATCAGCGATGTGGCGATGCCCATCACGTTCCTGCAGCGAGGCCTGAACAAGCGTTCCTCGGTGAGGTGTGGTTGGCCCTTCGGAGCGTGTGTGTGTGTGTGTGTGTGTGTGTGTGTGTGTGGGGGGCAATGCCTATGTTGGGTTAAAAAAAAACAACAACTCAAAAATAACTACCTGTACAGAGCGCCCCACATCAAAGGCACTGTTTTCATTATTTCAATAAATGCCGCCACTACTCACTGTGCACTGCGAATTGACCCTGTATCACAATCGCTCAGCCTCCCCACTTGAGGGTTACTCATTGCTAAGGTGCCTTCCTCTCTGGCAAGTTTATTACCACAACGCCGCTTGCCTCAGACATCTTGAATGGGCATGATATGCATTTTCATTTTTCTTTTTAAAAATTAGATAAACAAAGCATTAAATAGAATTACAGAAATAAATACATTTTATTTCATATAAATATGTGGGCCCTTATGTCCAAATTGTCACTGACACACGTGCTTTTGGGAATAAGATGAAGTAAACAATTCATGAAATAAGCTGCCCTACTATTTGATAGACTAACCTTGTGAGTAGTATGGTTATTGTGAATTGATTTCAGTGTTTATGAGTCACTAAATCCCATCAGTAACCATCACGCACTGTAAATCCCCATGTTACAATGCATTTAATGGACATTATACTGTAATTTAATCGGAAGCCCTTCCCTCTCACTCGGGGTGGAAAAAAAAAAAGATCAGTGATCACATCAAGCCAAGTCTGGTCCCTTTATATAGAATTATCTTTTACGTTGATTTAATGTCATAGTGGTAACTGTGTGTATATAAAATTCCTAATATAGACCCCCGAAAGTGATACATGACTAAAGAGACAACGATAAAAGGAAAAATCCAAATCAGGTTCAAAGTTAACATCTTGCCAATTTTTCCCCCCCGAGCCGTTTTTTTTTTTTTTTTCCTTTTTGTTTTTTGTTTTTTCACCACGGCTAAAACCTGGATTTGTCCACATACATACAGTAATATATATTTTGTAATCTTTCAACGTCTCTGGCTATGTACAAGCTATACAAATAAAGAGCAGGCTGAGGGCCAGGTTTTCTAAGCTGTGCAGAGGGAGCAGTTGGTTGGGAAGTCTCCCAGTCTCCCGGCTCCTTCCCCCGCAGTCTGCCCATACAGGTGGCTGTTCTGCTTCACTTGCGATCGTCGATGGTCTTAATGAATTCCACCGCCGCGGTGAACTGCATCCACCAATAGCACTCCTCCCCACTCAGCCGGCTGGCGTAGAAATTATTGATGTACTGAACGGTGGACAGCAGGCAGGGCGGGTTTGCCTGGAGGGGAGGAGATGTGGGGATGGGCCCACATTAACTGCTGAAAGAACCTCACGCAACGCCGTACGGATTATAATCATAAATATGGAAATATGTAAAATATATCCACGCAGGTTAGCAGCGAGCCGTCTTTATGGTGCACTGCAATTACAGTCGTTTCGTGAAGGCATTTTCTCATGATTATTCTTCAATGACAAGAAGTCAATAAGTGATCCATGCTGGAGGTGCTAATTCTTGGAAATTGAAGAGTTTTTTTTTGAAAATACAGCTGAGTTGCAATTTCCGTAATGAGAGACCGACGCAGGAGCGGACTTACCCTGATGAGGACAAAGACAAGCACAGGGACAAAGTCATCCGCTCCGGGGACAGAGTCTTCATTGGCCAAACTCAGGAGGTTCATGATGGTGGAACACATGCGCAGTATGCACTGGACTTTGTCTCGAGGCGTCTTGTACGCGTTGATGGACCTGATCTCGGACTGCGCAGAGGGCCAGGGAGCCTCCTTCAGGTAAACCTGCAACCAGAAAAGTTTCAAAACGCACGTCTGTGCACCAACGAGTCTCTTCCACCTCCGACGGATGGAAGCGGAAAAAAAGTGTCACCGGGACCTTACCTCTGGGATCTGAAGAGCTTTGTGAGTGGCCGTCACAACTTTTGAGAGCCGCTGGATGTGTTCGTGCAAAAGCCTGCGTGAGAGAAAGCAACTCAGTGCACAGCGACGGAGTGCAGATGCTGTCTAATCCACCAGTGCGTTATGATGACATATCCACCGGCTAAAAGAAGCTAAAATTAGAAGGCAATTTCCAGTCGTATGAGGAAGAAACGGTGTCCCCCAAACATCGTGGGATCACAGCATATCCTGAACATCCTTTCAAAACATTTTCCAAGACAATGGTGGAGGCAAAACATTCAACTGTTGCCTCCAAACGTCGTTGCTCAGTGAAACGCATAGATTTTTGCTACAAGCTGATTGTATTGCATTGAAGTGAAGTGTGAAGGTGGGGAGCGTCCCATCCCTGAGTTATGTAACAGTAAGAACTGTTACACCAGGAGTAAAAGCACTTAAGACACAAGTCAAAAGAGAAGCGGTGCATGAGTGAGACATCCAGCAGCATCAGCATGGAAACACACTGGCTGCTTTATAATTTCTTCATTCTGCTGAGGTCCTCAAACAACATCCAGTTAAAAAAACAAACAAAAAAAAAACTCCTGATTTTTCACCACTACTACGCAGTATCTAAGTCTGTACACTGTTCGGACACACATTATATTCAGTGTTATGTGCCTGACCAGTGCTCTGCTGTCTCCGCACTCTTTCCCGGTTTTACATCTTCATAACAAACACAGTAAAGAAAATCCAATACTGCTTAGTGAGGCTCTTTGGCGCCGCAGCGCGTCCTGCTACTCACTGGTCTCTGAGAATATCCCCGTCCTGGTTGGGGTAGAAGGCCAGTTTGAAGATGCGGTTCATAACGCTGCGCTCGATGGCCATCTGGGCATCCTGCAGCTGGTCCTCGCTTGCATACTGCCAAATGGCATCGCGGGCCATAGCACCGTACAGGTAGCGCAGAAAATCCTCCACCGCTGCCGTCTTGTCATCCGCCGCTGTGCACACCTGGAAAGCTGGGGGGGTTACAGTACAGTACAGGGTTAACACCAGCGCTGGATATGTGTTGTAACCTTGTGTATTGATTCTTTAAGTGAATTAAGTTGAGCTTGGAAGTGATACTGTCTATGACCACATGTAATACCTGAGAACTCTTTCAGGGGAAGGAATGCCTTTACATCATTTAATGTTTGTTTGCCACAGCGTATTTGCTTCTTTTGTTCATGGGTTTAAAGTAAAGGCATCATAAATCATGTATAATGTGCCAAAAGCGGTAGACAACGGGAGGGTTGACAGGAAAGATTATACTTTGGAGGGCAGACAAGTCAATTTGCAGGGAAAAAGAAAGGACAGACATACCCTTAATAAAGTCAAGCATCTTGGATTCCATGTGTTCAAGAAGGAGCCGGACACAGACCGTGGTGAAGTAGCGGTTGGCCACCTCCTTGTCCCTCAGCACCCTCTGGAGGAGCCTCTCCAGATGGGCCTGAGAGGTCTGCAGGCCCTGACGACACCTGGTCAGATAGGCTATGTATGGTGCCCGCTTTCTAAAAGAAACACATGCAGCAAAATTGCATTTCATTTTGTATTCTCCTCTGTGGCTGGCTAACGCAAAGCCAGGCACCGGACGAAGACCCATGGGGTGCCTTTAAGTGAGCGCTACTCATCTCCCCAGGCCTCCAGATTTACCTGTAATCCTCCGCGATGGCAGCCAGCAGCTTCCTGCAGGTGCGCGCATCGAAGCGGCTGACGCAGCGCGTGGTCTCCTGGATCTGGGCCATCTGGTTCTTATCCTGGAGGTTGATGGCCTCTGCGAGCTGGACCTTCAGGAAGCAGACGATCTCATTGTCTGAGAGAGAGGACGATAGGGAGACGGCATTAGACAACGCTGGTTGTTGTAATCTGATCAACCTGCCGCCTGCGGATGACAGCGTGACTGATGGGCACATAGATGGCGTCTTATGGCTCCGCTGTTAACCATTTCCCAGGGTGTGGCTCGATTCTGCCTGCTTTTGTCCTGTTTCAAGATGCATTTCACTTTGGAACTGCTGTAAGGAAAATCTCGTGCGGCATCAGTACACCTACATCTTTCTTGTAATATGCTGGGCCAAAACATATCTATATCTTACACATACACACACACACACACATCACAAGGGAATACACTCTTTTAAACAGCCTCCACTCTTTCAACCTTGTCCTACACCTTGGAGGGTGAGTTTGAAGGTGAAGGTGGTACAGATTCGGTGTCTGGTTGGACATTTGCCAACACTGAAGGATTGTACCCCGCTCCCTGTGGGGATCTGCGACAAAGACTCCCTAACTCTCATAGATAAGTGAGTTTTGCAAAAGCTCTGAGTACATGGCACAGAGTGAGTGGAGCAGGCTGACTACGCGGGCTCCTAACCTTCAGGATCCATGTGGTCAGGCAGCCCGTTTCGTGTGGTCGCAGGAGCCATGATGGGCAGAGCCACCGAGTCGGCAGAGCACAGCGCCAACCTCAACTTCTTCTTTGCATCACTGGAAGACCCAAACAAATAACACTGATTATTGCCAATGGCTGAGCAGTATGTGCGAAGAGAACTATCAAAGTCCTGATGAGTGGCTTTTGTGGTTTCCCGCCGGATTGCGAAAGCCTGACCTGAAAGAGAACTTGGAGTCATGCTGCTGTGCCGTCTGGCTGGCTGAGTCCAGGAGGTCGTCTGTGGAAATGTTCTGCAGAGTATCTTCCCTTGGAGAGTCGTGCACGTTGTCTTCAACACAAATATCTGTGAAAAGGTACAAAAATACAAGATTAGAATCCTTCACCTTGTCCACAGCATGTATATGTCACGTGCATATGCCCTTTTTTTTTGTTGTTTTTTCATTTCACTGACCTCCTGTACCGTCGTAGGAAGCTCCAGCTGTGGCTCCATCGCTCGGACTGGGCCTCTTGATGTTCCTGTACTTGTCCAGGATGTCTTCAGCCGCCTGCGCTTGAGTGCTCTGTCTGGGCAATGGGTCATCTGACAAAGCCACCCACAAATGGGGTGAGTTAACACTAAAGCCACCACGGTGGATTAATTTCGGCCAATTAGACGCGTGACAGAACCAAAACCAGGACTGACCTTGTGGGACCCGCTCCGGGGCAATGTCGTCTTTCTCCTGTTTGTCCCTTTTCCTGAATGCTGCGATCGGAGCTGTGGAGGGGAGACATGTGATGACTGACTTGGGCGGCGTGATACCAGCGTCGCTATCGCGGCATGACAGGCTGATCATGAATCAGCTGTTGGCAGCCAATGTCAATCTTTGGCATTTTTTCCATGGGTTTAATTGAGACTGGAAATCTCAATGCGGGATGTATGGCATCATACAGGGCCAAAAAAGGGGCTAGTCGTAGTAATTAACTAAGAAAAAAAGCAAAAGAAGGTTGAAATGGGGAATTAAACCAGAATATCACAAAGGTCCACTGCAATTTATCACAAGACGCCCGGTCTGTATCGACGTAAATCATCCTGCTGATGCTTATCCTGTTAACACAAGGGTGCAAACAGGACAAACAAGACGGACACAGAGACTACAATTTGATGACACGCACAGGAAACACTGGGTGGAGTATCTACGCTGATATTCTGTATTCTCCATACAATCAAATGGTAACATACTGTAGCAAAAAAAAGGGGGGGGGTTGATAAAATGGATGCATGGATGAGGAGTGTGGTGGCGGGGGCGTGAACTCAGGCTACATCATGTCACATCACAGCTCTACAGCTCTAAGGGCGACAGCTACGAAGCAGCATGGGCGCGCAGCCGCCGGCTCTTGCAGTCAAGCGAGCTCGATGACGACAGCGTGGTGGCGTTACCTGGGACATCACTCTCAGCCGTCCAATACAGCACTGTGAGGAACACAACAGACAGGGTTGGCCTTTCACACACAGGCTGCCGCTCCGTGGGGCAGCCGACCGCGCGCCGCCGCGCAGAGCGACGGCACGAAAACGCGACGGAATCGACGCGGGACTTGGCGGGAGACCGGCGGCTTGGGCTTCACGGATCTCTACGTTTAACCATGTGCCCCCAGTCCTCCTTTTATGAATATCAATTCAGTGTTTACTTAAGAAACGTCATTATCTCCAAGAGTAATAAGCAGTCATTCCGTGTGGGCACAGCTCATTATTTCCCAGACAGATGTATGAGAGATGGCTGTAGAGTAGAACTGCAACAAGAGATGTGTCATCTATCAGTGCTGATGACAGAGAGGTCTATCTAATGACCATTAGCCACTGGCTGACAGCGCTGCTGGGAGGGCTGCAGCCATACAATCTACACAGCTAAAGCTCCTCTGATGACTGATTGGCTTTGAAAAGTCCATATAAATCTGCAGCCAGTGAGACGTAGCGGGAAAAAGGACGGGACACGTCTCTGGAGAAACTTCAAACAACAAGAAACATCATTTTCCAACTGGAACATCAGCAATGGAGTGGACAACATGGATCATCATTCTCTTTCTCCCATTATGAATTGTTTTTTTGCTGTGCTCTTTAAAGTGTGATATTTCCTGTCAGTTGTGATTAAGAGACTTACCCCCCCCCAACAACAAAAAAACAAAACAAAAAGGGCGCTGCAAACAAACAGATCACTTTTAAAGTTAATTTTTCAGTTTGGGAGAAAGAACATGTCTAAATGTTGGCTTACCTTTGGGAATGGCTGAGACAAAACGTTTCTTCCACCACGGCCTGTTGCGGTCAGACTTCTCATCGTCGCTGTCTTTCCTGTCCTCAGCCTTTGAAAGGAAACCAACATGTCACAATTGGGCCCAAGTAGGTATTTTTTTTTTAAATAAAAAAAAAGCTGAGACTGGCTACAAAAGAAGTCATTAATTTACTCCTAAGCAACACAACTGCCTGCGGCATTAACCCAGCTGGTTACCTCTCCTTTCAGGGAGTCCTTGCTCGGCGATGAGGAGGGTCCTAAGGCGAAGGCCCCGGCAGGGTCGCGCTCTTCAACTGCTACCCGCCGGTTGAGGCCAGGGTCGCTTGTGGGCCGGCGGCCCGGGCACACGATGTCAGAGCTGCGACTGCGGACCAGCCTGTCGGGGAAGGAGTGGCGCTGCTTGGTGTGCTCCAGCTCGGCCTGCGCCAGGCAGTGGGGCATGAAGAGAGAGTGGCGCGTCTCTTGCCCCAGGGCGCTGGCTTCGGGGATGGGGGGGTCGGGCGGAGGGTGAGCGGGCCTGGCGTAGTGCACTTTGGGCCTCACTATTGTACCAGTGGAGGAGCCTGAGGTAAAAGCCGATTTCAGAAAATTTTACCGACTGCGTCGTTACATTCTCCTTAATATTCCAAATGGTCATTTACCAGCCGACTGCACTTTACAGAGACGGAGTGAATTTTTTCTCCAAGTAGATACTTATATTGAACGGATTTTAAAACTGTTAATGTATTAATGAAACTGTACCAGAAGATTTGTTAAGAGATCATTTTGGTCTCCACTGTAAAATCTCACCTCATATAACTAGAATGAACATGTCTCTGCCAGCCAGTCAAGTTTAAGTTTTCATCTTTACAGACTCATGTAATATACAGTATGTAGTGGGGAATTTAATACAAGGCGTCACGTGGATTTATTTGTAACAATATGGGGATGTATAAATACAATTGAGAGAAACAAATAACTAATTCCTTGTACCGTATGTGTTCACATGATTGGCCAATAAAGCTGACTTTGACAGAAAAAAAGTTGTCACCACAACAGCAGACAATGTTTCAAATACGGATGTTGCTCCAAAGAAGCTCCAAATTCAAAACTGTCACCACAGTTTGAACGTGAGCAGCCAAGATAGTGTCATCGCATCAGAGCAAATGTGTAACGTGGCCTTTGACCCCATTAGATATTTATGTTTAACTGTCTCGTAATGTGTATGACTATTTGTGAGGTCACAGTGACCTTTGACCACCAAATCTATCCTCGAGTGAACGTTTGTGCCAAATTAAGAAACTCCCTCAAGGTGTTCCCAAGACTTCACGTTCACGAGAACGGGACGGGCAGACAACCTGAAAACACTAATGCCTCCGACCTCGGCTCGAGCCGGCGCGGAGGCATGAAAACACCTCGGAAGTGGGGGGAGAGTGCTAAAGAGAGATGTTAGTGGGAGATGAGCCCTAGGTGTAGGTAGGCCACCTGTTCCAAGGGTAGACTCTCTCTCCTGAAAAGCTTCCAACGGCAGACTCGTGCCATGAGCACAGTGGGACAAGGGGACATTGCCAAAGAGCCTGGGGTGAGGTCTCTCAACCTGTCATCCCTTCACCTTGCCACAGACACGCAGCCACCGCCGTTCCTCTCTCATACACTTCCACCTGCACCGCGAGCAAAGCGCGCAGAAGCAGGAACAAAGCTTGCTAAGAATAATCTGGGATACTAAATGAGCGCAGCGAAGTGACGTTTCACTTGCACTTATAAGCTCAGGTAAATGAGGCTTGCGCAAGGGGGCACGGGCGCTCTTTTGGTTAATTTCGCAGGGCTCAAGCTGTTCTGTGCGTCCACAACATTAGGGTTGGGATTTAATGACACTCATTTCTGGCTTTGATTGGCTGCAGAGCATTCCGGGGAGTGCAAATTACCTTCACCAGAGGACAGGGGATCGAACATGGCCAGTAAGGAATCGGCCTGTGAGGGCGGAGATGTCAGATGGTGCGCTCCTGCGAAAGCACGAGAGGATACGAGACAATTAACGGCGTTTTACTAAATCAACTGCTAATATGCAAAGGCACATTGTGGGGTGTTTCAGAGCATTGAGTTTAAACTGTAATGGCCTGGCCGCCAAACCCGATTCCCCAGCCAGGCCAACAAAGAACTCTCAAGTATAACTTTAAGTAACAATCACAAGTGGAGTGAGGAAAAAGAGTGATTTAGCTTGGTGGCAGCTGCAGAAGTGACAGGGACTGATAGCTGTGGCTGACGCTGTTCTGACCAGATAGACGCCGGACTGATGGCTTCGCTGGCCTAGCGGGGATGTGACACTCTCCTACCGTGGCCTGACTCCTCCCCATCTGGACTGGTCACCGAGTCCTTCCCTCCAAAGTCTGAGCTGCACTCTGACCGCAGGTCCTCAATCTTGTTGGGGATATCTTCTGAGGTTGCGCTGATACCTACGGCACAAAACAACCAACCAACAACCCAGTAACAGTTAGGTTGACATTCAGGACAAAAGGAACTTACTATCACCTTTGCAGTGAGATGCTTCGGCAGAGAAAGAGAAGCTGCATTGTGCAAAGTTTCTCAAACAAAGGAGAATATTTTCTTCTTTTGACTATGCTGTATGGTCTCTCTCTGAGGGGAACCCAGTGGGAGCTCTAAATTGGTAGCGTAAGCTCCCATGGGTTAGGCGAAAGACACAGATAAGACTGATCATCACACACAGACTATCCATTGGCCGGATCCCGGGGGACGTTTTCCTGTGTGCTGAGCCAGGAACGTCACCGCTGGCTTCTTAATCTGGGATACTACTTCATGCATGTCAACGTGGCTTGTCCACCTGAGCCCACGGAAAAGACAACCGGCATTAACCTCTGTGTCACGCAGAAAAATGCCCACTGACCCCAGCGCGCTGCTTAACAACCCTCCCAGCAACCTGACCGCTCACTCAGAAACAAGGAGAGCGAGAAACAGGCGGTTTCGGCCCATTTGTTTAATCTGGACGTAACCGTGCAGGTCAGTTAATGAGCCCTCCACTTCTAAAAGACAGAAAAGGACTACAGAGCCAGAAACCGAAATAGAATGGATTGCTTCAGAGACAAAACAAAAGCAAAGCAGTAGCGAGGCAGGGGCGGCATGGAGTACTTAGATTTATACCTGAGACAACACTGAGGCCGGGGGTGCTGGGCCTGGAGCTGACCTCTCGGACCTCTGTGTCATCTGAGGTGCTGCCGACCCCGGAGCAGCTCTCCAGCTCCTGCAGACGCTCCTCCTGCTTCAGGTCTGGGGCCTCTGCAAACAAACCCAAAAGGAAACAAGAATAACTCTCTCTTTAGAGGAAAAAAAAGGCATCTGAGGAGAGCATGTGTACTTTTCTCCCTTGAAGTGTGGATAACCCATCATTTAAAAGAAACTCGTAATCCGCTTCACTCGTGGCGGCTTGCTGCGGATGCTGGCCGCTCTCTCACTCCACCACCCCTCCTCCGTTATGATTATTGGGACGCCAAGCGCGCACATATGTATGAAATCAAACAAAGCATACATTATCATGTCTTAAAAACTGCCAAACCAAACCATAAAACGGGTGCGGCCAATTCTTGGGCTACCCAATGGAGCTGTTGGGTCGAACCCAGAGGCTCCATACTAACGGCAGTACTCATTTGCATGCTCGTTAGTAATAATGTGTTGGTGAAGTGCTCTTCAGAGTGTAGTTTTCTGCTGCCTAGCCATGAAACAAGCGCTCCACTCGAAGCAAGTCTCTGATCGCACTATTACCGAGCAGAACAGGGGGCAGCAAACGGAACAAAAAGCAATCAAGACACTCATGCATGTCATTTCAGCGCGGCACATATTGAAATGGTGTACTACTTCAATTAACATAAGGCCCAGGCTTTTCAAAGAAACACTTAACAGTGTTAATAAAGCACTCTACTGATTTTCACAAAACACTGGTTTTCAAAAAAGGGGGGGGGGGGGGTTACGCACGTAATCTCCCCTTCACGAGAGGTCTGGATTGGATGCTCAGTTTGCAAGAGCAGACAAAGAAAGAATAATCGGCGCTCGTTTGGCATAGGTTGTTTGTTTTCACACTGACACGGGGACACAAGTGATGCCCTGAGTGACGACTGGGTATGTGACTGGGTATGTGACAACGTACACGAGTCTCAGAGTGCTGAAATATTAAGTGGAACCAAACAAAAAGCTGGCACCATGTAAAGTGACTGAGGACAGCTGCTCTCCTCCTGACTCTCTCCCTCTTCCTCCACCACAGGTGCAGACACACCTGGTGGTCCCTCTAAGGAAACCCTGAGCTGCCTTTTACTGGCACAGGCAGATCTGTCCTGAAAGACAGGCAAGTGCACACAAATGCGATGACAGATGTATGCACACATTTTGCGGCGAGGAACGCGGCGCAACCGCACCTGGTGTCCCCACCCCCACGATGCTGAACAAACGTAAATATGCACGTGAAAAAAAAAACACACACACACACACACACAATTGAGACTGTCATGGAAATAAAGGGCAAGAATCAACACCATAACCAAAGCAAAAGGAGTCAAATATCAGATTCTGCATCGGCAGCATAAAGCTGGCACACCCACCTGAGTCGCTGGGCAGGACCTCCACGCTCCAGGCCTCGCTCGTGGTCTCTGAGATGGTGGAGCCGTAGGGGTCCAGCAGCACTGAACCCGAGCCAGGAAGGCACAGCAGGCTGCCAAGCATGTTCTCCGCGGCTGCCCCTGAGAACAGAGAGGGACAGACAAAGGGTTAACCTCTTTCAGCAGCATGAGAGCCTTTGGGGTTTTTTTTGGGGGGGGTTCATCTGGAAAAGTGTGAGACCAGCAAGGAGAAGTCACTCTCCGCTGTGGCAAAGTCATCTTAAAGGCACCTTTAGGTTTTTTTTACCAAGCCCCTGCATTATGTGTTATTAAGGCACTGCCGCTGATTCATATTCTGCAATTAGTTCTGATAAATTATTCAGATTTTAAATTTGAGCAACAGAAAAGATGCCTTTAATAAAAGACTAAACTTTCCAAGTTTCTACTTAATTCTCTATTCCATTTGCATCTAAGGATTATTTTTGATGTCAGCTCTTTAACCATCTAATCAACACAAGCCAAGGTTTCACATTTTAGCTTGATGAATGGCTCAAATGACTAATCAACAGTTAACCTTCTTTCAGTCGACCCATATCAATTTATCAAATAATTATTTTAGTCATTTCTTGTGTTACACCTTTATTGAAAATGTAACTGTTCCATCAGTTTTAAGGCCATCAGACCTGACTTTAAAAACAACACTGCGAAAAGGACTGAGATACGCAGAGATACTAAACGGCGTCTCTCTGTGTGTATGGGATTTGAGAGACAGCGAGCTTTGCATACGGAGACGCGCGGAGCTGGAGGTCACAAGCATTTCACGCTGGGACCCACAGGCACGTATACCACTGTGCCAAAAGGTCAAAGGTTAATGATAATATCTCACCGCACCCTGGCCTCCGGGGCCGTGACTTTGACCTGTTGATTAAGCCCAGCATTACTCACAACCAAATTACCACTTCGCCCACCCTCCCATAAAGTCGGCAACGAGGTGTCCCTCCACCTCTATCTGTGAAGAGGAGGCTTAACAAGGCGGAAGAATGCGGAGGAGGGGGAAAAGAGCTAGCAGGTGTGAGTGGGAGTCTGCGGTCAGGGCTCGGAACCAAAAAGCCGACCCGTGGCAGCCGCGCCTCCCGGTACGTGAGGCGTTCGCTCCGCGGCACACGCTCGCGCCATGAGCGCACACGCGTGCCAGCGCCCGGGCAACAGTGTGTACTGATGTTGGCGGGAGCAGGGCTCTCATTGGCGGTGGGAGAGCTCTTTCCCGCTGTCCGTGTTTACAGTCTTCAAGGTAGGGGCGCAGAGTACTTGTCTTTCAGGTGGATGATTAAATGAGTGGCACAACAAGAAGTGAAACAATTAGAATTTCTGCCTCATTATCATGGTAATCTTATCAGTGGGATAATGAGGTATTAATGGATATTTAATGTGCATCTCATAACCCAATCCCTTGGAGAAAACACATAAGGAAATCGCTGTAAATTCACTTAATGATGGAAAAGTCCCCCAACGCCATATTCCGAAGAATGAAAAATGGTGGATGCAAATGAGAAGGAACCAAGGTCAATAAGACTGCAGGGACTGAGTGAATGTCAGAGAGAGAGAGAGGGAGAGAGAGAGAGAGAGAGACAGAGAGATGTGGAGGGGGAAGGCTGTGGAGAAAAAGACTGAGGCAGAGGAGACAGGGAGATGAAGGATAGAGAAATATTTTCTCAGCAGTTTCACATTAGATGAACCCGTTTTCTTTAACCTGTGTCTTACTGTCACACCTCCACCGCCTACTAAAGGTGTTAATCTTACATACGAGCATATTAGGATAATGCATGTATTTACTAGCTGCTGCTGCTGTGACAATGCAAAATTATGCAGGGATATTCTTCCAGAGGCACATGAAAAAATTACTTGTTTTGCCTCAACAGTCTATTTTAATAAAATGCATCCACTTCTCTAATGTATTCTTATCAATTGGAAGATATTTTCATATTCTGTAAACTCAGCGACAGTAGAATGAAAACAGCTATAAAGTACAAAATTGGTCCGTTTTGGCTTCATCATCAAACTTCAGAATCATGAATATAACTATTATTTCGCATTTTGTTTTTTAAAAGCAGAAGTATAAATACTGAGATATATTACTCAAAGGCAGCCATCATTTATATACAAAAATATCATACATTTACTCAAATGCAAAATACAAAACATTGCATTAAACCCCAAAATAAATAAAATAAGTAGAAACAGTGGGCTAAATAATTACTTTCAGCTCATTTCAGTGACTTATCATGTCCACTATTTAAATGCAGAAATGCTATTTAATAGATTTTTCTTAATCAAAGAAAAATAGCTTGAGAAAATGTGCAAGGGTCATGCATGTGTATTAGAACCAGCGCTGAATTGAAGACCTGCTTTTTTGATGCCATTTCACCCACATACCACAAGGTGAAGACATTTCCCAAAATCCACTTAACCAGCAGTTAAGAGAAGCGCCCCATGTGCAGCAAGTTCATCTCTTCAACTGTGCAATGATCGTATGGACTTTGTTTACTGATGCAGGAAGTGAATATCTGCAAATACAGGCAACGCGGCCGCGCCCCCACCTGCTATTTCCTGCAGCCGATCTTCATCCATGTTTGGGTCGAAGTCACTGCCGAGCACGTCGGTGCTCCAGGTTTCGCTGACCGTCTCAGAGATGTCGCGATCGTCCGTCAGACCCATCATGTCTCTGATCTCAAACTTGCGGAGTTTGTCGTCCAGGTTGTCCTGAGTGGTGGCTGAGGGAGACAAGTGTGTTGGACGAGCCTCGCTTGTGGGTGTGTTTCATTGCCAAACATACTTCCTATTTGCAACTCCACCCTTGCAAACGTGCGCACACATACCTTGTTCATGCTCCAGAAGCTGCAGAGCCTCCACCCCGTTGCTCCCTGATGGTCCGGCTCCAAGCTCAGAAACAGACTCTCCCTCAAGGTCCAGAGACGACACGGAGTTAGAACGATTGGATGGACCTAAGGAAAGAATTAGTGCATAGGAACACAGACAAGGGAACAAAATCAGTGCGCAGTTCAATCAGCCTTAAAATGTTATGTTTGAGTGTAATATTAAAATGCATGATGCATAATGCACTATTTATTTGTCTTTGTGTACGACAAGACAAAAAAGCAGCAGACTGCTTTGTGATCACGATGGACTTTCTGTTCACATGTTGCAGTATTACTTGGGAAATATAAAAGAAAAAAGGTGGCGGCCATGTTTTAGCCCTGTGTGTCATCAGACTGCAGACTGACCCTCTGAGATGCCTTCCAAGTTGTCACTGCAGAGGGAAAAGCGCAGGGTTTTGTCTGGTTTACCATGCAGCTTGGTATCATCAGCATGGCCATCCCCCTGGGCCCCATCTGCCATCTGGAGGTTCAAAACCTGGAGGGGGGCAGAGAGAGGAAGTGCATGCATAAAAATATAGCGCACACATATACACAGGACAAATCACTTTTGTTTGGTTGCTTTGCCATGAGTCATCGCTGCTCGAGGAAAACAACTTTTGAAGTGGAAATTTGGATAAGGGAGTTAGTTTTGCATGAGATACAATGTTTGCCTACCATTGCAGACACACAGTGTTGCAATATGTTGCATAAGGAGGCAGTGGAAGCCACATGTATACTATATAGCCACAGCAGAAGCCCAGGGTAGGCTGTAATTATATATTATATATAGTCAACAAGTTAACAGAACATTAGTCGAAGGGCAGCGCTCCCTTCCTCTCTCTCTAAACTCATTACAAGTTTCTAATGAAATGAAACACTATATTATTGAGGGCCATTATCAGAGGCAAAGTCAGAGTAGAGAGATGAGAGCAGCGCCGCTGGTGGTATGGCCACACACACACACACACACACACACACACACACACACACACACACACACACACACACACACACACGAGTTCAGCGAGGTCGCCGTCACAAACAGGTGAGGTAAGCGGCGTGGCCCGTGGCTTTCTGCCCTTCAGCCGCAGCAAAAAAAAAAATGGCTTGGAATTTATTATATCATCTTCTCTCCTGCACATTCGAGTCACATTACCTCATTCTCTGACATCATCCCGGGGACAGTCTGGGGACCAGTTCCCAGTGAAATCACCAGCACCTCTTCCGGCAGCAGCTCCTGCAGGGACTCCTGGGAGCTGGCCTCTGCCTCCCCCTCCTGGGCTATGTTGGTACGGCTGCGGCTGCGGGCAGCTGCTGGTTGGTGGGTTGGAGGGAATGAGTTGGGAACCAGTGTTATTTTACCCGATTTTACATTCAGAGGACACCAAAGAACAACACATGCTGCTATGGTGTGAAACAAAGTACGCTGACTGATTTGTGAAAATGACCAGCTTTAGACAAAGCATAAACTAGACAACCGAGATTGTCATTTGGTGCGTCACACCATTGTGTTGCCACTAACTGTAATTCATAAGAAGAAGTATAGAATGACTATACTCGCTTTTGAACTTTTAGTAGCTAACAATGTCTTTATCACTTTCACGAATAAAATATTAAAATGACCTTTTGGTAAATTGCTCGCTCTTGTAGCTACACATTGGTGTGACGAGTTTACCGCTCGTTTCTAGCCGTTTGACAGCAGTTGGTTAATAATGAGGGCTGATCGTGAACATTAAGGTTTTCAAATCTGAAAATGGTATTTGCACTGCACAGGGTTCTCTGGTTAGGCTGAAAACAGACACACTAAAGACCTACGTGGAGACATGGTACTCTGAGCGTGTTTACACACTAAGTGACCCGGACCTGATGAAACCGGAGCACTCAAGCAGCACGCGACTTTCATTCCACTCTTAAGACACTTCTGACAGGTTTTAACTCTCTGTTTTTGTGGCCACCCTGCATGACATTTACGGTTTAGCTCCAGCCACTGAATACATTTCAAAAAGCTAACGAGAACAATGAAGCGCCAATGAAGACGCAATGGAGGAATGAAGGTCCTGGATTTAAATGGGTGGCTACGGGCTCTTTCGGGGTACGTGGTTGTTGGTGAGCAACACGGCGCTAAGGGAAAAGGATTCTGGTCACACCCTTCACAAAC
Organism: Psettodes erumei; assembly: GCA_016785225.1. Lineage (NCBI taxonomy): Eukaryota > Metazoa > Chordata > Actinopteri > Pleuronectiformes > Psettodidae > Psettodes > Psettodes erumei. Next base: position 4,853,586 of record JAFBJZ010000781.1, read on the forward strand.
TGAGCTCTAAACGTCCTCCAGTCCATCCATTAGCATGCAGGGCTACAATGATCAAAAGCCCTCATACTGTCAGCGCTGTAAGAGAAGAGTGGAAGCCAAATGGGCTGCTGCTAAGAACACAACTACACCATCACTGCATTAATTATTTACACTAGTGTCTCCTTTATTACTCAGCTCAGGCACAGAGCTCACTCTACCTGGTAATGAACAGCCATATTCTGCTGAATGAGGAAGCAAAATGGGGGAAACTTAGAAAACATAATGAGTGAAAGACAACAAACATCGGAGCTCTAATAATGAGCAGAAGCACTGTGGCGAGGCAGAGCAAGCGCGTCGAGCGCACACGGATGAGTACAGCGGTGGGTAGCGGCTGGCGGTGGCGGTGGAGGGGTGGTTACTGCGCAGCTAGCAGCGTGGACCGGGTGAGTGGCAACCGGGTGACACAGCGGATACAGGAGGGTCAGGCTCCCTCGGGCCCTAACGCGGCTGAAAGGCTACCCACCGAACGGGGTTACTAATGGAATGTGAGCAGACAGAGTGGTGGTTGTGGGGTCCCAGGATGTAATGGCGGCTAAGTGTTGTCCTGGTCGTTCATTGGCAGCACAGGAGGAAAGCAGAAGAACAGGGTCGGGAGTTGGGCAAAGAACACAGAGCACATCTCAGAATTCAAACCAATTCCGCGCGTCACGTCGAAGACTGTGCAAAGAAGTGTCATATTTCAGAGAAGCAAGCGCAAGTGGTTCATTCCTAATTAACGGGATGCTGCTATGGCATCATTTGTCTTGAAAATGCTAATGAAGGTGCTCCATGCATCTTTTCCATCCATTCCAATTAAAAGGAGTCCATTTATATTTGGTAATTTAATTGGTTGTCATTTCTGTAATTGAGCCTCAATCCAGGCCATGCTAATTATCTTCATAACAAGCTGAGAAGAAGCTCATTAGCTCCCTATAACACACAAGGCCTTTCGCTAGCCATCACCACTCAGCGCTACTTGTTTATTTTGCTTCTCATTAAACAAAACACTACACTTCTATCTTCTACTGTGCAGTTCACATTGTGATGTTCGCATAAAGTGAAATCACCTCCAGATCCTTCAAGAGGTTGATCTATTCTAAAACCGGAGAGAAGGAAGGCGGAGGCTCAGAGGCCGCGGAGGAAGGTACCTATGGGGAGCCTGTTCTTCTTGTTGGCAGGAGTGGTGGCCGGGGAGAGCTGGGGGGTGTTGGAGGGGGTGAGCTCCAGACTGTTGCTCTTCACGGTCTGAGACTGGGGCACGCTGGCCAGTAGGTTCTCCAGAGCCACGTGCTCCTCCTCCCGGAGGTGGTCCCCCGCGGTCACGCTCCGTACGAAGTCCACCTATGTGGGAAGTGGACGATGTTATTCTCAAAACCGCAAAAAGGAAATCAATGGTGATAAATGAGGTCCCCGGTCTGTAGGGAGTACCTATGATGCAGCTTAGTATTTTTTGTTTGTTTTGTTCTTGTGTTACAATTTTTTTTTTACATTCAGAGATCGATATTAAAAGAACTTACCAGTGCGAGCAGCTGATTATGCGTAATGTAGACCGCAGTCCTGCTGAGGCCTTCTAGAAGGTTCATGGAGGACATGGGTGGGGTCTCGACTGCTCTACCTCCAATCACAACATCCAGAAATGCAGCAACACAACTCTGGAGACAGAGACCCAGAGAGGAAGCTCAGTGCAAGCGGAAATAACAATAAAATTACAAAATATAAATTACAAACACACACACACACACACACACACACACACCTTATCAAATTTAGACAAACTGCTTTTCCGCCTCGGGTCTGCATCATCGTCAGTCATGGCCAACTGCTGCAAAAGCTGCCCCACCTGTGTGAACAAAAAGTGACAGAGCGTCAGGTGGCGGCAGGATGACTCCCACGTGCAAAAGTGCGATGGAGAGAAAACGTACCTGCATCAGGTTGAAGCGGGCAACTTCGTTGATGGGGGCATCAGAGATGATGCCATACTGCTCTGGGTTGACTATGGCGGGGCAGATGAAGCAGGTCAGCAGCAGGTCTGTGCACATGGTGCGCACCTCACCTACCTCAAGACCCTCCACACACGACAGGGTCTTGTACATCTGGGACACGATCCAGCGCAGGCTGTGGGGAAAGCAGTAGGTGTTCTGCTTCAAGTAACCGATAAATTTGTTGACCAGAGCTACCAGCTTGGCTTCGTTGGCCTCCACAGCAGCCTGCACCCTTTGCTTGTAGCCCTCGGAGCCCTTCTCTCCAAAGCGGTCCTGCTGTGCCGGAGTGAGGCGCTCCGTGACCTTGGCTGGGTCCGTCTCCAGGTGGTCTTCATCTTCCACCAGTAGCTGCATAATGGGTTCGTGGAGGGTGGCGGTGAGGAAGAGCTTGGCTGAGTACAGGCCCTCAGAGAAGAGCTTGAAGAGGATGCTGAAGGCACAGGTTCCCCGTCGCAGCAGACGGCGGGGGTTGTCACTCTCCTTCAGCTCAAACTCTATCAGGTACCGCAACACCTGGGAGTTGGCAAGAGAGAAACATGGCAAATTAAAAACATTTCATCTCGGTGAGAAGCCATCCGACTGTTGGTTTTCATGTGGGACACGAGAGACAGGCAGAGCCCCTGACCTGTAGCAAAAAGCTCTCATCCTCCTGCATAATACAGTTGCCATAGAGCGAGGTGAAGACCGTATGGATGACCCCCGGGGTGTGCTCCTGGTTCAGCCGCTCTCCTGCCACCAAGCAGGAGGCAACCAGTCTGGGGTTCTCCCTCAAACGGGCCAGAAACTCGCCGTAGATTGTCTCCTGGAAGCCCAGGGTCTTGTAGCCATCAACAAACTGTGTGTCTTCCAGCATTTTGGCATGTTGGCAGCATTCAGCTGGAGAGGCCTCCGCACTGCGGACGAGAGTTGTTTCATTTCTAACGTGTATCACAAAAAAGCTCTCGTAGTTTCACAATGGCTCTAAAAGAGTATGTAGAACATGGCTTAGGTGTGAATGCATCTCAAAGATGATCAGGAGAATAATGTATAATAAACGTGCAAAAAATTCCACAATTTCTGTTTTCACTTTGTCATTATGGAGCAGTAAGTGATGACTGATCGGGGGAAATTATTTTTATTTTAGCAGAAGGCTGCAACAAAACAGAACGTCAAAAAAAAAACTGAAGAGGTCTGAATACTTTCCGAACGCGCCAGAGGTGGAGTCAGGAGGAATAAAAAGCGCTTTCTGTTGGCATGAAAGCCAAGCAAGCCAGTCTGACCTGGTGAGAATGAGACGATCGAGGTTGATCCTCTGCTGCTTGGCAATCCACGCGGCCCTGTACAGCCTCTCCGCCGTCTTCAGCACGTCACTGTTGAGCCTCTGGATCAGCTGCTTCTCCGACGCCACGTACAGCCGCTCCTGCTTCAGGTGGTGGGCCAGAGTGTGGATGTCTGGCTTCACCATCTTCACCAGCTCACACGGCGAGCACAGAGGAAACTGACTGGAGTGCAAATGGGACAGGATGGAATGGAAACAGGTGAGTCAGTTGTGTTAAAGGGGAACTCCAACAATTTTCACACATAAAAGTCAAATGACTTGTCATGGAGGGTACCACCGATCAAAGGAAAGGTTTTTCTTCTCTTTGACTTTTAGTATAGAGTTGCTCAATTTGCCTGACCTCATCCTAACTACAGTTTTTTTTGCGATTTGAGTCACTGCATTTTAAAGAAAAAGTTACTCAGAGGAAAAGAAGGAAGTGGTTCCCCTTTTCTTGCAAAGGTCTGGCTGAAACACTGGCTCACACAACGCTCACATCACGCAAGGGAAGGGATCGCCCACGTTCAGCATGTTGCGCACACAACAGCAGCAGAAGCGCGCTTTCTCCAAAGGCTTCAGGGAGACGCTGCGCGGCAGAACATGCAAATCGCTCGTCCAGACGGGCGATGCAAGACGAGCGCGTGAAATCCGAACGATTTCCCTGCGAATCCTTCACACAAAAGCCTCTTTGTAGCTGCCGGCGAACACAGCGGACCGGGATTGGACACTGCAGTTAGGGCTCTGGGAGGAGAACGAGATGAGGCCGGAGAAAGCGGCCTGGGAGCGCGAATGGCCGCGAGGCGGTGCCATTGTTTGCGAGCTAACAGACAACCACAGCGTCAGAGTTGATGTGCCTGACAAATCAAATTGGTTATGCAGATTTACACACAGGATGACGGGCTCCACACTGAATTCCCTTGACAAACCAAGAATAAACAGTGATTACTGACCTCCAATTACTGTGTCGTCGTTATTGTGGAAGGAACGGCTCGGGTTTTAGGCAAGTATCAGTCTAATACAAAGACTCAGCCACTGTTTTATCTTGTGGTTTGGGGAGAAAAACGCATATCTAAACTGTTGAAATTCTTCTTGAGTCAGAGCTGCTCCTTATCACATGAGATCCGGGACTGCCCGCCTGCTGCAACCCATCAATGACTTAAAAAAAATGGACAACAACATCATTTTTTACTTTGCTTCTTATGGCATTCCTGACCCGTATTGTTTGTCATGTATTTGTCAGAACTGATTAGCAATTAGCCACTTTAGCTCTACATGCTAATAGAAGGCTAACCCTCAGCACAGGGAAGCTTTCACTGAAAGAAAGGCGCTGTTGATCGGCAGTTTGGACGCGGCAAATGAGAACCGTGACGTTCCCGTGGTTTCCTTCGTTTCCATTTTGAATGAGCTGACAGGTAACTGGCGACTCGACTCATGGTGCACTTCCGCGCACACACTTGAATAAGCGCATTCCTCACATACTTGGACAGGAAGTGAAAAAGCAACTCGGCTGCTAAGCGGGCCGGCGGAGAGGTTTACGGCCGTCTGCTGCGGCCCCTCCCGTCAGCCACAACACGCACCACAACCCAGATCTACCTGGCAAGTCAGAGGTGGCGAGCACAGAGGAACTCGGGAGCAGAAGCGAAACCAAACATAAAGACGGCGTGAAGCAGGGCGTGCTCTGCAAATTGCCGACTCGTGGGAGAGTGATCCGAAATGTGGCGGGGCAGCGACTGGACAGTATTTACATGAGTGACAGGACGACCGATCGTTCAGCCACAGCATCCCAGTCCCAATCCGCTTATCTTGAGGAAAGTTTTTAAAAGCTTGAAAATTATGTTCAAACGTGAAAACACACAACAGCACTACTTGATAAAAGAAACGCAGGTAAACATCACAGCACCACTTCCCCCACCACATAATCTCTCTCACACAACAGCACCAAAATCTTTTTATAGAAACTCAAAAGATTTCACTTTCTACAAAAGGTGTTCATGGTTCCGAGCCAACATCCTCTTCACGCTTCCCTTTTGATGATTTCTTACACTGAGCTCCACGCATACGTGAGGCTTGACGCGTTTTACAGTGACGGCCGCGACTGAAATCAGTCATCAAACTGTCAAGATGAAAGTTGCTCATTTGGGAGTGGGCGGGTGCACCTCTCCAGTCGGGGGACAGAAGCAGCTACATCCTGGCCACGAGCTCAGTTCTCCAGCCTTAAGGCCACCACTGTCCCTAAAGAATGTTGGACCGCAATGTCCACGGCCCGTGACATAGGACGGTGTGGCGTGAAGACGCAAAACACAATATACGGACAAGCTGTGTCCCAACTCAGCGGTTGGATCTTCCTCAACCCACGTTTCGAGCAGAGCTGTCCTATGTCACAGGCTCCTCCGCTCTGTTCCACCAAAACAGTGTTTAAGATGGAATTCCTAACTACTGTTATTGTTATCAGTCTGATTATGTAGTTACTCACTAGGTGTCATGTGAAAATTTTAGAGATAAACAGTATTTACCATTAACATGAAACAATCCGGCTGTTCATCATGCGCTGACGTTGAATGTAACCACAAGAACCATGGAACTTAACCCGGTCCCCCACAGGTACTGACACTTAATCCCCCGTCTTGAGGGCAAATTCCTGGTGTTAAATTTGAGAGTTTTTTTTTTTTAAACTCTCTGTCTGTTAGAGTGGACCATCTCATTTGCAGAGATGTTGAACCCAGCCTCCGGGCCCTCTGAAGAACCAACGAAGGTGGGTCGAACCACGTCTCATGGCCCGAGTCGCGGCCAAACTGTCGAGTGCGTGACCGTTCTAAAAACTGAATGAGTCGCCTTTGAGGAAAGTGTAGCAACGGCAGATTAAGAGCGTCTAACACCGTGCCACAAACCTTGTACCCATAACAAAGTCCTAGAGTTGCACAGCGGTCGTCATTACAAAGTGCAGCACACGCAAGATACACGTACACACACAACCGGCTCTTCAGTTCAACACTCTTGACCTCAACAATTTCTACTCATCTACTACAGTGACTGCAGTTTCTTAGAAACGATTAGTGAGTAAAAAAAAAAAAAAAATAGAAAAATAGTAAGGGAAAGAATGAAGGAGTGACCCTGACACATTGAAACAAGCATCAAAGGAAAATATACAGTAGGTGTTGCCATGTATGAAGAATATTATCCTGTTATCTGCATCACCCTGTGGTCATTTATCTGCAAAACTGTCAGTATTGTGCGTGAGCCTGGGCATTATTACGAGTCCAGCTGTACAGTAAAAAAGCCCTGATCCCTTGGTCAACCTGAAAGTCACTCCCTTTTCAAACCATAAAGTGGACCTCCTTTCCAAGTCATTATTACACCGGAGTAAAACCCTTTTGACTGATTAAAATTTAATCATCAAAAAAACGCAAGTTACTGAAACTGCAGACTGAATGTACATTATAAAAAAGGTATGATGATCACATAGATGTAATGTGTCAGCATTTGGCTACACACTGGAAAAAAATCTTACTCCTTTAGTGTCTCAGAAGAGAGATGCAGAGATGTAAATGGGGCTAATGACTGTACACATTGTGGTTATAAGTATATCCTTATTTTGACTGGTTATCATTTGGGACTCAGGTCCGTTGAGTCTTTTTAGGTCTCTTGACTACTTTAAACAGAAGAAACACACATGTATTCAATTTATGTTGCCATTAAACGGAGACATTTGTCAACCGATTTATTTCGTGCCACGAAGAGTTAACAGCAATATCCACATATTACATCTCACGGCCTTCATCACACTATGCCTGATTGCTCACGTTAATGGCTAAAACTTTACACATTCCTTTCACCGGCGCAATGGGTGGGGTGGGGATACTCTTAACACGGAAAGCTGAGGCAGTTTAATATGTGGCTAACGTTAAGTTTACCGTGCCCTTGATCTGGATGGTAAAGTAGCCAACCGAGATTTAGCTCGGCAGCCAACCACCCTAGATAACTGGGGTTAAATAAATGTCTGTTGCCGCTCGTTTGCTGGACTGAGGTAGCTCCGACGAACTGAGAATCATGTCAAATACACCATGTAACTAACGCTGGGTCAGCTAAAGGCTATGAAGGAAGCTGACACAAGACACCCAGCTGCTCCATTAAGTGCCCGTCGATGAGGACTTGTGTTCACACCGATAAGAACACAGGAAGCACACCGGTGAACTAACCTAGCAGTAGTGCGCTAACGTTAACCAAGTTACACTTACGCTAGCGGTTGCTAGTCAAGCAGGGTGAGCTAAGGATAAGCTAGTTAGCTACGTTAGCTTAGCTTCAGGCTGCAAGCTCTCGAGTGGCCAAATGTGACCGAGAAAACGCGCTATCGTCAATTCGGCAACTTACCGAGCGTGGTTAGCGTGTGCTGGTTGTTCTCACTTTCTCTAAACACAGCTGATCCAAAGATTTCTCGAGTCAAAGGGGCTGTTTGTTGGCGGTTAGCCGTTTCACACAGGCTTCTGCAGGAGCGGACAGTGCTGTCATTTGCTGTCATCACGAGGAGACCTGCGCAACCCGCATGTGCGAAGCTCTGTTAAAGGGAAATTTCACAGTAATAAAGAAAACACACCCACGCATCATTTTACTCCTGTATTATATATCATAAACATAGTTTGTTGCAGTTTCGAACAAATCCTTCAAATTCTTCAATGGAAAACCACACACGGTAACTCAACGCTCTTATATTTGGAGTTCAGGTCCTGTCTTACTGGATAATTTCTAATAGATATGCCTTCATTATTATTTACATAAATATCCTAAAAGAAGATTATATACAGTAGTTGAAATATTTTTGTTTTAGTTGTTACAAAAAGCGTGTGCTTTCCAGATTCATTGTGATACAATGGTTTTGTGGTACTAGATTAAATTTAGATTTTAGATTTAATTTATGTTAATTTATAAGGGAAAACGAAACTTGGTGTACTAATACCTTCTGAATATGGATGAATATACTGGAAACCATCCTGGCCAAACTGGGCATCTTTGTATGCCCTCTCATATGATATTGAGAGGTGAGACATGATGCTGACAATCAAAAGCCATCAGCTTTTTATTTTATATTTCGAAAGGAAGGGTTTTCAATAAAGGCAGTTCAGTGCATATAGATGACATATTATACGTTGTAGAACTGGGGGTTTTTTTGCAATTTTTATTTTTTGTAAAAAGCAATACATGTATTACTCCACTAGGTGGTGGTCTAATAACATAGAAGAATAAGGAAACCCGAAATCCTTGTGTGCGACACAGTTGCATTAAAACACGGTCTTGGAATACAAGGATGAGGGATTCTCGACATATTCGCCAATTTGAAATCCAAATGAGTGTCTCCACAGAAAGGATAACGAGACAAGATTTGTTGGGAGGAGATTTGGAGGACAAGTTGGACTTCAGTCTTTACTATTAAGCAGCAACATTTTGACAAGCAGAGCAGATTTACTAATGTAAATGTGTATATGTTGTTGGTTGAAACGTTAGTTGCCACATTTTTTTAAAAAGCTTGAACTATAACACTGTGCTCCACCCCTCATCCCCCATATCCTAATCTTAAATCCATATATATTGCAAAAGATGACTGTACTACTTACTACTCTGTGAAGCACTGTGGGTTGCCTTTGGATATATATTTTCCTTGCCTTCTCTGTAAATCATATGTACTAACTGAAACGAATTGATGCCCATGTCATCTTATGCGAGATATGAAATCTTGACATAAAGAGAGGAACATTAGAATAATGGCACTTGATCTAAAAAAAATTAAAGATTTCAACCCACTGACATATGACACTGACACTGCATATTTAGCACTTAATGCAAGCTTAGTAATAGTATTTCAGAATTCTTCTGTCATAATTGATTGAGCAGTCTCTCTTACTTTTTAAGGGAGAGGGTTGATTCTTATTTTTCCTGTTTGAATACTCCTACATGTGCATCACAAACCCTGTATGAAACTGTAAACATCCAAATTAAAGAGTGAAAAGGATGGGCTCATTATGTCTTCAGACATGTTGTTTGTCTATCCTGATGGGAGGAGGATGTTTTAGTTTACTCTTCAGCCTGATAGTGAGTACGCTGGAGGAGAAATACAAATACAAGGTCACTCGTTAAATTCCATTTATTATATATTTATGTATATATATATATATAGGTTATAAACATCACAAAATAGAAAGCTAAGGAAGGTCTTGCACAAAGATATATATATAATCAAGTAAAAGAGCAACCTTAGATTAGTCAACAATGGCAATGGAAGCAGGCATATCATCACATCAGGGTTCAGTGCTGCAGCTATGTTATAGGAACATTCTTATTTCATAATTTATGTTTTAGTGCAAACAAAGTCTTTGCAGCTCTTGGCTCCAAGGGATTATTCAATATTAATAATAAAATAGGCTTTTACAATATAGATGTCAAGGTTGCTCTTTCATTGCATATTGTTTAAGAACATACTGTAATGTGGTATTAGTTACAATAAGGTCTCAAGGTCATGATGTTCAAACAATATATTCAATATATATATAATATACCTCTTACATGTCTATGCATCAAATGGTATCTCACTAACATAATAAATTTAATTATAAGCAATATCAATATTAAAATACCTGAATATAAATAACATGCTTTGAGCAAAATAATTGTTCATTTACAATGGTAGTTCAAACAACCTATACGTCAAGAGCTGTCAAGCTTTTAGAAATAGCTAAACCTATACATTGCTTTGTGTCAAATGCATTTTTTTTTGACTGAAGGCCACTTTCAAACAAAGCAATTTATACAAGGATGACATCAAGTCTTATCTAGAGATGAAGTAAGTTCCAACAAAAAATCTTCATGAACTGGGAAAACAAATGGGTGCTTTGATTGTACTTTGTCTATCAAACAATAACGAATATAGCAATCATAAAAAAAATACCCACACAACTACAGTACACTTAGGAAATAGTACTTAAGTATTCATAAACTGTTGTAATATTACAACCACTTTGACAAGGTATAATATAAATTTCTGCAATAACATTTGATGGCAAAATCAAAAGTGGGTGACTGTTACAACATGAGACCTGGCTGTGCCTACTATAATGTGAAGGCAATGAGATGTGTACTTCATAAATATTGTGTGCTTCATACATTGTCTGCAGAAACTGCAAAGATCATACATGTTCACATCTTAAACACCTGGATAACTGGGTTTGTGCCTCGTCGACATGCAGGCCATTAACTCTTCTGAGTGCAACAGGACCAAAACAGGCCAAAAACATAGGGCAACTTTTAGAAGTGTTGTGTGTATGTAATGTACTCATTGTGTGTATAACTGTGTGTATGGAAACTGAGAGAAATAAGAGAAAGAGAGGGATAGAAAGGGAGATTCTTTCACATATACACAGATATTTCCAGTCAGTGTTCCATTTGCTAAATCACACCATGTATTTACAGTATGTACAAATAGTGTACTGACATCATTATCATTACTGTTTAGTGCTATACTATATAATATCATCCAAGAGATGAGGGGTACCCACCCAGTCCAGTGTTCTTGGCTCGGATGCAGCCATGATCATGCACATAAACTGTTTCCCTGTTCTCTTATCTATCGGGTAAATCGTAGTAGGAGTGAACCTTTTGTTGTTCTCCACAAACTCACACAGCTGATTATAGATTTTGGGGTACTCATGACGAAGGAAGACTCCCCTGGTCCTGAGCTCACGTTGGATGTTTACAAAGCACACCTCTCGAGCTTTTCTTCCCTCCTCTCCCTCCTTGTCAATGTCTGGGGTGCCTGGAGGCGGTGTGAGGATGAGCGTTTCCATTTCACTATCCTTCTTGAGGACCTTTTTGTCCGGGCTTGAGGATGCCAAGGACACCTTTGCATATTTTCGAACTGTTGGTGCTTGGACCCTTGGTGAAGGTCTATTAGGCACTAGTTCACCAACAGCTATTGATACATTCAGAAGGAAACATTCATTGGGGTCGTACTCATTACCTGCCTGCTGCAGTTCCTTGCAGTATTCACCCAGGTTGTCCTTGAAGCCATCCAGCTCTCTGAGAGATAAGTATGTGGGAGACATGAGGAGGCTCTCGAGCCCAACTTGCAAAAAGTTGTCAGCTGTCTCTGGATTAGCAAAACCCAGGAAGAGAACGCCTCTCCCTCTGGAGAGGTAGCCAGCTTTAGCAACACGAGAGAAGGCTTTGTGGATCTCTGAATTCTCTCTGCAGAACTTCAGTGTGTGTCGACACACGCTGCTGACACGACCGTACAGACACGTCTCTTTATGGGTCTCCCAGTCATCCCTGCGGCAGTTTCGTGAGCAGTAAAATGTGTAGCAACTGTGACATGACTTGAAGTACAAGCAGGCGTTGAACATACTCTCAATCCGGTTGCACTTCTTGTTAGCACACACCATAGTGTCGTCCTCATCTGTGCTGTGGTCTGGAGAACATTCTTCTGCGCTCCTTTGTAAAGCATCACACCCACTATCAGGGTCTTTGATTGTATCAGGGCTGGATTTAGAAGACAGGAGCTGTGTGTTCAGACACCCTAAGTTTTCAAGTCCAGAAGACCCTCTGTCTTTGTCATCGTCATCAGTAATTAGTTGTTTCAGCTGGTCCAGAAGGTCTTCACTTGACTTTCTGCAAGTTGGTGGTTTGTAGTCCACAACTAAATCAGCCAAGAGTTGGTCAAGTTGCTCCAGACTCTGCTGGAGGGAGAAGTTGTTGTGTTTCCTGTCTTTGGTTATGTCTGCTGTGGGGGATGGCTGCTTCTGATGCATTGCTCTTGGAGACGGTGTCTTTTCACTGTCTAATGTATCCCAGCTGACAGAGTGCACATCGCGTCGCTTGCTGTTGGCTGCGCATATGTCATTATCTGTTATGGTGATCTCAGGTGTTACAAACCAGTGCCCACTCTTGGTATTCCTCCATGGACTGCTTGAGCCCCTCTCTAATGAGTTTTCGGAGAGTGACAGTGCAGCGTAACGCCTTGGTGAACTTGAGAGGTTAAGTATCACAGGTTGAGATGTAATATCAGAGGATGCTCCGTGCCTTGCTTGGTAAAACAGGTTCTCATAGCTTCGTCCACGAGGCACTGACTGCTCTCTGTCATGCCGAGGATATAGAATATTATCCCAAGACTTCGAGTGGTTTTTGACCTCTGCTCCTAGTCTACTTGTCTCCACACAGCTGCTAGTGAACCACGGTGGCATATTGGGGTCTGGCCTTACTCTTGGTGGTGTGTGCTGAGAGGACTGGTTGGAGACACCAGATATACTTGAGCGGTACCAGTCATCTGAAAAGGCCTGGGACATTCGAGGGCGTCGACGACCCTCTGTATGATATGGCCGAGATGGACAGTACTGCTCCTCAGGAGAACTGAATGGTTTGGAATAAAACAACCTTGAGCTGTTCATATGGTATGGATTGAAACGGTTTTCCTCTCCATAGTAAGATCTCGACAGTGGAGTTTGAGAAAAGTATGATCCTGCCTCACTTGTAGAGTAAGGCCTACTATATACAGAGTGTGCTGGCTCTCTGTTGGACAGGTGGTCTGTATAATATGACCTGACAGGAAGGGTGTGCACCCACCGAGTCCTTGGATCATATTGACAAGTCATTGTACTACCATGGCTGGTTAAACTGGATCGATCATCCTGAAAGTATGCTCTGGAATAGGGATGGACTGGATACCGTACTGGGTCTTCTGTATAGAAAAACTTGGTTGGTATGTTAGGATTTGAGTAAGCTCTTTGTTCTTGACTCAAATATGGTGCAGTTGGTGATGGCATTCTGTGCATGTCCAGATGCTGGTAAGAGATGGGAGACATGCTGGTGGTGTAGTGGTATCCTTGTCTAAAATCTCCACTGTAGCATTCACTTGGTGTGGGTGTTGGTGAGGAGACAATTTGCCGTGGCACATACAAACCTCTACTGCTACTGGCCTGGGAGTATCTCTGCCAAAGATGCTCCGTCTGTACATTGGGAACCTGCCTAGATGTGTGCTGCAGTACAGCAGCATCTGGTTTAATGTCCACACGGCACCTGACATGAGGGGTTATGGCTGGTTTATCTGGTTTGTCCTCCTCAAAACAGTCTGAGACATAGAGGGGAGAGTGAGGCTGCAGTTTGATAGGATGCACCTCATTTAAAAAAGCCCTGTTTGAGGTGTAGGATTCTCTATGTGTTTCAGAAGTCCTCAAGGTATCTGATGCAGCCTCAGGTGCATCTCTCCCCTTCCTGGCTCCTGGAGGAGACACTGAGATGGGCACAGGTGTGAGGGTGGCCTTAATTCTTGGAGCACTTTTAGATCTTGTTCTCTTTTTAGAATCGGACCATGTAAGATGGCTGGTTTTGTCTTGGCTGGTGTGCTGCTGGAACTGCCTGGTGTTAAACAGATCAGGAGATGAAAAGCGAAGATGCCCCTGTTGATCTAGTCCATTCCACATTAGATCTTTGTTTAATGTCTGATGCTCAGCCCTCTTGTAAGGATACTCCATTGAGGAAGAAAATGACTGTGGGTCATCCAGTGACTCAATAAAGTCAAAGCTACGGCAGTGTCTTTTGTTGATGATTTCTGGTTTATCAATCATTTTTAAATCACATTTCTGGGGTGAGTGGAGAGAAATGGAGGGGTCGGTGATGAGATTTAGACTAATGTCCCGATATAGAGTTGATGCCAGTATATCAGGGGATGCGTCCGTGTCATCTTAAAGGAACTCCAGCGCTCTCCATTCAGTGTGATTCAAGATCAACACAGCCTGTAGAAAGAGATAAAATAAACACAACTGAATGCACTTTTTAAATTTTCGCATACCAAAGCAAATCTATATATCTGCAATGTTTCCAATAGACCAGAGAGCGATTCGTGGCAGCAGCCATCTGTTGGTGTGTGTGTGTGTGTGTGTGTGTGTGTGTGGGGGGGGGGGTGTTATGGGTCACATAGCAATCAAAACCCCCCAAAAGTCAAATTAATCACAAACCAGAACTTTTAACTAATAAATTTACCCTATATACTTGCAGTTTTGTAATGTGTGGGTTGTCTTAATTTGTGCCGGTTCCGGCAACTCTCGTAGTATAAACAATCAGTGCAATCGCATTAAAAACACATGCTGGGTAATTGGACTTTTAGAAACACAGCACAGAAAAACAAAAGGCTAAAACCTTGTTTGTCACCATCTTGAATCGTTTATAAAATGAGTTTTTAAGTATTTATACTGCATTACTACATCATGTGTTGGGTTATTATTAAATCAGTTAACCTACAGTTAATTAAATACTCCCAAATTTAAAAAAGAAAACTTGCAAAGACAATTTTCATTTGAACATCTAAAAAATATATAAAATCTGAAAAAAACAGTGCAACAAAATATTTTTTGTTTTCTACAGTTTAATTATTCACATCTTATCAATAAGTAATATGCAGACAACTGCTCTCAATCTCTGCTTAAAAAGCATCCAAAAGAATGGATTTTTATGTGTCACACACATGGGCTTTCTTGTTGGCACTCACCCACAAGCTAACCCTGAGTTACCATCTGTTCGTCGTGATGAGAGAGGACTGACCAGCCATCTCACTGTCATGTCACCACAACACACCTCAGTTTCTCGTCTGTTCATACACGACCAACCTCAACAGACAAACATACACTGTTATTCACAACTTTGCCAAGTGTGATGGAGTTTCGTGCCAAAAGACATATTGTAGGATACCTGTGCATGTATTTTGCTGATCTTGATCGAAAGAAACAAGCAGCTGAGCATTATTTATTATAGCTAATGAATGACTTTTTGATGGATAACCAAGATTTAGAATGATCCATTAGTCAGCTTTTCCTTGCACATATCATGATAATTATCCGCTATAAACTTACATTAACTTCCAAACAGCAAAAAACTACAGCTGAACAATGAATCGACATATTATCAAAATCACAACTCAGCCAAGTGCAATATCCAAATCCCACGAGCTGCAGTGTTTTGATAGACACAACATACCATCAAAACTGAAGCAGTGTGGTGCTACAGAGATGCCTTACAATTCATATTCTCCAGACATACTTACTTGGTACAGACCCCGCTAAAAGGCACATCATCACCATTTTTATGACTCCTATTGCAATCGCAATATCTGTCATTATAATTCCATTTCATTTTTTGCATATAGTTAAGCTCTAGTAAATACTGTTGCATTTTTCATATAGTGTGGATGTTTCATCTGAATGAGTTATTCAGATATTCCAGGTATCAATTTGGCAGGTTAAATTCAAAACTTGTATAACAAGGTGTCAGGAGGATGCCATGGCCTTGACAAGACTTGTTGTATTATATGGCATAAAAAATAGGCTTGATGAAATTGCAAGAGGGTGAACAAAGGTGAACATTCAGTGCAGTAGCTCACTACCACAGTCAACATCAACCCAGCTTTATACTTAATGGATACGAACAATGGCTGTCAGCTCCCCATCACACTGTATCAATGAATGTTGCTAAAAGAGATAAGAATGGCTTTTCAAGGATATAATGCTGCGGTATATACTGTAAATGCCGCAACAGGCAAATTAAATATCAGATTTCATTATGAAGGTATAACCACTACCACTGACCTACACCATCACACTTCTAATTCCCTTTACAAATATTAAGGCTTTTTCTCCACAGAAGTGTTTGGTGACTCTGATTGTGGACCAGAAAAGTGGAGAAATGGCTGATTTGTTTGTTTGGGTTTTTCTATTTGGAATTTGAGGAAAGGACAAGATGCTTAGACTGACTAAAGGCATGCATTCCTTCCTCTATTCATCCTCACGGTCTGAGGGTGTTCTTCCATAGGGAGACTAGTCTTTCTAGCACAAGTATAAAACCACATGCCACATAGCCTACTGTCTCCATGGCTACAGCACACAGCAAAGAAACCAAGAAACACTCCTCGAGCTGCACACTGTGGGCAAAGTCCGAGAAAAAATGGACTCATAACAATATGCATTGATATCTCTATTCATATATGACTAATCATGGGTTATTTTTCTAGGTGCTGCCTTATACTAACTGGGATCATGTTCATTTACATGCCAGTTCGCAACTAAAATAACTTCGAAGACTGTTTTCTACCCGTTTGCAAGGATTTTCTGACGGCAGCAAATGTGATGCAGATTCGCCTGAAACCTCCCCACGGGACCACACCGAGGCGTATTCAGCCTTGAAGCGTTACCAAATACTTGCTCCGGCGCGCTTGGGCACCCCTTTTATTTTGGTGCTGCGGCACGGACGGCCCTCCATCCTTTTGTGGCTGACCTAATGCCTTTGAGCCTGGAATGACATCATTTGCGGGGAAAGAAAGAGGCAGCCTGGTTCAAATCGGGACAGAGCCCGCCGGGAAGCAGAAACCTGGGGAGAAATTAGTTCGGCCAAGTTTGGAGACGTAAGATTTCGCGAGTGACTGACGGGGCCTTACCGTATCGCCAGTGAGCTGGTCGGATGCGGGGGACATGGTGAAGCAGCAGCCTGCTCTCCGTGAGGTGCAGCCTCAGAACTCCCGCACCTGCTGTGAGCCTCCCGGAGCCGAGCGCTCGTCCTCCATGCTTGCTTACATGTTGTCTGTTCCACCCAGCGATGCTCTCGCCCTCGCTTATGTCTTTGTGTGTGTGTGCGCGCGCGCGAGCGAGCGAGTGTTCGTGTGTGTGATGAAGGCAAAGGAGGAGGAGGAGGTGTGTCTGAGTCTGCGCTTGTGCGCGTGCCTCTGGAGGCGTGGTTGTGCGTGTTTTTATGAGGAGGGAGGATGGGGGCCCGGGGGTGTTGGAGGTGGGTGTTCAGTCGGAGCAGCAATGCAGTCTCTCCGCTCATCTCTGAACATGGAGCCCCAAGGACAACTGCATGGGCATTTCCGGGAGAACTGCTGGCTGTTTGGTCATCCTGCAGTGTAAGGTGCTTTGTAATCAGCTCTCTCCATCATGAGGCAAAGCAGATCTGACAATTACATTTTTAGAAAGTCTGCAGACAGAGTAAAAAGACTGCATGCAGAACTGGGCCTCTCCTACACTAGTTACCGCTGGTGTTTCTGCTACACCACTGAACATGGTGATGAGAAAAATCTGTCTTTTTTCATTTAACTGTGGTGGAAGTAGATGTGTGAGGTGGGGCTGCAACGATGGATTATTTTCAGTATTGATCAGTGTATCACTTGCTGTATTTTGTCCATTAATGATTTTAGTGTTGGGCCTATGAAATATCAGCTTATAATTGCCTGTATCCTCAGGTGGCATCTTTAAATTTCTTGTTTTCAACAGATCAAAACCCAAAGACATTCAGTTAACTGTCATGTGACAAAGAGGAACATCAAATTAATTATTATTTGAGATGCTTGCACATGTAAATGTTTAGCATTTTTGCTTGATAAATGACTTATAGGTGATTTAATTATAAAAGGTTGTTACAGTTAAAATTCTGTTGTTCAACTAATCAGTTCTTCCAACAATAGTGGTAGTCTTACTGTGATTGAGTTTTTATCAAATCTTGATCTGTATGACCCAGACTTACCTCTGACAATGAACTGGAGTCTGTTTCCACTGATAAAATCAGCTTTTAGAACTCGTACAAGCATTTGGACAGAATCGCACCTAAAAATGCCCCGATAACCCATGCAGCTCCTTCATACGACATAACATGTCCTCTCTTGCTTTCACATCATCCTCGTTGTTTGTGACTTTGCACTGTTAAAAACAGTCACATTATGCTTTTCCTAGCCTGCCCTTTGCAACACACATCTGCCCTAAAGTCTCACCTCACCAGAGCCCTCTGTGTTGTTTGAATTGATGGTGGGGACAGCTGGCTGTGTGCCCCAGCCCAGAGCATGTGACTAGTGCAGGAAAACTGCATACTGAAGCACTATCACGGCAGACAGAAATCACTACGGACCAACTGTGCTGATCACGCTGAAGATCACAATGATACTTTGCTTTGACAGAGCTCGTTGTGTTGCAAGAAAGACGGTTTTCCACTGTTTGACCACGGTAGAGGATGACTTGTTCTTTTATATTAAAGCACGCTCCCTTCCTGCATCCTGGTTACAAACCCCAAATAAAGCCAGATCCCATCTTTGACATACCACAAGAATTACAGGTATGATTCAGACTGACAGTACAGTGGATATCACATTGTGCGGCATCCAGGATCCCTGTGAGTGGGATCCATGTGAGCATGTGTGACTCACCCTCTCCAGTTCTTTGCATTGGCATCAATTTGTGTCAGCTGTTGGTTAGCAGGCATAAGTGTCTGTCAGCTGCCGGCTAGCAGGTGTCTTAGCCACCTCGTAAGGCTCTGTGGAGAGAAAATCAATGGCTCTCTGTTGATTAGAGGCCCCTCTGACACAGATCAATCACGCTTATATCACTACAAAGCAACAACATGAAAGCAGAACACTACCATAAGGAAAAATCGGGCCACTCTGCTTTTGTTCCTACACTGTTCCCCGTCCATGCTGGCACAGTAAACAGCCTTCAGTTCTCCAGCTGTCTCCAATTAATTCTATGATTAAGTGACTCTCCAAACCTTCTTTCTGATTTCTGTCTTCCCATTGGAGGGAATTGCATAAGAGATGTGGGGATGTACACACAGCGCCAGGCCCCATTGCTTACAAAGTCCAGCCCCAAAATAGCCAGTGTGGCAGGCTAATACAAAGCAAGTCTCAGCCTCGCATATTTTGCACTGTAATGATGTGTCAGAGGCTACATGAAAAACACATTAGATGGAGATGTTAAGGCATACACATTTCAGATTGACTTTGTCATAAGAAATCCCTGAGGAAGCTAGGGATGTTGTTTTTGGTCCCTGCAATGATTAATATTTCACACAGCCAGAATTAAACCTCTTAGATAGACATATGTCTGAACATTTGTGGCTCCTTGAGATGGTGCAGAGCCTTTTCTTGCCCAGATCCACTGAACTCAGGGAAAGTGGAGTGCAGCAGTGGTGAATCTGAAAACTCAGCAGGAGATGCATCCAGTCATTCCTTAATTCCAACTGAACCCTGATTAAGTCCTCAACAAATTAAACCACTCAATCCTCTCCATCCAACTTTCTTGCTCCAGACATAATTTACAGTTGTGACAGTCCATATAGGGCGCACACTACTCGGACCACGTGATTTTTGTGAGGATTTAGAAGCAGCCAAGGGAAGTGTTTGGATGCCTTTTTTGTTTTTTGGCTCAGCAGGGGACCACAGAATTCACATTGGCATAGTTTGATCCCTGGTGGATCAGACTAGATTATATTCAGCTGATCGTTAGGCTTTTCCCAAGTAAACCAGAGTTAGACACGCTCATGTTAGTGTCTTCAGGTAGATACTGCATGTTGTGGCAAAAGAGCTCGAAGAGATTTCATGATCAGTTGAAGTGCTCTGCATCTTTAAACTGGTAAAATAAATAGATTAAAAAAAATCAAATGGTCATTAGTAAATTATGTTTAAATTGGCTGCACAAAAAGAACATTCCAAGGCACTGCAAGTAACACATATAAACACATTCATGTACAAGTCAAACGGCAGCAGTATCCATAGTAACCCACACTGAGTAAGAGCAAAAGAGAATGAATAGATTTCAAAAGCAATGAAGTAAAGTGCTGATGGGAGTCTTCTGTGGAGATCATAAAAATCTACGTCACCAGGATAAGATGAAGGGAGGTGAAAATAGCTTGTAAAGCTACAGCGCTCTGCAAATTGGCTGCAGGAGGGATTCAGTGATGCAGCCTCATATCAACTGTATGTTTAGTAGAAGCATACAGCGCAGATGTCCCTTATCCAAGATTATCTCCAGCAGAGATTGACAATTTACAGTTAACATAAGGTGAGCCATAAGGAGACCCCCCTCTGGCAACGTCATGGTGAAAGTAAGATAGGAAGAAAGACCTACACTTCTGTGGGCATATTCTCATATCTTGCTCTCGGAACATGTAGGTCAAAGTAAGAACAGCGTAGATATTATTCACAGCTGCACTGAGCAAACACAAACCCCTCTGTCCTGCTCTCTGGAGTCACAGTAAGACATCCCATGGTGAGGCTTAATTAAATCTTTACTACATACTCCTCTCTCATCCTTCGTTATCTGCCATTTTGGCTGAAGAATTACTCAGTGGTGTGTGCAAGTTTATTAAAGGGGAAACACATTTTGGAATGAAAAGACGGGCCCGGGTGCAGTTTCTTTCCGAGGGTCTCTCCCGATGGTGTGGTTTTGCACTGTCACCATTACATTGTTATGCATCAACATAGAAACTGAATGTAATACTGCATTTAGGGCAAACTCTTTCATCAGATTTTCAAACACTGATTAAGGCCAGCAGGAGGTTTTGTAATGCAGGGCTGTCATCGTGGTCCCGCTATTCAAGACTGGACAGACAACAAATCTTTTGTGCCCTGCATAGAAAGAATCAATGAGGTCCTTCTAAATATGGATATCATTCACCCTCCATCCTGCAGCATCACAATGCAAAGCAGTACTGAGTTGTACTAATTGTGCCAGGCCGCAGGCCATGTATAATAGTAGTAACAGCCACTGTCTCCCATTCAGAGACTACCATGTGATTGCTGAACAAAACAACTGATTTGAAGACTGACACTAGCTTATCCTCTTCCTTCACAGCATGAGAGTGATTAGGACACCTGCTTATCCTATACGTTTAAGTATATGAAATGAATGGACCCCTGTTCCTGGAACTCCATCCATATCCTGTTTAGTTTGCATGCCCTCCCCATCAAATTATATGTGCAAATCAGTTTTGACACTTGCTTCAATTTGCGATTTAAAAGCGTCTTAATGTATGTAATTACCCATTCTGGTTGGCAGTTGCAGTCATCCAGATGCACCTGGGTTCACAGATTCTCCAGGCTGTTTAAATGGGTCAGCTCTAGAAATATCCTGGCTCAGAGAAGAAGTCGTGAGTCCTCACCCCCCCACCCCCACCCCTTTCTCCTTGTCCATTGCAGAATGAGATTATCGTTGGCAATACTCTGGAATCCTTTATTTGTGACTTGCAAAGTCATGAAATCTGCATTCCAAATGATTACACAACATCTCCAATGTATCACTTCAGTCTCTTATTTTCTTGTGAATGGATGGCTTAGTTCATATAGTGATAAATTCTGTCCAATAGCAGCATGCTGTCTTCTATCAACACACCAAGGTGAAATGTGAACTGTGACATGTGAACAATGCTGAATGTCATTATCTGCCAGAATACGTTCAATGAAATCATATCTTTCCTGATCCGATAAGAATCTTAACTACTAGGGACAGAACTGTAGGGCCGGCTGGGCAGCCAGATAAGAAAGGCAGGCATGCAGACAGTGCTTTAAAAACAGTGCACTACATACCTACCTGCAATTTGGATTTTGCACACCAGACACTTTTGTCGGCAATGAAAACTGTCAAGGGAAAGAGAAATTGATTCATTTGGTGATTAAACTTGAACCATCTCCCACACTGCATACAACCTGCCAGCCAAAAATATTTAGACAAGTTATTTTATAGTTGTATGAGGGAAAGTAAAATATCCCATTTTTAATGTGTTTGTTTCAGCTTGAGATGCAGTAATTGATTTGTACAAAACAAGGCAATGAAAAACAGTCATTCTTTTGACTGGGGGTGCACAATACCGCTGGCCTCCTTCAGCTGCAGCTGCTGCATTCAGATTTTCAGCCCTTATGAAAGTCCAAAAGATACTGCAACATAATATATGTGTTTTTTCATTCACTCAAACACCATGAATTAGGCCATTATTATCAGAAGAAAAGACAGACTAAACTATAATGAGTTGTATGATGAAGGAGCCCTTCGTTCAGATGTCCTAGATTGGTATTGTTTAACAGGATTATGCAAACATTGGTGTCTGTGTTCTGTGTCACGGTGACTTGTGTAATTATGATTTAAATATCAGAAGACAATAAAAATGAAACCTTTTTACACAGTGAAAAACATACAAACATAACAATTGTTATAATGTAATTACAGATAAAAGATATCAATATTCTTACCCCTCATTTTGAAAAAATAAATAAATAAATGAGTACATACAAAATTTAACATGCTTTTGCTTGTTTGCTTGACAGGGATGCACTTCCATTTTTTTGATGATAAATTGATATTAAATTGATTGATGATCACATATTGTGATCCTCTTGGAACAAAAAGCGTTCTCCTGACTTGATAAAATACAGTGTTAAGTAATGGAAATATGAGCAAACACACAGAGACACAGAATGGTGTTCTCATTTCACTGGTGTGAAAAGAATTATATAACCCTGGTTAATCTTGTGCAGAATACAAGGCTCTACTCATCAGACTGCAGGCCCACACCACCTTGTGGTCACATTTGTCGGCTATTGCAACTGGGTTACTCTACAAAAAATATGTACTCAATATAGAGTTTGCAATGTGCATTCACTCAAAGTTTTGAGTTCAGCTCTTTGCAAACATGCAAACTCATACTTTACATATTTTGGGGGTAGTTTACTACCCTACACAGTTTGCATTGTACACAGAAATACAATAATACCTAATACCACATTACCTGTTTAACATGGGTCATTGTAAAACCAAAGAAATATTTTCCATTCTTTGATGTGGATGACTAATCTGGATGCCATCGTCAGACCCTCAACATAGAAATGAAAAAAAAAAAACTCGATAAAAATACATTTTAAGGTTAAAGCAAGTGACACAAACAGTAAAACGGAGGAGAAATCTCTCTTCCATGATGGACAGATATTCTTAATAGGCAGGTGTGATTAGTGTTGATCATAGACTTTATTAGACATGTGCATGTTTTAAGAACATACTATACTCATTTTCACATAATATAGCTACATTGCATATAACGTCAATTTTTTTACATTTAATAATGCACCAAGATTTACATTATGCAGTATCTTATTTTTTGATGAACAAAAACCTCAGCTTTTTGGATTTTTGCACGTACATTTATGATTTTTTTTAATCTGGCAGGCATTGACTGACAATCAGTTCAAATTTGTAAGGATTTCATCTTTTCACAATGATTATACAATGCATTTAGAAAACAATAAACCGAGCTCAAACCAAAAAATATACATTCACAGTCAAATACATCCACCATGAATAATGTAAACCTTTGAAAAGAAAACATCTGTAAATATCAAAAACTTAAATACAATAAACTACTTCTTTGCATTGCTGCCACAGCTCATCTCGTCAGTCTCAGGAGGTGCCACAGCAAATGGTATGTCTTCATATAGCCAAGAGGCCTCTGAGTGATAGAATGATATTTTTCAAAGTTAACCATCCGTGCTAATCGTGATGGCTCATTTTCATAACTCAGTGTAGCAGTTACACAAGGCTACTCTTACTGATTCTCCTGGCATTAGGCTGTGCCACGATATTTGTGACAATCATGTAGTGACACTGAGTCGCTGTAAAAAAAAAAAAAAACACTGATAAACTTACAAGCTCCACATAGTTTTGCCTTATAGAAACACGCAAGAACTAAAAGAAAAAATGCACATATTTTGAAAGTAAAAGCTCAAAATTTTAGACACACACATATCAACAAGCATATTCAATAGCAGCAGGGGATAAAGTTGACAATCTGCATCACTCAGAGCTCTGTACAACACATCTATTTGGCTTCACCAGTTACAGAACAACATTCACACGTTTATGCACCAATGAGCACAAGGGGTCACTGTGGCTACACAAATAGGCTGATAAACACAGGCAGCATGGAGAATTTGCAGGGGATTCAGGACTCCTCTATTCTTTTGGCTATTGAGTCTTCCCTATAAAGCTGGATATTGCCATACTACATCAACATTCCCATAGGAAGAAATCCCTCTGGAAGACATTTTAGTGCCTGGAAACAGAAGCAGTTTTCTCATGTTTTCAGAGTTGTGATCAAAGAAAGGGTTGTCAATGCAAAGAAAGGGTCACAGGGAGTGCTAAATCTGCTGCAGTGGTGTATCCTGCAGTTGACATTCCTATACCTTTATATTAGTATTCTTTCTTTATTGTATAGAGATGAGCTGCAAATATGTAAAATTCCTTGGCTGAGTATGCTTTGGAGTATGGCCTCTTCTCACAGACTATGAACCCGCTGAGATCAGAGGGGCATTTATGGAAGCAGAAACTGTGTGCTGCACTGTATTACTGTACTGTTATTTCAGTGCAAAATCACAATGCACTGACTAAATGCTAAACCCTAAAATCAACCTGAAATAATCCACTAACTTACTGTGCATCCATGATATTAAATAGCTGGATTGCAGTCATAAGTTTTTTTCATTACATTGCTTTCAAATCAAGGGACTATGGAACAAAACTAATCTAATTTTTCATACCTGAACAGTTGTCAACCCTGCCTTTTCTGTATCCTACTGCACCATCCCTGCCGCAGACATGGCAGCACCCCAGATTGGGAACAGTGGGACGAGGCTTTGTCAATAGGCCAATGAATAAACCTGAAACTCCAGACCTCATACATCAGTCTGTGTCACTGTATTCAAGCATAATGTTGCAGTATACTCTGTGTGCAAATGCATTTGAAACAATAAAAACCATCTACCTCGTTAAAAATGCATGCTTTTCCTTCATTACTTGTACAACAACCACAATAAAACTGTAATGGAAGACCCTGACTCACACACACAATGTGTTGTCACAATCAACTGGACATCCCTGAGACAGCTCCAGTTGATCTGATGTTCTTGCCTGTGTAGGTGTGTTTTGAATGCAAAGAGCTTTTGGGCTTTTGTTCTTGTGCAAACACCCCCCCAAAAAAACAGGCAAAAGTGGCAGCAACAACATACTCACAACACCTACTAGGCTACTTTACTAATTCAACTACATGTGACGACACAGTTACAAGCGCCAGTGGCAGGGGTTGGAAAATTGAACCATTGCCTCCTGTTGACATGCAGCTAAGACATCACCATAAGCAATCAACAGCTTGAGCAGATCTAGCAGTAGCAGAACACAGGACAGCCTACCTATGCGGCTGTGCTGAGTCAGGGACTGTACTAAGATTATTAGGGGGGGGGTCGAAAAAAATGAGTGAGGAGAGTGGGTAAGGGTTTTTATTTACTCTATATTACCATTTTAGTACTTATTTTAAATGTGTGTGTTTATTAACATAGAAAGCAGATTATACTGTTACATTAGGAAATTGATTTTCATATGAGTAATGGGGTGAAAATATTGCAGTGCACAAGCCCTTCAGCTCAGAGCTGTTGCTTGCTCCGTTTTGTGGCTATAATAATCTTTTATTTTATTATTATTAATATTTATAACCACTCAATATTCAAAAATAGACTGGGGCCATATTTCTACTGTTTTATTATGTTTGCCATAAATATATTATTTTGAGATCTTGAATGACACTGGGGAGGGTCTTGCTTTTTGATGAAATATAAGATTCAGCACCCCTCCCCACCCCTTTCATTTTTGTACAGTCCCTTAAGTTGTTTGGTTGGTTGGCAAACCAACCAAAATTCAAAATTAAAGATCACAATGACTTTACAGCACCAACAAACAAATGGAAGCAGCATTGTGTTGTTCTGTTTCTTATTTTTGTGTGCGCGCTCATGCATATACAGAATTTTGTGTCAGTTGTGTATGTGTGTGTGCGTGCATTTGTGTGAATACACAATGATTACATAACTTACTCAAGCTTTAGCCGAGGCAAGGAATGTTTCAGACATCAGTGCCTACATTTACAGTGTATTCTACTTTTTGTTCATCTTAAAAGATTTCAACTATTTAGGCAGTGGGTGTCAAGTGTGTACATTTTCATATCAGGGTCAATGTACATGAATTGGAGGCGGCATCCTGTTGGTCCTTGTTCATTGGGGAAGAAGGGATCTGTCCTTCTGCTTACCTGTCCATCTTTCTTTCTGTCAGTAGGAGAAGGGGTAGGGGCTGGGGGTGGGGATGGGGGGGGTGGGGGTGGGCTTATGCCGTCTCAGTCTGAGAAGAGACTGGCAAAAGATTTGCGTAGATTGCGTATGGTTTCTGCCTTCACCTCGTCCTGGCTAAGGCTGGCTCGTGGCGCTGGGGTTTCTGGAATGTTGAAGGTATTGGTAAGAGACTGGGACTTGCTATAAAGAGAGGAAAATGGCAATAGAGGAGAAGGAAAGGCTATTAAAGTCATGCAGCAAACCCATGGAATGAAAAGACTGGTGCATGGCAAGAGAGAGAGAGAGAGAGAGAGGGGCAAGAGAGAAAAGGCTCACTAAAAGATGATAAAAGCGCATTCCTCCTTTACAGTCATTCAGTATTACCTTATCATTTCAAGTCAGCTTTGATATGATATGAATAGTGAATGACTTTTCCCGATGCAAAGTGATGCATGTTTTTTTGTATCAGGAATTGATGACACGTGTTTTATGTCTCTATATCAAGAGATCATGAAATGGTAATTTCAATCATACAATCCAAAATAAGGATTGTGTTTTATCCATGAAAACCAATGGCTGCAGATTGTACTGACCACTAAGATAGAAGCAATCATACAGATAATTTATACAGTATGCATTATCCATCAGGTGATTTTTGATTATATGCAAAAATAAATCAAATCATCTACTGTTCAAATGACTGCATATTTGAAAGTGAGAATTTGTCTTAATGTTATGGTTCAAGTTCTTTCAGTTTTTATGTGTGTGTAACAGATGCATATAAAGCTGAAAATAAACTGAAAATGGTTGATATTAAATGATCTTTTAAAAAAAAATCTTCTGAAAGTTTAATAAAAATTGAAAACCAATCACTTTTTATTTACACTTTTCTGTCTACATCTGCTACTAAGAGAACATTTTTAAAAGAAAATGATTTAAAAGAAGGATGTCGAGAATCTGGTCACCTGTGTCCAACAATATGGACTGTAGAAGATGTAATAGATGTTTATGAGCAACTACAAGACAGCTTCAGTATCTCCAGATCTGAAATCTTGTGTTTTGTGAAACTGCAGCTGAAGGACTGAAAAATGTAAGAATCGATACATCATGCACATTCTGTTGGATCATTTGTCAATAAAGAGATGAAGTGATTGACCTATGTCGCATGCATATTTGAATGCAGGCAAAAAGTAAGAGTGGATTGTCTGTTCAGGCCAGTTGCAAGGTTCGCTAAGAGGAAACTGATCTCAAGTCAGTTATCGTACATGGTTACTTACTTTAGTTGTGGAGAGCCGCCCATAGCCGGGTTGTCCTGACTGGGTTTCTGTGGGGGCTGAGGCTTTTGCTGCAGTGGGGGACGTCCTCCTGGGGCTCCCTGGCCTTGAGCAGAGGGCCTGGGCTGCTGGGTGGTGGGTCCTCCAGGACGACCTTGCTGGCCAGGAGCCCTCTGTTGCTGTGCCCCGCCCTGTGACTGCTGCCTTGGGGGCTGGGCAGGCCTCTGCTGCTGGGGTGGCCCCCCTGGAGGTTTCTGGCCAGGGCCTCCTGCAGATGCTTTTTGCTGCTGCTGGGTGACAGACTGTTGCCTCTGAGATTGAGGGGAACCTCCCTGGCTTCGCTGAGGAGAGCCCTGACCAGAAGGAGGTCTCTGGCCTGGAGGACCGCCTTGACCTTGTGGTCGTGGTTGAGCTGCAGGTCCCTGGTTCGTCTTAGCCTGGGCACTGGGGTCAGCTGTGGCAGATTGCTGGGCCTGTGCAGGGGGTTGACCCTGAGGCTGTGGCCGCTGCTGAGATGGGGGACTTTGCTGAGGGCCACCTACAAGAGACAAACAAAAGCAGCAGTCACATCCTGATACTTTCCAAATGTCCTTGCCTAGACTCAAAAAGTGAAGTTCTTACCCTGAGGTGAGGGGCGCTGTTGAGTCTGTGGTACTCTCGGCTGAGAGACAGGCTGAGGAGACACTGCTTTCTACAAAACACACAGGGTTTACAGGAGAAGACAGCAAATATTTATCGAAACATAAAGGATTAATGAATTACCAGCTGCAGAGAATAGAATGTTAAAATCATCTTTTTGCTGAGTATCTGTGGTTTGAGCACCTGTGTCGGCTGTCCTGCTGTGGCACGGACTGTGGAAGAGCTTGAAGTGCGTGGGACAGTCTGGTTCATCTTAGAGATCACCAGTTCTGCAATCTGAACACGATCCTCATCCTGCTGGTCCCCGATCAGCGGCATCGAACAGTCATCAACCTAAAAAAACCAAGACATGATGGATTCAGTGGATTTTTCTTATGATCACAGACAAATATTTCTTGGATATCATCATGCTGCTTTCCTGTACCTCAATAATGTAATCCTTGCCATCTTTACCATGTAGAGCCTCCACAGCACAGATATCCAACCCACCAAAAATGTCAGCACAAGAGTCCACCCACATTCTGTACCTGTAATCATGTGTCAGACAGAGCTATAATAGTAAAGCAAGGCATTACATAATTTACATTTCATCTCATCTGCATTCATGTGTCCTTACTTGTCTGACATGGCCACCTGCTCAAGCATAGATGAACCGGTATTGGTTTTCCAGTTTCCAGAGATTGAGGTTCTCCTGTTGATTAGAATACAAATAAATTCACTTTACGTGTTCTACCAGTTTCATCTCAAACAACAAGCCAATGTATTCACTCTTCGGCAGAAGTTTGTTTGGTTTTTTTGCATTTGGTGGACTGAAATAGCACAGCGAGTAGAATGCTGACTCACATGTAAGCCTTGTAATTGTTACCAATCTTCTGAATGCGGACATCATATTTAGCATCAATAAAAGGCTCAGATGTGGCGTAAGTCTTGGTCAGTGCCACAACACTGGCAATGTCTTGAAAATCATATTGATTGTCCACTTTCACCTGGAGTCAAGATAAAGATTATGATGTCATACAGTAGTCCCCAAAGTGTGGCGTTCATATTGAAATGGTTAGACACATGCAGTCCAGCATTACCTTTCCCATTCCTGAGTGAGCATGGCCCATCTTTACCACTACAGGAAACCGAGGGGAAGTAATCTGCAACATAAACATTATCATTCTCATATTTCTCACAAATAAACTTCATCATGGTACTCTACTGATTAAAGCAACTCTATTGATCTATTTCAATCAAGCAGAAATGACACATGCAGTAGCGCAGGACATTCTATGTCATACTGATGGCTTGAAAGCCAGCCCAGTACTGTCAGCCTGTGACCGCAGGGGTGGAGATGACTGCTCTGCAGCAACAGTCTCAGTTTAACTGTACTGACACTGACTTGGCACACAAATAATCACAAACTCTGCCTCTGCACAAAACAAAAAGAACAAGACACGCTCCTCTGAAAATTAGCCTGGTCTCAGCTGCTACATGAAGTGGAATATTCTGGAAGTGAATTACCATCTTAACGTGTGACCGACCAACAGAAACAGGACAGGGATGACCTGTGTGTGGGGCGGGGTGGGGGTGGGGGTAACATGAAGACATACCCACGAGAGCAAATGGAAAGGAGGAGGGCAGCAGATGGCACAGTACTCACCATTTCCTTGTGGTTTGGATAGTAAACCTGTTCAATCAGTGGGAACTCCTCCGGGCCCAGTTGCTTGTAGAGTCTAGACATCTGAGCAAACTGAAATAGAAACAAATGGTCAAGATGCAGCTTTATATACCTGTGTAGCTTAATATGATGTGCAATGTGGCTTCAAATTAACTAACAAATTCATCATTACTCACCACCCATGGTTTGTCACAGAAATTGTAGACAGAGTGCAAAGAGTTAACACTTGGCAGTCCAGCATACTGCAGTCCAATCACGATATTCCGGTGGTCTCCATTCTTGTCCATGCTGAAGGCATGCTGTCTCATCAGCACAAAGTCTGGCTTAAAGGATCTGTGGCAGAGGACATTCACAAATATGAAATGTAACATACAAGACACTGTTTGGTCATTGGGCATATCGATGGAAACAATTTCATAATAAATCCAAATTGTATCTCAGGAGCAGTCATTTCACATTTTATAGAGTACTTACTTAGTAACCTTATGTCCATTCCTGATTGCATCAATGTTCACATTGTATGTGCCTGCGGCATTTGCCACCAGGTTGATTTCAGAGAATTCTGCCTAAAAAGGAATAAATTGAGGTCAGTCCCTGAGAAACACCAAAAAAACTACTGTGATCAGAGCAGGGGGCAGTGAATGCCTATTTCTACACGAGGCAGGTTGAACAGGGCACCATTATAAGACAGTAGACTTTATCTGAAATGTGTTATTCTTCTAACGACATCACAGGGGAAAAAATGAAAAAGTGCAACATGAAAACATGCGAATCCCTCAGAGTGACTGTGGAGGCATCTGCAAAAACAAGATATGTTTCTATCAATCACAAGTCAAGAGAGAGCACTTCGGCGTGGGAATGAATGCAGCAGTCCCCTCCCCTATCAATAATAAGTCATCAGTGAACTGGGATTTATTATTCTAATGGCTCTCTATGAACACACAGTAATAGCTTGCATTGAACCGTGTGATTAATCTGTGTTCACTGAAGAATGCATAAATGATATTAGTATCAAGCCAGTTTTTGATCAGTGCATCTATGAGGCATGTGGACACATAAGTGTTACACAACTGAAAAATTGCCCAATAAATTTGACCTGACACTACCTCAAAAAATAAAGACATGAAACCAAAATAGGTTTGAAGTGAAGTCACAGGATATATAATATGGCTAGGGGGGATATTCCACGGAAAATTTATAGCTGCTTATGCTTTTAGAGAGAATGATGATCAGCAATGAAAAAAACAATCAACCCGTCATATAATAATGCCAATGGAAATGCCTTCATCAACAGAGGAGAATAAATCATACGCCATGTCTATTTCAGTTACCAATGCTTGACATAAGTAGCTCAGAGACAGTGTTTTCCATCAACAAAATATTAAAGTCTTATGAAAGAATGATGTAACACCCCTCCTGATGTTCACAGTCTGGTCCTACAGCTAAGAAGCAGTGGGCTAGTTCATTCATTCATTCATATTATTTATTTATTTATCTTTTTATTGGAACCTACCTGTTCTACCTTGATGTCAAATTCACCATGGATCTTTCTTCCTCTGAAGACCTTCACCCTGAATGTGAAACAAGGAATCCAGTTGTTGTTTGTATGCAGCAAATGTATTTCTCCAGAGACTGACAACTGACATTTCCTCCATCATTCGCAGAGCTTTTCAAAATTCTGAGTACATTCCTGCTCAGTGAAAATGTGATATCAAACACATGAATTAATCTGACATCTATTGAACAAAATCCTACTTTCCTGTGCTACTGAACTCTGTCGGGGGCAGTAAGCTGCATACTACTATAACCTGTTGGCAATGCATCAAATTATTAGGGCATGTAAACTCGGTGGTATAAGGAGATAACGACTGGACATAAGGACATAAATGTTTGTCTTTGCATATCAAGATCTACTTTTCCCGCCTGTTGTAACAGAGTTGGAAAACCATATTTGCTCTCCACTGTGGAATGTAAGGGTTTTGATGTGATGATGCATGCATCTGTTTAGTTTATTAACACCTTGGAATGTCGTTTTGAGACAGGAGTGAAGTGTTTCATCACCTCTGACTGTCTGCACAAAGCTCTAATAAGCATGCATATTTGCAGCAACAAAGAGGCCTGACTACCGTATGTATTTTGCTTGTGCAGAATTTGCACGCAATACCAAAATACCTGCATCATCATGGTGGCATTGGCCCACACCCAGTGCACTGGCACCACATTTTAAGCTTTTAAATGCAGAAAGCAAGATGAATTCGTCACAAGCGGTCGCTGATTGTCACATGAAAATGGTTTCTCTGCCTCCAGTCTGTTGCGCCTTCGCCATGACACGACAAGCGCACAGATGCATCTGCAAGGTGTTTTCTGATCTGATCAGGGAGCCCAGGATGTAACACGTGACGTGTCCTACAGCACTTGGGTGAATCATATGACCTTCTCGATGTTAGGCCACTGCAACCCACGGACTGGCCCACATCATCTGTCTAGACGATGCACCTGCGTCGGCAATGCACCGCTCTTACCAGTCGGTCTGCTGGTCGTCGATGACTAGGAGGATCTTGGCACTGCTGGAGACTCCCGCTCGGTCTGCTGCCTCGGATAAGGTCGCAGCCGCGGCAGCCGTTGTCTGTTTGACAGCATTGGATATGGATGAGAAGAACCCGGAGCCTCCACCTACAGACTGTTGCTGACTGGTGGACTGGCGCCTCTCCGACGGCCCGGGCGACACTGCGGGGCTTTGCTGCGGCGGGTCGGGGCGTTGGAGATCGGTCATGTAGCCATTGGGCAGGTTGGACATGAAATTGCTGTCTGAGAGTCGACGGCGAAGGTAGTTCATGATGGAGACTTGTTAAAATGACGGAGAGAGGGGGTCCAAATATCCTCCCACTGAATGCGGCTTTCAGTTCAGTAAGAAAATGGGATGACTAGACTACTTTCCCATGTGCAGAAAAGGGACCCAATGTTACCTGAAAAGAAACAAGTCTCGTGTTAATAATTAGGAGCAGATTTTGGAAATCCTATCACAGTAGTAACAAATCGTGACAGTAGCCTAAGGAACTGGATATGGTAAAGGAACCCGTAACCAAATATTAGTCAACGCGACTGACTGAATGAAATTAATTAATTTTCACATTTTAGCTAACACACCCGCATATCACAGGAACAACTGTGGTGTACATATATGTAGTAACAGTCAAACAAGGCATGATAGAAGCCTACCTAGGAGTGCATCCAAACTGACCCGCCCCAAGGATGATGTGATGATTCCTTATTATGATCTCTCAGAGGGAAGCCTGCGTGTAGGTGACGCTCATGTCCTGTGTGCATGCATGCAGGCAGGCTTGCATCGGTCTTAAACCTGTGAAATTAAAGCTACAGCCTTCCCTGCATCACCGCCTGTTCTCCCTGTCCTTCCCTTCGAGCCCCGTTTTTTTCCGTCCGCCCTGCGTCACTCCCAGTCATCCTGAGGGAAAGGAGCCTGCAAGACTGGACCAGTGTCAAGATAGGCAGTGTGCGTGCCAACACTTCCGGGTGCTGCTTTCAGAATAAAGGCATGTTAATGGACATTTATTATTATCATGATTCTTACAGCCTTACGGTGAATGGAACGGAAGTCAAATTACCACAAAATTAACAATAACACTGTTCTATTCAAAATAGTGGAGAATAATTATCTTTTGGCAACAAGGTATTTATATGTGGAAAACTATTTGCCAGTGGTCCCCTTGCAATGTTGTAGTCGGTGGACAGGGAATCCAAATACATTTCTAGTAACTCTTTAAGTCGAAATACCAAAATGTGTTGGATTCAGCTTCTTAAATGTTGGGATTTGTATGCCATTTTAATTTGTGAGTTTAGGCGTTAGACATGTTTACCAGACACTCGCAATATTAATCTGTAATTCTGGACTTTTCTGGGAATGCTGGAAAAAATAATCAACTGATTCAACGAAAAATAATTGTTAGTTACAAACCTTAATATAGGTAGCCTATTTAAAAGAGTTATAATATCATGCCATTGTTTTAGGATGTATATGGCATTAAAGGGCAGGTTGTTAAACTTCCTGTCTTGTTTAGGTTGTGTTTGTCTGACTTGATGCAGCTCTGTGTTGTGATGTGAGTGGTGGTGCTGAGAGCAGGGTGACAGGGGCGTTGCTCTCTGTCAGACATGAGCCTGCTGTTGAGTCCACAGGATGCATATGGGTGTTGATGTGATACTGCACCCTGTTGTGTCCAATAAAACAGCAGCGGCACACTTGCTGTTTGCTTTACAGGCCACTGGCACAGTGTTACTTTTGATTTGCAGCAGAGTCGATACAGATAATGAGAGATGTGCCATCTGTTGGCGATAACCACAGCCTGACATCAACACGGACCGGACCCCGTAGGAGTCCCAGACTCCACTCTGGAAACTGCACTGTGTGATAGTAACTGAACTATGATCATAATGGACACTGATACAAATTGCTGCTGATCCTATCTGAATCAATAATGGCTGATAGATAAAAGATAGCATTTTAAGTTCAATATATTTCCTATTGTATGCTGAGAAAAATAAAGAAAACATATTTCAGTGTTGTTGTTATTGGGTGATTGAACACACCAGTAGTTTTTACTTTGGTCCAATTTGCATGTGTGTTAACACTGATGCATTTGTGTAGGAAGCTTAAAATTAGATGTTTACTGACCTTTTCTGCACGAGTGTGATTTACATATATGTTTACAGACTGCAATACATGTATTTATTAATCATTATTTGTCACTGTGTAATGGCAACTATCTCTCTTATAGCATGAAGAGAAATTAAAAGCATAGTGACACAGTAGATAAATTAACCAGAAAATAACTTTCTTGGCTGTTAGATTCCATGAATTTTAAACACATTCTTTCCATCTTAAAATGTAAACACTGCATGGAATCTGCCAGTGAGCAAACGCATTTTTTGAGATAATAGGAAGCACAGTTTTTCTGTCCTTGTATTTTAATGTCAGGGTGTCGGATTTGATGTCCTGTTATTGCAGCAAATGACTTAAGGAGGCAGTGTTGATCTTAAATTAAAGCCAGCATAACA
Organism: Psettodes erumei; assembly: GCA_016785225.1. Classification (NCBI taxonomy): domain Eukaryota; kingdom Metazoa; phylum Chordata; class Actinopteri; order Pleuronectiformes; family Psettodidae; genus Psettodes; species Psettodes erumei. The sequence continues at coordinate 4,888,447 of JAFBJZ010000781.1, forward strand.
TTTATTCACAGCAAGACTTTTTGTGTGCACCTCTTCATCATTTTTGAAACCAATCTTCTGAAGTAGCTGTTCGAACAATAATCACTTGCAGTATTAAATGGATTGAAACTGGATAATTCTGGGGCAGCACAGGGACCCATGTACAGGCTATTGATTCTCAATGTGCAAACCTTCCTCAAAACATTTTGATTGCAGTATTTTTTTTAAAAAAAAGTTCAGCAGTGCCAATTTCATAAAGCACCGGAATGAGAGGAAGCCAGAGACTTTCCCCGTGTGGCCAAAATCTTCGGTATGCTCAGGCGAGATTGTTCTCATGGCAGCAGCATTTTCAGGACTTAGGAGTCTTTGTCTGACCATCAACAAAAGCCTTTGGATTACTGGAGAGGCAGGATCACAGTGCAGCTGCGTGCGTGTATGGGCAGGTCAGTGGAATGACTGGAGCTCCGGTGGGCTAAGAGCTCGAAAAAATGCAGTTTGGTGAGATTGCAGATTAGGAGGGGGCGGGTGGGCCAGGTGCTGACACCATACAGGGAAACATAAGGCATGCTTCACTTTCGTCGAGGGCTCGTGAAGAAAGCCCAACTGTTGTCGAAAAAAACGATTTTTGACCAAAGAGGTCTTTAATACAGATTAAACGGGACCCTTCTCCAAACACTGTGATATCTGTTGGAACTGTGACATATAGCAAGTGAACGTACTACTTCAGAGACGAGCCTACCTGCACACACTTTCCGCCTGTAAGACAATAACAACGCTGGGTGAACGGTGGCTTTCGATTGGCTGCGACAGCGGCCAATCTGAATGCAGGAAACGAGTCACAGGGAAGCCACTGCACCTATCTGCACCCACCTGATACTTTACCTGGCTGAGCTCAGACCCAGCATCTCATTACCGTTCCAGTACAATCTATGACTGAGGCGCATTGTCCTCCGTAAGACCCAGCAGTCAAGGTGTTCCTCTGTATTTGGCTGCACTCAAACAAAGACCAGGAGCCATGGCCGTGGCAAATTTCCATTACATTACCCGGATGAGCAGTGGCTTTAAAGTCTACATTTTGGAAGGTAAGCTTGATTATCACTCCCTTTTTAATGAATTGTGTTGCTCCATGACTGTGACCACTTGTATTACTTTGATCAGTGGAATTAAGTCCCAGGTTACAGGTTATCTCACAACATTTTATTATTATGTATTTACATGTTTAGATGTTATGTCACACCTTTATATGGCCTTGACATTTGTGTTCATTTCAGTGGCAATAACCTTTGCCCTGTGCATATTATGCAAATTCAGCTTCTAATGAAAAAAAAAATGGGATGACAGTTAAATGGAATATATGCACTAACAAAAAAATTCAACTAAAATATGCTGATCTTTTTGTCAGAAAGAAAAGATTGGTAGAATTAGACAGCAGAAAATCTACTCAGAATTAAAAGCTCTCTGTTAACAATTATTTGCTTTCAAGGTCCTCAAAACTGAATTAATATTCTATAAATTGTGTTGTCACTCACAACCGTGTTGTGTTCATGTTGGATCTCCCTAAAATCTTGGTTGAACATAGCAGAAGGTCAGGCAGCATATTCCCTCTGCTAATAAGGAAGAAATAACTATGCCTGAGGCATTAGAAAATCAGCATAGGTGTGGTTACCTGCCCCCCCTCACAGTGGCACTCTGTGTGAAGGAGTAGCTCACAGGTGTTGGCGTGTTTAGCCATAAGGAAATGCATATTTGAGCAAGCAGTTTGGATGTGAAGACAATGAAAATCCTTTCTTTTTGCTTTACAATTCAAAGCAGTTGATCACCTATTTCTTTTGTACAGTGAATTGGGAGATGTTATTGTGTGCGGGGGGTTTTCGAGCATTGACTAATTGATTTAAATATAGTTGAGGGACTCCTGATGGCCCATCAGTCTGTCTTTGCAAGTGTTAACTGAGCATACAATCAAACAATGGGCCAGCTGTAATTGTGCTGCCAGTACATTTTACAACAGTGCTTTGTGTTTTGACTGTATGCATGACTGTTTTGAACTTGTGAGCATGCTGAAGTGAGCCAGCTGGTTTGGTTAACTATTACTCTTGTTGTTTTCTTTAAGTGATTAAGAAAAAAATGTAGCAAATCACAAACCTGCATTTATATAGACGCTGTGCTCTCCAAATCATTTGTGAGTTAAAAATTGTAGTCCAGATGTGATGTGCACTCCTCTGATTCAACACATTGATGACATCACCAGCTACTTTTTGATGCGTTTCAACTTGTATAATTGCAAAAATCCAGTGTGTATTCACCTCAGTGGCCCGTTCACAAATGGGTGCCGCCCAAATCAGGGTCCTCAGTGACTAAAACCCGTGAGATGTGTGGCATCCCATGAAAACACAATGTGTTGATTGCACCCCTTTGACTGTGTGATAGGGCTGAATGCCAACATCATGCAGAAAAACAACATTTACCGTTAGCACTGAATCAGCTGTGTAGTGTTGTAACCCTCACTAATCAGGTAGATCGAGTTCTACAGCTTAACGGAGTTTACAATTAACGGTGACAAAAAACGTTTTCCCACGGATAGTAGTCATGCAGGTTGATGTCATGGATCAAAACAAGTACTTAAACTTCACAGACTGTCACACACCATTATCAATATAATAAAATCATCAGTGCCAGTATACACGAAGATTGTTCTGCTGGTTTTATTTGTTCTCGCAAAAAAACATAGCCAAAGCACATGTGATATTATTTATTTTTGAAAGCATCTTATTCTAATTCTGCACTTTATTTTGTTTATTAGGTCAGCCCCACCTCAGAAGCGAAGACAGGTACAGACATATCACCAATGACCGTGTCCGAGCCCCAACAGTGTATCCAGTCAAACGCAAGCGCAGCCATGACAGAGGTCTGACATTGGAGGAAAGGTTGGTGAAATGTGTCTATTCATGTTCCCAATAATAACCCAATAATAAAATGATGATACATTAATTGCAAAATCCATCAGAGAGATGTGACATATTTTTTCACACTGTTTCAGGCGAGAGCGAGTGTTGAGCAGAAGCAGTGGCAGAGCGGTCCAGAGAACGGCACCAGCACCAGCTCCGTTTAATAACCCACAGAGCCCCACATCTACATGGAGTCCAACGCCAAGCCCCACCAGCCCTCTGCCCTCTCACGTGTACTACACACCAGTAATGGATGAACCACTTGCCCTCATCAAGAAACCAAGAAAAGACCCTGAAAACACAGAGGAAAAGTCCAAAAGCAGTGCTACCACTCAAATCCAGGTAATTTACCATGCTGCTTGTCTCTTCAGCATTGAAGACATTGTATGAGATGTCGTAATTTACAAAAAGTGCCAGTACTGTGTGTCCCTTTGCAGAGGGAGTGTAGCTCCAGGCTACCCACAGCAGTGGTGCATCTCCCATTTGTAGTCAGTGAATCCAACTCCATAGTCATTGTACTTCCAAGTGGAGTGCATACAAGCCTAAGCTTGTCCGAGCTATGCAATCCAGCCGGATTCAGGGAGAAAATGTGAGCAATGGAGGGAGGAATGCCATCAACAAGACCAAACAGACTGCTCTCTCTATGACCTGTTTATGCCACCACACTGGGAGTGATCTGACTTCCAAGGGCAAACCCAACCAGTTTAATTGGTTTTGAAATAATCCTTCCCAAACTGAAGTTCTTGCGCTGTTTTTCTTGTGTGTGCACAGTCAGGTTTAGGCAATGTTAAAGTAATAATGCACATTTTGTGCTGGGTGAAAAGAAAACACAAAGTAGGGTTACTGTTTTTCTGTGTTTTTATCTTATTAATAACCCATGTCTCTATTTTTCAGATGCGTCCCTCTGTGATCACTTGTGTCTCCTCTTTAAAAAACCCCTCCTGCAGATCGGAGGTCCACAGAAGCCACTCATCAGGTCAGTCTCACACTCTTGTGAAAAAGCTCAATCACCAGACAGTCACTCCCTCGTTGCCACATATATGTCATCATGTAGATATCCGCCAACTTTTACTGACTCACGTAGGTGTGTGTTTGACGCTCGTCCATTCATTCTTTCATTTCCAGTGGTTTCCAAATGCAACTATGATCATGTGGTCGAAGAGCATTTCCAGAGGAGTCTCGGGGTGAACTACCAGAAGGCTCGCTCCCAGCAGCTCTCCATTAGCGTGTCTGTCGATGACCACTTCGCCAAGGCTTTGGGAGACAAGTGGCTGCAGATTAAATCCAAGTCTTCCTCCTGTTCTTCCACGCCTCCCAGCAGTCCAAGTGTTACCCACTCCCCCACCTACAGCCACAGTCCAAATCAGTCCCACAAAGAGTCCACCAGCAGCACATCGCCAACTTCCAGCCGCTGGTCTGTCAATTAAAACAGAAATGGCCTCTGTAATGGGGAAAAAAATGGACTTTTAACATTTCACTGCGTGCAGCTCTGCTTGTCAAGCAATGGAAATGCCAGAGTTGAGAGGGCAAGCTAACAGATGCAAAAGGGCTGACTCTTTGGACCCCTGTGTGTCCAAATTTAAGACACTGACACAGACGAATGTAGCATTAATCCCTGGTTTGTTACATTTTTTCCTCTGCTTGTCGATAGCATCTGAATACCAGAGCTACTGTAAATGGTGATGTGGGATGATTAAAAAATCAACCAAATAATCCTTTACATTTCTTTAATTATGTGTCATTCTTTCAGTGCAGTCCGAATTCCACAATTTCATTGTATTATATTTATATTCTGCTAAACCTGGGTTCCTTGTAGTCAAACTGACTAGCCTATCTGCTGTATCATATTATGCTTATAAGATGTACACAAAACAAAGACTTTTGAAAAGACTTTTAAAAATAAAAATCTCAAAAATCCTTTAATAGTTTTGCGTTTTTGTCATTTGTTAAAGCTATGTGTCTTTGACAAATCATTGTTGTTTTTCTTAGAATGTATTCAAAAAAAGAAGCTGAGGATGTCAAAAAATGAATAAAACGCTTCTTAAACTGGTAGTTTGAGAACTTACATAGACCCTGTACAAACTGCAGGGTGGTGTACCAGACAGCATAATTTCAATAGTGAGTCAGTGTGCGTCTACAACACGTCCGGCGCACACATGGCACTTCACACAGAAGTGTTACCACACACTGAGAGGGAATTAAATGGAGGTATGAGCAACGCATTTGGGACTTTTTCCTGTAAGTTTGAGGGAATGCGAGGGTGCATGTTCTAGCAGGCACTAGGCCTTGTGTTCTGACATTCCTGTCTCCTGAGAATATGACTATAAGATCCTACAGATCCTGTTTGGCAAGGGATAGGAGGGAGGGAAGTGGGGAAGGAAGGGTTGGGCTAATATATGCCTGAGCATGAGAACCGGCCCTGCTCTTCAGTTACTTATTTGCAAGTCATATCTTGTCTTACTTAAAATATGATAGGCAACGTTAAAAAAAGACTTCAGGACTTCTGTCTCTGACATTGCAGTTTTGGTTCATTTTAAAGTGGGAAATAGTGAAAATAGTGGGAAATGAGTGTTTTGACAATTTGATTATCTTGTGAGAAAAAATATCAGTCAGCGGTGAGAGTGAGGGAAAAATGTGGAGAAAATATGATATTACGTTAAAACATTTAAAGTGAACCATTACAAATGAATAAATCAAAATGTCATTGGATGGACTTATCTGCACAAAACATTTTAAAATCCAATGTAGATTGACATAAGGTATACAACAAACATATCTTGCAGCAAATCCACACAGAAGCATATAGTGGTCAAACTGCTGATTATCATTTTTCCACCAAGTGTTTGAACAGGTATTTCCACATGGAGTCTGGTATTCTTTTGACAGTGTGACTGGAACAGGGGCACTGATGCCATCTAGAGGACCTAAGATAAATCTTAAACATCTGATACTGTCAATGACAAATGGTCTCACGTCGCATGATGAGAAGCACAAAAAAACAACAAACAACTAAAAGCATGCACACTCGGTAGGTAAAACTTAATGAGTATCCTGATTTGACAGAAAGACCCTCAGAAACGAGAGAGAGAAAGGCAGAGAAAATACTTTGCTCAGTTTACCACAAGGAGGCGACTCCAAAACAGGTTATTGCTGCTGCACATCACTCATTCATTCATAAGCTTTTAATCCACCTCTCCACATATTATTTGACAATACTTGCCAGTAGATGTTTAAACATGGATTGTGTTTGTCATCAAAAATGTCAAGTTTGTGTGTCTAGTACTGCTTAACTAAATAATGCATGATATAATTCTGAGAGAAGTCTACAGTATATTTAAGTAATTATTTTGGGTCGGATAAAGTTAGAGGGTGTTTATAGATACACTCTGTATTTAGCACACCAAGCATGATAATATGCAAGTGTATTGTTTAAGATCAATTAAATATGTTCAGCTGGTTTGTACTGTTGTTCAGTACAAGTAAGTTGCAAATGGCCATGAGAATGTTAAGAGAAAAACTTCTCATGCTGCCTCAAAAACAAATGTGCATTGTTGTATGAGACAACAGTGACAGATAATTACAATCCTGAATACCTCAAACACGATGGAAAACAACATTTAACTCAGTTTTACTGTGGCAGTAGTAATTAAGTATGCATCACCATACAGAGGATTTGCCAAGCCTTCTGGGAAAGTATTTGCACTTTATCTGCTTTGTCAAATCTAGGAGCACTGTCAACAAATCCAGCAGCATTTTGTAAATAATAAAAAATTACAGCTCTAATCTCATGAGAATATGATTGCCTGGAATGACAGTGTATCCATTGTGGTGTTGTGCATGATTCATTTTCAAAGTTCTTGCTCAGCTTCTTTGTATTTAAATTATCTACAATAGTTATCTAGGATAATTTCTTAAATAATGATTGTGGGTGTTTGCAATCCCCAACTGGCAGCTTTATCTAACCTGTAGTGGCAAGTGAATATAATACAAAACAATTCCGAAATTTAAAATAGCTATATGGTTTTTTCCATGTTCTTCTGCATGTGTAGAAATGCAGTTTATGCAGCTGCATTTCAGGTAACCTCAACTGGGACATTTTTATTGACAACAAACCTTTACAAACTTTGCTCAAAATGCATATCATAAAAACTGGATTTGCTGTGTGTAAACTCTAAACTTTGATTTTGAATGATTTGGCAGGCTGAATCATACAACCAATCACATGTTATACTAACCAATCTGGAAACTTTGTTTTGGGATATGACAAGCAGTAATGATGTCTAATGACTGTCGTAGATGTAACGATATGTTTTCTCCTCTGTTCGGTCCGGTCCTTCACTCTCTGGTCAGTCTCTTGTCTTGTCTTATCTGGTTTGGACCCTCTCTGTTCTGTTCTGTGAATGCCTTTAATAAATTATCAGAACTGCAATGATTTTTCTACAAATATCCCAATACATGGATATAATTTATAGCTTATGTAAAGAAACTGCCAAACTGTGAGCAAAAGAAATTGTACCACTTTAACCTAGTTGTGGGTAGATAATGGATCTTCATTCAGGATGCTTGGTGGATTGCAGATACAGCAGCAGTATGTTTTCACTGTATGGATGTGTGATCTGTGTGTTGCCTCACAGGACAAAGGTTCCGGGTTCAAACCCCAGTGCAGCTCAGGCCAGCCATATGATAGACTTGCGGTGTTTCCAAAGTGTTAAATGAACTGTGGATGTACAGTATGTGACTCACCTGATATGCCGTGACTTGTGTTGTATCACACTGGTGTGGTTCCATTAACAGTATTATGGGCATGGCACATATCCACACAGTACAATGCAATTCTTTCTGTCCATTACTTTCTTATACATGTACTGTTAATAGCTCAGATGTGGTGCAAAAGTGTGCTGACTTGTTCCGCCACCTTCACATTTCTTTTCCATAGAATTGTGAGTCACTCACATTTCAACTTGTCACATGTTGTGGTGAGGTCAAAATATTCCACTTGGAAGGCAGTTGTGCACACAGGTTGACTCGTCAGATGTCACAGATCCAAACCACATCATCCAGCAGGCTCTAAATAAATGAGTAATGAAGAGGAACTCATCAGCAGATTTGGAGGCATTGAAGCATTTTAGACAAGAGTCAGTTTTGCTGACGCAGGAAAGTGACTGTTTATGGTGAATAACAGGTTGATTAGTAACACAGTTTGTGACTGTTGCTTCACATTCTGCTTAGCTTCACTAAGCTATGAGCTATACACACTATAGTAGGTTCAACCATAGCCTGAACTTTAGTTTAAATGAGAATATTGTGGTAGAAGACCTTTTTCTGTGTTGAAAATTCTTTAATATTAACATCCTTTAATCCAGAGCGAGCAAATGAGACCCTTCGGGGGAGAAGACCTTTTAAACAAGGCTAAAAAGTCTACTGTCACACTGAGGGCCCCAGTTGATACTACACAAAAGTTGAAACATGTTCTTTTCAAATTGGTGTGCAGAAGATATTGCGTTTGGCCAGTAGGTGGCACCAGAGTTAAGACCAGGTTCTTATCCAAAGAAGATCGTCCTCTTTCTCTCTTTGACGCGCACAGGTCCAGCTTCTTATAGAGTTGGGTCATCAGTTCTGGCTGCAATGTCTTTCTTATTTGTACGTTTTCGTGATCAAACTATTCATAGCATCCAGGAACATTAGAATGATTATATAAAAATAATAAGCCCTGATTACCATAAACACACTGCAGCCTGAAATATGTCTTATTTTTCTTTAGGAACTGGAAGAAGATGGCTATATTTAGGCAAAACAATGGACATTTGTGTTTTTCCACGTCGGTTAGGGGAAAACAGAATTTGGGGGATTTCGTGTTCAAGCAGCGTAATCAAAGACAACTATAATTATGTCCCCCCCCACCCCCCGTCAACAAACCAGCTAAACATTAGCTCTACGCAGCGGCGGTCCCATGACCGGGCTGGAAAGGCGTGCACTCCGCCAGCTCAATATATAAACCAATCTCCAACAGGAGCGTCCAAACAGTACAGGAGCTGTCGGACCCCCCGCAGCTGAGCGCGGCCCCCTCCTGTCTTCCTGCATGCGTCTGGTTGAAGCCCGACAGCGGGACACGCACGCTGCAGTGGAAGCGAACACACAGCGGGGCACCGTCACTTCAGGTTCACATGTAAGTATTCTCCTCTGTTTTCTGTGGCCCTTTCCCCCCTTTTTTCCTTTTCAGTGTTGCTGTATCACTCCATTTGAATTATGCAAGAGCAGCTAAGGAGATTAGCATACCGCTATTTTCTATACAGCTGGTGAATTGGATCAAAATGACTTCACTGCTGTCGCTTCTGAATGGGCCAAGTATCCGCAGCTCCAAAGCCAATTGTTTGAAGTTTCACGTCGATTTAATTGTGATGTCTTTGTTTTTGTTTTCTCGCAGTGCAACTGGAATTTTAGGGTGTGCTGTTGTTATGTAACGCTGTCTGTGCACCTGTTGCGCGCTTTGTCAGTCTATCTCGGAAGGGAAGTTGTAAAAAGGAAAAAAAAAACTGCAGTGGAAGAATTCATAACATAGTACATCGATGGAGTTCATTCTATTCAGGTATTTGCTATTAATGGTCTAAAAGCTGAGAAAATCCTATTAAAACACCACAGCAGATTAAACACTCAAAACAAAGTGCAGTGAAGTTACTATAAAGTCACTGTTGTACTACAGCGTGTGATGAGCCAATATGAGAAATTCTCAACATCATAATAACACTGAGAACTTGATCAACCCTTAAGATATGACTGTATTTGTGGGAAACTGATGCTCATAAAACCTGTACACTGCAAAATAATGCAGGTATTTAGAGTCTTCTTCCTGTTTTTGTCCTCAAAATGATAAAGTGTCCCACACTCTAAACTGCGTTAGTTAGTTCAGTCGCTATCTCCAACACGCGTTATGATTCATTCAGCGGTCCACCACCTCCTGCTCAGACAGATAACCCTCCAGTAACGTTGTGCTCTCAAACTTGAATGTAGCACACACCAGTAATGACTGATAAGGGATATAAAACACTTCATCATGACCACTTCCCTGCCGTATAGCTCACTAAATCATGCTTTCAGAAGAAAATGACTTATGCTGTTTGTTCTCTGTGTGTTTTTGCAGTGTGCATCATCAGAGGCTCACCGTCAGAATGGATCGCTCCTTCATCTCTATGACCTGTCATTTTATGATGAAGCCTGCAGACAAGCCCTGCATAGCTAGCTAGCAATAAATTTTTATTTCTTCCCATTAGCACCTCTAGACTTGGATTAAGGGTTTCTTTTGTGGTTGAAATTTCTCATAAATACATATTACCTCATAAATCACTGTCAAACCACTATTACTTGGTTTGGTTTAACTGATTGTTTTAATTAAATTCAATTGCAAGTAGTGATGGATACAACTACACTAGCCACCCTGGCTGCCACCGCTACCGTGGCTCTGGCCTCGCAGTCTGACATGTCAGGCTACCTGTGGCTGTTGGTGCTAGGCTTCATCATTGCCTTCATCCTGGCTTTCTCGGTCGGGGCAAATGACGTGGCCAACTCGTTCGGTACAGCAGTGGGCTCAGGGGTGGTCACCCTGCGGCAGGCCTGCATCCTGGCCACGATCTTTGAGACTGTGGGCTCAGTCTTGCTCGGGGCTAAAGTCAGCGAGACCATCCGACAGGGCATCATTGACGTCCAGATGTACAATGGCTCCGAACATGTCCTGATGGCAGGATCGATTAGTGCAATGTGTGGTAAGCACTGCCACACCTATGTGCACCTTGCATAGAAATTCATAGAAATTTGCCTAAACAGTGGATCAAAAACAAAATAATTAATATATTTGACTGGTGCATTTTCAGGTTGTGAGCTCAGGCCTCACTGTCATGTTTTTGTACTGTAGGCTCTGCTGTGTGGCAGCTTGCTGCATCATTCCTGAAGCTCCCCATTTCTGGAACCCACTGTATTGTTGGAGCTACAATTGGCTTCTCCATGGTGGCCAGAGGTCACCACGGGGTCAAATGGATGGAGTTACTACGCATCGGTGAATATGCTCTTTTTCCCTGCACATTCGAAAACAAGTATCTGTGAAATCTGAAAAAAACAAGTGTAGTGTAGCTAAAATTTAATTAGTAAATGTCTTTTGCTTTCCAAAGTGTCATCCTGGTTCCTGTCACCGGTGCTGTCAGGGATCATGTCAGGAATTCTCTTCTACTTTATTCGCAAATTCATTCTGAACAAGGTAAACAATTTCTTTCCAGTGTAAGTTGTTAATAAGTGTAGTCTGAACTCACTATTTGTAAAGGTATTCAGATCCAGTACCAAAATAAAGGATTTTTGTGTGTTTTTTGTGCAATATGGGATAACTTGCTTTTGTCTTTGAACATTTGCTGAAGGTGAAACAATCACGATGTTTCAAGTGAAATTGCTAGATTCCACCACTGGAACAGAGTTTTATACATGACCCAGACCCGTCTCACTGAGCACTCACAAAACTGATTTCCACAGGCTGATCCTGTACCCAACGGTCTTAGAGCTCTTCCTATCTTCTATGCTATCACCATGGGCATCAACCTCTTCTCCATCATGTTTACAGGAGCACCATGTGAGTATCAAGTCCACACGCTACACCCATGCTTCCTTTGACTCTTGCTTACTGCACTGCATTAACACAGCAGCTGCTGAAATCCCTGGAGCAAGATGAGGTCTGAATAAAAGTGTCACTGGAGACACAGAGGAGAGTTGATGACAGACTTCTTAGGACAAAAGTAGGTGGCAAAAAATGAGGAGCTCATTTCATGAGTATCTAAGCACATCAGATCATTCTCAGACATTATGGGCAACTATTTTATCAGCCAAAGGATATTTGTCTTGCAGGTTCTGGTACCTCTGTCTGGTGATTGAAAACAAAACTTAAAGGGCCAGACACTTACTAAAAACGGGATTAAAGCAAGCAAACACATCAGGAATAAAATAACCAGCTGAATAAGAATCTGACTAGGATACAACTATTAAATGGAACACTTCCATTCCTTTTTGTTTCATTTGCAGGATTGCACTTATCGAGAAGTCACCTGGCCTGGGCCCTTCACTGAAGGCTGCAGGCCGGTGTGTGTGGGTCAAGGAATATTACACACCATAACTCCTGCTATGCAAAATTACAGCGTAATCCACAGTGCACTTCTGACTGCACTCATGTTCCAGTCCCGACATTTTATTTCCTGACAAATACAAAAAACATACATATGTTTTTTTTTTTATTTTCTTCATTTAAAAAGTGATATGTATACAGTTATTCATGTTTGTGGCCAATATGGCACAGTTGTTGAAAGCCACTGCTTTTACTTTTTATTTTATGGTTAACTTGCTGTTGTCCACAAGAGCAATCAGGTAAGTTGTGTCTGTAAGGGGGAAACTGAATATTGTCATACTGGCCTGGATTAAGCCATCTAATTCTGCACATTAGTTATTCTGTGAAGCACCAGAAGGAAAGTGACCCACTAGAACTGTCCATAACTGGGTATATTGAAAGTATTTTATCATTGCACTGCAAGGTTCGTCTCTTTCTCTCTATCTTACTGTAGGAGTGTGTACTCTTGCTGATACTGTTGTCTGTAAATTTGCACTGAGACACTGTAGTGAGCAATTGAGACATTTTATTGTAAATAAATTCACCTGACCACAACACATGAAACAGGAAGAGGTGTAGCTACCTTGGAAAAATAATCAAATTTTTTCTTGAAATTATAAAATTATTAAATTAAATTTAAATTATTACTATTAAATGTTACTTTATTTCTAAACTAGTCTAAAGTGCATAGAAAGGTAGTTAACATTTTCTTTTCTCGCTGGTTTCAAGGGACCAGACAGAACGAGTTATGAATGAATGAAAGAAGAAGATTAGTTTCAGTTTCTCCTTATCTAAGACACAGTTCTGTCTCATGTCCCTGTCTTGTGTGCACAGTGCTGGGTTTTGACAGAGTCCCATGGTGGGGTACACTGTGCATTTCGCTGGGCTGTGCCTTTGTCACAGCTTTGGCCGTTTGGTTCGTTGTCTGTCCACGCCTCAAGAAGAAGATCAAACGTGAGTAAATCTGATATATTTGAACTTCCATTTACAAATGCATTTTGAAAAGAAGCCAACTTAATGCTTAGTGCTCAGTAATGAAAAGTTAATTTAGATGCAAAATTCTTTAGTTACTAAGAACAGTCATGAAAAGATTTTTCTATTATTTTTATGGTGGCTAGCATGATAGCTAGACTTAAGATTTTAGCCTTGCACAAACAAAATTGTAGAAGTCTAGCCCACTGTATGACCTGCTTGATCTCAGCTGAACACTGCAATGTACTAGGAGAAACAGCTGCTGCTCCGTGTGAAACTCCCCTAATGGAGAAGATCTCCAGCCAACCTGAGCAAGCAGAGCAGCCGTCAAAACTGTGTGACCCTCGACCCCAGACCCCCCCAGCAGACAGTCAGAAGGTTGCTTTCAAACTTGGAGGTTCAGATGAGGCTGATTTGGACAACAGTGGTGTGGAAACCAAAGACTTAGATATCAGCAGTGGTGAGAGTGGTGTGCTTCATTTGACTTTGTAAATCCCACAAAACATTTTTACCTCAGTTCACCGATTGAATTATAATGAACAATTTATTTTCCTAGGTCTAAATGGCACTGTTGGCCCCATGGTGATCACTGATCCTCACAGTGGACGGTCCCATACGATCCACAAGGACTCAGGTCTTTACAAAGACCTGCTACACAAGCTGCACATGGCTAAAGTGGGTGACTGCATTGGTGACAGTGACACAGAGGAGCGGCCCATCAGGAGGAACAACAGCTACACCTCTTACACAATGGCCATTTATGGCATCCAAGGAGATCCTAAATACAAGGACCTGGATAGCGAGCTTCAGAGAAGATCAAGAGTGGACAGTTACAGCAGCTACAGCTCAGCAGTAACCAGCGGGAGCACAGTCCATGAAGGGAGTGTGACTCAGGAAGCTGGCACCAACCTCGCTGCGGAGGAAGACGAGCTGGAGGTCGACCAACCAGCTGTCTCTTTGCTTTTCCAGTTCCTGCAAATACTCACAGCGTGCTTTGGCTCCTTTGCTCACGGAGGGAACGATGTCAGGTAGGCGAGGGTGTTTTATTTTTCTGAGGAATTTGTGTATGGGATGTCCATCAGTTGATTTACATACACCATTTTTTTTATCACTAGCAATGCCATTGGCCCACTGGTGGCTCTGTGGCTTCTGTATGAGAGCGGCTCTGTGGTATCCAATGCACCCACACCCATCTGGTTGCTTCTGTATGGTGGAGTGGGCATCTGCACAGGTCTCTGGGTATGGGGCCGGAGGGTGATCCAGACAATGGGCAAAGACCTAACCCCCATCACACCCTCCAGGTAAGTTACATATTTATATTGTATAACAGCATCAAATAAGAAAAAAAATCTGATATACATGTTTGTCAAAGCAGGCTTACTACCTGTAATTTATATATATGTAACACTATATTTTCTTTTAATGTAGTGGTTTCAGCATTGAACTAGCTTCAGCTATCACAGTTGTTGTGGCATCCAATATTGGTCTGCCTGTCAGCACGACCCACTGCAAGGTAATTAACCTCAAAAGTCTAAAAATTCTACCCAACAGATGCATGCGATAATGAAAAGAAGCTTCATCTTTGAGCACATGTCATGAAAGTGCTACACGTTCTTGAACCCACTGGCACTGCGATCGCATCTGCTGATTAACTCTCATGTCATGGGAACACAGGTGGGATCTGTCGTGGCCGTGGGATGGCTGCGCTCCAGGAAATCAGTGGACTGGCGTCTGTTCAGGAACATCTTTATCGCCTGGTTTGTCACTGTCCCTATCTCTGGGCTGATCAGTGCTGCCATCATGGCTCTCTTCACCTATGTCATTCTGTGAAGCCTCCCAGCATGAAGCCACACTGCTGCTTCCACTGACAGACCACTACCATTAGAGTGAGCTGTGAGAATGAACATGCTCCCTTTGCTCTACATTAAGGATCCTTATTATATCATTCAATGTTGTGCCAAGGTATATCATTCCTAAATGATGTAGGATCTAATAACAATGTTCAAATATCCAGAAGACTGTCATACTGTATGCCCCTATGATGTATATTTGTATAAAACCTTTATGTATTAAAAATCAAGTATTCAGTTTTGACTAAAAAAAGATTGAACAGGTACATTCTATGTTTATGCATTTGGTTATAATAAAAAAGAGTTGTTTGATTTGAAGGGATTTCAGTGTATTTTAATCACTATTAAACATTTTCCACTGCATCATATTTAGTGTGTTTGTGCATGTGGAAGGGAGGGGTTAATTAAAAAGATGCAATCATGACGTGGTTTTGCCATAGTATGACATAAGAGTTCATAACAAAGGAAGAGTTTCCTTGGTTGCCATCATGATTGGCCCAAGGATGACAGAAGATGAGTTAACTGAAAACTGCACACTGCATAGAAAGTTACACAAGCAAGATATGTAATAAATCTAAAATTCGTGTTATTTTATCAATATGGATAAAATATTATGTTATAAAGATGATTGAGATAGTATCCCCAATTTTTCATTTTCAAAACGCTTTTGTGGAGATATGACTCAAAATGTGAAATTTTTCGATTACTTTTTGATAAATCCTGCTGAGGATTAAACAAAAACATAACCTCCTCGACAGAGGTGAAAAAAAGGTGCAGGTAAGTACAACTACAACTGTCTGAAAGCTGAACACTGGTGTGTGCTTAATGAGATGAGTTTCCTGTAGGAACACCAGAAGACCACAGGATGGTGGTGTTTTCCAGATAATTGATGACACTCGTGGGGTTTGATGTGGTGAATGTTGCCCGTCATTGTCTCTCACACCAATTTATACACCTTTGATTTTTGTATTTTTTATTTCAGCCAGACAGAGTATATTATTTGCAGGGTATCCACGCCACAAATTATTGGGCTCCTCCTTGGCTAATGCCCCAATGTTCCCACGATTTTCTTTTTTATGAAAACAGTACAGTAGTTTTTGCGTAATCCTGCTAACAGACATACCAAAAATCACAGAATACTCTATACTGTATATCCAGCCAGGAGGCCAGGAAGGCAGAATCATTATGTCAGGAGTCTTTCCCTTTTTGTCCCTCAGGATTTTCCAAATTTCCTTATTTCTTCATCTATTGCAGGTACATTCATTTTTACAGCAGATGGTTCTGTTGTTCCATTTAGGAGCAGCCAACGTAACATGTTGCGTTAAACATGGTATCATTGTTTCAGGTTTGACTCTCCCACATATTTTGTGATCACAAGCATCCAAATCAGTTGTCCAGGAAATCATTTACTAAGTATTGATTCAGATAATATTTACTTTCAAACATGCAAGTAGTCAAATTTAGGGGAAAGTATCCTTACATTAAAAAAGAGCTAACGACCAGCAGTCCATGAACAAAATCTAACCAAATCATCTGCATACAAAACAACGGTCATGGGCAATTTTAAGACTAAAGCATTTAACTGCCACTTACACATACATTTATATATACATGACTGCTTCATCCGATCTGCATCATCTGACACTAATTCAGCCAGGGATTTTGAGCCTATACTTAGATTCTCCTCTAACACTTGTGTGGGTTTGTTAAAACGTTTTCAAGGTATCTAAGAGGTGTGTGAGATTCTGACCACTGTCCCAGAAGCCTTGGCTCCTACGAAAGGGTAACCGTTGTCCTTCTTTAAATAATCTGCAAAGCAAGGTTTACAGTATTTTCCTGCCCGTGTCTCCGTGAATGCTTTTGCAATTCAGCCTGGTGTTCTTCGTAAAAATGTTTGAATCGAAGTTGTTTTTCTCTCCACCATGCTGATGTCTATAACCTACCACCACCAACACCTTTTGATCCAGCGTAATCATGTGTCAGTGCCGGGTTTTATTTTGAAACCAGACACCGGAAGTTGTACACTTTTGTTTTGTTGTAATTGATACTTTGGATGATTTTCAACGGCTGTACAGGTGCGCCTGGACATTTGCGCGTTAATTGCGGGCAGCCCGGATTGCGTGCACACTATGCGATTTTTGGCGCTTCAAAGCGCGTCGACAGCGGAATGGTGTGCGTTCACCTGAGCACAGCGGACCGACGAGCTGGCGGAGTCTCCAGCACATCCACGGGAATAAAACGACGGCTTGGTTCTCTGCAATAACACATGATTGTTGGAGCTGCAGGAGGTGGGTTTGACGGACGATTTCAGTTTTAGGGACAGGGCGAAGCGTACAAGTAACTGATGTGAAAAGGCAGGTGCGTTTCATTTCGGGTTTTTTTCTTTTGTAGTCTGATTTTCGGTCGGAGCCTGTGAAATGCAGCCTCTACCTGATGTGGGGCATCACAGCTGCAACCTACAGGTCTGTATCGCCAGAAAATCAATTCAAGCGTGTTGTGCATGCCACACAAAAAAGAACAATAATAATGTGAGCCCAAAAAATGAATTGACTTCATCTGCATCTGAACGTCTATATGGACAATGAGTGATATTGTGACTGCGAGGATTGTGATAGCTTTTGGGTCTTAATGCACACTGCTCTGTCCCCTCTACGCAAATCTGATGACAATCACAGTTATGATGCTGCTGAATTAGCTCACAGGCTCATGTGTAGTCTAAAAGGCTCTTGTCCTTTTTTGTTGCTACACTTTTGGCAAACATAATTACCAAGAGGTACGGGCCATTAAAGGGACTGTAGTACAGAAGTGATTAGCTTTATGCCATCTCCTCTCAGTTTGACTGTGTGGAAATAAGTCATGGGACAGACCGCAGCATTTGTTTACCACTGTTTCTGCTCCTCCTCTTCTGTTTAGTGTGTGTCCTGTCTACCTGCTACTGCTCTGCTTTGGTCAGTCGTGGAGCACTGAGACTGCTACAGCTGCGAATCTCATCATCCTCCTCAACATCTGCCACTTCATACAGAAGACACAAGAGGACAGAGGCTGCTTTTTTGGCTGATCCGCATGCCAGCAGTCTGAAAGTAACTGTAGATGATGACTCCAGCAGAGCTGATTGCTTGAGAGCGGCATGACCTAACTGGGGACAACCAAACTAGTTGCTGATTCAAGCTTTTTTTTCCGGTTTGGGGCTGATGAAAATGTTCCAGTGTGTCAGTTGACTGACAGGGTGGCAGTGGT
Organism: Psettodes erumei; assembly: GCA_016785225.1. Taxonomy (NCBI): domain Eukaryota; kingdom Metazoa; phylum Chordata; class Actinopteri; order Pleuronectiformes; family Psettodidae; genus Psettodes; species Psettodes erumei. The sequence goes on from JAFBJZ010000781.1 coordinate 4,906,563, forward strand.
GTTCTAGCCCGGGGACATAGCCAGCAGCTGAAGTGCAGACACCACGGAGGAGATGGCTCGTCCAGGATCAGGGTTGCTGGTGCCCGTCAATGGGCTGGGGTACCCCCCACAGAACCTGGCCAGGGTGGTGGTCTGGGAGTGGTTGAATGAACATGGACGCTGGAGGCCCTACAGTGCAGCTGTTTGCCACCACATTGAGAATGTGCTGAAGGGGGACGCCCGAGGTACCGTCGTTCTGGGGCAGGTGGATGCCCAGCTCTCTCCTTACATCATCGACCTGCAGTCCATGCACCAGTTTCGACAAGACACAGGTAAGGGAAGTGGCAGTTTGCTGTCTGCTTACACAAGTGACACACCTCAGGCATCAGGGAAAGAACAAATAATGTGGACTGCGGTTTTCAGTACATTACATGGATGTTCACCCTTTAGTTCTAATGTCTGGATAAATGAACAAATGAATTTTGTTTGGCTGATATCATCACAAATGATGCAGTATCGCATTAAGACTGATTAAAACGGAGCGTGTGGTTTCTTAACCAAGTCCTGAATGTCCCATCTGCTTTGGGACGTACAGCAGACAAGCCACAGGTTGAGCTGAGAGGTGTTTTAACAACAGGACACAAAGAAGCCACATACCAGAAGTGTGGCGATAATTTATTTATCCAGAAGTGTCTTTATGCAGCTGCTGGAATGCCATGACCTTGCCAAAGGTCACCATATTCGAGGGGCTGTGCATCCATCAGGAAAATGAGTGCGGTAGCTCAGTGCCACGCTGCTCACTCTCCTCAGCCTGTACTCATTAAATGTGTTGTGTTGTGAGAATGGCAATCACAATAGTGGCTGGTGATTTAGTTACTCTATACAATTACTGTGAGAAAGAGAAACTGCTTCTAATTTTTGCCACATCACCTCAATTTATGTCATTTCACTCCACAGGATGGAAAGATATGGAAAAGTCAGGCTATATGTTAAATCAATTTGTCCAATATGTCCAAAGCACAAATGATACAGAGTAAAAGGTTTCAACTTTATTTGGGTTCTGTAGTGGAACGCAGCACAAACATTACCATCATTATCATAACATTCTAACTGTAAAGCTCTTGTAAAAACAACCCCCCCGCTTAGTACATTAGTAAGTTATGTTTGCATTACAGGGAATCAACGGAACACAGCCTTTGTTTGGTTGACTGTATTTCACTCTGATGACTGCTTCCAGATTTCTGCTGTACTCCACTCAGGCTCAGCACACTCTCTGTTTGTCTCTGTGTGGACTCACCATCCCGCTGTCCCCGTGTTTGAAGTGAAGATGTGGGGGAGGTTTTAATCATCTGTTGGAATCAGCTTTGGGCAAATCTCAGCTTTCTGAATTATTTTTAATGTCTGATTCAGCTATGTATCGCAGTGTTAGTCAGTTATATCAAAAGCTACTGACTGAGACTGTGAGACTGTGTTCTGCTGTAGGGACAGGTCATGTATACAGTGGAAAAAAAAAGTATAACGAAATCACTGATGAGGTGAATCATGAGAGAGTGAAGTCTCACTGTAAGTCAAAGGCTCGTCTCCTATTTGAAGGGATTATGTAACACCAGAGCATTGCATGAGGCACAGGGAGATATGCATGGGATATACGCAAGGTGACCCCAGTGTGCATGAATCTGCATTCTGTAACCTCCCGTTAATTTGCAGTGGTTCATTTACATTTACATTAATACAAATTTGCGGATGTAGTTGGCAATGCTATTGAGTCTACAGAAAAAAACAGGACGCAGCTCGATTCTGTGAAGGCCCTTGGAGGGATTGACTAAAGACATCACACAAAGTGATGAAATGTTTCCTTACACAGTTCGAAAATACCCACATCTGTAATGAACATAGTTGTGTATGCGCTTTCTTATTACACTACATGTGTTTTCATGAAAACCTCAGCCTGTAAACGTTTGTGGTAAGTGGCCCTGGGCAAAAGTGGTGAACTTGCCCTCTAAACAAAAATGAACTTTAATAACAAAACAAGATGTCACCGTCCTGTTCTGACATCACGTCCTATTCAACTGTTGTTACATTAATGCTCTAATACAGCCTTTAGTTAAAACATCATCATCAAAAGGCCAAAACAGACAAGTACTGTGTGTTTTATTTGGTCTCTCTTTAATAATATACACTATTTAGTTATATTTATACAGTGGGAGTTGCCTTGTTGGATTTCTGCTGTTCTTGATGGTTTTTCCATCTAATGGGACATAGCACAGAGCAGCACATGTGTCGGTGGTTGACTGGCTGCGAGATAAGCCACTGGGTCATTTGTCAGCCATTACCATGGCGCTGTGGCTAGGCCTGGCGTTTATTGTGCATCATTGTCCCGTTTGATGGGTTACCTGGCCTCTCGGCGGGGGCCATACCAAGGTTAGCCCAAACACCTGCTCCTTTCGGTCTCTTCTTGCCTCATCCTCTTCGCGCTCCTCTCCTGTCCCCAAACATGGGCAAACCTCTGCTCGGCCACAGCCATCGATCCAAGCTCCCATGAGACCCAGCTTGCTTCCAGGCTGTTGTGATGTGGTAGCACAGGAGCATACTCAAAGAGCCCTCAGTGAGCATGTTTTAAGGTTGCTTTCGATGCACAGGTTTCACATCAGATGTTAGTTGTACAGTATTTGTAGCTCACCAGGTCACCCACAGCCATTTGCTCTTTTGCAGGCTTATGGAGTGCCCCTGTGGGGAAACCCCATTTTGTCATGGAGCCAGTTATCTCGCCTTCTGCATCTCATTTTTGGCAAGAGCTGGAAAGAGAGTTCAGCTTTGTGTCTCACGCTGACGTGCGTGTGATGGCGAACTCTGCCAGCTGTGGCAGCTGTGGTCTTTGTGCCCTGTCCCTGCAGGCTTTGTAGGGGTGCCCAGCTCTTCTGTGGGTTTGGGAGGTGCTCCTGTGGGTGGGAACCACGCAGAGTTACTCCGACTAATGAGACAGCGGCTATAGTTTATCTCCATAGTGCCCTCTAATCAGAGCGTCATGACGACAACATGAACCACGGGCAATGCGGCAGGGCCCCTTTCAAAAACACAGTGCACGGGGTTCATCATAATGCAGCTGCTGTGGTGAAATCCTGAACCATGTGCTTCTGTATGTACAGTACTATGTGTTAAGGCCTACTAAAGCTTACATATAGTGTGGATGAATCTGGCTGAAGACAGGGAGATGATTGGCTCCTGGCCAAAGAGAATCGATCCGATCTCCTTCCCAGAGGGGTGTTTGAACCTCTGAACACTGCTGTGGACTGATCCCCTTTCACTACACCCACTCCCAAAGCAAAACACATGGGCTTATCTGCCATTTCCATCATATACCAACTCTTGTGACCTGTCTGATGGATTCCACACTGCAGCTATTTCTCCTGCAGCCTGGATTTTAAGCCTTCACTTCCGTTTTTTTCTCTCAGTTAGCCGGCATTCAAGAAAGATAGCTTAACCATAGATGATTGCTAAATCACAGAAGCAACATCAGCACCACTCAAAATGTATATTATTCTTAAAAGAGGACAGATTCTGTTGATTACTATTGTGACACTGTAGTCAAACTGCCACAAGAGATTATTGATTTTATAGGAAGCAAGCTTTAATGAACGCTAAAAATGTCAAATGAAACATCACATAAATATAACACATTACAGTATATCAATGACAAAGTATTTTCAGGTTGACAGTGCAACTTAGTATTTTAAGCTACAGCTAATAAGACTTTACTTAAACCATTTTAAATCCAGTTATTTTTTGCAAAGGCATTGGTGTACGTCCTTTTTGTTTGAACTTGTCTGACTTGTATAAACTTGTTTTAGCTAAAAAAAATGCAAAATTACAAACATTATTATTAGCTAGTAGGAAATTAGATTGAAAAATTGACTCTACAGGGGAAATATAGAAGGAGAAGGTACAAGGAGAATAAATTTTGGCACATGGACAACACTCCCAATGTCAGCTGATGTTCCTCCCCGTCTGTTGGGTGTGTAATAAGGCAACAAGTTGGCCATATCAGCCTATAAGATGATGATATGTGTCAAAGTGTCCACAAATATCAGTTATTGTAGCTTTTAATGTATTACTGGTTGATAGTATCAACATTTGTAGGCTATATACATCGACTGTACAGGACTTTGATGCACATCACTCAGTTTCACTCAGCTCAGTTTCAGCCAGTCATGCCAGTCCAAAAATATCAGTCAACCACTGGCAGGTGAAACACCCTTACCCAGGCTTGAAGCTTTTTTTCCCCAATTATGTCCAAACAATCATCATTTGAAAAACAGGAAAAGGAATAATTTCAGTATCTGCACTACCATTATCAAAAATTTAGTTCAGTATTAAATTCAAAGAGGCAGCATGCAGCGTGCAATTAACATCTGCATCTGTGACGCATGTGTTTCTGCAATTGTGAGGGCCATTACAGTTGCTCGTTGCTCCCTGTTGTGAGATGGCCCATGTGTGACTGCAGAGATAACCCCTATCAGCGGCTGTTGGCTGCTGTGTTGCCGGAGCAGGGCTTTATTTGTTTTGGTTCCACAGGCGTGAGAATGTCCTCTCCTCTGGCCCGGTTCCCTCGGCTAAATGCCCTCTCTGACTAATTATGGAGAAAAACTGCAGAACACAAAGAAGACGACATTCTCATGTCTGTTTTGTGTTAAGGCTGACAAACAACAGTCACTGTGGTTGTGGTCTGACCACAACCACATATGTGCCTATACACTTGCTGAGTGTAATGCTGCAGATGGTTGAAGAGGGTTTAGGTGTTTTTTGTTTAATAGTTTTGTATGTAGTAAGTGCGTGTGGGAACTTTTTTGGTGGTCTGTGGGAGGAACTTTGAAAAAAGGATTCCTGCTTTGTACGTGCTGAAGGTCATGTACTGTATGCATCAGCTCTGAGTGTGAAATCCTACTTGCGTCAGAAGAAAGCAGAATGAGCAAACAGTGGAGTCCAGAGGTTCTGCACTGTATATTTAGAATAGAATAATGTCAAGAAACAAGTAGAAATAGAAACAAGAAAGAAGTAGGCGCATTCCAGCCCTACAATAACATGTGCTTTTAGATTTGAATGTGTCTGCTGTGATGGAAATCTCGTGAGCTGCTGGACGAAGTATCAGGAGACCAAGAAGGAGCATTTTATTGATGCTTGACGCATCGAGGAGAAAAGAGATGAGCAATACAATATTGTGTAATACCACCCAATTCTGAAGGAAGACTTGCGGGTGGGCGCATTTAACTCTATAACTACGTCATACATGTCGAAATAAGGTTGGATGTAGGGTTCTAATAAGGTGTATAATAAGTCCTCATGGGACTACATCACATCCATACATTTGAATTTCTGGTGGGTACCTAATCTTCAACACTATCTCACATTTTACCTTTCATATTCACATTTTAGGTTCCAATATTGCCTCTGTCCCTGTATGAGACAAGGAGCCATAGGCTGTTTGTTAAGAGAATACAGACTAAATGAAAGGAAATAGACTTAATGAGCGAAAATCAATTCACTGAGGGAAAATTCCTGCAAATCTATGAGCTACGAGATATGTGCACACATCAGCAGTGCTGTGATCTTGGCTGACACACTATGATTTGTGTATGCTGTTTTTAAGCAGCATAAACACTACAGGACTGTTGTTTTGATTAAATAAACTGTAGTTTCAAAGAAGGATGGTCGGAAGCTCTGCAGAAGCTGAACAAACCACCTCCTGACCACACCACCTAACAATAAACAGACGTGACACAATGACCAAAGTCTTTTTTCTCTTAAAGCTTTTTGTAATCAGTTAGTCAGGTCTTTAGCAGAATCAAAATGGTGCACTGTACTCAGGGGTCCATTATAGCCCCAACCAGCTGGCTGGATTCCACTTGGATGTCGGCAGGAAAGGGATTGGAGCGGTGCCGTGGAAGGTGGGGGCTGACAGAGGTGAGGAAAGAAGAGGAACAGAAGGATAGATGGAGCGTTTTCCTGATGGAAAGTGACAGTCAGGATGGAGGGAGGGATAAAAACACTGTTAAGACCCTCTGTTGGGCACATTCCCGCTGCTCTTTTACTCTCACACATATCCAGCCTTTGTCTCACTGCTGTGAAATCTCCCATCCAGGACCTCAAGGTGTGAATGGATTTAATTATGAATTAATTTGGCCATATTTTTTGTCAATTATCAAACTAAATATTTTGTCTATAGCATATAGCAAACATACACAGATGATTGTCATAAGCTACTGAAACCCCAAATCATTTATATGGTCTGACCAGCAGCTGAGCCCCCCATTTTTAACAGTATATTTATTGGTGAGGTTGTAAACCACATTTTTACTCTTTACTTTTATGTCACTCATTTAGTTATTTTCCTTGTTCCTTGTTTCACTTTTTGATTGTTTTTGAGATTTTCAGTGACATATGTGAGAAAATATTGAAAAATGCCCCCCAAAATTCCCAGAGCACAAGAGGACATCTTGAAATTACTCCCTTTTGTCTGAACGCAAAGACGCTCAAGTTACAGTCAGCAAATTTTTGACCATTTTTTTGACCATTTATTTGACCTTTTTTTGTTTTTTCAGAATTCATTTTCTGTCCATTAATTTAAGGGAAAAAATATTTCAGTATCATACTTATTGAATATTTTGAGACTTTTTGTTCATGTTTTGTAAAGAACCCATCAGGCTTTTGTTTCCTCTAAGAGCAACCTTGTTTCCAGGGTCGCTGTGCTTTGGTCTGCTCTGTCCTTATTACGTTACAGTGATGAGCAGGCTGTGCAGCTTCTGGCAGCCTCTGGCGTTGGCAGCAGAAGCATCTCTCCGCATCCTCTTTTAACTTATAATCCAGCGAGTCACCATTTCTAACTTCTAAAGTGGATATCTCATTCTTTCATCAAGGAAGCAACTTTAAAGCTGCTCTCTGTGCTGCTTGCTTACTAGGCCAGTCACTCAGATCAGAGGTTGACGTCTGACTCGGCCAAACAGCCGCTGCTAGAATGAGGAATGAGGCATAATTGCAGCACAGTTTGGGTAAACTATCTTCCATCTCCTGCTAACACTTATTGACAGGTCTTGTTGAAATCTGTGTTACTATGGAGGATGTTGAAGCAATTTCTTATCAGTATTAGTATCCTCCCTATTGTCCTGTTTGCTTTTGCCCGCAAGAAGTTATTCTGTCAGTGTGCCCCAAATCTTTTCATTCATAATAATGCTACTGCAACTCAACAGTGTGAGGAATAAAGTGAATGTTGATGAATCTGTGCTACTGCGCACAGCTTCATAGCGCACTGACTCTTCAGCATACAAACCTAATGTCAGCTTGCTGTCATGTTGCAAAGGGACAGAACGTCCCTGTTGCAGTTAAGCGGTTTCTTTGATCTGCAGGAGTGTGTGGTCTAACATTTACTGAAAAGATCTGTAGACCAGAGCTGCACTGACGCAACTCGGGCTGCGGGCGGTTGCAGCGAGCCAAGCTCAGAGCACACTTGATCAGTGTCAGTGTACACAGCAAACACAATGCGGGACGTTTTGTTTCGGTCTCATTTTCTCTGCTTCACAGAAAAAAACACATTCTTACCCCACTTTAGCAGAACAGAGGCATGACGGATTGCTAAAGCCAAAACTGGGATGGCTTTCTGAAAAGTGTAGGACAGTCGTCATCGTTCCAGTTTAAGTTGCTGTAATGGACAAAATAGATCTTCCTAAAGTCTGAACAGGCAGGCAGGAGTCATATCTCCACGATAAGCCCTTTACTCAAACACCCAGATTGACTTGCTGCAGTTTTGTTGAACGTCCCTACATTACATTTTGGTTTAAAACTGCTTGACATTCTCTGCCTTGAGCTGCTCAGATAAAATCTGTGAGATATGATATCATTATGTAAGGTATATCCTTGGGTTTTGCATTGTTGGTCAGATAGAATAAGCCATTTCAGGGCAAAACCTTGTTCTTCTGAAATTGTAAAGATGAAAAATTACTCAATTATTGAAAACATTCTCTGATATTTTATTGACAGATGTATCTGAAAATGATAATGAGTTGCAGCCTTCTATGATGTAATAACACCACTTTGATCAAAGTTTTCTCTTTGTTAATTACTTGACAGATATATATATATAATCAGGTATTAAAACTACATTTTCATACAGTAACCCTCTTCCAGAGTGGGCCACAAGATAGTGGAACCAGCTGATATTTTACTTCAGTGATGCAAATGTGTGACAAATTTGTGACAAATAGAAAAACCGTAGGCTTTGGTGTGAGGTGCAGCTGTTGTTTGTTTTTGTGGTTTTCGTAAGGAGAAGCCTGTATTTTGAATGAGTCATACTTTGTCAAGACTGGTGAAAACAAGCGGAGGAATTACTGCTACGAGGCATGAGACGAGCACATGCAGGTTCACATTCCCTCACACTCTTACTTTTCACCCATACAATAACAATGATTTATTTGGATTGTCTGTAACCTGGGTGCTCAGTGAGCCTCCGTCTCACACTCCTCCCCTCTGCTGCTTTCTCCGTGTCACTTCTAAATCATGATGCCTGGTAAGAGTCCAAGTCCTGTGACTTGTCAGCGTCAGGAACATCCTGCAGTAGCCTGTGAGGTGAATAATCTTTGCCAAGCGCTCCTGGCAGAGACCCCTCCAACCTCCACAGCATCAAAGGAGCAGCTCACACACCGTCGCTTTTTCAGACATTTCATTATTAATGATCGCTTACAAACCTTCTAAGGATTTATATCGCTGGTGCTTCAAGGTGAATTTTTATCAGACCTAAGCGACCATTGCTTGTAATGTGTTCTGTCGTTTGCATGGATGCATTCAGTCAGAGAGACATTTGTCTGTATGAAATGGAATGAAAGTCAATACAAGGTCTTTCAGGTTGAAATGTTTACTAGGTTACACAGAAATCGGAACCAGTGAATAAATAAAGGTGCTGCAGTTTTACCAATGATTGATTTTATTTTATGATTAGGGAACATGATACACTTTTTCTATAACTGGATCACATGATGCTAGAAAAAAACGGGATAAGGAAATGTCAATACAGCAAACTGCTTTAGTAACATTAACTGCATATAGTAACAGTGAAATTGTGATGATAATCTGAAGGATGTGACACTCGTACTCAGATTATGGTAAAATAAAATAAGAATGTGGAGAATTAATCTGTATCATTAATTTAGTATAAACAATTTTCTCTTTATACAGTATGTGACAGTACTTACCTTGTCTCTGGTTTAATTCCAGACACTAAAATCACTGCAGGAATAATAACTGCAATGAGCTCCTTCCATTAAAAACCCAAGAGGCATCCAGATGCACTTTGTTAGGTGCCAGGTTCCAACTGACAGCTAGTGCTACACCACCCTGAAAGCTTGAAAGCTAATGGGGTTAAGTAATAAGTGAAAAGAAAAAGGCAAGAAGGACCTTTTATTTCTCCACCACAGCCTGCGGTCATCTGTTATCTTGTTTTTTCTGTCCCTTTGATTTGTCTCATAGCTTAGCTGCTTTCATTTAGTGCAGGAGCCTGGATGCAGTAGATGGACAATCAGATCAGATGCCGAAGACAAAAGATATGTCAAACTCTGCAGGTAACAACATGGAAAACCTATTTTCTGAGTGCGACTTTAAAGTGATTGTGATGCAATCATTACGTTTCTTTTCATGTCATGCTGTCAACTGGAATTTATTCCAGTTACAGTTGATTGTAAGAACTTTACCAATTACTCTTGCAGCACAAGCTATTTTTCTGCTGTCCAGTGGTATGGTCAGGATGATTCAAAGAGTCAGCATTTTGGCAAAACAAGGCTAAATACACTGACTCCAGCTGTGCCTCAGAACGTTGGACCTTTGAATTTGGGCGCAATAGAAAAGCAACATATTTTGGATGACGTGTATCACTGTAATTTTCATAATTCCATCCCTCCCACCCCTCATGAGTGCAACATGAAGTGAATGTCAACGACCCTCATCAGTTGTACAGCTATTTTGCTTTTCCAGAAAATCATGAATGATTTATTCATCACAGTTCCGTATAAATTATGTACATTTCTTGCAGCTGTTAAAACCTTGGAGCGCGTGAAGTTGTCTGCTTGAGCTGATACTACACTGTAAACAAGATTTCATTATGATGCAATATCAGTGGGGCAACATTAGTGGTCTACCTACAATACACAGTTTCCCATAAAAACATTATTCATATTTCAGCAGCTTCCTGTTCCTCTTCCTTCACCACAGCAGAACAGTTGACATCTGAGAAGTGGATTGGTGAAATATGCTTCTCAGCAGACCTTAACCCTCAAAGTCAACATACTATGTTACACCCTGTAGTACTGCTTTGATAAAACCTGTCTGACCTGAATTCAAGCTTAAAGCTCGTAAAAGCTTTTAATGATCCCACAGCAACTATTCAACAAGGACATGACCCTGATTTTAGTCCCAGCTTCTGACATTTAGCCTCAACATGCATGAGTTGGTTCCCTAAATATCCTCGGTTCCTCTTAATAGACCAAATAGTCAAATAGCAAAAGCACACATCATACATGCACAGCAGTAAAAAATAATTGAGTTATTAAGATGAGCTATTAATACTTAAAAAATAATGTTGTATGTCTGCATATGAACAGAGATGTGATTACACTTGTGATTCAGCAGGGAAAAGGCCTGGCCCTAATAATAAAAACTGCTTGGGAAAGTAGAACATACTTAAGATGAAGTTGTGTTCTGTGAAGCCATCACAGTGTGCAGTGAATACAACATTCATCTCCCCGACAGGGTGGTCTGATGCCCTCTGACCTCTCTCACACCATGTCCATTTTATTGCTGATGGGGGCTGACCAGTGTAGTTTGGCGCAGGGACAATTTGCTGTTATGTAGCCAGACGTTTCCTCTGATAAGACCTGACTGCATTTGACAGCCATGAAGTGGGTTATAAAAGCCTGTCTCAGCAAACTCATTTACTGCATGCTGTTCATCTCAATGAGTCAGACTCCCTTTATTTGTCAAATGTAATATTCTGAGCAGTTTTTGTCCCACTTGGTGCCCCTCAAGAGCAGCCTTTATGGCACAATGAGAGATGTGGAAAACGTCCTCTTTCCACATGATGTTTGACCCTGTGCTGCCTTTGTTTGGTAACAAAGCACCCTATGAGGTGTGCAGTGACGCCTCATAGGGTGTGATTTAATTCTCGATCCAGTCATGTCGCAGTTAGTTTTGTACGTACAGTATGGCAGAGGTCATCAGATGGAGAACTGCGTGGACAATTCATCAGACTCCTCTGATGTGGTTTCGGCCATCAATCAGCTATCTGCCGAACATGCGAAACTGCCTCGGTGAGGTACAGTCTGTTGTTGTAGGGTGACGGCTGACATGCATCACGTCGACACATACATACTGCACCATGTTGTATTGTGCCGACTGAGTGTGTGTTCATGTTAACAGAAGCTTAGCCGTCAAATGGTGATAACGTCCCACTTGTTGAACGCTCTCCACCAGCTTTCTTTAATGAGCCTAGAATAACAGGGAAATGGGGTTGTGTACCAGTGTTTTATAAAAATAGCTTCAAGTGTTCCAGATCTCATCTTGGTCATCAACTAAAATTCTTTGTATTTTTGTATATAGGCCACCCAATCCACAGTTTTTAGAGGGATTTCTCAATGCCTGAATATGACAATATTGTTATTCTTGGTGCTTTTAATGTACATGTATTTTTCCACTGACAATATCCCAGTTTTTACATGTTGTAGAATTTTAACATATTGCTTGTGCCCCAACTGAAGCTATGCACAATGAAGACTACATCATGTATCTGGTCTTAACTACAGGTTCACCACTGCTGACCTCCAGTAGTCATTCGAAGTACAGTTTTCGATTGGTTTTATTACTGTCTTTCTAATTGGGAAATTGAATATTGGTTTGGCTAATTGGATATTCTGTGTGGACATTTGTAAATGTAAATTCTTCACTTCCCGACTCACTTATGCGGTGTATCAAGGCTCAGTCCTTGGACCTCGAAATATTCTCCACTTCTACATAACCTCAAGATCATATTTTTCAGAAGCACAGTATTAGGTTTCCATTATTATGAGCATTACACCCAGATATATTTCTCTTTCAAATCCATCAACACACCACAGTTGAGCAATTTGTAATATATGTAATATTAGCATTTTTAATGCAAATTTTGCATAAAGATTTAAAAGAAATAATTCATTGCATAGATCAGATATCTGTTCTTTTAACATTTCCCCTTGTAGATTCTTTTTTCATTCAGTTTTTGAATTGCTGTGCTCAAAGTGGACTGATACCAAAATAAAAGAGCTGTGTAGCATGCAGTCAAAAGAATTCATCAGCTGGCAGAGATGGGAAGAAATGTTGTGATAAAATAATAAGCCTCTGAAGTGCACAAGGGAGAAGCAGGCAAGATTGCCAGAACATTAGCAAGTGTCATACCTGAAAAGGAAATGTTGTCAGAACCCACATTGACCAAATGAGCTGTCTCTGTTTTCAGTTTTCACTGTTTGTAAGCCAGATCTACTGTCTTTACTGGAAAAGGTAACATGTCAGGATTTTGTCTTGCAGGTGTGAAAGTAACTCCTCTCTGCTAACAAGAAACCAGTTATACTGTAACCCTGACACTGCTCCTTGGCAGCGCGGGCCTGCGTCATGTGAAGTCAATCTGCACAATTGTGTGTGTGTGTGTTTGTGTGTCATAGCCATGCCTGGAGCCGTGCCTCCTACTCCTTTGCCCTCGTGACGGCACAGCAGGGCACTGACACGCTAATGAGCATCCTACTGGACATGATGAGGCTGAAGTGGTGTGAAGTGGAAGCGATTGTGCGCTGAAACACACATATGCACGCACCCCACATTCACCTCTCCACCATGTACCACTTCGGTTGGTCACACATGCACTCATATACAGTTACATATGCATGAATTGCTTATGGTGCGCACAAAGAATCAGAGAGCATGCTAAGCAGCCAACTGAAACTCCTCAGCTGAGGACGGTCACGACATCTAGTCAGAAGGTTGTTTCAGGGTCTGTTGCTTCACTGCAGTACGGGAGCTGGCAGGTGGACAGGAGTATAACTTCATTTTCTCAAGATTTTTTTTTCCGTTACCCCAGTAACTGCAAACTCTGCACAAGTGCGCGGTAACTGGCCAGCTCCCCGGGCTGGTTTGGAGAGTTGAAGCGGCTGAGGATGAGGACGGTTGCAGCAGCAGTTCAGCCACTTTTCCTCACCACTTTGTCTTGCTGGCAGCAAAACTGTATTAGCGGGACTGTTTTTACTGCAGTGTTCACTTTCTAAACTCAGGCAGAAGTGAGACATCCTCTTTTTTATTGTTCTTTGGCAGAAAACCACCTCTCATCACATGCATCCTTCAGTATCTAGTCCCTTCCTCCTTACGTACTGACAGTGTTTTCTTTTCTTCCTTTTCCCCCTCCTACCTTTGTCTGGCCCTTCTCCATCCCTCAGTCTACCCCCTCTATCTTCATTCTTTTCTCTCTCCTCCCACCTCTCCTCAATCCCTGCCATTCTCCCTTCCTTCCTCACTTCTCATCTTTTCCTTCCCTTTGTCCTTTCCTCTACCTTTCTGTCTTCTTTCCTCCTTTTCAGTCCCCTTTTCCCTTTCTTTCCCTCCACCCTTCCTTCCTTTCCTCTCTTCTCCATCTGTTTCTCCCTCCTCCTCCCACTGCCCTCCAACCAGCCACTGCTCCTCTGCTTTTGTTCATCCATCACATTTGCCTACAAAGCGACGAGGGCGCTTAGGGGAATCCAAGTTGCTATTCACCACTGAAGCTTTTTAGAAAAAACTGCATTCTGGGAAAACGCAAGTGTCTTTCCAGTATAGAAAATGAGCTTTAATGTGTGATTTTGCGAGAGAGGAGCAGGGGAGCTGCGATAATGCTGTTAAACCAGCTTAATGCCAAACTGTCACCCTCATTATTATGGTCTCTGATCTCTGGGTATTCGTTAATTAGCAGATAATGCTCTTACAGATCTTTCTTTGACTTTGATGTACAGGTATGAGAACACCTTTTAAGCAGAAGAGTTTTTACATCTAAAGCCTCAGTGGAACATGTGTTTCAATGAAAACTTCAGTTCTTATGATATTCATACAGTATCAGATGTGAGTTTTCCTTTCAGTCCATGATGCATTTTTAACCTCCCTGCAGTGTTCTGTGTCTTCATCATCCCTAATAGCCAGCTTGGGTTTATTGTTTGTGAAGGTCTTTTTTGGAAGATGAAAGTCCTTTTTTTCCGAGCTGTGGGGTGCTGTGGGGTTTGTGTGAAAACATCAAACACACTTCAATTATTTTATTTCCCCCATACTGTAGAATTTATTAGCATATTTATGATGCGTTCATTATTCATATGTAGGCTATTCTGAAGGCTGTATGATGATAATTTATGGTTTGTGCCTTCCATGTTGTTGTGTTGCTTACAGTTCTGTAGGGCTTCTGACCAAACAAAAGTTGCTTTAACTTTTTTTTTTGGTCTTTGTGGCTTCATTATGACAGGAGCAGTAAGAAATTGACAAGAAACATCAGAGAGTGAGTGGGTGAAGTGACATGAAAATGGCCATAAGCCCAGGTGATACGCAGGCGAACCATTTGACTATCAGGTAGTAAAGCAAAGTGCTGGTCAAAATAAGATTTTGACTTGGTGTTAGATGAAACTTCAGGGTACCACCAAAGCAATTATATTTCCTTCTGAGGTGGCGACTGGATGCCTGCCAGTCCAAGGAGGTGTAGATGCTTCACTGGATAAGTGAAATCTTTGATCTACTGGTGGTGATAGAGGAAAACACCTCACCAAAGAATTCAGGATTCATCCCTTGGACTCCGTGAATGTTTGAACTAGATTTCATCTCAATCTGCTTGATAGTTGTACAGATAAAAATGTTTGAACCTCATGTTGGCATTAGAGGAAAAGCCAGGGCATCACCAAAGTCATGGTTATCTGTTGGGCAAAAAAAGTAGTAAGTGGAGAAGTATAAACAAGGGGGAAATCATCTATGGTGACTAATTGCCTAAATCAACTCTATGACTAATTGTCTCTGAGAAAAGGAAATACATAAAACTTAACAAGAGAGTGGCAAAAATGCAGAGTACTTTGTCACCTGCATATGTTCCCCATGAATAAATGCTGAAGTGGTTTAGTATTGCACTTCAATAAAGTATGGTCACATTCAAGAGATAGTTTTAACAAAGACCTTCCCAATCGATTGGTCAAGCCAAAAAAATAATGGATCCTACATTTCCCATGATACAATTCAATAGCATTGCTTAGAGTCTGTGGTCTACGTATAAGTGGTATAAGTACAGTATATATGCCCATATCTTTCAAACACAGTGACTCTTGGTTCCCCCAGTTTGTAACACAGCTGCTTTCTAATAAAAATTTGCTTGTTTGTTTCCAAGCTAAAATAACACTGATGACATCATCAACAGCAATTTTAATCACTGGATAATTGTTTAAATATTTTTTAAGCAACAATGCCAAACATTCACTCGCTCTGAAATGTGGGGATTTGCTCCTCTTGTCTCCTTTATACCATTTTCGTTTGTAGTGTTAGTGGACAAACAGCGCATATGCAGTGGATGTAATTCACTTTTTCAAATTAAAAGATTCATTGATTAATTTAAAAAATATGATAATGGAGTAATGTTAAATGGAGATTAAAGCAATTTTCTTCACTCCCCAAACACCAATGACATGAAAGTAATATCAAATGAATGGGATATCATTGTTCATATTAGTTTTTCTGTTTCATATGTGCAGGTCTGCCTGTTTTCAATCAGAGACCCAAGATTAGCTAGCTTTAAATACCTCTCAGACAACACTGAACCATGTGATTCTGGACCTGTTACTGGCCTTTCTGTCTGTAGTTAAAAGGGAAAATGCTGCACTATGTTTTAATAGGCTCAACAGAGCCCCAGGGGAAATTGGAAAGGCTTGTCAATTATAAGGATATATTATAGAGCATGATCCTGGTGCTTCTCATCTGCCTTTGCTCCCACAGCAGTGGCACAAGGAGTATTAACTACAAGGTGATGTGGGCTCTAATTCAGTGACACAGATTTCTGCTCTCTGTCCAAGAGTTGAGTGTTGTGTGAGAGCAGGACAGGGTCCAGTGAGTGACAGAATGGAAAATGTGAAGAATGGCTCAGTGCAGCAGCCTTGGTGAGGAGCCAGGAGAGACCTCAGAGAGCGCGGGGAAAGCTGGCGTCAGCAGCAGATGAGATGAGCGAGTAGAGGAGGAGTTGACTCTGTTGGCGCTGTGCTCAGGGAAAGGAATAGTAGGAACGTTCACATATGGGCAACCCCTCCTCCTCTCACCCCCAGGGATGGCTTCCATGACAACAAAACCTTTCCTAAGCGTTTCTGTGACAACAAAGCTCAAATCTCATGCTTTTTCCAGCAGCTGTTTAGGTATTACCTGTTGGTAGCGCGTCAGATGTGCATCAGCGACAGTTTCCATTATGGGTTTTTTATCACACTGTCCTGGGTGACCACAGAGGTATCAGTGTAGAAGGAGCACACATCAGTATCCTCAGTGACTGATTGTACAAATGCAACATACAAGAGCAGATCATAAAAATCATGTAAAAAAGTATTGAAGGTGTCTGGAGCTCTGCTTTGATTTTTGATCACATCTTCATGCTATACTGCATCCTTAAATACAGTAACATGTACATTAAATGCTTTTGATAATAGTTCTGATAAAATCAACCACCAACATAAAATAAAAAAGCACCAGTTTGCCACTCTGCTGATGGCAGTCAAGGATGTTGCAAGTTAATGGTGCACGTCCTTCCATTTAAAAGAGTGATTCAGACAAGTCTTCCTTCACTTGCATAGGAAAACAAAGCTTTTATAAAGATGGAGACTGGCATAGTATCATGGCAAACAGATTGCAAGAAGTTTCCCCCCCGAGCGAAGATGTCAGAGGGCAGCCAAGCACACCCTGAACCCACCTGGCCCCACGTGACAGTGGGGTTCGAGTCCCACAGCGAGGCTTGACGTAGCAATACATCACACAGCTGCAGCTCACCTCTGAGGAACCGCTCTGGTGTCAGGCAAGGACAGCTAGGGGACACTGTGGGAGGGTCAACGAGGGATGAGATGGGAGAGAAATGGCTGCCAAGGGCCCACAGGGTCAGACAGGAAGTGGCCACTCTTGCTTAGTTTCCTGTTAGGAAGTGCATGAAGGGTCACACGGAGAACATCAACATCATAGACCTGGCTTTTTCACAGCAGCGAGAATATATACAACAGTAAATTAAAGCAGAATTTCAGGCTGAATGTTTTGAAAAAAACTTCCCACATGGGGACACATGACTCCTGTGTTGTTGTGGCCTCTGCTCTCTCCTCTCAAGGTCCCTGACAAGCAACCTGGACAGTTCCTGCATAAGAATGCAAATATTTAAAGGATAATTCCGGTTTGTTACAACTTCTTGTTTTTTAATAGTTTTGGCCACCATTCTATTGGAAAATATTGTGTTGCACTTGTAAGGTTCACTGCTGAGATGTGGGAATGCGGAAACAAAAAGTCAAATAGGGCAAGAAAAAAGTGGTGAGACAATCACAAGGTTACAAGTTAACTTATTACTATACTTAGAAATAGCTATATTACACTTACTTGGAAGGGGAAAATGGCAAACGATCAAATGATCACCAAACTCTCTCTCTTACAAACATGCACAGACTGACTATCTGGTTTGACATTATAATAAATAACTGCACTTACTCACTTAGATGAGAATATAACACTTTTGTGTCTTTATGTCAAGTGTGAAGCGAGAAACAGTTAGCAGTTAGCTTAGCTCAACATAAAAAACTTAAAACAGGGGCAATCACAAGCTTGAGTCTGTCCTAATTTTGACATTTGTACAGTCTGAGATAAACTGCCAACCTGCTTTGCATATTGAGCGTTCATGTTTTTTGTCCCGTCAGACCTAATTTTTGCAACGTCACCAGGTTCCCAGATATCAGTAATTACTTTGGTGAGTACAACACTGATAGGAATTATTGCCAAAATTATATTAAGAAAATAAGGGCTAAATGCAGCCAAAACGATCCTTTGCCAAGATATATGACAAGTTGTATCTGCTTTGTTCCGAGTTGTCGTGAGTTGTTCCACATTGTGTTGAGGTTTTTCTGAGCCGTTATATGAAAATAAGTAAGGGTCTGAGTGTTAAACTATGTCAGGCTTTGGAAAAAAAAAGTTCTCATCAACATGGGTAGACAATCTAGACTGCAACTAGCCGTTGCTGGTATTGATTGTGGCCAGAAACACGCAGCCATGCTCAAAGTGTGGAACCTAATGCATCCCTCAGGAGACACAGCGATAAACGGTTCAGACGTGTGGCTCACTAGCAAAGATCCTTCCACAAATTGCTGACTTTCAGGAAATCAATGAGTGTTTTCGTCTGAAATCCTTTTTGTGAAATCTTTATTATTTTTATTAATATCTTAAATCAGACGGGCAAGCTGTAAGCAGGCTTGGATGCAACTGGCAGAGAAAGTTGTGCTTGGCTGACTGACTGAAGATGTGAGAGACACAGGCAGCTGGCTCAGTCATCTGTGAGTGTGTGCGCACTTCTCAGCAGCTCTAAATGAAATTAGTCGTCAAGCCGAGTCCTTTAGCAGCCGCCTGCAGCAGTGACTCAAGGTCAGACTTGCTGATTCTGCTGATGCCTTTTATTCTCCAGCACCAGCACCTTGCCGCTGGATGAGGGGTTACCACTGCCCACCAACCCTTCTACTCATTCGCACACCCATTCATCCTCTGCATACGCTCCCATCCCTCCATTATCACTGTGCTCCTCCCTGGCAGGAGAGTGTGCATTTACCCGTTAAATTAGGTGGGGGAAGGAGGGGGTGACGGTCTCCACCAGAGTGCCTTGATACCCTTGCTGACGTGTGGAGGGGAGATGGATTGGCTAAGGTGTCCTAATTTCCCACGTGACTGCAGTAATTGTGTTATAATGGAAGTGGGAGCTGAGTGGCCATCAGAGGGACAGAGGTACATGGTCACCAGATCAACGTCCCTCTCCTTCCTGTCACCGTACAGGGTAGACTCAAGATCAAGAGCAAGAGTAGAGCATGGCGCGGAGTGAGACAGCAGGGGATTGTGGGTATGATGTCTGTGTTTCTGAAAGGCCATTCATGCAGTTTAATACACAGTCAGAGCCTCTGGAGGTGAGGGATTTTTCTTGCGTCTGCACCGCAGCTTGTTACAATTTATGTTTTTATTACTCTTGAGCTAGTGCTTTAATGCTACAGTTTGCAACCATATTCCCCGAGGCAGTTAGTGAAGTGCCACACCTCATCTCCATCTGTTGGTGAAGTTGATGTCTCAACACTTGTTAGCTTACTTGATGAGCTTGAAACTGAAGCAATATTAAAACCGAATCTTGCCTCAGGCTAATGTCACCAGTGATTAATGGAGCGATGCTTTTTCTTTTTTGGTAATTTATACAATTAGTTGATTAATTGTCATATAATGACAAATTCTTATCACAAGATGTAATGTCATGGTGAAAAGCAAGCAAAGGTCTGCTTGTGTAAAACTGTACCCCGAAAATATCTGTAGTTTTACTCAATAAATTAGAATCGACTAATTTTCTGCCTGGGAACTCTCAATGAATTAATATAAGGGACACTCCACCGATTTTACACATGGTTTACACATTCCTTTTTTAATCTGTCTCATGCAAGTTCCTCGAATTTATGGAAGTGAATAAATTGCACTTTTACACTTTAATGACTAAAACTCTTGTTTGTCCTTTGCTTTTAGGCACAATGAGACCTGTGCAGAGGAACTTCTACGAGCCCTCGTCTGCCCCAGGGAAAGGAGTGGTATGGGAGTGGGAGAATGACAATGGTTCGTGGACGCCCTATGACATGGAGATCTGTGTGACCATCCAGAACGCCTACGAGAAGCAGCACCCCTGGCTGGACCTGACCTCTCTGGGCTTCTGCTACCTCATCGACTTCAACAGCATGTGTCAGACAAACAGGCAGAGCCAGCGTAAGCGACGCCTGCGGAGACGCATGGACCTTGCCTACCCGCTCATCATGGGCTCTATCCCCAAGTCACAGTCCTGGCCTGTGGGAGCCAGCTCTGGCCAGCCCTGCTCCTGCCAGCAGTGCATCCTGGTCAACAGTACCAGAGCTGCCTCTAATGCTATTCTGGCCTCTCAGCGGCGTAAGGTCTACGGTGGGACAGCAGGCAATTCAGGTGCTACAGGAACCCTCACTGTAGTGCGGCAGAGCAATACCTTTGCTGGGACCTCCCTCTGGTCTCCAACATCCGCCACCTCCGGTACCAACAACAATAACATAAGTGTGGGAGGTGGGCAAGCCAAAGCTGAACAGGTGCAGTTGCCACTTTCCACTGCCAACTTCCCTTGTTCCCCCGTGATGCCATCTCTTTCATCTGCCCATGGCCACCACGCTCTCACCATCAACGGACAGAACAACCTGAACCGGCCGGGCACCCAGCGTATTTCCATGGGCACAGCCAGAGGGGCCATCCCACCAGGGTAATGATGTTTGCAAACACAATCATGCATTCCTCTTGTTTTCTAATCTGGATCCCCTTTGCAGTAGCCTGTTACTAGTTACAGAGCGGTTATGATACTCTGATTCATTTGAATTTACTTTTCTGCTGAGGCAATTGGTGGATGTAAAAAAACAGACTGTCTGTTTCTGCTTGTGTGCTTCATGAAGCTTTAGACCTTTTAGATGTGTCTGGTGTGGTGTTCACTGTCATTTTCTGTCTCTCTCTGCTGATTTATGACTGGTCTCATTAACGTGTTGATCAATGGTTCTGCAGCAAAAGCCCTGGGTCCAGCTTATTCTCCTTAACTTACGGAAGAATGTTTCTCTTCCATGTGTACGCCTGCCATGGTTACTGCTCCATAATGAGCTTATGTCAGCCCCAGCAGGCGTGAAATACTGCAGCGCATTGTGTTGTTTCTACTTTCAACTAATTCGTTACCATCACGCTACACTGTGGTTGTCATGTCTGACGTCACATGTGGAAGGTCTGGATGTGTGTGGAGCTCTGTCTTTGTTGTTAGGTGTGTGTTAGTATGAAGCGGGGATCTGGCGTAGCTGTGGAAACCTATTTGCCATGGAGGCAGAGCTCCACTGGGGAAGAATGAATAATGGATCAAGGAAAAATGGGAGCTTCAGCAGAGCGCTCTGACCTCAGAGCAATTCAGCAAAAGGAGACGAGGAAAAGAAGTGTGTCTAGCGTTGTAACCGATACTTCAGTCCCCTATCCTGCTTTCTTTTACTAAAATAAACCCTCTCCTGATCTAATTTGATTCCATTTGGTTCTTGCTGCACATGGGGAGAGACACACTTACTGCATGTTTGAATAATGCTGTCCTTCACCCAGGCACATGTGCTTCCGCTTTCTGTGGCCTAATTCTGTGCAACTGAAAGGAAATGTACTGTATTGGGTTTTTGCTCATTATGGCAAGCCTTGACTTTGTTTGATCCAGCAAAATGATGTATCTCTATGCAGAGGTACATGTGATTTGAGAAAAAAAACTATAGGATGGGCCTACTCATGGGCATTTGTAACAGTTAAATCAAAGCTCAGATGCACGTGGGGTTGTGGATGAAATAGGAACTTTTTCACCTCGCAGCACAAAAGGTTTACGCAGAGAGCAAGAGAGCGAGCACATGAGAGGAAGAGATGGGGTGAGACAGAGTACGCTGGTTCCCAGGCGAGTGGCTCGACATACAGGATGAGTGTGGTTAACATGCACGCAGCAGGACACGAGCTCTCACAAACACACACACAAACTGATATGTGAACTCTCTCACCAATCCCACAAGCGTGCTACATACAGATAACAGAGGAACCCACACAAAATGTAAAAACATCAGTTCAGATCTGTTTTTCACACACCCACACCCTAGTATAACTGGGTTGGGTGCAAAGAAGGTATTTAGCACACTGGTTCAGTTACATGACTTGAAGTTGCTGCATTAAATAGATTACAGGTCTTTTTTCTGATAGATTAACATAAAAGTACTTGTGATTTCAAAAAGTTGTCTTGCATATGATTGACTCAATCTTTGCTTAAGATAACTAAGCACAGTATGTGTTTTTATGACCTGTGTATCATTGATGATGAATACTGCATTTCAGATATTGATCTTTTTGTCTGAAGAACCCAGTTGTTGTGGACTGTAAAGGAGGTGGGGGGCTGGGGAGTTGGGGGGGTCGTGTTGCTTCATGCATCTTTCTCAGGAGCACAAATATTCGAAGTGGCACCATCTGCTGGTTTGTGTCGACCCATCAGTTTATCTTATCAGGCCAACACAGTATAGTTGTAGTAGTTTAACCCCTGTATCACCAGCTGCCTTTACATGCTACCTGCTGTCAACTGAAGACCTGAGGTTGGTGAAACAAGGTCACGTATCACAGTGACAGTCAATGTTTAAATTATTAAAATGATATAAAACCAGGTTGGGTAGTTTTTCACTAAAATAGTGCCACACACACATACACACATTCAGGATTGCCATAGTTTCTCAGTATTCGATTCCTTGTCATGATAACATGAAAGATTGTGTTGAATTATCTCTTTAAAAAGATAACAGAGAAGGGATTTCACACCTCCTTCAGACAAAAAAAAAAGAAATGTTTGCACGTGCCTGCTTTCGTTGGCTGTGGTTTCGAGCTCTTCGTGTTAAGACCGCCCGTCTGAGTTTTGACTGGAGGGCTGTGAGTTAAGTGCGGAGATCATTATCCTTCAGTGGGCTGCCTCCCTGCTCTGCTCTGTTACTCCCCATGAGACAAAAATTGATATTGAAATGAATGAATAAGTCATGAGAACTCATCTGGACCAAACTGATGCAATTTGGAAATTCTTGGTGTCATTATTGCTTATCACCCCACCCCCACCCGATTGTAGCAGGGAGTGGGGTTTGCCACCAAGTCCCGCTACTCACATCAATATGCAATTAAGCATTCATGGAGTTCTCTCGCCCCAACCCCCTCTCACTGTCTTTATGGTGCATAATAAACAGATGAGGAGATATTAGTCCTCCGTCAGCACTTTCTTAACTAGGCCTAATGTGATCTCTCTGTTTGGGGAATTACATCACTCTCAGTCTGATTAAGTCCTTAAGGCAGGCTGGAGGTTCCCTCAGGAAAGGAAGGATGTAGTTGTGCAGGAGTCAGAAGAAGGACAGCGACCCTTGTGCCCTGACCTGACAAGGGCCATAATTAATGTGATGTTAATGGGTTAGGTATGGAAGGACTGGATTTATCATTCAATTGAATTGGCTTTAGGTCAGAAGTTATAGCATTAGATGTGAAAAATAGCGCATTAGGAAACCAGTATTTCTGAAAGACATACTACTGTCCTCTATCAAAGATTTGGGTGTAGCCAGGTACAACTTTTTTTTCCATGCAGAGAAGACAGACAGCAGGGAGCACAGAAGTGAACACAGGTCAGGAGGAAGAGAGAAATTAGAGTTGGCAGGGTGAAAGTAATGCAGAGGTGACGAGGTTCAGTGTTGCTGAATGAGTCTCATCAAAACTGCAGTGGTACGATGACGAAAGGCTGTGCTTGTGTACGCTGACGATGAGGTATAATGGCTCATAAGATCATGAGCCAACGCAGCCTATTGTTCAGGATGCTGTCTGGATTTATTTTTTTTAGCAAAGAAATTAGAGGTTAGTAATGAAAAACGATTGTGATACACTCCTGGATTTTTAACAACACTGAGGATAATGGGATTTTCTGTAAAATTAATGTAAATTGAGAGGAGGAGATAAACGAAGAAAGCCGAAAGAGCTGGAGTTAAACCGGGGGGGGCAACTGCACACAGGCTACAGGTTGACTGGCTTGTTAAGGGTGCAGCATTGTACTGAAAACAGTTTCTGTGGAGCATAATTACAAGCTTTATAATAATAATGAGATCCAGTACAAAGGGAAATTCTTTGCAAATTTGGATCTATCCGTCTTAATAAATATAAACCATAAACATAGTGCAGATAAGTGTGTTACCATGTTTCTTTCAGTCTCGGCACTAACGATCATCAGTAACAGTTGTTGTTCTGTTTTTTGGGGTTGTGGAATCACACAATATACAGATGTTTCATCAGCTGATTTATCATGCAGCATACATGCATTCGCTGGCTGTGCTAGAATTGGAAAGCGAAAAAGATGAAAAGTTGTCCTAGTGAATGTTATGATACAGAACCTTGAAAGATCCTCTGTACTGTATGCTTAGTGTGTAGTTTGTGCAGAATGTGCAGACAGTGCACAGTGAAATGGTCTTTAGGGTTCTCGTGGTACGTTGTCCCATTTCTTCTCCTAATGAGAATTATTTGTTTGATCAGAGTGCTCCCTTGAACAACCTAAATTATACATGCACTACTAAAGGCAGGCATCTTGTCCAGCGTGTGGCTCTGATTTGGTTTAAGCCCAGGCATATGTTTAAATGAAGGAGAAACAGCACCTACAGTAATTTGTTTTTATTGAGAATTAGGTTCTGCTTTATGCAATTGCTTTTTACTTTTCATATTCTTGTTTGATAAGATGCTTGTCACTTCCCCTGTCTCCCACATTTTCCTCAGTGAAGCAAACACTACCTTTATTTCCCAGATAGACATTATAGCCTGCCAACCTCTGACTTAAACCGGTATTTTCACTGAGTGATGGGCAGCTGTCTGCCATGAAGTATTGCCCTTTTTTATAAGCACAGACTGCAGAAGGTAAATTCCATCCCTGCACTGCAGTTGAAGGTGTGAAATCACTCACTGTAATCCACATGTGTCCGGCCCGCCTCATCATTCTATGTGGCCCACGAGAGCTAAAAATGCTTTAAAGCATACATTGACCATGAACTACATCTCCCACAATGCATGTCGATTTTGTGATCATATTCTTTGTCATTTTGACATCAAACACGGAGCTAAGTATGCAATTTAGCCTCGAAGAAAAGAAAAAATTCACCAAGAATTAAAGGCAGACTGCATTTGGAGCAGGATAGGTTCACAAAAGCTGCAGACAAAAATGAATGAGTAAATGAGTATTTACTTGAAATTTTTTTTATCTTTCATTGATGTAGTAATGTGGGTTACGAAACTAACCTGAAAAATTAAAAGGTTTTATTTCATAATAACAGAGCAATGTGCTGACATATATGTGTTACATCCATGCAAATGCATATACAATATTTGTAACTTGAAGCAATAATAATCAAATACATATACAGTTATTTAACAATACGTGATGGAGTAGTTACATTTATACAGTCTTACAGTTACAACCGGCCCTTTGAGGGCAACCATGATGCTGATGTGGCCCTGCTGTAATCTGTGCCTGAAGCTAAATCTTGCCACCAAAGTCAAACCAGTCTTGGTTTCACACCCCTCAATTTGACATTCCTGACATAAGATGTTTATCACAACTGCACATCGCTGCACACCACAGGAGTCAGCTCATCCTGGTCTCTGGTCCACTGATGTGAGACACAGTGTATCCAACCAGAGATGTAATAGGACACAGCTTTGGCCCAGTGTCCTTTTGTGTTATTACTCTCAGCTTATTAAAGGGCTTCCCTTGGTTTTAGTGAGTTTAGAGTTTTTTTGCTAATGTCAAAGCAGTCTCTTGTTACGGATTTGTGGTCTGGGAACTGAAGGGCCAAGGACCTCAGCTGCCTCATGGGAAAAGAGCAGAGAAAATCAAAAGTATACGTGCACCAGTGTGTGTCTGTGGTTGATGAGGTGAGAAAACCAACAACTGACTCAGTGAGGAGTGTCCCATTTGCACCTGTTCATTTCATATGACTTCTACTTTACTATTTATAAAAAGCAAACTCGCCATCTGACAACCATTCTGTGTTTGGCAGGAAGTAGGCAGAGAGTCCATCAGAGCTTGTTTTTTTTCATTTAAACTAGCAGTCTAACACAAAGACACTGAGAATGATTGAAAGCAACAAAGGCTGCATTCATTTACATAACAGTTTGAAATAACACACGTACAGCTGCGGCTTTCATCTGGATACTCAAGATGCATGAAATGATTTCGCTTGATGTTTTGGGGTTGTCCAACTGTCTCACTTCCAAACCACATCTGGAGCGATTTTTGTGTTTCTTCTTTGCTGAATTGTAATGTGATTTTAAAACAATGTTTTTATTCTTGCTTCTATGCTTTGAATGATTTTCTAACTCTGTCTTAAGTACAAGTCTCACTTTAAAACATGAGGAAAGGACACTTTCTCCCGAGCTATGCTATTCTCTGGGAATCTGCTTGAGTTGAGGTTCCAGCCTTCTTAAAAGAGACTTACTAACTTGTGTGTGCTCATATTAATGCCCCAAGTGCTTTTGCCCGCTCTGCTCCACAGATTTTGAAGAGTGTGGAAGTCAACTACCTTTGTCGTCTGTTTGCCATGAACTCCAGCCTCTCAAAATGTCACCCTGAATCAGGCTCTGCTGCAGTGCTTTGTACATGAGTCAAGCTGTCTCTTCCCATTGCAGTTGTCTCTGTCTCTGTGGTGAAGCACATGTGACATTTTAACTTGAGTGTTTTTTGTTGCACGCAGAACAGAACTGGCTGCTGTTCTCAGTGGGGTTTTTTTGTTTTAGCTGTGGTATAACAGACAGTGATTCACAATCAACAGAGAATTTACTGTTGATTTTAGAGGTCACAGAATGTAACAAAATATGTATTTTGTTTGCCAAAGACTGGCACAACAAGAGGAGAAGAGTATTTCCCTTTGGTTCTAAGTGTAGACCTTGTTCTCTCCAAATTCTCACTGGAGTTCATGGTATGACCCTAAAGGGATGTGTGATGTGAGCAGGTAGATACTTTATTTCTGTATTGCTATTTTAGTTCACTCTTTATTTCTTTCCTGTGGTAGTGTTCCCGCTCTCCCAGTAAAGAACCTGACTGGATCTGGACCAGTGCACCCAGCACTAGCAGGTAAGACAACATCTGCTTTGCAGAATCAGACTGGAATTTCTTTTTTTAATGAAAAGTGTTTTTTGTTTGTCTGCTCTTATTTATCTTATTCACAATTAGCATTTGTTTTTCCACTCGTCTGTGTATGTGCGTGCATGCGTGTGTGTCTGTGTGTGTGTGTGTGTGTGTGTGTGTGTGTGTGTGTGTGTGTGTGTGTGTGTGCGCGTGCTGTACATATGCATCAGGTATGACAGGTATCCTGATGTGCGCTGCAGGTCTGCCGGTTTGCCTGACTCGGGCCCCCAAGCCTATACTGCACCCACCACCCATCAACAAGAGTGACATGAAGCCTGTGCCAGGGATCAATGGCATGCGCCGCAAAACCAAGAAAAAGCACCTGAGGAGAGGTAAGATGGAGGTTATCGAGGAGAGGAGAGCGTATAGCACCAAATCACAACATACCTTATCTCAAGGCGCTTTACTGAGTAAGGTCAAGACCTTACAATATTATAGAGAGAAAGTCAACTGTTCCCACAGTGAGCCATCACTCGGTGGCAGTGGAGAGGACAAACTCCCTTTTGAAATGGAGAATCTTTGAGCAGAACCAGACTCACGGTGAGCGGCCATCTGGGGGCAGAGGGGTAGAGAGAGAACAACAACACTTGTGTATATACTGTGGCACTGTCAGACTCTCTGTTATAATAGTGATACTCATAAGTGTAATAGGGATTAGGAATTACAATAACAAAGAGTAAGAATGAAGGACGATGCTGCCAAGTTATTGTGTGCTAGTGACTTAAGAGGAGGAAGAGACCAACTGCCGACAGTCAACAGTCTTTCTCTCCTGCCAAGCTTTGCAGGATGTTTTCTTATCAGCTGTCTTGAACTCTGTTGTTTGTATTCAAACAAAACCAAGCTCTTTTTGTTGTGATCACGGGTCTGTTACTGTTATTCAAATGCTTCCTGTTTAAGCTCCATAATAGTGTTATGATAAATCCAGCCTCACCCAGCGTCTGTGATAATTAGTCAGGAAAGCACCCCTGTATCTTTCAAATGGCTCCTATAAAATGTAATGATGATTGCTGGTTTCAGATTTATAGTAAATGTAGTGAAACTCAATGTTGCACAACATACAGATTGACAGAGGCAGTTGTAGTTAACAAGGGACTGTTGTACTGAGCTGGTCTGTGAGTGGATCTGGTGTTTAGTGAGATGGCTTTGGGTTTGAATATATGCTGGTCGATGGAAGCCGTGGAAACCACGGGCCTCCCCAGGGAATCTTTGTCCTAATTGATCAGTGAGGCTGCTGGGTTTCCATCCCTGCAATGTATTCGTCCTCTCAGTCAGCCCCTCAGAGCCCTCCTTTATGGGCACACAGGCTACGATAACACTTTAATTTACAGGTCTCGCTGTTTGCCATAATTTCCAAGGAACTGAAATCATAGGAAAGTTCCTGCAAAAGAAAATTAATGTGATGCTAAGTGTATAGGGAAACTGGTGAACAGTTCAAATGGTACATTTGCAATTCCAGTGAATTGGTAGCATAACCAAGAGCCTGTCTACAGGCACGGACACAATTCAACATACTGTGTATAAAGATTAAAGCCATTAATATCTGTAGCAAATTTCATGACAGTATCCATCCAATAGCTGATTGAGTAGATTAAGAAAAATTTACATATTTTAGTCAGGATCAAGGTGGTAGACCTACTGACAGACCAACACTTCCCTCACTAAAGCTTTGCTGCTAGCATGTGGCTAAAGCTAAAATTTTGTTTTAATTTTCCCCTTTAATTTGAGGCCAAATTACATTGCTCTTGCAGGAAATTTTTTGGGAAATTATCAGGAAATTAGATGTAATTAAATTGTGTTATGAGTGACACTAAATTTAGGAATGAGGCAGCAACCAACTGTGTAACCTGTTTGTGCTGTCTGCAGAAAGAGTGTGAACTCAGAGATACCAGAGGGCTGTGAGGGGAATGGAGATGTGGTTTTGCTCGTGCGGGGAGATTCGGGCTTATCCTGCTCTGTGTTCTGTACAGAAAAGGCTTAGAGAGGCTTTTGATCCGGCTAATAAAGCCATCAAATAGCAATGGCGTAAAATGCATAATTGAGTCCCCTCTGTTTTTCTCCGTCTTTTCTGTTTTCTCTGCTCCCTCTCTTCATAGCTCTCCACCTCATCTGTCTTCCTGACCCTGTGTACCTTAACTTTTTTTTTTTTTGCCCAGGCAGTCTTTCCACTGCTCTCTCCTCCCTCTGTTCTGTTCACTGGCTGTCCCTCAAATGAACAAACAAAGGCTCTGGGGGAAAAGAGGTTGCCTATAAGCGTATTAGGGGTGTAAGCTGTGGGTGTGCCCTCAGCCATGCTAGCCTGGTTGCACACAGGGATTACCAGAGAGTTGTTATGTGCCAGTTTGAAGGTGACTTGCTCTTCAACATCACAGACATGTATACTACGGTTCACATGCACACTCATATTCTTTTATTCAGGAAAAAGAGGTGGCACACGGGCCAAAGAGGCTGCTGAAAGTGATGAAGGTTTCTCATCCATTAATATCTAGCTGTTATTCTCTTGTGTTCACATGACAAGTGAATGCCAACCAATGGTCCATCTTTCCTTTTTCATATGTACTTGCAGTATGTAGGTGTAAGTAGGTTTGTCTTAACTTTGATGGTGAGAGCTCATCTATCTTATGTTTCATTCAATGACAAGGGAAAAACCCAGAGGACGTAGTGCGAAGATACACAGAGAGGATTAAAGTGATGCCAGACGAGGTAAGGAAAAGACACGCCATAGGACTTTGTGCCCAAAACAAGATGCACGCTGTCACCATTTGATGTCCTAATCATGTGTGAAAGTCTCATAAACATGCAGTCATGTAGAACGGCAGCTGAAGTGTTTTGGTTGGCTATTCCAGGACTGTACCATCTGTATGGAGAGGCTGGTCATGTCGTCGGGTTATGAAGGCGTCCTGCAGCACAAAGGCATCAAGCCAGAGCTGGTAGGCAAACTTGGCAAGTGCGGGCACATGTACCATCTGCTGTGCCTGGTGGCCATGTACAACAATGGCAATAAGGTGAGTAAAAGCTTTTTTAATCCAGGCACAGTTACGATGTCACTCCAGGCTCAAATTCTAAACTCACATTGTCTTTCAGCTTGACAGGCTTGTGTGGCACCGGCAAATGATCAGGCCTCAGTATTGTTGCACACAGACTGGGAATTTACATCGCCTTGTCAGAGCAGCCATTTCAGCCTCAACCGCACAATTCTTCGTAAAAAATCCTCACAGATTCTGCTCGCTTCAGTTCACTTGCATGAAATAAAAAGTTAATACTTAATATAGTAATAGTTAATGAAGGCAAGGCGAATTGGCATATTTAATCATCAAGCATCAATGTAACAGCAACTTTGATTGTACACATCAAAGGTTGTTTACAGGAACTGGGATGCAACTTTGCTTGTGAAAAAAAAATGTGTAAAGTCTTTTGTGGCTCCAGAGGGAGTATTGTGAAAACTCATAAACTGCCTTGGTCAGCGTCGGTTTCAAAATGAGAAAATTCTGGGAGTGGGGGGCGAGAAAGAAGTGAACTGATGCCTGGCTACCAACCACCCGCATTACACACCCAAATCACTGATAGTGTAATAGTGTGGATAATGCACCAGGTTTTTCAAGGGAAGAAGAGTGCATGATGTAAAAAAAATCCTCTGGTTCCACCACACCAGTATTTATACTTAACTTTTATATATTATATAACTGGTGTGCAGTGAGGAGTTGTGCAAACCTTGCAAAATGTAAGGCCAAAACTTGTTTCACTACAAGCTCCTGAGACAAAATCTGTTTAACTGTTTAATTCTCCACTATCTCCAATTGCTAGGTGCTTGCAGTGGGTGTATTTTGAGTTTTCTTTGCTTAAAGTAGTTGCCTGCTGTGGTCTAAAACAACACAAATGAGAGCAGTGAGACTGAACCAAGGCCAGACAGCCGAACAATGAGCTGACACTAGTTGTAAAGATCAGTAAAGCAGTGGGGGTTGCAGATTCAGGTGATAAATTATCTTTGGGCTCATCACCATGAGTACCTCTTTTCATATTACATGTACTCATCTATTTTGAAAAACAAAATTACCGATCAGTGCTTAATATTAAATTTTTCATAACTTTAAACACCATGGCCATTTATTGGGTTAAAGGCAGAAATTTCATAGATGGATATCTAAAATAAAACCAATACTTTCTGGATTGCTAAATATCATTCAAGATCTCATTGTGTCATTAATGCCAAGCAATTCTGTTTATTTTTTCTTCCAACCAGGATGGCAGTCTTCAGTGCCCAACATGCAAAACCATCTATGGGGAGAAAACGGGCACGCAGCCTCCTGGGAAAATGGAGTACCACGTCATCCCCCACTGCCTGCCTGGCTACCCAGACTCCAAAACCATCCGCATCGTCTACGACATTCCTGCCGGGATCCAGGTCAGAACCGCCTCGCTTCACTAAATCTACAAAGCTGCTCTTGTGGCCGGATCCTCTTTCTCTCCACTCCAAATCTGTGCCCTTTCTACAACAGCTGCTTATCCGCTTAAGTTTGACGGATGGGTGTTCATGGAGGAAGGTGAGGTGTTGGGGCTGTGTGAGTCACTATGGAAACAGCTTCCTTGGGGATCACACGATGGTTCAGGGCCAAGACAGACAATTTAGAATTTAAAATGTGAGAGATACTATGATCATATAAGGCCGTTTTTGAGTCATTTATATGAAGAAATAAAACTGATCTTATAAAAGTAATGGTCATTTCAAATTAACATCACATGTGCAGTAGAGAGGAGAGGGTGTTTTTCAGCTTGGGTGTGTTGTTGGTGGGTTGGTGAAGATGAGAGGGCTGCATGTTTTATCCCGACTGCTGAGATCATTCTTAATAGAGTCAATAAACTGACCTTTTTAGACCAGAGGTGCAGAATTAGTTTCCCCAGGGGAAATAGTATACTGTTGGGGGAGGTCAGGTCACCACAGCAACACTATTGCCAGGGAGCATTAGTGTAGCTCTCCTGCCTCTGTCTGCATAGTCTACAGTTTCTTGAGAAATGAAGGGCACTGTAATGCACAACAGCAAAATAACATTCGGTAGTACTGTTTGGTTACAGTCACTCAATTAAGGAGAAAGACAATACACGTGGCAACTGTAACTACATGTAATTATTTTGTTTATAAGATATAAAAAGGTATAAGGTGGGGTCAGCCCTTAGGGTTTTAAATTTTGTGCCCCACCTCCCTAAAGACCCACCTGTGGACATAAAAAAGTGATATTTAAAGAGATAATTGGATATTTATAGTAGCATTATTCTCAAGTTTGTTTGTTTGTGTGTGTGTGTGTGTTTTTTACAAAGGGTCATTCCGAGCAGCATGAGCAATAAAGCTCGCCCTATGGTCGCTGTTGACATTTCCTCCACAATTAAGCCGTAATTGGAAGGAGAAGGGGTTGTAACGCTTGTTTTTGTTCCTGACATTTTCTCCAGACCAATGAGCACCCCAACCCCGGGAAGAAGTTCAGTGCGAGAGGGTTTCCTCGACACTGCTACCTCCCAGAGAACGAGAAAGGCAGGAAGGTAAGCTCCCACACTTCTCCCAGAAAACAGAGAAAGCTAAAAACATGCTGGGTTTCAAACTGTTTCCTTATTCAGAGAGGAAGCTCTCACACTCTTCCTGCAATCTGTGCCTTAGAAACTGTTTTTTTAAAGATTCTGCTTGCTGATTTTATGATGAGCTTGTAATCAAAGCTGTTTCAAATTTCTTTCCAAAGCCATTTGGTTTCTTTGACACAAATAAACAGGATGACTCAACTTGAGTCTAATGTTTACATATTTCTTTCACTATTTACTACTGGGAAACCTTAAGGTTATTTGTGAAACCCCAGTAGCATATGTGAGCTGTCTAAAAAGACCGCCAGAGTCCTAAAAAAAAATTATGAAAGAGGACAAATATTATTATTATTTATGATAATATTATAATAATAATATTCGTGTTATAAATAGTAAATTACTACCGGCGTTACTCACCCCAACATCCTTTATACCTACTAGTCCTGTGTGTAGTTTGTTCCTTCATTCTTGCCATAGAGGGATTTCCATAAACCTTCCTCTCATTTGTGTGTCTTGAGGTCCTGAAGCTGCTGATCATGGCCTGGGACCGACGCCTCATCTTCACCATTGGCACGTCCAGCACCACGGGTGAGTCAGACACCGTGGTTTGGAACGAGATTCACCACAAGACAGAATTCGGCTCCAACCTGACTGGCCACGGCTACCCCGACCCCAACTACCTGGACAACGTCCTGACAGAGCTGTCGGCCCAGGGGGTCGGGGAGGACAACCTGAAGGACTGATGGCCAGCTGAGCTGGTACACAGGAACACAACTCACCATGCCCCGCCATCTCCCAGAGAACAGGGACACTGCATGATGGGCCAACATGCAGCCGACAAGGCTTTAATCCCCACAAACAAAAACACCCTGCAGAGGTTCTGGCCCAAGATTAACAAAAGCAGAATAAATGGTTATGATCAATGTTTTGATTTGTACAAGCTAAGAAATCCCTCGCGCTGACTTTTGGGCCATGCCTTGAGCATGTTGTGTTCATGCCAAATTTTCTCAGAGGTTTGAGGAATGTAAACAAAAGGTGGGATTTCTGTCTTGACATTGGCTGCAGGTAAATGGTATTTAACCCCTTTTAGAATCAAGCTAAAGCTGTGTCTCTGCACTTGGAGTAAAATGACGGGGGCCAAAACTATACAAAGGCATATTTGTAAATGCTGAACTTCAGAATGCATGGCCTGGACTAACGCTGCATAATGAACGTTGTGCGAATAGCTGCAATAGGGTGAGGTGTCAGTCATGGATCAGTTGTCGCTTGATATTGTGACGATACATTTAAGAGAATTTCAGCTTCATAAATTAATCAAAATTACTTGATTTGTTTCCTCCTTTCACTCTGATAATTGATTATTTTCCTGTAACAAGAGGTTACACTGGGTTTTGTGTTTGAAAGGAGACGATCTTGACTCTAGTGATGTCATTTAAGGTTGCGCTGGGCATATATGACGTTGTCCGCTTCCGACTCTGCAGATCAGTTAAATCATTTTGTAAAATGAATGTGTGTGTTATGTAGTGCATGAAGTGGATTCCAGAGAGCTAAAGGCTATGAAATGTTAGTGTTTGGAAATAAATGTATGTTGTATGGTTAACCTTGTGCACTGTCTATGAGAGGAGACATGAAATAGATGGAACGAGCATCCTACCATTCAGTTTGATGCTTGGTATGAGGTGTTGCAACTTGAAAGGCTGTGGTTGTGCAGCAGGATTTGCTGCGCACCAAGGTTAAACTCATTTGTTTCGTTGACACATTGGTGATGCTGACCTCCGTGAATATAGAGCCCACATTATTATTCTCCCTGTTGGAGCAAACCCAGGCGTTGGCATGATCCATTATGCTGTCCATACATGAGGGGTGAGTTTGTGATTGTGTGCTGTGAGGCATTAATATGCTGGCTTCAAGTCCTTAAGGAGAAAAGTGGAACACACGTCTCACAGATGGACGTTCCCCCTTTCAAACACCAACAGTTTTCCCCTTTTGAGATCCATCTTGGGCAGCGCTACTGCTTGCCTGCAATCTCCAAGTCTCTTGCGAGCTTGTTTGCTGCAAGGCAGTGCAATGGGTTCTCCTGCTTCTGTACCGAGCAGTGAAACATCTCACTCCCTGCGTGAGCTCACTCAACGTTGTCCTGATGTATGGCCTCAAGTCTCCTCCTCCTCCTTAGTAGCGGAGCATGTCATTCTAGGAAAGATGTTGGTCCAGTATCTAGTTGGCTGGGAACTATTTTTTCCCCCTCGGATTTTATGCCTGTGAGCTAAATACCCTTTTGACAGCCCTTGGTAGAGATCTTGTGATGTTTCTTTACTCTGAGATAAAAGATAAGCCAGTGCTGCATAATTCTCCATAAATATATCTGATCAATTTTAATGAACGGGGATGTTGATGTAAGGTTTATCTTGTGGGCACCCAGCTGCAGGCTTAATTTTGGAGAGAATCATAGTCTTCCATAGCACTTTGAGGCAACAGTTTTGTTTAATCGGTTGTTTAATTTTAGCAAAATGTCTTAAATTGCAACTAAATCTGTCTTTTTTAAGTTGATGTTTATAAACTGGCTTGCAATGCTTTGAAAAATATATATAATATACATTTGCAGATGTGATATACCTTTAAATTCAAGCTCATTTTGAGTCAATGGTGTAAGTTTAATTTATTTTTATACTCTTCTATATAGAAAATATAAAGACTGGCCCACATATCTATACACAGGCACATGTTAACATGAATACATAAAAATCTGGCAAAATTTGTCAGTATGTCAGGGACTGTTGAAATATGTATGACATGTTATGGACGTCTTATATTACAAGTAGTCTTAGAGTATGCTGCTGTCGTTATCTTAATGTAGAATCTGTGTAGTTGATCCCCCTGTGGGACTCCAATAAATACAGTAAATGTGTCTTCATTATTGGTGGGGGGAGCTTTAGCAGCATGACGATGGCCACCCACCTCCCCCCAGATGGGCCATTTCTCTTTTTCTACTTATTCAGAACATGGGAATGGATGCAGTCAGCGATTTTTGTTTAGTCTGAAGATGAAAACAACCTGGGTTAAATCAGCTGCAAATATTTGTGAAGTTTGTTTTAGCTTTTTTTGTATCATTATGTCCTTATTTGCCTAGTAGGTCTTACATCAACACAGTTTTCTTCAAGAAGTTACAACCCAGTTATTTTACATGACACTGTGTGTGTACCACCAGCTACTGTAGTTTTAAGTGGTTTTTATCTATTTTTCCGGTGCTTTTTTTTCTCCTGTGTATCTATCTTAGATTACAACTTTCTGTCACCTACATAAGTTAAAACAAACCCTGAAAAGTATTTGTGAGTGTGATTTAAACCCAGGTTTTGAAAAAAGTCATTGTTTGGCCTATTCCATTTCAAGTTTTCTCCTTCACACCTTTTTGACACCCTTTATGAAATGGGACAGCAAGAGAGAAATGCTTCCAATCTATCAGGGAAATTTTTTTTCCATGTTGAGTGAAGATTCATTAACTAGAGAAATCCAAATGTTTTCTTCTGCGACTTTTCCTTTCAGTGTGTTGGCTCTTGTGGTATGAACGATGCAGGCCCTTTAGACTTTTCAGGTGTGTACAGACTTATATGAGAATGACGAATTAAACATGGCTCGGTATTTGTCTGATTGAAGAAGAGAGAGATGGTGTTTATGCAATTTACTATTTTTAAGAACTAATACATGATTTATGTGTAGCAAGAAGGCTTACTTATGGTTTAAATGACAATGGATGTTTTCTTTATAGGGGTGCCTACCTCCTGGTTTATAAGCAAGGGTTGCGATCTGTGGATGTTCACACGATATGTTCTTGAAAACATATATTTTTGATGTCTGTTTTTGAAAAATGATTGTCTCTAATTGAACTATTACATAACATTGCTATATTATTCTTACTAAGATTCATACCATACTATTTTCCATCTAATGAGAAGTGGAATGAGGGGATGAAGTCACTTTGTACTAACATATGAAGTATTTACAGTTGTACTCTCTCGTAGTGTCCACTGCAAACTGTACATCTCTCTCTGAATGATACCTTAACATTCTGTGTGGATATAATGTGTGTTTGTGTCTGTATGTCTGTGCGGGGATGCGGTGAATGTGTGCGGAGTGTGCATCTAGTAGACAAAGCTTAGGTTCATGTCCTTTAAAGATACAGTGATGTTCTCCTAGAGGTGCATGTTAACCAAACTGTGAGCAAGTTTATTGACAATGCATAGCTCTCTGTGTATGAAAACATCATAACTTTTTTAGAGATATCACCCAGGTCTCCTGGTGATTTAGCACTGTGGTTTTGCATCTTACTCCAGTTACTTGGAAATTTTATTTTTTCCTCTATCAGACTTGATTTATACAGATGAGGACGAGACAGCGTTTGGCTGCTCTCCTCACTCTTTTGACAATATGTAAAACACGTGAATGTTTTGCATTTTAAGTGCCCATTTTAATTGACGTTTTCAAATAGTTATTTTTGTGGTTTCATTTCTCTTATGCGGTGTCTCCATATTGCTATTTAAAATGGTTCACAAAGAGAAACTGAGATAAAACTACAAGTAAGATATAGAGAGACATTGATTAAACTATAAAGGGCTTCTTAATCTATCGGTCTTTATTGAATTGTGATGATCTCGTTGCATGTCTGTGTGTTTCTTGTGGAAAAATAAATGTGCCCTTGACAGGGGTAGTTTGTTTGACCTTTTGTCACTTTGGCTCTTCCTGTTTTTTTTTGTTTTTTGTTTTTTTTCCCCACACTTGGTGACATATCCTCCTTCATGCATCTCCACCATTTCCTTCTCTCCAGGCAGTTCTGTGCTCTGCACCTCCTTATATGGATAAAAGTGAACTTTGGTGAAGTTGTGGAGCACAGCAGAAACAGTTTTCACTGACAGTAATTTTCCTTTATGGTCATTTTCTCATCACTAGCTTTTGTATGTCGGTGCTGTTGTGAAGAGCTGTGGTTGGTGCATGCTAAAGCAGGATGTTCACCAAGGCCTGCGGGATATCACTTCTCCCTTCCTGCATTGACCCAGCTCATGGGTCAGTCTCCTCAGAGCTGTGGTAACTACCCCACCCACCCCACCCACCCCCACCCACCTACCCACCTACCCTGCCTCCTCTTATCACTCACCTTTGCTGCCTAATGAGAGAGCTAACATGGAGACTGTGCTGCATCACTGCAGGTAGGCCTGCTCTCATTAGCATTTAAATAAGGCCAGGAGGAGGAACAGCTGCAACATTGTTTGTGTGGCATAATTTAACATTAGTTTCTGAGTCCTGTTGGATTGTAGAACCTGTGGTTATGGTGGTTTGATTAATTTTTTATTTGAAAAAAAGGTTGCTGTGGGTAACCATGACACTGTTGGGCTGCTCTGGGATCTGTCAGACATGTAATGACATTTCCTGTAATATCAACAATGAATGAATGCCATTGCCTGTACTGACTCAGACGTTCCACTTTAAAACTACCAAAGAGAGGAATGGACATAAGACAGAAAATTAGATACTTAGCATTAATCATTTCTGCACTTAATTCCACCCAGTTAACTAGAAAGATAAAAAGCAGTTATTGCATTTATTGTGCAGACAGTTTTGTTTTTCTTGGAACAAATGTGATTCCAGACTTGTTAGCAGAAATGAGAAGAGTTTACTGAATAATTCAGTCATGTTTAGTTCACAGTAACAATCCACTTGGAACAAACCCTCATAATATATTTGTTAAGTAAACTGAGGGCAGTTTTTCTTTTTTTCTTTTCATAACAAGAGTCCTCATTCAGGGAATATGAAGTTCACAAACAGCTGATGCGTATTTAAGTTTTCAATAGACTGACGTGGCAAATAGTAAAACAAATTTTGGAAAGCAGCAGTTAGGAAATGACTACGTTGCCTGATTTTCATGCCTGGCATGTTTACTATGTTACACCTACTGTAGGAAAAATGTTTGCTCCACACAGTTGTACCAGAATAGAATCTAAACAGCTCCCGAGGCAGGATGGCATGCTGAGGCTCAGAGATCATAGATCTGATCTCTGATGACTCAGTGACCTTCTCTGTTTCGGGGAAAGACACTGAACACGACTTGCACTATGGGAAATGGCTGTACGATATGATTGTGTACAGTTGTTTTCTGTGTGTCATATATAAAATTGATTGAGTCATTTTCTAAAGTCACCTTTTTTTCATTTTCTAAAACACAAATTTGGCATCTCAAACATCTCCTGACATCAGTGAGCCAAATGTCGTGGCCCCACAATCCAAAGAAAATGTAAACTTATCAAATGCAATTTTCCCAAATAATTGTTACTTCTACTTTACTAGTTATATTTAAGATTGTTCCTTCATATACTATACTCTATATGGTTTGTTGTGGTAACAGGTAAATATTACCCATATAACCATAGGAATGGCTATGTAATGTGTTCTTAAATATGCAAATTACATCAGAACCAAACATTTAATTTGACTGGCCATAGCACCAAACAAAAGCACATTGTTTTTTTTTATAAAGGGACCTAAGCAACAGTTAAAATAATATTCATTTTGCTCACTGTTCAGGCAGCATTATTCTGTGGCATGTGCACCAACATTACATAAACTCATGGTGGTATGACCTATAATGTTAATGTCATGGCTATATTGTGACCATGGTCATAAATTGCCTCAATAAAATACAAAACGTTGATAAAAGCAATATCAAAACCACTTTACATTCAGGTACTGTAGATTACACTATAACAAGCTTTTTGCATAAGAATCTGTGACTGAGGTCCTGTACAATATCTCAAAATATAAAAGCTTCTTTTCACATTTCACAACAAGTGGATGCAGGCCATGCAACAAATTGCTTGCTTTCTACATAGAAAACATCAAGTCAGGTCATGCTTCAAAGTCCCTCGGCCCCCTTTTATCCTCAAGTGTCATAATCTTTCCCCGGTGCTGTGCAAGTCTGTGGCACTCAGAGAATAGAGAAAGATTCAAAGTGGCAGAATATCCTGTACTCTTTACAGCAGAGAATTTATTAAAAGGTTGGAAGAGGTTTCACCCTGTGGACAATTAAGAGAGTGAAAATCTGCTTCTCATTTGTGTTGGTACAGGATGCTGCCCCTCCCTCCCCCCTCCCTTCAAGCATTAGTGGATCCTAGACTATGTTGAGTCTAGGGATTCAGAATGACACTGGTGGTGTCCTCCTTTTCTCTGCGCTGGAAGGTGGCGTGAGCCTGTTCCAGATCCTCTATGACCGCCAGCAGCCGAGTAGTCACGCTCTGACCTGGCTTCAGAAGCTGAACATTGCATTCTGCACCATCTAGGAGAAAGAAAGTGTCCAGCGCTATAAAAAAAACCATGTAATCATGATGATAACACAAGGGCATCCGTCTATGGTGGAGCAAGATTTATGGTTTAGATGCAGCAGCTGCAGCCTCACCTGGGCGATCATCAGAGCTGATCTGTTCTTTATTGCTCGATGTCTGATCAGCATCTGGAATCTCCAGATATTTTTTCCTGCAGACATTAATCATATGATCACTGACCATTCTCTAAGAGCTCCTTCTCTATCTGCCGCGTGACAGTTCAATATTTGATTGAATGTCAAGAAGCATCAGTCTGAGCAGCAGAGCAGTTTGTTCCTGTGTTGCAACATAGACCTCTAGTGTCCAATAAATGAACTGCAGCCAGACCGAGGGTGTTGACAGACTGTTTCCCCTACTGACCTGAGTTTATCTCTGCCCTGGAGAAGCTGCTTGTATATTGTCTGAGTCTCAACGTCAGGATCCAGTGGGTCACTCCAGTCCCCCAGAGTCACAGCTGAGTGGGTCCTACTGCAGCCTGAAACTGAGAAAAAGCCGTTCATTGAAGAGTGGTTCTCTACATTCTCTACATATAATTATCCTCTCCATCAACATGACAATTTAAATGGGGCCTCTTGGTTCTACAAGTTTCTTCATTTTGAGTGCAAATACAGTCAAACTCCAACTTCAGGCATTACTACAGGGAACATATGTCATGTAAACAATGACTGATAAGATGATTTTGCTGCTCAGGACAGTGAAAAAACACAAATGAAATGTAATCATGACTAAATTTATCTGATCAGAGAAAATCTCATTATGATTCTCAGCGCTCGTTCTCTACTGAAGCAACAAAAACATGGCAGCTACAAAGTCTTTAGTGACAAAGTCTAGAGTTTAGTCAGGAGATGTGAGCTTGTTCGATCTTTGAAGCCAGCTACAAGTTGGCAGATCAGGAGTAAAGTCTAAAATTGTAATGTGGTAGATGTAAATCTGAATGTGGAGAGATAATACTGCTTATGATCTGTGATACTCTTAATTCATGATATCTCTCTGGGGGCTTCTTGGGTGTAATTCAACACTTTTGTGATTGTAAATCTGAGCCATATTTTTCATTTAAGAAAAGCCTGTTGGGTTGTTACAGCCGAAATAATAAAAGCAGGATTACCAGCACGTTCTGCCTGCAGGCAGCAGGTCCACTTGCCACTGCGATGAGCCCCTGGGTGGAAAGAGGGCAGCATGCGCTCATTGTAGATGCTGACTTTCCTGATCGCTGAGAGCCACTGGTTCAGCTCATTCACGTTCTTTTCAGATGACAAAAGAAAAACACCAAGATATATAGTGTGTTCCCTTAAAGGTATATTGAAATCAAAGCAAGGGGAAATATATCACTTAAATTGAAAATAACACAATTCTCCTTTGTCAGTATTTTAATTGACCTTGGTCTAATCTAAGCTGTCACCAAAATGATGGATCATGGAAATAATGCTTTGAAAGAAATGTGATGAACCTCTTCAGTGACTGGCTGGTGTCAGTACCAACGCACCTTGCACTGGATGTACATGGTGTGCAGCTGTCCATCGTTGTCCTGGGTGATGACCTGCATTACATTCTGCTGCTGAAAGGCATTTTCATCCACCCTCTCCACAGCACACACACACTGAATGGGGATCGAGGAGCGCACCTGCAACAGTTGAGCCACAGCACCAATTAACACATGTATGCAGCGGCTGGTAATGATGGAGTATGCTTTTGCTTCAGGCAGTTTAGCCTAAGATTTAAGTGAAATAAAAGTGACATTTGATCAGAGAGCACGTTAGTGGCTCAGTGTCTGATGGTGAAATATTTTACACCAATAGGAGGAACTGTGTGAGACGAGGAGGAAGTTACGATCAGCATGGCAGCAAAGGCCACTTTAAAGTGTAAATCATCCACTTCCAATGGGAGCTTGCTTCACTGAGATTGGAGTGCGCCGACATGGAGGAAAAGGGCCAAGACATTGTCTGCAATCTGATTTGCAATGTTAGCATGAATATCCACAGCCTTCAATTAACCCTCGCTTTTATTCCAGTCGCACAAAGCAGAGACTGGCTCAAAGAGGGACCTTTTTACTGGGCTAGAGAGAGCCTGCTCCTCTCCCTCGCTCCCTCTCTCTCTCTCTCTCTCTCTCTCTCTCTCTCTCTCTCTCTCAGTCTCTGGCTGGTGAATGAGAGGAGATCATTATCACAAGGTGAGGCAGCACATAACGCTAATAATGCACTCACAAGGAGATCGACACAAATACATTAAGGAAAGCTGGGGATGACGAAAATGTTTTTCCTCCTTTTATGAATCAAGTCGATAAACTGCAGACACAGTGACTAAATCATCATCAGAAGGACTATCAGGTTCTAATAATGGATGAGTCACATTCACATGACTTTGAAGTTTACACATCTATTTTTGGCCTGTTTAGAAGACAAAGAAGGAAAAGAAATAAGCATACATTATTTTCATTTATATAGGCATATATAACTTTTTGATCCGGACATCACAATCACAATAGAAGCCAGATCCATGAGCAACCTAACTACCTAAGGAAATGATGGAAAACAAAACAAAAATAAATTGCTGTTTGCTAAAATAGCTAATAAACTAGACAAAAAATAATGATTTTAAGTGGAATATAGGCTCCTAGCCAGCTTGTATAGTACTAACCTGCCAATCAGGTGTCTTGGCGTAGGAAAGCGTCTCGCTAGTCAGCCAGAAGAAGCGTTTCTTGAAAGCAAAGCGAGACAGCAGTTGAGGTCCCTCAGCCTTGTGTTTGTGGAGGTACCCCTCTTTAACTGTGACTGAGGGCATGAATACAGCCCTCTGAGGCACCTCGGACACTGCAGATATAAGGTGAGAGCACCAGTTTGTAATGTACACGTAATGGCATGTTCATCCATACAGACACAAGGTGGTGCTGTGACAATAAGTAAATACACTCAATTGTTTAACTGCTGTACATGTTTATTTTCAGAACTTTGTTACTGATGGCACCTCAGCATTCCGTCCATCACCACATAAAGGAGAGCTTCAAAGAGACATAACAAGCCTCCACTTCTGTCCAGCAAATCCACCTGAAGAGCACTAAATGTCAAACTGGCCTTTAAGAGAAAGGACTGGGTGTGACATGCACAAGGAGGCTGAAACATGATATGTCAATGGGGGAAGATATTTCACAACGCTTGATGCTAAGAAAGCAGCCGAGGCATGTTGAGTGACCAGCGTGGCGTGTACAAGTGCCTGTAGCTTCTCACTCCAGCTCCCCGCCAGCTCGTCCACCATGTCCTCTTTTCTAGGCTTCCAGCGAGTTATGAATATTTCACCACGGGGCTACAGTATTGTTTCACCTAATCCTGATATCAGCTTGATGCTGCTAGCAGCTGGCCTGTGGCTGATTAACAATATTTCATTAATATTTAATTAACCAACAGTGTGACCTCTGATCTTTCCTTTTGATTACAAGTCTAATGATGTGTTCACAGTTATTGAACTTACCAATGTCATGATCTATGTCAATTAACTTGTCAAGGAAGTCTTTCACAGACGCCACGCTGCGAAGGATGATGGGATGAAGAGGCGCCATCCACTGCTCCTTTCCGTGACCCAGCTGAAGGCCCAAGTTCCCCACGCTCTGTAATGCCTGGGACCACAAAAACACAATAGCCGCTCAACCCTCACATCGAATCTCCAGCAACTGACAGAGTCAGTGTGACAGACTACATTTCTCAAAGTCAGAGATCAAACCGGTCCCTGAAACCAAGCATGCTGTGAGGCCCTTTGTACGGCCCACACCTGGCCCTGAACGAGGAGGAAGTCCCTCTCTGATGCTCGGCTTTGAACCGCAGTCTTGTCATAGCGCACATAAAGGTAAAAATAGCATGTTCCCTTTCTCTGTAGAGGACCCATGGCAACAGCACTCCAGCACCACGGACAGCAGCCGCAGAAGCCACACGTGGGAGAGGAACTCTTCTTCCGCGATGTGACCATAACATCCTCATTGTTCATGACATCAAGGTTGTTTATATAAGTGAGAGTTGGTGGTCCCATCCATTCAAAAGCACGGTGAGCTCTTAGTTTTAACCAATCAGAGTCATTGTTGCCACTATTAGGATTACTACTACACTACTAGGATTTTGTTTTTATCTATATCAAATTGAGCCAGGATGTTTGAGCATGGCATAATGTGAGAAGATATTGTTCAAAGCCTCATGGCAAACAATGACGTTGAAAAGCATTGCATATATGGTGCAGTTGGTCAAACAATGCACTGTGAGGTGTGTTGTGTACCATCTTGAGTTGTCATATATTTGCTGCTGCCTCCTCATATTGTTTAAATATTGCACATTATATTCTTACTTAATAGTTATTTATTTTACACAAGCAAAATACAATTCCTCACCAGTGCCTGCACCTGCTGTTTGTTTTTTTCTGCACTTGAGAATCATGTCT
This sequence comes from Psettodes erumei, assembly GCA_016785225.1. Classification (NCBI taxonomy): domain Eukaryota; kingdom Metazoa; phylum Chordata; class Actinopteri; order Pleuronectiformes; family Psettodidae; genus Psettodes; species Psettodes erumei. The sequence goes on from JAFBJZ010000781.1 coordinate 4,950,924, forward strand.
GGACAGGATTCAATTATTCATAGCAGTGTCTGTGTGTATGTCTGTGTTGTGCATCGTACCTTGGCCAGTAGTAACAGTGTTCTGCTTGTACGCGTGTCAGCATGCTGGTCTCTCAGCTGGAACAGTTTGGGTGTGAGGATGGCAGGAGCAAAAAAACGCAGAAAGAAGAATCCACTGATGGCCAGATACTTCACATCCTGTAAAAATGAGTTGAATTTGACAGAAAAATTAATGAATCTGAGGACTGTATCCTATGATAAGAGTGGTCGCTGAATATGTAAAGCTAATGTAAAATGATTAAAAGATTGATCTCAAAAATGCAAACACACTGACGGGTTTAGAAAAGATGTTTCCAGCTTTTATTCTCAGCTTGTTTTTGCTCCAGACCAACCTCATTCTCAGGTTCAGCAAATTGCTCCTCTACTCTCTTGTGCAGCTGTTTGAAGGCCACTCTCATGACTGGAGGACACTGATCGACTGAGCCCACGATTGATTCAGTGATGCTGGTTAAGTAGCTCTGCAGCATCTCCACACTGCTGTCCCGTACCTCTGCCTCTGACACTGCACCCTTAAACGAAATTCGTCTTTGGAACAGAGAAAGATATTGTAAATGATCAAGTCCCTATGTCAGAAACACAGTCCTAAGACAAAGTGCCAGCCATACTAATCAAATATACTCAAATTTACAATATGTCTTGTGATATAACTGATAATGTAATTGCATGGTACAGTGTGCTATTTCAGCTGAAAACAGATGAGTACTGAATTTAAGTTCTCCAGAGAGATATATAGACATGGATTGGAGACAACTAATAAGGTGATGGTAGGCAGCTCTACAGCAGAATGTAGAGGATGTTAGATCCTGGATCTTCCTCCATGTCAGAGATAGACATCTCAGGGGGCTCATGGCAGTTGCCAAGCAACAGCCTTCCCCCCTTTTTACATTCCTTTTTTTCATTTTCTCACAATGATGTCTTCCTCTCAGGGGTGAAGTGTAAAGGAAATGGGCAGTCTCCTGTGGTAGCATTTCCATCTGACTATTTCAACACATAGATTAGTTTTAACCAATCAGAGTCATTGTTGCCACCCCCCACATGTTATCTGTGGCATACTGTGAAACAGATCTGGACTATTTTAGGTAGTATTTTAGTAATATTTTAGGAGTATGGTCGTGGAATTGTGAGCTCCAGGAGGATATGTTTTACGTCCGTTTTACCTTGTGCGGTTCAGGTCGATCTTGCATGGGTCCAGCTCAATGTATTTCTTCTCATCAAAGATGCGGTTGATGATGGGCTTCAGCACTTCATGCAGATACAGCATACCAACAGCCTGACGGCAAAACAATACCATATGTTGAAGACATCTCAATTGCATCCTTGCTACAGAGATTGTTTGTGTGATACATAAATCTGCATGGTACAAAGAGTAAACACGGTACAGTGTGATGCATCAGGGGTGCAGCTAGGGACTCGGTGTATGTTTAATAGTGACAGGGAATGTTCAGGATGAATAAGGATGACAAAAAGGTTCGAAAATAATTAACATATCATATCATATCATTACATGCATTCATTTACAGTCAAGATGGAAACCTAATTACATTCAAATCATCATAAAATAAAACCGTCAACACACCTTCATGAACTGTTCCATGGCCTTGGAGGCAAGTGAGTTTGAGCGAAATAAAGTGTTTGGATCAGCTGTGAGAGCAAAAGAGAAAAGAGACCAGTTTATATTAACAGCATTCAACCTAACATACCTCATAAAAATACAGCGCGATTTTTGAAAGTTGGATATGATCAATTCAAAGAACAACAAGGAAAGTGTCCCCAATCTTTTTTTCTTCATCTATATCATGGGAAAAAGATAGGGGGTGGAATTTACCTTACACATGATGTAGAGAGAGAGAGAGAGAGAGAGAGAGAGAGATTGTAAAAAGGGGTTAGGGTCCTAAACATGAAATGTCCCTGGTTTGCATCTGGCCAGGGGCCCTTTACTTTCTTTCCTCATTTGCATCTCACATCATTTCCTGTCATCCTTCTCCTGTTGTCTGTCAAATAAAGACATACAATGGCCAAAACAATGCCTAAAAAAAGACATGTCTGAGGGCATAGACAGAAAAAGGATACCACCGCTGTATTAATATCTCTCATGAAGAAGCTTTCACAGAGACCCAGAACAGGCACATAATAATGTTTGATGAACATCTTTGAGATTGAAACATTGCTCCATTAAATTCAATGCAAACAATTAATACAGTGCGTGGACCCCTTGTCTGTTCCTGACCTTAGTTGAGGCTTCTGGGCAGGTGCACAATGTAAATATTTTTGGACATGCATGACCTTAATTCAGTTTGACGTATGTTTATCAACAAAGAGCTGAAATAAGGGCAGACTGACCTTTCTGCAACAACACTTAAATCCTTCAAGGTGGTAAGACTGAAATATCCATGGTGACAGGACTGGATGGCCAGGTTAAATATTTTGGTTATAAACATGAGGGACCTATAGGGGAAGTTTTTCATTGCAACCCAGTGGGTGTATAGTACATTTTCCTTTACTTACCCCCTGTGTCAAACTTTAATGTCTGAATGTTCACAGCATCTATTCTTGATCAAGCCCTTACGTTAGGACCATGTGGAGTTGCTATGGAAACTTAGGCACTATGCTTATTATCTCAAACTACACCAGCAGCGCCCAAAGACTAGAGCACAACTCTGTAATTTATCATGGGAATGTGGTGCGGAGGCAAAAACATGACTAATCCAGACCACAGAGGAGCTGTGGAAAGACCGATGGGTGAGTAAATAATTGGCATCGGGGTAGTAAATGTGGTGCGGGGAGGCTTTAAATGCCCACACACAGACCATGACTGCAGCATTGAGAGACCTTAATGTCATTTCAGAGATAAATTGCAAAAGCCCTCAGAAGGTCTCTGGAGAGTGGTGCAATTACAGCAAACTGGCATGTCCTAACCTTTGACGAATACAAATACTGACTAATAGATACAAATATAGATTTTATGCGCACTGTGTATTGTGCAGTTGTAACATGCAAAATGTTTCAGCCTTAGATATGGAGGCATTAAAGCTGCAAAAAATTAAACAAATGTTCTCTATCTGACATTCTATCAGTGCACATAATAAATCCAATGCGGTCTTGATATAATTAGTATCTGGACTGTCCAATTGGACAGTTTTCATGTCTTGACATATTGCCCCTTTAATCTTACTGGTGTGGTTGACCTCCCGGGTGTTAAGGTAATCCAGGAAGGGCACCACCAGGCCCTGGCCCAGGTAGATCTTCACCAGCGTCATTGCCACATCTTGACGGCTCTCAACTGTGGTCACCTCCTCCAGCATTGTCAGAGCACTGCTATCCTCCACCTGGTGAGAGGATGACTCAGGTTATGGGCAGTGAACTTGTTTGTTGCTGGAAGGCCAACACGAGACAAATGAGCCATCTGAAGTCAAGATATCTGAGGTAATATTGTACACATGGCAGCATAGCATTGATCATACAGTTCAGCACATGAGCATCGGCATGCAGGAGGACTTGGGACGCTGACCTCTGTAGGGGAGATGACTGACTCAACCAGAAGGTCAATGAGAGGCTGATAGTACATGGATGGCAGGATCCGATCCTCCACCAAACGCACCTTCAGACGCAGCGCTCCCAGCTTGCCACTGAGAGCAAATGAAAATACCACAGAATCTCAGAGAGAAGCAGATTGCAAGTATTGGTATAAGTGCATGTAATAATATCTTAAATTATATTATGAGGTGAAATGCTGATAACCAGATCAAACTGTTATTTCGTAAATGTCTGATTTAATATTATACCAAGCTTTTATCAATTCTGGAATAACATCTCTAAACTCAATATTTAGGAGTCCTCAGAGGTGTTTTCACACAGCTTTCCCAAACCACCGTGTTGTAACAGATAATCCCAGAGGGAATAACTTTTGCAACTGCTTCTCTTTTTTATGTTGTGAAAGTTGGTCTAATTTTGAATCAACAACCCTCAATAAAAACCCTTTAAACGTGAGTCATTTCCTAATGAACCTCTGAGATTTGCATTACTCTGACACTATCCTCACGCAGTTCGCTCAGCCCCATTTGTTCTAAAATTATCTCAAGGAACAGATGCTGTCAGAGACCTGGCTGTACACCTGCTAGTGTTCATTTAAATGCATGAAAGAGAGCATGGAGGAGAACAAATACTTTCCTTGGGTGCATTTAAAAAAGTGCTTGCTACTCAGTTTGGGTCTAAAGAGGTTTCCAAAAACAAAACACTTGCCTCACTTATAATGTACAAGCACACCACATTGTACAAATAACCACACCCATAATCCTCACCCAGCATCAACCTCATTGTTTCCCAAGGGGAGCAAACGAAACCAGCCTTCTAACAGAGGTGTCTTGTGCAAACAAGCAAAAGGAATTTCCACCTGTGGAAACAAAGCAAACAAGGATACAATGTCAAGCAAGGACTTATTAAGAAATTTCATGGTGGGACATACTATACCTACAGGTGAAGTGTATTTTAAGCCATTCATGTAATTAGATATGTGAAACACTGTATGCAATACTATATTTATGGCATCCTCACCTTTCCCAGGAAGTCATTCTTGCCCACCATGTCCCAGTCCCAGACCTCTACAGTGACATTTCCTTCCTCTCTCAGCTCCGCTGGATCCAACTCCAGCTCCAGTGTCTCTCCCCAGTGAGGGAAACGTGTTTTCTTAATAATCTAAAACCCAGCATTTAGGGTGGTTATAAATCCAGAATACACTTCTTGTCACCTCAGCTTACTCATGTGTATGGTAATATTAAATAATATGAAATAAAAATGACAATCTGGCTATCAAACAACCATCAATTACAATGGTAGAACATGTAGTCCAGAGCTCACCGAGGTCTCTGCACTGTGGTTGTTGAAAATAACTCTTGCAAATGGATCAGAGGTTCCGGAGATGTCTCTGGGAGCCAAGTCTCTGTGGGTATCACAGGTCCAACAGAAAGCAGAACCAATGAACACACTAAAATGCTCAACGAACTCCCATCACAGTCCACGAGGTGCAGCAAAGGAAAGCAGCCAAACCACTACTCTCCGCTTGACCTTATTCTTTCAAAGTTAATTTAAATTCAGTGGGACATGTTTGAATAACACGGTGTCAAGCCCTGACTGACATGCTCATTAGTGCCCAGCCTGAGAGGGAGAGATTGTAGCCTGGGACACACAGATGGGACAGTGAGTGGTGTGATAGTGGCGGTGTGACTCGGGAGGGAAGTGTGGAGGCCTGCGGGGTGATGGTGTAGCAATTTCAGCTCATAAATCACAATGTTACCGCCAGGTCTAAGCTACAGAAACTTTAATTATTATGAACAGTTTAATCATCTTAAATCTGCATCTGAATATGATAATATGATAGTTTGACCACTTGAAACATACTGAACATTTACTCATTCTTCAACAGATTTCCTATCCTTGATGATCTCATTTTCCTCACATTCTCTCACCAATTATTTTACCTGGCCTCAATGACTTGACATCGCAGGCTCATCTTCTCTGTATCTTTCAGCAGCTCCAGACTCAGATGGATCTCTCCCTGGACTTCTTCGTCAGGATCAACCCTTGTCAGGTTCAGCCAACTGTCAAGCCCTGAATACACCACAAAGAGATACTATTAATCAAAACAACAATCCTGAATTTTGAAGTATTGATCATTGAGAAAGACCAATAAAAATGGGTACTAGGGATGCAAGTCATACTGTTGCAATTTAATAAATCTTCACCAGCATCCCATAACAACATACAAGAGCAACATACCATTTTTTTAAATGCCCCTCTAACTAACAGACAGTTCAGAAAAGTGCTACAGTTCATGCTGGGGTAATCACTGTGACTAATTTCTTGAGTGTGAAAGCTTGTGTAAAAGAGCCAGGCAGTAAAAGGTTTTATGCCAATTTCAAATGCTTTGGTTGTTCTCCTCATTTTACAGCACTTTTGGTTACCACACAACAGATGGTTTATAATGCATAATGAAAAATGGTAGCATTTATGCAGACAAGCACCAGGAGAGGTAAAAGATTTATCTTTGTCAATCCCAATTTCACTGCCTCTGATTTACAATTTACACAACTCAAACCAACCTCGACATGATTGATAAATGTGAGCAAATCAAACTTAATGTGTGAGACTGCACTGGGGAACCTTCCCAGAGTTTCTGACTAAAAAAAGGCATGTCTCCTTTATCACTAAGACCTTTGACTCAGTCATGGGATTTCATGTACGTTTAACCTCTGAGCTCTGGTCATGCATCCATCCTGTTACAGACCTCTTCAGTCCTACCTTTAGCTTGGGATCCGATGGCTTCTTTGCTCAGAGTAATCTTTCCAATAACATCATCATGGCTGTCAAAAAAGATAGACAGAGGCTATGGTAAATATGATAGAGTTGTTTGCTCTTACTAGAGTTAACTGAGGTTAATTTGAAGACAGATAGATTAGAATGCTGGTGGTCATGAGAAGAGGAGAGAAAAAAACTTTAATCAGTCAGTCTGGGCGACCATCTGTCTGATGATTTGTTTGTTCAAAGCTTGAAGGGTTTTTTTTCCCAAAACATTTAAATTTTTCATGCGGTTTTAACCAAAATATATCAACTGGGAGGCCTGTAAACCAACTGGCACGGTCCATCAGCACAGAGTAATGGTTGAGTATTGAATCATTTCGAAACAGCTTTGAATGAGAGTGTTACCCAATGGTGTCCTCGTCCATCACATGAAAGGAGAGTGAATGGAAACCCATCGGGAGGTGCAGCGTGTACTCTTCACCCCAGAAAGGATTAAGGTTCTTCCACACTGTTGCAGTCCTATAAAGAGAGGTTGTACACGCTTGCGGCTGTGGCCATTATTTCCCACCACAGTCTACCATCCACATCATCCATGAACATCACACTTGAGGAGTCAGTTGGTCAGTAACACTACAAGTACAAGATAATAAGCACAAGTGTATGTGGTGAATCATTGTGCTGTTTTCTCTCAACATGCCTGATGGAACAATAGCCACAGAATTAACCCTGTGTTCCCATCAAACACAACAGCAAATGTGTCTTCCAGAGAAATCTGGGTTGCTGTCAAAGAGCACCACTTGAAAATAATATACTGCACTGCACAATATAGGTGCTATTGAAAATAAGCACCTTTCTATGGAGGATGAAATCATCAGCACTTCTGCAATCATATGGAGAACACCACTGGACTGGTGTATTCCGCTCCCAGCTCTCAGCATTCTCCTTGCCTACACGGGGAGCTACCTGCAATAATTGATGCACCCTCTCCATGGTTACCTGCGGGTGTTTTAAAGGCCAGACCAGTATCAGGTTCTCTGTACTGGAGGGGACACTCTGTGGGCACCACCACCCTGATCACACACACTCCACCCAGGTTTACATGTGCAGAGTAGCGGGAGCACAACCAGAAAGCTGACCCAATGCAAATATATAAACCGTGATGAAGAATCTGAGCACGATGGAGAATGTTCAAATCTGAGCACTCAGACTATAGGCAACAGAAATGCTCGAGCTGGGGCTTTGCCTAGATCAAGATATTTGCATGAGCGTATTATTTAGAATTTCATGTATAATCGGAGAACTCACCTGGCCACAACTTCATTGTCAACTTTTACAATGCAATATGGATCACTGGTTCCGGAGCTTAAGATGTCAAGAAAGACAAATGACAGAATTAGACATATTAGCATAGGGCAATTTGTCTGATGGTAAATTTAATCCAATTTCCCGTCGTCTCTAATTAAGGTAATATGAATAGATCTGACCATTTCACCTTCAGTTCATTCAACTAATTTACAGGAGACAACGTCAGAGAAATTGGCGTGGCACCGGTAAGTTGAACTTTTTGCTTATCTAACTAATCTGTTAAGTAGCTACCAAACAGCAATGAGACTGTATATTCTGTGATCTGAAATATGAGCACAGAGGCACGTGGCATTTAAGAAATTACTTACACATCTTTGGCCGCGAGGTTCCTTCCCTCGACAATACGAAAATAAAGAGACGTGTTTTTGGCCATTCTTAGTCGAGTAAGATTTGAATCCGATTTCACCTATGTTCCCATACGCGCTCTGATAAATAGCGCTCGTCCCCTCCGCAACTCTTCATTTCATGGCACCTTCAGCGCGTGACGGCGCGCAGCTCCCCAGCAGCGCGCGACACAGCGAGCCGAGCAGGTGAAACACTGTGGGACACAGCTACACTGCGCTTTTAAACGGACCGAGGGGATGAACCATCACACATGTCCATTCTGAATTAAACATGACTTGAATGAACTGCATCCACAACAGCAATAAAATGATTTGTCTCCGTGGTCTGACGCCGTTCACCAAACGTTTATAATCGACGTTGTTGGCTTTTTTGTGTACGACGTCGTACTAATTTGTAATAACCGTAAATGTACAGTAACACACACAGGTGACAGGCACTTCGTCCGTCTTTGGTAAAAAGCGCCACCCTGTGGGGATACTGAGCTACTGCACGCGCCTTTACGCACAGGCATCTTGGCAGACAGCAGGTTGGGGTCCTCATTTGAACAAAACGTCACGGCCCCACAGCTTGAAAACAATCAGTTTATTAACCTGTGAGATTGCTTTTGCAACTTTAACCGCGTTCAGTCAGTTGACGGACGTCATCAGCTGCAGGGTGGTGTCCATCGGGTAACCTGCAGTCTTGTTTCCGTCAACTCTTGACCATATACATAGTGAAATCAACACAAATCCACTGTTAGCTAGCTGAATGCGTTGAGCAGCAGCGTCCCGTTGTTGTTCTCGTTGTTTGGAGATGGCTGGTTACCCTGGTGTCATTGGCAGTGATTCTACAAAACAACAAGAAAGACATTACTACCTGCTGTCTGAACTGCAAACCTTAGTCAAAGATTTACCAAGGTAACGTTTCCCACGCTTCAGGGAGGACTCCCTTCACAGATGGGGAATTTGATTGTCGCAGTAAATGTCACTGTATGGACGATTTGTTAACGACAGCTTGACCATGATTGTTTTTCTCTGTGGGCAGTTCCTTCCAGCAGCGCCTGTCCTACAACACGCTGAGCGACCTTGCCCTGGCGCTCATAGATGGGACCGTTTATGAAATTGTGCAGGGGCTCTTGGACATTCAGCATCTGACAGAGAAAAATCTGTACAACCAAAGGCAAAAGCTGCACTGCGAACACCAAGGTTGGTGCTTTGCTTCACATAAAACATGCAATGACCAACTGGGCCTGTTCCAAGAAGCAAGCCTGTGTCTGTTACCTGGGTGGTTGCTGAGTAAAACCAGGAATCCGCCTCAAATTAAAAAAAACTATGATGAGGTGGTAGGTGCAAATGTTAGTGCGTTTCTTGACTGGCTATTCTTTTTTGTATGTAGCACTCAAGCAAGATCTTGCACGAAAACACAAAGATGCGCTGCAGTCATGCAAGTCTCATAACCTTTCGCTTCTCAAATCAAACCATCAATCCGAGCAAGAGGTAAGTCAGTGAAATCCTGATATCTGTTATTACTCATGGTTGTTGGATATGGTTATTGTCATATGCTTCTTTTTTTTTGTTTTCTCATTGTTCTTTTTTGTGTTATCAGGCTCTGGACAGTCGTGTACGAGAGGAACAGAGAATGATGGATAAAAAGATTGTAGCTGAAATGGATCAAAAAGTGGTCGACCAACAGAACACCCTAGAAAAGGCGGGAGTCCCTGGTTTTTATATCACCACTAATCCTCAGGTTGACCTCTATACCTCTCTGTTTACCATACTCAAAATACACAGTATCACAACAAATAGTAGGGTAGAAAAGGAAAGATGCACCTTGTAATGCAGACAAATATCCAGCAGATGGTGATGAATATCCTCATTTATTGCTCTTCAACCACTGCGTGTTACAGGAGCTGTCAATGCAGATGAACCTACTTGAACTGATCCTGAAACTTCAGCAGAAGGAGTCACAAGCTGGAATACAATGATAAAGATTGTAAAGAAGCCAGATTGTGCCAAAAGAAACTGATGACGCTTGCTCATGTTCCAGTTACTGTGAGATTCACTGTGCTTCAGTCAACATGTGACATTGCTTCTTGCAAGAAGCAGCGAGTTCAGAAAATGTTGAACACTTGTTGTCCTGTGTGTAATTCTCATCTCCATTATCAGCTGTAGGAGAAAGCCGGTTCCAAAGTATTCAGTTAAGACATTTTAAGTCATGAATTCGATCAGCAGCAGGGGATTTAAGGACTGCCTAAGGACACAGATCAACAGAGTTGTCTGTAATTGGAAGGAATACTGTGTCCTTCCTGCAATGAGATGGACTCTTCATAAGTGCTTCTTAATGCCCTTGGTGAAAGATATTTTGGAAGGTTCTGTGAAATCCTGCTCTTTGAAAAACACCACTTGGAAAAATGGGAAAGCTTTTACTAGCTTCACCTCAGAATGTTTCAAATATGTAAATTAGAAACCAGTTGTAATGTGTCAGTTGCAGCGTCCTGGCTCGGTTCCACCGACTTAATTTGGGGGCAGGTGTTGAGCTAAGCTCAGTACAGTTGTGTTGATATTTTTAAAATGTTAGTGTTAATGGTTAACGTTAACTGACTGACATAAATAACAGTCAGCAGTTACTTATGATATACAATATGAACAAAACCCAAAATGGACAGTTGCATTAAGTATTTCTGTGTGGTTTTTCCATCACACATCTGCTTACATAAAAACAAATGTTTTACAAGTTTCTTTTGGGTTTGTGTTTTTTTGTGTGGGGGGGAGTATTTTGAGAACACTAGTGTAAAATGATTTCGGTTTTGTAATTCATTCAGCAATTTACACCTGTTAGTTGGATTCCACTAAATTAATAAGTATGTGGCCTTCATTGGTTAGACCCAGGTTTATACAGGTACATTTTTTTGTTCAGACTAAATTTGATCAGCACCTCACACTGGCTACTTATTTTTGTTTTTGAAGGGCCACTGCTAAATTTAGTCCCGTTAAGTCTTAAACTGAGACACATGCGATCAATTCTGTCTTTTTCATCCAACCTGTGCTATCATTTCCCTAATATATACATTGTTTAATCATGCATACTGTACATAATACTGTAAGTGGTCCAGAGTGCTAATGTCAAGCCTCTAGACCAGGTCTAATTTCAGATCTAAAATGATATCAATCTTCTTTAAACTGGCTACGAGGCAAAAGTTAAAGATTTTTATGATTACAATATAAAGGCTCCAAAGTCAGGTGCCTGACAGCTTTTGTGACTTACTATCCCTCCATACCACATTCCTCTTGGGGCTCCTGTTATGGTCTCAATGGTGTCCCTTGCTACAAAAACTAAAAGAGATGGGGTAAGCTTGCCTTTGTTTATGGACACTGAAGACACTTCTCTCCAGGTTGGTCCTTGAACTTTTTTCTGTGTTGTACTGTATTTGTACTGCTCGATTATGTTTTTTTTTTTTTTATCATAAATGTTTGTCACTTATTGTTTGTTGAAAGTGCCAGTGCAATGTAAAAAAAACTAACTTGATGTTTATTTGTCTTATAAACCCAAATTAGTAGTTTATGTTCACAGGGTTGGGGCCCGGGTATCCTTTCTGGGACCACCGGCTGTTCTGCTGTGATATGGGTGGGTCGCAGGGGGGGGACTATAAAGGTGACTGTGCCTTTAAGAAGCCGTCCAGGCAGCGCATGTTGATTTTATTCCACGGCGCACCTTCTGCTCCATCATCAGGCGAAGCACCCAGGCAACTTCCACCGGCGCAGGACCTGATGCACGGATGAGAGAGCTTGAGCAAATAAGGTAAAGCCGCCCGTGTATTGCTTATGTTACTGCTGACGGTTCCGCCTTTGTGGATTTAATGGTGATCGCTTTGAATGCTCACACATGACCCGAGAATGAAAAGTGCGATGTCGCTCTCCTGTAGGCTACATCCAGGAGAGAGGAAGTCTAACGCACGAACGATCCTCACTTTGCGTCCGTTTCCATGTTGTTATAAAATATTCATTTGACATTAAAACGACGCTTATTCCATTAACCGTCTGTACCGCGCACGGTGCGTCATGTGGTCGCGGGTTGGTGTACTTAAGACTGATATTACAATGTAAACGAGTCGTGTATTTTACGGCAATGGGTTTATTTCTAGAGAGGAGCAAAGCGTTACGTAATTAAAACGAAGGATTCCCGTTGTCGCCATATGCCTATCGAGGGCACGAATTAAACGTTACGCCGCCCGGACCAGGAGGAGGAATATTGGTGCTTTCTGACGGTTGGATGAAAGATATTGTTTGTTTTTACGCAAATGACAGGGGAAAACATTCTCTACATCTTTCGTCGTAAAGCTTTTATTTTACACATCAGCGATGCCTTTTAGATGACGTGGGTCTGGCCTTGCAAGAGTGATGAGCGCCCTTTAAAACCCCAGATAGAAACAGCCAAAGAGATCACATGATAAGTAGACTTGATCACTCGTGGGATTCAATTGGTATTCAGTTTTATCAAATTAATATGGCTAATTGCAAGGAAATATCCTGTTTTAGAGCTCCCTACAAAGCAAAATCTCACTACTATGTTACTACTACAATCAGAAAAGTAACATTTGGGTCTGATGTATCAAATAATTCAGGAGAGCCTACTATTTCTCTTGTGTGTCACTATTAGCAAAGCTTTACAAAATGCATATATGGATATATGTGTATATCTTGTACAATGACAATAAAGTGCTATCTATCTATATTTATTTCTTTGTGCTATACACACAGCGTCTAACCTTCACCTAACACATTATGGATGTTAAACCAGTCTGACCAAATATCAGTGCAGTAGCTATTCCTGTTCTTAATGTCAACATTGTGCTTTTGCTGTGTCCTCCAGATCATCTTCATAGAAAAGTAATGGATCCAGTGTGACTGATTGAGCACCAAACTGCCTAACTGTGTAGCTATGGCAACCTGTCCAAGAGGCTGCGCACCAGCGGTGCGCCTTTGTCAGAGACTGAATCGACTCAAGACACTGGATGATGACATGATGGCCACGTCACTGAAACGCTGCCTCTCCACCCTGGACTTGACTCTGATGGGTGTTGGTGGCATGGTGGGCTCCGGCCTGTATGTCCTGACAGGAACTGTGGCCAAAGACATGGTTGGGCCTGCTATTGTCATATCCTTCCTTTTTGCAGGTATTGCATCTTTACTGGCTGCCTTTTGTTATGCAGAGTTTGGAGCACGCATTCCCAAAACAGGATCTGCCTACATGTTTACCTATGTCTCTGTGGGGGAGGTCTGGGCTTTTCTCATTGGTTGGAATGTGATTCTGGAGAACATGATTGGTGGCGCTGCTGTGGCACGTGCCTGGAGTGGCTATCTGGACTCCATTTTTAACCATGCCATCCAGAACTTCACAGAGACGCACATAATGCAGTGGAACGTGCCCTTCCTTGCCCATTATCCTGACCTACTTGCAGCAGGGATTCTAGTAGTTGCCTCGTTCTTCATTTCCTTTGGAGTTCAAGTGTCCTCTTACCTCAACCATATCTTCTCCACCATTAGTATGGGTGTCATTGTATTCATACTGGTTTTTGGCTTTGTGCTGGCTGATCCAGCCAATTGGAGCCTAAAAGAAGGAGGCTTTGCACCCTTTGGCCTATCTGGAATACTGGCAGGCTCAGCCACATGCTTCTATGCCTTTGTGGGCTTTGATGTAATTGCATCCTCAAGTGAGGAGGCAAAGAACCCACAGAAAGCTGTTCCCATTGCCACCGCGATCTCCCTTGGACTGGCGGCAACAGCTTACATCCTGGTCTCCACAGTGCTCACACTAATGGTACCCTGGCATACACTGGACCCCAACTCGGCTCTATCTGATGCTTTCTTCCGCCGTGGTTTCAGCTGGGCTGGAGTGGTTGTAGCAGTAGGATCTATCTGTGGTGAGTGTTAACCTTTAAGTACAAAGTATAATTTAAAGAGCTATTACGTGCAGTACTGTCTGCACAGTGTCATATTTTGTGTTATGTTCTGATAATGAGTCCCTGTTCCCATTTCTAGCCATGAACACCGTGTTGCTCTGTAATCTCTTCTCCCTTCCTCGGATTGTGTATGCCATGGCAGAGGATGGACTTTTCTTCTCCATTTTTGCACGCGTCAATCCCGTTACCAAAGTCCCCGTCAATGCTATACTGGTGTTTGGAATCCTCATGGCCACCATGGCCCTCATCTTTGACCTGGAGGCCTTGGTCCAGTTCCTCTCCATCGGTACACTCTTGGCGTACACCTTCGTGGCGGCCAGTGTTATTGTGCTGCGCTTCCAGCCTGAGAAAACCATCTCCAAGGGAACTGTTTCCACATCCCCCAACCCCAATGCTGAGCCTTCCCCTGCTCACTCAGAGTCCCAGACCATAACTGAGGACAGCGAGGAGATGAAGCAGTACGAGTCCTTCTCTGACAAACTCCAGTTGGTGGAGAGGCAGAAGGCGAGGGAGCGCCGTGGGGTGGGGCAGCTGAAGGCTTGCTGGGAACCTTACCTGGGAAGGCTGCTGAGGGACTGTGAGCCGGGTGAGGTGGTGGCCTTCTGCGTGCTGACTCTGATAGTGAGCTCAGTGTCCCTCTGTGCTGTGCTGGAATTTGGCACCAAACAGCTACACCTGCCAGTTTGGAGCTTCACAATGCTGCTGGTGATTTTTAGTTTGGCTTTTGTCATCAGCCTGGCGCTCATATGGGTTCATGAGCCACAGACCAACAACAAAACATTCCAGGTGGGCGCTGTCTTTCACTTATTCTTCAGATGAAATAAATTTGGATCCATTTCACTGCTGTTTCAGCAACGTACACTTAAATTAAGCTCAGCGAAGCAATTCACCTCATTTAAATGGAAAGATTTATTTGAAGACAATTGTATGATTGGAGTGTGACTAAAGTTTTATTGATGTATAGGTACCTGTGGTTCCATTGACTCCGGGTGCCAGTATCCTTATTAATGTATTCCTCATGATGAAGCTCAGCCCTTTAACCTGGATTCGATTCACCGTGTGGATCGCCATAGGTAAGAAGGCACTGGATTGAGGCAGAAGACATAGTGGCCCCTCCCCAGTGTCTGAAACATATTCCATATTCCTCAAAATACAAATACATCTGTAGCTTAATTTAAGATTAAGTGAGCATTTTCTATGCTGTAGTTGTAAAGCCCAGTCAGTAAGGGGCATCACTGGGGAAGTGTGATTAGCTGCATTAGCTTAAGGCTTCTCTGAACCAGTAAACCATTTAAACCCCACTGTCAGACTGCAGCAAGTTAACAAGATGCACACTCGTGGAATATTACACGTGACAGGCAAGTCGCTCTCACCTACTTTCTTTCCATTATGGCCACTGGAGGGGAAAAAAGCTTCTTTTTTTTTTATTAGACTCAGATTTAAGGTATAGTTAAAGCCAAATAATCAATATAACACCAGAATAGCATGGCTGTAAACCAGTCTTGTTTTCTGCGTCATCTCAAAAACGAAAAAGTATGAAAAGTATAACAGTATGTTTATGTTTTTTGCCCAGAATGAAATATGAAGACAGTCTACATTTCCCAAACTAAGAATAACACAAAATGCTCTGGGGGCATCTGTCTCCGTACTCACATCTGTACAGTGCACCCTGAATTTACTTTTGAATCACTGCAGTTACAAGAGTGCTGAGTTGTCCCTTTTTTTCCCCCAGGTCTCTTTGTGTATTTTGGGTACGGGATCTGGCACAGTAAGGAGGGCTTGCGGGAGCTGCAGCCCAAAGACATGGCCGCCCGCTACGTGGTGCTACCCAGCGGCAGCCTGGTAGAAACGGTGCAGTCTGTCCAGCCCGATGGTCAAGTGGACACCCCGGCGCACCACATCAACGCCTCCACTGCCTCCACAGCTGAGGAGTACGCAGGAAAGAGGTGATGTGTGACCAAACGTAGTCCACATTCCAACTGCCTGCTATTATCTGATGTCTCCCACTCATAGGCTGTATTATTACTAGTGTACTCTCTGTATCTCACTCCTTTTTAATGTGTGACTGGCCTGCCACAGTTTGTACTCATTGCTCGGCAAATGTAAGCACACCACAGGATGGGATGCACGCTCTCTGTCTCGTTGTGAAGCATATTTGTATATCTTGTAATATTTGAATGTACAGTAGAGAGCTTTATTACTATCCTGTAAACTCCTTGCATCAAAGTTATGTGATATCCTTTTAAGACCATCTCTTTTCTTGCAACCTTACCAGTTTGTCAGAATCCATGTGCTTATAGGCAATATCTGGTGCTTTCTTTGTGACAAACTGTACTTTTAGTTATGTATACTCAGTGACTGATTTTTAAAAATTATTCTATCACAAATCTGGAGCTGGAAAATGTTCACCAAAAATGACTTTGTGTCGTTGACACCACAGAAGATCTCCAGCTGCATTTTGAAGGATATCCTCATGAGTATAATGAGCATCCATTTGTTGCATGTGTTTTAAGTTAAGCAGAGTAATGCACAGACTTTTGTCTGATTTATATTGTCTCCTACTTCTCCTCAGATTTCCAGGAGAAACTTCAGGCTCTATTAATGTTGATCCTCTTATGGACTGCCCTGTCTGTAGTGGCTTCTGAAAAGTTATTTAACCCAATATGTTAATATATCTATTTATTTTTCTACTATCACAAGTCACATTTCTTCTTGAACACAGATTTCATGAGGTTAATTTTTTGTGTTTCTTGTTTCTGTTTTTGTGTTCATGCTATGTGAATAAGCACTGCTCTTTGCATACCTTGATTAGTCTCCACAAGTAATTTGTGTTCACCTCTGAATTGGCTGAACAACACTTCAGTGCTTCACTTAATCTAAATCTCATCCCATGACCCTGCTCTCCTCTGTGTCACTGACCTTGCCCTGCAGGTTTTTCTCACGCACCCTTTGACTGCAACCCATTCCCCTCTCTCCGTGTAGGCATGAGATCCTGAGATATCAAAGCACACAGATGACCGATCTTTTCTTGGCTTATTATATTATATATTTATTGTCACATGACTAGTTTCCCTGAGATAACCCAAAAGATGATTAAATTATTGGACATCTAAGTCAAGCACAAGACCACTGAATGGGACCTCTTCACACACAGGGTAAAATATTGGCAGGCAGGCAGACGTTGGTTATGTCAAACCTGAGATGGGCCTCTCTAATCCCCGCAGATTTGCAGCAGTCCCTGTCGCCAGTCCGCAGCTTGACCTAGATCAGAGAATGGCACAAATGTGAGAACACTCTCATATAATACAGATTACATTCCCATAGCCAGCACAGTGTCAATACATGAACCCAAAGCATTATTAATTGTCACTGATAGACATTTTTACCCCCCTTGTATATTGTTTTCATTTCAGTTTATATTTGCATGTGTTGCATAGGAAACCAATGGCCTTAAACATGTTTTAATCAGTGCAGAATGACTTCCAAAGCTAAAGCAGCCAGAATGGTTTAGTTATTTAAAAAAAACAACTCTTTATGCTTTCTAGTTATTGAACCAAAACACAAACATGAAAGAGAATGTACAGCAGGAGGCATTTTTGGCATAGTTACAAAAAGGAGTCAGATTCAAGAGAATTTTGTACAACTTTGCACACCATTTGAAAACTATTGTCTGATAATTTTGTGTCACAGTTATGCTTTCGATGTCAGAGCCAGTGACTGATATTGATAACGTGGTGCTTTTTTAGGCTCGACGTTCTCTCACCTCTTTCTCTTTCTTTTTTGTGCCAGGAAGCACAATTACAAATAATCCAGTTCTTTTCTTACTTCTGATTAGTATTGTGCTCTGTACTTGCACATTAAGGTCTCTGATCTTTCTGTTATTGTGTACGTCTGTATAAAACGCAAAGACTGTGTTGAAAAAATAAATGTTTTGAAGCAGCATTTACAAAAATCTAATTGCTTGGCCTAAATGAGTTTTCCGACCTCAGAGAATCGCATCTTTCACATCAATTTTTAATACATGAGTTTTGGAAAGTTATGGAATTGTTTCAGAAGGCCTCATCCTCACATTAGCTTTGAGTTGATTTAACAAACTAAATTTTCACATAAAGAAGAATCAGAAAATACATATGCATTATTTCAACCTACAGACAATGAAATAAAATATAAAATTTCTTTTTCAGTAGACCTCTTGAAGATAAATGGAACCAAGGACAGTCATGATCATTTTTATCATCTAATACAAGAGCAATTCTCTCTTCATCACATAACATCATTTTATGGTAGACACATATCCAGTCCTGTCTACTAGACAATCAATGAGGTACCATTAGACATTTAAAAACAATTGCTCTTGATTAACATGACCATATGCCATTTTAATTAATCGCTTTTCTATCTGTGGTGCTGGTTGAGAGAGCTTAAGACTAACTTCAATAGCACGCTTGATGACACAAGGGTATCGTTAACCCAATTTCAGGATTAACCCTCAAGTCATGAGCATCTGTTAAATGACTGAAATGATAGAGCAGGTTGTCATTCATGCAGGATAGTGATTCAGGAGAGCATGAATCCTGTGCACCCTGCACAATGCACTTGTGATTCCATTAAAACTCCTACGCCTCACCTTTGTCAGATAGCACTGAAAATCTATCAACACATCTATCTCTGTGTCCTTATTTGTTGAGTGTGTTTCAAGGCTGTACACACTATTCAGATACATTTCAGTTCTTCTTGTCTTCTTCTTTAAATAGCATAGCAGCCCTAGAGTAAGCTTATTATAAATAAATATGTATGTATATCCAACTCAACATAATCAGAGATATAGTGATTACAGTGGTAGTCTTCTGATATAACTTCAATATATGCACAATAATCAATATACCAACACATGTTGACATGTGGAAAATTGTCTTATTAACCATGTACTTATTGACAAAACTTGTCCTTCAAAGCTGTGTTCTCTCCAAATGCAAAACTGTCAAAATGAATGTACGCCTTCAGCGTTTCATTTTCTCCTCTGAGTCAAGCCTCTGGAGTGAGAGAGGAGAGACTCGCTGTGTTTCTTTCTATGGCTTTTAGCAGCCGGAGAGCACGGCATGTTGAGGTGGAGCGTTTGAAGGTGGATTTGCGGAGACGAGGGGGAGGCGACAGTCGCGGACACATGATCCCTTGACCCAGCTGACTCCAGACCACTCTCTCCTCCTCTTGCTTCCTTTCCTTTGTTACTGTATCCCGGCCGTGCTGCGCTGCTGCTCTGCCTGTGGAACAAAGAAGGAATAGAGCAAAAATGGAAACACAGTACAATGATTAATCATTTATAAAAATGTTTGCTTCGTGCTGTTAAAGAGTACTTGCAGTGGACTGCTCTTCTTCAGTGTCAGGTGATTTTGTTCCACAGGTGTAGTGGGTATCGAGAAGCTCCAGGTCTGTTGCGGTGAGGCTTCCTTTTGATGAAAATGCATTGCTTTAATATAATTTTCAATAATTTGAATAACATCCACAAATATAATTATATATATCAGTTTTCACATTTTAAATAACAAATGTCCATCTATCCTACCCCTGTGGCATTATATTGTGCTCTTTCCCGCAGTTTCTCAAGGCTGCTGTGTAGGGTAGCATTTTCCTGCAGCAGAACTTCTATACGGATGCTATTTGACTGCAGCTGTTGCTCCATATCCAAAAGCACATTTCCTGTACCTTGTGAAGATGCAAAGAACAATAGAAACAACTCAAAAAATAAATAATGGTAAACAAAATCACAATTTAAATTTTTTAAATTTAAATTTTTTTGAAGTTATGCATGTGGAATCAATTTTGTAACCTATTCTCGACCATCACCCAGTGCTGTGCTTTCCAAAGAGATGTCAGTCAGTAGAGACAAAGATTAAATCATTTCCTACTCTGTGGTTGGGCCTGAGCCAGGGGGCTGAGCTCGGGGAAAGCCACAAGCAACCTCTCCCTCTCCTTTAAAGCTTGCACGTATTCCTTCAGCTCAGCCACACTGTTGTTTAGCTTGCCCATGTTTGTTTCGAGCGTCTGCTTCTCCTTTTGGAGCTGTGAACACGAGTCCTGTTGGGAAAGAAGCATAAGAGCATGAGCTACTAGGTGTAAAAGTGTTCATTATGGGTGTTAATATGCTCTGTATATATATGCTATGTACCTGCTGCTGAGCAAGCTGAGCCTGCAGTTGTTCCTTCTTCTCTGACATCTGTTGCAGCTCATTGTGAAGGTCGCTCTGTCTCTCCTCTCTCTCTCCCAGCTGCCTCTGCAGCTCTTCACACTCTTCATCGAGAGCGTCCATTCTCTCCAACAAAGACTTCTGCTTTGCCTGCATTGACTGGAGGCACAGCAAAAAAGAACCGCTAACACCTGTGGAAATCTGTTTGAATACCAACTGATCCATTAATGAGACCATCAAGGTCTGCAGCTGAAAGCAACTGACACTTTGACGTTTGTTGCAACACTGACCTCTTGCTGACGACAAGCGCTGTGGTACTTGGCACTCTCCTTGTCGAGAAGGACCTGTTTTCCAGAGATCTGACTCTCTAGCTGCTGGATTTTTTGCTGTAGCTTAAAACATGCCTCTTCCTCTAAGTGCAAGGACTTCACTTTTTCCTGCAGCGCATTCTTTTCACATTCTACCAGAAAATAAAATGATCCATCAAACAGCATCTAAGTTTATTTAATGTATGTCATTAAGCCAAGTGTATTTCATGCATTTCTGTAAAATAGAAATATTGTGAGATGATGGCAGATTAAATCTCGCATGTCCTTACCGAGTGTTTGTAATGCATCTTGCTGCAGTGCTACGTTCTCTTTCAGCCTGGAATTACTCTCCTCCAATGACAGCGTTTCTATTACAAACAATATTACACATATCGTAGTAACTGTGATCTCATTCAGCTTCCATCATATTCATTCGTGAGTTTACTGCACCTCTCTTGAGTTGTTGTTGCTCCTCTTGTAGTCTTTTCTCCATTTCTTTCATCGATCTCTGTGCTTTCCGCAGTGAAAACTCCAGCTGAACTAAGGTTGCTTGGTGTTTTTCTGTCTGTTGCTTGAACTCTTTCTGTGCTCTTTCCAACTGAGACCTGAACCTCTCCCGCTCTGCCTCTGCCGCTGCTAGCCTGTCTTTAAGAGGGTGCACTGTACCCCGCACATCTTGTAGATGTTTTGCCAGACGGCGCATGTCCCTGAGCTGTTCGTTGGCCCACTGGGCGACATCCGCTGCTGTCATGTGTCCCGGCTCCAGGGTGTCCTCCACAGCAGCAAAGAGTGGTTGCAGAGAGGAGGGTAGACCCTCACTCTGAAAAAGTTCTACCAAAGCATCTCCTGTCTTCCTCAACGTGGATTGCACTTGATGACAGGCATCGCATGGAACGAGCGATGATTTGACAGTCTGGCAGCTTACATTGTGGGTGTCAGCTTTGGAGCAGCATGCGATGTTATGGGTAGGACTGGAAGGTACATGATTCTCAGGCAAATATGTAAAAGAGCTTGTTAAAGAACAGGCAGATAAAGAATGTCTGCAGCTGTAACTACTTGAGCTCATTTGGGGCGAATCACCTTCAAATGTCTTTGGTTTTGTCTGTTTCTTGATGTCTTTACAGGACCACTAAAAGGAGGAAGAAAGCATTTGTGATCTATCCATTTTCTGTTAAAATTCTGGCACACTTTAATTTTTTATTATCTTAAATTAAATAGAGCATTATTCCTACCTTATGGCTCTCAAATTGAATCAAATTACTCCAATAATTTCTGACTACAAGACCAACTGACAGGCATCCACTCTGCCTGGATTTTTCCATCTTGCGGCTGAACCTCAGCTGTTCAACATAAGAATTGAAGCTCTGCAGAAGAAGCAGCAGCCTTGTTCAGGGGAAGAAGGAGGGAAAATGAATTATTCTTCTTTTCTTTAATAATGCGGTGTAATGTTAGGTTGTATAAACAGTATTACCTGTCAATCACGAGCTCCAGTAAGACAATATGTGAGTGTTGATTGAATGCATCCTCCCCATCCACAAAGTCATATTGCTCTAGCAGAGCTACCATGTCCAAATGACAGGAGAGTTTGTCAGGGAACTTCCAGGAGGGAAAGCGGACCGGTCCGGTTCGAGAAAAGACGTCCAGAATGGCACCTTGAAGGTCGACCAGGTCTTTTCGCAGGCTTTCGATACAGTCCTGACGACCCAGGAACTGACTCATGTCTGACAAGCTACCGTATATTTTGTCTGTAGGGCATAGCAAAAAGGGCGAGTGGTTGTATCTCGTTGGCACCCAATCACCTTGGCAACGTCCACAAACATCTGTAGTACTGCAAATCCAGTAATGCTTTGCGGCGTATGCCGGAAGTAATAGGCCTCCATTGGG
Source organism: Psettodes erumei (assembly GCA_016785225.1). Lineage (NCBI taxonomy): Eukaryota > Metazoa > Chordata > Actinopteri > Pleuronectiformes > Psettodidae > Psettodes > Psettodes erumei. The sequence continues at coordinate 4,973,301 of JAFBJZ010000781.1, forward strand.
TCAACGACAGCGCGACGCAGTAAGTGTTGTACCGCAGCGAGTTTAGGCTTTCAGCTAATATATCATACGTTCGTGATATTATATCTTACATAATACACGTGTCTTCGAGATATAAATCCTATTCTTGTTTGCTAGGCGATTGCAGCTAACTCCCTGCGTTACAAAAAGACGCAACCATGCCGCCTGGGCCTGTTCAAATAGTTCAGCCGGAGTCCAACAATAAGGTAACGATGCCGCTCCAAGTTAGCTAATGTTAGCAACGAAGCTAACAGACCGCCTCTGATGTATAACTAATGAACAATTAATTTAGGATTTCCCTCACTGTGAGACGCTAATGTTTATTTGAAATAACCATTTGAAGACCGATGTTAATGTTGTGTACAGGTCGATATGCTGTGATAGCTTTTCAGATTTATGCCAGCACTTCAGTTAAGCGGAGGGGCAGCGCAATTTGGTGTGTTTGATAGACGTGCAATAAATTTCGAAACAAAAATTAAATATGCAGTAATGTTTTCTCCAGTGATATTCCATAGATTTAATTCTAAGGAGTTTTGTTTCGTTTTACCATAAAACACGAGTTCCCATTGACAAGTATTACAGCAGCATCCTTGAAATTTTCACATTAACCAGGATTATTTTCATGTGAAGCAGTAGAAATCTTTTTTGTTGTTGTTTTAAAATTACTCAGCCACGTACTGAGTCCCGTTCACTTCTGCTGTATTGGGATAATGGCAGGAGTGTTCAGATACAAATGCAGTGATTCGGGTGAGCTGACTTTTTGAATGAGCTGAAGCTGATGTGTAGTAGGTCAGGGACAAATTTAGATTTATTGTCTGTATAGCATGCTATACAGATAGCTATGGTAAAATGAAGTGGATGCATATTTAATTGAATTAAATCCTGTTTTAAATCTTGAAAAAATACATCTTTATTTTTTCAACAGAACGATGCAGCAGGAGAAGAAACCCCAGCCACTAAACCCATCGTTGGTATCATATATCCACCACCTGAGGTCCGAAACATAGTTGACAAAACTGCCAGCTTTGTTGCCAGGTTGGTTGTGTCAGATGTGTCAGTTGTATAATCTTTTATATAGCTGATGTGAAGTGTTTTTCTTATCTAGTATATGTAACTAAAGACCTGTCATTTCACAGGAATGGGCCTGAGTTTGAAGCAAGAATCCGTCAAAATGAGATCAACAATCCAAAATTTAATTTCCTCAACCCCAATGACCCCTACCATGCCTACTACCGTCACAAGGTCAACGAATTTAAGGAGGGCAAAGCACAGGAACCATCTGCAGCAGTGCCTAAGGTTATGCAGCAACAGGCCATGCAGCAGTCCCAGCAACTTCCTCAAAAAGTAAGACATCGCATTTCAGTCTGCTCTTACTTTTCTTTCTCTAAGTTGGTTATAAATGGTATTATTTCCATCTTAACCACAACTGTGTTTGTCAACAGGTGCAGTCACAGGTGATTCATGAGACAGTGGTCCCCAAAGAACCTCCCCCTGAGTATGAGTTCATTGCAGATCCGCCATCAATCTCAGCATTCGATCTGGATGTTGTCAAGCTCACTGCCCAGTTTGTTGCTCGCAATGGTCGCCAGTTTCTCACTCAGCTCATGCAGAAAGAACAGAGGAACTACCAGTTTGACTTCCTGCGGCCTCAGCACAGCCTTTTCAACTACTTCACCAAACTGGTTGAGCAGTACACTAAGGTGACCTAACAAATTGTACCTCTTTGTTATTTTTATTTTTTGTTTGTGTGGTGATGCTAAACTGTATCTTCATCTCGTCTCTAAACCTTTTAGATTTTGATCCCTCCCAAAGGCCTGCTGAACAAGCTGAAGAGAGAAGCTGAGAATCCAAGAGAGGTTATGGACCAGGTAAACTACTTCCTCCATAAATGTGAGTGAGTATGCATTTAATAGCACGTTGCCAATCTTAATCGGATTTCATACTGCTCCACACTTAGGTCAGGTACCGTGTTGAGTGGGCAAAGTTCCAGGAGCGTGAGAGAAAGAAGGAGGAGGAGGAACGAGAGAAAGAGCGGGTGGCATACGCCCAAATCGACTGGCATGATTTTGTAGTGGTTGAAACGGTGGATTTCCAGCCCAACGAACAAGGTAATACAACTACAAAATGTATAATCTTTAAACAAGCAAGCCCCTAAATGCAGCCAGAGTAACTCATCTTTGCTTTTATCTTTGTTTCCCTAGGCCACTTCCCCCCACCCACCACACCAGAGGAGCTTGGCGCTCGCATCCTCATCCAGGAGCGCTATGAGAAGTATGGAGAAAGTGAGGAGGTGGAGATGGAGGTTGAGAGTGAGGATGAAGAGGATGAAAGGGGGGGTCGGGGCGAAGGCCAGCCCTCACAACCTGATCAAGACACACAACTGCAGGACATGGATGAGGTAAGAACTGATTAAGGGAATTATCACTATGCCCTATAAACTGTCCTTCAATTGACCGATTGACGCTATTTGTATATTTTAATTTAATAAGGATATTATTATTTTCATTTTCATTCAAGAAATGAATGATAATTGCTGGTAACATCATTCTTCCTTACCTGCTTTCTTCAGGGATCTGATGATGAGGATGATGGCATGAAGGCTCCACTGCCACCAGACAACCCTATGCCACCTCCACTGCCCCCAACTCCAGACCAAGTCATTATTCGCAAAGACTACGACCCCAAAGGTAACTCTGCTTCCGTGGATAAGGTCACACACACTGCATAACAAGTGTTTAATATGTAGAGCATCTGCTGATCAAACACTGTTTTCCTCCCAGCTTCCAAGCCTCTGCCACCAGTTTCAGCTCCGGATGAGTACCTCATCTCACCAATTACTGGTGAGAAGATCCCAGCTAGTAAGATGCAAGAGCACATGCGTATTGGTCTGTTGGATCCACGCTGGCTGGAGCAAAGAGACCGCATAATCAAAGAGAGGCAGACAGAGGATGAAGTCTATGCTCCTGGTTTGGATATCGAGAGCAGCTTGAAACAGCTGGCTGAGAGGCGTACCGATATCTTCGGTGTGGAAGAGACAGCCATCGGTAAGAAGATCGGCGAAGAAGAAATCCAGAAGCCAGAAGAGAAGGTGAGATCAGTTGAATTGAGTCACTGCAGTTTTGATCCTTCAAGATAACACACATCATGGTGTGTTTTCTTTGATTTACTGTTTTAGTGTCCATAACATCCGTGTTCTTCCTCCCCTGCTAGGTTACCTGGGATGGCCACTCGGGAAGCATGGCTCGTACTCAGCAGGCAGCGCAGGCCAACATCACACTGCAAGAGCAGATCGAAGCAATTCACAAGGCCAAAGGGCTGGTGGGAGAGGATGATACTAAGGAGAAAATAGGCCCCAGCAAGCCGAGTGAGATTCATCACCAGCCTCCCATCCCCTCCTCTGTAGCCAGTCTGCCGAAACCCAGTCCTCCTGTCACTGCAGTGCCTCGGCCACCCTCCGCTGTGAGTTACCTTCTTAGAAAAAAACAAAAAAAACAAGCCAATTCTTAATGAGATTTTCTCATATGTTCCTCATAGTCACATAATGTGCTTGTCAAACAGGTGGCGCCTCCAGTGCGCACCACTCTCCTGTCTGCAGTGCCGGTAATTCCAAGACCGCCCGTGGCTCCTGTGGTGCGCCTTGCACCAGGACAGGTTATAACACCAATGCCTCCCATGATTCCTGCTCCCCGTATCAATGTGGTCCCCATGCCGCCATCAGCACCCCACATCATGGCCCCGAGACCACCCCCTATGGTTGTTCCAGCTGGTGAGATGAAATTTCTGTGACATTCAAAATAAATATGCCTAAAGTGTTTGTATTGTGCTAATTAATTTGAACTGAACCTTTTTTAACATAGGCTTCCTCATTTTATCTTTTTAAATTGAAATAACCTTCTTCCTCCAGCATTTGTTCCAGCTCCTCCAGTACCACAACCTCCAAGTTCTGCTCCTGCACCACCTTCCCACCCACCCCCACCTCATGAGGATGAGCCAATCAGCAAGAAGATGAAGACAGAGGACAACCTCATTCCAGAGGAGGAGTTCCTTCGTAGAAATAAGGTGCGATAGAGCTTTGTAATGGATAAACCACTACAATGCTGCACTGATTTATTTCTAATTGTCACTGGCCCAATCTGTGATCTGCATGCAGACCAAATGCAAAATACATGATTCAAATGTTCTATTACCGTCAAATTTATTGGCAGGTCTCTGAATTTATAGATGGAAAAACAAAATCAAAGTTATGAATTGTGGCTGTTTTTTATTTCTTTGATTGATACTTGTTGTAAGTTGCTCTTTCTAAACTTGATTTTTTTTTCTCCTCTCCAGGGTCCTGTGGCAGTTAAAGTACAGGTTCCCAACATGCAGGACAAGACTGAATGGAAGCTAAATGGCCAAGTGCTGAATTTCACCGTCCCACTCACCGACCAGGTATGGGATCCTTGTAGAGAAACCTTGTTTCTCAATTTTTTGAGTGTATGCCATTGTATGTACAGCATTTTCATGAATGTGCAAATGCAATGTCTCTACAGGTGTCTGTTATTAAAGTCAAAATCCATGAAGCGACAGGCATGCCAGCAGGAAAACAGAAGTTACAATATGAGGTAAACTTTCCGTTTAATGCTGGTTGAATAACTGACATCTCATCTGCATTATCTAACTGACTGATTGAATAACATTGCTTTATTGGTTTCTGTTCCTTTTCCAGGGTATTTTCATCAAGGATTCCAACTCCCTGGCTTATTACAACATGAATAACGGTTCGGTCATTCACTTGGCACTGAAGGAGAGAGGTGGAAGAAAGAAGTGAGCCATGCAGCAAGAAGAGAAAGGATTTTGAGTTTTGTCACCCTGTCTTGTCGTGTCATTTTAGTTTTGTGATCATTAGCAGAAAATGATATTGCACTTTTCATACAATTTTGTATGAAAAGCATATTCTTGAATATTAACTCTTGTTACTCAAAATGCTAAAAGAATTGTATACTGGCTGACAGGCATGGCTTCACACTGTTGGTTCAACTCTTTGATTGATTTGCTCATGATCATATACAGCATTTGCTGACTGTACAACCTGATCATGTTCACCCATTTAAATAAAGGAATAAAAAAATCTCGAGCCGCATTTAATGATTGTGTTAGATTAGCAACCAGTGATTTATTTACACTTCCATGGATGAATGAACCACGTGTTCAACCAAGTGCACAAAAAGCTCAGGCTTAATGCGCGAATAGTTCGACTAAACAGGAAAATTTGCTCTGTGGGACAATAAGTCCAAAAAGTGCGTTTTTTATTCAGACATGAGTGACTTCCTAAAGCGGCCACTAGGGGCGGTCGCAACATTCAGACGGGGTGAGCAGCCCAGGGCGACGGACTGGGTCACTAACTGGCCCAGGAGCGCCAAGCCGAGCGCACTCGGGATGACAGGACAGTGAGCCAAGCCGCCGTTAGCTGAGGACGTGGTAAACTAGCCTGTTAACCAGCCGACATAGTTAATGGGTAACTATGAAATCCAGGATTATAACATAGCGATAGGCTGTTGAAGGTAGGGTCATTATAGAAATACTTTTGGAGTTAAAGCTAACTTTGCGTTAGCAACCCACCACTGGCTAGCTAATGTGGTTAAATCTGAACAAGCGTTCAAGTTAACGTCGCTAGCTTACGCATAACCCATTTGATGTGGCCTCTCGGCTGGAGCGTATCGCCAGGTAACATTTAGGAAAAGAAGAGAAAACAGTTGTTGGGAAGTTTAAGTCGAGAAATCATGGCGTCGATGCTGTTTGATCCGACTACATATGCAGAGGAGCAGTTTTGACTTTGGGCTGTCAACAAGCGCGCTGACGTTAGCTGTCCTGGCTAACCAGCTAGCTCTCTCGCTACCATGGCCAAAATAGAGAACGGCCGTCAACCAGTGGACACAAGGAGTATCCGGACCATTAGCAGCAGTCATATAGACGACGAAAGCTCTTTGGGATCCGACTCCGAGATCAACGGCTTCACCAGCGACAGGCAAACCGATAAATATGGATTCATCGGTGGGGCGCAGCAGTACTCGGAGGCGTCGTAAGTTTCATTCTTACAGTTCTTAACTCCCCCTGACTTCACTGGTGCCGGACTCTCGGCTGGCTAAAACACGGGCAGTAAACTTTGAATCCTACCGGGAGCAGGGCTGTAGCACAGCGGTGATTGGCGTTATAATGACATATCACAAGTGGTGTACTGTCTGGGTGAGCTCCCGACCAGCTGCGTGGCACTGTGTTTTTGTGCCCACAGTTTGCCGCACTCAGCACGGCAAATAAGAGACCCGGAGGCGAGACGATGGAGCTGGAACAAGTTGCATCACTCTTGTTTATTCTGCCGTTTATCATGTAGATGTTATTTGTCCCACACGTCCTTTTGTGGAAGCAGTCGTTAAAGCTTTCATACGTGGTAGAATTTGACTTGACTGCATTTATGCACAGCTCTTAAGGCAAGTTGCCGTTTTTTTTTCCTAAAAAGGCCTTACTTTCTTCTCTTTTTACTTTGGGCCTAAATCCCGCATCGCAGCGATAAAATAAGTGAGAGTAAATGTTGAGAGAGAGACAGAGAGACACAGAGAGAGAGAGAGAGAGAGAGAGAGAGAGAGAGAGAGATGTGCCAAGCACTGGCTGTCCGGGAGCTTCCTGTGTTCTGGACTTTTGGCAGACTTGGAGCCACAGCTTCGGTGCCCCGTTACCGGAGGGCCTCATCTGGCTCACGGTTTTATAGGTAGTCCCAAACCCAGGGTTTGACTTGCAGAGTTTGGCAAAGTAACTCAACGGTGTTTAAGGGCTTTGGAAGCTGAAGTATAAATTATTGTTATGCCGATCTACAACATGTAGAGCAGAGAGGGCTGTCCAAAGTTTTAAAAAAAACACCCAACACTTTGAAGACAGTTTAACCCTACAATTACAGACTTGTGCTGATGAGATAATGACATAGCTTAGGAAGGAATCAAACCTCATTCATAACGTGGGCTGGGCTTGCCTACATTTTCTTTTTTCTCTTTGAGAATGCGACGCAAAGTCCTGGATTTTTCTTGCCTGTAAATGTTTTGCAGTTAAATTACATCACGAGCCAGACAAATCCTGAATGCGGCTTTTTGAGGTTGAGTGAGTTTGCCAATAAATGGGCTACTTCTGAGTTTGTATCTTTTATAGGCACTTCAAAACAAGTCTAGTAGTTGTTATTTCTGAGGCATTGCTCGGTTTACCGACTGCATATGAGTGGCGGCCACACACACAGATCTGATGGCACATGTTTTCTCGTTTACGCACCCTGCCCCTTTGCTGCCTTGTTCATGTTTATCTAATTTGGACGTTTACCTGCAACTGACCTTACTGGAAATCATACAATGTCCAATTTTTTTTGTGTGCAAAACATGAAATTGTCTTTCTCCGTTTTGTGTCTCCAGAGCTCAGGATGTGCCTCCAGAGGTGCTCAGGCAGAGGGAGGTGAAGTGGCTGGACATGCTCAACCACTGGGACAAGTGGATGATCAAGAGGTTCGATAAGGTCAGCGCCAAGTGTTAACTCAATAACACAAAACATAAGTTGGCCTGTGTTGATTGGCCAGATCTGAAAAGGTTTTCTCGAGCTGGTATCTGGGCTGCGCCACGTTGTCTCCAGGCAACGGTTTTTCAAACCTGAGTAGTTGTGCACACATGATCAGACAAGGCAAATCGCACCGCTCAAGTATTTCATTGCACAAGGACGAGATTTTTGTGGACACTTGTGCTTGCTTCTTCGCTTGTCGAGCTGGTTCTGTGTGAATCGCTCCCAGCGATTCAGCACGGAGCTGCAAGTTCACCTCACTCCCATGAGTCAGCAGCAGGGCAGGACACGACCCATCCCTTTATCACCCCATCCACCGTGTGACAAGTTGACAGTCTCAGATTCAGGGTGGGGCTGTGTGGCCGTTCTGTGAGACAGCTGTATTAAAGGTACAGTGAGCGTGAACTATTGCTGCACTCACTTCCATGGCAACTCTTCCGGAATCAAACAGCAGTAAACCGACCAGAGAGCAGTTTTCCCTTTACCTGTTGCCTCAAAGGTCGCTCAGTGAAGGTCAGGGGTTTCTAATCCCTTATTGTTCTTTGTTTTGTTTTATGCAAACTTTACAGGAGAAACTGTCGTCTCCTTGGGGAAGTGTGCCAGATTCATATCAGAAAAAAAAGAAAACGGAAGTGACCATGTTTCACTTCAATCAATCTATTGTGTCAACGGTGGATTGAGACTAGGTGTAAGAGTTTCTAGCTGCATCTCTCCTCGGACCCATCACATGAGTTATGCCTCAGCTTTTTCAGGTTGATATTTAACGCTACATGCGTTATAGCCTGAGTTCATCAAGGCCACTATATTTCTGTTCCGATAGGACCCAGTCCCTACGTTGTTTTCTTTGGCACTGTCAGTGTCAGTAGTATTTGACCAAGAGATTGTAATGAAATTAGAGTAAAACAAAATACAGCACCAGAGTATATGTCACATGACACATTTCTAATGGTTTGTACAATTGCAGTTCCTATAAGAACAATGTTAATCCATGGAATGCAGACTTGTTGTATATATCAGACAAATTTTCACTGATCTCTGGTAATTACTGTTTCCAGTTGGACGTTTCACAATTGACATTTTGTCTTGTCACAGTAGAACATCCAGTCACTTGCACCCACTTTGATTAAATAAAGTGAAATGTCCACGGTTGACAGTGAGTTAGTCAATACCTTTTGCAATTCAAGAAGAGGAACCAATACCAAGTAAAAGGTCCTCAGGTACACACCAACATGCACGATGCCTGACTTGGCTTGTGACGAGCCGAGAGTCTTGCTCTGATTGGTGACCCCCTGTTTTTTCTCTCCGGTGTAGGTGAGGCTGCGGTGCCAGAAAGGGATCCCTCCTGCCCTCCGTGGCCGCGCGTGGCTCTACCTGTCAGGGGGGAAGGTCAAGAGAGAGCAGAACCAAGGAAAGTTTCAGGTCAGACAGCTTCTTCTTTCACTTCCTGCTCACAGCTGTCTTTATGCTATATATTGTATTTCATTCCATTTTTAAATTTCACGTGAACTTGTTACCGAAACTGTGGAAGTGCTCCGGGGTTACTCCTTCCTTTTAAGAACCCTGATGTTTTCCACACAGGGCTGAAGTCGGTCCGCTTAGAGATCAGTTTGTAATGGAAAGTGAACAGCTATTTAAAGGCTAATAATAAAATTCTCAGCCTTTAAACACTGTTCTCTTAATGCTAGAGGTAGTCCTGTGAATACAAAGTCTTATACTATATCCTCTTTCCAAACGCAGCGCTGCGTAACAAAGCGATCTCACGTCTCCTTGTGTTTTGCCAGGAGCTGGACAGCCAGCCAGGGGACCCAAAATGGCTCGACGTGATTGAGAAAGATCTCCACCGGCAGTTTCCTTTCCATGAGATGTTTGTGTCGCGGGGAGGACACGGGTAAGCTGCGCGTGATGTGATGGTACGCCTGATGACCGTGACTCGCTCGGCGTTGGGTTCGTCTAACTGCCGTGTCCGCCGCGTTGGTCGTCCACAGGCAGCAGGACCTGTTCCGTGTTCTGAAGGCCTACACGCTCTACAGGCCAGAGGAGGGATACTGCCAGGCCCAAGCTCCCATTGCTGCCGTGTTGCTCATGCACATGCCCGCTGAGGTACCGTATCCTGTCCCCCCCACACAAACACCACGTGAACTTGTCTCATTTGGTGTAAATGTGCCGTCAGCGTGCTGTGCTGACTGTGGAGTTATTAGGTGCCAGTGCCAGTCTCACCAGACAAAGTTCTGAAGGCTTGTTATGACTCCGGTCTTCAGAAAGAAAGCACATGCTCTTTCTATTATCTTGTGCTGCTCCACTTTAAGGTGTGACCTTGGACAAGTCTATTTTTAAGCTGCGACTGTACGGATGATGTCAACTGGAGATAAATCCTGGAACTGCTCCCGAGGCTGAATAATAGATCAAATCTTAGAACATTATTGCAGCCACCACGCACGCCAGCTTTACCGTGTTTCATGCAAATTTTCTGATGCACAGCAATGAGCCGTGTGTTCAAATTAAAGTTCAAAATGATATCGCTGGCAAAATCAAACCCACAACTCTGATGTAATCAGCAGTCAGTTTTATCAGCAAGGTCCAAATCTCTGGCATTACATGACTCCCACGCGACGTCATCTGTGTTTGTTTCCACAGGATGCCTTCTGGGGGCTGGTCCAAATCTGTGAGAAGTATCTTCCTGGCTACTACAGTCCTGGCCTGGTGAGACTGAAACACGTGCAAGCCTGCATGATGGGATCACCAGGCTTTTGAGTCGCATGACTTTGTCCGACGCCGCCGTTGCACTGACTGAGTGGGAGGGAAAAAGGGATGGAACGCAGTTTTGTTTTTGCAAAGACAGGGATTCTGTGGATTATAAGTTTCTGATGAAACCAGCAAGGCGTTACGCCACGATTTAACATTGGCTCGCTAAATTGCCCAGCTACGTGAGCAAATTGTGTAATTAATTTTGCCTGGTGGTTATTGTTCAACATGATTGTTTTCTTATGACTCAGTCTTTTGTGAGTGGAAACAAGATTTACTAGTGAAGTGTTTGTGACAGTATAGCACAGAGCTACAGGAGAACATGTTACGAAATCAGGTCAGTCGTGAGAAGTGGAAATCGATTTACATTCGGTGCGAAACAGTGCATCTGTTTTGTTAATGTATGAACAGGCATATCAGGTTTCTGCCCTGACAACACACAGCACAATGGCTTTTGTTTACTCTGCGAATGCTTTCCTACCTGTGTCTCTTTCAGGAAGCTATACAGTTAGATGGAGAGATCCTGTTCGCTCTTCTGCGACGTGTCTCCCCGCTAGCCTTCCGCCATCTGGAGAAATACAAGATCGACCCCATCCTCTACATGACTGAATGGTTTATGTGTGCCTTCTCCAGAACGCTGCCTTGGGCCTCCGTGCTGCGTGTCTGGGACATGTTCCTCTGTGATGGTAAACAGCGGCTTACAGCGCCGTGTTTGCAGTGATATCAGGTGTTGGAGACAAGCAGCGCCTCTGAAATTCTTCACACTGACACCCAATCGCCTGCCCCCCCCCCATCTCAGGAGTGAAGATAATCTTCCGTGTGGGTCTGGTGCTGCTGAAGTGCATGCTGGGGACCCGGGAGAAGCTGAAGGCCTGCCAGGGCCAGTATGAGACCATGGAGCTTCTCAAGGCCATAGAGCCTCGATACATGCAGGAGGGTTACCTTGTCCGAGAGGTAAGAGCAGAGCAGCAGCAACGTCACTGTCACTGTCAACTGTCCATGCACGAAATTCTCAGTTAGTCAAATAATAAATTGTTTATATCTATATTGCTGGGTCATATATTTAAATAGTTTTCCTTTTGCTTCCCTAAGGCTGAAATGCCAATCAATGTAATCTACAACCCAAATTAGATTCTGCAGGTGCAGTTTTTTCATTGACTGACTCGTCACATGTTGAATGTGTACGTCATATATTTAGCGTGTTTTTTTGCAGCTGTTGGGTTATTATTCATTTGTAATAACAGCCAAATTCTAAAAGGAGACACTATGGACCGTGCGGTACCTTACTTACACTTTAAGTGTTTAAGGTTTATGACGTCCTTTCAGTCAGAACTCAGAGAGGCTATTTATTTGCATGGGATACAGTAGTGAAGTGTTTTGACATTGCACAAGGGAGTCTGCAGTGTGCAAAAGGAATCTTTCTTATTGGCAGTAAGTCATATTGCCCTGGAACAAGCCTTTAACGATGTAGGGAAGGGTTGTGTCACTCGCGGTTATGGAACCGACAGAGAACAATAAGCGTTCACAAATGCCGAGGGAGCAGCAGCGAGTCAGAGAGAGTGAATTAAAGTGCTGGAGTGCTGGCTGGCCTCAGTCTGGCTCCTGTGTGCGAGTCTTCTGTGAGTATCTGTCCATGTTAACAATAACCCCTCTTATACACACGGCTGTCATGACTGCGGGTGACAGTGTATCCTCAGCAGCCCTGAGGCGTTTTGACATTTACTGCCAAAGTTCACATTTGTCACAGTGGCCCAACATGGAAGGAACATATTTTCCAGCAAGGGCTGGTCTTGTTGCTTCTCATTTCCCTGATTATGATCTATGCGACTCCGGCTGTGACCCTGGTGACGCGTCTCTTCCTGTTTCAGATTCTGGAGGTGCCAGTGACCGCTCGAGACGTGGAAAGAGAGCATCACACCCAGCTGAAGCGCTGGAAGAAGAACCGCGGAGAGCTGAATTTCAAATCGCCCCCGAGGATGCACGGCGCGCGGCTCGTCATGCTGGCCGAGCCGCCCAGGCGCCAGGACCTGCTGCAGAACCCCACCATCGTGCTGGAGGTGCCTCAGCACACCCCGCAGCTGAAGAAGAGCAAGGAGGGCAAGAGCAAGAAGAAGAAGAGCATGAAGAAATCCCAGCCCACCGTGGAGATCCCCAACCCTTACCCCCTCCCGAACGACCCTGCGCCCCCACCCTCAGATCCACCTGCCCCGCCTCTGGCTCCACCTCCTGCTCCACCTCCAGGTCCAGTCAGGGACGAGACACCTGAGACTGTGCCACAAACTGAAACGGACTCACCTCACCAGCAGCCAGCGCCTCCGCCAGAAGTGTCCCCTGCCAAAGAATCTCCTCTCCAGCAATCAACGCAAAGCCTTAGCAGCACAGAGCAGGATACATACCTGTAGCTCCACAGCAGTCAGTGTGTGTGCGCGCGTGTGTGTGTGTGTGTGTGTGTGTGTACATGTGTGCGTGTGTGTGTGAACAAAGCACCAGCACCCTTCAGCCAACAACCAGCCAACTTTTCTAAGGTCTCTGACTGGCCAGCATCACTATTGTTCTATTGTTGGACTGTTTTGTATTCATTTATCTGTGTTAGACACCAGTTTGCCTGTGATATTATTGGTATACACTAAAGCATCAATGAGAATTGTGAAACTACGTTGAAGCTTGCGCCATTTCTCCACGCCCGGCTGACGTTACTTCCTCTTAACGCTTGACGCTTTTTGTTCAGACCGCTAAGTCTTAGTATCCTGTTTACAAAGGAGACACGTTACTGAGTTTTTGGGAGCAAAGTCGTTTCTTCACACGGGCGGGGGTTACGTGGGGTGTGAAGAACAAGCAGGTGCCGCAGCTTCTGCAGTTTTCCGCTCAGATTCAACTCTATCACAGTTCACCTGTAATACCGTGCAGCAGTGGATGTGAGCTGCGGACACAGACGTATTGTTTTCCACTTCTTAAGCCGTTTATGTTTCGTTGGTGGTTTTGTGCAGCAGAGGGCAGCCTCGCGCAGCATCCGGCCACATTTCCTGTTACGTTACGTGTTAATTAAGACGAACACTGCAGGGATGGGATTCCTTGAGGATACGTTCAGTTTGGGAGGTTTTTTTTTTTCCTGAGATTGAGCTTGCATTTCATGATTCAGATGTTTCTTACACAACTGAAAATCATCTCCCGAATCCATGAAATCGCATCATGCCACGTCGAGTTCACGCAAATCTTTTTTCTATGAGCACTATTTATTTAAAGAGAATTATCCTTGTGTGTGTGCAAGCCCTGCTAGTGCAGTAATGGTCACATACGTGCACTAGCGCTTGTGCACTCTGTTTAATTGATGTGGCTCAACTCAGTAAACTATAATACTCAGCGTGCCAGGCACTTCTAGCCACTTTAGAGCAGCAGTAATTCACGTTACTTGGGCAGCAGAGAGGAGAACACTGGACATTCCTCGATTTATGACACATTCCTGCCTTGTTAGTAAAGCTAATCGGTGTAAAAACTGTTGCTTGCCAAATGCAGATCGGTGTAATGTGTTTGGCCATGTGTTTCCTGTCACGACTGGGACAGTGAGTGATTGTAAATCACCTCATGGTGCTGACCTTCCACTTGGCAAAGCTCAAAGTATCCAGTTGGGGGCCAAACAGATCTGACTGTAGTATGTTGGGTCTTTTTTTTTTTTTCGCTAGGATTTCCAAAGCAAATCAAGGTTGTTGTTTTGAGACGATCTTGGACCGTTACCTGTGACCAGGCTTCAGGAATCACTAGATTTCAAGACTTACTGGGATATTTAGCATTTCTCTCATGAGAACCTGCCTCTTGTCTTTGGGAAACATGGAGATGAGCAGTGGTTGTGAGGCTTTCTTTTTTTTCTTTTTTTTTTAAAAACATGTTGTACAATCTTTTTTCTTTTGTGATGGTCCAAGTTCTAACTTTCGTCACAGTGATAAATGATAAAGGGAGTTTTGACAAGCCTAAGCACACGTGTGGGATGTGTTTGTGTATATAATAAATATTAAAAAAAGGGTGCTTAAAAATGCATGTGTAGGTCACTAATAAAAAAGCAATGGGGTTTGAAAGGATACCACATTTCCAAGCCATCACTCGCCTGTATGCAATAGTGCTTTAGTTGCTTGTATTACACACCTCACATTTTGCCTACATTTCATTTTATTTATGCTCTTTGTGTAGAAATTATGTGTAAAATGATTTCTTTTTTAATGATATCTATTTTTCAATGTATACAGTGCCTATAAAAAAGTATACACCTGCCCCTTGATTCCCCCCTTTCATTACTTTCATAAATAGAATAGAATTTGGATTTTTTTTTAAAAGAAATTGCAAAAAACAACCTCTTCAATGTTAAAGTGAAAATCTTTACAAAGTAATGCCAATTGATACTAAAAATACAAAATGTGAAACAAGTGATTGCATAAATTTTCACTTCTTGAATGGTCCAGCCAGTTGGAGTTAGCAGTCTCACAATTAGTGAAATGAAGATCATCTGAGTCAGTCACTGGTTCAACTACACCACGAAGGCAAGAGAAACACTCCAAGCAAGTTTGACAGCAGCTAATTATAACGTATAAGTCAGGAGATGGATACAAAAGCATTTCCAATGAACCTCCACTGGAATGTAGTTAAATCCACCATTAAGAAATGGAAGGAATATGAAATAGAGAGTTTGTTGCTGGACTAGAAAAAGATCCCTGTACATCCTGATGGAGCTTGGGCAGTTTTAAAATTGCAGTGTCCACATGTGCAGGCCTGACTCAGACCTGCTCACAGAGACTGCGACTGTGGCCAAAGGTGCGTCTACTAAATCCTCACTTGAAGGGGTGAATATGTATGCATTCATTTATTTTACATGTCATATTTTTAATCAATTGACTTTTTTTTGTAGAAATCTGTTTTCACTGTGACATTAAAGAGGGTTTTCTGGGGGGTTTTGGGGTTTTGAAAATTCTTGTTCAAATAGGCCAAATTTCACCATTATACCATTTCTAAAAGCAATAAAAGGGGGAGAATGATTTTTATAGGCACTGTAATGTCATATTTTACGGAGCAGTTACAGAAACTGCAGAGGGGACGTCTCTAAATCATTTTCAGGATTGCACAGTTTGTTTCAGGTTAACATTTGTAACACTCAAACAACATCTGGAATTTGGTGGTAGCTTTTGCCACTGGAAAACGTTTCTTACTCTGAAGACAGATTGGTTTTTTTGCCGTTTGGCGACCATGGGGCAGTATGCATCAGCGAGAGTTTAACTTTTGCAAATAAAATTGTATTTAAAGCATTTTATTGATTACTGTCATGTGATATTGTATGTGCATAATGCATTTTTGTCACATTGAGCTGTCTGGATGTTTGTATGCAATGTGTTGTACTTTCCAGCAGATGGTGCAGCGGAGACATCACCTTGATGTGGTTTCCCAATGTGGGTGTCATATAGAAATGCCAAGGGGGTCCAGAAGTGTGTTCATCTCCATTTTTACTGTACTTTTGTAATAATGTTTCACTATATAAACATGAGTTGCAATAACATTCTCAGACATGATAAACAATGGCATAACTGTTCTATTTTTGAACAAACTTATATAAATGAATGTAACAAATAGGCACCTCATATTTGTTAATAATTTTTCATTTAAAATGAGTTCATCTGCAAACATGAGCAGCCACACATCTGCATGATGTATGTCTGCACATCTCCCAGTGTGATTCTTTTGACTGAGAATGACTTTGTAAAAGTCTTTATAATACCCAAACAGGTTTGTCTGTGTGTGTGTGTGTGTGTGTGTGTGTGTGTGTGTGTGTGGCTCCAGCTAAATATTTATGGCACAGGTATGAGTGGTATTAACTTACTTGTATACTGTAATTGCTATAAAACAGATAAGCATATTTCCCTCGATGCCAAGCTGTTACTTTAAAATAATTATTGGAGCAACTGGACAAGGTGAAGTAAAGCAGTTGTTCCCAAAGTGGTGTTCAAGGATTTAGTCTTCAAGCCTCCTAAATTCAGTGAATATTAGTTCAGTATTAGTATATAGTATAAGGACCAAAATGTATATACCACAGTGATAAATTTGTTGTAATTCTGCACTGTGTCAAATCTATCATCTCAGGTCAGAGTTAATTGATTTGATAAAATCTTATCAAATGGGAGTCCAGGCTCTGGTGTCTATCTGTCTGAGCATCCTGGAAATGTATAAAACGATTGTGAAGCTGCTGTAGGAGTGCATCCCTTCATGACACAAGTATTTGACCTTTCTCCTCTCAGGCTTTCTCTTCAGTTTGAACAGCTTCCCCCACAAACGAGACTGCTCCTGCCCAGTCGCCGTGTTTAGACTAATAACAGGTTACTATTATTTTCTTAATTCACAGTTTGACCTGCCAAATGCCTCTTTTCTCCACCTTGAGGTGTGGGATATAAGTTTTCGCCCTAGGCTTGAAGGGGTTCATTGTAAATTGCTACCTTGATGACCTCAGTAAGCCTGCTAACTCATTTGTAATCGTCCAGCAGGGCGTGAGCTGCAGCTGTTGACCTCTGGTCATCCCGGGCTCAGGGTAGCGATTAAAAGAGAAGGCAGCAAGTTGCGGAGAATTTGGGAATTGTTATTGTCTTTAACCGTTTGTTGCATTTTGTGTTGTTAGTGTAACTGTAGATTAGGTGAGTGTACCTATGATGCACATCTTCCTTGAAAGGGGGTATCTGTCGATAGCTGCCAATCATACTTACTGATTGTGTGATTGTACCAAGTATTGATCATTATCGGCTCTGTTGATGTTTGCTCACATGAGGCACAGCAACAGTTAATGCTCTTGGTCCATGAGGAATGCATGCACCATCACGCTTTGCCTCTTTGCATCGGACACCTGGCCCTCTTTCAGTGCCACCGTGCCATTTACATCTCAAAGGGGCACGACCAAGAAGGCTCTCTCTGTGCTCCCTTCCTTACTCCAGAAATGATCTGATTTATCTCTTCATCAACGGAAATATATGCCTTGAGAGAGCCATCCCGCCTCTCTCCTCCCCAGCTAATAGAGATGGGAGAGGGAGCAGTAAAAAGAGAGACTTGTGATCCTCCGTGTGATCCCAGACCCAACGGACCCCTGTCACAGTGCTTGATTCATGTGATGAGGGTGACTTTCTTTCTGCTCCCAGGCTCAATGTGTTAAGGCAAAGCAAAGGCGCCTGTGTTCCTGAGGTATCCGATTCCCACGTTTGATGGAGCATGACAGGTTGGCTCAGGTCAAATTAAGAGGCCGCAGTAACAAATATGAGCGCAGACATTGTGATCATCTGTGCAGGTGAACTTTCCATGGCAGTGGGAATAAAAAAGTAATTTATTGCACCGAGGGAAAACATTAGTCTTTGTGCAAGAGGCATTAAGAGGGGGATTCCTGTGAGTGGGCCAGGGCGGATAATTGAATCATCCCTGTGTTTTTCTTTCTGTGTGGCTCTCTTAGGTTCATGTGCCAAAGGAGAAGCCCTCACTTTTATTTTCCTATGACTTTGTCCTTTTTCACGTCCAGGCCTTTAAACCAGATGATCTATACCTGCCTTTTATTTCTACATCGAAGTATATACAATATACCATGATTACTATTGGTCCACAGTCTATTCTTGCAAGTCTTGCAAGTTTCTTCTTGGGTGGAAACATGACGACTCTCTTTTCAGACATAGCTGTGTAAATATTCTCCATCCTCTGGCTCCTCTGAGCTATTTCTGACCACCCTAAACAGAGGCTACTGTTAAATAATGTTGTAAAGCCTGCTAATGTTTTAACTCTGGAGCAGAGCCCGCAGGCTCAGCTATTCCATCGTGTGTCTATCTTGGAAAATGTCGTTTTGAGGCCTGTGTTGTTGTATAACTTTGTTTTCATTTGTGGTCTACAGATGGCTACATATATGGTAAATACTTAGCAGGTAAATTTAACATAGAATAACACCCCAAAAATCTTGTGGGTGTATTTAGCAAAGTGCCTTAAATGTCATCACAGTACTCATTCCAGCTACTCCCAGTGGACAGGCCCCCGGTATGAAAATTATTGGGAGGAGGGTAGGGGGTTGGGATGGCTGAACCATGTGTTTGGCCTTTTAAAAAAGCAAGACCTTCCTCAGAATTATTAATATTTGGTTTGGACCCCTTCAATAAGAATAAGGAAAAATGCAACACCCTGCAACAATAACAAGCAGCAGTTATTTCCAGTCTGAGCGAATAAGCTCATGCGGCACACGCTTAGCAGTGAGCGGTGGGGTTGCGCTGAATATGCATTACATTGCTGGTTAATGCTATATTTATCTTCAGCATTAATCTGTTGTGATGCTAAATTAAATGAAAGTAAATGCTTTATTTTAGAGTGCATCTAACAAGAACATTAAATAGAATGTAAATCTGGGGTGTGGAAAAAAAAAATTAAAGACCCTTCCCTGCTCTTCCCAAAAAACGTGACCCCACTCTTCCTACACACTGAATGAGATTCCAGCATGAATGGAAAAATGGTAAGTGAGGCATAATAATTGTCTGCTAATCACCTGCCTGCTGCTGCGCCTACAGGACATTTTAGCTCCAAACGATGGGTGTGTGGGGGTTACGTTGGGGTAAGCGCCGCACACCTGCATGGCTGTCATACTCCTTGGGGAGTTTTAGGCGTTTCATTTAATCTCCATCAGTTGCCCCATCCACAACGACCCCCCCGCAACCATCCTCCCCACCTCTTAACCCTCTCCATCCCCTGGCTCAGCAGAACCAGGGGCATGTGCAATTATGTCTGTGAAATCATGTCAAGTAAATGGAGCATAAGCGGCAGCAGCCACGTTATTCCCGACACCCGTTGAGTCAGTCTTATTTCCCTGCTGGTGGCAGTTAAACCTGTCGAAATAGTTTTTCACATCCCTCTTTTCTCTCTGAGTTTTTTTTCTGATTTGACTCGCACTAAGTCCCTCTGTAATGAGGATGACGAAACAGCCTGTAGCTATTCACATCTTGCTCCTCATTATTCCCGCTCACCTATCTCCCTTGGCTCCTGTCCTCTCTGCTTTTCGGGTGCCACTGATAATCAGTAATTAACGGAGCCAGGTAGAGAATGAGCTGTTAAACGGCTCTGTCTCTCTGGGTGTTTGTTTACTTATGTTTGTGCCTGCGGAGGCTCCTGGCTGGTGGGTGATGAGTTACAGACACAGATGGTGGGCATCAGGAGGCTGGCTGGGGGCAGATTAGCAGCCTCCCATGTCTGAGCAGCCCCGTCCCAGCCCGCTCCCACTCCCACTGAGCCCCAGAGGAGGGCCTGTCTGTAACTCTACTCATTTTGGCAAGCCTCATGTGTTGACGGAGGCCGACCAGGGCTTATCTCGTCTCATTCCACCACCAGTGGACCTAGCAGGCTCGGGGCTCCAGGAGAGAAGGGGTGGGGATGTCTGTGTGAAAACAAGCCCTGCTTTGAAAAGGGTAATGCTCTTGCCTTTAAGTGGCACAGATTTTGTAATTACAAATAATTTTAAACCACTAAATGGAGCCTCGTGAAAATGTATACACATTTGCACTTTTATAGCATGGCGTCTCGGTGTTCTTCATGAACCGCAAAGTTCTAGGCTGAAACCGTCTTTAGCTTCATGTGTGTAGGATGGCGGCTGCCACATGTGCCACCTCTATGGGGATGTGTTGGTAATCCCCTCTTCCGCTCCAAGAAAAATGCTTACAGTGCAGATTTTGCCATCATGCCATATTCACATTGCGCTGGACAGGAAGCCCAGTTCAAACAGTCCGGGTCGAAGGTCAGCCAGATGCAATGTTGGGGGAGCGGGGGGTTGGGGGGTGGGCAGCCTGTAGGTTAGTGTTCGGGGGCCTGTTTATTTTATAAACAGTGGGAGCAGATTAGTACTGGAGCCAGGCTCCCTCAGCCATATGGGGAGGATGTCCTCTGTGTTCAGAGGCTCTTAATAAACCATTGTGTTCATAGCTGGAGACACACAGTCACTGGCATCATTTCTGGTCACCACTAACGATGAGACAGTGTTGTTGCCAAATCATGTATAGACCCAGGGATGTGTGGTCTGCACCACTTCCATTCTGGGCATAATAGAGTATTGAATGATTGTGTTAGTAACGGCTCACAGGTTTTGAGTCATTAAGGGTGTTGGCACATGTAGGCCCTTGTTACCGCTTCGCTGTGAGGTAAAAACAGGAAATGGATGGATCCCCCCCCAACCTTAGCGCCAGTCTAATGAATCCTGCTTGAAGATGTTTTTTTCTGGCTCATCTCCTGAAGACTTGCAGCCCCTCTTCCTGCCATTGTTTGGGGTTTTTGTGAGATGCAGTAGCAGTAAAGTCACTTTGATGACTTCAACTGTCAACACTCAGCTGGACTGATGGGTCTCCATCGACACTCAAGGATTTACACAAACACAGCCTTGTTTGATGGTTTAAATGCTCTCATCCATCACGAAAACACATACTTTAGGACGAGAGATCAAATCAAAAATCTTGCCATGTTTGATTTGTGTATCCCCACCGTCCCACGAACAGTATAGAATTGCTCACTTTCACTCGCAATACAAATGTCAGCAAGGGATTAATAATTTGAATTTCAACACACCATTCAGATGATTTATCAACCTCCGAGCAGAAGAAAAGTGTCTTCTGGGCTGGTAGCTGGAAACTGCTCCAGACAGTGATGCTTTTGGCCAGATAAAGTATACAGCGGTGCCAGGACACCGCAGTGCTTCTGACAAGCCTGCTGCAGGGGAGAAGACCATAATGGTTTGAGGGTACATTGTCTACTACAGCTCTTCTTGCTGAAGCATTTAAATCATTAAGTTGAGCTCAGTGTCCTTTCTTCAGCACTGAGCATGCTCCAAATCCCTTCCTTTGATTGAATGCTATTGAACATTATTATTAAAGTGGATATTGTTAACATTTTTTTCATACAGTTAAACTGGCATGGTTGAGTTAACTTCCAGTTGGAGTAGAGAAGCATTTATCCATTAGCTAACAACAGTGTTATTTTACTTAAAGTTATTTTAAATGTTCATCATTATGTTCCTGGAGATAGTACAGTGTCTCATTGGCACTTCATCAGTACAATAATAAATGAACAATAATCTTATTTTATGTCACTCTGAAATCTCTTTTCTGTGGAGTTCCTGATTCAAGTGAATCAGCAGGGAGGGATGATACATGTAAAGAAGTGTTGTTGTTGTAATAGTTTTGAAGCCTTGGAGCCACTCCTCTGCTCCTCCTAAATCAGACGGTTCAGATTCCCAAGTTGCAGTTGCAGCCCCTCACAGCTCCAGTGTTATGTAGACCAGATGAGGAGAAACCTGAGTGTTACAGAGCTGGAACCATAAACTCAACCAGTAATTTTGCAGTTCAGCAGTGTAGATGGGGCCCCTCTAAAAGTGCCGGAGTGCTGTGCTGTTAGGAGGACAGTACAGGCGTACTTTACTAAGGGCAAATATACACACCGAGGAACAGAAAGCAGGCTTGTTTCCCATGGAAAAGAGCTCGAGCTCGGCTTTTCTGTTATTTACAATGAGCTGTGAGGATGAAACAGCAGCCCATGTATCAGCACAGGAGGGTGTTGTGTCTTCAGAGCTGCATGGACAAAGCCCCTTCTTCTCCAGTATGATTGAGGAGGATCGGGGCACGGAGGTGGGACTGCAGTTATAGACCACAGGCTGCAGGTTCCAGTTTTAGCCAGCGGGCTAGTCAAAAAACATTGTTGATTTATTCTGGATTACTACTCACAGAGATTGATTGTTGATTAATTCTGTCATGCCAATTCACTCTCTGTTTTCATGAAGGCACACAGGGTTGGCAGGGTTGGCTGCATTAAAGACCTAAACCTGAAGTGCACAGTAAATGTAACACAGGTTTCTTTGTGTAGCACAAAATGTGTCAGTTGAGATGGTGGCCCAGCCAGAGACAAGGCTGAAAAACAGTAATTATAGGGATTTAGTGAGAGTAAATTCATCTGCATTCAGCTCATCCTCACTTCTTTTCACTAAAAGTCTATTATAGTGACTTCAGTCTTTAGACTGGAAATTCATATCACATTACATGGACCAGTTTCTACACAATATAATAGGCTACATTATACTAAGGTGGATTATAACATTTATTTCAAATGACAAACAACAATTAACTTTGATAGGATAATGATGACTAATTATCTAATCAGCAAAAGTTTGTTTTGAATTCCCTTTGATACAGTAATTCCTGATTGGAAGTCAGAGGTTTACCTTGTTAAAATTTAGCTTTAATGCACTACATTAGTGACCTTTGAACTTACTGTAATGAAAATAAACTGCGTCTTCACAGGGCACAATATCTTGAATGTAACTGGCGTCAGTGAAGCCACATAAGAGAACATCTGGAGCTTGGGCTTCAGCTTCAGGTTTTGCATTAATATGAACTCAATTATGCCATATCATAAATCTTGCTGTGGCCATGATTGCATGTGTGTGCTGTTGTCACCGAGACTCAACCCCAGACTTACATCTGCTCCAGGTCTTAGATCATGATAGATGTAAGAACATGATTGCCGCAGATGAGAAGAAACTGCTTGTTCTTAATCACTGAGACACATGAACAGATGAGTGAGTCGTTGACACTTCATTCAGTTTGCCCTTTCCATTTAACTGCAATTATTAGAAGTTCAAACCAGTAGATAAAGAGTGTTGGTTTTCTTAACTAGCTGCTGAACAGGGTCAAATGTGATTGCACTTTTTCAGCATACCAAGTCCTCCACTTCAGCTATCTGGTCTGTGCTTTTGAATGAATTGCAAGGTTATGTGAGAAGATTAGCCTTGTGAGAAGGTGGATGTATAAGGGAGTGGGGCCCTGAGAAAGAGGAGTTATGCCAGGATGGCGTGCAGGCCGAGCCGGCCATGGAGATTAGAGAGGAGGACAGAGCAAGCAGGCGCTGCCAGCGATAACAGCGGGACAGATAATAAAGCGGAAGGTGTTTCCTGTGAGTGTTCCCCTTGGCACAAGTCCTCCTCCATTCACTACTATAGGTTTATTGCAGGCTGCATTCAGGCTACACGCTTGGTCAACATCTTGAACTGATTTGGCTGTAGGCTTGCAAATCACTTAAAACCTAACTGATCTTTGCTATCACAGGAAAGGAGGGGGTGGCAATACATACTGTACACACAGATGGACATGCAAGCATATACACACGCACATGTGTGTGTCTAAGCACTCAAGATCCTGTTGTGTCCTTCACCTCAGTCAAGACAAACAATGGTCTTGGCTCCTCACTGACTCAGATGGTCTTCGACCCTCTCATGATGCTATTGTCCTGATGTTCCGCTACTCTCGCTCTGAAGATGAGGTTGTGTGTGATTCAGCTTTGACCTGTACAGATGTCACAGGTGCTCTCAATTTCATCATGAATTAGATGCTCGATCACGTTTCTTCTTCTGTGGACCCTCATCTGAGAGAAACATCACCACCAATAGCGTTTAAAATGTCAGGCCTGAGTGGAGCGTGCTGAAGAAAGCTTTGTCTGGCTGTGCTGTGTTTCCAAGCTGTTGGTTCCAGTTGAAAGAGCTGCAAAAACCAAAGCATGCCTCAGCTGACTTTTAATCAAGCTCACCCAGGCACTGGTTCAGTCATACGTAGTAGTAGGTCTGTAATTAGATGACAATGGGCCCCTCTCTGGTGCACTGATGGCTGACGGGTGGCCACAGAATTATTGATCAAAGATGTAGGCACAGGAAGAGTAGGGGGGGGCAACAGGCCTGGTATAGATGTTTGGCTTTGTGAACAACAGGTGACATCTTACAGGCCTGAATCTAGCTCTGGCCTGCTGTGAATAATTATAACTTAGAGAGAATTTGCCACGCAGGAGAAGCTGTGCTGGAAAAAAGAAGTCTAACAGCAAGGGTCCTTTTTTTGACAAAATAAAGCACAACTGTTACCCTGTTGTCATAGAGCTGATGGGTCAGACCTATTAAAAGTAAGCTTATACCCACAATTGGCCCAAACTTCTTTAATTATTGTTAATTAACATTACCTTCATTATAGTTCTTCTAAAATGCGATCTCTGTTCTATTCTTTCATGCTCAATTGCTTTAAAACATGAATCTTGTAGCAGTCACTATAAGCCTGATGGCTACATCCATCATATAATGCTAAAAGACAGAGCCTAATGCTGCAAATGTTTTACACAAATAAATAAAAGAAATCCAAAGCTGACTGCTGAACTTTTGAGAAGTTGCAGTTTGGGCAGGAGTTTTAGTGAACGATCAATAGACACAAAAATTTCCTGGACTAAGTCATCTATTTTCAAAGACTTATCAGCTGCAGTCATGAGTAATAAATTAAATCCATTCTTGCAAAGGTTTCACAGCAGGAAGAAAAAAGCAGTTATATTTAGTTCTGTGTTATCTGATACTTGAAGGGATTCAATAAATTGGCCACAGCTAAGTATCCTTTAACTATTATAAATTCTACTTAGAGTTGCATCAACATGAACCTTGACCTGTCTAGCAAAAAAACATCAGTTACCACTTGTTCCACAGTCATACATGGGCCAGAATGTGCAAAATGCAGTAGTTCATTCAAGTATGAATAATCCAGTGTTGGTTGGATGGATCCGGGGGCGGCTGCAGCACACGTGTGTTAGTGCTGTGTAATGAGGCACCGACCCAGATGGCGAGGTGGAAGTGGTCCAGCTGGGGCTCTACCTCTATGGTCCCCAGGCCCGCATGCTTCAGATATCTCTCTGATGTCATGGGAGAGGCTGCAATGGTCAGACCAGGAGGCCCACATCACCTCTGAGACGTGGTGAAAATATCAGAGATAGCTGATTGGGTCAGAGGAACAAATATGCACCAAGGCTCCTTCTGTCTGCACTGTGCCTGCACCCAAACTCATTTATTAACGAAGAGGATCCAGGTTCTAAAAGTTTAATATTTCATGTTCATACATTCTCTTTTGCATTGACCTGAATAGTCCTGAAAGAGCTGTGTGTAAAATTATGCCTCCATCAGATTCCCATTGTATGGGAGTGTGGTACTGTGTGTGGGGTGGGTGTGCTTTGAGATCCACACTGTAGCATGAGCTCTCAGGGGTGAAAGTGTAACGACGACTGGTCGTAGAGGATCTCATCAGCCTTGATCTGAAGACATGGTGCCCCTCAGGAAGTTATTGGAAGCGGGGAATCCGCTTGGTGTGACGACAGGAGCAGCCTGTTGAATACTACACTGTACTCTGTTGATTACTCCTCTGTTCGGAGCACCAGCTCACAGTTTCACATTACAGGCAGACCCCTGTAGACAGGATTTCCCTACAATAAAAGTCGTGCATACTCACAATGTCCAACTGAGAAAACAGTAGTGACTTTTCTCAAGGTCGAGACGGAGACTGTATGGCTGTCCTGATTCACGCTGTGACTAATCCAGTGTTTTTCATGAGAGGAGGTAATAATCTTTGGCAAGGAGGGAGAGGTTTCCCTGAGAGAGAGGGGCAACGCAGAGACACATCATCTCATGTGAAAGGCCTCACTTCCCCACACCGTGCAACGTCAAAAACCATACACTGCATGCCCTCTCATATATATACTTCTGGTAAAGTCACTACTAAAAGACATTTGAATGTGCTGTGTCCATACGAAATGCTAGCTCAAGTAAAACTATGGTTGCAACTCATTATTTTTTAATCATTAATAAATTTGAAGATTATTTCTTTCTATAAAATACCTGAAGTTAGTTTAAAAATGGGCGTGATACTGTAATATGCCAATTATTTTTCGATGATTAAATTATCTGCACATTAATTTTTCTGTCGATTAAGTAAATGTAATTGTTAAAACAGACATAATGCACCACACCTCAGTCTCACCTTCACCCTGCTGTGTATCTCCTCTCTTCCTCTCTCCGTTTTCTCATATGAAAACAGGAAAAGGGTGTGTTTGGAGAACCAGAGCCTGAGGAGTCAAGCCGTTCGCCAGGGACTGACCACAGTGGTTGTGTGTGTGTGTGCATGTATGCATGCCAGGATAATTGCTTTCAGGGAGCCCCTGAATACCTTACCGTTGTTTCTTCAGCTCTTCAGAGATCCGCAGTGTTTGCTTTGGGCATTGTGCCCCAAAGGCAACATTTTAAGTCCTGTATATATGACATGCTATCTGAAACGTGCTGCTGCATGTAGGACTTGCAAACATGACCCTATTACCAACTCTCATGCAAAGTGTGAACACTGCTAATTAATCTGCATGCTCACTACAACATTTTTAAGTTGTTAGATGTCGTTTCATTCTCGGGATGAGGTTCAGAAAAGGCTCTTCCTCTGGTCTTGCCGGGGCTCTTGTGCTGTTGAGATGTGCAGGAATGTGAAGGCAGCGTTGCAAGCAGAGTACAAGCCTGTCAAAGCCTGGTCTGGTGGGGATTAAAGGTGAGCTGTGCCTCCCTCATTCTCCTCCCAGCAGGAGCTGTCATGCCCGCTGTGGCGTCCTGCCACTGAGCCTCACTCACTATTGGGTGTAGGTCAGGGGCCGGCGTGAGGTCACACCACTGGCTTCTGCAGCTTTTACCGAGCATGCCCTCCTTTCACAGGGTGTACAACAGCTAGCGTACATGGGATCTGACGACCCACGCCTGAGCAACAAAAGAAAAGAGGATGGCTGAGGCTGGGAGCTTTCTCTGAATGTACTTTGCTGCTGTGCCATATTAGTCTTGCCCTTAATTACAATCTGGGAAGTTTAACACTGGATTTTGTTATATGCTTCAGAACAGTTAAACTACAAATATGTTTGTACTCTGCAGCAGCTCAAAGATGTGAGGTGCTGCAGAGTTGCACAACATTTCCATGGAGCATGGAATGTGCACAAGTTGTTTTATCACCGAAAACTAAAGTTTTGTGATTAAATGACCTAGCTCGGTGGCTAATTGCATGCTGGTGGTATTTCGTCAGATAAGATGTTCCTCTGTGAAAAGTCAATAGGGTTCCTCCTTTTCTGCCCCATGGTGCATATTAACTGTGGAATTTCCTGGGTGCGTTCGTGAACAATCCGGGTCGGATAGATGCTGAAGTGGAATGGGAGATATGTGGAAACTCTACTTACAGTTATGTACGGGAAAGAGAAATATATACAGATGGAAAGGAGTCAGTGTTCAAGAAAAGGTCACATCTGAGGGTTGATGTACAGTAGTGTACAGTAGATAATCTGTCAGTTCCCTCCAAACAGCCTGTGGAGCATCAAAATGTCATGAACAAATTTTGCACTTATTGCATTTGTTTGTAATTGAACGCTTGATATCTAGCAGTAGTGAGAATATAGTGAGTTGATGTGTAGGGGCAGCTGGCTGTAACTTCAGAGGCTCTCAGTAATGACAGACAGCAGCTGGATGGCAGAAAGGAAATCTCAGCGTCTGCCTTTGTATCTGTATCTTTCTGTATCTGATCTACAGAGGAGTCTGTCTGGCGAAGCATCTTCAGAACAATAACAGCAGCGGTGGCCAGGCTATTAACAGAGCTGTCTCTGCCTGGGTCAAGTGCTGCCTGCTGCTCCTCTACTATATCCACGCTTACAATGTGATGCTGTAACCCTTCCTGTGAAATTTATTATGAAGACTATAAATCTTTCCAAGCTTGCCTCACATTTCCCCCGTTAGTACTGCAGCTGGGAAGACCCCAGTTCCTTTTCCTTTCTTCCCTCTGCCAGACCAGCAAAATGTTTTCTGATTTCTCTGTGGCCACGTCCACGTTCCTCCTGTGTTCTGGGACAAACATTCTTTTGACCTTCTGTAAGTCGCAGTGCTTATGTTCATGCCAGAAGGTAAACTAACTCCAATCCAGATGCCAAGGGTGATGAAAGTCTGGCTGGATTTAGTCCTGCCGTGCATGCAGATGGCAATTAACCCAAGATGATAGTCTGATAAAATTTAATCCTGCCATGCTCAAGGGGCCTTTTACAGATTCTTTAAACATCCTTGCAGCATAGCTCCATGAATTGCATTGAAGGTCAACCAGTAAACCACTTTGGTTCAGACTGAAATATCTCAATAACCACTAGTTGAAATTTTGTGCAGACATCCTCTGAGGATAAATCTTACTGACTTAAGTAATTCCATGACTTTCCCTGTATTGGCAGCATGAGGTTGATATTTGGGGTATGCATACACAAAAGGCATTTTTCACCAGGCTGGGGGACATTATTGTTCTTATTATTTCTGCACATAGTACACCAAGTGACTGCCTTAACACTATGGAGAGAGCAAA
The DNA here is from genome assembly GCA_016785225.1 of Psettodes erumei. NCBI lineage: Eukaryota > Metazoa > Chordata > Actinopteri > Pleuronectiformes > Psettodidae > Psettodes > Psettodes erumei. The sequence continues at coordinate 5,001,854 of JAFBJZ010000781.1, forward strand.
AAAATAAATACATTTAAAAAATGTAAACATTATAAACCTACTTGCACTGGTGTATAACTACATTTATAGATTGTCAGATAAAATAGCAACAGCTGTGACACACATTGATTGATTGATTGATTGACACATATACATATTGCAGTGCATTGTTTATATTCATATTTTTTGATTATTGATGATCATGATTGATAATGACTAATGTGTTAGACAGAACATGACAAATGCCTTTTGTAGAATAAGTACTGGAAGCTGGGACAATTTGGGAGTGAATGCTGAAAACAGATATGTGTCAGGACTCGTGTCGCTCAGTTTGAAAACAGAACACTGCCGGACAAACTGGGACGTCTGGTCGACACGTCTGCCATGTTTGGTTCTGATTAGCAAATGTTGGCAGGCTAATTAGACTAAGATGGTGAACATTATGCCTTCTAAACATCAGTACATCACCACTGTCATAGTGGGCATGATAGCATGCTGACAACAGTTGTTAACCCAAGCCTCCAAGTACAGCTTCACAGAGCCACTTGCAAGGGGAAAGACTCTTGTTCTGTGTCTTTTTTATGGATTATCTTCCACTCTTTAATTGGTCCTTTGACTGATGTTTTGACACTGTTTCAACCAGTTTTATTGATCTTGTTTAGACACTCCCTCGAAGGTCAGAGGTCAAACCTGAGTAATGGAATCTATAGCCGGTAGTGATTGCAGAGTAGACCTGTTGACCTGGGCATTGTCTAAGTCAGCCTCAGGTTCAATAGCCTGACAGGGTGAGGTGAGTACGGTCAGTGGTGCTCTGTCACTTACTGCTCTCTGAGGAATGTTACATCCGTACACATGCATGCCTGGAAGGGGCCCTTAAAAGCAACAGAGTCTTAAGTCAAAGTGTGGCATAAATTTTGCTAAATTCCTTCTTCTGATGTGGTCACTAATGTCGCTGTAGTTGTACTACAAAGGAATTTGTGTTACAACCAGTGCATTCGAGCTTTACTGTCAGGAACCTGGTGTATGTCTGCACAAAACACAGTAATATCTGCTGATTTATACAGTGTTGAAAGCATAAACATTAAAGCAAAAGTGCTGCTCTTTCTTTTATTGCAAGTAAAATTTATCACCTCTGAGATTTTTTTTTGGGAGGGAGATTCCTCCAGTCCCAAAACAGCAACACAGTTGATAGAATGACCAGCTGAAACTTTTACTGTTCTTGTGTTCACTTGTTAAGTTAATCTTTCCTGTTTGTGTCTTGATGCCCTCAATTGAGCGCTACTGGGGTTTCTCCCTTTTTTTATTAATGGAGTGCCAACACAGGAGCAACGCTCATTCTCATGCAAGGTCAGGCCATTTCTGACATCCATCCGTGAACAATATCCAACACAATAGACTGTAGTTGTAGCACAATTTCTCAGACTAAGTAGTTCACAGTGTTGCCTTCCAGTTGACCAGCTGACCGCAGGAGAGTTCAGTCTCCAGACCCTGTGTGGTTTCCTCTGCCGGGCCAGGGAGGATACTTCACTACCTCCTGTTTACACTTTACACTGGAGGCCAAAGAAAGTGATGGGGACTGGTGAGACACAGCAGGCAATTCATCCTGCTATTGTGGGTGCTTTACCCAAGAGTGGCAAAGAGGTCCACAGGGGGAGAAAATCGCTGCACTGCTGCACAAAGGAATCAGGACCTAAAAGAAAAATCATGTCTGCAAAGGGGAAACAAAAGCCACTCTGACCTCTGCGAGCATCGAGGCAGCCGCTTTACACTGTAAAACATTCACAGCAAGACAGTTAATACATCGTGTCCAGAAATCACAAACATGCATGTGTGAGTTTCAGTGCCTATCCAATATTATCTGATCTGAGCTGAACAATTGCTGTTGAAAATGAAGAGCTATATTAATGAAACTGAGATAAGTCACTTTGAGATCTCTCAAATTATACTTAAAGGAAGTTTTGGCTGAGGTTCACACATTGTTTATTGTGTGTGCTCACACCGATGTCTCAATTTGAATCAGTGAATCATTTTGCTAAAATAAGCATTAACCAAGGGATTTATCAAGCCTGTATTGTCCTGGGTGGAGGCGCAGGGCGTGGACCTCTTGTGACCCTGTTTCTATATGAGAGGCTGATCTTGACTGGGGGACAGATTTGACCAGTGTCCTCCTCTGCTCTGAGGAGGTCCGGCTGATGGATGGGCTCTAATCAGCAGCAGACAGACCTGCCACAGGAAACATCTCCCCATCACGTTTACGGAAACCAGCATTTCTCCAGAGACCTGCTGATAGCCACGGAGGGAGAGGGGGAGGGAGGCAAAAAAACAATTGGATTCTCCCTCATTTTCTGCAAAGAAAATCACAACACTGTCCTCTTATAAGAGGAATAGGATTTACAGGCCCTCTGCCAAATTACACCCTTGAACAATGCAGTAGTCTAAAACTTTGATTGCCTTGGAAACAATTGACAAAGATTTATTTTGGGAATACATGACTTGTTGATTTCCCACTAAAATTCCTTCAACTCTTGACGCACTAGTTTACATTTTTGCTGAGCACGTAGTTGCTTTCTAGTCGGGAGTTAGCTGAGAAGATTGATACCACTCTCTGTAAAGTAAATGTACTGCTATGGTCAGGAGAAGTTATCGGGGAAAAAGACTGGATGTATTATTTTAATTGGTGAGTTTTAGAAGTACTGTTAAGCATTTTACCTTTGGACAAGGCTAAGCCAACTGTTTCCCCCTTTTTCATATCCTTATACTAAACTAAGCTAACCAGCTGCTGGCTGTAGTTACAAATTCACTAGAGAGACATGAGAGTGGTATCAACCTTCTCATCTCGCTCTCAGCAAATATGCACATCTCCCCAACTGTCCTCCATTGATTTGAATCTGATTCAAAAATGTACTTAACAAAGGTGCATTATAGATGTCATCTTAAAGTAAACCGGCTAACGGGTTCCTATGCATTATGTAGGGAGGATGTTAAGATAAGGATAAGCTCAGTGATAGCCTGTTTCAGTGAGATTCTCCAATAGATACATATTGTAAGTAGTGCATAGCCCTTAATTCAGTGTCCTGGCTCAAGTCACTGTTTGCCAGCTTGTGCCACAAATTAGGAGCTTCACAAGTGTTACATATGCAGCATATATTATTCTGTGATAAGCATTAAGTGTATTTTCCTGCTAAGCCCCTCCTCTTCATGTGTGTCTATAGTTGGTGTCAGATGTGCTTTGTGTGGTGGCCAAAGGGCTTTTCTACCTCCTGACAGGTGAGGCTTCTCATCTGCAAAACAACCCCCCACCCCGCATGTCGGGATGAACAAGGTGATGAGTCGCCATTCCCCCTCATATGAATAGACGGATCTGTCTGCCATGTTGGAATGCCGAGAGCTGTTTGTCTTTTGGGCCCGTGAAAGCTTGTCGCTCCATACTGTGGCAGCAGAGATTATCCCTGAAAAGAGCCTGGGTGTCCTCTTTTCTCTTCCCTCCTCTCAAACTCTGTGACCTTGATCCTGCTGTCAAGCAGACCCCTGCCCTCTGCATGGACCCATGCAGTCACACTTACATAGATATGAGGGGGAGAAACACTCGCCCTTTAAACTATTGAGGTTTCAGCGTGACCGCGATCCGAAGTTGTCTACTGACATCTTTTTTTGTTTATTTTTGGAAAAGGTGGTTTGTTGAATGAGATATCACCTGCATTGCATTCATCACTTTTGTGTCATGTATTGTAAAGTTAGTGGTCTGCAAAGGCTCACGAAAGATCGGCAAGAGAGCAGGTTGAAGCTTGCCCTCTCAGTCCTAATCCTAAGGGCCCTCGGGGCTGCACCCACCTCAACCTGCTGTCAAAAAAAGAAAGGAAAAACACAGTTTCCATGATACTCATGAAAACAGGCACATAGTTCCTTCTGTTTCTGCTCAATTTACAAATGAAATACCTCAAACTTCAATGGACACTGAAGTGTAACATAAAGTCTGATCTTTCAGGAGGAACATGTAGAGTAAGGGTCATGCACAAGGGCAACTGTAGTTGATGAAGGTGTGCCACCCTAAACAAAGACCAACAAAGGCAGGAAGGGCTGAGCCAGCGAACCCTAAACTCAGGCCAAACCATCGCATCCATCGCATGAAGAATGTCAGTGGAGTATGATGGGTTGCACGGTCTGTTTTTCCTGTTTTATTATTCTCTCTGAAAGGATTCTCCCTCTGACAACACACTGTAAACACTCTCAAATCGTGGCTCTGATGTTGATATTTAGACATCAAAAGTCTAAAAGTGTGATAACACAATTGTGGGAGGCTGCTTATTGGGTGGAGGAGGACATTGCCGCACGTTTTCTTCTTGACAGCAAATAAAGGAAGACACTGATTTAAACAGAAGAGAGGGTCCTGATTTTAAGCCACTCTGGTGGTGTGAGTGTAGGGATTGCAGTGTTTGTCAGTTTGTCTGTCTGCCAGTTTGGTTTAGATTATTGGATGGAATACTATGGATTTTGTGCAGGCATTCATGGTCCCCACAGGAGGAATCTTGTGTGGAATGACTTTTGCTATCCCCTGAGGTTCCTCTAGTGCAACCATAAGGTTGATAGCTTTGTTTTTTAGTGAACCACATCTTAACAATTATTAGATACAGTTCCATTGAATTTGGTACAGATTTCCATGGTACTATTAGGATGAATTGTAATGATTTTGAAGAAAAGTACAGCCCTTCTAGAATGGCTGTAAACCCTGGTGTTCACCAGCACATTATGGCACAGTATAAGCATATGTGATCAGTTGCAGACAAAGCTACATGAAACTCAACAGTATTGCTCTTGTGAATGTTCCTGCCTGTCACAGTTGGACGGAAGAGATTGTATTTCGAGATTGTTTTTCCAGATTTTTTATTTTGACCATATGGAAGCCATGCATCGACGTAGCTGCAGATTTTTTGACAGGCATGTGATCAAATCATATTTCATATCCAGGGCAGCATTAGCCACAGCTATTGCACCTATTCCTTAGCCTGCACTATATATTACTGATTCATGTGCAGGATCATATTTTGGTACTGTATATGGATTAATGGCGTATATATAGAAGGTTGTCGGTTTTGAGGGATGTTAAACTAAATGCTGAGTATGTGTTTTGGGGTTGTAAGCAGAAGATTAAAGAAGGTGGTCTGCAGCTGTCTGTTTCAGCAAGCTGGATGAAGTGTTGGATGCATGCACTTGGCTTCATGGGGGATCGTGCTGCCAGCACATATGCTGACATCATGGCCATCCTGACAACAAGGAGCCCTCTTTGTAAGAAATGCTGTTATATGACATCCTGGTAGCTCAAAGGATTAGGTCACGTACTGTTCTGAGTGTGGATCCATATTCTGAAATTTATCATAAGCAATAGCATCTTTTCCTTGCCTGTGTTTTTTCATTGAAAGTCAATAAGGCTTTTCCTACAAGCTTAGAATTGTCTTCTCTACTCATTAAGTATGCAAGGTTCTTACCGAATCCCTCAGCTGTGTTACAAAGCCCTCAATCCTTGAGCGAGATGAAGCGCAACAACATGTGCTGAGTGCTGGGTATGTGGATCAACCCACTTTGGAGGCTGAAATAGTGCACGGGGCTTTGTCCAAATATTTTCTTAGAGTCCCAGCTTCTTTTTGGAGGCAGTTAGCCTTCCCGCACGGGGCTCAGGAGAGTGACACATGGCTTTGACATTGACTTTAGGCCTGTTTTGGGATCGTTAAAGACCAATTTGTCAGCATTCAACATGCGGCAGACAGTGAGATGTGTTTCAAGGGGCCCCACATCTGGACCTTTTGTGTTTTAACAGTGTCCCGCTTCCTCTTTTAGAAACCTGAAGTACGTGTATAATGGGAAGGCCACGTTCCACAGCCAGTTGGTCTCGTTTCATTAGCACACTCTGGCCACTGACTCTTACTCCCGCTAAGCCTATCCCTGCTGTCCCTGTCCTACCCCATATGCACACCCCCTCCCATTTCTTGCAGTGACATTTTATGGTAATAATCAGCAGTTGTAATGAGCTAATTTGACTATCAGCTGTCTGCTGAGTAGCAAAGAGTAGTGATATGAAGGGGAAAGCCTTGTAGAGTTCAACATAAGTTGTACAGTGAGCAGAGATGGAGAGGCAGGCAAGACAAGGCCAGGGTCTGGTCTGGCAATCAGTCACTGTGAGGGCAGCTTGATTAAAGGAAATGGACTGAGTGGAAACTTTGAATGTGTGTTTTCAGTTGTGCTTTCAGTCTGTCTGGGTGATAGCAACAGCAAAACAGATGCTGAAACAATTAGGGCAAGTCAAAGGATGTTTTTACTCCCACTCTGTCCCCCCTCCCCTCCTCTTGCCATGTGATTGCACATCAAAGTTGTCGACGGAGTGTAAAAGCTGACTTTATTGTTTGACTCCTTAAAGCAGTTGTCAGTGTTTAAAGGAGCAGTGCGGACAAGCTGAGGACGCAGACAGCCTCAGAACAGACCAGTCCCTGCAAAGACAGTGTCAAGCGATGGGATCCTGAGTGTATTCAAATTAACAATGGAGCTTTTTATTGCTCATGAATTGAACTTTTCATTCATAAGAGCAAGAATACACAGGTTGAAACACACACACACACACACACACACACACACACACGCTCCCTGTGGTTTGTTTGCTCTGAGCAGGGAGAGGGCCGGCCTTGTCTCAGAGGTGACTGATTTACAGTTTGTTGCTGTCTGTCAAACAGCTGACAGATGGGGAACACGGTGCAGCCTCCGCCACACTGTCGCCACTGTTAGATGCTTGGCAGTGTCACCAGTGGCGAGAACACTGAGCACTGCTCCTTAAGTTTGATGGGAAGGTTAACAGCAACCATAAAAGTGTAACAGTTGAGCATACACATTATTGTTTTGTGCTGTGATGACCACTGAACCCGCTAAAAAAACAATTTAACAGTGGTGACTGGGCTGATCTGCCTCGGTTCAACTGCATTTAGCAGCGCTCAATTTCGAAAGGGCTTTTAAAAACTCTGAGAAAAACATTGTCATGCCATGCCTGGCACTGTAATAAGAACAGTAATGTTTCACTGGTCTTGTCTGCGATGAAATCACAGTAGTGGACATTATTTTGAGTGTAAATCTTCTGAGATGTAAATAGTCTACGATATTCCTGGCATGCTCATAGTGTGGGAGACAATTTGCTACTTATTTTAGCAGTGTTTATAAAAGGGTTTTTGAGATTTTTCCATGGCAAGGCTCCAGTTTTAAGTTGGACTTTCAGCACTTGATATTTACCAGTCATAAACCAGTTTGTGCTTTTTATGCCCTGCTGCAGAGGGCAAATTTTAGGTCTATGAATCATAGAAAGAGCAGTTTGGGGGGTATAATGTTTTCATGTTCACAAAGCACTTTTTTCAGGGTCTCCCCTACTGGTGTTTCTCAGTACCAGGCAGGTCTGTGATGGCATTCCTGTTGTGAAGGTAATTATTGTAAGTCCCGCTCAGATGTTGGCAGATTTTCATAATAGGGACCAGTTTTGGGGGTCTAAGAAAACAGGTACTACACTGGTATGGAGCGCATATTGATTTTCTGAGTTCCAGACGTTTCCTGTCACTTCAGAATAGCTCTCTTAGGCTTACGATTAAGATTAAGCATCAAACGCTTAATTTCCAACCAGGCAATCCTGAAATCGGCCAAGATGATGCATTTTAGATATCCTATTCTGACTCAAAATTCCCATTTGTAAAGCAGTATGCAGTGATAAAGCAGTGAATCTATTGCATTAGAGTGAGTAAAACTTTAATGTGTAGAGAGAGCCTAATTTCCTCCTAATTGAGCGAGAGGCATTTGTTTTGTCAGGAGATTTTAGGCCAAATGGAGTCAGATTCCCGCAGATCTCCTGGGATGATGGGAGGGCCAGGCTAGCAGAGCCTGGAGATCCCAGCAGTCCCCCACCTCCTTAATCCCTGTCATTAGCTCTTCTACACAGAGAAAACTGGCCTGTCTGCGAGTCACAACCCTCTCATCAGCCCTGTCCTTTGTCCCTTTATTTCTTCCCTTACATCCTCTCTTTCATTAGGCTCATCTCACGCTTCTTTATTTTCTCCTGTGTTATTGTTTCCTATGTTTTCTTCAACATTTCCTTCCTGATCTTCCCTGTGAGTGCAGGTGAGACATAAATCTTAAGTGTCACACCTGCACAATTCATTAAAAAAAGTGGCTTGTTTTAATTCCAGAGAAGAATGACAAGACATGAGGAATGGCACATCTTATCACAAAACGACTCTCTGACCTATTTTTACAGTTCTGCTTTACAAAAACAACGGCCTAGGGATGTATGTACACTGTGTGTAAGAAAAAAATATATTTATACTATCATTCAATCATGGCCTCTACTAAATAAATAGCTTACCTTAAGCAGCTACAAAACAAAGGTCGGACAGGAGCATCTCAGTTGGAGAGGATAAACTGTCCTATTATAGAACATCCTGTGGTGCTTGCTGTTTTGTCCATTGACACACACACAGAGGATGGGTGAAGAGGTCTTCCAGGGTCCCAAGAAGGGAGAGGGGAAACACCTTGTGACCCCCTTGTTCCTGACCAAGCTACTGGTGGTGCAGAGGCAACAAGGCTGGCTGAGCAGAGCACACTGCTGGACAGCTGTTGGCTCACATTAAACATTTTAACTACCCGCTCAGTTCTGTTTAGGTTGAAAAATTGTCAAAAAGTCCAATTTTCGTATTTTTAGTCATGACTAAAATTATTTAAAATATTACGATAAAAACAAGTAGGATACATTATGCTCCTGTCCTCTGTGTGTGTGTGTGTGTGTGTGTGTTTTCTTGGCAGAAATACAATCAGGAAGATAGATTAGTAATAAATAAACAGTCAGGATTCTGTTTCTCGTGGCAACAACAGTGATCGACTGGCAAACGCTGCTGTAGTTTTGGCCATGGCTGGGCCTTGTTTGGGTTTTGATATAGATGTCAAACTCTGCTGTCTCCCAGGCCCAGACAGCATGACTTCTGCTGCAGATAAGCCCTCCGCTCCACTTTAGCCAGCCAAGGAAAACTACACTTTGAAGCACGCACAGGCTCAGTTAGCTGACACAGAGTGAAAGTTGAAATAAATCAATCTGGATGGGTTTACCTTTTTATCTTGCAACATGGCATTAATTGGAATCTCTCTCCCCTTCCCTGATCTGATAGTCCCTGAACAATGTAGCGTGGTCATACTACAAGGAAATAGATACATAAACAAATTCGCTTAACAAGAGAGATTTTCTTCCACACTTATCAGCAAACAAGAAAATAATTTGCATCCGTTGTTTCGATAAAATCTGGGACTCATGGTGAAATTTTAAAGAGCACTCTATCAACAGGTGCATTGCTCATTAACAGAAAAGTGCTTAGAGCGACAAAAATGAAACAATGGAGCAGCCTTATCAACGCAAACATTTCTTATGAATGGGTGGAGATTTGTATTTAGTTCAGTGCTCAGATCAAGAGTGTAGGCTGATATGAGGGAAAGATAGCTGTTAGTGATAAGGCTGGCCTCTAGCATGAGGGTTTAATTAGCCACGTACAGCACAATACAATGCACCTTGTTTGCACAACTCTTTTTCCACAGTATGAGAATTCTTTTTAGTTTTTTTTTCAGACACGCACAAGCAATTTTTTGCGCAGGAGCGGCAGATGCACAACAGCCAGAGATCCTCAGATAACCTGCAGTTTGAGAATCTGCTCTGCCAATTAGCAAACCCCTCAGCAGGAGCAGCGCCCTCGCACATCTGAGGGTGTGGCGCTGGCTCCATGGCACAGGAGTGCGACGTCGTCTGACACAGCAGACTCGACACTTAGCGAGCCGATGTGAAAGGTCTGAGGCTGTGGCTGACGGTCAGCAAAGGAGTGAGTTTGTGAGCGCACGTAGCAGAGCTCACCATGAATTATCGTCTTTTTTCCTCATAAAGTGCTTCCAGCAGGGACAGTGTGCGCTAAAGGAGCCACCTCGCCTCTGAGGTGATTCAAGTGAGACCACACTATGACCCTCATCCCCTCACCCTCCACCATGCACCCGCCCTCCTCCTCCCAGCCCCAAGGGCCGCTGCGTCCCTTCACGTGATTTGTGGGGCCTGGGGTCTGCTGTATTGGCCACAAATCAGTGAACTGGGGGAATCTGTGTGCTGCCAACAATTTTTACACTTCAAACAAACCTCAGGTCACAGATTACACCTTCAATCACTTATCTCCTCCTCTGACCAGACTGGAGCAGGCATAGCTCCACTGCAAATGTCCCACAAGTCGTCTGTCATTGACTTCAGTGAACTTCAGTAAAGACAAATATCACACACCTCCCCTGTCTTCAAAGCCTATAATGGCATCAACTTTAGCTGCATTTTGTCCACATACAAACATAATAGTGGTGAGAGTGAGACCGAAGCGGTCGTATCGGAGCAGCAGGGTCATTACAGCAGCAGATCAAAAGCAGTCACAGCTGTGGTATGGATGCATGTGTGGTCTAGGCCTGAGGAGAGAAAACCCTGTGACAAGCTGCAGCTGTAAGATAACTATGGCATAGTAATATATGATGGAAAGAAAATAAGAGCATGCAATAAATTCAGAATATATTCGCACATATTTAATTTGGACAGAAATGTAAGTCAATCCTCATCCCGAGCTGACAATCATCCTCCCCCATCCACCCTGCCCCCTGTAAAACTGAGCTCAGGATCAGCAGCGGGACTTTATCTTGGCACCTATAAAGGCTATGATTAACAAGTGAGGAGGTCCTCTGAAGATATCCAAGACCATGGTCTAATCTGACCATCTGTTTCTTATCTACTCGCCTTTATTTTTTAAATTTGCAAATTTATTTGTCTAAGGGATACCGGGCCTGCAAAGCAGCAGGCACCCAATCCTCTCCCTGGGGAATGAAGCAGAGGTGGGACCCACATGTGTGTGTGTGTGTGTGTGTGTGTGTGTGTGTGTGCGTGCATGTGTGTTTTTGTGTGACTGTGAGTGTGGTTTTCTAAGGCTTATGATAAAGTAAGACTAAAAGATGCATGGTGCTTTTTTTTAAACCGCAGACAGCCTAAGGAGGAATCTGTAAGATATGCAACATAACTTTCACTTAAAAAGAACTTGACATGTTTGATGCATGATAACAAAAACATCAAAACAGACATCAGTGCTCCTCACCTGATCTGCTCTGTCTCCACAGAAGAAACCGGGCGCCAACATCTCCTCGTTGTTGAAAGAAGGATAAAGTCTATGCCATGTCAGAATCCCCTCAACTGGCTGTAAGTACAGTGCAATCCCCAGTCACTCACTGCAGGCTGATAAACTATGATCCAGAAAGCCTTTCCTTTTCATCAATGACATTTCTCAAAGCTTCTGCATTTATGGTATAATAATCCAGTGTCAGGATTCATGTGGCACCTCCCTGTTATCACCACAAGGAGGCCTAAACTAAAACTGAAGCAAATAATGCTCAGCACTGCTCAGACTTGTCCACTCTTTGTTTTCCTGAAAGTCATTCATTTGAGCTGGGTGGGGGTCTTATTGCCATTTGACAGATAACACTTTATTTTTTTCAACTATTTGAATAGTTTGTCAAACTTTGAAAGAATTCAGTAATGCGTTTAAATGTGTGTTTCTCTTTTCCTACATACATTTGTTTTGTTTTCGTTTTTTTTTTATTGTTGGCCCATATGCATTAAGTGAAACCCGTGCAAATCAAAAACTAGCTACATACCACTTTTTAACTAAAATTTAACCGATTTAGTATGATAGTCTGAATTTGCCTGTTTACACTACATGATGAAATCAGCTGTGAAGTTAAATGAGCATGTAGTGAGTAACAGGTCCAGTGAAAAGGGTTTAAAACTGATGGTGTCAATGTGAAGTTTCCTTTGTTTTTGTTTCAAACCGGTGTGTTTGCTTGCGCTTTTATCATGGAAATTAATCCCCAGACCTGAGAATTGAATTCACACATCCCCCGTGCTGCCCACTGACATTTGATTTAATCTTCAAACGCTTTGCATTTCGCCCACGATCTAATTACGTGCCCGTTTCGAAGCAGCTCATAAGACGTTCAAGCATCTCGACCTGAAATAGATCAAATGTGACGCATCGGGCGGTTGGCGCTTTCCATTTCAGTGATTATAAAGTGTAAATAAAGGGAACTGAAATGACAGGACATGATCAGCAGATAACCGAAATTCAACTTTCATAACGGAATCACTGGGGAACTAAAGCAACACTGAAAAGTCCGTTTTTTTTAATTTCACATGAAAGAGGAAAGTGAGGATCCACACTGCTTATACGGTGCCATTTATTCACACCAACAATGGACAGTAACTGATTAAAGTTTATTATTATTATTATTATTATTATTATTATTATTATTATTATTATTATTATTATTATTATTATTATTATTATTATTTCTGTTTCATCATCCTGCAATTACTCAGTTTCTTTGTGAAGGAGACCTGTTGCCTATAGAGAGATGTCTTACTGGGGGAAAAGGGAGGAGAGGAGGAGAGGGGTGGTGGGGTTTGAGGGGGGGTCGTCCTGGGAGGGAACCAGGGGTGTGGAGGGCCGAGTTTAAAAAGGCAGGCAGCGCCAACAGTCACTCTCTCTCTCTCTCTCTCTCACACACACACATGCACAGTGTGTCCTCTCCTCCAGTTCCTGCCAGCAGCAGCTCAGCTCCTGTCATTCACTGATTTTTGCTTTGATTAACCGCAGAAGCCTTGGAACTGTACAGGACTCTATCTTTTTTTTTCTTCAAAAAACTCAGGATTTTTTTCACTGCAGCATGGAGGCCACCACTGTGGAATATGTCGACAACTATGAGTATTATGATGAAAATGAGACTGCCTGTGACTTCTCAGAGTGGGAGCCCTCTTACTCCCTCATCCCGGTCCTCTATATGCTCATCTTCATCCTGGGCCTGTCGGGCAATGGCGTGGTCATCTTCACTGTCTGGAGATCCAAATGTAAACGTCGGGCTGCAGATGTCTACATAGGAAACCTTGCCGTTGCTGACCTCACCTTTGTTGTAACCCTACCTCTCTGGGCTGTGTACACAGCGCTGGGCTACCACTGGCCTTTCGGTGTGGCTCTGTGCAAGATCAGTAGCTATGTTGTTCTGGTCAACATGTATGCCAGTGTTTTCTGCCTCACCTGCCTTAGCTTTGACCGCTACCTGGCCATTGTACACTCCCTGTCTAGCAGTAGGCTGCGCTCACGGGGCACCATGCTGGCGTCCTTGGGCGCTATTTGGCTCCTGTCGGGCCTGCTGGCTGTGCCAACGCTGCTCTTTCGCACCACTGTGAACGACCAAAACAGCAACCGGACCATATGTGCCATGGACTTCAGCTTAGTGACCATGAACCAGAGGCATGAGTACCTCTGGATTGCAGGACTCAGCTTGTCTTCCTCTGCCTTAGGTTTTCTTCTACCTTTCTTGGCCATGACCATCTTCTACTGTTTCATTAGCTGCACGGTCACACATCACTTCAACAACCTGCGCAAAGAGGACCAGAAGAAGAAGAGGCTGCTGAAGATCATCACCACACTGGTGGTGGTTTTTGCCATCTGCTGGACTCCCTTCCACGTACTGAAGAGCATGGACGCCCTCTCCTACCTGAACCTGGCTCCAAACTCCTGCGGCTTCCTGCGCTTCCTGCTTCTGGCTCACCCCTATGCTACCTGCTTGGCCTACGTCAACAGCTGCCTCAACCCATTCTTGTATGCCTTCTTCGACCTGCGCTTTCGTTCTCAGTGTCTGTGCCTGCTCAACCTGAAGAAGGCTATGCATGGCCAGATGAGCTCTATGTCATCCACACTCAGCGCCCAGACTCAGAAGTCAGAGATTCAGTCTCTGGCCACAAAGGTGTAGAGAGTGAGAAGAAAGGTGGAGCGGTGCTGCGGGACAGTCCCGGCTCCCACCACTGGAACACTTGTAAAAAATACAGACTTTATGTGTCCATTGTGCAAAGCTGGTAAGATGAGATGATGAACTTTGAAATGTACTACACACAGTCATGAAGTCCATTATATGTTCCTCCTGTTCCACAGTGAGAGGTGTTGATGCTCTGTTTGTTGTGTGGACCTGTGAAGCTGGAGGCAGCTGGCTGAGCTCCTTGCTTTGCTGCTTTGTTCCTCAAATTCTCAGAGAAAAAGTCTATTTTTTGCCCTGCTCCGCAAAAATTATCATTTGTATCATGAATTGAGGAGGCAGAATTCTGTTTTTTGTTGTTGTTTTTTTTAAACACGCTGATTTTCAGAATTGTTAATCGATTTGCATGGAAATCCGTTTACACTGGATAAATCTCAAAGCTGTACAGTATTTTCATATCATAGCATTTTCTTTTTTGTTCAGATCTATTGCTGTCTTGTTGTAGAAGCACTTGTTTGAAATGTGTGAGCAGGGAAATCAAACAGAGCAGTGTCCTCTTAAAGGCTTGTTGTTTGTGATGGTAGAAGTCTGGGCTTGGGGGTGGGGGCGTAAGAGGAGAGAAGGTGTTGCGGCTTAATTATATAGTTTGTGGAGAGGAGACGGGGGCAGACAGGCAGATGGCAGTTGACAAATGTTGGGGAACAGGAACGGGGTGGGGAAGGGTGGAGGGGTTTCACAGTGTAGTCACGGCACTAAAGAGGGACAAAGGAACTTTATAAAGTGTTCCAATTTGATGTATATGTTTTATTTTTTGACATCACTGTAACTAACTACTGTATTAAAGATGTGTTCTATGAACTAAACCTCTTAGATTTATTTGAGTATGTGTGTAAGAGTGTGTGGGAAAAGCGGGGAGGAGAAAGTAAAGAAAATTATAACTCCTGTTGTAAATATTTGCACAAAAAAGGGGTCTTTTGAAACTCTTTCGTTAAACCTGTAGTTTCAAATCAGTTTCATTACACCATCCTGTTATTTCAGTGTCAAGTATCTCCAGCAGGTTAAGGCTTTGTTATGAATACCTTGCATTTGTGTTACACCTTCAGACTAATAGAGCTCTAATCTCTATTGATTCACAGCCAGTATCCAGACTGTAACCGGATTATGCAAAGTACCGGCTATCCTGAGAGTGTGTATTCAATCACAATGTTGTGACCTCTATCAGATGTGGTGCTTTAACTGTTGAAGGCACAGGCCTGTAGGTTACAGTCAAAGGTGTTTGAATTCGAGACTCTGTATATATTTATGATCAGCAAAAGGGGCAAAATCCACACGTTCTGAGCATTGTGATTCTAGTTAGGCAGACAAGACAGAGTACCCACAATGTAAAATGATGTTACTTACTGTCACAAAAAGACCATCTATCCGCAGGAGGCAATGCCTCCCAAATCCCGCATGTTCACTGAATAATAGCGTCATTACCAATGAGTGACTCTTGTGAGGAATCTTTTGAGTTGACAGTAATGAGCTCTGTTGGACATAATCACCGTTTAGAGACGGCGGCAGCGGCAGGGGGGAAGTGGGGCTCTAATCCTGGCAGAAGTCGGGCCACCAAACAAGTCAATATTTGTCCCCTCTGACAAGAGGTTGCAGTTAGAGTGGTTGCTGTTTTGCAGGGTGGGGCAGGGGTGAGCAGAAAGCTTTCCTTGCAAAGGCGTAAAAGAGAAATCGGGAATGAGCTGAGGAAGTTACGAAAAATCAAGAATGTCCTCAAAACAACCCCAAAGATCGTTTGGGCAAGCACCTCATTATGACCTCTAGTTACATTTTATGATAGGTGACCTCTAGCGGGCATAGTAATTATGACTGGAGCAAAGTTGTAAAAGAAGTTCATATTACTCATAATCATTTTGCCACCTTACCTGTATGTTCAATGTAACCATGACAACAAATGTCGGGCCTGCCACTGTAATACTATTCATATCCAAGGGTAGGGACCATTAATCAACGTGGTCGTTCAGCTCAGAAGTCTTGTTGGAAAAAGTCACATCTATAGGAGTTCGTCTTGCATCACATCTTAAAGTAGCAACACGTGTGAAACGCCGAGAATGTGAAGCCTCATGATTCATCTTGTCGTTGTGTGTGAGGGATCATATGTTACTTATTGTCCATCCTGGAAACATGGAGCAGATTTGAAAGTGGAGGTGCCTGAAGTAGATCATGGGATGATCATTGTGATGGATGTGAAGGCCTCAACACGCACATGAACAGGATTGCTTGAACACAGTTATTCTTCATTTAGTTCATTCAGAAGCCATTTGGAAAGATTTATAAGTGGTGATTTATCGGTATAGTTGTGTTTAATATGTCAGATAGGAAGGGAATCAAAGCCGTTACACAGACTTTTACAGCATATTTTAACAAGATGGGACTGTAACAATAGAACTGAATATCTAACTGGTTAATCTTTACACTACTCTGTTGATATACATTTGATAGTAAGACGGGGGAAGCAGGGTGGAGTCAGTCATGCATGCTGGACTGGCCAGACTCGTTGTTGTTACTGAGATGAGCTGGGCTGACAGCTTGTCTGATGCTGTTAGCCAGCAAGTCCACTTTGGGATAACTCATCCAGAATACCAGCTGAGCAAAGCACCGGGGGTCCACAGGGGACACCGCCAACACAAAAACAACAGTTGTGCAGGACTCAAAATGCACATAAATGTCTTTGCTCGTGTGTGGCCTGTGTGACCTGTTTGTGTGTATGGATGTTTGGGTGCAGGCTTTACAGTGCTCCCAAAGTATTCTTAGAGGGAGGTCAACCATGGCAGTCCACTGGCCCATAAAATGATTGTTTTTCCTTATCAGGAGAGTTGACTTTCCCATTAAAGCAGTGGTTGTAATTTTCCTTCCACACAGCTGCTACCTTTGTCCTAAAAAAAAATAAACACCCTGCAGCCTGTTGCATGTGCCACTTCAAGAGTACTACATGCTTTTCAGTGTGCAACTAATTTGAAAACATGAAGCTGAGATGCATGGGCTCAAAGTCTCAAAAGGTTTCCAAATTCCCCTTTCCCCAAGTAATGGATTTGTTTTACTGTCTGGCCCTTGAGATCAAATGAGAATTTTCAGCTTCAAAATAATATATATATATAAATTTTCATAAGCAACAGAGTTTCCGCACAACCAACTGAGCTGCACTACGCCTCCATCTGGAGATATTCAAATAACATGAAAACTTCAAACCCACAATGTATTATTTTTGTCCTATCTAAAACCTTGCCTAAACCCAACATTTTTGGATATTAGTCATTGGTAAATAGTTACACTTTTTTTAATGGGCTAAATTATATCATTAAACAGATGACCACTGTAGGTTTGACACTGATATGTTTTTAATAGTTTTGTTGCAACAATGGATCACTACAGCACAGAAGAGATTTCAGACTTTGGCTATGCAGACTTGTCAGTAGAAACCATTTATTAGTGGTTTTGGTCTCATTGGTGGCAATCTAGCCACTATTACTAGACTCCTTAAATGTTGCTGGTGACATCACAGGTTTGCATCTCTAACCATGAAAACACAATAAAGCAGCCCACACAGGTGCCTGTTCCTGAGTGTTGTCGTCAGTGTGAGCTGCCACACCCAAATGGGACATGTGAACCAAAACGCAACTGCTCGCCTCTCCTCAGATCTCCCTGCTGTTCCATCCCACCCAAGCAGCAACAAATGTACTCTATAGCGTGTGTGTGTGTGTGTGTGTGTGTGTGTGTGTGTGTGTGTGTGTATGTGTGTGTTCATATGCACATGTAAACAGAGATCTGACGCATTCCACAGCCTGTCAACGCTAACCCTACTTTCTCTACAACATTCGTCCACCTGTTGTCCAACTATACACACACACACACACACACACACACACGCACGCATGCACACACACACAATCAGCTTCCCATTCCAACAATAATTCCAAAAACTCATTAGCTCAGGGAAAAGCATCAGGAAAATTATGCAGTTATAGGTAAATAACTCTCCAAAAATGGACCTTTGGGTGTCCCTTTCCATTCCTGTCTGTCTGCTTTACTTGTGAGGGTCTTCCAGAGGCCCCCAAGAATCAGGAGAGAGGATTTTGTGGATGGGTTGAGGGCGTTGAAGTCTGGCCTGCATTTGTTCCTATGTGTGTGTGTGTGGGTGAACAGGAGTGTGTGTGGTAGTGTGTGTTTCCTGCTTCTCTTCCTCTCCAGGAATAATCAGTTATTTATGTAAAGGCCCTGAAAACAGCTTTTTCAGCATTTTATTATCAGTAATGGGGGTTTAACATGAACCTTTTCTGTCACATTGGATTGACAAGGGCTTAATAAGGCGTATCAGTCTGAAACTGTTTAAATGCCCACTGTATGTTACACAGATTTTATGGATCGTCACATCACTGGGCTTTATGCCCATTCCTTAACAATCCCAATGAAATTAAGATGAAATTGCTTTTAAACCCCATTCCTGCTTCACTGAGGGATTGACAGCTTTGTGATAAGAAACTGTCCGGAGGATTAAGGCTTACACTGCACTGTTAATAACATAAAGTGTCTGAGTCAAAGTATGAACCCAGTCTAGACAGAGGCCTCTGATCCACGAAAACAAGTCGGTCCAACCTGACACAGAAACCTGGGAAGCTGCAGTTTCCCTTTGTCGATACCGACGCCCCGTCCGACTAGTGCCATGTTTCAGTAGTTGTTTACAGTTTACACAGCTTAAAAATGCAGATTTTCTTAGTTTCTTGCCTCCTTTCAGTCTCACTTCCCACCTGAGACACCTCCCCTCTGCTTCCAGAGTATGAGATTCTTTTAAACAACAGCCCATTTCCTGTATTGTAGTAAATTGTTAGTTTCGAGACAAACTAACATGTTGCATAGCTGTCAATTTAACCAAGCTGCCAAAGTTACACTCAAATAATTAATTAGTCGATAAACAGAAAATTAATCAGCAGCTATTTTGACTATTGGTCAGACAAAACAAGTGCAAACGTCATTTTGCTATATGGAAAACTGTGATAGATATTTTTGATGAACGTCTCATAGAGCAAACTGTTAACCAAGACAATTATTATCAGTCAATAATGAAAATAGCAACTTCTTACAGCGAAGAGGAGTAAAAGTATGGGCATGTCTCTCACAGTTTGTGCAGTGATCTTTTTTTCCAATTTGTGCTTCTGGGTGTAAAGAAAACAAACCAACTGCCTCATTTATCTTTGTATCTTTTCCCCTTTGCTCAAATCTGTGCTGATAGTGATGAATGGTACACCACAGGCCTTGAAAACCGAGCCATATCGCCATAAATCTTATCAATAAGGTCTCAAAAATAATGGGTTTTTACATGTCTAATCATGCCTCACCAAATTGGCCCCTTGAGTGTCCAATACACACCAATGCTGCAGTCAACTCCTTCCACATATGCTGAATGTAAATTGCTACCACGTCTGCTCAGGAATCACTATTGAAATCAGCTTGCCTCAGTAATCTGTGTCCTGTAACCTGGAAGTGGCCTCTCACTGTAATTGCCCAGACCTTGAGAACAATGGACTAGAAAAATACATCATTTACATGAGATCAATGTTTTCATTGTAATGCCGTTATCTTTTGGCACATTTGAAGAGGTGATTAGTAAATCGGGGCCTTCAAATGGATCCCTCCTCAGCACCTCCTCCCTGTCATTGTTATTCAGTGTTGTTCAGGGTCATGTCCACTCCACCCGTTACAACGCTAACTGGATCTGATGGGGTGGATAAGAGGATTTTAGTCAGCTGAGAAAATATATAAGAGGATATACAGTACCTTATACTGTAAAGGCTGGGGTTAGACGTCTAACATATGGCACATGTGTGGAAATATGTCATCTATCTATCTATCTATCTGTCAATGATGAAAAATTTGAAGGAAAGACCGGGGTCCTGCTGCATTGTGCATAGTAATGAGCCCTGCTGCTGTTGGATATCGTTAGGCGAGAGACGCTGCTTCCGAGGACAGCGTGGCTTGGCCAGACCTGAATGTGCTGGCCTCTCGTCCCCTCCGGATATGGTTGCTCAGGGCTCATCATCCCTTAGACACAAAGATCCTCTTCACATCCTTCTCTATCCCATCCATTGTGAGAGGCCTGCCTCGAGGCACACTGCTCCTGTGCCTGCTTCGCGACTAAATGCATCTCCTGTCACTGACTGGTCCCAGTGCCAGTTCAGCTGCTGGAAGCACTCAGGTGCTCAGGTCTCCACAAATAAATGTCCGAGGAAAACGACAGGGTTCAGATCACCTTTCTTGCACAAGTTATCCCTGTAACATAGGAGGGGTTGAAAGAGTCCTGTAAGGCAACTGGATTTATAGGAGGGGTGTGATCCCTCATAAACAGGGAGCAAGCATTTGGAGATAAATGGATGAAATTGGAGATGTAATGTTTAAATACACATCACGTTGCAGATGTGTATTTAAACCCTTTTTGATCCTCATTAGAGGATAAAACATGGACAGATGAATGAACATCACAGTGGTTCTGTATCAGTTCATGTTGTGAGCTTTGAGCTTGTCAGGATATTTGGAATAAATTTTAAAATATCAATAAATGCCAGCACTATGGTGAAAAAGGATTAAAATAATAAGAATAAAAGTCATTTCACCAAATTCAAATCTTGAATCTGTCATACGGAGGCCACGTTGATGTAAAAATAGAGTAGAAAAGGATTAGGTAGCCACTTTCCTTATCACTGCCTTGTTTACATTCACATAATTACTCATCTTCCCTCCTGGGAGCTGATCAGTGAAGAGCAATCCTCTGCTGTTTGGCCACTGGGGAGCAGCAGCGATCTGCAGATTCTTGGACATCTTGATACCATACAGTTTTATCAGTGGCAAGAGCCTTTCCAGTCAATGTACAGCAGAAGTTCTATAATGGATGAATGTACAATAAGATATACAGTATATGTAAATGTATGCTTACATATTGACTTTTCAAATAAGGGTTGCACAGGACAAAAATATAATTTAGAATACTGAATTTTGCCAGACTTTATTTACATTTACGCAATACTCATACTTTTTCTTAAATGAAGAGTCAGTATGTATGTGTATATTTGTCTGTACAAATGCATTGACATATACTATATTGAATCATATACTTTTTTGCTGTAAAGCACTTTGAACTGCTTTTTTGATAATATGCTGCCAAACAAATCATCTGTATTTGAATTTTGAATGTTGAATGTTAAATTTGAATGCTGCTTCACTGTATCTCCAAATTATGAAACTGAGGGGACACAGAAGGGTATGGGATTCTTGTAAGCCAATAGACATGAACTGCTGCCACCTGTTGCTCAAGTTGTACAATTACCAAAACTGTTTTTCTTCGAGGCTCATGGCCATAACGCAGCGTCAGGCTTTTCTTTTGATGATGATTAAAGGATAGCTTCACATTTTACAGCCCTTACTTTAAACGGACAGACATTTCCACATGAACATTGTTCCAATTGCCCTGTTCCTGCTGTCCAAGCTGGTGGCAGTGATAAGTGACGGGATACAAAATCCACTAACTGGAGCTAACACGAGGCTTCAGCTATGTAAATTTTTGGATAAAAATGTGGAAAGATATCTTCTTGATTTGTCAAGGCCAACAACAACACCAACCACAAGTATACTACCAGTCTGAAACCAAAGCAGATACATGCAAGTGAATACATTTTTTAAAAAATATTTTATTAATTGCACCTATACTTTTATTGTGTCAAAAAAGTCTTCAATGAAAATGGTTTGTGGATTACACCTTGACAGGAATAATACACGTCTGCTGCAAGCAACTGCAACCTTCCACTTGTAAAACATGTCATAGTAAAAGCCCAGTTACTTTTGAATTTAACTTTTCTACCAAATAAGCAGAATTTTTTTATCAAGCCTCTTTCTCAGTTGATGTCTGGGGGAAACTGACTCCCAGCTGAACTTGTCTTCGCTTGACTAAATTATGCCACAAAAGGCTATTGACTGAAATTAAGTGAATTTGAAATCTATTCTGCAACTCTCACAAGATGCTTTATTATTTTTACAGTTAGAGTTACATTTTTTTTAACTTGGTAGTAAAGCAGGTAACTAATGGTCATAGGTTAAGCAATAACAAATGTTTGTCCTTAAATGTGAGAATTTTGATGTGACATCTTCATTTGTCATCACATCAGTTGCAGAAATGATCAAGATTTTCCCTACCTCCCAAGTACAGTCAGTTTCCTGTCTTAGCTTTGGCCCAGACAGGCTTTTTGCGCTGATGCAATGGGGGGTACGTTGGGGGGAGCGGCCTGCGGCTCTGGTAAGGCTTATTTCCTGGGAAGACGAGTGCTGGATCTCTCGGAAGCAGTCGAGAACTTGCGCCCTTTGAGGAGGTCAGTGTTTCTGATTTGGCACGGGGGCCGATGATGACAGGAGCACATGTTTTAGGGATGATGGTGGTCATGGTCCGAGTCAGGACTCTCCCTCTTCTGGATGCCAGTGGAGGAGCTGCTGGAGGCTTCTGTTTCCTGTCTGGACCTTTGCTCTCTTGTTGTTCTTTGGGATGTGCGTGTCGTTGTAGACTGTGGGACTGCCATGTCTGCAGCTTACACTCTAATTCTTTCAGAGCCATGTCGGTGTAGGCCTGCAATTCTTTACGCACCTGAGAAATCTGCTCCTCAAACTCATCCCTTAAGGCTTTTTTACTAGCCTCAAGTTTTTCCTCAAAAATTGCACACAGCTCCTCCTCCTTTAGATCCATCTCATCTTTGCTCTCACCTGTCGATGACTCTGCTCGTTTCTTCTCTTCGCTGTTGACATCCTTGCCTTCAGGTTCAGTGTTCACCTGTGCCATCTCCATTTCTCTTTGAGAGTCTTTGACTCTTTGCACCAGCTCCAGTATGCCGGTCTTTGGAGCCTTCATGCTCACTTGTGATCTGATCTGGTTACGTACCTGTTGGAGAGCAGACTGCATCTTTGCTTGCCTCTCCTTTTCTGCAGCAGCGCTGTCCTCTGAATTTTCATCATTCAGAATGACAGAGGAGATCTGCTCTTCCACTGCTGCAGCGTCAGGGCCGTGGTGTTGCTCCTGTTGTTCACCGTTTACCAGGATCTGTGGATTTGTCGTGGAGGATAATTCACTCATTTTTATTTCTCGTCTTGACAGCAGTACCTTGCACCGAGCTACTACAATTATGTGAGCAGTGCTGGCGTGGGAAGGACCTAATTGACTGAGGTGTAAGTCCTTAGAGATACTGAACATCAGGTGACTTTGGTCTACAATCTGGTGCAATGTAGTGTGATGTATGAGGAAACCTTTGAAAACCTTTGTGGCATGACAGCAATGCAAGTAAAACCAATTAAATGATCAGATATATCAGGATTCAGCATTTCCAAGCCAATGAGATAATTAAAAGCCTGGAACAAGAGCTTCTGCTCTGGTAAAGCTGTACTTTAGTGTAGTGGAAGCGTAGTGGTGCTTAAACTACAATCACAAACTATTAAATGATCTGACAGCTGTAGTTATGAAAGGCATCTGTAATTGTTTAATCCACTATGTTATGTTCCTCTGTCTGCAAGTGTGTAGTTGCATCCCATGACAACAGTGAGCCTCCTGGTAACAGCCTGAAAAACAAAGATCCTCAGGGACAGTCGCGGTGGGAGCACTGAGGGGTGGGCTCTAAAGTCTCATTAGTGGTTAGTGAGCTGCTACCAGAATGCAGAGTTGTAACACACATATTATTATAATGCATTATCAATATGGAACACACATTCATTTGTACAGCAAAGACAAAAGACAAAATGCATAAACAGCCAAGAAATCTGACAACCAACCAAGACCTGTAGGAATAACCTGTAGAAGCTGAAATTAATTAAACTTTACATTTACAGTGTAGTGCAGAGACAATTGCTGAATGTTCTGACCACATAGCAATCCCATCTTATATTGTGTTTTAGGTCACAATCTAGACAGTTTGTTTGCATGTTTTTGGAGTAAATAACATCTTCTGTTCTAGTCTAATTGTGATCTGTTGGATCTGTTGCAGGATTCTTTGAGGTAAAGAGAGCTTAATTGTTAAAGGATAGGGCCAGGGTTGAGATGGGGAAAATGTAATTGAATATAGAGCTACATGAAATTGATAATGTGCAGTGTGTGTGTCTGAGCTAGAGAAACTGTGCTGTAATACTACAGAAGAAGCTGTAATCATAACTATATTTGAGACAAGATTCCTTAGATCTGTTCAAATAAGCATGTTAAATAAGCAAGTGTGTGAATTCAAACCTGTCAGCCACACCAGCTGAACCTTTTCAATGCCCATTATAGTCACCCAAAAAAAACAGTGTTTATTGATCCATTTGATTTTTGATAATTTTCCTGTGATGAACAGTATCAGTAGGACAACTTTTTATTTTTTTTTCAAAAATATTGCTTTAACTGGAACCATCACAATTAAGACAAATAACAGAAATATTTTGAGGAGGGATGATGGGATGGGGGTAATTCAAAGCACAGGAGGGTTCACTCAGCTCAACCCCACTGAGCCAATGAGAGTCCTGCATGAGTGAGCCTCCTCTCGCCACTAAATGCAAACACATGGGCATTCTTCTTCTTCTTCTAGAAACGTGCAGCTGTAATTCTAAACCTGTTTGGATGGTTTTCTGTGAACCTTTGCAGATCAAACTTTCGATTTTTTCATAAGTAAATCTGATTATTATTATGATGCATTATGAGTGAAGACCAATGAAAATAACTCACAGTCATTCCATTTTTTTATTTCTAAAATAAAATGTGCCACACATCTCAAAGCAGATGTGTTTCCTGTTATGATTGTATCATAATCAGTCACATCAAACTGACCATAAATTAAGTGATGATGAGACCTGTGGTATGTTGGCGTGTTTTCCCAAGTAATCATTGTGTAACAGCAAAAGTGCACTAAGCATCAGTACTCTCCCTCCTCCTTCTCCCCCATCTTCCTCCTCCAATACCTCCTCCTCACCGGTGGGCGTTGATTTAGAAACTTCCCCCCTCGACTTTTAAATTCAGAAGTTCATTGTAGATTTCATTCTGACAGTTAGGTCAGGTCACCGGGAGCAAGATGGTGAGTTACCAGTCACTGCTGAATATATTTACTTGACTTGTTTCTACTGTTACCTTTACTAAACCTGTCAAAGTGGCTTTGCATTTACATATTTATTTGTCAGTGAATTGCATGATTCTTTGCCTTTGTAATATAATGACTTTATGATGTGCTTTGTGATTGTAGACAACATACACAGACAAAGGCGAAAAGGTAGGTAACCTAATCATATCTGTTATACTGAACAACAGTTATTAAGTAATTCTGTAGTTATAAAGCAGCACTAAGTAAAATATCAGTGCACTAAAACAGTTTTAATGCCACTTATCCAACAGTTCTGTGTTTTCTGCTGTATATTTCCCTTTTAGACACATTTGAGTATGTAATTTAACTAATTACAACAAAAGATTCAAAATAAATCTGCCCTCAGTGATTCATTGAAAAAACCCAAAACTGTTATTTCTTCTTGTCTTCAGCATGAGCGGGGCAGGTTCCTCTGCTTTGATCACTTAACATTCTGGGTTGGAAATGCAAAACAGGTAAGTTAAATGATATCTGCTCTATTTCCACTTTTTGGGGAAGGTTATTTATTTATTTCTGTCTGACCAACGTTTCTCACAGATGAATTGGTTCTATACACTCAGAAAGGCTATTGGTTCTCCAGAGGGGTGGAGGTGACAGCATGCTATACCCCAGACCTTACTCTTATTTTTCCAGTTCCAACAGCACAGACTGAGTCAAAGCTCGCTGATCACCAGGAGATGGCGCTACCTGACCGTCTGAAGCCAAACTCTTGTATTCATGACTAATTTTAGTTTAGATATGGAAAGGAAACATCTCCATGATTTTCTGTTGAGTTAAAATAACTCTCCTCAACAGGCAGCATCATTTTACTGTAGCAAGCTGGGATTCGAGCCTTTGGCTTACCAGGGTTTGGAGACAGGCAGCCGTGAAGTGGTGTCCCATGCAGTCAAACAAGACAAGGTAAGGAACTATCAGTGCTGGAAGTGCATAACATCTCAGCAGGAAATTCAGAGGCAGGATACAGCAGGAGAATAAGATGATTTAATATAGTGCAACAAGTCAAAAGTGAGAAACACTGTAGGGGTTTGATCGTCACTGATTAAACTGTTGGTTTACAGCATAGATATTTCCTGTAAGGTGCAAATTGTAACAATTTACTTAGTAAATCAAACATTCATGCAGATAGGCTTTGCTTTCAATTTGTTAATGGTTTCACTTTGTGTTTGACAGATCATTTATGTTTTCTCTTCGGCCCTCAATCCCGGAAACAAAGGTAGAGAACTGATGGGCAGCTGACTTCACATTATGGTCACCGCTGAAGTATTTTCTTTCATGACACAGTTTTAAGTCAATATTTTCAAAATAATTCCAAGACGTACTTCCTTTATCAGAAATTTATTTAGCATTTACAAAGAAAAACATTTGTAAGATGTCATCATTTACATCCTATCATGGAAACTCTTATTATCAGTGAACACAACTGTAAAAGAAAGAACTACAAAACATTTCCTGACAGATACTGAATTCCTTTGGTCAAATCAAATTAACTCCAAACAATATATTTTGCACAGAGCTTGCAAAGCACATTACAACAAAATGAAAGTGACTATGTTCGGCTTTTCCTCAGAGATGGGAGATCATTTGGTCAAGCACGGAGATGGAGTGAAGGACATCGCATTTACAGTGGAGGACTGTGACCTCCTTGTGCAGGTAATACTTCAGGTTTTATTTTGCAGGTGTATTCTCAGCTTTGAAATACCACTACACTCACTTTTGCAGTTGCATTTCATTGCTGGAGATGAATGTTATTAGATGAATGCTTTAACATTCAATGCACCAACATTTTCTCTGCTCCCAGAAAGCCCGTGAGCGAGGTGCAGTTATCGTGAAGGAGCCTCATACTCTGGAGGACAAGTATGGTAAAGTCAGGCTGGCTGTGCTGCAGACGGTGAGAGAAATCAGAATTCCTTGTGAATCCAACAAATTTGCATTGAACATTCCAATGAAATGAGTTGAAAATTCCCTGTAGAACTGAGTTGCCTTTGTTTGCTGTAGTATGGTGACACCACACACACATTTGTGGAGAGGACAGGATACAATGGGTTGTTTTTGCCTGGATTCCAGCCCCCTCTCTTTAAGGACCCCTTTTTAGCCAAACTGTGAGTACATACAAGTTATCCTGGTGTTGCTGCACTCATCAGATGGTATCGTGTATGTTTCTGTCTGAATGATATGTTTGTGTGATCTCACTTTCATCCTTCCATGCAGCCCAAGTGGAAAGCTGAACTTTATTGATCATGTTGTGGGAAACCAACCAGATGATGAGATGGTTCCGGTGGTGGAATGGTAATGGATTTGGAGGGACTCTGGAAACATGCAAATGTGTCTCATGTGATAACAGCTCTGGTCTACAAGACTAAAAAGTCAGGGGGTGGATAGAAGGAGGAGTTCAAGGCCAACTGATTCTTACATAAGTCTGCTTTTCTGGCATGGCTCAGGGATCAGAATGACTTTGCGTTTTTTAAGTGGGTCTGCACATCTGGAACTTGTTTTTAGCTCATCATATAGGCGCAAACAGGCAGTTCTCTAAATGAGCGAGCTCATTGGTTACTCCTGGAGAGAGGGGTGTAACAGAGGCTGGAGGTTTTCAGATGTGACGAACCTCATGGCACCGGCTCACAGCTCAAAATATCACTCATCCATTATTTATCCAGGCACAATTTTTAAAATCTCCAGTTCAGATTGTGAGACCCTGTACTGAAATCATTTCCAGACACCAGTGAAAAGCAAAAAACACTCAGCATTTATAATTATTCAACATGTGGTAATGTATGTAAACACTGCCAAAGGTTGATTTGTGGCTGCTGATCTCTGCTTCTTGATCTTACAGGTATCAGAGGAACCTTCTCTTCCACCGCTTCTGGTCCGTGGATGACAAGCAGCTTCAGACAGAGTTTAGTGCCCTGCGCTCCATTGTTGTGGCAAACTACGAGGAGACTGTGAAGATGCCCATCAACGAACCTGCCATGGGGAAGAGAAAGTCTCAGATCCAGGCAGGTTCTTTACACTTTAACAAATGTGTGGACTAGACTTGACATACTTGTATGATAATAGATAACTAAGCAGGCATCCTTTCCCTGTCACTTACAGGAGTATGTGGAGTACTATGGAGGTCCAGGAGTGCAGCACATAGCCATGAACACATCAGACATCATCACTGCAGTAGGGCTACAAACTGTTATGTAGACACATCCCGAAAGCGTCAACTAGAATGCTCTGATGGATCCCTTCTTTGCAGATTCGTAACCTTAAGGAGCGTGGGATGGAGTTTATGTGTGTGCCAGACACCTACTATGACCAGCTGAGGGAAAAGCTGAAAAATTCCAAGGTCAAAATCACAGAGGACCTGAATGAACTGCAGGTCAGACCTCGGCCCATATGTTAAAAAACCTCATCTTTTTCATGTTTGTGGAAAAGTTTCCTGTATTTTTTTTTTTCGTTTATTATATGTTAATTCACTCTCCGATCACAATGAGTTATGTATACGACTGAGTCAACTGTTCATCTCTGTAACAACCTCATTCATCTCTGTTCATATTATCTTGTGGCTTTATTCATATGCAGGAGCTGAAGATCTTGGTGGATTACGACGACAATGGCTATCTACTTCAAATCTTCACCAAGCCAGTTCAGGATCGCCCCACTGTGTTCTTGGAAGTCATCCAGAGACACAACCACCAGGTGAGGGCATCGCTGGAGAAAAGAACACTGTTATCGAGGGAAATTTTGAAGTGTATTTTGTGTCTTAATAACAAAACAACTGTTTATATATAAGTATATTAGTAACTTTAATATATGATTTCCCCGCAGGGCTTCGGTGCAGGAAACTTCAAGTCACTTTTTGAAGCCATTGAAGCCGAGCAGCATGCCAGAGGAAATCTCACTATTCTGACACCAAATGGAGTTTCAAAGAACATGTGAACCCAATCGTGTACACACTTTAAAGTTCTGAAAATTCTCAATAAATATCAAAATTACTATGAAAAGACACCATCTGATGAGGCCCTTTGTATTTCTTAAGAGTATGATACTGATTATTGTGCTACATCAATGCTCTGATATGAAGATGCACAAACCGTGTTCACTGATTATTCTTTGACATGCCTGAGACTTGCATGTTTTCTTAGAATTAAATGTTTATTTTGTGTTACTTCATTAGTAAGAAGAGTACATCACAACGAAACATTCATAATCCAACACTTTCCTTCTATAAAATATTAACAACACAACCAATATTATTGATACAAGCTTGACTCAAGCAGAAACGCTATTTAAGCTCTCATAAATGAAAACATTTAACGATACACTTCTGTTATCATTTTGACAATGAGGTCGACAGACATTTCACTGCAGTCCTTTAGCATGATGTTTGGAGTGGCCATTTATTCCCTCCCTGTTAGATGAAAACTGGTTGCAATGTGTTCTTGAATTGTAATGTAAAATGTAGCATTTTTACAATGTAGCTTTCACCCTGAAAATTTAACTGTTGACCTCTATTCATAAAAAGCAAAGCTCCAAGCTCCCATTCCTGTCTCAAGTGCTGTTTGGGACTGTTTATAATGTCATTCTTCACCAAGCAGCAGCACCACTTTTCATTTCAAACAAACGTCCTCCTCGTCCTCACTCGAGTCAATTTCCAAATATCAATAAATTGTTGTTAAAATGGTGCCGGAAGAAAGCAGGCCGTTACCACAGCTGAACCCGGCTGTAATGACGCTGGTCACCAGCAGAGGGCGCTCAGAAAGCCCGACTCTACGAGCCTGCCAGCGGCCTCCGCCACAGCCCGCGAGGAAGAGAAAAGTGGGCCAGGAGAACAATCGCCTTCAGTCAAGATGGTTCTCAAAGTCAAGACACCTGATCGTTTTACAGAACTGAGAGACAGCCCTGTGCGCTTAGTGTGCCTGTAAACAAAGCCATCCACGAAAGCATTCATCTTGAGTCGCAAATAAGTACACCTCGTCAGAGCCGCTGTCGTTGCTGGCCTCGAGTGTAAAATACACCAGCAGAACTGTTGACCCTTAATTTGTGGTGCACGAGGAGTTATTAAAATCTTTGCATGGCTCCACCAATGTCAAGGATGTTTTTAACGCTGTGTTGTGAGTGTGGTGGCTCCGACAGGATGTAGATAGATAGATAGATAGCACTTTATTGTCATTGTACAACACATACAACGAGATTGTAGCAGCAAAGAGTGGCATTACATCGCGCAGGGAAAACGCACCGGATTGGCCGGGCCCTCCAGCAGAGCGGTGGACTGTCCAATACGGTACTGCATCATCCACCAGGTGAGTTACCTCATTACCAGCGAACTGTTGGTATGGTCATGAGGCAGGTCCCACCTCATCACTCAGGAACGTTCTGTGTTTCGTTCACTGATGAATGGAGCAATGCATTTGAATATGAAGAATATAAATTGTATGCATGTTGGTTTGATAAATTTAGGTTTCTGGCATTTTTTGTTCTTCATCAGTAGCTGTAATCATCCTACCGAAGGAAGTGCTTGGTCATAATCTGAAAAATAAATAATAAAATAAATAAAATATGTGTGGCCCTCTCTGTCATCAGAGTTGTCCAGCCTTGATTTAGCCCCTTGCTGCAGTGCTTTCCTGAGTTCCTATATAACCTCCACTTGTTGATACAGTCAATCATCAGTCAACAGTAGCAATGGTTTTGAACAGTATTAAAATGGCTTTTTTTGACACATATCCAGTGCCTGTGTTGTGTTGTACACTGTACAGTACCTCAGGCATCTTTGGCTCGTGACATAATCAGGGCACTGCGATTGATGATTAGTTCAAGGAGCCTCGGCAGCTGTCAGCTCCACACAAACAAGGAATCTTTGTTTCCTCAATGGGAAACTTGTAGTCGTATGTGATCTCCTCGTTGATGCCTATGGGATGCCGGGAGTATATCACTATCTTCTTCTGAGACTCCACAGTGATGATCTTTGCATAGCAGTTAGGCTGCAAGACAAAAAAATATTAAGTGCAGACCTTTTCACGAGGAATCTATCAAACCAGTGTTAATATTGGTATTCAGGAGCACTTTATTCTGCAGCCACAACACTAGCAGTGCTTACTCACATTGCAGCTGTGGTTGATAAACCTGGCTAAGTTCCCACATTTAGTGGCATCGATGATGGTGTCCTGATCAACACGGAACAAATAGCTGCTTCCAATGCCCTCCTCCTCGTATCTCTGCTCCCGCATGTCAGCGATGACCTGAGGAGAGACAAAACAGAAACGTCTGTTCATAAGAGTGTTGTTTGTCACTACCACTCTGCTCAAACTACTGGAAACTACCCAGAACAACCACAGGGTCCCAGGGGGCCCACTGGCCCAACTCGCAGAAACAGCCGAGGGGAAAGTGGTTTGTTTAAAAACTGGTATGCAGCATTTCTGTGTGTGTGTGTGTGTGTGTGTGTTGGGGGATGAGGTTTCATTAAGAATTTGTTTCTGAACCTCGTCATTAGTTTCCATTTGTCTCACCTGTCTGATGATTTGGCCCACATACTCAATCACCATCTCATCTGCTGCTATTGGCTCCAGGGCAAACAGCCCCCACTCGTGAATGTGACTCCGGCTGAAACTGATCCTCTTCTTACGAAACTGTGAAAGTACAAAGAATTTCATGTCAGAATGGAACGAATACGGTTCGTTCACACAGGCTCCGTCTACAAGTACTGGCATGACACATTAGTCATTTTCAAGTAATCACTGAAATGACTGTGTGCCACCTATACATAATAGAAGGTAGAGCGTAGTAATTAGATGAATAATACTGTATATATGTGTGGGTTTTTTGTGATTTATTGATATTCATATGAAAAATGGTGAAAGGCCTGCAATTATTAACCATTTGTTGACCATTCAAAGCACTTTAACACAGTATGTACAATGCTTCCCTATCACACACACACCAGTGTTAGAAGTGCAGAAGTACCTGATGAGCAACAATCCAGTTTCTATCCAACAGACCTGGACCTGAATACTGATAAACGACCGTATTCATCTTCTGCTTTTCGCCCTGTGAACTCACTCATAGTTGTACGTCACGTACCTTCAGCTGGTTGAACTTGACCAGGTCACTATCACAGCTGAAAGAGGACAGCAGACGGCGCTGTTCAGACCTGAAGTCAGATCCAGCGCGCAGCAGTGAGGTCGTTTGCTGGGCGGGGACGGACATTCCCTGCAAACACAGACACTGGATGTTGACACCGTCAGCACCGAATGGAATAAAGTGGACACTGAGACCATGGGCGTGTCCCCTCTTTTATACCTGAGTACTTGTCGATGGAGAATCAGCGGCCAGCTTTGCATTGTTCAGGTATTTCATCTTGTCCTTCCTGCTGATTTTGTAGAAACCTTCGCTACGAGCGGAGCCTGTCCTGTGTTTTGGCTGCCAGGATCTGTGTTCCTCGCTCTTCTCTGTGAGGACTTTGGTCGGTGAGCAACCGTTAAGGATGTCAAGCGTAGAATACAACAAACAGCACTACGTAAATTGATGTTTTAAAGGAACAAGCAAACTGTAGAGTACATGTTACACTTTACTTAGATCACATCCTGTTAACTGACTGTGATCCGAATTAATTCAATGTGACACTCTGTAAAAAAGGATATGAGGGTGAGGTATCCAGAGGGTGTCACTCAGCCACCCACAGCCATTATCCTGCTCCTGCAGCCTTTCATACGTCCACTGCAGCAGCCTCGCGTCTTCCTCATCCACACCCTCCTTCCACACGCTGTGAAGGATTCTCCTCTCCTCACACGGAGAACGCCACCGGTGAGGACCACGGTGGCGGGAGAGTGAACCGGTGAGTCTTTTGAGCGACCTCCGCCTATGGCGGGTTCTCCGTCTCCTCCTGAGCCTCCCCCACTTTTCCCGCCTCGGTAAGGACTTCTCCTCGTCCAGAAGGCCGGGCATATTCTCCAGTCCCTGCAAGGGCTTCGTCCTCATGCATGAAGCGATCCACGCGCCCCTCCCATCAGCAGTGTCCGATGAAGATTCAGAGAGGATGCGTGGAGAGGACGCCCTGGTGGGAGAGCTTCCAAGAAAGTCGTTGCACGGCAGAGGCAGCGAGGTCTTCCTCTTGTGGACAGCTACTCTTTGAGACAGAATAATGTCTCTCCCAGGAGTCTTTGGGGCTGTGATATATGGATTGCTGGACAAAGATGGGATAGGTGGCGGGCTGCTAAGAGGTGAGTACATCGCTGACATTGTCGTCTCTCTGCCAGGCGTTGCCGGAGCCCTCCCACAGCCGTGCTGAGTCCATCCGCTCCTTTCCTCTCGACCGGGAGTTTTGGGTATCTCCTGGTGTGAGGGGTATGAGGCTGCCGGGAGGTTGGCGGGGGCTAGAACAAGCTCGCCGCTAACTGGAGAGAGAGACAGGAGCTCACTGGCTTCATCCGGATCCTCGCTTTCCAGCTCAGCCGCTATCCCTTTGCCAGGTGTTCGTGGTCGCCCCACCTCCTCCACAGCAGGAGATGCCGGTTTGCTTTTGATCAGCAGGTCAGGGTCACTGTCCGTCAGCCAGCCGGTAGGAGTGAGGGGCCTCAGGTTTCCTACGGGTTCCAGAGACTCCACTGTCCATTCAGAGGTCTCCATGTCCTCATCAAGCTCTGGCTCCACTGCTGCAAAGGTAAATAACAAGGAATTATTACAGTCATATTTACGGCATTCATTCAGCACATTTGTTAGGTGGATGTACAGTCCCTTTTAAGATGTTACTAAGCTTGATCTGCGAACATTTACGATCTTGCACACCAAATATTCAGACATTAGATGTACTTCAAACTGTATCTGTAAATGCTTTGGTAGTTATTTTTGTCCTCAGTTGTTGCCAGTAAATTTGGCCAAACTGCAGGAAACTCTTTGAACACCAGTTTAATCATCTCGCTCTGACATGAAACATTATTTGAAATATCCCAGTGCAGCAAATTAATAACCTGGAAGTCCTAGAGGTGATGGGGGCTGGAGGTCCTGGGGTTCGCTGGTTTGGAGCTCCATCAGTGCGTCCAAGTCAAACGGGTCTTGCCGACGGGACGCGCGCTGGTCCGCCCCCCTTTCCTCCCTTGGGAGCGGATCAGACCAGTCCTGCAGGAACAGGTCCAGCTGAGCACCAGGGGTCATTGGGGCAGCGGGGGGAAGGAGCGGCTCAAGCTCCATTGACTCCTCATCGGACGATATCACTATACACTCGTAACTCCCGCTGTCCTCGTCAGCCTCCTCCTCCTCCATGTCTTCGTCTTCAGGACTTAGGCTGGAGGAGGACGAGTCCTCGAAGCTGTCTGAGGAGAACGAGTCAGCGGAGTCCAAGTCTGAGGAGTACTCGCTTTCCCCCGAGGAGCTGCTCTCTGAAGAAGTCTCTGTCATGGAAATCAGAAACCACAATATGTACTCTTATGCTTGCGCTTCTTCATTAGTTTTCAGTTTGCAACTGGTGACGTAGTGACATACCGCTCCCTAAGCACTGCACTCCATCACTGGTTTGGGAGATGACGTCATCCTCCCTGCGTTTTTGTGCCACTTTGCTTCCTTCCTCAGGATGATCATCACTCTTAGGAGTTCCAGCATACATATTATGCTATTAAAATCTGAAAGCACAGAAGTGGCACCCCACTGCAATTCATCTTAAGGAATTTTTTTCGGTACCTGTTTTCGCAGAGCACTGTCGTCCGGCTCGATAACCTCCACGTTGCCCGGTATCACTTCTTCACCCTGAACCGGGTTATCTGGTTCTTTCATTTCAGCAGCATCATCGTCGCTGTCAAGCTCATGAGGTCTTGCATGCCTGCGTTTAGGTCTCAAGGACGCTGGACTGTCTTTGTCAGCCCTCTGTTTCTCATCTAGAGTCCAGAGGAAATCGCAGCTCATCAAGTTACAGTCTAGAATACACAGGTGAAGAAGTGATATTTGCTAAATGAAAGTATCGAAAGCTCAGACCAGAATGTTCCTGCATGGACGACGACGACGCATTTTCCGTCTCTTTTGATGTGGCAGAATCTTCGGCTCTTTTCCTTTTTACCTGCACAGCATTAATTTGTATCATATCACATTAGGTTGTGTGTCACTCAGGTCAAATGTTTGTGTGTTTCATGACACAGTTTGCAGAATAGTTCACCTTGAAGGATGGTAGAGGAGGCTTTTTGCCCTGGCCACCGACGCGACCGAGAGGATGTATGTGTTTGTTGGTTTCTTCCAAACTTCCCGGTCCACTTTTCAAAGGAGAAACTTGTATCTTGTGAATAAAACAAAAATGATAATCTTATTGGCTCCAAGTGGCAAAGGACACACCAGAAAAACCCAAAACAATTCAATTTCATTGACCTGTGTGAAGAACTTACCTTTGTTTTCTTTTCTTGACAGTCCCACCAGACCTCAAATGCCTTGAAAGCGATGCCTTCAATAATCCTGCGTGTAATATCCTTCTTAATGACTGACTTCAGTTCACCCATGAGGATTTCTAAAACTTTTTCTACGGTGACCTTGTGAGGGTCTTCGCACACAAGCGGATAGTCTGGCGGTGGCACGAAGGGGTTGAACCTGGGGAAAGCCGGAGCGGGCCAGGGTGGCCGAGGGAATGGTAAAGGTGCGCTGCCGTGCAGTGGAGGATTCCCCTTATCCAAATGGCCTGTAAGCTGTGCACAGGAGGGGTACGCGTGGGCAGGAGGCGGAACAGAGGGCGGCACCATCAAAGGTGGAGGGGGTCCCAGAAAAGTCGGCGGGGGTGGAACAGAAGGAGGAGGAATGGGTATGCCGATGCGATGGCCCGGAGGGGGGATCCAGCCTGGAGGAGGGATGGGGATGGTGCCGTTTGGCAGGCGAGGGGGGACAGGTGGAAGAGAGGGCGGAAAAGGAGGAATGGGGAATGGGAAAGGAGCGACCGGTGGATGGGAGCATCCAGCTGTAATGACAGGAGGAGCTTTGGGGGTAAGTTGATGAGAAGAAAATGAAGAAGATGGAGGAAGAGAGGAGATGTCTTTTGTTGAGGTCAGCCCCCCGGCTTGTCTGTTAATTGAGTACTCCTCCTCGTTTGCTGCATGGGGCTGCTGAGTATGATCGAGAAAAAATGTTAGTGGCTGATTTACAGCACGACAGAAATACATTCAACGCAAGTAGGGACCATCTTGCAGTGAGAGATGACACCAGGTGCAGTGCCTGTCAACATGCTGATGTTCTAAACCAGGAGTACTTTCTATACTATTACATGCGTATTAATGAGTCAGACTTCACTCATCCTCGAACCTGGCCTTCACTTTGATCTCAACTACACACCTGTAAAGTTTTGTTCCTGCATCTTGCATATGTTGTAACACATATGTTGGCAACATTTGTCCAGACCCATTTTGCCATGATGACACACACAGACTCATCAAAGTGAAAGCACTACCAGCCACACTGCTGCAGCTGCTGATACCTGCTACTTTTACTATCAACATGATCTGTAGACATCTGGAGGAATTACCTTTGGACACGATGATGACTGGAACCCTTCAGCGTCCTTTTCATCTCGTATGTGAGCCCTCCTTTCAAAATGTGTGAAATCGGATGGACCGGGAGACTCTGAGTTTCTCGTGAGAAACGAAACAGCTCGAGTTGTTTCGTCCTCTTCATTTTCAGTGTCGGTGAGAGATGTTGCGCCGCCGTGCGCCTCATTGTCGTGGGAGTGCTGGTGGCTGGTTGGACACAAGGTTGCACAAGGCGTCCGAGAGCAAGCGAAGGAGTCGTCTGAGAAAGGGGAGTTATTAGCCGAGCAAGGAGAAGTTGGGCTGTCCTGTGAGTGCACGTCAGTCCCCGAAGTCTGCCTGTCTAAGCATGAGGGGTCAGCACTCAGGCGGTTTGTCAGCAAATTCTCAATGCGGGAGTCCAAACTCTGCACCTCTGGCTGGGGGCTGCTTGAGGAGCAGTTTGCAGCAGATGGGGATAAGTCTGTGATGCATGCACGGTCATCAGTAGGAGGGGGTGACGCTGCATGCTGGTCTGCAGTCAAATGAATGCTCAGGATGCTGAAAGAGTTGCAGTTCAGAGGTAAAGCCTTTGAGGTAGCGGCGACCACGTCTCTGGACTCTTGACAGGGGGATGCATGGTTAAAGGGAGGTTCCGTATTATTGCGAGTAGAGGACTGCGCACTGTGACCCCACAGTGCAAGCTGCTGGCTGCTTGTCTGTATTTGGGCCGAGGGGGCTTGGGCCTGCTGGCAATGCTTTAAAATGAAGTTGACGCCTGAGACCCTGCTGGATCTCCGGTAATATCTGGCAGGTTTGCGATGACAGAGTTCTCGTCTCAGAGGTTTGTGCACGCTGCAGCCGGAGGGCTCCCCGTGGAGGACCGGAGTCGCCTGAAGACTGGAGTAGCAGGAATCCTGCGAGAGAGGGGTCGCGGACAAGCAGGGAGTGCAGGGGGTTCCCTGAGAATGTGGTGTGAGCCCAAAGCTACAAGGTGTGCCCTGCCAACTACTGGAGTAGGCTGTGTCCAGAGAGAGGGGCGTCGCAATGCTGTTGGGGCTGGAGATGCTCCCTGGTCGCTGTGTGGCTGCGCTGTCCTGGAAGACATAAATAGTACAGCGAAAACAAGAAAATCTCTGAGAAACATGATCCTTAAAAGTATATTTACTGGTTTATAAACACTGAATACACAATTACTGCAGGATTCAAACCATTACAAGCAGCTCTAAAACATTTACCAGCAAACTGTCGATTAAGCTTTGAAGAGCTTGCTCACTGCTGCCCACTGGCAACGTCCAAGGAGTATAAAGTCCACGCAAGAGGAGCTGGAGATATCGAGCCCTGTTCTCCCCTGAGGAAGATTGCATGTTCCAATGAACGGACACGTTCGACAACATTAACAATTACACCTTCACTGCAGGAAAATGCGAGGTTTTCCTCAAATCATGTTACCTCTTGGATCAATCTCCACATGAATGATATTCCCCATCACTGACGTCTGATGGAGGTGCTGAACAGCATCTTTTGCAGCCCGCACTGTGTCAAAGATGACCTTTGCGATCCCTAAGTGCTTCTTGTTCTTGGGATTGTAGAATATCTCCACGTCTTCGGTGTTCCCATATTTTCTGCACATGTCCTCCAAGAAGGCCTCCCTCACATTGTCGTTCAGCCTGGAAAACGTCACTTCTTTGGGAGGAACGGGGCCGACGTACCACTCATCAAACTGAGAGGACGTAGGAAGACAAACAACGACGTGTGTGAGATGCAGAGGCTGTAGTGGCATTGCTGTCGTTATCATTATGTTGATGATGAAAAATAAATGAATTTTTAAAAACTACCTTAAATTTAGGAACTAGAAAGTCAGTCTTGATGCATTTGCTCCACAGGCGGCAGATGCGGGGATCTCTGACAGCATCCACAGGAAACAGACCTAAGTCCTCCACCTGTTGAAGTAAACAAGACCAATCACTGGAAAAGGAAATATATACTGTCTGTTTGTTTACTACAAAAAGGTTAGAATAAATGGCTAAGAGAAAATGCTCACGGGTATGTTAAAATATTGTCCATCATAACGGTACACTTTGTAAAGTCCTTTTGTCAGTGCCGGGTCGATAATCAACTTGCAACTTCTCCAGTGCTGAGGCGGCGTCTCTCTCTCAGTAGTTTGT
This sequence comes from Psettodes erumei, assembly GCA_016785225.1. Lineage (NCBI taxonomy): Eukaryota > Metazoa > Chordata > Actinopteri > Pleuronectiformes > Psettodidae > Psettodes > Psettodes erumei. The sequence continues at coordinate 5,040,500 of JAFBJZ010000781.1, forward strand.
GTTTCGCTTTCCATTACATTTGTCAGAACCTGCAAATAACAAAACGAAAACGAACAAACAAAAGGAAATGTATCTCTGCGGCGAGGTGAAGCCGTTAGCCAGCTCACCTCCAGCGCAGGTTAACACGCCCCAGCAGGTGATGGAGAGCATCACCTGGGACGCTTTCTCTCTCTAAGAGATAACAGCCCGCAAAACGAAACGTATCCAAATAACCCAGGTTAAACTCGACCAAAACATTATTTTAAAAATCACGTTTCTTACCCGTACCAAAGTTTTATCCTTTGATGGAACAACATTGTGGAAAAGCTGTTGTGACTCTCAGTGTCGTCGCCCAGGTTGGAAGATAGATCCATCCGCAGGCAGACAGGGACGGAAAATAGATCCCTCGGCGTGGCGGAAGAGCAATGAATGGAGGTGAGTTATCAGGTGACAGACCTGTGTGGAATTTCTGTTAACGTTCACGAGTTTTCTGTGCAAAAAAATTATCCAAAATTCTGTCGATGTCTAATAAATAAAAATGTAAATATCACCTAATTATATATGTCATGTTAAGGCTATGACTACAGACTGTAAATTATTATAGTATATCAGTATAAATACTCTACATATATGTATACATACTATATCATGTTATGTTGATGCATAATATGATAATGTTGATATGTATAATAGTGATTATCAGATATAGATTAGATACCCAGTACAGCTTTGTAGGTAATACAAGTTCACCTCAGGCTGTCCAAATACCGCAGATACACTGACAGAGGGTGGAGCAGTTCATCAGGAGAAGGTGGGTTTCCAAGTGTGACTGTCCCAGGAAGCTTTTCCAAAACCTTTCATCTATCCATACCTCCACCTCCATGATGGTGTTCAAGTGACTTTGTAAGCAATTCGACCTTCCTGCTGTGTTTCTGCTGCATTCACAGTCTCTGTTTATGTCTGGGTTATCATTACAGTGCTGCCAGGAGCAGCAGTTCACTGGAAGCATCCTTCCCCATCTGTCAGTCCACAAGACATGACGCAAAAAGGCTCAGGCGCAAGCAGAGGTAACACCAGCCACCAAGAAGATTTCAAGGTTGTTATTGTTGGAGAGAGGGGTTGTGGGATAACCTCGCTCCTCACTGTTTACACTAAAGGAGTCTTTCCAGAGGTGAGATTTAGCTTAACTCTACATGGCTGTTGATCTGATATGTATTTTTAGTATTGCCCTTGTCAGTGGCTGATTACATGGTGAAGAATGCAATGCTATTATTATGTAAAAAAAACAAACAGAAAAAAGTGTTTATGATATTTCAATCATTGGCAGATAAGTGCTGAATGACAATAAACTACTTTCTTTCATGACTATGTCCTGTCTGGGTTTGGGGGCAGTGGTTCCAGCTACATCTCTATGACACCGCAGGTAAGTCCCTATTCTTTACTAAATCTCTTGAAAGCACCTTGTTAAACAGGGCGCCCACATGAGGAAGGTGTGCTTTGTCATTTCACAACAAGATAAATAAAATCCCATGCCATTTTGTCTTTAGTTCCCCCAAAATTCAGAATACTAATATTAGTGAGAATCAGTTGAGAGGGTTGCAAGATTTGTATTGTATTTCATTTGAAATAAGTTACTTTAATTCTATTTTTAATTTATTTTGCGGCACTGAATTTAAAAATATAATGGTATATGAAGGGACAAGATGTTTTCAATATCAAGTCAAGAGGACTTTGATAGCTTGATAGCTATGATATGAATGTGATAGCGACCAAAATATCAATGTGATGCTGAGCTGCTATGATGTCATGTGCCCTTCAAGCTTTGATAATGTCTTTATAGAGGTATGTATGTGTCTTTAGCAATTGTTGTTCTTACTAATCCAAATTATTAATTAAAGATCCACCAATGGCCACCCCCCAACCCCACCCCCATCTTGCCCTATATGGAGCTGATGTATGAGCTACACTCAAAGTGCACATCCGGACACATTTCCTGTGTGGTTTTCCTTTTGACTTCGTAGTTTGGACAACATTATTATGTGAGATCATGCTTGTTTATATCTTCTGACTTATTGTCACTTGCAAATACACAAAAAGTACAAACATTCACAAATCATTTCAAATGTGTTTTATTCAAACTGACAACTAAAATCCTGGTGAGTCTTACCAGGTTAAAACACTGCAGCTTCTTGAGCTGCATCTGATAATTTATTTTAAAGCTGTGTTCACACAGGCAGTGGAACCTCTCTATATACAGCAACATACACTGGGTTAAATAAATAAACCACAAAAATAAACCAAAGAAAAACGCCTTTGCTTGCATTGATCTGTTTGTAAATAAGGCACATATAGAATATTCCTATCAAAAGTAACTCAGAGTGTGTGCAGTTCAACTACATAAACCTGTCTTAATTCATTTCCTTGGAAAAAACTTTCAAACACATCAACCGTACCTTGGAGAAGAGTGATGCTTATTTTAGTAAACAGTCAATTGCTAACCACTCGTGGCTCATTGTTCTCAGCTATATGCCCCAGAGACACAGCATTATCATGGTCAGGACAGTTACAATGCAAATTTAGGGAGCTTGTAGTATTATCATGATTCATTATGAACTGTGTGTAGGGGGAGGGTAAGAAAGACAAACCTGAAATTGCAATAATGACCACAGCATTACCCTGCTATAAACATAGTGGTTACAATATTCATTCATTTAAGAATAGATATATAAATAGGATTAGGGATTCATACTTTGGGAGATGAAAATTTTGTCATGACACCACCGCACTACAGAATAACTGATAACAATCAACTGCTGTCCAGCCCTCAATGTGCGCACACTTCTTCATTTGAGTTTTCGTATTTTTAAGTGAAGACAAAAAGAAAAAAGTGGAAAAAAAAGATCAAACCCAAGTCAAACAATTCAACAATGTGCCACAGGACAAAAAGTACAAACCCTATATTCTACACTTTCAGAAAACTGTAACCTAAACGATGGGTGAACATGCTCAAACAAATTTATACACCACATTTCCAATATATTTGCATGCTTTGTAATAAGAAATTTACCAATACTTCTTCAAAAGCAGTAACTATTTTTTGCATTACAGCATGCTAGAATTGCAAAAGAAACAAGTGAAAATGAAACAAATTTGTACCCGAGGCTGATTTCAAAAGAACAAAAATCCTCTGAAAGAAGGAAAGTGAATCTTAAACACAAAACTCAACCATCAGGCTCCAAATGCTGTCCTTAAATAGTCATTGCATTAAAAATATGTGCACTGCAGTAGCACACTTTGGCTCAAAGTATTCCCCAACCAGCATTTATTTGTTTTAAAACATGTTGCCTGATGCCCCAGATTGCAAACAGATACTGCTGAATGTTAACATTTATATATTCTATTTGTTTTGTTAAAGATCTAAATAATATTTGACTTTAAAGTTAATTTTCCTATGAATGCATGTTTTTGGAGCTTTTCAAGAAGAGGAATATGCAAATAGAAAACTTCAATTTGTTCAGAAGACTGTAAGGTAAGGGAAAGGAGGAAACATTTGACATCCAGTCCAGTGAGGATGGACCAGACCAAACAGAAGCACTAGGAAATAAATGTATTAGAAAGATGCAACTTGCTCTACGATTATGGTTTTAAAGCAAGCAGTGATTCCGCTTGGTGATGCTTCCCCCAAAGCCTAATTTAAAGCCAGGCACACAGGAGCACAGGAGAAATCAAATCATGATGCTATCGACGCCACACGTGGATGCTGCAGTGGTGGTAGGCTTTACAGAATACCTCTATAAGCAGCAAAGGGTTAACTGTGGCGTCAGACAGCTCAAATAGAGCAGCAAATTAGTGAAAGAAAACAGTGGACACAACGGCACCACTGAAGCGTCTCCCTGAACTAAAACCAGGCTCCTCTGCAGACGCCATTTACTGAAAGAACTTCTGGTCTTGTTCAGTCATATTCAAAGAGAAGCACCTTCAATTTACTGCTATTGTTTGAATCTGATGTTAATCTTCTTTTTTGCATTAGGTCCTGTTTCCTACAGTTGTTTCCAACTAAACTGCTAATTATTATCCATTACGATACATATTTGTCCTACGAAATCAGTAGCCAGTCATCTTCCTTCATAAAAACAAGCAAAACAAATGGATATCTCTCCAATGAACTTAAGTGCCCATGTGAAGTCCTTTTGAGAATTTAGACTTAAAATGTGTAATGTAAATTGTAAATACACTATGATATGATAAGTCATTCTGCAAGCCACTGAAATGTTATTGCCTGGGAGCAAAATGATTTACCTTCAAGTTAAAAGTGACAGTATTTTCCTGATATATATTGTGTAGAGGTTTGTGAACATGCATTATCCAAAAGTAAAATGAGTCAAAACCTCTGTCAAAATGGATCAATCTTGCAATTTAAAAAAAAAAAGTAATTTGTGCATAGTTCATAAACATTAAAAACAAAGCTTTAAGAGGAGAGTTCATAATAAAAGCACTGCTGAATGTTATTATATGCTAATTAGATATAATCAAGGGTAATGAGCAGCAGCCTTCATGTCGTCATTCTCAGCCCTGTGGTCCAGCTGGTTCTGGAGTCGAATGACCTGCTCCAGCTCTCGGATCTGTCGGTCCGTTTTGTGACTGACGAGTGTGCGGTAGAAGTGGATGGCGAACATGATAAAAACAATTCCAAATGGAACCATGATGCAGGTGGAAGCGATGGCTGCGGCCTCGCCGGAACTAATGGTGCCGTTGTTTTCTTTGGGGTTGCCTTTGAGGGGTAGGAACTTCACCCAGCACAAGAGCATCACCTCTGTCAGAAAGAGGAGGGTGCCGATGACTGTGGAGAAAGCCCAGGCCAGTTCTATGTGGCGGTGCATGCGCTCATGGGGAGACTCGTTGACAGAGTTGAGGTTGTGAACGTTGCTGACAGCCTCCAGATTGGGGAGGATGCAGGTGCTGATCATGAGGGCAAAGAGGTGCACTGCAACCAGAACAGTCGTGCAGGCACTGAAGGCTATGAGCAGCCCTGGAGGATATTGATCATCCCGCTCCAGCTGCACCTCCACCATGGCAACCTAAGAAAATCAAACAGGAAAGGATTTGCAACACAGTTAATATACAACACAACTAGTGTCTGGAGTATGTTCATAAGCTGATATCTTGTGATGCACTGGATCGGTATCAGTGCTGATTTTCCCAACAATGTTATTATGAAATTTGCTTCAATTCCAAAAATAGGAAGATTTGGAATTAAAACTTGGATTCAGCCATAATCATTATCAGTCCAGTGTGTAAATACTGTTCAGTATCCATCTCAAACCATTTGAGCCAGACTGCATCAGTAAAAGGTTTGTAAGAGGTTTATAAAAGGACAAGAAAAACATTCTCACACAATCTTGTATTTATGATAATGCGTGACATGCTGTCTAAATGCACACTCAGACAACTCCACGCAATACATCTTTACAAGATCAAAAACAAATTCTTGTGATTTAATACATCCTTTATTACTTTGCACAGTATTTGCCTGCAGCCTCTTCATTATTATAATAGCATCCTAAATATTCGTTCCTTTTTAATATTTCAGGGATAAACAGTCCTACACACTTTGTAGGCTACTATTTTAAAAATGTTTCTATATAGGTTATTAAACTGGTGTTGATGTGAACGTTCAAAAATTGTGTGGATGCTTGATTGCGGTCCACTTGTTATAGCGGAAGAAAAACACAGACTTGAAGGGTTGTGTGTGTGAGTGTGAAAGCCCCTCTCAAATTTATACAAACTCGGCCCATTAGTGCAACACTGTTGCACCGTGACTTAGGTCTATGCAGAAGTACACCTGACTAAATCAGCGCGTGTTTCGGATACTTTTGTTTTCCTCACACAAATCATACTGCCGTCGTCGGGCCTGTACAGTGTACAGTGCCGCCACAGCCCTCGGAAACAATTATCTGCGTCACATATGTGTGTGCGGTTCGTGCCGATGGCCTCGAGTGAGCATTGCCTTTGTGCAGCGGCGTTCGCTGTAACAAGAGCCGGAGAAGTCAAAGCGAACTCACCATGGCGAAGCCCGACAGCAAAGCCGAAGTGCGACTGGTGGCTTTCAACTTGGCGCGACTCAAGTACAGTTTTCTCCATGACAGAGCCTGCAAGGAGTGCTCGTTCAAACTCATTCCGACAGTTTCTCCAAGTGATCAGACCTGATTTTGTTTGTTTGATAAAAAATTAAATATAAAGCTGTTGTCCTGTTGGATTGACGGGACGGTACTCGATGACAGATGCCGAGCGCGCGCAGGAAATGAGGTTCCGCTAAGTTAACATCTAATAACACCAGACACTGAGAGCTATCAAACTATGTAGAAACTTTGCTGCAGCAGCTGACTGTCTATCAGAGTCCAACAGGAAACACAAGATACCCACAATCCAACGCTCTTCGCAGCCGCTGCAGGAGTTCGCCTCCTTGCGCCAGCGACAATGTTCGTCGTGAAGCTGGTTAGTAGAATTTCCTTTATTTCAACAAACCCAGATTGCGCAATTCACTTTTGTGCACTTTTACTGGCTTGCCGCTGATGCCCACAATGGCCTTTTTGTGTTTGCGTGTTTGTTGTCGCAGTGCTTCCTGGATTTGCTGACGGTAGTTTTTAATGACACTGGAGAAAGTTATCTCAGACTGTCAGAGGAGTTTAGCAAAAATATATAATATATTTCTAACGAAAATCCGGTGCTGCATTATTACGTAATAACTCATATCAGATATCACATTACGATACATCGATAGATTTATTTGACAATTGTTAAGGTAAAGACAAGCCTGCAGGTGCCCACTCCTGCATGCAGCCCATTCAGTTACAGTTAAAAAGACATTAACTTAAAACTTAATAATGTTGAAGTGCTACTGCTGCTGATCTTGAACTGCCCAGACTCAGAAACATCAGGTCCTTCTGTAACTGTCAGGTTGTTTTAGTGATGAAGTCTTCAGGCCTCCCTATGTATGTCCACACTTCTGGACATGAAATACAACAGAATGATCAAATAAACTGCTACTTGATCCCACAAATCAAAGGCAGAGGCACATGCAAATTTCTGCGTTAATAAGCATCTCCCTATTATTCTAGTCCAGTTCTGCTGGACAGTTTTTTGAAAACTCCACAAACTGCACACTCAAAAATAGAGGTTCAGGAGAAGGGGACGACTTTGGTACATTCGTCACAGATTAACCATAACAGGTATATAATTATCCCTCATAAAATCAGATGTGTACCATTTCCAATTCTAATTTTGAGCACACTGAAATCTGATCTGACTGCAACACACAACTTTGCAGATCGACCACTCCCTCATATCCAGTAAAACAGTTCCTCTTGTGGGCTCAAACCATCTATCACAGCCCAGATTTTGTCATGTTTTACCAGAAACTGAAGGTGTCGTGGGGAGCAAAAGTAAGGAGCGTGCATACTTAAAATAAAGTATTATTATTATAAAATAAAGTAAAATAAAATAATTGCTTTAAAAAATAGCAGCATATTTAGAGAGAAAGTAGTTCTTTAAATTAGGTATATGAATTTCTGAAATAGATATTTTAAATGTCCTTTTCATGGACATTTTCTTGACATGAACGTCACAGCTGCTTCACTGCACAAGCTGTTTTCCCCAAAGCTGTTTCCTATAGTCTCATTCTTGATACTACCACCAGATGCCGCCAGAGTACGACATTTTCCAACGATAAACAGAGCTGGTTTGCATGATTCATCTATTAAATCACTATCATTATGTATTATATCATACAGTCCAGGCCTGAGTAAGCCGGTTATCCACCTCCTGTTGTGTTGTCCCTGTTCTCAAATAGATATGAAAAGAGGCCAGGTTAAACGCTCACCTTTAATTCGATGGTGTCTTTTATTCACTGGGTAATTAAGGGGGTTCAGGTGAAATGACCTGACCATACCTTACCAGTCGACAGGCGTTGCACTGTTTCGCCATTTAGTGATAACAGTAAACATGAATAAATACTACTGACAGCAAACATAACCGGCTACATATGATGTCAAGTAAACGTTTTCAAAGTCGTGTCGCCTGGGTATGAGACCACTTGTAACCCTGTAAACATTTGAAGGATTTTATTTGAGGATTTTAAATCCCCCCGATAGTAAATTAACCTTTGAACAATTTAACCTGTACCGTCACCCACACGCCCAGCAGAGGCAAACACAGACGTGTATGGGAGTGAATCGTCTCGTCTTAACTGCTTATCTCCATTTCCTGTTGCATCCACGATGCATTTACGTCGCACCTCTAGAACCGTTGCAACGTAGGACAAATCCCGCGCAACACTGTGCGGCACCAAATCTTTTACATTCCCTTTTACTTTACGTCACTGTTTAACGCGGGTTACTCTGCCCCATTTGAAATGCCAGTTCAATAATTATTATTTGTCTCACGGTCGACTGGTCGCCTACATGCTCTGGGTGGATTAAGTAAACTGGAAGCTGGTGTTTCCCACGGTTGATGAAGGCAACACAGTGAACATTGCTACGATCTGCGTGTGTCGCTGTAATACGAAGGGGGAGGGAGGGGGTTAAGCTGAGCTGGTGGATCCTTGTTCAGCCATGTTAGTTTTCTGTGCTGTTCTCAAACGATGAGAGAGCGGAGCCATGGCCTTGTCATTGAGCGGAGACGATGAGGAATATGATTCAGAGTCCGAGCAGGTCAGAGCTTCTACGTTTCCTAATGCGACCCCTCTGCGTGCGTGCGTCGTTTTAGCGTGCTGCGCGAAAGAAAGCCTTTTGTGAACCGAATGGTGTTTTTCCTCACTTGCTTCAGGCTAACGCTCGGTTTGCACCCGCTCCTCGTCTTCTCCGTGTTTCAGTCCAGCTCAGGGGAGAAGCGTTTCTTTTGAACACTCTCCCGGCGTGTTACACAGAGAAATACCGAGCTAAGATACAAACCTAAACACACCAATGAGTTAAATGTAGCCCAGCCGTTTAGAAGAATTGATATCTCGCCTCTCCAAACACGCCGTGTCCTCTCCTCCTTGGACACCATCTGTCATGTTTGCCACAACTGACCCATTTTCTACTGACCACCTCGCACCACAGAGCACTTTCATCCCAGCAGTGTTACAATTCGTGCCTGTGGCCAGGACCCCCAGGGTCCTCCATTAGCTCCAAGGCCACCCAATTCCGTGCTGGTAAAAGCTGTGATTTTACTCGTGTGCCACATCCCCCCCCATATTTCCTCGTAGAAGAATGCCTTCCTTGCGATTAATTTCCTCATACTTCCTAAACTTGCCCCACCACTCTGTGCCTTTAAGAAGGCTTTATGCTAAATGTTGTTGAGGCAGGGACTGGGGAGGGGGATGGGGAGAGGGAACAATGAGGTGGCTCTACTTCTGTTGGGTTCCCAAGCTGGGGTGTAGTGACCCCTGTCAAACCCCCCGTGCAAAATTATGATCTGTTTGATTTCCACCGTATTTCGTCCACTTTTTTTTTTTTTTTTTTTTTTACCAGCAGGCGGAATATGCAATGCAAATGGTTTCGGTCAGATGTCATACTCAACATGTTGTCCTGCGAGGTGCTGGAGGACAAAGTTTGTTTTTTTTTTTTTTCTTTTCTGCGATATAAAGTAGCAGGGCCCACGAGCATGAATGCATCTTCACGGGGCTTTTTCGGGGATATTGCAAAAGTCTCCCTTCAGCTGCTCGGCCTGTACAGTTCAGGAGAAATGTGAGAAGTGTTGACATGGGAGCCAGCTCCTTGTGCTTACACAATGTTTATACCCACACCGCCCATTAGCAGTTCCCCATCACAGAGGGTATTTTTGACCGCCTCTGTTATGACACATTGTTGGAGACAGTAGCGCTCGCTTTTATTCGTGTAAGGGGGCACTGTACATGAGCAGCAGATGATGAGCCTTGTGACTCCCTCCCACCTAAAAATCCGCGTTGAAGCTGAGTCAGAAGACTAGCGCTCGGAATATAGGCCGTGTTTTTGTTCGCAGGCCTCGGCAACCGATCCCAAAAAAATTCCTGACATATTACTGCGCGCGGTTACAGTAAAAGACAGAGTCAGGTGATAGCTGCCTCGGCGATCGCGCTCTGCACAAAGCGGCCGGGGCTGATCTCGTCCGTTTTGCATCCGCGATCCTTAATTTTGCGAGCGAAGCGGCCGGATCGAGGTCAGAGGGTGATCGGGGAAGTGGAAGACGCGGCGCTTGTTTGTTGTGGGTCCGCGCTTCAGTTCGCCGGAGGCTCCGCAAACCGGATTTTGAGGCAAGCAGTTAACGAAGCGGTTATGTCAGACATCTCGGCAAAATAATGAGGCAGCTGGACTAAAAAAAATAAATAAATAAATAAATAACCCGCACTGTGTGGTGTTGACAGTCACAGCCACCCCTGCTGCAGCAGCAGCAACAGTAGTCAGGGGGATTCATTGAAAGCTGTCAGATGGATTTAGCCTTATTTTGGCTAAATACCCCATTAGTATTAGTAAGCAAAGGACAACCTATTGTGTTGGGGGTGTGTGTGTGTGTGTGTGTGTGTGGGGGGCACACAAAATCAGTGACCAAAAGCTAAAGATTTCAAAAACCTCTCTTTCCTAATCCCGCTGAGGAAAACGTGCCAGGGCGAACAGTTTGTGGTAAACACCCGGGATCATATTAAGAGGCCGCTTTGACAAACACATCAATGATAGGTTCTTGTTTGACAGTCAGCACATTCAGGGGTGGTCTGTTTGCGTTTGTGTGTCATTCAGAAAGCATTAGTCTGGATTGTCAGTCGCCTGGAACGCCTTGTTCTATTTCCATCCGGACGTACCTGTTTAACCTGCCGTCGCCGAGAGGTGAAATCAACACGCACCTGAGAGCTGTTTCATGCCATGTCTCAGAAATATGAAGTGAGCGGTGATCGTTCAGAGAGCTGCGTTTACAGCAGTATGAGGGCAGTGCGGCGTTACCGGTGATACAGCCTCCACTGTAAGCTTATTTTTATCCATCTCTCGCAGTCCTCTAATCAAACACATGCCACCAGCGAGGCAAATGTGTTGCCAAGGTAACGTCTCCTGCTGGAACAAGGATCGCTGTAATGCTCTATGATTTTTCTTCTTTTCACAGTGCATTACAATCCTGCCATGACAACAGGGAGGAAACTTAAAAGCGAGTGTGAGGAAATCACAAATTTGAAAACAGGGCCATCGATTGAAAGCTGAGGGTTTGTGATGTGTGTACTGTCTGTGTGTGTGGGGGAGTACTCTCACTTGCAAATTTGCAAGAGGAGTTTAATCATCATGTTACCTTTTCTTCCATGTGCTCCCATGAGTCACACACCCTCAGACACACGCAGAATATGCGGTGAATTCACCAGAAAGGTCAAAGCACACGAAGTGGCCGCAGCTGTGAAGCAGCTTTTTGTTCTGACAACTTCCACCATCATTTCACTCATCATTTCGCCATTTTACATCCTAATATCTGCAGCTGACGTCAGTCAACTGTCTATTTTGATTCGCTGTGTAAATGATGCTGCAAACAAAATATCACATTCGTTGGTTCCAGCTTCTCAAATGTGAGGATTTGCTGCTATACACTGATGCTGATCTGATCTTTGTAAACCGAACATGTCGACCTGGGCTCTTGGAAATTGCGGCAGGCTGTTTTTTTTGTTTTGGTTTTTTTTTTCTACAATTTTCTGATCTGTTAGTCTAAACAATGAATCATATTAATTGAGAATGCAATCATCAGATGAAGCCGGAATGAAAACAATTGTTTATTGGAGCCACCCAAATACTTGTCCGCCTAAATGCTGCCATATGTGTGGTCGTGGATCGCGTTGCAACATTCTCAGGCGTAGTTTCAGCTTCAGCAGCTCCGCATAGAAACAATGATGTATGTATATGTCGCGGCCGGTGTCTTGTGCGAAGACCCTTCGACACGTCGTTTCCAGGTGTCTCAGAAAGCGTCCGCGTGTCCCTGCCTTTTCTCTCACTTTCCCTCTCGCCGCTCGTCTCCCAGCAGCGGGCAGCCAACCGGCCCAAGCCCAAGATGGGGACGTCGTCTGCTGTTAAACTGCCGTCCAACCGCAGCTCGTCTGGCGCCAGACGCAGGAGGACACGCTGCCGAAAGTGCGAGGCGTGCCTCCGGACCGAGTGTGGGGAGTGCCACTTCTGCAAGGACATGAAGAAGTTCGGCGGGCCGGGGCGCATGAAGCAGTCCTGCATCATGAGGCAGTGTATCGCGGTGAGTCGGTAGCAGAGTTTTAGACGTTACAGATATTCAGTCAGAGCTTTCACCCCAGTTATCAGCAAATAAACGTTTCACCATTTATTCCTTTGCTTGCCGTTGATCCATGCAGCCCGTCCTGCCCCACACGGCGGTGTGCGTGGTGTGTAAAGAGGCGGGGAAGGAGGACACGCTGGAGGAAGAGGCGGACAAGTTCAACTTCATGCTGATGGAGTGCTCCATCTGCAACGAGATCGTCCACCCCAACTGCCTCAAGGTACGAGGGGGGGAACAGCCGCTGCTGCCTCGGTCGGGCCTTTCACGCTGTGACTCGTGCCCGCTGAAGTCGCGCACCAGTCAATCCCAGGGTGAATGACTCAGACGGCCGGACTGCAGTCACTCACTGCTGATTATATAACTCTGAGCGCACTCATCCTTCTCCTGCGGTTCAGAGGTTTTCATGACTCACGCATGACAATGTCATGATTGAGGATTTGACCTGAACAACATGCTCAAGAAAATAAGTCAGGTATAAAAAAAAAAGCGTTTACTGAATGACTAAGAGTTGAGGTCATTGCCTTAAAAGGATGAGGTAGACTGTTAGCAGTCGAAGTGGAGTGCTGAAGACATTTCATGAGTCCAAACAAAAGGTAAAGCAGCTGTACCTGTTAGCTCCAAAACGGAGCAAGCTGCCAGCAGAGGCCGCATCACACGTCAGCTGCTTAAGTAGGAAACATTTAACTGCACGAAGCAGAAGCTCGCACGTTTTCGCAGACACGTCCCAACGCTCACTTCCACGTCCCCCGGCGTGCCCGTGTCAGACAAGCCGCACGCAGGGGTCGGTGAAAGCCCGTCGGTGAGATCTGGCATCTGAGATCGTTCTCTCGTCCGTGCAGCAGGTGAGCGACGCGTCCGGAGTGGTGAACGACGAACTCCCCAACTGCTGGGAATGTCCCAAATGCAACCATGCTGGGAAGAGTGGAAAAGTGAGTACACCTATGCGTGAGTCAGTGAGTGTGCAGATTAAGTAGTAGAGTGTTTTCAGTCACTACTTAAGAGATCTTCGGAGTTTGCGTGTTATTCAGAGTTAATTGTTGTTTCGTTATTTCAGTAACGCTCCCGTCATTTCAGTTTGTGTTTTCAGCTTGCTGCTTCCTGTTTATACTTTTTTTTTCTGCTTTGTGAAAGTCATTCACATATCACTGTGCATATCACAGAAGCAGGAAGCCACTGATGTATAACTTGCTCTTTGTTTTGTTTACAGTATTGAGTTTGTTAACCCTTAGCCAAAGTTGTCGCACAGTTGGTTTTCATTGATGCTGCGGGCTATAAAGTTGTCTCGCAATTTTCGTCCCCTTTGGTATTGAAGCAAAAAAGGGGTCCTGGCTTCAAGTACGCCTCCAACCTCCCTGGCTCTCTGCTGAGGGAACAGAAGCCTGTAAAGGAGGAGGGGGATGCTTGTTCTGCGGCCAAGAGGAGACCAGAGAGGGAGGAGACACCCAGGTACAGGCCGGAGGAGGCGCTCCACCGACAGCCGCCACTGCTCTCCCCTAGCAGCCTGCCCAGGCCCAGGCCCGAGGACAAACTGAGGAAGAAGAGGAAGCTGTTTGATGATGAGGAGGAGGATGATCTCGGTGTGAGGAAAAAGGTTTGTATCATTTACAGGTTTGAGGGTAATTCTGCTTGTACCCAACCAAAGTAATCCAGATTTTTTGTTTTCCCCTGAAGGAAAAGTCAGATGATCCTTATTTCGCCAAACTCCTGCACCAAATAAAGACAGAGGAGGAGGACGAGGATGCATATGACGAGGAGGATGAAGAAGGAGGAAGGGAGTCGCACTACCGGAGCGGCATAGAGAGGAGGGGACGTTTTGGAGACGCTGAAGACGAAGGGGACGACCGGGACTCCAGGAATGAACTTTTGAATCCCTGCATCAGAACGCCCGTTGGAGACAGCGACCAGTCTCACTGCAGCTCTCCGCAGGCGGGCCCCAGCAGCGAGGGCGGAAGCGAGACTCAGGAAAAGGGGCCGCGTCCGAAAGCTCGCCGCAAGCGCCGTTTGCCCAACAGGGAGCTGAGCCGCGAACTGAGCAAAGCACTGAACCAGGAAATCCAGAAGACGGAGGACTGCCTGGCCAACGAGAACCGCCAACCCCTCAAGGTGGAGCCGGAGACGGAGAACGAGGAGCCCAAGAGGTTGTTCCGCAACGGCAGCGAGCTCGGGGATCAGAGGCCCCACCTCAAGACCAAAGAGATGAACGGGACCCCGTGGGAGCTGCGCCATTTCTACCCGAGTCAGATCACTCCGCTGGGCTTCAACAGGAGCACCCCGACCAGCCGGCCCGTGCCCCCGCACTCGCCGCCCAAGTGCATCCAGATGGAGCGGCACGTCATCCGGCCCCCTCCGATAAGCCCGACTCCCGACGGACTACCTCTAAAAGATGGTAAAACGCACGTCATACAGCGCGAGGTCTGGATGAAGATCTTTCGTTATCTCTCGCACCAGGAGCTGTGTGTCTGCATGAGAGTTTGCAAGACGTGGAACAGATGGTAAGTGCGCACGGCGGTCTCAAAGCAGCATGTTTGTATTACGCTATTGTGAACGTATAATGCGACGCAAAACTTTCGCCCCTGATGTCCAGGTGTTGCGACAAGAGACTTTGGACAAGGATCAATCTGAACCGCTGCACCTCCATCACTCCGCTCATGCTCAGCGGCATTATCCGCCGCCAGCCAGTTTCCCTCGACCTCAGCTGGACCAACATTTCCAAGAAACAATTGAGCTGGCTTATAAATCGATTGCCAGGTACCCAGCTCTGAGTGGTTCTTGATCTCTCTCTTTTTTTTTTTTTCGTTCCGCATCTGTGTTTTAAGGTGCTACTACGTCTTTCAGGTCTGCGAGTGTTAAAGCTGTCGGGCTGCTCTTGGGCTGCTGTGTCGGCGCTCTGCACCTCCAGCTGTCCCCTGCTGCGCACCCTGGACGTCCAGTGGGTGGAGGGACTTAAAGACGCGCAGATGAGGGACCTCCTCTCACCCCCCACTGACAACAGACCAGGCAAGTCATGTCATCTTTTGAGAAGAATTGAGCTAATGTGACATTAACATAGCTACTGGGCCTTGTTGGGTTAGGGCGAGCATCTTTGGTGAATTTATTTTGGGGGAGAAATTCAGTTGAAGTGAGTGAGGCGAGTGGTAAGAATGTCCTGTGGGTGTTAGATGAGTCATAGTGGTTAACTTTGCACATGTTAGTGCTCCTCCTTCAGAGTTCTGTGTTAGGACTGAATAGTAGCTGTAAAAGTAAAGTTTATTACACGTAAGAACATATTAGGGACTCCAATGTATTGCGCGAAGATCTTCTACAGATGCACCTGCTGACAAAGCACAAAAAGTGACCGGTGTCCTGTGCACGACCCCCCCAACAGGTCAGCTGGATAACCGCTGCAAGTTGCGGAATGTGGAGGACCTGCGGCTGGCGGGGCTGGACATCACCGACACGTCTTTGCGTCTCATCAGTCGACAGATGCCTCTGCTGTCCAGGCTGGACCTGAGCTACTGCAACCATATCAACGATCAGTCGGTCAACCTACTGACCGCAGCAGGGACCACGACCAGAGACTCTCTCACAGAGATCAACCTGTCTGGTGAGAACTGGGACCGGAGGAACACACGGGCACAGATGCAGCAGTTTCTGGATTATAATTACGTACAGATGTGACGCGGTGTGAAGCTAGATGCGTTTGCTGGGTGGCCCACGCAAGTGGGTTTTTCAGGGGATCCAGTTTTTCCTCGTCACGGCTACCCAAAGTGTTCACTTTTGTGCGAATTACGTCCTCAGTAATCCCTGAAGTCTGCAACAGATAATAGGTAGCAACCAGAGTCTGACGATGAAAGACCAAAATTATCCCGACAGAAAATGTCGGTTTAAAAAAATGAGGGAGGCCAAATTGCAACCCAGAAAAGCACAACTTAAGAGAACTTGCGGTAACTGCTGAGGAAGTGGAGGGAATGTTTTTATGTTGATGCACTGCAGGCAAAGGAGGTGTACGCCAGCTGATTTTGATCACTGCTGCGGGCTGCACGTCCCCGAGCTGAGAAATCACATTTTGACGTCACGTTAGGTTTCAGAAACATAGTTAATGGAACATTTTGAGATGAAGACAAACAAAATAGATTCTTGAAAGATGAGTGAATATAAGCTCAAACTGGGCTTTTCTAGAGTTTGATATTCCTCTCAACCCCTCTGGAGTGGAATGTAGTTGAAAGTCGAAGCTGCGAGCTGTCGTGAAGGAGTTAAGTGATGTGCGGTTCGCGCCGCAAATAATCTATATTGACCGTTTTCCCGACAGCGTACGTCCAGAGAGGAGGAGAAGAATGAAATGATTTTCAGTGAATTTTTTTTCCTACGCGCGTACTTAAAACAAAACTATCAGGTGTGTTAATGATCACTGTTCTGTCTGTTTCCTTTTAGTTTGTAACCGGGTCACAGACCATTCCCTAAACTTTTTCAAGCGCTGTGGAAGCATCTGTCAGATAGACCTCCGCTTCTGCAAGCAGGTGACCAAGACGGCCTGTGAAAGGTTCATCGCAGAGATGTCTGTGAGTGTGCCGTTTAAACTGAAAGAGGACAAACTGCTGCAGAAGGCAAGCTAGTTGCTAACAGGAAAGAAATTATCGAAAGACTGTTGTTTTTTTTTTGCACTTAATGGAACTTTTTTTCTTTTTTTGTTGTCCTTTTTAAACTGGTTCCCATGGTAAGTCTCTGAGTCCGCGTCGTGGCGAACGAGCGGAAGTCTAAATTAGAGAATTTAGATGGACTCTCATGTGAGGAGGTGATAAACATTCACTGGACGAACAAAGAGCAAACGGCATGCATGTATTTGTGTTGAAATTGTACTTTTATAAAGACGTGCTTGTAATTGACAGTTGGGTTGTTTATTTTTAATCTTTAAATATTTGAAAGCAGTATTTTTATAAGGAGCAGCATTTCACGAGTTTACAGCGTCTCAGGAGCTAAATATCAGAGAGAGACTGAGCGGCATGTGAGCTGAAATTCTTTTTTTTTTTTTGGGACCCCCTTCCTCAGTTTGCCTTCATAGGACAGTGTCTCTGATGTGCCAAAAACTGTATTTGACACCAGTGCGACTTTTCAGTATCAGAGGAAAAACAATAACAGATACAGTAGTAAATAGCTTGACTATCTAAATTATCAGAAATACTTCCCAAATATTATGAATGTATTTCAAGAAGGATAAATCAAAGTTAACAAACTTCCTATTCCTGTTTCACCCTCATGTCTTCAGTTACCTTAATACTCATGAACTGTTGTGTGTCGGTGTTTAATGGGGTTTTCTTCAACATTTCAACATTAATTTATTGTCTGTTTTTTTTCTATTACAGTTTGTATTTATTGTTTGTTTGTTTGTTTTTGTTTTGTTGTTTTTTCCCCACATGGATGTCTCACAGAGCTGCGTCAAATAATGCTTGCAAATATTGATGGGGGGGTTTGTGCCTCCTGCAGCACCCAGTCGGTGAGTTTAACACCCGAGAGCCAGTCGCAGGAATTTGACCGTCACAGCAAACGTGACCGACAACTTCCCTGTCACTGACTTACCCCGCATATCTGGTTCTCCACACAGGTTTGTATAAACAACTAATTTAGACCTTTGCAAATAACTCATTTGCATACATTTAAAAATATATATAAATATATATATATAAATATAAAAACTCCACACAGTAGGTGTTGTTTGTATTTTGGGTGTTGTGCTGTAATCTGCTATCACCTCAAGTGAATGTGATAATGTTTATATTTGTAAATCCAAAAACTAAGTGCTAATATGCATTAAAAGAATTTCCTTTGTACCATCATCGAGCATTCAGTTGTCTTGGTCGCGTTCTGGTGGAACCAACCAGGCGCCGGAGCAGCCGCGATGCGCCGCTGGAGGGACGAACGCCGTTCCTCCAGGAGGTTTGGCGTTGTGATGATGGTGATGATCGGTCCAATATCTCCCATGGGTGTTCCACTGGGATGAGATCTGGTCATTGCAAAGGTCGTAGCACGCAATTCGAACGGTCGTTCAAGTTCTCAAAACGCGTTTCGCAAGTGTTAATCGCTCACCCGGCTGTCTCAGCGCCGCTTAAGCCCAGGTAATACGGGGACACTGCTTGTGATGCATGAGTGTAAGAAAACAGACTTTAATTTAAAAATTTTAATTACCAAAATAAAAAGTTTAACATTCCCAGATACAAAGACGAAAACTCGCACACAATTACACCCTCTGAAGGAAAAGTGCAACCTGCTCTGCTACTGTTCATGATTGTAGGGGACCTCTTTAGCGTAATAGCAGCAATGTTGACTTTGTGTGGGTACAGCAGAGCGCTGGACACTTCTAAATGAGCAGGGCTGGTGGGGGGGCAGGAAATTATACAGTTTTATAGGTGGGGAAGATGGAGGACGTAACATAACCAGTGTCAAACACGTTCTCGTCATGCTCCGATTCAAGAGGGAAAGATAGTTCAAGCAAACCTATGCAGATCAAACACATTTCAAACCACTTGATGGGAAAACATACATCTGTAATAATAAACTAACCTGATCCCAGGGACATTTCAATAATCTGATATTACGCAATCTAAATCAAATGGAAAAAAATATATATATATATATATACAATTCATATGGATCAATATATGCAAATGTACACTAGCAAGTCCTTATTTTTAATATACTTTCTATACCACAGGTGTCAGTGAACTCGTCGCTATATCTTTGAGTAGTTCAATATATTACTCCGACATGAGAGGAAATCAACTCAAAAGCATTGAGACACTTCGTTCCACTCCCACCAATACACAGCGACGAAAGTAAACACATTCAGTTTCACATCCACAGTTTAGCTGGAGAACGGGGAAGGTGGTTGGATGAGTTAGCACCGGTTTGTTGTCTCGTGTCTCCGCTGAAGTGCTGAGACAGAGCCGAGGTGACGGCGGAGGATAGCTATTGCTGTAATGACAGAGGTGATCATTTCAGTGTAACGCATGACTGTAAGCTCTTTCGTAACAAAAATGAGCGAACGGTAGAAAATGAATACGACATCGACTTCATCACAAATCACAGCAGCGGAGCTCCCACTCGTTTGGCAGCCAAGTTACGCTGCGTTTAACTTTCCATTCGCCTCTTCTGGCCCAAACATAAAACTAGATAGTGGCCTTCAAAACCCCATCAGTCGAGCTGGCGTTTGGACAGGTACTCAGCCTGCAGTCAACTGTGAGCGGTGGTAAAATAACACGCAGCGAACAAAGTGCTTTCTGTTAGAACGCGCTGAACAATCGACAGCCAAACACTGTGACCGGCACAGTCCAGGGGAAAAAGAAAGGGCGAGGAGCGTGAGGGCGTGACCCGTTGTTTGGCACATAACTCTCCTGCGCTCGGGGCTCAGCATGTCCTCGCTGTTACTAAGATATGTATTCACTTGCAGCGGTAAAGAGAGCAAGAGAGAACACTCAGCAGAGTCGAACGCCAGCTACGGTCCAAGGGTGATGAGTTGTGTTAAACAAGGCTGCACGTGGCTGAGTGCCACACATTCTTCGTGTTGAAAGATTGTAGGAAAAGCAAAACCGACACTCAGGAATGAACGCAGACTAAAGATATGTTTACTTGAGAAATGACTCACAGGAGGGTACCGTCCCACGCTCTGCCCACTGGTGAAACCGAAGAGTGGAATTCTTAAGAAAAACACATTTCCTATAATATCTCAATGTGCAAATAATGTGAATACAAACATGAAACATCCACAAAACAAGTCTTTTGGGGATTCAAAGGTTATGAGCTGCATGGTTCAATTAAGGTACAGTCTGCTTGCTCTGCCGCTCTGAAGCAGGTGCTGCGCGGCGTTGCGGTGGTGCATTAGGACTTGAAGACGTGCACGGCCCTCACGACGTACTGCCTGCAGATCGGGCACTCGTTCATCCTCTTGCCACACTTGGTGCAGGTGACCATGTGGCCGCACTCCAGGAGGACGCAGTCAATCACGGCGTCCATGCAGATCCTGCAGAGGTTCTCGTCATGGATCGTCAGCGGACCCTTCTCGCCGTCTGCAAGGGACGCAGAGAGGTGAGTGGAAATGTTAAGAAGCTGTTTTAAAAAACAGTGAAACCCCCAAACTGCTACTTTGTGCACTGTGGAGGGAGAAGGCTGGCAGCAAAACACTCAGTGGCTTAATAGAACACCTCATCTTAACCAGCGTGCCTTATCTTGGTCAGGTCATGCCCACAATCTACTGAAAAAATGTCAACGGCTGCGTGTGTCAACAGGTTTCCATGGCAACCACGCAGTCTTAATCGCAGGAGGCGTGCCGGTCAGAGGTTGAATGTGCACAGCTGACAGACTGCAGTTCTCAGCATAATTAGCTGCACACGTTGTACACACAAATCGATGACCTAGGGAGATTGATCTCGCGGTGGATCAATTGCTCCTGGAGCACGACAAATGTAAATGAAATATTTCTCCAGTGGGAGATAAAGTGAACGTTTGTCGTCAATGAAGCAGCCAGACGTCCTCACAGCAAAATGCCACTTCACAGGGAGGAGCACGTGTGGGGATCTTAATAAGAGAGGGTTGGATGGCAAATGAGAGCGGCTTCACGCGAGACACAGATGCGGGGGAGATGTGATGCTGTTCACACGATGGAGAGGCGCACGGATGGTATGCGTGACCAAGGCGACGGTGGTGAGGAATCCATAAGCCTTACCTCCTATGGCACCGTTGCAGATGGGAGGGGGGAAGGCCACCACTTTAGTGTGGGAGGAATAAAGCAAGAGACATTTCATTGTCACTCTGAACGACGAGACTCAGTGGAACAGATCTGCTCAGATCTGCTATCTCAAATTATTATCTCCTATAGGATATAATATGGTCATAAGAAAGATATTGGGTTACTATGGTTACAAACAGAATGTGGTATCCCGAACGGACACGCAGTAAACGTCAAACAGATGGGTGACAGCTTACCTGTGGTTACAGTGCCGCTCACATTTTCCACTGCAAGAGAGAAATCAGACTCAATGACTGAGCACTCAGTGAAGGGAAGGGCTTAATACTTAATACTCCACTGATGAATAATAAGAAATCTGCCAACAGCATCATCTCTGCGCACAGTATGCACTCACAAGATTTCCTGTTCTCCTCTGTCTCCCTGTACAGTCTGCTGACCCGCTCCACCAGCTCCCACTTCTCACAGCACCCTGAATAGTTGACAAAGTTCCTGGCCAGGATCTCCTTCAGCTGCCTGACAGACAGGCCCTCAATGTCCCTCAAGCTGGAGATGTCGGAGAGAGACGCTCTGGCCCAACGTCGTGTCTGAGGACTCACCTAAAGGGTGAGATAAACCATGAAATTACACCTTTTTGATAACTATTTGACTATATTTTGAAATTTTGAAGCGTGTTGAGAAAAATCATTGCAAAGCGATTGCAGGAAAGCTGATCACCTCAGGAGTGTGCTCACTGGGATCCAAGTTGAGGAGAGACACCGATGTGGTGTCGCCTATATCCTGCAACGCAGCAACAGCAACATCAAACCTTGGTGTGCACGACATGCAAGGAGGGAGCCAGTTAAATGAGGATTAGGATTAGACACTCTTCAGCCAGCCCATTGATACCTGAGGAACAACAATGCCTCATCCCTTCCATTCATGGAAAAGCTTACAGCTTCTAAAGCAGGCCAAGTACAAGTATTTATAGTGAATCTCAGCTGCCCAAGGCTGAGCTCCCTTTTCATTGCCAGTTGTGGCGGCTATCATTCATTTACAAACTGAAGAAAGCCTGGGTGGAAAGACGAACAATAAACCTCACTTTGTTTCTATATTTGTCTACAGTGACGTGTCAAGCGTTTCCCATAGACTCTGTTGCAGCTCAACTAATGGTGCATTATGTCATTAATTCAGGGAGACTAAGATCTGCACAAATAACCCAAAGAGCCGTGGAAAAACACTAATGTGGACTCTTCAGAAATGTAAGACTTGTTCATTATTTTACCTGCTAAGCAAATAAGAAGGGCCATTGTACTTCCCAGTAGATAACAAAAATTATGTGGCGGATTTGTGATGTCAGTAAAAATTTGTCATGTTTTTAAGCGGGTCCTGACCTGGTTGGTGTCAGAGCTGTCACTCCTGCTGAGCCGCTCCTCCTGAGAGGCGACAAATGCCGACAGCTCTGAGGCAGAATGTGTGGTAGAAGGGGTGGGTGTATACAGGGAGCGCGAGTGGAGGCTGCCCGTGTCGGGGTCCTCTTCCTCCTCGATGCCTTGGTGACAGAGCACCAGGTCCACCAGGTCTTCCTTTTCCCTACAGGTATCGGTGGGGATGTTACGGAGCAGCAAGTACTGACGCAGGTCCTTTACTCGTAGGCGCATGAGCCGAGGCCGCTGAAAGGCTGTTGCTTTCAGCAAATGACACGTGGCACAAATGCGCAGATTCTCCTGAAGCACGGAGCACAGCGAGCAGAAGCTCTTCTTGCAGTCGCAGCAAATATACTAGGGAATGAATAGACAAAGACAAAAAAAATTGTAGGATGATGTAAATGAGGTAATTAGTGATTTATGCGCTCCTTCTACCATGTGTTGCCAAAAATCCTTCATATCAGCATGATGCATTAGATGTGAAAATAGTTCTGTCTGCCCTTTATTTTCATGGTTTTTACAAAAACCTGTAATATTACAGGGAAAAAACAGGAAAAGAGTTAAGTGGAGGGACGACATTTCATAGACCAGTGGAAACTATATCCACGCCAGTCGACTCTCCCTGCATTTTTCAATCTCTCACATCTGCTCTACCTCTCCAGGCACAGAGCCGGGAGGAGGCGCGTTTCCTTTAAGTGACAAACATCAAACAGTAATAAATGCAAGATGTGGGATTAGACTGGCACGATAAGCGAATGGAGCACGAGGTTCAGACAGAATGATACCCTGTGAGCCATACATGAACATCAGTGAAGATGATAGTACACAAGCAGTATGTTGTCCATCTGTCTCTGCAATCAGCTCGAACGACACAGCTTTTCATTAAAAGTTTGTAGCCTTTGGGTGTAAATTAAATCAACCCCCCCACCACCACACACACACACACACACACACACACACACACACACACACACACACACACACACACACACACGCACACGCACACACGGACACACACAAAGCTAAATATTGTATCAGCTCTCTGGAAAACAGCAGCGAATTGTGCATAAAAGCATGCATTTAATTTACATACCTTCTGTACTAATTTAACAATATTGCTAATGCTGCTTCCACACATGCACCTTGTCCTTCTCATTAGTGGCTATTAGAGAACATCATCCAGACACCTACCTTCCTCCTGAAGACAGAAAAGGCCTGGCCGCAGGCCTTGCACACAAGACCGGGACTCCCTGAGCTGGTAGGCGGGTACGTGGAGTATCCCGCACTGGGGGCAAATCTGAAGGGTCCAGCACCGGCCCCAAACCCTGGCTGCTGGCCTCTGACGGCCCCAGTGCCCATGACTTCATTCAGCAGACCACAGCATGAAGCCCACATGGACGAGGCCCCTGCCTGACAGTCACAAAACACCTTTGCTTCAATATTTCCAAGCAATCTTGATGCTGTAGATACCAGCAGGACATTTACCTTGAATGGGTTGAAAGAGCAACATTTAAATGCATAGTAGTTACGTGATACGTGACGTGAAATGATCTTTGTATAGACATCACTTCGGTGCTAATCACAGATGACTTGACTAAAAGCCTCCACCCCACGCTGCTTCTTTAACATAAAATAATAATAAAGCACAGTCCAAGCGGTGCAGACAGGAGCAAAGCTGCCAAAACACAAACAAATGATTCAGCTCGCTAATTATAAACATCATTTTGGATTACCAGCTAACGTAAACGTCGCAAAAGCAGAAATACAGCAAAACAAAATCCTCAATAAGAACACTGATTTCATGCTTAACCTTTCTGTCTAGTCGACGATGGGTGACAGCTGTCAGAGTTGCCGTATCAACAATCAGCTAGCACGAGAACGGCAGCTCGGGCGGCGCGGTTAGCGCTGTCTTACGCTGAGTAACAAGGATGACGGTTCGAGCCCAGGTTCGGCCTTTCTGTGTGGAGTTTGAATTTTCTCCCTGCGATAGACTAGCGACCCGTCCAGGGCGCGCTGCGCCCTCGCCCACCACCGCGACCCTGAACGGTTTAGCGGCACAGCGAATGGATGGATGGAAGAACGGCAGCTCCCCCGACACAGCGACAACAATCTTGCGTTCCTTTAGCTAATGTCCGCTGCTAGCCTCAGCTTAAGCAGAGCTAAACTTGGAAGAGAGGTTATGAGAAGAAAAAAAATGCACCTTCATTGCAGCTCTGGCGTGTCTACCGTGAAAGAACACACTAGCGGTGTGATCATTGCAATATCAAGCGTCACTTCTTTCGCTGAACTGCCTGATTGCGTCTCGGTGTGATGAGAGCAACGATCGTACCCCAGCCACAGCCACTGCTACTGCTTCTTCCTCTCTTTGATGTTGCGAGGGTCTGGACACGGCAGCCCCGTGATGCTGCCCCCCACAGGTCACATGTGGAACTAAGAGCAGTCCAGTCTCCAGCACCAGGCAAGAACAGCAGCAAAATAAACAAAAGATTTCATATTTCCACCAATTCCTAGTAATTGTGGCTTCAAAAAGATTTAGATTTACGGTCTGGAAAATAAAACTTGCACAAATATATATAATAGAAACAACTGGAAAATATATAACATAAAAATTCTAAGTATACTTTCTGGTGACGGACTATGTGCAACAACTATGCTTAGATTTAAATATGTTCAGGGTACCCCTGAAAGCATTGTTCCCAGTTCCAGTCCGGTCTGAGACGTTTGTTGCAAGTCATTCCTCATTTCCGCTTCTAAATTCTGTCCTCTCTCTACTGTCAATGCAGCAATTAAATGCTTTAAAATGTCTTATGATAATAACGAAACTAATACTTGTATACTAGAATTCTAGTATTAATGCGATTTCCCCATGATTAAGTTTTCTAAAAGAAAATGATCAGGCTGAAAACTTTTTTTTTTTATTTCCAGCTTCATTTAGTTAGTTGTGTTCTGCGTCTGCTATAAGCATTGTGCCTTACTGTACATGCATGCGGTTTGGCTACAAATAAGTTAGTGCAGCTTTAAGAAAAAATCAACTGGAAAAAAAGAAAGAAAGAAATATAACAATAGCACTTCCGGTCTGGCTCTCTCCCTCTCAGTAAGCGCGCCGATAGCAAACGTCTTCACGTGATGACGTTGACCGACGCCACGGTGTTTTGAGTTTCAGCGGGTTCACGAACCGGGAAAGGTTTGTAGCGCCAGTTTGACGATGGAAACCGACGCCAGTGTCAGTTTGATGATCATGTATGAAGACGAGTCGGTGGATGTTCGCTACGCAAACGGGTCGCGGTTACAACTGTCGCCGTGCGGCAGTGAATTCCTGCTGGTGAAAGCCGCAGATGCCTCCGGGCATCCTCTGCAGCCCAGTGAGAGAGTACGACAGAGGACGAGGTTCACCATCAGCACATACAAGGTATGCTTTTTTCGTCAAAGGTGCCTTCCCCCACAGTAACTTCATATCCTCAACCGCTTTGTATCCAACATGCTGATGTCATTTCTGCAGGACATAATGTTAGCTGCATTGGCATTTAGGAATAAATATGCAAGTCGACCATATCTGCCAGAGGAACTCATCCCTGCTGAACACAGGAAGGTACCAAGAGTTACTTCCTAGCCCTATGCTAATCCCTTAAATTGTGCAATGAAATCACTACCTGTTTGTCTCGTACCTCCTCCTGCAGCCTTTTTTCAGCCTTGACTGTGGCGTGCAATGGCCTGAGCGGTCCTCTGAAGCTGAGCTCGGGCCTGGAGGTGAGACCATCGTCAGGTCAGAGGAGGGGCGGGCTGCCCTGATGCTGTCACCCTCAGGCGAAGAGTTCTCCGTCGAGTTCACGTGCAGCATCAGTCAGCACCGCAGCGTGCAGAGTTTCAGCAGGGATCCTGATGGCAGCCCGGGCAGTCAGCAGCAAGTAAGCCATCTGATCTGTCAGACCGTCAACAAGGTTCATGAGGGTGGAGGCAGCAAAGGACTGAGTCAGTTAGATCAAGGTCTTGTTCTTCCCAGATTATCAACACTTCTCAGCCAACAGTAATGCTTTTTAGAAATATTCCTGTGCTTAGATCTCAACTTTGATGAATGCTTTCATTTTCTGTTTCTTCCCTTCCCAGCCAGGCGAGATGTACCAATCCACCACAGTGGTGCAGCATCACTCCTGCTTTGCTTATGCCCCCATGTGGTGTTATCCTCTTTCCTTGGCTCGCCATCACTGGACGGCTCATCTCTCTCAACTTAAAGATGTCAGGGCAGAGGCAACTGCTGATTCTGCCCAGTCAGACAGGAAAATAAATGTGTTTGACATATCGAGTGAAAACAGATGGTCTCAGCTACCTCAGGCACTGCCTCTCACATGTCCATCACCTCATAGGCACAGGTAGTTGATTAATAAGAGGCATGTAGTACACTATCTATCAATGCTTTGTGACTGTTTCGAGCTTCCTCACTCATGTCTTAAAGGTGGAAGATTAAAGACCCCTTGGCCGAAGAGGAACAGTCAGATGAAGACCTTCCAACAGAGCTGGTGAAAGTGATGTGGTGTCAGGGAGTTACCTACAGGTGCATATGCAGGTCTTTAGTTAACTGTGTAAAGGCAGAATTAGATTTTTGTTCTTACTTAGCCTCTCTCCTTTAAGAATCTGCATTTAGTATCACATATTATACTGTATAGTTATACCTTTACCTGTATTATGTCTATTATGTAGGATACTGTGTGGAGCTGTCTCAGTCATAGAGGTTTCCCCAGGAGATGGATCAGTGATCCGGTCTAACGGTGTCCTCACCAATTACTTTACCCATCACCAGCCTGACCTCCAGTCAGGGCAGGTACGTTTTAAGCCTTTCACCTTCTAGCTGTCATATAATCTTCCCCATATTGTGAATAGCATGTCATCATTTGTTGGAAGCCACTGTACAAAGCCCATGAATTTTCTTGCATCTTTGCATAAATGCACAATGCCCGATTATTTGATTGTGCTGATCTCACAGGTGAAAGAGGTATCATACCATTTGAATAGTCTTCCACCAGATGTACCTGGACAGGTCTACTCTATATGCTCTACTGTGAGTCGTGCAGGCAGGTAAGCTGCCACTCTATCACGGTCTGATGATCTCGTGGCTTTATTTCATTTAAGTCTCCAACCATCACATCAATGTTTTCCAGGATCCTCAGTTGCTACTACCAGGCCAAGCAGTCACTGAAGCTGCTTGCCACACCCAGCTGCTTGCAAGAGGCCAAAGAAGTAGTCTCTGCTGATATTACTATTGCTGTTGACATTTGCAGCATTAACACAGTATCCAAGCTTCTAATATAATGGTAATATAGTATTTTTTGTTTGCAGGGCAGTATTTTTTCTAAACCATCAGTGGTTGAAGAAAATATGTCCAGTCCTGCACTTAATGAGCATCACATCAGTGTCACACAGGCAGTAGAAAGTCAGTGAGTAATATTTTTTGGGTCACTCTTTTTTAAAAAGAAATATTATTGAAAGGTGGATACCTTGTTAACAGCTTGTATGAAATATTCATATGCCCTTCCATTCATTTCAGGTCAGATCTTGTAGCTGCAGAACTGGAGAAGATAAAACGGTTCAACTGTATCCTTCAATACTTTTAATGATGGCATGAAGAGCTGTGCGTGCATAGTTCATGGATGCATGCATAGTGATTTTGTTGGGAGATTTCCCATTATTTGTGTTGTTGACTACACGCTCTTTAACATCTTGTGCCCCAGTTCTTCTGGAGAATAGCCACCTGCAAATAAGGGAGAAAGGATGTGCAGAACTGCAAGGTTGTCCTGCACAAGAGGAGATTGGTG
The DNA here is from genome assembly GCA_016785225.1 of Psettodes erumei. NCBI lineage: Eukaryota > Metazoa > Chordata > Actinopteri > Pleuronectiformes > Psettodidae > Psettodes > Psettodes erumei. The sequence goes on from JAFBJZ010000781.1 coordinate 5,068,672, forward strand.
AACCAATGAATGAGAGCTCCATTGCTGAAGCTCTTCAGAGGACCTCCAGAGCCATAAAGGACATTGATGCTCTCATGTCTGCAACCCAACTGACTTGAAAGAGTGAGAGAAAAGTAGAACAATCCCCTGCACGAGCCTGACTGTAAAAATGTGGAGCGATTTTACCATTGTGTACACATACTCAAAGACTTATCTTTATGTGACTGCATCGCAAAGTTCTTTGTCATTTTATTTCAGTTGAGTAGGTTGTGTTTGATCGCCAAATGTAAAAACACAGAAGCCAACAACATAAATATATACATGCTTAAATTGGTTTTCAGTCATTGTATTCATTGAAATATGTTAATTGTCCCTCTATGCAGTCATGACTTTATTTTTTGAAACAGTGGGTGAGGACATTTATGATGATGTGGAGAAACCTACTCAAGATTGCACTTTGTTTAAACAACAAATGACAGTTATTTTCTGTAATGGAATAAAGTGTTGGGTTTAATTAATATAATGCACTTATAATACGTTCCTGTCCCCTCCTGGTGTTTGACAAAATGAGATGTATGGGTGACACCTAGTGACAAACATGATTATTGTAACTGTCAGTTACTAAACTGTTAAAATGTTTGTTTTACAGGTGAAACCCCAAAAAATCTCAAGCATCTGTGCAAACTAATTTCAGTATAATCCATCTACTAATACTACCATTTTGTTGAGGCTGACAGTCAGATTGGTGAACTGTTAACTCTGAGGGAACATTTTTTGCAATTGTTTATGATTTTCTGTTCAGGATTCATAATTAAAAACCAAGCCATACAACTGGAAATTTCATGATTATCTTTACTAGTACTGTGTATGATTTTGATGAATATGTTTCAAACTTTTGTAGAAACTACCACTATATGGTATGTTATTACACATGACAACAATGAGCTTTTGAATAGTTATTTTCAGTAGGTGTGTTGGCTGGTAGATTATTTGGTCAGGGAAATATGCCTTTTCATCAGCATTTATTTTAGCGTTTTATCTGTATATTAAACTGATCAATACCTTGTGAATTCACTAGTGAGGCATACATTTCCTTTTAAAATTACCATTAGTTTTTTGTGTAAAGATAAAGTTATGATTGGGTGTGGTGACGTTTATTTTGACCTCTAAATTTATATCTGTTATATAAGGTCAGATGTATGTTTATCTTTGGTAAGATTAGAGGGGGATTAAGGAGAATCCGTCTGATCTCAGGTCTGTGGGAGGTCTACTGTGACTATGTCGCCAAACGCCCTCCCGTCGCCTGTTTTCTCGCGAGAAGCCGCGAAGTTTCCGGTGTTGTGTATGTTCCTGGAAACATGGCGGCCAGCTTCCGCGGCCGTCCTATCCGGAGTCTTCGGATGCGAGGTAAGCATAAAAAACTCGATTTAGCGGTATTTATAATAGATGGATAATGCAAAAATAGATTTCCCCAGGCATGTAATGACCTTAGTGTGATCCCTCACCATGAACGTGTTATGTGTTTCTGACAGGTCGGAATGACAGCGGGGAGGAGAACGTACCGCTGGATCTGACCAGAGGTAGGCAGAGGCTTCATCACATCACCCTGAAAGCGATTATTGTTCAAAATGGAAGAGGGGCATTTTTGCAAATACTAGTCCTGTGAGGTGAAAATCCAGTTCACCGGCGCATTTGCCCCGCCGGCGCCGTTGTTGTACTGCCACTTTCCCCTTTCTGTTTCGTTTAATGGCATCGCCAGCGATATCATAATAACAGGCGGCAGCGAGCTAACTAACTAGCAGAGTTAGCGTTAGCTAGCTACCACAGCTAACCAGCCATGACGACGGTCTGTTGTTTTGGTTAATGTGAGTGGGCAAGGAAGCCTGTTATTTAGCCAACCAGCTATAAGGGCTGCAGTCATGCGTTGGTCATCGCCGGCTGTAGGAGAAAATGGGTTTCAGGGATGTTAGCTGAGTAGCAATTAGACAACAGAGGGTGCGCAGGGTGGTTTTTTCTAGTGGCACTCTGATGCACAGCTGCACGGGATGGTCAGATTTTCTCCTCCATCAGCAACACGGCATACCAGTTCCCTGTCCCTGTCTTATGCACCCAGATTGGTTCCGTTACAATCGTGCAAAACAGGGCTATTTTGCATCTGAAATTCCAGATGAATCAAGCATCAAAAGCCAATAGTATGTTAGTCACGTTGATATTAGTGTTGGGCTGGGCGCTTAATCTGCCAGCTGTTTCATCGTGGTATTGCAAAATACAGTGTGTAGGATATTGGTAAACCACAAAGTTGAATTTTAGGTCAGAAGAATTGGCTCATTACATTCTGTTTAATGTGCCACATGACGTTTTCAATTAAAAAAACTAGAGACTTCCATAATCATCATATTTAAAATTCTCATGTTGAGTCCACATTGAAATGTTCGTTTTTCATAGCCATATTTGTGCATAGAATACAGGTGCAAACTAGCCCAAAGCCAGAGAATATTGCATACGTGTCTCACTGTCCTCTTAGTTAATGCACCTCAGGCCACATCTGATACATTCATTCAACATTATATCTTATCCCAAGTTTGGCTTAAAATGCTAATGTTTAATCAAAGCTAATATCACAAAGACTTTGGTTGAGGGGTTTTCGCTCATGGATAAAAAAAACATTTGTACATTCTGTACTCATTTAGGAAGAACAAATTCAGTGCTTACTGTTTTCAATTGTCCAATATTTTGAAGCTCTTAAATGTGTTTAGATAATCATTTTTGAATAGTTGATAGTTGTTGCTATTTCACATACTGAAACCGAATCTGACTCCTTCTTTCGTATACTCTGTGTCTGAATGGAAAATACTGAATGCAGCCCATCAAGCCGGCGCATTCATAGTTTATGCAGCAATTTACCTTTTTGCTGAAATGTACTATCTGGAACTTGCGTACTCTGTTTTCCCCTAATAGCTGGAAGGAACTGAAAACAAGAAAACACTTCCCCACCGAAGTCTTGCTTTTACTGTCGACACCTTGTTTTGACTGTACACAGTAATTTAGTTTGACCAGCTGAACCAACTTCCTTCCTGCAACATATCCAATACGGTTCACCGATAGTTATTGTGGCAATATGGCTTAATGCCTGTCTTGGTTACATTGTATTACCTTTTCTGTTCTCCTGCAGAGCCATCAGAAAACTTCCGTGAAATCCTTCAAAATGTGGCCAAATCACACGGAGTCAGTAACATGCGAAAACTGGGCCACCTGAACAACTTCATAAAGGTAACATATTATTTTCACCCCAAGGTTTTATTCGTTACTAACGTGGAGTCTTGACAACACTAAGGATTAGACACAGCAATAAGGTTGCATGAAAACCCTTGTGAAAGCTGCGGACACAAACAACACGCAGCTTTTTCGAAAAAGGCTGGCTCACTGTTTTAAAGATTCGCCCCCACTCCCCGTTCTCCGTCGTGTCACCGCTGACCTCTCCTTGATCCTCTCCTCATGGGTGTTGCTGCCAGCAGGCCTAGCTGTGCCTGTCATTGTGATGCTGACAGTGAATGTAACAGGAGCTCCAGGGATGGGAAAACACTCTGACCTAATGTGCATCAAGCGCAGCACTCTGACTTTGAAACCTGAGATTTTTAATGCCTGGTTATTGTTCTTATGAACCTGAGACTTCCTCCATCCTAAAATCCCTATTTTTCACGACTCAGTTCTGTATTTCTGTTGTAGTTCTGCGCTGTAAGGTTGATGACAGAAACAAAGATTTTCCAGGACAAACTTACGTGAGACCAACTGAATTGTGTTCCACTAAACTGCAACGCAAAACAGGTGATCGTGGACTTCTGCGGGCACCGGATAATGCCGAAACCAAGCTGAATGGTTGGGCTGTGTTTGTCCCATGGATGATGGAAGTGATGCATAGATTTATTGTCAGCAAATGGGGGAAAAATCAAGTTATCAGATTACATTTTTTGGGGGTTTTCTATTCTTTAAAGGGTTTTCTGTAGATAGAGAACTGCCTTTAAAAGCAAGTGCAAATGGAAGTTGTTTTCACCTTTAAACAGTGTTTGTCTTCGTGTGGATGCAGCCTGTGATGGGCCACTGACCTCTCCGAGATGTTTTTCTGCCTTTACCCAACACATACTGGACTGGGCTCGAGCCTTCCTGTTATTTTGAGCAGGAATAATGGGGGTGTAGAAAATTACTTGTAACGCTGAAAGCTAAGCGCGAGGGGAAAACTTGCAGTTTCACGTGCGCCGGAAGGCACACAGCTCTTCACACGACTGTTCAGTTTACCGGCCGTGGGAACGAGACGCCGGGATGTGCGCGGGGTTCTGCTGTTGTAAGCCGCTTCCGTCTCTCTGTCTGTCGCATGCTGGCGGCTGTGCAGCCAGCATTTGTGTTGGCCTTCAGAAAGCCGTGCAGCTGGCACCGTAGTGGGCTGAGGGCTGAGTTGTGTGTCTGTAATCCGTACACCTACCCTCTCTTGTTTACAACTGACAGGAGGGTAATAGCTATGACGTGCCTGTCTGTGTGTATACGTTTGCTAGAGCACCGTGCCTCTGTGTCCTTATAAGGGTTCCAGTGAGGACAGTGAGGGTGACCTAATCCCCCACCCCCACCCCACCCCACCACCGGAGAGTGTCACATGCCCCTCTCCCCATCTCCTCCTCCCGCCTGCTTGGGCTCTGACATCACAGCTGGTTTAAAACAACCCCCTACTCACCATGCCTCCGTTCACCCATCCCATCCCGCTCCGTCTCTCCTCCTGCACTGCACCCAGGGGAGAGGACATTTACATTAAGCTTTGAGAAACACCTCACACAGAAGTCACCGGTTTAATTCACTCACGGGCTCCTCCGCTGATGCTGCATCGGCGCATCAGCGGATGGAGACTGGGTTACTCTGGTGGAGTAGCACTGCTCCGCAGTGTCGTGCCTGGGCGCCTCAGGGTGCCCATAAGAAAGGCGGCAGCTCAGAAATGGCAGCTTTGTTAGTGCCGTTATGAGCCTTGGTCTGTCCTCATCGAATGCTTCTGTTCGTTACGTTCATCCCAAATCGCTTTTGTGTACATAAAGTTTGAATCTGGTATACACCGGCTGTGTGTGGGCCCCTGCTAATGATAGAGCACGCACGGCAAAGGAACCGGAGAAGGGCTGCAAGGGCGCGGAAAGAGCGGGAGCAAGTCGTCGGGCTGTGGGCCGCAAGAGCGCAGCACGATTAGCGAGCTCAGCCTCCGTCTCTCACCCTCTGTTTGTGTGTGACCAGCAGCACGTGCGCACGCCCGTAAAACGGCAAATGGCAGAGGTGGCAAGAGCCAGCACCAACTACTGGACCTGCGAATACGTTGCCCTGAAGCTTTTGTGATTATAACCTCCATCTACCACCAGTGAAAACATAACATGGTCCATTCACGATCCACCTCCTCCGAGCACGTCGCTGCGTGACAGACAAGTGGAAAAATACAACAAACACGCCAGCATGGCTGCAGGAAAGTGCTGCGTGGTTTGTTAGTGTGGACACGGAGTGTCTCAGGTGAAGGACGGTACCGTTTTGCAGAGACCTGGGCCCAGGGGCCACCCTAACTCCTTTGCTATGCTTATGTTATGCTTACAGTCATGTCCCTTTATGAAACAAAAGGTTCATTTTTTGTTCTGTTTCTGTCTTGTAGCTGCTATGCAGCATTGGCCACCGTGAGGAAAACTTTGGGTTTACACACGAGGAAATCATCATTTGGTAAGTGTTGTCGGCAAGCGGTAGTTAGTGATTGTACATTGTATACTAGTCCAAATCGCTGGCCTGTTATTTATGCAGCCGAGTGAAACTGTTAATCAGGCCCGACGGCCGCATCCACGCATGTGGATCACGTGATGAGTTTTTAACTTTTAAAAAAAGCATCATCACGCTCATGAGAGAATTCATGAAATAATGGTTTGTAAAGTCTTTGTAAAGTCTTTTGCCATGTCCATTTTTTTTACATTTTGGACTTATCTAAGTGTTCGATTTTTCTAATCGCCAGTCTGCGACTAGCTCTGCTGAATGAGGCCAAGGAAGTGCGTGCTGCGGGGTTGCGGGCTCTGCGCTACCTCATCAGAGACACCACCGTGCTGCAGAAGGTCCTCAAACTACAGGTGGACTATTTAATAGCCAGGTGAGATCCTGTGATGACGAGTCCGACGAGCTTCCGACACACTTTTCTTTTTCTTCTGCTGACACGCGTTCGTTTTTCTCCTACATGCTGTCGAGGTGAGAGGAAGAGGACGCGGCAAATAACTCCTCTGTGTTGTTTCAGATGCATTGACATCCAGCAGAGCAATGAGGGGGAGAGGACTCAGGCTCTGAGACTAGTCCGAAAGGTAAGAGAATACAGTGTGTACAGTGTATATATATATATATATATATATATATATATATATATGCTGTAGAGTCAGTGGCATTTCATGAGGGGGAATGTGACCTCTGCCCTCACAGTTCAGCATTAGCGCCAGCACAGTACCAACCAGAAAGGCCATCAGGTTAGCAGGAGGGCGAGTGTGCAGACACTTTGCACGAGTGTGCAGGCGACGTTATTTATAGCTCTCGCTGTAGTTTACTGTAAACCTTTTTTCACACATACACACACGCGCAGAGTCAGGCTGTGGTTTCAGCACGGGAGGATCGGCCACGCGGGCCGTAACGTAACCCCCGTGTTCACGACATATAGCCCGGGCTCCGATCATCAGATGTGTTTCTGTATCGCTTCCTTTATTCTACCTTCTGAGACGTGTGACATCAGAATATATTCATCTACTGTTTTCTTGTTTCTAAAATGGATCTTCATTTTCTCCAGTGCCAGAAAAAGTGGCTGTAAAAAAAAAAGCAAACAAAAAACAAACCCACTGTGGTTATTTTTTGACTCGGTTTGTCTAGACTTGCTCGATGATGACTCATGCTTCTGAACTCTCTCCCCCCGTAGATTATCACCGTCAATGCAATGTTGTTCCCCACCTCCATCGCAAATTCTCTAATTGCCGTGGGCACCGATGGACTGCAGGAGAGAGACCGCATGGTCCGCGCCGCCATCGCCATCGTATGCGAGCTCGGTGCGTGCCTCCCGCTGCCTGAGGACAGGAGAACTCTGCAAAACGGCTCATCTGTGACAGGGAAGTATGAAAAAGCGTCTAACATTTCTTCACGTCGCGCGCGCAGCCCTGAAGAACCCCGAGGTGGTGGCCAAACGAGGAGGCCTCAGCACCATCCTGAAGAGCGTCATCGACTGTCAGCTGAGTCGCATCAACGAAGCACTGATCACCACCATCCTCCACCTGCTCAACCACCCGCGCACCCGGCAGTACGTGCGCGTCGACGTCGAGCTGGAGGTACGCGCAGAAACGAGTCCGGGTCGGGAGTTTTGGGAACGGGTCGGGGATTAACCGCCGCGAGGCTCCGCGTCTCGTTCCCATGGAGCTCGCGGTAATCGGTTACGCCACTTCTCCAGAGCCTCATTGTGTGTAAGCACACACCTGGGACACAAGTATATCGTATATCCGTACATCCACGCGGATGTCACATGAGCCCCGCGGCAGGTTAACCACCGCTGCGGGGTGTTTGGTGGGGATGTGTAAGAATGCCTGCGCTTAATGAGGCCCATTAAGTCTGTTGTATTTTGTACTCATTCATCCTTTTGTGCGTCTGTGTGTCCTCCAGCAAATCCTCGCCCCTTTCACAGACTTTCACTACCGGCACAACGCGGACACGGCTGAAGGGCAACTCAAGTGAGTGTGTGTGTGTGTGTGTGTGTGTGTGTGTGCGCGCGTGCACGTGCATGGAGCGGGCATATGAAGACTTGCCGTTACAGTAGAGACAAAAAGATAGTGTTCTGACATTTCCCTCTGTTTACTGTTCGCCGTGTTCCTATATTGGTAGCAGCATGTGTCGAGAAAGTCGAGGGCTTGTATAGTGTTTTTGTGATACGACCCTTGTTATCAGGGCTGCCTGACTCCTGAATGACTCGCCCCGAGGACGCAAAGCAGGCGAAGTCACACCAGTCCTTTAAGTCGCTCTGAAAGATTCGCTTTTACATTAAAAAAAAAAAGAGAGAGAGAGAGATCTGTTGTCGATTTTGTTTGGCCTCTTTGATGCTTTGCCTGTGTGATGTAGTTTGAGTCTTTGTGCAATGCTTTTCAGAGAGAGGTCATAATGATGTTGTGTGTATGGTGCCCTGTTATTAATGTGTGTGTTTTTGTGTTTTCAGGGAGGACAGAGAGGCCCGTTTCTTGTCCAGTAGAATGGCCATAGTGGCAGCCTTTCGCTCCTGGTCCGGTAAGAGCTTGGATGTAGTTTGTGAACACTTTGTTTAATACGGAATGTGTATTTATTTTACAGGCATCATGAGTTGAGCGTGTCCCTCTGTCTCTTTCTGTTGCTCAGGGATTATCAACCTATGCAAGGCTGGAAATTCTGGAATCCAATCTTTAATTGGCTTACTTTGCATACCAAATATGGAAGTTAGGGTAAGTACTGAAACAGCTGCATACCAAATATTTACAAAAAAAAAAAAAAGATGGCTGGGAGAATAAGGAATTATCTCGATTTAAAAGCAGCTTTTGTTTGCTGCTACCCCGGAAACCAGGACCTCGCTGTTGCGTACATCTCTCGCCTGTAGAGTTTTTTCAGTTTGTTCTGTGTGCTCTCGCTTCGGAGAAGCAGAGACTTGCATCTGATTGCATCTATGTGTTGTGCATTCTGCAGAAAGGCTTGTTGGAGGTGTTGTACGAGATATTCAGGCTCCCTGTGCCCATTGTAACTCAAGACTTCATGGAAGCTCTTCTAAGTGTCGGTTAGTAAAACGCCTTTTGTGTCCTCAGGATTCACTTTCATACTCCCTCCCCCATACTCCCCCAAATACCTGAGCAATCTGGGTGTTTTTACATACAGCACCTGTGGCTTTTCATGGTCATGACAAAAAGCAACTTTCTTTTTCTGCTAGAATGCTTTGGTACTTCTAGCAACCAAATATCTCCATATTTCTACTCACACACGGTATAAGTTAATCCTGGGGGTTTTATTGTTTTGTTTTGTTTTTTTTTACTTCAGACCCTGCCAGGTTCCAGGACACCTGGAGACTCTCTGATGGGTTTGTCGCTGCTGAGGCCAAAGTCGTCCTTCCCCATCGGGCTCGCTCCAGGTGAGAGAAGAGGAAGGGACTCGGTCGAGCAAACTGTCAGTTCAGTGTTTCCTTGAGGCATGAAATGATTTATTTTTGTTATTTTTGTTTCTTCTCTGTTTGCTTGATTAGGCCCGATCTAATGGACAACTACTTGGGATTTGTTCTGTCTGCCTTTATCACCAGTGGGCTGCTAGAGGTGAGGTGTTACGCTGTTTTGTTGAGACCTTTGCACCTACGGGGTGATTTCTATTACACTTGGCACTTACTACTACCTACTACTGAAGCCAAATATTTGGCTTGAAAGTTTTCCAGGAGTATCACCCAGCGCGGCACCTCTGATTGTGTTGTGTTGAGCTTTTACACAACATGTTTGCATTGCATTTCTGCACGGCGGCTTTACGGTGTGAATTTTGATATGAAGCCATAACCACCTCTTTCTCTCTCTCTCTCTCTCTCTCTCTCTCTCTCCTTCTTTGCTTTTCATCTTTGTAGGGTCTTGTTGAAGTTGTGACCAGCAGCGACGACCAGCTGGCTGTCAGAGCTACCATCCTGTTGGGAGAACTCCTACACATGGTAATATAAAAATTAGGAAAGTGTATGTGACACGCCGCTTATTTTGGAAAACTGGGAATAAAAGCTAGATAGATGGTGCCCAGTGAAATCCAGTGCACAGAAAAAGCCCCAGCCTTTTGTGCTCAAGCGACACTGCGAAATAAACAGATGAAGATTTGATTATGTTCGACCGAGACACTGTGATCCTAATTCCTGATGCGTCTCCCTGCTGGTCCCACGTTTAGGCAAACACCATCCTTCCTCACTCGCACAGTCACCACCTGCACTGCCTTCCCACCCTCATCAACATGGCCGCCTCCTTTGACATCGCCCAGGAGAAACGGCTGTGAGTACACGCTGTCACGTGTCGCACATCTGACCTTCACTCCAAACACAGAACGTTTATTCCTCAGAACTTTGTATCATCTCGCCGTTTCTGTCCCTCTCCAATCTGTACTACTCTTTTGACGGACGACATAACACTCTTCCAGAAATCAATTGTGAACATATCACCGGTTTGTTGGTTTACAAATCAGAAACAAAAAAATTCCCATTGTTGCGCATGTTCCAGCCGGGCAAGTGCAGCGGTCAACAATCTGAAGCGTTTCCACGAGAAGAAGAAGAAAGGTTTGAAACCGCACAGTCTTTACCTGGACCACATCATCCGCAAGTCTGTGTCTTCACATAACCGCAGAGAGTCGCACTCGCGTGTCCACAGGGACATCTACGTCATTAAGGTAAATATGAAGGTGCTTTTCAGATTCTCCATTTTCAGATCAGCTACAGTTAGGGATATAAGCTCTGCCACGCTTCCCATAGTGGACATCAGTTAGTGTGTGACTGAGGTACTGCAGCTTTGAAAAAGATTGGTTTACTGTCGCCCTTGGCTTTCAGCAAAGTAGGTTAATAAAAAAATAATTGAATACAGTTTTTGCAAAGAAAAGTTCATAATAATAATTACAGTCAAAATATTTATAAATATATTGTAAAATCAATGTTTTCTGTCATCTCTCAGGACACAGAAGAAGCACTGATGATGAACCTGAGAGACAGTCACATTCTCAACCACAAGCAGAACCTGGAGTGGAACTGGTTGCTCATTGCTACCATCCTTAAGGTCAGGCTGCTCTCATGTGGCACCACAGACTCCCAGTGCGAACTCCTTTTCCCCCGTCTAACGTCTGAATGTTGTGTTTCTCTCCCAGTGGCCCAACGTAAACCTCAGGAACAACAAAGACGAACAGATGCACAAGTACGACTGCCCTCCTCTGCAGCATTGTTAGACGCTCCATGTGCTTCTCTGACTTCCTCTTTTCAAATGCTTGTTTGTTTTCCGTGTGGTGCAGGTTTGTGCGGAGGCTGCTGTACTTTTATAAGCCCAGTAGTAAGTTGTACGCGGGGCTGGCGCTGGATCACGCGAAGGCCCGACAACTCACTGTGGTTGGTTGTCAGTTTGTCGAGTTCCTCATGGACTCGGATGAGGTTAGAGTGTGCACGAACGCACAAACACGCGCATTCCTGTCTTACCTTTTTGCGATTTTCTAACTTGGCCGTCCCGTCGGGCCCTCTCTCTCTATCTTCCCCTTTTCACCAGGATGGCCAGGGTTACCTGGAGGACCTGGTGAGGGACATGGTGTCATGGCTCTCCTCGTCCTCGGGACTGAAGCCCGAGCGCTGCCTGCAGAGTAACGGCCTGCTCACCACACTCAGCCAACACTACTTCCTCTTCCTGGGGACACTCTCTGCACACCCACAGGGAGTCAAACTGCTGGAGAAATGTGGCCTGTTTCAGTGGTGAGCGAGCTTCCCCAGGTCCAGCCGGTTTAAAGGTCTCAGACCTGTCTGCTTAAAACTCAGTGTTGACGCCTGCTCCGCCCTTCTGTGTTTTGCAGCCTGCTGAGTCTCTGCTCTGTGAAGAACCAGGATGCTGTGCTGAAACTCGCTGTATCCACACTGGACTACAGCAGAGACGGTCTGGCCAGAGTAATCCTCTCCAAGATCCTCACTGCTGCTACTGATGTAAGGGCAGCCACAAGAGCATGAGACACACCAACATAAAAATAATAATTCCAGAAAGTGAAGATAGTTGGAGCTAAAGCTTGCAACTGCAGAGCATGCTGAAAGATTCAAGTACTGTGTTGTTATTGCACAAGCACAAGAAAATTGCACTTGAAAATGAGAGTCTCTCTCCAAGAACTACAATAACCGCGTCCCCTCTTCCTCCCCACAATGCTCCTTGTCTCACCCGAGCAGACGTGCAGGCTGTATGCCACCAAGCACCTCCGTGTGCTGCTGCGCGCGAGCGTGGAGTTCTTCAGCAGCTGGGGCATGGAGCTGCTGGTCACGCAGCTGCACGACCACAGCAAGGCCGTGTCCATGGAGGCCCTGGACATACTGGACGAGGCCTGCGAGGACAAGGTGACGCGCGCCCGCTCGGTCGGCACAGTAGAGCCGAATGCCCGCAGAGCCATGGAAAGCTCACAAATGCTGGGCTTTAACCGATGGCCGTTCAGTCTGCACTCTGACATCAGTACAAAAAAAAAGATCAAATTTGATCAAAGTTGAATGGCTTTTGAAGGATGCAGAGGAAAAATGTTCATTTCACTTGGATAGGAGGTTGTTTTCTTATATATTTGTGGCAGCGTTGCGTTCTTTCTTCCCGCCGCCTGACCTGTTGTGTGGTGCCACTTCACAGGCCAACCTTCACGCTCTAATCCAGCTCAAACCGGCTCTGTCCCACCTGGGAGACAAAGGCCTCCTGCTGCTCCTCAGGTGAGCGTACGCTCGTGGCTCGCAGTCATTTACGTGTTCTGCTCCAGCAGCGTTCACGACCCCTCTTAAATACGCCGCACATCTTGTTTCTGCTCTTTAGGTTCCTTTCCATTCCTAAAGGCTTCTCCTACCTCAATGAGAGGGGTTACATCAGCAAGCAGCTGGATAAATGGCAGAAGGTATTACCTGGATGCAAGCAAGCAGTAGCCATTTCTATTTGTTTTAATTCCTTTGAATGCTGGATTACATCAAGCAAACTAAGTGAGGTATTAGTTCTGCTCTGTGGCCTAAACCTTTCGTGGATTGCAGGAATACAACCTTAAGTATGTGGACCTGATCGAGGAGCAGCTCAACGAAGCACTAACGACTTACCGCAAACCTGTTGACGGAGACAACTACGTCAGGCGCAGCAACCAAAGGTGAGACGCTTGACTCGTGGGCCATCGGTACCCGACGAGCCGCAGGATGTGCCGCAAATTGCGCTTTTCTCATTTCTCCCGCCGTGTCCCCAGGTTACAAAGACCAAATGTCTATCTCCCTGTGCACTTGTACGGTCAGCTGGTCCACGATAAGACAGGCTGTCATCTTCTGGAGGCGAAGGTAGAGACTTCTTCTTGGTTGAAAGGCCCAGTGCGTTCTGTCTTCCTTCTGATTTCCCGCACTTCCCTGGGGGGCAGTGGCTCGTCCAGATTTGACTGTCCTCCTTCTCTTCCTGTCTTTTCCAGAGTGTCGTCCCTGACCTTAGCTACACCGTTCGCTCCCCGATGCTGGACACCTGGGAGGGCATCAAACAGCTGAAGGCTGCTCTCTGGGCCCTGGTGAGTAACGCCTGCCATTGACGGATGTCACCTCAGTTCCCCTGTCACTACGATGACGATCGTGACGTGTGATGTTCCCCGTGCAGGGCAACATTGGCTCTTCGAACTGGGGTCTGAATCTCCTGCAGGAGGAGAATGTCATCCCAGACATCCTGGCAATGGCTCAGCACTGCGAGGTGCTGTCAGTGCGAGGGTGAGCTCACCATCTTGAGTGTTTTACCAGTTTTCACCCAGAAAATGACCAGATCATATTTACGCCGGGCGTTCGTCAAGATTTTACGTCTCCTGTGCCTCGGCAAGTTGTTTTCTTTACTGCTGCCAGAACACAGTGTTCCCAGTCAACAGGATTTGCTGATGATAAGGACATCTCAAATTATAACTCCATTATTATACAGTAAAGAGAATAATGCAGTAAAAAATGCTTAATCTGCAGCAGAATTTACTAAAAATAAATTTACCCTAGTGCCTCTGCGTTTTTTTCCAAATTTCAAGTTACAATTTCCTGTACTTTATAATAATTATTGTTATTAAGCAAGAGTATTTTAAGTCCCTCAACATGTTAAAGAAGCAGGATGTTTGTCAGTTACATTGAATCAGCTGAATTATAAATGCAGTCACTGTGTCAGCCTGAAAGATCTGTCCAAGAAAACAAATCATCAGAAAATATTCCTCAAAGTCTCTGGTGGCGCGGCGCAGTCGCGTCTTTGCTAACGGTCCTCTCCCGCCCGCAGGACGTGCGTCTACGTGCTGGGTGTGATCTCCAAGACCAGGCAGGGCTGCGAGGTGCTGAAGCAGTACGGCTGGGACGCGGTCAGACACAGTCGCCGGACGCTGTGGCCCGTCACTCCGGACGAGGTGGACACACAGCTGACGTCGGAACTCTCCTCCGTGCCGAGCACGCTCAGTCTGAACTCCGAGTCCACCAGCTCCCGGCACAACAGTGAGAGCGAGTGTCAGCCCAGTACGTTGGCTTTGAGTTTGATCTTGTGTCACAGATGCTCCGCCGTCATAGCGATGAGGTGTTTTAGATAGACCTTAGCCCCTTTTTTTCCTGTGTTCTCAATTACTTCTTTGTGCTTTCAGGCATGTACATCATGGACGACGACAAGTGCGATGTTTTGGACCAGTCAGACGAGCCCTCTTTCTATCTGCACCCCAAGCCCATCAAGGACCGCAGCCCCTTCACCATCCTGGCCTCCACGCGCTTTGTCCGCACGCGCTTCCTCAACTCGCTGTCCCTTCCCAGCAAGAAGCTGCGCTCCACCAGTGACCCCAAGACCCCGTCAGGCTCTCGCACCCCTACCGAACTCAAGACGGGGAGTATGAGGCGGAACAGGACGGTGACGGAGCCCTCGGTCTACATCCCGTCCCAGGGGGACGTCTTCACCCCTGTGTTTAATGGCAGAGGAATGCCGAAGAGTCCCACGGTGAGCCTGGAGACGTCCTTTGTCGGGACCAGAGGGGGCTCCGAGGAGCAACTTGCCGATGGAAGGCTGGCGAGGGGAGGCGGCTCAGGCCTCGGACTAAGTGGTCTAGGAGGGCACGGGGCCATGGAGCACCCCGGCCGAGAGAGGGAGCAGAGCAGCCGAGAGCGCCTGGCGGGAGGAGATGGCGGCTCCTCCTCCAGCGGAGGCAACGTGGGAGGGGGCGGAGGAGGCGGCGGAGGTACTCAGTTTAAAAGCCGCAGTCAGAGCTTTAACACGGACACCACAACCAGCGGCATCAGCTCCATGAGCTCCAGCCCTTCCAGGGAGACCGTCGGCAACCCCGAGCATCCCGAGCCTGAACCGGACTCCTCTGACTGTGTGAGCCTCAACACAGTGGTGTCTGCCAAGACTGTCAAAACGCTCTCCTCCCTCACCCCCCAGGCTCAGGCCAACCACATGTCCACGTCCAAGTCTTCTACCGTCTCCCTGGTACCGCCCGGCTCCTCGCACACCCTCCCCCGCCGGGCCCAGTCTCTCAAGTCCCCCTCGGTGACCACCATCAAGAGCCTGGCGGACTGCAGCTTCATGTACACCAGCCCAAGAGACGCGCTGGGCTACGCCACGCTGAAGAGGCTGCAGCAGCAGAGGATACACCCGTCTCTGTCTCACAGCGAAGCGCTGGCTTCGCCCGCCAAAGACGTGCTGTTCACCGACACCATCACAATGAAGACCGGCAGCCTGGACTCCAGGTTAACGCCACGCAGGTACAGGCGTGTCCGACACTGTGGTTTTACCCCCGTCTTGCGTGAATGTGTCTCATCACTTTTTTTTTTCCCCGAATGATACATTTGCGTTGCATCTGTGGCAGCTCTATGCCTGGGAGAGGCAGTGACGGGTGTGATTGTGTTTTGTTTTTTTTTTGCGCACCTTGTGCTGTGTCTGTCAGGATATCAGATAGGAGGGGCACCTGTCCAGAACCCAGCGCCTTAACTCCATACCGCAAGCTGTCCAGAGCACTTGTACCGTGGTGGGTGGGCCAACCCAGTGTCCTTATAGATGTAGCTTCTCGCCCCGGTCCAGACAAACATGTCCCTGGCTGCTTTCACTCTAGTAGCAACTACAACTCCATGCCTGCAGTTAGCATTGCTTTGACCCCCGTAGCCGCGTAGCGTGAGAAAGTCCCTTGCAGACTGGTCGGTTGTTGGTTGCTCCCCCCTCTTGGAGCTGTAACCCTTCAGAACACAGGGAGAAATGAGCGCCACAATACAGGATCTCAGTTGTTCAGTCACTGCATTTTAGCCAGTGATTGTGTTCATGTGTGTTTGAAAAAAAAACAGATGAAGAAACAAGCAAGAAGCACACAGGCTCTCGACTCTCACTGTATATTTAGCACCATGGTGATAGTCACCGTGAAGCATTCAGCTCATCATAGCTGACTGATAATAACTTCACGTTTCAGGGGATGGGTCATCAGTCTTTTACATCCCATTTATGAAGGAAAGAATGATATCTTTGTTGATGAATGTCTCAGTTTTATAGCTTGTTTTTCAAAAGTCTGAATACTGTGGATTCATCAGTTGTATAGTCTCCAAGATTTCAGAAAATTGGGGGGGGGAGTCTGTCACAAGTTTGAGGGGTAAAGCCTGAATTTTAAATTCTTTGATTCGTCAAAAGCCCAAAGATATTAAATCTTTGCAGGTCCTCATATTTTAGAGGTTAGGACCAGCCAATGCTGTCAGTGTTTGCGAGACAAAATGAACCAACTCAGTATTGTTGTTCAGTGTTATCCAGCCTGAAGCTATAGCTGCTCATTGGGTGCTTCAGTGTCATTAAGGTAGTTGCTGTTGCCTGGCGACAGCCGCATCACCCGCCCTCCCCCACGCGTTCACCTGTAGCTGCCCTGATAGCTTCACCTCCGCGTGTTGGGCTTCAGAGCCTGTTGTGATCCCGACCTCCGTCTCACCTGCTGCTCACCAAGTCTCTGTCTCTGTGCTTTCTACCCAACATTTTTTTTACTCCCCACGTTCCTTTTCTGTCCCAGCCTCTCCCCCCGGATCCTCTCACGTACCTCTCCTCTTGCCCTCCCTAGGTTTCTGAAAGCTCTGAGCTTCGCCTCTCTGGACAAGGAGGAGCTGCTCAGTCCCATCAACCAAAGCACCCTGCACCGCTGCTCTTCAGTGCGCTCTATGGTTTCCAGCGCCACCTTTGGGTGCAGCGATGACTACATCGGTCTGGCGCTGCCCATGGACATCAACGATATGTTCCATATCCGAGACTCGGCCTACTTTCAGCAGAGGATCAGCCCGGCGTCTGAAGAGCGAAAGCGCTTCCTGTTTGGCGACGGAGACGGTAAATGCAAACTTCACGCGCGATTCAGCGACAAAAGTGTGAGACGTCGAACCGGATTGGTTGATCTGAGTTTGCCTGCGCTCACCCTGCACCGTTTGCTCCGCAGGCGATCGCCCCGCTGTCCCAGTGCTGAAGCAGCAGTTCAGCATCTCCGAGCTGATCGTGTGCCGAGGCGACAGCCAGAACCACACGGTGGGTTCGGAGGAGACGGGACTGCAAGATCACACTGAAGAAAACTGCCTCTACTGCGTCGGCGCCATCGTCCTCGGATACCCCACACAGCCGCAGATCAACAGCACACACCCTCGGACGGGTGAGGCAACACAGACACGCACACAGAGTCGTTAACAGGAACATCCTGTAAACTGAGTAAATAACAAATGCTCTCTTGATTCTGACAGACTACGTGGACTTCCCGTCGTGGGGAGGCCAGAGCGGCCATCGTCTGGAGGTGATGCCTCAGTCCAAGTTCTCCGGGGTGTCGGGCTGCAGCGACGCTGCCGTGTCTCAAGGCTCCATCTGTAGCACGCCCACTCCTGGTGACATTGTCATTGGTAAGAAAGAAAGAAACCCCACAACAAACAGGATGTCATGTTAAATCCCCCCCAAATAAATCCTGTGGTGAATTACTGTTCCATTCCATAATCGTTCATAATCCTTTCAGTAAAACAGAATATGCTGAATATGTTTGTCAAAATAGTCCACAAGAGACAACACATAATTCATAACACAAAATATCATCAAATAAGATTTTAGCAAACATTGTGGCTTAAAAAATCTGTCCTTAATATTTGATCTCAGTGTAAAAGAAGTGGCTTAGGGCTCCAGTTTGGTTTTGTCAGAGTCAGTTATGGATTCATTTCGCTCACTACGCCCCTCTGACGAGAACAGAAGGAAAAAGCAGCGGTGCAGCTTTATATTTATTGTGGGGAAAACTGAGTATTTGTTAACATGTGCTCTCCAGGGGGAAAGGCGATATCAGAAGACGGCCCCGCCTCCCGAGTCTTGCTGAGGAAGGAGGTGCTCCGCCTCATCATCAACCTCAGCTCCTCTGTTGGAACCAAAGGCCATGAAACGGGACTACTGACGTAAACCCCTTTTTCTTCTTATTCCACATAATATTTGGAGATGCATGTGCTGTTGCACATCATTAGAAGTTGTTTTCTAAAGGCCTGTTATTCCCCCCCCTTTTTAGGATAAAGGAGAAGTTTCCATATGCATTTGACGACATCTGCCTGTACTCCGAGGTTTCTCACCTCCTAGCCCACTGTATGTTTCGCTTGACCTCAAGACGTTTCATACAGGAACTCTTTCAGGATGTGCAATTCATGCCAGTAAGACAGTGTATCACTCCCCTCTCCCCGTTATCTGAAACACTTCCCCTGTCCCATGCATTCAACCAATCTTCCTCCTTTTCAGATGTATGAGGAAGCAGAGGCAATCCTGACAAAGCTACCAAAACCCGTCGAAGAGGATGTTGACCCTCCAACAGAATCCTGATCCACCTCTTGTGTACCCTGCGCAGCCTTGGCCCTGCCATCATACAAACATGGAACGTTTGGCACGTTTCTGTTGCTCAAAACAGAGAAACCCCAGCCAAGGATGAGGAGAAGGTGGCAATCGCCCACCTTTCTTCTAGCAAATACGAGCTGGAAACAAAGGACATCAGTATCTGTAAGCGAAATTTAACCCGACACGCCTAACGCTGTCTTAGACTTCTTTTTTTTTAACAGGAAAAAGGGGGAGCAGTTTAACCAAATACTGTTTTCAGATGGGTTGGCAATCTTGAGCAACACTCAATAATACATCAACATAATGCTTAAGGACAAGCTGGATCATTAAGACAGACTCACACTGTGTTTAAAAAAAAAAAAAAAAAAAAAGACGAAAAAATTCTATAGACATTTTATCTCTTTCCAGAGGTGGTGTTTTTCTGTAATGAAATGAATAAGGCATGTTGTTGTGTCTACCCAGTGATTCCTCGGACCCTTCATTCTTTTTCTCCTTACGAAACAAAACACTACAGAGGAATCCTGCTGTTTTTAAAACGTATCTGGAGCCTTCCTGGTTCATATCCCACCCCGACCTGTGATCTGCTCGAGCCAGATATGTGCTTTTGCTTCTCTTGCTTCAGCCCTTCCTACAACCTGTAGCCTCTTGTCAGCACAGACAGCCAATTACTTTTCTATCTCTCGTATCTCAGACAATCAAACATCACTAGTATCGTATTTTCTAAAGCACTATATATGCCACCCTTATACAATACACGAGGAGAATAGCATGTGATTTAATGCTAGTTTATGCCATCCATAACTTCTTTAGGACCTTTAATGTTTTTCTTCAGCCATTGCATTATTAGTAAGCTACTCAGGAGGCGGGATGCTGTCTGGACAAATGCTCGGTTGTACAAGTTATCTGTAGAATACTTCGTTACAGATTTAATACCGAACTCTGCTCACAGACGTTTCAGAAACCTGCATATAAGCCCAGCAGCGGCCCGACTCTTCGCCTTCTTACCTCTGTGCTTCACCTCCACTGCATGTGCAACAAGCATGGCAAAGTTGTAACGTCACCTTAACGCGTTTCTTGCTTGTAAAACTTTTAAGAATAGTTTGTCATTACATGCTGCCATTACATTGTAGGACTATAATTACCCCTGAATCTGTTTCCACAATGCAATATCACTGTCATTGGCTGAGATGGAGGAGGGGGGAGTGGGGGGGGGGTGCAACGACTAAAGGATTTTTAAAAAGTTTCCAGGGAAACAGGGATCTCTGTTTCCATTGGCTTGTTTTTGCTATAATGCTGCTACAAAAATGGACTCATAGAGAGATGATTCATAGATCAGCTGAGTGATGTCAGATCCGATCTATTTATTATATGTCTGTACCATAGAGTGAGCTCAACCAGAGAAGAAAAAAGTTATTTATATTTTTTCCTCAAGACTGTATTATAATTTAAAAAGATTTTTTTTTTCTTTTTTTTCTTTTTTTTTGCCTGAATCGTGGTTTCCCTTGTAAAATGTGTACAGTATGTTTTGGGGGCATTGATGACCTAAAGAAACATACAATCCTATCAAAGGGATGCATTGTTAATAAAACAAAATTTGAAATACCCAAGAAATGTGACAAATCTTTCCATTTTTTTCTTTCAATTTACTCATTCGTTGAGGATGCCACAATGTCCTCCTGTCTGAAACTGCAGAAATACTTTCAGTTGGCTTGGTAGAAACTCACATTAAGATTGGGTGAAGATGTTGAATTTTTCTTAGGATGAAAGTGTCACATAATCCAGTTACTTGATTTAAATCCCTCTCTCTCAACGTTCTCAATACTCAAGTTAAAGTATCTACCTTGCAAAAATCAGAAACTGTCATTTTACATATTTGCCCTTAGTATCTACTATTCACAATATTCTGTGTTAAAGTTGTTGAAGGTGTAAAGGTGAAATGTGCGTGAGAAGGATGTGGGAGCTACAAGGGAACTGACAGAAAAATGCCTCTAACGCAGCCATAATTTAAAAACTGCAGGATATCAAATAGCTGAATGACAGTTTAATAGCCGGAAGTCTTGTGACCTATTTAAAGCTTAAATGATATCGCGAGCTGGAAGTTTGCAATAGTTGCTGAATGTAAAAGTTTTAAAAGAGTTTTTGAAGATTTGAACATTCTCTCCGTTCACTTCAATGGGAGACCAAAAAAAGTAATTGATGTGTTTTTCTTACTGGACATTTTTCGGCTCAGCACATAGAGCACAGATGCCCCTCAGGTGGCGGAAACGTTGTCAGCCATCATCATTTACACAAAGCAAATTATTAGCAGCCAGACAGCAGTGAGAGGGTTTTCCTTGCCATCTTACAGGCAGATATGCGCTATCCATCACGTACAAAGAAATTAAGTGTTGATCACAAACAGTGGGTGACATGTGAGTGGCTTGTAAATAGAGCTCTTGCAGTGTTATCACTAAAAAATAAAGAGTCTTATCGTTTCAAATGTATACAGAGCTATTCATTACGTATGCGTTGAACTCTGAGCGTCAAACATTTTTCTTATTCTGTTAGGAAACATTAAAGAAATAAACGTGCATTAGGAAAAAGTGCAGAGTTTTGAGCCCAAATTTTAACAAGAGCAGTCTACAGTGTTGTGAACCCTTGGTAGTTGGATATCACAGTTACAGTTCTGGGATCCAAATAAGAAAAAGTGTGTTTTGTTCACTAAAAAAAACCAACTAAAATCACGTTTTAGCAAGTAAACATTTCTGCAGGCCAGTAGTCCCTTTCAAGAAAGGATATTTATTAATGTAATAAAAACATGTGTATGTTGGTATATTTTTAAATATGCATATATAACATTTATATTTTTAAGGATTGCACATTTTACAGCAAAAGCATCATACTGAAATTGAAAATATCAAATGAAATCCTGGAGTGTGACTTATTTTAGATCAAAACAGTGCTTGTGTAATGTATTCACATACAAAATAATTACATTCAATAAAAAAAAATACAAAATGACTAAGTCAAGAAAATTTGCCATCTTCCTGTCCTGTCAGATAATTCCACAAGTGAAAAACAAATCTTGCCCAGTTTCAGTTCTGGTTAAGAGAGGCATGTACTTGATTTGCTGAGACAGGAAAGTTGACTCTTGTTGCAGTAGTCCGCTCTTGCATTGCTCAGAAATATTGCACAACCGTGTGATGTTGTTGACAGTCACACTCATCCATTTCTGATTGAGGTACAAAGTTGAGTTAATGATTTCCATATATAGGAGCCAGTACCTGATGTGTTTGTTATCTCTCTCCTTTTTTCTATCCATCCTTGTGCACTTTGTTACAGAGGTATTTATTCATCAGAGCTTTTAGAGACAGTTTTTGCTGTTCTTGCTCAGAAATGGTCAATTTTCTCCTCCTGTTGGTTTTCTATCATTTTTGAAGGTCTGCTGGAATCTGGGACAGCCTTTTGGGAGTTTGAGTCTAGGTACTGTTTCATTTCACTGCCGTCATACTGAAGGTTATTATACACTTGTCTCGTGTGGTTCCTGGTTCCTTCCTATGCTTTGTGATTGTTCACACCAGGACCTGAGAAAAGAAAACAGAAAGGAAAGGAGAAGGAGACATAGTTATCAATCTCCATTTCACTGTTGCCCACTGCTGAATAGAAAATAGGCAGAAAATAAAGTGCATACCAAAGTAGCTGAGCAGAACAGGGAGCAATATGAGTCCATGAGCCATCCCCAATAGTGTGATGACCAGGTTTAACCGAAAGAAGAAGATCTGGATGAGCTGTGCTTTGGCAAATGCAAGCACAAGGATGCCTGGGAGGTTGGTCATGGCCACACCAGCAAATACCTACAGGGTGCAAGATAAACATGTTAAACTGAGGCAGCAGTTACTGTTTGCGGATGTTTATAAAATTACATGTGTGTGTGGCACTAAAAGTGAGTGTTTACTTCATTTTGTGAGTGGTTCACAATGCCTGCTCCAGATTGCTTTGTAGTTTACTCACCGCACTGCCCATATTGACTGTAGCCTCCATAGCCCTTTCCACGCGTGTGGGCTTGGGGCTGTGTGCAAAGGATCTTGTTATGTGTGAGACAAACTCCACAGAGATGCCCACGGCCTGCAAACAATGTAGAAAATGTGAGTTATTAAACTCAGAAATTTCCATATAAAATAATTCCATATCATTATTTACAGAAAGAAAACAATGTTTCTGTTAATGTTTGTCATTCCATAATTATACTTTAATAAATAGTAACTAGCACTGAGAGGATAGGGTGCAATTTTACTTGTGCATTTCAAGATTGAGAGCATGTTAAATAAATCAGAATACATTAAAGATTGAACTCACAATCAAATGATGAAACTTAATTATGACAATATGTATCATAAACATTCTGCCCTGATGAAACATAAATATAATAGTTTACATTCCAGGAATTTATTATTAAAATTGTACAAAGTTGGGGGACTCAAAAGAGACGAGAGATAAAACCCCAGAAGACATTCATTTCAAAAGCAGAGCAGCACTCTTTATGAAGGATCGCCCCTTCAAACCCCATCACAGACATGTTCTTACCGTGACCAGATTGATGAGGGCAACTGCGTTGTAATCTATGCCCCACAGTGTCATGACGCCAACAGTATCCACGACGATCATGATTATGGTGATCAGGTTGAGCAGGCCAGAGCGGAGGTCGAAACCCAGCAGCAGACAGCACACCACGAAGGTCGGCAGCAGACACAGGGAGATGTTGAAGAGTCCCTCTGACACAATAGTCAGGTACTGCTCGTAAAACACATTAGTTACCCTGGAAGAAGAAGAAAAGCAAAATAATAGATTTAGAAAAGAAGAGAGACTTGTCATCCACAGCGCGTAAGGGGGAAAGTTACTTCAAGGAGTTTGGAAAGTACATACGTGTATGGAAATACTTCAAAGTCAGGTGAGGTGCCCTCTATTTTCCTCATGCCCATGGTGATGTCGTGGGCCAGCTCTCTGGCCTTTAGCAGTGCTGCAGTGAACTCTTGAGAGTTGGTTGAAGGTGTGTGATAAGCCATGAACCGAGAGGCTGGAAACAGGTGGAAAAAAACAGGTTCACTTACAAGCATCATTTCTATTTAGATGAACGTATGGCATCATCTTAGACTGCTTTTGTAATGATTTGAGAGGACTTACCTATAATTTCTCCACTTTCATCGCGTACTACGGATGTGTCATAGGCTCCTAAACCACTGTTAAAAGAGAAAATATGATGAGAATGTTGTTTTCACATTGCGACGACGTTTGTGTGTGTGTGTGTGTGTGTGTGTGTGTGTATGCAGCTGTGTAACACACCCTTTGGGACACTGCAGGTCAGGCCTGTTACCCAGGAAGTCAGGGAGGAAGCGGTTGAATTGTTCCACAGTTGGCCTGAGGACACCATCTGGAGGAATAGCCATACACTTACGAAAACAGAGGAGAGACGCTATTGAGACATGGGAGAAGAGTGAGAGTGTTAGTAAATGAATAGTCGTTCAACATCTAAGGAAATTCAAAGTAGAGAATATATGTTATTGTGACGTTTTCTCAGCAGAAATTCTCACATTGATTTGCAGGACAGAAGTTTCCCATATTTGGACCGATGGTGTACAGGCGACAACATTTCGATCCAGGGTTCAGCCAGTCAATGAAATCATCCACCCAAGAGTTAGCAGGAATAGCCAAGTACGATCTATAGATCCCATCATCAGCAAGTTAAAGAAAGGCAGGAACACAAACGTTCATGTCATGTGTTGATGTCAAGTATACGATTACTGCTAATCTATATTTTTCTTCAAATCACCAAATCCCATGAATAGACCAAAAAAGTCTGTCAGTCAATGAGGTGGTCATTTATGGGCCTTGAATAGTTTTTGGACAATATCAACGCCGTATATAGACAATGGTTTGATTGTTGGATTTACTGACTGTTCAACTGAACTTGTCATCAGCCTTCAGTCTTATGCCTATCAGAAATAATTTGACATGTAGGGAAACACGCTTATTTACATTATACCACTCCCTTGTCTGTGATGTACATATAAAGCTGTTAGCTAAAGCTAAAGGCTGGAAACAGTGGGTATCAGTCTTGTCATGTAACTCTCTGCAAATGTGAAATAAGCTTAGTTTCCAAATTTCAAATTTTACTTTTGGCATTCACATTAGTGAAATTAGCAGACACGGGTTTTGACTAATTGTATCAAGTATTTGGACAGGTTTTCACTGTCATGTGATGCTGTCATTTTAGTAAATTCCCCTTTTATGCGAAGAGTTTTTCTATTTTCCAATACGTGACTGATAATGCAAATGATAAATGAGCTCCACAATCCTTCTTAACTCACGGAAACAAAAGTGTGATAATTACAGTCCATTCAATGGTCACGACCCCCTTCAAGTTACATAATGACAAGGATTTCAGATACATCACAGTGAAAAAGATGGATACTTCACTGCAGGATACTTAACTGGCAAAAGTGCAGCAGGAAGTTCTACTTACTCTTGCTATTTAAGTTAAGGGCTACTTTGTGTAGTTGCTCTCTCTGTATGGCATGAACAGAAAGAGGAACCTTTTATCTGCTCAGCGGTGGTCATGTACAGTTTATCATTAACTGATCTGATTTGCAAGTATGCAAAAGGTTGCTACTGGGATATCAGCAAGTTCAAGGATCTCTCAGTGAAAATTGATGATGATGTAAATGACAAAGGCAGAAAATCTCTTTTCACATTGCTGAACTGAGAAACTGGTTGATGGAGAGTTGAGCAGAAACAGTGTGTAAAATCCAGATTAAAAAAAAGTTAACTCACCGATCTGGGTGATTGACAGCATACTGGATCTTCTGGGTTAGGGAGAATGGATCACAGCCCACACTGGAGCAGGTTGCATTCATACCCGCCACAGTACTGAAGTTGAAGCCTCTTTTTGTTACAAAGTAAACAGGGACTCCAACTTCAAAATATTTGTAGAGGAAGTTGAAATAGTCCAACATATAAGAGCCCTGTGCCAAAAACAGAATAATGTTTGTAAGTTTACATTAAAAAAGGAGTGTGTGGGTGATCATTCAAACAATATTTACAATATATAGTAGAGTTCACTAACCTGAGGCATAGCCAGCTCCTGATCCAGACCAACTTTGACATTAAACATGAGGAATATGGATGCACAGAACATGAAGATAAAAACCAACACCTGAAGAGAACCCAGGACAGAATGTATTCAATAAATATCAAGTTAAAACACAATAAAGTATGACCTTTTAACTTTGGGTCTGATAAGGTTTTAGGAACATAAGAGGTCACAGGTTGAGAATAACTGTCATTTGGTTTTATGTTATAGCTGAAGTGTTACTCGATTTACCACTATGATCCTGATGTTACTGTGCAGGAGGACAGGGGCATAGTATTTCCTCATGAAGGGCAGCAGAAAGCCCTCGTTGGTGTTGTTAGGACGCTGGGTTGACACTGTAACACAGCAAAGCAGTTCACAGCGGTTGTTGTCTTGACGCCGGGCATCCAGGGACAGCAGCGCCACAAAGGCTGTCATCTGGAGGATGAAGTCCATCAGCACAGCCATAGCAGCATACAGAGCAAATGACTTGACTGCTGGCATGGTGGACAAGGCCCCTTGAGTAGAAGAACCAAAACATAGTTAGACGTGAACACATTGTAACTCAATGGGCCCTCCTCCACACACTGTATATGCACAGAATTGTACTGGAGTGAAACCCTTTAATATGTCATTGGAAGCTGCTGTGCTTTGTTCATTAAGAAATCAAATGTCTCTACCTAGAAAGAAGCAGACAGACTCAGAGAGACTGCACAGGAGCATGCTTGGAGCTACATTTCCAAGGACACGACCAATATGCTCCTCTCTTTTCTCTCCAGGCCTCCTTACATCTCTCTGCAAGGAAGTGTAAGGTAACATCACTACAATTATGCACATTTCTCTCAAAATCATCCACATTGTACACTGACATGCACGCAAAGTTA
The DNA here is from genome assembly GCA_016785225.1 of Psettodes erumei. NCBI lineage: Eukaryota > Metazoa > Chordata > Actinopteri > Pleuronectiformes > Psettodidae > Psettodes > Psettodes erumei. The sequence continues at coordinate 5,095,215 of JAFBJZ010000781.1, forward strand.
CATACTTGGTACTCCAGAACCAAGATGAAGATGTTGTCAGCTCCTACGGCAAGCACCAGGAAGGGCACGACCTGAAGGATGACCAACGAGGAGGGGATGCCAATCCAGGAGTAGAAGCCCATGGAAGCCAGGACAGAACAGGCGACCACCAGAATCCCACCCAGGCCCACCAGGAACTTAGAGTCCACCTTGAGGACACAAAGATCAGTACATTCAACTCAGTGAACCTTTACTCTTCCTCATATCTTTACTATATTGGGCCTTCAGTATTATATAACTTCACTGCCAATAAATTTGTGTGCTGCACTGCCAAGATAAGAGCTGTATAGCTGACATACCTGTATTACTGCAGTTTCTTCTTATCAAAGCAGGGTGTGAGTATTCCTTCATCAATTTTACTATTTTAAGATTTTTAAAGTAAAAGCATCTTAACAAGACTAGTAGTCAACAGCCATGTTTGTTCCCGTGCGAGACTGTAGTTACGTACAGCAGTGCAGCATGCAACATATTAAATAGCTGAGATATTTGGAAGACTGACGGTCCCTAGATTCACCCCTGAGTGATGTGAAATATATTGCGTCAACATTATTACCCGTAAAGTCTTACCAGTATGCGTTTCCATGAAGAGTACTCCCCCAGTGCAACGGCAATGTAAATGAAGATCACAGCATAGCTGATCATGAAGATGGGGATATCCTCTGCTGTTGTCCGATTAATCTCATCCTCCAGAGACCTCTGTGGACAGAACATGTGGGGTGAGAAGGGGTCACAGAAAAGTCAAGGATTCAGGGATTAAGAGTATAGATAGTGTGGTTATAGAGTGGTTATCAGCATAGCAATAATTGCTTCATTTTTTCTGAGCAGTTTTGCTTTTAACAGAGACAAGAGAGGTGAGACATCCAACAAAGGTTCCTGATCACGCTCAAACCAGAGGCAGTAAGATTACATTCAGAGTCTGAAGCCCCTGGGCTACCAGGGAAATTTAACATGTTTTATGTTGTGAAACATTTATTATGTGTTTTGTGCGTTCTCATTGTTTACTGTACCTCTGCCATGTATGCAAAGGTGAAGTTGGCAGCAGGGTTTTTCTGGTACTCTTGGACAATTTTAAGAAACTCTTTCTCCCACTGCATGGCCACTTCAAACTTGGGGTTGTTGCGAGCGTAGTTGTTGAGGGAGAAGGTCAGGATGAAAGCCTGAGCATTGATGTAGTTGTCATCTGGGAGAAGCAAGTATAATGTTGAAGTCAGAGCTGCATTTTCGTGTTGCCTGCACAGGTAAAAGTGATAGAGATCATAGTGATGTTGCTGAAAGTCACTCACTCTCATAGCCTCCCACAGCCAGAAAGGGGAAGACCGGAGCTCCGTAGTCAGCCATACAGCTCATCCCTAAAGCAGTGATATCTTTGAAGGACAGGGGAGAGCTTCAGAAGTGATGGAAAAGGAAAAAAGGAAAGTTATGTTATATCACTGAGAAACAGCAGAGGAATTTTCCCAGGTTGATGTGCAGTTTCATTTGATGAATCCTTACTTGAGACAGTAGATTAGGTGGTCTCTCCAGTCTACCTCTTTGGTCACTTCCAGCTCTGTCATGTTCGCCTTAGCGTTAATATTGCTCAGGTTGTTCTGGAAGTACTGTGGTAAGCTGTTGACTGCGCAGTCCGTCAGAGAGGCATTGGACGGGTTCAGTGGTGCGAAACACACGTCCTTCAGACTTGCTGTGCGGTTCAGATTCTCTGACCAGAACTCAATGTTCTAAACGAAAAAGTGGCATCATTGTGTCAAAAATAATATGATGAGATTTTGCAGACATTATCAACTGACAACTCGGATTCTGGGCTTTTTACCTGTATTCGTTTCTGTAGCTCCAGCAGCTCGATGATGAGATCTTTGGATACGATCCCGCTAAAGTTCTGTGATCCAAACAACAATGAATCGTAAATGTGGCCTTTTCTGTCTGGTGCTGTCAATATCAGTTGGTTGGTCCTGAAGAAGGGGCCAAAGTGTGAATCATGGAAGTCTTTCTCCTGGCGGGCCCGGCTGTTGGGAGCAGACCACAGCTCAACCGGGTCAGTGGTGAGCTCAATGGATTTGAGGCCAGCAGCGAAAACAGCCACAATGACAGCTGACACCATGAGAACCTTGAATGAAGACAAAAGTTTTACAACGGAGACATATTTTCTTCATCTGGTTGAAAACATGTGTTTTTTTAAGCCGGCACATGTACAGCTTGAATATGTTTATGTTTTAAATTATTGTTTGTTGAAAAAATATCCTTCCTCGAGAAAATGTGTGAAAAGTCACAGTCGACACAGTGATTTTCAACTTGTTAAATAAAAAATAAGCAGGTGGGTATCACTACCTGCTAATTCCACTCTACTTTTGCAGGGTAAAAATACTTACCGTGAGGGGGTAGGTGGCCATTCGGGTCCCCCAGTAGCGAAATATAACCTCTGACAGTTCAATGGCTGGCTGAGTCACAACATTACTGTTCTGGTCCGTGGCTTTCCTCTTACTGTTTCTTTTCTGTTCATCCTCTCTTTTCTTTGACTTACACCAGTAAGGGATAGAGAGGTATAACAGAAAGTTAAATATCAGGAGACAGAATAAGATAATTGAAATCACAAGGAAGCCGTTCGTCCCCAACAGTCTGAAGGGGCCAGGGAGCAGCGGTGGAAGAGACACATTCGGGCATGACTCTTGGCAGTCCTGGCAGGAGCAGACCTGGCCTCCTGATGGCATGGTCTCGTTACATTTCAGAGCACGCCCATTGTAAGGAACCACACCATTTGGTAGTCCCTCAGTGTCTCCCTCTTTTATCAGCATGAAGTCAATGTCCAATGGTGCCAGGCCGTTACTGGTGTCTCCCTGGAAGTCATACCAGCGCTGGGGCGTGCACAGCTTGGCGCCATACCGACCACACATGGTACCGATGGCGTAGCCTCCTGTTGCTGGGATCCTGACATTTTTACAAGACTGGAATGCACCGTCTGCAAAGGTGGTGCTGAAGAATGCCTGGTAACCCACCACGGCCTCCCTTGGTTTGCCCAGGTGAGTGATGTTCTCGACCTTCGTGATTTTTACTGACTGGCTCTGGTTAGGGCTGCAGGTGTTGATGCAGTGTAGGTGGGCAAAGTTCTCAGCGCAGGAAGGGCAGCGGATCAGCACAGTCTGGGAAAGATACAGACTCCTTTCCAGGGATTTCAGCTGTTTGATGGAGCAGCAGGCGTACGTGTTGTTCTCACCCCGGTCCAGCATGGGACACACCTGCAAGAACAGGTGCTGTTTTACAAAACTCCAGCACAAACCTACTTTTTGTGCAGTGAATCCTAAAAATCATTTCCCATGAACAGGTTAAGGCTTAAAATAGGTCAACTCTACAATGCTTTATCCATTCCTGTTCTCTACTTCCACAATACGTAGGCTACAGACCTGTTTGAGTTTCCTGTAGTGTTGTCCTGTGAGTGGTCGGGCAGGGCTGTAGTCTAGACAGGGAACAATAGCAGGAATGAGGGACGACTCAATCGTTGGGTTTTTACCACACTCCTCATAGAAAGCGCAGTAGCCAGGCTGATGTTGGGCCTTGGACAGCACCTGTGTTAAAAAAAAAAAACAGTCGTCAAATTTTACTTTATTTATTTGTCAATATTTATTTTTAATTTTAATGTTGTTGTAGCATGGTGTGTATTTTGTAAAGATTTTGACCCTACTTTGCATCTATCTCCATATGTAGTTAATGGAAATACCATAAATAAAAAAATCTTGAATATTTTTAAAACTTGCATCTAACAAGGTTTGGTTTGGTTTATCAAGTTCATCATGAGTAAGTTTCTTCTAAAGGCATTACATTATTAACTCATAAATGTCTTCATGTCATTAGAGCTGTACTGTGTCCTGCCTTGTCAGCTACTTACTGCTGCCTTGCAATAACAATATAATGGTAAAAGTTCATATATGTTGCATCTATACAAAAGCACTATGGTCGGCAACCGTTCAAAAGTACTGAATAAATAAAATGCAGTACATTTCTTGCCTTAAAATTTAAGAAAAGAAAAGAAAGGCTAGCCAAACACAATATGGACTCTTGGAAAATGTACTAAATGAAAAAAAAAATCTTTTTTTATTATTTATTTTATTATTTATTCTAACTAAAATTGTAAAATATGAAAAGTATATTTTATGAATTTAAAGTACATTCCTTAATCTGGAGATGTTCGCTCTTTAAACATCAACCAAATCCAGAATCTCTCAGACCTGTGAGAAGGTCTGAGGGTGTGAGGGTCTGTTAGAAAAAACTCAAACCTTCAGGCATTTATGTGACTCACATCAGGTCATCGCTGCCTGTATGAACACTTCCTTAACTTTGAATCTGGATACTAAGGTGTGACAGAGCACACCCACATAATATTTAGGATGGTTTACTTTACTTTACCAGAATCAGAATCAGAATCAGAAAGATTTTTATTGCCAGGTGCAGTAACGGTCAGGTTACAGCACTAGGAATTTGCTTTGGTGTCAGGTGCAGAATAAGCAAAAATAAAAAAATAAAAAAGCAGCATGAAAAATGACAGCAACAACAACAACCACAACAATAATAATAGAGGTATAGCAGAATTAAAAAAAATAGAATAAAAGTAAATAAAGAACATAATCTAAAAGGAAATTCAGTTGAGTGTCTGGCAGTTAGTGCACTGCCAGACAAAGTCAAATTCAGTGATTTTGTGATTTCCTTATATCTTAAATTGATTATATTCACATATTAGTCAAATTACAAAAGCAATCACATGTATTCTTCTACCATTCATTCAAAGTCCAAAAAATATATTTAGTATTTAGTATGCTTTAGTATGAGAATGAAGCAATGTTAGGTTATTATGCTGTTGATTTAAATAGTGTACAGTACATTGTTGCAAAGCTATCTATCACTTCCATAACACACAAAAATTACCAGACAAACTTACCACACAAGTCAGAAAAGCGATCAGGACTGTGACACGGCTCATGGTTTCTGAGGGTCTTTCGGCAACAGAAGAGTCAGAGTCCTTACAAATTATATTAAAATGGAGTGTATATTAATCACTGTTGTCCTGTTGGAAGATACATGAGTCAAATTAAGAAGTTGAGAGAGGGGCTCTGTGGTACTGAAGTGGTCCACTGTCTCCTATCATCTGTCTGTTGAATAATGTTAGGGTTGGGAATAGAAGAAACATCATGACATGCCCAACATCACCACTCCTGTGACGTCTCAACTTTCTTATCTGGTCTGATGCGGCCTCTGGCCAATCACAGCTATGGATGATCAATGCCTCTGTCTGATAATTAACATGGGAGAGATTTTGATAGGGTTGCTGGGGAGCTCCAAAGCAGGTGGCAGAAACTAGGAGAATCCAAATTATCAACCGCACCCAGTTCTTCACATTATATCAGTCTTATTGTTACTGTCTGTGCAACTTTTGGTGCTTCTTTTGAAGACAGATAAACATATAGACACTGATTGCTCTAAATCAGATCAGTCTGATCACATCCAGCGGCAAATACATTTTTCTTTCTTTTATTGACGTGAGGGCAGCGTGTGCTGCCAACGTGCAGTACACAACGCTGCAGTTGGCCTGAACATGACCTTTAGACCATACTTTTAAGTGACACTGCTGTGCGCAGGTCATCTGATCTCAAAGGTGCAGAGTATATGCTGATGTCCCTGACACATTTCTGTTTGATAAATGTTTCGTAGCCTTTTATTTGTGTGAAGGTCTTCCATCAAAACCACTGACAGCCTGTAAATCAGACATGGGCAGAGTTGGTGCTGTGAAAGAATGCCCGGTATTACAATGCTAACACTCAAAGCAGCCCGCCATCAACTTCCAAATATTAATAATTTTTAAGTAGTGTTGAAGCAAGCAGGCCATTTGAACCGGATCGCAGTTGTAAGAGCAATTGTCCCCACCAGAGGGCGCACAGAAAGCCCGACTCGCCGAGCTTTTCCAGTGGCCTGTGCGGTGACAGGAAGAGCGTCAATAGCACGAAGAAGAGAGAATGTACAAACGAAAAACCTTGACCGAGAACCGTCACTTTCAGCCAAGATGGGAAATTAATGATCCATTTTACGGAATTCAAACCCATGTGTTAAGTGCGCCTGTAAACAAAAGCATCCATGAAAGATGTCAACTTGATGACAGTACAGCCTTGATGGATGTTCAAGCCACGCGTGTTCACAGGAACTGTTGACAGTTCATTTGACGTGCACTACGAGGTATTAAACTGTCTTTGCATGACACTGCGGAGGCCACGGATATTTTCATCGCTGTTAACAGTGATGTGTCTGTCTTAATTCCGAGAAGATGCTGTCAAAGATGTCACACCAGTGACGCAGGGAAAACGCACCGGATTGGCCGGGCTCCTCCAGCAGAGCGGTGGACTGTCCAATACGGTACTGCATCATCCACCAGGTGAGTTACCTCATTACCAGCGAACTGTTGGTATGGTCATGAGGCAGGTCCTACCTCATCACTCAGGAACGTTGATGTGTTGTATCTGTGTTTAGTTCATTAATGAATGGTGAAATTAGGAAATTATTTTAAATGAAAAATGAAGGACATAAATTGTATGCATGATGGTATAATAAACTGAAGCTACTGACATATTTTGTTATTTATTAGTAGCTATAATTATCCTACCGATGGAAACGCACGGTCATAATCAGGCCCTCCTGCAGCGGGGATGCAATATTTGTGGTCCTTTCTGTCATCAGAGTTGTTTATCCATGCTGTAGATGGTAGCTGGCCCATCATGCCAAGACAACAGGACAAATCACTTCCTGGATCAACGCCGTAATTAATATCGTTATCGTATGTCAAGGTCAAAGCAGAGATAAAGCTGACAACCAAGGCTCCACGGTCATACCACGGGATCGTCAGAGCTCTCAGGGGCGAAGGTGCACAAGCAGTTCAGTTCGTGATAAACAGAGATGGTAAAACAGACAAGGAGAAATGGAACAGATATGGTGATGTTCTTTGTTCTTTTGTGTGCTGATAACCCGGTCAAGACAACATTTAGAATTTTGTAACTCTGCCAGCACACCCAAAACTGCTGTACTACAGTGCACAGTATTCACAACAAATGGTAAATGTCTTGTTTATCAGTTTGCACCTGAGCAACTTAACACTGGCTGTGCTTTAATGAAATTATAATTTATAAAGTTTTTTATCTGAAAATAACTCGTCTTTTTTTTACTTGCTAAAAACAAAAAACTGTATATTTTTCCATATTGACATCATAATCATTTTATTCTCACTTGTTTTTATAATCTTTAGATGACCTTGAAAAGTGCAGTTTGTGCTCTGGCACACATTCTTTATGAGTGCCTATCTGTAGGGACTCTGGTCATTCATAAAATTGGAATTCATTGTAGTCCTAAGGATTTGATGAAGCCTCTACATTGTGAATGATGCGTTTTGAAGAAAATTCACATGATTTTTTTTTTCCCAGGAAATACGTATTTTTGACGTAGGAATAAAGAGCAAACAAAAGCAACTTGCAATATAAAACAACACAATGGCCTCTGCAGCGCTCAGCGAAATAGGTTTTGAAATGTGTACCATGATATTTGTAAGAGATCTCTGCATACATTATACTCATTTGTTGGTAATACAGCTTTTTTTAAACTGAACACCAGTTGCAAAGAGGACCCAAACAGATGTGTAAAAGCATGTGAGGTAAATACAGAGGTTTCAGGCAAGTTCAGAAGCAGACAGAGCAAAAAAAATGTCCGTAGCATTGAATCAGCATTTTTCTTTCAATCTCAACAAAAATTAAGTATTTTAATGAAGATAAAATTAATAAATAAAGCATTTTCTTTATCCATTCTGATTTAAATGACGAACTCTGGTAGTACTAAGCTGAACAGTCAGATTTGTTTAGTCTGACATTTATTAGATTTATATAATTATGCAAGCTTTTCATTATGTCATTTTGTAAATATAATTAGGCAGGTTTAATATTCTGAATCAATTTGCTTCTTCAGCTTAAACCTCAAATTCACGATTGATACAAAAGAAGACACACCTTTCACAGATAGAGCTGTGGAAAACTCCCCAAGGTACAGAGTATTTAAAAAGTACTTATCTTAACAATCTTTGCCGATAACACAGACATTCCCCTCTTTATGACTGAGTCCTTGTCAACTATTATTTATTCTTCTGGCTGTTGTCTCTTGACTTTTTAGACTCCGATAGAGGTGAAGGGTATTTTCCTCTTCTTGATCTTGGCTATCAGCTGAGATCTGCCTGAGAGGCTATGCATCCTTTTTGTGATGGAGATAGGAGGATCCTCCAACAGCTGGATGTTTTCATATTCACGATCCATTATAACATTCTGCATTTGATTCTCACTAATACATCTCTGACTTTGTTGTATAACTTTCCTTGTAGAAGTTTATTTTGTGCTGAGCAGATGTGCAGAACCAGGACTAAATCTAAATCATTCATGTCAAACTCATGATCCTCTCCCACATCAACAAAACATATCATGATTTAACTTGGCTCTTTTCACTACCCTGGTCTGGTACATGCAAGCTGCAACTGTTTAGCTGCTATGCAGGCCTGAAGCCTGTTTCAGTCTGCTTCCATCAGCTTAGCCCTTGTTAAGAAACCAGACTTTCCCTGCATGGAGTTTCTGCTTGGGTTTTGTCATGACAGGTTATTAAACGAGGGTGTTTCCCCGTGAAACACAAACACAAGAGCAGGATGTATGTGACGGACAGCTGACATGGCACGGATTGGTGCTGAGCTCAGCACTGCATGGTAGCAAGCTGAAACTGCATCTAAACAGTAAAGATGTTTAGTAGTGAGATGAACGAACTTTGACCTTTAAACTTTGAGTAAATTCAGTAATTCACAAGCTGAACATGAAACTCGAGCCTCCTTTTAAATGACTGACAGTTTAGACCACCTGTTTCTTGTTTTTCTGGTGGTAAGCTTCATCTCATTCATTAAGATGGACAAACCAAAGAAAATATGTCTGAATGTGCTATTGGTTTAAAATTGCCCATCCCCTTCCCGTTCCTGGGCCTCATAAGTGACACACCTAAACCTACCGCAAACATTGTTAATGTTAATTACACTTTATTTCCCTGCTTCCAGATGTCTTGATTACGTATGAGACAAACCTGTTGCTTGATATGCTCGCTGGGTAGGGGAGACATCACAGTGTGGCCAACTGAGCCTTTTCACAAATGGATCACAGGAGCTAATGAAATGATTTTTGATTAATTTGAGGCGCTCACGGCAGCAGGTATTAGCAATAATAATAATAATGTGGGCTCTTCTTTTTAAACTGACCAGCTAACTACACTCACTGACCACTTCATGGGAGCACAATCTAATGTGAATTTGGCATTTAGAAGGCAATGTCAAAGAGGTATTCATATAACAGATCATTTATTATTTTGACGATGTTCTTTGCATTAGTGTGGTGCTGGGCTGCATTATACTAAGAGGTGTTTCTAATATTTTGTCCACCCAATTTATATGGATGAAAGGACCGGACTATTTGGAGCATGTGTCAGTATAATGCACTCCAGTACAACATCACCACCCACTATGACCTCAATAATAAACACAAATTAGAATTATTACCTGATGAAGTGGCCAGTGAGTGTCTATTAGCTGCAGCTCTGGTGAAAACAAAGCTCATGCTTCATACCAGTTGTTAGATTTTTACTGCTTATTCCACATTTTTCACAATTACATGTACCACGTTCTGTTGACATCTTGGAGAATATGTTATGTGTCATTCTGCAATGACCAATTAGGTTGCTGCCAGAGTGTTAATTATAATCAATGCTCAGTGGAAGCTGTGTTAAACAATCACAGATTGAAAACAACGCTTTGATTTAGTCCATTTAGTGAAGAATGCTGAGCTTGATGAGCAGGTGTAATATTTGGCCGCACAATGCCTTGAAATAAGTCCGACGACTGTGTGCGTGTCTATCGTGAATGAAACAAAGTGCTTTGGGAATCATGAATTTATTCCAGAAAAGCCAACATCCAGGACAAAAACATTTTCTACCCCTATGAAGAACACATTACTGTGAGAAATTAAGTAAAACATGGCTCATTTGGAGACTTTTGACATTTGAGTACTAAAAAGTACAAATAAAAGGTACAAAAAAGGGAAAAATATACATGCAACAGGTTCCAAAGTTCAAAAGTAACTGACTACCTGAACTTTAAAGTACAGTGAGTATGAAAATGACAAAAAAAAGAAAAGAAAACATTTCATTCAAAACCTACGTTGTTTATTAGGTACATAGTCCCCAGACCCGGGAAGACCTCTGGGGAAGCCACCCTGGCCTCCAGGCATGTTGTTGTTGCCTTGCCCCGACATCATGGGAGTATTCTCAGCAGCCATGCCCGGCGTATTGGCAGGACCAGAATTGCCACCCAGAGAGTTTCTGTTCATAGGCATCCCATGGCCGCCCATGTGCATCCTCATGTCTTGCTCCCTGTTTTCAGAGAAGTTGCCCCTGAAGCCCTCCTGCTGCCTCTTCATCATCTCCTCGTTGCGCATCCTCATCTCCTCCTCTCTTCTCCGGCGTTCCTCCTCCTGACGGAGCTCCGCCTGTTTCCTCTTCTGCACCTCCTGACTGTGGAGCTCCTCCATCCTCCGCAGCTCCTCTTGCCGCCTCAGCAGGTCCTGCCTCATCAGCATCACCTGATGCTCGTGTCTTGCCGCCTCCATCTCGGCCTCCAGCTTCTCCTGGGCCTCTTTCATGTTGCGATCGACCATTTCATACTGCTGCTTCTCCATCTCCATCAGGGCCTTCCAGCGCATGGCATACTCGTACTCAAAGCTGCCTGGCTGTGCAAACCGAGGCGGCTGCTCACGCTCTTTATGATACTGCTGGTTTTTGTTTATAAGCTTTTCTGACAGTCCCTCCTCTTCATCGAGCTGTTCCATGGGTTCCACTGTTATGGGGCGGGGAAAAGATGTGAGAACATAGGCACCATCGCTACACTTATCCAGGGCTTTTCTCGCAGCTGGCTTCGAGGTGTACTCCACTATTCCCTTCCCCGTGGGCCTCCCCCGGTCATCCACGATGACCACAGCTCTTTCTATCTGACCGAAGATGGCGAAGGCCTCCTCCAGCAGCTCGTTGGACACAAACTCGGGCAGATTCTTCACAGATAAAGCGGCACCATGTGTTGCGAACCTCACACGTATGGGTCTGCCTCTGAACGGAGTGTCATCCAGCTCGGCCCTGGCGATCTCTGCGATGATTCTGGTCTCCAGCCGGATGAAGCCGAAGCCTCTTTCCTTGTTGACGAATATCTCACTGGCCTTCCCGTACTTGGCGAACATCTTCTCGATGTCCTCCTCCGTGACTCCGGTCGGGAGGTTCCCCACAAACAGCCTGCTGCGCTGGGTGAAGGTCTTCTCGCCGGGTTTCCTGAAGCTCTGCATGTCCAGGGTTAAGGCCTCATTGAGGCTCGTCTGCTCGCTGGGCTCGGGCTGCTGGCCGTTGGTATTCGCTCCCCCGGGTTTCTTCTGCTCTCCCGGGCGGTTGGGGCCGTGGTTCTGCTGGGGGCCTTTGTTTCCTTGCATTTCTGTGTATCACAAATCACACGATTAAAAAAAGACACAAACTCTTAGCAATCGGTGGCGCACAAAGAGCTGCGAAAATGGCGAAGCTACGTGCGCTGCGACGCTATTGTGACCTCAATCGTGTGCGACGTATGGAACTGAATGGGGACGTGGGATCTGTGCGACGATCGAGGGAAAAAACTACAGAAAAAGTTGAATCGGTCTTTTAATTTAAATTTCTATATCATCTATTAGCATGGTGTCTTTGCCTCTTGGAACTGATATAGGTAAATTCCGTAAAGTTTTTCGTAGGTAATGTTTATTTTTTATTTTTGTGTGTGTGTGTCTTTAAGTACCTTCTTTCTCGCGAGAATACGCGTGCGCCCCGAAAGAACGGCGACGTTGAGCGGGTGATTTCGCGGGAATTACTTCTTAGGCTCGCTTACGAGTAGCAAAATATAAATATAAATTAAAACACAACTTGATACCTGGTCCAAGAAGTCGGCAGTCGAAGCTTGAGTCTCTAAGGTAAGGTCGTTAAATATGTTTCATCAGCGGTACTGTCAAAAACAAAAACAAACCGCAGACATGTTTGGGAGCAGCACAAGCGGCTGTCACTAACGCCGGGTTAAAAGCTGGACGTGCTAGCCTGTTACAACCACTCGCTAAACACGTACAGCAGTCGGTAAGTGTGCGCGCACCGTAGTTTCTGCTAAGCGCCCCTCTGTCTCCGCTTCGGGACAGCCATGTTCTCCAACGCGAGCTTCCAGAAGGAGGGCTCCTCTCTGCTCTGCCGCCCTGCCTCTGAGGACCAGGGGCCGGTGTTTGAGAGGATGTCGCTGGACTACAGTCCCTGCTCGGAGCGCTTCAGAGTCGGGGAGCGAAGCTTCAGCCGCCAGTACGCTCATATCTACGCCACCCGGCTCATGCAGATGAGGCCCCTGTTGACAGAGAGAGCCCGGCAGAAATGGGGTAAGCTCGGGATTTTTTTTAAAGCAAGATCTGGAAAACATTTCTGTATTTTTACTTTTCCCCCCACCCCTCTGCCAGGATTAGATGTGCTTGTCAGGAAGCTGTGTGATCTTCAGACAGGGGAGCAATGTTGCATTGTGGGCACCTTGTTCAAGCGTATGGAGTTGCAGCCGTCCATCCTAAAGGAGATCAGCGAGGAGGTTTGCGGACCCGTTAAATTCTCCAGTTCACCCCTGCATCCGAGGTGCAATGAAGTCTGCTCTCTGGGACGTGGCGTGTGCAATCTCTGTGTTTTCTTTTCCCCTTTCAGCACAACCTGCTACCCCAGCCTCCACGAGTCAAATACATCGGTGAGACAGATGAGCTGATTCTGGAGGATGAGCTCCAGAGGATCAAGCTCGAGGGCAAAATTGACATAGACAAGTGCGTCACAGGTCAGGATTTTCTGTGTCACAAGTGGGATGTTGAGATCAGCTGTGAATACGTCCGTCACGTGTCATGGCGTCTTCTGTTTTCCCTCTCAGGTAGTATTATTGCAATATATGGAGCTGAGAGGAATGATGGGAAGTTCACAGTTGAGGACTTTTGCACAGCCGATCTGCCTCCGCAGACAGCAAGACCTGCACTGGACTCGGACAGGTGAACACACACACACACACACACACACACACCTGCAGAACCCAAATCCCAGCCTTATGTGATAATCCATTTCCAATGGCCTTTTCTATCTTCATTCAGCTTTGTGCTCCTGGCATCAGGACTTGGCCTTGGCAGCACTCAGGCAGACAGCATGTTGGGGCTGCAGTTGCTGGTGGACATGGTAACCGGTCAGCTCGGGGACCAGGGGGAGCAGAGCGGGGCAGCGAAAATTTCCAGGGTCCTGCTGGCTGGAAACCTCCTGAGCCAAATCACCCAGGACAAGGACGCATCAACGAAGGTGACTGGAACTTATTAAAACTTGACTCCATCCGTGTTTTTCTACAGATAAATAATGATAATATCTACAGCACTACAGACATTATTATTCATCTGTCATTTCCTCTGGTTTTAGGCCAAATACCTAACCAAGAAGACTCAGGCCGGCAGTGTGGAGGCCATTCGTCTGCTGGATGAGCTGCTGCTTCAGCTGGTGGTGAGTCTACACCCAGCTTGTCGAGCTGTGTGTATGTGCTCAGCTGGCGTAGTATTAGTTGCACAAAGGTAAAAAAAAAGTAGTGCCATCTATTCCAAGAGTCCTTCAATAAATCCATCTTGCGGCCTCATGAAGGTTATAATGTTCAGTTTATGCTGAAACCTTTTAGAGAAGTGGTGATTCAACTTTGTGGTCATTTTGGAGGATGTAGTTTGAACTGTGTTGCTTTTTACAGAGGTACGCAGAAAAAATGAACATTTATAGCCTTCACAAGGGTAGAATTGATATGTCATTCATAACCTCGTGGTCTCTAATGTTATATGCCACTGCCTCATGCTGTTCTAGGCTTCTGTTCCCGTGGACGTAATGCCGGGCCAATACGACCCCACCAACTACACCCTCCCGCAGCAGCCCCTCCACCGCTGCATGTTCCCCCTGTCCTCGGTGTACCCCACACTACAGCTCTCAGCCAATCCATACCAGGCCAACATTGACGGAGTCAGGTAAGCGCTACACACACACACACACACACACTCAGAGCCACAGTGTGATCCAAAGTGAGCGTGCAGGTACGTCAGGACCCTGGTTTTTGTTTGTTTCTGCTCAGGTTCCTCGGCACGTCGGGTCAGAACGTGTGTGACATTCAAAGGTACAGCAGCATGGACAGCCACCTGGAAATACTGGAGGAAACGCTGCGACTCAGACACCTGGCCCCCACAGCGCCCGATACTCTCGGTCAGTCAGAGAAGATGGCGGAGACAAAAACGAGCCCTGTGGCTGATATGAGTTCAAATTATTCACACTCTACGTTTTTCTGTCAGGTTGTTACCCATTTTACTTGAAAGACCCTTTCATCCTTGAGGAGTGTCCACATGTTTACTTCAGCGGCAACGCTCCAACCTTTGCGTCCAAGCTCATCAAAGGTGAGGTGATGTGATGCGATGTGTTCGCTTACACTAGTGCGGCTCAAAAATTACATTTCTGTATTGTCAATCCTTTTCTGATTGAGCTTAGGAAAAAGTTGGGATGCAGTATTTTGAATTTTCATGAGCTCTAAGCCATAAAATTTTGAATGAAAACCAAAAAATGGCTTGAAATATTTCACTTTACTTGTAATGAATATAGAATATATGAAAGTTTACCATTTTTGATTTTAACTACAAGTAATAAAAAATAACATTTTCAATAAGGTCTAAATTTTTGAGATGAACTAGCACATAGGAAACACGCTGTCAGGTCAGTACGCGTCTCCTTCTTTTCCTGCCAGGTGCTGATGGCCAGGAAGTCCTTTTGGTCACCGTCCCAGATTTCAGCAGCACCCAAACAGCATGCCTGGTCAACTTACGCACGCTCGAGTGTGAACAAGTCAGCTTCTCTGCCTTCACCACCGAAGAGGATGAGGAAAGCGAGATGAACGTCAGTCACTGAGGATCATGTCCGCGCGCAGCCCAACACGTCTCAGGCGCTACTTATGCGTATTCCGACTCGGAGCAGTCACATCTGCGCGGGGCGAGCCATCACAGCCCTCACTACACTGCTGCCCCCCGGTGTCATACAGGACAATGAATTGCTCTTCAAATTGTCTTTTAGAGTTGCTTCTCACGCTGCCTCTGAAGGTGAGATTTCTGTAAGAAAGCACTGATATCCCAGTATTCCCCTCTTACAGTCGGTGCTGGAAAAATGAGAACGCAAGCATTTTGTATTAACAAGCCTTTATTTGAAAAATAACTCTTCTACCCCAGCTTTGTCATGGGACACGTGGCAGAGGACTCCTTCCCTCTTCAGACTGTTTCTAAAGGCTTTGTGGAACCTTTTGTGACTGCTCGTATTGTAGAAAGTATTTCTCGCGGACGAAGATGGTGTAAATAATTCGGCCTCTGGTGAAGTTTAAAAAAAAAAAACAAAATGTCATGACTTTTTTTTTTATTGCGCGTTCACAATAAACATGTCCCCCTTGAAAGAAAGGAACCGAGTAATGGGTCGGGAACGCGGCGTGAACCGTCAAACGGTCAATGTCTGTGAGGGGGCGTGGATTCAAGTGTTAAGTAATAGATACACTATCTTTATACAATTAATATAGTTAATACTCTGTACATTGCCATTGCTTATACATTATACAAAGACAGGGAATCCTCTCGATTCTTTATCAATCTGCTCTAAGTACAACCAGGCAATGAGGACTACGAGAAGCAGTGGACGGTTGTCTGCAGGAAACGGCCTGTGTGCGTTTGGTTTAATAGTCATCGATCTTGTACTCGTAGTTATAATCCAGGATGGAGTCTGTGAAGCCGCCAGGCGTCGAGGACTGTCCCTCCAGTATGAGCCACGAGTCGTACCAGGACGTGGTGGTCTCTGGCGTGGTGGGGATCGTGGTCGTTGTGGTCAGGGGTAACGTCGTCGTCGCCACCGTCGTCGTTGTCGACGACCTTAGCCTCATTAACTTCTGCTGCCGAAGGCGACGGATGCGAGCTATCCTCAGCCTCCTCCTCCGCTCGGCGCTGAGTCGCGAATTCGGCGAATGCCCGTTGTTGCTGTCGACCACGCGCCTGTTGCCGTTCCCCACGGCGGGATACTGTGGTCTGGTGTTGGCGTAGCTGAGTCGAATCGGCTTGTTGCCATGGAGGGCCATGATCTGCAGAGAGAAATGAAAAACGGCTTTTATGGAGTCCTGGGCTGACATGCGTGGAGGGGGCGCTCAGTTCGGGACGCCTCACCTGCTTGATGCGGTCCCAGTTGGACTTGGCCAGGTTGAAGCTGCAGGAGGTCGCTCCCGACTGGTAGCCCACCACACAGAGTTTGGTCACTGAGGAGAAGCCCTCAGCTCGAGCCGTCACGCGGTACTCCCCTGGGTTGAGCAGCCTCCAGTAGTCTCCAGTCGGTGCTGCGGTGGCAAGAGGGGGGCAGAGAGTCCTGTGTCGCGACTTGATGGGAATCGGTAATGCTTATTAGAGCGAAAAGGGTTTCACCGACCTGTAGTGACGTCATGGTTTATCCCCTCCACAGACACGGTGGCGTTTGCAATGGGGTTGCCCTGCTGATCCTTCACAATGCCCCTGATACCACGGTGCACCTAGATAGAGAGGGGGAGCAGCTTGAGGGGGGTCGGACAACTCAGTGGAATGAATCAAAGAGCCAGGCCAGTATGATATGAAAGGGCTTGGGTGGTAAATTGAACTGGTCGGGTTTTCTTATTACACTTGCTATAGGATGTGTTTCTTAAAAAGAACTTGTCCTTTTTCTTTGAGTAACGGAGAATGTAAATATTTATATATGAATGCAGGCTGTGTGCGCTACTGACCTGCTCCATGAAGATGAGCATTGCTTCCCTGTTCTTCTCCCACTCGCGCGCCAAATCGCTCTGATGAGGGAACTTGTCGCAGCCCAGGAATATGGACAGCTCAAAGCAGTTGGTGTGCAGGTAGCTGAAGTCATTCATACCTGCGGAGGAGCAACACGTGCAGACGTTAACCTCGCGGCTCGCGCGGCCCCGCGTTGTCCACCAGGCGGTGCTACAGACGCGCCGACAGCCTCCACTCACTGCCGGTGACCGGCCTCCATTTGGCCCGGTTGACGATGCCGTGCATCCCCGCGGCGGTGTCCCCGTGGCAGGAGCCGTGGTAGTTGTGCGTCATGGTCAGGTGTGTGGAGGCGTAGGAGACGGCCAGCCACCTGAAGAGGGACTCGTCCGCGATCACCTGGGGCTCATCCTCGGGCTCGCTGTACTGGTAGCCGGCGCTCCTTCCTCTGTCATCGTCCTCTTCCTCTCTGTGGTCATAGCCTTGGTTGTAACCTTGGTTGTAACCTTGGTTGTAACTGTGGTCGTAGCCATGGTCGTAGCCGCGGTCGTAGCCTTGCTCGTAACCGTGGCCCCTCCACTCCTCCTCCGGCTCTGCGTAGCCCCTGCTTCTCCAGTCTTCCTCTGGCTCCTCATGGTAGCCCCTTCCCCACTCTGTCACATCAAAACCTTCCTCTTCGTACCTGTAAAACACGATTCTAGTTGAACTATTTAAGGGAATCGTAACTGCAGCGGGAGAAAGAAGGTGGGAAAACGAGAATTTGGGAAATCAATATGTGTGTAAATCAGGGAAACAAGACGTGGACACGGAGGGAGAGAGCAGGTCATACTGTCTCTTCTTGCGGCTGTGGGGTTTCTGGCTCTCGGCGGGCTTGTTGAGACGTAAACTGTCATAAGGATAGGCCACAACTGTCTCCCCGCCCTGGAAGTTCGCACCCAACACAAATGGATGGCTTTCCATCCAGGAGATTATGGCCCTGGTCTCCACAGCAATCTGGAGCAAAAACAGGAAGATCAGGATCACACAGATAGTGGAGGGAAACCCTGTGTAAGCAGAGTACACCCTTATTTTTGTTATTCACTAGACCATAGCCAAAAAGTCAGAAAAAATTCTGACATAAAACCATTGTATAGTAAAAATATTACCCACTTCACGTGTTACATTATATAATATATATCTGTTAATAGGTGATCAGTTGCCTCCCAGCAACGCTTAACTGGAAGTCTTACTCAGCATTCCCGATTAATGGGTTGTAAAAATACCCTCCTCCTTACTGAGCTGTTGACCTCTGGGTTTTCTGGTATGGCTACGTGATGGTTGGGGGTGAGTTTGGGCACCATGCCCTTCTCCTCAGCATCCCACAGGATGCTGTTCAGATCGGGGAAGTTCTGGAAGATGTCAAAGCCGTCATCGGTGAAGTGTCCAGTGGTCCAGCTGCTCAGTTCTGATCCCTGTGGAAGGAGAAATAGGATATAGGACACATCCAGCTAAATTGCCCGAGGTTGTAAGTGCACCATGACTCACTGGCATGCCCCTTTTTGTTTTGTTTTTCTGTTTGACGTATGAATTCTCTTCCACTGACCGCTTCAAAAGCTTCTACATGTCCATCAGGGTTGAGTGAGGGCACCAGGTGGATGCGTATTCCCTCCACCAGCTGCTGGGCTCTGGGGTTTCTGTCTTTGTACTCTTTGCACAGGTACTGCATAAGAAGCAGAAGCATCTCCCGACCTGTGGCCTCGTTGCCGTGGAGGCCCGCCGTGAAGCGAAATTCAGGCTCACCTGCGGAAACAGACGGTAAAGACTGGAGCTGTTTAGTCTGTTAACCATATCCTGCTGACTCCCACCTGGTGTTTATTAGGATTTAGTGGAATCATGGGTGGTGCCACTGAGACCCAACAGTCCTCGAGTTTTAATTTCAGTCAATCAGGATTCCAGTGTTAGAAAGAAAGACTGAAAGAAAACAGCTGTTTTTTGAAGCTTCTTGGAATGAAAACATGCTTTTAGGATTTTTTTTTGCATTGTAAGTGCATGTTAAAATACATTGCATTATAATCAGTTTAACAAAACAGCTTTTTCTGTCCATTTCATGGTCATATAAACGCATTCCCACCTATTTCGTGCTCTGTAGGGTTGCCAGAGATGACCATGGCCAAGATTTCCCTTCCCTTGGAGCTGCGGCCCAGGCTGTAGATGTTGGTGATGTTGGGACACTCCTCATTCACTGACTTCATCAGCTGAATGTGTGAGACGATGGGAAGTATCGTATATCACCATATTTACACATTATTCATGAAAGTGCTGACGGTTCATGATGACTGGGAAGGTCGTGTTGCCCTCGGTTGGCTGAGCTACCTAACTCTGCAGGGGTTTTAATATCAGTTTACATGAAAGAGGATTAATGCAGACCTCCTGGCTCAATGTTTAATTGTTCCTGCGAAATGATTTGGTTTTAGTCTTTGGGAAAATAACTGAGGATTTCCTGGGGAATTCATTCAGCCAGCAGACCTTCAGGGGCCCGTGTGCACGGGGTACTCACTGAAACCATCTCTGTGTAGCTGTGATGTCTGAACTTCAGGTAATCCACTGGAGTCACTTCATTCTGCCTGAACTGGACATCGACTGGATCTGTGAGGCGGAGGGGAACGTGTATGCATTATTAGCTTTGTGTGTTTTAAGTGTGTGTGTGTGTGTGTGTGTGTGCCTGTGTGAAGCTCACCAGGCAGTGGGCACCCCAGGACCTCCAGCCTCATACACAGAGTGCCGTTCCAGCTCTGAGGGATGATCCGGATGTAGCGGGCCAACACAGGCTCGGCCAGCTGGTTCATCACTGGGGTGTCTTTATCATTGTTTCCAAAGAACAACTGGACGAGAGGCGACAGATGAGAGGGAAGTGACTCAGGGAAAGAGAAAAGGGACATCATACATGGTGCCCAGAGAAATGCGATGATTTTAGGTGAGCTCACCCAGTCAGCGTATCCATCATGGATGGTGGTCCACTCTCTGCTGTCGTTGCTGAAAGCCAGGAAGTAGGATGTCACGTAGTCACCGTCACTCCTGCGATAAGATAACGCGTCAGCAACAATGTTGAATTTAGGATTGCAAGATAAAGTGTATTCATGTGTTTGTGTGTATGCATCTCACTCATTCAAGGAGTTTCGTCCCTGAGTAATGACCCCAGTGAACTCCGTCTCCCTGCGAGCATCTAACTCAAACCAGTGGATTCTGTCTTCTGCGTTTGCACACCACGCTCCACCTCTCATGTTATCCTCATCGTCAGAGCCCTGGGAACCAAAGAGGCCAGAACACATTCTGCTGGGTCCTTTGACTGAGTGACATGTGGAACACAAACTGCACATTTACTTTTGTGCAAATTCCTTCTCATACATTCCAGATTCTGTGATTGCTTGGCATAAAAAAATAAAACAACAGTGATAAGCAGAGCAAGATTTATCAGCAGATGTAATTAGTTGGCTGCTAAAAAAGATTGTTAGACTTTAAAGATTAAGTAATAGAGGTAAATATTTCCCATGTGGCTGGTGTTTATTTCAAGGCCCGGCAGTATGTAAGTGATGGCTGCGGTGTGTGTATATACTGTACGTGCTGAGACCAGGGGAGTCCCACTCTGACTGTGTACCTGCATGTTGAGGCGCGCCCTCTGAGGTGCAAATTCATACTGAGACATAGAGGAGGCTGAAAGCTGGTCTGACTCGATCTTATGGGACTCCATCCCCAGGGGAGGGCACTCTGCCACGTACACAGACACACAGCAGAGAGAATCAAACAAAATGTCAATTGATTTAGCAAATTTTATGCAATGTTCTCCAGGTTTAGGCAGACGTTGACCTACGCTTTGGCTCTTTGTAGACACGTGGTCTGTTCCTGGCCCGCTCCTCTGCCTCCTTCAGCTTCTGTGCTCTCTCTGGCAGGGGTCAGAAAAACAGTCTTAACGCAAAATAAATTGCACTGTCTTGGCTGAATACCTTTTCTCCCTCTCTCTCTTCCCAGAAAAGATCGAGGAACTCATCTTTATTCTGCACGTGTTATTTGCCAAAATTCCCAGAGAGGATCTGGAGATCTGGAGTGTGGCGAAAAAATAGCCAGATGTTGTGATTTCCCTCGCAGTCCAAGTTAAGTGTGCTCTGATCAAATTCAGATCATCCTGACCCAGAGATTTTACTATTCAAGAATAATCCCTTCTGTCATTATCATTATTGTGACACAATGAATCATGTGGCTCATTGGGACAGTGTACTTCATTGCTGTTAGTTTGGCTGCCACAAGTCGTACTGACAGCGGCAATGTAAAACATAGCATAAGCTCACATATGCACATTAATACACACTGCTGCATGTAGCCTATGTGCACACACACATCTGCTTTTGTGCCTCTGTGTTACAGATGAGGTTTCAAGCCTCAGAACCTTCCAAACTCATGCTCCGAGTTAACTAAAAATGCCTTTCACCTTAAACCCAGATTGCAACGATCCGTGCACACAGGAAGTGCCCTACTGACAACAGTCCTGACAGTGCTGTATATCATCGGCTCCAGGCTCGACCCCTCAACCGCTGCGCACAGCAGACACGTGGCAAAAAAGAGCTGAGCATGATGTGAGTACTTTAGAAGCCTACATTACATCCTCCGCATGCTAATTCCCTCCCATCCCCAGTTGCCTCGTTTCTTTATCACCCACACTAATCCACTACATGCGGATCATTGCCGGCTCACCTCCCCCTCTCACAAGAATCTCACAAGAGATCTCTCAATTTTTTACAGGCTTAATCTCCATTCTGCTCCGGAAGAATGAACTTTTGTTCCTGTCATGCAAGTTAAGGCAAACACTAAAGACTTGCTGATATTCGCATGGCGGGAAATCACATCTGCACTCCTTTACAAACAGAAATGTGATCCAAGGGAGTGAGCACCTCTAAGCTGTTATCTGTTACTACTTTGGCACTTAGGACACAGGCGATGTTCTTTGCCTTGGCAACTTCAGTATCGCATGTAGTCTGACATGATTGTGCAGCGTGCAGTGCAGTGTTATGAAAGAAAGAAAAAAAAGGGTCCACATCTGGATTTTCTTACCTCTCGCTTCCCTCTCTCTTTCTTTTTCTGCTCTCTCTCTTTCTCTCTCCATCCATTTGTCGTCTGTCTCATCTTCTTTTCTCCCTGTGAAAAAGAAGAAAATTGTGGATTATTTATTAGAGAAATATGTACGAATAAGCAAGCTTTGTGTGTGTATTTCTCTGTTTTTGTGAGCCATTAGGATCCATAATCAATAAAAAGGTCGCAAAGGACTATTTTTCTTTATCTACATTATTATCTGGAAGGTTAGTGACCTGGCTGTTGTTTATCCCCATTCCTTGCTGCTTGCTTTGTTAGCAGAAGTGTCACTGCAGTTTAACCATGAAACATCTGGGTATAGATACAGTATTTTGTGCATGTGTGTCTGCATACATACTCATTCCATATTCATCGTAATCATCATACCACGTCCCCTCATAGGGAGAAGTGGCTGTGGGCTCTTCTGTATTTAAAAAAACACAACAACAAAAAAACCTGGAGTCAGACAATTCATTCAGTCACTCAGACACACTGCCACAATACAAATGAGATTTTATGAGATTAAATGGCTTAATCTGCAAAATTTTACAGGTTAGTGCAGCCCTGATTTATTCAACCACAACAAGGGTTCTCTATTTGGATGCCACTGCTACGCCTACCATGTAATTCAGTTGTTAAATCTTTAATTTACATTTACAAGAATCATGCCACAGTTGTGATCTGATGACAAGGCTTTTTTTTACTCCACAACAAAACTGTGGAAAGTTTTGTTGACAGTGGAACCAAGCAAACCCACCCACTCCTGTTTGAAAAGTAGGGCATGTTAGTATACAGTACACTCACTATAATGTTATTCCCATGCACTGAATTACTTATGCTTTCTTATCTGCTCCCAGCCTAAAGGCACAGATGGAATAGATATTTAATCTGCATCTCAACT
Source organism: Psettodes erumei (assembly GCA_016785225.1). Taxonomy (NCBI): domain Eukaryota; kingdom Metazoa; phylum Chordata; class Actinopteri; order Pleuronectiformes; family Psettodidae; genus Psettodes; species Psettodes erumei. Next base: position 5,118,195 of record JAFBJZ010000781.1, read on the forward strand.
TCAGATAGAGATTTCAATTTTAACACAACTTAAATGCCTAACTGGAACTTTGGAACTGATTGATGCTCATTGAATTTTTAACATGTTTGAGTAACGGCAGTTACCTGGGAGAGTTTCTACTATGATTTCAGGGCTGACCTCTTTTCCATCAGGGAACGGAAGATTATCTGGCACCTCAACTGCAAGGGTGGAGAGAAAAGCTGTCAAACACGGTTTATTTGTAAAAACTGTTTGGGTAGGAAGGGTTTATGGACTCAAAATGAGTTTAAGTTGCTCTTTGGATGAGATGTATCTACACATCAAAATCCAAGAAAAACTCCAAGGCACCCTATTTTGAAAAAAGACAATTAAAATGCCTTTATTATCATGGTTTGGTCATATTAAACCTTTAAACAAACTGAAAGACTCACTGATGAAGGCTTAAAGCCGAAAAGGTTTAATATGACCGGGCCATGATAATGAAGGCCTTTGAATTGTTTTAGAAAATAGAGTGCTGACTGGAGCAGACTGACAAACAGGAGAATGTAATAGAAGAGGCTCTGTAACTGGCCAGTGGAAATGCTGGAAGAGCACAGGGTACAGTGCAGTATTCTGGAAAGACAGAGTAATGAGAACATGTCCAGTCCAGTCCAGACGAATGTCACAGAGCCACACGACGCACTGTTTCCACCATCTGATCCTGTGGAAAAGTTAGTTCAGGCACTGCAGACTTCAGGTGGCTGGAGGATGGAAGAGATAGCGACAGCCGTAAAAGCTCTTAGCTTGAAGTCTGCACAAAGTGAAGGGTATTAATCATCAGGTTTTAGTTATTCAGCCTGATGTGAACAGTGTAAAATTTGATTATCAGGGGGCTGTATATTGAAAACTCTGTAATCAGTTTCAGCAAGTAGATGTCAAGGAATTATCCTCTGTTTCTGTAGATACATAAAAATTGCAATAAAACTATTGTTTTTCGATAATTTTTGGATCTTTTTGTCTAAGAGTTTCCGATTTTCTCATGACTTAATCACTTATTATTTTTCCACTATAAAAACACCAAATAACACTCTGAAATACATATTGTTAAGACTCAGAAAAAACAAGGATCAGTGGTAAAATTTTCAGTTGTGGCAATGAACCAAGCCAGTCTCTTGCTTCAACAACAGTCAGTGACTCAAAATTTACAACATCACAAAAGTTCTGTTATTTTGTGTTCTTAAGTTAGTGGAACCATTTTAGAAGCTATGCAATGTTTGTGTTGACTAAATGTCCAGCCATTTTAACTCATCAGATTAAGTTGAAAAAAAAAAATCTGTTTGGGAAAAACCTTGGATGTTGGTCTATATAAACTGTATATATTCATAAACAACAAATCAACTACCCTAAAAATAAGTACATCCTTATATATACTTTTTAGTTTCCTCAGCTTATACTGTTTCTACACTAATGGCATACTTATGCATTAAAATATGTACAAAATATCAGTATTGAAGTCAAGCTTCAAAAACATTATTCTGGTCAAACCCAAATTCTGTCTCTACTCACATCTTTTTTTCTTTGTCGATGCAATGACCCCCCAGTGATTTGCCCACATAAATCATCACGGTTTTATCTCATCCTATTTGTGTTTTGGAAACTGTCACCCCACATTCGTGCTTGATAAAAACAAAGCAGGGAGAAACAAAGACTCATACATACATTTGGCATCCCAGTAATCACTGTCATCTGTTCCAGCCTTCCCGTCAACCTCAGGGGCAGGGCGGGTTGGTTCAACCTCTTTCCAGTAAGTGTCATAGTTATCAGTCAAGGGAGTGTATGACTCTTTCTCATCTGGTTTCCAATAGTAGTCGTAGGCATCAGGTGCTAGGGTGGACGGGTCTTTCTTGTCTGGTTTCCAGTAATCATCGTAGGCATCGGGTGCTAGGGTGGACGAGTCTTTCTTGTCTGGTTTCCAGTAATCATCGTAGGCATCGGGTGCTAGGGTGGATGGCTCTTTCTCGTCTGGCTTCCAGTAATCATCGTAGATGTCAGGTGCTATGGTGGATCGCTCTTTCTCCTCTCGTTTCCAGTAGTCATCGTAGGGGTCTGTCACAGGAGCAGCTGGGTCTTCCTCCTTTGGCTTCCAGTAGTCATATGGAAGATCTGTGATCTCAGGCTGAGGCCTGGTAGTTGTGGGGTCGGCCTCCCAGTAGTCATCATCTGGTTTCCAATAATCATCATCTGACAGAGAAACAGATGGAAAAGCTGAATGATGGTGGGCTCAAATACCTGGACACAATATTTTGTATGGATCTCAATCTTAAATTACTATTTATTTACTTTTGTTTTACACTGCTGTGGCTTTCAAATGGGATGTGACTGGAAAACTACTGCGCGATCTCCTGTACAGTACCTAAAATTTCTAAGGGACTGTAGACAAACTCTCCAGGAAGAAAAGGGGAAACTAAAGGGTAGGGTTATTTTTTTTGTCTTTTACACTTAGCGCTGTGTACTCTGATCTTTTTGGTAAGGCATTTTTTTACTACTCATGTACATTTCAGTATATCCTGTCAAAGAATATTTAAAATATATATATATATATATGTATATTTTTAGGAATCAAATTGTCACAAATTATGGTTCGATTGGGCACAGTGTGTCACAAAGGTGTACTTTGCATCATGGAGAGGATATGCCTTTGCTTAACTGGATTTATTATTTTCATCATAATCATTGTAGTTTCTGCCTTCACTTTCAGCATCACTTGTTTTAAAAAGTTATATCTCATATATTGGTGGTCAGTTTTATGATTCAGCTAAAGCCTTTTGTTTATTTTTTCTGATAAATTTGGAAATCATTAATTCCTCTTCTAATTTGCACATTGTTGGCTATGGGGAAAATTATTATCATTCTATAAATATATCAAGGTTTAATTCATTTAAAATTCAATTAGTAATTAATTAAGTATTCCACCAATTAAACATAGCACTGAAACAGTCAGTGCAGCAGAACCCGAGATAATTTATCTCACACATGCTTTTCCCTGTCAAAATCTGACACCTAGATTACCCACAGTTCAATTCAGTGTAGTGTGTAGTTGCTAATGTGCCCTCCCTTGAGCCCCCCCCCCCCCCCCCCCCCCACCCACCCACCCACCCACCCAGCCAGAAGTGGTCTACAGAGGTCTGGTAAACACATCTTTCTACCTCAACATGTCCAAGTTGGGTTTTTTTCCCATTTTCTTCAGACCCAGCCAACACTGACTCAAGTGACATCACTTGAGGCAATTTATCAGATTTCACACAGCTCCCTCTGGAGCCACAAAAGGCTGACTTTTCTTTAATGCAAAAGTATTCCCCAGAATCCATAACCAGACTTTGATGTGTAAAATGGGTAGAATGCCCCTTTAAATTACTTTAGTTAGTTAGTTAGTTTAATTAGTGACTAATGGTGGAAGGAGTTGGTACTATATTTTGAGTTATTAGGGGAAAGGTGTTGCAGGGTTGTTGCTGAAATTTAAGATTGAATGCCCCCTCCTCAAGTGTGTGCCACTTACCAACGTCAGGATAGGGGTAGTCTATGTATGGTTCAGTGGGTGGTTCAGTCGGGATCGCTGGAGGCAGCAAACAGACACAAGGTCGACAACATTCATTTAAGTCCAAAGTGTTCAAGTTCAGACTTGGCTCACTCCTCTGTCCTGTCCTCACCTGTTGTGGTTGGTGGAAGAGTTGTGGTTGTCGTCTGCCTGTCCCTCTTCTTTCCCTTTTTCTCCCCCTTGGGCTTTTTCGTGGCATTGGGGTCCTTTGGTTCTTTGTTCTTCTTCTTGTCCTTCTTCTTCTTTTTGCCTTCCTCCGGTGCCCTCCTTACCCTACCCAAAATACCTGGAAAGATGAGGAAAATTTGAGAGGAGAGAAAATTTTCCCAAACTCACTCAGTCGACCTTTGGTCAGATAGGAATTTGTGATCTTCTTTCTAAATTCTCTTCCTTACAAATTCCTTATCATCAAGTGACAAAGACCAATGATGTCTTAACAGGTAACAATCTGCCAGTACCGATTAGAGCCCGATTTAAATAAATGATCAACTATTCACTGATTATTAATGATGAAAGCTTGACTAAACTCAACAAAAATATACATTCAATACCTGAATAAAACTTAAAGCTCACGTAACTCTGGTTCGTATATTTGTGTGTATCAATTTTGGTCATTGCATTCGAGAATTATGCAATTATTTCTTTCCTGCAATGTCAAAATGCAACACAGCTGGGGAAAAATCCCGGCAGCCAGATGCATTTTAGTGGTTGCTTGAGGTCCATCAGTATTTCCTTCTGAGGTTGTCTGAAGTCCTGAGGCTCTTTAACGGAAAACACTTCCCCATCTTTCCATTAGTTGTTCTCCATCAACCACAATTCGCTTTTAATAACATAAAATCAATCGAGATACACAATAAAAATATCAATCACACCTCAGCAATGTCTTACCAGGAAAGACTGAGCCCATCCGTTGGACTCATCAAAGAGCTACTTTGGACTGATTTACATCTGAAGATTTGTTGGAAAGCTCCAGGAAAGAGCATTATCGCTGATGTGTATTAGTCTTAAACCCATTCTTCCAGCTTGAATGTACACCATAGTCAGAATGAATCATGCAGGGTTACAGCAACAAAGTAGTGGAAAAGGCCAGTGTCATAAAAATCTGTCTGCAAGATGCTCGACTCAGTTTCTTCTGCCCTTGTCTCGTGTGACTCAAAAAACAACCTTTTGCTCCATTTATCCCCTGCTGTGGAAAGTTAGTCATGGGCAAGTGAGTACTTGGACTTTCTCATCTCTTTTGGAGCTGTCAGAGACCAAATGGGTGTGTGTTTGTGTCTGCTCTTCCAAGTCATGTCATAACTCTAGACCACACTGGAGCAACTTCCATGGCTTGTCTGTAACTGTATTTTTAAGAAAATCAGAACTATCTCCACTCACCTACAACCTCCTCTGTGTCTCTCTTGGCCTTGCCACTGCTTTCCACTGGGTGTGGGTCCTCCAAAAGTCCTTGCTCACTGTCTGGGTCATCCAGGGACTCATCTCGCAGCTGAGCCTCTGTCTGCTTCTCCTCTTCGAGCTGCCTGAGAGAAACTATCCCCCCAGCGCTCTCCCCTCCTCTGGGTATCAGCAGGCAGCACAGGGCCAGTAGAGCCACAGACACAACCACAGTCTGGCTTTTCATACCTGCTGCTCTTCCAAGTGCAGAATCCTTTAGTTTGGAGATTTTGTTCTCCTATCTCGCCCGTCCAATGCTCAGTCCAGTTTGTCTATCCTCCGCAGAGATTTATATTTCAACCTTTCTTACACTGTGTCCTATCCATGTGATCCACACTTTACTCCAGCAGGGAAATCTCTGCAGCTCCCCACGTCCCTGCAGCCACAGTGTCAAACAGGCTCAGACTGTGCTAGACAGAGATGGAGTGGGAGGGGGGCAGGGATAGACAGGGAAGGAAGGGAGGTGGGTTATAGAGAGACAGAGAAAAGCAGCAATCCAGTCCAATGAATAGACTGGGTTCCTAATTGCCCTGCAGCTGTGGTCAGCTGAAAAAATAGCATAAGGCCAAAGGATCCCCTTCACCTGGTTGACGAGTCAGAACAGGTGCAGGGCTCAGACAGGAGATGGGGGAGGGCAGGTGAGGCCTCAGACTGCAGGGTTTGGACCTCCTGTGTTGGAGAAAGAAATCAGCTCCTTTTCGTCTGCAGCACACGTTGAATTCCTCAGTGGAGAGCTTTCGCCCTGTAGCCTCACCAATGAGCAGAGCAGCAGGAGAGAGGAGTGACTCCTTGGACACAGAATTCCACACAAGGAGGAGGAGAAAAGGACTCAAGGGGGAGGATAGGGATTTTTTGGAGTGTTAACAAAACCAAACAGCACTAACTATCAGAGAGAAGAATTCAAAGAAAATGAAAACAAGCAAGAACAGTAATAATTCTTTTCCAGTCCAGGACTTGTTTTGACGGGGAACGTATCATTGCTTTCCATCTTGTCTCTGTGGTGCTCTGTCTTTCTTTACTCGGGGTCTTGGGTAGCTTGGTTTCTCCTTTCTGGAGAAAAAGTTATGGTAGGCAAGGGGGCGATGGAAAAGCACATATACACACAAGATGGAAGAATTGTTTGAGCAGACGACAGAACTATAATCCTTTAAGAGTTGGTGTTTTCTTTGACACCCTCCCCCCCATCCTCCTCTGTTAACTGATTGGTGAGCCTGTCAGGGCCAATACTGGGTGTCATACATCAGCAGACGTTGTTTATTTTGCCACTGGTCTAGTCAAGATAAACTTGTAGTCCTCCCCTCATAACCATGTGCAGTTTATTCTCAGTGAGGAATGTGATTGGTAACTCCAGTTGAAGGTGTTAAACAGAACTGACAATATTTTCAGTGAAATCTATGTGTTAGGGAGAAGAATTTGAACCTGGAGTACTAAATCTGTCTAAGAAAAAAGGTGTCATGCCGCCCTGCTTTTGCAGACACAGAACGCAATGACTTCATCTCAAATCTTTGCCACAGTTTTCCTGAAAACTCCATTGTCACCTGCACTCTTCCATGACAGGAGGTTTATTATCCAGAATGCCAGATGTTTGAATAAAGCAGTATTATCATAACACTGCACTGCCCACTGATGTTCTTATGTATGCTCATGCAGAGTCTTGAGGACAATTTTCCTCTGAATGGGATTCAAATACTAATACACACACAAAACACCCAAGTGTATGGAAACAGACGTACCTGGTAAAATAATACAGTTCATCCACTCAGACTGTGAAGACAATAAAAGAGGATTCCATTAAAAGGAAAACAAGCTGTGGAGGATTTAATTTTAAGAAGGCTATATTGCAATCATATCTATGAAGGATATGACTACGGCTGTGAAGAATGCAGCAGATAATTCGGACTACAGTAAGGTTAAGCAGAGGCCTTTTTCAACTGGCAAGGATACAGAAACACGCAGGGGAGCTAGCTGCAAAATATGCTGCTTTTTTCCCCCACCCAAGCTATTTCACAATACAGGCAGAAAGTTTGTACATGCAGTACCCAAAGTAATAAAACAGAATGATAGCATGGAAACTATATGCAAATCACTTGAATAATTTACTGTGTAAGACTTGGGTTAGAAGAAAGCCACAAAAGGATAATAACTGTTCTTAAGTACAATTTTATTCTTAGTTCTTTAGTTGAGTTTTTTTTCCATTTTATGTATTAACTCTTACTTTATACTTATGCTATTACTACGTCACATTTAACAGGCAAATGTACTTTTTTATTTGATAGCTATAGTTACTTCCCAGATTATTTTACAGACACCATGTGAGCATTTTATCTACTTTATACCTATTTGGTATAAAGTAGCCTAATTATTAGCTACACTGACTACATTAAAGTGAGACTATTTAACTTTCACATTAAGAAATAACACGTCCTTCCTTTCACAAATGAAAATTGTAAGTAATAGTGTGGTATAGCCTATGGTGGCTAATAGCATTGTAAAGCAATCAGAGGTAACTGTGGTATAAAGGGGCAATTACAAACAGTAAATGTAGTTTGATATTGGAAAATAATAATATTATTTAAAAGAATCACAAGTAGAGAAGAGTTGTAAGTGAGATGCATCAGGAAGCGGCAACAGTCACCAGTGAATATTCACTAATGTTAGCTGACAGCAGCTAATATTAATGAATATTCATAATAATATAATATTAGTGAATGTTGAACACACTGATCTGGGCAGCAGTGTGTTTTATGGCTCATGTGCTTGTAACAGGGTAAAGCTGTATCCCAGCTCAGACCACTCACCTTCACTAGGCCTATCGGGATGTGGTTTTGTGGGTGTGTGTGGTGGGTGTGACTTTGTATTTGCTGTGAGCCCAGAGCTGCAATTTTGGTGTTAATTGAAGGCAGGTGTGTCTGATTGCGCCCACGTCTGTAGTCTATTTAGGTCACTGCAGCAGCCATTGCTGTCTCACTCCTGTGTCTCTCTTTGTGTGCAGGTGTGGGGTTCCTTTTAAACTGCCGTATCTCATTTTTCATGTTACGTACACAAATGACACAGTTATGTCTTTGGCCAAGTCTTCTGATGCTCATTGTCAGGAAATATCCGCAATGGGAGCTGCAGTTTTTGAGTCAGGACATTTTGTTCATGTTACGCTCACTCTACTTTTGCCTTTCTCCCTCTGGTAGAACTTGCGGCCTGTGCATCGCCACGGCGACCTCTTGGTGCAGGCACACACAGCTGATTGAGATCAGTTGATTAGACACCTCCTCTTCATTCAGCTTCAATTGCTTCTTCATGTGCATTCAAGGCATTAACTGAGTACAGTTTAAGCTTGTGCAGAAGGCAGCAAACCCACTGCAGAAATTGCATTTTCTTGTGAGTACTTTTACTTTGAATACTTTTTTTTTTTGCTAATAATACTGGAATACATTTTTAATTGCAATGCTGACAACAGAAACCAAAACACTTTACAGAATTGAGTTTTAATGGATGACATCACTTTTATTTGCATCTGTAAATTCCTGTATGTCAGCATAACCCAAGCAGTTTGCATTAAGTTTAGGGTCTGTGCAACCAGCCTTGAGCCGTTAGCATCTACTGGGCAGGAAACAATGACATCAGAGAGCGAGTGAGCGAGAAAGAGAGCGAGAGAGCTGGGGGAGGGAAGGCAAGCATAAGAGTGAGAGAAAAATGCTGTAATCCAGCAGGCTCACTAGGTACAAATGGAAACAGACTTAAAAAACACCATCTTGCTCTTTTCTCTTCATTCTTACTGGGCACCCACATGCCTTAACACTCCCGTAGGATATCTAATACAAAACCGATTTTGTGTTTTACATTATTAACCCTTTAAAGGGATCCTGAGTGATATAATTGAAGTTGTCCTGCCTTTTGCTCTCCACTGAAATCACGGGCACAGTTAATAATGCTACCAGAAGCACAGACAGCATGACAAACTATGAGCACAAAAATATCTTATGCAATGGTAATTTTGACTCAGATTGGCGATAAAAAAAGTTGGCTGAAATATTTTTTCCATCCTGTGTCTGCTGTGATTCAGCAGGTCCACCACAGCCCGGTCATCTGGCACTGTGGGACTGGAGCCATGAGTCTGATTAGGCACAGATGTAGAAACGCACAACACCAAGATTCCTTTGGAGACATCCCAAACTTTATTGACCCACAACTAAAGTCCCCTTTCTCTGATCAGTTGCAAATATTTCAACATTCTACTGGAATGGGCCAGCATTATCATTCTGTTGAAATGATGTGTAAGTAATTTGTTTTTCTGATGGAAGATGAAGAGCAGACTGACAAGAATCCAAGAGTTTAAACAGCGTCTGCCAATACTGGAGCTCCGCTCTACTCATGCTGCACCAGAGGAACCATTGAGGTTCAGTTAAAACTAAACAACCGAAGGAAGAATAAACAAGGATTAGGTTTGAATTTCACAGGAATTAGCTGACACTGCACTAAAAGCACTGGCAAACAGTTGTGGGCATACTGTAGTACGGAAATCAAACTTTAGCTTTTGCCACTGATCCGTCAACATGTAGTTGACATTTGTGCATATGTGGAACTTTTACAGGACTAAATGCACAAACACCGTGAGAACAGTGTAGCACCTGTAGAAGGTAATTTGTCATTGGAGCTGTGGATCTATGCAAGTGTGCACTCTAGTGGCTGAATTACAGAAGAGCTATTCAAAAGTGTTCTAATCCCAAACTACATAATTGAGCAATTTTTTCTCAACAAAAGAATATGAATCTGCAAAATTAAAATGCCTATCTGTCATTTATATTATTTCAGATACAATACATTTTGTGTTTTGCACTGTTTGGACAAAACCAGACATTTGAAAATGTCACCTTGTCACCATTAGTAGTAGTTCTTAAATGTATTTGAATACAATTTGTGTGAACAAAATATAAAAATCATTTGCTCACGGGTTAAAAAATAAACTGACATTTAATTATTTCTCAGTTTTCTTTCCTCATGTGTAACTTTGATATGTATCAGGCAAAGATTCCCATCTTGTGTTGGAAACATGCATTACATCTGAAACAGCACAACTGTGCTCCATCTAAACAGAAAGTTATCATGAAAAAGAACACGTATGACAGATGATCTTTTTTTCCCATGCAAAGCTTGTCATCTTATTTTATTATATATATATATATTTTTTCAATCATATAAAACTAGCCCCTGATATGGCACCCTTTTTTTCTAAATCAACACATGAAGAATGACTGGAGGAAAAAGGGGACTTTCTCTACACAAGAAAATTGATTGAGGTGCAAATCTAGATTTGTAATAACAATAAAGGATCAGTGCTAGAGAAAACAGAAACAAGGTCAAACTAAGAATCAAATTGCTGCAACCAACATTGTCCTTAAGCACAAAAATTACTGAAAATGTTTAAGTACATTATCTTTCCTTTATCCTTTACACCAACTGATTGAACACTTCTGAATCACTTACAATTCACTTGCTTATGTATATTCTAAGTGTTCAAGAAGGGAGAAAAATTACACAATTTAACATCTTTTCAAGTAATTTTTAACCATGTTCTCATGTACCTGCAATAACAGCAGCTCCTGGAGTGAAATACATGGCAACAATAAGTAGGTCTGACTCTAGGTCTGCATTCAGGCAGCAGTTTTACCCAAAAGATGGAGAAATAGGGACAGTAATCTTCAGGGGGTTTTCACTAATCTGCTACACCTTAGGTCCAATTATGAGCTCGGAGATGACACGACTGTACTGAATGCTTATCTGATATTACAGTGCATGCAGGGCTTGGAGCACAATTGGAAAGGAAAGCATTGCACCTATTCCTGCAGAGACATGAAGAATTGAGTATGGGCATCTAAGCATATAGTCTGTATTGGGGTGAAATACATGGCGTGTATGGACTCTACTGGGGGTGTAGACAATATTATGATCATGCAAATGGTCTGTGAAATATAATTATAGACAGCTAAGGAAGCGCACGTGTTGTCAGATGTAGGATCAGACTGAAACCAACCCACGATCCTGAGGGACAGCATGATTATAATCTGAATCTGTATCACAGGTTGAAGACAACTAACAGTTGCAATGTGGCACTAAATAAATCCAGCTTCCAGTGACTCTGCCCTGTGTTATGCTGGCAAAGGCATGAAATAAAAGATAAAGTGAGCAAGAGTGTCAGGTTGCGTAGAGAGCTCAGTCACTCACTGAGGCTGAAGGTCTTAGAATATGTACAACCATCAGTTTGCACTTTTACTTCCCCCATTTCATTCATACCAGCAAAATTAGGCTTCAAAAAGCTGAAGGCTTTAAATTCCATGTACCAGTATTTGCTCTTGTTGTCGAGTCCATGCCATTTACTTTAGGAATTTTATATCATGGTGGTGGGAAAAAAGCCCAAAACCTAAAGATAACACAGCCCCAAAGAACAAGAGTTGACCCTCACTGTGTCCATGGAAGATCTGGAAGAACAGCAAGACTTAGTGACCCACAAACCAATCAATATGTCCGGCTCAGAAAGCTTTCCTCTCCAGCTGGTCCAGAATAGCCTGGATCCTCTGTACAGCCTCTTTTCGGGCTTGCCGGACATTCTCCTGTCCCTGAGTCTCCACAGAGTCCAGCTCCAGCAGCTCTTTGGTCAGCAGTTCCTCCAGACACCGGTAACTCTTGTCCGTCTTTTTGCCAACAAACTCGTCAACATCTTCCTGAAGCAGCAGCACTCTGGCCATGACCTGCTGGACCTTAGCAAGGCCGGGGTTATCGCTCAGGGGCTGAAGTCCAGCCTGCCCTGGAGCTGGAGCTGGAGCTTGGGCTGGGGTGGCGGGTGGGGGCTCACCTTGTGAAGGATTTGGCTCACCTCTCCTGGTTTTGTTGTACATTTGGGGAGGGGAACTTATTTCTGCAGGCTTTCCATTGGGGGGATTCGGGGGTGGCGTTGGCCTGGGTTTAGGTCCCACTTGTGGGGCACGTTGGTGCTGCTGGTCCTAAAACAACACAAAGCAAAAGATTGCGGTTAAGATATTTGATCATCCTCAATTTCTATAACATACAAGAGCACATTTTTGTAAATTGGACACATTCATTCAAATAATTTATGCCTACACTGTGATGAAACTTGGTATTTTGTTTTTTTTAGTTATAATTTTCAAAACATTACTGTATATCCCTACTTTACCAAGCAGCACTTATAGGTTTAATATTAATACTGCTTGTATAATCATACTTATCAATATATTTTGGTTGCAATACTCAGTGATTATTTCTGTTTTATACCAGCCACTCATTCTAGTTTTCACACTGAAAAAGCTGCTGATTCTTACCTTGGGTTGGTAAGGTGGCGGAGCACCACTTCCGGTCCCTGGCCATGCCGGAGGGTGCGGTGGACGGACAGGATTTCCGTAGTGGTTTTGTGGAGGCTGCTGGCCTGGCTGCCATTGCTGCTGTGAGTGTGCATAAGCACCGGAGTGTGCCCATGCTTCAGCCTGAGGACTGGGATGGAGAGACTGGCCAGTGGGGTATGGGGGGTTTGGGGGCATTGCATGACCACCTTCACTATAGTGGGAGTATGGTCCAGCAGGATATCCGGGAGCCTGAGAGCAGAGGCAGGACAGGTATATGTAACATTTTCAAAAGTGCTCAGTTTCCTTCAGGGGTGAAGGTAACGTTGGTTTAGAAAAGGAGACCAAGCAAGTCCTTCTTAAAGCAAATATTACTCATAGTAATGCATATTACTGATAGTATGCACAGTCAGAGATAATCAAATTAGTAATTGAATGAACCCACCCCTTGACAATGTGGACCAGGATAGTGATGATGCTGGTGTTGAGTGTGCGGCTGCCCAGACGGCCCACTGCTCTGCTCAGCTTGACAACCCTGGTTAGAATAAGGACCTGGAGGCGGCCTCTGAGGGTCAGCACAGTAGAAAGGGTTGGATGGGTGGAAACTACTTGTTGAATATTGACTCTGGGCTGGGTTGTAGACACCGTGGCCGTTTGGATACCCTCCAGGCATCACCTACATGAAAAGTGCAAGAGGGGGAATTAGTGACGATAGAGGACAGCGCCTCTATCTGAACGTATGTGACGTAACACAGCAGCTGACCATTATAAAATGTGAGGGAAAGGTGAAAGCACTTTAAGTGACTTAAGTTAATGAGCAGATTTACTCCTACACCCTCGGATTTAGAGGGCCAGGTAAAGCTACATCATGATCTGTACCTGCGGATTGTACTGTGGCTGAACATCTGATCCCGATGGGTAGGTGTCTGCATAGTGTCCTGTGGAATGAGACTGAGGATACCAGTAGTGCGACGGGTAGCCTGGATACTGAGGAGCATCCTGTGAACACAGAAAAATCGCAAAGGAGGGTTATTTAACGAGGATGTCTCTCTCCCGAGGCTGCAGTGTTTGCTATCTGAGCTGTGATTGACACAAGCTAGCACAGGGGAGACTGTAAGCCACGTGCTTTCAACAGCCTCTCCCAGAAAATACAGTAACCGAGTAAACAGTGGCACTGACTCATTCATTACTTGCCGAGCCAGTTCTGTCCAAAGCAGATACATATTGGATAGCTAACCGACAGGAGGCTACGCTAAACATCTGATGGGGGGGTACGCTGTTATTCACACACGTCCTGTATGTTCGGGCACATTTGTAATGCTTGTTGTATCATTAGCGGAGTCGTCACGTAAAGATAAACGTGACAAACTCGGACAAGCGCTGAACTAGCAGGGCAGCGGTGCCCATTACATAATGGCAGCTAGCTTCGTTAGCCGTCTAGCTAACACGGACAGAGCTGTACGCAAACTACCCGGATAATATTTTTTAATCTGTATAAACTCAGTTCGTTTATTTATTCAACACGTCACTGTCTAAGCTGTATCCATTTACTTACCATAGTGTTGTTCCAGTCCCCGCTATTATTTCCCGAGTTACAAGTCGAGGGCCAGCCAGACTTCAGATCTGACTGCATCTGATGATGATGCATCAGCTAAACGCGTTCCCCGACAGCCGTCATCCCATCTGCCATTGCAAAAAACAAACCTTTAACAAGTCTAGCGTCGCTTTTCCGAGCCTCCAGTCGGGACACACTGTTACCAACAATGTCGGCGGTCTTCTGCAAAAGTACGGATCGCTTGATCGGAATCGGGAAACGTTTGAATCGCTCTGATCTCGGGCAACCCAGTCCTGTCTCTTTAATGAAGGGCACAAGTCAAATTGAAGAGCTCCCACTCTGCCGCGGTTTTTTCGGGCCCCGCCAATGTCTTCACGCAGGGAGCAACCCGAGCTTCTGCTGTCATTTCTGCTCATACGCTGCATTCACCAAAAAGGTGTGATTATGTAGACTGTGCGGCTTGAGTGTGTTCGAATGAAAGAGAATTGAATTTGGATAATGTATTGCTCCACAAGTCAATTGCTGGTTTGTTCCGAGTCGGACACTGGCTCTTGCACGTAGAGGATCTTTGTGTCGCATGTGCGTCAGTTGACGCTATTAGCCAATCGGAAGAACGTCACAAAAATATATATTTTTGTCAATATTAAACAATATTTTGATCACTAAAATCTGTGTTTTGTGTAAAATTTATTTAAATATATATTTTTAAAGCATCGACCCAACAAAGTTTACGAATTTAAGAAACGTATCTGTAGTCCCGCGCCCAAGGGGTTAAACGTCTACAGGAAGTTTATCCCGGCCGTGTATAAAGACGCTTCCTGTCCCCGTCTCGAAAGAAACATATTTTGAAATATTCATGGCTTAACGTTACATAAAGCGACACGACGCAAATAAACAGGAGCCCAAGATGAACTACGTACCGGGGACGGCAAGCCTCATTGACGACATCGACAGTAAGTTGGGGAGGATGGCGGAGAGAGCAATGGTTCAGTGAGAAATCGCGTCAAGCTGTGGCATCGTGCCTGACACACACTGGATAAACTGTAGCTTACGCGTTTAGTACCCTTGCTAAACATGCTCGTGTCGGTTGTGTCCTGCAGAGAAGCACCTGGTGCTGCTCCGAGATGGCAGAACACTCATCGGATACCTCAGAAGCATCGATCAGTTTGGTACAGCTCATTTCATTACCTCCCACTTTTTATATCTTGCGCTGTATGTCTCTGACCTGTTTCTCTTGTCCTCCAGCTAATTTAGTTTTCCATCAGACAGTTGAGCGTATCCACGTGGGGAAGAAGTTCGGTGACATCCCCAGAGGAATATTCATTGTGAGAGGAGAGAATGTGGTCCTGCTGGGAGAGATAGTAAGTTGGGAATGTCATTGGTTTCTTTGTTTGTCCACTGTTACTACTAATGTTAATATTCATTTGGCCTCTGACAAAATGATGTCATTCACATATATTAGATTAATTGAACACTAATGAGTCTTGGAGTGGAGACTCACATAATCACGTGAATAGGGGTTTCTTGTTTATTCTACATATTTATTGCTTTTTCTCCTTATTTTAATACTTTCAAATGGTTGTTAGGGAATAAGAGGTGGACACTGATTACGAACCCAATTTATTCATCTCAGTTTACGTTTATACTTTTATTTTTCATGGAAGAAACTTAATGGGTTACAAAGTAAGTAAATGAAAACACATCAGCTCTTTCATTTCTGTATTTATTTGACAGCATGTAAAGTTCTTTATTATAACATGACTTGTTTTGTATGGGGTTTATGCAGCCTCCTACAGCTGGTCACAGGTTATGACGAGAATCACTGAGGAAAGCTCACGAGTGACACACTTTTAAATGTTTTAATCCATCTCCCATCTTGATGGACTATATAATACTAAACATACACAATGGAGACAGAGTTAAAGATGAATGAAGATGACTGAGTAACTGAAACCTACAGAAAAATGCATCAACTCCTGCTGATCCACTTAAACAGGCTCTCATTCACAACAATAAGAAATAAAAGTTAACATCCATTTAGATTTGGGATTTGTCATCATCATGTATGTCTCGTGTGTGCGTTGGTGCAGAACAGTACAGTGACAGCACAGCACCCTGTAGGCCTGCACGCAGCACAAACGTGACTCATGGACCCGGTCTCTGCATCTGCATCATGCAGTCAGTCTTTCAATCTGCATTTTGACAGCAGCGCAGCCTTGGTAACAGCAGAGTGTGCAGTCTGCTGGGTGTAGCAGTTCATGTAATCAACCGAGAATGAGACGCCAATGGGCATCTGAGGATGATGATGATGTAATAGCGTTTTCATTTATAGCACAGGCACAAGGCATCAGCACACTGTTGTCAGGCTCAGCGCTTCAGAAGATGTATACGTCTCTTTAAGGTTTCAGAGGTTAGTGGTAGTCTGATTATTAGGTTGATAATTTGCCATTTCTGGTTAATTTCACTATTCAACGTGCCTGCAGCCTAGGCTTGTGCCTTTTTGGATGCATCTAATGTGATACTGGATGGTGTGGCCAATAGTGGCAAGTCTGGATTAACAGGGAACTACTTGGCCACTGTACTCCTGTTTTTATTCAGGAGAGTTCATGGGAGAGAAAAGGGAACAGTTTGTTGTTTTAAAAGGCTACAACCATTGAGATGTTGCTATTGCTGTCACTGTAAACAGTGACAAACAGTGAAATCTAAACACAGCTGATCAGCCAGTAAAGCACAAAAATGCTCATAGTAGCTAGCAGGGTGTAATGCGCATTTAAGTGTGTTTTAATGAGTATGTCACAAACCTTTAACAGATGTCATATGGTCTCTGTAGGACATGGATAAGCCCTGTGACACAGTTCTGCAGCAAGTTTCCATTGAAGAGATTCTGGAGGAGCAGCGGTTGCAGCAGCAAGCCAAACAGGAGACGGAGAAAGTCAAAATGCAGGTCCTGAAGGACCGAGGCCTTTCCATCCCCAAAGCTGATAATTTAGACGAATACTAAAAATGCCTTCATTTTACATGAGCCTCTTTTTCAGTTTGTTTGGGACTGATGCGTTTTATGGTGAATTTGATTTTGAGAGAGCATGATGACATGTTTTGTTTTTTTTATGGGTACATGGCTGCATCATGCTGGGCCTATTTACTGTAGTGTACTGTATGCATTTAATTTGAATTAGAAGAGGAAGCAGGGGGGTAACTACTCTCAGTTTTGCAGCTCATGGCAGCAAATTGATAAATTAATGTGTTTTGATCACTATGTTGTCAATTAAGCAATTGTTTTACAGCAGCACTTTCTATTCATGATATGGTTGGGGTTTTTTATTTTGAGGTATGCGATTGTCAAAAAAACGAATTGCTGTTCTCCATTAAAGAGTTTAGTTTTTCTTTATGGAAGACCTACTTGGAAAAATAATGTGTCCTCACATTATCTGACTATGTCCAGCTTTACTCACTCAGCTGATTTCATGCATTACTATCAAGGCTCTTAATCGAATTCCGACATATTTTTGGGCCGAAAGCAGACGGCGACTCTCTCTGTCAGGGAGTCAGAGCGTGCACACCACGTCGCACTCTGCGATATTGACTCGAACATGAAAACTAACCGTGCATTGCTTTTCCATGTATTAGGGAAAGGGTATAATTCATTGTTTGGATAATTCAGTTATGGCAGTGCACCAGACAACCTAATGTCCTGTTCATAGAGGAAAGACCGCGACCGGACACATCGATCCCATCTGCTTTCATCAATCAATAACAAGCTTTTTAATCGTTTGGACGGATACAGTGAGTTGATATTAAACAGCCGCTGTGCAAGCGCCCCGTGGCCGCTTCCGTGCGCCCTCCACGCTGGCTGCAACGGCTTGCAGGGCGGCGGTGTTAGGCCTGCCGACTGCTGTCAACTCTCACACGACTTATCGTGATGCCACGTGAATTAGCCTGCAATGTATGTTGACTTTAAAAAAATAAATAAAATGCTGTTAACACTGTGCAGCAGCCTACAGGCAAAAACACCCCGTTTTCAGAGTGATGTCAAGCCACGGACAGGTATAAAAGTATGATTTCCGGTCAAACTTCAAAATAAAACTTAAAAACGAAAACCAGGGCTGTACTGGGTCATATAGGGAAAATCTTGATCAACTAGTTGTATCTTTAATGATCAAAATATGAGACTGTGTTATTCTAAAAACTGAAAGGAGGTATTTGTGGTTCTTAATATGTTTCCAGTTTCCTAACTGCTCCCATCAACTAACAGGAAATTTAGCCCCAATGAGCATATTTATTGCTCGCCAATACAAACTTGCTCTCTCAGTTTGGTTTACTTTGTCTGGCATATGAACATGACAAGTCTGTTGAGCAACACAATAAGGTTAATTCAAATTCTATGACATTAGCTTAATGTAAATCCCAATGTTTAGTTGATCTGTAGAAAATGAATCTGCAACTTCTTCAGTCTCTCTTCAAGCAAAAACCGAGACATCTCTCTGGTTTCAGCTTTTCAAACATTTTAATTTTCTGCTTTTCTCTGTCATATATGGGTAATTACAATATATTTGTGTTTTAGACTAACTGATACATTTGACGATGCAATTTATGAATTCCATGATGTTTTACAGACAAAACAAGTGGTTAATCAAGAAAATGCGTGCCAGATAAGGAGTTGCAGTCCAACAGGTCAGGTCTTACAGGTAAACTTCAGATTATCAGTAAACTGGAAGGCAATTCGAGGTGATTACAGCGCTCTACAGTCAGAAATGCGCAATTTATGAAGAGTTATGAACAGTGTATTCTGATAATGTAGGAAAACCTTTTTTACTGCTTTCCCTGTAACTGCTGAGTAGGCGAGTGCAATGTATCCATAGCTTTACTCATACAACAGTTCTATTATGTACAGAAGTTGATCATGTAGAAATTCAACCAACAGAGGGCGACTTTAAACTGCCCTCACATTCCATACGTTTGTAGCGTTAAAGCTGCTACTTGTACCCTAATTCGTGTCGATCCAGTAGAGGCAAAAGTGTGTTTCTGCCAATGTGCATGGGAATTTTATTATCTATGGTTGTTTTCGCAATGTGACACGTCCTTCGACTTTTGTCGCTGTAATGCACCTCGGGTAGGGTCAGCAAAACATAAACACAAAATAATAATATTAATAATAGTTTTATTTTGCTTACAAATTGGCGTAACTTCTAGTTTGGAGTGATTTCTGTCTCTAGCTTGACGCCGCTGTGACCGAGAGGCCCAGCCCATTTTGATTACGCACCAGCGAGGGATGGGGGCGCGCTGATGTCCTCTCTGGTGCACTCAGCCAACCCCTGCTGTTGTAATGTAAAGCTGGTAGTATCCTCGTGTGCCGCTGTAAAGAATCCACTGAAAGGACCCGCTTTGCATACATCGGTGCTTCCGATAGAATTATTTGCTGCATCGGAGAGATTCCGCACCGAAATTACGCATGGAATGGTTTTGGGGGGATTGGAGTAGAAATGCAGCGCCGCACTTCCAGCCCACAACAAGAACCATGCCCAGCTTACATTGCAAGCAAATCTATGACATCCTGTTTTATCCGTTACGACTTTGATATGAGTGAAATTTGCTCGGATACCAACGAGGAGTGAAGAAAATATACACAGCATACAAGCCGAGGGACGCTGTTTTCGCTGCAGACGCCTGTGTACCGAGAACCCCTGCATTTTTGATGGAGCTGGAGAACATAGTAGCCAACACTGTACTGCTAAAAGCGAGAGAGGGTAAGTTAACACATAAAGGAGCTATTAGTGCAAAGTGTGCAAATAGTAAGTAGGCCTTGCTGTGTCCGCTTTTGCGCCCAATATGCAGAAAAGGTGGGAATAATCGTAATGATGACGGCACTAGGTAGCCTGCGGTCTGTATGGCTGACTACAGCAGGTAAATTCTACAGATGCAACAGAAAAAAGTCTTGTGTAATATTACAGACAACATTAGCACTTCGCATTGTTCACTATTCATCTTCTGACTGCGATTTTAACCTGAGATCGGTCTTACGGGCTGATTTTGACAGTTCATACGCGTTTTCCCACATATGAAAGGGGAGTGTGTGTGGGGGGGGGGTCTTCCTCCCACATCCGCTTTCGCTGTCTGTGCAAATGAATGTGCTCTTTCGCAATATTATACATGCTGGGGCACACACCGAAGCAGGGAACAACTCAGTTCCAGAAAAGAAATAAATGAGTGCACGCTGGCTTGCATTTGAACGGTGATGTGATGACGTGAGTGGTGTTGAAATCTACTGTATGTGTATTGGGCCTGCACAGTGAGAGAGGCTGGTTATCAGTGTATACTGCGTGAGAAGGCCGGATCATGCCGTTTAACTGTATAGCCTGAAATCAGAAGGCACAGAGTGTCGTTAATAATAGTCCTTTTTGAGGAAGGCAGGGTCGTGTACAGTGCAGGTGGAAGACTGACAGGTGAACATCATGCAGTCTGACTCCATGGTAGTTTCTCATGAATGGGAATCAATAGCTGCAACACAGTTGCACAGACACTTGGATTTCAGGGTTAGGGATTGTCAGCAGCTTGGTAATGCATAAAAAATGTAGTATAACTGTGATTTAAAGTTCATCATTAATGAACTCAGCTGCAAAATGATTAGATCTACTCCAAGGACTGCCATATAAGGGGATATTTTTATTTGATAACTAATCTATCCAGGGGAAGATGAATTATGTCAAAAAGAAAATTCTTTTAATATTTTAACTGCGATAATCCCTTGTGATTTTTAGCAAAATGTAATAGTTTTTTCTAAATGAATTAGGGCCCCACTTGAACTTGGTTGTTAAAAAACACTTTATATCATTATACGTCGTGGGAACTGTGCTGCAGAGATGAAACTTTTTTGAAGAAATTCTCACAGTGACTCAATTTTGTGGTCTGTCAAACACGTGCATGCTCGTGCATGTGTAGACAAGTTTCGTTGCATGCAGCACGTGGTTTCATGTGGCAACAGTCTCTGTGGAGTTGCAAGGGTGACGCATGTGAAGACTTTGGCAGCTCCCTCCATTTATTTCACAATGATAACAATCTGAGTCTGTGGAGAGGGAGAGAGTTCCATGGGAATTAATAGAATAATAACTTGAAACAGGAGGCCGACGTGGTTGTAAAAACCTCTTATGAGGGATGCATTCACCTGTGCGTCATTCTGGATGTTTGTATCAGAGTTTGACTGGTCCGGGTGTACTCGGCTTCATGAATTAATAAAAGCAGTTAATTACCCATGACAGATCTTGCTTGTCCCAGCTGCTCTGCTGGTGCTCCTCCCTTCCTTCACTGTGTGTGGGAGAGAAAGAGGCCTTTTACAATTTCACGTTAAGGGATGAGACGGTTCTTTGAGTTAATAGCTGAAGCAAGCTTGATCAATGGCCCCACAAATGCAGCCACATGAGACCGATTCAACGGTTGATTTGCTGGGATGTGCACGTTGAAATATGTCACAGGTTGTTGTGAGTTTGTTATTGGTCGTGTCCTCTAACTGTCGGAATCATTAGAGGTTTTATCTGTCAGGGCCCAGTTACAAGGACTGCCCAGATTCCCCCGTCTGCTGGTCATGATTCCTCTGTTCATTATACACAGAGCCTTGTTTTAGGTCACATACAGGCAACAGTTAGAGAATGTGAATGGAGCAAATAAAGAGTGTTTATTCCTGTTTGTTTATGTGAGTGCGTCTCGAGCCACAGTGTCTTCCATCTAAACGCTCCGAGGGACGCACAACAGGAAGGGCCAGCTTACTTTGCAATCTTTGCCTTGTTAATGAAAATCACCAAAACAGTGTGAGCGGCAGTCAAGTGTAGAAATAAAAAAGCTCATCACATCCCTCAAGCTAAGGGCAGTAAAACCGGCCCTGAGCCAAACTTGTATCGCTCTTTGGCTCTTTTGTGATGGCACAGACTGGTCTAATACTACTGGTCTGTGTTTTACAGCCAAGGTCCTGTGGACACTATTGATTGATTATTAGAACTTGGAGACGGGTGGTCAAAACCAGCTGGAACTTTGAAAAATCTTTTTGGATCAAAGAGTGGAAAATATAACACATTTTGATATCCACAGAGAAAAGAGGCCTGCTCAGACCATACTGAACCATCTCGTGAAGTGACCGCTACCTTACATAAAGCCAAATGGTATTATACACTATCAGTCAGATGCAGCCCGTAAGCTATTTGATCAAATTGATCGTTACATAACAAGCTGAATGGCTGCTGCCATCCGAGCGCCATCTTCCTGTGGAGCTACTCTACGGTCTCTGTGGAAGAGACTTTGTGGATGATGAGCATGCGGTGAAATGAAACACCCTGATCTCCAGCGTGGTCATCTGAGTATCATCTGACAGCTGCAGTGCTATTAACCATGTCGGAGCAGCAGGAAACGCTGATGTACTGATCTGAAAAGTGCTGTTGTCTATGTGATCCTGGTCAGATGAGGATACTGGGGGGAACAGCAGATCAAAAAGAAAAAGTTATTCAGGCCTGACATGGCTGTTTCATTGATAACTGTTTGAATGTGGCTTTTTAATGTTAGCTGATATATAGACAGAGCGAGTGTGCAAGTTTAATACCAGGGTATGCTGTACATTAGCGTGTGTGTTAGCCCACGAGGGGGGTGGGGATGAATTCCTTTGTATAAATGTAACCTCAGCTCGGCCGAGCTGATGGGAGCAACATCATTGCAGTAGACGCTGGCCTTATTATGTGTGTGTGCACGTTGGTGTGTGTCTGTGCCTCTGCCTGCCTCCTCATTCACAACTCTAACTGGCAGCAGCCGTAGATTCCGAGCCACGCGAGCGAACGTCATCGACTGTCCAAGTGAATGAGAGTAAGGGGGAAAAACTGCACCACCGCATCCAGATGCCTTTCTTGCATTGCGGTAACAGAGCTGGGTCATTTAGCTTGGGCTACTGGACTGAATTCCACTCCGCCGCCTGCTGGCTTTATCATCTGGGCTGTCATGTTTTTGGATGTTGTTGTTACATGAAATGAAATCCAGTAAGAATCACTGCAAATTCAGTGCAAGGAAGTTCTTCTTCATCCTGTAGAACCAGTACATTGAAACGGGTAGAAACACAAATATCTCCGTGGTGAGTATTTACTCAGATCAGTTGGTGAGACACGATGAGAACATAGCAGCTGTTCTCTCCATGTGTTTTGCTTTCTTTTTTTTACCCTCAAAAGATTCACATATTTTCATTAGACTGAGAATCAGACATGTTGAAAAAATGTTTAAAAAACTGTTGAGGTGGTGACCTTCAACAATGATTCATTTATTTTTTGTAGCCTATGGAGAACTCTCTGTCAGGACCTGGTTCAACGGCCTATAAATGTTTGCTTTTGATGAGAATAAAAGTATCATTTTGAGCTGCAAGGATTAGTCAATTGCAGAGGTGAATTTTATTTCAGTCAACTAGTTGATTATCTATACTGACAACTGTTAACTCGTTTAACAGTTTCAAGTCACTTGAAACTGAATCTCCTTCGGACTGGAATCAAGGCATTTGAAGACATCGCCTTGAATAAATGATGAATTGAGGAAGTAATCATCAGATGTATTCATAATGAAAATAATGGTTCATTGCCGCTCTTGTGTAATTATGTCTCAAATAATTGATAAGCTTACTTAGGTCATACCTTGTAGATGTCTGGCAGTCGTCCAAAATTATATGGCTTTAAATAAATGTAGCGCTGCATTGTGTGCAAAAGCAGAAATGTAGGATCAAAGGGGAACACGTTCTCAATCATTACCTAAATATGCCAGACATTTGGCATCCTCCAATGCAATAGGATTCTCAGAGTACCAGATTCAGATTTCAACAAGCCCTGACGAGACTCTGTTTTGTTAACACACTAGTCATATTTTTTTCTGCCCCATTGAACTCTAAAGACAATATTTTGATTCAGAAAACTATTACAGGCCAGTTGATGAGTCAGTACAAGGTATTTATGAGACAATATGACATTAGATAGCAAACAAGAGGTATTTGTCTGTACAAGCAATTTGTGTGGGCTCTGGACATGGATAGCATCTTCAAGCTCTTGCTGTGGAGGGGCAGGGGGTGGTGGTGGAGGTGTTGTTTCTTTACGTGATGCCACAGCAAGTCTCGGCAAGCCGAGGGGTAACAGTTGTTGGTTCAACAGAATTTCAGTGAAATGAGCTGGGCAACCTGTTCCACTGTGAAACCTCGACTATCAGACACACCACACAGGTTGTTGTTGTTCTGTCTGGTTCTCCTCCTCCTGTCAGATAATAGTAATGTCAGTATGAATAATGCACAGTCAACACTTTATCTCTTTTGTCACACAAACTTTCTCTTCCACTCAGACAAAAACACTTGCCAGTGCTCCTCCCTCAGGACCCCTCTGAAAGGACAGAGCCATGACATAATGCTGTCGACTTTTATTGGGGTAGAGGGCCTTAATGGAGGGGAGAGTAAAATACACAAGAGGGAAACCAGCCTGTCGTTCCCTCACAGGGTTTTTCTGATGGGAAAGAAGCGCAGAGAGAAGAGAACACTACTGCAAGGAACTGCAGGGTTGTTACACATCTCATATTTATCACTTCCTCAGAGGCGATTCACTTTGATTATTAAAGTGATAGCTTTGTGTGTGTGTGTGTGTGTGTGTGTTTTTAAAGCTTTAACCACTGGCATGCATACTTAAATAGCACTCAACCTGGACCTTTAGCCTGCCAAAACACTGTGTTTTCTGGCAGTCACTTTTACTGGGAATAAAATCAGTATTAAGTCGAGCATCCACCGCTTTGGTCCAGACTGAAATGTTTCAACTACAAGATGGATTGTGGTTGAAGTTTGGTACAAACATTCATGGCAGTTTTGAGTGAAATGTCTGACTGACTAATGCATGGATTGCCATGAAATACAGTATGTGTTTCCCATGAACCCGAAATAAAGTTTTCTGCATAAACAATTAAAGTCAGTGTTCTTTGTGCGCGAACAGCAATGTCTTTTTTTTTAGCTTGGCTCCCCATCTTCTATCAGCAGTCATACATGGTGATATAAAGCAAAGAAGATGCCGAGATACCCCTTTCTCCATCGACAGTATGCCACTGGGCTCGCTGTTTTTTGAGTAGGAGTGTGACTCATTTTTTCTTGAGTGGAAAAATTCAGCTCTCTGGCTCTTACTATCTCTATTGTTATTGCTGCCTCTACCCACACATACAGTATATGTAACTCAGCTGGATGTAACAAGTTCATGCCTGTTCTCTGGGGGTTGTTGAGTGGAATTCTGGGAAATATAGGAGTTCATTATCCAAAGAAGAAGTAGATGAGGCAGGCTGAGGGAAGGTGGACGCAGAAAAATGTGAATTTTTACAGCTCGTCACTAAAGCACTCCAGGAATGCAGTGAGCGGTCAAACTGATGATATCGTTCCCCCCATGCCAGACACACAGGTGATTGCTTATGCAGCATTTTATTGTGGCTCGAAGTGCTTCCTGTGGGCTGCACTGCAGCATTATTTGTTTAATGGAAAATCCATTGAATATTTGATGTGCATTAGTTGGGAAATGATTAGCACTGCAACATTTAAAGCTTCCTACCAAATGTCTCCTACTGTATGAGGAGCTTGATGCTAGACAATGCACTTTCTCATTTTGTACACATCCAGGCAAACATGCTGATGCACCCACGGCAAGGTCAGACATTGCAGAGATTGCAATTACATGAGGCAACTCAAATTTGAGGGATCTTTTTGCCTTGTACATGTTTTTAGGCAAAGGACATAGTCATATGTGTATGTAATTGTAGTTCGACTCAGGGCCACCATAGGTTATATGTAGATAAAGAAAAACCTCAAACTGTTCCGAAAGCTTCTTCAGCAGCTCAGCTCAGTTAATGCTACAACACACTCTCCAGTACCTTTTTTTCATGGGATGTTGCTATAACAGGGACAAAGGAACATGGAATGTCAACATTAGAGCAAGACGTGGAACAAACATCTTCATGAAGAGAGTGTGTGTGCGTGTGTGTTTGAGGACAAAAAGGAAATGGAGAACAAGCTTGAGAAGATAAAGACAGCTCAAGAAGGGCAATGTAATCACTTTAACCGTGTTTCCGGGATGGCTTTTTGTGCCGTTTGTGTGTGTGTGAGTGTGTACGTACATGCACACGCCCATGGTCAATAATATCTATCCACATGCACCATGTGTTCTATCAGTTTGATAAGTTTTAGTTTCACTGGAAGCACTTTCCTCCGTGTTTGCTCACTTGTGATGTAACTGCGGAGTTTCGCTCTAAGCGAAAAGGGATAAAACTCATCGCTCATAGAGCCATAAGATTACACTGCCATAATGTTCGCTCTATGAAAACATTTATGGAGGTGAACAAACACACTAGCATGGTGTCAGAGCAGAGGAGTGTCCTATTATGGCTTGCTCCATGTGGACTATGCTCTGTCCTTCTGGATCTTTATGGATGAGCAAACACCCTGTATTACCCAGCATGCCCTGCGCTGTGTGTGGCGCTTTGATCGCACAGCCTGGTGGGTTATATAATTTCAGTCTATTGAATGTTTTCCCCCCCTTCACATTCCATATTTTCGATATTTATAGAACAGGAAACTTGTAGCACCTGACTCTTCCCAGACAGGAAATGTACCCTGCCTTCTGCTGCTTTTGTGAGATATCTGCCCTCGCATGCAAGTTTTCACAGGAGTATCTTCCTGCATGTTCGCTTAAGAACGTACACACTCACAGACGCACTCACTCCAGTGACAACTGTCACAGCTCACCAGCTCTGAGGTCATGGACCGGTTTGACCACCTCAGTTTGTATTAACACATTGCTCCTGCCCTTGGGCTGGTTGCTATTTATAGCAGTAATGTTTACAAGGACATAAAGACAGGGAAATAGCCACACTTGTGTATTCTTTCCCCTGAAGCTCTGTGCAAATGTATCTGTTCGCAACATGTGACACACCAAATGAATCTTAAACGCATTTAGCATTCATGCTAAATACAGTGACGTTGTTATGGCCATGCACAGCTGTATGCTAGCATCAATACTGCTGATAAGATCTCCCTTTTATTGTTTATGACTGATTTCAAGTTTATGACCCCTCATTAAGTGGTTCAACATGTGACCCCCACGGCAGCCAAAAGAATAGTCGAGTGTTGGCAGCTAAAAGCTGTACGTCACAGATGTTTGCTTTTGAGCACATTAGCAGATGTTATAGCCAGATCATCCCAGTATTATTGTGATAATGAGGAATACGTGGACAGAGTGGCTTTTTCAAGATGGTAATAAGGCCACTGGACAGAGGGACCGACATGACATCATGGTGGAACAGGGCAACAAAGAGTGTCTTCCTGCTATAGTCCTTCCCTTCAGCTCAGGTCTGGGCAGCGTTTCCCCTGGCTTCCTGTGGCACACAGGCCACACACAAACACACTCGCCACAGTTAAACTAAACCTTAAACTTTCAATAACAAGATTTTTGCATGCAGAGATAAAGTGGAGGACAATGCCACAAGTGAAAAGTGAACCTTGTGTAGGTTTTATAGCAGTACTGCACTTACTTGTGCTAGTATATTGAATAACCCGGTAAAATATGATATCTAGTGTATTGGGGTTGAGTTCATTCATCTTTATTGACTTCACATAAAAACACCAGGTATTACCTGCAGATCTCATGCAAATTAAGTCCAAGTATTCAACAGTGGGACACTGTGGGAGAGAAGGATGAGGGAGACTGAAAGAACAAAGGTGTTTGTATATGGTAGCCGGTGCTGGTTGACGTCACTCTGTCAGCACCTTGCTGAAGTCCACGGCATGTCTCAGCCATGGGGCCAACATTTAGCAGATTAGACAAAGGAGGTGATGTGAGAATGAGTGAGGATCAGGAAAAGATGATCAGTTGTTTGTGAACAAGGATGAAATTCCAGGCCTGTGTGGGGAGTGTGAAGAGCCAAAGAAAATGAACAAAATCTTTCTCGCTTTTTGCACAGTGTAGGTGTAGAGAATAGCACATATTCATAGCACTCCTCTCTGCCAGTGCTCTCTCATCACACACTGTTGCAGATGTCTTTACATAAATGCCAAATGCACAGCGTGAGTTTCAGGATGTGGTTTCAGCTGTCCTAAGCAGATCTGACTGCACGTCTGGAGTGACAATGTAAGCGGAGGTGTTTGGCATCTCAGAGACTCTGTGTGTGTGTGTGTGTGTGTGTGAGAGAGAGAGAGAGCACTACAAACTGGTTAATGGCTCGCATTCTTCTGTGCGTCAACACATTATGAATATAACCTCACAGGGAAGCGTGGACGTTTTTGAATGTGTGGATGGATGGGGCCTGCAGGACTGCCCGAGTTGGTTAAATTGAGCATGAGGACATTACTAGAGAGAGGTCACACTATGCGCACACACACACACACACACACACACAGATGTTTGGGATGCCGGTAACCCCCTTATGTCACGCCAGACGGATGTCATTCCCTCTCTGACCTTATTTTTGCTTCACTTGACATGCCTTCATGATGTCAGAGCTGCTAAGCAGAAACATAAATAAAGGGTGGCGACCACACTGCCCGCATGGAACAAATTAGACCAGCAAGTTCCTGTGTGCAGCGTACCCATGGCGCAGTGCATATTTCTACTCATGTGTAAGTGACAGACCATGAGAAAGTGGGGACTGTTAAATTGAGAAAGAAGTTGATGGGGGAGTGAGGACAAGAGGCTTTATGGACGACGTTTAGGAGCATATTCACACTTTTAATGGCCCTGTTTTGTTTAACAGGAACCCAGAGTTGCTTCCTTTTATATTTATATTTGCAATTATTTTGTAACCCACGATAAGCCGATAGCTGATATTGTGGACAAATGGCTGACTGTTACACTATATATGAGGTAAAGAATGTGAAAACAGGTCAGATATGACATGAATGTGACTGAATGCGCGCTGACTGAGCGCGCCCCCAGTCGACCTGTATTTCAGGTCTGCGCACCCCACAGGCCTCTGTTAATCGTATTCTTTCTTGGAATAAATAAATGGGATACTGGTAAAAGATTGCCTAGCAGTTTGGATGTTTTCATCTCCACTAGCTTTCCCACACCCTCACTCTCTTTTCTACACATGCAGTGAAAAATGGAAGGTTTTATTTGGCACGATAAATATGCTAAAGTTTGGCTAAAGGAGGCCCCTTAAACGAACATTATCCTCACTTACTAGGTAGAACATCTGGTCATCTGGTAGCAGTGGGTTGAGTCCATGGGGTCGAGATGCCTAGAAGGGATCAGGATGAATAAATGGATGAATAGTCGTATGAAAAAGTGGAAGAAAATGTTTTGTACAACACAAAAAAAATTTCACTCCAGTTTGCGCTAGATTGGTTTTTAAAAATAAATTACCTGACAATTTTTCTGCTGAAAGGCCATAATCGGATTGCTTAATCTGAGTGGTAAACTAGCCCAAAAGGAAAGGAACCACTGATCTATAGTGATGTTCTGTTTTTAAGCCTATTAGCTGTAAACTTGCGACCTTACCCAACCCTAGAACAAAGGGGGTTGATGGGCCCAAAGCAGCAAATGAGGTCAGTCATTGGCTGGCAGCAATTTAGCCACAATGATGTTGAAGTGATGAAAATGCTCGTCAAAGGCTGATAAGAAAAAAAAGACACTGGATTGCAGGAAACAGAAAAGAGAGGAGTTGAAGATGATGGCAGGAGACATGAAGGGGAAGTTGAGTTGAGCCGAGTGGAGAGAGAATGAAAAATAAATGGGTTCAGAGGATAGAAAAGGAAAGCAAACAGGACACAGAAAGAAAAAGGAGAAACAAGATTATTTGTGGTTGTCTGAGCATTGTGTAGAAGTTGAATGCCTGGGTGGAGTGCTGATGTTTGGTACAATTATTTGACATGGCGTTGACCCTTCACAGGAAATCTATGCCATTTGGTGGAACGCTTTTCATCCACAAATGCCTTACAGTAGCACAAGCGCATTCATTTTTAGCATCGTGGCCCCCGTGGGGAATGACCTTCTCTGCTCACTGCAGTGTTGTGGTTTTGGCAGACGTCATGTTTTTATTAAATGAGATTAAAATATTGGACCACACAGCAACGCAGCAGAGTGTGCCGAGGTTTTGCCATAGAGCGTAACTTAACATATTAACTGTTTTCAGGGAACAACTGGTGTTTGAAAAAGGAAGTGTGTTTATAGTGTGTTTTGTCTACAGTAATGCTGATGAGGAGCAGGTGCTGGGAGTTAATGATTCTCCTGGGGATATTTTGACTTGTGTTATTAATACTTTCATGCTTTGCGTTTGTCTGTGATAGGACGACCATTCTGTGTGTGAGCTGTGATGACGAAGGGTATCCGCCAGTAAAACACTTTTTGTGGATTATAAAAGTGGGGAATGAATTGATAAATGTGTTCCTCAGCTCCAACGTGAGCTGTAATGGTTAGCATGTCTGGCTAACTAACGTAGCGTCTACACAGGCTACAAGCACAAGCAAATCCAATTTTACTGGCACACCCACTGTTTTGGCGCTGAGCAGGCCTTGGACGATACGATATCGGGTTTATGTGTTAGCAGCTCTGTCCTTTCTTTATTAGATTTGGGAAAGTTTGGACTCCAGCAACGGCAGCCAAACTCTACTACTTGTCTTTTGTAGAAGTAACTGTTTTATACAAATAAGCTCAAGAGTGTCCATTTGTAGCTTTGAAACAGGTTTAATTTATAACAAAATAATGTTAATTTCATTGTTATTTATAGTGCTGCACTGCCCCTCAAAATTAAAGCAGTGTTGCTCCTGGTTGACGACATTTACAAGATTTATATGAGCTCTACATGGATCATTGGTGAGGATGCTGACTTTTTGCCTGGGAGAAGCTTTATTGTTGTGTACTGTACAGTATGGATCCATAAATTATGTATGTTTCTGGTCCTGTTTTAAATGGAGTCAGCTGGGATCAAATTCAGCCAACTCATAAGGATTGCGTCAGCTAACTAGCTCATTTATAGCTCATGCCATTTCCGCTGACGAAATTTACAGTTGTCGGCAAGAGGCTTGGTCTGCTTTTGATTATCTCTGTGTGATAAGACCTATTGTTGCAAAAAATACCGTAACTTTGGAATAGCATATCTAATATCTCATAAACTGCCTTTGCACCTTGCAATGATGGAAATCAGTAAACAACCGTGGCACTTAGTGAATGGTCATTTGTCTCAAGTCAATTTTGCTCCATTTTTGATGGGCAGTTGCAGCCTTTTGTACAGCAATGTTCCATATTGTGAATTTTACGCAAGAGAAAATTAAGTAACTAAAACAATGTTTCTAAAACCAGTGCAGATAGTGTGTGGTAATGCACCTTTTCAGTTTTATTTGAAGTATACAAATACAGCACTTGTGTTTCTGTTTGTTAATATACTGCAAAAAACTAAGAAATGATACCATACAAAAATGAATTTGAGAAAAATACGAGAAAGTGTGTGAATTTTTTTCCTCTTTCACAACAGATGCCAAACTTAGATTTAAGTTCATGAGAATTTTGTAGCACAGTGCATGTACTGTATCTTAAGTGGTCCCATTGAAGTTCCTCATTGATGAGGCCAATACCTGAGATCTAGTAGCTTCATAATCATTGATATCTTAATGGGTAATACAGAAAGTCTGCATGATGTCTAATATGAAACCAAAATATGCTAATTTGAGTCTTAATTTTTCACATTGTTGACAATAATTTAAGTTTTTTGAATTAAAGTTCAAGTGTCTTAAAATAACAATGGCAGTGCAGTATGTGGAAGATGAATATCAAGAAAATTTGCAGTGTGGGGAAGCATGAGGCCGTAACTCAGGAGGATTGATAGGGAAACTGCTGAAGCTTTCACTCAGAGTCTCCAGCATGATGTAGTGCCTCATGCATTCCTGGGTTATTACTTAAAGATGTCTGCTTCATTGCTGTCATTGCTTCTTCTGCTCCCCTGCTCTCACTGTTGCCTCTCACATCAGAGGAGCTGCTTACATCCAGTTTCCATGGGAAAAGAGCGGTTAAATCCCTGTCGTTTCATTAAAGTGGTCTTCGCATATTAAGAAAAAAATAGAACCGAGATGAACATGACGTAGAGCACAGAAAGCTGGAACAGTAAAACAAGCGCTTAAAGTTGTGATTATTCCCATCCGGTGGACAATATAAGAGAGGAAAAAGCAAAGGGGATTTTAACATGGTTTAAATGGGAAATGTGGAGGTCGTCAAATGAAAAAGGAAAATTTAAGAGAGGATAAGTAGGATTAATGAATGACGGAATAGTATGTTTCCTTTCAAGATCTAAGGAGATGATGTGGATGTAAGTGATTTCTGTTCAAGATGGTGTTACGTTGCTGCAGGAAGCTGATGCATGATTATTCAGAGCAGTGGAATCCAGTCTGGCAAAGTCCTGGATTCTGATGGGAACTGAGCCGGTCAGAATAGGCTGTCTGTCTGTGTGGAGACAAACACGCACGCACACACACACACACACACACACACACACACACACATTGAAAACAGACTGTTCCACTTTCAGAAAAGCTACTGAGTGAGGAAGAAAGTCAGCAGAGAGAGGAGAGATTTACAGAGGAAGTGAGACGTAATCTATGAATTATATATACACACTGAGACTGTGATTTCATTCAGGAGAGAGCCCCCACCCCCCACCCATCTTTTCTCCCACTCCTTTTAGGCATTAGGCTTTCATTTGTTCCTCACTACTGAAAATAAACTTTGACTGCTTTATAAAGTTTTTTCATTAAACCATTTTCTTCTCTTGTTTTTTTCTGTCGCTTCAGGTGGAGGAGGAAAGCGGAAAGGGAGGAGCAAAAAATGGAAGGAGATCCTTCGCTTCCCCCATATAAGCCAGTGCACTGAGCTGGGAAACAGCA
Source organism: Psettodes erumei (assembly GCA_016785225.1). Classification (NCBI taxonomy): domain Eukaryota; kingdom Metazoa; phylum Chordata; class Actinopteri; order Pleuronectiformes; family Psettodidae; genus Psettodes; species Psettodes erumei. The sequence continues at coordinate 5,150,969 of JAFBJZ010000781.1, forward strand.
TTGGTACATGTTCACGTGTGCTCACCCGTATCTGAAGTGTGTATGTTCGTCTGTTGACTGTGTTTTGAAGTGTGTGTACTATTTTTTTCCCCCTTTCACAGATAAGGACTATGTCAGCATCTGTGAGAAACAGCCCATTGGACGGCTTCTCTTCCGTCTTTACTGTGAGACCAGACCTAAACTGCAACGATGCATCCAGCTACTGGACGCAATGGTACACACATGCATGCACACACACTGAGTGGGTGTCTTTTTACCAGAAGTAAGAGAGACACTTGGTATATAAAGGAAAGTGCTATCTTTTTAACCTTTCTAAAACCATGAACACAAATTATATAAACAATTATATAATTGTCAAGTCATTAGCAAACTACATTATTTTGCACCATTATGTTTAAAAAAATAGCATTCACCCAGCCCAGGGAACAAAAACCCACTGGCTGCCAAAGTGGTAGTATACTACGTGATAGAAGAATAATAACTGTCTCACTCTTTATTAGGTTTGGGGATGTTTAGACTTTCACACCTGCAAATTTATTATTACATTACAGGTAGCACAATATACAGTGCTACTTTTGCTAAAGTAAGACTACCTAATGTGTTAGTGTTTCTTTAAGCAGTCATTGGTAATCCTCATCCTTAAATCAACTAAGGTGTGCTTTACTTTTAACTTTACTTCTGTTTGAAGTCTGTATATAGCGTAAACACTGTAGGGGTCAGTGAATGGTCAGTTCCACCAGTGATCCCAGGTGTGACTAAGTTAAGAGTAGCCAGTAAAAAAACAGCACTCTTCGCTTGATGAATGTAGGTCCAGAAAGCGTAGACCCATCCACTTTTTCAGTGCACTCTCTTTGATTACAGCGTAACCTGAACGTACGCTGGCCCTGGCTCATGCAGCAAGAGTAGTAATCAAACTGAGTAGTGATTATACAACCACCCAGATCCCCCCTCAGGCCGGTTTATTGCCCCCAACCCCCACTTCTGCCCTCCAATCTCTCCCTCCCTCTCTCTCTCTGTGCGTCTAGACGAAATACCTCGCATATGACACATTTACGTCTTTATCTATGCCCAGAATATCTTTGCGAGCATGTGACAGAGCAGAAAGGACAGCATTGTTTCCCACACTACGCCCTTCCAATCCCATCACCCACCCAATCCCAATCCCCCACCCAAAAATTCACACATCCTCATCCCTCCCCTTCCCTGCCGGATTCAACCACCCAGCCCTAAAAGTGACCATCACCCACTGCGAGGGGGAAAACATATATAGGCGCTCGTCCCAAACACATGTTGGAGCTAATTCTGCAGTCCATGTGATCATGCTCATGTGTTGAGCATTATGCTCCCCACTTTGCTGACAATAAACTGGGCCCGAGGGTGATTACAACCAGGCCAGCACTTGTATTTCAAGTGATTTAATAACATGTGAATCCTGTGCAGCTATGAGGTTTACTAGAAACTGTTTTATTATGTAATCTAGTCACCACACTTTCCTGAAAGTAAGTAAACTAGAATGTATTTGTTTCTTGAGAAATCAGTGTGGTATGCAGGGAAAAAAACAGAAGGTAAGAAGCCATGAGAAACTATGCATACAGCCTGAGTTTCGGTGTGTGCAGCAGAGGAATATTGTGCTTGAGGGCTCTGGCGTTTCCTCTTACATCATGAGAAGGTGTATGCGAGTACAATCCTATGTGCGCTTTTGTGCGTTGGATCCCCTCTGCTTCCAAAAGGCTTCTCTTCCCTTTGGCTGACCCCCCCACCCCCACCACCGGCAAAGGGTGGGAGCTCATTTACTTTGTCTGTGTGCGTGTGTGTGTGTGTGTGCGTGTGTGTTTGTATGTGTCTGTGTGTGCCTGCAATTTCTACAGAGCCTCTGATAACAAAGCCTGAGTTAATCAACACGGCAGCAATCACAACTCCTTCCCTCTCTCTCTCTCTCCATCTTTTAGTAAAATATATTTACATTTATATACATGCTATATATGTATTGCTGGGCTTCTTTTGGCTTTGCTCTGAAGTGTCATTGACGCTGTGGCTTTTTAAAGCCTGTTTTTCCTTAAGCTCCAGGCTTATGTGTGTATGTACTGTATATATACATGAGTGTGTGTGTGCGCGCGCTTTGGAGTGGAAAGCCGGTGACACTGGTGTGACACACTGTGACACCCCAGGACCTCAAGGAATCCCGCCGTGTTTACTGTGTGGTCGCCAGGCAACAGAGGACCATGGTGGAAACAAGCCACTGATAGAAAGAGCCGGGCCAGCGTGCAGCATGGGCGCCATGTTGCTTCCCCCCTTTTTGAGAAGTTAAATGTTGCTGGCTACAAAATGTGTCGGAGTGCTTTTCATGTTGTTGCCTTTGCAAGGTGTCCAGTATGTCCAGCACTTAATGGCCAGACGTGTTTTTGTCAACAGCTACGTATGTTCAGACACGGAGCCAAGAGCAGCATATGTTTATGTGAGAGTGACAGAAACACATAGAGAGGTGTGCGTCTCTGATGGGGCCTTGTCACTACTATAAGAGCAGCTACTCATACTAACGCACACATATTCAAAAACAAATGATGCATTAATTTGTCATTAAAGGAAGAGGGAGAATTTGGCCAAAGTGTGGATTTTTAATTTCTTCACAGTGGGAAAGCTGGGGGGGTTACAATCGGGTTTTAGTGCTTTGGCCCAAGACCTGATCCTGGATCATCATAAGTATGATTTAAGAGGATAAGCTTTTTTTAATGATGTGTCCTTCATCTTAACTGACAGCTTCTGGTTTGATAATAATAAATCACTTCAGATGGGGATGTGGAGGGGTTTCCTTCTTGTGTATATATAGAGGATCTAAGACCTCTCACATTAAATTGATTCTATTTGACTAGGAAGATAGATGTTTTGTGGCACATTTAATTTGTAGAACTTTGGAGAGAGATGAGTTTTTTGTTTATTATTTCATAAAATGTAAGAGGGTATGTTTCTGGAAAAGTGTATTTGTGTACTTTAAGTCCATCTGGGATTTGCACTTGTATGAAATAAATATCAAACACTTTGTAAAAGATTTAGAAGTTGCAACTCAGGGATATTTTAATGTTTAACAAAACTTTTACTCATGCTTTTTACATTAATAAGAAACAATTACAACATTGAGGCTGCCAGGTTGTGGAAAAATGTCTTTGTCTTTTGTATCTTGTCTCTGTTTATTATCGGTGAAGGTTAACTAAACTGACATTTTAATACACAATCAGTTCTGCAATTAGAGATCTCCAAAGGACATTGTTAATGACATTGAGTTAATTTGTCATCTAGGAAGACTATGAGGTGACACCTGATGAAAAAAGAAAAAGCAGAGGGGACCAGATCATCAAGACCTTTCTCTCAAAACAAGTACGTTTCTTCATCTGATACAATTATCAGCCTCTGAATCTTCTTTATTTCACATTTTGTTGTATAAAGTATATTTAGTAACCTTTTACAGTGATTCATGTTAAAAACCATTGGACAGCAGACAATAATGTTGAGTTACAGTTGAATGAAAGCCTTCCTAGCACTCACAAGGGTGCAGTAATTCACTCAGCACATTTCTAAAATAACAATGTAATCTTTGCACAAAGCACATAATGTGCTGATACTGTTTTGTGCTTAGTGAGAAGTTGTGTATGCTTATTCTTGGTTTGATTAGTGTGTGTGATAAAAAGAAACTAATAATAGTGCATTTATTGCGTTTATGTGTGCGCATATGTCACTGTGAGCGTTCACATGTTTTGATGTAGTCACCTCAGCGCGTAGACATAGCAGAGGTTTTTGCTGACCAGTGCAGGGAGAACCTCCAGCTCAGTCCATGTAAGGAGATCTTCAGCAACTGCCGCAAGTGAGTTGCCACTATCTTTAATCCCTCTCACCTGTCTGCTGTACTCTCACCTGTTTTCCCTCCCTTTTTTTGCCTCATGTCATGTATTTAACAAACAGCAGAACAGAACTGAGATTGAGCTTTCGTCCTAACTGCTTTGTCTGAGCTTGTCTTGTGTGTTGTGTGCCTGACCAGGGCTGTTCATGACTACCTGAGTGGAGCTCCGTTCGCAGACTACCAGAACTCCATGTACTTTGACCGATTCCTGCAGTGGAAGATGCTGGAGAGGTGTGGAGTGGGAATACTACAGCTGTTTCATTGCAATGTATTCAACGTATTCAAACACTGAAAGTACCAACTGGACTGTAGTCTATGGGTGTATGGGTGATCCACAGTGCGCAGTGCATACACAGTGCATCATATATATATATATATATATATATGCAAGTACAGTACTTCAGTAAATGCAAAATACATCGTTACTTTCCTCCACTGCTTCTTTTGTGAATCTATTTACTGGCAAGAAGGAAAAAAAGTTAGTTCCTCATTTTAGGGATTTTTAATAGTATTCATTCAAACCTGTATTTAGGCTGGAAAGCCTCATTGAGATTTCTTTTTCAAGAGGATCCTGCCCAAGATATGCAGCATTAACAATGAGTTACAGACAAACCACACATGAGTCAGGTCAAATAAAATCAAAGCTAAACAGAATTGTGGTTGTGAAATGAAAAATAACATTTCTAATAGAATCATCAAAAAATATTTAATCTTAGAAACAACTTAAATGGTACCTTCATAACAACAAAAGCGCCCTTGAAAACCATAAAAAAAACTAAGGCCATCGTAAAACTATAAGCACAGTTCTGTAAAGCACAGCTAACTTTACATGTGACAACACTGTTAATATAATATACTGTACAATAGCATATGTAACACTGTCAGGTAGCAGGTGGGATAATTGACTTGGACAATTACAGGCCATTTCAGAGACTTTTTTTTAGAGTGTGATCACTCTAGACAGGAAAATATTTGATGTAAAGTCTCTGTCAAAAGCAGTTAGAAGTAAAGAGGCTTTTAGTGCCACATTTATTGTATCTGTGTCTGGAAAGTGAAATTGCGTCCAAGGGGCCCCACCCTCTGTACAGGAAACAGACTCAGGATGGTATTGAGTTCCGCAGATAATATCTCTGTCCCAGTCAATACTATATGAGCATCTAATAATGGATTTTGCTGTGTCTGTGTTCTGTCAGGCAACCAATCACTAAAGACACATTCAGGCAGTACCGAGTGCTGGGGAAGGGAGGATTCGGAGAAGTAAGAGATGCAGTTTATGTCGATGAATGTTGTTGATGATGATGTTTAAAGTATTATGATTTGAATGACAGTGATGTTTGAGGTTATTGTTTTTCTCCTCAGGTGTGCGCCTGCCAGGTCAGAGCAACGGGGAAGATGTATGCCTGCAAGAAGCTGGAGAAGAAGAGAATAAAGAAGAGGAAAGGAGAGTCCATGGCACTCAACGAGAAGCAGATTTTAGAGAAAGTCAACAGTAGATTTGTTGTGAGTCAATAAAAACAAAGAGCATTTGCAAAGCAAAGCAAGCTTGATGTTGTCTTGTGGTCAGTCCTGTTCTGTTATCTGCCCCCTTCTCTAAGCACTTCTGTACAGTTCAACATGCACTTCTTGTCTTGTAGGTGAGCTTAGCGTACGCATACGAGACCAAAGACGCTCTGTGTCTGGTGCTGACCATCATGAATGGTGGAGACCTGAAGTTTCACATCTACAACATGGGCACGCCAGGCTTTGAGAAAGACAGGGTCCAGTTTTACGCTGCTCAAATCTGCTGTGGACTCGAGCATCTGCACAGGGAATGTATCGTCTACAGGTAGCACTGTATATGTCACACAGTCTTAAAATACATTTCGAGGAAGATCATTATATTTGAGTTTTAATGTTTTCTTGAATTCTGTTGGTTTGTGAACTGACACTGTTGTTCTTCCGTACATTGTTGAATGTTGTGTACGTGTGTGTGTTTTTTAACACACTGTGCTGTTATTTGTAGGGATCTGAAACCGGAGAATATCCTATTAGATGACAATGGTGAGTTTTGAAAGCTTAGATTTCTGATTATGGCTTTGAACAGCATTTTTGTTTTGCTGCTCATACACAATTTCAAACTACAGTAATCCTATCCAAAAAGCTGAACACTGAATAAATTAAATGTATCACTGTTTTGCTGCAGGACACATCCGTATTTCTGACCTGGGGCTGGCCATCAAAGTGCCTGAAGGAGAGCTTATCAGAGGGAGAGTGGGGACAGTGGGTTATATGGGTAAGAAACACTGCAGTCAACTTTTCCATGAGATTATTTGCCTTAGTGATTTCAAATTCATAACCACTTGTTCCTGTTTCTCTCCAGCTCCAGAGGTGATAAACAATGAAAAGTACGGCATGAGTCCTGATTGGTGGGGGCTGGGCTGTCTCATTTACGAGATGACTGCTGGACGATCGCCCTTCCGTGCCCGCAAAGAACGAGTGAAACGGGAGGAGGTGGAGAGGAGGGTGCAGGAGGAGGAGGAGGAGTACAACGACAAGTTTACAGAGGACACTAAGGCCATCTGTAGAATGGTGAGGCTTGATGGCATTGTGTTCATACAGAGAGAACGAATGAACGATATAAGAATGTAATGATTCATCTCCGATTCTACTCGCCCAGCTGCTGACTAAAGACCCTAAGCAGAGGCTGGGGTGCCAGGCGGACAGAGCAGCGGGTGTCAAGGCCCACTCTTTCTTCAAAAACATCAACTTCAAGAGGCTGGAGGCTGGAATAGTGGAGCCTCCCTTTGTGCCCGATGTGAGTAGCTCATTTTACTGTACACACTACATGTGTCAATCAACATCACTGCTAAAATATTGTGTCGTGTAAAACTTTTCAGAATCCTCATGTTGAGCAAGATAATCCAAAACGACCACTATAGGAAGAATGTGTCTTTTCAAGGAACAGCAAATTAAATTTCTTGATTATAACTTATCTAATAAGATAAACTTGTCTCCTGTTTTTCCTCTCTACCCCATCTTTTTAATGGTCATTGCCCTCTCAGCCTCGGGCAGTGTACTGTAAGGATGTTTTGGATATAGAGCAGTTCTCCACAGTCAAGGGAGTGAATTTGGACCAAACTGACAATGACTTCTACTCCAAATTTGCAACAGGCAGCGTTTCCATCCCATGGCAGAATGAGGTAAGTGTGTGCGCTTAATATGACATGTTTAAATGCTGGGTTCAGTTTGTATAACTGCTGGAAGAACTCACTTACCATAGTTCACCAAATGCTCTCTCCTCTCCTCTCCTCTCATTCAGATGATAGAAACTGAATGTTTCAGAGATTTGAATGTGTTTGGGCCTCAAGGGACGAGACCTCCAGATCTGGACTGGAGTCAGCCGCCCGAGCCCCCCAGACGCAGCCTGCTGGACAGGATCTTCAGGAGGCATGTATGTGAACATGCAAATACGTATCGTAAACCCACATACAGTCACAAAATTTGACCCACACAAATCTCTCTCTCTCTCTCTCTCTCCTCTTCCTCTGCTGCAGCACCCAGAGGTGTCTATTTCCCACAGCCGTGTGCAGTCTTCCAGTGTAAACTCTGTGGACTCCATGTCCAACTCTGCCCCCTAGTGGCACAGTGACAGTGTGGGAGCCGCACACACACACACAAAGGGAAGGAGCTCCAAGGGGCTTCCCCGCTGCTGATTGGTCCTCAGCCTGGGCCTGAGCAGCAGCTGGAGACAGCCTGTCTAAAAGCCTAAATGGTCAGCCCATGGGGTGGGAGTGGGTGACCAGGCCCTGAGACCCTGGGCATTTGTAGTGGGGTGGTCAATGTTGCAGAGACGTTTGGAAATATTCGGACAAACCTAACTCACCCTCAGGATTGTTGGACTATAGAACAGAGCCACTGATGTTGATTAATACAGAAGACGATAGAAAACAAGCTAATATTCAGGGGATCCACTGTATAATAAAGACCACCATAGGGAATAGAAGATGGGGTCTTAGTGAATTTTTGTTTTTCTGGAAGCGGAACTTCTTTTTTTTTTTTTACTCATTTTCAGTCCTTTGCTGTTTAGGCTGTATCTTTAACCAGTATCTCAACATGTAATTACACCCCTCCGATCATCGCCATCTGTGCAACTCATACTCTAACTTATACTTTCTGTGTATTTCCACCTCCCATACCTCAGATCACTCCTTAAACATTCAGAACACATCACCTCAACAAACCTCAACACATTATGTACATTGCCTTGCGTACACTCAGGCCAAAGATTACAGTTAAGTTTTGTGATACTGTTGTCATGTTGATTTCTTGGTTTTTGAAGGTTTTTAGCCGTTGTTTAGAACCACAGGAGGATCAGAATGTGTGATCCCTTTTATACACTTTCTCTAAATATGAGTCTGCAGACATATCATATTGCTTCAAGCACACATACAGTGCATACACACAGTCAGATAGATGCGTGCATGCGCACGCGCGCAGACACACACACACACACACATACACACACAGAATTGTGAGAATTGTGTTGTGTTTGCATTGCATGGACAAGTGTAAGTATGGACAGCTGTATCCCTTTCGCTTCTGCATACCTCATTCCACTGATTGACTGCATTGTATACATACAGATGTCTCCTTTGGTTTACAATGTCACTTTATATTTGACATTATGTGGAGTTTGAAAAACTAATTAATATGCTGTACAGAAACAGAAATCCCTTCTTTTGTTTCCTTTTTTTGCTCAATTTTCTGCACAGTCCCCATGGAGTGGAGAGGAACACATGCACTCAGCCTGACTTAAAATTTGCACAGTTTAAAATAATGTCATGCTGTTTTGTCACCAAATGAAAATGTTTTTACCTCTGACCATTAAGGCACATTATTGTATTGATATTCTCATATGCCAGTTATTTTCTACATCTGAAACAAAGTGTTCTTGCTCTCCCTATGCCTTTTCCATTTAAAAGATGTTGCTGCATAGCCATTGTTGTCACATGTACAGGTTTTTATATTTTGCCCCTTTGCACTTACTCTTAACATGTTCTTCAAAATGCCTCACAAATCTAAAGGGTCTTCCTCTTGTTTTGTGCTCATCCATGTTGTAAGACACAGGGTATCAGCAGCTACATGAAACATTTATCCATTTCCTTAAATCGGTCAAGTTCATTCATTCATGTCAGAAAAGAAGAGGAGACGAAGACACCAGAGCATCCTGCAAACACCACATAAAAAAGTGGCCTTCTCACAGCAGCACAGCCAGTTAAAAGGGAGGAAGAGCTCAGCCTCTTCTGCTTTTTTAAGAATGAGGTATTTTCCCTGTTTGAGATAGTGAAAGCTGGTCCATGCAGTAATTCCAATCATCCTTACAATCTCATGCAAGTCTGTTTTTCTTTCTGCGTACTTGATATGGAAAAAAGAGAAAATCGGAATCAGACTGAAGTGCCTCCTTGTTAGCATGATCTCCCAGACAATGTTCACAGACATCAGCACTTTGTTTATTCTCAAAATGTCATGCTCTGTTTCACTGGGGAACACATTAACACACACACACACACACGGACTCACATAGCTCGTTGGAAGTGAAGGGAAGGAGGAGTGAAGGATGCAGAGAGGAGTTGATGAATGAGGGAGTTGTCTTGTTGTGATGTACTGCAAAGTGCTGAGTGCATGTGAAAGCCAAACCCACTGTGTCTTTCAAGTCCCAATAAACTCTGTGCTATAGTTTGAGTACCCCACAGTAAGCCTGTTTTTTCCTTTCTGTCCATGTGACCAAAGAACAGATCATTCTTCATATGTTAATACATTGAATTGATTAGATATATTATTTTCCTACTTAACATTTTATCACTACTCAACTCTGGGGCAGTTACTACAACTCTGGGGCAGTTCTCGCTACAGTTGATGTCTCCAGGACCACATTTTAACATGATCACACACACTGACTTACAAGGTGAAAACAATAGGCTCCCAGCCCTGCCACCACAACAAACATACTTAAGCTGGTAAAACTATAATGCACATCATCATTTAGTAATGATTACTTTGTGTGGACATAGCTATGGACTTGATATAACCTTCTTTAGGTTCTTAAACCCTTGCCAGGATCCACATTAGAGATATGCAGTTTGCCCCAGGATGAAGGCTCATTAGAGAATAATCCTGTTTCTATCAAATAGAGAGCCAATCAAATCATATGACCCACTTTGGCTCCTGATTCTTTGTCTCAGAAAAAGATGCTTGACAGAAAATGAGACATGGAAAAGTCACAGGTTAGATAGTACTAGGCCTGTGTGTTCCCATATTAAATGAGAGAACTCACCCTGCAGAAGGCCAGAAAGACTGATGGATAATTCCCGCCACCTAGCTTCAAGGTCATAGGTTAAGGTAATTCTGTCTTTCTCTGCGATTTATTAATGTGTTCCAGTTTTCTGTGCACCCTTTCCTGTTCACTTATCAGCCCCCTAGTCTCTTGAGTGTTTTCTATTCCTGTGGTCATATGCTCTCTTGGCTCTGAAAGCATGTTTTGATGTGCAGTTCACTGAGGCAATATTGCTGTTAGATAATTTGGATTTTGCTTAGGTGGAGTGAGTAAGGTTGTCAAAACACTCGAGCAGCTTGATAAAACATACATATCATGGTGCGGCATTTGATGATTATGCAAGCCTTTCAGATAAACTTCCAGAGGATGATTCAGTCTCGCTGGATGTCAGGAAGAGGAAATGTGATGTGTCCGACAAGTCTTTAACCGTCATGGAAAAATTGACGGGGGGTAATTTTGACCACATTAAACCCTCTTTAAGTAGGTTTGTTTAACCTTTATTGATTGAGAAAACTGTACATGTAATCTGTACACATAAGAACGCATAATTGCAACACTTTAATGAACACACTGTTATTTAATGCCATCTTCTAATATAAGAGAAAATCCAAAATGACTAAAACTACTGTCAACACAACATATAAATCATATGAAAGTATAATGTATTTAACCCTGATTTACAGATGGAGACTCCACACACAAGTCGTCCATCTGTTTCTGTAGCAAACGTTTTAGGCATATATAAAACTTTGTCAGCAAATTTCTTAGTTATGGAAAGTTAGAAGTTAGGGAAAGATATTAAAAAAATGTTTTATTTTCTGATAGATTTTTTGAGTCTTCGTGACTCAAAAAAGGGTCATTATTGCTCACTCTGAAAATCATACTAGAGACATGCATAGCTCATACAAAGATATCAAGGAAGATACAAGCCTAACTGAATGGAATTTTTTTTGCCCTTAAATTCCACAGTGAGTGTTAAGGCTCTAATAGACTATGAAGGCATGAATGAGTCACTCAGGGTCTCTCTCACTGACCTCTCTTTTCGACTCTCATCACTGAAGATAGGCTGTTGCTCCTCTGTCACCAACTGCTATGAGCGATGTGTTTGTGTGTGTGTGTGTGTGTGTGTGTGTGTGTGTGAGCAAGGCAGTGGGCCTGGGCACTGGACGTTATCTGACACAGTGTTTGTGAGGGTCTGGAGACATGCTCGTCGTGTCCGCGAAGCAACCTTGGTGACATGGCCATTGGAACAGTGAGGTGATGTGTGTGTTTATCTATGTGGTGATAGCACGAAGGCCTTGTGAGCTGTACTCGTATATATACGGACATTCTCGGGTGCCTGCAGACAGAAATCCAAACCCTCTCCACAACACTCTCAGCCACTCGCCCACTTCTATCAAGAACATTTGCAGCTCAGCCGGATTTTGAATATTCGTGATCTACCTGACTTCATAGTTTTCCAGTTTTGTTAACACTGCAAGTAACACCTGTAAAAGACAATGCTGCCTGCCACCTTCAAACTGTGTGCTGGCATCTCCTACCGGCATATGAGAAACATGACAGGTGAGTGAAAGAATCCAGTTTTTACAAATGTTCAGCACTGTTGCCTTGGCCTAGTTTGATCCCTCTTTTGTTTTATGCTCAAAATTCTGCACGGAGGCCAAGATCAGAGTGGCTGCATTAATGAATAAAGACAGAATCAAGCCAATTTATTCCTTATTATTTTACTTTATTTAGATTTATTTTCTCTTGACTTATTGTATGTGCAATTAATGGATTTTAATATTGTAGCAATTGTAAGGATTTGTCTGCATCTCCCAGGTTTGAGGAAGAATGCCATGGTGGCCATTCACCATGAGCTGAACAGACTGGCAGGTCCAGGCCCCAATAACTGGATCAGCCAAGTTCGCAGACAAAGCTCCATTCTCAGTGAGTTGTTAAACATGTTTATCTAAGGCAGTGAAATGCCTATTTGATAAACACAATGCATGACCAGATATGATATGTAGTACAAGTACTTCTTCCTAGAAATACAGTGATATAGTTGTGCGAAGTCAACAGACAGAATCCACTGACTTTCCAACATGTTTTAAGGTTCTCGGATTAAAGAGGAGAATGGATACAATGAGGAGGAGATGTTGTACGTGAAGCAAGGTGAGGATGCACTGCAGAAGGCCATCAGCATCCTCAGCGAGCAGGACGGCTGGACTATTGAAACTGTAGCTGTAAGTATTGTGATGACACCTGCCGAGTTCTCTTAAGTATTTAGTTATTTCAAAAGAAATGGCTGTTGCTACATTACAGAGTTGTTATAAGGCAGGTTTCTCATGATTTAAAAAACTTTTGGGAATGTGACATATCTGTATATTGTTTCAAATTTGGAAGAAAATACTTCATTACTTCCACCACTTGTTTACAACTTTCCAAAGGCAAATGGAGACAAAGTCCTGAGCAAGGTGTTGCCTGACATTGGGAAGGTGTTCAAGCTGGAAGTGATGCTGGAGCAACATCCTGACAACCTTTATGAAGAGCTGGTGGGGAACATGGAGCAAATGGGGGAGTGGAACCCTAATGTCAAACAAGTCAAGGTGAGAGAGCTGCCGCACCAGTTGGAAAGCTAATGGGGAATGCTTCTTTATCCTGGTTCACAACATATCAGAAAAATATAAACATATGTATTTAATGGGATCACACAGATCCTTCAAAAGATCGGTCAGGACACGATGGTTACCCACGAGGTGTCTGCAGAGACACCCGGCAATGTGGTGGGACCAAGGGACTTTGTCAGCGTCCGCTGTGCCAAACGGCGAGGCTCCGCTTGCTTTCTGGCTGGAATGTCAACTCAGCATCCAAAAATGCCCGAGCAGAGGGGTGTAGTCAGGTGAGTCAAGGGAAGTCACCATTAGAGGAGGTCATTTACCTGTTGTGATGTGTTCAAGCATTTGTAAGGAGAAATGAATGGATACAGAGTAATCACACTATTAATGTGCAGTGGATAGATGGATTGACAGTACATCATTCTGTTTAATCATTACATTTTTCAGGGCGGAGAATGGGCCTACCTGTATAGTTATGAAGCCCTGTGCAGAAGACCCAAATAAGACCAAGTTCACCTGGTTACTAAGTATAGATCTAAAGGTATGGAGTTTTAAGCAGCCACAGTGATTCACAATGAAATTGATACAAGAGCTAAAATTTAAAAAATAACAGCACAACTACTAACTAACACTGGATTTGTCTCTGTCGTCCACAGGGCTGGATCCCAAAGACGATCATAAACAAAGTGCTCTCGCAGACGCAGGTGGACTTTGCCAACCACCTCAGGCAAAGGATGGCTAATAATGTTTCTATGGAGATGGCTCATGCCTGCTGACACAAGATGCCTCTTGAGCTTTGGCACAGTGCACTCAACAGTGGCAGGAGAGCAACCCCTGCTCATGAAGAAAAAATCCTGTAAAACTGCTTATAACTGCTGACAAAATGAGAGCATCAAGAGAATATTAAGGCGAACAGATGAAGATGAGGCTTGATGTTAGGAAAATCTGAGCACAAATGTTGGCTTCAAATGACAAATGTGTGTTTTTCTTGCCCCCATGAATAGTAAAATCTGTTGTGAGATTTTGCATTACTGACACCAATGTTACACACAGTGTGCTTTGATTGTTTCTGACACATTCATCCACATCTCTCCACGCCACCTTGGCAGACACACTGAGCCAGCATGAGCAGTAAAATATGTAACACAAATGGTACATCTTTTTCACCAGTTATTTTCCTTTCCTGTGCTGTGAAATTGAACTTTATTTTCTGTGATTTATTTATTGATATTGCCTGGAAAATTGCATGCACACAGTGTCTGCCAAGTGAATAAATAGTTGCAATGTCATTGATATTTATGTTTTTATTATGCTATTGGGAAAGGAGAAAAGCAGTTTGGAGAATGTCTTATCCTGATGCATGAGAACCTCAATAAAAGCTCATAAAATATTTCAGTGGCTTAACAACAAAGATAAAGACAGAAATCACAATTCACATACTTGCTTTAAAATTCTTGTCCCATAAGGAAAAAACATGCATAAAAACAAAACGCAGCACTGAACATAAAACTCATCTTGGAAAGTACACAGCAATTGCACAATGATTCCACTTCGACAGGGAGGAGATGGACCAATTTGAAGGTTGTTTTTTAAACCATGAAAAATGTTGTTCATGAAAAAATGAATTCTTGTTGCTTGATGGGTTTTCAAACTGACGGTTTGCCAGAATGAGCAGGTGTTAGGCCATTCAGATGTGTGAGGATCCCAGCAGCAAGCAGTCCCAAGTGAGCCAGCAGCACATTCCCTGAGATCAAATAACAGTGGATCTCATTCCAAACAGGAAATCTGTCCTCCATTATTGCCAGTTGTGTAACATTTTTCCTATTTCATGTAGCTTTTATTTGATCCAAACTGTTTTGTAACAGCTCATTTTGAACAACTTGGATATAGTGCAGACTACAGTGGCCAAGATTAGTTAAGCTGAGGAGTTAAGGTCTCACTCTGTCCCACATGATTTAGCTGGCTACAACATATTCACCAGCAGTACTTCAGAATTATGTAATTATGTCACACCATTGAGGAAAGGAAAACTAAAGGAAACTTCCTTGGTTGAATAGGAAGTCATGGCTGTCTGTAAACCTGTGAACTGTGGTAGCTGTTTTTCATTTTTTCCCTGTAGACTTTTTGGGAGTTTGGGCCTGAGATAAACGCCCAGTTTGATTGTGCCTGACTCCAGTGTGTGTTAAAAACCCCACAAACATCAGCAGAATACATCCAAGTGCTGGCTTATGTAATGAAAAACAAACATTTTTCTCCTTAAAATGTTCCAGAGGCTAATAATTGACATCTGCTTGAAATCCCTCAAAATCTGAACATAAGCAGATGTGAGGAGAGTTGTAGCCACTCAGAGATCTTGTTCCATTATTTGAGTAATGAGAGAGGAGATTCAGGGGTAGGAAAGGGAAAATTATCCAGCGCAGATAAGTCACATAATAAGACCTGGAAGACAAAACAAACTATCTGGCAGTCATATTGAATCTCTGGCACTGATGGCAGCCTTGATTAAATCTTTCTCTCTCTCTCTCTCTCTCTCTTGTTTTTTTCATGCAACACCCATCTGTGCTTTTTTGACTGAAATTCAACTGCAAATATCAACTTCTTTTCTTTCAGCAACAAATGTAGGCAAATTATTGCACTGGACATCAAATGTGTCAAAGCTTTCTGGAGGTATTAAAGGGGTTCAAATGAAATTAAATGTTTATATTATTTCAAAATTATTATATTCATAATTTGGTGAAGAGGGAAAAAAAGAGAATTCTTGCAGTATTTTGGGCAAAGGAGTTGTAGACAGAAAAAGAGGTCACAGGCTATGGGTGTGTGTGTGTGTGTGGGGGGGCAATGACGTAATTTAGATAGAGTCCGACAGGAAACCACAATTCCCAAGATGCACTTGAAACTACCGTGGCCACTGAACGGGGGAAGGGAAGCTGAGATTGGAGGGAGAAACAATCAGAAACTGAGGTACTTTTTAAATGCTTCATATGATATTATATATTCGGACAGGCCACAACACGTAATGTCCTGTAGCGTATTCAATACACACTGAAGACGAAAGCAGATTTATCCGTGTGCTGTGTTTGGGGACTGACTCCATCCCCGTTACAGTTCAATAGAGCTACGGCTAGCCCGTTAGTTAGCCTGACAGCTGGGTTTTCTTGTGCTAGCCCGCTCTCCACTACTTGACTGCACTTGATATTCGTGACATAGACCTCCTCGCTGTGTGCCGCAAACGTAGGCCGGCTCGCACGCAGGAAATGCGGGCGTTGCATTCTCGTTTCGAGCCGAAGCTGGAGCTGCGTCTTTGTGCCTGCGGGGTTGCTAACTGACATATTGCTAGGTTGTCGGTTGCTACAGATGATAGTAGCTAACTGACGTTATGCTGCTGCTACACAGGAGCTGTCAAAGCGGCGATGTGTTGCAGAGGACAACTGTCATCTGAAGAAGAAAACGACCCATGCGATAGATTTCGCGACTAAATCGCGACACTGCGCTCGTTCTCGGCATGTGCTTGATTTTACTAGAGTAAAAGTAGGAATACCACATGTAAGAAAGACTTAGTAAAAGTCATGCATTGAAGATGTCACTCCAGTTTATCTATTTCATGCACTGTTAGGTAGTTTAATATATTCAGTGTTTGTAAAGTCACCAAAAGTGAGCTTTTAGTGAACTTAAAAAGTGAACTGAAGTGTATTAGAAGTAGGAAGTGGTATGGCTCGAACAGAGTACAAGTACAGTACTTGAGTAAATGAACCTATTGACTTTATTGCTCATTAAAAGGGTAATCCGTTTTGTGTAGTTAATCATTCTTTTATTTTCTACTTTTCAGATATTGTGTACATATGACAGACCCTCCTCAGGAATCTGGCCATACGAGAACGCCATCCACGAGCCACGTCTCCCTGCACACCTGCAGCTCTGGACTCTCTCTCCTCTGGACGTCTGCCGCTGTTTCATATGAGGCTGGAGACATAACACAGCTTCGGTGCAGGAAAGTTAGAATGCACCTGTGCTGGCACCTCTAAGGAGCGTACTGGATTTTTCTCGAGTGCCAAAGGAATGAAGTGTCTCGGACACGGAGAGCCCAGCCCTGAAAAGCAATGTCGTCACCCTGCGTCCGTGCACCTCTGATGGGGCTGAGGAGCGAACCCACTGGCCGAGCCGATCCGCGGAGGAGAGGAAGAAGGCAACTCTCCAGGAAACTTGTGTATTGATGATAACCATTTCCTCTGGTCAGCTCTTGTAGACGGACACCTGTACATTCCTATCTGTGTACACATTCAAGCTTAGACTCTGGAGTAGCTAATAAGTCAAGGCTCCCGTCGCAGCCACACAATCATCGCGGGAACGGAGAATATGATCGTGACACCCCACTGATGACTGTGTATGTTGAGCTCTCTGTGTATATGAGAAACATTTAGATACTTGCGGTCACTTAACATGTGCGCTACAGACACCATGGTCCTTGCATCGGCTCCTCAGTCCATCTCAGCCCATGACTTCAGAGGTCTGTAGAGGCCAGGATCAGGAACACGCTCGCCAGCCAACACACTCATATGCAATGGAAGAAGACACTGATGTCACAGCCCACACTGAGGTAACATTATTTCACCTTTGACCTTAGTGATTTTAGCCATTGAACAGCATTCCAGTGTTTGCAATTACAGCAATGCCACACCACTCAAACAGAGCAGCAGAACCTGCTGTGTTGGTCAACGAACAGGGAGGGTACACTGTCTGACCACTGTTGCCGTATTATATTGTTGTCAACCTCGGGGACAGATGTTCCCTTCCTGCCCTGCACTCTTGTTTAATGTTAAACAATTTAGAGCTCATTTGTTGAAGCAGTTCCGTCACACGTGTTTAACTTAAGGTCTAAGGTCAACAGTTTTCCCTCCGCTTTAGCTGTAATCTCTGGCCTGCTTTGCCTGGCATGTTTCCTTGGCGGCAGCTGACAGGACATTTCCCTTATCCACAGCTTGGTTTTCTAGCCATAACATTGCGTGTTGCTCCCTGGTCTCTATCCTTGTCTATTGCTTTTGTAAACACTTGGATAAGTAGGTCCCCTTGCTTGCAACATAACAGGACAGGGAAAAGTTTTCCACAAAGGAACTGCACCCCTTAAATGAACTTATTCTTAATGCATAAAAGCTCAGACATACTTTGTGCATCCGCGGTCAGCTGCAGACTCTTCGCGTGCACATGGTTCCATTCAGACTACAGTAAGGGGCCTCGTTAGTCTGGCGTTCCACATGTGCAAATGTCCCAGGCCGCGCTCCATTTCAGTCGGCAGAGGTAGCGCACCGCAGCGTTGTTTGTCAGCTGCAACAAAATAAAAACTAGAAGGAGAAGAACAGATAGAAAAAGTATGCACATTGGGGGGGTGGGGGTGGCAAACAGTTAGCATGTGCAGTCGGTGCCATTGCTACGCACGCTGTCCACAAGATCACACATTTTGAGAAGCGTCCAGCTGTAGCCTCGCACACACTATGAACCACATCCCCTTTAAACCACAACCGTTATCACTTGCAGCATGCGTTTGCCAAGGAGGCTTCAAACCACACCCATTCCTTACTCTAACCATTTCTAGAAGTTTAACTTCCTTAATGTTTGACCTTAACTCTACAACTAAAGACACATGCAAATTTTGGGCTGCAGACGCCTGCATAGAGGACCCTCGTGGACACGTGAGATCTGAATTGGCCTTAAAATTAACAGGAGTCATCCGAATAAGACAGGAGGTGTAACTTCATATCTGACTTACTTTTGGCTTGTTGTACGTGCAGTGGGAATGGATCGGCTCTCTTAAAAGGAGTGAAAGCTGCACTATTTTTACATTGTGTTCACAGTATGTCTGATGTATCTGCTCTGTGTGGTTGCCCTTCTGTTAGGGTCTGAATGGTTTGTCCCGTGAATGTAAACCCTTAGAGATCACCAATGGACACTCCAATCACAAGCCTGTGAGTACCGCTAAAGAATTAACTTGATCTATTGTAATTCCTTTTTCCTACCAGTTACAAATTGGCCGTTCATTTTTTTTCCTTTCCAGGTCATGAACGGACTGATTATTGGTCATAATGTCAAAGACCACACCAACGGCAGTGCACCGCTCAGATCCCTGCCGGTAAGTAACTTCATAGTATCTTAGTATCTTCCTTTAAGCAGCACGGCCTTCCTTTCATTCAAGGTAATCCTCATCATTTGGTTATTGTCCAGATTTCAGCACTGAAGCAAAATGGTCTTCTGCAGAACCTGGCAGCTGGAGGGGAACAGCCTCAGTCGACAGGTGACATGCACACATGCACACACACTCACACATACTCTCACATGGCCTCTCTTTTGTCCCACATCCTTTTCCCACATGAGTTTGGGAGCGTATCCTAGATACCGGGCGGCTGTTGCCGCTAAAACCTCCCTCAGGAGTCAGGGTTGGAGGAACAGAGTCCCAGTCGCACTCTGGGTGATGCAGGTGTTTTAGAGAGGAAGGACATAACACTGAGAAGGAACCGGATGGGCGTCGGCCATTGTGTCATAGCTGAGTGGCTGAGTAAAGGCTACATCCAATGAAATGCGTCAGTGTGTGTGATTTCCTTTACAGAGGAAAATGCGGAGTTGGAAAAGGCCAGACAGGAGTGGGAGGCTCTGGAGAACGTCCAACCAGGTCCGATGCTTCTTGCTGTTTCACCTGTTTGCATCAAAATGCAGGTGGACATGTTGATTTTTTTTTTTGTCTGTTAGTTGCTGTTCTAAAAGAATAACTTGTTGTGGAATATCCCCCAGCTCTCACTGAGGACTCGAACCCAACCCCGCTCATTTCCTTTAATGAAGCCCTGCAGTATTTCCAGACCACAGACCTTGGGGACTTGCTAGTAAGAAATACTACATAAAGTTAAAAACTGATTGTTCCAGCGATGGTCAAGTTTAAAACAACACCATTGGTGTGGTCTACCTGCACTGTAATGGCTCATGTGGTAAATTCCCCTGCGCCTGTAGAAGAACATCCAGCCCACCATTCGCAGGACAGGCCTGGCCGCTATCACACACTTCTTCTTCGGACCTCCACGACTGCACCGAGAACTGCTGGAGGAGAGGGATCTCGTGTTTGCCATCGCACAGTGTGAGCGTGTGCTCGGCCTTTTTTGCGTAACATCGCCACGTTTGAAAACCCATGACTGTTTACATTAAAATCGCTGATGTTCACTTTTGCATGTTTTTGTGTTTAGGCCCAGTGGACAACAGCCAAACAGTCCACATGCGTGTCCTCCAGACCATTTATAAGAGGTTGATTGGCAGCAGGCTGGACTGTCCTCGCTACGGGGGCCACTGGGAAAACATTGGCTTTCAGGGTAAGACACCCACACCCCCCCCGCCTTTTGTAAATACACGGGTTCTGTGGTTGTTCATGAAAAATATTCATCTTGCTAGTGAACTACTGAACTTTCATTTCTTAATGTTGTGAGATTTATTAGCAAAGGTCAGTATTTCATATTTCTTTTAATGAAGGTATCAGTTAATCAAAACAAATGGTTCTTTGTGTGGCAGAGTACTGTAAATACTATTTAAGGGAATTTAAGATAACTATGTGTTGTCTCTGTGCTGTTTGTTTTCTGGGCTTCAGGCACAGACCCGGCCACAGACCTACGTGGCACCGGTTTCCTGGGCCTGATGCATACTCTGTACTTTGTGATGGACCCAGAGACTCTGCCGCTGGCCCGAGACATCTACAAGTTATCACAACACCCTACACAGGTATCGTCAGGTCTCAAAGAAACTCTCCGGTGAAGCAGGGCAGTCACGCCGGAGTCGGCAAATGCATTTCGTTTAAACGTTTAATTTTTATTTCGGATTTTGGACAACTTGTTCAGGAATGAGTTTTCCCTAGTCCTCCTGAGAGACATTGCACTCCTCCCACTGCAGACATGCTGCTTTGTAGCTGGCCCTGACCTTTGTCCTCCCTGCGGAGGGAGCTAGAGCGAAAAAGAGATTTTCCCCTCAGGGATCAATAGAGTCGCAAGACGTGCATGTTTCAGGACTTTCTCCTGTAGCATTTCAAAGTATTCTGTGTGGACCCAAGCCTTCTTTGTGTGTTTCATCTGGTTTAGAACTTTCCATTCAGTGTGATGTCAATCAACATGACCCGCATCGCTCTGCAAGTACTCAGAGAGGAGGCCCTTTCCAAGTGAGTCACTGCTGCTCCGTGTATTTTGCTTCACCTCACTGTATATACGTAGGACAGTGCTGTCCATTTTTCACACAGTGTCTCTCGACACCCACGCTCCTCTCTGTCTTCGATCATGCCAGGGAGTGCAATCGTCGTCAGCAGGTGGTTGGTGTGCTCAATGAGTTCTACGTTGCCACGTATCTGCACCTGTACCAACTGTGGATGACCCAACAGAAGACAATTGCCGACTCTGGCTTCGTACTCAAAGGTAAAGAAGACGGCGGACTGCTTCTGCTGTTATGAAGAGCTTCTTTGATAATATAATGCATTAGTAAAGGGGAATTCCACCAGTTATTTGGGATTACCAGTGAAGATGTGAAAAAATAGAAATCTGGAGGTGTGGAGTTAACCAGTTTGGATCTTTGTTTGAGACTCCAGGCTACCTTAGCTGCTAGTAGAATAGCAAACATGAGTCTGTTGGCATAGGGGTTGCATTGTGTTGAAATTGAAACTCTTACCGTCCTGCCATTATGAGGCCCAAATTTTCTGTGCTTTCTAACCCTTTAGAAGTGGAGCTGTTTGCCAAAAAGAACCCCAAGCAGATGCTACGCCGACTAGAGGTCTTCCTGAAAGAGAGGCGGGCAGGTGGGATCCCCCGTGGGACTTCATCGGACCCTCAGGCCCAGCAACCTTCTCCCAGCCTGGGGGAGCGAGCGGCCCGAGCCGGAGCGGGACAGGGAAGCAAGGGAAAGGAGATGCACTTCACGGGAGTGTGTGACCTGCCGCCAGACATGGAGGGAGAGGCCAGACTCATCTAAGCTAGACTCTGTGTGAGTGTGCGTGCCTGCCTGTTAGCGATCCTGCTTGTGAGTATATCTATATCTTGTTTTAAATTAATTTATTTTTGTTTTTTTGTCAAACCGAGAACATAGAACAGTCAAATGAAAAGAGCTGATGCAGGTCAGAAACCCAAGATGTCACAAAAACAACAAGAAAGTGAATGTTTGCACTTTTCCGGGGATTAAGTAGCCAAATCAATAGCTGCCAAATTCTTGCGGTCAAATTCTACCTGCCTAGAAGTCCAAAACGTGCACACGTGTGTTCCAAGGATCTCTCACTTAAGTTATGTTAGCATTGCAGGGGGAGGGAGAAACTATGGAGCGGCTTTTTTTTTCCCTCAAAAGGCTCGGCGTTGTCTGAGTATGCTAACGGCCCGTGATGCAAGTGAAGGGCAGCATCGTTGGGCATATTGTCAAGTGCTGTGTTAACTAAGCGAAAGGAAAAAGTGAACGAGTTCCGAGCCCTCGCGTAGAGCAAACACAAGCAGGTTTTTCTCTGAGTATGGGTGGAGTGCGGATAAAAAACCCCAGAGAGGTTACAGAAGCTTTTGTGCAGGGAGCAGAAATCGCAAGTACACGCTGGTCTCTACAATCTTACGCAGTTGGCTTTGAATGCAGCTCGCTCTGAAGGTCCAATCACTTTGCGTTCTCCGTCAGAGTGTGAATGGAATATGCGTTATGTGAAAGATGTACAGGAGAGGGCGCTCGGTCCAGATGTGTGGAGGTAAAATCCGGTTGTTGGTGTACATGTGGTGCCTGTTGCCAGGGGTTTGATAGGCTAGGTCCAGAGCTCCCACTTAATATGGGGGAATATATTTTAAATAATTAAAAAAAAATTAAAAATAGCTATTTTAGTCCTTTCAGAAGGGACAGCTGTCATAACTTGACAGTTATGTGTAAAAGCACTACAGAATTTTGTTATTCAACCGATGGCTTAGTGACCGTGAGAAGGATTTTTAACACTGTTGAATTCCACCTGAACATCTGCAGAAGTCAGAAGAGGTCTTCTGACTTCTTACCTTTTCATGGTTAAAGCCAAGGAGACGCTTCATGACAGAGTGTGTGTGCAGGGCTTGGTCCCAGCTCAAGTCAAAGGTCTTCTATGAGCTTTTTCTACATTCCGTTACAAAGCATGTGATTGTAATTTTTCTTTTTTCTTTTATTTTTCCCCCGTTAAAAGTGTGTGCGTGTGTATGTGTGCGCGCGTGTGTGTGTTTAAATGAATCGAGCTGATATTGATGAAGGGTGCCTCTCCGAGGAGATGTATGGTACAGTATGCAATCCCAGCTCTTACTCACTGATAATCAAAACGATAGTGCTGTGTGACGATAGAAATCGTTCCTAACTTCAGGGTTCGTGTGCTTGTGCAACCGAGTGCGTGAGTGTGGTTGTGCGTGTGCGTGTCGTATGACAGGAAGTGACTACAGATGGGGTGCTTTCCTCTGCACACAATAAGCCAGCTTTACTCAGCACTTGATCCATCAAGCTGCAAAGACGGTACTTTTTGTCATTTAAAGGAACGGTACACGACGTTGCTGAAGGTGAATCTCAAAAACGCGGAACGCTCTCGGGTCCGCTGCTTTGAAGACCATCCGTTGGTTCTGGACACAGCCGGTTTGAGCGGCTCTGTGGCCTGGCATGGGTGGAGCTCCTCAGCAAAGCTGGTTCCTGCTCTGTGCTCACGTGAAACCGTCTCCCATCGTCGTAGTCTCAATCTGTAGCATGTTCAGGTAGCACTAGTACTGTAGCATCCTATAGCCTCCTCCTCTTCGTAAAGCTTGTTGATGTCACGTCTCGGTTACAGTCTGTAGTGTCAACGAGTGCGCAAACTGTTATTACTATAGCACATTCATGTCATATTTCCATCGAGCCCCTTTCGGGTGGCACAGGTTTTCAGAGATGCGGAATAGGCTTGACATGTTCTTGAGCTCAGCCTTGTCTTCTAAGAAGGTGACGGTAAAAAATGGTGTCTACATCCAGTGGAGCCATGTGGGGCAGAATGCTGGTTGGTCCTCTTTTTTCTTTTTCTTTTTTTTTGTTCATTTGAGCCACCGTGCCACAGTGGATTTCCTCCATTCATGTAACGCAGTAAACTGAGTTGTTGTGACCCCTGAAACATGCAGGCCCAGTGGATATATACAGAAAAAAACCTAAAACAACACAGGTATGTCAAATTTTCAACACCCCCATCCACTCAGATAATTGACCTTCGCCATCTTCGTTATCCACCGTGCGACTCCAAAAACAAGCGGACGTAGTTTTGCCAGCTGTTCGTGGGTGTTTAGACCGATCGGGAAAATTTGCACTGTTGTAGATCTTTGATAGCGTGTGTGGCGTATGCAAGAGGAAACAGGCCATCTTCAATAGCCATAATGTTCATTGTCGCCCATCTCATGAAACAGGCTTCGTGGAGTCGGATTCCCCTCCTCGCTCAAAAAAAAAAAAAAAAAAAAAAAAAAAAAGATTTTGCACCACAAATACGATCTCGCATTTAGTTTTATTCAATTTTAAACTGAGGAGCAGTACAGTGTATGTAAATCAGGAAGTTTGTATATAGATAAATAATGATTGTAACTGTATGATTGTCTGTAGGGCATTATACTGAAACACATTGCTTACCTCAAGACTTGAGACAAATCTCTCCTTTCTCTCTCCCGATGTTTGTTTAGCCCCCCGGTCAGACACAATCTTTTTCTGTTTCCTTGTACCTCGGTCTTCTCTCATACCAATTGGACATGTTATATAATGTATATCAACATCTGAAGCACTACGTAATAACAAAACTAACACAGAAGCTGGTCAATGTCATGTGTATTCTATTTAAAGACACATTTATAGACATTATATAGGCCCACACGCTCTGATGCACATCTGCTGATTGAAACTCCTTTTTAAAACAAACTATAATTGGCTGATGTTTACCATGTTGAAATAAGCTGGTTTTCTTGTGGCTTCAGTGATAGTAAAGTATACTTTTGCTGTGTTTAGGTGTTTGATGTCAGGAAAACACTCAGAAACAATCCTGTCTTTACAGCTACAGTCACAAACAAACTGTTCAGTATATGATTGTAAAGATATAGGCTTGATTAGCAGTCATAATACTGTGTATGCTTTGACCTTGGTATATATTCAGTATCCAAACAAGGCCTGGTTTATCCTCTCATATTACCAATAGTTATATTTTCAGCAGTTGTAATAGATCATATTCTTATGCATTGATCATCCTTTGGAAACCCCTTAGTTGTGAAACCAGAACCAAGAGAGAAAAAAAACAACAAACAAACAAACAAAAAAAAAAAAAAAACGGGTTCTTGCGGGATGTCGGATGCTCTGAGGTGTGTGTCTTCTGAAGTTCTGCTTCCTACAGCAGCAGCTCGGCAAATACAATCACTTCTCTCAATATCCTGCGCTTTATATGAAGGTGTTTTACTGTTGCTGTTGTCGTCATGTCCCTCAGAGCATTTTATGACTGTACCTTGATTGTAGAAGCCCTATTTTATACTGAGAGTTATTTCAGAATACAGTATGTGCTGTTGGACATTAAATGTATTGTATGGAGAAAGCTAAATAAATGCTGTTTGAAAACTATATATTTCTGTGTGACGTCACATTGTTTTCGTGAAGATGTGATGCTTTTACCGGTTTTCCACGCTTTCTCATCCACAATTCACAATTGCTTTTAACAGGGTCAATTTCACTGAGGTGGAAAATTCAGCTCTGTGGCTCGTGGTTCTTTCTTAAACAGAAGTAGAAACACCCGTCATAAAAATGACAGGATGATGAATGATGATAAATTGATTTTTTTTTTGTCAAGTGGAAACTGTTGCTGGGGTTCACTCTCCCTACAACTGCCAGCCAGCATTCAGATCTTTAAATAGAGAGCTATTTTGATGCAAAAGCATAACACAGGCCCCTCAAGGCTTGAGGCCCATGAGCTAGATTTAATATGAGGGTCAAATGGCCCGACAACACCTATGACACTCTTTGGTGAGTAAATCTGAGGCTAAAATCACCTGTGGTTGATAGTCTGCTCCATTTGACAGAGTGGGTGCAGGGGGCTTATTCAGGAATACTAAGACATATAGGACTGGGTTTTTTTTTTGAGAAGAAGGAGTTTTATTCCAGGTTTTAACTTTTTGCATGCTTTGAATGGACTCGTCTGGAAAAAGAGAACTTCTTGGACGCCTGCAATGTCATATACATCTAAACTTCCCACCTCCTGGAATGACAAGCCCCCACCTCGGAAAGTGGAAATAGACCTGAGTTCACCTGGTCTTGCAGTGTTTCAGTTGGAAAGACTCTTGTTCACCGGCAAAGCCATCATCAGCCACGCAGATGAAGTGTGGCCGAGGCTTTACATCGGTGACCAGTAAGTAACTCTTCCTTTGGTAAAAACTGAAAACTGGCAGACAAAATGATGCATGGGCTTGATAAGTTTTCCTTATCAAATATTATTCCTGTGACAGAGAAAGGACTACGCTCTCACTTACTCACTCTCTCTCTCTCTCTCTCTCCCTCTCTTTTTAACCAATATTGCCCAGCTCTAGACTTGGATTCAGAGGCCACATACAGTACATTAGCGGGATGATCTGATCGTAAATGCAGAATGAGTAACTTAAGATCAACTCAAGCTGCATTCTGCACTGGGAGCTAGCGTAAATTATAGCTTTGATATGTGAGAGTTTCCCCAGATGCCAGGGCATGAAAGCATTTCTCAAGGCTCTAACTCACATGTCTAAATATCAGTCCGTCACTTTGAAATGTATTGCATGCAAATGGCTGAGGAAACCCCTCCAACATTTTGCTGTGGTAAATTCTACCTATTGTCCCATACTGTCAGTGAGTCTTGTGTTTTTCAGACAGAGTGCAGAGAACCAGGCTGATCTGTCAAAGCACAGAATCACACACATCCTGAATGCAGCTCACAGTAAACGCAGAGGACAGCCAGATATATATGAGGGCATGAAGATCAGTTACATGGGCATCGAGGCTCATGACTCCTGTGGCTTTGACATGAGTGTCAACTTCCATGCAGCAGCGGACTTCATCCATAGGGCCCTCAGCAGAGGCGGTAAGCAGCGGGATAGAAGAGATAAAAGCACTTTTAAAGGCTATTACATTTGGTGTCTGTTTAGAAATGCATGTCACAAAATGATATATCTCTGACTCTTAGGCACAGTGCTGGTGCACTGTCATGTAGGAGTGAGCCGTTCTGCCACCCTGGTCCTGGCTTACCTGATGCTGAAGCAGAACCTGACCCTCGTGGAGGCAATCTGTGCTGTGAAAGATAACCGTGGTGTAATCCCTAATCGAGGCTTCCTCAGACAACTCATCAAACTGGACGGCCAGCTGTTTGGCACACATCCCTGAATCCTGTTTGATAGTGTTAGTGGTCATGGATCCAGAACCAGAGGCAAAGGGTTTTAAAGATTGCTGAAGTATATCCCATAACATAAAAAACTGGATACGCTAATTTTATTGAGTTGTTGCATATATTGTTTTTTTTTTTAACTTTAGGGTAAATTCTGTCAGTTCGTATGTTTAAAATGGATTGAAGTTTTAAATTAAAAAGATTAATCTGATGCAGCTTTCGGTGAATGACTGGAGAACATTGAGCTGTTCTTTTTAGTGTATAATACAGAGTATGGACGAGAGACTGCAATAATCACTAATATGCTTTTGTACATGTTGTTGGCTTCTTGGCTTTGCATTATCACATGCAATTTCATCTTAATGCCAAAGTTAGACAGTAATCATTACACAGAACAAATACAGTGCCTAAGCAAATAAGAGCTTGTGACAAAAAAAAAATGAGCAAAGCCAAAGTTCAGTCTCAGTTGCTACGATCAATCGTATAAAACGGGACATCTCCCTCTGTCAAGCCTGTTCTTCAAGGTCTGTGCTAGATGAGACACACTGGAAGCTGCAGCCAGAGGAAGGTAAGTGGCTAAAAACATTTAGAGAGTTCACATTAATTATCTGTAGTAAGGATATGGACAAGATTAGTAAATGAAGTCATACTCCACATATTAATTTCCATTGTGCACACTCCTGATAAAGGTCCGAAACGACCGTATTGTTGTAATATCGGGATTTGGAATTAAAGCTCCTGACAACATGAAAATGTATGATTTAGTCATGTTAGATTGAAAAAGACCAAAATCTCGATTAGAGCACAAAAATATGTGAGGTCACCGTCTCTTAATGAATCCTGCCTGTCTGCCTACCAGGTAAAAGACCAAAGAGAGTGAGATGGTACAGAATGTATGTTAAATGCCCAAAACTAAACTTTTAAAAATTTAAAAAAAAATTAATCTCAGGGGTTTTAAAGGATCACATTTATCATATCTTGTGTATTGAGAGATAGTGTTTTGAGTATTTGCTCTAGCAAACATTGAGTAACCCAAATGATCAGTGCTGCACTTTTGAACTTTTCTCTTAGTTTATCATGACGCGTGCAGCCCTGGGTATCTGGATCTTATCAGCAGTGGTCTGCGTGGGGAGCGGCCATCACCATTTACATTCTGGCCATGTCAAGGACCCGGCCGATCAAGACACTGCACACGATCACGATGCCAACAGTCTCTCACAAGTAACCTCAGCAAACCGAGAGTTTACCTACCGACTGTACACAAAGTTGGCAGCTCATGCTGATGGAGAGAACATCTTTTACTCACCAATCAGTGTGTCTGTCGCCTTGGCCGCCTTGTCTGTAGGAGCTCGGGGGGAGACCCATCGACAGCTTTTCAGTGGTCTGGGTTTCAACAGTTCCCTACTGACACAGGCAAATGTAAATCAGGCCTTCCATATGATCCTTGAAAGGTCACACAATGCAGCTCATGAAAACACCAGTGAAGGTACGGCCGTGTTCATGGATGACCGTTTCAAGCCAAACCCTGATTTCCTGGACGTCTTGAAGCAATCCTACTTTGCAGAAGGGTTTAATGTTGACTTTACCAAAACCACTGATAGTGCCAATACCATCAATAAGTATGTGGCAGAAAAGACCAGTGGGAAGATAGACAAGCTGGTTGAAACCCTGGATCCGAGCACAGTCATGTATCTCATCAGTTACATTTACTTCAAAGGTAAAACATCCCATAAAATGATATTTGGTTTGTTGCCTTTTCATTCTGAGGTTGTGTCATGTGTTAACTGTAACCTCTGCTTTTACTTCTGTTCATCGCCATTAAACAGGAAAGTGGCAGATTCCATTTGAGCCCAAGATGACCAAGGAGGCTGAATTTGTTGTGGATGAGAACAACAAGGTTCAAAGTTGTATCATTTATTCAGAATGGACATGAAGTCCAATAACTATGCATCACTGTACACCCTACATACTCTGTGTACTAACTAACTAACTAAGGGACCTTAATGTTTAAATTGTCATTTGACAGGTTCCAGTCCAGATGATGAATATGGAAGAGGAAGTTGACACCTATTTTGACCAAGCAATTAACACAACAGTCCTCCACCTTCCATTCAACAGCTCCTACTCCATGCTGCTTTTGTTGCCTGATGATATGGCAACACTGGAGAATTCCATTTGCCCAGGCCATGTCACCAAGTGGCTGAAGTGGATGACGTCCAGGTTGGGTGAAATCTTCCTAAAATGATACTTAAATTCTTGGTTTCTGATATGGATAATATGGATGGTGTGGCTAATTTTGTCCTGTCAGATCAATGACTGTATTTTTGACTACCCCCCCCCCCCATTTTTTAGGAAATATAACATATATGTTCCAAAGTTCTCCATCAAAACTTCTTACAAGCTGAATGATGTGTTATCCGAAATGGGAATGACAGACATGTTTGCTGACAGTGCAGACTTGAGTGGCATTTCAGAGGAGCCACAACTGAAAGTCACGGAGGTAAGGGCAGAGAGCATATGTTATTCCATGCATATTTCCTTCCCTTGATATCACCCACCTTTTATCTCACTCTGCCTCTGTTGTACCTCAGGTTGTCCATCAAGCTACCCTGGATGTGGATGAGGCTGGAGCCACTGCTACAGCTGCTACAGGCATCGGCCTTATTCCTCTTTCCTTTCACTACGTCCCTGTCTTGAAGTTCAATCGTCCATTTATGGTCCTCATTACTGACCGCATCACAAAAGACACCCTCTTCATTGGCAAGATTACCAACCCAAACAAATAGAGGAAACATTTTGTTTTTGCTTGAGCACAGCTGTTGCATCATGCATAAAATTTAACATGTAAAAAACACTTGGTCTGTGGTCTCCTTTGGTTTCAGTTTTACTGTTTATCAATGTTTGTTTTTATAATTATTTTTGAATGAAATACAGACAGAAGATACAACCGGCATTCCATTGGCATTTTCATAGTCCATATAACAGAGATAATCCTTCATAATAAATCCATAAACCGGGGGACCATGGAACATTTTTAAAATAAAGCAAAACGTATTTCTTCAGTATTTGACTGACCACTGGAGTATTTCTGTAGCCCCTAAGGCGGGTAAATAAAGACATCACAGTTGAAAACATCAAAATGCTTCCCTCATTAGATATGATACAATCATTTGGTATAGAAGCAAGTCTTTTTTTAACATGTTGTATCATATATGTGAGACTTTTCTTCCATTTTTAAAATCATGGATTTCCTAGGTTGGTTATTAAATTGAAAAGTAAGTACTGGATCTATATGTACAGGCTGTTTTTTTGTTGTTTTTTAAATGAAAATGGCAGCTAAATAATACATAATGTAATAGTAAGTTAAGTTTTACCAACTGTTTGCTAATTACTTTAATCAAACACCCACTGGATGGTCCCTAGCCATATTAGAAATTATTTGGGTAAGTGACCTTTTTGAATGAGACTCTTACTACTGGACCAACCACATGATGGAATTGTTGATGGTATTGTTTTATTTGTTTCATGACAGCGTAGGTACTGTCAGATCAACTAACTGCAGTGTAATAAGACAACTGTAGGCGGCAACAATGTGCCTTTTGGAGTGTGGTCTGCCACCAACAATATATTTCACGAAGAAGAACGGTGTCGCGTTGTGATTGGACGGTTGTAAGTTTGTTTCAGACATGGCTGAAACCGGAGGAGAAGAAAGGCAAAGACCACCGTATTTTCACAAAGAAAGGATGAAATACAGCCCCGACGAGGAGGCCAGGCTGGAAAGGCAGCATTTCTGGAGAATAATCGATGCTTTTAAATTTTATAGGTATGATAAGAATGCTCGAAAATAAATAACGAGCCAGGCAACGACAGTTTGTGTCAATAGACGATTGTGTTAGCAAATACCAATAGCAAAGGACATATAACTGGGTTTGGAGGGAAACTTCTAACTGTAGTTCATCACCTTTATTCAAGCGTGGGTCAGCAGTTGAATAAAGCTTTTATTTAACCAGGTTCCGGTGGCGTTTAATTGATAATTTTCTGACCTAAGCTCCACTCATATATGGCACCAGTTCTATTCCATTGTCAACCCTTTCATCCGCCCTTTCACTGCTTCCATGTTAAAACTGTAAAACAAAACAAAGAGGTTTAGTGTGATCTCAAGGAGACAGTAGAAAAGAGTTAATAATATAGGAACCATTTGGACCAAAGGGTTAGACCCACACGGTATCACTAAACAGTTTATATCAGACCTCATGTCTACTGCTCCTCGGGTGTGAACTGTTGTGCTGCCTCTTTTTGGCATGGAAAAGCTTGTGAACTCTTGCTGTCATCTGTGTTCCTTCCTGTCAGGACCCATGTTCAGGAGCAGGTCAAACGTGCGGAGCGTCAGTTTCGGAGCCTCCCGCAGCATCACCAGAATTTGCTGCCAGGCGTAATGTCCAACCTGGCCCGGATTAGCCAGTGTGCTGACCACAACCAGGAGGTACTTCAGGCCATCATTCACAACAGCCTCCACATGTTTGAGAATGTCGGGTATGGCGAAAGGGTAAGACTTGAAAACAAGGTTCTGTACTGTGCGGAATTTTTCATACCTACAAATACTGACACGTTTTGCAGTGTAATAGCTCATTTATTGTAACTTAAAGAATTATGTAAATGTCTCCCTCTTCTTTCTTCCTTCAGGAGGATCCGAGGAAGGCGCGTCCATCCACTACATTTGATATGGACAAGCTGAAGTCCACCATAAAGCAGTTTGTCAGAGACTGGAGTGAGGCAGGCCAGGCTGAGAGGGACTCCTGCTACCGGCCCATCATTCAAGAGATCCAAAGACTCTTCCCAAGTGACCAATAGTAGGAGACACACGTGCATGCCAAAACAGAGATGCTGCACGTTTGCCTAAACATACATAGAATAGAACAAATAGAAATAATAAACATGTGGTTACATAATGACATAATGATACAAACAAACAGCTTTTCCATGTGCTGTGGTTTCAGAGCACCTTGCAATAATGATGATGTGACTTAACCAGTGTTTTCCATGTGATATGTGCATTTTGTGAATTTTATTATGTCAGTGATGTGTCTAAGGTGAGCGTGCTGATTCCGGGTGCTGGGCTTGGCCGTCTTGCCTGGGAGATAACTCGCCTGGGTTATATATGCCAGGGCAACGAATGGAGCCTCTTCATGCTCTTCTCCTCAAACTTTGTTCTCAATAGGTAATGCAGATGCTAACACTCCAGTAACTCCAGCTTCCTTACACAAGCCTCAGGGACCATCACCACCCTATGCATACATTTGTGTAGGATATCTTTGCTTGCTTGAGATGTAACTATGGCTTATTTCTATAAGTATTAGGAAGTGATTAAAAAAATTTAATTCATAATTCATAGTCATTTGTTTGGTGGTAAGACGTTGCAGAAGGCTACTTCCATCCACCCACCCTCACAATTTGGATTGCTTCATTCAGGTGTGAAAAGGTGAACGCTTTGACCCTGTACCCTTGGATCCACCAATTCAGCAACAACAAGAAATCCTCTGACCAAACGCGACCGATCAGATTCCCTGATGTCAACCCTCAGAGCTTACCAATAACTGCAGACTTCTCCATGGTAGCAGGTGACTTTGTGGAGGTCTACACGGACTCAGGTAAAGAAATGCTGTTGGACTTTCAGCATTGTAACATGCAGACAAGATCCATTCAAAATGTTCTTTCAGGCAGACCTAATGCTCATGCTGCCTTTTGCCCTTTGCCCTCAGTAAGCTCGACACAGCAAATGTACTTGATCCAGTTGCCTTGCAGTATTTAAACTTTAATACAATACAAACAAAAGGCAGCAAAAAAGAATGTGGACTGTGGAGGATACACATTTTACATTGATACACTATATTACACTTAAAACTATACTGAATAAATATTAGGAAGATTACTCCATCTCTTTAACAGTGTGTAACCTCTTTCTGAAGAATACACAAATATTTGATCATTGTTGAATTGTGTACCTTAGTAATATTGGTTAAAAGTGTCTATTTTATGTCATCTGTTTCTCTCAGATTCCTGGGACTGCGTGGCTACCTGCTTCTTTATTGACACAGCCCATAACGTCATCGATTATGTGGAGACCATCTGGAAGATTCTGAAGCCTGGTGGAGTGTGGATCAACCTGGGTGAGTCGGTTTGTGTTGAAGGATTGCACGTGAAATCTACCGGGTAACGAGATGCTATCTATGAGCTATCCTGTTGGAACATTTAAATGACATTTAAAAAGAGCTAGTACATAATCATAAACTTGTACAGTTGGTTGTCACTTTATTTCAACCCTGAACTGGTGAGCCTTTAGAGCTGTGGATTAGAGACAGAGAAACGGTGCATTTTATATTTTTCTTTGTTACTCAGTAGAAAGGTGTGCCATATGACGAGTAGGTGAAAAAATGTTTTAAAGTGATTTCTTTGGTTCTCAGCAAACATGTATCAGAGTTTATACCTTTAATGTTTCTTCAGGTCCACTTCTGTATCACTTTGAGAACATGGCCAATGAGCTCTCAGTGGAACTTAGCTATGACGACATTAGGACCGCCATGGTTAAATTTGGCTTCCACATTGAGGTAAAGCATGCACTTTCATGGCTATTCGTGTTCGAGCATCATATTTCTCGTCAGAAGTCTTGCTCCGGCAGTGAAGCAGCATTTGTGTTTCTCCCGCAGGTGGAAAAAGAGTCGATGCAAACCACCTACACAGAGAACGACCGCTCCATGCTGAGATACGTTTATGACTGTGTCTACTTCGTGGCACGAAAACCTGCGCACCTGAACTTTAACTGCCGAGAAGATGACCAACAACAGAGCTCTCCACCGGCCGCTAAGTCGCCGCGGCGAGAGGACACTGACAGCCTGACGTGACAAGAGAGCCTTTGATAAAAACAGCACAACCATTGACTAAGGAAAGACAAAATGACAACATGAAAAAGAAAATGGAAACCTTTTTTCTTTTTTGTCATATTTTTTTTATGATGCATCTCATGGAGAAATGTGCCCAGCTCCGCAGGTAATATGAAATATTACAGTTCAGTGTTGTCTGACAAACATCTGAATACATCATGCTTGAGGTTGAGCTGAGTCAGTTACTCCTGACTGCTATGTTGTTTTAGTGGTTTGTGTGTCAGATACAAGCATATACATATTCATACAGGAATATATTTCTTTTAACTGTTATAGCTCGCAGACTGATTCATTCTTATTTCCACTGACTTTCACTGCCTGAGCGTGTGTGTCTGTGTGTGTGTGAGAGAGAGAGAGAGTGTGTGTGAATGGAGAACGTGATGCGATTATTTGCCTTGGAAATCTATTTATTTTTCAAATATGGTGCCAATAGCGACATTCATTCATACTTCTTTGCATTGATCATCAGTCACCTCTGAAAATGTAACCAAGACATTTCAGCTTTTCAGGATCAAGTTGTTTTAAAGCTGGAAATTATTTTCACCGACTTTTCTGTTTTCTAATCACATTTTGGAATAAAGTCAACCATTTAAAAAATATATGATCTCCATAGTTTTACTTGTCACATAATAAATATAATGCAAAAACTCGCGCCTACGCCCACGTAAAATGTTTTTGATTTATTCCATCGTTTTTGTGCTGAAAAATGCCAGCATGTCCTGTGTACTTCATTAGAACCGCTCATCAATTAGCAGGCAGGTTATAGGTATTTCTAAAATCCTGGCAATGGCTTAGATTACAGCAATGTGTACACTGGAAACGTAGAGCAGCATGAATACACCCGCCACAGGAAGTGTAGGGGCTGTGGGCGGGGCTAGGCACCGACGCTGCGCTCTGATTGCTTATCTCAACTGTTCTACAATAACTGACCGGACGCGGTCCGTGCTCAACGCACGCAGCGAGAAGCATCCAGCCTCGGTGTGACGTAGCCGCGTGTTTAAGGTTTACTCCTGCACGGCAGCGCGCTGATAGATTCCGGCGTTCATGGCAAAGCGAAGCGCCGAGGACACTCTGCTGCACGACTCTCCCTCCAAAAGATGTCACCGTTCACCTCGCAGTGTTGACGCGCTGCTGGAGAGCATGCCTGCAACCGGGGGCGTGAGACTGAGCCCTCCGTCCCTGCTTGCTTTGTTGGGCAGCCGCGGCAGAAAGAGGCCGTCCCACTTCTTAGACTCGGAGCAGGAGCAAGAAGCAACAGCAGGTCTTCATCGCAGGACCGCAAACTGCGACATCAGGAAGCATGCGGCCGATGTTTTGACGGTGAAGACTCCTGGAAGTTTCCAGGACCGCCGTAGTTCCGGTACACCCACAAACCACAAGAAGCGACCACGAGAGGACTCCGCGGGTTCCCAGAGTGTTACTCCAAAAGTTGACGATAAAGTAAGTTACTTATGGTGAAGCTGCAGATAGCTGGGCTGTTCAGAGAAAGTAGATCGCTGTGATGGCAGTAAAAGTCCACTAGGTGTCACCCTTTACGCACTGTACAACTTGCTGTATTCGCGACAACCGGTCAAAATGTATGTTTTGCCTCACTTTGGTTTTTCTCAGCCAGGAGAGCCAGTCTAAAATGTTACTGTATTAGCTGCATTGGGTATTTCCCATGACCTCAATCTTTCTCTCGTTCTCTACACCCGTAGGCAGCTGATGGAGACACCAACACTGAAGACTGTGCCTTCAACAGCTTCCAGTACTGGAGGGTCCCCTTGCCCGAACTTGACCTCTCACTGTTAGAAGATGTGAACAGCCACTCCCAAACAAAACAGAAGTCAAAAGTCAGTGACTGTAGTTTGGTCATGGAGACCTGAGGATGACAGGTGCAGCGAGTCTCTCCTGCGATGTGCTCACACAGTGGTGAAAATGTCACTCTCTTCAGCAG
Source organism: Psettodes erumei (assembly GCA_016785225.1). Taxonomy (NCBI): domain Eukaryota; kingdom Metazoa; phylum Chordata; class Actinopteri; order Pleuronectiformes; family Psettodidae; genus Psettodes; species Psettodes erumei. Next base: position 5,187,013 of record JAFBJZ010000781.1, read on the forward strand.
ATAGGTGTTCTGCCACCGCACTGCATCCACGTGAGATGCAACAACCTGTTGATGCAGACCACCAAGTCTGATAGAGGCTGTAGAAAGTGAGCCCCATGCTGGTGTTAGATCAGTGACTTAGGTCAAGCAACAACATTAAGATCTGCACGTAACAAAACGGCGACTGTAAATTTTCCTTTTAAGAAATAATACTCATCAAATAAAAAACATGTCAGCCAGCGTGGTATAAAACAGTGACATTTCTTTTTTGTGTGTTGTATTTTACAAACATTTGTGCATACTCTAATGTTCTTAAAAGCAATGGACATGGGGAGCTGCAGATGACAGTTCGTGTGATAACAACTCTATGATCTATAATCTTTCAGAGCTTGCCCAGTGTAACTCATGTTAGAGTTGTTTATAGATTATGTGGTTGAGTTGTAGATGTTATGGGAAAGCTAGTTTCAGTTTTTTGAAAATAAAAATTCACATAAGACTTGTGTATGGTGTATTAGCACTGTTATGACTTGTTACCGATACATTCAGAGCCAGAGCCGATTGTCACAGCCAGCAGTTTTCATTGGCAATAAAGACAGTTTTCTATACTCTTACGTGGTTTCATGTTTGTTCACCTAATCTGTACTCATTTATATCAGCTGAAAGTGGAAGATGCGCGCGGGGTTCGCATGTTTTCACTCTTGATCACGGTTCAGCTTGTTGTTTTTAGGTAGGCGCAACATTACTAAACGTATTTGCAGGCGCTTTGAGCCTCCCGGTAGCTGTATGAGTGTGTAACAGCTGTTTATACATGTACATGTACTTTTTGTGCCATCGTTCTCACCTACCTCCACCAGATGCCATTTGACCATCTCTCTCCACCGTTTGCTGACAGCTCAGGAGGTGTCCTGATTGTGTTTGTAGGAGGAGTTCATGAACTCCTCAAGGCTTCTTGGAAAGAATCGCTGCCCTTTGGACCGGTGGCTAATAAAAAAAAGGGCACTGAGTCCTTGTCAGAGAAGTAGTGATGAAGCGGTGGGGTTTGACTCAAGATCTCTGAGGACTCGCACACTCGCCACACGCTTTCAGGTGGCGCGTGCAGCCATGGTAAGTTAACTAATGCTCACACTGTAATGTACTGAAGAGGCGAGAGCGTGTGTAAAAAGGTCAGCTGCTCAAGACCGTTTGAAAACGTGACGCTATTTATTCTCCTAATAAGTGTCGTTAGCAAGCTAATGGTGGTAAAGTTGCGCGTTGTGTTTAATATAATCTCCGACGTACGCTTAAGACTAATAATGAAATCATCCTACTATTTGGCTACATTTCCACTTCAGCTGAAAGAGGTAATCAGTCGGGACTTTACGGTGTGTCTTAGCGTTACTCAGCGTTACTTTAACCGAATGTAACGGGCTCTTCCTTGGCTCATGCCCCATATCTCCACCAAAGTGCAAATTTGTTCTGTACTTTTTGCGTAATCCCCTGATTAAATAAGAAAAGACACAAACGTAACCTCCTCGGCGGAGGTAATAGTGACATAACATCACCCTTTTTATATTGCTATAAATGAGCACAATTAGTTAATATATAAATCTTTTAAGTAGTGCTGAAGCAGATTTACAGCAGGTTTCATTATGACTCGTGACAGTTTCAGAAGTGTATCTGCAGCATATGCTGATCTAGTTAGTTGGTTGTTTTTTGTCTCAAAATAGATGCATTTATTGAAAAAACAAAAAAAACAAAACAAATCAGTGAGCAACATGAGCTGCACTTCCTAACCCTGTTCAGTGTTTACACAATCTGACTCAGGAAGGGGGCGCATCAGATCCTTAGACACGTGTACTATTTTCAGGAAGTGAATGTGCCTGTATGTTTCCCACCAACTTCTCTTCCCAGTAAGTCCATTGTTAAAGGAGCAGGACACCCTACAGGACCAGGGAAAAGACTTCTGTTAGCCTGAATGAAAATGAGACATCCCATCAGTGTTTCTAAGAGTGAACTTCTGCTTTTGCAACCCTCCCCTCTTTAATTTCCTCTGGGTCCAACATGTAGTCTGCTGCCAGCACTACAATGAGCTTCACTGAGAAGGTCACTGATTACATTTTTTTCAGGAATGGTTTGTTTTCTTGCTGGAGGATGGGTTTGACAGTAAAGTTGAGAATATACAATACTGCTTAGCCTTTCCGGGATCTGTGTAGTGGAAGTAAACATTTTCTTTTTACTTCAGTCACGAAAGTCTTGGATTGAGGAGACCTTCTTCAAGAGAGAGTGTGTGAAGTTTATCCCTTCTTCTCGGGACCTACACAGGTAAATTGGAACCGGATAACATTGTTGAGCTTCAAAAAACATGTTTGAAGTACAAGATTTGAAGGATTCTCAGAAGAAATACATGCTGTTTGGTTATGGAACTGTTAGTATGTAGTATGATATGGATAATGGTTGCTCGAAAAAATATTTTTCTGAGAGCAGAGCTATTTGGCATTCAGCCCTTCCTTCCAGGAATAGAGAACCCGTGGATTCTTTCATAATGTGTTATTTCCTGTTTCTTTTTTGTTTTTTTACAGATGTATTCCAGTATGTCACGTATGCCAAAACTTGATCAGGTATAAACTCCCTTTTCATACATACCACTTGTTTTTTTATTATGTGGATTTTTTGTGTGTGAGTTGGGGTATGGGAGTCAGTGGTATCAATGGTGTAGAAGGTTTATTAATGAGTGAGAGGTGTGAGAAATTTGTGGGCTGTAACATGATAAACACAACCCCACACAGAGAAGTAAACCCAAGGACAATGAGAGGTTAAGAGGAAGGGAAGGTGACAGGAAAAGAGGAGGAATTGTTTGAGGCCTGTCAGATGCCTTTAATTATACCCAACAACCCTCCCTTGATTTTGAGAGGCTTTGCAAAGCATACACACCTTTTTTTTTTTTTAGCTTAAAGGGGTTAAAAAACAATGAAATGTAAGTAAATGATGCTTCTGTTTGTGTGTTTCTCTCTCCCACTACTGTGCTCAATTACCTACCACTGACCAGATGTTGTTGTGGCCGCCTGATGGGGGAGCACTCTTTGCAAGAGTCGCTTCCTCCCATATCCCTCTGTCCTGGTCCTGGACAGGACATGGAAGAGGAGTGGTCCATAGAGCTCCATACCAAAGCCAGTCCCACCAACGCCTATGGGACCGTAGACTTTCAAGATACTGCCACGCGTGTCTGTCGGGCCAAGGTCTGTTGGTCTACTAACTGTATCTGTGTTTGTAGGCCAAAGGAAAGCCAGGGGTCTGGATTTTGATGTCTGTTCAAACAAGGTTTAGTTTGCTATTATGAAAGCACACTTTAGTGATCTGCACAAGAGCAAAGATGCTATCTACTTAAGCAGTAGTGACAAAACAGTTGCACCAGTAGTACCTGAGAAAAAACAAAAAGTGTCTCTCTGTCACAATCTGCTCCATGTGTTTCCTCTCCAGTATGTCCGTGTGGCTGTGGACTCAAAGGCAGAGATGCTGCTCCAACTGATGCTGAGGGAATGGCAGATGGAGAGACCCAAGCTGCTGCTGACTGTCCAGGGAGGCTCAGAAAACTTCACCCTGCCCCCTAAAGTCAAGCAGGCCTTCAGCAAAGGCCTGATCACTGCTGCTGTCAGCACAGGGGCATGGATACTCACTGATGGCATTGATACAGGTACAAATGGCTGTAAGATCTGCGTTTGTGTGGGTCAATTTTTTTTTATGATTGACCTCGGGCTATTATCTGATATGCACTCACATTAGGTAGTGTAGGATGAGGTTCTTCATGTTTAATCTGTGGGTCATGCAGTGGAGTGCAGTGTCCAGTGGTTTGCAGGTCTAATTGTTACACAGCAAACATTTGTGTTTGATACCTGTGTGAAGTCAGCAGAATTCTTTATTATGCTTTTGAATTCCATATTTGCCCTGCTTTCAGCTGCTCTTTGCGTACTCTCTAGGTGTGTCCAAGTATGTGGGTGAGGCAGTGAAAACATTCGGGGGCCACAACCTGAGGAAGAGAAACACAGTTGGCATCACACCGTGGGGTGTGATTGACAACAACGTGGACCTCATAGGCAGAGATGTAAGAGCTAAAATGTAGTTTCTGGCCGAATGAGATTACGCTGCCTCACCAGCTGGAACCAAAACATTTTTAACACATCCTTGTTTTCATTGTTTAACTATGACTCCTGGTTGGCACTTGATGTGACATTCGCTCATCATGGCTCAGGTATTCAGGCCCTACCAGCCACTGGGGAATCCTTTGAGCAAGAGGGCGCGTCTCAACAGTTTCCACTCTCACTTTCTGTTGGTGGATGATGGAACACTGGGGAAACATGGCTGCCAGCAAGGCCTCAGGAGGAAGCTTGAGAAACACATCCAACTACAGAAGATACACCCTCGTGAGTCACTGTGCTTGTGTGTGTGTTTGTTTTTTTGAAATATATACAGGAAGTGAGAAACCCACTTCCTGTATACCTTCCTGCTTCCTTTGTAGGAATGAACCAAGGGGTGCCTGTGGTGTGTGTGGTGGTGGAGGGAGGTCCTGATGTTGTGTCCACAGTTTTGGATTATGTAAGCAGTGTGCCACCTGTGCCGGTGTTAGTGTTCGAGGGTTCGGGCAGGGCCGCTGACCTGCTCGCCTTCTTACACAAGCAAACTGCCGTTGACAGGTATGCATGCTCACCTCAGTGTACCTACAGTAGCAGGTCTAATGGACCTAATTTTGCAAAACTAAACCACGTGACGTTTGACTTGTCACAAATATAACTTGCATGTTTGCTGCATTTTTTTTGTTAAGGCAGTTGGATACAGACATTAAAGAGGACTTCCTCGTCAGGATTGGAGCCGTGTTTGGTGTGGACAGAGCAGAGGCCACTCACCTCTACAGTCTCTTCCTGGAGTGTATGGATCACAGACAGTCTGTAAGTAAAAAAACATGTGGCAACCTGCGAGTTGTTATTGTGTGACACATGGACTCCTCACACCGTATGTCTCTGAACAACAGATAACCATCTTTGACTCAGAGTCAGAGGATCAGATGGCCCCTGATGCAGCCATATTGACAACTACACTTAAGGGTACTTGTTTGTCTTTGCATGTTTGAAATGTTGTAGCAGGAAAACCGCGGGGGTAATAGATAAATAGATAAAACTGATAAAAATGCTGCCGGCTCACCAGCATGACTCACTGGTGTACTTGAACTGAACAGCAATCATTAATGTCAGATGTGGGATTAAGTCAAATCCCTTATGTTAACATGAGTCAAAAAGTCAGCTTTGAAAAAGGTGTGTTACATGCCAGGAATGCAGAGATGTGAGATTCTGTTTTTTTCCTGTATAATGAACAGGTACCAAGGCCAGTCCCGCGGAGCAGCTGAGTATGGCTCTTGCATGGGACAGGGCTGACATTGCACAGAAAAACATCCTGGTTTACAGACAGCATTGGCAGGTGAGAGATTGAGGGAATCACCACTGCAAGCTGTGACCTAATCACAATCCATCATTGCACATTAGAAACATTGTTCATTGTCATGTTGTTGTGTTGTGCGATCAAACTATCACGTGCTGTATCTAGGTGGGTTCCTTGGAGCAAGCCATGCTGGATGCTCTGGTGATGGACCGTGTCAGTTTTGTCAAACTGCTGATTGACAACGGCATGACTATGAGTCGCTTCCTCACTGTGGATCGCCTCGAGGAGCTCTACAACACGGTATATGCTTAACAATCTACTTCTAACATTTATCACATTTTCCTTCACAATATCAGATTATCTCATCTCACTAATTACCAATAGAACTATAACATTCCAAAAATTAAATAAAGTTATGATTAAATGTTTTGTTCAGGAAATATCTTCACCCTACAATACTTACTACTACTTAATACTTGTTTGTCTTGCTGTGCTATTTCTTCTTTTGTTCTCCCTTGGCTCTGCCACACAAACAGACAAAATTCAGTTCTTTTGTTTGTGGTTCTCCAAGCACAAATTCCAAAACTGTGGCTTTGATTGAAATCACAATAATGCACTCTAAGTGTTTTGCACCAGTATTCTCTGTGTTTCGTGGTCAATTGCATCCAGGGTATTTTCCCAGTTGTTGTTTTAGGAGGCTTCTGAGATCACAGGACTCTTTGTCATCACTACACTCACACTCGACTTTCTCCACACTGCCTTTATCTTTCGTGTATTAAAGCCTGTTTACTTATTCATAACTCTGGGATAATAAGTCCCTCTAAGAAGCAAGCTAAGGATCCCAGAGCTGCTGCTGTGTATGCAACATGCTGTTAAAAAGTAACCAGTATATTTTTTCTGCTTTGATTTCATCGTTGGTATTTTCTGTTTACTTGTCTGTTTCATCTGAATAAAAATACAAATTTGTCTCCACAGCCACAGGGGCAGACTGATAGTTTCCTGCACCACCTTGTTGAAGATGCGAAACAGGTTAAGTAGTGCGGATGAGAGTGGCTTTAATTATATATTTATATTAAACTACACTACAAATGTCCCAGTTTACTTAGGTATTATTTGCTTTAACACAGGATATTGAATTGTACATTCACATGCTATATTAGCCATATATAGATACACGTGGATAGCTGTAGCAGCCAAGTTTATATATGTATAGTATGTTTTTGTTTACTCTCTCTTTATGTGTGTGTGTGTGAGCAGACTTCTCTCCCTGTAGGTTACCGTCTTTCTCTAATTGACATGGGCCTGGTGATAGAGTATCTCATAGGAGGAGCGTACCGCAGCACCTACACACGGAAACACTTCAGAGCTGCCTACAGCTGCCTGCAGGACAGAGTGAGCATGGATAGTTTGATTGGCTGGTTACCTTGTTGTGTTAATCTATTGCAATATGTGAATTTTCCTGCAAATAATGCACACTGCTCATCATTGTTTATAGGAGGGAAGACGGAACAGTTCCACCTCCTTGTCCAAACAGAGACGGGGATTAATACCAAACTCTTCAAACAGCAGGAGTCTCCAGGACCTGCCTTTCTTTAGAACTGCTCAGCCCTACAAACGTAAAGTTGGTGAGGTGGGTGTTTTAATTTCGATATGGGATGCGTACTTTCAAAGTTTTCTCAAGCCATTCAAACCTATGGATTCCCATCATCGGTTACTCATAACAGCTGCTCATACAGGTCTCTTTTCTTGTGTAGCTAAATGATTGTATGGCCATGTTATTATGATACAGGCCCCCTTTTGGGTCCGTTAAAGCATCTTTAAAATAGACTTGTACGAACAGCTTGTTATCCTGTTCATCTCTTCTATGATTCATCTATCTTTTGTCCATACCGCTGACTTTTCCATCTAGGAGCAAGATGTGTCCCCGGCAGCAGTCGAGAGGTCACGCTGAGCCCAGGCCTTGGTGATGCTCCGCTGCTGGTTCCCTTCAACTTCAATGACCTGTTTGTGTGGGCCGTGCTTCAACAGCGGCAGCAGATGGCACTGTTCCTGTGGCAACATGGCGAGGAAGCGGTGGCTCGCGCCACAGTGGCCTGTAAGCTTTATCGCTCCATGGCCTTTGAGGCACGGCAGAGTAGCATGGACGACAACATTGCAGAGCGATTCAAGGCATATTCACTGTGAGTATCTACTGTGTCAGGAGTCAACATATGGGGACAGTTACAAACTAGGTTTGTAGTAGCATGATTTCAAACCCATTCAGTCTAGTCTTGTGTAGTGTGAGTACCATGTAGTCTGTTTATTAACAGAATCTTTTATCAGGTGGCAGTAAAGGCAGTCCCAGCCTTGTCTTTTGAATATTGTGGTGCTTCTCGTGGGTTCTCTTTCAGTGAAAATCTGCATACGATTGCATGTCTCTCCTGCCTCTGTGTCTCAGTGAGTTTGGTCAGCTGGCGGTGGATGTGCTAGACTGTGCATTTCGTCAGAACGAGCAGATGGCCATGAAGCTGTTGACTTCAGAGATGGAGGCATGGAGCCACTTCACCTGTCTACAGATGGCCGTCTCCTCATGTCACAGACCATTTGTCTCACATTCCTGCACCCAGACCCTCCTCACAGATCTCTGGACTGGTCCGCTCAACATGAGAAAAAACTGCTTTCTGAAGGTAAACACCATGAAAGTTTTCAAATGAACCAGATAAAATTCATATTATGTTCACATTATCACACCTGTAACACCAACTTTGTGTAACTGATTGAAGTGAAATTTTTATTGGGATCAACACACAACATTACAGTAAGTTATTTGATTCAGTGTTAAAAACAAAATACTGCTAATGTCTCTCGATGTTTTCAGATAGTTACACAAGCTTACATCATACACTTGTCATCTCTTTCTTTCAGATAATTTTGAGCCTTCTTCTGCCCCCTGCCATCTTGCTGCTGGAGTTTAAAAGCAAAGCTGAAATGTGCCATGTACCACAGTCCCATGAGGCAATGCTGTTTGGACGTGACTCTGTGAAGTCAGTGCCAGCCCAACAAAGAACTGATCACATGGTAAACTGCCAGGAGTGCATTTATTCAGCACTGTTTTCAAACTGGAAACTGAATCCTGATAGCCTGTGTGTTTTCCTTCTCTCACCTCATCCTACATGCTCTGCTCACGTAGGGCAGTCAGGATGCAGAGTGCGGCCAGTGTTTCCACAACAAATGTCTTGGCCCTGTGTCAGAAACCGTGTCCTCTATGACCACCCAGTGCCTTTCCTGGATCACAAGACTCTATGAATTCTACACGGCTCCTGTTGTGAAGTTCTGGTTTCACACAGTAGGTGGAGCGCGGGTTGTTGGTTACTTGTGAATAAATTTAAAATGTTTCACTACCTGAAACTACATTAAAAGGTTGGGCCGAGCGCACCTCCTGGTGTTCATTTGTGTTATTTAATGTATTTTTCATGCCTTGCTTATATTTTTTTGTCTCTGTCTTCATTTGAGATGTTCTATTTGGCCTTTCTGATGTTATTCTCGTACGTTGTCCTGGTGAAGATGGGGGATCGACCCAGTCCTCAGGAGTGGTTGGTCATAGCGTACATCTTGTCCACCACAGTGGAGAAAACCAGGGAGGTGAGAGAGCTGGTACACTCCTTACAACTCTTTTCTCCTTTCAAATCATTTAACTATTGATGTGTATTGGTGGATGCATTTGGGATCAATTTTTACTAGAAAGCATCACTATAAAAGTGTCATGTTGATCATAGTACAATACAAAAGTATATTATTTGATTGGGCAGCAGAGCTTAATGCTACATAACAACAATATACTGTATACCTACTACTTAGGTACTAATGTCTGAGCCGAGGAAGTTGAGCCACAAGCTGAAGATTTGGTTCTCAGAGTACTGGAACATGTCAGATTTCATTGCCATCCTGCTTTTCCTGGCTGGACTGGCAATGCGCTGGCACGGTGAGCCCTACCGGACAGCAGGGCGCATCGCTTACTGTCTGGACATCATCTTCTGGTTCATCAGGGTGACAGATCTGTTGGCTGTCAATCAGCATGCTGGTCCTTACCTCACGATGATCACAAAGATGGTGAGTAGAGACTGCAAAACTACTCACTGGAGAGGGAGACAGTGGAGATGATTTTATTAGTCACCCAATTCTCCTTTCTCTTTGTCTGCCCAGACCCGTAACATGTTCTTTATCGTGGTGATGATGGCAATAGTGCTGCTGAGCTTTGGGTTGTCCAGGAAGGCCATCCTGTCACCAGACGAGGAGCCATCTTGGAGCCTCGCCCGAGACGTCGTCTTCCAGCCCTATTGGATGATCTATGGAGAGGTCTACGCCAATGAGATAGATCGTTAGTAGTTTCTTAGAAAACACCAGATACTTATTAACCAGCTTTGAATTGAACTAGTCAACTTCAACTTTGACAACGTTGGCATTGCCCTCAGTTCTTTTAGGCTTAGTGTTAAATTGCCGCAAGGACAACTTGCCACATGATCTTTGCCACAAGAGGAGATACATATAGTTTAGATGATGGACACACTGCAGCAAAGTGAGTCATAGAACTGAAGTAACATTCAGTCAGTCAGCCTCACCTTATTTCAAGTGATGGTTTTCTTGTCCTGCTCTGCCTTCTTTGTGTTACAAAGTGCGTTTTAATTTCAGGCTAAAGGTGAAAGTGGTGCATACGACACATAGTGTCATTACAAAGGACTGTAAATTCAAATGTTTTGGTTCAATTGACTAAAGCAATTCCAAGTTATTGTTTCTTTCAGTCCTGTACATTGTGTGCAAACCAGAACAAACATAATTTGATCACTAACTCATAAATGACCTTCGGCATTGCACAGTGTGTTTCCACCATTAATAAAGGTACTGATTGCAATTTGTGTATCATCTTTATGTTCACAGCATGTGCCGATGGTAGTCCATGTCCTCCTGCTTCATTTCTTGTGCCATTCCTCCAGGCTGTCTATATGTTCTTCCAGTATATCATCATGGTCAACATTCTCATTGCATTTTTTAAGTAAGCACGTTCATTAAAAATAAAAAAAAATTAAATGAACTTTTATGATTGAGCGCCCCCGACCAAGATTACTTCTATTTAACTGAATTTTGTCTGTCCCAACAGCAACATCTACTTTGACATGGCATCAAGATCCAACAAGCTGTGGAAGTACAACCGTTACCGCTACATAATGACCTATCAGGAGAGACCATGGCTGCCACCGCCCCTTATCCTTCTCAGTCACATGACCCTGGGTTTGACAGCAATCTACAAGAGATTTAGTGGAGATGCTGAGCAGGAGGAGAGAGGCTCTGGTCTTAGTGAGTACCACAGCTTGTATTTCTGTTAAAAATCTTGTGAGGATAAAAAGCTAATTCTGCACCTTCCAAGTCAGTTCACAACACATTCAGTAATGAGGTCACTTATCCTATCTTACTTACTTGCCTTTATTAGAGCTCTACCTGGGCCACAAGGATCGTAAGAAACTCCATGAGTTTGAGGAGAAATGTGTACAGGCCTACTTCCATGAGAAGAGTGACGGTCCCCACAGCACTCAAATGAACAGGATCAGAGTCACAGCTGAAAGGTTGGTTGGATATCGTCATCATTTTAACTTATAGTTGACTGTATTGACTGTTTGTCAGTGTAACATCATCATTAAAAGGAGATAAAAAACGTTTGAACAGTATTGATGTCTTTTTTTTAATTCGCTCCATTAGAGCAGAAGAGATGTGCATGATGCTGGGGAAGGTCTCTGAGAAGGTCAGCTTCATTCAGGATAGCCTGTCCGAGTTGGACGGTCAGCTGGGTCAACTCCAGGATCTTTCGGCGCTAGCCATGGACACCCTTACGCTGCTCTCTGCTTCTGACAGCCTATATCAGGAGGAGGCACGCCTGGCTCAGTGTCGGCCCATCACAGCTTCCCGGCACGTCCTTCCTCACAGCTGGACCTTCCCGCACAGAGGCGGAGCAGACTTTGATGTACTTAATATGCGACGGCTGATGGCCAAGTCGTGTAAAAGTACCCCGCCTTCCTTGCTGAAGAGCTGTACTCTGGCGGCGAGTAGACTAGCATCACAGGAGTGCCATGTTGGAGCATGGGGGGTCAGGGGAGGAAGACAAGAACACGCTGAGGAGGGACAGGAAGAAGCAAAGAGGGTACTTACTGCTTCCCCATAATACTGCCATTTCATAATAATAGCCGCATACCTTATCTTAACCTCTGAGGGGAACCAAGCCAAAAGAGTATTTTGTTACTCTTTGCTTTCTCCCAGGGACTGAAAGCATCATCATTTTGATACTCCTCTCGGCTTTTTAGCAATAAAACTACCACACAATGTTCAATATTCTACAATATAAATATTTTGTTTAACATGTATTTTCCTCCTAGGATTCACAGTCTGGTACTGTTGTCCATACCAGTGAGAACTGGCTGGCAGTTTCTAGGCCTGCGTCCCATGCTTCCTTCTCTCACTTTGCTGGAGCTCATCTTGGTGGTTTCAGGGACCAGACGCCTTGCGAGTCCTGTGGACCATCTCGTTGTGGGTCTCCTCTTTCTACCAGAGGCTTGGAGTCACCACATCATAAACTCTGGATATGTGATCCATGCCTGTATCCCAATCAGGAGGAGACTTCCATGGAAGAGGAGGAAGAGGGAGAGGAAGAGCAGGAAGATGAAGATGAAGAAGAGGAAGAGACAAAAGGGGGAAAGGACACAGGAACAGCTGTCAAACACAGAAGTGTCAAGATCCTCTAGCATGGCTGTCCTTCTGTCTGACCCTCGAGACTTGCCTGAAGGTTTGATTAATCCTGCCTTTTCTCTGGACAATAGTCAGCCAAGTCAGCGGTCCAGATCTTCCAGCCAATGGGGAAGATCTGCGAAATCCCCTAGGTGGACATGTCTGCCCAGAGACCGTCCCTATGGCTTCTGTAGGTCTCTGTCATCCAGTGTGGAGAATATAGCTTTCTCTGGAGCAGCATCCAATCCATTGAGGGGATCATTTCCCTCTCTTAACGAACCAATAAACAAAGAGAGTTTGTCTGGTGGGCGGAGCTTCAGGGACGACACATTGCTACAGTGCAGCCGGAGCACAGGTATTGTTGTAGTTTGTAATGTAATGGTTGGAAAACATAATTATTACTAGTTAATGGTTTAAAACAAATGAATATGCATTACATCAATATCTTCCACATACTAATCAGTATCAGTACAAGTGATTTATAAAGGGACAGGAATTATTCAGATGCAGGAACACTTCACACAATTTCAATTTTATAACAGATATATGAAATTTATCTGTGTTTCTCTAGAGTGGTCCAAGTCCTCTGACTTTACTCACGCCTCTGGCAAAAACCAGAGCAGGAAGACAGTGAAGATTCAAGAGAGCAGCCCAGATACTGTAATGTAACACCATTTGTTTTCTTAAGAGCATACTGTTGAGATTTGTATTCATGACAATTCCCTTTTTTACCATGAAACTTCAGTAAGGCACTCAACATTGCAATCATTATAAATCTGAAACCTGCAGTTTTTTATACTCTCTGGTACAACAGGTGACCATGAAGTCCCACTCGTCGGATGCCTGTTGGAGAAGGCGATGGCGACTGAGAGGAGAATCCACATGTTGGTCGGCTTCAACCAGCCTCAGTCAGCTCAGTAAGGACCTACAGTCCCATTCAAACTACACTGTAGTGTATCTGTAAGCAGAGCTTTCAGTCTGCAACTGTAAACATGTTTCATCCCAATGAAGCTGTGTGAACAGTTGCACAACAAAAATGACAAAATGGAGAAGTCATACTAAAGCTTTCCTAAATGTATATTGGAACCAGCCCAGAGAGAAAAAACAATGGCCTTAAAAAAGATGCAGTGTAAGTAAATTACCTGCAGTGTGAGTGTTTTAAATATCCATGTTGTTTCAGATTTCGAACCCATGGATTTGTTGCAGAAGCAAGTGTTTTCCCATCAGGTAAATATGTGGTAAATGTACTGCAGTAAATTTGGAAACTGTAGAAATGTTGATGAAATATAAGATATACAAAATATAATAGAAATATAAGGGAGCATAGTATTTCACCAAGATGGGTCTGATCATCTTTGCGCTGACCTTCAGGATGTGTGGAGCCCTACTCATTCAGCATGGAACAGCTGGGCCAGATCCATGAGTCGTAGGTCTTCGTAAGTCTGCCTTTCTATTGGCCTGTAGTATCTGCCATAATATCTGGGAATGTCAACACACTGGAAATTGTAATGATAACATAAAATTTCCGTATGACTCTGTTGCAGGTTACAGAGTGGTGTTGCCCCTGAAGGTATTTCAGATGAATTTCCCAGAAAATAAGTTTCCTTTCTTCATTTGTCTTTTATTGTGACATTAACTGTTTTTGTATTTTAATTATTTTGTTGCTGCAGCCAAAAGCTCCTCATTCCAGTCCACTGACAATTTGTATCCACACTATTCAGGTATATGATAGATGCAGAAAGTTTGTGTTTTATTAAATGAGGAATTGTCAACATTTTTGGTGCAAAACCAAAAAGCTTTTCCTACTTGGAATCATCAGGGTTTTTTTGTGCGAAATCCATTACAGCAATGGAGAGAAACAATCTGATGAGACTGGCTCACACCATCCCCTTCACTCCTGTTTCCATTTTAGGTAAATAATTTTGGTTTAGCAGTCACATTATTTTTTATGTAGCATCTTTGAGTTATTTGACAAAGACGTACTGTATGTCTCTCGAATTTCACTCCTTCTCTTTCTGTTGGATTATTTTAATGTTTCCCCATTCTCTTCAGGAGGTGAAGAAGTGAGCATTTACTCTCTGGAGGAAGTCCCCTCTGATGCTGACCCTGAATCTAGCACAGTGTCCTCCTGGTCGCCACGAGGCCTGTCTGCAGTGCTGCAGCCCCTCTCCAGTGAGGAGGGCTCTCTTGATGGGGGACTCCGGCTGGGCTGCAGAGTGTTGTGTACTTGGGCAGAAAAGGACGTGCTCAGACCTGGGCTGGTGTATGTGGTCAAAGCCTTCAGGCCTGAGGTGGTCCGTGCCTGGCAAAGATACTTCCACGGCAGCACGGCACTGCAACTTTGTTTAAGGGTAAGTTTAGCAAAAGTCTTTAAAGTACACATGTTGATGATATTTCCAGGAGCTGAGGGCACCTATCCCACCTATCTGAGATGCATTGTACTAAAATTGCTGTAACTTAAGCATCATATAGCTTTCTTTTTGATATCACTAAAGGAGATCCAGCAGCAAAGAGCAGCTCAGAAGATGATGCAAGTGTTCAACCAGGTCAAACCTAATGATTTGCACCACTCACCAAGGTGTGTGTGTATGTGTGTTTTCTGTTGCATTCACAGCATGTCATTGTCTATCTGTGAATGTAGTAATTGTCTTTTCTATCCACCAGATTTCTTGATGTATCGCTGGTCCTCTGGCATTCAAATGGCCAGTGGTTGACCATTGAAAGAAACATGTCTGGTGACTTCAGGAAGTACAACAACAACACAGGAGAAGAAATCGCCCCCTGCTGTTCACTGGAAGAAATGCTGCTAGCATTCTCCCACTGGACCTATGAGTACTCAAGCAGAGAGCTGCTGGTGCTCGATATACAAGGTACATCCTCATGTGTGTTTGTGGTATGCCTGTGATTGAACATGTGAATCGTTGAGTGTGTATCTGTGTTTTTCTTTCTCTCTGCATTTGTTTTGTTATTCATTAATTTTTGTTGTTGACAGGAGTAGGAGAGGAGCTGACTGATCCAACTGTCATTATGGCAGACGACCAAAGGTACAGTGACCATTTCTGACACATGTGTCAAGGTTATTATTGAGATTGGGTTTTTGAGAGCAATATTTTCTCAACTATGAGATGAAAAACAGATGAATTATTTTTTTCACATTTTACACCTCTGACCCTGTTGCAGTGGAAGCAGGGTTGAGATGCTTTTTGGTCCTGACAACCTTGGAGATGCTGCTATCAACGCCTTCCTGCAGAAACACTCTTGCAACGTCTGCTGCCGCAGACTGGGCCTAGAAGGTCAGACATGTACAAAACCAGTCTGTGAGAGAAAGAGAACATGTGCATGTTGTTCATATACTTGGGGAGTACTGTATTTCTGTCTAAATGAGTGTGTGTGACATGTGGATTAGAATTCACATAGGATGTTATTTTCTCAGTATGTGTTTTTTTTCTCTCGTGCACGTGTCTATATGCGTGTATTTGTATGTCACCTCTGTGTCGTCACTCCGGAGGCCAACATTGGCTCTCAGATAAATCCCAGATAACTTCAAATGAAGACAGCGCACACCATCAGCCAGCTAATTAAGCCACGAATATTCGTTTATTTCTATAACAGCAGTAGTGTTGGAGGCATGGGGGTGGGCCCTGCTTTGTGTGTTGTGCTGCACGGCCTTTGATTACATATTAATCATTTCTTTGTGCTGGCGAAGTGCTACTGAGACATTAGCTTTGATTAGCTATTAATTAACGTCTCTGGGTAGACATGGTACCGGCATCTAGAGGATAACTGCTCGGAAAGAAACTGTGCTCAAAAACAAACAAGCCCAGCAAACAAACTCACAAACACAAACATTCAGACACAGTTGTTTTGATATTTCAAAGGTGTGTTGTGTTTCCTCTTCCTCTTCTTGTGTCATCTCCAAGATTTCTCCAGCAAATCAAACCAAATTATTCATGCTGGATGTGTGGACTTCCTCCCAGGCCTGTCAGTATTCTCTTTCTTGTGGTAATGACTGTGTTATCGGAGCGACATGTCGCTAACTGATGTTTCTCTTGTTCAGATTTAAGGAAGCGTCTGGACAGCTGCAACAGCAGGGAGGAAGAGCCCATGTCAGGGAAAGGAGAACAAGAGGACTATGAAAGCGGGGTGTAACCTTTGACATAGAAAATAAGGACAAAAAACTTGCACTTTTACAAAAGTACCAAAGCAATCACATATATGATCTCAGAAAATAGTGTGTTGGTGTACTGCATCGACCCTTTTTCTTTTCCAGTAAGATATGTGTGATAGAAAAGTGATATTGCACCATGAGCAGTCTGTGATTGGACACTGTTTTCTTATTTGCACTCGAAGATTCTAATATATTCTTTCAATGTGTTAAGTAAATACTGTCAGGAAGAAAAATATGCTGCAGAGTATTCTTATAAAAAGGGATGATATCATTATGATCTATCCCATGAGTCAAAATAATAAATACATTACACTACTTTTGTACTTGTTATGATAAATGTATTGATACTGAGACAGTGACTATTATCATTAACATATTGATTGATTCCTCAGGATAAAATTGCTTCATGTTTGGTTAAAATAAAAAAAAGCAAGGCAGAAAAGAGAGGCAGAATGCACCCATAAAATTTATTTTATTTTTTTTTCTTCCCACAACAAAATGTCTACAAAAGCGATAAAATATAGAATTTAACAAAAATCACTTCAGACCTTGACATTGTATATACATCTCAAAGGAGGACTCACTAAGGGCCCTGCATAGCTCTGAACTTCACCGTGTTTGTAGCTCTCTTTAATGCAAATGCATGCGTGCGAAAATCATTCTCGTGTGAAAATGAAAAGCCTACAGTGGAGCTGATGGAGTTATATTTGAGTCAGAGTTCAGAGTCAAGCAGAGTCCCGTCTTACCAAATGAAAAAAGCATAAAATGTAAAAACAGTTTTTCAGTGTAACAAATACACATTTTCTGTGGAGTTCCCCTTTTACTTTGATTGGTTTCTCAAGTAAACTCACACAGTAAAGCATCTACGCCCCACTCTGCCAATCCCTCATCTCCTCACTAGCTATGGCACTTTGAACAAAAAAAAAAAGTTATTTTTTGTGTTTTTTGTTTTGTTAGTCCTGTGTAAAAGAAATTCTGTAGCCCAAGTACCTTTTAGGTTTTGGTTACAGATTGCTACATTTTGTTTTATTTGCTCTTGCTGGGACGCAACGACATTCTAAACAATAAATTAACAATTTTCATCACTACTCCAATTGCACGTATGTGTAATGCATCAAGAAAGTTTACAAAGCATTGGTACAGCAAACATCATCTCACTCTCTCTCTGTTTCTTGGTCTCTTACACACAGCCACACACACACACACGCTCACAGAGAATTTCTCAGGAGAGGGAGGAGGAGGAGGTTTGGGGTATGGAGTGACTTTGACTAAGTGTAGGAAATGCATTTCAAACCAAGTGTATTAAAAATGTCTGCGCAGTTTGTCCAGAGTCGTCGCTTAAAATGACGACTAGTTTTACTGTGTGCTCTGTGATTTCAGTCTGTGTCGATGGAGTGGTAAAGGCGCATGATGCGTTCAGCCTCTCACACTGAACAGGCTACTCCATAACATTCAGAATAGATTCCCCTCCCCACTTTGTTCCCTCCCACTTCAGATTAAGGGTCTCTGATCTGGTTCAATAAGGCCAGTTCAGAAAAAGGGCCCGTTCGCTGACTGGTTAAACCAACTCACACATTCAGAGTTTGAAAAAAAAAAGAAAAACAACATTTCAAATCCAAAATTTTTTTTTGAATTGGTTGTGTATAAATAAGAACAATTTTATTTTCAAAATTCTTTCAGCTTGTGGAAAAAAAAATGCTTTTAACTGATTGAACTGATGCAGGCTTTGCCCTGAAACCCGTCGCCCACCCTGCCAAAAACCCCTCCCACGAAACCCACAATATCATGAGAAAACACAAATAAGCCCCAAAAGTTTCATTGCAATGAAACGTCATGCAAATAGAACAGAACAACAATAGGCTAATAGTAATAGAAGAATAGTAGTCATAATAAGAACAATAATAATAATAGTAAATAGTAATAAAATAAAAAATAATCTTACAATGCAAACATGACAGTAGTAAATGCCTCCAGTTCTTATTGCTACAGTATCTTACTTACAGTGTTGCGATGCCACTCGTTCTTGCCAGCACATCCCCTCTCACAACCCCATCCCACCCCTCTGATTCACAGTCTAACAAGGGAAAATAAAAACAACACGCACAAAAACTTCATAGTCAGAGTTGGAATTCACTGTCCCAGGGGCTTAGTGATGGCGTTTCATTCACAGCTTACTAGTGGACGTCCCTCACTGTCCCGAAAGCAGCAAAATAAGCAGTAAACATGAATGTACAGTGGTGACAAGAGCACACTGACATACAGTGTTATACGCATATATATTTTTTTGTTTTTCTTCTTGTAACAATGCTTGTCATAAAGTCTGGGCTCTAAAAAGTTTCGGACAGTGAATTCATGCTCTATACACACATACACACAGACACACACTTATCAAAGCCTTGTCTGGGCAGATTCCTTTGCAGACATACGTTGGCGGCGTACAGTATGCCATTTGTATCCTAAAAAGTTTTTCTTTAATAATTAAATGTTTTGTAAATTTGCAAAAATATTAAACCCTTTTTTTAATGCAAAGTCAGAAAAAGAGCTGCTCCCTGAGAGATGCTGTGTAGTGCATCGAGCCTTAATGAGCAAGTGATTGTCTTAAAGAGTCACTGGCCTCTGATCTGGGGTCAGGTCGGGGGGCCGAAGGAAGGAATCTGTGAATGGATCACTGACACAGCATAGAACAGATGTGACCAGATCGCTAATGTCTAATATCGAAGCTCATTTCCCAAAAAATGTATGAAGGGGTGTAAATGTTGATGTTTCAAGTGTTTAAAAGAATGTCTGACTGGTGTGACATTGTCCATGCCTGTATAAATTTGGAGATTTGGCCACTGTGCAATGAACGAGATGTATGAGATATACATTGTAGCACATAAATAACACTAGATCAGAGACCACTAATATGATCATGGTGATTAAAGCTGAGGCAAAGGTCTAAGTGCTGTTCAAAGCCGAAAAAAATGTCAAGTTATCAAACATGTATTCAGGCAACAAACTGTAAATTTATCACCAGCAGAATAATTTTGTGCTAATGTAGTTTACTGGGTCACTTATTTTGCTCCGTCATTGTCATAGCTCATTTTAGACCTCTTTGAAAAAGTAATGCATTCAGAGCATCTAGTGGCTGAATGCAAAAATACACACACATACAGAAATTTTTCCTTCACCACAAAAGATATTGATAAGTGCCAGACAATCACATGTTCAGATCATTTAAAAGCCCAGTGTTATTTTACACAGTGGCCAAATGCTAATCAAATATCCTTAATGTAGATAAACCAACAAAATGTCTGTATGTGCTAATAATTATGAATTTCCTTAAAAAAACAAAAAGTGATTGTCTATCACAGCTTCCTGTATGAATCTTTAATGCAATATTGCAGCTTTGAATGCCGTTAGGTCAGTGGAGGCTAGTCGGCATTTGTTCACATCTTTCAGTCAGTGCTCTTGTCTTATGTCCTAACCCCAGATCACCTTGTGCCACACTGAAAACACTGAAGAGTCTGTGGTGGGATGAGTACCATACATTGAGATGATTGCTAGACATAATTCATGATGAAGAGTCCAATATAGTGCATTCTAGTTAAAAGTGCTACCCTGTTCTGAACATTTGAAAATGAGAATAGGAAGAAAAGGAAAGGAGTAAGATCAGACAGTCAGTGTGAAAGTTATTGCTCTTCAGAGAAAAGGGTCCTTCATATTCACAGCCCGGAGTGATTGACATCCATGGACTGGATTGTGCAAATAATATTTGTCGGGATGAGGGCATATAGTGCTCATACACACTTTGAAGATTGGAAAGTTGTGAGTTGAAGTCAGGTTTGTCTTGATATAATATTTTTTGTTGGTGGAACTTTTATCCACTTCTATCTGCCGAAATCCCATGTCAAGGCCCTAATACAGAAAAATAAGGAGCGGGGTCAGGGGACTTTGGGAAGAGGTGGGGTTCATTGTGAGGTCCTAGTTTCTGCTTGGCTGTTTCTGGTTGATTGTTCAAAAGCAGTCCATCTTTTATTGGACAAAATTATTGCAGCGAGAAAAAAATTATTGATAGGATGGCAAATCTGCCAGAATTTTTTTTCTTGCAAAATAGAATATTTATGTATATATCTTCACCTTGAAAAGTAGTAGCCATTATTTTCTTTTTTTAAATCCTTCATATGCTCTCTTTACATTTCTATAAGTTCTCATTAGAAGGATGCAGTACCTTCTTTACATATGAACAAAATCCAGACAAGGCTTCTGTATATCAACAAACCCGAATCAACTCCTGGTTTTTACCCAATATTCTTTTACAAGTCTCAACTTTACAAATTCTGTACACAAAAAAAACTATCAAATAAAATAAAAACACATGGACAAGGTATAGTCAGCCACAGTGGGCTGCTGTATATTTAAATTAGGACTAACTTATTTTAACAGAACAAGAAGTAATACTGGAATCCGCTCTGCACTAGAAGAATATCTACAATAGCTTCTCTAAATCCACAGTTCCCTCCCCAATCCAGCCTCTTCAACTTCACAATGTTGTCATGTGGGAAAAAAAATCAAACAAAAGATTTTTTTTTGAAGTTAAAACAAATTAACTTACCCATTTTTTCTTAAAATTGACAGTTTAAAATTGTTCCTAGATGTGTTAAAGTCTGTACATTTCTGGTCAGTCAGTTAAGTTCAGAAGACAGGAGGAAGCCCCGCTCAGGTTGTGGCTTGGGGCACGTTTCATTTATATATACATTCTTCAGACTGTATCGGTGAACAGGATGGGATAAGTGCTGGACATTCCTAGTATTGTTGGCGGTAACTGTAAGTTTCTGGCAGAGGACTCCTCACCCTCCAGCCTGACATGAGGCTGGGGGAGCTCAGGAATACGTGGTTGCCATGGTGATGCCATGTCGTCAGATGTGGCTGTGGTCTTATTATTTTCTTGGACTAGCGCTGGCACTGTTTGTTGCATTTGAACCACAGGCAGTCACTTGGGCATGGCCATGGCAGAGTTGGGGTCTGGATTGAAGAGTTCTTTGTAGAGTGGAGGGAAGAGGACGTTGACTGTTTCTGGGTGGAGCTGCTGGAAGGCCTGGAGCTCCTCCGTGTGGAGAGTGCACAGAGCTGACAATGTTGGGATTCGGCTGATCAGCTGCCAGACAAGAGGGAAAGACAGTCAAGGACAAGCAAACGTAGACTGATAAACTACAGACAAGATTAGACATTGTTTCCTACAAGAGTCGAGCTGGTGTTGTTTTTTTCACAATCCTCCACCTCTCCTTGAGAGCAGATTAGCTGCTGTCGGTGTTTGATGTGTCTGTTGTTTTATCAGCCTCAGGGGTTGTCCTGGTATAACTTATCTCACTACAAAGGCTATGCCTACCTTAGCAAGTGCATCTTCATCCATGTGGTTCTTCTGCATAATGTGCTGCAGAGCAAAGTATATCTTCTCCTGGAGCTTCTGGACTTTCCGAGGCTCCATCAGCCACGGCCGATCTGAGCAGAAACAAGTGTTGGTTATTTTAAATCCATACAGATTGCTTCCTTTATAATTATAATGATATCAGGGAATGTTTGCTGACCTGTGGAAATTAGTACAGCTGCTGAGAACAGAGCGATCTCTTCCTCTGTCAGCTGCAGTGAACACAAACTCTTGGCAAAGTCAAACACGGCACTCACTAAGTCATCACAACCTTGGAGGGAAACAGAAGAGGACAGGGAGGGGCAGAAAAAATTTTCGTTACAGTTCCTCTGGTCACGTATGTGCTGATGAGCAGAAATACCTCACAGTGTGAACAATTCTTTTCATTTCATTAAATTTTTTTTTGCATTTTTCATCTCTTTTGCTTTCAATTTTGATTGCCCTTTTTCCTTATTTTTACTAAGACAAAATG
The DNA here is from genome assembly GCA_016785225.1 of Psettodes erumei. Lineage (NCBI taxonomy): Eukaryota > Metazoa > Chordata > Actinopteri > Pleuronectiformes > Psettodidae > Psettodes > Psettodes erumei. The sequence continues at coordinate 5,209,195 of JAFBJZ010000781.1, forward strand.
CATAGGTAGCAATGCCTTACCTAGAGCTTTGAACATCTGCATTCCTCCATATTTCCCTTCAAAGAGCACAGTGTTGTTCAGAGGGTTGAACGCCCTGCACATCCGCACCAAGACTACTTCCAAACAACCTGGAAGAACCATGGAGAGACACTGTTTGAACCTGATGGTCTCAGACTGAGCAAAAGGCAGACAGGACTTTATTTTCTTTGAGTGACATTGTCTGTCAAGACAAAAGGATGGGCCTGGCCTCACATTAAAGGTCCAGTCATCTCACCTGACTTGAGCAGGAGGATCTGGTCATTCTGGCACAGTTCCATGAACCCTGAGATGCGCTTGGCGAACTCAACCACGTACTGGATTGCATGGGTGATCTGGATGGCACACTGCTGCCACAGCACGTCCCGCGGCTAGAAACAAAGACACACAGTATAGGGTCATATATAACTGCGCTAAAGGTAGTTACATTAATGTCAGCAAATGTCTCATATCTCTAATATGGTAGGAGTAGCTGGAAAAAGTAGGTACAACAACAAAGACCCAAAAAGAGTAGATATACATGGGACATTGCAAATGCCACATTGTGTTCATGAGGATAGTGTGGTGACAAGCCTCACCTTGCTCTGGTAAATCTTGACCTCTTCATAGGAGTGTGTCTGCCAGGCGAGCTGCTGCAGCTCCTCTGTCGTGTACTGACATGTCTCCAAGTGGGACTTGATGATATTCTGAGCAATACGGTCTGGAAGAGAGGACACATATTAATTTATTCCTTTCCCTGTTCAATCATTCATTTCTATTCATTCATTTATGCTTTTGATACGGTAGTATTTGGTTTGTGTATGGGTAGGGTAAGCAAGTATTCTGCACATTATACTGTAGGTGTTATAATATCTATATCTATAACCTTCCCTTGGATTTGTGCTTAATTTTTTAAAAAATCTTTACGTGTGCAAACTGCCTGAGCTGTACATACAGTAATATGACACCTTGTCAGTAGCTGTGTAAGCCTGTCTGATCTGCTGTATTGCACTCAGATTAGTCGTCTGACTCACGCTCTCTATCAGGACTACTTTATGGGTAACCATTCATTTTCCATGTGGATAATTCATGCAGACTTTAAATAATAAACCATTCTACTGTGTTTATCTCACAAACGGAGCTAAACATCATGCAGTCTTTACCTAGCTCTCCCATGCTGACATTATTGGGTCCCAGCTGACTGTCCTGGTAGCCTCCGTAGCTGAACAGGTTGGGTACTGGCGTCAGGTCATACACCGGCTCCTGTTTAATGTGCTTCATGCCCGACATGTCCAGACCTGACTGGTCTGGAGACGGTTGGGTGGAATCCATTCCATAGTAGCCTCCAGGGACTCCTCCTCCATTACCATGGCTACCTTTGGGAAGGTCAATGACATGACCGTTGGCATAGGTGCCCCCAATCTCATGGTTAAGCGTGGACAGTCCATTGGTTAGGCTGGATGAGTAAACGCGTGCCAGAGCTTCTGCTTCGCCTGTCTGCTGCTGCCGCTGCTCCTGCAGTCTTGCCTGGTGCTTCTGGACCTCTGCATACAGGCTGTCACGTTGCTTCTTGGACATACGGCCAAACTTTACCGCTGTACCGTGAAAAAATACACAGGGAAACAAATTCAAATACCTGCCACAATATTTCAGCTTCACTCAGTAGCTGAAATCAATTTTTACAACATTTAAGTGTAAAACACACCATGATAAAGTAGAAAAAGGGGGGAAACAGAACATAATGTATGATCCTATCAGGCACAAGCATTTGTGTTGTAACACTACAGAACCTGTCACAATAACATAATGTCTGTTTTTATAGATATAAATATAGTGACATTGGGCCTCACCATCTCTGGACATTCCTAGAGCGAGACATTTTTGCAGGCGGCAGTGTTGGCAGCGATTGCGGTTTGTTCTGTCGATGAGGCAGTTCCTCTGGCGGGGGCAGGAGTAAGATGCATTGTTCTGCTGACTCCGTCTGAAGAAACCCTGGTTATATGTGAGCAAAACACATGAATACAGACCGACATAGAACACAGGATGTGCATGAGTGTGCAATTTCCGAGCCTCTGATAAAACAATGCAGTGGGTCTCACCTTACATCCCTCACATGTAATGACTCCATAGTGGATACCTGATGATTTGTCTCCGCAAATTTTGCATGGTATGACTTCGATTTGGGCTGCAAGCAAAGACAGAGGGAAAGCAGTGTTACAAAAGTTGTTTTGGACAGGACATAGATTTGTGTTTCTCAGTTTTGAGAGCAACAACGGATTCGGTCACCTCACAGATTTTTAGACCTCAGTTGGTGGTCTAATTTAAAAACAGTTCATAACCTAGCTGGCTGTAGGACTTGACTGAGGTTTCAATGTGTGTGTATGTGTAACTTCACAAGGGCACGGTGACATCTAGACATTTTCTATGTCCTTGTAGGAGTTTTTCTAATGACTGGGATATGGTGCACTGCATACGTGCACACCACATGCGCGCGCGCACACACACACACACACACACACACAAATAACAAACAGGATACCATTAATTGTAATGCTTGAAGCAGAGACCCCTGCAGGTTAGCAAGGTGCTTATAATGGCAAAACTGTTACATCACTGAAGGACCACAAAAAGGTTACATCACTGAAGGACCACACTTGCTCTTCAACTCTTTTTCTCACACACACTCTCACACTGACTTCTACAGCCAGTTTTCAGTAGCCTTTTCTTCATCTACAAATGTACCAGGTTAACTACTTTTCTCTATTGTCAAAATTTTACTCACTGTGTATAGGTAGCTCCATGTACAGATCAACCAAAGGCACAGATTATGAACAATAGAGTAAATCAGTGTAGCACACAGAAACACCTATCAGCAGTGTCTTTCAACTTATTATCCATAATGTATGGAAAGACAAAGCCACAGTTCCTGTTAAGAGATATGAGATGGATATAGAGGTAGGCAGGTATGTCTGCTGAGATAGCACACTCTTTATAAAGAGATTAGACAGCCTATCTAATCCTAAATTATTTCCCGACGAGCTGGTTCCCTCCTCTGCTGAGCAGTGGCTTAGCCACAGCTGAAATAGCCATTTGCATGTCGTGCATAGTCCCACTTGTAGGAGATTCTGCAAGTTTTATGAACTTTCCCAGAAGTTTCTCAACAGACACAGTAGAATAGAAAATACAACCTTTTGATTTTTATGTGTAATATTTACATACACTGTGCCTAACTGACCCCCCATAGAACTGTATAGAACTAGCGTGGTATGTCTGTAGTCCAGGCGGTATGAGTTCAGAGGAGTGCATTTACATAAAGCACTGTGTTTGTGTTACCATGTACATTTCTGAGTGTGTCTTGAGTCGATACATGTGTATGTTGAAGTGCATTTGTATGTATTCTGTCTGGTCTTTTGGGCAAGTGTATGTATGTACAGTGTGAAAATGTGTGTGTGTGCACAGCAGTGTGTGTGTACTGTCTGTGTGAAGGAATGAGTGTGCAGTATATATAATTGGATAATCCCATATGCGGATCAATGGCAACAGTTCTGTCTGTCCAAGCGACTGAGCAGGTGTAATTCACTGCTGTCTATACTCCATACTTGCACCTCAGTGAGTTTGACACATATGTGTGATCAAATCTCTGCTATAATACACACAGGTGCTCACAGCTGCTGGCCCACAACAAATTTCTACTTTAAACTGTTTTCTCCTGAACCTGAACCACCTTTGCGGAGACACTCTTGGACAACACAGATTAAAAGACCCAGGAATATGGATAAAATATTGATTGAAGAGTTACAGGAACGAAGAACCGTCCAGATCCAAAAAGTAACTTGCTTTTGTAGTCATTCATTTATTTCTTCTCATTCATTCATCCACTTGCTTATCTGCCCCCTAGTGGCATAAAAATGCCAACAAGCTAAAAACCGACCTCTCGACCCACCCTGGACTATGCACTATCCTTCATGCCTACTGCTTTATGTATTGTCATAGTTATCTTTATAGTTATCTTTCAAGATGTGAATGGGCCTTCAGTGCCTTTGTTATCTCTTGTCAATTTATAATTTATGTTTAGTACCTCAAACCAAACAATTGATCATTGTGTCTCATTGCAGTAGACAGTCTATGAATGAATGACTTGCAGGCAGAACAGCACGCTGTTTAACTGTGTGCTTAGGGCAGTGTCGCCCATGCTGAGAGTTCTGGTGCGGCTCAAGACATGACCCATTTCCACCAATTCCCGGCCAACTGGCTCCAAACTGGGTCAGAGCAGAGCACTGGACTGGGACGAAATCACAGACATATACACAGAGCTGTCAATGAACATGGCCTGTAACATGCTATTTATAGTCTGTAAAACAGGTCAGTTGCACCCAGGACATGGCTGTTACTATCAGACAATATATGAGCAGTAAACAGACAACAGAACAACAGCCAACAGCTTCATAGTGCCTTCATTCTTAGTTTTTACAATCCTCTTTCTTTTTGCTGTTGTTAATGTTGACCACAAACTTTTAGTCAAACTGTGATTACATTCTTGAACATAAAACAGGCAAGTCTCTCTGGGTTTGGATTAGCTGAATGTGTTCAGCCCATACCTGCTCCTGCCATGTGGATATTCATAGTTATTATATCTGGATTTTTTAGAAAAAGCTCTTTACATTTTCCTAACACAGAAGATTGTGTATTTACTTTTTCTCTCTAGTGATTACAGTATATCTTCAGTGTGTGCCTTTTTTACCCCATGGGAGCTTGTACTCTTTGTATACTTTGTATAACATAATTATGCCCAAAGGACCATGGGCGTGTGGGCATGTGCATTGTTTTAGTGTTCATTTTAGAGAGGGTTTGAGTGAGCTTTTCACTTGTAAAAAGGACGTAGAGAAATATAAAGTATGTGTACATGTCTGCCTGTGTTTGACAAAGTGTTTGCGGGTGTGTGTCTGAGTGTGGGTGTGTGCATTGTTGAGAGTGTGTTGTGCTCACTGCCAGCGGGCACTGTCAGGTAGGATATAGGGAGATGGTCATGACAGCATTGCTGTTGCCAGGGTGACCACCCACTCGCTGTACTCATCTGGCTGTCACAGCGATGATGTGCTAAGCTGTCACAATCTTAAAGGAAGTGATGTCATAGATGCGTGCAGCCAACTCACTGTTCCTCCTGTCGCCCTCCCTCAGCTGCGGAGGTTTTGTGAATTGTTTACCAAAGGACTCCCACTTCCACAGCCAGTCAACAATAGATGCTTGCCGCTGTGTTACACTTCAATGGTGGATTATACATGTAGCAGAATTAAAATGTATTATCTGTTGGCTATTTAGAAGAAGCTGTGTTCTTATTGTTTTAGAAGTTGGGATGTATGATAATGCATTTAGGGTGGTTGATATCATGGTTTTATATTACAGAAGCAAACTTGCAGCTTCAATGCTCTAGCTCATGTTAATTCCTAAAACAAAGTAGAACTTCAGAGAAAAGGAGTCGAATGCAGCTTGTTCCCTAACCTGTTTGACAAGCATCCATTTCCAAACAACATTTTAGTGAAAAAGAACTCTCATTTCTGTTATTCTTTTGTTCGTTTCTGGAGATTTCTTAGCTCCTAGCTCTTTCGCAGAGGGGGTAGGGACTTCTTTCCCACCTGAGTTGACCCAGGCCGAGCAGAGTGACTGACAGCATCCCCGGCCAGCCAGAGTGTGAGTATTATCCTGAGGTTATTATGTAAGAGCGGGGACTGCAACGCTGGCGATTCCTCAGCTAAGAGGAGGATCAGGCCTGCACAATCTCTTGAGAGAGAAAAAGATAGACAGAACCAACTCGAGGTGGATTTCACGGAGAACAAGGCAAAGACAGTTGCTGTGGAGTGCACTACGTTAATGAGGATTTGCACACGTGCATGTGTGTGTAGATGACTGTGGCCATGAGGGTTGTATTGCACTGGCACGTGTGTTATGATAATTGATTTTTAATGAAGCGAGGCTCTCCTGTGTATTTCCTGTGCTGGCCCTCTCTCTAAATAGAGTCCTAATTATCTACAATGCACTGCAGAAGAAAAAAGCCTCGAGCCTTGCAACAATATTTTAGCAATTCTTGATCTGAAACACATAAGTAGCTCACACACGGAGTACTATTAAAGATTATACACATATGCCTATGCACACAAATACATGAATATTCAAAAGGGCAGCTCCCTCCACCTATACTGATAATGTAACAGCAAATTAAGGCCACTAGGTGATGCTATACATGTTTAGTTTCTGAGTGTGTGTGTGTGTGTGTGTTTCTGAAGGGGCAGACCGGACATGCATGTTTCATTCATTCAGCCTGCGGGGTGGGTCTACAGCAGAAAAATATCCAAAGCAGCAAACACACACAGAATCATGCAGTAACAACATGGTGGTATACACTAGAGGTTGGTGCAATAGTATCACATCTTAGGGAACAGTTAAAATCACTTTCTGCCATAACTTTTGCCTAATATAAGACACTTCAGAAATGCAAACACAACTCCTTCTGTGGTCCCAGGGGTTGATTTGTTGGGGATGGATGTGGGTGGTATCTCTGCTTCATTAAAAATATGCATAGCTTCTTCCCCGTTAACTAGATATCTTCTGGGAAAATGAAGGAGATCAGCACTTTACCCCCCCACCCCTCCTTGTTAAATCCGAACCACTCCAACGCTGGTCTTAGATGTCTATATACTGTGAATTATGCTGTCAGTGTTCGCCATTCAACTCCACTTCAGTCTGTTTGACTTTTTTCAGTTCTCTCTGAGTGTTCCTACTCGCTGTAAGTGGCTATGTGACTGGGAAATCACTTCAGTTTCTACATTTCATGATCTGTTTCCGTCTCTCAGCGTCTTCCGTGTCTCGTAGAGCTTAGAGAGGAACAAGCGTTTTTCTTTTTCCTCTGCTGATGATGAAAAACACTGAGAAAACTTTTGGTGGCGTGATCGCTGAGCAGATGAACACACACAGCTGGGAATAGCATATAGCAGTGCTGCTTGGGTTACCTCCCCTGTGTCTCCTGTCATGTTTTCACATCATACTGTCCCATTAAAATCAATGAAACACTGCCACTGCATATGGTTTCAAAGAGACTTGTGCTGTGTGCTGTCATACTTTTCTCTCTTTCCTGTCTCTTCTTACATCTGAAACATCTAAAAAAATATATTAAGAGTGGTGGTCTATCTGCTCTCCTTTAAAAAAAGGCACACTTCACTTACTTTCATCTATCGTCCATACTGTATGTCCTCTTTATTTCTCAGACACCAGCGTACAGTATTTATCATAAATGCCAAACGATCACCAAGCATTGAGGTCTAGGTGACTTTTAATTTTTTAATACTAGTGCCAACTTAATAGACCTGCTTTTCTCTGGCTCACATCACTGGAAATTAATTTTCTTAGAGATTTGGACTGTTGTTTGGACAAAATAAGACAACTGTCTTGCATCATATTTTGTTCATCACAAAAACATATTACACTGTTTCCTGGCATTTATCGAGCAATGGCTTAATCAGTTTATTTTGAAAATAATTATTAACTGCATCCCTAAACAGCAGCAAAGAACTTAATGTTTGTGATGGTCATCCCTGACTCAAACATCTGATTGATAAACATAACGGCAATGTACACAAACCATCAATACATGTACCGGTTCTGTCTTTGTTTGTATAGTCTGCTGTAAAGTGTGCTACAGTAATATTCATAATGCCATACTGCGGGCCCATCAACCCTCCCCCATCTCTATTCCTCGCTGCCAAACATGTCTTTGTCCACTCTGTAATACAGACAGTCACACTGTTGCTGGATGAGCATACGTACATGTTACTACCCCCAACCTCTGCTTTTCCCATCAGTGTAACGTCATCGACCCCCCCCTTCACCACTTTGCCAACACACGCGCATATGCACACGTACAAACAGTCAGAAAAACAGTCGTTCTCAACCTCCCCCCATGCTGTATGTCAGAGGGCATGAGCTTGTCCAGCTTGCCATGCAGCCACAAAGCACTCTGGGTAATTGCTCAGATAGCAGGTCTGGGATCAGCTGCGGTTTGCTCATAGAATATTGTGCTGCGGCATGATTGGACGCCACAGAGAGGGAACAGAAGGGGGCCACTGGCTGTCATCCAGTGCATCGATTCACATGCACACACACACGCTCACAGAGACACGTTCAGACAGACAGAGGCACACACTGAGACATGCTTGAATGCATACATTACAGCAAACTGCTTTTGAAAATCCAGACTTAACTGTATGATTTCTGTGCTTGCCCCCCACCCAACACACACACACACACACACACACACACACACGCACGCACACAGCCACAAAGTGTGAGTCCTCAGTTGGATAAGGGGAGAAGGAGGCGTGGGAAAAAATCCACAGGGTAAACCCAGCCCCTGCCTGAGCTCATATATATATATATATATATTTACACACACACACACACACACACACGGCTTGCCCATCTGCCTCCTCAGATCTGCTTCTCATGGTCACTGTACACACACTCACACACAGGCGTACGCTCACACTCCAACCCCCTGGGTGACCTGTAGGACCCAGATGGCCTTTGACCTTTCCTTAAGGACTGAGAGAGTGCATCAGAGTGGAAGGAACGAGTCCAAGTGTGAGAGGTCTGCATCTGGTCATTACCGTCCTCAGAGCAGGCACGACAATACACACAGACTAAGGTGCACTTGCTCAAGCAAAGACACACACACTGAAATACTCAGACATACTGCTTTAAGCTCTCTCATATATTTTTTTCTTTTCTCTCATGCCTCACATTAGCAGACATGCATGTTTGCACATTGAGCTGTTAAAACACTTGAGTGGGTCATCTTATTTTGTTCAGCTGAGGGGAATCAATGCGGAAGAGAACATGTTTACATACTCACTCACACACACACTTCCTAAGATCCTGCCGTTTGATTCTCTGAGGTGAGGAAATAACGTCTTGTTGCCATTGTCCATGTCCTCATCCTCCCTGAACCTCACGCTCCTCCTCCTATGGTGTTTCTCTTGAGCCTAATTGTAGATGACTTTGTGTGTGTGTGTGTGTGTGTGTGTGTGTGTGTGTGTGTGTGTGTGTGTGTGTGTGTATCTTTGAGGGGGAAGGGAAAAGGAAAAGGTGGCTATTGCAGTGTGGAGAGAGAAATAGAAAGAGATAGACATCCATGAAGAGAAAGACAGAAAATTGCTCTCAGTTCTTACATAAGGTTTAGAGAAATTCTCACATCCTTCATAGCGATTGTTGGTGGTCAGTCTGATAAAATTGGGAAAGAGGTACATTAACATGAGTGAAACTGAAAGAAGAGAGAAGGATGCCACAACAGTGCATACAGACGCAGTATGCATCTCTACACATACATGTGTGCTTGAAGAATAATGCAGATGTAAGAAGTGGTGTAGGTAGATTTAGGTAGAGTTCTTAAGTACAATTTTAGATACTTATTTACAATTTCTATTTATACCGTATAATTACATTGATGGAATGATATAATGTTTTTCATAATGACGGACCAAAGTAGTAGGAACAAAATATCATCTCAAGGTAGTACTGTCTGAATCCATCTGCAAGTAGTTGGGAATTTTGGCAGTGAATGTGGTGAAATTGCAAAGAGCCTCTGTATAACTGTTGCTGGTTGTAATAGGCCTCCATCTGCCTTAATAGCTCTGCAGCACTGCAGTCTTTGAAACATCTTTTATCCAGACGGAATTATAGTGAAATTGGCTGGTGATTGTAACTGGGATAGACTTAGCCCAGTATCTGATGATATTAAATCTTTTTGTGATTCTGTCAGTTTTACCCAGTTAATTAATTCACCCACCAATGTCCTGAGATGTTCACCTCAACTGACTTGATTCTGGCCAATGTGTCTCATAAATTTTCATCTGTTGGTGTGACCAGTGACCTAAGTGACCACTGTGACGTTGCTGCTAACAGGAACACTCAGGTCCCTAGCTGAACCATGCATCATTGATAAGAGGGCTCCTAAGTATTTTAATGAACAAGGATTTTATCACAATTTGTTTCATTTTAATTGGGGTAGGACTGAGCTGATCCCTGCAGAGATAGTGTAGACATTCTTCAATGGTGGTTTTATGCATATCATAAATACACATGCCCCATTCACGAAATACAGAGTAATGACCCCTGGTTTTCCCTGAAATGACTGATATTATTCAAGAGTGTAATTTGGCTTAGGCTAAGGCAGGGTCATCAGGTTCTTCCACTGACAGGCTTGTTTTAGAAACTAAAAAATAAAAGTTCTTCTTTTAACAAGAAAGACAAATCAGAATATAATTTTTCTGTCATCAGTGAAAATCAAAATGATCCAAGGAGATTCTGAAGCTGCACCTACCTTTCTTAAGGATTCTGTTTCTTTGGTGTTTATGACAAAATTGAGAATTTAAATTGTTTCAATTAACATTTTATATCTTCTGGCTCTCTGTTTAACTCCAATTGTTCTGCTTCTGTGAAACCCTATACTAACACTCCAGCTGACACAGGTCTAATTTCATGCCTTTTTCCCTGCATGAAATTCATAAATCTCGAAAAACTTTAAATCCTAGAGAACCCCCTGGACCTAAACTTATTGATCCTTAATTCTTAAAATTGGCAGATTTTAGGCCGATTTTATATCTGAGCCTGTGGCATATCATTTTAACATAACCCTGACGGTTGAAAAAAGGAAAATCCTACGATATGGAAATTTTCCATGGTTTTCTTTCTTATTAAGAGGGGTTGAACCAACTAAAGGTCTATTTTTAACTTATTAGTACAGGTCAACATTCTTGAAGCTTTTGTGAGTGAGCAATGTAAGGAATATTTATATACAAATGCCATTTTCAGCATATCAGTCAGGCTTTAGAAAAAACATAGTACCATCACGGCTGCAATGAAGCTGATAAATCACATCCCCTTGCACTTGTTGATAAGCAACATTTAGCATTGTTCTTAATTTATTGATCCAAAGCTTTTGACATAGTCAACCCTGATATTTTAAGTGAAACTTTTTAATGTAGGACTCTCGGAGCAAGCTTGGTTTTCAAACTACCTCAGTAATGGGTCTCAGTGTATATTTGATATGCTGATCTATGTTCTGAGACTGTAACCATCTACAAGGGCTCTGTATTAGGTCCACTCTTGTTTACAATTTATATAAATAATCAAGGTCAAAATGGGCCTGATACTAATTTCCATTTTTATGCTGATGGCACTGTTGTATGCTTCTGTGTGGCAACTCTGTCTGGCGACTGAGACTGGATCTGCCCACTTATTTATTTAATGCAATACTCTCTGTATTCTCAGAAATTCTTTATGCTTTCTGTTCCAAATGCTTGCATGGAAATTATAAAAAGGGCTTTTGCATATTCTGCACCTGCAGCATGGAACACACTGCAGAATAACTTGGAGCTTAGTGAATTAATCTCACTAAATACTTTTAAATCCAGAATGAAAGAACTAGAGGCAGACTTGTTAAGATGTGACTGTTTTTAACTCACCTAGTTATGAAGCTGAAATCTCAGTTCTGTTTTATGTGCACTACTGTCTGTCTTGGCCAGGTCTCCCTTGAAAAAGAGATTCTTAGTCTCAATGGAACTTCCCTGGTTAAATAAAGGTTGAATAAACAGAGAGTAGAATATCAAGATCTGACTACTGCTCAATATAAGATTCTTGCTGCACTGGTTGAGGGTTTATGGATCTCTCAGAGTGGAACAGACTGCTTGAGAGTGAACATGAGCATATGAACGATGTGAGCGTAGCTTTCAAAAGGTTTTAATGTGCGTTCCAGTGTGCCTGTTTAAGCAAGTGTATAAGCACGCATGTGTCTGAGTATGTATGTGTGTGTCCTCTCCCAGGGATGGCCACTAATAGCTTGCCTCGGGCAACAATTTAACTCAGCCTAACAAGGTTCTCCCCAAAGTGGCCCCCGGGGCATCTCTCACAGAGACAAATTGATCACAAAGACTATCACACAGCTCAGCTCAGCTCGACCCGGCCTGCTCTGCTCTTCACCTGCCCCCCCCCCCCCCCCCCCCTTGTGGGATGATTTAACAGAATGTGTTATGAACATTAAATTTGAGTTGAGAGAACAAAAGCAGCAGCGGCAGCAGAAGTCTTGGTTTCTTAATTGCATTCTCTTTGTGAATGACAGGAGACCTCCCGTCAACAGCCACTACGCTAGGATTCACACAACACACACACACACACACACACACACACACACATGGGTTAAGAAAGGTAACTGAGGACACAGTGAGAGAAAGGGGGGTGGAGAGAATGAAAGAAAGATAGACCTAATAAGAGTCTCTTCAATGAGATTACAAGCACTAAAACAGGCTAATCTTTGTCATTAAGAAAAGATGCCGCACTAGGCTAAGTCATATTATAGGCTTATTGCTGCTAGTGCACCTGCCAGCAGTGAACACCTTCACACAGTGGAGGCATTTAGTAACATAAAGTAGTGTAAGATTTCATTATGTCCATATAAAGTATCAGTTTAGCATCTATCTTGTAACTAAGGGGAGGACTAATGCAGCTTTCTTATTGCAGAGGTTGTCCCAGTGACAACAATACAGTACTTTCAAGTAATCCATTTTTCCCCTTTATCTTAATGAAAACCATTTACCTTACACATTGTCAGAGTTTAATGAAATTGTTTTAAGCAAGTTTTTTTTCTTTAAGAAGACGCATGAATGATGCACTGACACAAACCTACAGAAAATGGACCAATCTGCTTTGAGTATTAGCTTAAGTCTAATGGGTGGTTTACCAGTGTGGACTTTGGATACTAGTATTACGGGTGCTGGCGTTATTCACTGCTAAGGACAGTGTGCAAGAGTTATGTGAGGACAGGATAGTTCATATCTCTAGTGTGTTTGTGTGTGTGTGTGTGTGTGCTTTTGTGTAGTGTGTGTGTCTGTGTCAACATGCATGCAAGTAAACACAAATTCTGTGTTTTATCCACTCTCTACTCTGTTATCCCTAACTGTTTCACTCTCTCTTGCTCAAGCAAATGCACACACATGCACTATTATGTAACTTCTAAGTCTCTCTCTTCCCCACTCTCTCTTTTCTTATCAAACTCATTCATTCACTTTCTCTTTAGTTCATGCTTTAACTTTAATTTGCCATATATTCACTTCAAAGATTCTTAATTGTACATGACAATGACTCTTGAAACTGGAGTTTAGAAGTGAAGGTCAACATCTCTGCTTACTTTGGGCAATCACATGGTAACACTCTACATATCTCTCTCCACAAAAGGAGATTCTTTATGAGACAGCCAAATGAATTCCTGCTCTTTAAGTGAGCATATTTTTCATGAAAGCCTCCCCTCCAATGATATCTCTGGTCCCTCTGTTCATACATTACTCGGTTTCTGCATTTAACAAGCGCAGTCACCCTCGTCCCCCGGTTTTTACTTCAATGTAAATCGGAGGAAAATGTGAATATTGAATATCATTGTGCCTCCATTGAGATATGCTGCCTTCATGGATGAGTAAAACTGACAAAACAGAAGGAGCTGTCAGAGGACTCTATGACTTCAAGGCAGATTTAGAGTTTAGGAGTGGTTCAGGCTGGAATCCCTCCCGGCTAAGATAAAGTGGAGACACAAACCGAAGTGTGCCGTATAGCCCACGCTTTGTGTGTGTATAAGGATTAAAAAAGACAGAGAAATAGCGAGAGGAAAAAAAACTGTTCGCCCAGGCTCCCCCAGACAGCCGCAGAGGGACAAAACCAACACGGAGTGCATGCTGAGCACATGCTAAACAAACACAGGCTATGATAGTGGCTCAGTGGGATCACAGAAGTGCCATCGAGGCCACACACACAGACCCACAAAGCATGGTGCGATGTTTTTAGTCGACAACTTGAAAAAAGGTCAGATGGACATACTAGGTGAGGAGTAGACTGGGGGTACATGAAGACAGGTGCAGACAGTGAGAATTGAATCAAGTCCTGAATGTGAGCTTGTGTGTGTTTGTGTGTCTGTCTGTCTGTGTTGTAACTGCACTTTGGTGGTACCTCAGTCAGTCAGTAGGGCTGTGTTGAGGGATTAGCAGTATGGCCTGCATGGGCTTGGGGTAATCTCTCCTCTCTTCTTACATAACACCGGGCCATTAGTCAGCACAAACACACAATAAACAACACAATCAACAACACAGAGCTCCGCAATGGACCACAAATGCACTAATAACATTGCAAACCTCTCACTCAGGCCAGGTGCCCTATAATGTGCAGTGGGTGTTCTCATATGAAGGCATTTATATTATTTTATTTCATTACCTATGGGTGCCCACAGGAGGAGTAGTAGCTGTTGACAAATACATTGATAAACACTTAGATCTGCTTACAACTATATTGTAGTGTGCTATAAACTATTCATTGCTTATAAATGCTAAATAGAGAAATGTAAAGTTAAGTGTTACAAATTTCTTATAGACACAGTGACCAATTATAACCAATATTAGGGAAAAACATTACAGCAGCAAAACAAACAAATTTACGGAATAAATATTTTTGAACCCATGTCATGGGTCCCGGTCTAAAAGGTGCAAACATTTAACATTAACGGTAAAGTACAGCCATCCAAGTTGTGTGCAATAGATTTATCTAAACAGACTGTTTCCGCTGGCTTCTACTAAAAATTGATCCCGGGATGCTTTAGAATCGGACAAATCAATGCTCACACAAGCCTTCCAAAGCAAAGCAGGATAGCACTAATTCTATTGGCATGAGGCCGTCATGCATAGTATTGCTGCTGTTTGTGTGTATTCGGTGCTTTCTGTGTTTTGCTGCTGTCTGTGAGCACATGCCATATTGCAAGGTGATTGAAATAATGTTGGAACTGGAATACCACATTGCTGTAGATTCCAGTCTTTCATTGGTTCGTGTCCTCTTATTTTGACACCGCTCGTCATCACCTCACTCGTTTATTGCTCTCTTACACGCTCACATTTTCTGTCATCCTGTCTTGTCCCATGGTGAAAAAGGGTAGGAGAATGTGATTGACACATATGGCTAACAGAGGAGATCAAGTGACACAGTGAACCCCTCCTCCCTTGTTGCTCCCTCCATCACTGAACTCTTTGACCTGTCTGAACCGGGTGCATCTATGTGGTGTTAAAGCTCTTAGGCTTATACCAACAATACAAAGCATATATGGACACAGGCAAATGGGGAAGAATACATTTCTACAATGTCAGTTTATGTTTGTGTGTTTTTTTAAAAGTTTATGTAAATGTTCATTTCATCTCAGTAAGGGCTCCGTGCTCCAATAGTGACTAAATGAAACATTTGATATGAGGATGTGGATTTTGATGGTGATGTTAATTGACTCTGATATACTTATACTATAACCCAAACTTATTTCTCTAAAATATAAAATATAACTATATATATATTAAAATAATAATAAACTCAAATCAAATAGACTAAAACAATGAAATTATTGTTGTCTATTAAAAAGTGCTACATCTTGAACATAAGACTTTGCTATCACTGAAACTTTTGAACACGAAAATATTATGCTGTTACTGATGTTATTTTATTACATAAATTCTTTGCTGAGCATCATCATGCTGCCAATAAAAATAGAGAAATAATTATCCCATTTACAACATCCTACACAACACTGAGCCATATTGGAAAAAAGACACACTTTGCCATTTTCTGACATGAAAAAAAGACCCTGGTGATATTATTCTGTTATTTCTCTAGCTTTTCCTGGCCGGGTGATGGGGTGACATCATCTTTGGTCAGGGCTTCAGGAGTTGTGGCTATTGTTAAATGATAATTACCACGGCTCATGAGGGGCCTCTATTTTTTATAACCTTGTGGTTGTGAGCACATTTCTGTGTAAGGGCAGCCGAGACTACACACACACACATAGGTTCAGAGTGGGGGCCGCATGGCCCACATTGATTTAATTCTATCTGACAAAACCCTTTGGGGCGTGCAGAGGGAGAGAGGAAGATGGAGAGAGAATGGGAGAGGGGGAGAAAGAGAGAGAGAGAGATGGAGAAAGAGGGGCTAGAGAGACGCTTCGGGGGCCTCTTCTGCCAACCACGGCTATAAAGTGAAAGCAGGAGCTTTTGGTATACCCCCCAAAGCCTCCAGTGCACGAGAGTAGTCGCAAGGCCCATTAAAATGTGGATAAAATACAAGGTGTATCACAGAGGAGTCTGTCATGGGATAAGAGGGGAGAAAGAGGTAGAGAGGGAGATGGAGCAGGAGAGGTGGGGAGTGTTTGGCCTTCTCATGTTTTTGTCTTGCCCAGGGTTTGATGGCAGTTGAGGTAGAAGAAAGATTTATGATATTCCATAAGAAGAAGCATATGAGGAAACAGATAGATAGATAGATAGAAAGATTAAACATTTTGCTACATGAAAATTCATTTAATTAAAAACTTGATAAAATCAAATTACCTGAACCCATTTAATATTGTTCTTGGTTTAATTATACTTGCTAATTAGCACACCAATAGTAATGGTAATAAAAAAATGTTACAATATAATATGCATATGAATACCAATCATTTATCATCTGATAGTAGAACATAATATTATGACGACAAAAGTATATCTGTGTACCATATGGCCCCAGGCCAGTGTAAGTCAGTAAAAATGTGTTTAAAAAAAACAAAAAACAAAAAAACGATTCAAGCTATATTTTAGTTTGACAAACAAAATATATTTCTCCAGATTAAAGTGAGGAGCATTTACGTTTTATATGATGTTTTTTATGATGTTTTATCTGCATGAGTCTCAAAATCCTCCAAGAATTTCTCTCTCTCTCTCTCTGTCCCTTTCTCCACCCCTCTCTCTCTCTTCAACTCGACGTCGAAGCATTCAGAGATGCTTGTGAATGAGTTTGTTTAGTTTGATTGTTTCAAATGGCAAATGGCAACAAGAGGAGGTTCCGCCAGTTGTAAACAAATCGCGCTTTAAATTAGAGCTCATCCAGTTGAACGGGTGTCGCAACTTTGCGTCAGCGGTAACTGCACATCATCGTGAAGAGGAGCAAATCAAAAAACAAAAAAACACCGACATAATGAAAGTCATGACGCATCCGCGTTCGTATTCCGTTTTTATTCAATAATGACCGATAATAGGCTACAGATTAAAGAGAAACGAAAAAACACATTCTACGGATTTAAAGGAAATTCGAAGAAGTGGAAGGAAAGTGAGAGTGGAAAGAGATGTTAACCTGTGTGTGTGTGTGTGTGTGTGTGTGTGTGTGTGTGTGTGTGTGTGTGTGTGTGTGTGCGCGCGCGTGTGTGTCTGCGCGCACAGGACGACATTGACGTTGAATTTCAACATCCCCGGCGGGTTGCAGAGCATTATGAAAATGGGTTAGTGGAGCGCGTGAAAACTATCCCTGAAACATTCGATAAAGTTTATCACCACTAATATTACAGAATAAAGTTTGTTGCCCTGCACATCATCTGATCGGATCTGGTGGCAGCCTGTGCGTAATTTCCGCGTGGAGGGGATCTCAAATGATTAAAGCTTTTATCAAACATCACGCGCCACTTTTAATTTCCAGTCATCAAGTCGACAGCTTTACGCATGAATTTGCAAAACTGTAGGCCTGTTCCACACACGAACACACACTCAGACTCATAACACACGCAGAGAGATCCAAATAAACTTTTACGTATTCAAGTAAAGTGTAAGGTGGCTGATGAAGCTGCAGAGATATCCAAAAAACACACTCGCAGTTTTGCTGTGAAAAAGAGACAAAACAGCTTTGCAGCGAAAACTCCAAGAATAAACTTTCAAGGCCAAATCTGGGATAAAGCCTGCCGTGCTATGCGTGTGTGCATGTGTATGTGTGTTAAGCGGGATGAAGCTTGGGGAAAGTGCGGCGGTGCTTGGAGCAGTGGGATGGTCTTACCTCGCATGGTGTTGGCGTTGCTGGAGCTGATGCTGAGGCTCGCTTCCCAAAGCAGCAGTCATGAAGAAACAAACATAAACACTTAAAATGGGGAGGGGGTTGCGGTGGAGGGGGGAGCTCCTCGGTTAAAAATAACAACAACGAAAACAGTGTAGATGGTCTGCGTCGACGTCCACTGGCTGCCCTGAGTGGAGGCGTCTCTTCGCTAAAAGCATCCCAGACCGGGGCGCAGTGAGGCGGGCTGAGGTTGGTCGGTGCGTTGGTCGTTGCGCTCTGGTCGTATGGTCGCTTTTCTCATGACATCTGCGCTCTCACCTCTATGGGAGGGTTTCACTGTTTTCTGCGGGTTGAGGGAGGGAAGAGCGTATAGGAGAGGCTTTACCCGGCGGCCCGGATTGGACTGGAGCACTTTCCGCTCCTCCCACTCTCTCCTGCTCTGCCTCCAACCCGGAGCCTGCACACACACACACACACACACACACACACACACACACCATAACCTGAGCGCTCTCTGCCGCTACAGTAGACACACAACAAAGTTATTTATGCAACTTTACACATGTAGACTGACTTTTCCCCATGCATTCATGGAACAAGTCAGTCTTTACCCTGGTCTCATGTGTGCTGTTATTTTTTCCTCTTTGCCCAGGTACAGATATATTGGACTGAACATTCTCATAGAAACTCGTGACAGTATTTGAAGGGGTTTTTGCAGGTTTGAATTGATTACTGAGCACTACTATCAAGTGGGTTTTTTTCAGCAATTAAACTTCAATATTTTCTTATATGAACCATGCATATTTCTATCTATGCATGGTTCATAGTTTATCACCACTGCAACTGATTATGTCATGCTGATGCTAAACTTGAATTGCAGTTATTATCGGAAAAGGAAATATATAATGATTATAACATAAACATATATGTATTTTAAAATGCAAGCTTTAAATTTTCATACATATATATATAGGTTAATAGATCTTATGTCACTGAAAGAAGAGCATCTCAGGTGACATGTGTTGTCTCAGGTGTCCTCAGGATGGCTTTCAGGGTGGGGTCGTCTCCTTCCTCTCAGAAACACTGAAATACTGACCTGGAAAATGAAAGAGTGTGTCCATGACCACTGTACTGAACAATGACTGACCCAGTGTAGACTGCAGGGCATTAAAGTGTTTGTTGGCTACAGTATGTATGATACAAACTTTGACCTATTGCAGCCTACTCATAATTTCATCTAATTTACTCGCCAAGAGTTGTCTCCAGCAGTGGGATGCAAAGCCAGTGTTAACTCTCACGTCTGTGCTTCTACTGATGCTATCATGCTAACCAGCTAGCCTTGGCCCATCACATCTCTTTCCAATAGTGAGCAACTGTAGTGTCCATTCTGCCCAGAGGAAATGTTGCCGCTCACCCACACCATTACATTGCCACTTATATATAACACCTTTAAATATACCAGCTTAAAACCCAGTAATATTTCCAGTTTGGAAAAGTTTATTGCGCATGAATTGTTTCTGTGTTTTGCATGGACTGGCAATCAGCACCATGGAAATCTTTGACTGCATAGTCACTGTCTAACTGAGACCATGCCCAGACTGTGATGTTATATGCATAACTATGGATTACTTGTAATAACTCTGTTATGATACATAAGTAGGTGAGTGACACTGATCAGTGATGCTGTTTCACACAAAAATCATCCCTCATAATTTCACCCAACCTTACACAGCTTTACAGTCGTAGTGCCATAAATTGCTTCACCTTATGATGGGTGACAGTAGATGGGGTTACAGTAGAAAATGTGATAACATGTATTGGAAGATTCAAGCTATCATTTTTATTTACCTTCCACATGTCTGGACTTAATGAGACAACAGAAGTTCTTCTTTTGCTTTCAAAGCTAAACAGGAACAACAGCTCAATCGTGCTATGTAATGTGTTCCTGTTTCATCACTGTCAGGTATCAACAGAATTATAACCATCATCATCATAGGGGTAAAACCTGACTGACTGAGACAAAAAGAAGCCTCGCCAAATCTTCCTGGACCGTGGACGAACTCCTGGTGACTTCTGGTGCTAGCTTCAGTGAAATATTAACAAAATGTAAAAACTCATCATGTCATGAATGTGCAGAAGTGACTGTCCATCCTCTCAGTGCTGAAAAGAGCCATTCCTGTCACACACGGTTAGCATCACACCCAGCGTTGAGCGTCTGTCATTAGACTGTTTTTTCCAAGAGATAACACTGTTGGAGCTTCTCTTGGTCTGTGCTCAGAAGGAGATAGGCAGGTGTGGCTGAGAGCCACTTTCACCCTCGGTCTCTTTTAGCCTCTTTAGCTGTGGCCTAGGGAGAGAGAGGCACATAGAGAGAAACAGAGAGAGAGAGACTGCCCCGAGCACATCTCCACTGACCTACATTTCATCTGTCGCTTTTTTCCACTCTTTCCTTTTTTCATCTCTTATTTCTCCTGTACCAACAGCTTCATAATTGTGATGTAATGACCAAAGCAAGCGTGATAAAATGACCAGACTGGTCAGGATGAAACACTCTTGAAGACGGGCAGACAGAAGAAAAAGATAAAGAACAGAAGAGACAGTGGAAGACAGACAGGGAGGGGGTTGAACTGAGGAGGGGGGTAGTTAGCACTTCAAAATACAATAAAGATTTCATCCCCTTTTTGTCAAAGAAATAAAATTTGTCCTTATGTGATCTGTGTGCTGTGCGGACTTCAGTCCATCTGAGGGCTGGGGACTCCATTAAGAAGGATTACCCCTCATCATCAACTATTCACTGTTCTCCCAAAGCCACAGAGATAGCAGAGAAATTACTTTAAACACGACCAAATACTGCCTGTGTATCCTCGGTTGAGCAAGGATGGAAAAAAGAAGAAACACATCGAGGCTGTGTTTGATGAGATACGCTGGAGTGTAGTCTGCTCTGTCCATATGGTGGTAAGAGGGAGGAAGGGAGCAGGAGAAGCAGACTGGGCCATGCCTAAGGGCTGAACTTGGAGGAGAAAGCAGCACTCTGCGCCGAGATCGGATCTCAGGTCCTTCTGCCTTTATGTTTCACAGTCTGTTTCTGTTGGCTGCTTGATTGCTTGCTGCATCTCTGTCCATTTGTCTACCCGCCTGACAGAAAGTCGCCACTAATTGTTTGGCTGATTGGTTGCCAATCTGCTTTTTGTGGCTTCCATCCAGTTTTTTTCTGATTTAAATGTATATCTTTTTTAGTTTGCCTCGCTTCCCTCCATTTTTGAACTATGCTCATGGCGTGGTTTCAGGGATGGCAATGTTGTTGTGTCAGTCGGTCCACCACTTTGGTCCCTGAAATATCTGAGCATCTATTGGTTGGAGTAATATGAAATTCTGGACAGAAATTCCCAGAATGTGTATCCTGATTGCTTTTTTGTTGGCTTTGCTTTTTTTTGATGTGGGCATGGGTTGAGTGATATATCTCAACAGCTATTCAGGTTACATTCATGACCCTATCAGGAGAAACTTGGAATGATGCTTCACTGAAGATGCACTCAATTTTATCTAAGAACCTACAGTAGAGAGAGAGAGAGTAGAGAGTTCTGATCTCAACATGTTCTGTAGTTTGGATTCACACATCACCAGAGTTTTCTAGCAGAGCAAAGAAAACTAAATTCCTTCTCCGTGCTCTTATTATCATTGTCATTTCTGTTCATTTATGTTGATTAATATTTGCAACACAGATGAGGTGTTGCTTCTTATGCCTCTGAGATGATGACAGTCATGAGGCTCAAGTATGAACTAGAATTTGGTGGTCAAAGGTCAAGATCACTGTGACCTCATAGTACACTTTTTTGGCCATAACTCAATAATGTATATGGTAATTATATAATGAATAAATAATAAATACATAAAAACAGTAATTAGGTAATGATTAACTTTAAATACCTTTTATTAAATGCATATTAAATTGTAATTCTAATTCTAAGTTATCATTATATATATTACATGAGTCTGGACAGACATGGATATAAACTGCAACTTCATGTGTTTTTGGAGGCATACGACTGTGAAGTGGTAATTCCAAGTTTTACACTGCCTTTGGGGTGTAACTGATTTTCCCCTGATTTATTAGAAGTTTTCTTTTCATTGTGTTTGCTGATTTTTTAAAAATTGCTATGCCCATTACTTCCTGTCTCTGTCCCTTTCATTCAACAATATCATGATTACACGCAAAGTCTTTTTCATCCACAGATTCATCACTAATGCATCTTTTTTAACTCTCTATGTGCCACACAGAGAAGCTGTTTTGACAGGAAATTGTTTGTCAATCAAACCCATCTGGATGTGTAAATGTACTGCTGCCCAGCAGTATGTTTCAGAGATCTTTTTTTTTTTACATCCCCCCCACCTGCTGCCTAATCATATTTAAGTGATAGACACTTCATATTACCACCACAGTTATTCCCTATCAAGTCAAAATCTGATTAGAGTTTAAGCCACTTTGCTGATGCTGATGTTGCAAGGAAAAAATGTAAAATGTAAGGAAACATGTAGTTCTGTTACTTTTTTTAAAATGAATGTTTTCTTTATAGATTATCCTTAACGTTGAGTTAATGTGTACCAGAAAATTTGGTTTTGTTGACATTTCATATTTGATGTAATGCAACTAAAATGCTGTACAAAAGCGACAGAACCTGAACCAACTCCCCTGATTCATGGCGTTACCAAGAACAGCCTCAAAGACGTATGCATGCACCCATGCTCACACGTATAATTATACAGTTATTCAACAGCAAAACAGCTTGATGGCCAAGTTATCATGATGAGTGAACACGACACCAGTGGAGAGATATGATTGTTTGTTGAAAGAAAAGAGGGAAAACAATAACCCTGAAGAGAACTAGATGTGATAGCCTTGTTTCTTTTAAAGCTGTTCATTCATACCAGTAAATGCTGCCCTTGAATCGACCACTAGGAAGTTAACTTATATATAATTAGATAAGTTTCCTCTTGAAAATAAGAAATTAGGCCACAGGTCTCTGAGGAATCTCCCTCTCCAATCTGACATGTTTCACACTGCCTCTTATTTTCCCCTGAAACAAGCAGGTGATTTTTCACTGTGAAACTATATAAAGTGTGTGGGGGTATGTACACATGTGTCTGTGACTTTGTAAATCTGAAAAACAGGCTGTTTTGCTGGTGTGAAATGAAGAGGTTCCTCATTTTTATGCCCCAAATTGTTTCACGTAAATTGCCTCCGTGTAATGTGACATTGACACATTGACATGTCAAGTGAGAGCGCCGAGAAAGAGAAAGAAAGGAGAGATGGATAGAAGGGGGGGAGAGAGAGAGAGAGAGAGAGAGAGAGAGAGAGAAAGGGGGGGGGGTTGAAAATACACTTGAGAAATTTGCCAAGAGATACCACAAGTGACATAGGCAATTTCTGTGGAAAAATTACTTCATCATAATTTCAATCCCAAAAAGAATTGAAAGGAAAGCCCTGAAGGAGGAAGGCCAAGTCACCTTGAGAGGCATTAGGGGAAATGCTTACCCATCACATGCACGCAAAGACACACTCTGAACATGGTTCAGTACAATTTAAAATCTTCATGCAAATCCACATATTTATGTTCATTCTTCATGTAATAAGTAATGCTATTATTTGTATTCAGCCATTTTGTCATAACCCCCCTATTTTTTGATCCCACAGTGTTACACATCTGTGTTAAGTGCTTAGAGCCTGTGGTATGTCAGAGTTAAAAATATGCAACCTATTAGTCTGGCTGCTACTATTACTAGCATCATCTAATCAAAGCTTTATATAGAGCCAGTGGTTCAGACAAACAGTTTCATGTCTCTACCTCACAGTGCCAGTGCCAATCATCAGAATTTAATTGGATTTTCACACAAAGCCATTAAGATATTAAATCTAGTTTTGCTTTGAGTCAGTCATTTTCCCCTTGTCTCTGCTCTCCTTGTTCCTCTTTATATATATATATATATTCTTTTCGTAGGCATATTGAATTTGCCTT
This sequence comes from Psettodes erumei, assembly GCA_016785225.1. Classification (NCBI taxonomy): domain Eukaryota; kingdom Metazoa; phylum Chordata; class Actinopteri; order Pleuronectiformes; family Psettodidae; genus Psettodes; species Psettodes erumei. Next base: position 5,233,134 of record JAFBJZ010000781.1, read on the forward strand.
TGTATCCTGAGGCTCTCTCTCAAAATAATTTAGTCGTCGTTGATTTCTTTGGGAGAGCTTAATAAATGCTGATGTCAAAATGGGGAGGAAATTGCAAACTGGGAATGCGTGAGGCTTTCATGTGCAAGGCTCTGTGAAAGTTATGTTGGTTTTCTGAAGTGGTTCATAATAATATAAACCAGTGCAGGATACAAGAACAGCTTTGCAAATCAGCATCTTCATTTAATATTCAATGAGGATTTAAGAAAGATGGCTCTGTCTGACAAGAAACAGTATCATCAGTCTTTATGGAAGTGGTCCACTGAAACTGAACATGTATGATTTTAGTGTGTGTGTGTGTGTTCGGCACTTGTAAATTTACCCCTTTCAGAATAATTACAATTCATCTCATGTAACATCCTGGACTGTTTTTTTGTGTCATCTAATATCATAAGTTTCAAGTTTTAAACCCTTCTCCTAAATGTCATGCTTGAGTAAAGTTTAATCTTTTTTGTACCTTATTCTCCTGAGTTATTACTGGGTTTATTTACGGCAATCCCTTTTATCAAAACAAACAGATGAATCTTTTATAACCACCACATCTTATACCCTTCCTACCCCTAACCCTTGACCTCTGACCCTTGTTCTATCTGTAGGTGTCCAGTGCAGGGGGGCTTTTCTAGAAGACCAATAACAGAGCCCTGGAGGATGCCACCGAGAGATCCTCTTACTGTCTGTCACCCAGCGGTAGTACTAAGCACAATAATCTGAAGGGAGGGGGATTGATCGTGTGTGTATGTGTGTGATGATAGTGTGAGGGTGGGGGTGGGTCTGGGCAGCATGTTTTTAACCCCTCCCTCACCCACATTCCCATCCCCTCTCGTTAATCTGGAGTCTAGCATGTGGATTAGTGGACACTCTGCAGCACCACTGTTTGACAGAACAACGTTTCCTACAGAGCATATAAGATTACGTCTTTAAGCAGTTTACACTCACAGATCTGTGAGAATATTGGAGTTAGCACATTGGCTAATGACATCCTTTGCAATCAGAGTGCTTGTACATGCTTAAATAGTATGGCTTAATGTAATATATGAATGTATGAACACATTTTGCTATGGTTTTCATTGAATTGAAGCGTGGAAGAGAGAGTGAGTCTGAGTCCACAACAGGTGTTATGAATTTTAGCCTTTTCCTTTTTGTTTTTTCTTCATGGACGCCAGATAATTCCCCATCACTAGACCCCACCCCTCACAAACAAACACACTCGTTCACACATACATGGATACACACATACACATACAGCTTCATCATGTTAATACGATCATCACCTTTGGCGTTGGGTGGATGATTTGACATCTCTCTTTGTTTGGGCTGAGGTAAAATGAGTCTGTTAGTCTCTTAATCCACCAGGATTAAGAAACAACAACAATCCCCCATGGAGTGTGTGAGTATCTGTGCGTATGTGTGTGAGAGAGAGAGTGCAGTACAGTGTGTTTGCATGCCTGAATTTTCATTTTTATATTTTTGTTCTTTGAAATTTTGTTTGATTTTGCAATGTTGAGAAAAACATCACTTATGTCGTTTAATGAAACAATAATATAGGATTCTGATGGTGATGATGAGTAGGAGGAGAAGAATGGAGGTTGAGGGAGGGGTATATGATAGAAGAGAGTAGGGATTAGTTGATATTTCCCTGGCATTATGTACGCTTTGGTGAACATCTACTTAAGTCCTGCCTTATGCGCCGCTGTCTGGAACACACACACAAAAAGCCCTCTGTCCCATTCACACACACAAAGACTATTAGTACAGTCCAGCTCATCCTCTCAATGCGCAGAAGAAAAGAGAGAAAAACATGTTAAGTCTTTGTCCTCTTCTGTCTGGGCCTATTCATTCTCCCATCCATGGGAAGAAGAGTAATGGAGAAAAGAGAAAAAATTGGAAAACATAGATGATGATTTGTCCATTGAAGTTTATGGTTGAGATGGTAAACACTAAGTTACTTCAGAGCAGCTCTGCTGACTTTGGATATGTTCAAACCTTAACAAAAGGATGGCTGCTGCATCTAAAATAATAGGAATGAGTATTTACAGTTTCACTGATCAATAATAATGCTGCTGGAGACACAAAAACTTGGTACACTGATTTCAGCACTGATACTTTCTTTACATAATAACTAACCCTGCATGAAATGTCAACATTGAAAAATTAAACAAATGGCAAGTATCGTTACTATATTTTAAATCTTGATTTACCGTAACAGATTTCCTTTGTTTGATTTGTGTGGATTTGAATGAAAATTGAAGACATCAAATTCAATATAAAAGCATCATATACCTCAGTACTTCTTGGCAGCTATATCTGAGCCAAAGCCATGTTAATGGTCAGCTGGTTATGCATCTTACCAAATGGTTATCAACAACAAAGTATTACTGATTCAAGATAATGCATTTTTATGGTATGCTAACCTGATAAACAACAGAGTAGTTGCTTATACACACATACTGCTGAGTTTCAAAGTTCATAAACAGTGAATTGATGACTGTCCTTCTTGTTACCTATCTTGTTACCTCTTGTTACCTGCCAAGGAGGTTCGCTGGATTATGTTAAACCTAACGATTTTTGGGGGGGGGAATTCCCAGAGGTTGCTCTTGATCAAACTTAGAAAACAGTCACTTTTGTGAGGTAACCAACTCAACATCTGAATGTAGGGTTTACAAATGGTTTAGGGGCACACCACATGACAGCAGCCTTACTGTACTATTATATAGTTGAAAATGCCAAAAACATCAAACACCAGCATTTACTGAACGCTTCATAGTATATTATGTCTTAAAAATGCCTATAAACAACAGTAGCATTTCAAGACTACTTCATAGGATATGTCACAAAAAAGCAAAAAACGCCATACTATATCATGTCATAAAAATGTGAAAACTGTTGGGGTACAATATGTCATAAAATTGCCAAATAACATCAATGAATAGCAACTAGCAAGTATCTAACTGCTTAGTCAACTGAGCTTTTCAGTCCTTCAAAAGCTCACTGAGTCACACAAAAATAGCACTGAAGTCCACAGATCTTCAGAACAGTCTTTTCACCCCCATTGAGTTATGCAGTGAAATAATTGAGGGCCATCAGCATTGTACATCAGTATTACAGGCAAAGTTATTATTTCAATTCGTGCCCTGCTTAAGATCATGCCCACTGATCAAGTGGTCACATAACATTGTGACCATTCATCAATCTTGTAAAAACGCCAAAAACATCAAAGAATATCATTTCATGAACACTTCCTGATATGATTGATTTTAAAAAAACAAAAAGTCACTTCATTGTATGTCATAAAATGCGAAAAAGCCATACTGTTGTATATCATAAAAAATGTTGCAGTAAAATATGCTGTAAAAATGCCAAAAAGCATCAAAAATAACAATTCGTGAACACTTTATGTTATATTATGTCCTACAAAAGCAAAAAAGTCACATCATTGTATGTAAAAAAAAAAACGCAAAAAAATGCCATACTATAGTATGTTGTAAAAATGCCAAAAATGTTGCAGTATACGATCTTGTAAAAAACACCAAAAAACATAAAAGAATAGTGTTTTATGACACTTTATAGAATAATATGCATTAAAAATGCAAAAAACAGTCATTGCATAGTATATCATAGAAAAGAAAGAAAAGAAAATATCAAAGCGTTCATAAACACTATTTATTGAATATATAGTGAGGGCTTGTTTTTTTTTACATCATTTGACATATGACTAGGACATGGATTTTTTTTGCATTTTTGTGCCTTAATATAATATGATTTCTTTCATCACTATCTGATGCCTTTCTGTCTGATCATGTTTGTAATGATACTTTTTGTGCTTTACTATGACTTTTTCGTGACATTTTTCATGACCTTTTTCTGCCTTACTACAGTTTGACAGTTTTTGTGACACTTTTATGCAGTAGTACACTGTAGCACGATGAGAAAATGAAACAAAAAATATCACACATTATTTATACCTGATCATACTATCACATTTTTCATGACGTTTTTTGTCTTCATTTACTATGATATATTACATCACATTATTATGCTTCACTATATAGACTGTATTTCATATATATATGTATTCATTTCAATAGCTAAATGGTTAGGGTGCATACCACATAAGCAGCAGGTCCTCATTCCAACTCCTGAGGTAGGCACTATCTCAAGAAAATATAAAATAACATAAGATTTGACGCATCCTCTCAGTGCTTTTCTATATTATAGTGATAATTTTATGTGTCTGTCATCCTCCTCCTGGGATTTTTTCTTTTGCTTTACATACTGTACTTAGCCATCACTCTCTCTTTGCTTTACTGGCTGCCACTTCCAATCTCTCTTCTTCTCCTATCCCTACCCTCTTTTAACTCATTCTGAATTATCCATAGCCGCATTGCTGCCTCGCTTTCCCTCTTTTCCCCTCTCCAACCCCCCACTTTCCTGTCTGCATGTTCACTCGCTCTCTGTCTCTTGTTCCCATCTCATCCCCCTTATCTCATTTTGCTCTCTGGCTGCCTTTCACTTTATGCATCCTCTCTCCACGTCTCCCCCATCCTCTCTCTCTCTCTCTCTCTCTCTCTATTTCCTTGCACTTCCCCTCTGTCTCCTCGCTCCCTCTCCCTCTGTTTCTTCTATGTCTCTCACTTAGTGTAACAGTAGGATATAGGTCAGCAGGGCGGCTTGGCTGACTCGTGTCTAGACTCAGCCTCAGTCTTGGGGGCACGCAGTCACACACACACAGTGGAGCACAGTGACCAGCACAATCATCGCACCACACTCGAGCTCCATTCACTGCCTGATTGTGTCTATGTGTCTGGGTGAGTGGAGAGCACAGGCGCGGAGGAAAAAAGCTGAGGGGTACAGTTCCTATAAGGAGGTTTCGTAGCACACTACCAAAAACATTAACGCCATCAGTGAAGAAAAACAGGGTGGTAGAAATGTCAGTGTAAATGTCATTTGTTAGTGGTTGATATTTACAACAGGGCAAACATGACCATGGGGCACTCCTTTAAATTGATCAGAAACTGCTAAGCCTGCGTAAATGCAAACTCTGATGAAAGGAGTGTTAATGTGGCATTCTGTAAAATTCCCTTTGTTGAGTTGCATGGATTTATAACCTGAAAATATGAAATGGAAATTAAATTGGCTACAGTGCACATGCAGCTGTCTGAAATTCTATTTGAGTTAAATACACTGTAATGTCTGTGTTCAAGTATTTTAAATGGGGGGGTGCTGCTGTATGGTAGTGGGTGCTGCAGGGTGCAACATGCTGTGGGGAAGGGTAGATGGGGTGACAGAGTGTGTGTGTTTTTGCACGCACATGCGCTCAGGCAATGATTCATTCAGCTGAGTCTATGTTCCTCCTCCTCCTCTCACTCAGTCTGTGGTCCAGATGTGATCCCCTCTCTTTCTCCCTGGATACTGATTCAGTCCCCCCACCCAGCCCTGCCAACCCTGCCAGCCCTCTGTCTACACAGCCAGACCAATGAGGTGATGGGTGCAGGAACGGAACACGCACTGGGTGAACATTAGTAAGATGTGGCATATCCTTCATCTATCTATCTATCTATCTATCTATCTATCTATCTATCTATCATGGCTCTACTGAAAGATCAACACCAGTATGTCAAACACTTTGTGACTCTTCAGTCTAATATTGTTTTGATGTGTTGATGACGATTATGATTTGTAAATCATTATTTCTTTGTCTGCCTGGTAACAGCAGTGTCCCCTCTTGGCCACGCTGAAATATTGATAGATGAATGGGATTGGAGATGTGTTAGTGTGCTACTGTGTGTGTATGTTGTCAGCATGTATGAGTGTTTCCAAATGTGTGTGAGACATAGAGTGCAGAGAAAAGTGAGTCTTCACATTGCTTTTTACAAGATAAAGCCAGTCTCTGATGTAGTTTCATGTTACCTTACTCCCAGCCCATAAATAATGTTATGTCTGCTGTCTGTCCCGTCTACGCGCCTTCTGTTTTCAATCTCACCAGGTTTGTTTCTTATTTTTTCCCTCCGCTTTCACTCCAATTTTCTTTTTTCCTCTCATTTAAAACGTATTAAGTCACTCTGTGAGTCAATCATAGTCTCTTTCTCTATCCCCCCCAGCTCCTGTCTGTCATCCTGTCTTCCTTTATCTTTAGAGTCTCGCGGGTTAAAAGCATGAAAGAGCTTTCTTTATTCACTAATGAGAAAACCTGCCGGCAACTTCAACTCTCACCTAACATGACAAATACACAGGTATTCACAAAGATGCACACATGAAAAAAACACTATACTACTATATATACAATACATGCAAAAACACTATAAGGGTCATGTATGACAAGGTCATGAGTGCCATCATGAGTTGCTGTATTAGCTAATTGCTGGTCTTTAGATCATGTAGACTACCATCTTCTCTCAAAGAGTCTGAAATCATTCAGCTATGGATTTACACACATTTTGTCACATAATGTAAACACATGCATGCATGTACAAGCATACACACATGCTTGGATGGCTGTGCATTTATCCCCATGCATATGCAAATGTGCAAACACGGTTGTACAAATACAAACTCACATAGTTGCTCTGCGCACACCTTACACAGAAATCGTTAAACGCACCCTTCATTGTCATAACGCTAAAAAAAAAATCAGAGAAAATGTTTTAGAACAACAGTCAAGCATCTTTGCTTTCTCTCTCTGCTCACTTTCTAATTTCAGCCTCTTTCTGTTTGAGAGGGTTCAGACAGGCTGAAATCAATAGATGTGTGGCTGGAAATCTCATTACAGAGCATTATGAGGCAATGATGTTGTTACGATTATTCTGTAATGTTACCTTTGCAGGCACATGTAATAACAGTGGAGCCAAAGGACACCATGTTAGATCCTTCTCAGCACGATGTAATCAATCACACATATCCTCTTGATACAAGAACAAACAACTTGACTTTCAGAGTATAATATGGGATTGTTATTTATTTATTTTTTGTTTATACTGGAGTGTGATCAGAGACAAGGTTGTAAGGTCACTGATTTGACTAGTGTGTGCTATTTGTATGGCTGGGTCTCCTGACTGTATCCTGTTAAGTCTTGCAGAAACCAGAGTGATGCTTTTACATATTTAAGATTACTCATTACTAAATCTGTATTTTATAGTTTATAGGGCTCCAGTTTTTCAAATGACATCCTTGTTTTTAATGATTGGAGGCTGAATATTTGTGTTTTCAACTGTTGCAAGCAATTTTGAACCTTCTTGTAATGGGCATTGCCACTGAAGTTAACATTTTATGGACACAATAATTGATCAATTAACAGATTATTAGTGACAGATGTACTTTACCTCCAACCTCCAAAACTATCTCTACAGTACTTCCAATTTTTTCTCCCAAACTCTGCCATCATCTCAAACTCAAAACCCATTAGAAGAGAAGATCCAAGGGGCCGATCCACTGTCCTTCTAACCTCGTCTATGATTTATGTGTGTGTGCATACTGTAGCTACATACACTGATGTAACAGTACAGCTCCCCCCATCCTCTGCTACCCTTCCCCTTTTCCATCTCTTTCTCTTTCTCCCATGTTGCTCCAGGCACCACTGTCACTTCCCATCATGCTTTGCTCTCACAGTAAATGGGATGCTACATGGCTGTGTGGTGAGTTGCTATGTACATTTATGCTGCCGCAACAATACTGAAGACTCTTCATTATCATAGATTATTTGATTTCTATGTTGCCTTTTATTGTGAAGAGAAAGTGAAAAGGTGTTACTGGCAGAGTGCATCAGCTTCACTTTCCTCTACATTACCCCCATGCTTGTTTGTTTTTTTTTCTCACAATGATCTGCATCATGCAGGAAGCAAATGGCTGTTGCATGTGAACTGGTCTGTGTGTAATCCACGTTACAGGACACAGCAGCGGTTTTATGTTTTATTTTTTACCAAAGCACATTGATCCCTTTGTGCACAGGTCTCATGGGAAAACCACAGCTGCAGACAATCAATGATGGTCAATTACAAGCCAACCATACATCCCAGTTAGTCATCCATACAGCGGCTTGGATATACTGTGAATAACACCAAAACAAAAGTGACAAACAGTCCTTTCTCTCCCCCATCCATCTGATTATTCATCTATACAGCTAAATATAGAAGAACACATATTGTGCATGGTACTGAAATAAAATACTAAATTCACCTCCATATGTGCTTTTCTGTCAATCCATCCACCCAATAGATAAAGAATGTGGTGACTGGACAAAATACCAGAAACACTATACAATTAAACATCATCAAAGGTATGTATAGTAACATTATATGTAACATTTAGATGTGGTTTTGGTCACGCTGGTGTGCAGGACCCCTGAGAATGTGTGATGGAATATGAAAATATCACGAGTGAGTAATTTTGCATATCTGCCTGAATAAAATATAATATTTCTTGGCTGTTACACAGCTGTGCAGAGAAATCATTACACATACTGGCTTGTAGAAGATATGACTGATAAGATGACTGACCATATTTACTATTTACTATAAAATGTTTACATATTTAAATTGGGCAGTTTTTGCTAATGTACAGCAGTTTTATTTTTTACAGGAATTTTATCCACATCTAGCTTAACCTGTTTTAAGATTTATGGATCATTAGACATCCTGACATTCTACTCTGACCAACACAGACAGGCAAACTTATTGGTAAGTGCACAATGCTAAAATGAATGTGATTAACCAACTTATCACCCTCTGCTTCCTCTGTAATCCATCCATCCAGTTTGATTTCTGTGAGTGGAAGAAGCCGTGTTCCCAGCCTTCCTGCTCCCACAGTCATGGTCATATGAAACATTAAAGCCAAACTCAGACCATCTATATTTCATACAGCATTTTGCAAACAACAGATGAATAAATTATACCATGAAAGTGGGCATAACCTCTGCATCAGCATATAACCATGGCCTATTTCTCTTCTTTTCTGAATGGTGAGTGAGGCTTTGTGTGTTTTTGTGTGTTTTTGTGTGTGTGTGTGTCGGGGGGAGACCACATATATACTGTAGATGTGTACATATAGATACTACATATGCAGTATCTGTGTGCTGCTTCTGTGTTTCGCTTTGTCCCTTGTGCCTAGCTGTGTGCATATGTGTTCAGTTTCAGCAGAGTTTGGTGTGTACTCGTCAAGGATTAATGAAAGCTCTGCTGTGCCCCTTCTGTGAAAAAAGAGCAACACTGATACACTTGCCTGCTCGCCATCTCCTCTGTCCCCTACCATTATCACTCCCATAAAGAGTCTCTTATATAATATGTCCAACCATTAATGGAAGATAACACTCAGCTCCAACAAAGGACAGAAATGTAATTACCGGTCTGAATAGCACCGCTACTCCTTATTCTTACTCAGAGAGAGGAGGGAGTCAGAGAAGCAGAGTGACAGAAAAGCAAGGGAAGAATTGAGAGACCTGACAAGCATTTAGTGACAGAGAAAATGATAAAGGTGCAACGGGAGTGTGGGTAATAAGAACAAAGGCAGGAGGAAAGGTTATCATGGAGAAAGGGTCATTATTGGTTCTTTTTTGTCTCTCTCTGTGCTCAGTTTGTGTGCCATGTTGATCTGTTGCTGCATTGCGTGGAACAGATCTCTCCCTGACTTCCAAATCTTTTTGGCTCTGGGGCAGTAGGCCAGTGAGCATGCTGCATCACCTTACGAGTCCTGCAGCCAAAAGAACAAAACAGGTTGTGTGTCTTCCGAAAAGACCCATAGTAGCATTTCTTGAAACTATCACTTTTGTCCATTACAAATATAATGCATTTTATTAAAGCCTCCACCCCTACGGTTGGGGGCCCAGATAAGTTTACGCTTTTGATAGGAAACAGGCAGTGACTTGTCACAGTCACCATTTTCTCATCAAGGTTTGCTGAAGTTAGGGCAAATATCAATACGAAAGTGTGTCCCCTTATCAGCTTTTTTCAGAACTTTCAGCCTCATCTAACCAACCACCTTTTTTGAAGGTCAGAAAAGAATTTTCATAGCCTTCTTGGCTAAGGTTAGGGGAAGTAAATTCAAAAGAATCTAATGTTAGCACCTGTTAGAAAATGAGATGTTAGACAAATCTCATATAAAACCATTTAGCTCTGTGTTTTTTGTTGTTGGCAAAAAGGAATACAGAAAACATTTTGCAGTAGCAGTGTTTTAGCATTAATGTACTCATCTTCCCTTTGCCAAATGACAAACATCATAACTGGCAGAATTAATCACCAGGTTGATACTGATGTTGTCACAGCTAAAATGAAAATGTTGAATGTTGGTAAGTTAAAAATCAATTTATTTTATCTCATTTTATTTTTTACTTTATTTTATTTATTACTTTTGCCTCTGGACTTCTGCTATTTGGACAAAGCAGACTGTGAAAAACAAGAGTTACTTATACTTTTTATTTTACCATGTCTAATGATTGTTTATTTGAGATAAATGAATGTTATCAGTGATCCTTCTTGTTCAGGTGACAGGCAACATGTCAGATGTGCTTGTCTTGTCCTAAATCCTGTCAAGAGAATGAAACATGCCAAACATGCTGAGGGCAAAGACATGCAGTGGCACCACATGTGTGTTTCCATGAGTGAGCGCCATCTCTGTGCACATTTGCGTCTTAGCATTTTATTGAGTGTGTGTGTGTGTGTGTGTGTGTGTGTGTGTGAATAAATATGCCTGTGGCAAAGACAAAGGCATTAATACAAACACACATCTGGAAGAAAGATGGACTGACAGAACATTTTCATGTGACTGCCTATGAGAGGGCAGGTGTGTTTCCGCACACGTGTGTGTGTGTACATATGTGTTGCCTTGGTGTATGTACATATGTATTGAAATTTACATAGGTGTTTGCTGTGTGTTGTGTTGGTTCCAAGTCTGCCTGTCATATGTTTATTTTTTGCCACTCATCCAAAAGCTTGTTACAGTGAACATTTTGCATGGTTGCATTATGAATCATCTGTGTGTTACAAATCACCTCCTGAACGCATCTAACCTTCATGGTTCAACCTCTGGGTGACTTCATGTGTTAGTCAATGCACAGATCTGGGTTACTGACTCGGACTGACCCCCACATGTGTGTTTGTAGAGGGGAAGATCTTCTACAATTGCCACATCTGTACATTTGTGGCGTAAAATGAGCTGATGTAACATTCACTCTGCTGTATATGTCGTACTGGTAATTGTTTACAGGACTCTGTTGATTTTCTGCATCACCGAGAAAACATTCAGAGAGTTAAAGAGAAGCAGAATAGGGGTCAAAGTGTTGAGAAATAAGTGAAGTCGTCAAGACTGATTAGACATAGAAACAGAGGGAAAATAAGTGAATCTTTATCTACACACAGCTCCGTGCACATTACATTACGTTAACATTGCTATTACATTCAATTAACGTCAACAAAATATTTCTACTTCTCTCTTCGGACCCATTGTCCTCCCATTTCCTCATTACTTATTGGGAAGACGAAACATTGGCGATTAAAAATTTAAGCCCCTCTTCTTGAATAATTTACCAGTGAGTGGCATATGTTAAATATGTGTTGAAAGCATACATTAGATTTGTTTTGTATACAAATCAGCTCCAGGCTTGCACCCTTAGGGGGGGAGATTGTAGCCTGGGAGATTTGGGGTATACTGATGGTTCTATTATTTAGATGTGCAGAGATTTCTATCCCTATTCCTGCTGTTGCTTGTGTTAACTGTGTCTGATTATACCACACGTCTATTATGCAAGGAGTGAAGATTATTGAGATGCATGCATGTAAAAAAACCAACAAAAACAAAAATAAAACAACCTTTTTTGTTATTCGATCTGCATGTGTGTGTTTATTGGACATTTTTGTGCAACATGGATTCGTTAAAATGTCTTTTTTGCTTTGTCACTGGAACTTGTTTTAGGAATCACATACAGATAGGCATTATGTCTGTAACATGTACTTTATTTATAGGAGATAACTGGACTTGGACAATTGGACACAGAAAAGGATGCATGAAAGGTGAGCCTCAAGGTTACGTGTTTATAAGTATTCATCTGCACAGTATTTGTGTAAATTAGAGGAACGGTTTTAAGATGCATAAAGGATGAGATAATGCTGCAGGTGATGGATTGAATGTCAAAGGATCAGAGAGCTTATTCAAGAAAAGAAATGGCATGGAATATCACTATCTTTTACACATTCACTGGGAGGTGTATTCTACTTTTTTATTTGTGGGACAAAGAAATAAGGAGGTCTACTTATTACTGTTCACATTTCTCAAATCTGTGAGAGGAGAGGTCAGAGTGGGACAGAGAAATGACTACAACGGTTTCCTATTACAAACACAACGGTTTGGAATAGGACATTTTTCATTAGATTATTGCCTCATGCTTAAGAGATAAAGATAACTGACATTTGAAACGCAGCATGTGCAGCATAAAAAGTGACAAGTTGAGATTTTAATCAGTTATCTACCAAACAAAATCCCACATATGACATATGTTTATATCACCAGCTCTGACAAATATAACCACAAGACCTTTTCATATCACCCAGTCAAATATTCCCAGTGTCACCAAGTAAGACATTACAGACCTCATTGAGCCATTTGGCAATATTTTGAGTGAAAATGAAGGAGAAGAGAGAAAATGACGGGGAAAGTGACAGGAACAAGAGTTGTGGGGGAGGGAGAGAGGGGAGTGGAGGTGGTGGTGGTGGTGTATGTGTGTGTGTGGGGGGGTGCTAACACAGATCATGATCATCATGTTGGCAGGATCTGAAAGATTAGACACATCAATAGTTTATGAATCTCCACAGTGTTGTGCTCAATTCCCCCTTCTATAAATTACTAAATAAGGGCATTTACATCACAGCAACACTGCAAACTTTTTCTATTTCTCCACTGTTTCCTTTCATCTTTTTTCTAGCTGAAACTTGGACACAGTCCATTTGACCCTCATGAACCGAGTAATAAGAGAGATGAGCAGAGGGGAAAATGCTGCAGAGTCTTTAGTGCTGTTGTGATTCAGAAAAGAAGAGAGAGAGAAAAGAATAAAAGGAAAAGAGGATGTGGTAAAGACGCAAGCACCTAAAAGACTGATATAATTAATAGATGTGGCCCGCCGATACACATGAATTATGCAACTTTTATATTCAAGAAAATTACAAACACAACCCATTGGGAGAGAATGGAGAGGAATCATTATCTGCAGACTTGAACCTTTGTAAAATGCACCAAAATTTTAATAATTAATCCACATAAACAAATAACACATGAATAAAGAACACTTAAAAAGCCACCCAAGCCACAGGAGTTGGGCGAACTTCCTCTGTAACTTTCCTTGTGTGTGTAGAGGAAGAGAGCGGAGAGAGGAGAGAATTAGGTGGAATGAAAGTTCCACCTAATTCTCTCCTCTCTACTGAAATAATGTGATGATGGAAAATCTTTTTTTTTTTCAAAACCAGATTTACTAAATTTTTTGCTTTGCTTTCTGTGTTTCTCTTTGTTGTGAATTCATATTTGTCAGTTTATTTGAATTTTATTTTTTAATTGTCACAAAGTTGAAGTTGAAACACAATGTCGATGGTCATTTATTAACTACACTAACAGAGAAGCTGTTTTAATGACTGTGAACTGTGGTGAGGGTATTTTCAAGAATAAAACTGTATTTGCTAAACGGAAAAAAACATCTAGCAAAAATTTGATTTGTTTTCAGTCCATTCTTTTCTAATGAAATAATTGATATTTCAGTACCACTGTCAGTTCAGCACTGCCAAACTGAGACAGTGCCTACTAGCAGGGCTGTAACTCACAAATATTGACATAAAAAGTTAATCTGCAGATTATTTTCCAATTAATCAACTGATTGGTCTGTAAATTGTCAGAAAATGGAGAAAAATATCCATTTCATTTCATCACTGTTTTGTCTGACCAGCAGTCCAACAGCCCAGTTATCCATTTTACTATCACACAAGACAAAGAAAAGCAGCAAAAACAGTTTGACATTTTAGCTTGAAAAAATACTTAATGAATTAATGATTATCAACATAGTTACACTGATTTCAACCAAATCATTATGTACCTAGATTTGATTGATTGACGCATCTGGACTAAAATAATTTAAAAAAAACAGTCTGAAAACACACACACACACACACACACACACACACACACACACACACACATACAGTCACATATATCCATGAGAGTAGGGCAGTGAATATGTCAGATTGGGTTAGGGTGGTGTGGCTGAAGAGAGGGAGGACAGGAGGACACCCTACAGTGACCACACAGCAATGCCCTACGGGTGCTCTGACTGGAAATGAGCAAGAGTTGGAAGACACCACACACACACACACACACATATGCGTGTATACGCAATGGTCACCTTCAACGCAGTGCAGCATATGTTTCACACTGAAAATATCAGGAAGAAAAGCTCACACTATTCACACCACATTATTTCTCTTCTCTTAAAGACATATTAGCCCTTGAGTATCATTTCTACTGCAGATCCATGGTCAATCTTCTCTTTTTTATCATTTATATAATTTTATATTAACAATAAAGTCCTCATAATATTGCACAATATTTAGAAAATCTACAAGTTCAAATAGAGTATCCATCTATCTTGATAACAAAGGAAAGGATTTACCAGTAGGAGAAAATGTTGTGGTCTATTTATAGTTGTATTATGGAGTGAAGTCTGCTACTTTGCTCCATATGCACTTGAGCATTATGTGTGACTCAAAATCATTCTTCTTTGATACCTTTGGAGCCTTTAACACCACAGCTCCTATCTTTTTGTTTGTCGCCTGTATATGTGAAAAATATTTCCTTGTGTTGATGTGATTCCTGACTGTTTACTTGGTAAAATTGAGGCCTGTGTGGGAACTCTGGTATTTGTAAAGGTGTGAGACGAGAATGCAGTGAATATATGAAGCAGTAACAATATGAGGCATTATCCTGAACATCCTTTAGGATCCTGTCTTCCTGTCAGACCCATCCAGCAAAAGGAACACTATTTTTATTTTTACTTTTTAAGGTAAAACTTTGACTACGATTGAGACAGAATCATAACTGTACCTGATTTGGTTAAAATGTTGTAGTGTTGGAATGGAAACCAAGTTATGATTCCAAGTTATGACCTATAGAAGCCCTTGGTAATTGCTTGTCGTTGTGATTGTGTATGAATTTGTTCCCATTCTGTGTTACGTATGGTACGGTCTGAGAGCACAACATACTTCAACTTGAGGGAACACATAAAAATTAACATATACACACAACACAAACAAACATCTCTATTTAGTTGTGGTGTGTGAATTTGCGGTGCAGGTCTTGTCAAACTGATGAAGATATTTTCTTAATTTTTTTTTTGTTTCGTCTATTTGCAAGAATTTTCTTGCTGCAGTACGTTGAGCTCTCAGGTCCACCATATCAGGGAAAAACCTTGCGCTCTACCCATTTTTCTTTGGAGCTATGAACCATGAAAGTGTGTATTTATTTGTCTTTCTGTCCATCCTCATTCCTCTGCATTTCCCTGTCACCACAAGCCAGCCAGGGTTCAGTCAGCATGGCAGAGCAGGAGCACGTCTCCAGCTTTTGTCTCTGTGGAGAGCAGGGGTTGTGTGGTTCCTAATTGCTGTGTGCCAAAGAGACCTTGGGAGCCAATCAAAATGGCCAATCTCTAAAGACAAGCCAAAACTAATTTGTTAGCAATATACCATCCTACATCTCTCTCTCTATCTCTCTCTTTCCCTCCCTCCCCTCGGTCTCCTGATGGAAGTCAAGGGTTCATTTCTGTGCCACTGTGGTCACGACCTCTCCCTCGCTTTCTCTCTCTTCCTCTGTGGCTTCACTGCGAGTTCATCTCTGTTGCCTCTTTGGTCGTGACCTGGCTCTGAATGATCCAATGATCAGAGCAATGATGGCAAGACTGGCAAAGGAAAAAAAATCACTCTTGCCTCTGTTTATTAAATTCTGTGTGTTTCTGTATCTTCAGTCACTATCTTTCCCCTGTAATGTGTGTTTCTGTGCGTGTGTGTGTGTATGTGTACATGTGCGCGCGTGGGACACACCTCAGGGAGCGTGAGAGCAGAGCAGCTGTGGTCAGACAGAGAACACACACGTTAGCTTTGGGTTTCATCCTTGGCTTGTTCAGCAGGGAATCTGGCAGCCTGCTGAGAGACTGTGTGTGTGTGTGTGTGTGTGTGTGTGTGTGTGTGCGTGTGTCTGCGTGCGAGTGTGTGCGTGCGTGTGTTTGTGCGTGTATCAGTGAGCACATGTCCATGTATGTGTGCTTGTGTGTCCTGTCCTGTGTTACACACCTCATACCTTTTGCTTTGTCACTATCTGTAAGCACTCTCTCTCTCTCTCCCTCTCTCTCTCTGAGGATCTAAAATTCAAAAGGCAACTTTAAAAAGTGTCTGTTTCACACAGTCAACAAAAGCATCACTGAGAAAGCACACACACACACACACACACATAGGCCAACAGCTTTCTGTGAGAATACACCTGGCACACTATCACTGCAGGACACAAAGTCTTCAGAGAATGAAAAAAATCACTCTTTTATATTGCAGTGATACTGGAGTTTACGGCTACCAAAGCACCGAGCAGATTCCTTGAGGCAAATTGGAGCGAAGGGGGAAAAAAGAAATGATTTCCTTGTTAAAACCCTCCCTAGTGTGTTGGTGTCTTTACACTGGGAGACAGATAAGATTGAAGGTGGGTTTGATTGTTTGACTGAATTTGCGCGCGGGCTCACGAGCAAACTGCAGCGCGAGGGTGTTACTCAGGCAGTGTCTTTGATAGCTGCATTAGCTCAAAGTGAGGAAGCCACGCAAACATAGTTGCAGGTCTAAGTGATGCAAGCTCAAAGCAACCCTGCTCCACACTCCTTGTAAGCAGGTCACAGTCGCACACATACCTAACTAACAGCAATGATCTGTGGCATGAAACCTCTCCTGATTACAGTGTTTGAAGGTTCCACATACACAGAAGTAGACTGACCATGTGGATTTCTGAAAAAACTCCCTATGTATTTGTCATGTCCTGTGTTTTCATAGTATGAAAATCAAAGGTTTCATACAACTTGAACCAAAATGAAAGAATCATTTGCATTTCTTTCTTTCTTTCTTTTTTTCAAAAATCTTGAGTTAATATTTTCCTTTTGTTTCACAAGCAGAGCAAGTTCATATAAAATTCTTGTATTTCAGGAAGAGGAAATACAGTTGCAACTTGAGAACTAGATTAATTATCTTTTTTTATTGTGTAGGAAATGGAATATTTTATTTCATCCAGATTCTGAAAATTTACAGAACAGCAGTAAGTGCTGTTTAATAACTTTCTCATCATTGGATATTAATTTATTAGGGAAAAAAGCAACTTTTCCACAAACCTTTGATCGACAAATAAGTAAATATAAGCATGACAGTTAAGACAAAGATCATTCATCCAGCTGCTAATGAAAACCCCCCCCCAAAAAATGACACACAATGAAAGTCGTTTTACTTACTGAATCAAAGGTTTCTATCATGTCAAAGATTTTTCAACCAAACAGCCATCATATTTCAGCACGTTGTAGTCAAGACCTTCTCTACTACATGGTCTGATGGACTGATATTGGCACATACTGGCAGCAGCGATTCTCTTGGAGCAAAGTACATCTGCACCAAAGGCCAATGAACCGATTTGACCACAACGTCAAAGCTTAAGATGAATACGTTTTTGCAATTTCAATGCAAACTACTTGCTATAAGAAAATTTGATATGGACATTTAAAATCCCTGCATAGCATTACTGGAAATCTTTTCAAGTCAGTATTGTAACCCTGTAGAAGCCACATACTCCAAAGACTGGCAGATTTTTGACAAATTTTTAGATAGTCTAAAAAGTCCAGTTGAGTTTGTCAAAAAAGAAAATAATCTATCAAAGAAAGAAGTAGATAATTGGGACTAGTATGGATAGTGGTGATAGTGACTTTTTTATGCCTGGAATCTAAAGAGCTTGATTTGACAGTGATAGAGTAATGAGAAAAAGTAAGATGAAGCATCTTTTAAAGGATCAGATGAAATTGCCAATCTATTTTAATCTATTGTCACCTTGGGAGAGCAATGTTCCGTTTTTGTGTGGACTAATTGGATTTCAAAATGTATATTGAAAAAAGTCTAATTAGATATTCATCACACGGGGAGGTATAATGTGAACGCGCTAAAGAGCATTTTCTTTTAATGCAGGTGACATTCCTTTACCCTCCTCACCTCAGCTTCACTTCTCTTTTCTTCCTCTCCTCTGAAGAAAATGTCTCAAATCTCTCTACCACCTTCAATATCTCAGTGACCTTAACAGACAAGTGACGAGCAATGTCTGAAAAGACACTGGATATATTTACCATCTTGTCGTGTTCAACTAACCTCAGTGGTTTAGCCATCACAGAAAAAGTGAATCCAGTCCAAGACATGTTTTATGTCTTGTCACTGTCACTTGTTCTGTTGTTGTCCTTCTTTCTGACCCCTGAGGGATATGCTTCATTGTTTGAGCTCTCAGCGGTCAAGGGTCACACACAGGGGTCACCAGAGATCAAGATTGACATCATTGACCTCACGTCAGGTCAGCCCCTGTGGAGCTCACCAGCGGGGAGAAAACAAGTGTGGATTTTTACACACATGATGTGGTGACTATAGAAAATTACAAGAGTACAAACAAGAAAAGATTACAAGAGTGTATTGCAAAGTGTACATGTCATGTATGACATCTCCTGTAAATGTTGGAGTGCATGTTGTATTAAGACAGACGTGAAAATCATTTCTGTTCGCTTTACATGTAAAGCAGTAATCCCATGCTTCATCTACTGTACTATATAAACAGTGCTCCATAATCACCAGCTTGTTGAGTACTGTGGAGTATATGTCCGCTGCCTCTCACCCTCGCTGCCCTGCAGAATAGCTGTT
Organism: Psettodes erumei; assembly: GCA_016785225.1. Taxonomy (NCBI): domain Eukaryota; kingdom Metazoa; phylum Chordata; class Actinopteri; order Pleuronectiformes; family Psettodidae; genus Psettodes; species Psettodes erumei. The sequence continues at coordinate 5,252,099 of JAFBJZ010000781.1, forward strand.
TAAATGAGATTAGTCTTGACAAGTGAACTTCAGCTGGTAATAAAAACCTCTTTTTATCTGCAAAGCAAACATTAGAGCTGCCCACCCAAATGAATACCTAACCCCTGAATTACCATAAGAATAGCTCAGCTGAGTACACTCTTAATGCTTAAACCAACAGTGCAGAACACACACACACACATGCGTGCACACACATACACTAGCCACGCTAATGAGTAGTTTCACTGTTTGAGATTGCAGCCCTGTTAGGGGTGGCGGCTGCGGTGGCAGCGTCGCCGTGACGATGAGCAGGAGGAATGTCGAGAAGCAGACAATATTGTTCTGCAGCGTCCATCCAATACTCCCACCACCCTTAACCTCTCAAAGTTGTCACTTCCAGTGTAAAATTCTCCCCACACAGCCTCAGTCAGGAACATGAGGACTGGAGTTGCTCAGATTCTTTTATCGCTCTGAGCATTTTAGTACTTGACAGGATCTGAACTACAGTCAACAACTTTCAGCTGCATCTTGTCTCTTCCATCACCACGCTGCACTGGCAACACACTGAGTTGTGCCCTCCTCACCTTTTTCTGATTTTCTGATGCTCCGTCTGAGAAAATCCTACAACTCCTCCTCCCAATCATCCCACAAATTCCCCTCGATTGTCACCCACTCCCATCAGTCAGGGACCTCGAGACCCCAAGACCTATGGGGATCATGAACCATCCAATGCTAGACCCCCTTTGTCTCCCTCCATCACTACTTATAGCCCCCCCCCACACACACACAGACACACACACTTAAAAAACCCACAGGACCACAGGCCTGAGCTGACCAGAGCTGCAGCAGGGTGCAGAAAGCAGGCCGTTGGTTCCCAGGACCGCAGCGCACTTGTCATGTAAATGAAGAAGTCACAACCAATTAGAGTAATTGCAGCGCATCGCCCCGTCTTTGCCACGGCTACTGAGCTGAGGAGGGGCATGGGAGAGGGAGATGGAGAGAGAGAGGGTAGTCAGGAGGGAGGGATGGGGTGGGGGGTGGGAGAAGCAAAATGTGGGAAGGATGAGGAGTGCAAAAGTGAAGAAGAAAAAGAAATGGAGAGAGAAGAAGAAAAGGAGGGGAAGTGGAGAAAGAATGATGAATGACAAGAAGATGTGGTTAATAATGTTAGAGAGAAGTAACAAAAAATCTGGAGAAAAATGTCATCATAATTTCTTTATTTATTTATCTTAGATAATCTTGAGATAACCACAATATACAGTAGCCATTTCTTACCTTGCACTTCATTAGGATATTAAAATATGATACATACCAGCTAACAGTATGAAGTCAGCCTAGCTACAATATTATAATATAGCTTTCAGGTGAATAGATTAATAATTCAAGAGTGAAAGTCACTACTCTTCAGAGGGAGATTGTTTGATACAATTTAATGCCCATTACTTTGTATTCTTTTGCAAATAACTTTTATAAAATAATTTAAATTGAACTTCCAACAAAAAATATATACATATATATATACATATATTGACACATTTTGCCTTGTTGTTGCAATGTTTTCTTGGCCTGCATAAATAAATTGTAGTACTTTTCCACTGTTGCTCATTGGTAAATGAACAAACAGAAAATACAGATCTATTATATTTGTTTTATACACATAAGAAAGAGGGTAATAGTGAGTCAGTAAGAACAGTATGTTTCTGCACAAGAGCATGCAAGTGTGTGTGTGTGTAAGGAGAGGGGAGGAGTGGGTGTATCACAGCAGGTGGTAAGGGCTAATGGAACCCCCTCTGGCCTATCAAGAGTAGGGGGTGATGGTGCGAGGGAGAGTGTGTGTGTGTCTGTGTTAGAGAGCGAGGGAGTGCGTAATTTTTACGTGTTTGTGTGTGATGGTAGTCGTGTATCTTTGCAGACAGAGCAGCCAGAATCAGAGAAGCAGAGACCAACGTTGGCAAAGGAAAATACAAAACAGAGAAAACAGTGATTTGATTTCTGCTAAAACTGATGACACAATGAAGACATTCACATGAGCACGAGTGAGGGTAGTGGGAATGGCTCATCTTAATATAAATATGCAGGATTTAGGTGAAAAGGAGTTTGCTCGTGAATGGATGGAGAGAGAGAGGGTAAGAAAGACGAGAGAAAGAAGAGAGCGGGACAGCTATTGGGCCTGAGGCTTCAACCTCCACCTCTGTAGTCAGTCAGCATGTAATGTAATTCCTCTCATCCATCCATCCATCCATCTATTCCATCCATCCATCTGAGAGCTCTCTGTCAGTGGACTTCAGCATAAAGCCTCAGTGCCCAAGGCAACCTGTAAAGCTTACACAAACACAGCATGTGTATTGAAGTCACGGGGTGAGTGTTTGTGTGCGCGCGCGTGTTAACATGTGTCTATGTATGTCTGAATAAAAGCCACTTGTAATGTTTGTTGAGATCCCAAGAGGTCTAGACAGCTACGCTAAGAGAACACCACTTTTAGACCCCCCCACCCCCCTGCTGCCTCTGAGATGAACCTATTCTGCACTTTAAGACACACACTCACTGTCAGTGCTTACACAAAACACATTTAAACAAAAACAGGGAAGCCAGGTAGATACACACTCTGCACACTGAGGCACGAACAAGAAGACATTAACATGGCTCATGTCCCCCACTGATTTCCTGACTTGTGGGGGATTGTTTTTCCTGCTTTGGAATCAGATTGCAGTCTGAACCACAACAGTAATAAATTAACAACATCACAACAACAAACAAGTATAGATAGCCAAGGCTGAATTTGAAGAAAAAATGGTTCTTAATGCTAACCCAATAGTATATATGGACATAATCACTGTTTAGAAATGAAGCAACTTTCCTCAAAATTACCCAAACACTGGATTTATGCTACATGTGCTACAGTAGTGTAAACAGGCTAAGCTTCAGTCCTGACCTCGTAACAATTTCCTCAATGTAAATACAGAAACGTAAGGCAAAAACATACAGTTTCATATTTTGACAACCACTTTAAAACATTTCAGGAATATGTTTCATCCAATCATTTGCTGTGGAGAAGGGGCCAGTCAGAGGCATGAGTAATATTGTTAGTGAATTCAAAGCACTGAATCAATGAAATTATTAACAAAAGGCAGCACTATAGTTGCTAGATTTATTAAAAATTGACCCAGAATCCAAAAAGGAATTAATTTAAGCACCAGATTTTTCCCCCATTTTCTCAACACTGTCATCTTTAGCTGCAGGGGTGCACATAACAATATTTTAAGCTCTGTGAGTGGTTGTTGCTTGCCAAAATACACATCGAAATCATAGCTTACTACTACTACTAACTGGATTGTAGTTTTAACTTTTTTGAAAAAAGAATGGATTAAAAAATGCAGGCAGTTAATACAAACATGCATGTGTTGAAATATTTCAGGACATTGTGAGGTCTGATGCTAATGAAGTGCAAAGTAATTTTTTGTGCTTTATTTTGAAATACAGAGTCACACACAGACACACACACACACACACACATGCACACAAGCCACATTTGGTATTTCTAAATCCATAATTTTTTAATGCTGTGTGAATATTCGCACACAGCACTTCCTTGCCATGGTTTTTTGTGTGTGTGCCAGAGGCCTGTCCCAAGGAGCAAAGAAGATTCAATATGTCTACCTCCATTTAAGCACTGAAACATTCATGCCAGCCAGCACAGAATGGGACACACACACACACACACACACACACACACACACACACACCTATGAGCTACAACTTGCTTTATAAAAGCACCTTAATTAACCTGCACAGTGATTATGTTGAATCCAGCTTCTTTCTCATTGCAGAGATTTTTGCATTTATATCTTCCTCTTCTAACAATAATGATAATAGATGATACCGATCTCTCCATTTCCTTTGATTCCAGATTTATGTGAACTTTAAAAACTTACAGCCTGACATTTCAACCAGTGTTTAAGACACTATGTCAATATCTTCTCATCTCCTGCACATTGGCGCAGCAAGAAGCAGCAAAGACTGGAGTGTATATGTTTCTCCTCTTATGAATTATGAACCCAGTTAGCTCTTTTGTTGATGAATTATTTCTCATCTGCCTCTCTCCACAGGATAGTTGCTGTAACAAATGCATTTACACTGGAACCAATCGCATTATTGCCTTTTTATTTTCTTACGTATTTGTTTCATTGAGCGTGAGTTGTCTGGGGTCGGGCGCGAAACAAAACAACTCATTTCGGAAACATGCTTTTCATTAGGAGGAAACAAATGTTTATTTTACCAGCATTTTGTGAGGAGTCATGAATAAATATGGTGTTTGTCTCTGAGGTAAATAAAACAACAATGCAGCAGGAGAAAAGAAGAGATGGAGATGTGGTTTGGTTCTCTGTGGACCTCTGGTCATGGCTGAACAGAAGAGTGCAGGCATAAAAATACAGATGTTATATTCAGTATGAATGATCTCCAGTATTCAAAATCAGATTCACAGAAAATGAGATGGAGACACAAACTCTTCTGTAAATACAGTGTAAAAATGCAAGACTGAAGTAAGAAATGCATAATGGGGGTGTCGGGGGGGAAGGGGTGTCTCCAGATGAGAGAAGAAAAAAAAGAAAAACAAAAACACAGAGGATATGAATATGGATTGTGTGTTCCCTGTGACTTAAATATTCATGACATGACGATTAGTATGTCATAACAGCATTATCAGCTTCAACAGCCAAAAGAGGAGAAAACTCTGGCTTGATTGATCTCATCAGGACATCATCAATAATGGATAACTCCAATCATAGTACTGGGAGCACACACTTGCACACAGGCAGGCGTGCACGAGCAAACCCTGCATGCACAACCAATTATGACACAATCTGTAATTTAAACCTGCCGTTAAATCAGTCTTGCTCCCAGTGCAAACACATCATCACACCATGAGTCACCTTCTTTGGTTGCTAAGTGAGAAAATATTTATAAAAAGTGATAATTCTTTTTAAACGTACTAATTGAGCTCTACAGGCAGAAGAACTGGAAATTCTCAAAAAAAAGAGCAGTACCTGGTTTGTTGTTATTAAAGTCCGGGTATGAAGAAACAGGTGGAATGAATTCAACAAGCCTTTACATAAGCTGAATAACTTCTATTTTGCTTTACTGGTCAAAGATTGTAGAACCGATCAGTCCTGTGGAAAGCCTACCTGAACCTGAACTGAACTTAAATAATTACTTGAAGGAATAGGAGAGCAACCTGATTCAAAAGAGATCCAAGGGCAGTCTGATCCAAACAGACCCTAAAATATTTAGATTGAACCTAAACACGGTTCACCTGAAAAACCGCAAGAGAGACGCATTTGCAGGAAAATGATGCAACACCAAATTACGAGCACCAAAGCATGTAATTTTCCCATGCAATTTAAATACTGTTCCTTTTGGATCGAAAAACTGAATGTGAAATGGACCTGGCCCAATTCAGGTCTTGGATGGGACTCAAGGTGCCTCGGTGAAGATTCCTACTTTGCAGTTCTTTTGTTGAATGAATTGTTGTGGAGTTAATCTGCTTGATATCTCCTGAATATATGGCATCTGATTTTATTGCAAAGCTATTTGATTTATATTTGAAAAATAGTGACAACTGACACACAATTTAAGGCAGAGAAGAAGCATTGAGCATGGTACCCAAGCCACAAAGATGTCAGAAACGACAAACAAGTAATGCTGAAGCTGAGCCACAAGACGCATGTTAGTGAAGGAATGCTCACTGCTGCTGCTGTTCCTCTTCCTCTACCTCCCCCATCGCCCGAGGAGACGATCTAAAAAAGACAGATCATAGTGGTGAAGAGGTATGTGTTTTAGTAAAAACAATATACAGTACATGCATACCATTGTGTGTGTGTGTGTGTGTGTGTGTGCACGTGCATGGATGGGGATGAAGGTGAGTTTTAGAGGATGAGACTCGCAGATGGGTCTTTCTTGTAAAGTGCTCCATTTGTGCACAGAGGTGTCCTGAGTGTCTAGACAAACCTACATGTTTGGCTCATTCATATGCTCTTGTGGACCTCACTCATACACTCGCCCACCATCTCTCTCTGTCCCTGACTCTCTCTCTCTCTCTGATGCCATACAGTATAGGGTCTACTGTACTTAGACGTCATAAAATTTAAATGAGGCTTCTCTTTCGAACCACAGCAAGTATGTCTGCTTGATGTTGAAACTTAAGGTGAAATATCATCGATGATAACATTTAAGTGATCTTACACCTGCAAACTACCTAATTAATACTAATACTCTGTCATTTGGTGTTTTCCCACCTCATCTCTCTTCTGCTTTCTTTCATTCCCTCCTGCTTGAGACTGCACATTTTAGACTGCGCTCTGTAGCCTCGGGGCTGAAGGCAACGCTTAAAGAGTGTCTAGTCTCATACAGCTGGGCCTCTTTGCCAGACAGACCACACAGACAGAAACTACTGCATCAAACATGAAGTATATACTTTTACCCAACACTAAAAACAGTTTCTGAGCAGCTGCAAAGCCAACATTAAAAATCTTCCACTCTTGGGTGAGTTGTTCTTGTGATTGATTTACTCATCTACAGTAAAACCACCTTTCTGGGAAAAGATTACAAAGAAGTTGTTTTCTGTCCAAATGGACCATAAAGTGCCTTTTCTTGTTTAATTCCACTCAGGAACTGGTGGAAAGTAGAAGTGATTTTGCCTCTCTACACCTCAGCCACAACAGGGCAGATGTCTTGTGTTAGATTACCCCTGAGACTACAGTCAGACCTGCTGCTGCTGCTGCCAGAAAATGTATCCACACACACACTGTATTCACTGAGACAAAAACAAGGAAAAGGAGTGTTTTTTCCTGCACTATCATCTCTCCTCACCAGTGCTGCTTTTGTTCGTGTTTAGGAAGCAATTTCAGACCTGTGCTCATATTTCCCATTCAGGTAACTCCATGATCCCACTGTTCAACCCTGTCCTCTAAAACATTAAGTTTATACATGACTGATTTGCATCTACAAAAATGGTTTGCAATAAACATAACATTTTCATCAAGCTGCCGAGGAAATGTTTAAATTGACCATGCTGTCTATTGCGGTACAACATAGTCATAATGAACCTACCTACCTACCTATGAAACTACAAAATGTTCACTGTCAAAGCATGATTACAGGAATAGTTAGATATTTTATATATAATTTATATTATTCACTTTCCGAGTCAAGAAATTGAATAAGCTGAATAATCACCCAAAAAAATATTTTCCAACAATTTTATGATTATGTTTTGGCAGCTTGGAACAAGATGTCACACTGCCTGGATAAGCATAATCATGGCCAGCAATCCTCATTAGTGAATGTAAAAATAACTTGAAATCCTGCACAAACAAGCACACAAAAAATTGGATTTTAAATACTAAATGCAACTATTGCACATCAAAATAGTAATAATATTGTAAATATCATTTCACATAGCTTTACCCCAGCCTGTATAGCATACTGTTATTAGAAACAATAAACAGGATTAATTATCATTGTCATTACTCTAAAGAAAAGCTGTTGTTTTGATCATAATAACTGCATGTAAAAGTTTGTAGGGGGTTTTGTGAAGGTGCAATTATATGTATTCTCAGGATGTTAATTCAATCTATGAACTATTTGATGGACTATAAGATGCAGTTGCCTTGGTGATATGTCATTGGCTGCATCTGCTCCATCCTGCCATGTCATGCAACGCCACCAAGTCTTGCCAGCTCAAGAATGTGTCCAACCCCACAATGAAATCTTGTGTGTCTGTGTATTTGCATTACAGTACATATGCCACAGTGTTATTTTTGTTTGTGTTGTCCGGTGTCTCACTGAATCAGTTTGTGTGTGTGGCCCGGCAGTCTGTTTGTTGTGTTTCCCTGTGTCACATCGAGTCATCAGTGCGCTTGTCATTGCCAGGGCGACTACGCGGTGACATATGCCCGCTTCTTGGCTCCCTGACTCACCACTGCTGATGTGGTGACGTGTTGGAAGACGTTGGATCAAATCACACCTCTTTCACTTCCTTCCTCTGCGAGACGGTCAGCCTGTCCAGCCCGTCTCTTCTTCCCTTGTTCTATTCATGTTCTACAAGCTTCAGTAAAAGAAGAACAGGCCAGAATCCAGTGTAAATCATTTGTAATGATCCTCTACATTAGCAACACAAACTGAGATGGGTTTTTTTAGTTTCACTGTCTTCCAGCAGATTCTCTTCCCCCTGTGATCATGAGGTGAGTGCTAAACAATAGTCAGACCTCTGTATACAAACAACACAGTCTCTATACATCCCAAGACTTGTTCACAACTGATTTCACACTCCATGTCTTCATTTCAAAACACAACTCTTGTACAAGAAAACAACCCACTTTTTCCCCGCTCATGAGATGTGTTGAGACAGAGCTGAACTTTCATCTCACTGAGCTGAGATAGACATGTCTGTGCTTGGTGTCTTGAACAACTTTTCAGATGGATGTCCAGTCTGTTTCTTCTACCAATAAACAGGGAAGGAAACTGTTGGATTAGTGTGACGAAGCTTCATGAAGGTGTGGAGGCACTGGTGGCCGTCCTGTATTAAAAACTGAATTTGGTCAAGAGAGCTTGTATACAACATTGTGGAGTGAAATCAGCTGAGTGAACAACGCCTTTAGTGATTAGGCTCAAACAAATATATGTGTATAATGAGCAACCACTAAAAGGACAAACTCAATCAGAGACACTCTCTTACTTAGCCTTGATTTGATTCATAATAAAACAAATACATTATAAAAGTAATTTAAAAATATATATATATTTCTCATTTTTATATCTGTGACTAAACATATTTATGTCCAGTTTATTTTATTAGGGGTGTTACTCATTGGCTGTTATAGTCACATGGGTAGATGTCCTGGAATGTGTTAGTATCTATAATTTACATTTTTATGTTTGCATCCCTTTGTCTTTTGAGATCCACAAACGAGAGCGTCCTCACGCACACAAAGAGTGTCTCCGCAGCTCTCTAATGGGAGAACAAGCTGTGTGAAGAAACAAAATGTCACCAGGCGGTCCCCACCCAGCCACCTCCCCACTCAGGGCATACTTAGCATTTAAAAACCCCCCCACCCCCAAAAAGCCATGCTAACATTTAGCGATGGGGGGAAGAGAGGGGAAGGACGCACAGACGGGCTTTAGCCAGGCAGGCAAGGAGGCGGGCGGCAGATTCCTCCAGCCCTGTAGTGGAGCCGTGGGGAAGTTTTTAATTCCTCCATCCTTATGGTTCATTTGTCCTCCAGATCCCCCATGTGAAGCTCTGCAATGACCACTCATGTGTGTACTGCTGTTGAATTATTTAGAAGAGGGATAAGGGAAGACGGAGGAGATGGAAAGATAGAGAAGAGAGGAGGGGGAGAGGGAGGTGACAGGAGACGGAGGACGAGAAGGAGGCGCAGGGGGAGAGAGGAAGTGAGAGGGGAGCTCAGGGTGTGGCGGTGAGGAGGAGAGGTGTGGAGATGTTGTGGAGAGGTGAGAGGTGAGGTGAGGAAGAAAGGGGCTTGAAAAATGAGGTGAGAAGAGCAAGGAGAGGTGGGAGGGAGATGGAGGAAGGGTGAGGGGAGGCAGAGACTGGACAGTGAAAAGGTTTTACAGTTTCTGTATTAATGCAAACCCTGAAAGCTGTAGTTGGTGATAATCAGTCACTGCTGAGGTGAATTTACTGTTGTTTTATTTCACTGTAAATGAGAAAATACTTTTACTACACTGAAGCTTTGTTTTTGTGTAACTTGCCAAAGGATTTTTAAACAACATATACTGTATAAATTATATTAAACAACTACTGCTACTACTGAATAAAAATCCAGTTCAAGTTTTTATAGAAATGTGAGCAGTTCTAGGCCAGTGAAGAACCAGTTTAGTTTAGGTCACCAAAAACTGAAACCTTATGTAAATTTAATAGAAATCTGCCTTTTCAGAGATTAAGAATTTGCCTAACAAGTTTTCCTGCAGCATGTAAAGCTTTCCTCAAAGTTATGCAAAGAATTCCACTTTTAAAACTTACAAAACTGCACAAAAGCAACAGTTTGCTGGAACAATTTAAGTCACTGTACTCTATTACAGTACTGCGCTGCTGTCAGACTGGTTGGACGGGGTGTTCATCCTACAGCGAGATAATGACCCACAACGTTAATGGAAATGAACTCGATGGTGGCTTCACATGGAAGACCAGCACAGTCTCCAGAGTCTTCAGATTGTTTTAACCAATAACAGCAGGCGGAAAGATATTCTGAGTTTTAGCCCCAGTATGAGTCACACGCTCAAAACCCTGGATTTTACTTTTCCCATAATGCTATCATGTAGCAAATTCCCATATCTAGCAGTTTGTAGTTAGTTAAACGCTTGAAGCTGAAATTGAGTAAACCTAGTGAAGGTTTCTTTCTTAGACTCAAGAACCACAGAAGACATGATACACCTGGTCATCCAATTAGTACTCCCCTGAAAATCAGAGGAGTAAGGTATATAACCTTTTAAGCTAACTTACATTGTTTTGGTCCTTTTAGAAAATTCCAATCACTGTTGACATTAATTGTCAGATAAGTACGTGGTGTGTTACAGCCAGTGTGCACATCATGTTTCCATACTGCAGTACAGTGTATAGATGCCACTGAAAAGTGATACTCTTTCTCCTCGGTGACCCACTGTCCTTCACTGTATAGTCTCAGACTGATCACATCTCTATTGTTAGTGTGGGAGACTGGCAGGAACCTGGTGCCATGTCACACACTCACCAGACTATACTCTACTCTTGTCTGCAGCAATAAGGACATAATTGGGTTAGAGTGACGCAACACACACAGTCTGCAACATCATTACACAGTGACAATTACCTGAGGATGTACAGCATAAACAGACACACCCTGCTGTGTAACTAAAGCCAGACTGCAGATACTGTACACACACGCAACCATACTGTCCATGCATATTACTCCTTTTATGCTTGTATGCGTGCAATGAAATGCATTGATCCCTGAAACAAACATATACATAAATATGTTACATAAATACACGACAGAGTAAAACAGTGAGAGCGAGTGCGCTGACTAGTTTTGAAATGTCCGTGTGTGGATTTGTGTGCGTGTAAGTGTGTATAGTGTGTGTATATATACGCGCACACACAAAAACACACGGTGTCTGGGGGGTACAGTAAGCCGTAGCGGATTTGTAAAAAGGCCCGGATTGTTCATTAATAAAGAAAGGATGAAAAAGGGGGAGTGAGGTGGAGGGCTGTGTGTGTGTGTGTGTGTGTGTGTGTGTGTAGGGAGGGGGGCAAGGAGAGTGGAAGAAAGAGAATGGAAAGAGAGAGAGGGAGGGAGGATGGGGGGACACAGTATTAGACAGTAATTAAATAATCATCTGTGTTGCTCTCGTTTACTCCCGCCCCTCTTCCTCCCCCTCTTCCTCCTCCGCCTTCTCCGACAGCACTAGCGGCCACAACACCTGTCACAACTCATCACCTTCAACCTCACACACACACACACACACACACACTGAGAGAGTGAGAGAGGAGGCCACAGAATAAATCACATCAAAACCATACACACATTATGGACACACACAGAGCCTTAAAATATATGCATGCATACATAACACAGAGTTACTCATACATGCTTGTGCACACAAATATGTTGATAAAACACACAGGGTACTGGTATTATTGTAACAGCGAGGGTCTGCAGTGGGATATAGGGTGAGTTTTAAGAGGCAGAGTGGTTGTCAAATTAATTTCCATCGCTCAGTGGTCTTCATCGTCTGTCCTCATCACCTTCATGCCCCTGTGTCAGGTATCAGCTGTCCAGCCCAGGTAAATCCTGGATGACCTGGACTGCTGATAGACTCTATGAGATGTCAGAGATGATTATAAAAGCAGTCTGAGGCAGATCTGGTTACTGCCGTAACAGAGAACCTATGGCATTGACAGTCCACATGTTGTCTCATGACAGTCAGGATCATTCTGTAGTTTTGTAGCTACTGGTTTACATAATGTGGATAAATGATGTTTTGTTATTGTTGTTTTTTTACAGCCTTCTCTGATCGTCTAACTGTTGTTTGTTTTTTGACCCATCAGACTTTGTTGCATTCTTACGTATCAGCTGTGTGTATGACACTATTAGAACTGTTACAAATAATGGCCAAAACTATGAAAATGAAAGATTTCAGTTCGATAAACAGCGATTATCCTTTAAAGCAGTACATAAAAACAAACACATACAAATTGGTTGTGAGATTACTCTCGTGTGTGTTTTAAAGGGGAAAACATGTTTTGTTTTGTTGTTTAATAATGTGAATTTTATTTTCACAATTTCAGCCATTATAGCTAATGGTTATGATTACATTAGAGCCCAGTTAAGGCAACCAACACCAGCAGTCAGACTTTCGGAAGCGGTGGTAGACTAATAAAATTCTTAAGAAGTGAAACGGAAGGTGAACACAACAGAAATGTCTCTTATAATTGCCGTTTTTGTGAGCAGACAAGTGCCAAGTACCTGGAAAAAGCTAAACTTTACTGAGGGTAGCAGAGAAAAACTTCAACATGTTGCAGTAAAGTAAGTAATGGCTTTTAAAGGAAGTTTTTTAAACCCTGCTACGGACACATAAGCACACAGAGATCCAAATATATCCAAGTGCACAAACCAAGAAACAATACGAATTCTCATCTCAGTGGCAACATTGCACTTTTCAGAGTGTTGCTTAGAAGATGTTGGGGACAACAACATCACAACACAAGGCAACAACTGTCCCTTTAATTAACACCCACAGAGACTATATAAAGCTGTTACACGCTAATATATTTTATTTTAAATGGGCACCCGAAGCAAATAAGCCACCACATAGCTAATTTAATACACTGTTTTGTAATTTTGTTAACATTGTAATCTCCATCTGCTTATATACTACCCACTGGCGTAATGCACATGCATGCCCAAACAAAGACATCGTATGCACATGGAGAACTCTTATATGAACATACACACTGACAGTTTATGACACACAGCGAATCAGCAGGCACTCACCAACATACAGTCTACAAATGAACCCCAACCTGACAAAAAAGTACATTATGTATAATTACACTCAGCCATATGGCCATGGGGACTGTTGGCCAGGCCGACAGGGTTCAGCTCTGAGGAGAGCGTGTGCACACACACACACACACACACACAAACACACACACTGCAGAGTAAACATTCAATAGTGTTACCGTGGATTCATTCTCTCATTCATTGATTCATATTCCTGTGTGCAGCCACGGGGCCTCCCAGTGAAATCCAGCATACAGGCCAGTATGGCTGGATAATATGGCCTTTGTTAATGATGATCAGAAAATTGTGCTCCCATACAGCAGGAGGTAAACAGGATTCTGATTAACATCTGCGGGGAATTACTCATTGATTTTGTCTCCTGTTTTTCGCGGTGATTATAATGTTGCTGGAAACAATCAATCTGTCCTTCGCTGACATAAAGAGAGTCAGATTTGTGGACCCAGTGTCCCACATGTGAAGCCAAAAAACTTTGGGGATTTGGTTGAAATGTGTTTTTGTAGGCTTTAGCTGCCTAACTACAAATCATGTGTACTCTATATAAACTGCTGACCATGTTCGAACATATGCTGGTTTCCATTCACTCACTCACAGTAAATATTAAATCAGTATTATGTTTTCTTCTTCATTATCGTAACACGATAATGCAATTTACTGTATGTCTATATTGTCATTGCATTACCTAACAGTAAGCTACGCTAGCACCTCCGTTTAGTTATAATTAGGCACAACAGTGTGTCAGCATACGAGCATGCTCAAAAGAACAATGCTAACATCGGGGTTAGTAGGTACATATGTTTACCATGTTCACAATCTGAGCTTAGTCAAATGGCATGCAAACATAATTAACCCTGAAAACAAATGGCTGTTTATTGGCGTAAACCACGCGGAGACACTTAGTCAAAAGCCAGGGGATGACCAGAATCAGTCAACGTGGCATTGCTAGTCTTTGGGATTTACCTTCAGGGAAACTTGAATGTCAAGTAAAAAAAATGTCTGGCACCGGAAACGTTAAAAAGGAAACAAATGCACTGTTGCTCTGTACGGACATGTGTAAACTCATGGAAGTTCGTCAGCAGCAAACAAACAAACAGGAAAACATACAGCTAGCGTATGTGGAAAAACAGAAAAGCCAGGATGTGATTATTGGAAAGAATGAGATTTTCCATCTATGTAACATAATGAAAAGGAAATATTCATATTAGGGGAAAACAAACTATTGAAAAGCTGCTCATTAAACCTCATAAATAAATGCAAATCATTTTAATTAGTTAGAGGACCTTGGGTGCCTCTGAGCTTCTTCTGCTCCTCTCTTTTCTCTCACTTGTTTTTTCTCCCCGTTGTTTGTTTTCTTGCCGTTGTTGTTGTTTTTGAAGTCCGTTTCCCCCTCTATCTCCTCCTCCTCTCTCGTCCCCTCTGTTTGGTCGTTGGACTTGCATCTCAGGGTTCTATCATTGCTGCGTAGTTGACCAGACCTAACGATCCAATCCAGATGGGGGTGACTGGGAGGTTTGGGTGGAGCTTCTGGGTGGGGGGTGGGAGATTTGGGATTCTGGTGCCACTGTTTGGCATCAGTCAGACATGAGCTGGAGCCGAGCTCTCTCAGTGAAGTCAGGAGTGTTCGGGAAAAAATAAAAATCACTCACAGTAGGCTTTGGGAATGTGATGGATTTCAACATATCATCAAGAGGGAATTATATCAGAGCATTTTTAGAAAAAATTCTGAGAAATCAGTCTGACCTTTTTCATGTTTTCAAGGTTCCTCTATTGCTAATAAATGTGCAGAAACTTTATATTGCATCACTCAGTTAGGCTATAGAGATGTGGTTGTCTACAGTTTTGCATAGTGCAACAGTGCAGACTGGGGCCTTGGGGCTTCGTTAGAGACAACTTACCTACCATGACACATGTGGCCGAGAGCGGGAGATGTAGATTGGACACCTGTGTTGTCACTTTGTCTACCTGCTGTTATTAGTTTAGGGACACCTAATTGGTCTCTGGTCTATCTGTGATATCTTTATGGACCACTAATGGGGCTTTTTGCTTAGAGAGCAGGATGAGAGGAACAGATAATTGGTCCTGAGGTGCTACACAGGCACAGGGTCGCTGCTATGCTCAATTTGCAATTTACCAGGAGATCGCACACCTATTCACTTTAACAAGATGTTGTAAATCACAGTATCTTTGCTCAACAGGGAGAACCCCAGCCTCAGACACATGCAAAATACAGCAGATCTGTGGTTTCATTCATTGTTAAATGACAATGTGTTATGGGAACAAATACCAGTTTGGTTTGGTCTTTATCTTCCTGGAATTGGAAACTTATTAGACTCTTGTGCTGCTACCACGCTGCCTTATATTGTGAGCGCAACCCTTTACACCTGAGAATGCCCTAGTGAACAACACCTGAGGGTGAAAATAAGCAGCCTCATCTCCCCAGGAATTACTTCCATGCTGGAGGATTTCATACCACACAATTTACACCCAATGTCAACATTGAGTGCCAAAGCAGAAAAGAGAAATAGAAACTATTGATTGCTTTACTGATTTGAATCATTTCACTCAGTTCAAAGACTGACAGTCACTCACAGTTCACTTTTCGTAAGTTATTAAAATTGCATCACCATGCAGACGCTCTTCAGTAGGTACAACAATGCAACATAGCCATCACCATTAGCACCATTAGTTTGTCTTCAGTCATAAATTCAGTGTGAGACTGGTTCACCCTGTTCAGTTTAGTACAAAACCAAAGCAATGTTACAGGGTTAACAGCAGCAGTCACCTATTTGCAGAATTTTCACTGATTGCCCCTGTAGCTATTGTTGTCTTCTGCTAAGCTATTAACCAGGCAGTAATGCACTGTGAAAGAGTCCTTCTTACATTTAATGATATTTACTACAGCCAAGTGCTTTAGTTGACTAATCTTTACTACACCCTAAGCAAACCACACCTTAACAATACCTATATGCCATTACCGATGGCACACCTGATCGTACACAAGTTTTAGCTATACCGTAAATTTCACAAAGAGTGTCCTCAGAGAAGGATCAGCAGCTTCATTCATTTCAACAAATACTTGAAATACATTAAAAAAGTGAAAAAGCCCTACAGTGGCCATAGTAACTATGACAGGAGCAAAGGAAGCAAAAGTGATGTTATTATAAAGCAATAAAGACCATGCACGAAGGAGGTCAGGGTGGATGGATCTGTCAGAACATCACACATCGACAGTCACTGTTTGTATGGAGGGAACCCCAAAACTATGAGGTGGACTGGTAAGCTAGGTGGCAAGAGGAGTGCTATGGGATCTGCGGAAGTCTAAATGTTATGCAACATAATCATAGGGTGTGACCTGTGGTATCGCTTACACCGACCTACATACTGTATACAGGCCACTGACACACATATACGCAGGTGTTAAAAATGCATAGCTGCCATTGCACAAAATGCCTTGCAGTGCGCAACATTATAGCCAACATATTAGTGATTTAGTTAAGTTCAGTTAATTTCCTTCGATGACCGATCCAAAGTGAGCAGTTAATAATTTGGAAAATATTTAATCAACCAGTATATCCGCTCTGCTTCTGGTCGCAGATCAGCTGCATCAACTCCCTTTAAGCAGTTATGATTATTTCAATGTTACAAAACACCCAGTGGAGGGCTAATTAGATTAAATGACCAATAAGTCACATTTATTAAGAGTGCTCCTCAACCATACTCCTCATGGATAGACCTCTTTCCCTCCACTGGCACCAAGTGCTTGTGATTTCTGGTGTTGTTAGTCCCTCCACAATAAATTATTCAATATTTGTTTGAATAAATGAACATGAAAAATAATCTCCAATGGCTACAGAAGGCAATAGTTAATTAGAATTAAAGAAAAAGTTTGAGCCTTCTTTTTTGTTGTTGTTCTGCTTCTTTCTCTCACACTCTTGCCTTTTATACTTTCTTGCATTGTACCACTGGACTTTTTTCTTCTTTCATGTCAGTTCATTACATTTAATTTATTAATGTCCAATATTTAATGTGCCAAAAATGTCAGATTCAAACAGATGAAAATGGGGCATTTTCTCCTGGTACGAGGGATGCACAAGCTGTTTGCTGCTTCTTGTTGTGACTCTGGGGGCCGAACGAGGGATGGGAGGGGAAGAAACAGAGACAGAGACAGAGGGAGGGGAAGAGAGCGAGAAAGAGTGAACTCTTCAGTCAGACCTGAAGTTTATCTTTAACGAAGCTTCGAGCTCCCAAACCACAATGCTGCTTGGTGCCAAAAGGCACAACTTTACAGAAACTAACCTCAAAACGGGGCTGGAGTCGGCGGGAGGAAGACAACTTTACAGAAACAAACAAACAAACCTCGCAACCTTACTGTAACTCTGAAAAAAGAGCAACTTTCCATGGACTAAACTTAGTGCTGCTCAGAGGTACAAATCAACTCAGCTTCAACTTCTGTATTGTGAACTCTATATTTGATAAATAAAGTGATGTCTGCAGCAGCATTTTCAATATGAAATGTTTTCTTCTACTGCAGGGAAGCATTACAAGCACACAAACAACCACACACACACAAAGTGCAGTTGTGTAGCTATTGATCTTTAAGCACTTTGTCCTTGATGTCTGTCCCAGTGTCACTGCGATCGATGTTGAATTGACTCACAGTGAGGAGAGTCAGCTGACAAACAGACACACACACATTCGTACACACACCTCTGTGATAATGCCATATGAGTGTGACTGTCATCACCTCCCTGTGATCATTCTTACCTCAGAAAACAGACAGACAGACACGAGCATATTTCTTTCTTCCAATGTTGGATTCAGTGTGGTTTGAAATGTTGTCTTTCATACATTTAAAGCCTTATAAAAATATTAGGTAAGGTTCACACAAATATCTGCAAATGTTTCAGACGGCAACAGAGAGTGGAATGATTTGGCCTTTTTGCACGTTTGGATGAGAGACACAGCTCGAGCAAAACTGAAAACCTCAGAATTAATGTGTGTGTGTGTGTGTGTGTGTGTGTGTGTGTGTGTGTGTGTGTGTGTGTGCATGGGGGGGTCACTGGATGATGCAACTGATAATCATTTGTGACTTTTAATATGGACATTGGACACATCACACACAAAAATATAGACACACATTTAGAGTTGCTATAGCAACCAAAGGCTAGCACACAATGTTCAAGAGGTGGTTTCTCGAACCATTTGCCAATTTGGTTAATTATGTCTTTGTGCCAGTGAATAGGCCTTGACTCCCTCCTCTCTCTTCCTCACCGCCCCCCACGCCTGTCCGGGCACAGGCCTGAGCGCAGCCAGCTGACACACACACACATATTGTTTGGGGGGCTGGGTCTGGGAAAAAGGGAGCAGGCGGATGGGGGTAGGAACATGGAACAGCAGCTCTAATGAGCCACTGGCTGTCAGGAACGGTTAGACTGCTGCGCATGGAGAGGCGGGGCCAGCAGAGGGGCAGGGGTCTTCACACACACACACACACACACACAGACACAAAGTAGGAAAGAGTGAGTTGGTCAAGCACCGGTGTCCAACTCTCATTGTGAGAGCCGTCTCACGACTGCCTCCATTCTGTTTACATTGTTTCACATTTTCCACCTCCTGTCGCCTTCAGATATTTACTACATCATGTGTCAGTCTTTTCCTGACGCTGTATTCATCATCGCCTGTCTCTGACAGGTAATCTCCCATAGTCTGTAAGCTCCCGTCCTGACACAATGATAATTCATTTCATTTAAAAAAGGCATCTGCGGACACAAGGCACACAATTTCTGCCAATTTCTATTCATTTAAGAGGAAATTCAGCTTCTATTACACAACATGCTACACATGAGTCACACAACCTACGTCACACCACGCTGACATGCTGTTCATGTATTACTGAGCATACAGTATATAATAATGCAATCAAAGTGTGTTTGGCGTGTGTTGTGAACGTGCATCACTTAGTTCCAGTCAGCGAGTCCTGCTGTCCGCTACATATGTTTGCTATGTTTCTTGCCTCCATTACATGAATGTGCAAACCAGCTCTCATACAATGACAACCATCTGTCAATACACACACACTCACGCAGGCATACCCGAAACACTGTGAGCTCCGCCTCTTAACAATATTCAAAGCTGTCTATAAAGTCAGCAGAAAAATCAATGGAGTTCTGACAGGCCTGGGAGGAGGAGCAGCTGAACTTTTTTCCATTGGTTTCCACACCTTTTCTCTCCAGCAGATGACACAGTAAAAGTTGACGAGCTACTCGTCCCACACGTCTGCCGCGATGAGGAAGCCTTAGTGCTTTGAGGTTAAAGCGATGTGAAACCACACCTGAGACTTGAGGACTCCACTGTCGATTTCATTCAGCGGCTCACATCTGGGTGCTGAGTGAGATTAGGCTTTGGTTTGGGAGTCTTGGCAGTTGAAAAGCCCAGGTGGAAAATGACTAGGTAGTGACTTCTGCTAAGTCCTCACAGAAAACTCAGTTCACCGTTGTAGTTCACTGTGCTGTAGTAAATGAGTACTGCAGACTGTGGAGGGTGTTCACCAACAGCAGGACAGGCCTGGGAGCAGGTTCTCCCAACACTGAAATACAGGCACAGATGCTGTCAATTATCACAGGCCTTGGAGTCATTTACTGCACTGTCTATGCTCATCACCCCTTCCTTTTGCTTAATTACAACTCTGTCTAGTCTGCAGCCATGCTGCCTTGTTAAAGGAATAGTTGAACAATTTGGGAACTACTGAGTCTGTCAGCAGTCGCTTGCCTAAGCTTAGCCCAAAGAATAGAGACAGAGCCAGGCTAGCTCTTTCCCCCTGTTTCCAGTCTTTATACTGAGCAAAGCTAACCAGCTGCTGACTGTACTGTCATATTTATGATACAAACACGTTCACATAAAAGCATTTTTCTGCAAATGCTGAAGTAGTCCTTAAACTATTAGTTGTGCCCGCCTGCGTCTCCACGCCTTTCACTGTCATTTTTTGTGCATGCCCCTCAGCATGTTTTTCTGTCTGTTTTTGTTCCAGTGACATGAGCAGCATGATTCGATGACGAATGTGTCAAGGTTTATTCTGTCTGGGTTTTTTCTTGTTTTCATTTTTGCTTGGCAGCTGAAGAGCCTCTGAGTTATGTAAAAAGATTACCCTTTCGCTGTAGATTCAAGCGACTGCTCCACTGTCCTTGAGCAAGACAACGAATCCCCGTCCAGCTCCAGGCAGCGTTGCTGTACTGCAGCTCTGTAGCCGACCCTGACCTTTGACTTTTGCTGAAAAAATGAATTATCCTGTAGAAATGCAGGCTTCATGATTAGGCTTATTATGACAGTGGTCTTTTGTAGGTGGAACGAAGGAGCATCAGAAGCAACAATGTTCAGTGACATAACAGAAATGAGATTTGATAATAATAATGGACTGACGATGACGCCAGCTGATAATGACACCCCTGGTAGACGGAAAGAGTCTCACATCAGCGTGATTTTCAAAAATCTTCTCTGTCATCGGGTTTGGTTTGTGAACGTGACACACATCTAGACTGACACAATGAATAAATGAGAGTGGGGACGGAGCAGAAGAGGAGGCTGAGTGACAGTGGTGCAGGAAGATGGAGATGGATACATAAACATGGATGCAGACAAAGATGGAGGGATGGATGAGAGGGCAAAAGGATGGAGGGACAGAGGAAGTTGTTGGTGGCGGAGATGGCTGTCACTGAGACTCTGTTAATGATGTACAGATGGCCTGTGAGTCTCCCCTCCCCACACCAGTAATCTAATGAAGAGACGTGGATTACCGTTAACTCAGATTAATTTTTAACATGGTGGAGGAGACGGTGATGACAGCCATGATTATTTTCATTAACATAATCATTCCCGCTCTGTGTGTGTGGTTTAGTGAATGTGTGTGTGTGTGCGTGCATGCATGCGTGCCTCGTCACGTGGCTTCGAAAATACTGTACGCACGCTTGTGAGAGGTTTTTATGAACCTTGTTCATTTGCATGGAGTCTAGACATGACATCACGTCATCATCCTTTTGTTTTTCATAAACAATATGTATTGACCTTCAGTCAGGCCGGGGCAACATCTTTACATGTAAGACCAGCAG
Source organism: Psettodes erumei (assembly GCA_016785225.1). Classification (NCBI taxonomy): domain Eukaryota; kingdom Metazoa; phylum Chordata; class Actinopteri; order Pleuronectiformes; family Psettodidae; genus Psettodes; species Psettodes erumei. Next base: position 5,273,259 of record JAFBJZ010000781.1, read on the forward strand.
ATAACACAACAAACCATAAAAGACCTTTTGTCTCAGGATGAGCGAATGAGGAGGGGAAGCAGGAATTACAAAAACTGAATTCCCATCTCCTCACCTCTCAAAGGGGTGTAATGTAGAGGTCTATGAAGTTAAGAATGCATGGCTAATGGTAGGAGAGGAGGGAGGGAGGAAACCAGAAAGAATGACAGTGGCAAATGTTGGGATTAAATGAAACACTGAAATAAAAGGATGAAGATAATAGGAAACATCGACTTTATCAAAACATGTTTATAGGATCTCTGTATCTATGTCCTTTTTTCACAGAATTAAAAATAGTACAAAAGTAGTTTCATAGTGTAATTTACCTGTTGTCAGACAGCAGCAAAATTATTTGTTCATACTACAGCAGCAAATCACAAAAAATGTATGTGTGGGGGTTGGGAAAGTTTGCTTGTGTTCTGTGTGTGTGTGTGTGTGTGTGCGTGCGTGTGTGCGTGACTGCGTGCATGTGTGTGTGTCTGTGTGTGGGTGCGCATGCAGTTGGGGGTTAGGCAGAGTCAGACAGTGTCTAATCCCCAATTCCCTCTCCCTTACAACAACAATGCAGCAGGATGAGACAAGATAAAACAATCTCAGTCATTGTTGCCTCAGACAATGTATTAAACTGCTGTTTGTTGTTTGGAGGGAGGTTAGATCACACTGAGCATGCTCGGGGAGCTTTTCTTTTTTCAAAAAAATAATACTACACTGAGGCGTACCATTCACAGGAAATAAGATTATACAATGTCATACTTACTCATTTACTGTAATATGTTACAAGAATGTTACAGAGGCTGAAGTAATTAATAAAAGATCAGTCTACTTTCTATTCCTGAAAGTATGTTAACCACAGATCAAGGGTAAAATTCCCAAGTAATGTGTTTTTTATTTATTAATTTTTGAATGTGAAAAATATTGTTTCCTGACATTTGTGAAAAATGTCCAGAGCTTAGTGCTTCCCACCACCACAACCTTTACCCCATCTCCATCTCCAGGCAGAGACACTCTATCACTGTCACATTTAAGTATTGTTAAACATGGTTAGTGTTACCGAGATGTCATCGTTACACACACTCGTGGGCACGCACATTCATGATCCTACACTGCATCCCCAACTCCCGATTTGGGATCTTTGACGCAGGGATGTGGGCAAACGCACTGGGTGGCGAGAGGCAGAGCTGTCACTTTGCCTGTCTGTCTGTCTGTGCTGAGGCGAGTGTGTTTGTGAGTGTGTGTATGTGTGAGGGTTCCTCTTAATAAGCAGGTCCCTAACAGCGCACCGATTACCCCAATTAAACAGTGTTCCCATCACCATCTCTGGGTCCCGGGGCCCTGAGAGCCTGTGAGCCTGTCTGACAGAGTTGACAATAGGCCAGGCTGACACACCCAGTCAACTACATGCATTATACACACAAAGCACAAGTATATATACATGCCCTGGGGGAAATCTTCATGTTAATATGTTCTTTACAAACTTTATGTTCCATTCTAAAATCTTCTGACAGCAGGAGAAAAATCTTTTCCTACAGAGAAAAAAAATTTGGATGTGTTGGCTCATGTTATGGGACTTAAAAAAAGGAATGACTGGGAAGATGCATAATTACAGATACATATAAAATAATCAAAATCACATTTAAAGCTTAGAACGAGGAATATCAATCTACTCTAATCTACAACCAACATCTCTTATCTCGTAAATTTCAGCACAGGACACATGTGAGAGGTGCGCAGTTTAGAGTTCTTTCAGTCTATAACATTTAATCGCAACATTCATATTAAAATAACTAAAACTTTAATAGGGGACGCATGTCGCTTCTGAAAACTGCACTGATGTCAACAGCGATGCAGCCCAACCACCTGGACATCAGCTTGCACCGAAGAGCTGGCAAATAACTTCATGAACCAACTCATTTAATGCTGTTGCTTCCCCTTTTCTCACAATGTACAGTGGTTGTAAGTTGCAGCTATAAATTCATTATGTGCATTTACCACAGGAGACTGGAGGAGGAGGGAGTTAGGCCCAGTCACACACACACAAAAAACATTTCACACTCCACACATCTTCACTATTAATGTTCCCAAAAGGTTCTCATTGCCTACATTGATTTTGCACATGATACATTAAATGCATTCATAATTTGTGCATCAGGAAGAACCCTGAATGCCAAAGCACAAAATTTACAAATTACTTATTTAAAGCATGTAAAGTACTGAGTCAGTACAAGTCAAAAATGAAGTAGTAGCGGATGGAAATGTCAGATCTGTGCACAGCGAAGCGGAGACTATGACTGTCCTCTAATGAATACAAAAGGCAAATATTAATGTACTTCCCATCATGTCTTCTACTTTGCTGTTCATCATTTGAGGTTCAACTGGTGACCTTTTCAAAACTGTATCTCCTTATGTGTGCTACTTTTTGGGGGTTTATTAGTATTTAACCATAGAATCTTTATCTCTGTGTACTCTTAATCTTCACAGGACAGTGGGATATGAAAATACATATTAATTTTTGTATATATATATTTTTTTATCTTGGGCTAAACCTTGGGCTGTATTGCATTCGGACAGAAACCCGACTATTGTGTCTGAGTTACATCACAGCGGTCACCTGATCGTAGCACAAACTAATGTTTGGCATCAGATGGAAAACCCCAACGAAATCAACAGTTTCTCTGACACTGGTGTCGGCGAGACTTGCAGACATTTTGACTGCCTGTCTTATTGTTTGACTCTCTCCCTTTTCTTCCTCTCGCAGTTGCGTGCACTTATTGCTCTCTTCCACGCACACACAGACAGCAGTGTTGTCATCTTCTGAGCGCTGTGGTCCCATGCTGTCGTCTGGCTGTCACAACCCCAGTGTTGGGCCTGCTGTTCGGGAGAAAAAGGTTGCATTGGGCAGATCCTATTTGGACAGATTAAAAAATCCATGTCCAGCTGTCTACATCAGTCAACACACTGCCTCTGTGATGGTCCCACCAGATACGCCACTGCTCTGCTCTATGGCTGCCTCTCTTTCTCTCTCTCCGACATCCATCTCTTTTCATCTGGCTGCATTACCTTCTCTGTCTCTGTTCTGCTCGTTCTCCCCTCTCATCTATACTCTGCTGCCATTTCCCCATAAGACTATAATTTAGTGTTTGACGCATATGAGCTGCTGTCACAGGGGTTTGAGCAGTTGAATTAGATTAAGCGGAGCACAACAAATGCTGGTGGGGATGAGTTGGCTTTTCTCGGCAGCGTGGCATCGTAAGCCTTTTTTTCCCCTGAAAGACCGAGAGAGATGTGGTGTGACTTTCAAGGTACAGGGTGAGATAGAGGGGCTGAATTGCTTCTCTTTTGTCTCACGGGTGACAAATGAACACATAATACAAGATTTAATTCCTCCGTGAGGCAACAGGAGAAGCAATGTATAGGACCGTGCTGTATGTATTATCGAAGGGATTTCAAGTCATCAGAACGATTCGTACAGTACGAACTTCAAAATTTAAGACTCAGTTTGAGGCACCAAAAGGAAGTGTAGATTAATCTATTTGCTATTTTAAACTCTGCACGAATGCGTTATTGGATTGGACATGGCGGCTCAGTTGTGCGTGTGCCTGTGTGCATGGTTGTGTACATGTGTATTCACATATCTGCTTGTATAGCTCTAAGCAATGAAGCATGCACGAATTCATATCTGTACATGGAGTGTCCATTTTGACTGTGATTGTTGTGTGTGTGAGATTGCGGAAGAGGGGGAGAGAGAGAGAGGCCGAGAGACCCCCATTAGTGACTCTGGCCTGAGGCTGAATCCCTGATGATGTCTAACAGTGCAGTAATGGTCCTGTATCTCCCCCCTCAGTCCCTCTTTCCTTTCCTTCCCTTCCTCCACAGATCTCCACCCTTCCTTCCTCTCTGCTCCATCACCCCATCACTTCATGTTTTCTCCACATCAACACAACAACTGTATGTACACCAATTTTGGGAAATGGCACGTATTTGGAAGTTGTGATATTCTCACATAATCACACACAAACCACCTCTGAAAATAGGTGCAATCTTCTAAAAACTGCCTTATTAGACCACTCAGGATTTCATATTTCGTATGACTATAGCTAAAAAATATATTTTGAGAGAAGGAAAATCAGCCTCTCCTCTTTGTTTGTAGTGGTTAAGGTTTAATTGTATGGTCTTTTGTGCTTATTTGGAGATTAGGTACTACTCATCTGACTCCTTCACTGATCATATCAGAAAGCAAACTGACTCAAATGCAGCTGTGTTTTATGTGAACTGCTCAAGGTTTTCTAAAGTTCACTCATTGGTCTCATTGACTCATTGTTCACAAACGTGAATATTGTACATTAACATTGTACGTTAGTCTGGACAACAAAACCTGTTTCTCTTTTCAATGTAGCCCAATATCACAAACTTTCAAATCAGCACAACAATTCTGACATTCCCCATTCACAGTATTCATAGCCTCAGTTTAATAGCACATTCTGATATGGGATTAAGAGAAACTTGAGTCTTTCTTGTGTGACTGCACTCTAAGAAACAATAGAGTTTGTTCTCAGTCAAACTCTGCCAAAGAATGATTTCCCTGAGAGATACTGAAAATAATATAGGCCTGGAATATGATATGATCAAGTCTGCCAACAACAACTCCTCAATGAACAGTTGGAAGAGCTTTTCTTCACTGTTCTGAATGAGAAAAGAGACAGGAGATCAGCAAAAGATGGATGGACGGACAGACAGACAGATAGATAGATGACCTATAAAGACATGGGGACACTCGGTTAGACAGACAGCCATATCGAGCTGAAACCCTTTAAAGACCGTCACAAGGCGCTGTTAACTCCCCCGTCAACAACTAGTCCCGACGGGTTGTCCGCGTGTGAAGGCAGCGAGATGGAGGAATGGAGGGAAGGCGTCGGAGAATAGATGACAGAGAATGAAAGAGAAGAAGCGGGGTGTGTGCAGAAGAACGAGACTTCTCCTGTCTTGGCCCTAATGGTCCAAATGAGGCTGGGGGGGAGAGGGTGAGGGTGTGTGTGTGTGGTGGCTGAGGTAGAGAGAGTAGGGTCGGGCTGAAGGGATCTGAGCCCGGAGACTGAGGCAGACCAGAGCTAAGTGACTCAGGCTCAACACCATATGAGCTGGCAGCTTGTCACATCCCAGCCCATCACTGAGGGACCAGATAGCAAAGCCTGTTTCACCACAGAGCAGCTCCTATCACTTCAAACGGACACGTGGTTTACATAATTTGACTTAGACTTTTTAAGAAATTTCTGCAAGGGCACAATCACACCAGCATTTAAAAGGCATAATTTAATTTACTTCAGTGGAATGGCTGTGACCACTGGATTCACATGTGACAGCAAAAAAGTCTGATCTTTTTCCATGTCAAGGGCAACTTCGGTGAAGTCTGTCATATAAACTTAACACCTATTGCAAGTCATCCTGACAACACTATCTTCTGAAGGAAGCAGCGATAAGCTACAGCAGTTTATTAGCTACTGGCTTTAGCACTGCACCATTCAGTTTTATACAACCATACCTAACTGTATGAGCTGCTCCAAGTCCTTTACACAGATATAAGAAGGGAGTCACATCTTTTGAACAAATTTTGAAATTATTGTTCCCGTAAGCGACCATGCTAATGAGCTCGCTAACTGACAGTTCGTCATTTTACATAACCCAAGATGATTAATAAGAAAAGACATAGAACAACATCCGCATCGACGACAACATGATTTCACAAGACACAAATATGTTCAAAAGGAAGAAAAAGTAATTCAAGAAGTAACTCAGCAATATGATATACAAAAAATGCTGATTCGTGATAAGGAATTATTGATAAAATTGGATTTGCCCTTTAAAACATTTCATAATCTGAGCAGGAAAAAAACACTGTACTATATTATATTAAACTAGACGACACTATACTCAATCACTCATACACTGATAAGTCTTTCACCACTTTAAAAGTTTCCACCCCAAAACTTCTGCGTGATGATAAAGATTACCTCATACACACTGTGTCTCTGTGCACTTTTTTTTTTTACTGTACTGTGTGTAAAATACTCTCCTTGCCTCTTTCTGTCTTTTTCAAGAAGAATCTCACACTGTTTACGCCGCCATCTTCAACATGCACTTCTTTGTCTCTCATTGGAATATTCATTCCAATTAAAGCCCTGTACCTAAAAATAGATGACTACGATTATGTTGGCAGGGAGCATAGATCCTGTATGAAAATTAGTTGTGTATTATTAATGAAATGAGTACAGAACATACAATTTATTCTTATGTTAAGTTATTCAGTGGGGTCAGGCTTGTAGTTATTGCTCAGAGACTGTTATAAGGTGAACTCAAGGCATTTCAGAAGAAACTAATTGAAATTTTTCATTTTTTTTCTCTCTCTCATCAAAATGCAAAATGGATTTTTCTAAATTAAGTGCAGAGGATAATATGTGTGTCATTTTTCAAATTAACTGTATTCCAGTACTAGTAATGCCAAAAAGAAAATTCCCAAAAACACAATTATCAGACACCCTGAAATAACAGAACAGGATAAGTGATCATGTGCTATTCTTTCAGATTTACTGTGTGTGTGTGTGTGTGTGTGTGTGTGTGTGCGTGTGCACCAGAAATGTTTCAAATTTTAAGAAACAAAAAAGGCAAATACTGTCTCAATAATTATTTTATGGTAGATTTTACAGCACAATCCTATCATGAAACACATCTTGGCCTAATTTAAGATAAAGCTAATGAAATACACACACACAAACAGACTTAATATGTAATTCTCTCTGAAAATATAACCTTTAATCATTCAGGACAGTTAGCTGTCTGACAACTTTTCCTCCCTGAATGCTTCCTCTACTGTACTGACTGAGTACATCCCTCTAACTGTTCCCACTGTGGGGATCAGGTCATGTGATCTACACACAGGTGTGTGTTGGCACCAGGTAAAGATATCTGCCTACCTACAGTGGAAGAAAATACCCCAGCGCTCCTCTCTCCATGGGCTAGAGTTACGGTCATTGTGTCTTTGCTGAAAGCAATGGCAACAGCAACCTCATGGATCTTGGTCAGCCATGTCTCTGGTTTCTGTTCCTCTTCCTCTTTGAGATTGTTCTGTGGAAGGAACATGAACACACGATGCTCATATTATGAGATTCACAGATAGCGCCATCCTTTACATTTACAGTTTGCATAACTCATCTGTACAGCAAATTCGTAGGACACACTGTAACACTTGATGTCCACCTCAACAGCAAAATAAAAAGCTCAGTTCTTTCATTACAGATTAAAGGGCCATATGTAACTTCTTGCTATTGCTACAAGTTAGCATTCACAACTCTTTACTTACCAGTGTAGTTTAGCATCAAACTTCATTTTGTTGCTGAAATATTTATGTTTTATTGCTAAAATATGAATATTTGTTAGTAAGATTTTGATATTTAATTTTATATTTGATTTAAAAATATTATTTTTGTAGGTTTATTTATATTTTAGAGATAAGGTTTGACCACATGTGTGGCAATCTAATGCAACAATTTAAAGATATCATAGATCAGTGATAAGCTGATCTCTTGACTTCAAAGTAAAAGCAACTGAGAATGTATATCACCATCACCACAAAGACTGGAGGATGGGAAAAAAACAGTAAGTGAACTTATTTGAATTATTTTGTTGGAGATATTTTCAACATCACAGGAATGGACATTTATCTTGTAGCCTTTAACATTTCAGTTCCTGTGTGGTACACAGGTGACAGAATGAATAAAAGTAGAAAAATCCAGAATCTTGCCACAAAAATAATCTCCACTTTGATGTAAGTTTTAAACTGCAGGCTAATGTCTCAACATATATTCACACTGTCAAAGTGAGCTCCAAGAAGGGCTCTTTGTTTCTGTTGTTTTCTTTATTTTATCTTATATCAGCGATATAAATTTTATTTAAATACTGCGTATATCCACAGAGAAATTAATGAAGTCTCAAATCTTTGTGTTTTTTCTAAAAAAAAAAAAAGAAGGGTCCCAGGGCATATAACAAATAAAAACAAACAAAAACTCATGGAACCTACATGTGAGCACATGATGAAGTTAGCTGAGAAAGTAAAGGAGGAAAACAAAGACGAAGGACAAAGCGGTGGGAAGAACAAGAGGAGTTGAGCTTGGGAGAGAGAGAGAGAGAGAAAGAGAGAGAGAGAGGAGATAGAGAGAGGTGTCCATGTCTCTCATTCTGCAAATAAACAAAAAGTAAACACCAGTGGAGGAAACACTGTGACACTTGACGCTGCTGTTCGCTCCTCCACCTGCCCACTCATGTTTCCCAGAAGGCCATTCTGCCGGCCACGGGACAAAAGCAGCGCAAAAAGCCAACACCTCTCTCCCCCTGAGGTGCTCAGACACAAAGGAGAAGGAAAAAAAGCGATACAACACCTTTGTTTGCTGAGATTAAAACATGTTGCATTTTCTGCCTCCCATCCTCTCTGCTCTCCTCCCTTCCTCCCTCTCTCCCCAGGGGTAACTCTACCAGGCAAGAGATGTAGCTGTCAGTGAACTCTCCCTTCTTGGTAGCTCATAAAATCTGCCTTATTATTTCCATGTTTCCTATTGTTTGTGCATCATTGTGATGCATCTTGTGACGCTGTGATTAGCAGATCAGTCTTGGCACAGGGTGAATGAGCAGGCCTGTCCTTTTGCTGTGCCTCCTGTGTGATACGGGTATAAGTTGGTGATGTGACCAGACTTGTGATTGTTAATGACTGAAACTGAATAGCTGCTGAAATATAAGAATACTCATTCTTTCGACTCTGATGATAGCACCTCAGGAATTTGCACATGAACAAGCATGAGTGCCATGTGCCACTTCTATTTCAAAGGGAAGTATTCACTGTATAATTGCCTGATCCATGTGCTGTGATAACATTTGTAACGTGTGTAACACATGCCTGATAAACTGAGACAGCCCCTCTCACACTTGACAACAAGTCCTACGCGACTCCCATGGCTGTTATCGCTCCACAAAGTTAACAGTGCACATGTGAAGCCACACGCACATCAAATCCACCAATCTATCGCTACAATGGTAACCATGGCAGGGGTGGTGGCCCTGAGACACGCAATCTCTACGGGGGGGTTTCTGCCAATCTGGCAACCGCAGTGGGAGGTCTCACTCTCATCAGCACTGGGGGATCCAGACCACCTACCACCTACCTTTCCTCACTCTTTTGTCCGCACAGGCTTTAAAATTGAGCCCCCAAATGATGTGCCTGCAGTTGACACATTTCCTGTTTTCTTGCTTTCTGTTGCTTTTGTATGTTTTTATTGGAACTACTTTCCACGGAAGAAAATAATCCCAGTGGAAGCAGTTTACATAACTCTGTGGATATAATCAGCGGATTCTTTATATGCCGTATTGGGTTTGTGAATAGCATTTTTTCACCTTGGAAACACTTGTTGACAACGCAATTTCATCATAAGGTTCATTTAGCTGTTGCTAAATCAACTCAACTTTGCATAGCCAAATGTTTGCGACGATCCAAAGTTAGGGTCGTGTTTACCAGGATTGTGAAGTGACTCTTTCATATCCGATTCGTGACAGGAGCTGAAACCAGCAACATATAGTATTTGTTGTGAAGCAGGGTGCCTGCAGCAGCAGCACCGAATCACTCGTTGTCTGAACGTAGCTAGCTTCTTTCTCTGCAGAGTTGACCAACTATCACAGAAGACTGCTGACCAGACAGCAGCAGGACGTGCATCTCAACAAGCACGTCAGCTTCAGCAGCTGCACCAAACATGATGCCAGCCAATTTAAACCGTATCCATCCGTGTAAAACAAGTTGGAAACTAGCTCAGTTACCAGCCTGCAGTGGCTAATGTTTGCATTTGAAGGGTGACTTACGCTATTTGAAGTTTCGGCCACTGAAATTGTATTGACAGGCTGTATCCAGAGAGTTTGGGGGGGGTCTGTGATACATCTAGACTATGTGCCACTACGATGACGCGATGTCGTGGCGGTGTCTTCACATCGTTGTTGAAATATAGCCCAAATCAATACACCTGCTCTAAACACCATAGTCCATAACCAAGGCTGATATGGGTGTGATCTTAACCCATTCATGTAGCAATATAATTAATTTGCTGAGATGCTGTTTGGTTAAGGACCATTTTACTTTTTCTTTCATTTTCCATAACTGGAAAGTCGGTCAGATCTTTTCCCAGTCTTTTCCAGGACGCGTGGGAACCCTGGTACAGCGCTCCGACGTTTAGACGGACCCGTGGTGTCATGTGACTTTTCAAAAGACACCAAACCAAACAGGCCTATCGCTTTCGACGCTCGCTCCTCTCTGAGGGTGGCGAGTGGATCAAACGTTAAGCCTCGCTCCGGTAAACCCTCCCCCTCTGTCCCCGCAGCCCACCGCTACACAAACAGTACGCCCACATAATGAGTCCGGGTGAGAAAGTGTAAAGTGGAGGTGTATTGAGGGGCCGTGTAAACCGGCCTAATCCCCCTTCACAGCATTTGTTGTGTCATTAGAGCTGTATGGGCTGTGGATCCTGTGACACGGGCCCTATTCACTCCTGTAGCCCTCAGCCAGTGAGAGAGTGTGTTTGCAGCGGTTATAAGCCGCGCTGGATTTTCAAAGGTGGGAGTGCTCGCAAAGACCACACAGGACCCACTCTCCTGGGAATAGAAAAAAAATGCTGTCAAGAGGTCAAACACAAAACCGACTTCAGGATTCACTCAGCAGCTTTATTCTTGTGCAATTCTCAGGCAACACATGGGAAGAGCCAGAAGTGGTGTGGTATGGCATCCCTTTATTGATGAGCAGGGGTGAAAGCAGGTGACCAGCTGTTTTGGTTAAAGATAAGAACTTTATTGATCCTGCAGGAAATTGTTGAAAATGTTGTAAATGTGCTGAGATTGCCACCTTTATTTACCAACCCATCCTTGTCTTGCCTTCCTGTCACCCATCAGCACAATTATCAATTTTAAGACTAAATGTCTATTAATACATTCACCTGCATAGGAGATTTTTTTTTTTAAAAATTCACCGAGCAACTGCCATTTCATTCAGATTTTAAGCTATGAAAAAATTATCTTCTATAATATACAGTGAGATGGAGAGTTAAAGTATATTTCATAGTACACATTTTAGACTTTAAAAAAACATAAAACACAAAGGTCCTACGATTTTATTAGCAACTGCAATTTACCAGTGGTATTGGTCTTTTAAGTTTCACTGAGAACAGGGTTATTTTCAGAGTTCATTACTGAATCAGATTCTTTGATTGATAAACAAGATGGCACCATGCAATGTGTAAGGCTGAGGCTTCCTAAAGCTCAGGGGTAACCCATTCACTTCCAAAGGGATTTTGGTAACACTTAACCTCACAAGTCCAGTATTTTCCTGGTAATTTCTTTTTTAAATTCAAATATAAGGGTCTTACTTTATAACTTAACAACTATCTAAATTTCCCCTTGTAATTGTATCAAATTGAATTGGCCTGTCTTGAACATATCCTAATAATTTACAGCTAAATACCAGCATTTTCTTTTGCATTTTTATGGAAATTAGCAGAAAAATAAGGGACATGTAAAATAACTCTTAGAATTAGTGGTTGGTTAATTAATCAGAATAAATACCCCTCATTCAACAGCTGAACTCCCCTTTCTAAAGTAAGACAGCTCCAGTAACAGAAAACGTACATTGGCTAACTGCTGCAGGTTAGCAGAATGTATGTGCTTAAACTCTTTATTGTGAATAGCTACTGTGCATTTGCCTCCTGTGCATCGTACCATCCAGTGCTGACACGAGGTCATAGAGATGCATTCATTCAGAACTGTAAACAATAAAACTCAGGAGAATGACAAACAGGTTCATATACAGTACAATATGATAGAACAAGCATCACAGGGTAGCAATATTGCTTTTGGCTACAGCTCTTATTGCTGGCATGTGAAAACATGAAAATGGCTCAGATGACAAAAGCAGATTTGATTATATTTCCCGTTACTTTTTTAAGCTTTCACTATAGTATGACTTTGTGTCACTGCCCAGCAAACTAAACCCCATCAGTTCGTCACACTGACCGGATGAACCCATCCTGCCCAGAGAACCCTACTACTACAGCAATACTCAATATGCTAATCCTTACCTCCATCAGTATCTGCAAGTTTCACCATGCTACCGTAAATGTTAATACTTCTCTAAACATTTTAAAAGCAACATAAATTAAACTTAAGGCCAGTTTTGACAGTGCAATTATACACAAAAAAGTGCTCTGTAATAAGAGTACTAAACCAGATGGCTAATTTCTCCTTAAAAATGGCAGAACATTCAACTTATTCAAGATGTTCTATACTAAAATGATTTTGGGTACAATATTTAACAGAGACTTTCGAGGTGTCTGTATACTGCTAATCTCAAAGCTCAAAATATTTCAACACATTCAGCACCTGCAGATGCCCCCGAATTGAGACCTTTCACCCCCATCCTGGTCTCATTTGGGCTGTTCTTTGAGCTGATGTTCCCTGAGAACACCAGTGAAGGTAGCTGTCCACACGTGCAGGGCCGTCCCGGCGGAGAGGGTGAGGAAGAAGAGGAAGGCAACTTGGTAACCAAACCAATCCACCACGCCTCCGGCCAGAGCGCTAAACATCAGCTTCCCCAACACCTCCAGAGTCGCCAGGAAACTGTAGTGGGTCGCCTAAAGGGAGAGCGGCAGCCAAGAGGCAGGGTGACGGGACAAGAGTAGGAGGAATGATGAGAAAATAGATTTAAAGGAGAGGAAAGTGAGAGGCGAAACGGGACAAGGGTGGGGAGAGAGGGTTTGGGAAAGAAAGACGGACATTGTGAGTAAAAGGAGAGTGAAGTAATTGGGAAAGCAGAGAGTGTAACATGGGTGGAGAAGGTAACACTTCATTCTGCCCTTGTAGCACAACTTATCAGCTGATTGCTCTTACACCCTTAAAGCAGAACAATTACCCACAACAGACAGAGAAACGAGGAAAATCTGCACTCTTCAGGTAAAAGCATCGAAGTGCAAACAAGAATAAGAAGAAGAGAAAAATAAGTAAAAGAAAGACTGGACGCTTGAAAGAGAAAGCGTGAGATCATGGCATTAGACGATGGAAGGAGGCCAAATGAAGAAGAATATCTGATCTCAGCCTTAAGGCTTTCAAGATGGAGGGAGAAAGAAAGAGAGACAGAAACAGAGAAAGAGGGAAAGATATTACCTAATCTCCACATTCAGCAGGTGAATCCAACAGAGGGACTCTAGTGACACCTAGGCTGCTGACCGACCGAATGAACTCATCCTCTCAGGTTTATATACATGTAATCTTTCTGTCTTATAAATATGGATTGAAACACCAGGCAAACAAGGTAATATCTCACTATCAATCAATATATTCACAAACTCTACCTTAGAGTTTGTTCCTTTTGCAGATCACAGTTTATCCATTTGGAGGATTTACTGCTTTTATCTGTTTTACACAGGTTTTTTTTTTGGTCTAACAACTAATCAGCTCATCAAAAAAAACCTGTCGAAAGTTTAGGAGTTGTATTCCTGAACCCTTCCGTCATAATAAAGTATTTCTTAGAGCTGAGTAGAGCTGAGATACTGGTGGTGAGTTTGGGCCGTACGCGGGTGTAGCTGTGGACTACAGGCCGAGGCAGAGCTCTCTGAGAGCCCGTGTGACCACTGCTAAGTGGAGTGCCTTTATTCTGGGCAACTTGTTTAACAGATTTGGTTTCTTTCTCCTGGGGATCGTTAACAAGCACTCACACTATCAGCTTTCCGTCACTGGATAGCGCTACCTTCAATAACACACACGTACGCACAGGTGAGCTAATGCTCTCCCCGCCGCATGCGCCGATTCACACAGCGACACACTAAAAAGCAAACCGTATATGTGTCATGAGAACCTCTCAAATTATCCCCGGTTCTCACCGACGCATGTTGTGATTGGTTCACTCCTCTTATTTACTTGTATGCGTAACCGGACCCTGATATCTGTGCTGCAGACTGTTGTTTTTTTTTCTTCCCCTCATTCTTCTCCATTTTTAAGAGTGACAGCAATTTAGATGATAATTTGTCACCTTCAGAGATTGACTGAATGACGTCTGAACGCCGGTGTGATCGGCGATCACCTCCAGGCAACGATGGCCCAGTTACGACAGGGACAAAAGGAGTTATGTCAAAGAGGAGAAAACGAGAGAGGAGAGGAAAAAGTCGGAGTGGAAAAGGGAGCGTTTAAAGGACCACCGAATGACAAAGAAATAGAGTGAGGTGGTGGGAGAGACAATGGCGGCGGAGGGGTGAAGAGGAGGGACAAAAGGAAAAGAAGCGGTGAATAGAAACTGGGTCTGCTTTGACTGTAGAGATTTTCCAGGTGTAAACAGCTGATGAGAAATGACAGGTATAGGTGCCAACAGGCGTGGTACTGTATGTACTAACTTCCTTCTCCGGCCCCCACCGACGACTAGAGGAAATGACCTAACGCGACAAAATAGCACAATTAAACCGAGACAAACGAAAGGAAAGAATGGAAGGCAGGAGGGAGAAAAGAAAAGAACGACTGTGTTTGTTATGCCACAGGAGATGACCTAACAACACACAACACTGAAAAGATAGTGACAAGAGACCAGAAATACAATGGCTGGCCTGGCTCGCCAGAACGAGGCAGGTATGATTAAAGTCCTTTTTTTTTTTTTTTACCTGAATGCTCTCCTCAGCCCTCTGGGTGCAATGCATCATGGTCGTGAAGGTAAGCGTGGTGATGAGTCCGCCCAGGAAGTGTTGAACGCTCATGCTCAGGACGGCCATGCCTGGGGGAAACGAACACATGCGCTAGCAAAAACAATCAAAACAGGCACAACACCTCTGGGAAAAGCCACCATAAGTTTTTCAGAAAAAAAGGAGAAAACTATCAATTTTACACTGCTCTGCTACACTTCTCGCTGTATTATTCTATGAAGAAGTCAAAGTAGGGAGGCAAAACAATTTCTCCCACCACCACCACCCGCCCCGCTCCCCCCCTTGTCCCCAAAACACATGTAGTATATCCTCGGAGGGGAAGTGGCGGAGCAGTGTTAGTGGGGGAAACACAGAGGAACCACAGAGCCTATCTGTCTCTGCTCCCGCTAACACTGAATTATTCACTCGCGCCGCCAGAGTTTTTGCCGAATAAGACTCTTCAGTCAGCGACACAAGACTGATGGAGTCACAGAGTACATCGACTGATCAGACTGGAGGAGTGGGAAGTGGAGGGTTATCATGTAATATTGAAAAATCTGAAACTGAATGTTTTTCTGTTTCTTTTTTTTTTTCCTGGTTGAGTTTTCCTGAGATCTTTGTTCTGGGTTTAAAGTGGAGGAGAGAGAGGCCCCAACTTTCAGTCTGAGAGGTTTGATAGGGGAACAGACAACTCCAGCGGAGATGAATGGTGCGGAACTGGATCCCAAATGCTTGGAGACCGGCTGCGCAACGGAATCGGATGTGTCATTCAGACGTTAACGAGTGAATGGCTCTCTGGAGAGAGACGGCACCTGTCTGTCAATGTCCTCCGCATCGCGTACTCTTGTGAACGTACCAGTACGGAACATCTGTCTCAAAATCCTGTACTGAAGGCCAGTAGTTCCCAATCACGTTTGGATTGTAACGGCTCAAGGCGTCAATAAAATCGTTCTTTCTCTATTGGAAAGCACCGCTCTGGGGAAGCGACGGCATTTGTAAGCATCGTCCAAGCCGGCTGTTTGTTTGAGCACTGTTCTGGCTGCAGGTCAGCCACAAATCAGATGTGGAAAGATGACATTAACTCCACAGAAGGATTTACACCTTTCACAGTGAACGTAGATGTCTACTGTAAAGTCCTGCTGCATGGGATGTTACTTAACCTTTATATCGAATTACTTACCTGCCAGCCAAACTGACATGAAGCAGCTCACTGTTTTTTTTTCCACCTTCACCATTAGAAAGAATGGACAACACACACCTTATGTTACAAATATCCAGGGGCATAACACACCGCAATACAATAGTGCTGCGATAAATTTGGTCTCCTCCTTGCTAAAGCAGAGTATAGCATCATGGCTTCTTTATGGACTGTTTTTATTCACCACATTACATAATTCGAAAATTTATGACTGATTGTGGAGCAGAATCAATATGACAGAGCAAAACAGTTGAAGTGATGGCTGATTCTCCGACTTACCACTGCTAAATGTAAGTTTGTACAAAAGACCGAAGGCCCTGTGGCGTCCTGAGCTGCTGTTAGAGCTCTCGGCTCTCACACATGCTCACGCCCGCGGAGGCCGCTGAGCTGCTGACAGATGTACGGCGAACATTAGCTACTGTGTGTGAGGACTGCAGAGAAGCATCACATTGATGGTGATGTGAAGGACGTCTGATGTACTTCATTTTTAAATATAAAAATACTCTCTGTCTCATCCTTTCCCGTGTATGTTTATAATATCCCTACAAACACTCAGGACTTTATAGTTAAAATTGTTTTCTTTGTTTGACTGATGTATGGTCAGTACTCAGAAACTATATGTAATAAAACACCTAATCACTCAAATGTTGTCAGGAATCCTTGGATACATTTTGTTCTTTAAAGGATCATTTAGATTCAGCAACTGAAGTAGTTCTTAACCTCAACAAACCCAAATTGACCATAATCCAGCCAAAAACTCATAAAAAGTTCAGTCAGAGGAACTGTTTTTACCAAGAGAAGGCGTTTTTCCACATGAACTCACAATCTATTTACACCCACCTGCATGTTCTATACTTTTCTTGTCACTTCATCGCCTGCTTGCATCACGTTTCCACCAATTTCTGCCTACACATTTATACTATATGACTGTATGCTGTAGGATCGTGGTAAATTGGGTTCAAGTTCAGCGTGTGCCCGCCTCCTCGCCTGTGACCGTATTCCAGTCTGTTTCTCACCTTTCATGAGCGGCGATGGTTCCAGGACAGTGAGCAGAGAGCTCTGGAAGACCATGCTGATGGTTCGCAGTACAAACACGCGTCGCATCAGAGCCCCGATGCTGAGGAAAGAGCAGCAAACAAGCCGAGTGTCAGGGAGATATTCTCCAACAACAAGGTGCGAGTGCTACCGCAGAGCGGCGTGGTACATGGTGACAGTAACTCCAGGCTACTATCATTAAACCTGAGACATTGTACGATTGTTGTGATGTCACACACAGTAGTGCACGCGCACACACACACACACACGTAAATGCATGCACAATGCGCGCACATGCTTAAGTAAACAAGTCCCCAGACACTAATTGATTCCCCGTGAGTGCCTGAAAATCATCCCCCTGTGGGTTTGGTTCATGACGTAATCAATAACCTGAGGAGATCCCCAGCATGAGGAAGATAATTAATCACTGTTAACACACACGCACACACATACAAACAAATACGCAAAAACGTTGTGTGGCATCAGGGATTAATAATGCCAGTCACTCAGAGGATGCCTGCCACTCAAAGGACTGACTGTGTGCTTGTTTATAGGGTTTAAGGGTTTTTTTGCATGTAATTATTTATGTGTAAAAAAGGCTGTGAGGAAGAAGGGGCCTGTCACACAGAGCAGGATATGTGATTTAGTTTAGATGAGTGCGACAAGATAGTTAAAACCGGAAACAGTTCCATCACACGATCGAGATTTAAAGTTCCATGTTTGTCGGCCAAACGCTGATCCCAACACTCTCTTTTTGTTTAGGGCTGCAGCTCGCTACTGTTTTCATATGACCTGCGGGTTATTTTCTCGAGTGACCTTTGGTCAACAAAACAATATCAGTAAACACTGAAAAACTTCCATTACAATTTCTTAGAGCCCAAGGTGACATCTCAAAGTCTCTAGTTCTGTCTGTCTAATAATGTTATCCTCACTTTTGATAAGCTGCAACCGTCAAAAAAATGCAACTTGAGAAAAATGACAAACGAGCAGTCAGTTATCAAAATAGTAGTCGACCGACTGATTAATGGACTAATCATTGCAGCTCTCGATACATTCAGTGTCTCAGACCTCCAGACTACGAAAACACCTGCTCCCCATAGAAAGAGGTGCAAGTCTCTGTGGCTAACTCCAAAACATTTTGCACATCCTACACATATCCACTAATTTAGATCCTACATCAAGTCACTTCTGCTAAAGCCACCCCCACCTCCCAGCCCCCTCTGTTCTTCTCCCCTCAATGTCTCTCCCTCTCCGCCCAGCCTTACCTTACCTCTTGACTGGAAAACCAATCCTGCATCATTCACATGCTAAAGACATTCTTCTCTCTGCTGCTCCTTTACCTCCCCTCTCAATGACAGCCTTTCATATCACGCACTCTCACGAGATGCTGAGGGGTTTGTGTGGCTCTGTGAGAAAGAGAACCTGCCGGGCTGCCACCTCACACGGGCCGGGCCCAGATAAGAATAGCCACATTCTCAGGTTGCCGGTGGTTGTAAAGGGGGGGGGGGGCACTCACTGACCACTCAGTCGTTTCTGATGGCGGGGAGGATAAACCTTCCAAGTGAGCTTTTAAAGGTGGGACTGTATCCTACTGCACAACCCTCTCGGTGTGTGTGTGTGTGTGTGTGCGTGGTAGGAAGAAATAAGGAAGAAGTGTTCATCTAACACTCGAAGGTACGTACGGCCAAAAACCATCAATCCTAACACTTAATCTACAACTGAGTCGTACATTTTAAGAAAACCTTGACCATCAGCACATTCGTTTGTGTATCTTTTCTAACCCTACACTGAAAATTTAAGACAAGTGGTTTTTAAAAAAGGAGGGAAATAAATATTCTCATTTACAGCACAAAACAGCTGCAGTTTCCAATTCCCCGATTCAGAAAATACATCCAAAATACAATCTAACTGGACTTTAACTGAGGCTAAAGAGATGATTAAATTAGTATCTAATTTCAGCACCTGTAATACAACACATGCTGGCATGACAAAGGTGCTTCAATTACAGGTCAACCAGGGGTTTAAGTAACTGACTTAAATAATTGACTCCTAAAGTGGTTTATCAAGGAATTCACTCTCAGCATGGAAACAGACACACAACAAGTACCACCCCCACCCCCCCAATCTTTTTTTTGCGTATCTAGCAAAAAGGATATTGAACGGTCATAATGCAATGGGATCATTGCATTAGAAAATGTTTAAGACAATAGGTTTAGAGCAGTCAGCTGGCTTGTTAGGAGAGAAAGTGAAAGATCAAGATATGACAATGGTACCTTTTGAAAGGGCTCTCTCTCTCTCTCTTTACATGAGGAAAAAAACACCAACACTAACAACCAGCTGAAAACACGATGACAAAAAGGCCGACGTGGAACGGCGTACGGAGTAACGGATACATGCAGCTGAATGGATGAGCTAAATAAATGAGCTGAAGGCACTTCACAATTTCACCTCTCATTAACTGACTGATATACTGTGTCCCTGATCATCTTCACCCACTGATGCAATAGGGCAAACATTTTCAAGGTGAAGGTGGACGGAAGGAATTATGGCTGGATATTTTTTTTAAGAACACGTGTGGGAACTAACACATTATCCTCCATAAAGACATTGTTATTTATAGTTTCCATTACATCACACTGGCCACAGGCAGGGCCGTGCGGCAGTATAATGTGATCCTAGCATAAGCAGACGTAAAACCTTATGCAACAAAGGTCGGGCGCACATGGCACTGTGTCAATGTGCTGAAGGGGGAAACATGTAAAAGGTTAAATGCAATCGTATTACCAAAACTGGATTCGACCATACTCAAATAACTTCTGATATAAATTTATCAAAATGTAATTCTGCATCAACTGGCTTTTTAACAGTGTGCACCTGTGCAAAACTGTTGTGTTTATACCATTTCTGATATATTAATCTGAATATCTGTCTGTAAATCTGAAAATTCAATTCAACCATAGTTGCCCAGTGACAGTGAGTGTGCATGAGTGTGTGTGTGTGTGTGTGTGTGTGTGTGTGTGTGTGTGTGTGTGTGTGTGTGGGGGTGATGAAAACAAGATATATGAAGACATCACCTCAGGTTCTGGGAAACCGTGATGGAAAATTTTCTATTTTCTTACTTTTTTTAGAACAGACTGATTGACTGAGGAAATCATGGGCGGAATAATCCATAATTAAGTCACCTGTTAGTTGCTAGTCCCTGATCTCCAGTTCATTTTAAAAACATCTGCAAAGTGACGCCACTGAAAAGTAAAAAAAAAATACAGCTGCCATACAAAAACCCCCGCGGTGGTGCCAGTGAAGACCAAAGAGTGTGAACGGGTGAGAGCGATGGTGATGAAGACAACCTGAACTGGGCGAGCAGCAGGCCTCCCAGCGACGACCCGCAGATGGAGAAGCCCATGGCGATGACGCCGTTCCAGAAGCCGAGCTCCCTGGCGGTCATGTGGTGATCCAGCAGGAAGAGAGGAAACATGGTCACTGCACCCTGCTCACCTGCACACACAGCGACCGGAGGAAGACGAGAGGCAGAGGGACGAGAAGAGGGACAGAAAAAGAGAAAAAGGGGTGGGGGTGGGGGGGGGGTGAATTTGCTGCTGCAGAGTAAAATATACGACATGTGCTATGAACAGTATGTTTCTGACTAAGCATTACGTGTTTTCTCATACAGTAAATATGACACATTACTGAGTACACACGCCGATTCCAATCACAGTCACATTCAATGAGGATGTCGAACCGAACCGTTAAGGCTGCGCGACGGAACAACATGGTTTTTCCTGAGATGACAACTGCGGAATCAAACACAGCACACCGACACGCAGCGCACCTAGGCCTATTCCTGGAAATTGTCAATAATAGATGCCTGACAAGAAAAAGAATACCCTCAGTCACTTTATCAAACGGGGACCTAGCGCTTTTCCTAAAGCACAAAAAGGAAAACACAACAAAAACACCAAAACTTCCGCACATGAAACAGACCTCACAAAGACCTTTCAGTCAAAATAAAAAGTTTCTGTCAGCCAGCGAGACTTTCTCTGCGTGGCGATGAGTGCGGGGGTAATGTTCTGCTGAACATTACAGTAAAATATTCAGTGCCACCGACTACACGCCATTATTATATTAATGGAGACTGACTTCAGAAAGACAGTGGGACCAAGGAGCTGCGTGAGTGACAGCTCGGCTCCCAGACTGCTGTCAAAGACGACGCAGCACAACTGACGACTCACTCACTCAGTCAGTCAGGAGACAAACAAAAATAGAGAAAGAGAGGGGGGGGGGAGACAGATGAAACAGACTGAAATAAAAAATAATAATAAAAAGAGAAAGCCGAGAAGCTCCCAGTGATGGGGAGTGCAGCGGCGCGGCGCGCGTGTCACCGCTGTAAGAGCGGTGTGAAAACCCGGCAGAGAGGTGGGGCGGGGGAACATGGAGGAGGCAGCTTTCACACAGTTAATACAGGGTGGTACGGGGGGTGACCACGCTCAGACCACAACACAACAGACAAACGCGGCTTGTCAAGTGGTAAGTCAAAGACGAGATGAGGACCTGCCACCGATGCAAGTCTGCAGACGTCCTTCACGTGCACGGGGCGGCACAATGCCTGCACCGTGGCTGGACAGCTAACCGCCTGCATCAAATTACCGGACGCTCTTACTCATCCGTGTTTGTTCATGTTCGTGTCCTGAACACACTGAAAATAGCCAAAACAACCAGTGACTAGACCTTCAACCCGTCGCTGAGCACACACAGTCCGATA